>CM061260.1:10900000-13872500 GCA_030848825.1 Tadarida brasiliensis | reverse complement strand
AGACAATACTCATTCTTAATCAGTATGTTACTCATAACATTCAGGCAATACAAAATAAAGGAAAGTTCATTTGGCAGAAAGTTCAAAGGGTATTTATCTAAGCCACACCAAAAAAATAATGTAATAAATAGTTTCTTTAAAAACTTACAATGAGAAGGAAGTGTGACTATTTTTTACAAAAGTGTGAACTAAAATATTTCCTTAAGTTTTATGTACAAATTATTACAGATTGAATTTCAGTCACTACCAGATAAGAATATGAGAATTTGGAGTTCCAACATCTACGTACCTTTAAGTTTGTTTTGTTTTAATGTGTCTGTTAATGCCAATTTCCATTTAGGAAATTATTTAAAGGAGTCTATATTCTTTGACATATATTTCCTGAGAAGATCAATTTCATTTTACAGAAAATGTAATGTGTTTACATCTTTAATGAAACATGACATGTTATAAATATTTTAAGACATCCAACATATGCTAGACTCTTAATGTGTATACAGTAGACGTCAGTTGAGATCTAGACTGCAGTCATGTATGGCTGGAGTTTATAAATGTCTTCATTACACATTTTCATTCAGCCTTACTACTTTCACTGAAGTGTAGGTATTTTTATTACCAGGCCTATGTTAGACCCAGGCTCAGGAAAATCAAGTAACTTATCATAAGTCTCAGAGCAGTATGACCTAGGCCTTCTGACTTCTTTGTCCATGTAATCTTTCTCCTAACACCACAGCTTAGTATAGATGAGGGACCAATATACCCTCCCTTCTGGTTCTCTTATCCCCTTGGGAAATAAAGAATTAAATCTTGTTTAGCGTCATTAGTATCCTTATACAAACCTATAACCTAAGCAGTCTCCTGGAAATCTTTTGTCTACTTGCTCATAACTAAGACGCTTGTTTGTGTTTGCATGGCAAATATTTTTGTTCCATCACCACACACAAAAACATTACATTGAAAATGTTTTGAAGTTAGGGTACATTCACAGTACAATTAAATCAATCAATCAATCAACCAGAATAAATCCCTGATAATAAGATAATAGTAAAACTACCATTTTAGCCAGGAGACCACACCCTTCCAGTCCTGGCTAAATTAAGAGTATCTCTCATCTCCGGATGAGACTCTGCCTGAGCTAGCCTGAGATTTTTATCATGCAAGAAAATTCCATTCTGGAAGTAAGACAGACTAGATAACTCTGAGATACCCATAATATATTATCTTAGAGTTCAGATAACTTTCAAGACATCACTGACTAAGTGCTTTATTTGTTTAAATCCTATAAAATTGTCATTATGTTTAGGTCAACACCAGTTTGATAACTTCATATGGTTCAACTTAATACCTTCATTGTATGAGAAATCATAAAATATTTCATGAAGGGTATGAGCTCTAGGGTCCAAAGACCTTCATTCACAAGTAAGCACTTGCCCATGGTAATTAGAGCAAGTTAATTAACTCTCAAGTGGGCATGATTGTAATAAAGATAAGCCTCATAAAATAGTTGTGAAGATTCACTGGAACTATGGATATCTTTATATTTAACACAGTACCAGTATTATATACCAAGTAGTACTCAACAAATAATAGGTATTCCATGTTAATATTGCTGCTGAGCTCCTATATATTAACTTTGAATCCTTTTCAAGATTCTCATTCAGGAAGATATTAGTTATTTCTGACGAAACAGGACTGAAGCTCCGTTTTTGAGCTTATTCCTGCCATGTAGCCATACAGCACCTTTCATCCATGGTGTTCTGAGGCTGTCTACCTGACTGAGCCTAGGTAGTGCTCACACTAGAATTTGGCCATTTTTCTGTACCTGTTAATGTCCCATATGTGACTTGAGAGCATTCATAAATAATTTCACTTTTAATTCATACAGAAAGAATGTTTTCAGTATTCTATAATAAAGCAAGGAGTAAAAATACAATACGTATTCCTCCTGAAACCTCACTGCTATTTACTGTTGGATCTGGGCAATCAAGATCCCATATTTGTTCCTTTACTTGCCTCCCACATATTCTTTGAAGCTATTCCTTCAAATTCACAATCAGAGTATTACTTTTCCCAGCCATTGGCCTCTTCACAGTTTTGCTCTGACCACTCTGTAGCATGGATTGTACATTTATTAGGGACAGGCTCTGTATTATTCACCTTTGCATGTGATTATCACATGACTATGTATAGTACCAGCACCCCAATAATATATTTTAAATATAATTTATTTCATTATCAAAATTATAAGTAATTACAAAAGTGTGTTGTAAAATTCATACTTGGAACACTTAGGGAGTTTTCTTCATTTGTTTGTTTTAGTAGTAAAACAAATACTGGAAATATTTATATATGATTTTTTTTATTTTCCAATTATAGTTGACATACAATATTTTATTCCCCAAAACTCTTCCATCTGGCAACCATCAAAATGTTCTCTGCATCTACGTTTTTTCTTCTGTTTTGTTTGTTGATTTATTTTGATTTTTAGATTCCACATGTAAGTGAAAACATATGGTATTTGTCTTTCTCTGTATGACTTATTTCACTCAGCACAATATCCTTCAGGTTTATCCATATTATTTCAGATGTCAAGACTTCATTCTTTTTTATGGCTGAGTCATATTTCATTGTATATATGCATTTCTTTATCCATTTATCCATTGATGGACAGTTAGGTTGCAATCACATCTTGGCTGTGGTAAATAATGCTACAATGAACATGTGGAAGCACGTGTCTTCAAATGAATATTTTTAAGGCTTGCATACCCATCATGACTGCCTATTGGCCCACACTGTTGCTGAAATAATACAGTCGGCCCTCGTTTATCATGGTTAACCAGTTCCAGACTACCATGATAAATGAATTTCTGCGAAGTAGGATTCTTTATTTATATACAGTCGTCCCTCGCCACTTTGGGCTTCGACTTTCGCGGCTTCACTCTATCGCGGTTTTTCAAATATAGTATTTGAAGTATAGTATTTTTTCAAGTATAGTATTTGAAAAAACCGCCATAGAGTGAAGCCGCAAAAGTCGAAGCGCGAAGTGGCAAAGGATGACTGTACTAGGAAAAAACCTACCTGTGAGTCTCAATGTCCCTGCAATTTTCTTGAGTACTTGATGGCAGAACTTCTTGCCTCTAAGTCATGGTTCTTTTTGCTATGTGGGGATAAGGATGACTGCCTGGGTTACTAAGAATGAAAGCTCCGACTGCCAGGGAGACTTGGTTGCACCAGGGGAAGATTTTAAAAGAGGAGACTTTTTCAGGTTCTGATGTCTATGTTTGTATTCACGATTGCCAGTCTGGTGGCCCAACCTGGGCTACACAATATGGTAGTCTACTGCTACATATGGCTATTTATAGTCAAATTTTAATTAAGTAAAATTAAAAAATCCATTTCTTAGTCACACTTAACATATTGCCACATGAGGCTAGGGTCTAACAAATTGAATAGCACAGATATTGAGCCTTTTTTTTTTTTCATTTCCTAAAGTTCTATTTAACAACATTAGTCCAAACAATTAATGGCAAGAGAACATGGGAGTCACAGTGGAAAGAGTAATTTGTAACTTTTATAACTCACATTATCAAGGAGCATCAGTACAGGACAGTCATGGTCTCAGAAACGCCTTGCCAATTCTCAGCTGTTGGATACATTAGCACACCTCTCCACCTGGAATTGGAATTCCAACTTCCTTTTATTTCATATATATATATATATTTTTGTTGTTGTTGTTTTTTCTATACCAAGCAAACACAGATCTCTGTTTCCAAAACTGAAAGATAATAACAATTTTAAAAGAAATCTTTTCCTGTGTATTTTTTCTTATATTCTCTCTCCAGCTCTCTATGATTAGATTTTTGAATTTTCATTACATGTGAAAGTATTTTATGTAAGTTTACCAATCACTCAATCAAATGTATATATGATAAAACCCAGACCTTTAGGTGATGTTTTTATTTAAAAGACTATACAATCTAGAGAATATTGCATAACTTATTATTATCTTGGCTTTCCAAGACGCAAGATACATTTTGATTTTTAGCAAATTCCCTCTGCTGTTATTAGCAGAATTATTATGAGAAAAAATAACTCACAATTTCAGATACTAAAATCTGAAAATGATGAAGTTCACCTTTGAAAAGGAAGATCCAGCATCGATTCTACTTTTTCAAGGAAATTATTTTCTGAAGTTTAAGTCTTCACTACTGACATATTTGAAAATCAAGACAATAAAAAGTCTCCCTTGCTCCCTTATTTGGCTCATATTTTTCATTTATACATAAAATCTCTCAAATAAAAGGAAATTGCATTCTATGAGTGACCTCAGGGTTTTGGTAAATTACATGCATTCTATGCAAACTCTAAAACATACGTATAAATAAGAATATGAATGAGTTTGCATAGATATTACTGGCATTCTGCATTTTCCCTATGAAGTTATATATGCCTGAGGCTACTATCTAGCTGTATTTCATCCTAAGGTCAGTAGAAGTTCATGAAATATTAATATTTTCATAACAGGATTTTTAAATATTTAATTTTTCAATACAGTAAGAACTCTTTGGTCATTTAAATATTTTTATCCAAAATTGGAGCAATTATTTGGCTTTTGGTCTGGAACATGAATCCCATCCTTTGCTCAGACCTCTCTTTTCAGAGGCTGTTTCTGTGTTGTTCCTGGTTGATTAGAGTGCATCTCTTGGATACAACCTTGTGTTACAGGATAGGAGAGGGGCTTGTCTCACCCATTTGCTGCTGGGGGTTGGGTTCTTGGGGTATTGCTGGAATAAGTATTTCCAGAGGCCCCATGAGAGGATAAGATATGGTGGAAAGCTTTATTTCCATGGAATTAAATCCCTGAGTTTCCAAAGTTCCATTTCCCTTAGTCCAGCCACAGAATAAGTGTAACTGGGGCTTCAGTAGAGTTAAAATCAGACCCTTGTCCAAAGTTTCCTTTGCATGTTGGAGCTGGGTCCAGTCCAGCATCAGGCTAGCTTAGCTTGTGTTTCCTGCTGCAGCACATTAGTACATTGTGTGTGGGGTCTGTATGGCCATGGGCCATAGGTATGAACGCAAGGAAGCCAAGAGTCTCAAGAGTCACAAGCCAAGTGCACCAAGAGCATTAGAGGGAGAATTTCTGTATTTAGAGGATTATGTATTTCCAAATTTTCGTGGGCTTGCAGTGCCCATGTCTATTCTGGCCAACCACCTGTGTCTGCAGATTTGATTGACAGGCAAGTATCTTCCCTAGTCCCCCCAACTTTACTGGGCATGCATCTATCCTCCCTTTGTTCAGTCCCCTTCCCAGAAATGCTTATTCCAGCAGTACCCTCAAGAACCCCACCCCCAGCAGCAACGGGGTTAGACGAGCCCTTCTCTTATCCTATAACATTTGGATAACTTCATTCTTAGAACCTTTGCCTGTTAACTTTTGTGCCTTGATCACCAATTGTCTTTAGAAAATATTAAGTCAGTAGTGCTCAATTTAACTCAAGTGACAATGCTGTCATCAGAAACACAGAAAAAAGATATAAACAAATAACTGGACCAAATGCTACCTACCCAGTTTGCTGCTATTGATGGTAGTGGTGCTCTTAATATATTTTCTGAAATATTCAACAAAGGTCATACATGATTTGACTATATCTCATGTATCTTTGAAATTCATTGAGATCTAATTTATTTTTCATCAAAGCAAACTAAATAATATTTTCCCCTAAATGTTACTGTTTGCTTTTAGCAAAATATCCTTTAGTTTGAATTACCTAGACATTTGGAAGGGAAAAATTTGTTTTGGCTATAAAAACTTTCTGTAGGCTTTTAGTAGTATTAAAAACTTACACTAAGACATTTAATTTCAAAGAGATGCTATAATTTTTTATAGATTCTGTGACTAGAATTTAGGACCAATTATATTTTATGGCATAAAAAATCAATCTTACAGCTACATTTACTTATTAGGTATAAATCATTCTTTTGGAACTAAACAGAAAATATCTAATTTTTTTTCCATGTAACTATTTTTTCTTTTCTCCCACCCATGCCCCCCTCCTTTTTTTTTTTTTTTCTTTTTTAGTTCAATACCATTCTCTGCTCCAGATAATTAATTTAAAAAATCAACACCAATGTAACATTTTACCATGTGTCACCAAAGGCAATGAGTTCCCTGTGTTCGAATATTAAATTTGTACAAATTTATATTTAACTAACTTTAAACTTTAGAAAGTTCATTAGGATTTTAAGTAGCTGATTTTAATAACGTTGCCCTAATTTTCCATTACTGTATAAAATCAGTAAGAAAATTATATATTTCTAGACAGATTTTTGAAAACTTACTCTTAGTATAAAACAGCATTTGCTTCACAGAGCTATTTTCAGGAGTATATGAAATAATCTGTATAAAGCACTTAGTGCATTGCCTAATATATAGTAAGTGCTCCATATGAGTAGCTATTAATATATTTTTATTAATTACTTATGTTAATTTATAGAAACTAAAACCTAAGGAGTATAGTTCTGTACCACCTTCTAATTTATTTGTTTATCTGAAACACACGTGATTGTGACTTCTAGCTACTGTGTTTATCTTTAACTGTGATTCAGTGAGATTTGCACAGCAGTACGTGATCCTCGTGGTATCGAGAAAATCACTCCAATTTTAATGTCAGTGAGTGAGTCAGCTGGTTAACGGCATGATCAAACAGACTTGGAAATACCAGTCACTCCCATCACAGCACACGATTGATCTGTTTATGGCTGGGAATAATGCTCCCATGGTTCTCAAAGCCACTCTATCACCACAAAATATTACTAAGGATTAGACAGTTTACTCCTTCTCAACATGTGTGCTTTATCTTGTACTGTAGGGAAAATAACATAAAATTTAATAAGTAGTAATATTAAATCAAAGGAAAAGACAAATGTTTTTCATGGTGTTATCTGGTTAATATTAAATATGTCATTTGTTTTATTAGTACACATTTTAAATTACGTGGACCATTAATTTATATTTAGGAACATCCTATTTGAGATTATATTTTAACTTTGCATTCATGTGAATAATATTGAATCACATAAGCAATACCATTTTTATTAAAAAAGAAAGAGTATCATATACATTTTAAAATTAGTAGGTGCCTCAGAGTTCTATCCCCATAAATATTAACTTACACAAAATAACATAAGAGTAGTTTATAAAAGTACAGTATCAGCCAATATTTAGCAAGCAATTTCTATATGTTAGGCATGTTCTGAGTGCTTTGCACAGATTATTTTGTATATCCCAGAAAATATTTCTTAAAGGTAAATTTACTTGACAATTACATTGACAGCAATGTAAATGTCTATCTAGTTATTGAGGAAATTATTCTCTTAACTGATAATCACACAACAATGGGAAATTGGGATTTAAATAAAATAAAAGATTATCTACTTGAAACTCGAATGTGAGACTTGACCCTTTCGTCCACTATCCCTATTAAGTGTTGCTCAAATCTAATATTCAGGCATGAGGGGTTCATTACCTCTGGATGTGGACCATTCCATCTCTGAACAGTTTGTGGCTGTTGGAAAACTCTAGTTTAAATTGAGCCTAAATCTGTCTCTCTTTAGTGTCCTCCAGTTGTCTATTTTCTAGAAGTAAAACAGAATAAATTGGAAAAATTATTAATAAATGTACACTGTTTCCTATCTGGATGTCCAAGACTTTTCCTTTCCAGACAAAACTTTCGAGTCTTCTTTAGTTCTGCATATGTTCTATGTCAAGTTTCTTTACTCCCTGTAAGTTGAATGTGGACTCTTTATCTTAGGCTGATGCCAATAGTAGCCTGTTGGGCAGACCTCAACAGCATAGACTTTTATTTTGGCTGCCTGCTTAAATTCTTATTGTTTCTCACCCCCCTAAGAGTTTAGCAACCTACTTCGACTTCTCTGTATCTCATCTTACTATGCTCTCTCCCTCATAGACTTGCTTCAGGTTTCAACGAGATATTCCATGTAATGTCCCTGGTCTGAGTCTTGGCACATAAATATATTCAACAAGTGCTTTGTATTATTACCAATATTGTCAGTAGGAGAATTGCCATCATAAGTACTATTTTCATGGCTTGATCTTCCCATAGTATAATGGTAATTTCATTAATGTGTCTAAAATGGAGTTAATTTTGACCCAGTACAATAGTGGATATTAAACTTTTCAATTGTATACATTAATGAATACATATATGTGTACATAATAAAATGTGTGTATATCTATAGATAGATGATAGATAGATAGATAGATGATAGATAGCTAGATAGATGATAGATACACACACACACACACATCACTAGTTAAGAAATCATTTTAAAATATGTTATTCAATAGGTCTACCTCAACTAGATTTCTTTTGGAGTTACAAATTAACTTATGTAGTTGATAAAAATTAGTAAAAATAAATATTATAAATTTATATGTTCATTTACAAAGTCTTTCCCATGCTATATATTCAATTGAATAAACAAGTGACCTGGATTCTACTTTCTCAGTGTCTTGAATTGTTGCCTTCCTTTATTTTACCACAACTATTGCAAGCTCAACTTTCATTATATTAATATTTTACTGGTAATCTAGGAAAACCTGATAACTGGTCTCTCTGTAACTTTCTCCTGATTTTAATTCATCCAGGACACTTCCTGCTATTGGAATAATTTTTCTTAAATACTAGTTTGATGATTGAGCATTCCACTGGTTAAAAACCTTCAATGATTCACTGTTGTCTAGCCAGTCACCCTCAATCTGGCCTTCCTCATACAGTCTAATGTTTCTTTGCGGTGTAAACCTCTCTTATAAATTTAAATGTATGCCTTAATCACTAGCCAACACATTCTAATCACTATACTTTAAACCCAATGTGAACTTTGTATTCTCATTGCATTTTTACTTGTTCACATAGAATAGCATTTTCTTCCCACCTCTTCTTCATTTATTGCAATCTTCCCAAGTCTTTTCTCAAACAGCATTTCATCTATAAAATCTTTCTGATTATCCATTCAATGCAATCTCTTGAGACGATGTTAAACCCCAATGCTCTTTGCTTGAACATATCTTAGGGTACTTATCTCACATATACTTGTATCACAGTCATTTTTGTATTTGTCTTATACTCCTATCTTATCATAAGTCCCTTGAATATAGATACTGTGTTGTCTTTTTCATAGTAGCTACTCACAATATTTAGTCAAATTTATTGAAAAATTATATTAGCTCAGTAAATGTTTGTTGAGCTGGTAGTTTTATACACCCCTAAACTAGGCACTCATTAAGTTTTTAAATTGTTTTAAAAATATATTTATTTTAAAGAAAACTGAACTCTTTTCTCTCTACTATATAAACATACCAAGATAGTATTAAACATTTTTAAAGAATAACTTTGAACAATTAATAGATAATCTCTATAAGTGCAAACCAATTTTATAACATAAATGATTCTGAAACATTTTACTTTTTATATCTCATCAACCTACTGAAATATTCAAAACATCATTTACCCTATTGGCTTTCACACAAACACACAAAATAAAAAAGAAAAAAACTCACATTAAAAAATCAAAATTACTTGCTTGGTTAGTACTACTTTGCTTGAAGTAAGGGCCAAATTTTTCTTGATTTTTATTTATGTAAAATGATGCCCATCAGCCACAGTATATAGACTTAAATTCAGGATAAATACAACTAACACAGGGCACTAGCTGAAGAAACTTGGGATCCTCACAGAAAATTACCATGTCAGCCTTGTAAGCTGACTAAAGGGCTGGTCTGTAATGAATGGCTGCTGTTCATTCAATAATCCTGCCTTACCTGGCATTCCACATAAGGATCTGCTTGTCTCCAGGGTTAAGAAGACAACAGAGGGATTATGGTTTTGTTCAAGCTGTAGGAAAACCCGAGTCCTTTATTGCACCAGAGTTTGGAAAAGAGTTCTTGTGAGAACACATGGCAATAGGGTTAAATACTAAAAAGATAGTTACCTCAACCATTTTCTGTATGATGCAAGCAATGGAGTTTCAGAGATTTTCTCCGAGGTGAAAAGATTATTTATTTCATTATTTTCTTGCGCTTTTTTATACCAGTGAGGTGTAATCTTTGTTCATTATTGAGTCATTCTAGATTGGCAAGTCAATATATAAATTCTGTAATCTACATCAAGTTGTACCGGTGACACCACTAATGTTAGTGTGCAGGTAGCCATTGAGCAGTGGCTCCCAAGCTGAGGAAGGGGAAAAACTTACATTCCTCCTACACACACACACACACACACACACACACACACACACACACACAAACTCGCACACATGTGATGTTTTACAACATCTGGAGACATATCTAATCGTTACAACTAGGGCAATGCTAATTGCATCTACAGGGTGAAAAACAGAGATGCTGGTACACATTTTGTAACGCACAGAACAGTCATCATCACACACACAAAAAAACAAACCTTGAAGCTTTCAGGTCCAAGATTTCAATAGTACCACACAGAATGGTGGCAATGAGCAAGAATTTTTGGAGTCAGACTGTTTGTGTCCACCCTATCTACACCTCCAGCTCTAGCACATTACACCTGTATGACTTGGGAAAATTTATTTAACCTCCCTAAGTTTCCTTTCTTAATATCTATAAAATGCAGACAATAATATCTAAAGGTTCACTTTGATAATTAGATTTCATAATTAATTTAGGACTTAAAGTATGTAGTACAGTTCCTGGAACACAGTCAATGCTCAACAGTGCCATTTTAAAGTTGTTATGCCTTGAGATTACTTTAATATTTATGATGGGATTCCTATAAATGCCCCAGGTTGATGTTGCATTGCGTGAATAACTGAGCATAATTTATAAAGCCAAGTACTGTACTGCCACTGTCATTCTAGTGATAAATTTGCTTGAACACTGAAAATAATATTTGTCAGAATAAGAAAACCTCTTTCTTGATCTCTGTTCTTTTATGTGATGGATTTTGATCCTTTCTCCCACTATCAGTATTCATTTTTTATCAACTTTGTGATTGATAAGATGGTGAAACATCACCAATAATGACCAGGCGAGTACCTACACAACTTTTGTGGTCCTCAATGGAAGTAATTTTAATGAGTATTAGATTATTTTCCTTCACAAAATCAGATTTTCCTTTCTAATCTTAAACTCAGGATTAGTAGTTTCTGAATTATCACAATACATATATATGGAACTGCTTGAAATACACGGAACTTAATTTTCTTTTACTTTATTTTTAATTGAATTTATTGAGGTGACATTGGTTCACAAAACCGTACAGGTTTCAAGTGTACAACTCAACAAAATATCATCTGCTCACTGCCTATCATGTGCCTATCGCCCAAGTTAAGTCTTTTTCTACCCCCATTTCCCCACTCTTTGCCCACCTCCACCTTCTGGCTAACACCATACTGTTGTCTGTATCTATGTGTTTTATATATATATATATTTTGCTTAATCTCTTCACTTTCTTTCATCTAGCTCCCCAGCTTCTCTTCCTTCTGACAACTGTCAGTCTGTTCCATGCATCCATGCCTCTGTTTCTATTTTGTTCATCAGTTTATTTTGTTCATTAGATTCCACATACAAGTGAGATCATATGGCATTTATTTTCTCTGACTGGCTTATTTCACTTAGCATAATAATCTCCAGGTCCATTCACGCTGTCACAAATGGTAAGATTTCTTTCTTTTTTACGGCCAAGTAATATTCCATTGTGTAAATGCACCACAGCTCTTTTATCCACTCATCTAATGATGGGCACTTGGGCTGTTTCCAGATCTTGACCATTGTAAATAAAGCTACAATGAACATAGGTGTGCATATATTCTTTCAAATTAGTGTTTTGTATTTCTTCAGATATATTCCCAGAAGTGGTATTGCTTCTGGGAGCATCTTTTCAATTGTTGAGAATCTTTTCTGCATCTTTTCAGAATCTGTTGAGCATCTTTTCAATATGTCTATTCATCTGTATGTCCTCTTTAATATAATTCACTCTGACTGCTATACTAGCTGGGACTTAATTTTCACTTGAGAAAATTCTAAGAAAGTTGAATGTATACTCATTCTTTTAAATAAATTTGTGAAATTCAACTTGATGTCAAGATGACTTAAAAGATGTAAAATTTAAAAGGATAGAAGTGGCAATGCTCCTGAGTCTCCCTAAACAATACCAAATGAAAATATTCTCTAAAAATGTACACTTCTCTGACTTCCTGTCCCTCTACTCCAGTGAAATAAAATTCCACTTAGCCAACAGGTGCTTTTGGCACTAAAAGATCACAACTGTTGCCAAAGCTTCCTTATCTCCCAGTACAGAACCAATGAAACACTTGTAAAGTTGCCTCCCTTCAAACTTCATCCCCCTTGTCGAGCTGTCTATGCTGTGTTTGTCTAACCTCTTCTGGAGGTGAATTCTCTCACCTTGGCTACCACATCCAACAACTCCCCCATCATGGGTTCTTTCTGTGTTTGCTAATGTAGGAGGTAATGACCTGTCATCCAAAGTTTTATCACATTTCTCAGCCATGATATCATTACTAACACTCCCTTTTATCTTATCAATAAATATTTAATCCTGACACAAACAGAAATGAAATCCCCTATTATTTTAAATCATACAAGAACTATTTAATATTGTTAAACTATGCAGAGAAAGAAGAGTGTTCAACACTTTATGCTGATAGCCTTGTGTGTATTGAGTAGTCAATCTCTATTGGGAGTGGGGTTTAAAAAGTAAGGTAGAATTCTGGGCCCTGCTTTGACATCCAAAGATTTGAATTTAAGTGATAAAAAGTGTTAGTCAATTAAATGAAACACTGGGTGATAGAATATATAAATCAATTTAAACTGAACAGAAAGTAATCAGAGAAAGACGCATAGGGGATGTCTACCTTAGCAAAGCTATTTATGCGTATGGTGAGTGACATCTTTGAGGTGACTAAGTTTGGTATTTCAGGGCTCCTACCCATGGTTGGGCTAACATTCTGGCACCTTCATCCATCACCTTCTTGTGTTAGTGGAACAAGTGAAGCACAAAATTAGTATCAGAGCCTCACAACGTCTTGGTACAGATGGAGAAACAAATAACTTTGTAGTGTTTGAAGTACAGAATATGACTGGAGGTAACCCGAAAACTAAAGGAAATGACTAGTCACAGGGCGAAGAGGTAAACTATTGAAAAACTAATAATCAGGAATATTTTAGATTATATATTTATGAAGCTTTTCATATTTGTACTATGCCACATGTGATAAAAATGTTTGGAGGGAGACTTCCAGATCTTGTGGACTGAAACTGCTGTCGATGCTGCCCCCCTAAAATATTTATTCCAATTTACATGTTAAGGTAAAAGATGAAAAGAGCCTAGACTATTTTGGAGTCTCTCATAAGTGAGAAAAATGTTGATTAAGTCTCAGTTCTCTATTCTTTCTATGGCCAATTTACAGAGAGCTGAAACTCCAGAACTACATGTAAATGAGATGGAAGAAGAAAAAGTACAATAAAAATATATAATTGAGGGGGATAGTTATGATAAAAACATTATAGTTTGATTTATTTTTCTAGCACCTGCTTAATTAGTTTTATTATCCTTAAATTTAATTGACCTTTCTGTATTGTGAATCTGATCTTGAACATCAATTGACATGGACAAAACTCACAGATCCTCTAGTTAAATAGAAACCATGACCGATAACCTATTTTCATAGCTCTGAGGCCGAGTACTCCTTTTTCATCCAGCAGAAGGTTCACTTTGTGCCAGGCACTGTTTTAGGTACTCGGGACACACAGATACTTGAGAAAACAAAGCTGCAAAACAAAACAAAGCAAACTTGTCTTTACTGAGCTTGCATGCTAGTGAAGAGTGGTCATAATAAATTTTATATAGTAACTTAGAAAATAATTACTTTGGAAAAATAGAAACAATCAAGGGATTGTTGCAAGAGCTGAGAAGAGGATTGCAATTTCAGATGGAGTGGTCTTGATAGGTCTTATAGAGATGACTTTTGAGCAAAACTTAACTCACATTATTATTGACTGTCAAACATATTTTAGCTACTGAGCTTACTTAATGAACAAAGTCCATCTCCACTGTTTATATTCTAGTGGAAGAAAAGAGGCAATAATATTAAAGAATTATGTAATATATCAAGTAATGGAGATGTCTAGAGAGTAGGGAGTGATCAGAATGGGGTGCTCTTTCTGATAATGTGGATTGTGAGGCTTTTTTATGGGGTGGTATTTACACAACAGACCCTAATTCACATAATTCCTCAGCGTAGGACTCACAGAAAGTAGACCTCTGGCCAATCATATGTTGTCACACTTCATTAGGAAGAGGAATCCCAGGGAAGGGTGTTGAAAGAGAAGAGAGTGGTCAGGGAAAGAGGGCAAGTGAATAAAAAAAGGTTTATTCTTGATTTGGCTACCATCTGCAATAAAACACAGGGGGTACTCATGCTCCCAGGATCATCTTTCAAGAGGCTGGTGCACTGTGACATTCCCAGGAGACCATTAATTTTCATTAGGAGACCAGAGAAAAGCATTTACTGGTTAGTCTAGTGTCTCCCTTGGGAAAGTTATACCCAATGGTTTGTTAACTTTCCAGCACTGTTGAGCTGCTCATGTAGAGGTGCTAACCTGGTCCCCTGGAGTTTCATGCTTTATCTTCACCAGGGAAGCTGTAGGGTAGATGGTAAGGGGGACACACAGAGCACAGGATGGGGCAACTCACTGGGAGGAAAACCTGCAGGGCTCATGGCCTCAATGATGCTCAGGGACTACACGGCAAAGGTGACTTGAGAAGATTTGGTGCAATGAACAGAGGGGAGTACCAGTCTTACTCCATGAGCAAAAATTGTTTTTAATTAATGGTGGGAAAATTCTCTTAAATCATTTAGTAGTTCTTTCAATATATTATGATTTTCAATATTCTTCCATTTACCACAGTATCAATCAACCTTAACTAAATTCCAAATTACTGGTCTTTAATATTTATAAAGAACAATTGGGAAAGAAATAGGAGTGAAAGGGGAAAAGTGTATGAATAGGAACAGTAGCAAGAAGCATATTTTTATTTTACATATTTTTGAAAGCAAAGAAAAATTTCACCTAAATGCATTTTTTCATACCTCACATTGGCTTCATCAGATGACAACAAAAAGAAAATTTAACGTTTTGAACTACTCAATGGCACATCTTTACATCTTTATTAAAAATATCTATTTCAACATGCATGTTAAGATAAAAGAAGAACATGATATACAAGAGGTAGGAATATCTTTATCATATATTATAAACAATTTGGCCTCTATCTGCTTTGAGTATTTTGGTTCTAAGCACCAGTTATCGGAAACAAGATAGACAGGACAGACTTGAATTCAACACGTCAGTATGAAATTTCACAGCCCTGGCAGAGAGGACAGAAGAACAATTGGTGATATGCTCTGTTATCTTCTTCTCAGTCTCTGTTTTGTGTGTCAGATATTGTCCATTTGACTGAAGTCATTCCAAAGATCTAAGTCAAATATCTCTAATTTCACTCAATTTTAGGGCAATTTTATTAGTATTTTGTGTATTCATATATATGTTCATGTGTGTATTATTATGTTATATATTATTTGGTATGTTATATATTAAAATAAAATGTCCTTAATTCTCAATTTTGTACAGAACCAATTTTTCTTCCGATAGTAAACTAGCCTGTAGAGCCAGCAATTTCTTTTCTTGAGACTGAAAAACCGTATTTAAAAAAATGTTTTTTCATACTGGAGAAGTGATCCGACAAAATAATTGCAAATAAGACTTTAGATTCTTCTTTGGGTAGATACCCAGAGGAGGGGTTGCTGGGTCATTTTCTTGATGAAATGTCTATGAAAATCCAAGTTACACTTGTCTTTTTGACTCAAATTTGAAGTGATTTTTTTCTCTTGTTTGCACTGAGCACTGTCTGCATAGCAGAGAGAAATCAACATCTCTGCAAAAGCAACACAAAAGAGGTGCTTCCAATATTTTGGACTCTATTTATTGGTTAAACATAAATCTGAGTTTTTTAATACTCAAGAACACTTAAATTCTGTCTCCCAAAGAGGTCAAAACGATTCATCTTTCTGCGTAATGTCATTTTCTGTCAATGAACAATAGGCTGTCTGTTTTATCCAGAGAAACCAGAGATAAAATACCATCTAAAGGCTTCAGATTTCTTATCCCATAGAATGGTGTTTTATTAAGGTAGACATTTAGCTGATAAGGGCAATTTTTAAAACATTTTCAGAAAGAAACTTTCTTGAGAATCTATATTTACTTCTGTTTTAAAAACTATTGGCTAAGGTCAAAGATGCTAGTCTCTAGCCACTTCAATGAAATCAGCAAGGTTCACACAATAAAATTATGGAAAAAATAGACAGTGCAAAACTTTGAGGACATAAAAATGAGCTTACTTCTTCTTGTGCTTGTATTGATACAGCTTTGTTACATCCACTCGATGTTACTAGCAATGTGCATAAAAACGATATTGAAGCCATAAATGTATTTGAAAATTTATTCAGTTCTCACCACTGAGTTCTTTGTTATTTAATGTTGGTCATAAGCAGTTCCTTAAAAAAAAACTTCAGGCATTAGTTGTAACAGTTACCAGCATCCTCTCATGAAAATGACATCACTTATACTTGCCTTATCCCCACAATTGTCATCATATCTGGTAGATTCCAATAAATAACTATCTCACAATGCCATCCTTCTTTCTTCAATGATACTCCCTTCACATAAGGGATGGCCATTTATCTTTACACTTTTCCTATAGCCTGCCAACAAACAAATCTATCTTCTACAACATTGTCAAGGTTGATTTGTCTGGAAACAGATTTGTTGTTTTTCATGGCTCACTATTGCACATAGCAGAGATCAGATGGTTATAAAACTTTTCATTCATCTTAACCTTCTGTGTCCACACAGTGTGAAGCAAGATACTCAACATTTCTGAACACCTCATGCTCTGTATCCTCCCAGCCTTAACTCTTGCTCTCAGTTTGTTGGGAATATTCTTCTCCGGGTATTTCTACCTCTCAGCCTTATTGCCCTTCATTGTGCACATCACAGATTTCTGTGAATATTTTCTGGTCACCCTAAAGGATCAGGCGTGTCCTTCTATGTGCTTCTGCAGAATTTGCTGTGCTTCTCAATGGCAGGTGAGTTATGTAAACTACTTGATGCTGTCAGTAGCTCATTCATTCACTAGACTCATAGCAAGAGCCCACTTTGTGCCAAGCATTCTACGTCATACTGAGCAGGCAGCAGTGAATACAACAAAAGCACAGTCTCCTCATTTTTAAAAAATATTCTTTCTCTATTGATTTTAGAGACAGAGGGAAGGAGAGAGAGAGAGAGATCAATGAGAGAGACATTGAATGGCCACCTCCTGTATGCCCCCCACTGGGGATGGGGCCCACAACCTGGGCATGTGCCCTGACTGGGAAGTGAACTGGTGACCTCTTGGTGCATGGGTCAATGCTCAACCACTGAGCCACAGCAGCCAGGCCACAATCTCTCCATTTTTGAGGACCGGTAGATCTCCACCCTCAGAATGCATATTGATCACTCCAAGCACTTCATAAAAATGCATATTCTTGAGATACATCATCAGATACTCTGACCCAAAAGCTTGGGTTACAGTCCAGGAATGTGCCTTGTTGTTAACCACTCTCAGAAATATTGGTGCATGGGACTCATTTACACAATGTGAGAGATACTGTAATAGACTCTGTGCTCTATTAGGGATGATAAATATCTTTGTTTATTTTATTATTTTATTTCTATACCTATAATCCCGGCAATCAGGCCAATAACTGGTACTTTCTATGTGCTCAATACATATTTTTGACCTAATGAAGCTTTCATGGAATTTACACTCCCATGGAGGAATGCAAAAGACTAGGCAGGAGATCATAATACCATATGCTGTGATTTAAAAATGAGGGTGCTATCTAATAAAAGGACATTTAACCATGGTTGTTTAATCAGGAATGCCTTCTCAGGAGAGATGTTGAAATTACCAGGTGAAGTGGTTGAGGGAGGAAAGGGTGTGCCAGGCAAAATAAATGGCTTGCTCAACATTTGCTAGTTAAGGAGAGCATGCCCACTGGCAGATTTAAGCTAAGGTGTCTAGCACACAACACAGACATAATAAATGTGTGCTGAGTGAACAAATACACTTTGTCTATTATTGGACCATCGGCTAAATATTGAACACAATAGCTGGCATATATTAAGTGCTAAGTGGTACAAAATAAGTATTTATTAAATAAATAAACATAGTTTTCTCTTGGTCTTTATAGCCCATCAAAAACTACAGGTGACTATATTTTAATAAATAATTAATAAATTTCAAGTTGGATTGTGAATCCCATTTTATTTTATTTTTTATTTTATTTATTTTTTCTCCAATTTTTATTAATTTATTTTCGTTACAGATGTTTCTCCTTTTCCCTCCCTAGACCCCCTCCATTTTATAAATAAAAAATTAAGCACACATAAGAAGTATAGATTTCTTCAGTTACTCTCAGTTGTGGCCATCTGAAATCCATGTGTCCCAATGCATATTTGAATGTCTTCAAGACCATAGTCATTTCTACAAAGCAATTTTTACAATTTGAAAAAAAATAGATTGAATATTTCAATCCTGGCCACTTACTTGTGTCATTTTGTAAGAGAAAGCAATTTTCATCATTACTAGTTCTTCATAAAATTCCATTTTAATCAGAAAATATAGAATTTGGAATTCTTCGTTTAGTGAATTAGATAATTGAAGACATATGACCGAGTAGAGATGACGAGATATTGCTTTTATATGCTGTGAGGGACTTTCTAACAACTGCTTGCAGTCACATGTTGTTGTTTTTTTTAAGTGTATAATTACATACACTCACTTAATTACCAAGTTATAAATTCAAAGTCCATTTCCTAGAGCTTCTGGATGTTCTACTACACAGAAAGGAATTTGGACAGGGACTTTTTTCCATAAGTCAGTCAGTCCTGTGTTGCTGCCCAGCAATGCAAAGCACTTACTTCCTCTAGTGGCTGGTCCTGTTGCCTACAGAAGCAAGTTTACTTTTCTCCTGAATCAGTAGACATTAGCTAAGGGAAAAAGCAATACATGATACTTTGTTTTTAACTGGAAGAATCCTCTTCTTATTAAAGGAATCTTTTGAAACCAGTAGAAGAGTACATAGAACTGTAATAGAGAAGCTGTTGATGTTATTCTTGAAAGTAATATAATGCACGAAAGCCTATCATATGTGTGTAAAATCCATGAGGCAAAGGCTCTGTGAGGTCTACACAGTCCTTAATGTATAGCAGCCACCTATAAGTTACTCATTGATTTAGCAGCTTGTATAGAGATGGTTTTCAAATATTTATTAAAACTGAACATATCTTACCAAATTCAAGGACAGTAACACAATGTGGTACTGAAACATTAATGACTAATAGCTCAAAAGAATTTAAGAATTTAGATAAGTACAACCGCATGTATCAGAATTAATGAATTATCCAAGAGGCATTCCAAAAATGAAGAAAGCATGGATTGGTCAATAAATGGGGTGGAGAGAATTAGCTGTACAGTTGGGAGGGGATGGCATGGCAGTCATATCCCTGTTTCACAACTTTTACAAAAAAATGAATTCCAATCGGATTAAAGATCAAATCACAAAACTGAAACCATATGCAAACTAGCAGGTTTTGCTTCATGTGATACCAAAGATCAAACCGAGGAAGAATTGCAATTCAACACAGTTAAATCTTTAAACACTCCTGCTTGTCAAAGCGTACCAAATCAAGTAAGAAGTCAAAGATGAGAAAGATATTGCAATGCATAAATTGTTAATACCATATGTATACACACACACACACACACACACACACACACACATACACATATACATCACTTATTAAGTAAAGTGCCAGTACTCTGGTAAAATGGGTAAAGAACACGAACCAGTAAATTATAGAGAAAAGAGAAATAATAAATATATTTTTGTAAATCATCAATATTGTTAATAATCCAAGGGTTTCACATTATGAGGTATTTTCAACAATGAGATCACCAAGGATCAAAACAGAGGAATTTTTCATTTTTGTTAAAAGTGAGGAAAAAGGTGTACTCAAGTCAGTGTTAATGAGGGAAAATTGTTTCAATTTTCCAGGAGAGCCATCCAGCAATACCTATTAAAAATTTAACTATTAATATCTATTTAATTTAATAACTATTAAAATTCTCTAGAAATTTTACTTGCAATCTAGATTGGCAGATTTTTAATGATTACAATAACTCAAAATAGGTTCTATAATTGGGATTATGCATACTATGTTATCGGTACCCAAAAAGGAGTGATGAATTTATTTTTGGAGACTTAAACAAGAAAAATCATTTATTTGGAAGAAGATAAAAAGTTTGGTTGTGGGTGTTTCTTGATATTTACCCAAAAGAGTTGAAAACCTAGGCCCACACAAAAACCTACACATAGATGTTATAGTAGCCTTATTCAAATTTCAAAACTTGGAAAGAACCACAATCAAGATGTTCTTCAGAGATGAATGGACAAACTGTGGTGCATGTAGACAGTAGAATGTTATTTAGCGCTAAAAAGAAATGAGCTATCAAGCCATAAAAAGACATGGTAGAAACTTAAATGTATATTACTAAGTGAAAGAAGCCAATCTGAGAAGACTAAATACTGGATAATTCCAACTAAATGACATTCTGAAATGGGCAAAACTATGGAGACAACAAAAAGAACAGTGGTGGCCACAGATTTGGGAGTGGGAGGGATAATAGGTGGAGCACAGAGGATTTTTAGGGCAATGAAAATACGCTGTATGATATTATAATGGTGGATACATATAATTACATATTGTCCAAAGCCATAAAATGTACAATGTCAAAAGTGAGCCTTAATGTAAACTATGAACTTTGAGGGGTTATAATATTTCAGTGTAAATTCATCAGTTGTAATAAATGTACCACTGCAGTGGGGCACGGTGACGATGGGGGAGGCATGTGTGGAGGCAGGGATATGTGGGATATCTCTGTACCTTTCTACCAATTTTGCTGTGAACTTAAAATGGCCCTAAAAAATAGACTCTATTAAAGTAAGTCTAAATGTGGTGTATATGGCTGCGTCTGCTTTTTTTACAGAGTCAGAGTTCTGGGGGCTGGGGAGGAAAAAATGTGAACAAAGAAGAGTCGTTTGGGACTGGGTCAGCCACAAGAAAATGTTAAAAGGAATTGGCAGAGCCAGGCCGCTGTGGCTCAGTGGTTGAGTGTCGTCCCATGCATCAAGAGGTCGCTGGTTCGATTCCCAGTCAGGGCACATACCTGGATGGCGGGCTTGATCCCCGGTAGGGGGTGCGCAGGAGGCGACCGATCGATGTTGATGCTTCTGGCTCTCATAAATGTTTCTATCTCTTTCTCCCTCTTCTTTCCTCTCTCTCTAAAAAAATAAAATAAAATAAAAATAACATTAAAAAAAATAGCATGTGTATTGAATAAATGTAGGTTACCTATTAAACAAATGGTGTGTGTGGAATGCACATGCTATTATTTGACTTTTAAAACTAAAAAATATATTTCATATATTCATGATAGGAAAGCAAAAATATAAAAGAAACCAAAGGAGTATATTTTGGCAATGTGTAGTGTCATAGTGTGGAAGACAGCAATGCGGAGACAGTAATAATGCAAATTCTTTTATTCACTCAGCGGTAAAAAGATTGTTATGCTGTGATGCATATTCTGACCTTAAAATATAACTCGAAAAAAAAGAGAAACAACTAATTAGTTGCTAATACCATTTATCTTATTTTTTAAAACTAAAAAGATTCCAGAAAAACATTTAATGTTTAAAGAATAAATGGTATGATGAGTGAGGTAGAAGTTAATGAGATAGTGAGAATAACAAGAATAACCACATATAAGACCACAGCAAGGACATGGTTTATTTAGGAGTGAAAATAATTTGTTTTTATTTTTTTATGTGAATATATATCCCTTAGATTTTCATATCGGGGATATTTTTTAACTGGGAGAAATGTGCCACCACTTTCCACTTATTTCATTATTTATTTACACACTTGTTTTCTGCTCTGACTTTCACTTCTCTCTGTATGTATGTTACATGTATGTGTACATGTGCAATTTGTTATATGCATATAAATTCATATCATATTGCTTCACACATTATCTTTTCTTTCATGTAATCTTTCAAAAGATGTGAAATTTAAGATATAGTATCTTTTTATTAGTCAGTAATACTTAGAAAATGTAGTAGCATCCTATTTTTCAATATTATAGATTTGACAAGTCTAAATTAATTTTCTCTAAAACATTTCAGGAGGTTAGAAATATTCTCAAACTATATCACTTTGTTTATTCTTTACTTATTTGCACAACATTTTTCTTCCAACAGATGAAAACAATTTATATATTTTTATCCTGTAATTTTGTTATTTGAAATTTAGAATTATTGGTGGTCCAGTAGACTACAATGTAGTTACTCTTTACTCTCCCAATACACACTTATGAGAATTTAGCATTATAAACTGCAGAGAGTTTATTTCACATTCTGGCTGAATACATTGCAGTCTCTAGATATTAGCTGAGTATCAGAGAATGAAGGGAAATAGCCTATAACAGGTGTTACTACTATGTCAGAATTTTTTTATACTAAATTATTAAATTAAAAGATCCCTAGGAAATAAAGTATAAAAGTAATAATCCTACAATTTATTATGTGTAATTTTGTTATGAATAATAATTATTTTTTATCAATGATTATACCTCTAAAGAAAAACTAAAATCACCTCTTTGACATGTGTATTACATTTTTATTATTTTAATATTGTTTTTAATGTTTTCAATTATTTGTTGACATTTTTAGATATATTTTTCAATAAGCAAGAAGGAGAATACAACCATTTATCACTGTTAAATGTAGATTCTCAAATCTTATTCATCATTCCTTACATTTCTGTGTTTAAATTGCTAAATTCATTTATATGTTTTTTGCAAGACCTATAGTTGGTTTTGGCACATTTTCTTCAATCATGATTTTTTCCAGTGTCTGCAAACCATCTGGGAAACTAGAAAACCCACAGACTTGTGGGGACATTTTGGTTTATGAGATTAAGAATGTCCACACAAAAAAATTAAGTCAATTTTGAGAGTCAAAATTTCAACTCTCTGCCAATTTGCTTAATTTTTATTCATTTACAAGCCAACTATCCATTACATGTATTGTTCATTCCAATTACCTAGATGTGTTAGAATAAATGACATAATATACTTTAATGTATCATAAATTTGAGAATAATGTAAATTATTGACATAAAAATGTAATTTTTAAATTTCTTCACAAATAAATTTCAGGTAACGAACAACCCTATTAGATTTCTCTAACAACATGTCAAAATTGAATTTCTCATCTTTTCACTCACAAAATTACTTCCTCCTATATTATTAATTAATTCCTTCCTCAAAAGAACATCTGACTTTTAAATTTTTCTTATCTAAATATAATCAATTGTTAGGTCCTATCAGCTCTCTGTTCAAACATTGAAATGATTCTTGCATTTCTCCTGCTCACCACCTAATATTAGATATTCATGACAGTTGATTCATCATTATTATGAAAACAGACTCCTAACTCCTCTCTCCCTGCCTCAAGTGTCTTACCCTTATAAAATATCCTATCTTTCTAGGTTTTTCTGTCTCCAGATCCATTTTCTTCCTAACACTCAAACACTTTCAGTGACAATCTGGAGCTAAACGGCCAAGTGCCTGCCCATGTGTGTATAATTAAGCATGATATTTCGAGGCTGCCTAAGGCACTAAAATCACCACACTACCTTCATTCAGACAAATTGATTTACTTTTCCTGGCACCAGTCTCCAAATACCCACCGCCATGTCTCTTTCTGAGTCACGATTATGGACCCTGAATTTGTCTTATATTTTACATGTGGAGTTTTTGAAAACATGTGTCCCTATGTCAAGCCCTAGATGTTATACATCTGTCATCTTGGGATCAATCCAGATTTTATTGTTTCTGACACCATGAGTTTCCATGTTCCTTTTTACATGGAATGTTCTCCCTCTTATCACCAAATGTTCAAATTCTCAAGCCATATCTCAAATGCTAAATATAATAATTTCTACGAAGTCTTCTGATATGGAGAGAATGTTTTGGTCCTCTGACATGCTACAGTATTTGATGTAAGTTGGACATCTCTTGCAGTCTATACCTTTCTGTTTATATCCCAAAGGCCTCAGCTCCTTTTCTCACTGCACCTTTTTCTAAAGACAAGCTCTGCTCTTTTTATCTTTTATCTTTTTATTGTCTAAAGCTCTTTACAATGAGCAGAGCCTAAATATTTTGTGGGATAAATTTATCTCACAAAAGGTAAAACTTTCTCTAGCTGAGGTAAAGAATGTGACTTAGACGGAATCATTCAATTTCAATATATTGGTTAAGTAAAAAAATGTACCTACTCATTCTCTGCAATGCCTATTCTTGAGTCAGTGTCAGCATTGACTCAACTAGAAAATTAGACAGTTATCCCACCATTTGCGAGTGCTCCGAGGCAGCATACTATAACTATATGTCTCCCCTTCTCCCTCTGCACCTTCCCCGCAACCGATTTCTACAAAACACAGTAGAAAATAACTATCTTTGCTACTAATAAATCTAAAATAAAAAAGTATTTAAAGAGAGATGCTTAAGAAAAAGTAGATTATGTTCAGATAAGATTAAATGATTCCACCTCAGACTATGATCCACCTATACCACCAATTAAACACAGACCTGACAGGCCAGCCAGCAGATCCATTCTACATATCCTGACCTTCTTGATGCTGATAATTTGTATTTGTATTTGAGGCGTTGAAGTAGCTGTAAGTTCTCAGTCCCCGAGTTTTCAACTGCTCAAATTGACACTCAAATTTAGAGAACTCATTGACTCAAAAATTATTGCTTTTTTCCAAATGCTTTGAAAATGTAAGATGTTATCACTTCTCAATTATGGTATCTCTCTACTTGAACTGAGCAGTACCTTAGGTAGATTTTAATAACAGAGAAGAGAGCAAAACTGGCTAAGCTTAATTAGGTCAAAAGCTACAGCTTCACACACTCCAAGGACCTACTCCCTGTGTAGGAAGGAAGGACCATCTTTCCAATCTCCCCACCAACCAGTCCACCAACCCGGACTATGGTGGGGAGAGGGGAATAAACAATAAAGGAGAAATTCCTCCACTGGGCGCATGCACAGTAGAAGCCAAGATGGTGCAGGGGGTGGTCTCTCACTCAGTAACACATGTGTTGGCCCCTTCCTGTACCCGTTCATTTGTGTGTTCTCTCTGTGAAACAGCCATGCAGCCTGGAAGCCAGGGGCTCCAAGCCAGAGGCTCCAAGCTGGGGGCTCCAAGCCTGGGCCCCCAATAGTAAGGCAGAACCAGTGGGGATCACAGCCAGGAAGAAAGACTAAGCTAGCAAGTAGGGACAGAGACTGAGCTGGACTAAGCTTTGGCATGGACTAAAATGATGGCACAGAATCTCTGGACCCTGACCCTTCCTCTGGGCCTGCTGAAGACAAGGCTGGACTTCTTCCACAGCAGGATGGAGATGAGACACCGGCCACCTGGGGGCAGGCTTTTATTTCTATTCAATAAATCTTACCATACCTTATGCTCCCATTCTAGTCCTTCAAATGCTATTCTTGCTACTCCATGGAAGGACCCCATTTCCACCAGCAGCACCTTCTACCTTACTTTGACCATTCCTCATGTCTCACCAACCCCACTCTGCCTTTGAGTCACAGAAAATTTGTGGGAAGGTTTTCCTCTATTCTGTGGTGAAATGTGCCATTTCCCATGCAGTTTTTTGTTATTTTTTATTTATTTATTTTTTTACTTTGTCACACTATAAACTCTTATACAGCAGTAAATCAGGTACTAATAATCTCCACCTTCTTGACATGTATGAGGATAGAACTTAAAGCTTTTTGCTCTAATTACCTATCCTTGCATAATAAACTATCCCAAATTTACTAGCATGAAACAACAGTCTTCCTATTCTCCACATTCTGTGGGACAGGAATTTGGAAAAGCCACCATGGAAATGACATTTCTCTACTCCACGACATCAGAGGCTGGAGAAGCAATGAATGGAATGGGTGGGGCGCATGCTGCAGAATCTACTTCCAAGATTATTTGTTCACTCACATGTCTGGCTCCTAAAAGTGGTCACTATAACAGTGAGTACTCAGGATAGTTGAACTTCTTATATCACTGTTCAGTTGCAAGGTCAAGTACCCCTGGCAAACGAGACAGAGGCTGGAGGGAGTTTTATGATCTAGCTTTGACCCTTTCATATCATCACTTTCACTCTACTCTTTTGGTCAAAGCAATCATGAATCACCCAGAAAGGGTATACCCAAGAAAGGGTATATAGGGCCCCCCTTCTCACTGGGCAAGTGTCAACAAAACTGAGGTGTCTGAGGACCACCATACCCCTCAAGTCATTCTCTTGAAACATGTTTGAGTTGGTTTAAAAGGAGGATAAGGTTTAAAAGTCTTTTCTTATGATGAGTCATGGGGAAAAATGATATGACACTAAAACCTGGTTTATTGCCACTGTTTTTGTAAAGTCTGCATTGATATTTTTCTTGACACCTCATTTTAAAAGAGAGCTATTTCTGACCCCCATTATTTTATTGTGAACTGCAGTCAAATTTCTGAGATGTAAAGAATTCTATTTTAAAAACCTATAGTGCTATATTTTTTAAACTGCTCTTTTCCCACTATTATCATCTATAAAAATCAATATATCTATGTTTCTATCTAATGGTTAATTGTTTATTCTACCATGTGATTGTGTGTACATTAGGTCTATTTTGTATGTATATATTAGGCCTGTATGGTGTAGACAAGCATTCTCAGAGGGGGCTCTCCACTGGAATCACCAGGGAGGATTTTAAAAATCCCAAAGTTCAGACCATACCTACCCCATACTAATTGAATCAAAAGCCTGTGGAGGGGATCCTGGCTATGATATTTGTTAAAGTTCTCCACATTTTAAATGTGCAGCCAAGATTGACAGCCAGTGTTATGGAGCCTGACCATGGTAATAATTTACTGGTTATATTCTTACGTTTTCTAAGCAAAATTCAGAATCATTCAACTTGTTAAGTTTCAAAGACAAATCTTTGGAACGTTGATTGTAATGTCTTAAATATATGGAATATTTTGGAAGAGAACTGTCTGTCACCTTTACAATATTAAAGTGTTCCATCCAAGAGATATCAGTGGGGTTTCCTCCATGTCTCCCACCTATTACTGGTGGGAATAAGAATTTCCTGAGCCCCCCATGGGAGGATGAGGTATTAAGAAAGGCTTTATTTCTGTGGAATTAAACCCCTGGGTTTCCAATGCCTCATTGTCTTCCTTCCCTCCATGGGAAAAGTTCCATTTTGTCTTCAGCAGAGCTAGGATTAAAGCTATTGCCCAGAGTTTCTGCTCTATACTTGCACAGTCTTGTCCAGCATCAGACTAGCTTAGCTTGTGTTCCCAGCTGCAGTCCATTGCATGTGGGGTCTGCATGACCACGGGCCATGCAGCTGCTTAAAGGCACATGGCGCGGGCAAGTGCAGGTCATGGAGCCAGTGAGTGCAAGGAAGCAAGAGTGAAGCAAGAGGAACAAGAGATAATTCTTTGTTTGGGGATTTTGTATTCCCAAATTTCATGTGCTTGCAGTGGCTCCCTTCTCTCTAGCCAATTATCTGTGTTCCAGGTTGGATTGACAGTCACGTACCTTCCCTATGTCACCCCAACTTCACTGCACATGTGTGCCTCTTCCCTTTGTTGGACCTCTTCCCCAATGATCTGCAGGGAATGGACTAGTGGTTTTCTGTGGAGTGTTTAAGTTGCAGCTTCCTGGTGAAGCTGCCCAGATGACCATACTTATAATGTCCAGTCTTCCCATTATTATTATTGTTATTATTATTATTATCATTATTATTATTAACTACCTAGCTAGTTACAATGGTAACACAAGGACATCCTGTTTTTTTCCTTAGATTATGTTTGTATATATTTACATTATTTTATTGTTGTGAGTCTTTATTTAGATACTATGTAGTACTTAAGTTTATTCCTAGGTGTTTTAATATTTTTAGATACTACAAATGGAATTTTTTCCATCTATGTTTTTATTGCTTTGTTGGGCTATATATTTAGACTACAGATTTGTTAATCCTCACCAGAGGATATTTTTCCATTGGTTTTTAGATAGAGTAGAAGGGAGGGAGGGAGAGAGAGAGAGAGAGAGAGAGAGAGAGAGAGAGAGAGAGAGAGACAATGACTGGCTGCCCCTCACTTGACCTCCGACTGGGGCCAGGGGTTGAACCTCCAATCCAGGTATATGCCCTTGACCAGGAATTGAACCCTTGACCCTTCAGTATGTGGGCCAATGCTCTATCCACTGAGCCAAACTGTCCATGGCTAGACTACAGATTTTTAAACAAATTTTTAACTGAAAACCATTGTGACTTTTGGTATAGTTGATATTTTTTTGATTATTTTGGCTTTTCCTGTTAAAAAAATTATATCATCTATAAATACTAAAACATTTACCGTGTTTTAATATTTATTTATACCTCTTTTTATATTCTTGCCTTTTTTGTTCAATATACAGAAATTGTTAATAAATCATATCCATAACTGGCAAAAAATTGATCATTTAATGTAATGTATTTTTATACATCCTGCTTTCTTAAGTGACACCTAAAAGGCAGTAGTTCAGTGATTAAGTTCACTGTAATAGTTGTGTGTTCCTGAAAGATCTGTAATTACTGACTTAACCATTAACCTGATGAAGAGATTGGAGACAAGGAGACTTGGAACTGTCAATGAAGTAACCATCAAAGGATGGAAGATATAAGGACTTAAAAAAATACTCAGTAATAAACCAAATGATGTTGAGAATAAGTTTTCTAGAAACCTATTCCAAAGCAACTGATGTATAATACAGATGAGAATGAAACAGATAAATATCTAGAATCTTTTGGATATACTACCATAAGCCAGTCATCTTCCGACTGCTTTTACAAAATCAGGTTCTTCTAAACAGTGATTTTCAAATCTGAGCACATACTAGAAGCACATACATGGAGGTCTTACTAAACTGTGTATTCCTGTGTCCCACTCCCAGATTTTTTGATTCAATGGATGTGGGCATTCCTCGTGTGCAGGCCTTACCAGAGCCTTTAGGGGTAAAATGTTGAGAAAAGGGGAATGCTCAGCTATATCTCCATGACACAGCAAGTGATTGAGTAAAGCTCTACTGTCACATTGAGAATGTGAGTTGTTCTCTAAGTTGTGACTCCCAAAGTTTATCGATACATATAAAACCCACTCCTATATACATTCACACACCTGTTTCCTTTTCTTTCTCTAAGTTAAATTAGAATTCAACAATAAGCAATATTTAATGACATGGTGATTTACAATGAAGGTATATAGAAGCTATAGTTGGAGAAATAAATAGTGAAGATGGTATTAATTTAAAGAGAACATGGTTGGCCAAGAACCACCACCAAAATGTGCATGTATACGTATGTTAACTTCATTGTCATTAATAGGAAAACTTCTTATTTTTCTATTCACAAAATATAGCAAGATCAAAAGCCTAGTTTCAAAGTTTTCACTCACAGGGAAGTGTGCTTATCTCTGAATCTAAACTGGCAATCTGAATTGAGCAATGAACTGTGATTTGGAAAGAGCCCGGAGTGCACTGAAGTTTCTTTTCATTGAAAGATGACTATCAGGTTCCAAATTGTAATATATGTTCTCCAGTCTGTTACTATTTTCACGTCTCCCTTAAATGCTGTATAATATCACCTGTTTCCCATTCAGCTAAAAATGACTTTAAATATGTCATAGCTGTTAGAACTGCCAGTGAAAAATACACTTACTCTTTGATTTACTTTTAACTTCGATATATGCTGTGACTTAAGTAGAGTTTACAAACATTTTGGAAGACGGCCTTCATGCTTGACTTCTTGAGCAGATACATATGGTATTTTATTTCCCGATGTTTATCAACTGCTTTGTATTGCATGTCCTCTAATGGCACGTTTAGGAGCTAAGTGATTGGTAGATGAGAGTTACATTGGCGTCACTGAAAAAAAAGAAAAGTCAAACAGTTTTAACTTGGTGCATATGCATTCCAACAGCAAAACGCACATTCGCTGGACAAGCCTTCCCATTGACGTTGTCGAAGTGCTCCCACAGGAGGACACTCCTAAATTCCTGCTACAGTTTATGTCTAGAAATTTATTCTGGCAGTGATATTCATGACGGGTTAGTAAACTATTCCAACTAAGTTCTGATAAATATTTCCTCGGACTCATTTTGCTCTAATTCTTCTAATGAGCACCACTCAAAACCTTGCTAAAAGGAAGAAGACATTTTTATTTGTAACTACCATGATTAATACAAAACAGATAAGTATAATATGTATGTTGGATGAATACATATGTGTATATATTATTGAAATGGATAAAAAATATATACATATGCATATATATATATTCATTTTGGGCTCTTTTCAGCAAAAATTAAAAAGAATAAATAGAATTTTATGGGGAACAAAGATGTACAATTAACTAACCCACAATTACACATGTTCAATATTACACATGGCAAAATGTTTCATATTTAAAAATCAAACATACATAAGTAGCATGGAAGTAAATATATAAACATTTTTAAAATGGCTTTTAAAAGTACTTTAGGTATATTTCATTTACTGTTTGAATAAACTCCATTTAAGATTTTTTTTTCTTCTGATGTTATTTTTGTCAAAGTACCCTGTGTTGAATTACTTTCTTTACTTAACACACAGAAAAGAAAAAGCATAACTGTGGATGAGAGACTGATTTCTTGATGCCATATGTTGTTTATAATGTTATTTTCCTCCTTCTCTAAAATTAAAGTATCCTCTCTTGCTCATAAAAAGATAAACAAGAACACAGTCATATTCCATTTCTGAAACTCTGATTATTTTATTAATATACATTAAAAAGTAGCTTTGTAAATATGCATTCTGTTGTTGGATTTAATGTGTATCTATGTAAAAACTCTTTTTATTTATTTATTTATTTTGGTACATTGACATAAACTTTATTTACCAACTCAAAGTTTGGAATCACTTAGTTACTTAGCATATCATGTTTTTACATTTTTGCTGTGTGTACGTGTGTGTGTCTGTGAATACTCAATAGCACTGCATTCTTTATTTTTATATGTTTTAAACTTATAAAATTAATTATGCAGTTTGTATTTTCAGTCAATATTGCTTTCCATCCTCTACCTACTGGAAATACACATATACGTGAATATGGATATTTCACTTTAACTTCTGTAGTTTATGACCTTATATGATGGGTTTTATTTTGGAGATGTGTCCTGGTGAGTATGCTCAGACATTTCCCTGTGGCACACATCCACAATCAGAATTCTAGACATTTCATCTCTCTAAACATTGATGAATGGTTGTCCCATGTAGCTGTATAAATCCACTCCCTGCGTCCAAGTTCCTTTTTTTCCTATGTCCTTTCAATCTGTGATATTAACAGATGGCAGCAATTTTAAAAATAAAGCAGATTAGTATACTATAATGACTTGGGAAGATGCCCAGGATATACTTTATATTTTGGGGGGGAAATAAACAACTAAAGGGCAAATGTCAAATCCAAATTTGCAATATGAGCTAATTTTGGTAAAATAAATAACAAGCATGTATAGTAACAAATCGAAAGATCTAAGCCAATGCAGGTCAAATGGCTAGAATCATTTAGAATCATTACATCAGGAGCCTGAAGCTGAAGGGCAAGACTGAAAGATTGAGTTTGACTTGTGATACTTTATATTACTTGAATTATATAACCAGCAAATAATACTTATTAATTAATTACAAAGTTATTTATTTTTGTCAGTTAAAACATAAAGAAAAGAGAACACAAAGAACATTCTCATATCCTTGTAAATAAAATATTCCCAGGGGCAACCCCATTAATTTCAAGAGTGATCATGGGTCTAAAAGAACAGTGAGGGTCACCCGGTCCACCTTGTACAGCTGTGCAAATTGTGCACTTGTGACCACAGTCCACACCATCACGTGCACTACACAGTTCTAGGGACACCATCCATATAAGCTACTCTTTGAATGGCACCTCCTAGAGCTGTGTGATGTAGTGCATAACCAGACTAGTGACCAGTGGCAGTCCTAGTAACAGTAAAAGAGTAGGATCTCAGAAATGATTCTATTTGCTGCAGACCAAAATGGTAAGCTAGTCTCAGAACTGGAGTTTCTGAGATCAGGATCTTTCTTCAGACTGGGTCAAAACCAGGGATGATAGTCTTAAAAAAAAAAAAAAATCAAGTCACCACATGGCATTTGGAGGTTCAGCTGGGTGCCCTTCAGATTTTCCTCCTGGCTGCATGTTCAGCGGTGACTCAGTTTCAAGGCCTTAGATTTCTGGGCACCGATTGTCTGCTAGCATATTATGGTTGGAGTTTTACGCCACGTTCTACAGAGAATAAAATGCAACTATTAGAGCTGTAACTCAGGCAAAAATTGATGCTTTCACTGGCAAACTACTGATGCCGTTGCTCAAAGTGCTGCTGTGTGGAAGGTGGCTGGCTAGGCTGCTGTGCTGGAGAAGCAACTGCCCTTGGATTTGCTGTGGGTTTGCCAGACATTTTCATGTATGCCTCAATTATTTTTAATTAATTAAATTTTGATTGAAATATTTTGCTTTAGGTCTGGGATTTAATATCTACCTTGTTAATAGAAGCCATACTGTAAAATGGAAGTATCAATGTCAAAGTATGAGACATAATCATGCAATTTTAACTAAGGCACATAATGTACCCTTTTAACATGAATTGTTGTTTTATTGTAAAACATTAAATTTACTTTTTGTCTTTACAAATGGTCATGCTGTATTGACATTATCAGTATTGGCATCTAAGAAAGGTTTTATTCACTGTAAAACAAGGAAATCATCTTAAAAATTGATAAATATGACATTTTTTTAAAAAAACTTAAGTGCATGTTATATTAATCTTGAGCATAACTCTTGTTAATTTTTAGACCTTAAATGATTTCACAAGCACATCCTAAAATATATGATAGCATGTCATTATTTTGAATTTAATTATATTGGTCTTAATATTGGCAGGAACAATCAGTAAATAGTTAACTAGAAGGACTGAAGTGTTTATATACTTAATCCTAATATAAATGTATTATATGCAGAGAGAGTAAAGAAAATATATAAATATCTTTATTACATAAATTGCATTTGCATAATTAAACATAATGTCATTTACCATTTTCATAATGATCACAGGCAGCTGGAAAAATTTTTATATTAAATTTATGAAAACACATAGTGTATAACTTTCTTGTGGAAAAAGTCATTGTCAAAAAGATTTTTTAAAAAACTTTTTTAAAGTGAATTTCTTAAAGAGTCAATCTAGAAATCTAAAAGAAAAACCATTTCCAGCAATGTATTAGTTTTTAAATCTATTATCATTGTTTCTATAGTAACGGGTGCATAATATCAGGGTGTGTATAAATTTAATATACGTATGGTTACATATATTCAATACATGATCAATTTTACTAGTGCAATTTTCTGCTAGAAAGTTATTCAAAATAAAATTTAAATAATATATATCAACATATATAATTAGTACATATATATTTGCTAATTATTAGTAATTTTAAAATCTATTTTAATGTGATTTTAGAATTTTAGACAAGATTACAGCTCTCTTAATTGCTTACAATGTGTAAAATACTGATCTACTGACCTGTACAATAATACACAATTTACCTGATTTTTGAGAGAAATTTTCTGAAAAGTTTGCCATATATTTATATATACGTATGACTTGACTATACCCTGAAAAATATAGAATGCATAAGTGAAGAAAGAATAGTTTGGATAATGAGAAAAAAGAAGGTGGGTTGAGAGTGATGTAGAACCTAATCTTATCAAAAAGAAGGGAGTGGGTCTTAAATTTGACATCAAGGGGATTTGATATTATGTGGAAAGGAAGTCAAAACCACTGATGTGACATTGGATTGATAAAACGTGGGAAAAGGAAATGCTGTCCTCAGAGTCCTGCCAATGATTGTTTAAGTGGGTCATTACATTGGGATTAGCATCTCACAAAAGAATATCTATTACTGCCTTTCCCAATCTGATTTTGTCATGACTATCCCTTGGTATTTTTTCCCATCATTAAATTTCAAAACATACACATATGTCTGCATTTGACACCCTTACAATCCTCCCAACAGATTCCCATGAAAAGTAACTAGAAATAATTAAAAGGCAAAACACAGCAAGTTCCTCATAAGAACAGTTGCCTGGTTTTTGTTAGACCCACCCAGATTATTCTCAGGTCCTGGGAAGAAGGAGTTTTGCTTATTTTCATGGGTAGAGTACATTGTAGTGAGTGTGCATCACATGTTTCTTCTTGATTAGGAACGGTTACATTCATTTGGAAAAAGTGATCCTAAAGTTGACCACACAGTTCAGTTGGCTTTCTGATTGCTCTTGGCTTGTGTATTGTGTAGTAGTCGTTTCCTTTCATCTACGTCAATTTATCTTCCTATAACTGTGTGTGTGTGTGTGTGTGTGTGTGTGTGTGTGTTTATATCGGTTTTAACTCTGACTACACATCAGAAAAAAATTAAAATACTTCCGCCAGGTTAAGGAGAAAGTCTGATTTTCCTATAATCCCACGTGATATAGTTTTTAACTTAGTTCAGCATTTTACTTTCCCATCACTGTCTTATTATCATAAAACAGGTGGATATAGAATCAGAACTGGGAATACCACAAGGTTGTGCTGCTTTCGTGCAGAAGGGACTGCAACCCAAGTATCATGAAATGTTAGATTTCTTTTAGTGACAATATTTATAAAATTACAAAAAATTATACTGATTGAAAAACTTTGAAGAGTGCAAATAAATTTTTCATGCAATGAGTGTGCTTCTAAACAGAGATCTTAAGGTATTGTCAATGAATCTAAATGATGACTAACTTCAGGAAATTTTTTATTTTGTGAAATTGGAAATTTTGAAGTAGATATGCTTAATATTGAAACTTCTTCTACATGGCTACTTTGGGTTTAAGATGTGGCCATTATTCTTGTAAATGTGTATTAACTCATTTTAAATAATAAAAGTACGTATTTTCTCGTCTTACTCTAGAAAATTTAACCTATTATTACAGCCTTGATGAATTGAAATGTGTAATTATATTCAAAATGAATTTTAATGAATGTTAGTATTTTAATGTAGAAATCATTTTGAAGTCCGGCCGGTGGGGCTCAGTAGTTGAGCATCAACCCATGCATCAAGAAGTCACCGGTTCGATTCCCAGTCAAGGTACATGCCCAAGTTGTGGGCCAAATCCCCAGTGGGGGGCATGCAGGAGGCAGCCGATCGATGTTCTCTCTCATCAATGTTTCTATCTCTCTCCCTCTCCCTTCCTCTCTGTAAAAATCAATAAAGAAAAAAAAATTTAAAAAAAGAGAGAGAAAGCGTTTTGAATACAGAAATAAGCATTGAGGCAGCAAAACAAAGCTCACTTGAAATATGTTAACTAATAAATTGAACAACACATTGATTTTTCTAAAGCGACAGTTAAAATAAGGAATATTGTGTCATCTCATTAAATGATAAGACCTTAAGAGAAATCCAACATATGTGTTGTAGCATAAATTACAAGTTATAGAGTAAGAACCTTTCTCTTAAACTTAACTGTAACTTAGAGGAAATTGCTTAACATCTCTAAGTTCCAGTTTCTTCAGCTGTAAGTTCTCAGTACCTATCTCTCTCAGTAACTGGAAGATAAAATAGTTAATACATTTAAAACCCTTACCACTGCCTAACATCAAGTGGGGGCTCAACAATCTGTAGCAGATGAGTAAAAGGGGAATATGGCTGTCCTCTCTATTCACAGAAATCTGTTTGCCTTTGTGCCTGTCAGGTGGCATTGGGGTCAGTCATTTTATTTTACATCCATTATTAGAATCACTTTTGTTATTAGTTAAGAAACAGGAGTTTTTACTTGAACAAAGGTGAGTGTGTGAGAGTGTGAGAGAGTGGTTGTGAGTGTGGACGAGCAACCTCAAGCAGTGCAGAAACGTGGGGCAGAGGGTTCCTATGTTGTGGACAGGGAGTAGCCAGCTACCACAGTAAGTGGCTTATTAGGGCTCTTCTCCCTGCACGGCCAGAAGTCCCCACCATCTTGAAAGATTCCTGGTCTTCTCTTAGAGGAGTCCATGGGGAGTGGATAGGGCCGAGTAACCTGACCCTACCAGTATACCTTGCACCGTTGGCCCAGTGGACCCTGCTGTGTCAACACGAGCCAGTGCACAGTAGTGGTGCTGTCAAGGTACCTGCTCCAGGAAGCAGCAACTGGCTGGGAGCCCAGCACCATCCCCCACAGCAGCAGCCTGATTGAGAGCCGAGCACCACCTCCAGAAGCACAAAGTCCCGGGAGCTGAGCATCCTCAGCCCCCAACAGCAGCAGAGGATTGGGAGCTGAGAGTACCCTCTGACAACAGCAGCAGCAGTAGCACCACAAACTGGGACTCACCCCCTGCAGCATCAGCAGTGACTGATCAGGAACTGAACCCCACCAGGCAGCAGAACACCCCAGAAGTGCTCCAGCTGGACCCACACACCCCACCAGTGCACCAGCTGGATCCACACACCCCACCAGTGCACCAGCTGGACGCACGCATCCCAACAGTGCCTACCACGACAGACCAATACCATCCAGCAGCTGTCAATCCTCCAGAATCCACAGCAGGCAAAGGGCTCCAAGCACCAAAACAGTCTGGGAGGCACAGCAGCCTTATTTGATACACACCAACCTGCCTACACACCCAACATCCCTCACTGGGCCTAGAACTACCAGACTGCTAAAATGGTTAGACAAAGAAACAACATCCAAATGAAAGAAAAGGAGGGCTCACCAGAAAAGGAACTACATGAAATGGAAGCAAGCAATTTGTCAGATAAAAAATTCAAAGCAATGATTTTAAGGGAGCTCAAACAATTTAGTGAGAACTACAAGTAACTTGATGAGAATTATAAAGATATCAGTGGGAACTATATCAGCTTAAAAAAAGAGGTAGAAGCTATGAATAAAAATCAAGTGGAAATAAGGAATGGCATAGCTGATATGAAAAATACCTTAGAAGGTCTCAATAGTGGTTAGAAGAAGCTGAAGACCAAATCAGCAAGTTAGAAGACAAGGTAGAAAAAAACACCTAAATAGAGCAGCAAATGAGAAAAAAAAATAAAAAGCAGGCGGAGAGTTTAAGGGAGCTTTGGTACAACATGAAACATAACAACATGCACATCACAGGAGTACCAGAAGGAGAAGAATCAGACAGAGGGATAGAGAACCTGTTTGAGGAAATAATGATGGAAAACTTCCTTAATTTGGTGAAGGACAAAGTCACACAAGTCCAGGAAACACAGAAAGTCCCAAGCAAGATAAACCCAAAAAGACCCACAGCTAGACACATAATAATTAAAATGGCAAAAATTGAAGACAAAGAAAGAATCTTAAAAGAAGCAAGAGAGAAACAGAAAGTTACCTACAAGGTAGCTCCCATTAGACTGTCAGCTAATTTCTCAATAGAAATACTGCAGGCCAGAAGAGAGTAGCAAGAACTACACAAAGTAATGAAAGACAAGGGTCTGAATCCAAAACTACACTAGCAAGCAAGACTATCATTCAAAATTGAAGGTGAAATAAAGAGCTTCACAGACAAAAAAAAGCTAAAGGAATTTACCACCACCAAACCAGCATTGCAAGAAATGCTAAAGGGACTGTTGGAAGAAAAAGAAGAGATGAGAGAGAGAGAGAGAAAGAGAGAGAGAGAGAGAGAGAGAGAGAGAGAGAGAGAGAGAGAGAGAGAGAAGAACACAGGCATAAAGTAAAAATTGCAACTAATAGGTATCTATTAAAATAACCTTAAATGTAAATAGCTTGAAATCATATCAAGCATCTTCTCAGATCACAATGGCATGAAACAAGAAATCAATTACAATAAAAACACTCAAAAACATTCAAACACATGGAGGCTAACTAGCATCTTATTAAATAATAAATAGGTTACCAATGAGATCAAAAAAGAAATAAAAAAATTCCTGGAAACAAATGAAAATGAACATACAACAATACAAAATCTATAGGACACAGCAAAAGCAGTCCTGAGAGGGAAGTTCATAGCAATACAGGCCTATCACAAGAAAGAAGAAAACTTTTTAATAAACTATCTAACCCAACAACTTAAAGATTTAGAAAGAGAACAAAAAGAAGAACTCAGAGTTAGTAGAAGGAAGGAAATAATAAAAATCAGAGCAGAATTAAATGACATAGAGACTAGAAAACAATGCAAAAGATCAATGAAACCAAGAGCTTGTTCTTTGAAAAGATAAACAAGATTAATCAACCTTTAGGTAGACTTACCAAGAAACAAAAAGAGACAACCCAAATTAATAAAGTCAGAAATGAAAGAGGTGAAGTAACAACAGACACCACAGAAATACAAAGGATTGTAAGAAAATACTATGAACAATTACATGCCAACAAATTCGACAAACTAGGTGAAATGGACAAATTCTTAGAATCATATACTATTCCAAAACTCAACTGAGAAGAGTCACAAAACCTAAACAGACCAATAACAAGTAAGGAAATAGAAGAAGTAATCAATAAAATCCCAGCAAACCAAAGCCCTGGTATGGACGGCCACACAGGGGAGTTTTACTGGACATTCAAAGAACTATCACCTATTCTCCTCAAACTATTCCAAAAAATTCAAGAGGAGGGAAGACTTCCAAGTTCTTTTTATGAAGCCAGCATAATCCTAATCCCAAAACCAGATAAAGACATTACAAAGAAAGAAAATTACAGTATCCCTGATGAACATAGATGCCAAAATCCTCAACAAAATCTTAGCAAATCAAATCCAGCAATATATTTTAAAAATTATACACCACGATCAAGTGGGATTTATCCGAGGGTTGCAAGGCTGGTACAATATTTGTAAATAGAATCAATAAATGTGATACACCACATAAACAAAATGAAAGATAAAAATCATGTGATCATATCAATAGATGCTGAAAAAGCATTTGACAAAATCCAGCATCCATTTTTGATAAAAACTCTCAGCGAAGTGGGAACAGAAGGATCATATCTCAACATAATAAAGGCCATTTATGACAAACCTACAGCCAGCATCATACTCAATGGGCAAAAACTAAAAGCATTTCCCCTAAGAACAGGAATAAGACAGTGATGTCCACTTTCACCACTCTTATTTAACATAGTACTGGAAGTCAGCCACAGCAATCAGACAAGAAAAAAAAATAAAAGGGATATAAATCAGAAAGGAAGAAGTGAAACTGTCATTATTTGCTGATGACATGATATTGTACATAGGAAACCTTAAAGACTCCATCAAAAAACTACTAGATTTAAGAAATGAATTTGGCAAAGTAGCAGGATACCAAATCAGCATCCAGAAATCATTGGCATTTTATACACCAATAATGAACACAAAGAAAAAGAAACTAGAAAAACAATCCCATTTACCATTGCAACAAAAAATTAAGATACCTAGGAATAAACAACCAAAGAAGTACAGGACCTGTTTGCAGAAAACTACAAGACATTGAAAAAAGAAATAGAGGAAGATATAAAAAAGTGGAAGCATATACCTTGTTCATGGATTGAAAGAATTAACATCATTAAAATGTCCATACTACCCAAAGCAATCTATAGATTCAATACAATTCCCATTAAAATACCAACAACATATTTCACAGAACTAGAACAAACACTCCAAAAGTTTATATGGAACCAAAAAAGACCCTGAACAGCCACAGGAATCTTGAAAAAGAAGAACAAAGTAGGTGGGATCACAATACCAGATATCAGGTTATATTGATTACAAAGCCTTTGTAGTCAAAACAGCCTTGTACTGGCACAAGAACAGGCATATCGATCAATGGAACAGAACAGAGAACCCAGAAATTGACCCAAGACATTATACTCAATTAATATTTGAAAATGGTGGCAAAAGCATACAATGGGGTAAAGACAGCCTCTTTAATAAATGGTGTTGGGAAAATTGGACAGCTACACGCAAAAAAAAAAAATTAAACTAGACAACCAATTTACACCATACACAAGAATAAACTCAAAATGGACAAAAGATTTAAATGTGACTCATGAATACATAAAAATCTTAGAACAAATGGAGGCAACAAAATTTCAGACATCACACGCAACAGAATTTTCACTGATACAATGCCTAAGGCAAGAGAAACAAAGGAAAAAATGAACACATGGGACTACATCAAACTCAAAAGCTTCTGCACAGCAAAAGAAACAACCATCAAAATGGAAAGGGAACCCACTATATAGGAGAGCATAACTGCCAATGATAAGGGGTTAATTTCCAAAATATATAGAGTGCTCATACAACTCAACAAAAGGAAGACAAAGAATACAATTAAAAAAATGGGCAGAGGACCTAAACAGACACCTCTCCAAACAGGACATACAAATGGCCAAGAGACATACGAAAAAATGCTCAACATCACTAATTGTCAGAGAGATGCAAATTAAAACAACTATGAGGTATCACCTCACACCTGCCAGAATGGCTGCCATCAACAAATCATCAAACAATAAGTGCTGGTGAGGGTGTGGAGAAAAGGGGACTCTAGTACAGTGCTGGTGGGAATGCAGACTGGTGCAGCCACTATGGAAAACAATATGGTGTTTCCTCAAAAAATTAAAAATTGAAATGTCATTTGACCTAGTGATCCCACTTCTAGGAATATATCCTAGGAATCCTGAAATACCAATCAGAAAGAATATATGTACTCCTATGTTCATAACAGCACTATTTACAATCACTAAGATCTGGAAACAGCCCAAGTGTCCATCAATAGATGAGCAGATAAAAAAAAAAAATGGTGGTATATATACACAATGGAATACTATGCAGCTGTAAGAAAGAGAGATCTCTTACCCTTTGAGACGACATGGAGGGTCCTGGAGAGTATTATGCTAGGCGATATAAGCCAGTCAGAGAAAGACAAGTGTCACATGATCTCACTTATTTGTGGAACATAGTGAACAAAATAAGGTGAACAAAATAGACCCAGAGACATAGAAGTAGGGTTCAGACTGACAAACTTCAGAGGAGGGGGCAGGGGGGAGGGAAAAGATAAACCAAAGAGCTTATAAATATAAACATAACCAATGAATATAGGGACATCAACAACAATGTTGGGGGGGGTGGGAGTGGGAGGAGGGTGTCAATGGGGGGAAAGGGAGAAACATCTGTAACAAAAATGAATTAATTAAATAAAAATAAATAAATACATAAATAACCAGGCAACAAAAAAAAGAGAGAGAGAGAACAAACAGGAGTTTTTGAGAAACCCACTGCAAGTTCTGAAGTAGGGACAGAGGCATATGTTAAGGGAAAGGTGTAAAAATATTCAGTGAAATTCAGCATCAAAACCCTAAGGGCACGATTTCCATTCACTGCAGTGATGCTGCACAGAGTCGACCATAGTGACAAAACACATGTGCTAGACTCAGCTTTGTTACACATAATTTTGTCAGTTTGCCACCACCTGCCAGACTCTTTACTATGAGGTTAGTTTAGGGGGATCACTTTGAAAGTGCAGAAAACTGTATTCTTTTTATAACAGTTGTCCATGAATAGAACGTTTAATTCTAAAATCCCTTCCTTCCTTCCAATTAGTGCCAGCTCTAGTGAGATCCACCTACACACACTCATTAGCCAGCTATGCATACCACTTTGCCCTCAGCCATCACAAAGATCAAGCCTCTGAACAAATGAGTGCAGGACTTACCTTAAGAGCCAGCTTTTGAAACTTGGGTGGAAACCAAACCCCAAATATGCTTGGTAAATTTCTGCTTTATTTACCAAGAATGTATCATCTCGATCCAATCATTTTCCAAAGGGATTCTCAGGTAAAACTTAGAGGCAGTAAAACGTTTTCCTCTGAAAATAAACAAATGGATTTGCAACTGAGGGAGAAATGTAAGTTTAATCCTTTCCCAAGTAAGAAGGCACAAGTTCAGAGAATATGATTTGCTAGCCATTCTGACTGTGCTGGTTGAAACTAGATTGTGACCCAGAGATTTATAGCATCTCTTCCCTGCCCAAACGAAGTTAAGAGAGTTATTCTGAAAGGAAGACTTGGACCACTGTTATTGTGCCACCTGTGGAGTAAGTAATCCAACAATGCTCACTCAACATATAAAGTCCATTGTATGGACTCCTCATATTGTGATAGATGAAAATATAAACAAACTAGACACATCTGATAGCAATTACCAGGAGAAAAATGGCGGGACATTTCTAAAGCATTGTTAATATCTTTCCATTTAACATGGTGTACCTAAATCTGAAAATACCTCTGATGCTGTGAACCAAGCTGCATTAGTTGGGAAAAAGGAGTCAACAGTTTGAGATTGACTGGAGGCAAAAATAGTTTTGAGGATTAAAAGAGAAGTTTTTGCTTGAAGGAGTGAAAGTGAGAAAGAAGATGAGACTGGGAACAAAACACTGAAAGAAGCCATGAAAGAAAAGTCTTAGTTGGAAGTCACTTTAAATTTTGTGATTTAGCAAGAAATTTTTAGCAATGGCAGCTGCAATTAAGAGCACAACTGACATATTTAAAATACATATACACATATATATATGCAAAATAGGAGGTATACATATTTTAATAAAACTGCTAAGAGATGTATGTTTAACATTTTAATATTGGTATTGTTGTCAGTCAACAAAATCAATACATGTATGTCGATACTGAAAAAAATCAATAATTCTTTTCAAATAAAGAATTTAAGATAAAAAATTTGTTATTTTTCCATATAAATATGTTGACATAAAAATATTAGAAAGACATTTTAAAATGCCTTATATTGGTTTTATTGTTGAACAGACCAATGAATAAATGATTTTCCCAAGTGTGTGGGGAAGAAATTTCAGACTTCAAGCTTGAAAAATGTTTTTCACTGACAAATAAATATTTTTCACTGCCATTATCTCACTAAATAGGGCTTGTGTGGTTTGGTATGTTCCATTGTCTGTTCAAAGTATATTTGGAAACTTCTCAACAGGGATCTGAACATTCTGTTCCCTTAGGATGAGTTAGATACAACTGCTTAATTAGGCTGCTATAGTTAGATTTGTTCTTAATTATTTTCTTGGATAAAATTTTACTCTATCCCAGGTAATATTTGTTTTCCCAATGGCTTTTACCATGTCTTCATAGAGTTGATTCTGCTCTGTCTTCCCAGGGGCTATCAAATGTTGTGAGGTGTATGTTGATCCTGAATAAAATAAAACAATGCTTGTTTCAGAAACAAAGATTAACAAGGAGCTGTGAACCTTGGGATGAAGCATAATTAAATATTTATCAGGCAAATAAATGTACATTAAGTACTACTGGAAGATTGTTTAAAGATATAAAACATGAAGTCTTCACATGCCCAAATCAGTAACAGCATAATGAGCAGTAATCTGCAATCTCTTTCTTTAAACACTGCATTGTTGTTTTTAATTTGCAAGAAACAGAGTCATAAAATACAAAATGTACATTGAATTATCTAAAGAATTTTATTATTTTATGAATTTGTTTCTTGAAAAATGCTAGATAAATACCAGTGATGTATGAACAAAGAAAAATTATTTCTAAGAGTTCTGTAACAGCTTTATTTAAAGAAATTTGTACATGTCCTTTCACAGATTTTCAACCAATCCCAGTACTGACATGACTGTGGCATATTCATTTTGTGTCCTATGCTTTCTTTGTTGTTGGTGATGTGTTAATTTAACAGCCTTAACCTGGAGCTGGAATGAGAAAAATATGAACTATTATTGTCAGTACTAAATAAAATATTTGATTGGTGGAAAAAGTGTTGGTAATAGCACTTCCTTTTTAGAGTTAAGTTTAAAGTGATAATATCTTAAGATATATTTTTATTAAATTTATTGGGGTGATATTGGTTAATAATATCATATAGGTTTCAAGTGTACATTTCTATGATACATGATCTGTATATTGTATTGTATGTCCACCACCCAAAGTCAATGTCTTTTTGTTTCAAATATAAACAATCAAAGGAGACATGGTTTGATATTCAGATTAGCATTTCTGAGACACATGAGATTACACTGTTGTATTAGAGTTTCTTGATCAAAGTCTCTAAAGTCAACAGAGAGAAGATAAGGATGAGGCACTTCCAAGAGACCTGAGTTAAGTCTACATAGATCAAATGACATCACTCTTCTGCCTCCCATTACCACCAAGCCACCATCAAAACATTTAAATTTAGAATATGGTTTATTGGATTTCTCAGAAAAATTCAGTTTTCTAAATTATTATAGAAAAGATGGGGAAATGATATAATTGCAAAAACTTGTTTACAAATTCACTGCTTTTACACATAAACATAATTTTTACAAGGTTAAAGTGAACTAAGAAAATTGCTTTGCTTTTGTAACTACTGAATAAATATAAAAGTTATTCTTTTTGCAAAATATATATTAACCATAGAAGATATTGAACCCTATTTTATTTTAATAGTGTTGTAACCAAACTCAGGTTCAGCTGCCTGCCTCAACAAGCCAAACCCCTGAGACAGGTGCTAGTGAAAAGGAAAGCAGTTTATTCAAATGCTGGCCACCTGCATGGGGGGACTGAGAAGATGGGGGACTCTCATCCCAAAGCCCAGTTTAACATCTCAGTGCAGGCAGGGGGTTTTATTAGGAGGGAGAAGATAAGCAGAACAAAGAAATTAGGGGGAGAGGGTTGAAAGTTCTCTACATGTAAGTCAGCACTGTTCATTCTGATGATTATCTTGAAATTGGTCAAGTGGGGGTCTTGTTTTAATGGTTAAAAGTCAACAAGTCTCCTAGAGAAAGACGTCTGGTTGCTGTAGTCAGCCTCCTTCACTGAAGCTAGTTCCTAAAACTCTTACACAAATATGCAACTTATTCATGGGTTACATATTAGTTAATAATTCATCTTTTATAAAAACACCTTTAACAGAAACAATATTAAAAGAAAAGAAGGGTGGGTCACAGTGTTAGCACCTGTTGTTACACATTTTTTTTCTCTTACAAACAGGGCACAAAAATCTAGAAATGGGGATTTCATTATAATGTAAGAAAATGGTATTACATTACATCTATAATCTTCCTAATTTAATACTCTGATATCCAAGATGTGAATTAAGTAAACAAAACTAAGGGAAAGCCAGGAGAAAAATTCCACACCAGGTTAATATTGTCTTTAAATAGGCATTTAATACACACACACACACACACATGCACACACATACACATACACATACACATGGTCCAAAAATAACCCTACCCTGTAGAAGTAGAAAGAATAACAGCTACAGTGAAAATAGTATCAATCTTGAACCTAAAATGTCTGATTTGTTTCTGTCAATAACTAGTACTATTACCTTGGTCATACTTTACTTCTCTGAGCCTTAGATTTCTCAAATGGGAAGTGAGAAATTTGATTTGTGGGATTCCTAGCATTTTCCTTGGTTGTATAAACTTGAGTCATCTAACAATGACCAGCAACATATGCTGAATATGCTACCAGGAAATGTTTAGACTTCATGGACAAGCACTACCTGAGAGACCTCTACTTGGGATTTGAGGATAGAATATTTTTTCACAACTGTATAAGAGTTTTAAGAAAAAAAAATCTGCTAAGAAAGAATGAATTATATTTTCTCAGTCACTGGAGGAGAAATGTTTTTACTTTACAGAACTTCAGCAGTCTCAATGGACTTATCATTTTACTTATTTCACCTTGCTTTATGATTAAATATTAGAACACTCTCACAGAGCCTGGACTAATGATATTAGTGCAGCTGGCCAGTCAATGCACCAGTCAAAGTGAGGAATGAAAACCAACTAGCATATTCTACAGGACACTAGGTGGAGACTTGTGTGCAAGTCAGTTTTAGAGTGACTTAGAAATATTTCAAATGTTGTTTGTATTATTTCTGCAGAGATAGCGACTTAATTTCAAGTCCCTATGTTACATTGCCACACTGCAATTCTCCATTTCAAATATATATATATGCTACCATCCTTTAAGAAATGTATCAGTGCATCACAAGCCTAGACAGAGTCAACAAGGTTACCTTTTTATATTAAGAGATAGACAGTGTTAATTTAAGAATAATTTTATTCAAATCATTTATTTAAACAAGATTGCTCACTATACATGTGTCTTAGTCAACTCAGGTTGCTATAACAAAATGCCATAGATTGGGTGGCTTAAACAACAGAAATTTATTTTCTCACAGTTCTGAGGCTAGAAGTCCAAGATCAAGGTGTCAGTTGATTTAGTTCTTGGTAAGGACTCTCTTCCTAGTTTGTAGATGCCTTCTTAATGTATCCTCATATGTTGAGGACACAGAGCTAGAGCTCTCTACTGTCTCTTTGTATAAGAATACTAATCCTACAGGATCAATAGCCTCCCTTATCGTTTCTTTTCATCTTAATTTCTTCTTTACTTCACATACAGTCACACAGGGGTGGGGGGTTTGAAGCTTCAATTTATGGATTTTGGGGAGACATAATTCAGTTTACACTATTATGCTTTCTTATTTAGATACATCGCCTTAACATTTTATCCCTGGCTTGAGAAATAAGTATATTGTAGTCCTACTGCCATTTGGAGCACCAAGTTGCTCAATCCCACCTGACACTCTGAGAGTCCTACAATGAGTATCTCAGAACTCTCCATCTGGGGAGAAGAAGGGGAAAATATCCATCCATTGACTCTCATCCCCCACTGACAGGAGTCTTGTTGCAGCATGTTCACTCTCCTACACATTCATGTTGAACATTAGTTCATGTTGAGTGGGTTCCCATAGGCCTTTCACAAAATGGTGCCAGAAATGTGCAGGGCAGGAAGTCAGAGGCTCACGGTGAGATGTGTCGGGTTGTGCCTGTGCAAAATGTGTCAGAACCTGTGTGAAACCAATTGGCACAGCAGTGGCTGGAACGGGACGTGCAACCAAGAATACCTGAATTGGTGACAAAAAATGTGCGATTAATGGCCACAAACCCTTTCACACTCTTCACAATGAGAGACCATGTCCTCTGTCCTTGAATCTGGGAAGCTCCCTAAAACAACATAGGAAAAAGGAAGCTGTGTCAATCTAGGTTTTAAGAGACTGGCAGCTTCCAATTGGTTCTGTCTGTTGGAATACCAGCTCTTGGAAATGGTCATTCTGTGAGAAGTCTATGTGATGTGGAGAAACCATATGTAGACAAGCAGGTCAATAATCTCAGCTAAACTCTCAGAGCTCACTCAACTGCCAGCTGAGTGAGGTTGCCGTCTTGGACACACAGTCCAGCTCCAGCTACCATCTGATATCAACCACAGGAGAGAATCCAAGTTAGAATGTCCATCTGAGTCCACACAACCCAGCAGTTGTGAGAGAAAAATAAATCGTTGTAAGGCACAAAATAAGTGCACCAAAGTGAAATGGTATCAATAATGCTATGCAACATTTAACATGTGAAAGGTTATTAATAATCCATTTTTTAAATTTTCCTTATGATTAAAACTTGTTTGTTGCTGCAGCATATTTTGAGAGAGAGATCAGTGTATTCTGAGCTCTTGATGACAGCGATTTTGCCTAATTCTTTCTTTCGTTTGTGTATCCCCATGGACCCTCACCAATATTGGCACATATTAGACATTTAAGATTTATCACTTAAAATGGCAAAAGTTTACCTCAATGTATTAGCATTTGAATTGAAAGTGCAGAAGACCACTAAGTAAGAAGGACAGGAAAAATTACAATCTATGACTATTCAAACTTGGTTTATAATAAATTGGTGACATTTTTTTTCTCCTAAATTTTCCTATGATTTAAATAAGTCTTTGTGACTTCCTGATCTTAATCAGTAATTTAACATCTACTCTGTGAATTACAAACTGTTCAGGAAAGTATTTAATTTGCCTGCATTTCTCTAGACATAACTAAATTAAGGGGCATCCCCTTTGCAAATCAGTTTTTATCCAAACTACCCATACATAATATGACCATTGTTTTCCCAGTGACTTAACAATAAGATGCATTATATCTATCTATCTATCTATATATATATATATATATATATATATATATATATATATGCAACCCATTATCATTGCTTTGAGCTACATTTGAATAATGTGGGTAGGAAGCTAGGATACTGTCTACAAAATGACCTAAGGCATTGAGTGAAATTTAGAATTCTCAATTACGGTTGCTCTCCAAATTAAGTAAGAAAATATCTGCAAGATTTTTACTCTTTTCCTAAATAAGCTTCTGATTGTTGGAGTCTCATACATAGAAGTGTTCCCCTGTTTTGTTAAATGTTTGTATTTGATTACTATTAAATGCACCATATTTTCATTTTATATTTCAGGATGGCACACAAAGGAATAATCATAATACTTGCATATATTGTTGCTGCTTAATGATTTTTCTATAGAATGAAACAAGTACAATCTTCACACCAGAATGCTCCATAAAATTATTTCTATTTCAGCAATTAAAGGGATGGAGATGTAGAATTATTTCAAAGTTTTAAAAGTCACATTTTAGGCTGTGCATTATTCTGACATTAATGTTTATAGATCATGAAAGTTTACACTGCTAATTTCATAATAAATTCTCCCTTCACTGACATTCATGCTAACAATAATTTTTCTATTTACTAAGATTTTTTATTTACTAATCATTTTTTAATTTATGTATTTCTATTTAAGAATCATTTTTTTTAATTTACTAAGACACTTGTGCACCGTAGAATCCAGTTTCAATCACACGCACACACATAAACACACCTGCTGTATGGGCACAGACCATGCAACAAGAGGTGATCTCTCAGTTCCCTCTCTATTTCTGATCCTGTAGAGGTAGATTGACCAAAGGGTCCCTCGTCTACTTTAAGAACCAGGGGCCCTTCCTTGGTGGTTCTCCCCTCCCCAGGGCTTGTCAGAGCTCAGAATCTATGGCTTCCCAGAGCATTTATGCCCCCTGCAGCAAACTTTTGGGAGATGGCTGATGTCTTATTTTAGAGAAGGGTATGCTAGTGCTACTCCAGAGTCTGATGCTAGTAGATAAGGCCTATAACTACAAAATAAGTTTATAAAATATTTGTCATCATGTAATTGTTGAAGTTTGCATGTTGCACTGTCTAATGATATTTGCCCTTATTTTGTAGTTAGAGTAGGAGTTCATTTTTCCACAAATATTTTGCTGCAGCATTTTCATCACTGAGAATAAAAAAGTAAAGAAAAAGAAACTTTGTAGGTAGGGATCTACGGATAACTCAGAATTATGATCATAACAGGCATTCTACCAGCCTTTTAGCAAAGGTTAACACTACACATGTTTGAGAAATTATCTTTGCTCATTATAATACCTGGTACAACATGTTATAATTAAAATTGTGTCATTTTTTCCATTATAAATCACTATTTTAAAGACTCATAAAACAACTGTAAAATGAGCTCCAGGCTCTACCTGGCATGTGAAATATTACCCCAAGAGAATTTATGTTTTTTATTTTTATTTTATTTTATTTTATTTTATTTTATTTTATTTTTTTTGCAAAACTGTCTTTCAGGTCTTTTTAAAAAGAAGCAAAATTCAAGTAGATTTTTTTTTTCAGGTTCCTTTTTTGCACTTTATAAATCAAAACCAGTCTTGCTTGTTGAAACCTAAATCATGCAAGTGCTTGGGGAATTAGGAGAGGTAATCATTTGGAGTGCTTCAAATAGCTCCTTTAAAAGTGCCTTAAATAGTTTAAACATTACATGTAATCACTAAATATCTTAAGATTTTTATAAGCCACCTACTAGGAAACCTTTTGCTCCTTCCTTTCCAGATGGTATTAAAGACTTTAATGATGCCAAAGTATAGTGTAAGGCACTTTGCGATTAAAGGTGTGATTCACTATTTCAAAAATTCAAGTTCCATGAGACAGCTCCCTATGGCAAGTCATGCCAGCCTATTGGTGGAGACTTTTCCACCTGTGCCCACCAGGCATGCACAGTCTCAACCTGGCTGGTTTACACTTGCTCAATCTACCCTGTAAACTTCAACCAAATGCATATTTGCAATGTGACTTTACAGCATTCTAATCTAAAGAAAATACTTTGCCACTGATGGGCATAGCTCAAATGTAAATTAAGAGCCTATTTGGCCCAGCAAGACTCAACTGTAGCAGCGAATGAAAAGTGAACATGTAAAAATGACATTTTAAGTAGAGCCAAAAGCTAAGGCATGAGTCAACTTTGTTCTCAATAATATTAGAATCTGTTTTGTTTCAAGTAAAAGTCTAATTGACTTTTAGGATGAGAAAACTGATCTTCAGTGGGCTCTTTTTTGCATAGACATCCTTCAAATATGAAGAGAGAATATGAACAGTTGGCTGAATTCATGTTCTTATGTGTTAATCAATAGAATTCCTTTTGCTAAAGGAATAATATTGTTTGGGCCAAGAAAATGCTCTGTTTATTGTGTTCTTCCCAAGTGCAAGGTTCTAAGCTAGGTGCTTTTACTTACGCTCTCTCATTTCATCTTCACACCAACCCTGTATTTAGTATTAATTTGCCCTTCAAGATAAAAGTGAGGAAATTGAAGTACAAAGAATTTAAAATAACTTTCAAATTATGCAGAGCAGATGTGGGTCTGATTCTAAATAAACAACCACTATACTATGGTAATTCTATCCTAAGAGATAGCTCCCAAAATACTTCCATACTTGTTGAACTGATAAAAATTATTTAAAAAAATTTTTATTGATTTTAGAGAGAGAGGAAGTAAGAGGGTGAGAGAGAGAAACATCGATGAGAGAGAACATCGATTGGCCGCCTCCTGCATGCCCCCCACTGGGGATCGGGCCCACAACCTGGGCATGTGCCCTGACCGGGAATCAAACCGGTGACCTCTTGGTGCATGGGTCGACACTCAACCACTAAGACACACTAGCTGGGCCTGATGACAATTATTTAATCTGGTTATTTACTTTTGCTGCCCAAATAGAAATGTCAAAATAAAGTAGGAAATTTTCAACTTCAACAAAAAATAGCTCAAGCACAGACCGTGCAAACACACACGACAGCTTGAAAAATATTATTTCAGCCCCCAGGGCCAATCTGTAAATGATATATTCCAAAAGTGTGGAGTAGAAAAGGTGTCTGTGCTTTACAGCATGGCCAGAGCTTATCTGACACTCTTCCAATCTAGAAGTGGATCTGTGTCCCCTCTCCCATCAGGCTTGTAATGTTTCAGCCAACAAAGTATGGCTGAAGTGATGCTGTGTGACTTCCGAGGCTGGGTCGTTAAACTCCGCTCCGTCTGATTTACTGGCCCACTTGCTCTTTGAACCTGGCATCATTGTGTAAGACACTCAGATACCCTGAGGCTGCCAAGCTGGGAGGAAGGCCACAAGCGAAACCCACGTATCCATGCCACAGTTGAGCCCAGTCCTCTGCAGTATTCCAGGTCAGGCAGCTGACATGCTAGTAAAAAACCTCTAGATTGTTCTAGCCTCCAGCTTTTTGAGCCACACCTAGATAGTTGAGTCTTTCAAGGTAAGGCCCAAACATTATAGAGCAGAGAAAGCCATACTTGGTCTGCCTCCAGAGAATTCCTGAGCCACACAATCTATAAACATAATAGTTATTTAAATTGAATACCACTTATGGGGTAATTTGTTGCACAGCAGTAGATAACCAGAGCAGTTAGTCAATCTTTCATAAATCAGAATTGTTCAACGGTTTAAAAGAATTAAGTTTTGTTTTGGGTTAGACATTAAAATATTAATTCAATTTGAACGTCAAGCTGTGGCAAACTAGCTAGGAAGAAATATACAAAGCAATTTAAGTTAATGATTTTTTATGGTTGAAATAAATTATGCATAGATTTCTTCTTCTTTCTTCTTTCTGAACTAAAATGTGATTTTCGCATGAATGCTCTCTTGGGGCATAAAAGGCTGAGAAGATAAACACTTACTCCATTTAAAATATAATAGCTATTTTCAAATACACATGAACCAGGAAATAAAATATTTTATTTAGCAAGGCATCGCAACTATTAAATATAAATGAACCGGTTTTGAGAAGCATTTGTTTTTGTGTTTTTCAATAATCAAAGCAATATAATATCTATAATTAGAATGAATCCCTATCTGTACATCCTTTCCAGCAGTCCCTTCTGTTTAATAATTAAGACCAATTATTTTGCTCTCAATTGTTACTAAATTGGTTTATTTATTTTTTCAATCACAACATGTATTAAGCACTTTTAAAATGCCAAATCTTTTTAAAGCGCTTCCATTAAAAACATAGAACATAGTCTTGAACTTTGGGGAAGTGGCCATTTTATTGGCCCGTGGGCATTCTTTTTTCTTATCAGTAACAGTTTCCCTGGAGACCCCAGTGGCTTTACAAATCTCTAATCTAGAGCTCTTTCCTTAGTACTCTATGAGTAAGCCTCATTTAAAAAAAGACTTCAGAATAAAGACACCATGATCAGATAGTGTGATGGTGAAATCACATACTAACTGGCTTGAGAATTTAGTCAGGTGGTCCTGGATATAATCCCTGGTTTCACTACTTATCAGCTATGTACACCTGGGTGAGTCACTTAGAATGCCAGAACTTCATGTTCTTCACGCACGTGGACTCTGTTCATTTTAATGTTTTATGTGACATCATAGTGTTTGGTGCTTGGACTAGACAACTTAGCAGAAATCAGACAGGGTCCCTGCCCTCATGGAGCACAAATTCTGCAGAAAAATATTTTTCGTGAAAACACACTATGGCTCAATTAAAAACATTGGCTCAGTAGTAACAGAATTAACAAATATGATATTACGAAGTTATACACCTAGAAAAAACCTTAGGGTCAGTCTACACATCTCCTGTTTTATTAAATACTAAATGCTCAGTCTACCATTCTTTTCAGTAAGAGAAGGCTTGGCTTTTAGCTATTTATTTACTGTGTAATTACTAGAATTCATTCTGAAATCTCAGAAATGTGACCATGTTTTAAATTAAGAAAAGTTTGTCTCATCTGGACGGTGTGGCTCAGTGGTTGAATGTCGACCCATGAACCAAGAGGTCACCAGTTTGATTCCCGGTCAGGGCACATGTCCAGGTTGTGGGCCCAGTCCCCAGTGGGGGGGCATGCAGGAGGTGGCCAATCAATGTTCTCTCTCATCAATGTTTCCATCTCTCTCTCCCTCTCCCTTCCTCTCTCTCTAATGTCAATAAAGGGAAAAAAAAATTAAGGAAAAAAAAAAAAAGAAAAGTTTGTCTTGAATGACTTTAATATATTTATCTAATGTTTATCTTCTATCAAAAAATGCAGATACAAGAAAATTAGTGGAACAACTTCATGCCAAGTGTTACTACTTTATAAGCACTTGGACATTTGCTTTCCTGTATTGTCTTTATCACTGAACAAAAACAAATGTGTCCATTTCAACACACTGTAAATCTATGATGTCTGTGCAACACCACATGGGAATACAAGAAATTCTGTAAGAATCCAACCACCCAATGAGTTTGACTCACAGAAAATATAAAATCAATCTTGCATAGCACAACCCACACAATCTGTATCTGGCATGAAAAGTGTTTTCAATTGAGTAGAAATAAAGACTGTTCTTACAGTCTTTGAGGGTGATATCACTCCCTGCCAGCATCTTATGTTATTAACTTGGGGGGTCAAATCATTATACTAGAGGAGTAAAGAAATAAATATGTTGTGTTAACCGAAGCAAATGAAACATGGCTTTAGATTGTCCTAGTTGTGAGTTGAAATGTGTCTCTAGAAAATAAGTTTAAATTTAAAAAGGAAGCTAGATTTAGAGGATTCAGATCCAAGACATTAAAAACATATCAGAATAGGCCCTGGCCGGTTTGGCTCAGTGGTTAGAGCATCAGCCCGCAGTCTGGAGAGACACAGGTTCACTTCCCACTAAGGGCACATACCTCGGCTGCAGTTTGTCCCTGGGACCCAGTTGGGGTTGTGTGGGTGGCAGCCAGTCCATGTGTCTTTCTCACATCGATGTTTCTCTCTCTCTCTCTTCCTCCCTCTCTCCCTCTCGCTCTATGAATGCAAAAAGTGTCCTCAGGTGAGGATTAAAAGATAGATAGATAGATAGATAGATAGATAGATAGATAGATAGATAGATAGATAGATATAGATATATAGATATAAATATCAGAAAAGAATAGACATAAAAGAAAAAAAGCAACAAATTATCATATTCAATAAACTTTATGTGCAACTGAATACAGAAGCACTAATGTTTTCTTTTCTTTGCAGGAGGACAGACTGAATTACTGACAATGTCACTCATTCCCCAAAAAAGGAATAGACACAATTAATTCTCTGTCTTCACTCTCTACAGTAAGAACACAAAGATTCAAACCTACAAATAATGAAAACGGTACTTTGTTTTAGCAAAGAATATATAACATGTAGGCAACCAAAGCTAATCAAATGGAGACCTTTGCTATTCCTAAGTAAATAATATTTTGGTTTTTTTTTTTTTTCACTTCATTTTAAGGATGTCTTTGTACTTTTACATTTTTATATCACTTTAAAAGATTAAAGAAGAAACAGAACGAACGAGATGAACTGTTTGGTGCTTCCACTTCTTGACCACCTGCAAATGTCCCTGGGACACAGATTTTCATGAGAAGACAATCTCAGATAAGTACTGAAATACACTACCTGCACCAAAAAAAGTTATATCCTTTAATGAGAAGAGTGGAGAGCTCTTCTAACTTTTCTTTCTGTTGTTCAAAGACAGAACAGATTCGGGCTTGCCCACCCAGGGGGCAAACACTGAGTTTGAATCCCAGCTCTGTCTCTCACTGGTTGTTTCATCTTGGGCAGGTTATTAAACCCCCAATCTTTAAAGTGGGGAGAATAGTAGTCCTTACCTCATAGAAATATATGAGGATTAAATGAACCAATATCGATAAGGTTTAAAACTGTGTTTGGCTCATAATATTCTCAGCGCTTATTTCCATTTGAAAATTGAGAGCCTTTCTCCTGAGAGAACTGTTACATAAGGTGATGGTTACTTTTATGTGTCCATTTTGCTAGGGCTATGGTGTCCAGTTGTTGTTGTTTTTTAATAAAATACCAGAGTAGACGTTTCTCTGAAGATATTTTTTTAGACATGGCTAATATTTAAGTTAGTAGACTTTGAGTAAATTAACTTACCTTACATAATGTGGGTGGGCCTTGTCCAATCAGTTGAAGGCCTTAAAAGCAAAAACCGGGGTCCTTAGAGACTATAACACAGAACTCCTACCTGATTTCCCAGTAAACATTTACTGCCTTACTTTGTCCATATCTAAGCTCACATGCAATTTTACAAAGAAACCTTCTTTGACCACCTTATCAGAAGTAGAATTTTCCCATTTCTCTATTCTGCAGTTACATGGTTTTCCTTATCACTGGTCACAACCTGACACATACACACACTTTGCTGTCATCTAGTGTTTGTCTTCCCTAGAATGCAAGCCTCATAGAAACAGCGTCTTGTTCATGACTGGATCGCCTCTGCTTATAACAGTGCTTAATACATAGCAAGAACTAAAGAAATATATGTAAAATAAAAAATTGAACTAATGAATAGTGACCACCAGAACTTCTTGGGAGATCTGAGATGCATGATAAGAAGAAAGAAACATTCAAGGGCTCATTTCCTTTCTACTTTTAGATGCTGGTTTTTGAGGATGGTGCTTGGAAACTCTGTACCCTTCTTGGAACCATAAGCAGAAGTGACTCTTATTTCAGTATAATGTTAGCTGTAGCCCTAACCATCCTGGTCATGACCAAGGTAAGCTGGATCCTAACATCTGCTAGACTGAGATGAGAAACAAGCTCAGTTGAGCCAAACACCTCCATTTCTGAAGACCAGGAAAGGGAGGTTGCTAAAATGATGTCAGTGGGAGATAAAAGAGCTTGAGTAAAGGCACAGAAGCACAGCCTGGGAGATGATATCAGACAGAATCTGGGCCCTAAGCTGGCTCTGTCTCTCACCAGGTTGATGGTTGACTAAAATTTTTAATTTGCTTCGGCCTCAGGTTCCTGCAGTATGTTCACCATACAATATCTGCCTCAGAGTGTTGCTGGGAAGATCAAATGTGGTGAGGATGGTAAGGCACTTGCTACATTGCTTCTTCCTGTCGTTACTGTGGTTTAGGACCTTAAATGCCTAGATGGTGGCAGAGGGTTGGGGACATGCACTGAATTTGCTGGGCAAATAGAGGTCACTATTATTTTTAACAAAGAGGCATTATATAAAATCAGAGTAGAACCAGAGCAATCGGACCTCTCCCCTTTTCAGTCAAGGGAAAATAAGTAAGAATAGATTGCAAACACATTGCTTAATAAAAATATTATTTGAAACTGTGAGGTGGTCTTCTTTGCTTTGAGCATAGACAATTCTCAATTATAAAAAAGGGATTTGGGAGGAAAGGATGAGAACACTCTTCCTTTTGCAGCCAAAGTAAATAATTTCTCATGCATGATCTGACATCAGCAGTGCCAGGAGCTTACAAGATAAGGGAAATTATTATAATGGTTCTACTTCATTGTGTTTATAAACTTCATTTGCATCTCTCAATGAATACACCCATCAGTAACCATTTTTAGAGTAAAAACAAATCATCCTTAAAATTAATAGATCATCTGTTGTAAATATTTTTCTACTTTTTTTTTCCTTGTCATAAGTCTTTGGCCTGCATTGTGATCTATGATTTCTCCCTGTTTACTCTTGTTCCCTCTCTCTTGTGTCATATATAGGGGGGTAAATGAAGTCCCTGGAAGAGGATTGCCGAATTCTATAAAATTTGCTGAAATAGTACCTTGGGGAAATGTTCGCGGGGATAGCAAATCCCTTGCTGGTGCAGTGCTTTGGGCATTTCAAAGGTAGAGAAGGAACAAGCTGCATTGATACCCTGCAGAGGAAGAATGAGGAACTGAGGACATTCAACCCTCAAAGACAAAGTGTGACATCCACAGGGTATCTTTGGTGGGGCACAAAGAGGCCCATTTCCAGAAGTGGGAGAATAAATACTGAGGGTCAGGCACCCATAAATAGAGTTGTAGAATTCCAGAGAGTACTGATTACCTAGGCAAGACAGATCTCTCATGCTGGGGCCAGAAACCCAGGTTGGAAAAATCTGAGACGCTGAATTGCATAATAGGGTCTTCCCAGAGAGGTTCCCATGGATTGTGCTTGTGAAGACTTCCCTGAACTCTCAGATCCTGCAGAGGTCACCTGCAGCTTCAGCATTAAAGTCTATATCGTCAGCCCTTATATTTGCCCTTCAGGCCTCAAGTTAAGACTTTCCAAATTCAATACTAATGGTAACTAACTAGAATTTTTGTTAGGTCAAATGTCAAGAGAGAGAATCCACTTGGTTAGAGGCAGAGGGTGAGAGATGGCGGGTTGGGAGCAGACAGACACATCACAATATGCCTACTGTATTATTTAAAAGAGTGCTGCTGATGTGATAGAGGTGAATTCATGCACAGTGAGGAGCAACTTAACCCCTAGGTTATCATATGCCCAGTGGGAGAACAAGCACAGAGAGAAAGTAGGGAAGACTGTTCTGAAAAGCTACAACATTTAAATTTGGTCTCAAAAACTTCATACAATTTCAATTGTCTACAAATAAAAAAAAAAGAAAAATTAAGTCTCAAGGAAATTAATGAGCAAAAGTGGACATTCAACATGCCTGTAATGAAAGGTTGAATTACCTCTCTTGACAACAACATTACACAGCAGGTGGAAAAGCTAAAACTGCTGTCTGAGAACACATTGCCTGCAAAACAGCAAGTTACAAAGCAGGAGAGTTGGGGTCCTTTTGCCACCTGTAGTTACTTTGCAGTCATGTATATAATGTCAAATATGACCAGGAAATGCAGCATTCCTCCTTAGTTTTTCCTCCCAATACTTATTTGCTTAAAAAGTACTTACTACATGTGCCTTAGTCCTTATATCCTCTAGGAGGAAAGATATATCCCTTCTTGAAGATGTAACATGGAAAGAACACTTGGGGTGTTTGAGGTAGGTGCAAAGGCGTGTTTCTTGTGAGCGTGAGGTGAGAACATATTGTTTCGTTTAAGCGCGTGATGACTTTGGGAGAGCATTTGGCCTCTGGTGTTTTGTCCTTGCTGTGTGTGTTTTGAATATCTTTACTTGCTAAATTACAACACTTGAAGCATATCTACAATCATATGACAAACAAATCACTGGGTGTCCTTTTTTGCATCTCCATTTTCAATACGCTGTCCTTAGTTTCAGCACTTCTGTTACCGTAATCCCGGCCTGGCTCTCCTGAAGCCGTGTGTACATGGACAGTTGAAATGGATAATGGCAAAGTACAAGAGTGTTATTAAATGGCCTTGTGAATTATTTGTCAGTATATTATTCTAGCCGTGTGTAGAAGAGGAATGTGGAGTTTTCTGCCTTTTTTTAAAAACAAAACAAAACAAAACCAGATGTTTTGTTTAGTCGAGGATCTTTCTATCTAGCCATGCTAGAAAGCCAGCTTTGTGAAAGGCAAACAAATAAACACTCTGGAGCATATTAACAGAATAGAAGGTTAAATAAATTTATCTTTATTTTTGGGGCACCCAGTAAACAGTTTTGTAAAAAGGAAAGCCCAGAAAAGTTTGGATGCATTATGTTTATGCTTGAGGTGTAGTGTATTCCAAGCTGGCTCAGTTAAATGTTTGAAGAACAACACAACTATATAAAGTTTTCCAGATTTTAAAAAGGTAGAAAGCCTCCCCCAAAACAAATCATCCACATACAAAAAAGATAATATTAACATAAAATTCATCATAGTCCATTTGGTTTTTACCTAGGAATTCAAGGATGGTTTTGTAGACAAGTTATATGCCTACCTAATAGCCATTTCTCTCTTCTTGCCTTCTAATAAAAATTATATTTACTTGGTAAGTAATTTATCCTTTAAATTTTATTTTCATATCTTCCCTTGACGCAGTTGCAACCAATGAGATATTATCAAATTTACCTGAGTATTTGAGCGAAAACCTTTTTCTCTCCCAATGAAAGGGAACAGAGGTTTTGGACACACTCTTCTCTATCTCTTCATTTTCTGAATGGTAATGTTATATCTGAAATTCTAGCAACTACCTTGGGACAATTAGGTAAAAGCACGAGAATGAGATCTAATAAGCTGAGGATAGCAGAATGGCACAGTGAAAGATGAAAAAAGCCTGGATCCCTGATTACATGTTTAAGAAACAAATCAGATTCATCTACTACCATTTCTCAACTTATTCTAATGTGAGAAAAGCCATGCTTAAGTTGACATTGATTTTGTTTTCTGTTTATTCATAGCTGACAGCACTGCAAACTGATAAATTTTTTTGAGATGAAGAAATCTATTTATCCCAGATGGTCAGCTAAAATCAAAGTAGAAATCAAAAGAAACTTTTAAAATCTTATAAAGAACACTGGCTTGAAACTTGAATCAAACATCGTAATTGGTGGCAGAATTTTTGAGGCATTAGCTCTAAGCCTATAAAGTGAATTTAAGCATAACATAACACATGTAGCAATACTAGACTTTGCTAAAGTTGTCATGCTGATTTACAAATGTAGATGGGTACTGAATGGGGTGTGTAGCATTTTTCTCAAAGTTTTGGCTGAAGTTCAAAAGCAGCGAAAATATTGGAGAATCACACCAATATTCTAAAGAGATATACAGCTAGACACTAACATTCAGGACTTGCTTAAATATAGCTAGCTCTCTTTAAGTCCATTAAACTTTCCCACTGTTAGAGCCTCTAGATTATGCATGAGCACAGCTATTTGTTCATAGTTCTCTCTAGGCTCCAGGGGGAAGATTTTCTGGAACTTCCTGCAATAACAGGAAGTTACCTACATTCTTAGTGTTTGCCGTGGCAAGCAGCACCTGCTTCCCTTTCGTGCAACTATAGGGGTCATCCCTTCAACTTGTTCAGGGCACAGCCAATCCCATAAACTATAAAGCACTCTGGCATGATTGCATGTGTTTCCTGCAGGTCAAGCAGATGCCATGGCATATAACTGGCATCACTTAATATGATCTCATCAAGGAAAGCTGGCTGCCTGAACTGCTTCCCTCTGGAGGGAGATTCCAGAAGGAATCCAGGAAATAAAGCTGGGTTATAAGAAGCCAACAGAGAATCATATTAGGGAATTGCAGTGTGTACATACTCACAAGAGAAATTTTAAATAATCTGTTAACACAGTCCTTGGAAGAGAGAGCATTTGGATGCTTGCCACACTCGGAGATGTTGACAATAAAAGAAAGTTCTCAAATAATCCAGCCTAGATGCAACAAATTTTGTCCTCTTCTTCTAAACACTCTATTTTTCTCTCAATTCAGGAGGATACAGTATGTTAAGATAAGAGGTAAACAACACAACAACAAAAAACAGGGTATTAACCCTTCTTACACATCAAGTTCACTAGCTTTGGAAAAGATCTCAAATAAAGGAGAAAAAAGAAGATTTGAATTAGATACAGGTTTGAAATTTTGGATTAGATTGGAAAGTTAAACACCTCAAGAATAATAGTGATTATCAAAGTCAAACCTGTGTTTGTAAATAAGCATGACCCAAAAATCAAGAGACTCTCCTGAGTTCTCATTATCCGAGGACAGAGAAAAGACATTTGACATAGGAGTTAATGAAGGGAGGAAAATTGAATCAAGTTTTGTTTACATTCCATTGAGTTAAGAAATTTCAAAATCTGGAAACATATTAGGAAACTCCAAATATTTTTGGTGACTTTAAATATTTTAACATGTTAGTCTGCTTGGTGTCAATAAATAATATTGGACTCAATTTATAAATAATGAAACCAGAATCTAATTTTCCTGCAATCATAATCAGGATGAGAGATAAAACAATACATATTTGTGAGGCTCCTAGTTCATTCATCTGTCTTCTAAATACTTTTCACAGGCCATCTATTTTGTCTGGTTTCTTACCACCCGTCTTCTATTTGCATTAACAGGTTAATGACTTTGGGTCAAGAATTGATGAATTAAGCCATCTATGCTCACCTTAAATGTATCCATATCATGAGTGAATGTGGGGGACATTTTATACCAGTAGTAAGCACATGTCAATAAATTTGTATGTTTTTACATATCTCATCATTTTAGCCATGTGAGATTAGAGGTTTGAAGTCTTTTAGACATGCACTGGATGAATAGAACTACATTCAAGGAAGTTCCTTTTCCTTATGTGAGCTCAGCTATTCTCTGGGGAGAACAACAAAACATTATTTTACAGCAAATATGGATTTTAGGTCACTATGGTTAAGTAAGCAAGCTAAGCAGAGCCTCATGGTGCCCATCAATGCAACTGAGATTACAAGGTTGAAAATCATGTCTGCTACTCCCAGAGTAAAGGAGAAAGCAAAGAGAGGAGAGAAGAAGGGAGGCCAGGAGGAGAGGGATTGAGTGCAGGAGGAGATCACAGGCTGACATTCTGATGATCCTAACCAAAGGTTCATGAATGACACAATTGAGTTTGTACTATAAACTCTTGTTTTCTTTTAATTTCTGAGTGTAATATGTTCAACTGAAATAGTTTAAAGGTATAATAAGATAATATTTTAATCAAGAGTCCAGCAATTTTTATAATAGATTTTTCATTTATTTATTCTATTTCTAAATTTGATCCATCTTGTCAAAGATAAAAATCAGAACCAGGGAAACTATTTGAACTCCCGAGGTTTATTTTGGATACGTTCTGATTCCATTCAGATCCTTCCCTCTCAGTTATTAATTGTGTTTGAGAGGGTCCAGTGGCATGTGGTGAAAGCTGCAATGACATCTCTAAGTGGAAGAAATGCATATTAACCGAATGCCAGGAACAGAGCTGATGTTTAGATTATGACTGTGTAACAACTTAGTCCCACTCATTTACAGTGGCTGTTCAAATTTATGAGCTGGAATGTTTGCATGTTGATATCAACTCAGTCCTGGGTGGTTTTTATCCTGAGATAGTTGCAGGGTTCCCACTTCAAATACATTTAGATAAAACAACCCCTGTCAAAACATCTGGCATTGTCCTTAAAATATCTCTTCACTCAGTCATTGACTGCCAGTTTGTTTTTCTTTCTAACTGGTTCAATTCAGGACAACCCTCTCATGGTCTTTAGTCTCCTTGTGCGGGTCCTCCACTGTGGAAAACAATGTGAAGGGTAATACAAACCCTTCTACATGCACTCCAAGAAGCTTGTACTATGCAAAACAGGCAAAGTAGTGATGCAGGGCAATCAATATCCTATTACTTATCAACATTTAGCATTGGTTTTCAAGGACAAATTAATTAATCCTTGTTAATTAACCATATTATCTTACTTTTATGAACTTTGAGTTTTTGAAAGTCCTGTCCTTTGATAACCAAAAAAATAAATAAATATTTCACTTAATACAAATTTTGTTTCACTTAAAGAAGAAAATATGACATTTTAAATTATTTGAATTGTTTGATCTGGAAACAGACCAAGTGTCCATCAGTAGATGAGTGGATAAAAAAGTTGTGGTACATTTACACAATGGAATACTATGCAGCTGTAAAACAAGGAGGATCTCTTATTCTTTGAGACAGCATGGAGGGACCCGGAAAGTATTATGAAGTGAAATAAGCCAGTCAGAGAAAGGCAAGTATCACATGATTTCATTTATATGTGGAATCTAATGAACAAAATAAACTGATGAATAAAATAGATCTAGAGACATGGAAGCAGGGAACAGACTGACGAACCTCAGAAGGAAACCAAGAAGGGGGCAGGAAGAGATAAACCAAAGAACTTATATGCATATAGGCACAACCAATGGACACAGCCAATAATGCAACGAAGGCGGAGGGATGACAGGAGTGCAGAGGAGGGAGTCAATGGGGGAAAAAACAGGAACTTCTGAAACACTTTCAACAATAAAGATAAATTTAAAATAATAGATTGTCCGGGCCAGTGTGGCTCAGTGGTTGAGTGTCGACCCATGCACCAAGATTCACCGGTTCGATTCCCAGTCAGGGCACATGCCCAGTGTGGGGCATGCAGGAGGTGGCCAATCGATGCTCTCTCTCATAGATGTTTCTATCTCTCTCTTTCCCTTCCTCTCATTCTAAAATCAATAAAGAAAAAAAATTTAAATAATGGATTGTTTCAAAGGACAAATGAACATAAATTGTGCTTCACTTTGAAAAAAAGAAGAGAGTTTGACTTTTTAAATTGTTTGAAAGGACGAATTGTGGCTTAGAATGAACACTGTGTCTTTTGTCTCCTTGAATAGTTTTACTTCCTCAATCTCTATACAACCCTTCTTACTAGGACGTTGTTCACTAGAGCTGTGAACAATGATGTCATTCATCTCCTGTCTGATTCAATTTTAATAATTAGTGTGATTTACACTTATTAAAAGGCATTCCACTTCCATCATCAGTTGGTGTTGCAGTTTCATGACTGTCTTATTAAAAAAATAGACGCTAAAGTCCTTTTGATCATAACCCTAACCACAGCCAAAACACTTCACACTGGCTGTACCTAACTCTTAAAAGACAAACTGCACATTCAAAGCTATTATCTAATGTTTTATCTGAAAACGTGTATTCCAAATATGGTAGCAAGTCACTAGTGAATCTAAAATGCCATCTTATTTTAAAATGGAAGACATATGGCTCATCTTTGGTTAATCATTTTCAGAAGTCAAGAATAGAGATGCATTAGGCTACTCTCAAGCTTATTAAGCTTATTATATTAAGTCAGGGGAGTAAGTAAAAGGGTCGTTTGTTTGTAAAATATAAAGGGACAAAAAATGTCTACTGTACAACTAAATAAAACCATAAAAATACTCAAGATATGGCTTTTATGAATTTAAAAATAAAACTTGAAGTATTATATTATATTTTTATGTTTCGGATGTATAAAGATGACTGATTTTTAAAAATCAAGTTTTTCTCCCTATTTGTGATAGTTTTACCTATAAAACATAAGCTTTGACCTTGCATATCAAGCACTACATTAAAGGATATTCTTTTCAAAATTGAATGAGTTCACTTATGATATTTAATTAACTATAGAAAGACTATTCCCATAGATTTTGCTTTACTATTTGCTTTTCGGTTTAAAGTAATAGTTTTTAATGAATTTTTTTTTTACTTTACATAGTTGAATATTGCATTATTTCTTATATGCTATAGTGTATAGTAAATATATATCTTATTTTAGAATTGTGAGGTTGTGACATACTAGGGGCTTGACATTAAGTAGATGGTTTAAATAATATTAAAAGAGATGTATTTGTTTTTCTAGCCTAATTTGTTTGTGATATTTATATTTAAAAATCACCTTGGCCCCTATGGAGAAAGTTACATATTTATCAACTGCCTTCCTTAAGGCATAAAAATCAAACACAGAACTATTGCCATGTCCCTAATCTAAGGAAAATCTAGTCATAAACCAAATTATACTGAAGTACCTTCTATATTTGGATCTTAGAATGTTTGCCAAGTGTGTGACTTGCTTTAACTGTATATGTTGTTCAGCCAAATGTCAACAAATATCGTTTCATTATACTGAAAACCCTGGCTTTGAACCTTGTTTTGCTGTAGAGCACATATCTAGTATATAAAAAACTTATTTTATGTAACCAAGTATCATTGGGCATGGTTACTTAATAACTACACCAAATCATAAAACAGATCTTTGCACTAATGTTTTATATTTTAGTAGCATTAGAGGTCAGTGAAGGAAATGTTCTTTTAATGATGTGGAGATAAAACAGAGAAATGTACAAAGCCCCTAGTTCATCTGTTATCCTTGCTGTCAAACTTGGAGTTAAAACACCCCCAGTGTTCATGTGCCATGGATAAGTTTTAGAAATACAACAAATATCCCAAAGAGTTAAATGGAAAACCCAATGGGAGAACAAAAGAATACATGTATCTTTGTCCAAAAAGCAATTCTATTCTTTCAGGGATGGCCAATCTCTTGTCAAGTACCAGCTTACCAATGAGAACAAATATGAAGATCAAGCATCCATCTTGCCAGTCAGACCAGCTCACTCAATACTTTAGATTATTGGTGTAACATGTTAAAATACTATATAATTCTCAGCTTAAAATTCGATGCAAAGCATCATCATGCTTTTTATGTTCGTGAATAGTGAGATTGCTTTTTACAAAGTGAGTGTTTAACATTTAAAATCCATGTTAACTTTTTCTATCCTAGGCAGCTTTCAAGCCGAATTCCAAAGATGGAGCCCAGGCTGTTTGTAAACCTTTCCTGAATGTCTGCAAAATTTTGATGCTATAAGCTCACGTGTATTTGGGGGAGGGGCAGTGGGAAAGTGGGTTAGAAGATCTCTATTCTTCATCAGAGTCTTCGGTGGATTTTGATGCATCCAAAAGCTGAGAACACTGCTATATCTGTTCTGCTCTGGTACCTGGCTGCTTCTGTCACTGTCCTTGTCCATCATTACCTCTCCTACGGTAGCTAATTGTGCTCTGGGCACATATTCTGAATAGTTGAAGTGCAAAGTTTCATTTTAATTGTTTTTGCCCCATGATGTCATTTAATTGTGATCTGGGAAAATACTAAAATACTGTTTTTAACAGGCAAGACCCTAATAAAATACACTTCCAAGGAGCTTTGTTAAATATGCCTGCAACAGTATACTACTTGTTTCTGAAACCATTTTCTATTTTACATTACACAGCTATGAGGAAATTGGCATTCTATTAATTACAATGAGCTCAAATGTCTCAGAACAAAACCAGATGTAATTCACAGGTAAGTTTTTTTTTTTAATTAGATCCCTTAAATGAACTGTTCCCCTTTTCAACCTCCCCCACTTCACCCTCACCTGACAAGTCCATTGTGGTATAACTGTCTTAAATGTTGCTGGTGTTTTGTAAATAAAAAATCCATGGGAAGAGGTATAGTGAATATCATTTGAATGGTTAGTTGAATATGTTACTAACAATGTCCATTTTTAAAATTTTCATCACTCTTTTCTCACTTATCATTTTTGTTCTCCTCAACTCAGAGATTGGGGAAAGAAATTTAAAATAGTTTTAAAGGATTCCTTAAAAGCCCAGTTTATGCTTAAGTATTCTACCTGCCAAAGTATTTTACTAAGCTTCGCAACATTCTTATGCAGGTTTCTGTAGTCCTTATTTTATTTTTTAAAAGGTTTGCAGAAGAGTAACAAAATCAGAACAAAGAAGACTAGTAACCACCCCCATCCACTCAGCTTCCCCTTATCTTAACTTCTTACCTAACCATACAAAATAAAGAGCATAACTTGGATACATTGATATTAACTCAATTAAAGATTTATTTGGATTTCACCAGTTCCCCCACTAATGCCCCTCTTCTGCTCCTGGCTCCAATATAACATCCTAAATTGTATTTATTCGTCATATCTCCTTATGCTCTTTCAATCTGTGTCAGTCCCTCGGTCTTTCTTTGTCTTTCATGACCTTGGCACTTTTAACTATTATTGATAAGTTATTTTTTTGAATGTCTGTCAATTTACATCTGCTTGGTATTTCTTCATAACTATATTGAGATTATGCATTACTGGGAAGGATACTGTGGAGATCATATGGCCTTCTGTCTGCATTATATCAAAGGGTACAGGATGTCAACATGTATTGCTGGGATGTTAACTTCAATTACTTAGTTAAAATTATATCTGCTATGGTTATACAACTAAAATCATCATGTTTTCCTTTGTACGTACTAAATATTTTAGAAGAAATACTTTGAGTCTATGCAAATATCTTGTTTCCACTTGAACTTTTGCCCACTAATTCCAGTATCCTTGGGTGGATGTTGTCTTCAACTATGGTGTTCTAATAGCAGTTTTCTATTTCCTCTATTTCTTCTACATCTACTTGTTGTAATTATTTGTAAGGAATAATTCTTTATTAAATAAAATTATTTATTCGGTTGCTTTTTAATCAACATGAAATCATGTATGATCACTTTATTCTTTGAACTATTTTTACTGTTGTTGCTAATGTGGTTCAGCTTGAATAACAAAACTTTATCAGGTTGTTCATTTTGTTTGGCTCAGGTACCCTTCACACACATTCCCATTCTTATTTCTGTGTTGGTTGGTTTGTTTGCTTGGAGCACTTCCTTAACTTCTAGCACCACAAGATGCTCTAGGCTCATAATATGGTCCCCTGCCCCGGCCCTGTAACCACCCAGGTCTCCAAGAAGTCATAACACTTTTCCTTAGAAAATAGTATTTAGAAGCCAAGAACTGAGACCTAAGGTACTCCTTGCTAGTGAGGTGCCATTGCTTTTAGTAGCTCTCAGAAGATAGAGACAAAATATATATATATATATGTATATTAATACATTCATGCACACATATCTGTCTGTCTGTCTGTCATCTGTGTGTGTTTACATACACACACACATGCCTACACACATGCAGTTCATTCTATCACCATAGGGTTCAGTCTATCCTTCCTTTTTTTCTTATTTATAACTTCTTGAGAAAACTGGCTCTCAGTATCAACAGTATATGTACTTATTTTTTCAAACATATTATACAAATAAAGTAATTTAAGACTTGCTAATCAGTTGCTAACTAGAATACAGTGTTTGTGTACAGTTCATTTTGTCTTTAGCCATACAATATTCTTTTAAAATACTGTTTTCCAAAGTTGCCGTGAACAACTCTTTTGTTCCTGTTCCCTTTGGCGTACTTATCTGCTTTACTTGTAATACAGTTAGAGTCATTTGCCACACTTTGCCTTCTACCTGTTCTCTGTACCCTGATCTATATGTTTTTAACATTTACTACAGTAATAATTACTCATTATGGTGTACAGTTTTGTTTTGTTTTTGTTTGTTTTTTTGCATTTATCCTCAGATAGAGTGGGAGGGAGAGAGGGAGGAAGAGAGAGAGAGAAACATCGATGTGAGAGAGGCACATCGAGTGGCTGCCACCCACATGAGCAGGAAACGAACCCGGGTCTCTTCAGTCCGCAAACCAACGCTCTAACCACTGAGCCAAACCGGCCAGGGCGGTGTAGGGTCTTATTTGTTTTGACAAACACATATAGCATGCATTCCCAATTTCATATGGAAGAGCTCCATCACCCTCAAAATGTTCGTGTGATACTTTTTTATATAATTACCCTCTCCCTACATTTCTCCAAACTCTGCCATCATTGATCTGCTTTTCAGCCCTATAGTTTTGTCTTCTCCAGAATCTTATGTAAATGGATTCATGCAGTATATAGCTTTTCAGGTCTGGTGATTTTTATTTTACTTAGTAGCTTGGCATAATGTGTTTAAGATTCATCTATGTTTTAGCATGAATAGTTTGTTTCTGTTTATTACAACTATTATTTTCTTTGCCAAGTAATTCAAATTCTAACAATTTGGCCATGCTCTCACTTTTTTAAAAATGAAAAAATTTAGTGTGCTCTAAATTTAAAAATATGTGGCATTTATTTTGTTTTAAATGTCTACAAAGAGAAGTTTCTTTGTTTTCACTTCACTTTCACCTTAAGCTATTATTAGCAGAGTTCCGAGAGAAAGTGAATAATTACCAGTTAAATTTGCATTTAGCAACTGGTATTTATGAGTGGGTAGAGCAATGTATAGGGACAACTATTTACTGAGGTTTCCCTTATCCACATCCAAGAACTCTACAGAAATAAAAGTGTAGTTAGAACAAATGTGAGAATATCATTCCTTGTTTAAATAAAGAGAAGATATCTAGGGAAACGCTTATTCCCAGCCACGATAGGCTATTACCATAATTAGAGGCTGGTTTTAAAACCTTAACTCCACTGAATAATTATCATTAGGTATCCATTTATCCATCTATTTATGAAGAATTTAATTACTCTCAACTATTCTTCTAAGTGCCAGGAATACTAATAAAATAAATGAAATATGACTCCTCTCTCTTCCTCTAGGAGAAGATATTGTTATAAATTAATGCTAAAATTAGGTGTCACAAGGACAATGGGAGAAAGAAATAAAGGTCATTATAGAAGGCCAAAGAGGGCCATCTAGTCAGACTGGCAGCCCAGGAAAGCTTCCAGAAAGAAAAATGCAGAACCTGACTTTTGAAAGCCAAAAAGGAAGTAAAAAGATGATAACAGAAGGCAGGCATTTCGTTTGCAAACAACAGCAGCTGTAAAAGCACAAAGGCATGAAACACGAGGGAGTTTGAAGATGTAAAGTGGTTTGTTTAGCTAAAGGGAAGCATAGTGGTGGGTGGTAGGAGATGACGGTGAAAAGGTAGTAAAACTCTAGATCATGACAGAATTTATAATACATTTCCAAACCTCAACCTAAAAACTTTGGAAAAATATGTACAGATGTCAAGCCCTGAAGTAACATGGTTATGCTTTTAGAAACATCACTCTGAAAATACTGCAGAGGGTGGACTCGTCATAGGGCATGGGAACAGACGGAGGCCAAGCGGCCAGAAAAAAAAAAGGGTATTGCAGTATTTTAGGATACAAACAATGAGCATCTTGAATTAAGAAGTACTTCTGAGCCCTGGCCAGTTTTGCTCAGTGGTTAGAGCGTCACCCCGCAGACCAGAGAGTCCCGGGTTCGGTTCCCGCTAAGGTTATGTACCTCCGTTGCAGTTTGTCCCCGGCCCGGTTGGGGTTGTGTGGGTGGCAACCAGTCGATGTGTCTCTCTCACATCAATGTTTTTTTCTTTCTCTCTTCCCCCCTCTCTCCCTCCCGCTGTATCTGAAGATCAATGCAAAAATGTCCTCGAGTGAGGATAAAAAAAAAAAAAGTACTTCTGAGACCACAATGCAATGAGACGATCTAGAAAAGCAGAATGTAGATGTAGAAATAGGAAGTGAAGATTGAAACCATGAATTCAGGGAAGCACATATCTGGTGTGGGCTTGTGGGTAAATAGATGTCTCATATATGCAAATGTGGATGCAAATGAAAGAGCAAGTGCAAAAAATATAGTACATTTTGCTTGGAATATTTTTAGTTCAACAAAAGACATTTGATAGGTATTTGAATATATAGGTCAAGTGCTGAGCACAGAGGTGTGAGATAGAAATAGAAAGTTGGCATTCATTAACATATACATTGACTACCCAGCAAAATATTTGAATGAGTTTACTTAGGGAATTGATGTAAGGAGGACAGAGGACTATAGATTAAGGTATAAATAAGGGACATAGGAAAAGAAGGATATGCAGAAAGTTGAGAATAAAAGCTAGATGTTTTGAAAGATAGCAAACGATAGCAGCATGGGTATCAAGGAAGAAAAAGGATTTCAAGAAGATGGGAGTGCTGAACTTTGCAAAATACTAAAGAATTTCAGCCAGAAATGACTGGACTATATCCATTGTATCGATAACATGAAATTATTACTAAGAGCATTTGTAATGACCAGTGCTAGGGGTTATGGACTAAATTGTGCCCACCTAAATCTCATGTTGAAGTCCTAATTTCCCACTACCTTACAATATGGCTCTAAGATACTCTGGAGATAGGACATTAAGGATGCCCTATCTCCAGGCATCCTTAATTAAGGTTCAGTGAGGTAGTTAAGGTGGGTTCTAACCCAATCTGACTTGTGTCCTTACAAGAAGAGTAAATTTGTATGTATAGAGAGACATTACATGTGTGTGCCTACAGAGGACTAAACATGTGAAGACACAAAGAGAAGATGGCCATCTATAAGCTACGAGGAGAAGCCTCAGAAGAAACCAAACCTGTTGACACCTTGATCTTACATCTAGCTTCCAGAACTGTGAGAAAATAAACTTCTGTCATTTAAGTCATCCAGCCTGTGGTCCTTTGTGTTGATAGCCATAGCAAATGAATCCAGGTTAGAAAAATAAAAGGCCATTTTACCAAAAGAGAAGGATAAGGATGAAATCAGAGGGAAGGAAGAAGAAACAATGAATGTGGATGTGTCTTATAAGCCTTATAGTTAGAGGAAAGTGCTAAGACAGAGAGAAATTTGAAGTAGAGACAAAGCTTTAGGGTTACTTTGTTTTCTTGTATTTAATCTAGGAAACAAGTGAGCATGTTTATACATTGGTGAGGGGGAGAAGGGGGAGGAAGAGTAGGAACTTATCAGGAGCAAGGGGATTATTTATGGCCCATGGCTCTAAGGAAACTCCAGAATGATCCCTCATTCATTTATTCATCTTGGAATGACATATTAATAAATAAAAGCCACAGGGAAGGCACTGAGAATCATTACGGAGTGACAAAGATAAGTAAGGCATAGATATTTCCCTCAGGAGCTTCCTTTGTTGCAGAGAAAACACCCAGAGTAGTATGATGAGTGCTAGGGAAGAAGATACAGAAACATCTGGAAGAAATATCTACCCCAGCTAGATGTCGTCAGGGATGGTGCTTGAAGTAGGCCATACCTGACTTGAATCTTAAAGGAAAATAGGAATTGTTCAAGAAAAGAAGGAAGGATATGGTTAACAACAACAAAAAATGACAAGATAAGTTGAGCAGGTTTTTCAAGGCAGGGAGGTAAAAGCATAGAATGCTACTGTTGAGGAGATACATGCATCCTTTAGTTAACATTAATTGATTTATCTATATTCTCATACACTAAATAAGATGTATCTGGATTTGTTTAACTAAAGACTGTGTGTGTGTGAGTTTAATAACTATACTAAATTTTATCAATAATTCCATTTGTTGCAGTGCAAAATTTAAACCAGATCTATATTGGGTTGGGATCCAGAAGACGTAGTTACTGGGATTTAGTTTCCTAGGGGTGCTCTAACACAGCACTACAGACTTAGCGGCTTAAAGCAGCACATATTTATCTTCCAGTTGTGATGTTAGAAGTCTGATGCGGGCTAATGTCAAGGTGTCATCGGGACTGTATTCCTTTCTGGAGACTCTAGGGAAGAAGCCATTTCCTTGCCTTTTCTAGTTCTTTGGCTCATGACCCTCTCTACATACTTAATTAATAAATACAACAGATTTGAAATTTGCCTTCAGTCTTTCTAGGTCTTCATTTTCCTTGTTATAGATTAGGGGAGGAATAACACAGAGGAAAAGCCATTTTTATCAAACATATTAAGTATATACTATCAACTGGATTTGTTGATATTGACCTTGGTTACCAAGCTAAGGTAGTGTTTGTCAGCTTTCTCCACTCTAAAGTTTCTTTTTCTCCCTTTGCTCATACTGTATTCTTTGGAAAGAAGTCACTCTACACAGCCCACACTTAAGGAAAAGGGGTATTTCAAATTATGTGGGAATCTTCTATAAATCAGATCTGTGTTTTTTCCACATTATTACTTTATTCAATCATTGTATTGGTATCTATAAGGACTTAAATATTTATTTTATACATTGGGTTGTGGTTCAATATTACTTTATTTATGGAATTGCCCAAATTGTTCCAGCTTTGGATACTGGTTGCTCTTTCCGTTGGTTCCCTTGTCCCTTTGACATACTCCATCAAGGTGGGTTTTCTTTTCTTTTTCTTTTTTAAGCACTTCCTGGCATGACAAGATACAATTCCAAAATTACCTTGTATATTTTATTCCATTTTTTAGAAAATATTATTAAATAGTGTGCACTCCATGATCCCACTTTTATTTATTTATTTTTATTTATTTATTTTTGTTACAGATATTCCTCCCTTTCCCCCCATCGACACCCTCCTCCCACTCCCTCCACGTCCTGTACCCAGCTTTGTTGACATGGGTCCATTGGTTATGCGTACATGCATGTAAGTTCTGTGGTTTAGCTCTTCACCCCCCACCCCCTCTTCTGGGGATTGTCAGTCTGTACCCTACTTCCACGTCTCTGAGACTACCCTGTTTTTCAGACTGTTATATTCATTATGTTCCACAAATAAGTGAGATCATATGATATTTGACTTTCTCTGCTTGGCTTGTTTTGCTTAGGATAATACTTTCCAGGTCCCTCCATGTTGTCTCAAAGGAAAGAGATCTTTCTTTCTTAAAGCTGCATAGTACTCCAGTGTGTATATGTACCACAACTTTTTTATCCATTCGTCTACTGATGGACATTTGGGCTGTTTCCAGATCTTAGCTATAGTAAATAGTGCTGCTATGAACATGGGGTACATATATTCTTTCTGATTGGTGTTTCACACTTCATGGGGTATATTCCTAGAAGTGGGATCACTGGGTCAAATGGCAATTCAATTTTTAACCTTTCGAGGTAACACCATAGTGTTTCCAGAGTGGCTGCACCAGTCTGCATTCCCACCAGCAGTGTACTAGAGTTCTCTTTTCTCCACACCCTTGCCAACACTTGTTGTTTGATGATTTGTTGATGGCATCAATCTGGCAGGTGTGAGGTGATACCTCATTGTTGTTTTAATATGCATTTCTCTGATGATTAGTGATGTTGAGCATTTCTTCATATGTCTCTTGGCCATTTGTATGTCCTTTTTGGAGAGGTGTCTACTTAGCTCCTCTGCCCATTTTTTAATTGGGTTCTTTGTCTTCCTTTTGTTGAGTTGTATGAGCACTCTATATACTTTGGAAATTAGCCCCTTATCTGATGTATCATTGGCAATTATGCTATCCCATACAGTGGGTTGCCTTTCCATTTTGATGGTTGTTTCTTTTGCTCTGCAGAAGCTTTTGAGTTTGATGTAGTCCCATGTGTTCAGTTTTCCCTTTGTTTCTGTTGCCTTGGGTGATGTACCAGTGAAAATTCTGCTGCATATGATGTCTGAAATTTTGTTGCCTACATTTTCTTCTAGGATTTTTATGGATTCACGAGTCACATTTGAGTCTTTTATCCATTTTGAGTTTATTCTTGTGTATGGTGTAAGTTGATGATCTAGTTTCATTTTTTTGCATGTAGTTGTCCAATTTTCCCAACACCATTTATTGAAGAGGCTGTCTTTTCTCTATTGTATGCTCTAGCCACCTTTGTCAAATATTAATTGAGCATAATGTTTTGGGTCAATTTCTGGGTTCTCTGTTCTATTCCATTGATCTATGTTCCTGTTCTTGTGCCAGTACCAGGCTGTTTTGATTAGAGTAGATTTGTAGTATAACCTGATATCTGGTATTGTGATCCCGCCTACTTTGTCCTTCTTTTTCAAGATTGCTGTGGTTATTCAGGGTCTTTTTTGGTTCCATATGAACTTTTGAAGTATTTGTTCTAGTTCTGTGAAGTATGTCGTTGGTATTTTGATGGGGATTGTGTTGAATCTATAGATTGCTTTGGGTAGTATGGACATTTTAATGGTGTTAATTCTTCCAATCCATGAACAAGGTGTGTACTTCCACTTTTTTATATCTTCCTCTATTTCTTTTTTCAATGTCTTGTAGTTTTCTGCAAACAGGTCCTTTACTTCTTTGGTTAAGTTTATTCCTAGGTATCTCAAATTTTTTGCTGCAATGGTAGATAGGATTTTTTTTTTTTAGTTTCTCTTTCTGTGAGTTCATCATTGGTGTATAAGAATGCTGTCAATTTCTTGACGTTAATTTTGTATCCTGCTACTTTGCCAAATTCATTTATTAAGTCTAGTAGATTTTTAATGGAGTCTTTAGGGTTTCCTATGTATAATATCATGTCATCTGCAAATAATGACAGTTACACTTCCTCCTTTTGAATTTGGATCCCATTTATTTTTTCTTCATGTCTGATTGCTGTGGCTAAGACTTCCAGTACTATGTTAAATAAGAGTGGTGAAAGTGGGCATCCTTGTCTTGTTCCTGTTCTTAAGGAAAATGCTTTGTTTTTGTCTATTGAGTATGATGTTAGCTGTAGGTTTTTCATATATTGCCTTTATTATGTTGAGATATGATCCTTCTATTCCAAAATTGCTGAGTGTTTTTGTCAGAAATGGGTGCTGGATTTTGTTGAATGCTTTTTCAGCATCTATTGATATGATCATGTGGTTTTTATCTTTCATTTTGTTTATGTGGTGTATCACATTTATTGATTTGCAAATACTGTACCAGCTTTGCATCCCTGGGATGAATCCCACTTGGTCATGGTGAATAATTTTTTTGATGTATTGCTGGATCCGATTTGCTAGTATTTTGTTCAGAATTTTGGCATCTATGTTCATCAGGGATATTGGCCTGTAGTTTTCTTTCTTTGTAGTGTCTTTTTCTGGTTTTGGAATTAGAATTATGCTGGCCTCATAAAACGAGTTTGGAAGTCTTCTTTCTTCTTAAATTTTTAGGAATAGTTTGAGGGGAATGGTTGATAGTTCTTTGAATGCTTGGTAAAACTCCCCCATGAAGCTGTCTGGGTCTGGGCTTTTGTTTGCTGGGAGAGTCTTGATTACACCTTCAGTTTCCTTCGTTGTTATTGGTCTGTTCAAGTTTTCTATCTCTTCCCAGTTCAGTTTTGAGAGACTATATATTTCTAGAAATTTGTCCATTTTGTTTAGATTGACCAATTTGTTGCCATATAATTGTTCATAATATTTGTTAACAATCCTTTGTATTTCTGTGGTGTCAGTTAATACTTCTCCTCTTTCATTTCTGATTTTGTGTATTTGGGTTCTCTCTCTTTGTTTCTTGGTGAGTCTAGCTAAGGGTCCATCAATCTTGTTTATCTTTTCAAAAAACCATCTCTTTGTTTCATTGATCCTTTGAATGGGTTTTTTGGTCTCCATGCCGTTTATTTCTGCTCTGATCTTTACTATTCCCTTCCTTTTACTTGCTCTAGGGTTTTCTTTTCTTTCTTTTTTTTTTTGCTTTCTAGTTCTTTACGTTGTGAGGTTAGGTAGTCAATTAGAAATTATTCTTGTTTCTTGAGGTGGGCCTGTAGTGCTATGAACTTCCCTCTCAAAACTGCTTTCACTTCATCCCATAGATTTTTATGTTGTTGTGTTTTCATTTTCATTGGTTTCCAGGATTTTTAAAATTTCTTCCTTGATCTCCATGGTAACCCATTCATTGTTCAATAACATGCTATTTAGCCTCCATGTGTTCAAATGTCTTTGCATGTTATGGTTGCAATTGATTTCTAGTTTCATGCCATTGTGATCTGAGAAGATGCTTGATATGATTTCAATCTTCTTGAACTTGTAGAGACTTAGTTTGTGTCCTAACATGTGGTCTATCTTTGAGAATGTCCTATGTGCACTTGAGAAGAATGTGAATTCTGCAGTTTTGGGGTGTAATTCTCTGTAGATATCTATTAAATTCATTTGATCTAGCGCTTCATTTAGAGTCTCTGTTTCCTTGTTAATTTTTTGCCTAGATGATCTATCCAATGATGTCAGCGGAGTGTTGAAGTCCCCTGCTATGATTGTATTGCTGTCGATTTCTCCTTTGAAGTCCTCCAGAAGATTTTTAATATATTTTGGTGCTCCTATATTGGGTACATATATGTTTACCAAGGTTATATCTTCCTGTTGGATAGATCCTTTCAATATTATGTAGTGGCCTTCTTTGTCTCTAGTTATGGCCTTCATTTTGAAATCTAATTTATCAGATATGAGTATTGCTACCTCAGCATTTTTTTTCCTTTCCATTTGCTTGGAAGATTTTTTTCCATCCCTTGACTTTCAACTTATCTGAGCCTTTTGCTGTGAGGTGGGTCTCTTGTAAACAACATATGTGTGAGTCATGCTTTCTTATCCAGTCAGCTACTCTGTGTCTTTTTATTGGAGCATTCAAACCATTTACACTTAAGGTAATTATTAATATGTACTTATTTCTTGCCATTTTTGTTTAGTATAGTTATAATTTTCTTCCTATTTCTTCTACTAATTACAGCAGTCCTTTGAACATTTCTTGCAGTGCTGGTTTGGTGCTAATATATTTCCTTAGCCTTTTTTTGTCTGGGAAGCTCTTTATTTCACCTTCTATTTTGAATGATAGCCTTCCTGGATAGAGTAGTCTTGGATTCAGATCCTTGTTTTTCATGACCTTGATTACTTCATGCCATTTCCTTCTGGCCTGTAGTGTTTCTGTTGAGAAGTCAGCTGATAATCTTATGGGGGTTCCTTTGTAGGTAACCTGTTGCTTATTTCTTGCTGCCTTTAGGATTCCCTCTTTGTCTTTAATTTTTGACATTTTCATTAATATGTGTCTTGGTGTGGGCCTGTTTGGGTTCTTCTTGCTTGGGGCTCTCTGTGCTTCTTGAACTGGAATGTCTTCTTCTTTCACCAAGTTAGGAAAGTTTTCTGTCACAATTTCTTCAAATATATTCTCTAACTCTTGATCATTTTCTTCTTCTTAGGGGATTGCTATGATGTGAATGTACATTTCCAGTTGTCCCACAGTTCTCTGAAGCATCTTTCTGTTTTTTAATTGTTTTTTCCTTTTGGTTTTCTGATTGGTTGATTTTTTTCTACCCTGTCTTCTAATTCACTGATCTGGTCCTCAGCTTCCTCTACTCTGCTGGTTAGTCCTTCCAATGTGTTCTTTATTTCTGCTATGTTATTCTTCATTTCTTCTTGGTGGTTTTTCATTTCCAGTTGGTTGATTTTCAATGTTTCTATATCTTTACTCATAGTGTTGATGTCCTTACTCATGCTGTTGAGCTTCCTCAAGATCAAGGCTCTGACCTCTACCTCTGATAACTTGCTTAACTGCATTTCATTTATCTCATCTTCGGTAGAGTTCTCTTGTTTTTTCACTTGTTTTTTGTTTCTTTGTTTCACCATTTGGGCTGTCTCAGTGGGTTTTGGAGCCTGCCAAATTTTCCCTGTGGGTGTTGGTGTTCCACTGTTTGTGGCTCCCTCTACTGGGTTTGGATGAGCGTGGGAGGGCTCACGTTAAACACCACTGTCAATTCTTACTTTCCTGGGTAGATTTGCAAGCCCAGGAAAGGTTCAGTTATCCTCTAGCTTTTTACCTGGAGGCTATTATTCTCAGTTACTCAGGGCCTTGGGATGTAGCCCTCTGGTATTCTGCATAAGAGGATTTCCAGAGGGTGGGACAGATGCTGGTTGTTAATGAGCCTCAATTTGCATTTCTTTGACTCACCTGGAAGGGGCTGAATCTCCGAGGGATGGGCTGCTGCTTTTCCACACCGCTCTGGGAAGGAGCAAGCTGGCCCCTGTCCTGTGTGTCTGGGAAGGATCAAGCTGGCCATCAACCTTTGTGGCCGCGACTTAGCAAAAACTCTGAGCACCCTCCAAATCCTGGTGTCCCCACAGAGTTCCAGTCCAGTCCACCCTCCTTCTGCCAGAGCCCAAGGTGAGTGGCTGTAGCCAATTCAGTGCTCTGTTTCAGCCCTCTGTGCTGTGGAGCAGGCTTGGAACTTTAGCTCTGAGGGTGCTGCTCACAGCAAAGACTGCTGCTGTCCGTGGGCTCCCAGCCCACCACCCTCTTGCGCCTCTGCAATCCTACCAGGATTGATTCAGTGTCCCTGGTTATATGGTCCTTTCCTGCTGCTCTTCTGTTGCTTTTTTCCAACGATTTGTCTTTATTTTAGTTGTAATTCCCATTTGGTTCTAGGAGATCGTCTGTGTAGCTTCCATTCACTCCACTGCCATTTTTTCCCTTCTTGAGCTTTAAATTCCTGCTCTTATGTTTTAAATTCACCAATAAAAAGTGAGTCTGTGGCCCTGGCTGGTTTGGCTCAGCGTTTAGAGCGTCGGCCTGTGGACCAGAGAGTCCCGGGTTTGGTTCCCACTAAGAGCACATCCCACTTTTAAAATATTAATAGCATTGATATGCATATATACTTGAAATAATATACATCAAATATTAACAATAGTTATGCTATCTCTGGCTAGTGGTGACATCAGTGATTTTCTTTTTTTCCTTTCTGCATACCTGTTTATTTTTATTATTATATATTACTTATATTTAAAAATAAAAAATACTGGATGATTACAAAGGAAATGAAAATAGGCTGAAGGCAATAATAACTTATTTATAAATGAGTGAAGCATTTCTCCCAGTGGTCAGGACGTGGAACTGATTTTGAAGAGTTACAGCTGCCCTCTTCTGGTCGACACTTCGGACTCTCTGGTCAGTGTCCTTTTAGAAACGCAAGCCTGCCTCTTTCTGGGCAATGACAGTTCTGATGTCTCAGGAGTTAAATATATTTAGGCGTCTGCTATAGGCAAACTGAGTTTAGTTTGGGGTTCACTATGTGAACTTAAAATAAGTACATCCCCTCACTGTGCAGTTTATGCTGTGGATTGTGAACAGAAATGGATATGTGTGAGAACAGGCCCAGAAAAATATTGCACATACCGATTGCCAATATATTGTAACTCTGGGTCTGATCTAAGGAAAATATCGTTTTGGATGAGAATGTTTGGTTCATGACCTCTATCCTGAGAATGTGACCATGTCTGCCACAAAGCTTAAATAAATAATGTGAAAATTTTTCATTGGAAAAACATGAAGAAGAAGAAAAAAAAAAAAAAACGCATTTTATGTACTACTCAATTAAGTTGAAACTGTCTAGTGTGAATTTGTGGGAAAGGTCCAAAGTTTAAAAAGTGATTGAGCCAGGAGTGAAATTCATGTCCTGAGTAAATAACAATTGAGCTCATGTTCTCCTTCGGATGAGGTGCCTCCCTAAGAAGCTGCTTCCAATACAGCAGCAAACACCGAAATGCTTTCTGCTCTTGCAGTTCTTGCTCTAGTGAATAGGGACGGACTACAGACAGCAAACATGATAAACAAACGATTCACTGGTAGGAGGCAAAATAAAACTACAGTGGAGTGATGTTGTTTGGAAGGTCAGGGTGAGGGTGGGGACAGGTCACTGTATTTAATGGAGTCATAGTAACCTCTTTGAGATTTGAGCAAAATGAAAGGAAGAAGAAAGGAAAGGAGAGGGAGGGAGGGAGGGAGGGAGGAAAGAAAAAAGGGATGGGTGGCTTTTTAAATCTCTTTTGCATCACCTTTTATATAAAAAACTGAAGTTGATTCTAAATACTCCTATAATAAAATAAAAATGCAAACTTTTAAAATATGTATTTTACAGTTACAGTTGACATACAATATTATATTAGTGTCAGGTGTACAACACAGTGATTAGACATTTATATACCTATGAAGTGATCAGCCCAGTACGTCTAGTACCCACCTGACACCACACATAGTTATTACAGTATTATTAACTGTATGGCCTTATGCAGTACTTTACAACCCTGGGACTATTTTTATAACTGGCAATTTGTACTTCTTAATCCCTTTCAACTTTTTCACCCAGACCCCAACCCTCACTCATCTGATGTCTATCAATTTGTTGTACCTATGCACACTTTTTAATGGGGCCCCTAGGGCTCTGTGAGTCCCAGCCCCTGCTTGGCTCTCCAGCCATGTCTTTCACCAGCCCCTGCTATTTCTACTCTGTTCCAATCACATTGACTTCAGTTTCTGTTTTTTTAATAAATATTTCTTTTAATCACTAAGTTCACCCTCACCTTCAAATCCAAACATCTTTTATTTCCTCTACATGGCTTCTCCCCTCCCCACCATTAATCTTTGTGTCCCACACCCACCCTTCAATTCTCAATTTAAATGCCGTTTTCTCAAAGAAGCCTTTTTTTTTTTTTTAAACCACCCCACCCTTCCCAAACCAATTCCCTGTGATCTCCTTCTAATATTTATTACGATTGCATTGAACTACGGATCTGTTGGATGTTTGCATCCTCCCACTCCTTGGATACCCTCCACCACTGGACTGCCACAGGGACTCTCCAGGAGATGCTTCTGACTATGAGAAGCAGCATGATGCTTCAACCTGATCATGAATTGTGTTTCTTCCCCTTATTTGAGATAGGATCCGTTAACCATGCTAAACGTAGTCACTTTGATAATGAAAAGGTTAAAATGAACCAGAATTTAGAGAAAGGGCTAAAGGTGCTTTGAAGCTTAGAGAAAATTATTCTCAAGAATTTCATTCAAATCTATGCCTACTTATGAACTTATTTCTTATTTTTTTATCCTCACCCGAGGACATTTTTGCATTCATCTTCAGATAGAGTGGGAGGGAGGGAGGAAGAGAAAGAGAGAGAAACATCGACAAGAGAGAGACACATCAAGTGGTTGCCACCCACACGACCCCAACCCAGGCCAGGGAAGAACCGCAACCAAGGTACTTGCCCTTAGCGGGAACCGAACCCAGGACTCTCCTGTCCACGGGCTGAAGCTCTAACTGCTGAGCCAAACTGGCCAGGGCTGAACTTACTTCTTATTTCTTGATGGAGATGACACCAAAAAGGAGCAAGAAAGGAAAGTAGAAGTGTGTGTGTGTGTGTGTGTGTGTGTGTGTGTGTATATGACAGATTGGAGAAGGGTTAGGTGATACGAGTATTGTAATTGATGACTTCCAGGGAGACTTGAGAGTTTTTGATAGTTCAGAAGCCTTGTTATGCCAGGTAGTAGGTCAGGTAGCAGGTATCTCATGCTATGAATGTTCTGTAGGACAGTATATGACCAACTAAATCTCACCTTTCAAAAGTGCATCCTTAAAGGAGATTTTTTTTAAAGCAATGCTTCAAAACTTTCCATTATTTGGGTATGTAAAAATCAATGTTTAGGAAGCACATCAGGATTTCATCCAGGTACTTCAAACTTTATCAAAAGGCTATCAAGTCTTCCAATAGTTGGTGTTTGGGGAAAGTCTGGATTATTGCATAAACTAAAGGCCATCATCAAATTCAGTATTGTCTAATTCTATGTAAGAGACTAGTTTCCTCTTGTTGGGTTTTGTGCTTGGGGTTCCTAAGACCACTCTCAAACTCAATGATTGACTAGAAGGACTCAGCAGGCTCAGAATTTGTTATATTTATGGTTATGGTTTATTATAATCAAAAGATACAAAGTAAAATTAGCAAAAGTAAAAGTCACAAGGTGAACTTGAGAAGAAATCAGGTTCAAGCTTTCATGTGATGCCTCCTGGTGGAAGTACAGAGACCATGTTTTATTTCCCCAGCAATGATGGGTGATGTGTGAAGTGTTGATAGTCAGGAAAACTTACCTAAGCCTTGCTGTTGAGGATTTTTATTGACAGTCAATCATGTAGGCCATAACTTTCACATTAACCTTCAATCGATCAGAGAAAAAGCAGGTGTTCACCGTAAATCACAATGACAGCATAAAGTCAAGAGCTCAGATTTCAGTAACCTTAATTCAAATGTACAGAGTTTAACCAACCAAGACCTAATCCATGATATTGCCATACGTTTTTGAAGTGGATATCTTTAGTTGATACAGATACTTAAGTTATATTATAGACCTGGAAAGGATCGTAATTTCTTTCATATTAAATTTTTGGAAAAGCATTGAGAGAAATTGAAAATCAAATATACTCTCATCATGAAAATTATTTTTCCATGTATTTTCAGAGGGCCATTAGCTCCTAGAATAAATATGACACATGACATGGACCTGTGTAACAGGTATATTTTTCAGTTGTACTCCCAACTTGACACAGCTTTTTAAACTAAGAAAAATATTATATACTTTGACAATATCCTTCAGTATATATTTAACAATCAGGACTTTTAAAGTTGAAATGCCCAAGACCCACTAAATATTATGGCTCATATCTTACATAATAAAATGATAAGGAAGACAGAGTGATGCTGAACTTAAAGACCCCTGGAAGCAGATATTTATTATCAGCTTTCTTTCTTTCTCTGTGTCTGATTTCTATCTCTCGCTGGCAGTAAGCTTGATTTTTTCTCTATAAACTTTCTCTACTGGACAGGTGACATGGGCAACCTAGAAAAGGATTCTCATTGGTTCATATGCCTACCCTTGGATCGATCATGTTATTAGAAGACACCTTTTGTTTTTGTTTTTGTTTTTGTTTTTTAATGACTCTGACATAGATTTGTTTAGTGCTGGCTATATTTGGGTAAGAGTTGAATGGTCATCTCTCAAAGTTGTAATGTTTCTTTATTTAGAGAAATTATCTTTATATGTGTAATTAAGTTAAGAGTCTTGAGAAAAGGAGATCTTCTTGGATTCTATAGGTGAGCTCTAAATCCAATGAAAAGTGTCCATGTAGGAGAAACATAGAGGAGAGACACACAGAAGATGAGAAGAAAGCATGAGGGGACTGACTCGGAGATTGGAGTGATGTAGCCACAAGTCAAGGAACCACCAGAAGCTGGAAGAGGCAAAGAACAGATTCTCCCCTACAGGTTCCTGGTACAGCCCCTTGTTTCAGACTTCTTAGATCCATAACTGTGAGAGAATACATTTTTTGTTTTAAGCCACCAAGTTTGTGGTAATTTGTTACAGCAACCACAGGAAAATAATGCAGAGGTTATTTTTCTTTTGTTTTTGTTTTTTTAAACTTTTTTTTCAAATAATTTTAGATTCATAGAACAGTTGGATAGAGCAGAAGCTTCCTTCATCCACTTCCCTATGCTAACATCTTACATAATCATGGCACATTAAGCAAATGTTGGTACAATACTATTAACTAAACTACAGGCTTTATTTAGATTTTACCAGGTTTTATTTTTCCCCATTAATATCTTTTTCTTTCTTCTGTTTCAGGATTCAATATAGTATAACGTCATATTTAGTCATCATGCCTCCTTATTCTCTTTTAATCTGTGACAGTTATGTTCACCACAGGTGGGAATTAGGAAGACAGAAGGGATAAGGACAGAGGATCAAAGAATAGATGAAGATGAAGTCTGCGTTCTATGGAGGTGGTGGTTCCAGGAGGTATTAAAGATTGAAGAAAACATGGGCATCCATGCTAGAGGCTGATTGTTTGTATCTCTCAAAAATTCATATGTTGAACCCTAATCCCAATATAATATTTGAAGATAAGGTCCTTAGAAGGTAATTAGTTCATGAGGATGGAGCCCTCATTATGCGATAAGTGTCCTTATAAGAAGAGGCAGGATCGCTCTCTCTCGCTCTCGCTCTCTTTTGTTCTTAGAATATAGCAGGAAGGTAGCTATCTTTGAACCAGGAGGAGGACCATCACCAAAATACAACCATGCTGACATCCTGATCTCAGACATTCAGCCTTCAGAACTATGAGAAGTAAATGTTTGTTATTTAAGCCACCCAGTCTATAGTACTTTGTTATAGTAGCCCAAATTGACTAAACCATATGCTGTCTGTTTAGAGGAGCCCCTGCTGTGTTCTGGGGAAGGGGGATTTCTTGCTGGATAAGGTATCCCAGTAGCAAGATCTGGTAAAGAGCATAAATATCCATTTAAAGGAATTATTTGGGTTGAGTTGGTAACTAGACTGACTGCCGATTCTAGTTCATAGAGCATGAATCTGGAGAGTTATCTTCCTTATGACTAGCCCTGCTCTTTTTTATAAGGACTGAGCAGTTTACTAAAAGTTGTCCCTTATTTATTACCACTGAATCTGGTATTCCCTAAGGCATTTGCTCATTTCTACCTGTTCCTCCCAGGTCTCTGGTACTTGTTCAGTGTAGAGTCTTAGTGCTACATCAGTGTCCATGCCTCATCTCATAGCACCACTGGCTATCTCAGCCTCTTTGTGGCATGGGCTAGACAATAGCACAGCCTCCTTTTTACCTGCTGTGGTGGAAGCAATAGGCACTCCAGGGCCCAGTGCAGACCTACCTGAACCCAGAGAGAACCTAGCTTCCCCAGTTACTGGCGGGAGGACTAGGTAACATAATGTAGAAATGTTGGGGATTTCAGACCATTGGGGTAAAATTTGGTCAATAAAAGTCAGGAGAAATGGAGGAACCAATATATTATTACTCCATATTGACTAACCACCCACTCTTTCCTCAAAGGGACATCTTGAGCAAACTATTTCCAAAAACCTGTCCATACACATCCTACAACACCCAGCAACCAGTTATGTTTTTTGTGGTGAGCTTAGTAACAGGCCACGTTGAATGTCATTTCCCCCCCCTCAACCTTGATGACCTTATATTGCACCCCTTTCCTAAAATGTTACTACATACACCTTGCTTCAGACTATTTTCTAGGGGTGTTTTGACTCATCATCTTTCTTCCACAATACAGACACAGATGCCCTGCCAAATAACATATTCATTGAGGTCAGTAAGAACAGATGTTCAAGTCCAACTATGTTGATTCCTTCCATTAGTCTATCTTGGAAGCAGTTAAGAATTTTTCTCTTGAGCCTCTCTTTCAGTTGGGGACACATATCAAGATGCAGCTGTTGCTCTAGAAGCTACAATTCTGCAGGCCTGCCAACTGGCACATTCCATCATATAGTAAGAATTCTTGGGATGTGGAATCCAAACACCAGCCAAACACATGGCTTACTATTCCTACAGGGGTGTGGGTGGCATAAATGAAAGTGTTTATTTTATTTTTCCTGATATGTGGAAAACTGGAAATGGTACCTTTTGTACAATCCTTTGCCAAAGGCCAACATTGGCTTTCCACAAAGACTTGGAGCTACACAAGGAAGCTTGAGGATTCTGCTGAATCAACTCTGAATAAGTGAGAAGGAACATGTTGAATAGCTGAAAACTGCACCCCCACCCCCAATTCAAGTCCTCCAGAACCTCATGTGACCTTATTTGGGAAAAAAAAATTTTTAAGGTAATTAATTATCTCAAAGGTATACTTTGAGATGACATGGAGGGACCTGGAGAGTATTATGCTAAGCAAAATAAGCCAGTCCAAGAAAGACAAGTATCACATGATCTCACTTGTTTGTGGAATATGATGAACAAAATAAGTTGATGAACAAAACAGACCCAGAGACATGGAAGTAAGGTTCAAACTGAAAAACCTTAGAGGGAAGGGTTGGGGGGGTGAGGTAGAGATAAACCAAAGAACTAATATGCATATATGCATAACCAATGGACACAGACAACAGTGAGGTGAAGTGGGGGTGGCACACGGGAGTGGGGAGGAGGGGAGAGGATGGTGTCAATGGGGAAAAAGGAGGGACATCTGTAATAAAAAAATAAATTTAAAAAATAAATAAAAGGTAATTAGTTAAAGATCTTGAAATAAAATCCCTATGAATTTAACATGGGCTCTAAATCCAAAGACCTGTATCTTTATAGGAGGAGGAAAGGTCACAAAAACATGGAGAGGAAGGCCATGTGAAGATAGAGGCAGAGATTAAAGTTACACTGCCACAAGCCAAAGAATGTCAGGACCCAGCAGAAACTGGAAGAGGCAAAGAAGGATTATACTTTGGAAGGAGTGTGGCCCTCTGAACACCTTGAGTTTGGACCTCTGGCCTCCAGAAAGGTGAGAAAATAAATTTCTGGTCTTTGCAACCACTTATTTTATGGTACTTTGTTACAACAGACCTAAGAAACTAAGACATAACACAATAGGAGATCCTAAAGCAGCTTCAGGATATGGCGACTGGTTAAGAGAACTAAGTAGAATGGGTGTGGGAATGTACACAGCAGCAAGAAGCTTGGGACAAGTCATGTCTTTGCCTCACTCCACAGCTTTTACCTACTTACTAGAAAACTAATAGCAGTCCCTCCATCGAGGCTTGTAAGTCACACCTGCTCGAGTTACATTCAAAGAGCAGAGAATTTTTTGATGCTATACATATTAAATTCTGTAACATAGGGGAAGTGATATATTCTTCCATGGCCACATGCACCAATCTTGAAACTAATGCTTTAAATAATGATTCTCTTATTACTCTGCTAGAATTCTAAGTCAGCGTATTGCTTATCAACTGTTTATTTTAAACTTATTAGGATTCTAGAGATGTTATAAAAATGTGATGACTACTTTTCATGGTTTGATATCATTGAGTAATGAACAACTTTAAAGTTCTCTGTTATGTGATGAGTTAAAAAAGGTTTACCAACCCTGGCCGGTGTGGCTCAGTTGGTTGAAGCAATGGACCACACACCAAAAGGTCACAGGTTTAATTCCCGGTTCAGTCCCTGGTCCTGGCACGTACAAGAGGCAACCAGTTGAAGCTTCTCTCTCACACTTATCTCTCTCTCTCCCTTCCTCTCTAAAATCTGTAAAAGCATATTCTTAGGATTAAAAAAAAGTTTAGAAAATTTAAGGATTGAAGAATAAAATCATTAATGACAGATATATACTAGTAAATCAATTTCATATCATTTCAAACATCATAGGTACAAGAATTAAAGTCTAAAACCTGTACTTAAGGCTGAAACCAACATAGTAGTCATAGTTTGCTTAAATTTTAAGCAACATTCTAGCTCTCAAATCTTTTTTTAACTGGCTCTGCTTCTCTTCATGATTTATTCTTCTTTTCCATAATTCTATAACTCTCAGTATGAGAAAAACTATGAATATAGAACAAATTTATCATTGGGAAATCTTGCATGTTATTTCTGATTTACTCTATAGGGTAACATCATATACAGTTTAATTATTCCCAGCTGTGGGCAATTATGCAGCTCCCCCCTAAAGCTCTTAGAGTTTTTAGATGTTACACTAGATACAGTGAGACAAAATCAACCTAACAGTGGACTTGCTGGTATCATTGAGTGACCTCAGTTTATTTTATTTGGCTATATTAACTTCCGTAACTCTATATAAAGACAGTTTTGCGTAGCTAGAATATTTTATCATTGAGTCAAATTGTCTCCTGTATAAAAACACCAACAAATTAAAACAAGCTTACACAATTAAAAAACTTAACATTGTTGAAGAATGAATGACAGAAGCTCAAATGTGTGACTAATGTTTCATTCATGACTGTTTTGGTTTCGGTCTAGTTGGCAAAATGTCTAATTCCAGCCTTTATCTATCTATTCTAGTTAGAGCAAATTGCTTTAACATTGTACAACTCTTCAAGGTTGTATACTCTATTCTCCATCCTACAGTTATAAAAAAGATGAGGTAGATAACTGATTAAAACCTACAGAACTTTAATTCCAAATGTCCCTAAAGCCTTTAACATAGAATTACTTTTTGTAACAAGACTACTTATATTGTTTGTGGTTATTATTCTGTATAGTCTGAGGGCTATTTCTTAATAATGGGACATTTTGAATTAGGTAATTGTAGAATAATGTATTTCATTATTCTTATACAGAAATGAACTTATGTGTAAATAGTTATTCCTACACAATCAAAGGAGTCATTCAGGCCCACCACAAACCAACTAACATACTTTGTAAGAGCCTACTGGTCAAATATGTGGATATTACAGTTTTTACCTGGTTTCATGGAGTATTGTAACTTTTGCAGAATAGATTTACCCTGTTTGGGTAAAATTTTCTCACCACAGACTATAACTGTGATTTCATTGTGGTTTTTTGTTGTTGTTGTTGTTTTGGTTTTCTGTGATTAGTCTATACATTCCTCTGGGGAAACTAGTTTCTCCATATGGCTCATTAAAAGAATAATTCAAAAAGTGTGTGTGTGTGTGTGTGTGTGTATGTGTGTGTGTGTGTGTGTGTGTATTTCAAGGATTGAGTAGAAATGCATGCTGACAATGGACACAGGAGCACTAACCAACAAAACAGCTCTTTAGTCCTATGAAAATATTTCTCTTTTCCTTGGAGAATTCTTTCTTTCCAAACCATTCCTATCACATTTTTTTTTTTTACCTCTTCCTCCTAGAATCATGGGATGTCTAAAGTCATGGATCCATATTTCAAAAATGAGATAATTCTTCAGGAATTACTTTTAAAAAATGATTTTTCTCCCAATGCATACTCTGTTGAATCATTAACATTACGCTGAGTATTTCAAATTTTATCTGTTATGATTTCCACACTGAGATAGTCAATAAGAACTTACATATTGTCAAAAGGAATGTGACTTTGACTATAATATTCATTTGAAGAAAAAGAATAGAAACATATAAAAATTACATTTTGATAAGAGAAGCGTTAAATGTAGAATATAAACAAATGTTCTTTAAATATGATTTTAGCCAGAATTCACATATTGATCATATTTTTAAGAGAAAGTTAAGATGAAAGAACTAGCAATTATAAATCTCTTTCTCAAATCAAAGTTTCCAATTTTTTTCTAAAATTTAATGTTAAATTTATCTAATTTTATTTTATGTCTAATAGGTAAACATAAAATTTAAACTTTTTACAGTAACTTAAGAGCTAAAAAATAAAAATGGTGTTAACACTAAGTATTTAATGAAATTATTTTTACCTAGAGATAATTGCATTGAACATTTAGAAAGTTACAGTGTACATTTAAATTGCTGAATAGTCCAGCTACTGTGGCTCAGTGGTTGAGCATTGACCAATGTACCAAAAGGTCACCAGTCTGATTTCTGGTCAAGGCACATGCCCAGGTTGTAGGCCTGATCCCCAGCGGGGGGCATGCAGGAGGCGGCGATCGATGTTTTCTCTCATTGATGTTTCTATCTCTTTCTCCCTCTCCCTTCCTCTCTTTCTAAAATCAATAAAGAAAAAAGAATTTTAATAATGTAAAATAAATTGCACTGAATATAAAATCCACACAGTCAACAAATCTAAATCTCAGTCCTCTGCAACAGACAGTTCATGGCATAAGTGACACAGTGAAAAGTTTTAAGTGTAATGTGTTGATAGAGGATATGGGTTAGAAAAGAAAAGAGAGTCCGGCCGATGTGGCTCAGTGGTTGAGCATCGACCCATTAATCAAGAGGTCGCCAGTTCGATTCCCAGTCAGGATACATGCCCAGGTCATGGGTCTGATTCCCTGTGGGGAGCATGCAGGAGGTGGTCAATGGATGTTCTCTCCCATCAATGTTTCTATCCCTCTCTCCCTCTCACTTTCTCTCTCTCCAAAATCAATAAAGAAAAAAAAATCATTAAAAAAAAAAAAGAGAGAGAAGAGAAGAGAAGCTTTACTGCACAGATAGGAATGGGAAAATAATTAGAAGGTTGCTAGGTGAACAAAGGAAGAAAAGGAGGTTGAAATAAAAGTCTAAAATGTAAAAAGGTCTGGAACCATGAAACAATATGGACCATTCTGAGAAAGCAATAAGGAGATGAAGCTGGAGATAGTGATAGTGATAGAAATAAAGATAGAGATAGAGATGATAGAGACAGAGATGACAGAAATAGAGATAGAGATAGAGATGATCGGATAGAAACAGAGATGATCAAGATAGAGATGATCGAGATTGAGATAGAGATGACAGAGATAGAGATACAGACAGAGATGATTGAGATAGAGATGATTGAGATAGAGATAGCAATGATAGAGATAGAGAAACAGAGATGAGATGATAAAGATAGAGATAGAGATAGAGATAGAGATAGAGATAGAGATAGGGATAATAAGAAAGAGAGAGGAAGAATAGAGGAAGGGGGAGAAGTAAGGGTTTTCAACATGAACAACTATCCTCTTCTCAAGAGCCACAACCTCTATTGACCATAGTGCTCATAAACAAGCCCAATGGCTTGTGAGAACAAAAACTTGAGTGCTGCTTTGGATGGGAGATGTTTTCTTGTTTTCTGCTCAGTCCTTCCTCCTGAAAGGTGTGCCAATAGTGGAACATGTCTGGCTTTTCACAACCCCTCAATCATTTTCCTCAGATAAATTATTTGACAAGTTCATGATCAGCATCAGCATGTTTGGTTCTGTTCTGCTATCTTCTTTCTGTTTTTTAAAGCCATACTATCTAAAAGGCAGCACAGTTAAAAATTGTTCAAAGCCATAGGATAAACTCTAGAGTCTAGGTGGTTGCTATGTGTTGAGGCCTTAATCTAAGCCATTCTGCCTGCCATGGACTGGGTAAGTATGACCAATTCTAGATTTTTTCAAGAAATTTGATCATGAAGGAAAGAATTGGGGAAGGAAAGACTAATGGGAAGTAGAGGTTGGGTTAAAGAACAAGTTATTTATTAGGTTTTTATTTTTCAGCTTGAAAAGTTTTAAGCATGTTTGTTGTTTGAAATGATTCATGTGTAAAAAAGGATTAAAATGCAAACATAACTTGAATGAAGTGAAGAACAAAATTACATAAAGCAAAAGGTGAATGGATGCAGGTGCACATGAAAGAGTATTTCTTCTTCTAAAAAAGTAGTATAGGTGCTACTGAGGTAACTGTAGAAGCAGGAGAGACGGAAATGGAGGCAAATTATAGTTTATGACACCTGTTTTCACCTTGGAATATAAAGCAAAGTTATTTCCTAAAACATAAAAGTTGTGTGAAAATAGAGCTGAGATCTAAAATTAGGTAGTAAAAATTTGACAAAGCAGCCAAAGGCAGTCTTAGAATGTGGATTTCTCTATTACTATCACTATGTGTAAAGCAAACATTTCTTTAGTTCCTTTGAGGAGCTATATTTTCTTAAAGAAATATGTACTAATGCAACTATATGTTAACTTGACTCTAATTAATCTAAATAAGCCATTTGTTATTCCTTGTAGAATTCTACTTCTATATATTTCACATATTTTGTTTTCTACAGGTTTAATTTGAGTCTTTGATTACTTCATCAAAATGACCTATTGGGGCACTTAAATTATTTAGAGGATAATAAATTCAGTTGATAAATTACATCTACGTTAGTGAAAATGTGCATATATTTCTAGAAACACCTTAAGGTCCTATACAAATATTTTTAATAAAATGAAACTAAATATTTTTGATGTGAACCACACAGTATTTGTCTGATATTAAAAGTTTACAACATCTATTAGGGAAATATGACCTGTTCTCTGCCAGAATATGCTATTCTTAGTTTATAGAGGAAATTTCATATATGAAAGTTTCACCTTCTGATTCACACTGCTTAAATTGTAAGTGGTATTTTACTTAGCAGTGTTGGTATGAATCACCTGTATCAAAGGACTATTAGTTATAAGGTGTTTTATACATGCCCATTTCATATAAAATGTAGAGGTGAGGTTAGAATGTCTTCAGTGGGTATGATTCTCCTGTTTTAAGTATGTAGCTGTGAGTCACTCATCAGTGAAACTCTAAGTCTGAGACACATCTTGAATCATACATCTTCAGAGCAGGGCAGCATGGACACTTTGAGAAAGTAAAATTTCCAATGAAGTCAATTCGATGGGATTCTTCTTTACACTAATACTTGGTTTTGATAGTCAGGCTTTTTTAAAATACAAGTCAGCCCAGCCAGTGTGGCTCAGTGGATTGAGCATCGTCTCATGGACTGAGAAGTCTGGGTTCGATTCCTGGTCAAGGCACATGCCCCAATTGCAGGCTTGATCCCCAGTAAGGGGAGTGAAGGAGGCAGCCCATTGATGTTTCTCTCTCACATCAATGTTTCTATCTCTCCCTTCCTCTCTGTCTAGAAAAAAAAAATCAATAAAAACATATTTAAAATACAATTTAGATGTTATATAAACATACACGTATAAATATGTATAATTAAACATACATTTAAAAGATATAAATGCATTGTTTGAGATTCTTAAAACTTCAATATTAAAATGTTTTTAAACATATATGAGATTACATGTTTATGTGTATATATATATGTATGTACAAAGACATATATACACATATATATCATTTTATTTTAGTTTCCTTGAAAAAATACATTATAGATATATAAATTCTAATATAAGAGCATAAATAAAGAATTCCATTGTTTCATTATTTAAAATATTAAAAATAAATAATACATCTGAAACTGTGCTAGGTAAATCTAAATGAAAGATTTTAGTAACTTTTTGTTTGTTTTTTAATGAATCTAAAAAGAATAATTAAATGTTCCCATAGTTAATATATTTGCAGTCCCACTTTGAATTTATTTCTTATAAAGAATGTTTTGGTAGACATGTGTCATTTGAACCACATAGCATCCATTCTCCCTCCAGGTAGTAACACTTGGATATTCCTCTTAGGGCTGGTGATTGGTAGAGCTGATTGCTACCCAGGGTTTGGGGTGGGCTAATGACCCAGGCCTGGACAATAAGAGGATCGCATCTCCCTTACCCAAGCCCGGCAGCTAAGAACCAATGAGGGGATCATGAGGGTACTACATACAGAAATACACTGAAGCTCACACTTGTAGTAGTTATCTTCAAGTGAATACTTCTTCTAAGCTAAAATTGTTTTTTATTGTTAACATTTTTTCTTTATTTTGTGAACTCATATGCTTTGGTCTTATTTTAGTGGACATATCCACATATTATGCATATTATTGACAGGGTGTCTTTATTTCCTGAGCCTCATGTTTGTAGATGGAAGGGACTTCAGCCTGTAAAACATTCCTGGCTTCTCTCTCCAATGGTCACTTCTTCTCTCCATGAGAGAAAAATGACTTAACTAATTGGTAAGTTTGGAGGACGAAACTAAACATACGTGGACCAACCCTTTCTCTCCCTTCTTTTATAACCAGTCAACTGTAGGACAGAAATCCACATTTGCTCTTTTGTCTGGCATTCATAATCATGAGAGCTCTGTCCCTGCGGTAGAGACCCCTAGTTGCCTTCATTTTGCCTGTGACTAAAGCAGAAACTATGTAATATAGTAGAAAACTTTTACATTTAGTCAGATATTTAAGTCTGATCTGTAATCCAGCTTGGATCAATAATAAACTTTTATTTTGAACTACATTATATGACCCATGTCATTTTATGAGTTCTGATTTGGGGAGGGAGCGTGTTAATTTACCTCTACTGAATCCTGTGAAATTATCACTATGCTAGCTATTTAATGTGTAATAGATTTGATCCGTTCCATTGTAGTATACATATAATGTACCTCCCCTGTGTGACTTTTCCCCAAAATAAGAGACTGTCTTCATTAAAATGTTTTATTATTATTACCACTTTGAAAAATGTTTCTACTATCCCTCTAATACTGGGTTGGATACCTCTCTTGCTTGCAGGAATAATACTGTATTTGAGAATTTATCCCATAGCATATTTATTGACTCTTTATTTGGCTGTATCTAACACCAGTTATGAAACTTTTTTTGGTATCAACTTTTTTTTAGTAAACATTGTAATATCAAAAACTAATTAAAAATAAACAATAATCATAGAACATTTGTGTGAGAAATGCATTAAATAAAAAACAATATAATGAGTTCATAAAAATGGTTGAATATACTCATGGTCTACAAGGTACTTTGGCATATGCTATCATTTTGCATCTGTATAATATCTCTGTTCAAATGAAAAAATGTGACATCCCTTTTTATACATAAGGATACCATACTGTCTAGTTTTTAAATTTAAAATACCATGTATATTTTTTTAATCCTCACTTGAGGATGTGTGTGTTTTTTTTTTTTATTTGAGAGAGAGAGAGAGAGAGAGAGAGAGAGAGAGAGAGAGAAACATCCATCCATTGCCTCCAGTAGGCATAGGATCCAACCCACAACCTAGGTATATGCTCTGACCAGGAATTGAACCCACAACCTTTTTTGTATATGGGACAGTTAGCTCTTCAACCAATTGAGCCATCCAGCCAGGGCAGATATCATGTATTTTAATAAGTATGTATTATAAATGTATTTTAGTTACCTTTTGGTGTACAAAAAAATACTCAGTGTTTTAAAAAATAAACACGTGTTGATAATTGCATACCTCATTGTAAGTATGCAATTAGGGCAGGGCTCAGCTAGGACATCTCATCTCTGCTTCATGGGGAGTCAACTGGGATCACTCATGCATTTGTGATTAGGGACAGGCTGGTTGGGTGATGGTTGGTCCAGCATGACCTCACTTACATGTGTGAAGTTGCCTTAAGCTGTTAGTAGGGCTATGCCAACTCTCTTTTAAGGCTAGCTGGGACTGGTGACTGCTTTCTAAGAGTATGGGAATGTTAATTGTAAAGTTTCTTAACCTTGTCATTGAAATCCTGCAACATCATTTCTGCCATATACTATTAGTCAAATGTCTGACCAAATTTAAGAGAGTGAAGAAACAGACTCCACCTTTTATGAGAGGAGCTGCAGTCATATCGTGATGGGGTGTGCAAATAGAGATTAAAGATTGCATGGCTACTTTTTGCAATCTATTATAAAATACTAATTTAAGACTGTAAAAATAGAGGAGTCTAATATTAACTAAGTGCCTGCCATATTAAGCATCTTACATATCTTGCTTCATTTATTTTGTTTTAATTTTTAAAATTTTTTTCAATTGCAGTTTACATTCAATATTATTTTGAATTAGTTTCAGGTGTACAGCATGGTGGTTAGACAATCCTGTACTTTACAAAGTGACCTCCTTGATATTCCTAGTACCCAGGTGGCACCATGCATAGTCATTTACAATATTATTGTCTATATATCCTATGCTGTACTTTACATCCCCGTGACTGTTTTGTAACTTCATTTATTAATCATAAAAAATCTATGTGGCATGTATTATCCTTATTTTCGAGTTAATGATGTTGAAATAAAAAATTAATGAACATATCCTAGTGTCTATCGCTAGTAACTGATATAACTAGCTTTAAAAACTCAAGTTGGCCTGATTTCAGAGACCATGTCTTGTGACAGAAGGTAAAGTATAAGTAAAATTAATAATTAATAAACAGTATATTCGAGCTAGAAGGGTTGGTGTGAGAAGCAATGAGAATAGTTTACTTAGGAGTTATCCATATCAGGTATCTATCAGTGTTCAATAAACTCCCAAAACTTAATGCTTAAAGCTATTTATTTAACTCACAAATTTGTATATCTGCAATTTGGGCTTGGTTCAGCTGTGTAGTTCCTCTGCCGTTCTTGGCGAGGCTCACACATGTGTCTGCAGATAGCTGACATTAACTAAGTTGCTTGGCCTCAAGTGATTGGCTAGCTATTGACTGAGGTCTGGAAAATGGCAGAAACATGTTATTAGTGGTGGCAAGTAAAACAGAGGGAAAAAAAACACTTCTATAGGAAAATATGAGATTAAAACAACTAACAAAATTGTCTTGTGAAACTTACCAAGATGATTTTCAGATAAAATGTTGAAAGTGTCATTTGGTTTATTTTGTTTCCTTTAATAAGATATGAAGAGAGAGAGATAAACTAAAAGAATCATGCCTGTCTGATGTGGCTCAGTTGATTGGGCGTCGTCCCATGGACTGAGAGATCCCAGTTCAATTCCGGCCAGGGCACATGACAGATTGCGGGCTCAATCTCCAGTAGGGTGTGTGCAGGAGGTAGCTCATCAATGTTTCTCTCTCACATTGATGTTTCAACCTCTCCCCCTTCCTCTCTCTCTAAAAAATTAATAAAAGACATATTTAAAAAAATTTTTAAATGAAATTATAAAAATAATTATTTAATTTGGTTTAGAGGGAATATACAAATTGGACTGGAAGCAACATTTCTTCTTCTCTCATCTCAAAAGTGGATAAAGGATTATCAAAATAAAATGAGGCTTGAAGCAAAAGATCATATGTCTTCAAGACTCTTTTTAAGGTCTACCATAGACTGAATGTGTGTGTCCCACACCCCCGAATTCATACACTGAAACCTAATCCCTGGTGTGATGGGATTAGGAGGTGGGGGCTTTTGAGAGATGATTAGATCATGGTGGTGGAGCCCTCATCAATGGGATTAGTGTCCTTACAAAAGAGAACCCAGAGCTACCTCACCCCATCTGCCACATGAACCATAGAGCAGGCTCTCACCGGACAGTGAATCTTCTGACACCTTAACTTTGGATTTCCCAGCCTCAGAACTGTGAGAAATAAATTTCTGTTCTTTATAAGCTACCCAGTCTATTGTCCTTTTCAGTAGTAGTCTTAACTAAAGCAAGACCTCAGAAATATTTATGGTAGACTGGATCTCAACCGGAAAAAAATGGGTTCCAACACTCTTCAGGACATGGTCCCATAACAAGCCAACACTCTGCCCAAAGTACTAAGTGAACTGTTTTGAAAACAAACGTAGATATGGCTTTATTTTTGTTTTCATGAGATGAAGTATAATCCAGTGCTTAGAAATCCTACAACGTGTAAGAAAATTTACCAGGAAATGGCCATCAGCTTGGACTAAGTGGAACTAGAACTGGTCAGATTGCAAATAGGTCTTTGGGCCTTCACATTTCTTGAAAAGGAAACAGGATAAGAAAACTGTTTAGCTGCCAACACAGGCTGTTTCTTATGGAAAAGGAAAAAAGCTCAGTGTGCATAGCCCAAAGATCAAAATGTTTAAATAAGATTTATGGCATATCATGAACTAGGGAGCTACTTCTAAGAAGCAGTAGATAATGATGGAATGCAGAGTCCTCCCGGGGACACTCTCTATAACCAGAATGAGTAGGTGTGATAATGTTTACCTACCTAGATTTCTATGTACTAGTGATTATGTGCCTTCAATTCTTTACCCTTTTTAAATGGGAGTCTTTATTGTGATTATCTTGTCCCTGCCATTCCATTGTATGTTGGATATGCATATAATTTGTTTTGGTTTAGTAAGAGTCACATCTAAGGGCCATCTCTCAACCCAAAGTGGATTGTGACATACTGGACTTTGAGCCCAATGAACTGCATAACAATTTTGAAGGTCTAGGGTTGGGGGTAAGCATACTTGGCATTGAAGTTGTATTGCGGATATTTATGGCCAGAGAGCAGGTTGTGGTATGCTATGAAAATGGATTATCATTCTCTTTCTTGGATCCTTTTCCTTACAAATGTGATATTGCAGACTGTCCCAAAAAGAGGTATCATTTATTTCTCCAGTCCTGTAATCAAGCTTGGCCATGTGGCTTGCTTTGGCTAATGGGATCTTATAAAATGCAATACAAGTAGAGTCTTGAAATGCACTTGCATATTGTGTTTGCCTTCTTGCTGCTTGGAAACTCACCTGCCATGTAAGAAAGCCTGGCTTTGCCTCCTGGATGTTGAGAAACCTATGGCACAACTGCTCTAGTTCTGCAGGCCAACTGCCAGTGCCCAACCAACTGCTAACTGAGCACATTTGTCCAATTGAGATCAACAGATCTGGGAAAAAACGAAACAACCACCAAAAGAGAACTGTCCCTGATGCCTGGCTTTTGTTTAAAGGCAAATAATTCTAGGATGCAGCAAATCTAAGTGATGAACTGTGTAACTATCCTGATGTTACTTGTACTTTACACAAATTATTCAAAATTTAACGAGATGAGTTTTGAGAGTCATGTCTAAATATGTATTTCCTGTTTAGCATCATGGCAACAGAAGACTTGCTTTTGTCCACACCTCAACAACAAAAAATTGCCATCCATCTATGGACAAAGTGCCTTTGATGGAGTTATGGGACCAGCATCATAGGCCAAGCAACCCGGGAGGAGTATTGCACAGGAGTTTTACACAGACAGACCTTGGTCCTGGCTGTAGACCCCCGCAGACATTTACAAACCAGCTCCAGCTCCTCTTGGCCATGGTCCAGGAGCCCCTAGAGAACACTGACTCAGACTATCACTCATAGACAATAGAGCCTCTTTGGGAGTTCAGGTTTCTAGATGAGAAATTCCAGCATCCTATTAGAGCAAAAATTGTGAGCTCAGATTAGTTGAACTGGGTAAGAGAAACAGTTTGACTTTATTCCTGTCACCTGTCCCCAAAAATGGCACAGCTCAGGTCCAAGAAAGATATTTCTAGGCCCTGGATTACTCCCCTGGGGGAAAAGGAGAATGTGTTAGTGAGCATCCAGCCTCCCCAGTGGTGCAAGACGTTGCCAAAGGGGCTCATTTTTCTCTCATCCCACCTAGAGTACTAAATCAGGAGCTCTATAACTGGGGTAAGAAAGAGTCTAGGGGAGAATGCCAGACAGGACTCACAATGGGCATTAGAGACACAAGTCCAAACTCTGTTGTGGAGTCCACCGAAAAGCCCACTCAAGAGCTGCTGGGAATGCCACACCTGTAGATCCCCCCAACTGAACCATTCACACTCCCAGTGCTCCACATGCCTTAACCACAAATCCCCACCCTGTGTCCAGCTCCGTGTATGCAGTGCAGGCAGGCTTTGGCAACAGCTAGTGAGCACACAAAGAAAACCAGTAGCATCTATGGGACAGAAGGAGACCACAGACCTGAGTTGTAGTACCATCTTTGGGGAAATGAAAGAGAGGCTGTCAGCACTGGGCCTGGTGTGTTGAATAAAAACTTAAGAATTCTGCAACAAGAAGGAGCAGGAAGGATGGAGCAGATGTGTCCACAGAAGGTCTGAGAAAGCCTCAGAATCTCTAGCAGCGATGATGGAAGACATTTCTCCCTTGAAGGAAGTTAGCAATACAAAGCTCCAAGGCACATGAAAAATCAAGGCAATGTGAAACCACCAAAAGATCATAATAATCTTCCAGTAACCAAATAGAAAATTAATTCTTTTTCTGGAAAAAAATAGTGTATGCTTAAAATATATGAAACATGAATAACCTGATACACAAAATTTTTATCCAATAGAAGCTTTCTTTTTGATTTAAGGGTATTAACAAAAATGAAAAGAAAACAATTCAGAGAACAAGTTTTTCCCTTTATATCTGGAATAATGTTTAATTATATATGAAATTTGTAATTATCAAACAAGTATTATGCTCTTTTACAATCATAATCATAATGGATTCCATAATAAGTGCTATGTGACCATTTTTTCCTTCATTTTTATTTTCTTTTGTTATAATTTTTTTTTAAATCTTTATTGTTGAGAGTATTACAGATGTTCCTTTGGGAACTATAATAATAATGGTTTTTGGAATTTTCACAGGTACTAATGTGTCTCCAGTATTCCGTAATTCTCCCAAGTAAAAATACCGACATGAAGAAATATTCACTGACGGGGTAAATTCCTGGATATGCAATGGTCCACGAACATGGAAAGCTTGCCATCGTATTGCATGCCACATCCTGTCAGAGCTAGGGACATGCTACAAGTCATTGCATGAGGCTGAAAACCTTTCCAGATGCCGGAACATGGAACTGGAAATTGAAACCAAGTCCTAGGAGTTTCTGGACTACTCTGGTCACCATCATACTAAACAACATCTAGGGTTTAGTGATATTTATGCTCTAAACATCATACTAAACAACTAAATACTAAACAACATTTAGGGTTTAGTGATAAAGACTACACTCATTGTGAGTAACTGGAGCATATGGTGACAAGGACAAAACAGTTCAGCTGCAATGTTTGGTAAGAACTTGTTCTTTTCAAAAGTACATTTTCAAATTTCATAATTTCAAAAGGACATTTGAGTGAAAAGGCTTCCTCCTACCCTGACCGGGTTTCCAATTCCTCATATAATTTTTCAGACTATATATTTATAGATAGACAAGTAAACGTACATGTGCAGTCTTACTTTCTCCAGTTTTTACACAAATTGCAGCATATGTAATTTCGGCACCTTGCTTGGTTTTCTTTATTCTTGGATATCCTTCAACTTTAATAAACAATTATTTTACTGATATATCAATCTTATTGAATCTTGTTCAAAAGATAACCTTATTTATTTATTTATTATTTATTTAATATGTTTTCATTAATTTTACAGAGAGAGAAAGGGAGAGGGAGGGGGAGAGAGTGAGAAATATCAATGTGAGAGCGAAACATAACATCTGCTGCCTCCTGTGCTCCCCCTACTGGAGATCAAGCCCACAACCCTGGGCATGTGCCCTGACCAGGAGTTGAACTGGCAACTTTTTGGTGCATGTGACAACGCTCAACAAAGTAAGCCACACTGGCCAGGGAGACAACCTTATTTAATAATTTAAATACACAAATAAAATCATTTACCTACTCAGATTACATTCCAGGTATAAAATTCATTCATTCCAGGTATAAAATTCATTCATTTAAACAGTTCCTTTTGATGAATACTTGCTGTCTAAATCTTTACTATAAAGGAAAAGACAAAACAACATAAAACCCCAATAATGAATAACCATTATATCCATTATTGCACACATGTATGAGTATACAACTGTAAGATAAATTGCTAAGAATGGCATTTCTTTTCCATAGACCATGTGCATCCTTACTTGCAGTGGTCATCACCTAATTGCCCTCTACTTAGGTTGTACCGAATGGCACTATTGTAATCTAGTTATGTGAGTGCTGCTTCCCAGTAACTGGGTGTGTTAGCAATCTTTTTTATATTTCCCAAACATAAAAGGTAAAAACTGATAGTATTCATTTTCTTCTCCTATATTTTAATCCATATGGTTAGTATTAAGCCTATTTAAAGTGACTTGGCACCTGAGGTGGGCCTTGGGTAAAGACAAAAAAAGGAAGGAAGGAAGGAAGGAAGGAAGGAAGGAAGGAAGGAAGGAAGGAAGGAAGGAAGGAAGGAAGGGAGGGAGGGAGGGAGGGAGGGAGGGAGGGAGGGAGGGAGGGAGGGAGGGAGGTAAAGGAAAGGAGAAGGTAGGGAAGAAAGCAGGGAGGGAGGGAGAAAGAAATGAAAAAAGAGGAGGAGAGAAGGCGGGAAGGGGAGGGAGGAAAGCAGTGCAGAAGAACGCATCCCCGGCAGGTGTGAAAGGTTGAGCAAGGCGCAGCGGAGGCAGTGAATGTATGCATGCAAGGGACAGTGTGTGTTTGGTAGATTGGTGCCAGGCAGTGGAATTTAAATCCAACACATTAGATGATCACTATTGAAGTTTTCTAAGAGGACCTTCACTGATAAGATTAGTATGTAAGGATTGGTGAGACAAGGCAGTATATGTAGTGAAAGGGGCCTACAATCAGAGAGATAGGTCAGAGGCTACTTACAATCATTTTGTCTTAAGGTGATATGTGTGATGAGAGCTGAAAAAGCAATCCCATAATAGCACTTGTATGATGATACAGGAAATGAATGAAGAAATGACAACTTCAAGACTTTTAGTCACATTATTTTAATTCTAGAAAACAATGTCTGTTCTTATGAAAGCAAATGGAACAAATGATACAATTAACCAAAGGATGTTTTCCCACTCTTTCAGTATAACTGACAAAAAATAATTTATGGTCTGAAATATTCAATATACTCAGCCAAAGGAATGACTGAGTATATTCAGTGATAAAGTCAGAAAAACCCTTAGGGAATTTAACCCCCTCCACCCTGATCATCTCCATCAGTAACATCATCCCACAACTATCCAAACCAAAACTACAATCCACAGTGAGCAGTGAAGTCACTATACACATAAGCTTCAGGATAACCTTCTCAACTCTTCCTGTAGAGACATTGGTCTGATCTCTTTGTACACGTGATCATCATATCTATGTCTACACATCGTCTTATCTAATCTCCATGTACATGTGTTCATTTACACTGGAGCTCTATAAGGACAGACGTTTGCTTCCCTTTTTGTGCATTGCAGTTTTCTTAGTACCTAAATGAAAGCTGGGCTCTTTGAAAAGAAGATACATATTACGTTTATATATTTAAACATTTAAATATCTGATAAATACCTGCTAAACGGGTCTCTGTGGATTGGTGACAAATTACACAGCAGGACTGAGGTTAGGAAGCTGGTGAAAATTGATGAACTTGCCCTGGCTGGTTTGGCCCAGCGGTTAGAGCTTCAGCCGGAGGACCAATGAGACCTGGGTTGGATTCCGGCCAAGGGCATGTACCTTGGTTCATCCCCGGCCCTGGTCAGGGTCTCACGGGGGGCTACCAGTTCATGTACCTCTTTCACATCCCCCTCTCTCTCTCTGTCTCCCTCTCTCCCTCCCTCCTACTCTGTCTAACGATAAATGGAAAAATATCCTCGGGTGAGGGTTAAAAAAAAAATTTGATGAACTCCATCTCTCACTGGGCAAGAGTATTTGCTCAATTTTTCTTAGTGATGGCAACAGACAAGGGATCTCATTGGTGAGTCTCTTGTCCCTGCAGATTGAGTCCTCTGAGTATGTTTTCCATGTTTTTGTTTGTTTTTCTTAGGTTTCTTTTCTTCTGGCGATGTAAGTTTTCAGTATCATGATTTTCACGTGTCGAATGTCAGCAATCCAGTGGGGCGAGTGTAGTTTTGTTTTTCTCTCACGCGGCTGAGCCCACCCAGGGCAGTGAAAACCATCAAGGCAGGAAGCCCCGCATTCTGCGCGCCAGAGGCCTTGGAGCTGGTTCGGCGGTACCTGAGTCCAAGTGGTTTTCTCCACTCCCAGGCTTCACTGTTTCAGTCTACAGCACTGAGCTTAGCTCTGCGGAGCCACAGCCATTCACGGCCTGGCTCTAATTTTAACTTGGAGTTTGTACTTTTTCATTTGGGATTAATGAAAAAGCAAAAATATTTGTCAGAAAACCGCCAAGAATGCTAAATTTAATTTCACGACTTCCACAGGAAAAAAAGTTAATTTTCCCAGGCTTTGCGAACTCTGAATGTTCATCCACGGATATCAGACACGGTATTTCCTGCAGTTATCTTGCTCACCTTTCTTCTGGCAAGACTTACCTTGCTGTGACTTTCCTCCCCGTGGGCAGAAAGGGGGAGGCAGTAAGAGCTTGGGTTGCTCACTTCCGCTGGCCGGTGTCCGCGGGCACCCCTGTTGATGGGGGGGCCTCACTCTCCAGGGCTTACAGGAAAACTCAGCCCTGTCCGGGAGCTGCTGTGAGCCAGCGGCTGTGAACTTGTGGCACAACCACAGGGAATCCGGAATTTCTGAGTTAGAGCCCAGACTCAACAGGGCCTCACTGAGTGACCTCAGGCAAGTTGCTGAACATTTGCTTATCTCTCATTTTCCCGAAGTAAAATGGAAAAAAAAAAAATTACTCAAGTTAAGCAGTTTGTAAATTGTTTCTATTATACTCTGGGTTAATGTTCACATATATTAATTTGCTTTGTTTTTGGGTTTTTTTTGTTTTTTTTTTTAATGGCAGTTTTAAAAACAGAATGGAATTGTAACTGGGTGTTTTAAAGGTTGGCATATAAAAATTGCAATAATTTAAATGAACTAAATTAATCACGTGTAGAAATCTCCATGTATAATTTCTTTTAGAGCTACACTGTAATACTTATTAGATACTTCTCTGCGAATTATAAGGTGACTTCAATGAGAACAGGGTTGTTTCAGTCATTTTTTTCTTATTATTATATCCCCACAATTTAGAACAATGTCTACCACATAATAGAAATAGATGCTCAATAAATGTGTACTGAATAAATAAACGAACAAATGAATGAGTGAAAAATTAAATAATGGTTCAAAAGTTATAGATAAGATAGAGTTCTTGATTTTACTATAGATAGAGGTTTTTAATTAAGCAAGAATTACAATCATCAGAAAACAAAAAATAAATGTAGAACTAGTTATCAATATATAATATTATAGAATTCTTTATTTACTCTTTGGCATAAAATTCAAGCTATCTTGTAATAATCTAAGGAGTCTACAGAATTTAAATTATAAGATCCCTGCTCTGTATACTTTCATATGCTAAAAATCATCAAGTATTTATTAATATCATTTTGATGGCATGCATTGATTTGGAGACATTATAAGAGAAAGTTTATTTGACAAACATGCATAAAGAAATTATTTATTTGGAATAGATACTTTTGGAATAGGAAAAGAGGGGAACATTTTTGTACAAAGAAAAGTGGTAAAATTAGACATTGGCAAAATGCCAAAAAAAACTTCTAAAATCATTATATTTGTTGAGAAAATCCATTTTTTATAAATGTTGTCTGGACATTGACTTCTGGAATTCTGTTTTTTTAATCAATTCCTGTAGTATCAGAGAGTTGTTTTAAAAAGTGAATAATAAGTGGGATAGGGTCTCAAGTTAGAAACTAAATGAAAAGAAAAAAGAAAGCTGGAAGGAAGAGGTCTACAAACACGAAAAAATAAATATACATTTTTAGCCTTTACTTTATCATAATATTTGAATAAGAGTTAAAGAAAAAATATGTTATAGTAGCGGAGTTTAGGTTGAAATAAGAAGAGAATTGCTTATCCTTTTGCTTTAAAAAATAAAAAAAGGTCAACTGCATACTTCTTTTTTTTTTCTCCTTGTTGGAATTTAAGAATTGCATTGGCAATGACTCATTTATTGAAAATAATTGGGGTGGAAATTTAAATTAGTGACCTGAACATAATTGTTATTGATGAAAGCAAAATAAAGACCCTCATTGAGGTAGATATTTTTGAAGGATAGTCTAAGAGTAAAGATTGCTACTGGCATTGTGCTTTGAATATAAATGACTTCCAAAAAATACCCAGGATCCTGTTAAACTTCTTTTATTTTCTGTGTTCTTTAACACTATTCTGAATACACTGGCAGAAAGCCTCCAATAGTACTAATAGCTTTGACACATCACTCTTGTATCCAGTTGATCTTTTTAATAATAAGCAGGACTCTTTCGAAACAGTGAATCCCTTTATCAGTTTTCTAACACTGCTGTCACAAATTACCACAAACTTAGAGCTTTCAATACCAATTTATTATATACTTATTTTAAAAATTGCAGTAAAATTGTTATATAATATTACATTAGTTTCAGGTGTTCTACATAATTGATATTTGCATACAGAACAAAGTGGTCACCACTTAAGTCTAGTTAACACTCATCACTATACAGGTGACTGCCTTCACCCATTTTGCTCACCGCCCAACTCCCTTCCTCTCTGATATCCACAGATCTGTTCCCTATGTCTGTGAGTCTTGTTTTGTTTGTTCATTTGTTTTGTTTTTTAGATTCAACATTCACAGGAATATATATGCCACATCTTTTATCCATTCATCTATCGATGGACACTTAGGTTGTTTTCATGTCTTGACTAGTGTAAATAATGCTGCAATGAACATGGGAGTGAAGATAGCTTTTTTTAATTAGTATTTTTGCTTTCTTTTGTTTTCAGTTTCACCCAGATATGATGGTTCTATTTTTAGTTTTTGAAGGGACCTCCATAACTGTTTTCCATAGTAGCTGCACCAATTTACATTCCCACTAACAGTGTGTGAGAGTCCCCCCTTTCCACACCCTTTCCAACAATTGTTATTTCTTGTCTTTTTGATAATAGCCATCCTAATAGGTGTGAGGTGATAGCTCCTTGTGGTTTTGATTTGCATTTCCATGATGATTAATGATGTTGAGCATCTTTTCATGTGCCTTTTGTCCATTTGTATGTCTTCTTTAGAAAAACTTTTATTGAGATCCTCTGCCCATTTTTTTTAATTGAATTTTTTTGAAACAACACCAATTTATGATCTCACAGTTCTGTAGGTCAGAAGTCTAGGTGACCTCACTGGATTCTCTACTGTGGGTCTCACAAGGCCAAGATCAAGGTGCTTGCAGGCCAGGTCTTTCATCTGGACCTCTGGAAGAGAATCCATGTCCAAGCTCACTATGGTGCTAAGCAGCATCCAGTTCCTTGAGCTTGTAGGATTGAGGTCCCAGTCTCCTTGCTGGCTGCCATCTGGGCATGCTTTGGCCTCTCTGTCTGTCTTTGCATGTGGACTCTCCATCTCAGAATGAGCAACAAGACATCAAATCCTTTATATTAGGAATTTCTCTGCCTTCTCTTTTTCTCTGCCTCCAGCCAGATAAAGTTCTCTACTTTTAAGGGCTCATGTGTCTAGACTGAACTCACCTGCATAATCCAGAATAATCTGCTCATGTAGGACATTTTGGTTGGTGAACTTTACCTTTGCAGTCAAGAAGGCACTTCTGTATACACATCACACTTACAGGTATTTTTTCTTTAAGGTTATCCTTCTAATCTTGCTATACGCTTATGATACTTTCCTAGCTTCTCAACTGGACTTGACATTCTTATGTGCTAAAAGATGATGTATAAGCATGGTTAAAATAATTCAGCTCCCTATAGGCTGCTAACCCCTAAATAAACTGAACATTTTATGCAACCAATCCTGTAATATAGAAAATCAGACCCAAGTCTTGTTCTGATTAATTTTCCCAGATGCAGATAGTCAGCTGAGCTCATCCTATATAATCAGACATTTCCTTTCAATCATCTTTGAACTAAATAAGAAACTTGAAAATTAGAGAAGATAGGATGGCCCTTCAATCAAAATTCTGCCCAGCCCAGATGATATTTTAGCTTCACCAAAAAGTGTATTTATTTTTTTCTTTTGCTTGCCTGCTCCATGGATTTGAATCCATCTCATTAGTTTCAACATTGGACATATTTTGTTTTTGTTACTGATGGTGGTGGTGGCAGTTGTTTGGTTGCTGCTTCTTGACTAAACCAAGCTCATTCCAACTGTGAGTCCTCTTTTCCCCCTTCCTGAAATATGCGGTCCTTAATCAGCATGTGACTTTCTTGCTGTGGCTCAGATTCAGTTTAGCAATCACCTCCTAGTTCTATTCTGTCCACCTAATATAAAGTACATATTCATCTATTCAGTGTCACTTTACTCCAGTTCAATTTTTTTTTCATAGAACTAGTCACTCTTTAACACTTTGCTCATTCATTATTAGGTTTTATTTGTTTATGTATTTCCTACATCTTCCTATAGTAATATTAATGAATGGATGCACAAATAGGTGAGAATATATAATCTTAGCCTTCCATTTCAGAACTTTTTTCACAGCAAATGACTAACCTATAATTACATATGTCTGCTTATCAACAAAAGCTCAGAAATAAATATTCCCGGCTCAATTTTATGGATAAAAGCAATATCTTAAGACAGTACTGTCTCTGGTTCTTTCCAAAGCCCATTGTTATTTTCTCCCCAATGAATTATTCAGTCGCCCCTATAGGATGGAGATTCATTCTCCCATGTTACCACATTGGGCCTGAGGATTATCTTTGTCCCACTGTCCTCTTATCAACTGCTCACATTGGATAGAAGCTGTGTCTTTATGTTGATGTGTCAGTGAGTCCCTGGCATAGTCTTAAATCTACTCTAGTGTTTCAAATATTAGTATACATTTTTTCATATAAGTTATCCCCTATATAGACTGTCATGTTTTCCATAAAATACTCTATAGTGATTGCATTTCAAGGCAAAGTTGATGTGAGAGCAATTTCTGAGAAGGTTCTCTTTTTAAAAAACTTTTCACAAGAACTAATATGAAAACAGTTACAGAAGCCCTGGGAAAAAAAATACAGGCTTACACTTTTCCATTGCTCATCGCCTCATGGAATCTCCAGCAGACAGCCACCCCCTAAGTCACAGGCATGACTTTTCTGTGGTCACTGCTGGAGCATCAAGTTTCTGGAGTCTTCTGTTGTTTTTATGACTTCTGCATACATTTTTTATTGATTTTAGGAAATGGAAGCCTCTTCAATGCTCTTCACTTATTTAGTAGGTACATAATATGTTCTTAGGAAGTTAGAAATTCCTTTTGAGTTTTTATAGAAGAGATACAATATATGTGAATCCCTAGAATCCATTTCCAAAGCCTGAAAGAATAGAGGGGAAGGGTGTAACCACTGGCTACAATATAGTTCCTGTTAGGGTGTGTAAGATAGTGTGGTGAACTTGATTTTCTGTTTCAGAATTTAAAACAATTTTCTGGGGAAAAACATATTTTTAAAATCCTTTTAAGTATCCAGAGAATTTTTCCTTTTAAATGATTAATCCATGAAGGTAAGGGGGTGATTTAGCCAAATCTTCAAATTTTCATTTGGATAAACTTTTGATGGCCTCTACTGAGGGATTTTAGTTTCCAGCTTTATGGATTCTCTGTCCAGATGTTATATTATGGAAATTTACTTTTAGAATATATTCTGAGAATAAATTCTTCCAAGTACTTCTCTAACAAGTGTTTCTATAAAACTGAATGGCAATGGTAGCATTGAAAAACATTAGAAATGCATATCTTTTGTATATTACCATAGTCCAAGGAGGGAAGATCTTTATTGCCTCCAAATTGTAGTTCTTTTCTAAAATAAATATGAACTTCAGATGTGTTTGCTTAAGAGTGTGATGGAACTAATATTCTTCCTTTTGTGGTAAAGATCACTTGAACACTGTCTGATCTTTTTTTTTTTATTACCTCAAAGGAAGTACATTCTAACTATTGCTTAATATCTGGCAGTCATTTAAGCAAAAGAAAGAAACATTTAATATTCTTTGCATCATTTTCCATCCAAATAATAATATCAAAGTAACCAGACTCTGGTTATGAAAATATAGAAATTGTGGAAACAGCCAATTAGTTCCCAGAAAGTCTTACAGTTTCATAAAATTGTTCACAATAATAACTCATTGGAAAATCTCCTGATGGAAACACAAGTCATAGTCAGGCAAATAGGTCAAATCAACTAAAACTCTCCTCCTATTTCTAAGAAAGTATATAATCTGAAACAGCATTCTCAGAACAAGGACAACAAAAGCAGCAAAAATCAATATATACTCAATACATAATAACTGTGATATAGAGACATTATTACATTTATATTTACATCAGGAAGTTGTTGAATGCCCAAAATATCTCAGCATTCATTCTTTCTCTGGCCTGAGGTAGGATACAATAGGGAACATTCAGACTGTTTTCTAGATTGTTTCAATGCAGGTATCCAGTTGCTTCCAGAACTCATCTATGGTTTCCACATGGTCATGCCAAGGAACTGGACACTCCTTTGCCAATACATCCTCCTCCTAACCCTGTACTAAGGAGATGAATAGACAAAGGTAAATTTTAGCATTGAGAAGCTCTGGTTTTCTTCCTTACAGCAACTGTAAGGCTTTAAATAAGTACCTTATAAAGTTAAATAATATATGTTCTGCCTCCAGAATACTCTGTGAATATGTTATATTAATTTTTGTGGTTAGATCTGTATTTTTCGGTGGTTGTATTTCTAGCCCCCAAGACTGAGATGCAATCATAAGTCTCTTCTCACATGTTTAGCGATAGAAATTACTTTTCAAAGAACTTTTCATAAATGACATCCTCCTTGGTAACTTCACATCTAATATTTTAGATCTCAGTCCTTGTTCTGTTAATTTAGTGTGAATAAAATAAATAGCTGGTTTAATGTCCTGATAAATTGAATCCAAGTTAACTCATTTTCTTTTCATCTCCTCTTCCTCATTCAAGACACATACATCGTCTGTCTTCTACTGAGATCTTGACTAAGGTGATATTGGTACAACAGTAGAATTATGCCATACACAATGATTTGCATAAAGATTCTTTTCATTTAAACAATAATGTAAATTTCTTCTTCTTCTTCGAGAATGTTCTTTAGACTAGTTCTATTTTTTTCTAAAGTAATCTTTATTCAAACAACTGTCAAGAGCAAATGAAAGACAAATGCCCCAGGCCTTACTCACTTTTGACTACACACTTCTTTATGTTATCAGATTATGTTGTCAAGAGATTTACTAATTTGAACAGATAAAACATGAGTTATCGAAGAACATCTCCATTTATATCTGGGATCCAAAATGGTGATCTGACATGGACCTAAAATCCAGACTCTTAGCTACTAGGAAAAACTGGAGGCAACAATTATTATTCGTCAAATTTTCCATATCTCTGTCTTTCAGGCGGAGAAAGGATTGCAATATTCTGTCCCAAAGGAGGTGGTTGTGGCTATTTGACTTGATTTGGTCAATGAAATAAGAGAAGTGACATGTGACTGACTCTGGAGCTGCTCCTTTCCCCAGTGCTCCAGAGATTATGGAAGCAGATGTCAAAACGGAGCTTCCACCATCCTGGGGCCTTGAATAACTGATGAGGTGAATCCCTCTGTTGAGGGTCTGCAAGACATACACTTTGCTTTTTTAACTTATTGAGATTGGACAATGTTTTTGTTATTTCAGCATAATATTACCTACCATCACCACCAAATGTCTGCTTGTTCTTCCCTCTTTCTATCCAGCTCAATATTACTTTGGCCATGAAACTGTTATGAATGTCACCACCTGTTACGTGATCATCTATATTTTACAGATGTAGCACAAATATCCAGTTACCCACGTTGTTGCTAGATAGTACTGATGGGAAGAGAAGGTATACTTCTTCCAAATCTGTCACTTGGACAGCCAAAGAACTATGCTTATTTTGAAGTTTCATAGCATCTCTCTTTAATAACTTTACTGGCTCTGGTCATTGTCTTTGCCCTGGATATTTCTGAGATTTTTTTTTTCCTATACACAAAAAAAAAAATTCCAAATTAAGAGACTAGGTAGGAAAAATATGTTATATAATCCTTTATACTCTCCTAAACTATCTCTTGTTCCACATAAATACAATAGTAAGAACAACAAATCTCTCTTTTGTTCACTTATAAAACAAATATTTTCATGCTAATCAATGAATGTAAACAGTGCATATCATGCTCTATATATCTAAATAGTTTCCTTTGTTATGTTCTATTTGATTACCAACAAGTTAATAGAATAGTAATAATTGGTTTATTTTACAGATCAGAAAATTGAGACACAGAAAGGATAAAGAAATTTCCCAAGACTACGTATCTTATAAATGGTGTGTCCAGAATATAAAATTGCCAGACTCCAAAATTTGACCACTACGTATTAGAAACTACTAGAAGTCAGAGCCTTCTGTAACATATTTTTGGAATGTACTTACATATGGTTAATATTCTCTAAATATTTGATATATTAATAAAAATGTCATATAATATATGAAATACACTTTATTTGATGGTAAATAAATTCTTGACAAGTAAAAGAATCAGCTATAATCAATTGGCTATTGTTTCTAGTTTACTTTAAATCATAAGATGCTTTAAATAGGCAGAAAAAAGTCCTCAAGAGTTTTCTAAGGTTATTCATATTTGAGAGTAAATAATTTTGCTGTTGGAACAAGGAAGATTCGGAGTGTTTATGTGCTTAACTGACATTTCAATTTTCAAAAGTTAGGTCCTAATTTTTGGTCCCAACATTTGTTTTTGTTCATACTTCCTTTTATCATTGTATTTACCATTTAAATCTATGTCTTATACTGACTTTCTCTTAACACCACCCCCTTAGATGTAGAAAAGCTTTTAACGTTGCCTAATGGTCTTCCCTATATTTGTTTAACCAAGTGTTTGTGAATTTTGTGGTACTGCACACCTGCAAGTTAAGTTAATGATCGTCTGGTGAAACACTTCAGACAGAAAGGAATTTCAGTTTCGACAACCATCTGAGTGGCCTGGTTCTCTTTCTCCCCTCCAAGATACACATGCTAAGCTTAAAACTGTAACTGTAAATGTATTTAAAGGAAATTGTAGCATACTTTACTTTTATCCCTAATGTTTTGCACTGGAATAGTAAGCCAAAGACCAGACTGGGACTAGGGGAAACTGGTAAATGTGAACACGTGAACCTTGTGCTATATAGTCATTATTGGTCAAGGTCAGTGAGAGCAATGCAGGCGTGTAAAAATTTCCAGAGACCAAGTTTGCAAATGAGCTATACTCAATAATCATGTTCTGAGTACAACTTTAGCAACCAATAAGGTATTTTAAAAGGTTAATCCTTTAGTGATTTTTAGACTACATACTATAAGAACTTGTAGAAATGTTGCTTTTGTTGTATATTTTTAATTATATCACCACCACTACCAACCTGGCAACAACAGCACTGCCAATATCCACCAATAACTACCATACCGTCACTAGACTCACCAATGCCACCATCACCACCACCACCACCATCACCCCAAAAGTAGCAGAAGCACCACACAATCATTATTACTACAAACATCACCACAACACCATCACATTTACCACCATTACAAACAAGAAAACAACATATTTCCCCAAGAACAGGTACTTTGTGAGAATGTCATTTCCTGTTTTTCCTCCTTTCTCTTTTACCATCTTCAAGTGTGAGGAATTTAGTCTTTGTTTCATTAGGTCATTAAAATTTCAAGTAATATTGTAAGACACAAGGAGAGGCATTGAAAAACATTAATTGGTGTGTTAAACAGAGCTGTTTTCACTACTACTGGTCTGATTTTTATAGAAAAACTACATTTACTCTGTGTGAGACCAGTGGGTTTAAATAGGCAGCCACTAAAACAGCACTCAGCCTAACTTTTAAGCGCAGAAATAAACATTGCACATATCCACGTAGTTCAGAAAGTAAAGTAAGAATGTAATTTAGGTTTAATAATAAAAAATACTTAGGTTTTATATGAGAAGTTTAGTGATATATAGGAGGGGTTATTAGCATACTAAGGACACTTGTCAATATCATTAACCAACATTTCGGTAGGAGCATTAAATTTTGGTATTCATTTTATTTTAGTTAGAACATGAAATATGTTGAAGAAGAAAATGTTAAACTGAGTATCAACAATAAGCACAAATGCCAAGTGATTGAATGATTAAGAAATGACACTGAACAGATATATTTATGAATGTCAATAGCCTTGAGTTTTAAACAAAATCTCAAATTTTGGTTTAAGGATGAAGGTCATAATATAATCATTTTATTTTTATATTTTATTTTTTAGAACTGTTTTAGATTTCCAGAAAAATTAAGAAGGTATTATAAAGAGTTCTCATAACCTCATACCCAGAACCCTCTCTTATTAATATTTTACATTTGTATGATATGTTTGTTAAAATTAATGAACCAATACTGATATATAATCATGAACTAAAATCTATACTTTGTTCCGATTCCCTTAGCTTTTATTTAATATTTTTTATCTGTTCCAGGATCCCATTCAGGGTACCACATTACATTTAGCTGTGGTGTCTCCTCCAGATTCTGTTGGCTGTGACAGTTTCCCAGACTTCCTGTTTTTGATCTTGGCAGTGTTGAGGAGTCCTGGTCAGGTGTGCTGTAGGGTGCCCGTCTAGTGGAATTTTATATTTTTCTCATGATTAGACTGTTATTGGTTTCTCAGAGGAAGACCACAGAGGTAATGTGCCATTTTAATCACAACATATCAAGGGTACATACAATCAACATAGCTTTGATCACCTGGCTGAGGTGGTGCTTGTCAGATGTATTCTGTGTAAAGTTATTCCCCCACTTTTTATTTTTCATACTATACCTTTCAGAAGAAAGTCACTATCTGCAGCCCACACTTAAGAAGTGGGGTATTATAATATATTTCCACAAGGGAGGTATAACTACATTTCATTTGAAATTGTTTAGCGTAAGGGATTGGTCTCTTCTTTCCCATTTATTTATCCAGTCATTTATTATTTTGAGTCCATAATACTATGGATGTTATGCTTATAATCCAATATTATTTTGTTTTGTTTGTTGGTTTGTTTTTGTTCTGTCTTTAGCCACTGGGAGTTCTTTCAGATGGTTCCTGTGTCTCTTTAATATACTCACACCATTGTGGGGTGTGTGTGTGTGTGTGTGTGTGTGTGTGTTTTGAATACTTTATTACTTTCTAGAACTACAAAAATACTCCAGGTTGATTTTGTATATTTCCTGCTGCAGTCCTAAAATTAACCATTTATGTAAAGAGTCTTGACATCTTTTATTGGAGATTAGTATTAAAAGTGAAGATCTAGGTGTGCTTGTTGCTGTTGAGTGTCTTCACTTCTAGGTCCCCTCAGCTGATAGAACAGGAAAATATATGTAAATATGGCAACATGTATATACATATATATATGTATATATACACACACTTATGTATACATATGTATATACACAAATCTGTAAATATTTTTACATGTAAACATCTATATCTATATTAAGCAAACCATGAGTTCATACTGATGTATTCAAATATAATCTATTACCAAATGGATCATTCTAGCCTCCACTCCTGGCTTATTTCAAGGTATTAGCTTTGTCTTTCTTTTCTGCTGTTCAGATACACTATACCTAGTGTAGATTTTTCAGTATTTAGCCTGCCGGATGTTCTCTGAGCTTCCTGGATCTATTATTTAATGTTTGTCATTAAGGTTAGAAAGTAGTTAGCTATTTTTATTTCAAACTATTCTCCTTTTTCATTTTACTTCTCCATTTGGTATTCTAATTGCATTCTTAAAAATTATCCAATGGCTCTTGAATATTACTATTTTCATTTCCTTTGCAGTTGAGTTTGGGAAGTTTCTATTGTCCTATATTGCAGCTCACTGATTTCTTTCCTCAGCTACGTCCAGTCTATTGACGAGATAATCAGAGACATTCTTTATAGCTATTATAGTGTTTTAATTCTTCCCCAGTGTTTCCATCTATTTGCTTTCATTACCTACGTGTCCTTCCATGTTGTTAATTTTTCCATTAGAGTTCATAATATGTTAATCATAGCTATTTTAAATTCCCTGTCTGATAATTCCAAATCTGTTTCATATCTGTCTGTTTCTGATGTTTGACTTGTTCATTCATGTTTTTTCTTGCCTTTTAGCATGGTGTGTAATTTTTTTCTTTTTTTCTGAAATCTGGACATGATGTATTGAATAAATAAATCTTCAGCGTAGCAGTTAATGTTAATCTAGTTGGGAGTTCTGCTTTTTTTGTTTGTTTGTTTGAGGTAGATGTTGATGCCAGAAGCTTCAGATTTTTCAAGTATCTTAGATTTTATCTCCCCTAATGTCTTTGGGATTTGCTAAGAGCTCTTTTTTAAAATGGACTCTGTGTCTTATAGTCCTTTCAATCGTAATGCACTGTGATTAACCTGGAGCCTTGTTGGTGTTAGGGTAGGATGTGGAGGGGGGAAGTGTTCTACAATCTTATGTTTAAATCTCAGTATTTCAGTTGACTTGTATCCTTGAACTGTGACTTCTATGAGTATTGCTTAGCTTCCCCTACCCCGTCACCTTGAAATAGGAAGGCTAGAAGGGGCTAGAGTCAAGTAAGTGCCATTTCCAAAAGTCAGATAAAGCTCTGGTAAAATCCTTTTCCAAGGAGAGCAGGCATTTGTTATGAAGAATGTTGTGGGTGTATTTCTAATGGCTCCTTCTCCCCTCTCCCTGCAGGAGCACATGCAACCTTTCGTGACTCTTCACCATAAGAGCCTAATGAGATTTCTGAAAGTAGAACCCATGAAAGTGTGGGAATCTACAAAGATTATAGCCCACAAGAGTTTCTCATTTGTATGCTAGTTTATAGTCAGCCTCCAGCAATTTGTCCACATTTCTATTCAAGTGTTCCTGCTAGTTTATGACTTGAGTAGTATCTATACCAGATTAGGAGACCTTGGCTATGCCTCTTGGATTTGCTGTCTCTTCACATTACATAGTGTGTTTTGCCCTGCAATATTAATTATCTGATAAATCTAAGTAATTTGCTTTCAGTTTATACAGATTTTTTTTTTATTGTAACAATACAGTGACAACTTCTAAGCACTTTACATATTGCAGGTTAAAACAGAATACCATTTCTTTTTTTTTTTTAATCCTCACCCACCCGAGGACATTTTTGCATTCATCTTCAGATAGAGCAAGAGGGAGAGAGGGAGGAAGAGAGAGAGAGAGAGAGAGAGAGAGAGAGAGAGAGAGAGAGAGAGAGAGAAACATATGCCAAACGGGCCAGGGCTCTTTTTAATATTTATCAGTGTTGATTGCAAATGTGATAGAGAAGGTAACAAGGTATTAAATAACTTAAGATATTTCTATTTTTATACAAGTTGACATTAATTATTATATTGATTAAATTTAATGCTAAAGTTAAAACTTCATGCTAGTCAAGGAAATAGACACAAGACTTTTTCAAATGAAACCAAATATATTCACATTTGTTGCATTAACTTATGCTAATATGTGCTATCCTGGAATGGTTCTAAATATCAAATGAAATGCCATATAAAATTTATTAGAAATATAATTCCTTCAAAAATATAAAATATTATTATAAATAATATTTTATTTATAATGGATTTCATGAATCTATTAAAATATTTTTTCATATGTTTAGTCCTAAATAAATGACATTCTTAAATTTATTTGATGATAATGGGGTCATTTTGGCTAACCTTTTTATGTTACTTTTCTTTCTGAGGGATATTAAAAATTATATTTATATATAGATTATTAGAATGTGTAATAAAAATTATGTTGTACTGAAGAGATTTGTCTAATTAGGAAATAATATATTTTATATACATATCTAAATTAGAGATCAGTGAAACCATGGCCTATCAACCAAATACAACCTGCAGCCTGTTTTTGTAGACAAAACTTATTAGAACACAGCTGCCTCATTTATTTACACATTGTCTACAACTGCTTTCAAAGCTAAAATAAAGAGTTTAGCTGCAACAGAGCACTTATGGACCACAAAGCCAGAATATTTATTTTCTTTTCTTTGCAGAAAAAGTTTGCCCATCACTACTCTAGATGCATGTTGATTTAACACAATATAATATCAGAATTTAATATGTATAATGGAATAGATTCCAATTAATTAATAATTGAAATTTAATTTAAAAACACTTGAGAGAACAGAGATGGCAGCAAAGTAAGTGGAACTACACAGACTGTCTCCCAGGACCAAACTGGAATTACAACTAAAATAAAGACAAATCATGGGGAAAAACCAACTGAAGACCAGCTGGAAGAGAGCCAATACAACCAGGGATAGAAAGAGGACGCCAAATCGAGCCTGGTAGGAACTGCAGAGCATGCAGGAGCAGACTGGGAGCCCACGGATGGCAATGAGGGCTGTATTAGTAATGTGTGCTTCCCAATGAGAAAGCAGGGGTTTTTAAAAGCTTCTAATCAGCTACAGCCACTCACCTTGGGCTCTGGCAGAGGGAAAGTATGCTGGACTGGAACTGTGTGGAAAGAGTCCGGGGCTCCTGGCTCAGGAGAGAGCTGAGAGCTGGATGGGAGAGCACCAGGAGTATTGTACTGAATCACATCCTCACAGGACAAGTAGCCATCTTACTCAAAGAGCCCCTTCCCAGAGCCCTGGAGAGAACAACAACCCCTCCCTCAGAAATTTAACAACACCCAGCTGGGCCAGAGAAATGCAAATTGGGGCCCATTAACAGCCAGTATCTGCCCCAACCTCTGGGGATCCTTTTATCCTGTACACCTGAGGAATTTTTTTATTCAGCTGAGGGCTACAACCCAAGGCTCATCAAGTAACTGAGACTAATAGCCTCCAGGCAAAAAAGCTAGAGGATAACTAAACCTTTCCAGGGCTTGCAAATCTACCCAGGAAAGTAAGACTTGAAGTGGTGTTTAATGTGGGCCCTCCCACAGTCATCCAAACCCAGTAGAGGGAGCCACAAACAGTGGAACACCAACACCCACAGGGAAAATTTGGCAGGCTCCAAAACCCACTGAGACAGCCCAAATGGTGAAACAGAGAAACAAATCCCAAATGAAAGAACAAGAGAACTCTACTGAAGATGAGATAAATGAAATGCAGTTAAGCAAGTTATCAGAGTAGAGTTCATAGTGATAATAATGAGGAAGCTCAACAGCATGAGTAAAGAGCTCAACACCATGAGTAAAGATATAGAAACATTGAAAACCAACCAACTGGAAATGAAGAATGACGTAGCAGAAATAAAGAACACATTGGAAGGAATAACCAGCAGAGTAGAGGAAGCTAAGGACAGGATCAGTGAATTAGAAGACAGGGTAGAAAAAATCACCCAATCAGAAAACATAAAAAGAAAAAACAATTAAAAAACAGGAAGACAGCTTAAGAGAACTGTGGAACAACTGGAAATGTAACAACATTTGCATAATAGGAGTTCCAGAAAAAGAAGGAAATGAGCAAAGGTTAGAGAATATACTTGAAGAAATAGTGACGGAAAACTTCCCTAATTTGGTGAATGAAAATGACATTCAAGTTCAAGAAGCACAGAGAGCCCCAAGTAAGAAGAACCCAAGAGGCCCACAGCAAGACACATAATAATTAAAATGCCAAAATTAAAGGCAAAGAGAGAATCCTAAAGGCAGCAAGAGATAAGCAACAGGTTACCTACAAAGGAACCCCCATAAGGTTATCAGCTGACTCAAGACTACTCTATCCAACAAGGCTATCATTCAAAATAGAGGGTCAAATAAAGAGCTTCCCAGACAAAAAAAAAAGCTAAGGGAATATATTAGCATCAAACCAGCACTCCAAGAAATGTTAAAAGGACTGCTATAATAAGCAGAAGAAATAAAAAAAGAAACATAACCATAATAAAAAAGGCAATAAATAAGTACACGTTAACAATAACCTTAAACATAAATGGATTAAATGCTCTGATCAAAAGACATAGAGTAGCTGAAAGTGTAAGAAAGCATGACTCATATATTCGTTGTTTACAAGAGACCCACCTCACAGCAAAAGACTCACATAGGTTGAAAGCAAAGGTATGGGAAAAAATTTTCCAAGCCAATGGTAAGGAAAAAAAAAAAACTGGGGTAGCAATACTCATATCTGATAAAATAGATTTCAAAATGAAGGCCATAACTTCAGACAAAGAAGGCCACTACACATTATTGAAAGGATCTATCCAAGAGGAGAATATAACCTTGGTAAACATATATGCACCTAATATAGGAGCACTAAAATATATTTTAAAACTTCTGGAGGACTTCAAAGGAGAAATCAAGAGCAATACAATCATAGCAGAGAACTTCAACACCCTGCTGACATCACTGGATAGATCTTCTAGACAAAAAATTAACAAATAAACAGAGACTCTAAATGATACACTAGTTCAAATGGATTTAATAGATATCTACAGAGAATTACACCTCAAAAGTGCAGAACGCACATTGTTCTCAAGTGAACATGGGACATTCTCAAAGATAAATCACATGTTAAGACACAAAGTAAGTCTCTACAAGTTTAAGAACATTAAAATCCTATCAAACATCTTCTCAGATCACAATGGCGTGAAAATAGAAATCAATTACAACAAACACACCCAAAAACATTCAAACACATGGAGGCTAAATAGCATGCTTTTAAACAATGAATGGGTTACCAAAGAGATCAAGGAAGAAATAAAAAACGACCTGGAAATTAAAATGAACACACGACAATACAAAATCTATGGGACGCAGTGAAAGCAGTCCTGAGAGGGAAGTTCATAGCACTACAGGCTTACCTTAGGAAACAAGAAAAATTTCTAATTGACTTTCTAACCCTACAACTTAAAGATCTAGAAAGTAAAACAAAAAGAAAAACCCAGAGCAAGTATAAGGAAAGAAACAGTAAAGGTCAGAGCAGAAATAAAAGACATAGAAACTTAAAAAAAAAAAAAATTCAAAAGATCAAACAAACATACAGCTGGTTCTTTGAAAATTTAAAGATTGATGGACTCTTAGCCAGACTCACCAAGAAACAAAAAGAGATGACCCAAATAAACAAAATCAGAAACAAAAGAAGAGAAGTAACAACTGACACCACAGAAATACAAAGGATCGTTAAAAAACACTATGAACAATTATATGCCAACAAATTGGACGATCTAGGCAAATGGACAAATTTCTAGAAATACACAGTATCCCCAAACTGAACCAGGAAGAGATAGAAAATTTGAACAGACCAGTAACAACTAAGGAAATCGAAGATGTAATCAAAAAACATCCAGCAAACAAAAGCCCTGGCCCGAATGGCTTCACAGGGAGTTTTACCAAACTTTCAAAGAAGATCTAACACCCATTCTCCTCAAACTATTCCCAAAAAATCCAAGAATAAGGAAGACTTCCAAACTCATTTTATGAGGCCAGCATAATTCGAAATCCAAAATCAGATCAAGACACTACAAAGAAAGAAAACGATAGGCCAATATCCCTGGTGAACACAGATGCTGAAATCCTTAACAAAATATTAGCAAATCAGATTCAGCAATACATCATAAAAATTATTCACCGTGACAAAGTGGGATTCATCCCAGGGATGCAAAGCTGATACAATATTCACAAATCAATAAATGTGATACACCACATAAACAAAATAAAATATAAAAAACATATGATCACATCAATAGATGCTAAAAAAAAAAAGTATTTGGCAAAATCCAGCACCCATTTCTGATAAAAACGCTCAGCAATGTGGAAAAAGAAGGATCATATATTGTCATAGTAAAGGTCATATATGAAAAACCTACAGCCAACATCATACTCAATGGGCAAAAACTAAAAGCATTTCCCTTAAGAACAGGAACAAGACAGGGATGCCCACTTTCACCACTCTTATTTAAAATGGTACTGGAAGTCCTAGCCACAGCAATTAGACAAGAAGGAAAAATAAAAGGGATCCAAATTGGAAAGGAGGAAGTGAAACTGTCATTATGTGCAGATGACATGTTATTTTACATGGAAAACCCTAAAGACTCCGTCAAAAATCTAGAGCTAATAAATGAATTTGGCAAAGCAGCAGGATACAAAATTAACATCAAGAAATTGATAGCATTCTTACACACCAATAAGAGAAGGTAGGATAGACAGAAAGAGAAACTTAAAAACAATCCCATTTATCATTGCAGCAAAAAAACGAAGATACCTAGGAATAAACTTAACCAAAGAAGTAAAGGACGTATTCACAGAAAACTACAGGACATTGAAAAAAGAAATAGAGGAAGATATAAAAAGTGGAAACATATATCTTGTTCATGGATTGGAAGAATTAACATCATTAAACTGTCCATACTACCCAAAGGAATCTATAGATTCAATGCAGTCCCCATTAAAATACCAACGACATATTTCACAGAACTAGAACAAATACTCCAAAAGTTTATATGGAATCAAAAAAGACCCTGAATAGCCAAAGCAATCTTGAAAAAAAAGAACAAAGTAGGAGGGATCACAATACTGGATATCAGGTTATACTACAAAGCCATAGTAATCAAAACAGCCTAGTACTGACACAAGAACAGGCATATAGATCAGTGGAACAGAACAGTGAACCCAGAAAGTGACCCAAGACATTTTGCTTAATTAATATTTGACAAATGTGGCAACACCTTACAATGGATTAAAGACAGCCTCTTTAATAAATGGTGTTGGGAAAATTGGACAGCTATATGCAAAAACTGAAACTAGACCACCAACTTACACCATACACAAGAATAAACTCAAAATGGATAAAGGACTTAAATGTGACTCATGAATCCATAAAAATCCTATAAGAAGATGTAGGCAACAAAATTTCAGACATCACACGCAGCAGAATTTTCACTGATACAATGCCTAAGGCAAGAGAAACAAAGGAAAATATTAATACATGGGACTATATCAAACCAAAAAGCTTCTGCATAGCAGAAGAAACAAGCATCAAAATGGAAAGGGAACCCACTGTACTGGAGAGCATAATTGCCAATGATACATCAGATAAGGGGTTAATTTCCAAAATATACAGAGTACTCATAAAATTCAACAAAAGGAAGACAAAGAACCCAATTAAAAAATGGGTAGAGGACCTAAAAAGACACCTCACCAAACAGGACTTACAAATGGCCAAGAGACACATGAAAAAACGCTCAACATTACTAATCATCAGAGAGATGCAAATGAAAATGACTATGAGGTATCACCTCACACCTGCCAGAATGGCTGCCATCAACAAAGCATCAAACAACAAGCTCTGGTGAGGGTGTGGAGAAAAGGGGACTCTAGTACAGTGCTGGTGGGAATGCAGACTAGTGCAGCCACTATGGAAAACAGCATGATGTTTCCTCAAAAAATTAAAAATTGAACTGCCATTTGACCCAGTGATCCCACTTCCAAGACACCAATCAGCAACAATATATGTACCCCTATGTTCATAGCAGCACCTTTTGAAATTGCTAAGATCTGGTCCGGCCAGTGTGGCTCAGTGGTTGAGCGTTGACCCATGCACCAAGAGGTCGCCAGTTTGATTCCCGGTCAGGACACATGCCCAGGTTGTGGGCCAGATCCCCAGTGGGGAGCATGCAGGAGGCAGCCAGTCGATGTTCTCTCTCATTGATGTTTCTATCTCTCTCTCCCTCTCACTTCCTCTCTCTCTAAAAAATCAATAAAGAAAAACAATTAAAAAAAATAAAAATAAAAATAATAAAATTGCTAAGATCTGGAAACAGCCCAAGTGTCCATCAGTAGATGAGTAGATAAAAAAGCTGTGGTACATTTACACAATGGAATACTATGCAGCTGTAAGAACGAAAGATCTCTTATCCTTTGAGACAACATGAAGGGTCCTGGAGAGTATAATGCTAAGCGAAATAAGCCAATCAGAGAAAGACAAATATCACATGATCTCATTTACTTGTGGAATATAATGAACAATACAAGCTGATAAACAGAATAGACCCAGAGACATGGAAGTGGGGTACAGACTGACAAACATCAGAGGAGGGGGACTGTGGGGAGGGAAGAGATAAACCATAAAACTTATACGCATGTATGCATAACCAATAGATGTAGAAAACAATGCTGGGGGTGGGGGGCCAGATCAGGAGGAGGATGTCAAAGGGGGAAAAAGGAGAAACATCTATAACAAAAATAAATTAATAAAAATTGCAAAAAAAAAACTTGAAATTTTCAAGAACATATTATTTTGCCAAAGAATGTATAATTTTACTTGAGGTTTTTTTTTTGTTTTGTTTTTTGAGTAATTCATAATTTTACCAATAGGAAATACTGGCACATTACATCTGGTTTTGTGTTATATTAATTTCTTATCATTGCACATAAATAATAAATCATAATTGATACAACAAAAACAAGGTACTAATATGATTTAAGAACAACTAGTATTTTAAATCAAAATTCATAAAATAAAACATTTGAGTATCTTCTTAGCATTAAATATGTATTCAACAGAATGTGTAATGTTTTAAAAATATGTTCTGCCAGAGACTTGGATTTAAGAACTTTGGTTTCATCTGTTACATGAGTATTTCTTCACTATAATGAATAGATGAAAAATAATTTTATTGGTAATTTAATTTTTTATTTCTTTCCAAGCATCAGCATGATGAAAAATATTCAAAGAGGACTTTTAAATATTACTTTTTACATAAAGTTTAAAACTTAGGTGTGACTCAAATCCTGTGCTCATGGGTCATGTAGTGTTTATACTGATTTGGAACAAGCTTGCAGGTTACATTAGCAACCTGCACTTGTCATGAAGTTTGAACTTTCATGCAGTTTGGTAAATGCCGTGAAAATTTATGGGTTGAAATAGGGAAGCAGTTAATAGGCAGGGAGTGGTCAAGTCATAAACAACATTCTTTTATGGAGACAAAAGTTAACTGGTCTGGCTTTACTTTAAATTATATTCAAACACCCAAGGGACCTAAAAAAAGAGCAAACTTCTAATCCTGACTCAGTCTTCACTGGAATTCGTAATTATAACTCATAATGAGAGCTGTTAAATAAGCTAGGCAAGTGTATTTTGGAGGTTTCTTCATTTATAACCTTCTTTAATTCATTTTTTTAACATTGCTAAAACCTTGTATGTTCTGTTTTACAATGAAAAGATACCAAATTGCCTTCAAAAGTGCAATGATCTAAAAGAGTGTGAACATTCAAATTCGTTTGTCAAATTCTGTTTCTGTTCTCCGCCTTAAATGCATCAAATTAAAGCATTACATGCAAAGGTTCCCCTTATCCACAGTTTTACTTTCCACAGTTTCAGTGACCCGCATTTAACCATGGTCTGAAAATATAAAATGGAAAATTCCAGAAATAAATATTTCCAGGGCCATTCTGAGTAGCATGATGAAATCTCTCTCAGTCCCTCTCCGTCCTACCAAGGATGTGAATCACCTCTTTGCCCAGTGTATTCGTATTGTATAAGTCCCCGGCCCATTAATCATTTCAGTAGCCATCTAGGTTACCAGATCAACTGGCCCAGTATTGCAGTGCATGTGGTCAAGTCACCCTTATTTTACCTAATAATGGCCCTAAAGCACAGGAATGGTGATGCGGGCAATTCAAATATGCCAAAGAGAAGCCTTAAAGTGCCATTCCTTAAGTGAAAAGTTCAGTATAGTATAAAAAGGTATTTTGAGAGAGAGATCAAGTTCACATAACTTTTCTTATAGTATGCTGTTATAATTGTTCTATTTTATTTTTAGTTGTTTTTAATCTCTTACTGTGCCTAATTTATAAATTAAACTCTATCATATGTATGAATGTATAGGGGAAATGTTTAGTATATATGGGGTTTGGCACTGTCCACGGTTTCAAGCATCCACTGGGAGTTTTGGAATGTACCCTCTGCTGGTAAGGGGGGTTAATGTACTGGCAGATTGGCCACGTTTGGAGATAAACACAATCTGTGTGAGTTGGGATCCACACATCTTTCTCATCCAAACCTTTTTAGAGGCCCCAGCAATAATCTTCCCCAGCCACAGCCCAGTTCTCCATTGTCCAAACCTGCACAGAATTTGGTGAAACCAACGTGTTGTTGTTTTTTTTTTTTTTAGATTTCAGTCCTTTGTCCTCATTCTCTTGGGATTGCTCTCTATATTCACCATCAGACCCACCAGAATATTTAATTTCTTCATGGAATTTCTGTACTTTGATCAAACAAGGGAAGGCTATTTTTGGTAAAGAGTATTCTTTATCACCACTCCAAATACACCATAAAGCAACTGCTTACAGAAAGCAACAACCTTGCTCCTTATGACAGTTATAAGATAGTTATTCTTATAAGACTGCTCTATATGATAGGATTCTTTAAATTTGAGATAATGGAAAATGTAAATTAAGTTTAAACATAAAGTGGATTGACTGGCCCATCTACCAGGAGAGTTCAAAGTTTAGTGTTTTGTTTGGTTTCGTTGCTGGGCTACCTCATCAGAAAGCAGAATTCTTTAGTCTACCCTGCCTTCCATAATGAGCCTCATCCTAAAGCTGGCTTCCTTCAGGGAGACAAAATCAGCACAGTAGTGTTCACATTTACACCCTGCACCACCACAGAAGACACAAAGGCAGAGCATGCTATTCCAGAAATGTCTTCTTCATCTCATTTGCTGACCTTTGATAAAGTCCCATGGCCGCTGATTGATATTACAGCAGTTAGCTCAGCTGTGGAAATCATGCTCCACCATAGCACAGGTTGTGGGAAGGATGTGTGAACACCTAAATAAGAATAAAGTGCAGTTATCAAGAGACAGTGCTATGAATGTTAAAGAAGTAATGAGACTGTCCCTGACACTCTAAATTGTCAACTGACACTGATAACCTAGCTATGAATTCAGATTACATTTCTTAAACTTGTGAATGCCTCTGTTTTACAAAATAACTGAGACAAATGCATCATCTGCTGGAAGATATAAAGTATGCACCTTCTGCTACTAAGGACACCTTGCAACAAGTAATAGCAAAGTTATTTCAATCAACACATTTATCTGTGTGTCTTTCTTTAAAGAGTAGAAGACAAACCAGGAAGAAATTTTTCGATTTGACTATACCAAAAAAAAAAGTTTAAGAATCATCCACCTATATGCAGGTTAACTCTCAAACTACCAAAGAAGAGAGGCCGATAGTGTAGTTCACTGTACCTATATAAGCTGCTTTAACTCAACACAAAATATTGAGTTAGCAGAAAGCATAATAATATCAAAAAAAAGGTCAATCTCTAACAATAGGGACAAATCTCTCTTCCAAGTTTATGATAGTAGACGTGGAATCAATTAAAAGATTCTGAGGTGATGGCATGATTTTTATCTCCATTTTTAAAAGAATGGATTTTTCCATTTAACCTTAAAGCAAATTTTACTAGAAGAAACTTACCAGTTTTTTCCTTTATTCACATACTTTCTTCTGACAAAAAAAGAAAACCTATATTCAAGTGAAGTCCATGATAATGTTTAAAATTATCTTGTTCTTGTTCAGATCATTTACTTACCAATATTTACTGAAAGCCTTACTTGACAGGCATTTCTTTTTTAATCAGGACATTTAAGATTAAAAAAAGAGAGAAATCTTTCCTGCTTAATGGAATTATGTCAATGCAAAATTTAAAAAGGAAGATATCATTTTTCTCCTGGAGCACCATGGGGGAGGGAAAGATGGCAATTAAATCAGCTTTCGATAACTAAGGACACCATATAGAGGAGTTATTTTTTACTTGAAAATATATGTATGAATCTGATTTAGCTTCATTGGAAATCAGAAAAAAAGGTACATGTGTGCTTCAAAGAAAGACAAAATACACATAAAGATAGAACTGAAAAAATGAGTGAACAAGACTATATACCAGATTACAAAATATTTTGAATACTGTGAAAGGTGTTTATATTTTTACCCAATAAAAGTTTGGACTTGAGAGTGGAATTGATAGATTTTCATGTTAGAAAAATTTGTCTTTAGCACTATAAAGGAGAGACTGGCATAAGGAGGACAGAAAACATGGTGTTAAAACTCAAAGGAAGAAGATCAAGCCAGAGAGGCAATGAGAAGAGTGGGAATGCTGGAATGAGCATAAAATACATTTAGAAGGGAATTGTCTTAATAAGAGAAGTTGGGAAAGTTTATAAAAGCATCAGATTATGTTCTGAACTGTAAGGCAGAAAATTATTCATTGTATTTTTTTTTTCTTCCTCATTGATGCAATTGCATTATCTACTGAGTTCTGAGTATTTCTAGAGATACCTCACCATTTTCTACCCCCAAATACACAGTTTCACTACAGCAGTCACTCTAAAAATATAAATGATTAATGCTATCATGTGACAATTTTACATTTGTATCAGGGCCACAAGAAGCTAAACATACCCAAATTTCTCATTTCATGGACTCTTATCTCTTACACATGGATATACCTCTTGGAATCTGAAGCACTTGGCCCTCCTGATTTCCAGTGTGAGCAAAGTCCTCTACCTCTACCTCCTCAAGCTTTTATCAAATATTCTCCACACTTTCTTGCTTTAATTGAAATATTTCTCCTTCCTGTAGAAATGCTTTTCTTACAGCTTCCTCTTTATTTTCTCACAGTCTTTATAAGACTGGACATCAATGTTAGGTAATTGTCCTATTTGCTCTTGATAATCTATTCCCCCCCTTTGTCACTCCCTTCTTTCAAAAGTCCCAGCTTTGAAATTCATTTACCACCTATATTCATACATTACTCTATATCACGTACTACGACTGTTTGCTGGAACTGTTTACAAATTTTGATTCCCATTACTCCTTCTTCCATAAAGATTTCTGTACCTGCTTTAGGTTCAAACACTTCAAAATGGTTCATTATATATATATTTTTTTCTATCAATATCCACTTAGAAAATTCTTCTATTCTCCGAGCCTCTCAGTTCTTTTACCTCCTCTTTTATAGTGACTTTGTCCCCCACTCCAATTTCAACTCCAACTCCTATGTGTTATCATAGGCCTAGAACATATCATTACCAAAAACTGCACATAATCCCACGCGCAATAGTCTACTCTACTTATCACTTCCTATGTTTCTTGTTTATATCACAAGTTTTCTCTTCAGTGATGATCTTCAAATCTTTTCCAAACCCTTCATATCCTCCTTATTTTATTTACCTTCTTACTGAACTCTGATTTTATTATAATCACTTCTTTTTATAGACCCTCAACTTATTTGCCAAACTCTGTCTTCCTTATGTTTTCTTGGGAAGCTAACAAACCCTGGTTAAATCTAACTTTGTGCCTAGTCAGTGCACACATCTAAAGAAGATGTCTATTGCTGAAAAATACAGTGTCAACAAGACTCACATTAATTCAGGACTTTTAATCTCAAGAGTGTCCTTAGTGACTTTTCAGGGCAATCCAGTGACATTTACCTACTCCATTCACTTGGAATCCCTTGCTGTTCCAAATGACTGTTTAACAACTTCTTTAACATTCTTTCTCTCCTCCCTGTTTCCCACTAGTATGTTCATATGATGACATTGGATCTGGTCTCTTGGTGAAACTGACACTATTACATGTACTAAGTCACTGCATTTTGGTGTTTTCTTCTATCCCTGTGAATAAACATTTTATATTCCTATCTATGGCTCACCATTCCACTTGTGTGTTATAGTCCTTTCACTCTTGCCTATTCAAGAATACCATTCCTCTAATGTACCCTCTGTTTTCTGCATCTCTACTTCCCTCTTAATCATTTCCTTAACCATTAAATAATTACATCAAACAAAATAACTCTCTTTACCTACCTATACTTCTAACTACACTTTATTTTTCTACTTTTAATTACAAAACTTCTCAAAAAAGTGGTCATTCATTGGTGGTTTTTGTCCCTTTCACTTTTTTTTAACCTACTCCAAACAGACTAGCATCTCCACATTTCACTGGAATTGATCTTAAAATGGATGTAATACGGATACTAATGAATTCTTGGTTTCCAACAGGTAGAAATGCTCAGAATTTACCTTATTCAACATACTAATCACAATTCCTTCTTAAAATACCTTCTTAATATGGCTTCCTGGAAACTTTTCTTAATTCTCTTACCTTTCACTGAACTTTGCTGTTCCATTCCCATCTCTCTAACATCCAAGGGTTGATATACCCAAGGAATTTTGACATCTAGGTGCTGATTTCTCTCTTATGTTACATATAAGATCTCACACTGAACACCAAACACATGTAACTCTCTATGGGACTCTTCTAATTGGTTGTCTAATTGCCATCTCAATTTTATCTTCCACAAAATTAAACTCCAAATAATCTTCTCAAATGTGTGCATCCTATAATTTTCCCCTTATAACATTCAGTTCTCCCAGTTTCTCTGATAATCTTTCTGCCTCATTTCTATTAGAACTCAGACTTTGTTTTGCTCATAGCTCCTTTCATAACACCTAAAATAGTACCTGACATATAGACATTCAATAAATAATTATTGAATGAATGTATGAATGAATAAAATAAAAAAGTGGGGGATGAATTTGGCTTTGGGAGATTTGATTGGAGCATTCTGTGAATTGGAAATTTCCATTGGCAATTTAGTATTAAGGTTATTGTGATGCAGACAATATCTCTAACAACGAACATGGAAGAAAATGTTTAAGAAAAGTGTGAAAATTGAAGAGAGGAAGAATCTAAGAACAAAATTTTATGGAATGACAATTTTCATGCCTTTGGGAGAGAGAGTGCTTTAAAAAAAAAAAAGGAAAAGAAATGATTAGAGTTACAAAGTGTAAGTAAGTGTGATTGAAGTCAAATAAACTACGAAAGAGATTGCGAAGGAGTTAGTATTGTTAAGTGCCCAACAGACTAAGTTAGGTAAGAACTTGGATTGGCAAAAAAAAAAAAAAAAAAATGGGGTCTTGGGGAGATAATTAAGGCATATTTAGGAGAACTATTGGGATGAAAGCCAAGTTATAACACATTTGATGGGAAGAAAGGAGGTAGAAACCATGAATACAAATTGTAGGTCTATTACTCTTGGCTGTTAGAGGAGAGAAAAAAAAGGGACCCAGAGGTAGCTGGATGTGGGGCATAGAGTAAGGTATTACAGTTCTCTTTATTAATATGAGAGGGAAAATCTATATATGCCAGAGAAAAGACGTAATAATAAGAGAACGTTTGACTATTTATAAGGGGATACTTTATGTGCTGAAGTCCTTGAAGAGAGACCGTGTCTACAATTCTAGTAGGACAGATAGTGAAAGAGATCAAATGGTCTTTTATTCTTTATGGAATTCATAGTACTGAGTATTATTAAAGAGTGAGCCACTTATTTAAATGACTTCGTCCAAGCTGAAGGGTTTCAATAAAATGATGTGAAAGAAAAGGTATAAATTACATTAAAAATATATTCTTTGCAATGAGAATAGCTAGCAGAAGAAGAGCAGTTCCTATTTTTTGTTGTTGTTATTGCCTGCCCATTCTCTGTCTGTGAGAAAGCTAAAAGGAAGCCAAACTCTTATCAGATGCCTTACCTGATGTAATGATCCATCTTTGGTAGGAGCAATGGTGAAATCTTTGGCTCTCTGCTCCATTAGTTTTCTCTAGAGAAGGAAACTTTACAATCTGTGGAGAATATAACTTCACTCAGGCGGATTGTAGTTACTAGAGTGTATCGTTGAAAGCACATAGAATTTAATTCAATCCATAAAAAGACTAATGATATAAAATGGAAAAAGTTGGAATGTTTTAATAGCAGGCAATAAATAGTCTCTTGGCAAAGAGAAAACTTACCTTTCTGTTAACAGCAAGAAAGTTCCTAAGGATTCAAATGGTGGTGCAAAAACTAAGCATTGAAGCCAATTCTATGCTTAATGCAGAAGTAAAGATCTAAAGGAGAGGAAAAGCAGGCCTCTCTGAAGCAGTTGTGGGGCTCGAACAATAGTACAAATGGTGGCCCACAGGCCATATGCATAAATATTTAGTATATTTACTCACTAATAATTTCCTAGGTCAATTAATCTTAATCCTGGTCACACACTTGAATCATCTTAAGAGCGTTTTAAAATACCTATACCTGAATCATTCAAACCACTGAAATTTAGATTTATTTATTGTAGAAAAATTATTTTCTTTTAGTTCAAGGTTATATGTAGTTTTATTTTATTTTTTAAAAGTTTTAATTGAATTTATTAGGGTGACCTTGGTTAATAAAATTATATAGGTTTCAGGTGTGCAATCCTATAACATATCACCTGTATATTGTATTTGTGTTCACCACCCCAAGTCAAATTTTTAAGCTTTAGTATTTTATTATAAGCTTACCAGGTGATGCTTAAATTCTGGTAGACAAAATTCTGGTAGAATAATTAGAAAATTCTCTACTGTGTGATCTGCTAGTAGGATGAAACTTACCTCAACACAAACTGTGGAATATTTGATTACCAGGAACCCCCACCTGCTTCTGTCTTTGGCCAGAGGGTACATTTGGCCACTTTTTAAACTTTGTAAAAAATGGTGTGGGAGGAAGAATGTGAAAGTATAGAGGGACTAAAGAAACCTAAACACATGTTCAAAAACATAAGTTTTTTGAAACCTCAGGTTATTATAATATTTTGAAACATACCTACACATTGTTGTCTTTTTTTTTCTTTATTCATTTTAGAGAGAGAAGAATGGAGAGGGAGAGAGAGATGGAAATATCTATGAGAGAGAACATTGATCAGCCGTCTCCTGCATGCCCTCCACTGAGGGTTTGGCCCACAACCTGGGCATGTGCCCTGACTGGGAATCAAACTGGCAACCTCTTGGTGCATGGGTTGATGCTCAATCACTAAGCCACATAGGCCAGGCCACATTGTTGTTTTTTTAACTAATCTGAGTGCAACTTGGTTCACGTAAACTAGCAATCACAAGAATAAATACATTTTTATTCTAAATTTTCCAGAACAACTAATCATCCATCAACATAATATGATTATTTTAATAGATCATTTCATGCTAAGATATAAATGTATTTCTCCTAACAAGGAGAATCATTTCCTATGCTAGGGTCATCATTCAACAATGTAGTGATAATGTTTGCCACAGACACTGTTCAAAATGTAGTGGTTAAACTTGTAATATGTTTCTTTTTAAAAAGATGTTTTGTAATCAACCAATTCAATATCTTTTGAGTAACTGGTGTATATAAGGCGAAATGTTAGGGGAAGACATATGGCATAAGTAATGCATATTAAAGAAGAGTATATGAGTTAAATAATGTAAGACAATAGTAAAAAGTATTGTAATCTATTTCATTCATGTGTTGTAGAAGGTAGTATTATAAATGTAGATGAAGGAAAGATTACTGTGTCCTTGAGTGTAATAGAGTTTTCAATAAGTTTTGAAATATGGATATGTTATTCTAGGAAGGAAGAGAAATAGTCAATGGAGAGACAAAGAATGAGTTTTGTAAAGGCAGTGGAAGGAAAAAAAATCTATAAATGAACTACTGGAGATTACAGAGATCAGTTGTCAAGAAATTGGAATTGTCTATTGAGGAATGTTATAGGGCAGAGAGGGGAAGAAAGGTCAGTGAAATTAGAAGTCAGAATGTTGAATGTAAACTAATAAATTTAACCAGCCATGTGTGTGTTAAGCTCTAGAAAGTCAGTGAAACATTTTGAAAGAGCAATAATCACAATAAGTAGAAGGTTTTAACTAAAAACTTCAAGTGGAAGAGATACTCAGATTTTATTATGACATTTTCTGTGACTTTTGTAATAAATATTATACTTTTTACTTTGAGGTGAACTTTTTGTAGGGTTAGCAATGCACATTCCTTGAGAAGGAACTTAAATAATCCTGTGTTAGAATGTACTCAATTCCTTCTTTAGGAGTGCAATGAAGCACTCCTAATAAGGCTAAGACATAGTTTTCATCTGGTCCTAAAATAGTTTCCTAATGTCAACATTACAGATTTATACCAAAATGGAGTGATTTACTCAAAATACTCAATTTCAATTTTATTGCACTATTTTGACACTTTATTGTGAAATATATGACAGTACATTCTTAGTATATTCATTTTTCTCTAATAAGATTTCCAAAAAATTACAGTGAGAAATAATGTGGGGGTTATCTTTTAACATTTTTCTCACCAAAGACATAATATATGTGGAAATACTTGCAAAAAGCCATTCAAATGTATTTTTAAAAAATCTTTCTCAAAGTTATGGTTTAATAGTACTTTATCAGGCTGGTGAGCCAGAGAAGAATTGATTGATGAATTCTTTCTTAAAGAAAGTAATGGTTATTTTTATTCTGGAATAAAAATGATCAAAATCATTATTCCTGACAGTGAGAAAACATGAGGAGCAATTACCATTTGAAACATTTAAGAACCAGCAGTATGGAAGTTACACAGGAACATGTTAGAAATGTCAATTATCTGACCTCAGCCTAGACCCATTAAATAAGAATCCATGCTTTGACAGGGTCCAGAGGCAATCTGCATGTACATCCATATTTACAGACAAGATTTAGAAAGCTGCTCTATGCTTATCTATGAATCAGCATATTAACTAAATTGTTCTTTCTGGGAACTAATGAGAAGGAATATCTCTTGCCCTTTGAGATGACTTCTCTCTGGGAGACATAACAGCTCTACCTAATACGTAGAAACAAACATAGGGAAGCAGCCAAAATGTGGAGACAAAGAAACAAGTCCCAGATGCAAGCACAGGAGAACTCTCCAGAAAAATAACTAAATGAAATGGAGGCAAGCAAACTACCAGATACAGAATTCAAAGCAATGATTATAAGCATGCTCAAGGAACTTAGTGAGAACTTCAATAGCATGAAAAAGGACTTAGAAACCACAAAAAAGAAATAGTCAGAAATGAAGGATACTAACTGAAATGGAAAATAATTTAATAATTTACAGGGAATCAACAGTAGAGTAAATGAAGCCAAGAATTGAATCAGTGATTTGGAATACAAGGAAGTAAAGAACACCCAATTACAACAACAAAGGGAAAAAGAATCCAAAAACAGAAATATAGTGTAAAGAGCCTCTGGGACAACTTCAAGCATACTGACATTTGCATCATGGGGGTGACAGAAAGAGAAGAGAGAGAGCAAAAAAATTGAAAACCTATTTGAAAAAATAATGACATAAAACTTTCCTAACCTGGTAAAGGATATAAACATACAAATCCAGGAAGCACAGAGAGTCTCAAAGAAGATGAACCCAAAGAAGCCTACATCAAGAAACATCATAATTAAAATGCAAATGATTAAAGACAGAGAGAGAATCATAAAAGCAGCAAGAGAAAAACAGTTAGTTACATGCAAGGGAGCTCCCATAAGACTGTCAGCTGATTTCTCAACAGAAACTTTGCAGGCCACAAGGGAGTGGCAAGAAATAATCAAAGTGATGAAAACCAAGGACCTACAACTAAGACTACTGTACCCAGCAAAGCTATCATTTAGAATTGAAAGATATATAAAGAGCTTCCCAGAAAAGAAAAAGAAAAAGGCATTTATCACTACCAAACCAATATCACATGAAATATTGAAGGGTCTTCTAGAAGAAAAGAAGGAGGAGGAGGAGGAGGAGGAGGAGGAGGAGGAGGAGGAAGGAGAAGGAGGAGAAAAATATGAACAATAAAATGGCAATAAATACATACCTATCAATAAATGAATCTAAATAAATAAACAAACAAGCAGAACAGAAACAGACTCATAGATACAGAGAACATTTTGAAGGTTGCCAGATGGGAGGGGTTTGAGAGTGTGGGTAAAAAAGGTGAAAGGATTAATAAGTACAAATTGATAAGTACAAATTTATTGTTACAGAATAGTCATGGGGATATAAAGTGCAGCATAGGGAATATAGTCAATAATATTATAATAACTATGTATGGAATCAGCTGAGTATGAAATCTATCTGGATGATCACTCAGTAAGTTATATAATGTCTAATCACTGGGGTGTACACTTAAAACTAATATAATACTGTATGTCAACTGTAATTAAAAAATAAAAAATAATTAAAATAAAAGAAAGCCTGCTCTGAAAAGAAAGCCAAGGGTGTAGCTGGACAACCTTTTACTAATGCTTTAAAAGGATCAAAAGATCAGAGTATTCAGTTTCACATGTTGTTCTTTGAGAGATTACGCAAGTGACTCATAGGTTCCTTCAGCCATTTACGCACAAGCCAGGAATAGAGATGGAATTACCCAAGAAAGACCTTCAGAGGAGCCTGTTGTCTAATGGAGTGAATCCCTGAAACATACAATGGAGATTTACAAGGTTCTTATAAATGTTATGTCAACAGTCACCCTGCCAACATGGACTGAAAGAGACAGAGATAAAACAAAATCAAAGAAGGCTGTTGGACTCCCAAAATTCTATAGGTGAGAAACAAGCTGACAAAACAATTCAGCTGCAACACATACTTCATGAAAAAGAAAAGATGAGTCTGAGAGTACAGGACAGCCAGAACCACAGAGAATTATTTCCAGGCCTTGGAATCTAATGTTGCTTGCCCAGTTGTATTCAATTTCCCCAATGATATTACTTAGGATTGGTGATTCCTTTTTTATTTCCATTTTCTTTCCTTTTTGAATTGGCACATTGATAACTGTTATCCTATGCCTGTCTCACCACTGTATTTTGGGGGAAGATAAGATGTTTCCTAGAGTCACAAATCCACAGATGGAGAGGAATATTGCCCCAGGGTGGATTATACTTAGAGCTTCACCCATACCTAATTTACATTTGATAAGATAATGAGATTTGCACCTTTTGTGATAATGAGACTTAGATGAGATTTTGAATTTGAGATGATGCTATAAAGGCTTGAGACTCTGGATGATCTTCAAATGGGATGAATGCATTTGGCATGTAGGAGGGACATGAATCTTTGGGGGTCTGCTGTAGACAAAATAATGGCCCTCCAGATGCCCACATCCTAATCCCTGGAACCTGTGAATATGTTACCTTACATGGCAAAAGGGAATTTGGAGATGTTAGATTAAAGATTTTGAGATGTAAAAAATATTCTGAATTACCTGGTTAGGTCCAATATAACGGCAAGAGTCATAATAAGAGGGGGGCAGAAGGGTTAGAGCCAAAAAAAGGCAATGTGATGATGTACACTGAGAAAGAGAAAGATTAGATGTTTGCTGCTGGTATTGAAGATAAAGGATGGGGCCAGTAGCCAAGAATTGCAGAAGGTTCCAGAAGCTAGAAAAGACAAAGAAACAGATTTTCCTCTAAAACCTTTCAAGGTAATGCAGCTCTGCTGACCCATTGTAAACTTCTGATTTTCAGAACTGTATAAGAATAAATGTATTTGTATTGTTTTAAGCCACTAAGTTTGTAGCATCTTCTCCCTAACCTTGCCCTCATCTCCTCAGCCACCGTCTTTTTCACTCACCCTTTCATTTTCCCTGAGATAAAGAAATAGGAGAGAAGAAAACATAAACAAGTAATTTAATGTAACACAGCAAACTTTAATTTATAGATTTCACAGTGAACTTAAAACAATTCATCCCAGCAATTCAAGAAAGAGGTTTAAGGGAGAAGTGAGTAGATTGATGTTCCAGAAGAGTCCCTCATCCTTCATAGGAAAGAAGTAATCAGAGTATTCACTGGACCACACAGGCAGAAGATTAAATTGATGAGTGTCATCCGGGGCTCGGTTTCCCATTCTGCAATACACGGAACATACACGTAAGCTTAAGCTTAAATAAAGCTCTTAGGCACATTTGTCTTGCTAGATGTCACAGTAGGAGGTCCAGGCATCTTTCTGAAAAATACTTAAAGAGGTGGCTTTTAAAAAGCAAACGTCTCCAACTCAATTTAAATAAATCTCTATTGTTTTAAACCACTAAATTTGTGAAAATTTGTTACAATAGCAATAAAGAACTAACACACCAACTAAACTACTACTCCGGCATGAGAGCAAAATAAAGATATTTTAGCCATATATAGATCTAAAACTTCATTTCATGTGCCCTTTCCCAGGAGGATTTCAAAGGATATATCTTCCAAACAGAAGGAGTAAACTCCAAAAGAGGAAGATATGGTGCCCTAGAAACCAAAAATACAACACAGAAGACACACGAATTTCTTTACCCTCTAGGCTGCCAGTACCTTTGGCTTATTACAAGACAACAGAATGCTGCAGCTACATGAGAATCTACTTCTTTGTCCCCTACAAGTTTAAAGCTGTAAGCTACCAAATATAATATCTGAAAAGTGGTGTATGGAATTCTGACAAAGTTCAAAGCAAAAATAATTTCTATGAAGAGTTAAATAGTTTGACTTTGAATCATGGTTCTTATAGAAAAAGAATAAGAACAGGAATAGGAACAGGTATAACATATGCAATGACCTCACTCTCAAATTGCCATTAGGTTAAATTCTTTAACACACACACATAAACACACACACACACACAATAATGAGGTGGGTTTGTAATTATTCACATTTAGAGATGATGAAACTGTGATTTAGAGAGGTGACGGAACTTGCCAATGCCACAGTAGTGCTGAATAAACAGATTAGATGAGAATTGCCTATTTCTATGCAGACTATGGGCTATGGTGACAACTTCATACTGGATATTATTAATTTTTATCATAGAGAAAATTTTCCTGTTTTACAAAAAGAATAGGGTTAAACTAGAACCAGCCATGAAGTCAAAAGATATTTCCATTTGACTCCCTAAACTCTCATTAGTGTCACAATTATTTTAAGAACAATTTGAAATAAGACGACTTACCTGGAGATAGTTAGGAGCCATGGTATATATTTACCTGGCCTTAAAAATGTTTTTCTTATACACAGTATCTAAAAAGTGTGGGATTTTATTTCCTTTTCCACAGCTGGAAAAGCTCAGTAACCAGTTTGTTTTTCATGGTGTAATATCATCTGGTTTTTAGGCAGTGCCAGAAAATAAATGAAAAAAACAATAGGAAAAATATATGCTTCTAAAATTAATGTAAGGCATGTACACTTATTTCATATAAGATTCTTAAATGGTTTTTCAACTAAGTGTGAAAATACCTAATAAACAAACACTCCAACTAGAAATCCATAAGTTGTTTGTGAAGTTGACTTATATTTAAAAGGGTCAGCAAACACGAGTTAAGTAACCATCCTATGCTTGTTTCTGTGCTATATTTCATTTTTTATAATACTAAGACTAGCAAGAATCCTATGAAGACATTGTATAAATGAGCTTCCTTTGTCAGAAAGATCAGTTTACCCATAGAGTTAAAGTTAATGATTAATAATAACATTCTTTGAAGCAAGTATTCTGACTTCGGCTGTAGCTATGTTGAAGATGTTTTCCCTAAAGTTTTAAAAGAAAACTGAGTTAGAGACATGTATTCTATTCAAAATTTTAAAAGTGAACTACTCAGGTCTGACTAGTGTGGCTCACTGGTTGAGCATCGACCCATGCACCAAGAGGTTGTTGGTTCAATTCTTGGTCAGGGCACATGCCCAGGTTGTGGGCCTGATCCCCAGTGGGGAGCATGCAGGAGGCAGCCAATCAATGTTCTCTCTCATTGATGTTTCTATCTCTCTCTCCCTCTCTCTCTAAAAAATCAATAAAGAAAAAAAATTTTTTTTTAAAGTAAATGACTCAGTCGGTAAGAGGATGGATGTATGCATTTCTTCTTTTCTCAAAGATAAAATTTCTAGAAATCATTTATTTCTATTTTGGTACAAAGGCAAAGGTGTTGTTTCTGAGTAAAACCAAGACTATCAGCATGTTACATTAAGTAGGTTGATTATAATAAAATTGGTCTGGAAACTTATAAATGAGCTGCTCTTGCCTCAAAAGCTTTAAACTTTTTAATAAATTATAAAGAAAACACATTAGTTAAGTGTTAATTTTACTCAATTACTTATCTTCAATCTCAATTTCCAGGGGAAAATTATTACTTAGTTTACACAGCAGGATTTCTGTTTTAATATATAGAACTTTTCCAAATTTATTTTATAGAAACAATGTTTAGACTACTAGTGAAAGGTGGCAGATTGAAGAAAGGCATTTACTTCCTTCCCTCCCAATATCCTGTAGAAACTAAGAAAAATTTATTTTGAAATGTGCAAATCCAAAACATGACTCTCAAAGCAAGGAAGTGTGTTATTAATGCATTTTGCGAACTTTGAAGAGTTTGTGGAATGTGGTACTGGCATCGGATTGGAGGAGCGAATGAGGAGAGCAAGTGTGATTCAAAACAGGCCGAAGGAAATGATTGCTTAGAGAGAAGCATCCTTCCCAACTGAATCCCAGAAAAACTCTCAGCTCTGAGTAAGCTTGCACAAAGGGCAGGAAGCAGATGCAGAACCGTCTAGAGACGAGCTGAGCCTGGTGCCGGTCTGCAGGTCAGCCAGCGGTACAGAAGGGCAGGCTGCTCCTTTCCAGGCTGCTCTGCTGGCTTCTTACCATCCATCGAACCTCTACATTCGAGTCCCATAGGGCTAGGTTAGGTGCTATTTTCTCTGCTTTATAATTTTTCCTACTTGATTTAAACTTTTCTCCCTTCTTGAACAGAATCTATCCATTGAGACGATCATAGCTACCATTTGTTTGGCACCTCCAACTCATACCTGGACACAAGAGCCCCAGGTTGTCTACTGACATGTCCATTTTCATGTCTTAAGACTTCTGTGTTTAATGTAAGGTTATTTAGTTATTCCCATTATATGCACATTCTAATGGTTGCACTTCAATGTTACAGATGTTAAAGTGTAATTTTAAATATTTTATACTTACAATTTATAGCTACATACCATTACTTTATTGTCAGTGAGATCTTACTACTTCAAATTAGTGAAAGAAGATGTTCTAAAATCAGATTTAATTTCACAGAAACAAGAAGATAAAGCAAACAAGCTAGACGATTAATTATTTAGAGACACTGCCAATAGGATAAACAGTATTACAGTGGGGAAGATGCCTTGGGAATTCTCTACTGTATTCTTTGGAGTCAAGTGTTTGAATGAAACCAGTCCCATCTCTATGCTGATCTATAGTTTGAAATTTAATAAATTTTGATTCTAAATGTTAAAGCTACAATGTCATTAGGAGACTCAATAATATTAGGACTTTGGTCTCTGGTCCACTCCCATGATTTTACATTATTCCAGTGCTAGGCTTGCAACATCTCTCTGAGATGAATATAACTGTCTAAGCATGGCATTTATTCCACCTATTCTCACACTGACTCGTAACAGAATCTCCAAGGAATGAATAGAAATTTCTTGGGAAAAGGTGCATTCCTAAAAGTTAAGCAGAGGTTTCTTCGTGGTATTCCCCTGGCAAAAAGAAGTGGAAGGGGAGATTCCCTGACAGTCTTACAGGAATTTTTGCTACTTTCTCCCACAAATGCAGGGAAATAATAAACTTCACAATAATTCAGAGTAGTTATGACTAAGAAGAATATAATAATCCCTTTACAAAAAAGACAGATTACATGTTCATATAATGTAGCAGTAATCAGGATAAACCCAAACATATAAAAAATGGCTTTAATATACCTACTTGTATAAAATCAATCAATCTATCTGTCTATCATCTATCTATCTATCTATCTAAACCTTACACTCTCAGAGAACAGAGACTAATTTGTTTTGTCCCTAAAATTTTAATGGTGTCTTCAGATGTACTATGGTTCAGACAACCAAGAAATTCCTGAAATGTAATTGCTTAAATGAAATTATAGTAAATTGATTATTTGTTAAAGGCACTAAGGTGACCTAAAATAAATTATTTTATAAAGTAAATAAAAGGTCTAACATACTATGTTTTAAATCAGCATTAGGTTTTCATATTTTAGGTTTTCTTGTACTACAATAATCTGTGAAAATAGATGAATAGATAGATGCTTAGACAGATAGATGCAATTAAACAATATAATATTTCAAATAAAACAAAATGACACACATTGTATATTAGCAGATGTTAAAATTTTTAAAAAGAGTCTATACGTATCTGACCATTATATATGTTTCAAGCAGAATTATGTGAGTAATAATTGATTATTACTAAAATGATTGATTATTATATAAAAACTAAAGGTAATACAGTGACAAGTATTTATATTTAATAACATTTTCCCCAAAATATGCCTCACTAGACAATAAACACACTATGTATCCACTGTTGTAACTTATTAAAAATGATAACTTGAACATGAACACATAGAAAATAAGTTTTTTGAGACAATCTCAAACAAAATACAAACAAGCAAAATTTACATACTATGGTTCAAGGAATAGATATTAACAAAAATTATCTTCTCTTGGGTTACTGTCTAGACCACAGGAAATCTGGTCAACAGCATATGGGACATCACAAGGTACAGACTCAGAAGTTTCCATAAAGCCATGGCCAACAGCTAGACTTGATGAGTCATGGCCTCGGCAGTAACCAAACTTAGTACACATGCTAAGACAGTGATGAACCCAACTCCAAAGTCAGGCCAAACTAACATGTTAGATCTTTAAATAATAATTTCTCTTTGAGCAGTAAGTCAGTGGAATCTACACAGCTTTGCCAGAGCAAGAAAAGTATAAAAAATTAGAAACAAACAACTTTCACAACTCGGTTTACTTTGGAAAGGAAAGTTTTGGATTAAAGAATTAAATCTAGATAGTTAGAGAGAGTCATACCCATGTTCATGTTCACTTCTGTATACATCTATGTTTAGTATCTGTCTAGGCCAATAACAGGACACATCTCAAATGGAATTAGGTGAGAAATAAATAACATAATGCGATTAAAGTTTATTTAGCATTTTAGTTGTGTAAACTAGGGTACACATGTACTCAATTTTTAGAGGGAACCTATATTTTTTAGAGAAAAATTATACACTCATATTTACCCGAGGACCAGAGTTACTAAACATAACAATAAGCTATCCCACCCATACAAATAACCATATTTATAGAGTGCAAGGTAGATTAAAATTTTATATCTTAGAGATTAGGAATCAACTGTAATTTTGCCTTCTTACCATTTCATGTACATTAGGGAAACTAGCTCCTTCCAGCTTTATTTACATGGTTTGATTTATCTTAAAGTAATGCTGTGGTCCCTGCCAGTGATTGGTTCTCAAAAAAATCAGGCTAAAGCCAATCATCACATGGCATTAACCTCCTCACAGGAGCTGGTTCAGGGAGAAAGGCATGTGACCCTATCAGACAGGGTCATGTGAGGGAAGTGTGTTTGGGAATATGAGGGAAATGTGTTTTGCTTTTGTTGTTGCTGCTGCTGCTGCTGTTGTTTTTAGTTTGTTTGTTTTTCCCTCTCTCACCTTTTTTTTTCTCTCTCAGCAAAACCACATGGAAGTAATTTATTTTTCTGCACACTGCAGTTACATGATAGGAACTAGTACCAACATGAGAATAAAGCCACCATCTGGAAAAAGATAGTGACAACAGAAGTTAAGAGAAGGAGCTCTGGAACCGATGGATTAAGCTAACTCTATACTTCTGCTTGTGGGTACCAATAATATCCCTACCCTATTATTTAAGCCTTTTTACACTGACCTATTTCCTTAACCTGAAAATTATTTTCATAGAGTATCCCATTCTTCTCTATCCTACATGTATCCAATTAAATATCTATATATCACTTGACTTGATTCTATTCAATTAACTTTTTGTGACTCAAATCTTTCTTACCCTTATCAATGTTTTTTAATTTAAAAAAACACCTCAATTATCCCACCTGGATATTATAATTGATCCAATTCTGTTAAAGTACAGATTTACTTAGAAGCGTACTGAGACTGAATATGTTCATTATTCAAAGATTTAAAATAGATGCATAAAAGCTTACTATTTTATCATAAATTTGTACATATTTATTTATAAAGGTTTCTCTTTTTTATACATATTGACAGAAAATCAGAAAAATAAACACAAGTGTGGTCTGAATGTAATTAGTTGTTACATATACTGAATAAGGTTGGAGTTAGGGGCCATTATTAAACAAAACATGGGGTAGTGGTTATGATGCTTATTTCCAACTGTCCAAGAGTCAAATATCAAAATATGGCACTTTCATTGTGCCTTCAAATTAAGGAAATCTACATCTCAGATTTTTGTAATAGTGTTCCACACAGAGGCTTGTGAAAGTGGAACTAAAATAAAAACCAACCAACTCAAGAGTTGCTGTGAATTGGGTGTGAAACTTTTAAGGACAATAGGTAAAGAAAATGCAACTTTATACTGTTTTTCTTCTGCTGACCATGGCTGTCAAGGAGAGGAAGTCCACCATTATGTTATGTTCATATTAACACTACCATCACCACCACCACCACCAACAACAACAGCAGAACAGCAACAACAGAACTCTTACTTCAAAAACTCATCTTCTTCTTCCTATTACCATAACATAATCCTTTAAAGAATCCTTTCATATTTGTCTGTTTATTTAGTTGTTGTGATATACAAAAATAAACCAAGAACTTGATTTTAGAGAAAAAGAAAAACTAAGTTTTAATGGTTATGAGCTGACATGCAAGTGAGGGGAGAGAAGACTCAGTGAATGTGGACATACTGGGCAGGGCCTATGGAAGGGCAGTTGGGAGGGGGTGAACTAAGAAATACGCCGTGGTGGGGAAGGGAAGATTAATATGATGGATACATTAACTTCTCAGTGTTAAGTGGTGGTTTGTTTCATTTCATTTTTGTATTTCTGCTTTCTAATAATCCACCTTTATTACTCAAATTTTGGGTGAAACTCTGTCTCACACCTCACTTAAGAGTTCAAGGTACTTTGGAGACAAAACCTTTTAAGACAGTGTTCTGGAAAGGAAAAATATGCAGGCTCTTAAAATAAATGAAATTGAAATAGAGACAGACTGGTCAGGAGGAAACACACATGATGGAAAAACACAGAACAAGGAGACTTTCCACGTGTGGGACAGGAACAAAATCTCATCAGCTGGATGTCAGTGTGTTGCGGTCGGCAGGAAGAGACAGGCTACACGCACTCAGAGGATTAGAGAATGACTGTTTAATGTTCACTGGAGCTGGCTCAGCAAGCAGAGTCACCTCCAAAGGCTGAACCCCATGCCCAGGTTCCAGCCGCCTTTTATACATGATAAGCTTCTGGGTATTTGGGGACTTTCTAGTTCCGCTGTAGTTTAGGTGGTTGGCTGATGTAAGGGGCAAGCAGGATTACAAAAGCCAGGGGCAGGATCTCTGCACTGTGAGCTAAGGGGGTTGTCTGCACTCGGCTTGCCTTCGCAAGTGTAGATCAATCACAGAAGTCTGGAGGACCTGGCAACACACTGGTAGTTATGCACATATTGAGCAGCTATAAAATATAGCCCATCTGGTGAGAACTAAACCTTGGTAATGTAAGTATTCTAAAAGACACATTGCTTACTTAAGTTTTGTTTGTTTGTTTTACTTGGAGCATACATGTTCTTAATTACAAGTATCAGTTGAGTTGTCATAGCTCATTGGTTCAATTCTGCCTCTGTCTCTGTGTGTATGCACACCCCCACAGGGAGTGTAGACTGAGGACAAAATAAAGAATAGAAATGTATCTGGTAACTGAGATCCCTCTTCTGATGAAACTAAATATACTTTACTATACAATTCTTATACATACTCTTAATAAGGAGATAGAGGCAGGTTAGGCAGTGAGGGACCAGACCACAGGAAGGGAAGGCTGAGACATGTGGGGAAGTTTTCAAGGACTTGGAGCTCAGCACACAGGCTGGGGTACACAGTATATCTGGAGGTTTATTCAAACTCTACAGATCTCAAAATAAAACTATAATCAACATGGAAAATTGGGCCTCCAAGGTCAGAAACTCCTAGCCCCCCATTTATAGAAATGCAAATGAGAAGCTCCTAGAAGGAGCACAGGTCAATTACATAACAAAAACCCAGAAAGGCTGGTTTTAGGCAAGAAGAGACCCTGGTGGGTTTGCAAATGAATTTTATTTACTGTTAAAGAATATAGTGCTGGTAAGTCTGATCTATTCCAATTAATATACCTACTGGTTTCTGAGAGCAAGGCAACAGGATTGCTGAATGAGTTCTGTTGTGAAATTATAGAGTGTGTTTCTATTGCAGAAAGCCGGGTTACCTTAAAAAGGATTATAGGAAACCAAGACTGTATTTAGAAAAGAAACCAAAAGCAAGCATAGGGTTTCTCCAAGGGCATTTCCCCTCCTCCTCATTAATAGTCAGAGATAAGTTGAAATTATCATAAAAAGGGAAGTCACTAAAGGCTCTATAGATACCTGAGGCTACTTTATTTGTACTTAACCACACCCAGCTAAATTGTCTCTTCCCTGGGAGTAAAGCTTCTGTGCAAATGTCAGGAACATCTAATCAACGTCTGTTTTTAAATCTGAACCTGTCCACTTCCAACTAGGGAATGTTATGGGACAATATATATCTTTGCTAATCAAATCTTCCCCATTCATCTGATAGGGCAACCTCTTTTTAAATCAACGATGCCCACATATGCTTTTTCCAGAAGGGTAACATGAATATAGAGCTAGATGACCTAGGGCTAAACACAGTTAGGCAGGAAGCACAGGCTGTAAACTGTATGGATGTTGCTAAGGCAGAATTCCTTAAAAGGGCCAATCAGAAGCTAGCAAGGCATATATCTACCCCCTAGACAGAGGAGCCTCACTGGCAACCCACTTGGGTCCCCTCTCCACTTTGGGAAGTCTGTCTAATTTTCAAAAAAAACTTTCTTTTCACTTACCCCTTTGTCTGTGAACTCATTCTTTGATTTTGCCAGGTGACAAACCTGGATCCAAACACCGCTGCTTGGTTTCATTAATATAAATATAATACAACAAGGATAATATGATATAGAACTTAGCACTCACCAAAGAGGTGAGGAACACTAATCTAGTACAGTCAAGAGAAAAAATAAATTGCTGAGTCCATGATGGTACCTTTTCTTTTTCACATTATCTATTCTGCTAAGTGTTGATTTTATTCCACAGTATCATATCTTCCTGCTACCTGCATAGTTTACAGTTTGTAAATGCACAGACATCATTGTAATAGAGTATTTATGCAGATTTACTCATCTCCAATATGACCTGAAAAATACCAATAGCATACTTTGATTAACATGAAAAGGCTTTTGCCCAGCGGGTATGGCTCAGTGGTTGAGCATCAACCCATGCACCAAGAGGTTGCTGGTTCAATTCCCAGTCAAGGCACATACATGTGCAGGTTGCATCCTGGATCCCCAGCAAGGGGGTTGTGCAGGAGGCAGCCAATTGATGTTGATGTTTCTCTCTCATCAATGTTTTTATCTCTCTTTCCCTCTCCCTTCCTCTCTCTCTAAAAATCAATAAAAACTTAAAAAACAAAACATGGGAAGTCTTTTCTCTGTGCCTTTGTTCCTGAAGGGCACTTGGTCAGATGGTGGCATTCTGTGAAATACCCAATAAGGGAGCATATTCGATTCTGCTTCATGTAACTAACATGTCACTTTCTTTGTGTGATCCAAGCTGTATTTGTTTTTCTTCTTGTGCTATTACACTGGCAGTACTAGTTCAGAAATATTATTATTTAATCATTATATGCTCCATATCTTATAAGTTGTCCAAATATCATATATAAAGTTTATTTCTATCTTTCTTAAAATAAAAACTAAAATAGATATTAAGGTACTTCTATTTGACAAGGTAATTTCTTCCAAAAAAATGACAATCGATCTCAAACACTTATATACCATTTTATTTTAAAAGGTGGTTGACAAACTAACATCAGAAGACACAATAAATATATTTAAAATGAATAAAATAAAATCAATATTAACATGAACCATAGGGTGATGTTTCATGTTCCCTACTATTATGGCTGATATAAACATAGTGATTTCTTTATTTGCTGAATAATGTTCAATATATTATATAGACCTGTACATTTGAAAACTTCACTTAATGAATTGTTATATCTTTTCTCACAGGACATTTAGCTCTGTCATTTAATCAGCATCTATTTTACTGAAATATATTGAAAAATTTTATTGACAATTTCTTTTCACTGAAGTTTGATTAAGTAAGAAGTTAAACTTGATTAAGTAAGAAGTATATCTGAGAATAGTGTACTAATTTGGCCAACATATTTTGCATCCAACGAAAGTACTAGAGTGAACACGTTGACAGACAAATATGTTTACAGAGCCCAGACTTAGACCCCTGACTTACTCATTTAGATCCATTTGGAGTAGCTATCTCACATAATGTTATCTCTTAGCATTGAAAGAAATAACACAATTTATTTTTCATTTACATCCAGCCAATTCTAGGAGATATGTAGACATGGAAATTAGCAAGAACCCACTTTAAGTTGGAAGGGGCATTCTTTACAATTCCACCCAGAATGTAAGCAAACTTCCCTGGATCTCTTATTTTTAAAATAAATGGAGGGACCTGGAGAGCATTATGCTAAGCAAAATAAGCCAATCAGAGAAAGACAAATACCACATGATCTCACTTATTTATGGAATATAATGAACAAAATAAGCTTATGAACAAAATAGACCCAGAGACATAAAAGGAGTATGGTTCAGACTGACAAACCTCAGAGGAGGGAGTAGCAGGAGATGGATGAGATAAACCAAAGAACTTATATGCATGTATGTGTAACCAGTGGACATAGACAACAACGCTGGATGGGAGGTGGGATAGGGAGGAGGGTGTCTGGGAGGAAAAAGGAGAAACATCTGTAACAAAAATAAATTAATAAAAATTGAGAGAAAAATAAAATAAATAAGAAATAGAGGCAGTGGGCTGAGAGCAATGTGTAACTGACAGTCTTCTCTACTGATATTTGCAGAAGTCAGTTATGTGGATGAAGTGAGAGGTACCATCTTCAGATAAAGTACATGTGTCAGCCAAGCACCCTCACTCAGAGCAATCAGACCTAAAACTTAGAAAAATACAATGACAAATGGGACTGCACAGCAAGCAAGGAAAATAAATTATGATTTCAAATCTCTCCATTCTTTTGTTTTGGAAATAAAATATGTAAATTGTTATCAATAATGCCAGATCTGGGAAATCATGTTTCTATGAATCCAAATAAATTTATGAAGCTTTCAACAATGCAGCCTGGCCCGAGCACACTTTCTGAGGCACCTCCTCTTTGTCATCAAATCAGATGGCCAACTCACACACGCAAATGAAAAACAGACTTTGGTTATAAAACAAAAGAATGGGATTCAACAACCTAAACTTAAATTATTAGCTTAGTACAAGCAAGCCCAACGGTAGCTATTGTCAAATTCTTACCAGCCCACCTTTTGAGAAGGACTTTGATAGTTATGTAATATCTGCAAGGCGTTTTATTTTTTTTATATGATTTTATTGATTTTTAGAGAGAAAGGAATGGAGAGGGAGGGAGAGATAGAAACATTGATGAGAAAGAAACATTGATCAGCTGCCTTCTGCATGCCCCCCACTGGAGATGGAGCCTGCAACCAGGCATGTGCCCTGACTGGGAATCAAACCGGTGACCTCTTGGTGCATGGGTCAATGCTCAGCCACTGAGCCACACCAGCCAGGCTCTGCAAGGCATTTTAAATTTATTACATAATAATGTGGGTTTGGCATATCATGGTATAGCAGGTATTATGACAATAGGCTGACTTCCGTTACCCTGTGGAGTACAATTAAATACAGTGCTCGGATAAATTATTTTACAGTGACACGCATTATCCTCTTCTTTTTCTGGCTCACAAGAAGCTGTGAGTCTCTGCTCCAAGTATTTACCTCAATCTATTTTCAACATGCATTATGTGTCTTCAGCCTACCGAGATCATTAAATGAAAATGTATTTCCATCCAATGTTACGCTTGCCTAAATCAACATTCCTTTGTGGTACACACAAATCTGAGAGATTTTTAAACAAAATTCTTCACTTTTCCTGGTAGGTATACAAGGTTGTTGGAAAGTAGAAGAAACAGTTAATTGAATACTATGGATTATTCTGTGTAATTGCTTGAAGCTGCATCAGTTTGATGCCTGCACAGCTACTGCTTTGAGAAACACTTTCAAACATGAAATTGCATATCTTCACACAGTATGATGACATCTGTAATTTCTTAAAAGTTTGGCTAAAGTGAGTGCAGGAGGTATAACACAAAATTAATCCCATACAATTAAAGAAAGCACTTTGACATTTTTCAGGTCAACCTTGACTAGTAAATTTCTCACATTTGATAGGGAGTTACCAATTGAATTGTAAGCAATTTTCATAAATATTTGTAATCTCTTCCTGCTGCAGGGTTATATATTTTATGCAATTGAATTCAAGTATGGTCATGTGACAAGCTTTGCACAATAAAATGTAAGTGGAATTGACATGCTTCCCTTATCCCTGTGATACGACAACTGTCATTGTTCCAGATAGAGAATATTCCATCCAACTGTGTGCTTGAGTGAAGATGAGGATCAGAGCTACGCTTGAGCTGTGGTGGACATGGAAAGTGAGATGAAAAGATGTGCTTTTGTCACAAGGCACTCATTTGGAGATCATCAGCAAATACGTTTTCTGCTCTTTTTTTTTTTTTCCTGTCATTTTCCATCCCAGCTGCTATTTTCCAGATATTTCTCAAATTTTCTGGTCCCACTGATGTCATATTTTCCCCCAGAAACCTGAATCTGAGACATTGGCTTGCTTATAGATAGTTTGTGTTTCTTGTGCTAGGAAACCAGAGTGGAGGGCTGAGAAGAGTAAGAGAGGAAATGAGGCAAAGCTAAGATAAGAGTTTCTTTCTTTCTTTCTTTCTTTCTTTCTTTCTTTCTTTCTTTCTTTCTTTCTTTCTTTCTTTCTTTCTTTCTTTCTTTCTTTCTTTCTCTTTCTTTCTTTTTAATACAAGAGTTTCTTACTGAGCTGTTGGGATAAGATTCCACTAGGACCCATTGAGGTATCTGGGGAATTGTGTAGAATGTTTCCCACAATTTTTCACTTGGAAAGAATAAGAAAAATATATACCCATTGGCTCTTGTTCTTATCTCCCACTGGTCAAAAAAGTTTTTCTCTGAGTATTAACACACTTGCACTCTCTGGTTTGCAAGAATGTGGGAGCCAAAACATGCAAAAAGCTCCAGGCAGAAAGCAAGCTGAGACAAAGTGTCCACACCTAAGTTGCCATAGATATCAGCATAAAGTTGTTAATAATACTCTTTTAGAATCCTTCCAAAATAATAAAAATTAAAAAAAAAAAACATATAGGATCTCTATCTATGTCCCATCTTGCATATCTGATATTAGTGGACTATCTTTCCACTTATGTTTTTCTTGATTAAACTTACTGGGCATTATAAATTTTATTAATCTTTTAAAAGAATCCATTTTTATTATGTTAATTTCTTTCTTTTCCTTAATTTTATAAATTAATTAATTAATTTTTGTTACAAATGTTTCTCCTGTTTCCCCCATTGACACCCTCCTCCCTGCTCCCTTCCCACCCCCCTTCACGGTATTGTTGTCTATGTACATAGGTTATGCATATATGCATATAAATTATTTGGTTTACCCCTTCCCACCTTGAGGTTTGTCAGTCTGATCTCTATTTCCTTGTCTCTGGGTCTATTTTGTTCATCAGCTTATTTTGGTCATTATATTTCACAAATAAGTGAGATCATGTGATATTTGTCTTTTTCTGATTTCTTATATGTCCATTTAATTTTTCAGTGATGTCTTTTATTTTTATATTGTTCTTTCTAATTATTTTTGGTTTAACTTTTTCTTTTTTGCTAAACTTTTTTTTTTTTTATCCTCACCCGAGGACATTTTTGCATTTATCTTCAGATAGAGCAGGAGGGAGAGAGGAAAGAAGAGAGAGAGAGAAACATTGATGTGAGAGAGACACATAGACTGGTTGCCACCCACACGACCCCAACCGGGCCAGGGACAAACTGAAACTGTGATACGTGCCCTTAGCGGGAACCGAACCCAGGACTCTCTGGTCCGCAGGCTTACGCTCTAACAGCTGAGCCAGACCAGCCAGGGCTTTTTTGCTAAACTTTTAATGGGGAAGACTAGATTATTGATTTTTAACAATTGCTGTTTCATAGAATTATATATTCAAAAGGCTTACAGAACAATATCCTTCTGAACGTTTCTTTAGCTGCATCCCACAAACTTGATATATGATGTTTCTATTAACATTCTTAACATTCAATTTGATATATATTCTGATTTCTACTAATGATTTCTTCTTTGACTCTTGAGTTGATTATGTCCGTTGTTTGAATTTCTAACATGCGGGGTTTTCCTAGTTACATTATTTTTATTTATCAAATGCAATCACATTATGGTTAAATACTTTTTGATATCAGTAAAATACTCTCTATGATTTAATGTTTTAAAATTTATTGAGAATTGTTTCATGTCCCAGAATAGTATCTATCCTGGTAAATGTATCATTTGAATTTGAAAAAAATATATATATATATTTGGCCATTATTAACATTAGTGTTCTCTAAACATTAATCAAGTCAAAGTGGTTAATGATATTGAAGATATAATTTAATCTTTATAACTTGGTGATTTTTTTCTAGCTGTTCTCTCAGTTGTTGAGAGAGGGCTACTGTCTCCAATTATAATTATTAAACTGTCTACTTTTCCCCTAAATTCTGTTTTTCCTTATGCATTTGAAAGCTCTATTATTGAGTTCTTACTCATTTATGATTGTTACTATCTTCCAGATTAATTTATCTTTTATTAATTATAAAAATTCTTTCCTATTTCTGGTGGTACATATTGTCTTAAAAACTTTTATTTAAAACTATACAACCATTCCAGTCTTCTTATTGTTTTGTTTTTTAATCTAGTCCTTATTTCACCTTTATTAATAAAGAATGTTTTGATGTATACAGAATTCTGGGTTGCCAGCGTTGGTTTTAGTTTCAGCACTTTAAAGAGCTATTTCTGTATTTTCTGGTCTCCATGGATTCTGATGCGAATGCAGTCATTCATTAAAATTTTGTCTCCTCCAGCCCGGCTGGTGTGGCTCAGTGGTTGAGCATCAACCCATGCACCAAGAGGTCGCTGGTTTGATTCCTAGTCAGGGCAAATGCCCAGGTTGTGGACCAAATCCCCAGTGGAGGGCATGCAGGAGGCCGCTGATTGATGTTCTCTCTCATCGATGTTTCTATCTCTCTCTCCTTCTCCTTTCCTCTCTCTCTGAAATCAATTTAAAAAAATTTTTTTTTTTTTAATTTTTGTCTCCTCCAATGTAACATGTTCATTTCCTTTAGTTATTTTCAAGATCTATTCTTTATCTTTGGCTTTCAACAACTGATGGTGCTGTGCCTACTTTGGGCTTCTTTTCCTTTTTTCTGCTTGATATCCTTAGGGCATCTTATATCTACTAATATGTCTTCCACCAAATGTAGGAAATATTAAACATCATTACTTAGATATTTTTTGTCCTCAATTCTCTCCTACTATTCCAATTACAAATGTGTTATACTATTTAAGATCATCAAACAAGTTCCCAAGTCTTTATTTATTTTTTCTTTTTTTCATACTGATTTTTACCTTAGATAATTTTTATTGATTTGTCACAATGTTCATTTCTCTTTCCTCTGTCATGTCTATTCAGCTATTAATTATATTCATGGAAATCTCTTTATTTCAGAAATTTTATTCTTTAGTTCTAGAATTACTAGTCGGTTCTTTCTCACTTTTCTATTTCTCCATTTGGCACCTAATGTGGCACAGAAAACATTTCCAGAATGAAGTAGAAAACTGGGATAATATACAAAAGGAACATTGAAACAGAAGACAAAATGCATATTCACCAGGGTGTTTATGTAATATGTGTGAGTATGTTTGCCATGTATTTAGTTATGAGAACTTTGGGACAATTCGAATGTATTATTAAACTGTTATAAAAATGCTATTGTTGCTGTTGTTACTAGGTAACACAGTTCACTAACATAACTACTGTTAATTCTTGGCAGATGTCCATGCTATGAGCTTATGCTCAATTATCTAATTCCTAAAGAATCTTAATTAAAAACAAACTTTGGGGAGCGTTCCATAGATGCATTTAATGCCATCATGAAACTACTGAAACAATTCTGCTACTATCATAACTTCAGAAAAGGTAGAGAAGTACAATTATGATAAGCCTACCAGTGTCAATGTAAGTGGCTAAAACAAAAGCAAAGTATAGCAATAGTTTAGGTGCTCCTTAGAAAACAGTGCCAAAATGAGATAAGGCTGACGTATATTTATTGTTAATTGAGGAATTTTAACTATTGAAATACCTTATAAGAAGCATAAAATTGTGACTTAATTTCATATATAATTTTATTTCTCTCTTTTTAATATTTTTTCTTTATTGATTTTAGAGAGAAAGGAAGGGAGAGAGAGACAGAGAAACTCAATGAGAGAGAACATCGATTGGCAGCCTCCTGCATGCCACCCACTGGGAATTGGGCCCACAACCTGGGCATGTGCCCTGACTGGGAATTGAACTGGCAACCTCTTGGTGCATGGGTCAATGCTCAACCACTGAGCCACACCAGTCGGGCTTCATATACAATTTTATTCTTATGTTAGATGTGCTGATAATGTTCTAGAATAATGTATATAAATGTACACACACATTCTTGTATATATATAGAACTATGCATCCAAATAACATTTTACCTATTGTGTGATCTCAACTTTCCTCAGAGTTCATGGGCTAAAACTCCTGCACATTGCTCACAGAAGAATACTTCAAACATGTATGCAGTATCTGATTACAGAGAATTCTGGAAAGTTCATAACATATTATAAATACACTATTTGGAGGAAATGGGATTCTAACGTAAATTTGTTAAATATTGAAATCATTGACAGTTTAAAATGTCAGAGTATAAGCATATACCATAACACAATCATATCTGAGCAACAAAACTAAATGCAATAAAGATAAAAAGACAACACCATTCTAGGGGGGGAAAAGGTATTTTGTCAAGCTAGTTCTTTATTCTTTTCTACTAAAATTTAATTTTCCATTAGCTCATTAAATTTTACTCATATTCTTCATTTCACTTAACTTTCAAGGATTATATTACTTTCCTTTCTTGATCTCTGACTTATGATGTAATAAAGATTATTTCTCCCTTGTTCCTATTGGTACAAAATAAAGAAAATGTAATAATCATGATGCAATAACAATAGTAATATATTAGTCAGGCCTCTTCCATAGCAAAGAATAAAAATGTATCTCAACTAGATTAGTGCCCCACTACTGAAGAATTTTGTTTGTGTTTGGTAGGGGAGGAAGGCAGTGGACTAGTTTCATTAAGTTGGAAGGTCAGACAGTATAAGTTAGAGTTATATGTGTAAGTTATATCTTTCTAATCATCCCGCTGATTTTAGAAAGGTCTTGGCCCTCTTGCCATTGTTTCCTTTGTTCACTGAAACTACAGTGGTTTCAAGAGAAGAGTGCCTTTCCTTTCCTCTTCAAGTTCTCTTCCAGTAGAAGCAAATTGCCAGAAGTCAGATCAAAACTTAAGAATCACTGCTCAATATCCCAGCAGAAAGAGTAAGTATTTTTCCTATATTTGGAAAACTAATAGAGAACTATACTTAAACTTGCTTCTGCTGCCTCCCAGCATTATAACATGTATCATGGCCATGGTCTTGCCATACCCTGCCAAGGCTTAGTCACGAACATCACCTTATAAGAAGAGTGAGATTTAAAAGGATCAACCTTGCCAAAGGCATAGATAATGGATTTCTACAAGAAGGAGATATTCTGCTACCAAAGGATGAAGGGGGAATGTATGGCCTAACAGAACAGATCCACCATGAACTATGATAATAACAACAGAATTATTTTTCTTTTGTTTTCCACCCTGGATTTTATTGAGTAGTAGTTACAGTCGTGTTCTTGAGCTGACTCACATGCATATGGCCGCCTGGGGACTAGGCTGGCTACTGGAAAGCTGTAGCGCAAGCTAAGGAAGCCAGGCAGGTCAGGGATCTTTCAACCTTCTCAAGCTTCAGGCCAAATTCTTATCTGTGCTAGTCTGTCTGGCTTAAATAGGGACAGTATCAGAGAAACTTCACATGGGTGCACAGCTGGGCACCCACTCTCTTTGCTTCAGATGCCTCCATCCCCCACCTCCAATTCAACTGTTGACCCATTGCAAGAGAGCTTTTTACCAGGTTTCTTCTTGCAGGAAATCTGACTTGGAAACATGGAGAAGTGGAAGGTAGGGGCAATAAAAGGGAACCTGGTCAAAAAAAATTAAATACTAAAGTTAATGAGGTGGATCTTATTTAAAGCATAAAGTCTGCTGGCTGTACAAGCCATCCTGCAAAACAACTTTCTTCCATGGGTTTAGTCTTTTTGAACACTTGGATCTTATACAAACTCCATATTAATATGCAGTTTGTCCATTGTTATTTCAAAGAGAAAGAGAGAGCTAGAGAAAGGGAAAGAGAGAGAGAGAGTGTGGGTATTGCAGTGATAAAATTGTTATACTCATTTGTCTCTTTTATTTATAGTTAATTAGCCTAGACAAGACAGTCCCTGGCCATACCTAACACAAAGAAGGTAAAAAATCAACTCTTACGTTGCCTGGGAAGTAAAAAGAATGAGAATTCTCAAGCTCAATTACACGAGAAATACATATGTTTGTATTTATGTCTATCTTCTTGTCTGTACATGTGTATATCAGTACCTGTGTGCGTGTGTGTGTGCATGTGTGTGTGTATGTGTGTATACACACACAGAAACCATTTTAAATTTTATTATTATTGGTATGAAGAGGTTCAGAACAGTCATTTTCAAGATATGTCACTTTGTTATCATATGCCACTTTGGTATGTGAACTATTTTGAGTTGAAGGCAATAGAGTCCCTGCAGGCTCAAGAGACAATATTATCTCTCCCTTAAAATTTTTAGCTGGGGACCTTGCTCATAATAAGTTATTACCAGAATTAACATTTGATTACCTATCTTTATGGCAAGGTAAACATCTAATCACTGAACATCTACTCTTTCTACAGTTCTGTGAATTACCCTCCTCCCCTCTGAAGTCTAGGTCCCTTACATCATTCCTTAGCTCAGGATGTCATATATTCCTCATTTCCCCATCTGTTTCTGAACATCTTGGATATGTGGGGTTTCTGACTCTCTCATGCATGTGGGGCTCCTATAGATACATACGTAACTAAATTTGGTTATGTAACTAAATTTTATCTTTTTAAAAAATTTGTCTCATGTTACTTTAATCATTAGGCCAGTCGAAAGAACCTAGAAGGATACACAGAAATGTTTCCTCCCAACAGGTGCAATACTGGTAGCATGCCTGTTAATGGCAACACTAATGTGCTTTTTCCTATTATCAATTAGTATCTTCCTGGATATTTTAATCAATGTAATTTTTTAAATAAAATAAAATTTAAAAATTTACTATTTGATATTTGTAGATCTACTAACATTTTTGCAAACAATTTCATGTCTGGAAACAAAAAATAATAAAAGACAAAAGAACTACAAGAAATAATTAATATTGAGTAATTGGAATAGTTAAAATCAGTATGTAATATATTCATTATTTTACTGCATAAAAACAATAACTAATTTAAAATATTGTAGACTAAAAAGCAATATTTTTTTGCAAAAATTTAATTTTTAAAAATTTAATAGTAAATACATTTTTAAAGAGATAATATACAATATTAGAGTAAGATATAAGCCATGAAGAAAAGAAATTTAATATATTATGAGGATAAAAACGTATTAAACATCATTGGAGAGATTAGGCAAAAGATTACTAGGATATCTTTTGAAAATTATGAACATTGAGGGAACACATGACTTATATTTGTAAGAATAATGCCTATTAGGCATGTTTACCTTAAGAAGAAAACATCATTGTTGTAATATATTGGTTGCAATGGTCATAACAAGAAGAGTGGCTGTTGAAAACTATATTGAATTCAAGCTTAGCTTACAGACAGCCCCAAGATATTTGTTGTAGGGTGCTTAGTCTCTTAAAGAAAAAAAAAACACATGAAGAAATGAAACTATGTTTAAAAATATTCAGATCATATATGAGTGAGTTAAAGAGTGATTTCAGAGCCAAACAGAAAGTTGGAAGTTTTACATGGTCTCTGGATAGGGCCAGAGGGAAATTCCTTTTCTTGAATAAATAAAATATGCTTAGGACTCAAGAGGCCATAAGAAAATAAGAGTGAAGGTCTGCCCCTCACCCTGAAGAAGTGCAGACGGAGAAGCCAGACCGAGTTGATCTGTCCCTGATCTTAGTCCAACCTTCTCCTTCTCCTAAAATCAAACTTGGATCATGCTGACCCATAGATATCACTAAGAAATTTAAAAATATAAATAAATACCATATTGGGCCAAGAATTACAATCTTTTTTTCTCTAAGGCCTGTTATAGGCAGAAAAGAAAAATATATATTTGCAGAGTCAGAAATATAGATTGATACTCATGAAAATGTATTTTTCTAAGATACTTACATTATTTATCAATAACACAGGATCAACTTGTCATCACATGGAGATATGAGAAGAACAGATAGCTGGATGGCCAATGGGGAGGGAAGGAGAGTTTGGGGACAGACATAGCTGACAGTGATGGAAATTTCTACTGTAACCTTGAAGCAAGTCCTAGATCACAAGTAATAAAAAAATTAGGTTCTGGTTCTTGTGCTATCTCTCATAGCTGTATGATCTCGGGAAAATTATTCATATAATTTTCAGCTTCAGTTATTTTCATCTTGAAAAGAAAGAATATTTTGCCATAGTTTATATAGATATATTTTGTAAAGTTGTAAGTCCTTCACGGATGCAAGCTTTGGGTTAGTGTTATTATCAAATGTTTATTAAATTCAACCAAAATTGGCTTGAAGTATCATCATGACAATACAGCTACCAATAAACACTAGCCTGACTAGAGTCATTTTTTCTCTGTGTGAATTCCTAACAGCATAAGATCAAATCATAATGAAGGCATTGCTATGATTATTTTGCCAAACAAGTTAGAACATTTCAAGTTTACTCAAATGGCTACATTAAGATGGGAAATTAAGAATGACTGAATATTATTTTAAAGCATAGCTTTATAAATATATAAAATTCACAACCCTGGGGCTAACGAAAGAAACATTTAACTTGCTCTCCACAATAAAAATTGTCAATTTGTAAGCTTTATTACTGAACTCAATTTCTTCTTCCACTCTTTTTTTTTCTCTCACGATCTTGTTGACTTCATATAAGGTTTTTAGGGACTCAACTTCAGCTTCTTTGTCTACACTTTGATTCTATTGCCTTAAATGCTCTCTTGTTTTCATACTCTATGGTTCTCCAATTCCTGCATTTTGCTAATCTTGCATAGTTAAACACGTAGGGAAAGGCATAGCAGGAGCCTTCTCAGTAGATTTAATCTCCTAAAAAAAGTCACTGACCTCTTTGTGGTTGTAATCTTACAGTTACGATGAAACCATTTTATTAAAAAATTGAAAATTTTAATCATACTTTAAAAATGACATACTTCAATATTCTAGTGTTTACTTTTTGTTAATTATTAAATGTATGCAATAAATAATTGCCTATTCTCTAAAGGCAAGTTTAATCTATAGGATCAAAGATTGGTTGTTTGCCTAGCGCAGAAATTGAAGAGAAGAGATTGACAAAAAAGGGGTGAAGTAAGCATCTTGGAAGTGATGGAAATTCTACATCTTGATTATATTTGTGGCAATTCAGAAGTATGTATTTCTCAAATATCATCAAAGTATACACATAAAATGAGTGCACTATTGTTTTGTTATTTATACCTCTATCAAGTTGATTTAAAGAAGAAATCATTACCTGGGGTACTTTTTATGGTTGTTGTGGTTGTTGCATCATCTTGTCTTTACATCTCTCCTTTGGTCTGGGTAGTTTATATAAATGAAAATTGAAGATCAAAATCTTCACCCATGCTCAAAGTATGCTTTTTAGAGTATAAACTTGTCTGTAATAAACTTATCAATTACCCCAAATTTAATTAAAAGTGTGATTTAATAATTAGTATCCAGGTCAAAATTGCTCAATGAGTAGGTTACTATGAAAGGGTATGAGTAATATCATTACATTTTCCAGCCCCATATGTCTGTTATAATTAATAATTTCAATGTATGCAAATAAGTATAATTGCCTAGGAGAGCACCTGGTGTGTTTTAGGTGTTCAATAAGTATGACCATATGCTTGTTTTCCTTTACAAAAGGAGAAATCAAAATTTAAACTTTAACATTTAACAATGATGGAGCAAAAAAATCCCGATTAGTAAAAGAGGGTCTGATCTGTGAGAAAAGATAAAAATAACTTGATATATCATATATGTCATAGCTAATAGCTAATAGTAACTCCAGAATATATTTCTCCCAAGTGGGCTAATTTTGTTTGCTTTAGTTTCTTATTTGTAAACTTATCCCTTGTCAATTATCTTATCTATTTGCTTTGCATAACTTCAATTCCTTTGATTTTCTTCCAGCCAGACTCTCTCTTACTAGTTGTTTCCTCAAATTGAATTGGGATCTGGGAAGCCCCTTATAATCTTTAAAAAAGTACCCTCAACTTTTTTCTCAGCCTGAAAACCTAATCATGGCATTGCTGTGAGTGAATTTATGCACGAGTAGAGACATTTAGTTATGTCTAACTACCGGACATTACACTCTGCTGTTGATTTCAATACCTTTTCTTGTGTCTTCTGTTTGCATGCTAATCATTCAGCCCATAGTTTTCTAACATTAAGCATTACACTGAAAACTTCCAGGAGAAATGTTTTTTGGTGATTTTTAAATAGAAGATAGAGTAAATCTTGGTTTATAGAGATTGAGAAGTGTATTCACCATGTTTAGAGTTAATCTCAACTTCCTGCCTAACTCCCTTTTCAAAAGGTTTTACTTTTAAAGCCTAAATCTTTCAGCACACATAAATGAAGAGTTCAGAGGCACAGTAATCATGAAAATTTTATAATCAGCACAAATTAAAAGAATTTTTATAATAATAATCAATATGTTTCTATAATATTAGCATTCCAATGTATCTCATCTTAAATAGTAACAAGTCATAAATAAAGTTAGTGGCCACTTAAAAATTGTATTTGCTAAAATGCTTAATATATAGAAATATCTTAATATTAAGAGCTAACATTTGTTGAATGCTTCCTATTTTCAGACACTATTGTTGATGCTTTACATTCAATCTCCACAATAATCCCACAAGTTAGATATTATTACAAACTCTACCTTACTTCAGAGGAAACTGAAACCCTATTAAGTCAAAGTAAGTTGCTCATTGCATAACCATAAGTGATAGAGTTGAGATTTTTTAAAATCTGGACAATCTGGGACCAGAATTCTTGCTTTTAATTATTATATTATATGGCCTCAACGACCCTAAATTGTGCATTTGAAATGACCATTTCTTCTCTTGACTCCACATAATATTATGGTCTGTGAATTGCATAAGAAAAAATATTAAGAAAATCTGGAAGTGATCCTTTTTGCCCAACAGAAAGAGTTAAAAATAAAGATGATAATGTTATTTCTTATTAAAAATATATGATCAAATAGCAACAATCTCCTTTTCCAAATATTAAGTAAATAATGAGGACTGGGACTCTTATCCCTAAAGGAAGACTTAAAACACTATGGAGCAAGTATGTGTATCAGTTCTCACAATCAAGCCATCATTTTGAGATACACTGAGGCCATTTCTACATAAACACAATGATACATTATAATGGTGTCATAATGGTGCTCATATCTCGCCACCTCCTCTGTTACTTCCCTTGTCCTTCAGGGGCCAAAGCAGTGATTTCTCTCAGATTGTCCATCAGCCTTACAGACCCTGGTAGGAGTTGTTCAGCAACTTTGATTTCCTGTGGCTCCAAGACATCCCAGAGACCAGTAACCACATTACTGGGATTTCATAATTTGTCTGAGGTCAAAATTGGGCCATCAACTCTACATCTAGCCCCTGGTTCCAGCCTTGGAGGACTTTTCAGCTGACAGAGTAAATTCTTTGGCCCCAGGAAACATGAACTTTCTCTCCTGAATCTATATGGGCCTGTCACAGTGAAAGTGCCAGAGAAGAAAGCTTCAGTAGAAAAGCCATGCAACACCGTCCAAAGCAACCAATGGTTGCAAAGAGCCTTCTATACAACTGACGTCTCTGAGAATAATAGTTCGAGGCTTTGACTTGACCTCATAGGATGTGGCATGAGCTACTTCCTGTCTCTTCAATTCTAATCTCAGTTAAATGACTATGTCAATGGTGAGGTTAGCCCTCCAGCTCTAATGCTTTCTCAGCATGCTAGGGAGTCTCAATGCCCATGTTTTTGCCCATCTGATCTATCTCAGTGTACCCATCTCTACAAATTGTGTATAGAAAAGTGCCTGTTAGACTAAGTCCTTGCTGACTCATAATCAATTGTCCCTGATGCCCATACAGAAAGTCTCCCTAAATTATGCAGTTTTAGTGCTCCCTCTGGCCTTCCTACAACCACAATGTGTCTTCAACTTCAGTAGTTTATTGTTGTTCTCCCAGCAAATCTTCCAGGGCACAGCTTTGCACTAGAATTCACTCTTCACTTACAGGGACCATATCTTCCTCTTTATTTCAGTGATGCAGCGTCAGGTTTCCCCTATCAGCCTGCTCTTAATGTTATGTCTTAAACTGTTCCATATCTAAAATCTTAACCCTCAACATGACACTATTGAAATAAATCTTCTTGTTTGTTCTTTCTGGCTTATTTTTTCCATTATACTCCTCCTTGCTGTTACCTAGATATTCTGTTTCTGTTTATCCCACATTCCCATCATAGCTTGCCAATTCTTTTTCAACTTTGCTCTGCACCATGTGCTTCTTGATCATGCCTATGTCTTTACCACAATGATTCTCTTACCACTAACCCTGGACATCTTGCCTCTGTGTATCTAGTTTGTTCCGAAATCCTCTATGCTTGGATAAAGCCAATTATTCTGCCTCTTCATTCTAATATCCTAGCTGCTTAAGATATCACAAAATGGTGCAATCGACAACATTGCTAGTCATGGCCTCCAGCCTTAGAGTCTGGGTTTAATACATCCTGGAAACGCACTACAGGTGCATTCAGCTTTGTCAGCCATGCCCTTGTCTCATAATTTTCGGCCTAGTACAGAAGCAGTTCGTGTAACAATCTGCTGGGTGCCTATAACAGGATAGCAGTCATCTCCTTTCTATTCAACATATCTGAATCTATAATCAATTAATTTGCATTAAAACTGATTTCCTGTCTATAGTCCCCATTTTAATAAAAATAGTACTAACCCTTTAGTAGCCCTTATGAGAAAGCTGGTAGTAATGTTCTCTTTTTAACCACTCAACCAGTCACTAAGTCTATGGATTCTACTTCTTTATTGTTCCTCTCAGTCCCCTCCCATGATTTATTTTTGGCCATCACTGTTTCGTGTATAAATCATAGAAATTGGCATCCACCTGATCAAAGGGCCTCTAGCCATCCTCACACTGCTGTTTGAGAAATATTATAAAGATACAAACCAGGCCTTATTTCTAGATTGTTCACAATCATGCATTGCCTATTCCCACTTGCCACTTCCCATGAATAAAGATTAAACTTAGATTATCATGTAAGCCTCTCCTATATCTAGCCATTTCTCATCACGGACACCTGATTTCAGACAGCCCCATTTTCTCACTGCTAAAGTGCTATTCTCTGAACGTGTTTATTTAAACATAGACTTCTATCCGGCTGGTGTGGCTCAGTGGTTGAGCATTGACCCATGCACCAAGAGGTTATCGGTTTGATTCCCGGTCAGGACACATGCCCTGGTTTTGGGCCAGATCCCCAGTAGGGGGCATGCAGGAGGTGGCCAATCGATGTTCTCTCTCATCGATGTTTCTATCTCTCTCTCCCTCTCACTTTCTCTCTCTCTAAAATCAATAAAGGAAAAATAAATAAATAAATAAATCAATAAACATAGACTTCTGTGTTGCAATTATGCAAATAACCAAAGTGGCAATGTTAAAGTTAACTTGTTAAAGTCTCCAAGAAGATATATGGGTACCCACCATGACCAACTAAATTTAGTTATTGCTGTGAAGAACCCTACTTAATGTAATTTACAAACGAAACAATTGTAATTGTAAATAAAAAATAAAATATGAAGTGAAATCACTATAACATTCTGGTATTCCAAATAATATTAAAGTATATAGGATTTATCCTGTGCCAAGAAGAGTTCTAAATGTTTTAAGTATATAACCTCTTTTAATCATCTCAACAATGGTATGAATCCTACGATTTATTTTACAGAGGTGGACTCTGAGCTACATGGAGAGACAAAGAAGCTTGGCCAGGATTATGCAGCTAGAAAGTCAAAGAGTTTTCACTTTGACCATCTGACTCTATTTTTTTCCTGTGTGTTTAATCATTCAGCCACATTGCCTCTTTACAGGAGAACATAATGCATAGAATTTTCTAAAAAGTGATGTCCATGTACTAGTTGTTTGGCATTTAAATAACAAATGGAATTTCCTAGAATACTAATCCTTTCAATATCAATAACATATTTACCACAGCTGCTAGAAAAGCCAAGCAAAGACACTCCACCCCAGGTTAGTGGCCAGCAAAGAAATGGATAAAGGAATGTTCAGAGGCAGGGTGTCAGAGCGGGGTTGGGGGCAGTGAAGGGGGGAGATTGGAGTATGAGTTCAGAGGGCCCAAGGGGGTATGGCTAAAATATGGTCAAGGTTTACAGGTTGGGACGTAGATCACAGAGGGCAGAGCAGGGCAGGGAGTACAGGAAAGAATTCCATCCAAGTGAGGAAACATGAGACGCATAGTTCCATTTTTAAGTTGCCAAAATTAAAAACGTAGGAGTAAGTTTAGACAAACTATGGAAAAGAGAAGTGTCTGGGTTAGAAAAAAGTTTTTGAATTTACACAGCTATAATATAGGAGTATCAGTAGTTGATTTCTAAAAAAAAAGACTGTCTTGGTCTGAGATGCTTTCCTGGACCAGAAATTGTCCCCAAAAGTGCAGCTCCCCAAAATGAGGCAGGCAAAAATGTGATGGCAACAGCAGGTGATTCATCTCTCATGGGGCATCCCAGATAGTTTATGATGAATCTAGAAGCAAATAGACATAGTTCGATCAAAGGTCTGCTTTCTAAAATCTATAAGATCATAAGAAGTTAACTACCATTTGCAAAATGGTTATAATAAGAGGACCTGTCTTATGGGGATGGATTAAATTATAAATAAACTTTTGGAGTATAAGTTGAACACTGAGCTCTTCCAGGTAATTATAATTGTTAAATGGATTAGCAAAGATCGAGCTAAAATCCACATTCCTATTCTTGCCCATTGATAAGAATTCAACTTAGAAAAATTTAAGTATGCTCGTAGTTCTAAAATAAAAAATTGTCACTTTCCTACTGAATCCTTTCCACCTCTTTGTTCTGAGCTTTTTAAAGTTTACTTCTTAAAAGATATAGTAAGTTAATTTATCAATTAACTAGAGTAAATCTACTTAATGAGTATAAGAGTAGACTGACTAAAACTTTATAGACATTCCTTAAGTTAGGAAAGATGTTGTGAGTCAGAGAATCACTTTCTTTTTAACATGAATATTCTATTGATTCACAGACACATTTGTCAGTATGCCATTAGTATGGGTTTATATAGAGCTTAATCCTAAATCTCTAGTTAGCAAATTTCTTTTTCCTGAAAGGTAAGAAATAATTCTGCTCGATCTCTGATTCTCAACCACAGGAAGAAGGTAAAAAAAAAAAAAAAAATTGGAAGGCTTAATATAAAGGCAGCCACTTGTGATTGAGGGGTTATCAACTACACCGAAGACATTTGTTTCCAAGGATACTATTCTAATTAATGCCACTATTGAAGGATTAATATTCATATTATTTTCATTTTATATTATTTTAGAAGGGATCAAGAGGGTAGTAAAAGAAAAATCATTTACAATCAACTTTCTCAAATACTTATCTCCAGATGTCTTGTTATCAATATCATGTGGAACACTAGAGACTCATGTAGAATGAACACAATCTCTGGGAGTGTGGCCCCCTGATTTTCATGTTTGATTCTGTGGGTTTTCTTAAGGCTTTATCCTGAGAGTCACCCACTTTGTAGCTGGGCATAGAGGAGATCCTTGGTGCCAGCTGCTTCTCTCCCCAGCTCCTTCCAGTTACCAGCCACTCCATTCTCCTGAATTGTATCTTTTTGATTCAAAATATATGGAGTGGCTTCTGTTTTCCTGCTGGAATCTAAACTGATATGGTTTGGCAAGCGAGAAGGGAAAAGAAGTTAAATATTTCTTCTCTTTTATTATTGCTGATAATTAAACATTTTTTTTACTGTTTTTCATGGCAGACTGTCTCCAAAGTATATCTAAGTGTTGATTGATCAAGATGAACCATTGAAAGAGGCCAGAAACTGTTGAAACATCTATTTTTATAATTATATTCTCGATGTTTATTAAATTCTGAAAACATAAAACGATGTCAATATTTATATATGAAAGCCATTAAAAAATATAAGATATGATTCAATACCTACTGACAAGCCCAAGAAATCAAACTTTAACAATACTACTGAGGGTCCTATGTCCATCCTTAATTTTACCCACTCCTCCTATGCTCTCTGTCTCTCCCTCAAACCAAGAAGTGGTAACCCAACTAAAACATATGTGTTTCATTTCTTTGTTCCTCTTGCAACTTGCTTTTTATTAACCAACATAATTTTTTGAGATTTAATTATAGAATACTAGTAGATATATTTCATCTCTTTTTTACAAAATAGTTTTGCATTATAAGAATGCAACACAGCATATTAATTTATTTTCCTCTCAATGCATATCATGGTTCTAGTGTTTTGTTAATTCATTAATTTTTTTTGTCTCAATTAGTTTTGCCAGTACAAACAATGCCACTGTTACGAGCATCCTGCAATCATTTACATGACTCCTGATGAACATAGGTCAACATTTCTTGTGGATGTGTTCCCAGGAGTGAGATTGTGAATTTACACTTCACATTCTTGGCTTCATTACATAATGCCAAGATGCTTTCCAGAAGGTTTGCACTAATGTACAGCCTATCTACTCTGTTGGAGTTCCCGTTATTCTACATCCTTGCCAGAACTTCATGTTCTTGTTAACTTTTGCCAATCAAGTGGGTGTGAAATGGCATCTTACTGTGGTTTTAATTGGAATTTCCCTGATTACAAAAGTTGAAATCCTGTCCTACTATTAGGAGCCATTCATGGAAATCTCTGTTTATGCATAATACCAGTTACTATGTGGAGCTATTGGTCTATTTCTCACTGATTTGTGGAAGTTCGTTATATAGTTTCTATAATAATTCATTGTTAATCATATGTTGGTTGGCCTAGTGTGCAGTGTTTCTCTTCGCATTCTTTTTATTTTAATACATTTTTATTGATTTTTTACAGTCCATGGGAGGTGACTCAATCCACTGAGCCACGCCGGCTGGGCTCTCTTCACATTCTTTATAATATTTATTTACATATAGAATTTACTAACTTTTCTTTTCTTTTTTTTTTTTTTTTTTTTTGGTTAAAGGAAATCCTTTAATACTACAAAGACTTAAAAGTTTCTCTTGCTTCCACTAAAAATGTTTCATAACTTTGCCTTTCATGGATAGACCTTGAAGCCACATGATAAAGGTCAAAATATGCAGCAGATATAAAATGAGGTTGAAAGCTCTTCAAGTGCTTACAGAAGTCATGAACCACAAGGAAATCGTGAATCATGTGGTTAGACTTCCCACGCTATTGCTTGTTTTGAGATTATTAAGAGAAAACTTCAAAATAAAACAGACACTTGAGATCTATGTTTCAAATCATAATTTTATTTTTGGGTAAAACCAAATTACAAATAAGAGAGTATTTTCCTCCTCTATAATAATTATGTTAGGATATAGAATTATGTTGGGTCATTTTGGCACATTCAAAAATGTTGATTTTGAGTTGTGCCATCGTGGAACCTGGCCCTCTTAGATACAGTGGACATGCCATAGCTTTAGAAGCAACGCAAATGAAACCTCGCAAAGAGGCACAACTTTTTTTACATATCATATACTCACCCTTAGGAAATAGTTTTAAGATACAAATAGAGGTAACAGAAAATCTAGGTTTACTTACTCTGTTTAGTTCTTTATTATAGCATTTGCTCTTCTTACATTGGTTCATTCAAAAATGACAATTGGAAGTCTTCTGTTTCCAGTGTATTACTCTATTTAATTTGATCAGAGTTGTACAATTATTGATAGGTAACTTTACTATTTCACTTTCGGAATTGTAACTCATGAAGCATTCTTGTCAAAGTGTTTCATTGTTACTCTCTTAAACAATCAAGAATTGACAACTTGACTCCAAATTCTTAGTGACTCAAAACTTTTTGTGTTCTAATATGCAAAAATATTATCTAAATAAATGCTAAAGTAAGGCAGTTTAGAGTCTTCTTTCTCATATAAACCGTGTAGTTTATAAAACAGAATTATAACAAAATATTATCACAAATAATTATTACCACGTATAAAAATTTAGTTCTTTGTACAGTTCATGTTGACACTGAAAGTTCACAAAGAACAGCAAGGATTTTTAAAAGAAAGAAACAAAGATCTAAACCCTTTTAAAGTGTTATGTTCTCATGCCAAGCATTTGGATATTTTTATGAATAAGAATTAAAAGAAAAATCTTTTCAAAACTCTGCTTGTGCAAACTTAGATAAAAATTTGCCATGAATGGTTTGGTATATATAATACAAAGATCTGAATTCTCTCTTGTTACATCACAATTATCTGTTGGGTGATCTAGAAAATTAACTGAATTTCTTTCAAGCACAGGTAGTTTTCTCAACTACTGCACATTACACAATCATGTGAAAATCAACCGAAAATGTGTTTTGTAAACCTTCAGGTTTTTATATTCCTATAATATGCGATGTGGAAATAACACAAAGTGACATCAGTATTATTTAGAAGTCCCAGAAGAAACTTCTAGTGAGTTCATTAAATTTATGTTCAAAATCTATTTTGAAATGAAATGTTCTCTATTTTTCTTAAACTACATATCATAAAATGTGCAAAGTTTCCCAAGAAAAGTCATAGACAAGGTTATGGATTTCACATTAGTTAGCTAACTATTTAATCTTGTTTTAGTATTTCAGGCTTTGGGCCAGGATTATACCTCATACATTGCTTAAATATTTTCCTGAAGGAATTCAATACTTTGAAATGGAATTTTATATTCACTGTATAAAAGTAAATAAGCAGCCTTCAAGTCTCAACTAAGCTCAACTTGAAAAACAGTGCGTTACACATCAGCCCAACACAAAATTTTCTCATATTACTTAAGAGAGTCTGATTGGATCCCAGTAATCAACCCATATGACACAATATTATTTGGCATTATTTTTTAAGTAGGCATGATATTTATTATTCCTATTCTGGCAGCTATGTCTTCAGACTTAGTAGGTGGTTACAAATGGAAATGGGCCACATGCCCCAAACTTTCCTTCGTTACCTCATTTTTTTTTCTGGCAGCTGTGGTCTCATTTAAGGTATTTATCTGATTTACAATCCTGTTTCCTTAAAGAAGTGTTAGCAGCAGCAGCAGCAGCAGCCATAAACATGGCTGAAAAGAAACTTAGAATTCTCTCTAGAAAAATGGAATTTTTAGTTGTAGTGATCATATCTAACCCAAATTGTAGACGTCACTGCCTCTTCTTTTGCTCAGATTTATTTGGCTTCTAAGATCACTTAGTTATATCAGTATGTTCGAGAATAAAGATTATTTAAGTAACATCTAAAATTGATGCACTAATTGTGATTACTTTATATCAATAATAATTACTTTTGAACTCATAAGAAGGCAAGTAAAATAAAAATATACATATTGGACTTCCAGTCAAGATGGCGGCGTACTTAAATGCGGTATCGCGTCCTCCCACAACCACATCAAAGTTACAACTAAACTACAGAACAACCATCATTCAGAACCACCTGACATCAAGCTGAATGGAAGTCCTACAACTACGAAATTAAAGAAGCCGCATCGAGACTGGTAGGAGGGGCGGAGGCGGACGGGCTGGTCCCACACCTGCGTGTGGCGGATAAAAATCAGGAGGACACCTCAGCTGGGAAGGTCCTCCCTGAGGACGGAGGGGTCCCCGTCCCACACCAGGTGCCCAGCTCAGGGTTCCAGTGCCAGGAAGAGAATCCCCATAGCTTCGGGCTGGAAAAACCAGCGGGAACTGAGGCTGAGGCAGCTGGAGCCCCCGGCAGCTCCTCTTAAAGGGCCCGCGCACGGACTTACTCGGACTTGCACCCTCCAGGCTCCAGCATGCGGGAGGGAGACTGAAAGGCACCAGAGTCATATGGGGAAGAACTGAGCTGTTTGACATTGGAGCAAGGGCTGGAGAGGCAGCTTTCTCCTGGACAGACCTGGGCAGACATGCTATCAGAGGCTTTTGTTCCTTTGGTGAGCCCTTCCCTGGGGCGGTAGACGCCACCATCTCTGGGACTCTAGCAACCTGGCTCACACTGTTGGCCCCGCCCTGGTGATTCCCTGAGGCCCCGCCCCACCCAACTTTCAGGCCCACCCAAGCTGTTGCCAGTTGCTTTACCATAGGATTGGCCTGTCTTGGAGCCTGCTTCAGCTTTTCCTAAATTCTTTCAAACAAGCAGCATCTGGTCTCAGCTAGCCCCATACCTCTTGCTAAGTAATACATACAAACAAACACAGGGAGGCAGCCAAAATGAGGAGACAAAGAAACAGGTCCCAAATGAAAGAACAGACAAAACTCCAGGAAAAGAACTAAGTGAAATGGAGTTAAGCAACCTAACAGATGCAGAGTTCAAAATACTGCTTATAAGGATGCTCAATGGACTTAGTGAGAACCTCAATGAACTTAGTGAGGGCCTCAAGAGCATAAAAAGGGACCAGTCAGAAATGATGGATACACAGTTAGAAATGAAGGAGGCACTAACTGAAATAAAGAATAGTTTAGGACTTCCAGTCAAGATGGCGGCCTAGGTGGACGCGGAATCGCGTCCTCCCACAACCACATCAAAGTTACAACTAAATCACAGAATAACTATCACTTAAAGACCACATGAAATCAAGCTGAATGGAAGCCCTGCAACTACGAAATTAAAGAAGCAGCAGAATGGAGACGGCATACTGCCCTCCAGGACCCTCCTTGTTGCCTGAAAGGAAACGAGATCCTGCAGCCAGGGGCACCTGCGGAAGCTGAGTGACCCCCCCACCACGGAGGAACCCAGGCGGAGCGAGGGAGCTGAGCGACCCCCACACCAACGGAGGAAGCCAGCAACACACAGGAGAACTGAGCAAACTGAACAACGAAATTGACCCAGAGACATGGAGGTGGAGTATGGGATGACGGGCCTCAGAGGAGGGGGAGAGGCGGGGGAAAGAGATAAATCACAGAGCCTATGTGCATGGGTGCATAACCAATGGACATGGACAACAGGGATGGGGACGAGGAGAAGGGGAGGGGGAGGAGGGTGTCAATGGGGGGAAAAAAGGAAAAACATCTGTAACAAAAACAAATTAATAATAAAATAAATTATAAAAAAAAAGATTAAAAAAAATAATAAAAAAATATATACATATTAACTATCAGTCTTTTTTTTGCATTTGGTTAAAGAATTCGTTTTCCCTGGGTGTGATTCCTGAATGCATCCTCATGAAGGATTGAAAGTGGTGCAAGGAGAAGCTTTATGAAACAGCTCTTATAGAAATGAACATATGCTCTAAGATAAGGGAAGGATTCTAGTTCATTCCTTGTGCCAAAGACACTAAAGGAACAGCTAGCAGTGTGTGTGCTGTGAAATTACAAAAAATATTCGTGCACAATCTGCTGATCAAAATAGATCCTGTATGGAAATGGTGCTTGTTTGTTCTTGGGCCTCACTAACGTACATCTACAGAATGAATTTGTGTATATTTGTTTTATGTTAAATTATTTTGTCAAAGCCCACATCAAACTGAATTTAAGTAACTGGCATCCCAGCTATTTTTGTTAACTTCTTGGGAACCCTCATTTTTCTGCTAGAAAAAAATAAAATAAAAAACTCAAGTTTCTTCCCTCTGCTCTTCTAATATTTATAGCATAGTACGACCTTTTTTGCTGCCATGAGTCCTCATAGCCACACAGTTGCTATTTGAGGTAAAGCGGTCACAATGACAATTGGGAGAAATGTTTGGATTTTGGAGATTCAATATCTGCTGATTGGATGTGAGGTGTAAGGGATAAAGAGAAGTTATGGATGACGCCAATAATTCAACATTGCCATCTAGCAAAATATTGGCATTTGGCGAAATTGGGAAGACTAGAGGAATATGTTTGGCAGGGAAAATCAATAACTGGAATTTGGATATTATTAGTTGACATCACTAAAATATTTACAAGAAAATGTCAAGCAGGCACAGTAGGATATATGAGTGTGAACTTCAGACAAAAAGTCTAGACAGCAAATAGAAATTTAACAGTTATTGACAAAGTTAAGCCTTTTCTATTTTTAAAACTTTTCTAGTTCTACATGAACCTGATGAGTTTAGTTCAATGGTAATCTGATAAGAGTTCTATGCCATCTATAGACAACATTATTTAAAATAGAAATTATTGCCAACTTGTAAACTGCACTGGGACAAGGAACTCTGAATACCCAATAGGGTTATACATTGGGCTTTCCTGGGGGCAATGACTTCTATAATGTGTATGTTTCCTACAGGGCCTCTGGAAGCTACACCTGTATGTACATTGGCTCCTGTCTGACATGAGGCTTTTAAGCCTGAGAAGTTCCTCTGTGTGCCCACGGTGGTATCACCTCCTTGAATTTGAGTTGTCATCTGAGTTCCTATCTTTTGGGTGGCTCTGTGCACTCTTTCGTGGATTGTTGCAAGAACTACTCCTGCAAGGAATGTTTGATGCTGAGTTGCTGGCCTGCTGTGGCTTCTGTCTGATAACCTTCTGAGCAGACTGATGTCAAATGTGGTTCATGATAGTGTCTTGAGTCTGTGTGTGTGTTTGAGCTTAAGAAGGCCATTGGTGAGCATTGCAGGAGTGTTCAGCACATGGAAGGAAGGTATCTATAGGCATAAGGCTAGATGAAATTTCTTATGGAGTGTCAACAGAGGAGAAAATAATTCTGATAACTTATGCCTTGAAGCACCCCAAAAGGTAGAGGTCAAGGAGAAGAGGAGGAACAAAAAGAGGAAACTGAAAAAAAGAAGGCATCTAATGAGATACAAATATGACCAAAAGAATGTGGTATACTGAAAACCAAGGGAAAGGGGTATTTCAAGAAGGCAGGAGGAGTCACCTGTGTCAAATGTCATCTACGTCACTATAAAATAGAACATCACCAGAAAGAATACACTAGGGGACAGTTAATTTTGGTTGACCTCTGTTCTGATTGGCTGACATCTGTGCCACAGTGAAGAGGACAAGTTAGTCTACCTCCTGAGGGATTACAGCTAGAAGTACAGAGGGAAGTTAGAGTTGGTTGAAGGCACTCTGATTTCCCCCAAAGATGTAAGGTTATCCAGATAATCAGTAAAAGAGGACATGGAGACAGTGAAATAATGACAAGGAGTGGAGAGGAAGGAACAGGGATGAGGGAAAATTTGGTTTGTATTCATGTCATTATTTCATCGCTTCATAGGAAACAACCAAAGGACACGGAACCCAAAGTTTGTCTCTGTGTTAGCTATTCCCAAAGACTAAGAATTAAAATTCACATGAAAACTAAAATGTACCAGATAAGAAAAAGAGAATGACAAATATTTGGTGAGCTCATTCATCTTAGGACCTGTTTGTTGGCCTAAATAGTGAAGGAGCATACACAATTGTGGTTTACTATTGATTGAAGTTTAGCCTGCTTAATTCAGTCGTTTTTTTCCTCTTTAATTACGTACTGCATTTGGTGCACAGTCATTTCCCATTCTCCCCATGGCATAAAATGCTTTCTTTGATGACACATGGTTTGGGGGAAGTCTCAAAGAATAAAAGCTGTGATTCCAGTCATGTAATACTGCTGCCAGTCAGTGCATGTTGCTTATTGCCATTGGCTTATGAATTCCCTTTACTTTATCAACAACCGCACCTTCACTGATGATGAGTTGTCAAAGATCACTGTATCTGGCATTTTACTCATGAGGACATTTCATATTACATCATAATACTTAGAAAGAGAATGTGAAAAGTTGATAATCTCTCAAATTCCTGTGCTTTACTTCACTTTTTTACATAAAAAAAAGTAATATCAACAAGCAATCTGACTATGCGTAAGAAGCTATGAATTCAAAAGTGTCTTTGATATGTAACACTGTTCAAATGTCTCAAAGTAAAAAAAAAAAAAAGGCAGAAAACAATAGAGTATGTGAGTGTTATCTTCATGCTTAAACCAATTCCTCCTGACATACTATTTTATTCCAGAAACTCTTAATTTAACATGAGAAAGTATGTCATAGGAATCAGGTTACTCTTTTAAATACATGAGAAATCCAAGTTACTCACTTGCAATCAGTATAATTCATATAGGTGCTATGATGAAGTTTATATCATCAATTTTAAAAAATCAAATTTCTTAAGAGTATAAACAAAATTTTAGTGTTGAGATATCTCCATCTCAATCTTTATCTCTATGCCATCTATATCATTTATATATATATATCCACATATAATAGGAAGTCCACTTGGTCAAGCAGACCAAGAATTTGTATTTGTGACCCAAAGCCAGATGTGAAAAACTTTCAGCAAATAGTAGCTATGATGCAATCTTGAAAATAAAATCTAAAGGCAAACTAAAAGAGAACTTTAAATTCTACAGGTAAAAAGGAGTAACCTTCTCAGAACTTAATTTCTGTGGAGAAATTGGTAAAAAAAAAAAAAAAAAATCTATAATTTATCTAAACTATGCAGTGTAACTTAATCACACATTTTAAAACTGCTGAGTAGCAACCAGAATTGTAGGCAGGAAACCTTGCTTCAGGACTTGAGATTTTCTGGGTTTTTTAATCTTGATACAGTTCTCTTAACATCTCTAAGCCTTCCTTATAAAGAAAGGGGTTTTTGTGATCATTACGTTTTTTAGATTGTGGAAACCTCTGAGACGAAAATGAAAGCTCAAGGACCTCTTTTCCCAGGAAAATACATGTAAGAACAAGTCCACAGTTTAAAGATACTTAAGAATCCCAAAACAACACTGCCAGTATTTTTCCTGTGCATCTATATTTATGTTTTTTAAAACATATATTTTATGCTATATTTACGGTTCTGTATCTCAACTTTTTTATTTAACAGATAATTTTGCATGAATTAAAAAGTTATTAAATATTTTTGAAGGTTTAATTTTAATGGATGTCATTATAAAGGATATTCAATAATTTTCCTGTTATCTGACATTAACTTTTAAAAATGTATCTAACATTTATTAATTTAATGCCATATAGGTACTTGTGAATGAATCTGTGTCCCATATTCATCCCAATAGATCAAATTCTTTAATAGTTCATTTCATTGAATTTCTAAAGAACAATTCGTTGTCCCACCAGTTGCTTATACATTGGTTGCTACCAGTTTTCGTAATTATGAGTTGTTGAGGGAGGTCATTGTGTGGATGTGACTGCCTGTTGACTCGTCAGCTGGACTGAGGCAATTGGACGCTCCCCCCCACCCCAGCTCTTCAATCCCCCACCTCATTAATATATTAGTCTATTGATATATTTGTCTACTCTTTTGCCAATTTCATGTTGTCATGGTTACTCCACACTTACAAACCTTAAAATCATGTCATTTGAGTAGCCCAACTTTGTGATCTTCTTCAGTATTGCTTCGGTTATTCTATGACTTTGCATTTCCACACACACAAAATTAGGAAGTTTTTATTATTATTTTTTTTGACATCTTCTAAGGTAGCATGCTAGAATTTTGATTAGGGTTGCACTGATCTATAGATCAAGTTGGAAGGATATGACTTGGTATCTAAGGCCTTCACCAAAGATAAATGAGAAAACTATGAATGAGAGGAGGAAACCCATGATCATTTGAGTCTTGCAATCCATGAAGATAGACTATACTTCCATTTATTTTTATCTTCTTTAATTACTTTCACAAGTGTTTTGGAATTTACTGAAAAAGAATCTGAACAAATTTGGTTAGATTTATTCTAAGTATGATAGATTTTTGCTGCTAATGTAAATACTAGAATTTTTAAAAATTCCATTTCAATTGTTTATTGCTGGTGTATTAGAAAGAAATTGTCTTTTTGTATTGATCTTGTAGCCTTCAACTTGCTATCCCTGCTCATTTGTTCTAGGTTTTTGTTGTTTGTTTTGAAGTTTGGGGTTTATTTGTATATTTTATATAGTTTTCTAACTATAATCATGTCATCTCCAAATAAAGACAGTTTCATTTCTTCTCTCTTAACCTCCATATTTTTAATATTTTGTTGTTGTATTTGCACTATCTGTGACTTCTAGTTTGATGTTGAGTAGGTGTGATGGGAGAGAACATTCTTGCCTTATTCCCCATAGTCCAGTGTCCCACTAGTAAGAATGTTAATGTAGGCTTTTTGGTAGATTTTTTTTCCCCATCAAGTTGAGAAAGGCTTTTGCTGAAATTTTCTTTTATAATGAATGTGTATTGGTTTTTGTCAAATGCTTTTTCTGTATCAACTAATCTGATTATATGATTTTTTTTCCTTTAGCCTACTGGTACAGTAGATTGGACAATTTTCAATTTGTTAACAATAATCAAAAAGAAGTTGCAGCAGCTCTATTAACATCAGACAAATCAATTTCAGAACAAGGAAGATTATTGGGGATTAGGAAAATGACATAATTTTGAAAGGATCAATTCTCAAAACACATAAAATTCTAAACATGTATGCACCTAACTGAAGAGTGTCAACATCCATGAGACAAAGCTAATCGAACTGAAAGGCAAAACAGACAAATCCACTGTCATAGTTGGAAACTTTAACACCTCTATATCACTAATTGATAGACCAAACAGGCAAAAAATAAATAAGAATATAGTTGACCAGAGTAGCAAGTGTCAACCACTTTACTGGGATTGTTCTAAGCTTTTGATTAAGAGTTCTGAAAGAGTTGATGCTGGGAATGTGGGCCAATTTTCTCATTGGTTTTACAGAGGACTACATTTTTAGAGTTTCTTTCTTCACCACTCTGGAAGTTCCAACCACATTGCGTGCTCTTTAAAATGAATCTGTAGTCATAGAACTCCTTACATAACAATATTTGCATGAAAAAAATACACTGCAGATCCCAAAGTATGTTTCATTTATGAAATGTCCTACTCTATAGGTCTCACCTATAAAGTAATCCCCTATTCTAGATGTAGTGAAAAGAAGCCTGGTACAAATTCAGGAAACATACATTCTCTCATAGATTGATCTGTGTCACATAATGGCTGTGAATCCTTGGTCAGTACATTCAATTGTATTATTCTTAAATATACAGGGGGAAAAAATACCTGTCTACTTGTCACATTAGATTCGTTTGATTCTCACATGGTTTAAGGCATATGAATACATTTAAATTATTTTCTTTTTGTTACCTAGTTCCAGTTGAAGATTTGCATAATAATTTTTCTAAACAATTTTATAGTAAAGAACTAAAATTTAGTTGCCCCTAAGGTTTGGTTTGTTAAAATTATGATTCCAGGGTTATTGGACTGAACTTTCATTTTAGAATAATATAATGGTGACCAAGAAATTATAACTTATTACTGATTCGTTGTTAGTTTTTTTCTTAAATTTGCTTTTTTTTTTTTAAGATTTTTTTATTGATTTTCAGAGAAAGAGGAAGGGAGAGAGAGAGAAATATGAATCAATCGGCTATATCCTGAACACCCCCTACAGGGGATCAAGCTTGCAATCTGGGCGTGTGTCCTGACCAGGAATCCAACCAGAAACCTTTCGGTGCACAGGACAATCATGCCCAACCAACTGAGCCACACTGGCCAGGGCGTTGATGAGTTTTTTTAAAATAATTTTTAATCAACAACCTTCTTAAATACATTTTGTTCGTCAGTTTATTTTGTTCATTAGATTCCAAGTTGTAAGAATCAAATACTCCAAATTGTTTAAAACAATATTTGGAAATTTGATGAAGATGATAAAAAGATGTTTCCACATACAATAACTTTATATATTTTTAGTTTGGGAGGATATTTAGTAGGATAAGCAGAACACAATGTAATATTAATGTGATATGTGTATAAACTGTAGAATTGGGTGTACTTACATAGTACAGAGATTTTAGATAGTATTTCCTTAGGCAAAAAATAAATTATTTTCTGATTATTGTATTCTAATAATTCCTGCTGGAGACAATAAAAATACTAAATTAGAACAAAATATATGTCTTGTCCCCTCATTATCTTTACAACAAACTATCGTGTTATTTATGTATTTTGGTATAAGAGTTTTGGAATAGAGACAATATTATTTTTTATAGAAGTGAATGCAATATTTTGTTATTCTTTCTATGTGTTGTTTTAGCTTTTCTTCTTTTTTTACCAATGTCAATGATGCCCATTCTCTACGACACTGATAAACATATCTGTCCATTAAGTAAATATTACAGAAAATATTAAAGGATTAAGTTATGAAAATGACTAAATTTCCTTTAATTAATGTTTGTTAATAACTAAAGCAATATTATTAAGTACCAAGTTTGACCTCTTTTCAGCAATATGCACATAGAGGAAATGCTCAAGTTTTAGCACCTTGATACTTATAATATGCATTTACTTTTAATTTTAGAAGAAGAAATTAGAAGTCAGTGAATGATGTCCTATGGCTCATATGTAGCCTGTAATGAGTCCAAACACTGTGTTGGATGATGTAGGAAACACACAATGCATTGTCTTCCCTAGCATGAATCCCAGCACTGTAATAGTGATTCACAGAAATTCAAGACTCCCTTGACCTTTCTATGTCTTCCCAGCCTTAGGACTTAACCCTGTTAGAATCCTAATTGTTACACACATCAAATGTTAGAAAATACATAAATTCAGCACACAGGAAATATAACATTTAATGTATATAAAGGATGGGAAAATACTTTTTAAAGAGTAGTTTCATACCATGACTTTATATTTTAGGTTAGTATATAAATCCCCAATGAAATTCATTCTAATAGATTTATTTGACAGTTTAGTCTCACTATCTGATCATAGGTTCCTGAAATTTTTGTTTTCTAACACATTGTTTGACGATATTACCTCCAATTTCCAGAAAAGGGGTGTACATGTGTGTAAGGGCAGGAAAATTCCCTTAGAAAACAAAGGGTAACTGCAAAAGGATTAATTAGCATCTTTCTTGAGAATTTTCTTTAGAATATTATTCTTCTTCAAATCAATGGATGGAATTTCCTTCCAGTGTGGAAAATCTGAAAAAGGGAGGGAACATTGTAATTTTCAAAATAGCTGGGTGGTAGTGTGTAGGTGGTAATTAATCATTTGTTTCTACACTTAGTGATTCACTTCATATGTAGAAAAAAATCAAAAAACAAACTTTCTCATCAGCATGATTTTCGTATCAAGGAATAATAATATAAAATAGATAAATACAATTTATATTTCATTATGTCCCATGTACAAAGATCATAAAACTATGAAGGTGATGCTTTCCTTTTACTTCTGTCTGCCCTAAAATTTCTTCAAAGCTGTTTTTAATAAATAAATAACTGTTTTGCCCGGCTGGTATGGTTGAGTGGATTGAGCATCGTCCCATGGACTGAGAAGTCCCGGTTAGATTCCTGGTCAGGGCACATGCCCAGGTTGCGGGCTCAATGCCTGGTAGGGGGCGTGCAGGAGGCATCCGATGAATGTTTCTCTGTCACATTGATGTTTCTATTTCTCTCTCTCTCTCTAAAAAAAAATCAATTAAAAACATATTTTAAAATAAAATAAAATAACTTTTAATTTCTTATTGTTTTGTGTGTGTGTGTGTGTGTTTTTGTAATCCTCACCCGAGGATATTTTTCTATTTATCTTCAGTTAGAGTGGGAGGGAGAGGGAGAGAAAGGGAGAGAGGGAGAAACATCGACATGAGAGACACATCAACTGGTTGCCTCCCACATGACCCGACGAGGGCTGGGGATGAACCACAACCAAGGTACATGCCCTTGGACCAGAATCAAACCGAAAACTCATTGGTCCACAGGTTGACGCTCTGTCGCTGAGCCAAACCAGCCAGGGCAATTTCTTATTATTTCCAAAAATCAATCCAAAAGACAGCTGGACAATTTCAAATGTATAAATACCATTCTCATTCCAACTATAAACATAATGCTATGACCCAGTATTCCATGTACACTTTAAGCCTGTGCTTTTTGACACAGAGATGATACTTTTAAGCACATCAATTAGACTACCTTGAAAAACTGTAATAATAACTTTTCACGGTTTTATTTCCTGGCAAGCCTTTTCAGAATTCTCCAGAAATACAGTTTCTGATGGAATACTCATACTTCAGTTTGATGTCCCATGTTGCCAGGGGCCCAAGTGAGGTTATGCCAGAGCCTCAGTTTGCTCAATGGGGTATTTCCTTTAGGATGAACTATCTGAGTAGAGTATGGAGGCAGAAAACAGTTCTGATTTTGGTGATTTCTCTGCCCTTGTCTTCTCTGTACAAAGATTCTGCTTCCTGTCTCATTAATTCGGTGCATATGTAGCTTCTTGTTCTATTGCCCTACTCAAGCCATAGCACTTTGTGTGTGAAAGTATGAGAGTGTGTGAGGAAAATGGAGATGTATATTATTCTAGAGATAATGTTTCAATAGAAAGAAGTGATCCTGATAAGGTAGATTCAGATAGGTGAGCCAAGACAGAGAGCTGTCAAAAGGTGACAGTCTCAATATCCTTTAAAAGGCTGGAGATCAGAGATCCACCATTTGGAAGTCTGGCTTCAAACCACTCCCTGTTTTAGATGCATGAGTTATTATATCATAAAAATAAACATTAGACACAAGTGTACAATTTATATATACATATTTCTCCTCTGAACAAATTGACTATTTAGCTCCCTTTTTTCCCTTTGCTTCATCATATAGAGGTAAAGATATTTGCTTTGTCTTCATCCACTAACAGTCAAACACTTTCTTTATCCTATAGATCTATTACTTCCCTGCCCCTGTGTCTTTACACCATCATAGCATATGTCTCTGCAAGCCTGCCTCTCCCTAAAGCGTTATTGGGTGATGCTTAGTGGCTTTGGAATGCTCTTCCCTGGGTCCAGAATTCCCCAGCCAGTTTTCCTTATTAGGAGAACTATGCAGACCTTGGATATAGCCAGAACAGCTACAGAATGCACTTTGAATGAAATAAGACAACAATGTCTGCTTTTTCAGGTGTCTTCTAGAGTCCCTCATTTTCTTCTTTCCTCTGCAGATGACTAGAAAAGAAAGGGAAACCCAACAGAAATTTCTGGCTAACTGGGGAATCCAGGAAACATGTGTCATTTCAGAATTCAATTTTGCATCAGACCAAAAGTTGTTCATGACACATCCTACGAATGAAACCACTTAGACAAGTCTTCACAAGCTAGGAGTGTGTGTGTGTGTGTGTGTGTGTGTGTGTGTGTGTGAATTCTATGGTAACTTCACTTAGAGGATGCCCTTGATTTGACAGATATTACTGAAAATGAACAAGAGATGTTTATGAACTTTTGGAAGTGAAAAAAATTATCTCTTTAATGAAACTTTTTAATTGTTTGTGCTTCCATTTTTAACTGATTTTTTCCTACCACAAACAAATTTAGAAATTCTATTCCTTTTATAACAGTTAGTGTTATGAAGATATATACACTAAGTGGGGAGATGGTAATAATTTCTGTGTATTGGGTGGGGGGGTGCTGGCAGAGAAGATATTAGAGCTAAAAGGTATTGCAAAAAGTATAAATTATATTTAATAACAAAAACGTTTTTCAGAATGAAAAAAACTTATGCTACACTTTTGTTATTATATGTATTGCTATTTTATAAAATAACATAGCAGATATATTTCAATTGAATATAACACATTTTAAAATATTTTTTGTAGCCCAGCTGGTGTGGCTCAGTAGTTGAGAGTCAACCCATGCACCAAGAGGTCGCTGGTTTGATTCCCCGTCAGGGAACCTGATCCCTGATGGGGGCATGCAAGAGGCAGCCAATCGATGTTCTCTCTCTCATTGATATTTCTATCTCCCTCTCCCTTCCTCTTTCTAAAAGCAATAAAGAAAAAAACATTTTTTTGTGAAAAAAATTTTTTTTGAACTACAAGCAGTTTTTGGAAGTGAAGGTTAGATTAATTGATTTGTTAATTAATATTTGTGAAGTTAGTAATTTTGAAATATAAAGTTAGTAAATAATTAGACAGCCACAAGCACACATCAGTGAAAATGTAAAATAATAAAGTTTTTTTCTGAAAACTGAATCAACTGCATAATTAACCTGTAACCACTGAATTATGCCACTTATATTACAAATATTTTAATAGCTTTAATAATTCCTATTTCATGCTGATTGCCTATATATCTGGGCTTCCATAACAATCATGTATATTCACTATTGTTTTCTTCATCATTTTAACAGAATTTTAAAACAATTTTTAATAGGAGGGCATTGTAAAAATAACTCTATAATCAGCGATTTTTCTTAGAATGGTAAAACTGAGCATATGTTTAATAAAAGTGGCTTATTAAAAATCCATTGCTCCCCCCAGCTCCCCATTCCCAACCATAGAAAACCCTAATCTACTTTATGTCTCTATGAAATTGCCTATTCTGTGCATGTTATATAAATGGAATCATAAAATATGTTGTTATTTTGTCCTGGTTTCTTTCACTTAGAACAATGTGTTCAAGGTCCATCCACATTGTAACATGCATCAGTCATCCATTCCTTTTTATTTTCAAGTAAGATTCTATTTTAAGCATAGAACACATTTTCATTATCCCATCCATTCATCAGTTGATAGATTTAGGTTGTTTCTACTTTCATGTTATTCTGAATCATGGTGGTGTGTGGACACTGATGTTCAAATTTTTGTGTGACTTCTTTGTGCAATATGAGGAACAAAATCAGCTGATGAACAAAACAGATCCAGAGACATGGAAGGAGGGAACAGAATGACAAACCTCAGAGGGAAGGGGGGTGGTGGAGAGGGAAGAGATAAACCAAAGAACAAATATGCATATATGCATAACCAATGGACACAGACAACAGTGTGGAGAAGGCGGGTGGGGGTTGGGGGGAGTGGGGAGGAGGTTGTCAATGGGGGGAAAAAGGAGAAACATCTGTAATACTTTCAACAATAAAGATAAATTTCTAAAAAACTTGTGTGAATGTGTTTCTATTTTTCTTGGATATTTAGGGGTGGAACTGCTGATCTGTATGGTAATTCTCTGCTATCATTCTGTCAAACTGTACGCCTGTGTGACTACCCCATTTCACTTCCCACCATAATGTATAAGGATCTGGGGCTCTTTCCTGCCCACTTGTTGATGGAGGCAAAGAGGTCTGAGAAGGCAGGTCATAATCCAGTGTGTGGGTCCCCTTCACTACAGTCTGGGTTGAAATCTACAAGTGACACTATCTTCGAATCGATCCTTTTGTTTACTCTTGGTGTTGATAGGGAGGGGCAGGATTCACATCAAGTGGAGAGCAGCTGAGCCTTACACAGCATGATGCCTCCCCCCACTTCCAGTGTTGTTGATGGGGGCCAGGCGGCACATTATAAACAACCACTTCTGAAACTCAGTGACTCTGCAAAGACAGCTCTGGCCAGCCCTGACTTACAGGAGAGGAATCTGGGGTATCATAATGTTTTGAACAACTTGCCCAAGTTCACACTGATTGTCATTCCTCATTGTGTAATAATTATCTGCACAATCTGTATCAGCACATCCAGTTCATCTGAAAGCTGACTTGTTTCTAAAACCAGAATGGCCCTCAATAGCTTTACTTTTATATGTTTAGGACAAATTGTGAGCACTGAAGTTTCCATTGGCACTGACATATACAGGCATCACACAGAAACCCCCCTGAAATGCAGGAAATGTTTCATTACAGTGTTGTTAATTGGCACTAAATGAGGATGACTTACATAATGTGGTTAAGGTGAATTTATCATATTCTTAGTCATCATGAGGAACCACAATTCAAATGATTTCTTTTGGCAAGTGGTCATTAAATGTGATTTCACATGCCCAGCTGGTGTGGCTCAGTGGATTGAATGTCAGTCCCATGGACTGAGAGATCCTGGTTTCATTCCCAGTCAGGTCACATGCTGGGGTTTCAAGCTCGATCCCCAGGAGGGGGTGTGCAGGAGACAGCCCATTGATGTATCTCTCTCACATCGATGTTTCTAGCTCTCTCTCCCTTCCTCTCTGTCTCTCAAAAATAAATAAAAACATATATATGTATATAATTTTTTAATCCTCACTCGAGGATATTTTTCCATTTATCTCTGGATAGAGTGGGGGGGGAGAGAGAAACATTGACATAAGAGAGACACATCGATTGGTGGACTCCCGCATGACCCAGGCCAGGACCGAACCACAACCGAGGTATGTACCCTTGACCAGAATTGAACCCGAAACATCTTGGTCCTCGGGCCAACACTCTAACCACTGAGTCAAATCAGCCAGGGCAATAAAAACAAAATTTTTTTAAAAAATGTGATGTGATGTAATGCCATAGGAAAGAGAATGAGATGATTAATACTTAAAATGAGTGTGAGAATTCTAAATTGTGATTCATCTTTCTTCAAGAGGCTATAAATTAGTGTACTATCCTTACCTAAAATTAATCTTTTACTTTGAAGGTAAACTATGTTGTTCTCAATGTATAAAAATTGTTCTGACTATAAAAAATACATGCATCATGATCCATCAATTTGGGGAACCAAAGAGTATGTTATATTTTTATTTTAAAAGAACTTATCGAAAAGTTATAAATAATCTCCATCACTTAAAATAAGGTATTGTGTATATAAATTATGCACATTGGTATAATATAATGCTATAAAGTTATTACACATCACAATGTGGAAGAATATTCAATGCCAGGAAAATTATCAACATAAGTTAAGTGAAAAATACAAACAGGTAGATTGGGATAGATGGCAGCATTTGATTAAAATATATATCTTAAAGGAAGTACACCAAATGGTAACAGTGGTTCTCACTGGATACTGGGATGAAGGCTGCAGTATTTTTTTCTTTTTTGCATACCACTAATTTCTTTTTAAAAAATTTTATTGAATTTATTGGGATGTCATTGGTTAATAAAATTATATAGGTTTCAAGTGTACATTTCTACAATACATCATCTGTATATTGTATTGTGTTCACTAATTTCTAAATTTTCCATAATAACTTTATTAAAATTAAGTATTCTAAAATCCAAATTATTTTGCCAATAGCCTATTGTTTTTTATGTGTTAGTTTCACACACAAAAAAATGTTATATAGTCAATATTTACAGAGCACTTACTATCTGTAAAAATAATAAATAAATCTCCATTTGTACCACAATCTATGAGTAAAATTAAATAAAAAACCGGAATTGAGGAAATTCATTTCATTTTACAGAAATATGAAATGTACATTTTATATGAATTATCTTGAATTTGTGGACATGATACAAAGTGGCTTATTCTTTTTTTTTTCCAATTTTTATTACTTTATTTTTGTTACAGATGCTTATGGAAGGTCCAATATTGTAAACCGTGATCGCATTGCTTTTTTATGCAGAGACGCTGGTTCTCTGATGGAAAGCGGGCCTGCAAACTTTCGTGATCCAAGCCTGCCCCCTGGTGCCCGATCTGTACCAGCCGGTGGAAACGCGGCCAGGACTCAGGCCAGGCCTTCTTCAAAAACTGTTCAGGAGTAACCTGTAAAGGAAACTCTGAGAACCAGAGGTAAATTTCCTGTGGAACCCCAGGCACTTCCACTCCTGGCTCAAAACCACGTGTGCTTAAAGATAAAATAGAAAGTAGCTTGAGGTATAATGGGAATGTGGAAGACTTCGAAATTATTCGGGTAGATTCTCCACACATTCCTCTTTTTTTTTTTTTTATCCTCACCTGAGGACATTATTTCATTTTTTGTTCAGATAGAGTGTGAGGGAGAGAGAGGAAGAGAGAGAGAGAGAGAGAGAGAGAGAGAGAGAGAGAGAGAAACATCGACGTGAAAGGGACACATCGAGTGGCTGCCACCCACACGACCAACCAGGGCCGGGGACAAACTGCAACCGAGGTACATGCCCTTAGCGGGAACCGAACCCGGGTCTCTCTGTACCGCAGGCCAACGCTCTAACTGCTGAGCCAAACCGGCCAGGGCCTCATTTTTTTTTTTTTTTAATTAAAAATTACAGACTTTCAAATTTGAAAGTGAATTTTTTATAGGAAATAATGTGATCAATTTTATTCACCAGGTGCCAAGAAAAATGGGTTTTGAGCATCCATTTTAAAGTCTATTTGGTCTTGAATATCAAGTAAAATAAGTAAAGAATGTTGACCCAGAATGTTAATCAAAGTATTTTTTTGTTTGTCTAGTTGCCAAATGATCCCTGGAAGGGAATTCAAAGAGAACATGTGATGTGAGCTATAGGGGCTGCTGGGTCTAAAAGGGCTGACTGAGTCATCAGCCCTTTGCTCGGTGCGGGAGGGGGAAACCTTGTCATCAATGCTGCTATTTTCTGCTATTTTAAGACAAGAAGACACATTTCTTCCTCTAAGAGGCAGTGCTGATACTGACCTCCTAAGGAATCCAGGAAGGTTTGTAGTGGGAATGGTGCTTATAGGGACTTAATTTAGGTCCCTCAAACACGGACTCAACTGTAACAACAGCATCCTCAAAGAAGCAAAGGTAAGAGGACCTAGCCCACAGTGACATCACTAGCTGCCTTTTCTGATGGCTTTAACATGAATGGTGTCATTTCATTCTTTTCTGAAATACTGAAACCAGAGACTTAAATTCTACGATTGTTACAAAATGATGTAACCATTGTTACTATTACTTTTAAAAAAAATATTATGGAAAACTTGATGCCCTGTAGAACAATATTTTAAACAATCATTAATAAGATTTGAATTGGAACTCTTAAAATAAGTCTTTCACGAAAGTCCTATGTGTTCATAGTCTAGTAAGAATTTGGCTATTGTTAATAAGGCTGCGATGAACACAAGACTGCAGACACGGCTTCAAAATTCCAATTTCAATTTTTTTTTTTTTTTTTTTGTATATACAGGGTGGGGCAAAAGTAGGTTTACAGTTCTGAGTACTGAATGAAACAGAGTTTATTCTTGTATTATTAGATATTAATTATTGTATTATTTTTATATGAACAACTGTATACCCCACCCTGTATACCCAGAAGGGAGATTGCTGGATCATATGATACTTCTATTTTTAGTGTTTTACTGTTTTCCATAGTGGCTGCACCATTTTATATTCCCATCAGCAATACACAAGGGTTTCCTTTTCTCCACATGCATGCCAACACTTACTTTTTGTCCAAACTTACCAAATGTATACGTTAAGTATGTGCAGTTTTTTAAATACCTCTACTGTACCTCAAAAAGAGCTTTAAAAAAGTATTTGGGAGAAACAATGTCTGAAGTTCCAGCCTCAGGGAAGTAGAATTAAAACCAAAATGAAAACGTCTCTGAAACTTTTCAATTCTTTTCTTGAGAGCTTTAGCCCTTGTAGTTATCAAAGTAGCACAACAGACTCCTGTTCACATTAGCGAGTACAATCTGGGAGAACAAAAGGAAAAAAAAAAATCTTAGTAGCAATTACAGCTCACACGGGATCTTTCTGAACTTCACATTTTGCCAAAAATGAGACCAAACCAACTATTCATGTAAAACCCAGTGGTATGCTAGATGGGAAACTTTTCTGGCATTGGCAACATTGAAAAAAGGAAACAATTTAATACACGTTAGAATTGAAAGGAATTTAAGTATTAAAGGATCCAACCCTATTTCTTTAGTTTACATATAAGGAAACAGGCTCTGAAAATGTGGGCAATTTCCAAAGTCATGGAGACAGAGGCAGAGCCAGAAATGGAATGAGCATTCAGCCACAAACCTTGCTGCAACTGCATCCCTCCTGACCTTTTTCTCTTTTGTAAAATATGATGGCCCCCTGATCTTAAGCCTATTCTTCCATCTGTGCACCGAACCTTCCCTCTCTCTAGGTCTTGAATGCGTTCATTGTTGTTCCTCTACCCGTTACCCAGATCCTTCTCCATCAGCATTGAAATACATCAAAGTCTTTAATACCGAAAACAAAAATGAACTAATCTCTCCCTCCGACAAATACACTCCGCCAAGCCCTGTCCCAACCTCCTCACTCTTCACAACCAAACATCTTGAAACAAACTGTGTCTCTTGCCGGTCTTGGTTTTTTTTTATCTCCTTACCTGCATTTTGGTTTACTACAAAGTTCCTCTCCCAGAGTTTTTTCCCACAGCCATTGCTCAAGTCCAATGACTTGAGTGTTCCTAAATCTGGTGGAGATTTTCACTTGTCACCTCACTTGACATCCCAGCAATATCCAACATTTCTATACTATCTGTGTCCTTTTAAAAAACACCCCATTCTTTTTACTTTCAACCTCCACCTTTTCCTGGGTTCGTCTTCATTTTCGTTTTGTAGTTTTGTTTCTTTGTCATTGTTTGTCTGACTGGTTGCTCATTTTCTCTCTAATTCCCCTCCTTATCTGAACCATTAGTGGTTAGAGTTTTTCAAGGTTTGGGCCCTGGTTTTTTCTTTTTATTCTATGCTTTCTCTTTAGCAGTCTTATTTATTCACATGGCTTTGATTCAAACTACATACTAGAATTCCCAAATTCACATCCACACCCTGGACCTCTTCTCTGAGCACGTGACGTGTTGCCCCAACTTCCCAATGGATATGGCCAGGTTGGCAATTAAAAGACATGTTTTGCTCAAAACTCTTCAATAGATTCTCATCGTCTTGTGGTTATAAAGCAGAACCTTTCCATGTGGCCTGGAAGACCTTGCATGCTTTCGCCCTACTGACCTCAGAGAATGAATTTTGCACTAAACACCCACTCACTCTTCACCTCGCTCAAATTAGCTTTATTTCCTTGTGTTCTGTCCATTCAGACAGACTTTTCTATCTGTCCCATTTCCCTAGAAATCCCTTTTCTTTACTACCATTCTCCCTTCTCCAAGGTAAGTTCCTACTTGTCTTTCACATCTCAGTTCAACTGATATCCTGTGGAAATGGAATAGTAAATAGACACATTTTATATTTTACTTCCACTTGAAGAGTTACATTTTGTATAAAAGTCTACAAATAGCAGCTCTATTTTGATTTTTCAGTATAAATCAGTTTGCTTTGATAGCATGTTATGATCTAATGCTAACTGCTTCTAGGAGAGTTAGATATCAGTATGGAAACCTAATCTTTAGCTGTGGTCTTGTAGAAATGAGTGTTCACCAAGCATCTATTTTGTTTCCTGTTGCACTGCATACTGCTACTGATAGGCCAAGGAATCAACATACATTACGTGCATAAACTGTTTATAAAAAGTACAAACTTAGAAAGATAAATTACCAATACAGTTCAGTATTTGCTAATTTTACTACACTCTTCTGTTAGGTTCATATAGGAAAGTCACAGGAATTATAAATTCAATTTGAGTAAAGTTTAAAATGATATGCATGTGCTTCTTGACTTATGATGAGGTTATATCTGATAAGCCCATGATAAGTTAAAAATATAGTCAGTCAAAATGCATTTAATACACCTAACCTACCAAACATCACAGCTGAGCCTCACTGGTGTCTACTGAATGCATATTGCTTTTGTACCATCGTAAAGACGAAAAATCATAAATTGAACCACCATAAGTCAGGGACTGTCTGTATTTTATGAAAATCCAAACATTTAATTAATTTGACTTTTTAAATTTAATTAAAATGGTGTTATTAGTCTAATTTTAACAATTAGAAAATTCACAAACTTATGCATTATAGTTCAAAAATATTAATATTAAGAATTTTATATGAATATAATTTTATTTTTTTATTCCTTGTTCTTTGTGCTAATTTTATCCCTATGAAGAATTTAAATTAAGACAATAAATTATGTAGATGACATAACATTTTCTCTGTAACTCAAAAAGCTCAGTATATTGCTTTAGTGTTTATTTTCCTATTTTTAATTTTAAGTATAGAAATGTTATTAAATAATAAGATCTTATATGAAGCAATTCTCTTTCAATGTTTGCAATTGAAGCTACGTATTTTTCTTGTGAGCGCTTTACTTTTACTGCACAAATTCACATATCGTTGTTGCTAAATTTGATATCAGAGGTGCCAAATATTTGTGTTATATATATTCTTGAAATATCTCCTCTTGAAAGGTATAAAACAAAGCTAAGGGATTACATAACATTTTCAACCATATAAGGCACAGCAATCATCTCTAAGACTTTTTTTTAAAGGGTTAACACTTCTATATATATTCCAAATATTCCAAGTTCAAAATGAAATCAGACAGCATCTGACCCACCTCTTGAACATGCTGATGTATTTTATACTGCAGCTAGGACTCGCTATATCTTGAGTAGCCATGCTTATGTAATCAGCGTTGTTGTAGCTCTTTTTAGATGTGATACTACACATCCAAGAATATATAGCATGTACATTTTCAACTCATAAAAATATTTTTGACAGAAAAATTAAAATAAAGACTACTAAAAGTGCTCCATGTTTGACAAAGTATTTTGAGGTAACTTAATGAAAAGTAGAAAAGCGAATGGTCAACAGAATCTTACTACCTCTTAAAGCCTTCTTTATGTGGGACAGCCACACTCTGACACTTGGTGACTCCTCTTCAGAATCCCCTCTCTGACTCTTGCTTTTCCATTACAAACAAGAAAATTATAATTTTAAAATTTCCAGATTTTCTTCTTTCTCTTTTTGAATCCATAAATGACCAAGCCAAGAGTTTTTAGATGGCTTCCTCTTCAGAGTAAAAGAGGTAAATTTGGGTGATGTTGTTTTTGAAATGTGGACATTGATTTCACAATTCAAGTGTCACAGGCGGGGAGTAGAGTATGAATATGTATGTGTCCTCATCTGCTCAGCCAGCCATGCCGACAGGCCCGTCTATGACGGTACCAGAGCCAACACCTCGGTGGATTCCTAGAGGGCTGGATGCTGCTCAGACACAGACATGTAAAATGAGTGTTACAACAACGTGAGCATTTCAGCCCATGATGGTGTTACCTCCAAGGTTTGCTTAAAAACAGAAATTTCTCAATTATGTTGTAATAAGCACTTCATGTTCTCTTTTCTACTTAGCTTGTGAAACTAAAAAAAAATGCTTGATGTGTTTAATATTTTAGATTTTACTGATGATAGAATAATAAACGGGGTAAATTTTGCCAACATAGCAGAGGGTGACTGTTGAGATTGTTTTCATGTGTGTGTTCTTAATTTTCTTAATGAGCCCCTATGCTTCATGGGAGTAAATTGACTGTTATTTATATTGTTTTCAGAAGCCCAGAGGCTTAAAAGTGATTCATCTGGGGAAGAAGAGCTCACCTTTTAAAAAAATTTTTTTCAAACAGCATACAAGATAAAAGTAGGTCATTGAATTAAAAGTAAGATTAATGTTATTGGCCCCACATCTCAGTGAAAAGGCAGGAGGACATGAGCTTAAAAGAATGGGACTGTACCAATGTCTTAGTCATTTCGGGCTGCTATAACAACATACCAGGGCCTGGGTAGCTTATAAACAACAGAGATTTATTCCTCACAGTTATGGAGGCTGGGAAGTCCAAGATCAAAATATCAGTATGGTCATGTTCTAGCGAGGACTCTCCTGATTCATAACCAGTGTCTTCTTGCTATTTTCTCACGTAGAGGAAGGGGTTAGGGATTGGAGCCTTTTAAGACACTAACCTGTTCATGAGGGCAGAGCTTCTCAAACGCCCCATCTCCTAATGCTATCACATCGGGCTTAGTAGTAGGGTTTCAACATGAATTTTAGGAGGATACAAACATTCAGACCATAGTAGTCGATATGTCAACACTTAAGAAACTTCACCTTTCATGCCATTAGGGGAAAGTTTTCCTGACTGGACAATACGCAGTAAGTGAATAAATCTCAAAAAGGAAAATAAAATTCCCTATGTAGGTGTGACTTCTAAAGCTATAGATATACCTAGAAGAAATATGGTTGCTGAACAGATCATTAGGAACAATTTTCTTGGATATTTACTAATAATACCTGAGATTGCAGAAGAGTTGAGTGTGCCCAGGTTCACTGGGGATGGCGGTGAGTCTGTAAACCAGGGAGAAATAGATGGTTGAGCACACACAAGAACAGGTCAGATAAGCAGTGGCCACTGACAACCAATAAGTCACGGCCATGGTAGGCAGCTTTAGATTCTTTCCATTGTAAATGACATTCAGAAATCCTTTCTTGGGGACTTCTAAAACGGTGGGACTTGGAATATTGTAATTTGCTTTAAAATGTGTTGGGCATGTGACTCACAGTTTACTATTCAAGTGTGCCGAAGTAACATACTTTATTTCTAGATCTGAATTAAATTTCTGACTTAAGGCCTCTGCTTGCCTAATATGAACTCCTAAACTTGCTTATTGTGGTTCTTCCATTTGTCCTTTTCTGAGAATTCCTAGATCAAATCAGAACAGTTAGTCAGTGGCAGCCTGGCTCACACCTCCATGTGAATCTGTCTTTCTCTTCCCAATCCTGCCCTAGCCCTCAAGGTTCATAAGTCTCCAGTCTGCCAAAGAAAAGACACGTTCTTCTAGGTGATTATCCACCCATTGGTGGTAGGAAGGGAGAGGCCTGCTTCTCATTCCCCTTTGCTTTTTGGCAGGAACAGCCCTGGAACTGGCTTATTCGTACACATTTGGTTCCCTGGCAACTCCTTGGCATTGCCTGTGAGGTTCCAGGATCTTTGTAGGAGGTTTAATTGCATCATGCAACAAAACATTTAACTTTTCTCATGGATGTGCAGGATCAGCTAGGGTAGCCGAGCTACAGGAGGTATGGCGAATTCAAGTCTCCTCCAAGGAGACAGGGCCCAGTAGCTAATTAGGATCTGCTCTTATGGTGGATGGCAGAAATCCAGGAGTAGAATAGGAAACACAAAACAGCCTTTAAAGTTTTCTCACTGGCCCATTATCATTTCCTCTCCTAATTCACTAACCAAAACAATCATATGGTCAAGCCCAGCTTAAATGGGGTGGTGAAATGTACTCTGCCTCCAGTGAGGTATGGCAAACGTAAATAAATATTACAGTATATGGGTATATTTAATCTCTATCCATCCTGCTTTCTAATTTAACTCTAATTTAGAGATAAACCAAGAGTCAAACAGATAGCAGATCAGAATGTCATCTTTTCTTATAGATAAGTAGTATTGGAGAAATCAATGTGATTCTCTAGGCAAAAATGGACTTCCAAACACCGAACTCCATGGATAACTCTTACCTCCCTCAAAAATGCAGAGCCAGCAATTGCAATATTTCTGTAATGAGGAAGAAGATACTAGATGAGCATCACTGAAACAGAAAGAACCCAGAAGAAGATGGTTCATGCTCACAGAATATTCCTAATTTCCAATCTCACCAACAGTCATTTTTTAATATGTTTTTATTGATTTTTTTAGAGAGAGAGGAAGGGAGAGAGAGATAGAAACATCTGTGTGAGAGAGAAACATCGATTGGCTGCCTCCTGCACACACCCCACTGGGGATCGTGCCCTGACCGAGAATTGAACCAGGACCTCTCAGTCCATGAGACAACACTCAATCCACTGAGCCACACCGGCCAGGCCAGATATTGTTTGGGTACTGTTTTCTCCTTGGGAAAGAGGAGTGAGAGGTAGAAACAACCTATATTATTTACCCCATATTTTTCTCCCCTGGTTTGTGGCAGAAGTTTCCAATCCATATTAGAATTATGAGAGAGGAATACACAGTCTTTTCTAACATATCTCTCTGATGATTCCTATCCTGGCTCCCCTCTGCCTCTCTGGATGCAGGTCTTGTCCATTTGCCTTGGAGATCCCCTCACTGCTGCCTCTGTTTACTGTGTGCCCTTCTTAGATGCCACTCTTCTCTCAATTCACCAGCATAAATGAGGTGAAGATTCTCCATCCCTACTGAACCACGTGAAGAGGGAAGAAGGACTTGTACATAAATCTTGCAATTTCCAATGTAGGTCACACCTATTAGACTGTTGATATGAATAATCACAAAATGAGTGTGAACAGTAGTAAAAGCTAGATTTACTCTTTATCTAACATCCTTCAGACAACAGGAAGGGCTCACATATTTGCCTCCTTCTACTTCTGTAGGTTTATTTCAGGATTGGGAAATGAAATTTATTTCCTATCTCTTTTCTCTCTGAATTCTTCCATCTACCAGTGCTACTTTCTTCTCCTCTGGGGTAAAGAGAATGCACAGTTGTCTGTTTGTATCACCATGCACATCTGTATAAGCTCATCTCCAGATGTGGGTTTTCAATTTAGGATTTCATATATGGCAGCTTTGATTTTAGGGAAATATTTATAGTTTCTTTGTTGCTGGTGTAGTGAAAGAGTAGAGATATAATTCAGGGAAATAGTAGGAATTAATTTTCCATCAATATAATAATTACAATTCTGCCATACAGAAACCATATATAATTCATTTATTCTTTCTATTTTTTAATTTGGCAAATCTTTCCAGACCTTCTTCTGTATTTTTACCATTCTGGTAAAGATGGAATACTCTATAGCAGTCAATATAGGGATGTACCTCATCCTCATCTACTTAAATTTATTGAGCTTATTAGGATCTGCTCTTATGCAAATGTTTTGTTGTTGTTAATCCTCACCTGAGGATATTTTTCCATTAATTTTTAGATACAGTGAAAGGGAGGGAGGGAGCGAGAGAGAGAAAAAAACATCGATATAAAAGAGACACATCAATTGGTTTCCTCCCGCATGACTCCGACCAGGTCCAAGGATTAAACCTACAACCTAAGTATGTGCCCTTGACAGGGAATCAAACCTATGACCCTTCAGTCCAAAGGCCAACACTCTAACTGCTGAGCCAAACTGGCCAGGGCTGGGCTATTGATTTTATTGATTGTTTATTCTTTTCAAATAAAGATATTCTTTCAATAATTGTGAAAATGTTTTTAACTGGAGAGTAGCAGGCTTTTCCTAACTTTGGGAATTTCAAACCAAGAATTAGAAGCCAAATTTTGTTCAAAATAACATAGAATCTTTATATTTGCTATATTAAGTGACTACTATAATCAAAACATCAACAACAAAAACAATACAAGATACACAAATCTGATTGTTGGACTCGATTTAAACCAGTGAATATATAACATATAAATAAACTCATGTGGGTATTGATATATTAATGTATGCTATTTCTATTAAATTTACCAAATGATACTATATAGTTTTAAATTGTTGTTTTATCCTAGAGTTTCTGAGAGTTTACTTTTATTTTATCTTCCACAGCTGTATCACATCCTAAGTAACTCTCATATCCAGATTTTTTTTCTTATTAGATTTTACTTTTTCACTAATAAGAAATAATGGGGTTACTTTAGGACATGTCCTCGCTTATTTTGTTATGTAAATGATGGCATGTGAAGTTGACTTTACAAAGTATTTTCACTAATTTTCCTCTTCAGGGAAAAATCTCATTGTTTAATTGCATTCTGAATAAGGTTTCCAACAAAAATGTGTGGCCAAGCTACAAGTTTAATATATTGTGAATACTTTTCAATATCCATTACTCACCCAGGCTTTTCTTTATCCAACTCCTTCCTCCCCACCAAGTAGTAGACATTGATACCCGGCCTTGCGCTTCATAACTTCCCAATCTGGAGGTTAGATTGTTTCCTGCTTTCTCAGGAGCTGGCTAAGACCCAGATATAGGATTAAGCTGCCCCCTCATCCCTCAGTTTTTAAAGTATCCCTCAGCAAGACTAGAAGTAAAGGCAGTATTTTGCTTGTCAAACCTCTTTTAAATTAATCATATAAATTAAAAACCTTTTAAATTTTTTGCAAATCTTAAGGTATGCGCTGAAGAGGAGTTATAGCATATTTTTGGCACTAGAAGTATTTATAATTATAGGGTGTTGATTATATTTTAGAATTAAATCTTCTCTTCAAAATTATTTTGTCACTATTATTTTTCCTGTTTATAAGTGATAAACACAAAACTAAACGTGATTTTTAAAAGCTTTCTGAGACTATAGAGTTAGCAGTGAACTGATTTATAATTCAAATTCTATACATCTGATTCAGTCAGGTTCCAACAGTATAGCAATTTTTTCTTTCTGAACCTATAGCACTTACATACTGACGTTTTTACATCAGTAAAGGCAGTATTTTACATACGGAAGCTTTTAATAAAAAACAGGAGAACATTTTATATTTTGTGGCAGGTGACCAACCCAGTAGCAGAGCTATGAAATCTGTGCCAGCAAACTCTCTGATGCCCTCCACACAACACACATCAGAAGGTCTGACACATAATGTTCCTTTACAAAAACTGCCTGTCACTAAAAACCTCTGATGAAGGTTCATTGTTTACATTTTTACCATGTATCCCAGATTGTTGGGGAGATGTATCTGAATGTCATTGTAAAAGCAACCAAATGATAGTTCTGATTCCATAAATTGAAGAGTAACTTGTATCAGACTACTCTTAGGCAGATAGTAAAAGAAAATAATAACTGGACAAATGTAACAAAAATGTATTTGAAGGCTCTGGAAACTAAACAAGAATGAGCAAAAACTGGATGGAGTTTGGGTCTTAGGGATGGGGGGTGGACAGGCAATGATGAGATTCTCATTTATAGATCTTTTCCCTCTGAAAGTACCCCAAAATCCAAACAGCACCAGCCACGGTTATTTAGGATTAATGTATCAAGGGACAGATTTTTGGTTTGAATGACTTCAAATTGAGCAAAGAAATCCCAGAAAGGAGGTTAGCAACAGAAAAGGAGATCCTAAACAGCTATGTATAAACTCTTCTTAATTTCTTGATTGACCCTGGGCTAAGTATGTACAGTGGGATTCACCAATAATCAAACTAATCAGCACTAACCAAAATAAGAAAGTGAAAATTCAATACAAAAGTTTCCTCTGTTGCCCATTGAAGACAAATATAGTTTCAAGTTTGAGTCCTACTAAGAGGACCTTGGTAAAATCTCCCCCTTTTCACTTAAATCCCAGAAGGGTCATATTGTAGAAAAATACTGTACCAGAATTCAGAGATTTATGCTAAACCTGAAGGAGATATAACCTGACAAAATATAAAACCAAACCTCCAAAGGAAAGTTGACCAGTGTCCTACTGATGAGTCACTAATTTTGAATGACAAACTATAACAAAAATTAGCACTCTTCAGAGATAAATAACAGAATCCAGAGTCTCATTGGTGACCATATCATTTATACAGTAAAATAATCTGAGTATGCAAAGAATGAAGAGAAACTAACACATAATCCAGACACAAATCAGTCAATATAAAAGGACCCTGAAATGATGCAGATGTTAGAATTAGATGATAGGCAATTTAAAGCAACTGTTATATAAATAAATATGTCAAGACATAAAGGAAGTAATGATCATAAGTATTTAACAAGGAGAGAATCCCAAGAAAAAAATAAAAAACTTCAAAGAATTAAAATGGAAAACATATGCAAGAAAAAATAAATATATTGGAAAATTCACTGAAAGGGCTTCCAATATCTAAAGCTGAAACAATTTGAGCAACAAAATTAAGTAGTATTAGATTACAATCTAAAGTATGAAATTCATGTTCATGAGTCCATACTGATAAAGAAATGATTGCATAAGTTAATACATGGGGAAAAAATGTCAACTCTCTCATGCAGAAGAATTCTAAATAATTTATGTAGATACTTCACCCTAAAGGAGGTGCATAACTCTTTATGTTTGGGCTGCGCTCATAGATTTCCTTCAAATAATACAGTACATAGATGGAGGTAAAGAGTAACTTTACAATAGAGAAATCTAGCAAATGCTACTTTGGGCAGTTACCAGGTAGTTGAGCACTCATAAAGCATATTGATCTTGTAGTCCTGATGTGATATGATGAAAATAACACTTTATTTTTGTGATGTTTCTTCCCACAACCCATAACTTTATTTTATTCATTGAAAAAACATCAGATAACTTTCAGTAGTGAGGCGTCCTTAAATACACTTAACCAGTACTCTGCAAAATTGTTAAAAACAACAAAAATAAGGAAGACTTGAGAAACTGTCACCGCCCTGAGAAATCTAAGAAGACATAGCACTACATCTAATGTGGTGTTGTAGATGGGATCCTGGAAGAGAAAAAGGACATTAGGTGAAAACAAAGAAATCTAAATCAAGTATGGGCTTTAGTTGATAATGTATTGATACTGTTTCATTAATTTTAACATACACACTTTGCTAAAATATGAACTCTCTGTACTATATTCTCAATTTGTCTTTATACATCTAAAACTGCTTTAAAAATCAAAGTGCATTAAAAGTATATTGGATAAGTTTTACCACAGGTTAGAGATGGGAGAAGAAAGGGTTAGTGAATTAAAGAAGATCCATAGAAATTACTCAATCTTAAAAAACAAGAAAAAAATTTTAAATATAGACTCAGGAACTTGTCAGACAACATGAAAATGTCTGACATACATGTAATTAAATTCCCAGGAAGGGAGAAAAAATATTTTAAAATATAATAGCCAAAAATGTCCTAGGTTTGGAGAAAAACACCAACTTACAGACATGAAAAGTTTAACAAACTCCAAACAGGAAGGAACAGTGAAAACTATACCTAGATATATCATAGTCAAACTGATAAAATCCAAAGATTAAAAAAATATATTAATTAAACAGGAAGAAGAGGGTCAGTGGGGGGGGAAGAGGGGCATGTAATACTTTCAACAATAAAATATTATATATATTATATATTATACATACATACTCACACACACACACACACACACTCACACACACATGCATCGAATATCCAGAGAAAAAAGGACACAGCATTTGCAAAGGAATAAAATATAAATAGTGGCTGACTTCAGATAGATACAATGAAGGTAAGAAGACAATGTTTAAAATATTTTTAAATTAATGAAAATGAAAAAAATTTCAACTCAGATTTGTACAGTCAAAATAATTTGCACAGCCCAATAAATATATTTTTAGGTAAACCAAAGCTGAGAAGTTACATTTCTCAAGTCCTGTACCATGAGAAATACTGAAAGGAATTCTTCAGACTAAAGTGAAATAATACCAGATGAAAACAGAGATCTACAGGAAGGAAAGAAGACCGCCAGATAAGAGTTATTGATAAAATGAAAGGACTATATTTTTTCTCTTAATTTCTTTAAAAGAAAATTGATGGCTTAATGCTCAAATTATAACATTGAATTGTTAGGTTTATAAGTAGATTTAAAATATAGGATATCATGAATACATACAGTGGGGATGCATACATAATATAATTTCAAGTTCCTCACATGTCACATTAAAGGCTGAAATACTAACTCTAAGTAGCTTGTGCTAGGTGAAAGATACCTATTGTGATGTGTACAGCAAAAAATTGAAATCCTACAGCATATTTTTTAGAGCCATAAAATTAAATTTTCTATTAATTACAATAAATTAGCCAGAAGAGTTCAATAATTTTGGAGACTAAAAAATACATTTCTAAGTAATTAATGTGACCAAAAAATTCCCCCCAAATACATAATTTTTCATGTAATTAAATGAATTTAATTGGAATCACAACATAACTTATCAAATTTGTAAAATGCAGCTAAAATTGTGGTTAGAAGAAATTTTATAGCTGTAAATATGTTAAGAAAAGATGGAAGGTTTAAAATCAATTATATCATTTTTCATCTTATATAGCAAGAAAAGATGAACAATTTATACACAAATTAAGTAAAAGGAAGAAAATATTAAAAATGAATAGGTTTACTTTCTAAATAAGTAGAAAATGGGCAAACAATTATAAATTAATAAAGGCAAAACATTTTTAAAAAGTCAATTAATTAATAAACTATTTCAAGATTAGTCAAGGAAAAGGCAAGTTAGAAAATAGAAAATTAATAGTACTGGGCATTATATAAGGTATATCATTATAAATCATACTGAAAATACATGTGTAATAGAGGAATATTTATGACCAATCTTATTCCAAAAAACCTGAACACTTGGATGATATGGACAAATTCTTTGAAAAATAAAATATGCCTAAACTGACATAAAAGAAAATAGGAAGTCTGAGTAGCTCTATACTTATATCTATTAGCTCAATTGAATTTGTTATCAAAAACCGTCCTTCAGAGAAAACTACAAGCCAAATATTGATGAAGTATATTAAATATTAGATAACATTAATACAAAGTAAATTCTAAAGCAATGTCTAGTAGTTTTTATCAAAAAAGAAAAAGTAAGAGGAGCAGACCAAAAAAAAAAAAAAAAAAAAGGAAATTCAACTTACACTTCTACGCACCAAATTATGGCTCCATTTCCATCATTTCATTCGACATTAAATTCATTTCCTGTTTAGGCTCTTGCAATTTGTGTTCCACTCTGATAACTCTAACAAAACTAACTTCTTGGGAGGGTAAAAAATCTCTCTCTTTTTCTCTTCCCAAAATTTTACTCTGTCTCTAGATGACCTACATTGTGTCTAAGTTATTTTAGCTACAAATTTCTGTAATTATAGTATTGCCACAAAATTTTAGACACAGAAGACAATGGGATAAAGCTTGGAGAAGAAGTTTGGCTTAGAAGAGCTCTGTAATTGATATACAGGAAATGACTGAACAGTAACAGTCTTCTATGCTCCCAGGAAGATTTGGCCCTTACTCTTTATCAAATGACCATTCCTCCCTGCCATGATAAGAAACACCTATTTTTTAATTGAATTTATTGTGGTGACAATAGTTAATAAAATTGTTCAGGTTTCAAGTGTACAACTGTATAATACACCTGTATATTGCATCATGTGTTCACCACCCCAAGTCAAGTCTTCTACCATAATCATTTATTCTCCCCTTTACCCTCTTTTACCTCCCCCCATTTCCCTTTCCCTCTGGCAGTCACCAAATCATTGTCTGTGTCTGAGTTTTTGTTTGTTTTTTTGCTTAATCCCTTCATCTTTTTTACCCAACGCCCCCCGCCCTCTGACAGCTGTCAGTCTTTTTTCTGTATCTATGAGTCTGTTTCTAATTTGTTTGTTAGTTTATTTTGTTCATTAGATTCCACATATAAGTGAAATCATATGGTACTTGTCTTTCTCTGACTGGCTTATTTCACTTAGCATAATACTCTCCAGGTCCATCCATGCTGTCACAAATGGTAAGATTTTCTTCTTTTTTACAGCCAACTAGTATTTCATTGTGTAAATGTACCACAGCTTTTTTATCCACTCATCTACTGATGGGCACTTGGGCTGCTTCCAAATCTTGGCTATTGTAAATAATGCTGCAATGAACATAGGGGTGCATATATTCTTTCGAATCAGTGTTTCCAGTTTCTTTGAAACTACTCCCAGAAGTGGAATTGCTGGGTCATAAGGCAGCTCCACTTTTAATATTTTGAGGAAACTCCACAGTGCTTTCCATGGTGGCTGTACCAATCTGCATTCCCACCAACAGTGCACAAGGGTTCTCTTTTCTTCACATCCTCACCAACACTTGTTTGTTGGAAACACCTACTTTTAAAAATGGGATTTTAAGTAGTAGTACTACAATAAGCCGAACAAAATTAAATGGTTTTTTTGAACATTACTTAAAAGAACAGAATCTTTACTAGATTATAACAGCCATGTTTTAAAAAGTGTCTCCTTATATTAATCTGAAGACTGAAAAGATTTTTAGATTTTTGTTATAATATCATTTTCAATTGTTTATAACTTTCAACCAATATGAAATTTATTCAGCAAAACAATTTTATTTTATTTTTAAATTAAATTTATTAGGGTGACATTGGTTAATAAGATTATATAGGTTTCAAGTATATGTATATTTTTATAATATATAATCTGTATATTGCATCGTGTGCCCACCACCCAAAGTCAGATCATCTTCCATCACCATAAATTTGACCCCTTTTCCCTTTACTACCTCCCAATCCCCTTCCCTTTGGTAACCACCATATTGTTGTCTATGTCTATGAGGTTTTATTTCTCTTGTTTGTTCATTTGTTATTTTCAGTTTTATATAACACATATAAGTGAAATCATATGGTTCTTAACTTTTTCTGACTTATTTTGCTTAGCATGATATTCTCAGTATCTATCCATGTTGTCACAAATGTCAATTTCATCTTTTCTTATGGCTGAGTAGTATTCCATTGTATACATTTCTCATTGTGAAAGCAGCATCTTTCTCACACTAAAGAATATAACTATACACGAATGACTAATATCTTTCTGACTTGATCCTTGATATTACAAGGGAGTTTAGGAAAAGCCTTCTATGTACTTGCCTGATTTTCAAGCCTGATTGTCTTCAGTTGTTTATCAAGGGCTCCATTACTTGCCCTTTGCTCTCCTGGAGTGCTTAGGACTCCTGGCTCAGCTTTACATGGAAAGTTTAAGGAAACATGAAATTAGAGAAAACTAAGTGAAATAATTTAATATTTATAACACATTACTTTTTAACAATTATTTCTTTTGAAGCCACGCACAGATTCCTTTTCTTCACCTTATTATTTATATATATAAGATTTGCAATAAAATATCACCATTAAAAACATGCTTCAAGCATTTATTTTTACAAAAGCCAGTTTTATGTGCTTCCTTTGAGTTTTGTATAATAATTGCCTTATCTCCAGTTCCATCCATATCCTCAAATTTAATAAAAACATGTTCCCAAGATTTCAGTAGTTACAAAAAGGGGCATGCATCTAATCATATTATAAATTTTTCTTTGGCACAATTTCTATAATTTAATAGTTCGCAATAAATAAAATATTTCCTGTTATTTTCTATGAAACCATAGTCAAACACAGCCAAATATCTGAGGATGAACAAGAATCAGTGAACTTAAGAGATCTTAGCCATTTATTCTGCTTTTGCCAATGCTATGGGCCACAAGTATATCTCTAAAGTATCTCTGAAAGACTATGATATAGTCACAATTTGAATTCTTCTAATGACAGGAGCTTCATTACATCACAAGGAAGTTTTTATACTTGCTTATTTTTCTTTATTTTTTCTTTATTGATTTTAGAGAGAGAGGAAGGGAGAAGGAGAGAGAGATGGAAACATCCATGAGAGAGAACACTGATTGGCCACCTCCTGCATGCCCCCTACTGGGAATTTGGCCCACAACCTGGGCATGTGCCCTGGCCAGAAATCGAACCGACGACCTCTTGGTGCATGGGTCAACGCTCAACCACTGAGCTACACAGGCTGGGCTATACTTGCTTATTTTTAAAGTTCTGATTTTAGAAGAATCATTGTATATAGAACCAATTTCTACCTTCAACTTTGACTGATTACTTGTAATACCATTATCGGCAGTTGTACAGTCAATGACAACCTCTCCAATATTAATGACAATCACTTCTCTTCGTAGTCCTATTGTCTTCACCAACAGTTTTACACATTTCTTACAGCCCCATCTCAAGAAACACATCCTTTTTTTCCCCTTCAGTATATATGTATATATGTATATATGTTCTTGGTTACTTTAGCTAATCTTTATTTGGTGTTTCCTTGCCCTGATACTATATAGCTATCCTTATCATTCTTATCCTATTAAGATGCTTTTCTTCGCCAGTGGTATAATTGACTACCACCATTTAAGAGAATGACAATTTAAGAAACTCTATTCCTCTATCTTTCTGCAAAAAAAAAAAAAAAAAAATGTTGATTTCCCTAATATAAAGTAAAAAAGAAGAAAATTAAAATGATCAAATTGTGTTTATTTTCTACTAAATCTATATAAAGCAATCAGGAGACAGACTTGACTGAACTGCCCTGGACTTTGTGTTCTTATGCACACATACATCAAATGGGTACATGGACTCTGTAAATTCAGGCACTTCTTCTGTTTTATAGAATGTATCTTAAACTTCCCATGATGCAGTTTTCTCTAAAATACAATATGGATAACTCAAGTCGGCACATTTTCATTAGTGAAATGGAAGTGTGGACAATTCACTTTCAAATTGACCTTTCTGATTAAACACAAATATATCAAAAGAAAAGTTGGCAAAGAAACATTTCCCTTAAGAACAGGAACAAGCAGAGATGTCCACTTTCGCCACTCTTATTTAACATAGTATTGGAAGTCTTAGCCACAGCAATTAGACATGAAGAAAAAATAAAAGGGATTCAAATTGGAAAGGAGGAAATGAAACTGTCATTATTTGCAGATGACATGATATTGTATCATGAAAACCCTAAAGACTCCATCAAAAATCTACTAGACTTAATAAATGAATTTGGCAAAGTAGCAGGATACAAAATTAATGTCAAGAAATTGGCGGCATTCTTATATACCAACAATGAACTCACCGAAAGAGAAGCTAAAAAAACAATCCCATTTACCATTGTGGCAAAAAAATTAAGATACCTAGGAATAAACTTAACCAAAGAAGTAAAGGATCTCTTCACAGAAAACTACAGGTCATTGAAAAAAGAAACAGAGGAAGATATAAAAAAGTGGAAGCATATACCTTGTTCATGGATTGGAAGAATTAACATCATTAAAATGTCCATACTACCCAAAACTATATATAGATTTAATGCAATCCCCATCAAAATACCAACGATATCCTTCACAGAACTAGAACAAATACTCCAAAAGTTTATATAGAACCAAAAAAGGCCCTGAATAGCCACAGCAATCTTGAAAAAGAAAAACAAAGTAGGAGGGATGACATTACCAGACATCAGGTTATAATACAAATCCACTGTAATCAAAACAGCCTGGTGCTGGCACAAGAACAGGCACATAGATCAATGGAACAGAATAGAGAACCCAGAAATTGACCCAAGACAATATGCTCAATTAATATTTGACAAAGGTGGCAAGAGCATACAGTGGAGTCAAGACAGCCTCGTTAATAAATGGTGTTGGGAAAATTGGACAGCTATATGCAAAAAAATGAAGCTAGACCACCAACTTACACCATACACAAGAATAAACTCAAAATGGATAAAAGACTTATATGTGACTCGTGATTTCATAAAAATCCTAGCAGGCAGAAAATGCAGGCAGCAAAATTTCAGACATCATACGCTACAGAATTTTCACTGATACATCACCTAAGGCAACAGAAATAAAGGAAAAAATGAACACATGGGACTACATCAAACTAAAAAGCTTCTGCACAGCAAAAGAAACAACCATCAAAATGGAAAGGGAACTCATTATATGGGAGAGTATAATTGCTAATGATACATCAGATAAGGGGTTAATTTCCAAAATATATAGAGTACTCACACAACTCAACAAAAGGAAGACAAAGAACCCAATTAAAAAGTGGGCAGAGGACCTAAAGAGACACCTCTCCAAACAGGACATACAAATAGCCAAGAGACATATGAAAAAATGCTCAACGTCACTAATCATCAGAGAGATGCAAATTAAAACAACAATGAGGTATCACCTCACACCTGTCAGAATGGCCACCATCAACAAATCATCAAACAAGTGCTGGCAAGGGTGTGGAGAAAAGGGGACCTTAGTACACTGTTGATAGGAATGTAGACTGGAGCAGCTACTATGGAAAACACTATGGTGTTACCTCAAAAAATTAAGAATTGAACTGCTATTTGACCTAGTGATCCCACTTCTAGGAATAGACCCTAAGAAGCCTGAAACACCAATCAGAAAGATAATATGTACCCCTATGTTCATAGCAGCACTATTTACAATAGCTAAGATCTGGAAACAGCCCAAGAGTCCATCAGTAGACGAATGGATAAAAATGCTGTGGTACATATACACAATGGAGCACTATGCAGCTGTAAGAAAGAAAGATCTCTTATCCTTTGAGTCAACATGGAGGGACCTGGAAAGTATTAAGCGAAACAAGCCAAGCAGAGAAAGACAGATATCAATCATATGATCTCACTTATTTGTGGAATATAATGAACTAAACAAACTGATGAACAAAGTAGACCCAGAGTCATGGATGTAGGGCACAGACTGACAGTCCTCAGAAGGGGTGGGGGGAGGAGGGCATAAACCACAGAACTTATATGCATGTATGCATAACCGATGGACACAGACAACAAAGCTGGGGACAGGGTGGGAGGGGATGGGGAGGAGGGAGTCAATGGGGGGAAAAAGGAGACACATCTGTAACAAAAATAAATTAATTAAAAAAAAGAATATGTATAGATAAAAACTAAATAAAATGCCAAAGTGTTGTCAACCTAAATGAAGAAATGCAATGTGAACAACAATAAACACTAACTTTTGTCTATCATTTTGGGGGAAAAAAAAAAAACGTTATTTGCTTTTTGTCACTGGTAATTTACTGTGTGTAATCTGTATGATCACTTCTTTCAGAAAAGCAATTTGAAGAAATATATTAAATGCCTTATATATATTCACATGCTTAAAAATGGTGATTTGCCTCTCTAAGAATTTATCTTATAGGATAGTTCAACATACCCACAAATATTTCTGTTTAAGTATAGTCATTGTGTTATTGTTTGTAATAGCAGGAAATATGTGCATCCTAGATGATAAAAGTTAAGGGTAAATGAAATGTTCAATGCATTTATTTCATGCAGTAGATTGTGTATATCCATTATACTCCAACTTTCTGAGCAATATTTTCTGACATTTAATATTCTCATAATTTATTTTTGAAAGAAAAGACCACCAGATATAACCCTAATTAGGAATATAATAAAGATTACAGAATATTATATGGAGTTTTAAAACTTTATATTGCATAAACTGGAAGAAGATACACCACGATAGTAATGTCAGTATCTACATTGATTTGGCTAAAGACAGGGCAGACATTTCCAGGGAAATTAACAAGATAAAGGAAAAACTGGTTGAATTATGTCCCCCACAGTAATACCCAGTACCTCGACAGTGAGTGTATTTTGGATAATATTTAAAGAAGTAATTAAATTAAAACAATGCAATTAGGATCGCCCTAATCTAATATGACTAGTGTCCCTGTAAAGAAGAGATTTGGACACAGGCACATATTCACCAAGGAAAGACCATGTGAAGACAGAGGAAAGATGGCTATCTGTGAGTCAACGAGCGAGACCTCAGAAGGAATGGTTGCTGTTGGGAGTTTCTAGGAATGAATTCCTTAGTCTGAGGAAGGGTAAGCACTTGTACCACCCACATTGCAACACAGCACAGTAACAATTTGACATCCAAGCACCATTTAAGTGGTATCAGACTACATGTACATCCCTGTGCCTCAGGTTGCTAAGCTCCACTCTCATTCCTACTTCAAAGGAGACATTTTAGAATTGTTAATGCTTTCTTAAGAATATAAGTCAGATGTGTTGATAAAAGAAAAAAAATGAACATGTAGTTTAAAAAAATAAAAATCACCTCCAATAACACCATCAAGGGAGAACTGTTCTGTAGGTGTGTAGCTTTCTATACTCTCCTGTGCATTTACCAGTTTTTTAAACGGATCAACTGTACGTACTGTTTTGTAACGTTTTTTCACTTGACAATACCATGACTATCCTGCCATGTCAAAGGTATTATTACTACATCTTTTTTAATGGCTTCAAGGTATTCCATCATATGTACCTCCTTTTATTAAACTACTCTTGATTTTTAGGGGTTTTCCCCCCCAATTTTTCACTAATAAAATGCTTTAAAGCACACTTTTTAAAAAGAAGAAGAAGAAAGAATCAACTCTACTAACATCTGATCTCCAACTTCTAGCCTCTCGCACTGTGAAAACACAGATTTCTGGTGTTTAAGCCACCCGGCTTGTGGTGCTTTGTTATGGCAGCCCTAGCAGACTAACACAAAACATAATCACTAAATAAGTAGATAAGAACAACTGGAATTTGCTGATTATGCAAACCACAGGGTCTATATAAAATCAGAACTACGACTATAAAAGTGGGAAGGCTTAATTGTTGCCAGATTATTGCATTTTATTTTTGCTGTCTCAGTCTTGGGACTGATCTTTTTCCTTTTGGCCTGATTGTCCTTTTAAAACAGCTGGTCTTTTCCAAAAGTCCAACAAAGTTTCTATATGCAACAGCTGACTGAGGACATCAAGATTTTGTGGGTTTTTTCCAACTTTAATGATTCCAAAGCAGAAAAACCTTACACTTGAAAGCTTTAAACTAGGTTTGTGATTTTCGAGCCTGAGACTTGAATTTACCTTCAGAGCAGGAAATTTTATTGTTTGCAGCTAGGCGCTTAATGGGCTTTCGATTATGCAATGTTTAAGTAAAGTTCCCATTCTGGGATGTTGATTCCCCAGACATCCTGGCTCCAAGAAACTAAACTGTGCTACCAAATAATATAAAAGACTCTTCATTCATTATGTCTGTAGATTAGAATCCCACTTAGAAATGTTTCTTTTATAAATATGTGTTTAGACTGTACTTTCCCTAATTATATTTATTGTTTCTTGGCAAATGCATTGTGTGTGTGGTCTTGTTCTAGTATTTGCTCAAGTTATTGAAAGTAAGGGTGCTGTGATATATGTGGGTGCTATGCTAGCAGAGGGACCAAAAAGACAACCCAACTGGGATTGTAGAGTCTGCAATTAAAGGTCCATGCATGGAGTTGTTTTTATGTGGAACAGCTCAGATATGAGCAAATGTGATGACATACAGGATCCGTGTGTTCTGATGGATTGCATTCATGAAATCCATGAAATCCGAAGGCAGGGCCAACCTATGTATGTAGAAAGTGCTGCTGCTTTCCATGAAGGGAGGTGGAATTCACAAGCCCAGTCATCTTGGAAAATAGCCCGTCCTAGGACAGAAAATGAGCATGAGAGAAGTATTCTTTAGACTTGGTAAGGGAGAAGGGTAGCAATACAATTATTTTCTTGAACCCATGTGTAAGTTCAGATGCTTAGCCTCAGGTAAGACTCACTCCATAATATGCTCACAGGGCAACACTACAATGGCTTCCGGAGCTTGGAGGGGAGGCAAGCCTAGTCACGGGGTCTGTGCAGCACAAGAGCGCCCATGGTTTGTTCTCACTCCCAATTACTAACCTCATATTCACTCATTGATTTTCAAATGCTGTAAATGTGACTGTGCCTCCAAATAGTAGACTAAACACTTGATTACCTAGGTTCATTTATGAAAGGATTTTTCTAATTAATGAAACAGAGCCCACTGATTGTAGGAGTCAATGTGACTAATAGCATGAAATCAACATTCTAGTTTGATGTTGGAATCCAAAAAGATTTCTGGCTTTCACTTAGATTCTCTATGCTTCTGTTCCTAAATAAGGGACTTGAACAAGATGATTATTATGGTCAACTACCAGTGGTAGTATCTTCTGGTTTATTAAGTGCTAATGACAAAAAAGAATTATTATTTTTGCATAACAATATTGTGCTGAGTTGAATACATGAAGAGGGGGTTATGTAGATTTAATGAGACTCAGAACTGAACTGGAATGGATGACAGAAGAGGTCCTTCTTGATTATTTCTTCTTAGAATAAAAAAGCATGGTAGGAATGTACTATTGTTCTTCTCCTCATTCTCCTTTATTTCTCCCACAAGAAGACTGTAAATTCTAAGTAAATTCTTGATAATTTCCTGGAAAATGAATTGAGTTGATACACAAGTAACTTTCTAAAAACTCTAAAAGTGTCTCTAGAAAATAATTGTATTGTCCCCCATTTCCCATTCTCATCATCTTCAAAGCTTTCTCCATGATTTCCACATCACAGATACCATAGTTCAGTCAAACACTTTTTGTTCATATTGCCCTTTAGTCTCTTTCAGAAGTTTTCCTGGATAACACATGTCTCAATTTTTTAACAATAAACATTGGTATATTTTTAGTATGGCTCCGTTTAGAAAACATAGACCTATTAGGTATTTTAAGGATAGAAATACACATAATGTAGATATTAGCTATAATATAGAGGTATAATTGAAAAGTTTGCAGGAGTAAGTTCTAAAACTGAAAAGGAGAATCACTCATTTGTAGCCACCACTGAACTTGAAAAAAATTGATTTTCAAAGCTTCTTAAAGTAAGGGAGACATGTCAATAAGCCTCTTTTTCTTGACACCCAAGGTTGTTACCTCTTGGACCTACCTAAGCTGCAGCAACATTGAGCTGCAGAGAGATTGTCTATGCCTCATATCTGCCTTCTGATCTTGCTTGAGAGCCTCTGGTTAGATAACTCCAATTCACTTACAGTACCAAAGCTTCAGAGAATTCTAGAAAACAAGGTTTAACCTTCCTAGCCTCTTTAAACAGAAGGGTGATGAAATGGGGATTGAAAGCCAATCTGTGCCCAGAATGCACAGATGCTGGCTTCTCTGTTTTTCTCTTCATTTTGCCTCTTCTTTTCCCACCCAGGGAGTCAATATGTTGGCTGTTCCTATGTTGTGTTCCATGGTTTACATATATGAATTATCTTCCTATAACTTCTCCCTAAGTAATAGCATACTACATGCCGCATTTGTTTGCTAGGACTGCCGTAACAAAGTACCAGAGACTGGATGGCTGAGACCATAGAAATTTATTGTCTCACAATTCCACAGGATAGAAGTCTGAGATCAAGATGTCAGAGTTGGTTCCTTCTGACTGAGGACTGTAAGGAAGACTCTGTTCTATGTCTATCACCTATCTTCTGAAAGTCTGCTGACAGTTTTTTCTCATTCTTTTGCTCTGCTTTATCCTTTTCATTTCCGCCTTCATCTTCACATGGTGTTCTCCCTCTGTGTCCATCTCAAAATCTCTTCTGTTTATAGAACTCCAGTCATATTGGATTAGGGGCCATTGTCACTTAGCTAATTACATCTGCAAAGACTCTATTTCTAAATAAAGTTACACTGTGAAATACTATGGATTAGCACTTCAGTATATAGATTGGTGGGGGGAACAATTCAACCCACGATACAATTGATTTTGAATAAAGTTTTTGTTTGTCTTAATTAATGGTCTGTTTACAATGAACATTTACTTAACCATAACCTGGTATCTCTGGAAATCATTCAAGGTCAGTGCCAGCACTAGGTAACCCACAACAAGTAAACTCTGTTTTGCATCCTATGCAAAGATTTTCTTCCCCAAGCCAATGGGTTGTAAGTGGTGAATTTGAGAAATAGCAAAAATACAGTATCTTATCTTTTTGAGGCCAAAGTATATTCATTTGTTTGCTTTAATTAATCTATATTTCCCACGCTTTTTGACATAAAAAAGGACATGTTTTGTTTCTATTATTTTTTTCTCTCTTGGTTTTTCTTTGAAGATTTTTAATCCCCTAAGAATGGTGTGTGTTAATAAAGGAAAGCCCAAATTAAAGGAAGCAAGTGGTTTGGCAGTTGAAAAACAGTTAGAATTAGGTTTGCTAAAATATCTTTCCACTGCCATGTTTTAACTTGTTTTAATAGTACTGAATATATCTTTTTATTAGTTGTCAAACAGCCTATGATTATTTACCTGTCTGTTAGGTGCATCTATTATAGGGAACACAGAGGGGAGATTCTTTCCCTTTAGGAGACTGTTAATTTGCTGAGTGTGGGTTACTTAAAAACCAGTTTTGGCTCATGTTAGTGGAAAGTCACTCAGTGGGGAGAGGAGAGGGCAGTGTTCTTATTCCCTTATCTGTATAATGAGTATTTAGTTTCCATGGTCATTGCAAGTTCAGATCAACAGCAATAGTGTTGTAACAGAGTTCTACTTTTTATTCAAACTTCTGGCAAGCCGTCCTTTCATTTCACTTTCTTAAATAGAACAATTGAAGATGCCGATTTTGTTTTTGAGTGGGCCTAGGCTCAAATAGAAGCTTGGCAACTACATCAGTTGTGTTGTTTAAATCCTACAGTTTCAGTTTCCTCAAGCACCAAGTGAAGATGATAGGACTTATCTCACAGTTTTATAATAGTGAGGATTGAAACTAAGTAAGGTCGTGTATGGAAAGTATTTAGTATAGTGCCTAAGTTCAACTCATTCAGGAATAATTTCTTCTTCTTGAGATGTTTGATAATTCTTTCTCATTGTGATTTATCAATTTCATCACCCTCTATCTCATCCTAGTTTCTGTTACCAGTCTAAGTTCCCTAAGTGTGGAAAGTTTTGGGTATTCTGTTTTCTTATTTGCAGATTGTCTCTTTGTGATCTATTTTTCTGTGTAGCAAATTCTCACTCATTTCCAATTAATTTCTTCTTTTCTCTAGAGCAGTTTTCTTCTTTTTAATTTTTATTGTTCACAATGCTGCTTTTGTTATTTACTGCTTCTGATGGTAATTATATTGGGCATGGTTGGTTGACTTCTCAGCATCCATTCCACCAATGCCTCCCCATGTAGGAGTCATGAGGTTTATGTGTTTGATTGACTCTTCTCTCAACTCCAGGGATGGAACCTGATGATCCAAGATAAGCCATAAAATGTTATGCCCCTTGGGTTAACTGGTTCAGGGTTGGACATAATCTGATTGTTTCCACCAGACTCAAGCCAAGTTGTGAAAAGGGTACTCTCCCTTCTGCATGGTGTTTAGGGCTTATAGGGTTTAATTATGCAACTGCTGCATGTATTTTGCTGCCCTAAAAGAAGCTAAGCCCAGACCAAAATCAACCTTATAAGGAGAGAAATGCTGAGAGAGAAACTGGGAAAGCACACAAGAGCTCTGATCAAGCTCTGCCTAAAGTTTGACTTGAATGAAGATTCAAGTGAGACAATATATTTTCTTAAGAGTTAAGTAACTTTACATTGGATTTTCCTTCACTTAAAACTTGGAACATTTTAACCCATTTACTTTTCTGTATTATTATTTCCATTTTGTTCCACTGACTTTTTAGTTTGTCTGTTTACATTCAACACTGTGTGTTCTTTTATTTAAATAAGAATAAACAACAGGTTCAAAACTCTGGTTATAAGGATGCTCAAGGAACTTAGTGAGAACATCAACAACATAAAAAAGGACCAGTCAGAAATGAAGGATGCACTAATTAAAATAAAGAATAATTTACAGGGAATCAATAGTAGAGTAGGTGAAGCCAAGAAGCAAACCATTGATTTGGAATATAAGGAAGCAAAAAACACCCAATCAGAACAGCAAAAAGAAAAAAGAATCCAAAAAAAATGAGAATAGTGTAAGGAGCCTCTGGGACAACTTCAAGCATACCAACATTCTCATCATGGGGGTGCCAGAAAGAGAAGAGAGAGAGCAAGAAATTGAAAACCTATTTGGAAAAATAATGACAGAAAACTTCCCTAACTTGGTGAATGAAGCAGACATACAAGTCCAGAAAGCACAGAGAGTCCCAAACAAGATGAACCCAAAGAAGCCCACACCAAGACACATCATAATCAAAATGCAAAATGTTAAAGACAGAGAGAATCTTAAAAACAGCAAGAGAAAAGCAGTTACCTACAAGGGAGCTCCCATAAGACTGTCAGCTGATTTCTCAAAAGAAACTTTGCAAGCCAGAAGGGAGTGGCAAGAAATATTCAAAGTGATGAATAACAAGGACCTACAACCAAGATTACACTATCCTGCAAAGCTATTATTTAGAATCAATGGCCATATACAGAATTTCCCAGACAAGAAAAAGGTGAAAGAGTTCATCACCACCAAACCAGTATTATATGAAATGTTGAAGGGCCTCTTGAAGAAAAACAAAAGTATGAACAATAAAATGGCAATAAATACATATCTGTCAGCAATTGAATCTACAAACCAAATGAACAAGCAGAACAGAAACAGACTCATAGGTACAAATAACTTTTTGTTGGTTGCCAGATGGGAGGGAGTTTGGGGGGATGGGTGAAAAAAGTGAAGAGATTAAGTACAAATTGGTTGTTAGACTGATGCACCTCAAAGGGAAGGGGGAGGGATGGGAAGAGATAAACCAAAGAACTTATATGAATATGTGCATAACCAATGGATACAGACAATAGTATGGGGAAGGCAGGAGGGGGGCGGGAGCAGGGAGGAGGGGGTCAGTGGGGGACATCTATAATATATTCAGCAATAAAGATAAGTTTAAAAAAGAAAAGAAAAGAATAACAGTTATTTTCTAAAGTTATACTATATTTTCTATAAAAATATTTGGGATAAAATTGCATCATTCCTCTTAATGTTTTATAGCACTTTTATAATTTTGTAATATTTGAATAATTCTTATTTTTTCTTTTATCCATATTTCCAAAAGGATAATTTACAGATCCTTGTTATTGTTGCTAAAATTTTTTTTTTTTTCATTTTTTGCTCAGATAGAGTAGGAGGGAGAGAGAGGAAGAGAGAGAGAGAGAAACATCGACGTGAAAGGGTCACATCGAGTGGCTGCCACCCGCACAACCAACCAGGGCCGGGGACAAACTGCAACCGAGGTACATGCCCTTAGCGGGAACCGAACCCGGGTCTCTCTGGACCGCAGGCCAACGCTCTAACCGCTGAGCCAAACCGGCCAGGGCGCTAAAATTTTATTTACTATTTCTCAGACAGTCTTGAGTTATTTTATGGACTTTATAGCAAGCAGTTTGAACGTTCATTCCAGCATTAATAAGGAAGGATTCAGTCTTAATCTTGAGTGGTCTTGACTATTGCAGGCTTTCATATCTTCATAGATCAGGTTTTGCATCGCCTGGTTCTTATGTCTTAAAATCTGCTAAATCCCATCCCTGTAAGGGAATGTGATCTGAAATCAATTCTCATCACTGACTTCAAAATAACAATTTACCCCTCCTCCAACTCCACATCCCCTTTACGCTGCTCTATTTCCTTTAAAGCACAGCACAGGTCACTTTCTTATATACTCTACATTCTCCTTTCACTGTTTTCATTGTTATTGTCTGTCTCTCTCTGTTAGAATGGAAGATTTTCACATTTAGGCTTTTTCTCTTTTGTTTTAATGGTATATTCCAATATTGATTGGAACATATGAGGTTCTGAATGACCATGAGATGAATAAATACACCTATACGTATACAGACATACATACATGCACCCAGAAGGTTTATCTCTGGCTCATGTTAGGTTTTACAAAGATAGGATTATATTATGCACTTTTTTCTGTATGTTGTTTTGTTTTTTTTTTTTTACTCATTATTATAAATTATGACCATGCCTCCATATTATATATTGAGAGCTTGTTGTTGTGGTTATTTAACCTACACATTATTACATAATCAAGATGTACTGTAATTTCCTGATTCCTTACTATACTGATAAGCATTAGGTATATTTCTATGTTTCCATTTTTGCCAGTAAAGCTTTATCATTATAAATCAAGTACTGCTACCATTGTATTTAAAGGGTAGCACTATGACACTAGGGAAAACATTTAAAAAAAAATTTTAAGGTAGAAGATGCACAAAAAATAATATCTCAACATCTACTTAATTTTTAGACTAATTTTGAAATTTTGTTTCCATACATTTAAGGTCTTTTTTTCCTTTCTTTTTCTGTGTAGTAGTGATACATATCCTTTGCCTATTTTTCTCTTTATTATTTGTATCTCTTAACCATTTATAGACGTCTCTACTGGTGATATTCAACCTTTGTCTTCCATGTGTTGTAAAATTTTCCTGTCTATCACTTTTCTTTTGACATTTGTATTAAATAACAAATTTCTGTATGCTATAATTTTTTTATTGTAACTTTAAAATATTGTTTACTTGGTCACCCAGAATTTATTGCTAGTTTATTTGGTATAACTGTTGACTTCCATCCTGTATTATAACAGGATACTTTTATTCAAAAGCAACTTGAAATACAAAGTGATGAATTGTCCTCGTTAAAATAATTTATAGACAGTATAGTCACTGAGAATTTAGATGTAATAAAGATTTTAGGTTCAATCACTTTTGTAATATTTTCCTGCTGTTCTTTATAAAACATAACCTCAGTTTTGAGGCATTTAAATATAGACCACTAAAGTACTGTTAGACTTTCTTTTACATTCCCTAATGTTATTAGAGTTTTTGAAACAACATTTAAAATTCCTTGCCTACTTAAGTGTTGATAAAGATAAAATATAAGACTTTTAGAAGCAAAAGTAGGCAGAACAACCTCAACATTTCAATGGCTTAACAAGATAAAAGATTATTTCTTGCTCACACAATAGTCCAACACAGAACTAATCCTTGAGATTAGACAGCTCTTCTGGGAGTCTCCCCTCCAAGTGGCAATTTAGGGTTTTAGGTTCCTTTCCTCCTTTGTTCTACGTCTTTGCAGTCATGCCGTTTTACTGGGAGACACAAATACAAGTGAGGGATTGTTTGGAAACACATATGGGCGTGTAAGCATCATACTTCATTTCTAGCCATTTCTTGAGCACTCATTGACCACTAAGTCACATTCCCACCCAACTAAAAAAATATCTGGGAGGGATTTCAGAAACACAACTTCTCTACCACAACAATGAAGCTAGAAATTTATACAAGGGATTTATTTTTCTTAAAATTTAATTATTATCTAAAACCATAATTAAAAACTATTTAGAATTTAAATCTAGGCCAGAGTCATGATTTTTTTGGTTGTTTTGGGGGTTTTTTTGTTTTTGTTTTTTGGGGGTTTTTTTTGGAGGGTTGCCTGCTCAGTGTTCACGTTCCCACTCATTTAAAAACTCTCACTACCTAGTGATGTCGACTGGAACACTAATTGCTAACTGTGTGCCAGTTTAAATGGAGCCTTGGCATCAGGGAGCCAAGAAGAACATGACTCATAACCATTGAAAATTAGTTTTAGAGACCTTTTGAATATTAGTTACATAATAATAGTAGTTAATATTTGAGAGAATGTGATAAATGCTTTTCATTTAATCAAATAGCTTAAGATATAAAATAATATATCTGTATATCAATATGCACATCCATAACTCTATATCTATCTATTTATCTGTGAAAATTAGTTATTAAGTAAAGTAGTCATATCCTTATATTTTATTTTTGATCACTCTAATATAAACTACCAGTTAGATTCAGATTGATACCCTGTCTCTACAGACTTCTTTGTTCATGGCTAACCACTGTACTCTCATTTATAGTCTTGGTTTTCTCCCATCCTTATGATGAAAGCTATGGCTATTCAGGCCACTCAAATTTATACCTCATTACTAAGTGATACTGTCACCTTGACCTTTGCTGTATTCTAATATCTGTACTAATGTCTATTTCCAGAGATGGGATCTACACCTCACAGCTCACATCTGTTTACTGGTCTTCCATTGTATACTGTGAGCCTGGGTCTTAGTCTTCCTGATTTCATCCTAGTACCAAAGTCTAATCCTATATTCATGTTTGGTGGCTAGCGCTCTGCTACCTTATGATAATCATCTCTGATTTGGTCTGCCTGTATGAAAACCCAACTTCACTTACAGATGTCACTGCCTGTTTGAATAGCCTTGTCTAAATTGGACCTTCCTCATGCCTACCAAAGTCAGCTACCCCAAGCAGTTCTTGTATTAAACTTCAAACTAATAACCTCCATTAGATCGGGCTTCTTAGGTCCTGACTCCATCCATGAATCAATCTAACTCTAAACTCTTTCATCTTCTTCTCTACCCAATTCTCCTCTCCTTGATGGGTCTATACCCAGGACTATTTCACATCTCAGCTAGCAATGCTGTTTGTGTGTCTGTGTGCACATGTGTATGCCTATGAGTGTATGTGTGTATATGTGTTTACTGTATTTGATAATAAGGGAGACATTAATTTGGATGCTTTGCTCACTTATCTTCATGTGTTTATTTCTGTTGTATACTCACTTTAAACAGATTAACTTTCTTTAGTGAATTTAAATTAAGTTATATTTTATTGGTTGCAACTACTAATGTCTTCCCTTGTTTGTTTATGGTATTAAAGTCAGGGCTTCAAAGAATTCTGTGGTTATTAATTCCAGTTTGAACATGCAGATGGGGCCACCCAAGTGACTGTTTATTTTCTTTAACTTATTAGATTGTTACTGTGTAGAGAGGTGCCAAGCACATCTGAACCCAGACTAAGCCGTTGGAGAGCATTGCGTTGTCTTGGCTTTGGAAAGCATGGCAGGATCAAAGAGACCAATATATCTGATTTGTTGGATGTTACAGCTTATCTTGAATAATGGAATAGAGATTTAGCAACATTGCTTCTACTGCTCATGGTGATTGACTTGACTGACCTCTTCAGTCTCAGCATGGTTCTGCTTAAGGCTATATTCTGGGAATGCTAGAGGAATCAACATTAAGCTTCTTGAAAGATTTACAAGTGTTTTGTCAAAGATTTTGCACTAAAATTTAGAGAAGTCATACTGGTTTTTAATCTGTTGCTTAATATGGTTATTGTTTGTATTCTGTATCTACATATTCCCTCTCTTTTGAAACTCTAGGCCTGTGTATCTAACTTTTGTTGTATAAAAATGAACTATTTTATGTAGATGTATAAATACATCTACATGATCTCTTCTCTATTTATATCTTTAATCCAAGCACCCAGTGTTTCCCTTCATCTCTATTGTTTTTTTCTTTTTTTTTTTTTTTTGTTTTTTTTTGTTCAGATAGAGTGGGAGGGAGAGAGAGGAAGAGAGAGAGAGAGAGAGAAACATCGACGTGAGAGGGACACATCGAGTGGCTGCCTCCCGCATGACCCACCAGGGGCCGGGGACAAACTGCAACCCAGGTACGCGCCCTTAGCGGGAACCGAACCCGGGTCTCTCTGGACCGCAGGCCGACGCTCTAACCACTGAGCAAAACCGGCCAGGGCTCATCTCTATTGTTTTTTAACTCTCTCTTGAATACTGTCTCTCCCACTTTTTGTTAACCAGTAATATTCAGTATAGTGGTCTCAGAATAAATGACACTTACTAAGGAATGCCTATCTGGACATCCTCTTCTAAATCAAATCTCTGTTTCAATTGCTCATTTCATTCATAGCTTTTCTTAAAAGCATTTATCATAATTTGCAGTCATATTTACTAGTGTGTATGAAAGTCTATTTTACATCTTCTATACTAAAGGCCCCATGATACCTACTTCATTTATTTTTTTAGTCACATTATTCTATCATGAATAATATGTGTATACATTTACTTACCAATTTGTTAAATGATAGTAACTTCAAGAGAACTTCTCATATAACAATAGCTGACCCTCATCAGTGTCAATCCAAGGATAAATATACCCTTATTCTTTCCTTTCCTCCACAGTCTACTCATATTCGTACCACTTTCCCTGTCCTACACATGATTATCCACGGTAAATTATTATGGTTTGAGATTGATCTCCCTGGTCACCTGCTTGTAACTCCCACCAGCTGGATCCAATCAGATGCCAAAGGACTTTCATAAATGCCGGTTTCCCAAGGCACATGGAAGAGTGACAAAGAACAAGGAGAACCCAAAGGACAATGGCTGATGCTTTGTTCAGAAACAAAAAGATTTTGGAGTCCAACAGAGTTGGGTGCAAATGCCAAGTTCACTGCTTTCTCTCTATAGACTTTGGTAATTACTCCAAATGTGTAAGTAAATTTTCTTATATATACAAATGGGTATGTAGGTACCTATCACATAGGGCTATAATCAGGACAGAAACAATATATTGTTGTATGTGCAAAAATTCCACATTCCACATACAACAATGCCTGGTATTTATTATATAATAAGTGATAATTAATTCCTTTCCCTGTAAATTAATCTAAAGCATTTTAATCTAGAAATATGAAGAAACTGGCTAGGTCACACTGACTAATCAGAATCATTAAGAGGTCTGTACTTAGGGCTGCCCGATAAAATACAAAAAAAAAAAAAAATACAATGTACTTTTACTGGATAAGTCTGGCTAGCCTAGTTGTTCTCCTACTTATTTCTTCTGGTGACTCATGATTATTTAATAACATTTATACAGTTGGACGGACATTTGAAAATTGTGACATATATTTTCTTATTTCTGGAAAACTCTAGTAGTTACCAAACATACTGATTAAAACCAGAGAATTATATAAAATATTTTAGAAAGAAGAAATAATTGAATAAGTTTTCAATACCAGACATATAACACTAGATACTGAGCAATTGTTTCTCAACAAAATATTAAAGTACATGATCACATAACCAGAGTCCTATGATGTAAGTATGATATAGCAATAACTGAAATCTGCTTTTAAGTCAATCTTGAAAATTTTGAAGGAATACAAATTTGTGAAGTGTATTATTGCTTATAGGTGAAAATCAATAGTTAGTAGACTATTATTAAAGGGCTTACTAACATATACTTTAATTAAAAAGAAAATACCTATATGGCTTAGTCTAATTAATAAGTAACTATGTTACAACCATGACCAAAATCAACATTGAGCCTGTTTAAGGAAAAGGTACACTAAGATTAAAATTATCAACAAAAAGATTACTTGTTCAACATTCTACATAATTGCAATGAGATTAGAAAATTTTCATTTATAAGATACAGCAGATTTTTTCCCGACTTTAAAATATAATGTTATAGAGTTAAAATCTGAAATATTTAACATTGCATCACTGATTCCTGGAATGAGTAGCATTCAAGATAACAGTTTCTTCCCACAAAAATTGTGTATTTTTTTTTTATTTAACAATAAATTAAGGAGACCAAATATTTAGTGTATGTATAGTGAATAAAGTCTTCAACTATAAATTGCAAAGAAATAAAGATTCATTTTCTCTACGTAGAAGCTGACCATTTACCTCTTGGCTTCTTCTTAACATATTCACAAACATTTATTAGGATTAGCTTTGGAAATCAAAGACAGCAAGCTCCAAATAATGGGGTCTAAACAATGCAGAATTTTTTTTTTTCTCATAGGCTGAACATTATGGAGGCTGCACATTAATGAAGAAATTGTTTTCTTTGCAATCTTAAACACAGAATTTTCACCTCAAAAAATTAAAAATGTAACTATTATACAGGATAGGGCAAAAATAGGTTTATAGTTATACCTATGGAAAATAATACAATAATTAAATAATAATAAATAAACTGTGTGTTACATGTACTCACAACTGTAAACTTACTTTTGCCCTACCCTGTATAATTTAGACATCCCACTGCCTGGTATATATCCCCAAAAATTGAAAACAGGGTCTCAAAGAGATATTTGCACACCTAAGTTCATAGTGGCACTATTCATAATAACAAGGAGGTAGAAGCAATCCAAATGTTCTTCAACAGATAAATGAATAAATAAAATGTGGTATATACATATAATGGAACATTATTCAACTTTAAAAAGAAACATAATCCTGTCACATGCTACAACATGGGAGAACTAAGATTCATTATACAAAATCCACTATGCTAAGTAAAATGTCAGTCACAAATAGGCAGATACTAAGTGATTCTACTTACATAAGGTATCTAGTCAAAATCACAGAGACAGAAAGTAGAGTGGTAGTTACCAAAAGACTGCAGTGATGGGGAAAAGAAGGGTTGTAGTTTAATGGGTATAGAGTTTCAGTTTTGCACAATAAAAACATTCCAGAGATTTGTTTTACAACTTGTAAATGTACTTAATACTACTGAACTGTACACTTAAAAATGATTAAGATAAATTTTGTTATGTTTTTTACAAAAATAAAAAAATCATCACAAATTTACTGATTTGTAAGTGGTTTTACAGATGTTTTAATCCAAGCCCAATAGTTTAGGGATGATAGAACTGCAACATAAGGTGGGTGGTCATCCAGCCAGCAGAGAAAGAGAACCAGGACGAAAACATATGCCTCCCAACATACCATTTTAGGCATCTGTATCTGCTAACTCGATCCACTGTGGTTCCTACACAATCTCTACATCCAGCAGTGAAAATCTAACTCCCCTGGTGTTTAATGGTGGATGAAAATGTGATTTGAAAGTCAAGAGGATAGACACTGACCCAATGTACACCATTTGTTTAAAAGGAGATGGGTGTTGGGAATGAATCATTTATTGCTTACAAATGAACATACATTTGACTTTTTTGCATTTATTTGCATATTTTGTGACCTAAACTTACTTATTAGTCTACTTGGTTACTTTGAAAAATTCCATAGCATTACCTATGTAGACAATTATGATATTTGCAATTCATATAGTTTTATTTCTTTTCTTTGGAAAATTATTAGTTGTTCTTACTTTAATGCATTGGCTGAGAAGTGAAATAAATTTTAAATAGAAGTAAAAAAATAAAAGAAGATGGGTATTTGCTTTGTTAAAACTGTAAGATGACATTGACATGATATTTTTTAATCACATATTTGTATTAAGCACTCTCATTTTGGCTAAATTACAATCTTCAATATAAAGTGCAAGATTAAACAGGTAAACACTTCCCTGTATATGCATCTCTGGTATCCAGAACACACACACACATGATGTCTGATAGAACAGATCTTTACTTCAACCCTAGGTAATATCAAATTTTAATTCTATAAACCATGCTGGAAATGTTAATATAGGGAAGTAAAGGAAATTAAAATTGTACCTATCATTTCCACAAATCAGGTGCCACTCTCAAAATTTTGCTGCTTTTTTATATACCTGTCCAAGGACATGAGTATGGCGAGGTGCAAAGGTCAGAAAAGATCAGGGCTTGACTAAAGCGGAGGAAAGCAGAGGTCTGAGTGGGATCTGGAAAGTAGTGAAGATAAAAATGATCCAAAAGAGCTAGGGAGCACAGATGAAATCATACCACAGAGAGTAAATATTAGCTCTAGAATCTTTTATTCAACAATGGGTATGTGCTTGACAGAGTTCTAACAAGGTTGCAGAAATTAATCAAACTACTAAGTTCATGGGAAATGGAGAGTCAGGAATTGAAGCTCACTTTGGGGTCAATGTTAATTTAAATTTTTAAGGAACAGCATTATGAATTATATCAGGTGAGACTAAAAATAAACAGAACAAGATGAATAAAAGAGCTTTAATAGTTTAACATTAGATGATGGGAGGAGGTGGCTATTGTATTATGAGCTAATTTAAGAATGATAACAGGTGAGCAAAGTATCAGTAAGAAGGGTAGTTCTGAGTACAACTGTCATTGAGTAAGGAAGTATAACATCAACTCAGCAGCCAGCGAAGACATGGAGTCCACACCGGAGACAAAAGAGCTGCAACAAAGGCCAAGAGCAAGACACAAATATTATCTTAAACTGGTGGAAGAAGAAGTTGAACTGTCACAGCAGTGATCAATAGCCATGCACTTCCATTATACATTCACTTCAGTGGAAGTGAAGGAATTGAATGACACAGAGATATAGGATGCCAGCCATGTTTCACATGACCAATTAGCATTAGTTTTCTCAATTTGATTGTCATTCCTGAATTTAATATATACTGATGAATCATTAGTCACCAAGTCAATGGTACACGTGAAGGTAGGAGGACAGCGTCTTCAATAAATTTTAAGACCATCATTTTATAAAGTATACAGAGTATTATTATAGTAATGCTTTACCACCATTCAGATTAACAAATAAAGTGGAGACTTCCGGTCAAGATGGCGGTGTAGGTAAATGCGGTATCGCCTCCTCCCACAACCACATCAAAATTACAACTAAACTACAGAACAATCATCATTCAGAATTGCCTGACATCAAGCTGAATGGTAGTCCTACAACTATGAAATTAAAGAAACAGCCACACGGAGACTGGTAGGAGGGGAGGAGGCACAGATGGGCTGGTCCCACACCCACCTGTGCCAGATAAAAATCCGAAGGGACACCTAGGCTGTGAAGTTCCTTCCTGAGGAGTGAGGGGTCCTCATCCCACACCAGGTGCCCAGCTCAGGGTTCCAGTGCCAGGAAGAGAAGTCCCCATCTTCTGGCTGGAAAAACCAGTGGGAACTGAGGCTGAGGGAGGCTGGGGCTGCTGGAGCCCCAGGCAGTTCCTCTTAAAGGGCCCATGCACAGACTTACTCAGACTTGCGCCTTCTAAGGTCGGAGGGGAGGCAGCTTGAGGGGTGCCAAAGACATACAGGGAAGAGCTGAGCTGTTTGGTCTCTGGACGAGGGCTGGAGAGGCGGCTTTCTCCTAGACAGACATGCTGGCAGAGGCCTTTGTTCCTTTGGTGAGCCCTTCCCTGGGGCTGCAGACGGCCTCCATATCTGGGACTCAAACAACCTGGCTCACACTGTTGGCCCCGCCCTGGTGATTCCCTGAGGCCCCACCCCCACCCAACTTTCAGGCCCATCCAAGCTATTTCCAGAGGCTTTACCATAGGATTGGCCTGCTTCAGAGTTTCCTAAAATCTCTTAAACAAGCAGCATCTGGTCTCAGCGAGCCCCATACCTCTCATTAAGTGGCCTCAGGCCTGGCACTAGAAGCAACCAGCCTTGGTTCACAACTTGGCTTTTTCTGGGCACCTCCAAGCCCAGCACTAGAAGCAGCCATCTGCAGATCACTTTGTAGCTAATGCCTGGTGGCCCCGGATAGAACACAGCTAGTGGCTGACATTGCCCCGGAGCCAGCACACCCAGTGGAGAGCTTCAGACCACATCAAAACACCACCACCCAACCACCTCCACAAGTGACACACTCAATGAGCAGACTCAGTGGGTACCAGAGCCCTGATGAAGAAAGTCCTGCTCTATGTGGTGGGCCCCTACACAGCTGATCCTCCAAGGTAGTCAGAGGACAGTGGTCAGTGGGTACAGCCAGTCCTTGCAGCTGAACAGCCTGAGTAAATCCCTCCTATTGACCTGCGAACAATAGTCAAGACTCAATTATGACAGAAGGGTGTACAATCTACAGTAGGGGTTCACCTCGAGGGCCCAGCTGGGGTGATCAGGGAGGCTGTGCCACTGGATCCTACAGGACACCTACAACAATAGGCCACCCTATGAAGCCTAGGAGATTTAGTAACTCTATCTAATATATAGAAACAATCACAGGGAAGCAACCAAAATGAGGAGACAAAGAAACATGTACCAAATGAAAGAAGAGAACAAAACTCCAGGAAAAGAACTAAACAAAATAGAGTAAGCAATCAATCAGATGCAGAGTTCAAAATACTGGTTATAAGGTTGCTCAAGGACCTTGGTGAGACATTCAAGGAACTTAGTGAGACCTTTAAGGAACTTAAGGAGACCTCCAAGGAACTCAGTGAGAACATCAACAACATAAAGAAGGACCAGTCAGAAATGAAGGATGCACTAACTGAAATAAAGAATAATTTACAGGGAATCAATAGTAGAATGGGTAAAGCCAAGATGCAAACCATTGATTTGGAATATAAGGAAGCAAAAAATACCCAATCAGAACAGCAAAAAGAAAAAAGAATCCAAAAAAATGAGGATAGTGTAAGGAGCATCTGGGACAACATCAAGTGTGCCAACATTTGCCTCATAAGGGTGCCAGAGGGAGAAGAGAGCTAACAAGAAATTGAAAACCTATTGAAACAATAATGACAGAAAACTTCCCTAACTTGGTGAAAGAAACAGACATACAAGTCCAGGAAGCACAGAGAGTCCCAAACAAGATGAACCCAAAGAGGTCCACACCTAGACACATTATCATCAAAATGCCAAAGGTTAAATACAAAGAGAGAATTTTAAAAGCAGCAAGATAAAAGCAGTTTGTTACCTACAAAGGAGCTCCCATAAGACTGTCAGATGATTTCTCAAAAGAAACTTTGCAGGCCAGAAAGGAGTGACAAGAGATATTCAAGGTGATGAAAAGCAACGGCCTACAACCAAGACTACACTATCCTATAAAGCTATCATTTAGAATCAATAGACATATCAAGTTTCCCAGACAAGAAAAAGCTAAAGGAATTCATCACCACCAAACCAGTATTATATGAGATGTTGAAGTGTCTTCTTGAAGAAGAAGAACAAAAATATGAACAATAAAAAGGCAATTAATACATATCTATCAACAATTGAATCTACAAACAAAATGAGCAAGCAGAACAGAAACAGACTCATAGATACAGAGAACTTTTTGTTGCTTGCCAGATGGGTGCGGGCTGGAGGGATGGGTGAAAAAGATGAAGGAATTAAGAAGTACAAATGGGTTGTTAGACTGAGGAACCTCAAAGGGAAGAGGGGAGGGAGGGCGAGATGAGATAAACCAAAGAACTTCTATGCATATATGCATAACCAATGGACACCAACAATAGTGAGCGCAGGAAGGCAGGAGGGGAGCGGGATTGGGGAGGAGGGGGTCAATGGGGAGGAAAAAGGGGGAATATCTGTAATACATTCAACAATAAAGATGAGTTAAAAATAAATAAATAAAGTGATTTCCATTGTCACTACTGTCTCAACAATTCCTGAATTTTAAAGTTTGAATGCACAACACCTCTCTGAGTCATTTATGGCAGCCACCAAGCTCCTATTGAAGTTGTTCATGGGTGTGTCTCTGTCTGCATTGTTTACATAGTGTTTTAAACAATTTCAATAACTTTAACTGATTATAGGCTGTCGGAGCCCAGCAGCATCACAGGGGTTAAGGAAAGGGTTGAGCACTGCGAGTGTGGTGTCTTGGCCTGGTTTCTAGCCTCATATCTGCCGGAGGCTCTGACTGTTCCCTGATGTTTCGGGCTCAGTGGCCTTGTATGATAGTGTCGTCTCAAGGAGGATGCTTGCCTGGTGGGAAAGTCCTTGAAGGAGTTGCAGTCCGAGAACAATAAAGATGATTATACTGTTCCTTCATGTGAATATGCACGTAGCCCACAGTATTTAAGTTGTGTTGACTGTTAATAAAATCGCCATTTGCCAGCAGAGCTCTTGGTCCTCTCCTTATTTAAGTCCCTCACTTCACCTTGCCCGCGCCTTTGACGACGCTGGACGCGTCAAGTGGCGCCCGAACAGGGACGGACCTGAAGAGTCCGCAGAGGCAAGGATAGAAGAGTACGAGAGGACCGCTGCTACAGGGGGCCCAGAAAAAGCAGAAGAAGTAAAAGCGAAGAGCAGTAAAAGCAAAAAGAGGTAAGAGCAAGAGAAGTAAGAGCAAAAGTTGTAGGTAGCAGGGAGTAGGTGGAGAGTCAAAAATGGGGAATTCCCGGTCATCTGAACGGGAACTTTTTGAGCAAGTACTGTGTACTTTGTTGCGGGGTCGTGGGGTTTCGACCTCCAAAGGGCAAATTCATCGTTTTGTTGATTTTATTCAACAAGTCTGCCCCTGGTTCCCTGATGAAGGGACTATTAACATTAAAACATGGAGAGATATCGGGGAGCGAATAAAAGATCATTATCGTGCTCATGGGCCTGAGAAGACTCCTGTCGATGCCTTTGCTCTTTGGTCCTTGGTCCGGGATTGTTTAAAGGGAGACTCTGAATTAGCTAAATGGGAGAAAGGAACGCGTGGTAGTTTAACTCTTCGTGCTACGCGGTCCGCGGAGAATCTTTTCGACAATCCCCCTCCCCTTCCATCTGCTCCTCCGCTGCCTCGCGAGGCCCCTCCTTATGAGGAGCCGGAGGTGAATTTGCAGAAAAATCCTGCGGGACCTAAGTCTGATCCTAGTCCCCATGAGGCTGATTGGAATGACCTAGCCGATCAAGCTTCTCATTGTAATCCTCATCAAGAGGCCTTTATGGCTGCAGAGGAAAAAGAGGGGAATGTGACTATTGCCTTTAAGGATCTGTTACAGCTATTTCAAGGTTTGAAAAGGGACCCCCCGGGAAAGGCAATGGCTTCGCCAATTGCACCCCCTGTGGAGGATCCTTTGTTTCCACGAAATTCCACTGTGCCTTTGGTTGCCCGGCTAGCTCAGTCGGTAGAGCATGAGACTCTTAATCCCAGGGTCGTGGGTTCGTGCCCCACATTGGACGCGTCAAGTGGCGCCCGGGCCCCGCGGCGGGTTTGCGGGGCGGCTGTGGCATCATGCCCAGTGTTGGAGCGGGGGGCTCCCGGCCATCTGTCTCTGGCCTCCGGCGCGCCACTCCCGGAGGCACCGGCTTGGACCTCTGCCTTGCCCAACACTTCGTTTTAACACCTGAAATGGGCATGCAGGCATTGCCTACTGGCATCTACGGCCCCTTACCGTCCGGGAACGTAGGGTTAATTTTAGGCCGTAGTGGGCTCACTATGAAAGGCTTGCAGGTGTCTCCTGGAGTAATTGATTCTGACTATACAGGAGAACTCAAAGTTATGGCTAAGACTGAGCGAAATGTTATTAACTTGCCTTCCGGCACCCGTGTCGCCCAGCTATTGTTGCTACCTTATACTGATTTGGGACAAGCTCATTATAATCCCCAACATAGAGGAAATCAGGGGTTCGGATCCTCTGATGTTTATTTAATGAAAGCCATAAAAATGAATCGGCCTGAATGTGACTTGACTATTAATGGGAAAAAATTTAAAGGCATCCTTGACACAGGTGCCGATGTCTCTGTTATTGCTCTAAAGCATTGGCCTCGCTCGTGGCCTTATCAAGAGACCACAACCTCTTTACAAGGAGTTGGACAATCTACTTCACCCTATCAAAGTGCCTCTATACTTTCTTGGGCTCATGAAGAGGGCTCTTCTGGCATTTTTCAGCCATATATCCTTCCTCATCTTCCTGTCAATTTATGGGGACGGGATATAATGGAACAAATGGGGTTAGTACTCTGGCAACCAGAGCCCCCTTTGCAGTCTTTTACTTAGCGGCCATTGACTCTCCTGTCCCATGTGCGGACCCTATCTCATGGAAAGATGACACTCCTATATGGGTAGATCAGTGGCCGCTGAATAAGGAAAAACTGGAAGCAGCTAAACAGCTGGTGCAGGAGCAGCTTGCTGCTGGTCATATTGAACCCTCCACATCTCCTTGGAATTCGCCCATATTCGTGATTAAAAAGAAATCAGGAAAATGGAGGTTGTTACAAGATTTAAGAAAGGTCAATACTTCCATGTATCTTATGGGTGCTTTACAACCTGGGCTGCCTTCTCCAACAGCTATTCCTCCTGGTACACATAAAATTATTATTGATTTGAAAGATTGTTTTTATACTATTCCACTGTACCCTTTAGATCGCCAAAGATTTGCATTTAGTGTGCCTTCTATTAACCTTCAAGAGCCCATGCAGAGATTCCAATGGAAAGTATTGCCACAAGGTATGGCTAATAGTCCTACACTTTGTCAAAAATTTGTTCAACAGGCTATACAGCATACTCGAGATCAATTCTCTGATGTCCTTATTATCCATTATATGGATGACATCTTGCTTGCTTGCCACAATGACGATCGTTTGAAGATGGCATTCACAGATATACAGCAAGGATTAATGAATTCTGGTTTACAAATCGCTCCAGATAAAATACAGAATGCTTATCCATTTTCTTATTTGGGGTATCAGTTACGTCCCTCTTCTTTTGTACCGCAGAAATTGCAGATTGACACCTCTCATTTAAAAACTTTACATGACTTTCAAACGCTACTTGGAGAAATTAACTGGATACGACCGTCTCTTCGATTAACCACTCATGATCTTAAGCCTTTATTTAATTTACTTATTGGAGATGCTGATCCTTCGTCAGCACGAGTCCTCACTTCTGAGGCCCAACACGCCCTTCAGTTGGTAACAGATGCGCTCCAAACAGCTCAACTGTCTTACTGTGATATAACTCGACCCTGGTCTCTTCTTATTTTACCTACTCCTCTTACCCCTACAGGTGTTCTTTACCAAAACGGTATTTTGCAGTGGATCCATGGAGCAGCATCGCCTAAAAAAGCTCTTGACTCTTATCCTTCTTTGGTAGCTGAACGCGTACGGCAAGGTCGTAAAATATCTGTGCAAATTTTAGGGTATGATCCCTCTATCATTGTCTTGCCTTACACTGCAGATCAACTTACTTGGCTCTTTAATATGAATGATTCCTTCCCTTTAGCGTTTGCTGGATTCTCAGGACAAATATTACATCATTTTCCTAAGGATAAACTCCTTTCTTTTGCCTCTCAATTTTCCTTTATTTTTCCTAAGGTGATCTCTGTAAAGCCTGTGCCAAAGGCTCCTACGCTATTTACTGATGGATCTTCCAATGGTAGAGCAGTTCTCATTACTCCTTCTCAATCATTCCAATGGACGACCACCTTTTCTTCTGCGCAGGAGGTGGAACTGTTTGCAGTTTACCAGGCCTTCTTACAATTTCCTCAGCCTTTTCAATCATTCCAATGGACGACCACCTTTTCTTCTGCACAGGAGGTGGAACTGTTTGCAGTTTACCAGGCCTTCTTACAATTTCCTCAGCCTTTTCAATCATTCCAATGGACGACCACCTTTTCTTCTGCACAGGAGGTGGAACTGTTTGCAGTTTACCAGGCCTTCTTACAATTTCCTCAGCCTTTTAATTTATATTCTGACAGTCAATATGTTGTTCGAGCTCTCTGTGTTTTGGAGACTGTCCCTCTTATTCATACATCTAATCCAACTGTTTTACAGCTTTTCCAGCTCATACAAGATCAGTTACATCAACGGCAAGCTCCTTGTTTTATAGGACATGTTCGAAGTCATACTAACTTACCGGGACCATTAGCAGCTGGTAATGCTACAGCTGATTCATTAACTCAAGTTTTCCTTTCTCAGGTACAGCGTGCAGAACAATCTCATCTCTTGCACCATCAATCTGCTAGATCCTTAAGATATCAATTTGGCATTACTCAAGAGGCCGCCCGTCAAATAGTAAAATCCTGTTCTTGTGCCCCGCTCCTGCCTGTGCCTCATTTCGGAGTAAATCCCCGAGGCATCCGACCTAATGACATTTGGCAAATGGATGTCACACATTGTCCTTTATTCGGCAGATTGAAATTCCTACATGTTACATGTGACACTTGTTCCCATTTTCTGGTAGCTTCGGCGCTTTCAGGGGAAAATGTTCGCAACGTAATTTTACACTTACTACATTGTTTTTCCATTTTGGGCACTCCTCGTATTCTTAAGACTGACAACGCCCCTGCTTATACTAGTAAAATTTTTGCGGATTTTTGTGCCTCGTTTTCTATTCGTCATATTACAGGAATTCCTTACAATCCTCAGGGGCAAGGAATTATAGAACGCGCCCATCTCTCTCTTAAGACCATGTTTTCAAAGTTAAAAGGGGGGAGATGGTACTCGCCCCAAGCTCCTCGTTTGTTACTTTCTCATGCTCTTTTTGTTTTAAATTTTTTAACTTTGGACTCTGATGGCCGCTCTGCAGCTGACAGACAATGGGGCCCACGTATGAATCAATATCCACAAGTTTATTGGAGAGATCCTCTTGATGGTTCTAAACATGGCCCTGACCCAGTTCTAGTATGGGGTCGAGGGCATGTTTGTGTTTTTCCTACAGACGCTGACTCGCCTCGGTGGTTGCCTGAGCGGTGTGTCCGACATGCCCACAAGCAAGAAAGAAAGACTCCGCCGGAGACTCCTTCAGATGTCCCTGCGGGATCTGAACAATCATCCTGGCAGGGTGCGGCGTCGAATGCAGTTCCTGGCGATCCTGTTGAGTCTCCTATGGCTAATGAAGATGCAAATGAAGGCTGAGTCTTTTTGGACCTTTGTGCCTAACCCGCCGGTTATGCACCCTGTTACTTGGCAGGACAATGACTTTATTCCGGTTTATGTAAACAACACGGAGGTCTTAGGACCTCCATCTATCGGACATATTGTGCATATATCAGCAATCTATAATTATACTGGGTTATCTACTACTTTACCTATATGTTTTTCTCTAATTAATCCTAATTGTACTCTGCTTGCGCGGTATACTGATTGGGATGGAAACTTTACTAATGGAACTCATTGGGGAATCGATATGCTTTATATATTTAGAAACATCAGTACAACCCGTGTCGGCGCTGGTGATCCCCCTCCTGACATACCTGTTTGTGAACAGCAGACCCCTTCTCCAAGTAAACTTGGGCCTGCTTGGAGGATTTGTCATTTAAATTATACTATATGTGATCAAGGGTTATGTGATTGGAGTGATTATCGCCCTGGCACTTATAGGCCTTTGAATTTACTATATGGAATTTGGACTCGTAATAATTTGACTTATCAAACTATGCTATGGAAGGCAACTGCATCCTTGCAGCATGTCACTATAGCGAAAAGAGATGTACAATGGATGCATATTGGGACTCAAGATGCTATAACTTTTGATGGAACTCAAAAGAATGTATCTATAACTGCTTGTGTCCCTGATCCTTACGCTTTTATAGCTGGTAATATTACACTAATTTACAACAACACTTCTTACTCGATGACATGTTTTAATTGTTTTTTATCTAACTGCCTTAATTCCTCTATGAAGGTGCAATCCTTTGCTGTTGTCAAGCAGCCTGCCTTCACTTTTGTTCCAGTAAATCTTACTACCCCATGGTTTCAAGATCCTGGATATGCTATTATTCAAACTGCTAATGAGATTCTGCTGCATCGTCCTAAAAGATTTATAGGTTTGCTTATTGCTGGTATAACTGCTCTAGTTGCTTTAATCGCTGCTGCTGCTACTGCTGGGGTAGCTCTCACTGAAGGAATCCAAACAGCAGAATTTGTTAATGAATTAGCTCATAATGTATCCACCGCCTTTCAAACTCAAGAAGATTGGGATAGGAAGATAGAACAGAAGTTGAATGCCTTATATGATACTGTAAGGCTTCTTGGAAATGAACTGGATGCTTTAGAAGTTAGATCCTCCCTGAAATGTCATTTCAGGTTCACTCATGTTTGTGTCACTCCATATCCTTATAATAGCACTAAATTTCCATGAAATAAAATCCATAATCATTTATTGGGAATTTGGCACAATTGTAATACCTCCTTGGATTTAATTACCCTGCATAAGGAAATTCAAAATCTGGTCAATGCCCCTTCTCTGGATATTGATGTTGCTAAAGATGCCGCCCGTTTTCTTGAAGGCTTATTCAATCAGTTTCCAACTTATAGTCATTATTTGTATCAGTGGGTAGGAGCTGGACTTTGTTTCCTTTGCATACTCCTACTGCTCCCTTGCCTCCTTCGGTTAATTATGAGACAAATCATTGGCATTTATATAGATTTAAAAAAGCACAAATTGCATACTTTCCGCCACGAACCGCCCGTAATCTATATTAAATAAGAAAGGGGGAGATGTCGGAGCCCAGCAGCATCACAGGGGTTAAGGAAAGGGTTGAGCACTGCGAGTGTGGTGCCTTGACCTGGTTTCTAGCCTCATATCTGCCGGAGGCTCTGACTGTTCCCTGATGTTTCGGGCTCAGTGGCCTTGTATGATAGTGTCGTCTCAAGGAGGATGCTTGCCTGGTGGGAAAGTCCTTGAAGGAGTTGCAGTCCGAGAACAATAAAGATGATTATGCTGTTCCTTCATGTGAATGTGCATGTAGCCCACAGTATTTAAGTTGTGTTGACTGTTAATAAAATCGCCATTTGCCAGCAGAGCTCTTGGTCCTCTCCTTATTTAAGTCCCTCACTTCACCTTGCCCGCGCCTTTGACGACGCTGGACGCGTCAATAGGCAACATTCTTAATTGATTTTTTTGTTTGTTTGTTTTGGTACATGCCCCTAGTGGGAACCAAACCCACTGCTGAGCCAAACTATCCAGGGCTAGGCAACATTCTTAATAAAACATTGTTCTTAATACCATTACTAAGAATTTTTTTCTTCTATATTAATGCTATAATACAGAATAGAAAATGTAAAAACCCTCTCAGGTAGATGTCATGTGTTTTGTTAGATATGAGAGAATCCTATTCATAACTGTTTTACTCATATGGTAATCCATAAACATTTATAATTGCCTTTTCATACCATAGACATTTTCTGTCTGGAGATATCAAGAAGAAAAGCTGTAGTCATACCTCTTGAAAAGCCCACAGTATAGTAGGCAAAGAAAACCTGCAAAGAGATCCATACAATGCATTGTTGTGGAAGCTAACCTAAAGGTAGGGCAGCCGTGATGGGACGCAGAGGAGAAAAGTTCTATCTGTTGGGCCAGACAAGGCAGCATAGAGGAAGTGACACCTGAGCTGGGCCCTGGCAGGACCTTCAAAAGGTGCAGAAAATTAGGAGAGTACAGAGTCAAGACTATGGTACAAAATTGTGGAAGCTCTCCAAGAGTGAGAAGTCTGGCCAGGTTTTTTTTTATTTAAATACTCACACAATAATATTCCTCCATTTATCTTCAGATAGAGTGGGAGGGAGGGAGAGAGAGAAACATCAATGTGAGAGAAACACATCTATTGGTTGCCTCCCACACGACCCTGTGAATACATATAAAGTTTTCTTTTATATTCATATAAAAGTGGTAAATCAACGTTATTCAAAGCAGTGATCAGAAATGTTTAAAATTGTTGAAACTGAGTGGAAGTTTTACTGCAATGACTGATCCTAGACAGTGCTAGTCTTTGAATACTGTTTAAAATACATCTTGACCTCTTCAAGAAGGGAGAAAGTACATTTCATGATGAGTGTAGACCTATATAGGAAGGGTAATGTGTTTCCCTATACTGCCTTTCCTGCCAATACAGTAAGTGTTAGAGGCCATCTAATAATTTGACAATTTAGAGATGAGGACAGGTAAAAATACAGCACCGCACAGCTTTGTATACCAATTACTAAACCATATAATGTTTTCCTTACTTGTGTCCCCAAAGCTATGCATGTAACTAAAATTAATTCCTGCATACAAGTCAGCCCACAATGACAAAAATACCAACAGATCAATTCTTTAGATGTAGAATTAAAGCATGAATCACTAAAGTAAGTTTTGACTCATTAAAATGTCTTTAAAATTATAGATTTTCCCATGAAATTCTTCAAAAAGGAAAATGCTGGTCAGCTCTATTGCAGTGTTTTTCACAGTCTGCTATTACTATCTGCTGAAATTATACAAATATCCTACTCTACAACATTTGACATTATAAGTAGTAATACTGTTATAGATATTCTAAAATGCTCTTTAATAGAAATAGCAAAAATTATAAAATATAACCTCATTTCCCATATACAATGTAACCTTATTTTTTTCTTTAGACACATTTATAAGTACATAAAAAATAATGATACAAGTCTTATTTTGCGAAATGTATGCATGTCCTTTGCAGTTGACATTAAAAACACCATGTTTAAAATGAAACCAACAAGAAAACAACATTTTCTAATAGTTTTCAATGTATTAGGAGCATTTCTTATGATTAACCTTTGCCCAAATTGTGCCTTTTCATTTTTGTAACAAAGGCTGGTCAGCAGCATTTATAGATATTCACGAGTAAACAAGTGATGTTTATCTAATCAGCCATGTTTCCAGCTACAATTCCATTTTCATTGAAAGGGGAAAAACTTCTTCCTGAATTTGCAAACTTTCTTTTGCTTAGCATTTCTTGGAATTCAGAACAGACAGTTTGAGATCATGAATAATGACATAAGACAATGGAACTCTGTCACGTATAAATACAACTCAGAGGATGACAATCTCTGAATAATGCTGTGGAGACTTGTTTTCTCATTAAGACGTGAGTTATTTTTATAATGTCCTACAGGAACCATTTAGGACAGCACAAGGTTCAAAAGGAAGGACAGCTAGTAAAGATACCAAAATTATTTTTCAGTTTACCCTTATGAAAGGATCTCTCTGGCACCATTGTTATTTTAAGAGACAAATTGTTACTGTAGAGAAGAATGAAGTCATATTAAATTAAAGAAAATGATTTTAAAGAGATGTCATCATTGCATGTTGGGGGTGTGTGGTTTTAAAGAAATTGTTTTTGAAGACATAATTATCCTCTTTAGTTTAATTTAAAAAAAAAACATTTAAAAATAGACTACACGTTTTGTGAGCAGGATTATTCTATTGAGAGAAAATTACAAAGAATATAAAGGCTGATTAATTATAAAATAATAGCCCTAGTAATTAGGGTTTTACACCCTCAAGCACATTTCAAATACAAGTGAATGGTTTCTGATGTAGGTAAGCAAATCTAGGATGGATTCTGCAAAAAGACCACACAAATTGTCCTTGACAAAGTTAGCATTGAGTTCCTGCCTCTTCTAATTCTAATAGGGTCAGCTCTCTACCCGTTACTCTTCATACAAGAACTAATTTCAGGTCTAGAAGTGAACACATACTTATGAAAAACCTTCAAATGGACTATGCCTTTGTCTTAAACTCTTCAATATAAAAGGGCATTGTGTGTGTGTTTTTGAGAATGATACAAGACCAAAGTGGGAAGGAACATATTGTTTCAAAGAACAATAAGAATTGAAATAGAGTTGTTTCTCACTTCCTGAATTTCCTCAAAACCAACTTTGTCTTAGTTGTCTGATTCATTTCCTTTCCTATTTTAGAATGAAACTCAACTTTATTTATAGTTTTACTCAGCTAAAATTAAAACAGTAGATAGGTCAAGTTACCTAAGACAACTTTTACTTGCTTTGAGCTGTTAATTTCTGTAGCCACATCATTTCCCATGGGGGAAATTAGACCAAATTGACTGATCATATATTTCTCTATGGAAAAGATTAACTCTTAAAAGATAGAAATGTTTTAGAAGATTTGAAATAAGATGGCAAATGTAAAGTGTGAAATTAGAAGTGCTTTGATCAACAGACACAAATTGAAATTGATAACTATGTCATCCAAACAGCTTGATGGGAAAAGTAAAAAATCCAATAGTCCAAAGCAAAGATTTCCCTTTGGAATTCTACTATTAATATTCAGATGAGACCTGTACCACAGTCAGAGCAGAAGTACAACTAGCTGGAGGAGCAGAGAAAAGAAATCCTTATTGAAGTCTGCCTGCAAAAATGTCCTGGAACCTGGAAACTGCTCTGCTGTCCTTCTCGCCACCTTGCAAAAACTCTAAGGAGCCTTTCAAAGCTGCTCACCCCTGCATTGTTGCATTTAAAATAGTAACACTGTTATGAATTAGCTGGGTCAGGTGTTGAACTTGGAGTGCCTCATAGGTTGACTTGGCAACTCCCATCTCCAGAATCCAGAAATCAATCTGTGTCATTTAAGAAGTTGCTTGGGAATATGTGTTTGGCAACAATCCCTGTAGTTTGCCACACCCCCTCCCCAAAATGTCATGATTTTATATATAATGAGAGGCTACAATGACCCAAGAATTTTGGATTGATCCCAACATCTAGTGAACTGGGCCTGGAAACAAAGGAATGTTGGATCAGAAAAGAACCTCAGTATTCCAGCTGAAAGTTATTGTGGTATCTCTGTGGAGAGGAGGCCATTATTAGGCTGTGGCATAGAAATAAAGCAAATACACATTAATTCCAAATATGTAATTTACTATTTGTCCATTTATTTTCCAGATTCATTATAGAATGAAAGGGTACATATGGCCTTTACATCTGAAATGTATATTAGTGGATGAAGGAGAGAGAAGATATGGAGGCAAAAATGATACCAAAGTTTTTAAATATGGATATTGGAAAAAGAGTGGTGACATCATCAGAAATGGTAAAATTTAGAATAGTGAGTGGCTTGGAAGAGGGAATAAAAAGATTTATTTTTTAAGAAATAAAGAGATAGTAAACAATACTTAAAGTATTCCATAGGTAGGTGGATATTTGAAACTATAGCTTCAGTGAGTTAGAAGGTAGAGGTATAATTTAAAGTCTTGAAAGCAGATGTGGTGAGTTTCCATGCATTTCTCCAAAGGTTGAAAGTAAATCAGTGTGGGAATAGCCAAACTTTGGAAGTAGCAGAATTATAAGATCATCAATGAATCAAATCCAAACTGAAAAAGAGTAGGAATTGAATAAGCACAGTGTGATTTCACAGAGCCAAAGTTCACACAAACATTCTTCAACTGTGTCTCCTGAGTTGGAAGCAGGTTTGGGATCAGAACCATTGTTGAATTCTGTTAGTGTGATTCCTACAAAATGCTATGGGTGGAAATCAGATTTTAAGGAGTTAAAGAGGGAATAGATTTTGCCAAAATAATGTTAATAGAAATAGACCACTAATATGAGATACTTTACAAGAACGAAAATAGAATTGCAGAATAAATGGTGGTTGAAACAATAGAACTATGCTTTGAAAAAGCATTTTTCCAATATATTATCTTTTAATAGAGGAAAATTCAACTTCTTTACTGATAGGAATGTAAGGTCCACTCACAACACAGAGATGAGAGCGTGCTGGCCCAAAAAGCCACAGTCTAGTGAACAAGAAAATATTAGGCGATATTTTTCTTCCTTTTCCAGAGAAAGCTTTTCTTCCATGCTCCCTATCTCACAGGGCTGGGGCCTTTATGCTCTTCACTCTTCATAGCCAAATGGTTATTCTTCCACCATGATTCATTGCTATTTCCTTTACTACAGTCTAAACTATTCACATACGGCTCATCATTCATTCGTGCTCCACAGCTCCAGATTCCCAGGGTACCTTACCACTTTCCTCATGGGACTTCCCTTGCACCACAAAGCCAGTTCGATCTCAGCACTCACTCTCTCTTCAGTTTTTAAAATAATTTCAACTGGCCTGTTTCTTCTCCAATGTACCTGTAAAATAGTGTCTTCTTTAAAAAGTGTGCTTTTCCTTTCCGATAGAATCAATATAACAGAACATAATAACATTGGCATACAACTTCATAGGGGTAATTCTAGAGAGACATGGCCAGAGTGATAAAAATGTGTGGTTACCTTAATACAAGGATAAAAATTACAGCAGTCAAATCAATGAAGGATATTACTCCCCTTGTCTAGTATTTTATAATAGGCAGCTCAAAGTTTTATTTCGGGACAAGAGTTTAATGTAGCATTTTATGCTATTGTTTAATTCCACACCATTGCTTGAGACCAGAGCTACATGCTTTGAAATCAAATGGTCAAGTAGCAGAGTTCAAATTCAGTTTTGAATGTCAAGTCACATGTTGTGAAAGTTGAGTAACATTTTATAAAGCAAAGGTTGAATCTAATAGAAATAAATAAAAGAGAGATTAGAGTAAAACCTACTAATGAATGGCATACTAACAGGTTTTTAAAAATTGCATATATCGCCTGGCCGGTGTGGCTCAGTGGTTGAGCATTGACCCATGCTCCAAAAGGTCGCTGGTTCGATTCCCAGTCAGGACACATGCTCAGGTTGTGGGCCAGATCCCCAGTGGGGGGCATGCAGGAGGTGTCCAATCGATGTTCCCTCTCATTGATGTTTCTCTCTCTCTCTCCCACTCCCTTCCTCTCTTTCTAAAATCAATAAAGAAAAAAATTACATATATCTAAGATATAATATACACACACATACACACATATACATATATATTGATTTGGAGAAAAAACAAATTCAATTGTCAGCATAAATATCTATGTAGTTTCAATAATTGAATCAAATATTTAATCAAAGAGCACCGCCATAGTTCTGTACTGTTTAAGAGAAAAAAAGAGGAATTAGCCCTGGCTGGTGTGGCTCAGTTGGCTGAGTGTTACCTGTGCACTGAAGGGTCACTGGTTGGATTCCCAGTCAGGGTACATGCCTGAGTTGCGGACTTAATCCCCGGTCGGGGTGCCTATGGGAGGCGGCCAAAGGATGTTTCTCTCTCCTGTCGATGTTTCTCTCTCCCTTCTTCTCTCTCTAAAAATCAATAAAAACATTTTTTTTTAAAAAAAAAAAAGAGGAGTTGGATTGCACTGGGAACATTATTTGTCCATTAAGCATCCAGGGAATTTAACTACAGTGTTGCATATCCTGCATATTATAATGGATGAACACCCAGGAAGTTCGCTCTTAGGGAAGAAGAACAGGGCCATGTTTCAGAGCAAAATGATTAATCATATTTTCTAGTATAGGTTACTTTTTTCCTTAATCTTACCACACAGTTCAATTACCCACAGGTAGCGCTTTGAGTTACTATCATTTAAAATTAATATTTTTGCACTTTAAACAAAAAACTAGTTAGAAATATTGGAAACCTCATAACAATATCTGTCAAATGATGGATATATTTCTTAGAAGCATATTAAATTCCCAAAACATTAAACTGGCCATTTCTTACAGCTCTTTTTTTATGTTCTTTTGGTAATAGTATATAAACTAATTCCTTCAGAGGGCCTATTCTTTGAATATTCAATGGTGAATTTAATTTACATAAAAAATAAAGTTTAAAGTGGTGTTTAATAAAATAAAAATAACATATTTCCAAGTTGCTTATTGGTATGTTTAAATTGTATTTATTTTTATCTGACAGCAGACATCAAATCATATACCTACCAGGCATATATTCCTCTGATGGCTTTTCACCGGGCTCCCAATGATGCCTGAGGTCCTTCTCCTGGCCTATAACATTCTTCAATGCTTTAGCACCAGGCCACCTCTCACACCTCATGTGCTCCCTCATTCAAGTCCAGCCACACAGGTCTTCCTGCCACATCAGCTCCAGGCTGAGACTCACCATAGGTCTCATTTCCTCAGCCAGGAAATGCGCCTTCCAGAATCAAGTCACATAGTTCCCTATCTTCCTTCAGCACTCTGCCTAAACATTAGCTCTTCATTGACCTTTGCTGACCACCCTCCCTAAAATGTCATCCCATCCCTCTCTCTTCCATTCTTGTTTTCAGAGTTGCCCATCACTGAACACATGTAACATTTAGTCTTTCTGCCTCAGCCACTTAAATGCAACACACACACACACACACACACACACACACAGTCTTTAAAAATGGGTCATCTGCAAATCAAAACTCAAAAACTAAATATACTGGTCAGTATGATCTTCTTCACATCACTCTACTCTTTTGATTACTCTGGTTTTTGTTTTGTCTTCTTGCTTTTTTGTTCCATGAGACACTGTCCTCCTTTAGCTTCTGTTACAATTCCTTCAAGTCTTTTTTCCAAACTTCGTGACTGCTCCTTTCCACCATCAAATCCTTCAGATCCATTTTCAAAACCAATCCTGAATCTGACGACATCCCACCATTTTCATTGCTACTGCCCTGGTACAAACCACCATCAACTCTGAGCTGAATTATGTTTAGTATTCTTCCTTCTTCAATCCTTGCTTTCCTACAGTCAATTCTCAACAGAAAAGGCAAAGTAAACTTTAAAAAATATCAGTCAGCTCCAGTTAACTCTTCTGCTCAGAAAGGCTTCTCTGCTCGGTCAGTCTGAAAGCAGAAATCCACACAAAGACTTGTTTGCATGACCCAAGTCTCCATTCACTCCTGGATCTCATGTCCTGCCTTCCTCCACCTCGTTCTTTCCACGGTGGACACAACATCTCCAGGTATTCTTCAGCAACAGGAATCTGAGCTACTGTTTTTTTCTTCCCCAGACATTCACCTGATCGAAACGTTAGATCTTTTCTCAGATATTATCTTCTCAGTGAGGTTTTCCCAGACACAAATTTTAAAAATTACAACCTCCTCTTCCCCATTGGCACTCCCTAGTCTACGTCCTTGTGCTGCTTTATTTGTCTTCCTCACAATTGCCACCTTCCACATGAAATATAACTTTCTTTTCATGTATTGTAAGCTTCATAAAGAGAAGGGATTTTTGTCTGTGTTCTATACAGCTCTATTCTCAGGGCTTGGAATGGGTGCTCAATAAATATTTACTGGATACATGAATAAGTACATAAACTAATGCTCAGAAACAAGGAAATGTCAGAAAAGGAAGAATAAAGTCCCTCATTAAATAAAATTTAGAAGTGTATTCAAAATATCGTACATTTATAACTGAATAGACACAATTTCCAGAAACTAGTTGTTTAATGCCTGTTAAATCTAATATATCTTAAACATTATAATTACAATTTTACTTAAAATCTATACTCTAATTTAATCCACTCTAAGGTAAGTTTGATGGTAAATGTATTCTTTACTAGGACATGAAATTTTATCCATTTTTTTCCAAAGTAGTGCTTTCTTCCCCTATCCACTTGGTAAGTTAGGCAACCACAATAATTAATTGGTTGTAAAACTTCAAAAGTACTCAAGATCATGACTTTCTTTGTATTCCACATCCACAACTGTGGTAATTATTAAATATACAGATATCAAAAGTAAATACATTAAAATAATTGCTTAATGTAAGTGCCTTATTAATAGAGACAATTATTTGCCCTTATATCCATTGTATCCTTCATTCTGTTTGTTTGATCATTAGATGTTTTTTATGTCCTACATTTTTCAGTCTTCCCTGCAATTTGATTTTCCTTGTGATGGAGTTCTGGCCTTTAGAATGTGAATGTTGATGTTCAATTTTGGAGTCATGCTCTTAAAAGGAAAAACAAATATGCCCTCCATTTCTCCTCTTCTCCATTCTACACTTTGTAGTGTTGAATAAGTAGATGGTATATGCATCACCCTCCCAACTTGTCCAGAAAAGAGAATAGTCTTGGTCATTGACATCAGAAAGCCCTGGAAAAAAAATCTACCTGGAAGTTTACATGGCAGAAAACCACAAGTTTATCTTCTTTAAGCCGGTACTTTACAATCTCATGTAACAGTGTAAACTTATTCAAACTAATACAGTCCTGGACGAAAAGCTGTGACTTGGAGTTCCAGTCCTATCAAGGTGGCCACACTCAAATAAATTCCCTGACTTTGTTTCACTGTTAATTGTTTGATCAATCAACTATTAGATATACACCACTATAGATTACATGTTCTAGAAACAGGATTTAACAAAATTATGTCAAGCTCCTAATGTTAGAGAAATCTCTACATGCAGTGTTTAGTTCCCCTTGGCAATTCAAGATACAGAATAGTAGGTATAGAGAGGAGAGAAGAGAACCCCCACCCCAGTGAAATGTGCATGGACTTGGGAGTCAGATAAGTCATATCCATCAATCCATGTCACTCACTTTTGATTGTGTAACATCAGACACATGCTTTATTATTTTGCAGAAATTTTTTTTCACATTTAAGTGCAGATAAACACACCTATTTTATAGGATTGTTTCACAAAATAAATGAGATAATATATGTAGGACACTTATAGTACCTAACAGAATTGGTGTTCATTATATGGTGACTATAACCATTATTATTATGATTATATTATTGATTGCTCTAATCTTCAGGTAATTATAGTTAGAAAGAGGTATAGATATTATATACGCATCAAATAACACAAATATGTGATTTGAATTCCACCAAAATATAGAATTTCTGTCAATGATATTATTTTTATAATCATTAGTCTCAGTCATAAATGAATTATTTTAACCCTGTAGATATCAGTAAGTGTATGTTTAAAAAAAAAAAAACCTTCCAGAATCCATGATTGCCTCCAGGCACCTAGGATATATGATCTGGGGAAATTATCCTATAAACTAGTAAATTATCACACTTAGACAGGAAAATTTACCCCTCTAGGGAATGTATACGTATACCCTTGTCTTTGGAAGTTTTTCATTCAAATTAACACTAAGCTAATTTTCTAAGATGTTAAGAGAGCACTCCTTGAGTAATAGAAGACATCTTTGACCATGAGTGATTGGGGGGGGGGGGGGAATCACTTAACATTTCATTCAAACCAGGTCACCAGTCCCAGAGGTGTGGTCAAATTCCCAAGTAAATAATGACACTGTGCTGTACGTACTAATCTTTAGTGTGTTAAAAAGGAGAAAAAAATAGTGGCTTCAATCAACAGTCTCTTGGATTTTAGAAAGCAATTATGTGTCCAAAGACAAGGCAGAGAGAGAAACTAGATTCACAACCCAAAAGCATTTCACAAGATGAGGAATAAGTACATGTGGCAAAAAATAGAGGAGTAAATCACGTTCGGAACCTTAAGTAACCATGTGGCCTCGGAGCTGGCATTCGGGAGCTATGGCATGAAAGGGATCTAAAATATAAGGAGTTTCCAGAAGAGAGTCTGATGTTATGGAAAGGTGTTAAGACTCTTATTCAAAAGATTTTTCCATTGGCTACAGGGAAAGATTTGCCCTGAGTAATGTGTTCATGATGAGAAATTTAATAACAAGGATGAAACTGTTTTACCAGGAAGGATTCAAGAGCACAGAGCTTTGAGTATTCAGGTAGTTGTAATTGATACCACTAAGAATGACCTCAGATCTTCACATATGTCTTTAGTTACATCCTGCCTTTCTGATGGAAACAAGCATGCCAGCTGATCACTAATGGTAACTTTCCTATGCCATTTATTCAATTTGTGTTTTATTAAATTGTAGTTTTAATCAATTATAATAATTGTAGGAAACAACTCAAGTAATGTTTCTAGTAAATAAGATCATTCCAATGCTAAGAAAGAATGAATAACCATAGATGAGAAAAGGAAATGTTTCAACTATTACCAAAGCAAATCGTCGTCATCTTCTTAAGTTCTTATCTACTGTTTTAGGGAATGAGCACATGAAAAAAGTCAATAAACAGAGCGACAGTATCTGTATTTAGATCTTAGAATGATTAATGTGTTTAAGAGAACATTAGATTCTTTGGAATTTTATATTAGTATGTAACAGATGTATTATCCCATGTTTGCTTGTTGCACATTCAGGTATATTAACCACAGTTGGCTTTAACCATCTAAGAGTTTCAAATATTTTATTCATAAATGAAATTACAACTCCCATAAAGGTAGTGAATTTCAATCCCTGGTGCTTATTTAAACTCTGAAGAACATAAAATTCTGAAAATTAGTAAATGAATAAAAATAATTTTTTAGTTTTAAAAGAACGCAAAACAATCCTAATACCTGGGACCTCCTTCTGGAAAATACAAAATCAAAATACAGAGGTAGAAAACTGGCCGTCAGCTATTTTTTAAACTCCCCAAGTGTGCATCTTGGCATCATGGATTAAGATCTACTGCTCTAAAGAATGTTTTACATTTAAAATATTCATACAGAGGCCAAGTTCTTGTTCCAACAATTTAATTAATTGTCGTGAAATGGTGAGGGGTTCATGAAAACTACAGTGTGAACAAGGGTCTCTCCCACACCTTCCTGGTGACAGTTGCTAATAAACTCTTTGAAGTTCAGTCTCCATGAAAGGGCAATGCAAAAATCTTTTTTCTTTTTTTTTTAACTGGAAATGAATCAGACAAGCTTCTCAGCTACTCCCTAACCAAATTCCAGTAAATCTCATATTATTTGGCTCATTTTCCCTAACTCCTGTTGCGATTTAATTCTGCTTCACTTCTATCCAAATTACCACTCTCAAAAGATTTTGCTTAGCAAATATGTTTTCAAGCTATATTATCAGTTCTTGTCAAAATTGCATCTTGGAGTCTGGAAAAAAACATAATTTTAATACTAAAAATCCCTCCAGTAATTCAATTACTTTGGGATTTTTTTCAATGTGTGAAAAGAGTATTTAGCTCCAAGAATAGACAGACTTCTGAGGTAGGGCAATTTTGCTAGGTTTTTTTGTGTGTTTTTTTTTCTTTTTTGGTGTGTGTGTGAGTATTTTAACTTAAAGTTCAAAACAAGTTCAGCAGATTAGAATCCCAGATTAACAAGAATTAGTGCATCATCCTTATTTTTATGATTAAAAGTTGGAAGTGAGTCGTCACACTTCTTTTCAGGAGGCTCCTTCTCACTAATGTAGCTACAAGCTGTAGATAAACCACTTCTCTTGCTTATTCCTTCAACAGCAAAAAGTATACAAATGATTCAGCTCACGCTTCATTCCTGCCAGTGTTTCTAGAATGCTTCTAACCTGAGGCAGTGTTTAAGGTGTTTTATCCCAACAACTGGAAAAAATCATCTAAATACTCTTAACATTAGCCCATGTCTCATCTTTTGTCCTCCTATTTTAGTCACGTATGTATTCATTCATTCAACGAATGCTTTTTAAGCATTTCTCTGTATACCTAGCTTTGAGGATACAGCAAGAAACACAACAGGAAAAAATCCTGTGTTCACAGGGCTTGCATGTGTATGGGACAGACTGAAAATAAACACTGTAAGTTTTGTATACCAAATGATAAGTGCGAAGAGGAAAATCAGAGGGGGAGCTAGGAAATTTGGAATTATATGTGATGTCCACACCGTAGTGTAGACCTTTAGTGAGACCTCACTGAAAATGGGAAATTTAAGTAAAGAGAGGAGGAATGCCCAGGCTGTCTGAGGGGAAAGACTGCAGGTGGAGGTATAGTAAATGAGTTAAAGGAACAGCTCTGAGGTCGGTGTTGGAAAAGATGAAGGCAGAGAGCATGGGGGCAAATAACAGAGGATCTTATTGGCCCATAATAAGAAATTTCTTTTTAAGTGCAGTGATTTGACATGTGGTTTCATAGGATGACTTTGGCTAATATACTGAGACAAGAAAGTCATGGTCATGAGTCTAAGTAGAGAGAAGCATTAAGAGTTAAGGATAGAAATTAGGGGCTGACATTGTGTGTGTGTGGGGGGGGGGTGTAGATTTCATGCAAACACAGGAAACTGACCAAGTAATAAATGTTCAATTGGGAAGATTTTCCAAGTAACAAAATGGAAGTTTCAGTCATCCAGAACCAAAAATAAGTGTTACCAACATCACCAAAGGTTCTTCTGTCCCTGTTGTCAGTATCCCTCCACTTCTACCCAGATGTAACCACTGTCCTGACTGGTAACAACATATTTTGGTCTTCCATGTTTTTAAACATTATGCAAATAAAATCATACAGTATTGAACTGTTTCTCTCTGAAACTTTTTGCTCGAATTATGTTTGCAAAATGTATCCAAAATAATGGTTTAACAGGTTGATGCAATTGCAAAAGTCTCTCAATGTATTCATGTAACTGATGCTTCCTTATTAATCTTACTTAATTCGCTGACTAATTTTAATAATTAATCACTAGGTTCTTTAGGATTTTCTAGGTAAAACTGAAGGTACTTACCAAAAAATGACCATTTTGATTATGCTTTCTTTTTGTCCATGAATAGAGGCTACTACAAAATGTTGGGGAAAAATGACGATAGAAAGTATCCCTGGCTCGTGTCTAATTTGATAATGGTCTTGATATTTCAATAATAAGTTTGATATTTATGTCAGTTTATTTTTAACTACTTATGTCAGAAGTTATTTTCCATTCCAATTTTATTACATACATTTACAATACATGGGAGTAAAATTTTATCATATGATTTTTTCTGTCACAGTGAAATGATCTTATGATTCTTCTTTCATTCTATTAATGCAGTGATTTGCATTGATTCAGCTTCAAGTGTTAAATCTTGCTTTTATTATTTGAATAAACAGTACTTCATACTGAAAGTTGTTGCGGATTTTGTTTAGGATATTTGCCACATGTTCATAATAGAGGCTGCCCTGTAATTTTTCTTTCCTATAATGTCCATGTCTGGTTTGGGGAAGCACAAGTCCTCATAAAACAAACTGGGATGTGTTTCCTATTTCGCTTCTCCAAAAGATTTTGCTCTGTGTGGATTGATACTATAGTTTCCCTTAAAACTTCATCAATATAGCTATCCGGGCCTTAAATTCTCTTGGTACAAAAGTTTTCAATTTAAATTTCAAATTAATTCCTTTAACAGATCAAGGGCTATTCAGATTTTTATTTATTCTTGTGTCACTTTTGGTAAATTGTGTTTTCTAGGAATGTGCCCATTTCATCTGAAATGTCTAATCTATTGGCAAGAACTTACTAATTTATTAATAATTCTATTGAATATTCAACTATTGTACAATAAATATCTTTACATAGACTTGTGTTCTTGAGTAGACTTCCTGGTTATAGCTAAGTAATTAGCATATGGCTTAGGACTCTGCACATGGTCTTGCAGCCTGAGCACTACACAACCTCAGGGGAGGGTATTAACTATGATGTGCAATATGTGTGGTGATGCAGGTATGAAGCCTCATTTCCTGATGCACAGAGTTAAGGTAATAAAGGTCATTACTCATACATAGCACACTCACAGATACATCCGGTCGATGTGGATGTTGGGTCCTCTCCACCGCAGATGAAATAAGTAGGGTGCATTTCAGCAGGGTCACCATCTCTGGCTTCTCCACCATGATTGGATGTACAAATCCCAGGGCTTTGGGCCATTAAATTTAACCCTGGGTGGAAGGTATGAGGCTCATTACATTCCCCCACCTATTTTTTGCCAGTGAGACCAACATAACAGAGACTATGGATACTGTGAATACATCTTACCCCATGCCACTCATTTGGCATCAATTCTTTATTTGTAAATATCATTGCCCCACACTCTGGAGAGAATGGTATGTGAGAAGTAGACTTCCACCAGCAAACTCACCTGAAATTTTACATAACAAATAGCAAGCACTCTGAAGACATACAGTTATTTGGCTGAAACCAGAGAATTTTAAAACTGCATACAAAGTAGCTAATTACTCTAAAAAATAGCATATTAATAATGGCTTGGAGTAATGTGCTGATGAACATTTGCCAGAAGGTGTTTTGGTAAATGGGAGAAAGAGATTGAAATGTTCTTGTCAAATGTGAGTATATTAAGTTTTCTAAATGGAAGAGGATTTGCAGGCAATGCTAGTTGTGCAAGGATTACAAAATGCTAACACTTTATAACTGCCATAAAAAAAGAAAGATCTTTCAAATAAGAATGTGAATAGTTTTTTGGCTCTAAAATGTAGAAGCCAGGAAAAAGATGCTTATTCACAAAATCAGCAGACTTTTCTTGATCAACTGTGACGAAGAACACAGCATTCAAAGTTTCTTGCTCCTCCACAGTTTAGACACTCTCTTTGACTGCAGAGGCAGGGTAACAGCTGGTTTGTCTTTATTTTATTATTCACTATGACCACTTCCAGACATGTTAGCACAGCCAACACAAAACAGGAAAACCCCACTCTGAGAAAATGAAGACTGACAAAAAGAAGTTGAACCATAGACCAAGATTCGGGTCATCCATTTTTTTACACTTCAGTACATCAAAAGCTTATTCACATGACATGCTACAAAGCACCTGAACAGTACTCTCCAACGTTGTTAAGGTCGTCAAAAACAAGAAAATCTGATGACCTTACAAGAAAATCTGTGACCTGACTCTTGGTCACAGCCAAGAGGATCCTAAGGAGACATGACTAAATAATGAAATGAACTATCCTGGGTGAAGTCCTGGAAGAGAAAATAAATGACTTAGGTAAAAAGCAAAGAAAACAAACTGAATCAAATATAAACCATATAGTTAATAATGTATCATTATTGGCTGATTAATTATGACAAATGTATTATACTAATATAAAATGTTAATAAAAGGGGAAACTGGGTGTGGATTATATTGGAATTCTATTTCATAACTTTTGGGTAAATCTAAATCAGTTTTAAAAGTAAAAAAAATAATAAAAATAAAAGTTAAACAAGTACATTCACTCAAAATAAAGTAAAGTAACTTTATCTCAACTTATACAACATTATTATGAATGTATTCATTATACTATCCGAGTGTGGCAATATATTTAGTACATAGTCTCTCATGTAATACATGTAGAATAATTCATGGCTATGTAGTTAATGTTTAGCTGGACTAACATTTAATATTCAGTAATTTTCATTGAATACCTACCTACTGTGTGCAAGAAAGCATATGTTAAATACTTTGGTGAATGCCCTGGTAAATCAGAAAAGAACCTTTATTTCAGTAGATAAGACACAAGAATCTACTGGACAACATTGGAAGTAGGAAGACTACAGCAGATGCTTTAGTGTGTCACCCAGATGCTGCCTTTAGGCCAGAAACACTCATTCCTGCAGCCTGTCATATCAGTAAACTTATTAGGGTACAGTGATCTTGGGCATTCCAAGACATATCCTCCAAGGAAAAGAGCAAAGTATTGCATCTTGCCCCTCCTAGAACTAGGAAAGAAGCACAAAACTTACAAGGCACTTTGAGTTCTGAAGGCAACATATGCTACCCTTGAGAATACTGCCCTAAACCTTTTGTGGATAGCAATGGAAGGCTAACAGCTTTGAATAGATCAGAACAGGAAAAACACTCTACATAGATTGGGGGCAAAATGCCAGGCCAAACAGTCATATAACCTGGCAGTTTCTAATGTTCTGAAGTTACCAGTGGTGGAGAAAGATGCCTTGTAGAATTTATGTCTAGTTTCAGTAAGAAAATATAAATATAGACCTAGCATGCTAGAGGAAGGTCTTGTGCAGTAGAAAACTATGTAGGACTTGAAAAGTAGCTTTTGTTGTGGTACTGGGACACACAGAGACCAAATGACCATGGATTGCAAGTGACCATGCAATCAGAGCTGTCCCACATGAGGTGAGCTCTGTCAGACTATGTCAGAAGATGGGAAAACCTAGCACAATCCATCATAAAAGTGATACAGGATTAGACAGAAGCAGAGCCAGAAGAGGCATAAATAAGCTGTACAAGCTGGTAGATCTACCAACCAAAAGCGATAGTTAATATAATCCAGGTACATCCCCAATCAGTCTTATACCAGTGCCTCCTTGTCGGCACATACATGTAGAACTAAGCAGTTAAAAAATGAAAATAATCCAGAAAAGACCAGGGTGGATCCCTTTCTCTTAACAAGACATATCTAAAATGTGTACATGTAGGTATACTTGAATATTAATTATACCTCTCATATCTCTTTATGTTTGAGCTGACAATCATTTTGCTATTAAATATGTAGATTCCTCTGTGCCCACATTGTGAGGTATATTTCAAAAGTACTGTTTTCTTCATAACTTTTTTCATGCATCTTAAAACAAAATAACTCAGAAGGATTTGTAGAAAAACAGTTGCAATGGGCAGAATTTAATGGTCACTGTAGTAAAGACTCTGATATTTCTAGGAACAGACCACACATGCCCATTTCCCCATCCTCATAACAGTGCCAGACAACACCCTCTGTCTTGAACCACATATCGCACAAGTGAAAACAGTGTACCTTTTGAGAATGAATGAGAGGTCTTCATCTTGTGAAGTATATATTGGAAGAGGATAAATTTATACTGCTTAGGACAAAGCTATATCAAAATTTTAATAAAGAAAAGTTAATATAGAAAGTGGCATCAGCAATGTGACTTAATTCATAAATATTGAGCAATTTGTGTAATTATGAGCATTCATATGACTCCCTGGTTATGTATGCTGGCTGTTTTCCTATTGGGTAATTGATTTGTAGAAACTTTTTGTATATGAAGAAAATTGCCATTTTGCCTGAATGTGTGTTACAGATACTGGATTATAGGTTGTCAGCTCTTTTGGGGGGATTCATTTATGGTATTAATGTTATTCCAAAATAGTTTATTCTTGTCATTTGGGTAGTCAAATTTATTAATGTTTTTTTCATTTTTTTTAAATCTAGTACTTATGTTCATGTAGTAATTTTATAGCCTCATATTTTACAGGTAAACATTTCATTCATTTTGAAATCACTGAAATGGTTAGTCGTGTGTCCAAACATCTTTTAGTCAATTATATATTATCTCCCCACTTGTTTGAAATGCTATCTTCATCACATACAAAATCCCCATATGTTTTTCTTTCTGTTCAGTCTGATTTCCTTCATTGTCAGCTGGTTTGTATCTATGCAGTGGCTAGCTCATTTTAATTATTATAGCTTCATAATATAATTATTGCTTACTCACACCTCATTCTTCTTTTATACATTTTTTTCTTATTTTATTTGCATATTTATTTTTCCTAATGTTATTTTTTTCAATGTCAAAAGAAAATATATCTATTGGTCTATCTGCTATTGCACTGAATTCACAGAAAAATGTACAAACTGTCATCTTTATCCTAGTGAATATGGTTTATCTTTGCTTTATTCAAGTTTTACTTTATAATTTCACCATGTTTAATAGGTATTTAAATTCTTGGGTATCATTGTAAATAAGACATTTTTTCATTATATCATATTGTCAATTATTTTATCTTTTAATATTAGATATTTTACCTCTTGTCCTTTATAATTTGCTATTTATATTTTAGTTGACACCATTGGTTCAAGGGGAAAAAATCATATATTCTTCAAATCACAAAAATTAACCTTTTAAACATTTTTTTCTTATTTTATTTTTTTAAATTTGGCAAATTATATGTAACACAAAATTTATTCTTTCAGCTATTTTTAACTGCACAGTTCAGTACATTCACATTGTCGTGCAACAAATCTCTAGAACATTTTTCATTGTGTATAGCTGAAATTTATACCCATGAAACAACTCCCCATTACGCCTGCCCTCCAGCCCCAGGCAACCACCCACATTTCAGATTTTTCAATGAAACCTTTTTAAAATTTTGTTTGATGTACTGACCAGTAGTAGGTCAATAATGGCATCAAATAATAATGGTTACCCTGGGAATCTTTTTCTTTTTGCCACCATTAATGGGAATAAATCAAGTTTTTAGCTGTAAATTGCAAAACTTATCTTGGCAGAAAGGAATTTGTTGAAAGGGTATTGATGAACTCAAGACTTGCTGGAAAGTCTGGTGGTGAACAGACTGAAATAACAGGCTGGGACCAGAGAAGTCAGGCAAAATAGCGCCAGCAAATATAGTGAGGACATCATGACTACTGCTACCCAAACTGGGTACTGGAGATCATATTGGTTCACCACCTGGCCCTGGCCCTGGCCCTGGCCCTGGCCCTGGTCACTGAATTTTATCACTGGCAGCATGGCCACAGTAGTCTCTGGATGTTGGAGTCAGGGTGTCCAAGCTTGTGGGAGTAGGATTATAGTTGTGGTCACAGATGATAACCTCATGTTTGTAATTATGGCACTCCCTATAAAAACACATTTCTTTCTCTTCTCTGGATTTTTTATTCTAACCTACATCATGACTATTCCACCATCCTAAATCTCAATAACAAAACAAACACCTTTTTTTCAAGTATGATACATTCTGAAGTGATCACACATTTATTTATCTTGTGAACATCACCCTGATTCTTGTTTGAATAACAACATTGGTCTATTTTTTATCTTTGTATTTCCCCTTTCACTTTATGCCTTAAAATTTTGCAAACTAATAACCATGCTTTTTTTTCCCCTCAGGATCTTAATCTCAACTATTCTGTTGCATTCAATGCAATTAACTTCTCTTTAATTGATCTCTTTTCATAATTAAACCTTGGGGGAAGCTTTTTTTTTCCTTTCAATTTCATAGTCCCATTGTTTCCAAAGATTAGTACAGTTGAGAATATATATACTGCTGTGGCAGTGCATTTTATGTACCAGTTTGGCTAGGCTATGGTGCCTAGTTGTTCGGTGAAACACTAGTCCAGATGTTGCTGTGTAGATATTTGGTAGACATGAGTGACATTTACAATCAGTTGCTTTAAGTAAGGCAGGTGAACTTCAATGTTGTGGATGGCCTCATCCTATTAGTTGGAGGCATTTAGAGCAAGAACTGAGGCTTCTCTGGGAAGGAATTCTAGTATGCAAGTTGGCTTATAGATTTTGAACTTGCCAGTCACAACTGTGTGAGCCATTTCCTTAAAATAAATCAATCTCACCCCCTTTTTCAACAACAACAATATCATCATACCACTTTTAGAGTGGTACATATATCTATATCTATATCTGTATCTGTATCTGTATCTGTATCTATATCTATATCTATATCTATCTATATCTATATCTATCTATATCTATGTATCTCCTACAGTTCTGTTTCTTTGGAGAACCCTGAGTAACATAACTGGTAATCTATAAGTTAGTTGTTGTCTTCAATACTTTATAAGAAATATTCACAAAATCCCAGTGGTATGTAAGACTAAGTTTCTATTCTTTACACTTCTGCAGACCAGCTTGAATCCAGATGCTCGTATGGGCTTGGCTACGTGGTTCTCCCAGAGCCTAAGTGGATACCTGTGCTCCTCTCCGTAAGTCTGTGGGTCAGCTGGCACTCTCATCTTCTTGGAAAAGAAGAGTAGCTAAGAAGGCAGAGATATAACAGAGCAAAGATAAGCACAACAAGCCTTTTAAATTCTAGGCTCAATACTGCACACTTTCATTTATATACCATTGACCAAAGCAAGTTGCATGGCTAAGACACAACTTACTTCATTCTTATATGAAAACAATGTTATTTCTAAAAACAACCTCTTTTTTTGTCTTTTCCAGAAAAAAAGTGGATTAAAACAGTTTAGGTCATAAATAAGTGGGTTTGAAATTATACTACACCAATACACAACACTGTTAGGGGTTTAATCTCTGTTTCTGAGTTGACAATGCCTTCAAATTACAACCATTGAAACAATGTAAATTCTTACACATTTTCTTATGGGTGGCAAAGAGAAAGGAAACTGAAGACATGGATTGTCATTCTACAGCTAGTTTTTCAGGGACCTAAACAGAGATAAGAATAGGTAGAGGCAGGTAAAAAAGAGGAAGAAGAGTAAGAAGACTGAGATTTGGGGCCTGTGGAAGGGAAAACCCCATCCAACAGGGTGGGGAGGAAGAATTAAGGGTGGGTTGGTAACTGGCCTGAGGCTCAGAGGTAAATTTGGGATGTACCCACATAAAATTCCTGAAGAGATGTTAGTATTGTGTGTATATCGACATTCATATTTCTATTGCAAGTTTAGCCAATAAATCAATTTCACATAAATTATTTTTTCTGCTCCTCGTAACTTCATAAAGAAATTATTTCTATCATGTATAGATTAAATAACAGCCTATTTAGATTCACCAGTTTGCTTTATGCATCTGTGCTATTGTGATTGATAAGAAATATATATTTGGTCTTCTTCCCTGTCCCATTCCTGGCACAGAGCTCCTAAAGCCCTTGGAATTTCCTCTGATAAGAGTAATGAAGCTGTCTTTTGTTATGTCAATGAGGTGACTTTTATAAAGCACCTAAATACAGGGATGGTTACCAGGAGTTAACCACTTGATTAGAGAGTTGCAATATTCAGTTGTAAACTCCACGTGGACAGAGATCCTTTGCTTAGGACCTTGCCCTAAGTATCACTTCATCCGCCAGTTGATTTATAGCCTTTGACATGGTTTGTAATAAACTGATAATATAACAAGTAAACTTGTTTCCTCAGTTCTGTGAGCTGTTCAAGTAAATTAAACCAACCCAAGAAGAGGTTCATGGGAACCTCTGATTTATAACCAGTTGATTAGAAACACAAGTAACAACCTGGTCCTGTGATTGGCATCTGAAACGAAAGACGGTCTCATGGGTTGTGTGGAATCTAATGCTATGTCTGGGTACATAGTTTCAGAATTATGTTGAATCATAAAACAACACCCAGCTGGCAATACCATTGTAATTAGTTAGTTATTAATAATAGGAAAGGAGCAAAAGGGAGGCCAGACATTATAGGTATGTCATTTGGGCAGCTTCACCAGGAAGATGCAACTTCACACTCCTCAGGGAACCACCAACCCATTCCCAGCAGATCACTGGGGGAGGGGGTCCAACAAAGGTGAAATCAATGCATGCACAATGAATCCGTGTGACACAGAAAAAGTGTCTGCCAGTCAAGCCTGGGGAACCATGGATTGGCTAAAGTAGGCAGGGCCGTTGCAAGCCCATGAAAATACATAATTCCCCAAACAAAATAATTTGCTCTCTTGGCTCTCTTGCATTTGCCTGTGTGGTCCACATGCAATGGACTGATGGACTGCAATGGGAAACACAAATGAAGCTAGCCTGATGTTGGACTGGACATTGCTCCAATATGGAGTAAAAATTCTGCACTCTGGCTTTGATTTTAGCCCTATTGAAGCCACACTTACACTTCTTCTATGGTGGGACAAAGGGAAATGTGACCTGGGAAACTCAGGAGTATAATTCCATAGAAATAAAGCTTTCTACAATATCTCATCCTCCCATGCGAGTCTCAGAAAATTCTTTTTCTTGGGATATTGCAAGAAGTCCACTCCCACAAGCAACATGTAGGGAGTTGCATCTCTCCCCACTAACACACTGATATAAGACACTTGCTTGGTGGTGTGGGGAAAATCCCCCTCATGTTGCAATTGGAGTCAGAATCTTTAGCATCATGCTGGGAAAGTTGCAAAGCAATGTCGAATAATTCTAAAGATTCTCTCATGATCCCTTGAACCCTCCTTCCCAAGAAAGAAGTAAGAGAAAGTCACTAGGATCCAGGATTGGTTAAATAAGAAAAAGTCAGGACAAAACACACACACACACACACACACACACTTAAATGAATACATAGAAAACTGGTGAGATTTGAGTAAGTCCATGGATGCCAACTGCCTGGTTTTGATCTTATAACTGAGCAGCAATGACATTTCTTTAACATGACCCTTTCTCCTCTCTGTCCCTCTACTTGCTTCCTTAATCATGAAGCCCTTGGACATCATATTCTGGTCAGTATCCAACTGTTTTAAGAATATAGCTTCAGGGCTGATGAACACAAAAACAGAGTTAGAGATAATATCTTGAATTCAGTCTGGTTTCAGCCAGGGCCCATGAAAATACAAGGGCCCTACAGACCACACCCTCATGAAACCAGACAGAACAATGCCATGGCTGATATCGGGACCTGATGCAATGATCAACTACTCCCTGCTCTGGCCCCAATTAATTAGGAACCTACAACCCCAATTCCTTTAACTACTATGATTAATGATTTTTCCCTTGTATAACCCATTATCCCCTGGAAGCCATCCGGGAGCCAGGTCTTTGAGCACTAGCCATTTCCTCAAATAATAAAGCCTTACTTTCTTGGCTTCAAACTCCTGTTTGCATTTGATTGGGCCTTGATTCTCACAGGCAAATAGACCCCTTTAGTCCAATATTGTAGTATACTTAGCTACCATTGTGTGAAATTAGGTGACAGGTATAGAGACCTCTCTATATTATTTCTTATAGCTGCATGTGAACCCACAATTATATCAAAATAAAATGTTAAAAATAATCACTGCCTAGAAGAAAATAATAGTTGGTATGCTTTAGGGTTCTGCCCTTGGGCCTTTTTTAAGTGAACAACTAAATTGATTGAATGTTTAGAAAACAAACTCATTCAGTTTGTCACACAAAGCTAACAAAGTTAGCATTCAAGATTCACTAGTACTATGAAAAATAGGAAAAAAGTGCCTGGGCATGTTAAAATAGCTTCTGTTTATTGAGGCCTTTCTGGGGCCCCCTGTAGTCATTCTGCACATGTGAGCACCATCTCAATTGCTCATTTCCAAAAGACTGCAAGGACTTTACTTTTAATTCCCTTCATATAGAGAACTGAGTTCTTAAAAAGTAATCATTAATCCCCCAAAGTCAAAATACCAAGGGGCACAGTTCACCCTCATCCCAAATTTAGGTTGATTGCATAGGTTCTTTATATTTAACTGTTTTTCATTAGTTAAAAAATTAATTAATTGAAAAAAAGGATAATAGAGAGCTAGCTTAAAAAGAGGTTCACAAATACAGACAAGTATATGAACACACACGCTTTTGCTAATTGGAAATGTTTGCTGATCAAAAATTTGGTTGCAAGCTACAGATACGAAAATGATACATCCAAAGATGTCACCAAGAGAAGCAGCAAATCTGTATCAGAATGGCTATTTGGTTCTGCACAATATTCTCTACTACCAAAGACACGGTCATGCACTGCTTAGCTGACAGGGATACATTCTGAGAAATGCATGGTTAGACAGCTTTGTCGTTGTGCGAACATCATGGAGTACACTTACACAGACCTAGATGGGATAGCCTACCACACCTAGGCCACATGGTGTAGCCCATTGCTTCTAGGCCACAAACCTGTACAGCAGGTTTGGCCAAATCAGTTTGCCACGTTGAAAGAAAAGGCTGAATCCAACTAGCATGTTGAATTTACTGCAACCTCCGCATGGTTTAAACAATTCAAGAACTGTTCTGTATTACATAATGCAGAAGTGAGTGGTGCATCTGCAAGGACCACTGAAGAATCACTGGAAACTCTAGATAAGCTGATTGTGGAGGAAAACGACTTGTCAGTATTGACTTGGCCTCCTGATGGATGAAAGTCCTTTCAGGCATCTGTTTCCAGAATAGAGAGGTTTTATCCATATTGAATTTGAGGTCACAAAGCAATAGAAAATTTTCAGCTCCATTATAAACTTATAGGACCACTACTGGAAATACAGTCAGTCATTGATCCAGATGCTGTTACAGGGCCCATGACATACGGCTATTCTATACTCGTTAAAACTCATTTGAAGTTTAGATCTAGGTATCATATTTTTAAATGATATTTATAAGTAATAGTATACAAGAAAAAGTATTGAGGTTGACCTTCTTGAAGACAAGGTCTTTTTCCATTTCTGAAACCCCAACCTGACACACACAGGGGTTTGATAAACGTCTGTTGTAGGAGACATGGGAATGCTTAGTGTAGACCAGCATTCAGAAAACTTTTTTCTGTAAAGGGGCAGATAATAAATAGTTTAGACTTTGTGGGTCATGCTGTCTCTGTCGCAACTACTCAGCTTCGCCATGGTAACAGAAAAGCAGCCAGAGACAATGTGCAAACAAATGGGCAATAGCTGTATTTCTGTAAAACTTTATTTATAAAAATAGGCCCCTGGCCAGATTTCACCCAAGGCAGTAGTAGCTTGCCCATCTCTACAGCAAACCCAAAAGGACATATTGGGGATGTGATTCTTTTTTCCCCTTTTAAAACCTTTACTGACACTTTTCTAAATGAGATTGTAACTTTTGTGTTCATATATAAGAAGACAGCAAACCTAAATTAGTAAAAGTTACAGAAGGGTAGACATTTTTATCCTTTTGACATGAGAAATATTCTTTTACAAACATAAAAGGTATTTCCAATAGTTAGACCACTAATAGCAGAAGCTGCCTCATGACATAGATTTTCTCCTCATTTGGTATATTCAAGCAATGCTGAATGACTATCCATCTACAGATGGGATATTGTGCCTATGGCTATATAATGTTCTGGTGAGCCAACCAGGGGACTTGCTGAGATGCAGATTCTGATACCTGGGTCCTGATCGAGACCTGGAATGCTGCCTTTCCAACAAGCTCCCCGAAAACACGAATGTTGCTGAGTCAGGGCTCACATCTTGCATACTGAGGGTCTAGTAATATGAAATACATTCTTAGTTTCTGGTAACTTTTAAAATTTCTAAACTCAAGCATTTATTTGCAAGTCATAGCTATAAATTACTTAAAGTTAGGGCCAAACATAATCACTTAAAAAATTTTGAGTTTTAAAAATTTTAATAAAATATTTTGTTTAATAGGTTACCAGTAAATTTACTCTGAATTAAAATCCCCTTAGTTTTCCAAGTATTGCCAAAATATGTCCTCATTTAATAGTTTGCCATCGTAAAATGAAGTGAATTTTGGTGAAGTAAATATTTTACGTATGAAGTTAATATTTTAAAAGAACCACAAGATAATTTTCACTTTTATCAAGAATCTTGTAAATGATTTCCATGATAACAAAGAGATGTCGAATGCCAACCATAAGCTGGGCACTGTCCCATGCAGTCCTGCACTTCCCAGCCCTGGTGGCACCGGAGCGTTCCCAAGGTCCTGAGGCAGGGAGGCCAGCTTCATTTCAGAGCCTTACCCTGCCATAAACACTTTTCTCACTAATTCTTGTGGCTCATATCCATGACAAAAATGCAGCTCTAGCAGATAAATAAAAATTCCATATGTGGGACAAACATCTGTGGGTTTAAATCTAATAACCTGGCTATCATGTCAAGGCCACTAACAATGCAAGAGAACTGACCTTTCCAACGACCATGGGAAACCTCTGATACATGCTGCACCATGTCTCTGACAAAAAGGCATAGAGGAGAAGAGAGACGGGAAGAGAAAGGAGAGGGGAAGGTTCTGGAGAGCAGAGCCTTAGCTCCAGGTCGAGAGCAGAGGACCAGCCAGCAGACTCAGCATCTGCTACCAGCTGGTGCTGCGCTTGGTGAAGCCATTAGAGCGGCAGCCCCTGGCAAGGAGCGGCGCCTGGCCTCCAGGCCACCGTAAAACAGCACAGCCTTTTTCCACAAGAAGAAAAGGCCAGTGTCTGTGGTACAAGCACTTTACCACATGCTGCTTTGGGTAGAGAAAGCAGGGCAGGGGGTGGGGGAGCCAGAGTCATGGAGTTTTTCTGATTTCCTCCTAAAGAGAACACTTCCCCCACTTGGAATAGCCCCTGAGAAGTTCCGTTGGAAATGACATATGTATTTATTTAACAGGAAAAAGAACAATTAAAAAATTCTATGGATCCCAAGATGATGATCGTAGTGATAGCTGAATAGCATTGAAACTGTTTTTCATGAGGAATCATCCAGCAGATGTTAAAGGAAACCGTGATGAATAGAGGGAGTGACTGGACCAGAGCAAATATATATATAAAAATACAACACGGATGATTATTTACTTGACTCTGTGCCTATGAATTTCTCTTACAAGCTTAGCTGGGTGGATAGCAGTTTATTCTAAGATTGCGTGTTTATTCCTAGGATTTGATGTGTTCCTTATTGTGGCCTGGAGCCAAAATCAAACGTATTTCTCAAGATAGGAGAGGGCAGTCTTCCTGAGGCCAGAACAGGACTTCAGGGACCGTATATTCCAGACTCAGCTGCAACCTCAGTACCTTCGAATGATCGGAAACAAAAACTTCTGGGGGTGTGATGAGTTGATGAAAACTTAATTCACTCAGACTGACAAACCTCAGAGTAGCGGGGCAGGGGATGGATGAGATGAGCCAAAGAACTTATATACATGTATGCATAACCAATGGACATAGACAACAATGCTGGGGGGATGAGGGGGGTGGGATGGGGAGGAGGGGGTCTGGGGGGAAATAGGAAAAACATCTATAACAAAAATAAATTAATAAAAATTGGAGGGGAAAAAAAAACTCTGAATACAGTTGTTCAAAATATAATTGACCTTTAAATCTTATGGAATACAGCTTAGTTTTTCTTCAGTGATTCAACAGGGTTTCAAACCATCATTTTTTCCTTATGAAGCTGGATTGTTATTTTCTATATTATAGAACAATCTAGGCTGAGTGTTGAATATCTGGACACATGGATGTTTACCTTTTGGCTTTGAGGTCATTTCAAGAAAATCATGTATTGTGAATATATATACACACATGCACATATACATACACAAACACACACACACACATACACACATATGGTCATTTATATTTTCAAATCTAAATATCACCGGGTTAAACCATGGTGAGTTTTGCACAGACGTTATGAAATAATTTTTGTCTCTTTTAGCAAGTTCACGAGCGTCCCTGCATAATCTTCACCACGGGTTTATCCAAAGGTGACTGGAAGCAGATCAAGTGAGATAGCCGAGCAAACAGCAGCTTTTCCTGCCAGCAGCCTTTGAGGAAGTGTCTCTCTGACCAGAGCACAGGCTCAGCATTGGGAGCGGTGTTCACAGGTCCCTTCTCAAGGGGGCTCCCACGGGGGCGCCACCACTCCAAAGCACATATTCCCCCCCCCCTTCCTTGGGCAATGAAGCTGGTATGTCCAACAAAATGGCAGCTTTCAAAAACACGGTCTGGAGATTTACGAGACAGCACCACAGGCTCCTACCTGGGCTTGGGCTGCTTTTAACCACTAGTCTCACCAGGCAGATGGGTGAGTTGAGTTTTATGGGGTGTCAAGAGCCAGTGGAACCAAATGAGATTGCTGATACTCAAAAATTTTTGCCCTAAAAATGGCCATTACCTATAGTTTAATCTAATGAAACTATATGTTTTAAACTTTGCATAACTTGCCCAAAACTTGTTAAATTAAAGATTAATTTAGTGATTTGCTCCTCTTGTTAACACAAATACAAGCTTGCCCATAACCTTTCTCACTGAGGGTGAATTCACTTAAGCAGAATCCTTTTCCTTCCTGTATCTGTGGTTCCACTTTACTGAGAGAGTAGGGTTCTCTCATGATTTTTCTTTCTGGAGAGTGAAAACTTGAGTAACGGAAACCTTTCCATGAGAGAATAGTAGGAAATTTTGAATAGATAAAGTGCAGATTTCACATAGAAAGCTCCAGGTGGAAGGGCAGACTGTGTGCACAGAGGCGGTAGGGCTCCTTATGACACACTTCCCAGGGAGGCTGTGGATTACTGGGGATGAGCACAGCCTCTGGACCCAGACTTTCTGGGAGGAAGCATCAGCAAAGCTATTTACCAATTGTAAGACCTTGAGCGGGCTCCCCAACATCTCTGTGTCTCACAGAACTCCTGTGTAAAGCAGGGCAATTATGAGGGATTAGGTGAATTATTATATGCAAAGCACATAGACTAGAACCTGGCATGGAAGCCGTGCTACGCCGGTGTTAGCCGTCACCACAAAATCTGCACCCCACTGTGTAATATGCAGGTCCCTTCAAGAGGAGAAACTCATACCAGAATGCTGAAGACGAGAAATCCATGAAGTTGTTCTTACGCCACCAGACAAGCACACGACTGACATTTCAGGGCTGCTAGGATGTCTTCTGGAGCAGGGCAGCTTGAACATGGAGATTTCTTAGAAAACCACCTTCAGTTATGACGTCTGACTATAACAACAGATGAGAATTTTTTAAAGAGTTTTTTTATTGATTTTGAGAGAAAGAGGAAGGGAGAGGGAGAGAGAGAGAGAGAAAGAAATATCGATGTAAGAGCAGAACATTGATTGGCTGCCTCCTGCAGACCCCTTACCAGGGATTAAGCCCACAACCTGGGCATGTGTCCTGACCAGGAATCGAACTGGTGATCTTTCAGTCCACAGGATGATGCCCAACCAACTGAGCGATACCAGCCAGGGTGAGAATTGTTTTTTAAGTACCTTTTCAATAGAAATGTGTTTTGCATTATTGAGCAGGCCATACTATTTTCTAGTACTGTGTTACCCCCAAGGGGCATCTGTTATGCTTCCAAACCTATTTGTCTATTTGTGATGTGGAACTACAAAATCCATATTACCTATTACCCACGTAAACAATAAAAGGCCGCATTTTAATGCCTCAATTCATTATCTCTTTCTTTTACCTAATGAACTTAAAAAAATATTGGTCAAGCCCTGGCCGGTTTGGCTCAGCGGTTAGAGCATCGGCCTGCGGTCCAGAGAGACCCGGGTTCGGTTCCCGCTAAGGGCATGTACTTCGGTTGCAGTTTGTCCCCGGCCCTGGTTGGTCATGAGGGTGGCAGCCACTCGATGTGTCACTTTCACATCGATGTTTCTCTCTCTCTCTCTCTTCCTCTCTCTCCCTCCCACTCTATCTGAACAAAAAATGAAAAAATGTCCTCAGGTGAGGATAAAAAAATATATATATATATTGGTCAAGCAAAGCAAAACAAACACATGAACCAACACAATGTTTCCCAGTTTCTTGAGTGATTGTTCTGTGACATTCTCTCAGCCCCTTCTTCAGACAGCCTGGCTACTGCCTTCGGCTGACCCAGCTCTTCAAATATTGAAGCTTTGAATGCGATCTAGTGGACACTATGGCTCTGGAGTCACGTTATATTTCTAGAAATGGTTTCACATTCCTGCCTGTGCGTGGACAATTAAAGGGATTCACATTATTTCCACAGCTCTTATTAGGGCAGCAGTATTATTCCCTCCTCTTGTAGGTTTCAGTTCCCTGGACATTGTAAATGTACTGAAACATCTAAGAAAACCTAGTATTCTAATTCGGTTGTCAATGTTTATCTGCCATGAGTGAAATATAAACCCCGGTTCCATTTCAAGTGGATTCTATTTAAAGAGAAGAACAGACCTTTGGGAGTAACAGATCTCTTCGTACTGACCACGCTGAATCCTCTGTGTGCTGACAGATTAGATTGCAGCAAGAAAAATCACATGAGTTTCATCTCATGTGGAACAAACAAGCCAAGTTCTAGGACAGAGGAAAACAAAACTAGACCTTAATCTTGTTTGATGAGTATCTTTTTTTTTTTTTTTTTTTTTAATGAGCACCTGGGACAGATTTATCTCTGAGAGTGGTGTGATAGAACTTCCCAAACAAACCACCGAAATTCATCATTAAGAGAAAAAATATGGCATTATTATTTAATAGTCAGAATAACTCTCTCTTCTGCACTGTAATACTTCTATGTGTCAAAGCAGTGTTCTTGTGTTTTTTTTATGAGTTTGGTTTCTAAGCTTTTTGAAAGCACACATTCTAGGGCTTTGTAAACAGTCACATTTTCAGAAAGGGTAATCTTTTTTACTTTTCTGCTATATATCCAAACACATAAAATTATTATGTATTTCTGTGGTAAGAACACCTTAATGTTTGACCAAGGGACTCTTAAAAAAACCTGGATTTGTTTTAATAAATTGATTTTCACTCAACCTACTTTTCCTTGAGTCTTTGGCATGACAACATTCCTTTCGAATTACTTAGCCCAGCTGTGTGGTGGGTGAAGCAAAGGGCAGCGTTACCTAATAGGAAAAATCCATTGTACATACACTAAGGTGTTAGCCCTCTCAGAACTCCTAATTCAGGAAAATAAAGCGAATGAAAAGAACTTGTCCAAAGGAAGAACACTTGACTTACACTTAATGTCACAAAGCTGCTTTCGAGAGGCCTATTTGGAAGTATCGGTGTGCTAGAAAGAGTTCTAGATGCACTGTGGGGAGCCCTGGGTTCTAATCCTGGCTGTTCAACTTTGGCCAAGTCCTTTGACCTTAATGGAACCCAGTTCCCCATCTACAAAATGACGAGTGCAATATTTGTCTTTCTCATTTTACAGAGTTATTGTGAGGATAAAATAGAAAAGCAGATGTGAAGGTTTCACAGAGAAATCTATCACATCGGACAGATATATTAACACTGATACTCCTTGACTCTTATTAGGGTTAAAATTTCTTCAGACCTTATCTTATTTTTTCTTAAAAGAAAGAGTTTCTTTCTTTGAAGGTTAGAAATCCTCTAAGATAACGATTTGGTCTTAGGTATTGTATATAAGGTGTAACCCAAGGTCTGAAGTAACAGAAAAGCCGAAACACTAGTTATATGTTATCAGAATTTCAGAAGACACTTCTTTCTCTTTCTCTCTCATTTGCAAGCTTGCTCACTGTTCTAAATCTTTGTACAAATATAGACACATGAATGTTTTATTGCATATTCTCTTAGCTACACACCCAGATGCACACATCTGTCTCCACCCCCACTCACTCGTCTTCCTCTCCAAATGCTTAGATTTGTCATTTTCTCCTCCACTTTAATTTTTTCTCTTCCATAAATTCTTTAAACTCTACTATCCAACCTAATTCTTAACCACAAACTATTTGATGTGCTAGCACTTCTTTGTTTAAATGATTGTTTCTGTTTTTTCTTTTTGTCTATCACAAGAAAAAAAAAAAGACTCATGAAATTTGTCTCCCTAAATTCATGTGTAAGTTATGTAGATGGTCACAATTTTTAAATTCGGGAGGGCGGGTGGATAATACTTTAGTGGTTAGAATGGGTCTGATTACCTAACATTGTAATTTAATTAAAATATGACTGTCCACCCGGCCAGTGTGGCTCAATGGTTGAGCATCGATCCATGCACCAAGAATTCACTGGTTCCATCCTGGTCAGGGCACATACCCAGGTTATGGGTCCGATCCCCAGTGAGAGGCATGCAGGAGGCGGCCAACAGATGTCTCTCTCTTATCAGTGTTTCTATCTGTCTCTCCCTCTCCCTTCCTCTCTCTCTAAAATCAATAAAGAAAAAATATTTTAAATATGACTGTCCAACATTATTTGGTTAATTTGTCTAAGACATCTTGATCTGATATTTGCACAGACTGTCAGAAAGAATTAAATCAACCGACTAGCTGCTGTCTAGGACAGTGATCGTAAGCCTGGTTAGCATCCAAAAGTTTGCATGGAGCATTTTATAGAGAATGGTATGATCTCAAAAGGGGTGGAGTGGTATCGTTTGCTCTTCTGTGGCTATTCTCTATGCCACATGGCGTATATATATCATGTATGTATAAACACATGATATATATGTGTATATATATAAACACCACTTCAGAGTCCTCTAGTTTTTCTTGCTAAAATAGAAGTGATGTTAAGACTGCAACACACCTTAATTATACAAAAACATTAAGTTTTTATAAATTTAGAAATTTTATAATGATCTCAGCACTAAATATGATGTCACTGTTTTACTAAGAGTATGTTGTAAATTTCCAATCATGTCTGAAGTAAATACTTCAGAAAAATGATCCTGAAAATTTTCACTACACATACACACATACACACCTTTTAGGTGAGTTTAATAAAAACATTTCATAAAATATATTTGAATATGGACTACACACCTGGAATTCATACTGACATGGAAAAAAGTTGTTTCTAGGTACTTTCTCAACCCATTCTGTTTAAAGTTTATGGTACATAAAAGCTGTTACTTTATAGTAAAATGTTTTTGTGCATATTGCCTTTCCCTTATATGCTGTAAAATTCTTATTACTCTGACTACTGCACCACTTATGAAATGTGATGTTAAGCAAGCTGCGAAACTCTCTGTGGATCCTTTTTTGTTGCTGTTTGTGTTTTTCTTTATTATTCTGGTCGTGGATATAATAAGAGTATCTACTTAATAGGGTAGCTGTAAGGATATCATGGGATATTATATACTGCTTAGGAAAGTTCCAAGAACAAAATCAGTTCTCAATCAGTGATAGCTGACATTATTGATATTGAACCTGGTGCAATGCACATAGAAAACAATCCCATAAATAGTTTCTGAAAAACTCAATAAATCAACTCTATGCTATGACTCTTGTATAAATAAACTTCTGAGAAAGTTTCTCAAAAAATGGATTGCCTCGAAAATATAAAAGCATAGATAGATTACAGATAGATGATAGAAAGGTAGATAATGTACAGCTGATAGATAGATGATAGATAGATAGATGATAGATAGATAGATAGATAGATAGATAGATAGATAGATAGATAGATAGATAGATGTGTGCGTGTTTGGTGCTCATGAAAAAAGCTCTGGATAAGAACACTGATAAAAATAGAATGACAAAAGGCAGAAAGAAACATCTTGAATCTTGCAACTTGGGTGACATGCAGCCAGTCTCTTATAACACTGTATCTACATAGCATTTCTTATATTATTCAAATCATCCCTATATGTTCTCAAGCATCCTATCTTTTCCCTTAGGGGAGGTGTAGACGAGTGTGCCAGATATTGTCTATCAGCACTGAGTCCAATTCTAATCTTTCTGTGCTCCTCTCAGGATCCCAGGGACTTACACACTTGAAAACTGTATTTCCAAGCCTCACTTGCAAAATGGAAGTTAACTGGATTTGACCTGTGGGAGACACTTGCAATAAATTAGAAGTGGGAGGAAAGGAGACAGGATGATGCTTCCAGCTCGAGCAGGTGCAGCAGTTGGAACTGTGGGTGCCAGAATCATCAGGAGCTCCTGTAGAGGCAGCTGGGCGGCTGCCCGCCCAGCAGCAATGGTGGTGTTACCAGCAGCTTTGCTAGCAATGCCTTTTCCTCTGTCCAGGGAGGGAAGTACCCTCCTAATCTCCAGGTAAAACTCCTTCTACCCTTTTCTCTTTCAGCCTTTCTAACACCTTTCTCAACAATTCCTTACACAAAGTATCTTTCTCTTTGAAATCTCCAGAATGGTGGCAGTTAATCTTATCAGACTGTGATTTCTTAATTATGTAGCCATCTGTAGGACACATGTGGCGCTTTGCTTTTAGCTCTGTCCCTTTGGGGGTAAGAAAACATTAAAAAACCTTTTCAGTATGAACAGAGTTTTAAACCCTAGTGGAAAACTAATCAATTAACCTTTCAAAGAAAAACTCTTCATTTTCCTTTTAAATATATTTTATTTGGTATTAAGATAGAAATATTCAATGACAAGTGTTACTTTTGTCAAAGGAATATGGTACGTGTTCAACATTTAAATGTTTCCTTTAACAAAATTTCTTTCCTTATTTTAAATGTCAACATTTTTTTCTTTCCCTGGACATCTCTAAAAGTCAGTAACCATGTCTCCCTTCCCCATGGCCCCCTCTACTTATTTTTTCTTTTTCTTATACATCATTAATCTTCTTCTCTTCTCTGATTTGCAAACTCTTAATCAATATATTCAATCCACTTCTAGCCTGAAAATATACTTCATAAACCTACTTCTAGTCAGAATTCCAATGTTTCTCTCTTCTCCAGTTACTGCCAAAATGCAAGACAGAGAAAGCTACTCTCTTAACCTTTCAGTTCCATATCCTATCTCCTGTTATTTCTTCATTCCTTCCACAATGTTTCGGAAGGAACAGGCTGCAGACTTGCTGCATGAACTCACTACTGAATCAGGATTGCTGAGAGTGGAGCCTCAAACTCTGTGTTAACAAACCCTCCAGGTGGCTTTCATGATGACTGCATTAGGGAACATGTTAAATATAGATTCTGCTCCAACCCTCTGCCCAACATTGCCCCCAGTTATTACTACTCATCAAACCCTCTGACAGATTCTCAGATCCCATCCTTGTCTGCTCTACAGCATTTCATCCCAGCTTCCACCTCCTCCCACTAGATTTTTGACAATGTCATTTCATCTCCTTTTCAAATGCCCTTGGTCATAAATATCTCAAAACCTTGCCCTTTATGTTCCTATTTACACATTTTCTTAATGACCCCTCTTGCTCCTACTTCAATTACCATCCCATTGGATGATCCTATATTGTGCATGTGTGTGCCTAGTTGTGTATGTAGTTCTAACTTCAAATTTTATATTTCCAGCATTCTACTTGATTTCCATACCGGAGGGCACACAAGTTAGTTCTTTAACAAATATTAGTGGAATATAGAACTGGTACAAAACTCAGTGCTAACCTCTGCAACCTTGAATCTGAGAGGCCCTCGAGCAAACTCTTCCCCAATCTCAACCAGAAAAATCATGCTTCTTTTACCTCACTTACCTTTGCTTTTTCAATTAAACGTCTTTCTCTTGATTTACCTTTGTCAATTCCTAGAACTGCCACCTTTCTAGTTGCCTAATTTTGAAAACTAAGAATAATCCAGTGGTGTGCTGGCACATATTTAACAACCAGTTCCCCATAAAAAGGTCCTAATTTGTAATGTGATTATTTACACCATGGTTAATTAAACTAACAATTTGATATTGTTGAATAGGAAGTCGGGGACAGATGTGCAAAATCTGCTTATGGAGTCAATGCAAACTGTCCCCAGGATACCATTAGAATCACCTCTTTTTGTTCCCTATTTATATCTCCTATTCAATCACTCACCAAAATCCATAAATTTTCCCTTTGGATTATATCTAGAACTATTATACCATTTTATTCTCACCATCATGGTTCCTATAGAAACCTCATGGCCTCTTTATCAGATTACACAGTAGTACTTTATCCTGCCTTTGTTGGCTCTTATCAGCCCTCTGTGTGTCATGATGTTCATGTTTTGCAATAACAGATGTGATCACATCATGCCCTGTTTCAAAATTTTAATCACTTTCATTAGCAAATAAAATCAACTCAGCCTGGGGCAGCTCTAATAATAAAAATACTGGATGTAATGATGACATCAAACAACAGATTGGACCCAGGATAAAAACAAAGATGTTTTCATTTTTTAAAAATGAATTTTTAATATCTCGTAATGCTTTATTTCCTTTTAGAACTATTTTATGTTGGCAAGAATGTGTGCTTGGTTCTTTGTATCTTTCCACCTTCACACATCTATCTCACATTCTCTTCTTACTGCTGCTAATAGCTCGTCCAAAATCATTGTGGTACCTTCTAACTCACCTTGATCATCTTCTTCCCTCCAATTTATCCTCCATCCTAAGCCCAGAGATGCTGTAGATAATAACCTCCAATTCCTTTCTCTATTGAGCAACTAGTACCTTTGTCATTGTATGAGCCACACTACATACAGGGTAGGTCTTTTTTTTGACCCATTTCATAAAAGAGAGAGTATGGGGAAGTGATTTGTGCAAGGTCACAAAAGTAGTAAGTAGAAAACCATCTCAATTCCCTCACCTTTGAAAATATCTTCAGTAGTAACCCACACCATGTACAGTTATGTAAAAGTCTACCAAATACCTTTCAACCAAAATCCACATTATTACCCTTTACATACTCTGGATTCCACCCGTGTAAACATCTCACTAGTCTGCATGCAGCTGCTAATATCCCTTTATTCATACACATCTTCTGTTATGATGCCCTTCCCAAGTTCACCTGGAGGAACATATGCACTTTGCAATGAACACAGAACTGCCTTCTTTATGAAATGTCCCTGATTTCCTTCAGAAAACACTTCTCAATCCTTTTTCTGAATTTCTACTCATCTGTTTTAACCTCTCCCATAAAATTACATAACTTCACTTTGTATTGTAATTTTTGTATATAATGTATCTCATCGTCAAGGCTGTGGGTCCTTAGAGTAGAGCCACATGTAGAGTGTATTAGTTTTCTATGCTGCATAACAAATTACCCCAAGCTTAGCAGCTTAAAACAATTCCCAGTTACTATCTCACACTTTCCATGGGCCAAGAATCCAAGCATGGCTTAATGGGGGTCTCACAGGCTGAAATCAAGGTGTCAGCTGGCGTTGGTGTCTTATCTGAGGCTCTGTACATTCTTTAAAGCTTACATGGTCATTGGCAGAATTTATTTCTTGTGATTATAGGACTGCAAGCACTCAACTCCTAGAGGTCTCTTATCTTTCCCTACCATGAGGCCCTATCTTCAATGCCTGCTTCTTCAAAGAATTGCAGGAAAGAGACTTTGGCTTCTTTTGTTTCTAATAGCTGAGTCCTCTTTCATTTTTTATTTTTTTAACTCATCTTTATTGTTGAATGTATTACAGACATCCCCCCCTCTTTTTCCCCATTGACCCCCTCCTCCCCAATCTGGCCCCCTCCTGCCTTCCCCATACTAATGTCAGTGTCCATTGGTTATGCATATATGCAGAGAAGTTCTTTGGTTTATCTCATCCCACCCTCCCTCCCTCCTTCCCTTTGGAGGTTCATCAGTCTAACAACCAATTTGTACTTCTTAATTCCTTCATCTTTTTCATCCATCCCCCCAGCCCTCGCCCAACTGGCAAGCAACAAAAAGTTCTCTGTATCTATGAGAATGTTTCTGTTCTGCTTGCTCATTTTGTTTGTAGATCCAATTGTTGATAGATATGTATTACTTGCCTTTTTATTGTTCATATTTTTGTTCTTCTCCTTCAAGAAGACCCTTCAACATTTCATATAATACTGGTTTGGTGGTGATGAATTCCTTAAGCTTTTTCTTGTCTGGGAAACTCTTGATATGTCCATCAATTCTAAATGATAGCTTTGCAGGATAGAGTAATCTTGGTTGTAGGTCATTGCTGTTCATCACCTTGAATATCTCTTGCCACTCCTTTCTAGCCTGCAAAGTTTCTTTTGAGAAGTCAGCTGACAGTTTTATGGGAGCTCTTTTGTAGGTAATGAACTGCTTTTATCTTGCTGCTTTTAAGATTCTCTCTTTGTATTTGATCTTTGGCATTTTGATGATGATGTGTCTTGTTGAGGACCTCTTTGGGTTCATCTTGTTTGGGACTCTCTGTGCGTCCTGGACTTGTATGTCTTTCCTTTACCAAGTTAGGGAAGTTTTCTGTCATTGTTGTTTCAAATAGTTTTTCAATTTCTTAATCTCTCTCTTCCCCTTCTGGCACCCCCGTGATGAGAATGTTGGTATGCTTGAAGTTGTCCCTGAGGCTCCTTACACTATCCTCATTTTTTTTTAATTCTTTTTTCTTTTTGCTGTTCTGATTGGGTGGTGTTTCTTGCTTCCTTATGCTCCAATTCGATGGTTTGCTTCTTGGGTTTACCTACGCTACTATTGATTCCCTGTAAATTATTCTTTGCTTCAGTTAGTGCATCCTTCATTTCTGACTAGTCCTTTTTTTTATGTTGTTGATATTCACACTAAGTTCCTTGGAGGTCTCCTTAAGTTCCTTGAAGGTCTCACCAAGTTCCTTGAGCAACCTTATAACCTGTGCTTTGAACTCTGCATCTGACTGATTGCTTGTCTCCATTTTGTTTAATTCTTTTCCTGGAGTTTGTTCTTTTCTTTCATTTGGGACATGTTTCTTTGTCTCCTTATGTTGGCTGCTTCCCTGTGATTGTTTCTATGTATTAGGTAGAGTTACTATGTCTCCTAGGCTTCGTAGGTTGGCCTATTGTTGTAGGTGTCCTGTAGGTCCAGTGGCACAGCCTCCCTGATCACCCCAGCTGGGCCCTCGAGGTGAACCCCACCTGTGGACTGTATACCCTTCTGTTGTGATTGAGTGTTGATTGTTGTTGGCATGTCAATAGGAGGGATTTACTCAGGCTGATCAGCTACAAGGGCTGGCTGTGCCCACTAACTACTGGCCTCTGACTACCTTGGAGGATCAACTGTGTAGGGGCCCACCACACAGAGCAAGACTGACTTCAGCAGGGCTCTGGTACCCACTGAGTCCGCTCATTGAGTGTGTCATTTGTGGGGGTGGTTGGGTGGTGGTGTTTCAATGTGGTCTGAAGCTGTCCACTAGGTGTGTTGGTCTGGGGCAAGGTCAGTCACTGCCTGTGTTCTACCCAGGGCCACCGGCATAAGCTACAAAGTGATCTGCAGATGGCTGCTTCTTGTGCTGGGCTTGGAGGTCCTCAGGAAAAGCCAAGCTGTGAACCAAGGCTGGTTGCTTCTAGTGCCAGGCCTGGAGCCACGTAATGAGAGATTATGGTGCTGGCTGAGACCAGATGCTGCTTGTTTGAGAGATTTTAGGAAACTCTGAAGCAGGATGCAAGCCAGGCAAATCCTATGGTAAAGCCTTTGGAAACAGCTTGGGTGGGGCGGGGCCTCAGGGAATCACCAGGGCAGGGCAAACAGTGTGAGCCAGGTTGCTGGAGTCCCAGATATGGCAGCCGTCTGCTACCCTAGGGAAGGGCTCACCAAAGGAACGGCAGCCTCCACCAGCACGTCTGTCCAGGAGAAAGCCGCCCCTCCAGCCCTGGTCCTGAGGCCAAACAGTTCAGTTCTTCCCTGTATGTCTCTGGCGCCCCACAAGCTGCCTCCCCTCTGAGCTCAGAGAAAGCGAGTCTGTGTGCAGGCCTTTTAAGAGGAACTGCCTGGGGCTCCAGCCGCCTGAGCCTCAGTTCAGGCTGGTTTTTTCAGCCAGAAGTTATGGGGACTTTTCTTCCTGGCACTGGAACCCTGAGCTGGGAGCCTGGTGTGGAACGGGGACCCCTCAGTCCTCAGGGAGGCCCTTCCCAGCCGAGGTGTCCTCCTCCTGATTTTTATCCGCCACACGTGGGTATGGGACCAGCCCATCTGTGCCTCCGTCCCTCCTACCAGTCTTGTTGTGGCTTTTTCTTTAATATCGTAATTGTAGGACTTCCATTCAGCTCAATTTCAGGCGATTCTGAAAGATGGTTGTTCTGTAGTTTAGTTGTAATTTTGATGTGGTTGTGGGAGGAGGTAACCCAAGTTTACCTACGCCACCATCATGACCAGAAGTCAACTGAGTCTTTTAACAGACTCAAGTGGTTATGTCTGGGCCACTCATAATAATCACCCATTTGCTAAACATGCAGTCAAGTAATGGGGACCTTAATTATACATGCAAAATCTCTTCACCTTTGCCATATAATTTAACATAACCATAAAAATTATATCTCATATTGTTTGTCATATTCTAATGATTAGAAGCAAATTAATGATCCTACCTACATTCAACAAAAGGGGATTACACAAAGGTATGGGTCAGTAGGAGTCATGTTAAAATCTTATCTACCACAAAAGCCTGCTTAGCCCATCACATTACTAATGAATGGTTTTGAATTATTGAATAATAATTGTGAAATTTATAAAGGTACTTCTATAATGATATTTCTCCTTTGCAGTAAGTTAAGACATCCTCTATGTAACAAATAATACCTTTTAGTAGTTGAATATATTTTTTTAATTAAGTAAGCAATTATCTTTATGAGCTTAAATGAATTGTATCCCTCAAGAACTATATTTTTAAATAAATGAAAGGACAACTAAAAAGATTTTAAAGCAAAGCTAATGCTTAAGAAATGCTCTATCTGAATATGGGATCACTCTATTTCACCTTCCAGCTTGCACTGAACAGATGGGAGCAGTAAACTGACCTCACCCTGTCCTTTTTGGTATTAGAGAAGCTAACATTTCCAAGAAATACTATTTCTAGTCTAATTTTTTTTTTGATCCATGTGGATATAATTAAAAAATGACTTCTTCTAATTTTATGCTGTAAGGAAAATCACTTGCGTTAAAGAAGTTGATATGTTTTCAAACGGTAAGCTTTTAGTCACAAGCACACTCAGCGAAGGAACAACCAAGAGCAGAGTTAGGTACCTCCACAGGTAAAATGTTGACATTTAAAACATTGTGAAATATTTGAGATGAATTCAACTTTGGCTCAGATTTTTTAAGAGCCCCAAACCAGTCCACCTAATACTTTTGGTTGTTATTCCAATTAATCATTTATAAGTCTGTGAAAGTTACGGCTGTAGAGTGTAGACCTCTTTAGATCTTCAAATACTATGAATTGTGTCCTGGCATTTCATTTATAACCACACTTAGAGCTTTGAGTGGCTGAAAGTAACCAGAAGTGGCTTTATGTCAGATGGCATTCAAGTTAGACGAAGCACAGCAAATTTCCAAAAACATAATCTCATGTTTGTGAATCAATACAGAATCAATTTCTGAGTTATATGCACTGAGTTATATAGAAGTAATAGTTTATAAAAAGGTTTTCAGTCCATATCTCTGTTTTGAGAAATTAAAAGTATTTCTGTTAGTATGGGCCAAAGTTCAATAATTGTACTACATACATTTCTTGTAGAATATCTAAAAAGACTTGGGCTCTGAAACTCATTGAATTTATTTATGAGAGACTTTCAGATCAGTCTGATCAGTGATGTTAATTGTGTGAGCAGACTGCTTGAACCTTCATATTCAGAAATCTGAGACATAGAAACACTTAAGACATGAGTAACTTCTGAAAATAGCATATGCTGACAAGTACTGGACCTAAGGATATAAAGAAAATGTTTACTGACTATTTCCTGTATATGTGAAAACATTTCTGAAATGTTCTCATATCATTGTTTGTGAATGAAATAAAATAAATTATAGGAAATCTTTTCATTTTATTTAACCCAAAAAACTCCAGCTAATTTCTCTTGTGAAGATTATGTTGCAGATAAAATTATAAATAGTTTGAGGGTAATGAGGATGCTCTATAAGTCTGTAGACCTTTTATTTCCAAAGCTCTGTTAGTCATTTGCACTCTACTCCAATTATATCCATCTCCCTGCCTCCTTGGCACATGCCTTTGCTGTACCTAGGTAGACACATGAGACTTGGTCTTGCCAATGAACTTCATTTGTAAGTTGTTAGGAGACTCAGAGCTCTCTTTCACTATGGCATGGCAACCAGCAGTTGGCAATGAGCAATATTTCAGGCACTAAGAGGCTGAAATAGGTAGAGCCCCCCTTTTTGCAAGGTGCAACAAATATTAGCTTATACAGGAAATAATCATTGATGTTTCCAGCCACTCAGGATTTTAAGATTACTTATTATTTCAGCATGACTCAAACCAGCCTGGCTGATAACTTAAAGACTATTGTTAATAATTCTGATAATAGTGATGGCTTGAAGAAACATCTATATAAAACACTGTATGTCTTACACATGCATGTATCATAGTAAAAAGTGCCTGGGTTTTCCTCAAGTGTAAATATAACTGTACATGTTTCACTGGTAAAAGTCTGTCTTAGCATAATAAATTGAAACTAAAAATCCATTAGATTTCCTGAAATTTGCTTATTTTTTTCTAATTTTTCCTTGTTCTTTCCTATATTAAAAAATAGTTGATGAACATTGCTTTCTAGAACAGATTTAAATGGAACACAATATTTAAACACATTAAACTGTATCACATATTAACAGAAATTAAACTCCCATATATAGTAACATTTTTAGAATAGTACCAGGTTTACCATTTTTCATAAAAATATCTCATTAATTGAAGTGTCATAAATTCTGTCATTTGTGTAATGATAAGATGTAAAGTAAAATTCTTAAATGGGCCAAGAAAGATGTTTTCATAAGTTATATTACCTGAATCATTTTTTTGAAATAAATAAACTTTCTAGTTTCTTGAATGTCAGATTTTCTTCTCTTTACCCACATGGAATTAGATCATCTTGAAGTTAAAGGACTAGATTCAACCTCAGGAAAGAAATTCTTTCAGAATGATCCTGAAAATGCTATTTATGTCAGACTTTTCACTATTTTGTATTCAAATGCATCAGAGAATTTTATGTATGCATTTTTGCTCCAATGTTTCTGATTTTATTAATAAAGTATTCTGAATATATATGAAAAGTATATGAATGTATATGAAAATTATATATTGGTCTTTTCAAACTGAAAATTATCTGCTTGCTAAATAGATAGGAAGCTGAATAAGAGTATATGCATATTTTGTTATGATCATGTGAAGTTTAATATCTAGAATACTGAAAAGCAATACCATATAAGTACTACTATTCAGTGGAACAGAAGCTTATAATACTATAGTGCAAATATGTTAAATACTTTCATATCTATTTTTGAAATATGTTTGACCTGTTAAAAAAATCAACCAACAATCATTTAAAATTTATGTTTTGCATCTACACCTCTTGATACATTATAGCACATGCCATATTTCATTTTATTTCATTATCTGAGTATTTAGCAGTCTCTCTACTCTCCCATATGCTACTCTATAGCAATAACAATGCTATTTTAATTTTTTATCCCTAGAAACCAACAGTATTATATTGTTATGTATATGTTCAATAAAGTTTATATAAAGAAATATAAACCATAATGTTTCTTCTCTAAAATCCTATAACAAGTGTTTAACCATTGTCAAAGGCATATTACATACAAATCACCTTGCATTGAGGAAATGGGAAAAAGCTCTAATGGTAATACATGTTTCTGCTCTGTTGGTACTTGAAATCTATCAGGGAAGCAACATTTTAATAAGTCTATGAGTTAAGATGATGAGTACTTTAACACAGTGGTGTACTTAAAACTTTGAAATAGAAAGAAAAGAGCCAATTAATTATGCTTCGATATTAAGAGGTTTTATGATACAAGGGGTTTTGCATTGGGCTTTAAAGAATTATGTGGGAGTAGGCCATGTATGAAAGTTTTAAAAGAGAATATTCTAGTTAGACATAGGGAAGGACAAAAGCAATGGTATAGAGATATGGGCATACAAAGTCCTAGGGTACTGATTAATAACCCCATGGCTCTGTAGTTTCGTTGTGTTTGTAGAGAGTAAATATGGAGCCCTGGGAAATGAGGATTCAGCACTGGTTTGAAGTGGGATTGCAGAAGGCCTTATATTTCATGCTGTGGACGCATAACTTAATTCTGTAGACATTTCTATATTTTAGAAAGATTATCCCAAGTAAAGAGGGCATTGAATGTGGAGAATCTAGAAGCAGAAAACATGAATTGGAAAACTACTAAGAGTATTTTGGTTAGAAATAAAAAACAGAACTAAGGCAGAGAAAGTAATAATGAATCTAATGTGCAAATTAATCCTCAACTATTGGATGAAGGAAAAGAATCAAGAGGAACAATCCAAATGATCCAAAGGGAAAGTTTGGGCAACTCAATATACCATTAAGGAAAAGATGACTTTCTTGCCCAGGAAGAATGCTTATAACTGTGTTCAGATAAAGTTAGATTGAGGGGATCTTTAGAAAGTCAGAATAATAAAAGGTAAAGAAGAAATAAGATGAACTTGACTTACCTAATAAGTATCATTGTTCCATGAGAGTTCAGATAAAAGTTTAAGAGCTTCAAATAATGTGAAGATATTTTCTAATTGACAATAATCATCTTAAAGTTCATTCAAAGGTCTAGGTGGCTTATTTTGTTATGGGAGAAGAACTAAATTTTTTGAGAGACAGATCTGTGGCGATTTAGTGCAGAAGGTAAAGACAAAAATGTTGCATGTTATTAGCAACAGACATATCATCTGCTTGCTTCCCACCAAATTTTAGGATTTTCAAGATTAGGACAGGTTAAAAAAATATAGTGAGTGGAAAAAAAGATGTCAGTGATGAAATCCACAAAGGGAAGAAGAAAATTTTAACTTTATAAATCCTTCCATTGTCTTTCACAATTTCGTGTGCTTAGAAATTGAAAGAGAATAAGTTTCATATGAATTAGGTGAATTAAGCATGAAAAAGTGTATGTCTTCTATATCTATTCTCGTATAATAACTTCTTTCATACATCAAATTTAACACTGATAAAATGTGGTTAAAAATAGATGAAATTTCAAATCTTTTTTCAAGCTCCTTTTTGGACATTACATTTTTGCACCCATGTATAGTTAAATCTTTTCCTCACATAGAATCTTAGACCTGTCAAGTCTTATTTACCTTAAATATAAGAGGTATAGTGTAATAAGTTACTTTTCTCCATCCTCACCCCTTCCCTTTGACAATTATCAGCTTGTTCTTTATATCTAGGGTTTGTTTCTTTTTTTGTTGTTTATTTGTTTTGCATTTTTTAGATTCCACATATAAGTGAAATCATAGGGCATTTGTATTTCTCTGACTTATTCCACTAAACATAATACCCTCTAGGTCCATTCATGTTGTCACAAATGGCAGGATTTCCTTTTTTAAAAAAAATCTATTTTTTAGTCATTCCTCAGTGGAGACTTAGGTTGTTTCCATGTCTCGGCTATCGAAAATGGTGCTATAGTGAACATAGGGATGCATATATCTTTTTGATTGGTGTTTTCTTTCTTTTTTCAGATAAATACACAGAAGTGAACTTGCTGAGTTATAAGGTAGTTTTACTTTTAATTTTTTGAAGAACCTCCATACTGTTTTCTATAGTGTCTGTAACAATTTACAACCCTCCCAATAGTGTATGAGTGTTCCCTTTTCTCCACATCCTCTCCATCACTTGTTATTCCTTGATTTTTTTATGATAGCCATTCTGACAGGTGCAATGTGATATCTCATTGTGGTTTTAATTTGAATTTCTGTAATAACTTAATAAATTAATCACTTCCTTATCTCAATTATTTCATAAACCTATCATTCTATCTGATTATGTTTATAGAAAGTATTTAATTATCTATGGAAATATAAAACTACACCATACTAAGATGACTTGACAATTTTTCCCTAAAAATTTATTCCGTTTTTTCTTATGTTCATATGACCATCATTCTTTTGTCACTATCTGTAAATTATCAGATGTATTTGCCAAAGATACTGACTACTCCATTGTTATTTGTTATCTATAATAAATGGATGACTTTTAATAATTAATTCTTAGTCGAGCTGAATAGATATGTTATAGCATTTAATACAAAGGAAGAAACCTGACAATAAAATGAAAGAAAAAAATACTTGGAAGGTGACTCTTGGAACACCCTTAAGTACACACTGAAATTGCACATTCTTTTTTTTTCAACAGTTATTAATGTTTTTTGTTTAAATTTTGTTGTCTGGACGTGAATGTAGAGATGGTTTACGCATAAGAACATGAAATGTTTTATGTCTGTGAAAAATATTTTAAAGTAAATTTGCTAATCTAAAGTTAAAGAAGAGGATATTAGTAATAGGGGAATATAAATTACTGGAAATATAATTTTGGTTTGGTATTTGAATTCAGATTATGCTTAAGTACTATATTTAGTAACAACTCCAGTAGTTTGAAATATTTTTTACAGAAAACGCATAAGTAGTCTGATTATGTGCAATATTTTAGACAATACAAAAATGTTCTTAATATTTTTCCATAGCTGAGTTTATTGAATTTAATTTTATTTACTGCTACTATCTACCCAGTAACATCTTATAAATGTAAAATAAAATATAACCAATTAATCCTCTCATTTATAGCACATTCCATTAATGACTATAATGTATAAAATGTATGCTAGCAGGTGGTAATACAGGCCTGAATGAGACATGATCTCTCTTCTGAAAACATTTATTAGACATGTAAAGAGACCTTTATAGGAGTAAAGTCATGGTTATACTATATTTCCATAGTAATGGAAATCCTCATAGTAGATATCTGTTAAAGCTACAAGAATATTAATGGTTTCATAATAATGAACTTGCACTTATCAAGCAAAGTGTTATTGGTGATTTTATTTCTCTAGGCAAAACATTACAGGATGGTATAAAGCCATATAATTTCTTAACTTGAGTTCCCTAGAACCTGTAAAAGGAACGTAGCACAGGTTTTATTTTGTTGTTGTTTTTTTTTTAGGTATTCTTAGAAGGAGAAATAAAAGAATAGGAAATGTGAGACTGGGAAGGGAGAAAAGCAGATGAAATGTGAATTATTGAGTGTGTTACCACTGTTGGCATCAATGGGATCCATCCTGTTACCCTTTGAGGAACTTTATAGAACATAATTCAGAATGTTCTTTTGAAGAATAGAAAGGATGGGCTTTTATTTCCTGACTTTTTGCCCTACATTAGTTGAATTGTGCACCTGGAGGCTATAATTTTCTAGGATTTTCTGGCAGTGTCAGTACACAGACTGAACACCTTTTTGAGTTTCCAAAGAAGCTTTGAGACAGAGAAGCCTAGAAAGTCTCCATGACACTCTCTGGAGGTGAAAATCTGGAAAACTGAATGAAACAAACATAGCTTCACTGAAACTGTATGTGGGTCAATGGAATGTGGTCCCAGGTATCAGGAGAGGTCTGCTACTATAATCTAGTTTAATGGTTGCATTTATGTGGTCATCCTAGTCATTTCACTTTGACTACACTAAGAATGCACTGCTTTAAAATAAAGTGCTTTTTAAACTATTTATTTTTAGATAAATGAAAAATTTTAAAATTTTATATCATGCTGCCCTGGCCAGTTTGGCTCAGCAGTTGGAGAGTTGGCCCACGGACCGAGGAGGCCCGGGTTCGGTTCCTGTTGGGGGCATGTACCTTGGTTGCAATTTGTCCCCTGCACCGGTTGGGGTCATGTGGGTGTTGGCCAGTCGATGTGTCTCTCTCATATGGATGTTTCTCTCTCTCTAAAAAAAAAATTATTATATCATGCTTTATTTTTATCATATATAATCAACATTATATAGTAAATCAAAAACTCATTTAATAAAATATTATTGTTCCAATGACAATTATAACAACTTAATAATTTAGCATATCTAATCTTATGTTCTAGGAATGCATTACAGAGTATGAGATAAGAGGGAAAGAGGAAAATATAATATTAAAATTATATATAATTAAATATACATTAACATTTTTGGACACACAAAAATGTGTCCCCAAAAAAACAATAGTTGGTTTAAAATATAAGGAGAGAAGGCTTACATTATGATAGTGAAGGAAAAATCAGAGAAAGATCAGTGCTCCCTTTGTTGAGGTCAAGATTAAAGGAATTTCAAGTATTAAAAAAACTCAAAAGAGAAATTTAAATTTATCCACTATCAATTTGCATCATTCTCAGGGAAGCACTGACCTGTGTAGGGATTGGAGTGGGAAGACTCTTAGAAATCAAGAACTATACCTTTATATATGTCATCCCTAAAATAAGATTAAATTAATTTCATTATAAAGTTAGCCATATTAACAATCTCTTATCTCATCAATGTTTCCAATTTGATTTGAAACTTCTTTACAAATGTAAATTCTACTCTTTTATCACTAAATTCATGTGCTTAAAGAGTGAACACTACACTCAAATGTAAGATACAAATAAAGTATAATTGGTTACCAAGATCCACCTTCTCTAGATGTGCAAAAGAGCCTAAAGAATCCTAAAATTAGATAAAAAAGATTCAGAAAGAAGAGGTTGAAAACCAAAACCTAACATTAAATCTTCTATGTTTTAATAAGTTGACTCTAGAGTCATTGATGATCTGAACCAAAAACTTGAGTTGAAAGACAATGAAAAGGACAAACATTGGAGAGAAAAGATTACCAAGATCTTACGTTAGCATAGCTCAGACCAAAACCAGATCTCCAAATCAATTTTTCCCAATGGTATTCTGCCTTCAGTTTAACTAGGAATAATGGACATTTTTTCATCCCTCTACCTCTCACTCCATATAACTACTAACTTCTCTATCAGTTCAACAAAACAATAGATTTATCTCTAATGTTCATACTTTCATTTTTATACTATGTTCATTTCTTGTGTGATTTCATATAGGGTTGTTATTCCTGAAAATTACTATAAAGTTAGAATTCCTTTCCTCATTTTCAATGTTGTACAATGTGTGAGCAGCAGACAGAGGCTAGAGCCAAAATTGTATTAATCCTAAAGCAAGTGTTTTCTGTCTCTTTAATGCCACAATGATATAAGGTTTTATCGTGTTTTTTACTTTCTCCTGTCCTTTTGACCCCAAACACATTATTTAAAAGAACTATTTTTTCTTGTCTTTTCATAATAAGAGGTTATTTACAATGTCAACACCTGTGTATTTATGCTAGAGGTTAAATCAGAACTCAGGGTTAACTTGGAGCAACTTGGAGCACTTCCTGTCACCTTAGTCAGGGGGTGCCTTTCTTCAAGACAGAATAAGGCAACTTCTGATTCCAACTCCACATACTGGGTAGCAACTAGTAATTTATTTCTGTGTCCCACGTCCCAGAGGGAGGTTGGAGAACAGTTGAACTGTTGTTCCTGACATCCGTGGTTTTTGGCAATTATAGTGTAAGAGAGAAATGGTCACAAGTTGAAAACACAATCCAGTTTACTCTTTTAAATACAGTCACAATAAAATAATTCACCTAATAATAATAAAAGTGGGTCTAAAGTTAAAACTGTTTTTATAGTTTGATCTTGATATTGGTATTTTCTAAAGGAATTGTTTTCTACCTAATTCACTAAAGTTTTTTCTTTTAAAACATACTGAAAGTACTTTATTAATTAAATTATGCATTTTTCCAACAAAGTAAATTGACTTTTGCTCATAAATGGAAATTGGTGACTACTTTGTACTGGTGAATACATAATTTCAGTGTTTAAAATATAATTTCCAAGACTAAATGAAAAAATTAGATTAAAACGATATTAAAAGAATCAATTATTGCAAATTTGTATTCTGGTTAAGTTTAAAGTAATATTTAAAAGTAGAAACTAAAACATGGTTTTTACTTTACTACATAAGTTTACTCTTGCCATAGAATCTAGTAAATTCTAGTGAAATATAAAAATCATGTCTTGTTCTGTTGAGTTAACCTTGGCCTCACAGCAGTGGTTTGCATAAGTCGTTGGAAGTAGACACTGCTTTTTTTCTAAATTTGAGGTTACTTTTTAGCCCAACAAACTAAATATAATGTACAAACCTGTATTTAACTGCTAATACCTAAATATACAGCAGAGTTTTCAGTTAACTAACACTAAATATTAACTTTTCAAACAATTGGACTTAACATCATAGTTTGAAGCAAGAAAGAATAGTAACAAATTTTCACTTAAGATCTTTTCATCAATGTGAAGTACTATCCTTGTTCAAGTACCTGGATTTTGACAATTCTTTAATACTATGTTCCATATTTAACTGAAAAACTTTATATTAATTGACAGAAATATGTAAAATTCAAATAAGCCTATTGAGCAAATTACGATAATTTAATGCCTTAATACTTTGAAATAATTTAACTGAAACACTAGGTTTAGGAAAGTCTGCTCTAGAAACAAAGAAAAACATAAGATACCTTCTGATTTATTCTAGTGCTGCAATACATTGGATAGATAATCTTCTATTTAACAATGGACCTATGGAAGGCTAACAGGGCTCCAGTAAGTAAGGTTGACTTGTTTCAAATAAACTCATCTTACACGGATATAATCTATACAGTCATGATTTGTGAACTTTTGTTGTAAGCAAGGGAATAGCCCCAAAGAGAGTCACTCACACAGGTTTGTATCTTGCCACAATGCCAGGTTTATTAGGGGAGATTTCTCCAATAAGCTGATAGAGTCACACTCAGACAGGGAGAACTTACGCGGTAGAAGTAGCAGAGCCAGTACTCAGCACAAAGTCCTGATCACTGGCGAGTCTGCAGGTGCAGAGGTAGGTGTTTGTCTCAAGCCAAGCAGCTGCAGTGGCGGCGTGCGTCCCATGGAGTGGAAGTCCAGCAGGACTCCGAGCGTGACCCCCGGTACAGCCAGTCTGGAGGGTTGGGTGGTCGAAGCTCTTAGTTCTTATAGCCCAGATGGGTGTCCAGATGGACTCCTTATCCTAGTGTCCAGACTTGTGGTTGTGGGTGTTCTGGGCCCCTCCTCTGGGTGTTCCCATTACACCCCATTACCTCAGTCTTGGCATAGCACTTGACATAACTCATGGCTGACAATGACTCCATATTGGATTGTCAAAGGCATCCAAAAAGTGCACTCTGCTCCTGCTCTATACTTTGTACTGGTATTATAATAAAATAGTACATTATAAACTACCTCTCCAATGTCAATGCCTTTACTGAAGAACTTGCCTGAAACCAGATTATCTCTGAACCATCAGAGATAGTAGGAAGTCCCTGATTACTGTCTTTTGTGTTTTTTGGGGGGTTGAGGGGTAGATAGGCTATTATATCTCATGATTGATAATGAGACACTTAGCTTGATCAGTAAATTATAAAACACATAAGAATACAAATTATATGGTGAAAAGAACCATTATATGGTGAGATATGTGTCATTTGGTAAGCTAAATTAAATAATGAGTTAACTATTGAAGGAAAAAAGGTTGCATAAACTATTTATACCTTGAAATTTGGGATTCTACCCACTGATATATCTCTAAGATGTATCTATCCAAACACTATATTTGTTGCAGCTAATGTGTCTCCTTGTCTTTCCTCATCATTTTTAAAATTGTTTTTTCTTTGTTGATTTTGAGAGAGAGGGGGAGAGGGAGAGGGGGATAGAAACATCAATGAGAGAGAACATCAATTGGCCGCCTCCTGCATGCCCCCACTGGGGATCGGGCTCACAACTTGGGCATGTGCCCTGACCGGGAATCGAACCGGCGACCTCTTGGAGCATGGGTCGACGCTCAACCACTGAGCCACACCAATTAGGCTCCCATCATTTTTAAATCATATTAACGAGTCTTTGATTTTCAGAAACTTTATTATTAATCTACTGATTATCATTTCTGCTCTCATAAAAAAGTCTGAGGTTTTCATAGACAGTAACTGAATAAATACTTATTGAAAATGTACTGTATTTCAAGCCCAGTTTAAAGAAGATTCACAATGGACAAAATAGACTAGTGAAGTATGCATTGGGGCCTTTGGTGACATAGAGGCTCCAGGTCTCACTGTGATAAGGGAAAACATCTCTTGAGAAACGACAGCCTTCCCATAGGGGTTTAGATTTTCTTTTTGGATCCCGTTCTCCTTTTCTACCTATATTTGAAAACTAAAATAATGACCAGGAATAGCGGAGATTGAAACTTGGCTTCATAAAAAGATAGCATTTGAAAAGAGGCTTTTATAGAGGCTTTATTAAAACTAAGTGGGTGAGCACGACCTGAATAGTTCTACTTAGAAATTAATAGACAGATATCCTTCTGTACTTTGGTAACAGATGTCTCCAGTTAAATTGATGTGACATGACTTGTACTTCCAGTTACTTCAGTGATGGAGTCTCCATCTTTTAAAGATCACTCTACATTGGCACCTTCATACTAACTTGGCATGGCTCCTCTAAATGTCCTTGGCTCAGAAATGTTTTACAATAAACTTCCAAGCCAACACAGGCAGAATCTTGGCTTTTATGGGATCTGCCTCTGCCCACTTCAGGGTATGTGTTATAATAAGCAGACACACTGTTTATTCTTTATTAATAATTTAACATACTTTTTCATGTTAACTAAACCTCAGATTCTTAATTCAACTTTTTTGTGGAGTAAACACCAGTTTGTTTAAACATTTTTAAAGATATCTGAGAAGCTGCTTTGTCTTTAAAAGCATGAGGGGGAAAAAAAAGAAAGAAGGAACAAGAGAAAAAAAACTAGGTAAAAATGACTAAAATTAAGGCATTGAAATTAAATAGCCTAGCTTTTTGGTATTTCTCTGCCTATAATTTTGGGAGGAAAATCTTCCTCTTCCAGCTGCCTGTATTATTAAATGATAATTTTATGTGGGGTATTCCTTGAGATTTTTTACTTAGTCATCGTAGCAATAAAAATGTTAAATGCTAAGTGACTAAACATAGTCACTTATCATTTTTTAATTTCTCTATACCTGCTTAATCTCATTTTACCTTTTGTACCAATAAGAAAATATCAGCAGGATCAGACAATAAGCACTCATTCAGTTAACACAGCCAAAGTTCTACTACAGTAGAACTACAAAGGTGGCCCAGAACCAGCTGGAAGTCAGAAGCAGGTGATACATGACTTGCCTACTTTGGGACTGGGGGTGCGGTGAGCATTTTTCTAAGGTGGACTCTACTATTACTGAAAACAATACATTGAAATAAGCCTTTAAAAATATCTTCAGTGTCCTACTCGTTACATCCATTGACTTTTTTTTCTATTTTTCTTAAATTATTTCTTTTTTGTTACTTTTCAATTTTTTAATTATAGTATACATACAATATTATGTTAGTTTCAGGTGTATAAAATAGTGATTAGACATTTATATAACTTACAATGTGATCACCCTGAAAAGTCTAGCACCCATTTGACACAATACATAGTTATCACAATATTATTGACTATATTCCCTATGCTGTACTTTGCATTCCTATGACTGTTTTTGTAACTGGCAATTTGTACATCTTAATCCCTTCCCCTGTTTCACTCTTCCCCCAAACCCCCTTCCATCTGTCAACCATTCAAAATGTTCTCTGAATCTATGCATTTGTTTCTGTCTTGAACTGTTTTATGAGATACAACTACTCTTCCTTCCTAAAAATCTATTTTTCATCTCTTCACATTTTTCTATCTTTGTTCTCCACCAACCTCTTTGCACAGCAGTAATTTCTACATGTGTCTCTATGTCTTCCTTTAGTTCTCCATATTCATTAGGAACATCATTATCATAGCTACCATTAAGGAGCCAATCACTGAGTTAGACCTTTTAAATAAATTAAAATTGCTCTCTGACATATTGATTATTATATATACATACACACACACACACACACACACACACACACACATATATGCTGTTGAGTTAAGAACTTTATTCTATTTTTTTTCTTTATTGATTTTAGAGAGCAAGGAAGGAAGAGGGAGAGAGAGAGATAGAAACATTGATGAGAGAGAACATCGATTGGCCGCCTCCTGCATACCTCCCACTGGGGATTGGGCCTACAACCTAGGCATGTGCCCTGACCAGGAATCGAACTGGCAACCTCTTGGTGCATGGGTCGATGCTCAACCACTGAGCCACATCGGCCAGGCCATTCTATTTCTTTAAAAAGAAATGGGTTTTGTTCTGACATGGAGTTAAGGTACTTGGGGTAAGTTGAATAATTTTGCGGCTTGCATGTGAGCTTGTTTATGATGGGTTCCGAGCAGTTTTGACTCTAGAGCTAATTTGGCCCACTACAAAGGTGTGATTCATTTGAGAACTCCGCCTGATACTCAGTGTATTACATGTCTTTCCCTCTGGCTGGGGCCAAAGTGAACCCTTCCCAAGCGTGTGTGAGCTCCAGGAATTCTTTTGGCCTGCTGCTTGTGGTGGTTGTTTTTCCTCTCTCATGTAGTTTTACTTCATGTAGGCACAGATCAGTACTCACCCAAAGACTCCCGGGACTCTCTCTGGGTATCTTCACAGTTCTCTCTTTGTGAAGCCCTCTTCTCTCTGTTAGTCTGTCCTACTAATTCTGGCCACCATGGCTTCCCTAGACTTTGGTATCTGACTCTTACATTCAGCAAACCATGTAGTTTTCTTTTGACTTCCCTTCACTGTGCAGCAGGCTAGAAATTGCTTTCAGTGAGTAAGCTGGCAGCTTGCGCACATACCATGTTCATTCCCTTTTCTAATAGATCACAGCCTTCTGCTGCCTGTTGTTGAGTGCATGAAAACAATTGGTTCATATGCTGTTTCTGAATGTCTACATGTTTACAAAAGAAGGATAATTCTGGTAGTAATAACACTTCATGGGCAACAGTGGAAGTCTCAGAGACTTGCTTTTGTTTTTTTCTGCCTGGATGCCAATTGTGTTATTTCTTTATTCTTCAAATCTAGTAATTGTGTCAAGGTCAGTCTTGGTGTTGATCCTTATCTATACGTTTATCTTAAAATCAGTGTGACGTTTTTATGTATAGACTCAAGTGTGTTTTTATTTCTTAAAAGTTTTCAATAAGTAATGTTTCCAATATAAGTGCTAATTCCTATTTTTCAAAACACAAATTGGGCAGATGTTGAGTCTTCATTACCATGCCTCAATATTTACCAACATCTTTAGGATTCTTATGCTTCAGTGATGTTTTTGTGGAGTTTGATTTTTCTGGAACGTTCTGTTGTACATTGCAGATTGTGGTCAACCTGACACATTCTCTTCCTCTGCTCCTTCTCTCCCATGGAGTTAAGGAGATGCACTTCCAAGTTGAGAATCCATCTTATCTGAATAATGATGTGGACATAGAGGTTTTTGTCTCATCTTTCTTCTCTTGGTCTTTTTTATTCTGTTGTGTTCTGTACTATAACTGCAAGTATATGGCTCTTCTACAATAAATGTAAAATTTGTATCAACCATGTAACAGCAGAATAGCCTATTATCACTGTACATTTTCTTTTTTACCCTAATATTGTTATAGAATAGAAAGGATTCATCCACCTCGTGCTAGCAGAGCCAAACACTAAACACGGAGAACTGCAATGGTGAAATAATGATTATTTTATTATGAATGGCACCACCCAAGCGAACAGGAAGCTAATACTCAAAAGCCTGAATTTCTTGGTGGTATGTAGGTACAGACTATATAAGGCAAAATCACAAGACACCATTGGTTAGGAGTTTGAGGGTCATGCTAGGAGCTGATTTGTCAAATATGAGATAAAAATAATAAATCATTGCTTTAGATTTTTAGGACAGATCTGAGGTCTGTTCTGGTGTCCCTCTGTCTGGTTTCATAGTAAAGTAGTCAAGGGGTCATTCCACCTTTGGGCCCAGGAACTGAAACATAACTTAGGTCAAGATGTTTTCTTTAACCTGCCAGAGGCCCAGACCTCATGATTATTAGTCAGGTCCAAGCTGCTGTCTTCTGCCTCAGAGATGGCTGATTATCTGGGTGAAAGGCTAGGTCTCTGAGTGGGTAAAAGAGACAGAAAGAGCGGTGATTTCTAGAGCTAGGATTTAAAGCTAAATTTAATTGAATCATGAGAACCATTGGTTTCAGCATTACTGAGATAGTATTGACAAATAAAAATTGTATTAATTTAAAGTGTACTTTGTGTGTGTGTGTGTGTGTGATGCGAATACTTAACATCTACTCTCTTAGCTCAAGTGAAATTAAAAGGACGTAAGATAACAAGTGGCAAGAATGTGGAGAAAAGGGAACCCAAAAGGGAACCCTTGTACACTGTCAATAGGAATGCAAACTGGTACAGCCATTAAAGAAAACTGTATGGAGGTTCTTCAAAAAATTAAAAATAGAACTACTAATGATCCAACAATCCTGTTTCTGGGTAGATAGATATCCAAAGAAAATTAAATCAGTGTTTGAAGAGATAGCTGCACACCCATGTTTATTTCATCATTATTCACAATATCCAAGACATGGAAACAACCTAAATGTTCCAGTTCATAGACAGTTGAATAGAAAAAGATAAGGTGGTATTTATGTTCAATGAAATATTCACCCTTACAAAAGAAAGAAATCTTGCCTATTGTGGCAACATGTGTGAACTAGGAAGACATGATGCTAAGTAAAATAAGCTGAGCACAGAAAGATAACTACTGTATCACCCCACTTACATGTGGAATCTAAAAAAAAATTAAACTCATAAAAAAAGAAAGTAGAACAATGGTTGCCAGAGGCTAGGGAGTCCAAGAAATGGGAAGATGTTGTTCAAAGAGTACAATATTGCAGTAACACAGAATGAATAAATTCTGGAGATCTAATGTATCATATGATAACTATAATTAATGAAACTGTATTGTACACTTGGAATTTGCCTTTGTCATTTTTATTTTATTTTGTGCAGTTTTTTTTTCTAGCTGTTTACCATTTTCCTGGATATAGTTGCTGGTGTTATGATTTCTATGACTTTTGTACTGTTATTCCTTAATTTTTTAACTTCAAATTCTATTCTGAAATCAGTCAACACATTTTACTTGCTTCAATTCTTTCTGCCATCACTTTGACAATTCTACTTGTAATGGAGGTTCATCAACTGCATTTTGTTTACTTTTATGTATTTTTTTCTTTTCTTATTTTGAGAATAGAATGCATACATAGATCCTGGACTGATTTATTTCTCATTGTTCCTCTAGACTAGATCCAAATATTAGCTAAGGGATATTCTGGGGAGGGTTGGTGTGTTGCCATTTGTATTACCCTTTATCTAGGTTTCTGCTACGGAATACTGTCTCACCAACTTTCCTCCTACCTAAGCACTGTGCAAAAGCCTCCCATTAGCACAAAGCTTTCCAAAGGTTATAGTGTGACTCTGATTTAGTTTCCGGGAGCTACAGCTCTCAACCTTGTCATCAGTGTGTTCATGCTTCTCCTCTTCCTTTTACTCCTCTCTATGCCTCTTCACTTCTGATTGGAGCCCAGTATCCATGAAATGAAAATGGTACAGCCTGGATTCTACTTCAGCTTCAAATTCCTTTGATTTTACGGTTAGAAGCACTGAGTTACTTTATAGTCTTTCTTACTTTACCATGATCAAACCATCCCACAAGATCTTATTATTTTAACAAAAAGGTTTTTGAGATTCACCTCTCAAGGTAGTGACAGTTTGCCAAAATGATCACTCTTGAACAGAGATTGCTTATGCGTGTGAAAACATCAGAGTATTTGGCAGGTTTTCTTCACAGTTTATGTTTTAGAACTATAATTTTTTTCTCTAAACATGTTCATATTCTCTGGTTTTCTTAGTTTGCTTTTGCTGTCATGAAGTTTTAATAGAGCAGTGATACAAAATATTTTATTTACTCAGTGTCTTACAGTGTTCCTGATTTCAGGTACTCATTTTAAGATTGAAGGATAATTTCAAGTGTATGAATCTTTTTCCTTATTCATTTGAATATATTACAACCAAACATACATGCTCTGAGCAATTTAATAAATTAATAAGTCATTTGGTGATGTTCTTGTTTTTGTCATTCCATCTTCCAGGCCACCCCCACTTCCTATCCTAACTACACCAAAATAAAACAAATCAGTGACTGTCATTATAAAAATAAGTGACCTAAAAATTTTTGCTAGGATAAGAAATTAAAGATTTTGAAATCTTTGCAGTTTTCAGTTTATTTAAAAAGAAAAATTTCTAAGCTTTGGCAAAGAAAGCATGCATTTACTCAGTAATACTTTGTCTTAATTTTAAGGTTAATTTATATCTACTCCATACATTTCTTATCTATGTGTATAGCATTAAAGTAGAACTCATCTCCAGGTTATCACTTGTGTGTGTGTGTGTGTGTGTGTGTGTGTGTGTGTGTGTGTGTGATGTGAGAGTCTTTTTATCTAGAAAAATAGTTAAAAGAACAGAAGATTAAAAATTAAAATAAGGAAATCTTCCATAAATTGTTGTATAAATAAGTGTCATAAATGGTTCAACTTAAGCACTACAAAGGAGAGAGCAAGGTTTGCTTCATTCAGCTGAGGAATATTTGGAGAAGGCATTTTGAAAAGGTCCTTGAAAGTTACATATTCTGTGGTTTGTTGAAGATGGCTAGAGCTTTTATAAATGTCATAAGCAAATGCAAAACACAATCAAGATGAAAAAGGAAAAGCCAAAAGAAAAAGAGTAGAGATACTCAAAATAGATACTGAGCATGTGTCTCATTCATATACTTTTCTTTACAGTACTTAACCACATGATTTTTTAATCACAATTTGTAAACACCTCAGGAGACATTTCTCAAGTAGTGAAATAATCCATATCTGAGTGCATTTTAGATGCAGATCCCCAGGTCAGGTTCTGTACCTAATAAATCAGACTTGGATACACTTGGAACGCTGCGCTTTAAACAAAAAAATACAGGTGACATCTTCCCACTAAGGTTTTAAAATTATTAATCTACATTGTATGACACAATATTTTTAGTAATCTTTGATATACTATGCAATCTTTGTAAAGATTCTAAATAAATGTTTTAAAATGGCAATGTTAAGACCTCAACAATTTAAAAGATGTTTCCCTAATGAAGCTTTTTTTTTTTTTTTTTAATGAAGTGGGAAATGTAGTTGAGTCTACATGTCAAGAGAATAAGGATCAAAACTCTCCTTAAATTTGTAAGGAAGGCAACTTCCAGACTCCTTTTAACAGTAAATTGGCTTTGGTCTTCTTGTTAATAATATGGTTAATAATTTGACCAATGACTCTAAAGATCCTTGTTAAGAAATTACTGTTACCCAGCCAGTGTGGCTCAGTGGTTGAGCATGGACCCATGCACCAAGAGGTCGCCAGTTCAATTCCTGGTCAGGGCACATGCCCAGGTTGTGGGCCAAATCCCCAGTGGGGACCTAGTCAATGTTCTCTCTCATCGATGTTTCTCTCTCTCTCTCTCTCTCTCTCTCTCTCTCTCTCTCTCTCTCTCCCTTCCTCTCTCTCTAAAAACAATTCAATAAAGAAATTACTATTATTTCAGCAACATAGAGGTGATACAAAAAGAAAGGTGTTGTGAAATTATAAACTTCATAACAGGAAATTATAAACTTCCCAGGAGTTTATAAATGAGTTGAGAAAATAAGAGAAGAGTGGAAAGATTATCAGAGTAGAAGATACTTACATAGTATTAATTTTAAATGTTGCTGCTCTTCAGATACTAGGGAATAAGGAAAGTTTGTAGTAAAGCCAGGTTTTAGGAAGTCACTGGGCTAAGTTCAGGACTTAAAAGTTGGGAAATATGATTTACACATTACAGAAAACACCAAAGTAGTCATTATACCACAGTTTAGGGGAAAATATCAAATGTAAGATTATATTTGTGTCTTAATAATCAATTTTGTTGTCATCTCACTCCTTCTAACATAACATGGATTTAAAGAATATTATACTTCAATAGCACTTCATCAAAATTTCGTTTTCAGTAAATCCAATTTTCTCATTCTTATAAAAGTTGCCCACAGTACTAAGAAAATAAGAAACTGGCTTCTAGATAAAACTTGGTCTTCTTCCCATTTATTTTTAAAACTTGATCTTTTTTCAGAGGATAACTTTTGCTGTCATAGTATGACAACAGCTTGTGGAGTATCTTCAGTTCGACCTTAGTTACATCCCTTTTCTATTCCAACACAATGAATCTCACAATATTGCTGAATTTTTAAGTTTACTTTAAATTTGAGAGGCTTACTATGTAAAATAAGCATGATGGTAATAGTACCTACAAAATTCATCAGTTGGAGGTTAATACAACTAATAGATTTAATTTACTTACAGCTTGGCACAAAACAAGTGCACAGTAGCCATCACTAATATTACATTATTTTATTTTACATGATGAGGCAGGAAATAGTTACTGCATGTTTATTTTTAAATAAGGAATATTAATATTAATAGAAATCAAGAGAACATATTTATTGGAGAAGCCTATTAAGAATAAGAAGTCTCAGTCTAATTGTGTCTTAACCACTTGAGGCACATGAATGTACATATTTTTAATATATTATTACATAGTCAAGAAGAGAATGCTATCACAATACCTAGAAAGTAGTAAAAACTAGTGATTATATTCTAAAAATTAACACAGATTTTGAAATTAAGATGTTTTACTGAACTTTTCATCATTGCTTAATTACCAAAGAAAACAGCCCAAAAAACCTATATATAATGTCAAAAAAATACAAAAGCACCAAGGCTGCTCACCTACTCTTTGAATCATTCTTCAAACATACCATTTTTTATTTGATCAAATGAGATACATTGTTGAAATGCATAGTACAATGTCTGGCACTGGTAAACACTCAGGAATGCTTATCACTATTCCTTGCTCTCACTTGACTAGGATGTAGGATTAAAACGAATAACATGTTGCTGCTGCAATGCGTTACTGGTTTTAATCCTAAATTTTGGTACCACAAGGCTACTCTACATGTTCCTGGACTAAAGAAACCCCTTAATTAATAGCTCTATTTTACCCACTATGGAATTTTTACATGGCAGTTAATTCCCATCTGCTGTGTGGATGGATTATGGAGACATAGCAGAACATAATGGTTAAGAATGAGTATGCAGGAGCCAAACCACCTGAGTTCATCTGGCTGCATTGTTTACTGGCTCTGAGAAATCAGGCCATTTATTTACCTTTCTGTGCTTTCACTTGTGAGTGTCAGAAGGGTTAATACATAAACTATTAATTATGGTACCTGGGCTTAATAATTATTGGTGTTTGCCAATATTTTATCATCATCATCATCATGAATTATTCCAAGCACCCTCTCTAGACAAAGCAATGTGGAAAGTCTAAAATTCTACTTAAGAAAAAAAAAAATAGTAGAGCTAAGGAGCATGAACTCTGACACTTGAATACTCAAAAGGTTTTGCTTTATCTGTCTGTGCCCATATTTTCTTTATTATTTAGTCCAATTTTTTCCCTTTAATCAGCGGTTTTGGGGCTGGATGGTGGCTCCACTGGACTGGTCAGGATTCATACCACAGGCAGTGGATTTTACCCAGATGGCTTCTGGTTTTTTTTCCTTTTTAAAATAAATCACATTCATGCCTGAGGTTGATATGAGGGCTTCTGTCCATTGGCAAATGGCATTGTAGCCACAGGCCTCTTATTAAAGCTTGAGTGAAAATGTTGATTACTAGTGTTTGTGGCCAAATTTTGTTCATGCCTGCCCACTGGGTTTGTTTGGATACCAGGAAATTATGGACTGTGTGATTTGAATTAGGATAAGATATTAAACCTTAGGAGCCATTCTATAGCAAAGACTGTCTATAAAACATTATTGGAAAGCACTCCCTTGACCAAGTCAGTGAAACTGCCTTACTCATGAGAATTTCAAGTGAGTTTTCTGACCTTGAGCTATAAACACAAGGCCAAAAAATATCATCAGAAGACGGAGGCTAGATGCTGATCTTTATTTTAATGAGAGGGTTTTAGTGCTAACTTAATCATAAAACCCAACCCCATCATTTCAAGTCTTTAAACATTGTCTCAGAAAATGGAAAACATTCCCTCAGTATTATTAGCAGAAATGTGTCGTGTCATATAATTCTCTCAGTTCACATACTTAGTTCCTTTTCTTTCTTTCTTTTACTATTATTTTTAGTTTTTTGCTTGTTTGTTTTCAGAAACATGTTCTTTTAATTGGTGATGGCTGATAATAGGCCTATTTGTGCTGGATGCCTAGAGTTGCATTTTGGTATCATTTTCCTGGCATCGAGGATATGCTGACTCTGTTCCATCCATCCACACCTCCGCTCCTGGTGACAAGGTTCTGTGTTAACCCACACTACTCACTTTTGTTGTTATCATCTAGCACAGTAACTACTGTCCCCTTGGAAATTAATTGCAAGATCAAAGTGCTTTAATACACAAAGGACACAGAATGTCCTCTCATGTAGCTCCATGTGTGAAAAATGGGTCAGATCTTCATTGACCTAGTTGGTAGTGCTTTGTCTGTAGCAATGGGCAGGGCATCCAGGCAGCTGTGTGCTCTGGCATGGCCGTGGTAAGTACTGAAGCAGGGCCCAGTGCTCCTTTTTCAGCCTGCATGCCCTTCCATGAATCCTGGTACCACTGTCAGCCCCTTCCTTGGGTAAAAAATAACGTTTTATTCAGCCATTCAAAAAATTTTACTATGAGACTAAGTACCTATCAATTGTTATCTTCTCTTATCAGGAGTGTAGTACAAAGAACTTCTGATTAACTTTTTTTGAGGCAGTAGGGGTATTCGTTTATCTATTTTGGTTTAATTTATCTGTGTGTTAGATTTTAGCAAGATCTAGACGAACATCTTCCTTTCTAGTTAAGCCTTACCACTGTAAGTTTTCTCTTTTTAAGTCTCCCATACCAACTGCAATCATGTGTGACATCTTACTGGGTGGCTTGAAAGAAGATGGACTATTTTTGCCTGGCGTTGTGCTTAGATTCAGACACTCAGTGTCTGGTTCCCAAACTGTGTCTCAACCTGGAACAAGGTAGCTTTAGTAACATGCTCATTATCTGTCCTATATATGAAGAACTTCATATGTGTGTTCAATACAGGGCCTCCCAGACTGTGAGTGAGCCATGCATGCTACTTGCCAGCAAACACATAAGAGAGGCTCTCCCAGGCCCGTCCCAGATACTCATGTTCCCTGTTTAGGATTAAGCAATAACTATTTGCTACCTAATTTAAGTGTCCCTCTTCTTTCCCGCCTGGGTCCAGGCTGAAAAAGATTGCTAAACCAGAACAAAGAGCTTTCATTTCACTGATTTATTCTGCTTAAGTGGGACCTTATTACACATTGAGTTAACCACCTCTGTCTTTCTTTTTTCCTTTTTGTTGAGATATAATTCACATACCTTGAAGTTCACACTTTAAAAATGTACAATTCAGGCCCTGGTTGGTTTGGCTCAGTGTTTATAGTATCAGCCTACTCACTGAAAGTCGTGAGTTCAATTCCCAGTCGAGGGCGCATACCTCAGTTTCGGGTTTAATCTCCGCCCTGGTCTGTGTTGTGCGGGAGGTGGCAGATTGATGTATCTCTCTCACATCGATGTCTCTCTCTCTCTCTCTCTCTCTCTCTCTCTCTCTCTCTCTCTGCTCCCCTCACTCTCTTCCACTCTATTTGAAATAATCAATGGAGAAATATCCTTAGGTGAGGATTAACCAAAAAGAATTTTTTTAAATAAATAAATAAAAGTGTACAATCCAGTACCTTTAGTATGTTCACAAGACTGTGCAATCATCACTGCTTTCTAACCTCAGGATATTTTTATCACCCCCCAAAGGAAACCCGGTACTCACCAACAGCCACTCACCGTCCACCTAGAAATCACTAATCTACTTTCTGCAGATTTGCCTCCTCTGGACATTTCACGTAATGGGATGATGCAATGTGTGACCTTTGGTCTGGCTTCTTTCACATGGAATAATGTTTTCATGGTTCACTCGTGTCATACCAAGTATTAGTGCTCTTGCTTTTCATTACCAAATAGTGTTCCATTGTATAGATATACTACATTTTATTCACACATTCATCAACTGATGGACACTGAGTTATTTTTATGTTTTGGCCATTGTGAATAATACTATTATGAACATTAATGTACAAGTATTTGTGTGAACAAACAGAACAAATGTTACTTCTCTTCGGTATATACCTAGGAATATAATAACTAGATTATATGGTAATTCTGTGTTTGATTTTATTTTGAACTTTCAAGCTGTTTTTCTAAGCAGTTTATCATTTTACATTCCCACCAGCATTTCTTTTCTTTCTGTTTTTTTTTTTTTTTTAAATCCTCACCTGAGGATATTTTTCTATTTATCTTCAGGCAGAATGGGAGGGAGAGAGAGACAAAGGGAGAGAGACAGAAACATCAGCGTGAGAGGGACACATCCACTGGTTGCCTCCTACATGACCCCGGCCAGGGCCGGGGATAAAATGCAACCGAGGTACATGCCCTTGGCTAGAATCGAACCTGAGGCTCATTGGTCTGCAGGCCAACGCTCTACTGCTGAGCCAAACCAGCCAGGGCAGCATTCTTTTTAGAAATATGAAATTTCCTAGGTGAATCTCCATTTTATCTAAGTTGCCATAAAAATGTTCATACTATTCTGTTCAATCACATAGGAAAAAAGAAAAGTTAAAAACAAAACCAGATTTATACTGTATTTTTATTTTCCTACATAATTACTTTTACCATTGTTTTCTATTTTTTCGTATGGAGTCTAGTTATTCTCTGGTGAAATTTTATTTCAGGCTGAACTACTCCCTCTAGAATTTTTTTTTTAGGATAGATTTGCTGGTGATATATTTTGTAAGTTTTGTTTATCTGAGAATGTTTTCATTTCTTCTTTATTTTTGAAATGTAGTTTGTTGTTTTCAGAATTCACATTTATCGTATTCTACAAGAACTTTGAATATGTTCTCCCAGAACCTTTTGGCTTCCATAATCGATCATGAGAAATCATTGAAAAATCTCTCTCAGCCTCTCTTGTACATGATAACTTATTTCTCTCTTATCAAGAGTCTCTCTTTGCCTTTGGCTTCTGGCCATTTAATTTTGATTTATCTAGGTGAGGATTTCTTTGAGTTTTTCCCACTTGGAGTTCATTGAGCTTTTTGGACGTATAAGTAATGTTTCTATCAAATTTTTGCATTTTAAATCATAACTTCTTCAATTTATTATGCCCCTTTCTCTTTCTCTCATCTCTCTGTTTGGGACTCACATTATGTATATGTTTTTACACTTGATGGTGTCCCATGAGTCTCTAAGACTTTGTTTATTTTTCTTCGTGTCTTTTTCTTTCTGTTCCTTAGATTGAATCATTTCATTGGCTTATCTTTAAGTTGGCTAATTCTTTCTTCTGCCAACCAAATCTGTTGTTAAGCTCTTCTAATAAACTTTTTATTATTATTACAGTTTTTAATTCCATAAGTTTTCTTTGCTTCTTTTTAAAAATTTTTGTCTGTAACCCTAGCCAGTTTGGCTCTGCAGTTAGAGTGCTGGGCCACGGACCAGAGTCGCGGATTCTGGTCAAGGGCATGTACCTTGGTTGCAGTTCGCTCCTCGGCTCTGGTCAGGGTCATGCAGGAGGCAACCAGTTGATGTTTTTCTCTCTCTCTCTCTCCCTCCCTCCCTCCCACTCTATCTGAAAATAACTGGAAAAATATCTTCAGATGAGGATTAAAAAAGAAAAATTTCTGTCTATATATTGCCAATTTTTATTTGGTGAAATATTATTTTTATATTTTCCTTTAGTGTTTTAGTGTTTTTCGGCAAGGTTTAGTTTAGTTCTTTAAACATATTAAGGATGGTTATTTAAAATTTTTGTCTAGTAAGCCAAAAGTCTGAGTTTTCTCATGGCCAGTTTTCATTGATTGCTTTTTGTTCATATTTATGAACAATACTTTCTTGTTTCTTTGTATGTGTCATAATGTTTGTTGCATTTAAATAACAAAATGCAAAAACCTTTTAAATAATAAAATTTGACAACTGTAAAAATCATATTGTCCCCACTCCCTGGCATTTGTTGGTATTGCAATTTATTATTATAGATTATCTGTTTAGTAATTTTTCTGAACTAGTTTTCTAAGTCTTTATTGTTTGTCATATTTGGACATTGGAGTCTCTGCTTAGTTAACTTAGTGGTTACTGAATGATTGGACAGCTATTTTATTACGTGCTTAGATCCAATAATTCTGCCAGTGTTTGTTGGGGATCTCTGTGTACATTTTGGGCACATCTCCAATACCTAGCCAAAAAGTAGAAAACTCTGACTTAGTCTTTACTTTCTGCTTTCCCAAAGCCTCCAGGTCAACCAGAGGTGAGAGTTTAGGCATCTCACATCTTTCTTGAACATAAGCAACTGTGCTTGGAATGTATACCAGCCTGTACCTGTGTGTGGACTTTTAGATGCCCAGTAACATATCAGAAGTTTTCAAAACCGCTATGGACAACTCACTCTACAGAGTTTTTAAAACGCTTTATGGCTAGCCTATTATTTGTTCTAGTTATTATCTACCACCTTAGACTACTATGAAGTTAGGCTACCATGAAATTAGTAAGTGTCCTAGGGAAAATGCTTTTCACATTGGGCAAGCCCCAAGTTAGGTTACATAAAGACACCTACCATGGGTCTCCCAGGGAGCCACCTACCAGGTCAAATAATAACAGTTCTCTGGGAATAAGGCTGGTGGCTGGCTGCCAGGCTTCTAGAGTTCAGTGACTGAAGGCTGTTTTTTTAAAGCTACCATGATTCTACAGTGAGAAGAATGAAAAGAGAGCAACTTAAAACGCCACAGACCTCAGAGTTTTCATAAAAATTAAGACATTTTTTAAAATAAACACTGTCTGGATTCCTGAAAACTTTTGGTTAATATCTAGAGTTAAAAAAAAAGTGGTTTTGAATATTCTCCCCCCGTCCCCCCCTCCTTTTTTTAAATCCTCACCCGAGGACATTTTCATTATTTTCAGACAGAGTGGGAGAGAGAGAAACATTGATGAGACAGAGACACATCGATTGGCTGCCTCCCGCATGACCCTGACCAGGGCCGGGGATCAAACCTCAACTGAGCTACGTGTCCTTGACCGGAATCAAACCCGTGACTCTTTCGTCCATGAACTGACACTCTAATGCTGAGCCAAACCAGCCAGGGCTATTTCCCCCTTTTGTAAATTGCATTTATGAAGAAAATAATTTTCAGATGCTCTATCTTTTATGTTATAAGAGCACTTAATAACACTAGAAATGGAAATACTTTCATTGGCACCAGCTGATAAGTACTAATTATAGGATAAAAATAAGATTTATTTTACATATATGATTTAAATCTAATTTATAAAAAGATTCAATGTTAAATTTGGCATTTGGGGAAATGCTCTTTAATATTCGTAAGGCCGTGATATTTTTCTGACTAACACATTAGCTATAAATAACTGGACACAGTTTCTATTGTTACTCCTTTCCTTCACACACGTCTTTCCTCTGAACTCCCTGACCCTTTGGCGTTATCTGACTCCTGTGATGATCTTCTTTCTGAAGTTCAGCACTCATGAAAATTTACAAACATGTATGCATTTAGGTGTGAACCTCCTACGTGTGAGGTATAGTGGCCACATATTATTATGAGGAACTAAACAGGATCCCTTTCTTTCTCTTAAACCTACAGGTTCTTGAAAGGCATTTAAGTGATGCTGTTTGCTTTGGCTACATCACACCATACTAACTTCAAGCCTTTCAGGGGTATGATTTCTGAAATTGCATACTCTAAATCTAGAAAGTGGAGCAGATTCTGTGTATATATTTTTATTTTATAAGCCCATGATAGTGATGTATTTTTTCCTTTCAGGCTCTGTCAAGAATTTCAAACCAAGATTTTCATGGAAAATCAGTCCCTGTTTAATTCCTGGTGTGTTTGTAATAAAAGGGAAGTAATCTCCACAGATGGTTGTCAGTTTCATTATTTTCCAATAAGCACTGTCAATAAATACTGTCAAATTTCAGATTGCACTATTTTTAAACTATGGTCATTCTAAGGCATTGTTTTCAATATGATGTTGATCCTTCCCTTCCCGTTAATCAGACAGTATTACAGAATTTTCTAATTTTCTCATAGGAATTAGTGAATGACTAATTGTGCTATGACTGTCTCAAAATAGAAATTCTCTCCCACTGTAACCATAGCATATGCAACAGTGCCACCACAAACATTACTGTGGTGACTACTACTAATAATTAGAGAAAAGTTCATTTCTTTTATGTCAACAATGGCTGCTTAAATGAACATCATTCTATCTATAAGCCCAAGGTAGACAATAATTGTATTTGTTTTTCTCAGTATCAGATTCCCAGATTGAAGCACCATTTCTCATGAATAATGGATGCTATATAGCATATGGTGAATGACTTCCATGCTCCAGCTTTATTTCATTAACTCAAACATAATTTTCCTGTTGTGTATAGGATCACACAACGCTACCACTACATTCCTACCCATAATAATACTGTATATATCAGTAAGATTTTGCAATTTACAGAAACATTTAAACACAAAATTTTCTCACCTGAGATTCTAAACTGAGCCATACTTTATTATCACAGGTTTTTTGATAATGACATTTATACTGAAAGAGCTCAAGTGGGATTTGTCCAAGAATCACCAGTGAGAGAATGTGAAGAAGAGGATTCAGCTCAGAGCTTACAACTTCTGAATCTCTGTATAGTTCATTATATCCATATACTTTAAGTGCATTTTTCAAAATTTACAGTGCATCTTCCTGTTAATTATTGTATGATGTCCCTTTATTTCTGCTCCTTTCCCAACCTTGGAGACAGACAAAGTTTTGGTTATTTAATGTTGCATAGCAAATAACCCCCAAATCTGTAACTTAAAACAATGATTTATTATGATGTGTATGAAATGAACTCAGCTGGGTATATCTTGTTAGGTGTCTCCTAAATTGGCAGTCAGATGGTAGCACAGACTAGAGTCATCTGAGGATTCAACTAAACTGTACATCCAAGAGATCTTCATTCATGTCTGACACCTCAGACAGGATCTCTCAAGCAGCTGGTGGAAGAGTTCTTTCCTTATGTAGCCTTTCCACATGGCTAGCTTGAGTTTCCTGACAGCTTGGAGCCTTAGACTATGGAACGTCTTAAATGGCAGCTGGATTCTCATAAAGTACACATTCCAAGAGAGAAAGGAAGAAGCATGTCACTATCTGTTGTCTACACAGTGTCAGCCCTGATTTATGTGGATGAAGACTACACAAAAATATGAATACTGGATGGTAGGATTCATTTGGGGCCTTCTTCATTTCCTAACTATTAATATCACAAGCTCATGCTGTACTGATGAGCATATATATCTAAAGCCAGGTGACCATTTTACTTACCTAGAGCCTAGGTTTGACCTACTTATTGCATAACCTTGGAAAAGTTACTTAATCTTTTTGACCTCAGTTTCTAGACCTTTCAAAAATAGCAATTACTTCCTTTCAAGGTTGTGTCCCTTTCAAATAAGAAAACCAACACGAATGAACTCTGCAAATTCTAGTGTTAAGCTCATTTTTTATTAAGGTTGTCATAGGATATTAGCTTCTCTTCTTCGAAAATCAACCCTTTCTTCAATGATAATTTCTATATCCTCAGAGATGATAAGTTTTAGGTCAAATTGCATCATGTACACCCTCTGCCACCTTCACCACCATTCACTCCATGATTACGTGTACTCAAGAGACAACTTAAATATTCAATTCACGCTCTAAGGTAGCCATCTCTGATGAACCAGCCTCATCTTCTCCATATCAAATACGTATCAAGTCTATTAAAAATAAGGGCCTACAAACTTGACTGAACAACATTGTGTCATAGACTCACCACATTTACCTAAAGTCATCTCCTCAAAATGTATTTCTTCAGCTTTTGAGGGGGATTAGTAGTGTTAAAAGTAGGTTGAATCTCAGTAACTTGAATAAAGCACTTATTAAGCAGCTAGTACAATTGCAGGAATTGGTTTAGTTATCTCACTGTTCACTCTCAATTTAGGAAAAATAAGGACCTAAGGGAATAGAAAATAGGACAATATTGGGTACATTTCTTTGGAGGGACAAAGGCAGAAAAACTGAGGAGAAATGAACTGCATATGTGGAGAGTTATATCTTGAAGATAGTATTTCAATCAAATAAAATTCAATAGAAAAAGAACTTATATCCTGAACCAATCTTAATGGCCAAATGTAACCATTGCTTTTCTTTCACTCATTGTACTAAAAGAGATATTTGAATCATAGTTCTTCCTTTAAAACAAATATCGACAAGATGATTCAGTAGAGGGTTAAATCATAGGGAAAGACAAGAAAGGCCTAACTTTTAGTAAAATGCTCTCTAGTAATAAAATAGGATTTGTCTTTGGTAGGAGAAGCACTAACAGACTGACAACTCTGAAAGGAAGGAAAGCACAGGATGTGATTTCACATGCAGGCATGCTGATAAACTTGGTGGTGGGAGCATCAGGAAATTATCTTCTGGTTTATTTAATTTTCTCAGTTAAATGAAAAAAATCAGGCCATCCACGGAGAGAGGAAAGGGAAGAAGTATTGGAGGTTTAAGGAGAGGGGAAAGTAAAACTCTAATGGATCTATATGCCAAATAAAACCAGAAAAAAAAATGTTAGGGATTAGTATAGATGGTGGAAAAGAAAGTGTTTTTTGCTTTTCTCAACTCTGGAATTACATGCTACACTGGCCTGGAGCTGCTAACAGCCATCTTTCCAAACATGTGGAAAAATGTGACTGAAAATAAAGCCAGCACTGAAAAAAAGCAGCCCAGATATGAAATAAGATATATTAAATTCTCACGTAACCTTTTGAGGACATGGAAGCAGGCAGTCTCAAACCCAGAATTCCCCCTGAGATTTTCCATTATGTAAGTGGACAAATTCTGCTTTTGATTACATTTGTTTGAGGTTTGGGGTTTTTTTGTTTGTTTGTTTGTCACTTACAATCAAAAGAGTATTTAATACATCAGATAACTGGGTAGTTTATTAGGTTTTAACGGATGAGTTTTTTAAATGACCAGAAAAGGTATTTCAAAAAGGTGGTCTGGCAACTTGGTTATCAGGATGGGTTTTGGAGCCAGAAAATTGAATCTGAATCCCAGCCGTTCCACTTACTGATATGCATTTGGATTTATTTAATCTCTCTGAATGTGACATCTTCAGCTGTAAATTAAGTGTTATGATGATAAGAACTACTATGTATTAAGTCCCCAGCATTATACCAATATGTTATATACATTATCTTAATCAAATCTAATTCTCCAGTGAAGCAGGTATTATTATCTTGGTTGGACACATGAGGAGAGTGATACTTAGTGAGGATGATAATCAGCCTAACATTCCACAACTAGTTAGGTGGTATTGAACACCTGGTTGTATTGCCTCAAACCTAGAGGGACCACACGTCTCAGTTCACTTGGGACTATTCTGGTCTGTACCTGTTGTACGTGCGTTCCATTTGGTTAGCAACTCTTTCACTTGCAAAAAGTCTTAGTTTGGGATATAGCAAGTGATATGGTCACTGTTGCAGGTTGGGTTTCCCAAGAAGCAGCCACTGAAGTCTGAGATTCATCTGTAGAAAGATTTCTGGGGAATGCTTTCTGGATCTCTACCAGAGGGAGAAGCAAAGGAAGCAAGACTGGGCAGAGGAAGGAACAAAAGCCCAGCCAACCCCACAGCGAGCTCCGCACTGGAATGGCCCTTTGAAGTTGTTACATTCGGAGCCAGGAAGGCCTGAGCCATTATACTGCAGCACCAGCCCACTTGTTGCATGGGATCTGGCCCCAAAAAGGGACGTGATCTTGGACAAGATAGTGTTCTTTACTTGAGGACAAATTTTTGAGAGAGCTAACAGCTGACAATTTTTCTGTTGACAGCATTCCCAACAGTTGGAGAAATAAGTCCTTCAGAATAAGAACTGGACAGCCTATCACACTATCCACCGCAACTTTAAACGACCCTTATGCATGAAACAATGCCTCTAGACAAGTTTCTTCACACAGTTGCTCTGAGGATTAATGAAGGCATACTTACTTCAAGAGTACATGGTATATATTTCAATATACCTACATGCATATATATATACACACACATACATATATATGCATATGTATTCAATAAATGACAGCAATCATTATTTTATTATATATCATATTTATCATCTATTATATTTATTATATATTTAGTGCATATTACATATTATTATATATTTATTATATATGATATAGTACATGTCATGCATTATATGTGATATATAATACATAACAATAATATAAATACTATTATTATAAAATTATCACTTTGAAACCAGGAGTCTGAAATTTTAAAAAATTTAAATTTACAAAAATATTTTAGGAATTTGTTTAACTTAAGGGATTGCCAAAAGTAGCCCAGTATAGTGTCCTGTCATATAATTGTCACAAAAGAAACTGAAAGCTGATAAGGGTCACATGAACAGAAAGAATCTAGGCATGGGTAAGGTAAGGGAACCCCACATGAAGAGTGGTGATGGAGGGAGTGTGGAGGATTAAGAGGGATAAATGGCTATTAAATGTGTTTTTGAAATTCACTGAGTCACAGACTCAAAAGCTTTGACACCTTCAATCTCTTTAAAAATAAAGAGAGAACAATGTTTTCCCCCTAACTAGTTGTTGTCTTAAGAACAAAGTCCAAAATTGGGGTAGACAGGAAGGTCTGCCTGGGAACCCCATCAGACAGCTTTGCTCCTACTGTGTCTACATTCTCACTGTGATATTTGTGAATTCTACTCCTAAAATTGCATGGGGATAACCAGGGCTTTCAACTAAGTATATTAGTAGTAAAAGGTAGAGTTCCTATTAAGTTCATCTCACATGATTACAAAGGAGCACATCCCGTCCCTCCAGAGCTTGGGGACTTTAAAGCATGCATAGACAGAGCTACATATTTAAATTTTCCAAGAAAAAAATGTATAAAGTGTACCTTAGTCAAATATTAGAAAATTAACTACCTTCATGGAGTAGCATGTTAGGCTGTGTTTTGCTAGCTATCTTTCTGGAGTAGCATCTTCTGCAAAATGTCACCTGTTAGTTGGCTCTCTCCTGCTCTCCGGGTGGCTAGCTACTTCAATCGTCTCTTGCACCTTTCTTATGCTGACCAAGACCATCAGATTAGTTTTTAGAATTTAGGTAGCTCTTATAAGTTTGCAAGACTTAATCAAAGTTAATTTATATACTCTATGAGTTAGTGTTAGGGAAATTTAATATCCAATTAGCAAATAATTTGAATGTTATTTTAATTTGTATTACTTTAATTCTTGCATTAGTTTTTGTCTCAATTTTAATCCCTGATTCTCCAAATGTTTCAGGGGTTGCTTTGGATAATAGGTATACTTTGGGATATACACATGGGTTTTCAAAAGGAAAGTAAAATAAAATATTCTTCCCTGAAGTAGAATTATATGTCATGCATTATTAATAAAAATCAATATAAATTTCTATATTATCTCTGATTGATGTAAAAAAGATATTTTCAAAACTGCCTTAAAAATAAACATAGAGTAGATTTTCCTCTTAGGATACCTTTTCATGGTTTCAGTCCCTGGGAGAGAATGTGGCATGTTATTATCAATCCCTGTGAACCTTTGACCCTGGATCATATGAAGGCAGTGAGAACATATCCGGGTTATTAAACAAATCTTGACATAGACATTCTTTCTTTAATAGTGAGAAATAAAATGATTTTTCTTTACTCTGGAGAAAGGCTATTAAAGCTGAATATTTCAGTGTTCTCTCAGGGAGAGTGAGGTTCTTTTTCACACTGCAAGGAAAATGTATGTTTCACTCTCTAATTTTTTCACACAAATGCACGATATGGAAGCGATTTGTGATGTTATAAAGAGCAATAAAAACCAAAAGGAAAATAAATCCTTTAAAAATATAGACTGTTAAGTATTCTTCCTATAAAGTGAAGAATGAGAAAAATTCCTGTTAGAATAACTTCCAAAAATTTATTACTTTAATTATTGTATGGCGGTGCCATTTATTGTTATAAAGGGAAGAAATTCGTCAAGTAGGTAATTTTTCTGTTATAAGTTATTCAAGCATGTATCGTATATGCAAATAATTTATTTCACCACAAATCACATGAACTGAAATGCAGATGAAATTTACTACCAATCTTTATTTGAGGACGTTCAGTGTTGTGCTGTTGTGAAATAATGGTGGGTAAATATTATTTAAGACTTTTTTTTCTTATTTCCTGCTGTGGTGTTATGTCCAAAGATACTTAAAAATTCATAAGAATTCACAAATGCTATATTAATTTTGCTGTAACATAGCTGTATAGAACATAGTTGATGTGCTATTTATAGTGATTTATAATGATATTAATCTCCATCAGTTTTTTTCATGACTCCAAAGCACACTCAGGGATATCACAGAACTTGTGTTTGCTTGCCTATATTTTGCTTTTGAGACACAGCCTTCAAAAGAAAGAGAGAAGGAAAAAGAAAAGAAAAAAGAAAGGAAGGAATGAAGGGAGGGAAGGAGGGAGGGAGGGAGGGAGGGAGAGAAATAAGGAAATAGAGAGAGAGAAGGAGGAGTTTTATTAAACAGAAGGGATTTGTCCACTCAGTGCTAGCAAACCGAACACTAAACACTGAGAGTTGTAATAGAGATATTTGGCTATTTTATAAATCAGCAATTTTTAACAGGTGTGCTGCAAGAATTTTTCAAACATGTAATACCTGATTACTTAGTCAGGGGTGCTGACCTCTTTTCCCATAGATTGTCAAATTTAAAAATGACAACAATAACCATCCAGTGTGAATGAATCAAATTACACCTTTTTTTTTTTTTGGTCAGGTCAGCAAAAAATATATTTTTTGGTGTGCTACAAAGTTTTAATTATTAATTTATGTGTGTCATGAAATGAAAAAGGTTGAAAATTATTGATATCAATGAATGGCACCACCCAGGAGAACAAAAGCTAACGTTCAATAGCCCAAACTCCCCAATGCCATGTAGGTTACAGATTATATGGGGCAAAAATCACAAAACAGTGTGGATTAGGGAGTTTGGAATCATGTTGGGAGCAATCATATTGGTCAAAAGTGAGGCCATGGTTATAAATCATTTCTTCAGGTCTTGTGGACAGATATGAGGTCTGTGCTGGTGTCCCTATGTCTGGTTTCATAAAAAAGTTGTCAGGGGATCATTCCAACTTAGGGCTCAGGGGCTGAAACATAACTTGGGCCAAGTTGTTACCTTTAACCTGTCAGAGGTCCAGACCTTGTGCTCATTAGTCAGGTCCAAGCTACCCTCCTCTGCTGCCTTGGGGCTTGCCGATTGTCCAAGGGAAAGACAAGATTTCTGAATGCTATACATAGAGAGAGATGTGATTCCTAGAGCTAGGATTTAAAGCTCAACTTAAAGTCATAAAGACCCTTGGATTCAGAAGGAAGGACTGAAGAGAGAGATGTATTAAATCATTAGGTGATAAAAATAGTGACATTTATGTAATTTTGCCAGCTCTAGGTGGCAATTTTAAAAAATACGGTATTTTCCTTTTTTTCATTGTTGAAAGTGTTACAGATGTCCCCCTTTTTTTCCCCATTGAATCCCTCCTTCCTGCTCCCACCCCCTCCTGCTTTCCCCATAATGACTGTGTCTATTGGTTATTCATATATACATATAAGTTCTTTGGTTTATCTCTTCCCTCCCTTCCCACCCCTATCCCTCTGAGGTTTATTGCTCTGTTCCCTATTTCCATGACTCTGGATCTCTTTTGGTTGACCACTTATATTGTTCATTATAGTCTATAAATAAGTGAGATCATGTGCTACTTGTGTTTCCCTGACTGGTTTATTTCGTAGCATAACTCTCCAGGTCCCTCCACGTCATCTCAATATACATGATTTTTCAAAGCAAGTCCCAAACTACTGATTGACATAGACACAGAACTAAGTTAGGTGGCAGATAATTCTTGGGGAGATCCTGCTTTCTACAACATATAAACAGAATATTCAAAAATGAACAAAACAAGTGAAGAAACATTGACAAGTTAAATTTTATTGTTCTTTGGAAACAGATTTAATTCTAACATACCAGCAACTGGTTTCATGTTTCAGAAGTGCTAGTGCTATTTTATTCAGGAAAATAAATGGAATGAAGAAATACATTTGCAAACAACAGAGTGGGAACTGAATGATTCTTTAGGGTGAACAAGTTAACATACTTAGCTTTTTTCAAATTTATATTCCTTTCTAACACTCAAAAGCAAAAACATCCTTTAGATTCAACAATTGATTAAATTAATCTTGATTTTGGAATTGAGGGTCCTTATGACTTGGATTAAATTTTATTTCAAATCTTAGCTCTAGAAATCCTCTGTGTGTGTGTGTGTGTGTGTGTGTGTGTGTGTCCCCCTCAGAGACCTAGCCTTTCCCCTGGATAATCAGCAACTTGGACTTGACTAATGATCACAAAGCCCAGACCTCTGGCAGGCTAAAGAAAACATCTTGACCTAAGTTATGTTTTTCAGCTCCTGAGCCTTAAGGTGAAAAGATCCTCTGGCTTCTTTCCCATGAGACCACATAAGGTGTTAGTGTAGGTAACTATATATTAATAAAGGAAGGGAGCAAAGGGAATCGGACATTACTAAGCCTAACAAACTAGGGAGCTGAATTGAACAATAAGCCTGCTTCCCTAGAAAGCTGCAGCATTCATAGGCTCCCCGTAGGACTGCTGCATCCTCTGACCTGGGGACCTAATCCCCAAACTGGGCAGGGAGGATTGTTACCAGTCATTATCCAGAATTACTAAGGGAAAGAGAATAATAGAGAGGTAATTCCCCTCCTGGATACATGCCTCGTAGAAGCCAAGGTGGTGCAGGGAAGGTGAGCACATGTGCAATAGAAGCCAAGATGGTGCAGGGAAGGTGAGCACATGTGCAGTAGAAGCCAAGATGGAGCAGGGAAGGTGAGCACATGTGCAGTAGAAGCCAAGATGGTGCAGGGAAGGTGAGCACATGTGCAATAGAAGCCAAGATGGAGCAGGGGAGATCCTTCTACTTTGAGGCATGTGCAGCAGGGGCTAAGATGGTGACCATCACGGGGAAGTGTCTAGCCTGGGAAAAGGATCAGACTGCATAAGAGACACAGAACCTGAGAAGATCTAGGAAAGGACTGGTTCAAGGTGGGGCCCAGCACAAGCCCTGGAAGGATTGGGAAATTGATTGGTTAGTTGGAAAGAGCTCCTGATCCTTATCAAGCCCAAAATAATATAATCCAAGCTTAACCAAGGCAAGCACTCTCTCTCTCTCTCTCTCTCTCTCTCTCTCTCTCTCTCTCTCTCTCTCTCTCTCTCAAAGCCACATGTACACTAATAATTATTACAAGATGCAAGTAGAGAAAGCCCGAACGCCTAAGGTAGATCTGGGAGGCCCTTTCAAAGATACATCTGAGGTGAGCCTTAAAAGACTTCAGCAGGTGAGGGGGCACAATCCAGGCAATGAAACTGGCTTGAGCAAAGGTGCAGAGAGAGATGCTAGGTGACCAAAAGGTGGCTGCTTTTGTCTCGGAGTAACATGCACTCATCCACGTGCTGGGGCATTCTCTCTCCATAGTAGATATGCTTATCTAGCAGCCACGTGGGCCTCAAGCTCAGGCTTCAAGTGTGGCCCTGGCAGCCTCATGGACTCTAAGTGCAGGTTCCAAGTGAGAGCCTGGGTACAGCAATACAGTGCCAGCCAGAGAGTAGCTGGGACCAGAGACTAAGCTAAAAATGGCGATGGAGCAAAATTGGACCAAGTTTTGACAAGGACTGAAGCAATGACACAGAATTTCTGGACCCTAGCCCTACTTTTGGGCTTGATAAAGACAAGGCTAGACTTCTTCCACATGAGGATGGAGCTGAACCCAGGACAGTCTCTTGTGTTTGCTCCAGCTTCAATAACTCTTACCACCATGCCTCATTCTCCCATGTGTGGTCCTTGAAATGGTTTTCTTGTGACATGGCAAGGACCCCATTTCTACTGACAACAAAATGGCATGGGACATGACCTCAGAATGGTCTCAGGACCTGAAAAAATGATTTATTACCCTTACCTCACCTCTGACCAATCAGCTCCCAACATGACCTTAACCCTCCTAACCCAAGATGTCTTGTGGTTATCCCTATATTATCTGTAACCTACAAGCCATTAGGGAATCAAGTCTTTAGGATATAAACTCCCCATCTCCATATTGGCCAATTCAATATTCAACTATTTTTTCTTTTATACTGCAAACTCTGGCTTATGCATTTGTTTTGGCCAGTGCCCACAGGCAAATGGACAAAAAATAAATTAAAAAATGGGGGTTTTAGCAACAGTTTGCTGAAAAGGGTCACATTTTAGTCTCTGTCAAATTAAAATTGAAGTAAGTGAAATTATGAGACATACAAGCAGAAAATAATCCAATGTTCTGATATAAAAATGATTTTTATTAGAAAAAATAATCACTCATCTCCTTAAAGAGTCATAAAACAAGATGAGTAGAATAACACTTTATATTAAACTATTTTACAAATATCAACAATTTTTTTTGTCATTTTTTGCATGTTTGATTTAGCTCTATTTTGCTGAATTTGCATTTTATGCTTTTTTTACTTCCCTCAAATAAAAATGGAAAAATCATTTTGTTATTAAAACATACACAGAGAAAAGGAAGTGACTCTACTCTTTATTAACCTTCACATTGTAAAGTAACCAGATATTGGAGATTTGATTCTTATAATGTATCTAAAATGCTTTTTTTGTTTTTTTCCAGAGAAAAAAATATTTTAGAGCTCAGATATGGTACATTGAAACTAACTGGGATTACATTTGTTCTTTCTATAATAGCATTTTAAATTTGACATTCCAATAAATAATTTTTTTCTGCTTCGAGATGGTTTACTTAATCATATCAAGCCATTAGCCTTTATAAGAAATGAAGGCATACCAGCATTTATGTAGTTTCCCAGATTTCATTATTGCCTCAGGCTTGCATTTATTCTTCTTATTCACTAGCTTAGGTAGCAGGTGAATACTTAGGAGAAAAAGAAAATTAATATAAAAAGTAGTAAAAATAAAAGAACTAATGAAATCACAATACTATGCAGCATATTAGGAATCCTGTTTCATTAAAAAGCCTACTCATTCCTTTCAGCAAGTATGATTGTAGCATTTTCCAACAATTGGACGAGAGTGTCTTTTTATTAGTACTTCTATTTTTAGAATTAGGACAAAATTATTTTTTTCTAAGAAATATTTAGCTCTAGAAATCTATTTCGAAATATACTATAATACATAACACAAGAAGAAAATACATTATTATAAAAGTTTCAACCTTGTTCTTTTACATATAGACACAAATATTAAAATAATGAGGGCTCATATTTTTCACTGTCTTTTTAGCCTGAGATGGTCAAATAAATTACATAAAATGCTGTGAAAGAATCATTCATAATTATAAAAACAATCTAAAATTATATAATTAAGACACAATAATAGCAGTTCTCTATTTCTTTTTTCATTTAAAACCTTCATGAACAAACTCTAATAATAACTTTTACTGGAATCTAATTAGAATTCTATTCCATTACAGACCAGAAGCCTTGTACTGTTAAGAAATCAAAAGCATTTCTCTCCTTTGTGGTAAATGTAAATTTGATTACCAAATGCTAATGAAGAGTTGTTGGCAAAGGAAATGGATATGCTGGTAAATCCACAACAGAAAAGACTCTTCTCTTGAGAGTGTGATTTGCATAGCTACATTTCATTACCTTTATCTTTATATGTAATCAGTATCTTTTCAGGTGCAAATGATTGAAACTGACAATTGGTTAGCATGACACAGTCTCAATTTGGGTTGTTTTTGGCCAAAGAAAGACTTGAAATGACATACTTTTTCTAGTGTCACTTTGTAATTACTTGCATATTGTCTGAATATGCTTTTATATTTTATCTTTTATTAAAGAACAAAATTCAACTGAGTAAATTTGAAGATCTAATTGGCTTTATTTAAGTGATTCATAAATCCTGATGAATCCCATCTAGCAACTAGAAGGCTGTTCTGAGGATTGTACAGAATGGAAGGATTTTACAGGGGGAGAAATGTGGGGTAAGGGAGCTATTAACAAAAGAAAAAGAAATATTCTTTTTAGACCAGGACATCTTCTCTTGAGGAGAATGGAACAGCAAAGGTATTTATCATGCAGATTTCCTCTTCTCCATATGGGGATGGGATGTAGAAGGCCCAAGTGACAGATTAGTTTATTGCTGTTGACCAGAAAATCCCAGAGTGATTGATATCTTTCTGAGAGAGGTTGAAACAGCAAATAGGTCAAGTATTAAATATAGGTTTAGTATTGAAATTGATGGTCCTTAGCTTTAAATCCTAGCTCTAGAGATCTTCTCTCTCTGTGTCTATACTCTCAAAGACCTAGCCTTTCCCCCCATAATCAGCAACCCTCAAGACAGCAGAAGACAGTAGCCTGGACCCAACAAATGATCACAAGGCTGAAATATCTGCCAGGCTAAAGATAACGTCTTGATCTAAGTTATGGTTTGGCTCCTGTGCCCTAAGCTGAAATGACACCCTGGCTACTTTTCCATGAAACCAGGTAGAGAAACACTGGAACAGACCTTAGAACTGTCCTTAAGATCTGAAAAAGTGATTTATTATCCTTACTTTGTCATTGGAGAATTGCCTGGATTGCCCTTCTCTGTCGTTAGCGAGAGTGGGGTTCTTGGGGTTCCACTGGAATAAGTATTTCCAGAGGAGGATGAGATGTGGTAAAAAGCTTTATTTGTGTGTATTTATATCCCTGGGTTTCTAAAGTCTCATTTCCCTTAAATCAGTCCTGGAAAAGGTGCAGCTGTGGATTTAGCAGAGCTAGAAGCAAAGCCAGCATCCAAAGTTTCTGTTCCATGGTGGAACTTCATCCCATGTAGCATCAGACTAGTTTCAGTCCATTAGTCCATTGTGTGGGGGGTCCACATTGCTGTGGGCCATGTGAGCAAGTACAGAGCATTAGAACCCCACAAACCAAGAGTCAGGTACAAGCAACAAGAGAGAGAGAGAGAGCCCCTGTGTTTAGGAGTTCAAGTATCAAATTTTCCTGTACTTGCAGTGGCCATGACCATTCTGGCCAATGACCTGTTTTCAGGTGTGACTGATAGGCAAGCATCTTCCCACATCACCCCGACCTTACTGGGCATGCATCTAAACGGTCACTGTTCAGTCCCTTCCTCCATCAATCTGTGGGGAACAGAATGTCATACTGCAGCTTCCTGGGAAAGTTGTACAAGTGGCATTCCTATATTATCTGGCCTTCCCTTTGCTCCTTTTCTGTTCATTAATAACCAGGTTATTATAATGGTATTAACCTCACCTTTGACCAATCAGCTCCAGACAGAAACCTGAACCCCTAACCAATGCTGTCTTGTGATTTTGCCCTATACAATCTGTAACTTACATGCCAGTTGGGAGTTTGGGCTTTTGAGCATTAGCGTTCTGTTCTCCTGGGTGGTGCCATTCACCAATAAAGTAGTTTATATTTTTCCACTGCTATTTTCAGTGTTTAGTGTTTGGCTCTGATAGAGTAGGCTGTTAGGCATAAGCAGGCCAGGAATAATGATAGGCTAGGTACAAAATGCAGCCAACACAGAAAGTCCCAGGTGCCTAGTAACTGGCAAAACTAGAGAAACAACTGTTATAAACTAGGACCATACCCCCAGGGTGACCTTTTCTCCCCTAACATGTCACTAGTCATGAGGTTTAGACCCCCCTAGAGGAGAAACAAGGGGGCTGGATAATAGTCTCATATGACTCCCATACAAGCCCTTGCACAGCCACTCCCTTAAGCATTAAGTCCTCAGAACAATGAGATTCTGACATGCATCAAATAGTCTTAGGAACAAAGTGTCAGGTCTGTTGACCACAGAGACAACATTTTGGTCATACTAGAGATAAAATCTAGGCTTCAGTTGTGTTTCAGCTCCAGGCCTAGAAAAGCAGCAAAATCAGGTGTCATGGCTGGCATCAGGACCAGATGCATTGACTAATGACCCCCTACCCTAGTACTGACCAATCAGTAGAGACCACAACCCTGAAAGAACACTCCTGGAAAGCTGATGAATATTCTATTGAGATTTTCTCCTGAGACCTCCCCTAAAATTCCTACCTTTACAAAAGAGAGAGAAATGCTTAAGGCAAGGGACCCAGTGTGCTTTCTCAGGAACATGCCCGTGCCTTCCCCCCTCTTCTTTCAGGCGTGTACAGCACAATCAAAGGCTCTGAGGTTATAGCTTGCCTGGATCTTTGAATAACAGGAAGACAAGTGTGGCTAAAAGAAGCAACCAAGGGGTTGAGCAGTAGGAGCTGAGACCAGAAAAGAAATGGGGTATGATAATTCACTACTCCTGGCACTCACTTCCTTTCGTTCCAAAATTCAGCATAGAATTATGCTGAGCACATTTGCCTAACTAGCACTGACCTAAATGATCATATGACAGGTAATGTTTCTGTTCTAGCACTCAAATCAGGGCTCTACAAACTACAGTCCACTGGCTACATAAAGTGTTATTGGAATACAGCCAAGACCATGTTTACAAAGTGTTCATTGCAATAGAGACAGGGTAGCCCACAAAGCCTAAAATATTTTATATCTGACCCTTAACATAGAACATTTGCCGACCCATTGTCTAAATTACAGGAAGTATGAGATTCTCTCTCATCAGCAAAGACATAAAAGGCAGTATACAATTTTTTAAATTTGCCCTTGACCTCAATCTTATACCTTATGTCTGAGGTCCTGTTTTAATAAAGTGCTGAGCATCCCAGTCCCTACTTTTCCATCTTAATTGCCAATTGACATCTGTGAGGAGACTTGCTTTCTATCTGTCATCTTGTATTCTTAGTAAATACATTCTCTCTTCTAGAGTAGTCTGTCAGAGTTTTATGAATGCTTTTCTGGAATGCAAACTTCTGTTAAGCTTGGTGTCTCAGCTTTGATTGTTGAAAGGACAGCCAGTGTCTGTGCCTAGAGTGCTTTCTGTTCTACAAGGTGTAGGGACATTTCGATCTCGTGGTCTTTCCAACTCCCCCTTGTTTTACTACAGGTAATCAGACAAGTTTCTAAGGTACAACACAGACACTGAGTCTGCTTTGTTTAAAGATATTATCCCACTGCTATTTAAAAAAAAAGACCTCGTTTGATTGTAACTTGGTTTTTTGATACAGTCTTCACAAGTTAATCCCATTGAGAAATCTGCATGCAGATGTGCTTGCTGGTTACTATCTGGGCTACTCACACAGTTTCGTTTTGTTTTTTAAATAACTTTCCATTTTTACAGGGCCACGCAAGGGTATGATCAATGGAAACCACAGCTTCTTTGTTAGTTGTAAAGGCTTTGGAAGTCTTCGTGAAGGTTATAATTGACTCACTCATAAACAACACACTTAGAAAAAGGAAGTTGAGCAGCCATCTACAGCAGTAAAATGAGCACAGATAGTCTCTGTGTTTTTTAAATCTGTGACCGGTTGGACAATTTTATAATGATTATCATCAATTATCATCATTCTCAACAAAACCATAAAGTTATTCAGTTTCACAAAACAAGAGATGATAACAATTGAATCCTTTGAACCCCTGATTTGAGATCACATTGATCTGACCCTAAAGCTTATCTCATAATATCATTAATATTTACATATATATATATATATATATGTTAATATTAATCTGAAACAGGTTTCACAATTAACAGAACTAGGGCCCAGAATTGTATTTGTTAGAAACTAAGATAATCTCACTTGGTAACTTTACCTTATATAGTTATTGGCTTCAAATCTGAATAATTCCCATAAATTATACCAGATTTTGTTTCTTCGAGATAAAACAAAATATTTGCTTTACAAACACAGCAATCAGATTGCAAAAAATACTCCTCAGATAAACCATGTGCAATGTAATGGTACTACAAAGCTGTTTGCACAGCCATTTTCACTGAAACCACCAAATAGAGAAATTGTTATTATTATTACTATTATTATTATTACATGAACTTTCTGTATTAAATAATTTGATTACAGCAAAGCATCCAGTTGTCTCCATAATCTGACATAATAGCTAAGAGAGAAAAATTTATTTTAGTGGCTTCAGTAACATAGACATGATGGGCATAAAGACACTTAAACTGCTAGTTCAAACTTTAAACAATTTTTCTAAGCACCAAATCCTTTCATGTGGGCTGTGGATTTGTTACTAGGTTGTTTTCAGTGTGGCCAAATGATTAATGTTTTCTCCCTAAATGGAGAATTTCAGTTACAACAAAATATGAACTCCAAGAAGCCTCTTTCAATGCCAACATTGTTAGTTTTTAGAAATACTTATACATTCTTTACTATTCATGATGGGAGAGATTTAAGTGATTAGAGAATGGTGAACCACAGCAAATAGAATGTACTTTTGTAAATAGTGTACCTTTGCTTTATGATGCTTCTAAAGTTTATTAAAAAAGTGTAAAATGAATGTTAATCTACAGATATGCTCATAATTACATGATGTTATATAAATTACCTAATGTTTATATAGAATCAATTATATACCAGGTACTTTATATACACCTGTTTTTCACTTAATTGATGTTTTATTCTTAAAAAATAATGACTAGGGTCTCTGTTTTACTCATGAGTAAATTACAGTTGAGGAATCTAAGGGAGTTGCCCAAAGTCAAATCAAGTAGTAGAATCAGACATGAATGCGCTAGACTACAAAGCCCACACCCTTTCTCCTATGGATTAAGTATTTTTTATTTAAATTGCTTAAATGTGGGAATAAGAGTCCAAGTTTATAAAAATTTTAGTTCCTGTTTCCACATATTTGAAAACCAATTAGTGCATTTCCACAACTGAGAGCATAATGGTAAAAAAGAAAGTTCGTATTTTCAGTTTCCTTTATAAATTCTGACCTGAATGGGTATTTCAAACATTCTACATTTACCAGCACGTTGTACTCTCAGCAATTATGTTTTGGTACAGTGCTTTTTACCTGCAATCCACATTTTTATGAAAGCCATTTTTGTAAAAGGAAGCAGGTTTTAATGAGTAAGCTACCCAGAAATTTTTATCTCACACTTAACAATGAATATTACTGTTCTTATAATTTGCACTTCTCAGTCATAAGACATCCCTTTGTGGTTGTCATAATTGGTCTAATGAATTTCTAAAAATAAATGAAAGACTAATTTGATCCGGTGCCCATGAACAATCCACTCATTCACATCTAAATCACTGACCTGATTTGAAGCCTAATCATGCCAGAATGAAGTCATGCTTTTCTATTAAGTGTGTTGCCTCAGTAAAAGCTTTTGAATGGCCTGTTTTCTGGGTTTGAAGTGGGGATTTCCAGTAACAAACAACAAAGAATTATTCTTTACCTTAATTGGCAAGCTTTATATACTTTTAATTTTTTTCTGGATATATAAATTATCATTTGGGAGATTAGAAATCTGGACTTTCTAATTTGTTACCAGATTTGACCAGTATATTGATTAATGCTAACTCAAAATAAAATATAATTATCTAGACTAGTTAAAAATAATATAATGCATATATATTATTTATCTTTCCAAATAGTATAACATTTGACATATTTTTAATTGCAGCTCCAACTGAAACACATATGCCAAGTTTCATACGATATTTTATATGCATATATAAAAGTTATATATATGGCTATAATATGAAGTTAAAATCCTCCATATGCATCTGGTCATTGAGAAATGTGGTAAATTTATCTATCAGCATTAAGCTTGAGGAATAAGAACATTCTGAATGTCACAAAAACTCAGCATTCTATGCAAACAAAATATTACAAAAAATTATGACGATATTCAAAATAGTTCTAGGTTTACAGAAAAGTTGTGAGGTAGTCCAGAGTGCTCCTAGATACCCCATACTCAGTTTCTACTATACCAAACATCTTACATTATCACAATTAATAAACAAATCATGATATATTCTTTGTAATGAGTCCTGCTTTATTCATATCCCTTAATATTTAACTTTTTCTGTCCCAGGAGCCCATCCAGAATACTTCATTGTAGTTGGTCCTCATCAACTTTGGCTCTTCTTGACCATGACAGTTTCTGAGACTTCCTCAGCTTTTGATGGCCATAACAGTTTTGAAGAGTACTGATCAGGTACTTTGTAGAATGCTCCTCAATTAGGATTTTTCTGATATATTCCTCATCATTAGACAGGATTTCTGGGAGGAAAACCATGAAGTAATGTACAACTCTCATCACATCATAAATATGATTTATCACTATTGATGTTCATCTTGATCTCTTGACTAAGACACTGTTTTTGGGTTTCTCTACCTTAAGGTCATCTTTTTCCTCCTTTCTGCCTATATTCTTTGGAAAAAAGTCACTATGTGTAGGCTACACTTAAAAAATGGTCTTTACTACCTTGAGTGCAGAGTATAATGTAGATACTCTGTAAATTTGCTGTTTATATCATTTTTTTTAATTTTCCCTATTTATTTAATCTGTATGGATTTACAACATATTTACTTTAATTTTTGAGTTATAATCAATATTACTTTATTTTTTTGTGCAAATTGTTTCAGTGTTGGCCGTTGGGAGCTCTTTCAGTTGGCTCCTATGTCTCTTTGACATACTTCCATCATGTGTTTGTGGATTTTTTGTTTGTTTGTTTCTTTGTATTTAGCACTTTTGTACTTTCTGGTACCACAACATGTTCCAGGCTTATCATCTATTTTTCCTACTTCACTCCTAGATTCAGCTATTTATCCAAAGATCCCTGGTTCCTTTTGTTGGAAAATGGCATTAGGAACCAAAATCTGGGTGCTAAGTATGCACATATCTACTGGAGTGTTGATGCTTCCAGACTGTCTCAACTGACAGCAAAAAAATATGTGTGTGTGTGTGTATGTGTGTGTGTACTAACCCATGTCTATACACACATCTATATTTCTGTATATGTCCATCAGTACCTAGATGAAGCAAAACACGAGTTAATGCTGGTGTGTCCAATTCTAATCCATTACCATATAATTTTTTTTCCTTGGCCACGTCAAGTCTCCTGATGAACGCATGGAAGCCATTCTTCATTTGTGTATAGTGTTTTCAGTTTATAACATTTCCTTTTGGATTTTGTATCATTTCCATTCTTCTGCTTACATTCTCCATATTTTCTTGCTTAGCTTTTTCCTTTAAAACTCTTAACATTTCTATTATAGTTCTTTTAAATTGATGGACTGATAATTCAAGATCTGTGTCTTATGTCTGTCTGGGTCTGATGATTTGTTTTTTTCAGACTCTTGGTTATATTTCCCTTTTCTTTTACATGCTTTATATTTTCTCTTGTTGAAAGCACAGTGTGTTGTATTGGGTAATAAGGACTGAGATGAGTGGGCTTGTAGTGTTAGGATTTATGTGAATTCTGGCTCAGAGCAGGACTGTGCTCAGTGTTTGCTATAGTTATAGGTACCAGATGCATCAGATTCTTCTAGCATTCTTGCCTTTTCTTCCAACTTGACTTAGAACTTTCCTGAGTCCTCTTCCGCAGATAGAGTCTGTGTCTTCCAGACATTTTACCTATAATCCACTGCTATTACAATGGAGCCCTGTTCATATGGTGGTAAGGTGTGTGGAAGGAAGAATAATTTTCCAATTAAATCTCAGTCTTTTAATGGACCTGTATTTCAGGACCATGACTTTCACAAGTTTTTGCCAGTGTTTCTTTCTCCCTTCTCCCTACTCTCTTCCTTGGCATTAGTGTTCTACATTTCTTCAGAGTTCTGAACCCTTTTACCAATTTTTGTTCCCCTTAGTTGGGGCAGCAGGACTTGAGGGAGCTGGAGTATGAGTAATTGTCCTTCTCCAGTCTGGATAAAGCTCTTCTAGCAGAGCACTTATCTTTGGAGTATACTTAAAAAAAAAAAGGATCTAGATCTATGTCAGAATAATTATTCTTTCCCTATCTTTGCCATAACCATGGGACGTTTCTCAAATGTTCATAGGACTCTTAAAAGTAAACCTATGAAAACAGGGGTAGTTCCCCTAAGAGTGAGGTCCCTTGAAAGTTTTTTATTATCATACTAGTACACATTCAAAATTACTATTTAAATGTTCTTAGCAGTTTATAGTTCTATCAGCTTCCTTTCCATATAAAAACATGTTACTGTGTTTGTCCAGATTTGGGGATGGTGGTTTGCCCTGTGAACTTGGGTCTCTGATGGATCCAAGATAAATTGTTAAATTTCAGATTTTCCAGCTTTTTCTTTTGGTGAGAATGGGGGTGATGTCTTTCAGCTCTTTACATATCACTTATCTTTTTTTTTTCCTTTATTGATTTTAAAGAGAGAGGAAGGGAGAGAGAGACAGACAGACAGAAACATTGATGAGAGAGAACATTGACCAGCCACCTCCTACATGCCCCCCACTGGGAATCAGGCCCATAACCTGGGCATGTGCCCCGACCAGGAATCAAACCAGCTACCTCTTGGTGCATGGGTCGACACTCAACCACTGAGCCACACCAGCAGGGCTACATACCAGTTCTGAAATCAGAAGTCTTATGCATATTTATTTTTGATCATCTATTAATTTTTCTATATTTATTCTGTCCATTCTGAAAATTTTATTTAACTTTTAATCACATTGCTAATTAAAGAATTATTAACCATGGAATCATTAGAAAAGTAATTATTCTCAAGTGTCCATGAGATGCTCATCTTCTTAATTATTTCCCCTTTAACTCAGAATAATGAGGAATATAAATCAATTTCTATTTCTGTAGCAGTTATCATTAGTTGGACAATTGTTATTTGCTGACTCATCAACATCAAACCTCACTCCCATGCTAGCACTGAGATGATCTGTCTCTTTCCCCTACCTCACCTCAAATCTTGGTGCTTTAATTTTTTTCAGTATATTTAATGAAAAGATCCACTTCAACTCTTATTCCTTAATTGGTTACAGTGATCCACAACAAAGAGGCCATCTTCTAACACATTTCCTGCCCACAATTTCGAATCCAACACAGCAGATCTCTCTAAATTTCTTGTTTCCTTCCTCTAAGCATTTTAGCAAGATGACACTTCTGTGTGGTTTCAACAGCCTTTGATAAATTTGCATTGCCAACAAAATCCACATATGAGAGACTTCTGTTGTTTACTGTAGGAGAATTCCTTCTTAGATACTCCACTATGTCACTGAGCAGATATTGCAGTTGTTTCACTCTCCTTAATATGATTGTTATTTGGTAGTATTTATGTCATTAAAATGCAACCTAAAGGGAGGGCACTTTTCTGCTAATATATTGCATTAAATACTATAAACCAGATTCTCAGCTTGACATTTTATTTTTGGAGTGAGACCCAAGTAATAGCACCTCTTTTCCCTGCTTAAAATTGGAACCATTTGAGAAATTAGACAAAAGATTTAGGCCCATTGGGGCCCTGGATGTTGCCTTTACAATTAATCAACCTTATATTACAGAGGTCACTTATGCCTCTGGGCAAGTGCTTTTCTAAAGTAAACCATGGCACTGGACAAACATTGCTACCCAGCTGGCCTTTTAAGCTGTATGACATGAAGAAGAAAAGAAAAGACTCTCTTCTCCTCAGGAGCCAGATGCAAGGAAAGGAGAAGAAACAAGCTGTGAATTTTATGCTCAATTTCTTCTTCCAAACTCACCCAGCAGATTAGTCCACCCCTGCCAGGACACAATGAGTGAAGAAGCAGAAAGCCTATGCTTGTGGTGTTCTCTCCGCTAAAAAGGAGGGGAAAAAAGAGAGCATAAGTTCCCCAGTAACACACCTATAGATTGAAATACTAACCTTATTAATAAGAACATTTTTAAAATCATGACTTTTATTATGATGAAAACAATAAGAAATAACAAATGTGACTTCCATCCTTACCATCCTGTAGGTATAAATAATATCACCTTCATAGAAAGGAAGGACTGACCCATGAGTCAACCTACATAACACCAGGCAGTAAGTTTCTGTGGAACCCAACTCCTAAGTATTCTGGAAGTCCTCTAGATGCTATTTACATGTGCTCATACACAAGTTTATTCTGAATGCAGGTTTCCACTGTGTCAGCAGTCATTGCAGTTTAAATAAATTTTTAAAAAATGTGTGCTTCTCTGGGGCCTTTGCTGCAGGCCCATAGAACAGTAGGGTCTCCATTGAGGATTGATTGCTGCTACATTTCCTATTAGATGCTACAGATTTTGCTAAAGACCATCATCTGTTGGGTGTTACCCTCAATACATGCTCATGCCTCACAGCAACAGCATCCATTAGAATAGAGTATAAAGTCAGGCCAGGCTAGGCTACACTGCAAAAACAAACATCTTTAAATTCCAGCAGCTTAATACAGATGAGATCTATTTCACATTCACATCACAATCTGATACAGACTTGGACTTGCAGCTCACTTCCATTTCATGATGATGCCTACCTGCAAAGTGTGGCCTTCATGTTATCCATGGAAGGGGAAGAGAACATGGGTGGTCCTGTGTAGGGTTTAATGACTAATTCTGGAGTCACATAATTTCAGTGGTGTGTAAATTTTATGTATATCATCCCAACTCCAAGTTTACTGATGCCATGATGTATTTACCAGGAAAGTTGGTAAACACTACAAACAAGGTCTTTTTTTTCCATCTTTCCAGGAAGCTGGTTTACCAATATGCCACAGCATACATCATTTCTACTCTCCTTCTACTTGCCAGAACACAATCACATGGCTTCACTTTAATTGCAAAGGGTGAGAAATGTAGTGTTTCTATGTGTTCAGGATGAAGAAATGACATTGGTGAACACCTGGCCAGTCTTAGGCATAGTGCTTACATTGTTAGATCAACTGTTATGTTGAAATGAGGAAGGAATGGCCCGGCCAGTGTGGCTCAGTGATTGAGCGTTGACCCATGCACCAGGAGGTCACCAGTTCGATTCCCAGTCAGGGCACATGCCTAGGTTGTGGGCCCAATCCCAGTGGGGGGCATGCAGAAGGCGGCCATTTGATGTTCTCTCTCATTGATGTTTCTGTCTCTCTCCCTCTCCCTTCCTCTCTCTAAAATCAATAAAGAAAATAATTTTTTTAAAAAAAAAAAAAGAAAGAAATATGGGAGGAATATACTGCTATTGGTCTGTTTCACTTTGTTAGGTTCTATGGTTGTCCATGGAGTCTACTCACATCACAGTGTCTTAAAGAGTTTTTTTAATGAAACAGCTTTTTACATTTCTTCCTATATCCTTGATTCACTGAGAGTTCAATGCAAAACAAAAATAAACCATTTAAGGTATTTTAAGTAGAAAAAAAATCAATTAAAGTAATTAAACAATGAGTTATGTCCTGGAAGTGAAGTGAAGAACATGACAAAATCATAGAGATTACATTCTAAGTTAAGTGTGGCATGAAAATGAGACAGTCCCGGGAGATGATCTGCCCCTACAGCCTCATTTGGAAATTTGAAGTCCCTAGCCCTACAAAGGTAAAAGGACTTGACCGATTCAAGAGCTATTTAGGAGTCCATCAGGACTGGAACTGAGGTCACCCCACTTCCTAGTGTGTACTGAAATGGTAAGACAAGCACATATAAACTTGAGCAGGTCATTATATTTGCTTTGATTAGATTTTGTATGTTCATCTAGCTGTTTTAAAATTTAACAAAATGCTTTAGGACCTATGGGTATTTTTAATACCTTGCAGTGATTTGGTTAATGGAGATCTTTTAAAAACATTAGCCAGGTCATGTCACTCTATTAAAAAACTTGCAACGGCTCACTGTTCCTCTCAGGCAACAGCCAAAGTTTCTGAAGTGCCTTATAGAGTCCTATATAATCTGCCCTCCTAACTCCCTTTTATTTCTTAAACTTCATCTCATATTACTCTCCCCTTTATAGTTCTAATCTGACCACATTCTCCTCCTTGCTTTTCTCAAACACACCAGTTACACTCCTACCTCAGGCCCTTTGCATTGACTCTTCCCTCAGGTGGAGAGTTCTTCTCTGAGATATCTGCAGGACCTGCTTCTGCATAGCTTAAGTGATTGCATTTTAAGTGGTATTATAAATATTAATATAATATCTTCAATTTTTCCTTTTGGCTTGCAAAGTTTAAAATATTTATTACCTGACCCTTTAAGAAAATGTTGCAGATACCCCTGATTTATAATTAATAAATTGAACTATAATTAATGTTGTTTTTATGTTTTCACTGTCACTGAGGCCAATCCCGAGGACCTATGTAAAACTCCCATCTCCTCCCCCTCACAACTCCTTACCTGTTTCCTCTGTACTCCTCCTTTTCCTGTACTAACTATAGCCACCTAAACTGTTGTAAAATTTACTTATTATTTTATTATTCCTTTTTTCTATTGTCTTTCTTCCCTAGCTGTAATATAAACTCCTCAAGGACAATGTTTGTGTTGGTTCTGCTCAATAATGTATCCCAAGCACCTAGACAAGTGTCTGGAATGTAGTAGACATATAATTAATATGTGTCAAATAAATGAGTGTTGGTGTCATGCTTATTATATAATGCAGACTATATTCTAATAAAAAAGAGATCTAAGGGATAGTGAATATGGTTCTTGCCTCACTCACTCCCACCTAGACTGACTCATAAAATCTGTCACATAATACATACATACATACATACATACAGGTAAGAATACACACATCCAACTCTGAAGGTATTAATGGTTATATTAATAATTCTAAAAGTTTTATGGAAAGATGAAAGAGCAGATTACTTTATACGAAAGCACTTTCTATAAATCCCCATAAAATTTTTCTCTTTTCCAACTGTTCATTTCTTAATGACAGCTGTCATAGCTATGCATTCTCCCAGACCTTTCAATCATCTTCTCAATATTTTCCCTCACCCTGATTGTTGAGGGTCGCTTTGCAATGTCCTGTGATTAAGTCCTACAACCTGTTCCCAATTGTATATCTACATGTCATCAAATTCAGAAAAACAGCGTCTTGATAGGAATTCTCTCTCCTTAGCATGGCCATTGGGGTTTGCAAGGTAGAAAAGGTTATTATCTTGTTGATTTATGTGACTACATATTTCCCACAGAGTCTTCAGTAATTAAAGGGTATTATTTAGTCTTCTTGGAAGCAAGGAGAGAACAAATTATTTTATGAAATATGCAGTTTTTAGTCCATGTAAAATGAATCTGACCAATACTTTTATCTTTCCACCAAAAGACAAGAGATTTAAACCAGAATAATATAAGAAAAGCAAGTTACATTAAATCTAACAGAATGATAGAAATGGATTGTATCCAGAGCCCTAAGAAAAAAGTAATAAAGAGAGACTTAAACAGAAAAACAAATAAGTAAAAGAGACCAAGAAGTAAAAATCCAGAAAGTTTCAGTTAAAATGAATTAGAAAGAAAATCACAAAGATGGTTATCAGCCAACAGAGAAAGAAATAATTAGCTGAATGTAAAAATAAAAATTTATTAAGCAGTAGTCCATACACACAAAGTCAAAGGCAAACTTAACTGTCTTTCCACCTATTGTGTAAAAAGCATACAAAAGGTTATGTTTTTGTTCTGACGGTGTTTGGTTGTTACTTCTGGCAGACATTCAAACTTGCAGATTCTCTGTGCTTTCTCTCAATGTGAGTTCAGGTGCGTAGGTCATCAGAAGGGTACCTCATGCCCACAGCTAACCTTGTTAATTTCCTGCATTCCTGGGACTTGACTACAGAACCACATGAAGCAAAGAGAGAATAACTCTAAAATGACTTTGGAAGAACTATCAGCATGTAAGGAGGCCATCCCTCACCTTTTTGAAAGCTCAGAGCATTAAAATTTGAAGTTTATATTTGACTGTTGGAAGGATTTACACTATACATACATGTATAAAGACATTCTGCACTTGTTTCTATCATATTACTCCCATGTATATAATGTAAATTCTTTATAATATTCAAACTAGTGGTATTAAAACTGCAGATAATGAAGAAACTAAGTGAGAAAGTCTCCAAGCTGTCACTGCTAATTCACTTTTGTTATCTTTTTCATATGTGAAGTTCATAATGAGATTCATTGAGAAAAATATGTTTTCGTTGTTTCAATTGTTTCCATCAGTTCCATTATTCAGTGTTAGCATCTCCAAAGAAATATTTAAAATCTAATAGTAAATAGATTAATAGTTGTGGTCATTTCTTTATGACGATTTCTTTGCCTTCAGTTACTGAGAAGGCATTCTTTATATTCTTTAGGAACTATGACTATGGGCCATATGCTATTTTTTTCCTTTCTCGGTTTATCTCCTTCTTTTTTCCTCCTGTCATCAAAAGTTAGCAAATAATATAAATAAATATTAATAAATTATTTTTTGTACCAAGAAATATAAAATTAAAAGACATGCTGTTGTTTTCGTGGAGCTTGTATTCTGATAGAGAGGACAACTCTCATACAATTAATTGCATGAAATCACATCTAGCTATAAACTGAAACATAATCTCTACAGTAAAAGAACATATTGATTTTCCTAAGAAAACAAATAACTAAGAAAGAGAAGAGAAGTGCTCCTATTGGGAAGATTTCATTAAGAAGTTGGTAAATGATAGGGAAGCTATAGAATGTTTGGAAATTACGAAGGCAAAAACTTAGGGTTTAATAAAGAAGAAGGTACAGTGGTCTTGCTAGGATTAAATGTCCCTGGCAATAGTGTGATGTGACTGTCCTTTTTCACTGCCTACTACCCAGTGCACTAACATGTACAAATACTTGTTGGTTTTTTTGCACCCTCACAGATGATTGCCTCTGCCCTTATTCTTTACCCAATTCTTGATATGATAATAAATCTAGAAAGCCAGTGAATTTAGAATAGAAAAATTAGACATAAACTTGGGTGATATAGGATTGGAGAAGAAGGAAGGTGAGATAATGCAGGATCTTACTTACCATGTAAAGAACTTTGGTTTTCATTCTGAGAACATTTAACAGTAATTCTGTACATATTTATTGCCTGTTCACTACAGGTCTTGTTTTGAGAATTTGCCAATATATATCAGCAAAGACAATAAATAAATAAATGATACTATATGTTTAAAGATGAAAAATAGCATGCAAATGTAGATGAGGACAGCCCAGCCAGTGTGGCTCAGTGGTTGAGCGTTGACCCATACACCAAGAGGTTGCTGGTTTGATTCCTGGTCAGGGCACATGCCCAGGTTGTGGGCCCGATCCCCAGTGGGGGGCATGCAGGAGGCGGCCAATCGATGTTCTCTCTCATCGATGTTTCTATCTCTCTTTCCTTCTCCCTTCCTTTGTCTCTAAAATCAATAAAGAATTTTTTTTTTAAAGTGTAGATGAGGATAAAGAGTGAGGAGTAGGTGGAGTGGGGGCAGCAATGATGTACTCCACTTTGCCTTGTTGGGATACATTTCTTGTTACAAGATGGAAAATGAACTGGATTGGAGGCTTTTGCAATCATCCAGGCCAGAGGCAATGGCTCGGCCTGTTAGTGGTAGTGGAGGTAATAATATGTAAATACATTTGAGAGACATACAGCAGGTAAAATTGGGAGGACTCCATGATGCATTTGATATAGAGGATGACATAATAAGAGAGGAGTATCAAGAATATTTCCTCCCATGCAGAATAAAATCAATATCAATTTCATTTTTGAGAGAGGAAGCACTGAAGAAGGCTAGATTACTAATTTTTTTCAGCTGGCAGTAATTAAAAACTTTAAATAATTTCTTAATTAACAGGACTTATGACATGGCATGACCTGAATTATTGTACATATAGTCTTTTTCTTTCATTTTTATCTATAGTCATTGGCTATTTGCAAGTAATTTTATATTTTAAAAGTGGTTTTGATTAAGCTGGAGTTCGTAGTAACATGATAGAAGAACAAAGTTGGAAAACTAATGTTACTTGACTTCAAGACTTATTATAAAATTAGGGTAACTTAAACAATGTGGCATTGGCTAAAGAATAGACAAATAGATCAATGGAACAGAATGAAGAGTCCAGAAATAGACCCCCATAATATAGTCACCTTGATGGGGAACTCAAGAAGTTAAAAAAATGTTAACTTTAGATATATGGTTAACAGGCTTGATAATTAATATATGTAGAAAGCTATCGTTCCAGGGACTGGAATGTATGACTGGAATGGTCAGCAGAAGAAGAGATCCTTGGAAAATCACCAAACTGCAGCTTTTATCTGACTAACCTTTTTCCCTGAATTCCAAACTCCTTACCTACTTTCTCCTGAATTCTAAACTGTTTATCTATACTTTTCTTCTCCTTATAAAAATAATCAGCTTGAGATGAGATGTTAAGATGGTCTTTTTAGGGTACATAACCCGCTATCTTCTCAGATCACCAGTCATCTGAATGAAGCACCTGTAAAGATTCCATCCTTGTCTCTGATTATTGGTTCTGGTAGTGACAGGTAGTGTGAACACTGACTTTTCTGGTTTCAACCTGATCTTTGACAAAGAAAGGTAATGTAATAGGACAACAGTAATCTCTTCAATAAATGATACTGGAACAACTGGACATCCATATGCAAGAAAAATGAACCTAGACACAGATCTTACACCCTTCACAAAAATTAACTCAAAATGGATCATAGACCTAAATGCAAAATGCAAAACTATCAAACTCATAGAAGATAATATCGGTGAAAACCTACATGATCTTGTGTACAATGGTGCCTTCTGATACATGCCAAAGACACAATCCATGAAAAAATATTGATAAGCTGGACTTCATTAAAATGTAAAACTTTTGCTCTGCAAAAGGCAATAAAAAAAAAGAATGAGAGGACAAAATACTCAAAATATTCGCAAAAGACACATCTGATAAAGGACTGTTATCCAAAATATACGAAGAACTCTTATAACTCAACAAGAAATAAACAATCTGATTTTTATAAGTGGACTAAAGACCTTAACAGATACCTCACAAAAGAAGATAGACAGGTGGTAAATAAGCATAAGAAAGAAGCTCCATGTCAATTGCTTCATCAAGGAAATGCAAATTTAAACAATAATGAGATACCACTGCATACCTATAAGAATGAACAAAATCTGGAACATTGACAATACTGAATTGAGTAGCACAAATTATTGTTTGTATTATACATGTTTACATTTTAAGTTGGCATATTGGCTTATTGTAAGCACCTGAGAATTAACATTTTTAACTGCAATGTGTTTGACATTAAACTTTTGATTGTTGGCGCATACACTTCAAAGCCATCCATCTTGAATAAACACATTGCCAGCTATACCACTAGGTAAAGAGACAGGCAGCTCCACCCATGCAGTTCCCTTTTTTTAGAGAGGTCTGTTTGACTTAGATAACTGACCATTTGATCATTTGAATGGCCTGTTGCTTTTCCTTTCTCATGCTTCAATTCCCACTTTCATGTTTTAAATTCACCAATAAAGAGCTAACCCACAAAATTCTAGGCATCCTATGCCCTCAACCCCAACAAAGGCAGAATGCCAGGCCCACCTCACACTCTTTCCCTCTCTACCCATGACCTCACTATGTGGTCCCAGGTATGCTGTGTACCCTCCAGGATCTGTGAGTAATAAGCTTTGTCTTTTCAAAGTTCTTTGATGGTTATTGCTGAGGTGCAATCATAGCAACCACAAAAGCTAGTCCAGTCACATTGACTCCAGTCTGGAAAATGTCTGTGAGGCCTTGCTACCAATAGTATGGGCCCAGGGGAGTAGTGCCCCAGGCATTTCTAGCTGGTAGCATCATTATCAAGAGTCTGAGATGGACACAAAACAGCAACTTATTTAACAAACTTTATTGAGCATCTGCAATATGTGTGTCACTCTATGACCTATTGTTATGATGTGTCAGCAAGATAATCAGAGACGCAGAGCTGAATTGTAAATGAGAGGAGCTCTTTATTCACCAGCAGGCTGCAGGGGGGCATAGTCTCCCAAAATCAACAGCCCCGATGGTTCTTGCTCATCTGCTTTTAAAGACAGAAGCCACATTCCCTTTTGGCTCCCCTTCAGGGAACCGGTACAATAGTGGATGCAAAAGTGGTTATTACAGAAGCCAAGATAAGCACTTGTCACTGGGCTCATGATTTTCAGTTCCTGATACTCAGAAACTGCAAGATAAATCCTGTTACGTGGGTCAACCATAACCTTAGGCAAAGTTCCTTTACTTCTAGGGGTAATCAACATATTATTGGAAAAATACCGAGGAAGGTCCACTACTGATAAAAATGGAGTTGCTTAGTTGCCTTAGCCGAGGGGCCCAGCTCAGGGCCCAGCTCACTGTTGATGGGTTACAGTAAGAAAAATCAAACTTGTTTATAGGCCTCAGTTTTTATCTATCCTTGAATTCTGAGAATTGCCAAAAGGACCAGAGAGTTTGTCTCACATATACTTTTCGATGCTGCTTGTCACCGCTACTTCTTAGTTCGAGTTGCTGCTTGTACAAACCCTCTTGGCAATTGTCCACTGTCACAGGGGCTCCCTTACAGTGATGCTGTCAGGATCTCAGTCATAACTTGTCTACCATACACACACACACACACACACACACACACACACACACACACACTTTTACACTGGACATAGCAAGACATAATTTATTCAGACTACTATAGTAGGAGAGAGACTTCAGTATAAATTGGGCTCAAGTCCACTGAAACAAAAGACAGGAGGCTTTTTAAATGCCGAGTTGTGCTAAGGGAAAAGTACTGAAGGATGTTCTAGGGCGGAACTGATCAATGTGATGAGGCCATTTGTGTTTGCTAATTGACACTTATCCAAAGGAGAAAAACAAACTTTTCATATCTTTTTTTTTTTTTCTTTTTTTAATGGGAGGGAGAGAGAGGAAGAGAGAGAGAGAGAGAGAAACATCGATGTGAAAGGGACACATCGAGTGGCTGCCACCCGCACGACCAACCAGGGCCGGGGACAAACTGCAACCAAGGTACGTGCCCTTAGCGGGAACCGAACCCGGGTCTCCCTGGACCGCAGGGCAATGCTCTAACCGCTGAGCCAAACAGAAAGTAGTTTTGCAAATTCCAGCAAGGTGCCCATCAAAATTAGTCTCTCACTTTCCCACAGGAACTAAGAGACAGGAGAGCTCTCTCTCTAGATGTCTGCATTTCAAAAAGATAGCCCCCAGGTCTTTGAGGCAACATTGCAGGGAAGTAGGAAATTTATGTCTCAAAGGGACAGAGAAAAAATTTATAATTGCTAGTTTCAAAAGTAAATGTTCTAGGAAAGGAAGGTCCATGGTATATAGTTAAATTTTGACTGGAACAAATAGTAAATTCTTTTGCAGTGTTGTGCTTTCTCATTTGAAGGGGACTGGACTCATCCTAGGAACATGATCATGAACTGAAGAAGTCAAGCTAGCATTTGGTTAAGTCTCAGTATGGGGGCTTAACCAGCATCATTTGGGCCAAAAGTACTGCCATTCTCATCCAATGCCTATCACTTAAAATTGTTGGTACCCATCCACCATATAGGTGACTCTCTTATACAGCTTAACACTTGATGTTATGAGGAATCTTGAGTGTCAGACATTCTTTGGGAATCTTCTATCTACTCATACAGGCTGTAATGCCTGATGTACCCTCCTGCTATAGGTTGTATTTCATAGGGATCATATAGGTTTCAAGGGGCATATAGTTGAGAGTAGCCTCAAGTACAGACTCTCCCTATATGTAGCTTCAAATCACTGTTTCTTTCCTACATGTAAGACTTTTCATACGTCTTTATTTTCATAATCTTTCTTGTTTTGTCTTAAGAAACTGCTATTCTTTCCCCCTCCATGCTATCTGTCTTCCATTGGACCCATTCCCTTATTTCCATCTGACAGATCAGTGTATGTCAGAAGGAACCTCAGTTTTGATAGTATTCACACCTTTCATGAGTGTGAATAAATCTACTGATATTTTAGGAAGGATATGTTATTGATTATACTCTTCACATAAGGTCACCTGAACCTCAGTTTTAACAACCAATATCCCCACTACTATTTATTTCTGTGCATGTAGAACTCATATTCTAGTATAAATATAAAGAATTTTTTAAAATATGATTTTTATGAATGAATTTTCAGGCAGTTCTATTTTAGCTTTTAATTAGTTTGAGAACCATAAAACCTTGTAAAATTGATAGTGGAATCCACTGCAGAGAGGTACCTTGTTGACACCTCAGGGATCTTTCAACTATCCTTTTGGTCTCAATGCTGAATTTTCTCATTATGCAATGGAGCTCTTCACTAACTGTTTTAATTTGTCAAGTGATACATGATGCCATGAGTAAGACCAATTACTATATGCATGTTCACACATTTGAATTTTGACATTACCTTTTATTTAAGTGAATCTTGTTTAAATAGTTAATATTAAAATTCTTTATTCAGGGATTTTTATTAACCATTAAAATGTTCATTGATGACTGAATTCATATTCTGTAATTTAAAAAATGTACTCTTTTTTATATATATATAAATCTTCACCCAAGGATATGTTTCCATTTATCTTCTGTCAGAGTGGGAGGGAGAGAGAGAGAGAAACATCATGTGTCACACATCCACTGGTTGCCTCCCACACGACCCCAATCAGGGCCAGGGACTGAACCACAACCGAGATACATGCCCTTGACCAGAATCGAACTCACAACTCTTTGGTCTGCAGGCCAATGCTCTAACTGCTGAGCCAAACCAGCCATTATTGACTATTTAAACTAAGTGTAAGTATATAGAAACATACTTTGAATACTGTAATGTGTTTCTGGTAGTAAATACAATATCTTTCTCATATATGAAATGATACTTCCTATTGTCTGGTGCTGAAAAAGTCTTGTTCTAGTCTTACTGAATGAAAATGACTTAGTGTGAATTATTAAGAATGAACTGTTCAGTTTAGGTTTTTTATCTCTATGACTTATACACACATTTGATGTTTTTCACTGTGCCCTTACAATACAGTCTTGAAGTGATATCATTTGCCTATAAATCCAACATGAAAAACCCAGAAGTTGACCATCAATATTTCCTTTGCTTTCTTTATTTCCTGGTTGATTCTGACCTACATAAACTCCCTGAAATGAGTCAGGTTCCTTCCAAATAGTTTAGAATTCCAAGTCCTTCATATAGGCTGCACAATACTTGTTCTTTGCTTATTTCCATTGCCAATGTGCTTTGTTATAAAAATGAACCACTTTTTTTTTTTTTTTTTGCCAGTAATAATATATTTGCTATAAAGGTTACATTGCAAATTTCACCAGGTTGCACAAAGAAAGTGATATATTTTTATCATCACCATTACTGTTTCTCTAAAGAACTAGATGTAAGGAAATGATCGAGAGGGGAAAGTTTTTAAATACCAATTGTATGTGCAGATAGTTACGAGTGATATCCAGCCAAAGCTTGGCACAAGTTTTTAGTTTCATTCACCCACTTAGTGTGTATCCCAGGGTCAATCATACTGGGAAAAAAAAAATCTCCTCAAAACACAACCACAGCTTCATTTTCCTTGTCTTCTCTGTAGTGGAGGAGGCTCCAAGTTGACACAGATGGTAATAATAAGGAGGCAAGTCCTGAAAACTGCCAACTGCGTCATCCTGAACTCTTTCAACACACCTCATCTGAAACGATAACTGTAATTCCTGTCCTACATCGCACTCTGTGGCAGTGCCACACATCTTTTAAAAGTATTAAGGAAACAATTCAGAGAGCATTATTGGAAAATAAAAGAGGACAAATATTCTGGACAACCAAATAATGAGTTTTAATACTTCCCAGAAGTTACCTAAAATCCTAGCTGAATTCAGACTTTAAGAGGTAAAGTGGAGAAAGGGCTTGATGGCAGGGAGGGAAGGGCTGGGGAGGAACTAATATGTTCCATTCAGTGTATCCCCTGCCAATTTATCTGAAATATGTCAACATATATAAATTCCTTTAGCATTCATGAAAAGCCCTAATATTAGATGTGAAAACCTTTTAGCAGAAACATTCGTGTAAAACTCTGATTAAGCAACCAGATATTGCACACTAGAGAATGCCTAACTGGACGAATAAAACTATATTTTACTTTATCTCACCTATTACATGATAAAAAAAATAGTAAGTAGTAAGAAGTAGTAACACTTGAAAATGAAATCAATTGATAAATATTTCCTGTTTAAACAATAACATACTTAAATAAAAATTTTGTCAAATGCACTATGTGCATAAAATGTATTTTGCTATTTACTGTAAAAGTGATCAATTTTGTGCACTGGAACTGAGTCATATTTACACAACTCCAATGTTAAAACCTGCAATGTAAAAACCTACAGCCTGTCACAAATTGTGTAATCAATGTCTGGGTTTTTTTTGCTTGTTTTGTTTTGTTTTTAAATTCTTATCCAAGAATATTATTTTTCCATTTATCTTCAGATAGAGTGGGAAGGAGGGAGGGAGAGAGAGAGAGAGAGAGAGAGAGAGAGAGAGAGAGAAACATCGATGTGAGAGAGACACATCGACTGGTTGCCTTCCATACAACCCCAACCAGGCCTGGGGACCAAACTGCAACTGAAGTACGTGCCCTTGACCAGAATCAAACTCGTGACTCTTTGATCCATGGGCCCATGCTCTAACTGCTGAGCCAAACCAGCCAGGGCAATGTATGATTTTAAAAATAAAGTATTAGAAAACAACAAACAAAATGTCATTTATTATTTATTCTATTGGTCCTGCAGTAAACAGAATCCAACTCAAATAGTTCAAGAAACTTGACCAAAGTAAGGGCATAGACAATGAATATGAGGCACTCAGAGATCAGCAACGGTGGGGAGCCATTACCCACCGCAGGTAACAGCACAACTGGAGATGGAGCTTCAGTGTAGGAAATTCCCTAATTAAAACCACAATTATGGAGGACACCAAACATGAACAGAAAATGCTACCAAAAATGGTAGAGAATGGAGAACAAATATCCCAACCCACCCCTCTTGCCCAATGACTCCCCTGCCAGTGCTTCCCATAGGCTGAAATCAGCAATCTAAAGCCAGACGGTGAGGAGAGCCAAAGTAACACAGTCCAAGGGGTAGATTGAGGTCAGAGGGCTTCCAGTTATTTTTTAAGTAAGTATCACTCTGTTATTTTGTGTATATAATGCATATCAATTTTAAAGAATTCAAAAATTGCATAGTCACAAAAAAGTTATAACAATCACTTCTAATCTTTTCACAATGAAATAAACATTATTAACTATGAGTGAACCTCATTCCACATATTTTTCTAAGCATATATATATAGATAAATAGAAAAGTGTTTTTTAAAGAAAACTGGACTACACTATGAAAGTCTTATAGTAAAATTATTAAATTGGAATATTTTAATTTTTAATAATAGAAACCTTAAAAATAAAACATATTACTATAATTCAAATAACTATTTCCTTACCACAGAGTTATTGCATATTAAAAAACTTGAGGTTAAGATAATATTTTACTCATAAGATTAAAGGACATGAGAATAGTTTTAACTACAGGTTTTCATTTTTAAAAATCTATTAACTTCCTGCTATAAACGAGGAAAATGATAGCATGCCACATATTTCAATCACTCCTCTGCCTATATTCCAACATTTGTAAAATACTTCATTACACTATTCATGTTTATATTTTTATTATATTCTTCAAGGATGTTTGGTTTTATTTTTAAGGGGAATAGTTTTTCATCAGTGGTAATCTATAAGGTTTTGTATACTTGAATTATTTATTCCATTTGAGTCTCAGATGTCACTAATTCTTTAGTTCTTTCATGTTTTTCATTGTCCCCATGATGTATTTATACTTGAAAGATATTTTAGCTGGCTATACAATTATTGTGTTACACTTCTTTTCCTTTTGAACTTTTAGACAATACTCCATTGTCTTTACGCACAACATATTTCTGCAGAGGAAGCATAGGACTTTTCTGATTTTTCTTCCTTGTTTTTATTTTATTCCTCGTTTCTAGATGCCTGATGAATGATTTCTTACCTAGAAGTTTATTAACCTGAATAGATTATACCCTAATATTGAATAAACTGAATTAAAATTTCTGGTATATTACATGTAGTTTAATTTCTATTTCTCTCTTTTCTTATATACAGTTAAAAGGTATCCAAAGAAATCACTCTGCCCACAAAAGTAAGACTTATGTTTCTCAGAATTTAACTGAATGTTGCAAAATAGTGTGTGAACTGTATCAAGAATGTTAAAAGGCTGAAATCAACAAATGGCTTAGCAAAAACCAAACAAAAGAAACAAAAACCCAATATTATAACTAAATAAAAACACATTTTTAAAAAAATTATTTTTAGAGAGAGAAAGGGGGAGAGAGAGAGAGAGAAAGAGAGAGAGAAAGAAACATCAATGTTAGAATGAAATGTTGATTGGCTGCCTCCTGCATGCCCCCAACCAGGGATGAAGACTGCAACCCTGGCATGTGCCAGGGATTGAACCAGCAATGTTTTGTTTACCAGGATGATGCCCAACCAACTGAGTCACACTGGCCAGGGCTAAATAAAAACACTTTTGAATTATGTATGTTCCATGCTTGGTTTAGGTGATTAACTATTACCTGGCAATAGAATAAAAGCAGATGTGGTGTAAACAACAGTAGCTCAGTAAAAGGCAGGTTCAGAATGAGTATAAACCATATAAGATTTAACTTGTTTTCTTTTTCTAGGGTTTTTAAGTCTGGAAAAAATATAGAATATATTTTGTTTTGGAACTTTGGCAAAGTATTATGCAATGTCTTATATTTTGAGCTTTAGGATGCAGAGTTCAGACTGAATTACAGTGTAATTGCATAAATTGGTACCTAGTTTAATGATCATCTTCAAATGTTAGCTACTAATGAATTTATTTGAATCTGGAATAGTATTTCTTACAAGAGCTGGAAGCTAAGAAATAACCACGTGTTGGAAGAGACCAGAGCCATCTATTTTGCTCAGGCATATCCCATGTGACTGGTATGGTGCTAAACTCATAATCACCGTAAAAAATGTATTTTTTCAATATATGAGTAAGAGTTCTCCAAGTGTATAGAACAATATTTCAAAGGATTGAGCCTTATATTCCTCAAGATTTCATTTCATTGACTTAGATGAAGACCTAGTGTACATATTTATCAAGTGTATGTGTTATCGTAGATGGTCAGTTGGAGCACTGGGGACTCTCCTTCATTGGCCAAGATGGCCCAGGGGGAGATTCTCAAACTGAGTGTGCCAAAACCTAGAAAGATGAAAGGACAGAACCATAGCATGCCAAAAGATAAAGGGATAATTAAATAGGGAAAAGAAAAAAACCCTCCGTTCCTGTCCCTATAGGAACCATGGGCTTGAGTAGGAAGGGGAGATGGTCTTTGAGATGGGAGTCCACCATTCTCCCAGTTCACATGCCACCTGAATAAAACCTCTTTCCTTTTGCACCAGCACCTGTCTCACGAGTTTGGCTTTTGTTGGGGACAGGCAGCCAAACCTGCATTTCTGTTACATATGGACAACTCAAAATCATAAGAGAATGAAAATCAGTCAGATGACTAAGTTAGGATGTAAAAATCTCATGGAAAATTAGAACAATACAATGATCCTTACAATAAGAAACTACATAGATTCATCTGGATCTCCAAAATTAATTTTAAAGGGAATAAAGAAAGACAATATAAATGAGTAGTATGAAAATGATAGATAAAAAAGTCTCAGAAATTATACTTGACATCAATTGCAATAAAATATGAACAATGTTGTCTGACTTTTAGGAAAAATCTGTTAGAATCTAATGGGAATTGATGGTTCACTCATCTCTCCTCATATGATGTTAGAAATATTAGTTCTAGGTGTAGCATCTAGAAGGTATGGGCCTTCTGAATCACCTTCAGAAGAGAGACCAGGATGGTTAAAGGAAATTCAATGCCAGGTGGTAAAGTATAATTCAAAAAACTGTGGATTTTATATTAGGTAAAACTCTTGGGTGAAGCCATATATCTCCAAACATATGAAAAAGTGTCATGTAAAAAGATATTATATGTGTCCTCTGTAGCCTCAAGGGATTCCACTGATCTAAGACAAATGGACTGAAGATATTAACAGAAATTTAAATATCAGAGGGACCTAAGGATGAGAAATATGGTGTGGACTATTTTGAATGATAGTAAATTTCTCATCACTGGAAGAGTTCAAAAGAGGCAGAATAATTCTTGGAAGATTTTAATAAAGTTATCAGAAATTGGATAAATAATGGAATCAATTATTTTCAAGTTATCTCTAAACACTACAAGTATAAGATTGTATTAATACTTATTTTTCCTTTTTTTAAGAATGATAAAAAAATAACTTAACTTATAGACTACTTAGGTTTGAATCTTCTTTCCACCATTTACTAGTTGTGTGATATTGAGCAACATATTTAAGTTATTGATGCTTTAGTTTCTTTCTGTCTAAAATGGGAATGAATGAATTATTGAGAGAATCATATGAATTAATATATGAAAAGTTCAGTGAATGGCACAGGGTAAACATGAACATTCCACAAATAGTAACAAACATTTTACTTATTAATTATCTTCAATAGATATCTTGGTAATGTTTTTGATGAACACATCATGCAAATAAGATTAGTGGGCATTTTTTAATATGTATTTTAGCATCAGAAAGATCTCCTTAAAATTAAGTCTTATATATGTAGGGATAGAAAAAATAATTTCCTTCCACCGATCCAAATATTTCCAGCTGGATTAATAATAAAATTAATTTGAGGCAGATTACCAGGGGAACATAACCAAATTTATTACATACAAGGTTTCTGTAAGAATATGAAGCCCAGAGCAGATGGAACATTAAGGCTTATATGCCATCTTGAGCTAAGGAGAAGGGTAGGGGACCAAGGGTTGTGGTTTGGGACTTCAAAGGACAGAAAGGCATGGAGATAGAAAAACAAAATTTTGGTAAATAAATGTTTGCTGGGCCATCTTTATCATGGGACACAGAGAGGACTTTGACCCAATGGGCCTTGCTAGGTTTCTCCCTGTCTACCACACACAAGTTCATATTGAACTACAGTTATCTGTGATGATAGCTCCCTTCCTGGAGCAGGTCTTCTATCTAAATTATTTTAGGCAGTTAGGGGGAAGTTCAAAGCTTCATTTTGACTTTTTTGTTTCTTAAAAATAACTAGGTTAAAGTAATTAATATCCCAAAAGGCATATTTTGGGATGGCAAGCTACGCTTTCCCTCATATAGAAGCCTGATGGTAACTAAGGTATGTGTTCACTTTATCACAAACATTTCTTGTCACTTACCATGGGCCCATGACTGTTAGACACCATACAAACATACATCTGCTATGGTCAAAGTCAGGTGATCTGGCTTTCTCTTCTTTGTCCTTCCACATTGCTATTGTCAATCTAAGTTCCTGGGGGTGACATAGTTTGAACATTAGTGCCAAAATGTTTAATTTTTTAATATTTTATTTAAAAATAATTTTGTGATGATAATTTTCTCTCATTACTTTCTCTGAAAATTTAATTATTTGGATATTGGATCTTCTGAACTGACTTGTCTTTGAACATTTTAATTTTTCCCTTTTGATATTCAGAGCCTTCAAGTTTATGTGAGATTTCCTCAACTTTAGCCTGCAATCTTTCTATTTAGTGTTTCATTTCTACCATACAATTTCTGAGGGCTCTTTTGTTCTCTAATATTTTTAGCATCCTTCTCGTGTTTCATGGATATATTATGTTTTCCTATCTCTCTGAAGTTATTAATGAAGGTGACCTAAGTTCTGCCATTCCCAAAACTCTGCCTTTTGGGATATTGGTTTTAGCTGGTTATGAGAGAGAGAGAGAGACAGAGAGAGACAGAGAGAGAGAGAAAGGAAGAGAGGGAAGGGAGGGAAGGAGGGAAGAAAGGAAGAATCTTTGACTCTCTCTCCCCCTTTCCTGCCTAAGAGTTTCAGATGGAAAAATCTGCTCCAAGAGGGGAATCTTAACTATTCATCTTAGTGTGTTACAGAAAGGCTCCAATCAGGAGCCTGTTAACAAGATACCCCCACCCCTCCTGTCTCACCGTTTCTGGGCTGCCTAGCAAGAATTTGCCTGCCATGTGTGTTCCACTCTTTCTTAGCTACCTATAAATTGCCTATTTCCTTTGAAATCCTACCTCCTTTCTCTTTGGTCCATAATGGCATATAAATCTCAACTCTCCAATGCATTTAACCCCATATCTTATAACACTTCTGGTGTGTACATTTGTAATAAACTTTGTACTTTTTCTCCTGTCACCCTGTTTTTGTTAATTTGATTATTAACACAACTTAAAAGGTGAAAGAAAAAGTATTTTTTTAGCCCCCTCACTAAAAATGGCTGAAGTGCAGTAGCCTTTGAGAAGCCTCGTACAACTTCCTCAGGCAGATTAGTTGCTTTGTTTCCCAAAATATGTGATTATATCTCTGTATTATATTTATGTTTCATAATAGTTCATCCATTATTTAATGTTACCATCTACAGTTTCCCAAGCTGAAAATCTTGGCAGTATTTACATTACGTTTATATTAGTGCTCTTCATTAAACTCTAAAAAGTTAAAAGTCGTAATTATCTTTACATTTTTTCAAATAAGGCATAAAAAATGAATACATAATGTATGCTTACTTTACCTTGTTTATATTTCTACCTGTAGAATTCAGCAAAGTGCATATCATACTATGTATGCTCACAATATATCTCACAAATAGTGATGAGATTTGAAAAGGATTATTTTTCTTATAAAACATTTTGGTGGCCCTAAATTTTCAAGAAAATGTTTTGTAAATGGGGAGTAATTCACCTACTTATTTGGCAACAACATTTCTTGTGAATTTAATCACCAAATTACATATACTTCATCATAGGTACATGCAAATCTGAGTTAAAGAAATAATTCCATGGGGACCAAAAGTCTATTATTCACTTGTAAATACACTTATTAGCTTTCATGGCATCTGTTTATTGTTGGACATTGTTTTTCTCTGTAGACCCAGAGTCTAGAATAATTAATTAGTGGAATACAGACAAAAGTGAAAAAGTAATACAATAAAAGAAATACAATGATAAAATCTTCTCATCATGTTTTAAACTGAGGATTATACAAATTACTTCTTTCCTAAATACTGTTTATTACCCACCATTCTTGACAAATAACATTTACACAGATTATGTAACTCACTGCTAGGAAAATTAATGCTAGCTTTTGGTGACATTAATGCATTCCTGATGTTCTATTATAATGATAGCCTCAAACCAAAAGTATTTTCCCCCAGTAATCCCATGTCCTCATCAAACCTGTCCACTTTTTCTTTTAGAAACAGCTTATACTAGGGAGAATAATAACCCCCCAAAGATATTCACACCTTAAGCACTGGAACCTGTGAATATATTACCTTACGTGGAAAACAGAACTTTACTGCTGTGATTAAGTCCTTGACATGGGAAGACTTTTCTGGATTACCTCAGTGCACACGATATCATAACATTGTAGGGAAGAAAAAATAATTTTTTCTCTATCCTCTAAATTCTCATCTGGGAGCCTTCTAAGCATAGACAAATTAAAATAAAAAACAAATACAAGCTGTGAACAAAAAGGGGACACATACTAAACCTGACAAGCTCAGGCAAGACCACACAGAAGTCCTTGCAAGCTCACAGAACAAAAGTAACAACACAGGATGATCTGAACATAGAAATTCCCAACTAGAAGTGGGTCATCGTGAGTTGTCATGTCCTGGGCCTCTAGCTTCTTTTACAAAAGTCAGTCTTTACAATATGTGAGCCCTATCCACTGTTTTTATGCATCTAGAATAACATACCTTTGAAATGTCAGAGTAATTTTCTTTTCCAGACCCCTCAAGTCACAACTGCTGACCCCAGAGCACAAGATCATAGAACCCCTCCTTGTTATATGTTCCCTGAATGCAATCTCTCTGTAACTATTTTTAAATTTTTTAATTGGTTTTAGAGAGAGAAGAAGAGAGAGGGAGAGAGAGAGATAAAAATATCAATGAGAGGGAATATCGATTGGCTCTTTCCTGCATGCCCCAAACTGGGGATTTGGCTCACAATCCGGGTATGTGCCCTGACCAGGAATCGAACCGGCAACCTTTTGGTGCATGGGTCGACACTCAACCACTGAGCCACACTGGCCAGGCTGTATTAACTATTAACTATCCTATACTCACCAATGTAAAAGAAGTATGTGTCTCTTCATTTTGCTTCTTATCCAATTCCAGAGATTTACCTGCTTTGCCTCCTCCCACCCCCTTAATCCATCACCCATGGATTTCATGGAACCCTCCTTATGACTTCTTTGATTCTAATGTATAAAATACATTATTGCAAAACTGCCATTCTTCAGAGTATTTTCTCAATCTGTTGAGATTTTGCTTCCTGACAATTGTCAGTTTGGCTCAAATAAACTCTCATAAAACTTTTCTTAGGCTTAACATCCTTTAGTCAACAAAGTTTATTAACAGGTATACCTCATATATGGATGGGAGCTACCTAGAGAAATTGAGTAACACTCAGAGTTGGCTTAGAATTCAGGCTGAAATACCATCTTCTACTAATGACAAAATTGAGGAGTGTGAGGGAGGCCAGTCATGAAGAGATGGCCAAGTAAAGTACCATAACCCTTGCCAGTGTGACTCAGTTGGTTAGAGCTTCGTCCCATGCGCCAAAGGGTCACAGGTTCGATTCCTGGTCAAGGCACATACCCAGATTATGGGTTTGATCCCCAGTCAGGGCATGTATGGGTAGTAACCAATCAGTGTTTCTCACATCATTGTTTCCCTATCCCTCTCTCTCCGGCTCTCTCTTCTCCTCTTTCCAGTATCAATGAAGAACATATCCTTAGGTGAAAATTAAAAAAAAAGAAAAGTACCATAAATTATAGTAAAATTTGTTTGGCAGATTAAACCTTCTTCATTAATAAAAGTTTCTTGTGATCTAACTGTCCTTCTCTTCCTGGTACCCTTTACAAATGGAGATTTCCTTTATAAGTGTAAATTTCCCTTACAAAAGGATAACTTCTGTGTTTTCAGAGCTTTTCCTGTGTCTGATGTTTCTCAAAGTAATCAGCTAAAATAATCTTGATGCTAAAGAGGCATAGTTTGGGGAGGCCTATTCTTACAAGCTGGCGACCTTTCCTGGCTGGGTCAGAGAGAGATGAAACAGAAGAAGAAAAGGTAAGAGTGAGAGTGACAAGACCTGATATTGCTGGTTTTGGTACCAGTGAAAATGGAGTTCTTGGGGTGCTGTAAGGAAAAGAATTTCCTGAGCCCCCCCCCACAGGAAGAGGGGGTTTCATGGAAAGCTTTATTGATGATGTAAAATTAAGGGGCTTCCTCTTCAATGCCCCATCCCCATCCATCCCACTATGGAAAAAGTCCAACCAGAATTAAGGCCACTGCCCAGAATTTCTGCTCCATATTAAAGTCCTGTTCAGTCCAGTGCTGGCTAGCTTAGCTTGTGTTCCCAGCTGCAGTCCATTGTGTGTGGGGTCTGCATGGCCATGGACCATGCAGCTGCTCAAGGCCACATGGCTATGGAAAGAGAACAGGCGAGCACTGGGGTGAGTGCAGATCACCAAGCAAGAAAGAGCAAGCGCATGCAAGACCAAACAAGCAAGAGGAAACTCTTTGGGGATTTTAACCAGGAACTTCTTCAGACTAACCAATTAACCCTCCAAGACTGTGCATGCTTCTGATGGCATCCACCCACTAGCCAATTCATTGACAGGCAAGCACCTCCCAGGAGTTACCTTGACTTCACTGCACATGCGCCCCTCTCCCACTTTGTTGACCCCCCAGTGATCTGCAGGGAATAGACCAGACCAGTGATTTCCTGGAAGCATGAAGCTGTAGCTTCCTGGTGACGCTGCCCAGATGACCATGCTTACAATGTCTGACTTCCCTTTGCTTTCTTTCTTTTATTAATATTAATAAATCAGCTAATTATGATAACAGTTTTAAAGTGGAAGAAGGTGAACAGAAGCTGGGGAATACTGGTGGCCTCTGGATGCCGGAAATGGTCCTCATCTGAGAGCAAATAAGGAAATGAAAGTTTCTGTCTTACACGTTTAATAAGGAATTGGATTCTGCCAATAACTTGAATGAGGAAACAGATGTAGAAATAGATCTTCTTCATTGGCCTTCAGGGAAGAACACAGCCTGCCAACACCTTGTCTTTAGTCTGATGAAAATTGTGTCAGACTTGTCATAATGAACTTGTACTATTCAAGTCATTAACTTTATTGTAATTTGTTGGGGCAGCAATAGAAAATTGATTCAATACCATAACAATTTCTCTTTCTGAGTTCATTTTGAATTTGCTAAGCTTCCTAATGTTTCTATCAGTGAGAAATTCTACACAACGTTTTAAGAAGAATGTGTAAATGTCTTTTCAAAAAATATTATAAGTTTCTGGTATTCCAATTAATTTGGATCTATTTGTCCAAATATTAAACTGCTTAGTGTTAAAGTTCTACACCAAACTATTACATGTCCACTATTTAACTCAGAGATTTAGAAAAATGGTGGTAATTTGTACATATATAACTTATTTAAATGTTTTCCTTAAAAACTAAAAAAAATATATAAATAAAAGAAGCATCAACTTTAAATAGGTTAAAAGTGATATAAATTTAATGTTATAGTCAATTTCTTGAGTAATAAATGAAATTTTTTTTTTAAATCTAGACTTAAGCCATGACAATTTTCTTTCAAACCACTCTTTTTTTTTAATCTTCACCCAAGGACATTTTTTGCATTTATCTTCAGATAGAGCGGGAAGAAGAGGGAGAGGAAGAGAGAGAAAGAAACGTCGATGTCGGGGACAAACTGCAACCGAGGTACATGCCCTTAGCAGGAACCAAAACCGGGACTCTCTTGTCTGCGGGCTGACGCTCCAACCGCTGAGCCAAACCGGCCAGGGCTCAAACCACTCTTAATCTCCTCTTTCTCTTTCATTTTTCCTCTTCGTTTATCATGAATACAGAAGAAGCTACAAAACCAATGGCTTGAATCATTTTTTGAGAGCACATGCATTTCTTCTCATTGGCTTAGTTACAAATTTTTCTGGGGCAGAAACTTTGCTCCAAACACTGACAAACAAAAAAAGATTCAAAAGACCACCAAGCAATTTAAACATCTTATGAAATACCAAATTCTAAAAATCTCGATTCATACCTGTTGGGCCCATTACTTTAAAAAGTCTGACCCCAGAGCTCTGGTTCTTGAACTCATTTTAGTATTTGTGAAGGTAAGGATGTGGCCCTTCCCATTAGAATGGAACATAGAATCCAGTTCTACTCATTCATGTCTATTAACAACCGGTGAGAATGTGTTGACTTTATACTCACCTTTAAATTTAATTTTAAAGTGTAAATATCTTTCTTTTTTTTTTTTTTTATCCTCACCCAAGGACATTTTTGCATTTATCTTTAGACAGAGTGGAAGGAGAGAGGGAGGAAGAGAGAGAGAGAGAAACATCGATGTGAGAGAGACACATCGACTGGTTGCCACCCACATGACCCCAACTGGGGCCAGGGATAAACTGCAACCCCTTAGCGGGAACTGAACCCCGGTCTCTTTGGTCCGTGGGCCGACGCTCTAACCACTGAACCAAACCGGCCAAGGCAATATCTTGTATTTTTAAAAGTCATATATTTTATCCACTGAATATCTAGTTTGGAAATCATTGTGTACCTCATCAGAAATATGATTTATGCTGCAATATAGGGGGCTTTACTTAGGATCAGGAAGAAATGCATTTATATTGCAGTGTACATATTACTTTGGGCCATTCTTATTTTAGTGCAAACTTTCACAATAACCCCAACCCCAAATGTTCTCTTTTATGCTCTCTTCAATTCTCTATCTTCTACTTTGTAACCAGCATCTGAGGTTAAAGGAAGAGCAGCTGACAGTTTTAGGACTTGAGATGAGTAGATTTGTATCACGACTCTAACAAAAAATAGAAAGAAAAGAAAACATCATAAAAATAATTAATTCTGGAAAAAACAGCCTGCTGTTTCAGAGATGGTAAGAAGGCAGAAATACTATCAACCTGAAAGAAGGTCGTTTTACCAGCACCTCCTATGAAGTGGCTGAGTTTTTAGTGGCAAAGGTATGTCTTGATGAAATGCACACAATCCAATACCCTAGCAAGCAAAATGTTGCACACAAAATGTGTGTGTGTTTGTGTGTGTGTGTGTGTGTGTGTGTGTGTGCGTGCACATATGTATCAATATGAAACCACTTGTTTGGACTTTTCTGACCGGACTTTGTGTTATTAAAACCTCATTTTCAAAATGTACTTTCAGAAGCAGGAACCCTGTGACTCTCCCTGGCTGGAAGATCCTTTGCCTTTGGGGTGTCATGGTTGCTGAGCCAGCCTTTCAAAGGGCCACAGTCATTTTACTTCCAGGAAATAACATCAGGTCAACAAATTACTTGTTTTTAGTCTGTTTGTTTTCTCAGATCTCAATTTCCTTTGATCTTGGGTGAGCCCAAACTAATTTGGAATAAAATAAAAACAGTTCTGTTTCCCTACTTTTAATCAGTAATGTCCCTGACCGTTTTAATTAGAAGCAAAGGCATAGTTCTGTGTCAACTCCAGGCAGAGGACATGCAGTCCTGCCTCAGCAGAGGGAGTTGGAGCCGGGGGTGGAAAGCAAGGCAATATGAAATAGCACTTGGCCCTATTTTCTTAGGAAAAAGGGGCAAGGTTTTGCTTCACTCTAGTTTAAGTTACAACACACCCTTTCCTCTTTAATTTTTGTCACTGTTCTTACGTATTCTAGTAATTCTTCCAACTCTGTCTCTGTTCCCCATGGTACCGTAGCCCCTGGCATTTTTCCACAGGAGAATTTTGATTATACTCCTTCACTGAACGTACTGAGTTAAGCCTATGACTTTGTCAAAAACTATATAAAAGCTGTGTGGTAAAAATTGATGTATTTTATTCTTTAGTTGGAATCAAGATAATGCACAACTTGCATAGACACTTAACCCTAGCTTAGAGTCAGTATGGAACTACTAGTCTAGGCGTCAGAACACTTGAGTTGTCGTCATTATACTGTCCCTAACCTTTTGTGTAAACCACTCTGGAGCGTAATTTTTTCTTATCTATATTATAACAATGTTGAAATAATTCCTAAAATTTAAAAAATCTACAATATTATATAATTCTGACTCTCAATGTAACCAACTGATGGTTGGATTTCTCCCCTTTTGTTGAAATACCTTTTAAATTTAGAATAAAGATTTTGTCATTCCAGTTACCGCATCTCACTGCCTTTGGTATCATAGGATGTTTTAGCTATACATTGATAGTACATGTCATGAAATTCAGTAAGAAGATATTACATAAATGAGTCAAATTTACCAATTATTAAAGGGCCAGGGACCCAATTTAAAAAACATAGTTAATAATTCATAATTAATAAACAAGTACTTTTGTGCTAGTGTATAGTTATGGGGAAGCCAGTTTACATGCTTCTCATATTTATTTTTCCTCTAGCCACTGAGATCTTTTTTCCCTAGTGCTGTGACCCTTTATTAAATGTTTAGCTGCCTAAGCTCTTGGTTTCTTACTACTCTCAGCATTTTTTCACTTCGCTTATTTTTCAACTGAGCTATAAAAGTTACTATAAAATTGCCACCAGCAGCCAAAACTCAGCCAGCTGACGTAGTACCAAAAGTGGTATAATTACTATAAAATGCCCTCACATTTCTGTATGACCCTGCATTAACAAAAAAAGTGGGATGCTCTCTTCCTTTCTCTTTCAAATAAAGGAATTAGTTTAATTAAGCACATGGACGAGGAGAAACACTTGAGAGAGGAGAGAAAAACAGGAAAGATTTTTTTCTATTGTAAAATCAAGTTTATAAGAATAGGTCTTAGTACTACAGTTAAGGATTTTTATTTCCCTTAAGCACCACCATATAGGTATCTTTGTAGGGACATCCATAGATGCTCAAAGAAGATAACAGCACACTTGAGTTCTTAGTGCTTCTATTGGGTGAATGTTGCAAGCACACCATTCAGTTGTTTGAATCCACATTCTAATAAGATTTCTCAACCCTATCCTTGCAGCATTCCCAGAGAAGAAGATGTTCTTTTCTGCTACTTATCTGTCTCCCGAAAGACCCCTAGAGTGGCAGGGTGAGATTGGAGAGCAGTGGAAAGCCTTTCTAGACATGAGACACGTGTACTGTCTAGATCATACCGAACAGGAAGTTGCCCCATGTTGGAAAAGGAAAAGGACAGATTGCGAGCAGGAACCAATTGATTTTCACCTGTTATCCTGGGACATATTTGATCTCTAATCAGGTAGAAAAAAATGTATTTTCCATAATTTTTCTGAAGAGAAGATAGTCTTTGGGGTTGGCAAGTAAGCATGATTAGAAGCTATGCAAATGGGCCTTCTTAAAAGAAGGTGAAGAGCCCTGGCCAATTTGGTTCAGCAATTGGAGCATCAGCCCAAGGACTGAGGGTCTCAGGTTTGATACTTTGGTTGCAGGCTCGATCCCTGGTCCTGGTTGGGGTCCAGCGGGAGGCAAACAATTGGTGTGTCCCTCTTACATTGATGTTTCTCTCTCTTTCTCTCTCTAAAAATCAATGGAAAAATATCCTTGAGTAAGGATTAACATTTATGTGTCTGTATATATATATATATATATATATATATATATATATATATATATATATAGAGAGAGAGAGAGAGAGAGAGAGAGAGAGAGAGAGAAGAGATTAGCCAAAGAACATATATGCATAGCTCATGGACCCAGACAACAGACAACAGTGTGGTGAAGGCCAGATGAGGGGGAGCAGGAGCTAAGTGGAGGTGGGCAAAGGTAAGGAAAAGAGGGGACATCAGTAATAGTGTCAATCATTTTTTTAAAAAAAGGTAAGTCTGGATTTCTTTTTTTTGCTTAGCAGGGTATACAAGTTCATAGCAGGAACTCAGCAGAGGAGTCTGAAGGTAGCCAAAAGAGCATCTTCATCTTCTTCATATTTCATCAACAGAGCACTCAGCCTCCAGTTAAATATGGAGCCAATAATTTGAGGATATTGGTTAGACAAACACCAAATTATTGGTCAAATCAGAACACAATTGACCTTGATCTGATTCTGTCACACCAGAGCTTTATTTATTATGATTTAAATTCACAGACCACACCTGGCAAAGTCAAGTAATCACACTTTAGACTTTTCCTAAGCTCATTTTTAAATTTTTTCAAATTTTTCTAATATTATTCTTGATTTTTTAAATATAAAGTGACTAATGTTTAGAACAGAGAGTAAACATTAAAACAATTGCAGTGAACTATCTCACTGTTTAGTGTCCTAGTGTTTTATATATGGAAGCACCAAATATTATTAGTTTCTAGAAAGGTGTTGTTAAGGTAGTGGGCTTGGGAGAGTGTGTATTGGGGGAGGGCGGAGATATGCATGTGTGCATGTTATTGATTTTATTGTCTAATACAGCAAGAGAATAACTAATATATATTTTTCTAGTTCCATACAGAGATAGTGTAAAACATAAGCTAACCAATATTTCAGTTCCTATATTGGTTATCTAATATGGTGATTAGATTCAGTGTTTTAAGTCATTCCCCAACAAGCCCATCTCTTACTGATTTTCTTTCCACGTGTTCTATTGATTACTGAAAGAGGAGTAATGACGTCTACAACTGTAATAGTGGATCTGTGTATTTGTCTTTTCACTTGTATCAGTTTGGACTTTATGTGTTTTGAAGCTCCAGTTTAAGTACATACACAACTAAGTTTCTTTATATCTTCTCGGTGGATTGACTCTTAGAGATATCTTATAATATCTCTCTTTGTTCCTGGTTAATGTCTCTGCTTGGAATTTGACTTTATCTGATATTCATTTAATTACTTCAGTTTTCTTTGATTAGTGCTTCTATGATGAATCTTTTCCCACCCTTGTACTTTTAACTTATTTATATTATTATATTAAGTGACTTTTTACACATATTATTTGGATATATAATAATATATACAGAATAGATTTGTGTTTTTTAACCCATTCTAAAAATCTCTGGATTTTAATTGATTTGTTTAGACCATTTATGTTTAATATAATTATTGATATTTGGAATTATTCCTACCACTTTATTATTTGTTTGCTTTGTCTTCACTTTGCTTTTCATTCTTCTGTTTCCCTTTTCCTGCTTTCCTCTGGGTTAATTTAACATTTTTCAATTGAAGAGTATTTGGGCTTTGCTGTTGCTATTTTTTCTACATGATCACAGTCTTCACATATTATTAGCAGTATGTTGCCTTATGTTCAAAGTGTTGACTGGAATCTCAGAGAGTTTTTATTTTGTGTGTTTTGTCTTTTTTCTCAGTGTTTGTAATACATGCTCAACTTTATTTTTTTATCCTCACCTAAGGACATTTTTTGCATTTATCTCCAGATTGAGTGACAGGGAGAGAGGAAGGAAGAGAGAGAAACATCGATATGAGAGAGACACATCGAGTGGTTGCCACCCACACGACCCCAGCCAGGGCCAGGGACAAACTGCAACCGAGGTATGTGCCCTTAGCAGGAACCAAACCCGGGATTCTCTGGTCTGTGGACCGACACTCTAACCACTGAGCCAAACTGGCCAAGGCTAAACCCTCAACATTAATCACCTCTGCATACCTGCGCTGCAGAGGGGATCTCAGTCCACGCTATTATCCTCCCCCAGTGGTTGACTGCTTTTGCCTGTATCTTGATTCTGGTCTAGCAGTGATGGCTGGCAAAGGTTCACTGTTATCCAGCCTCAGCTAGGTAGAGATATGTGTCCAGCCTCATGGGGAAGAAAGTTGGAGAAATTTTTCAGCATTCTTTCTCCCATATCAGCCAGACTATGCCCTTGATCTGTGTCAGTCTTTGTTGAATATTCTTTGATCCTACTCCATTGGACACAAACCTTTAATTGGGCATATATACAGGATTCTGGGACCATGGTGGTTTTCTTCCCCCCAATCTACAATAGAGGGATTTTTCTTCTGCCCTTTCCTTAGTGGCAGTGGGTCTTTCCTCTGCCTTTAGGGTAAAAGGCTTTTGTTCTTCCTCCTGGAGCTTCAGGTTTTCGTTTCATAGAAAAGAAATGTCTAATGGAAGCAGGTTGTATAACATTCCCCTCCAGCAGCTAAAGATCATTATCTGCAAGTTTGCACCAATGAGAGGAGCTCTTTTTTGCTCTCCAGCCCTGCCTCCAGATTTTCTCTTGAGTTATTCTTATTTACTTTTATAGCAGCTGCTAAGCAGTCTCTTCTTTCCTCAGTGCTTTGACCGGGGTGAGCTAGTTCTTGTGTCCTGTGTGCATTTGTAGGGGCATGTTTATCTTTGGAATTCAAATAATTTGGTTGAATTGCAATCTCAGCTTTCTGATGGACTCAGGAAAAGCCATGACTTTGTACTTTATTTGATTTTATCTCATTATTAAAGAGAGCAATATTCCTGCCAGCTTCTACATCCTAGCCAGAAGCAGATATCTCCTGCCTTTGGTCTGGCTCCAGATACATGATTTAAAGATTAATGAATTAGTATGTAGCTACAATTAACTAGGCAAATGAACTATCACTTGCTAGCTTTCTGCTGATAGTGCCTCAATTTAAAGAAGTTAAATAATGTTGGAAAGGTCAAACATTGGGGCCAATCAGATTTCTAATCTGAACATTCAGGTAAAATCAGATAATTAGCTACCTACTCAAAATATAGAAACATAATTGTTTAACATCAGCCATTAAATAAAGAAAAGGCAGAGAAGACTGTTTGCCTTTGTCTCCCAGTTGAAAGCATTGGTAGAGTATATATTTGATCATAATGAGACATGAAGATAAAGCACTTTCTCTTCTCACATACATAATCTTTTTTTTTTTTTGAGATTGATTACATTTATTACTATTTTTCTTAATATTCCATGGAATTCCTTCAAATTTGTAGTAGTTTCTCCTTGAACTTTTTCAATAAGCTTGCTTTTAAGGGTGATAGATAACACTAAAACTAGAATGACTACAATCTTAAAATACAAATAAAGAGGACATTTGTAAAGAAAATTTTATTTCGGGAATGGTCAATCAGCATCCCATCTCAATTATTGTCAATACAAGCTTAGTTCAATTTTTTCAAACATTACAGATACTGTATAAATAATATTATCAAATTGTAAATCATCACATGGAGGGTTATTTATTGTTGACTGGACTGTGTTTAGGCAAGAAAAAAAAAAGCTGCCGCAAGGGGATTTTGAAATCATTTTAACAATGTAGACAAAATAAAATAGTTTTACCAATAATGCTCAGTACAACATAAAACTAAATGTAATTAACTAGAAGATCCTCCTCCCAGAGAAATTCAGTCAAGAATGGTTTTATAATAACAGGAATACATTAAAAAATATTTTTAAGGATTTCTTCTGAGTAGGTCACTGATTTTTCATCAACATAACCTGTTAGTTCTCCAAGATTCCTATGAAGTAGAGAAATGTTTTATCATTACTATTTCATAAATAAAAGATATGAGCAGCTAAGTAACATCACAGAGTACTTTGGTAGAAAACTAAATATAATTCCTATGTGTTCATAGACATTTACATTCGGATTAATTTATAAATGTATATAATATACAATTTAAGTCATTTTTATAACTTTTTAAAAAGTCCCAAGTATGTAGAATGCATTTATGCTGTCATTGCTGGAGATTAACTAATATATAAAAATAAGGAACAATCAATCAATAAGAGAACTATTATATGAGAAACACTAGTGTATAATTATGCACACTTATCTAAGATTAATTCTTCTCTTAACCTTTAATAAACTTTATGTTAGAAAAGTACATCAAATATCTAATGTTCATACTTCTTTCAAGGGGATTCTTAATTTTAATCTCAGATACAATAAGATTTTATGAACAAACACTTGATTCTTTGTCCATGAGACTATCCTGTTCTGATTTAAGCCCATCTAAATTCTTTACAAAATACTGAACTGATGTCTTTGCCTGTTTTTGTTTTGCTTTTAAACAGAACAGAGCACAAGGCCTTTGGAAGCCACAGTGCTTATTCAGAAGTAGTGCTAGATGAGAAGTAATCTTTTTTAATGTTTTACCAAAGCCTTTTTCTTACTGGGAACTGCGTGATGTTATGCAATACTGACAACTGCTTTAAATTCTCTACCTTTGTTTCTGCAAAGGACAGTGAGTAGTTTTTATTGACCTAAGTAGAAAGCACTTCTTTCTGTGCTTTCTACAGCCTACTCAGTGAGTCAGTTAATGTATGTTGTGCTTTCTAATACATCACTCACTGGTTCGTTTCAATATCATTGTGCCTGAAGCAAGAGGCTCTCCTCCTTGTGGAACTCTGAGGGATAATGGTGGAGAAAGAAAAGGAATTTTAAATGCTCAGTGAAAAAGAATGCCATGTGTCTAAGCTCTACTCTGCAATATATCACAATCACACATTGACCCTTAGAGCTGGAAAGATTTCTAATACAGAGAAAGATTAAGAAAAACGTCTTACTCTTTGCTGATACGCTTCTAGTGATAGGTACCTCACTGACAATTTCATTTATAGACAGATTGAAATAATTTAGTCAATATCTGACTTTCTATAATTGCCCAGATTAAGTCCTATGGACCTACATAGACCAATTTTTTTTTTAAAATATGTTTTTATTGATGTTTTAGAGAGAGAGGAAGGGAGAAAGAGGGAAACATCGATGTGAGAGAGAAACATCGATCAGCTGCCTCCTGCACACCCCCTACTGGGGATCAAGCCCCAAACCCGAGCATGTGTCCTGACAGGGGAATTGAACCAGGATATCTCAGTCCATGGGACAACGCTCAGTCCACTGAGCCACATTGGCTGGGCTACATAGACCAATTTTAATTCTCTTTTCTCATGAGAATCATTTAAGGACAAGGCTCATGACAGAGTGAATATGTAGTTCTCTGCCCACATCCCCTCTTGAGCTTTCTTTGTTTCCTTTATTCCTTGTAGCCTTGGTAAAACTATCTTGGTGGCATGTGGTTGGGGTGACCAAAAGAATACATTGTGTCCCCAGTACAGCTATGATTTCAGTGGCTGACACATGGACAAAGTGGGACTCTCCTTGATCTTTAAAAACTAAAGTTAAGTGAGTCAAGATCTCCCTTTTTTTGCTTAAGATAATCTGAGTAATATTTCTTTTCCTTCATTAACCATAAATGACTTATTAATACACTTTGTCTGTATCATACTTTTCCTCTTCTTTTTCCTCTGTTATAACTCCTTTTCCATTCCCAGTGTCAAGCCTATTCTGAACTCTTTACCATATGGGTATTCTTTCAAAGCAGTGCACTTTTATGTCAATGATGTTTTTTTTTCTTAAATTGAATTTTTCAGAAATGAGAAAAAATGTGCTATAAGATCAATGCAGAAAAGCGTGCACCACCACTCTCCCTGCTCTGAATGTAATTAAAGCCTGAGTAGGCATTGCTTTGCCTGCACTTTATCACTGAATTTGCTTGCACTGAGTTCGTGATTAACGCCTGAGAGTCCTCACTTATCATCAGAGGGGTGAATGAGAGTGAACATAGGCTATTAAACCCCTTGGATCCCTTCCTGTGAGTTTGCCTCTGGACAGAGGTCATTACTCCTCTTAAAGCAACTTGTTCTCTGAAGTTCTCCTTCCAGGTCCTGGTAACCTGCCTTTGAGTCTAGGCTTGGTAACAGCTTCACTGTGCTAGCCAAGCTTCCTTTGAGGTTTCCCTATAATTAGTCTATACCTTTGTTCACTATTGTCAAAAATGTTTTTCAGTGTGTCATTTGTTTCCTATCTCAAGCATGGTGAATAAGTTAAAAACAAATGTGAGTCCTTTATCTGACCAATAGACATCTCTTTAGAGGGTGACATTGTTCCTTCCTCTAAAGATAAAATACAAAGTAATGTATTGATTCTTAAGCCAAGTACTTTGCTAAAGAGACTTATAAATACCTCTGATTCAGTAGAGAGAACTTAGACTTTCATAATCAGGCAGAATTTGGTTAAAATTCTGATTTTGCTATATTAAGTTTGTTTCTTGGATCTATGAATCTCAGGATTCTCATTTGTACCACAGGGATAGTAATGTATCATTCTAAAGGGGATTGTAACAAGTAAATGAGTTACACATTTAAAGAGCCTTACAGAGAGCCTGAACTCAGTAGCTCTTCCGTAATTTATTCCTGTTTGACTTTTACATATTTTACAGTAGATTCTGGCATAAGGTATATGGCACATCCTGAACATAAAAAGAGAAGAGGATCCGCATTTGTTAGTTTTGAAACTATATGGCCCCACCTCTGGTTTAAGTACCTCCCCGTGTCTAGCATAGTGAATCTTGCACGTTTAGAAAATGTCCTGGACTGGAATTGGGAAGCCCTAGATTCTGCTCTCGTATTTGATACTAATTATGTGACTATCTTTCTTTATTTATAAAAATAAAGATCTGAAATAGACAACTTTGATGTAATTTTCCAGAGCTAACATATAGAACATGTGATTCATTTATATGGTTTATATACATGTTGGGGTTGAATTCACTAAACATCTTTTAGTTTGAATATCAGGAGTTGAAAAGTTAAAAAATATTTATACTCTAGTAATTACCCAAAATGAAATGGTTATATAAATTTTTTTTCCTGCAATTTTATTCTCATAAGAGTTTGTTATTTAAGCAAACTTACCTCAACCTTTGTCACCATCACACTGAATTTGTTACTCACTATCAAAACTCCCAGGTACCAGGTCTTCATCCTTTAGCAGAAACTGTGAGTACAGACTAAATATATGCATTTCAATCAAATTGGAAACTAAAGGAAGTGCTATATACTCATAGGCTGACTTTAATAAAATACCATTAATAAAATACTATTTAATAAATAATATTTTATTATTATCAATATAATAAAATGGTATTACATAATGACTGTATTATTACATAGTAATGTGTTAAAATACTAAAATAAAATAATGTTTTATTATAAAATAATAAAATAGTATTTAATAAATATTAAATTTAGTAGTTAACAACATACTATAGAACTAAATTATATCTTACAAATAGAAGGTAACTTTTGATATGAATAAAATATTTCCAAAGTTGTACTTTATCAGCAGGGTACAATTGTATTCATTGGTATATGCTCTTTTCTTAATAATGATACCAAAGCAAGTGCAGTTGAAGATGAAAAGTAGGAAATAATTTTGCATGCATATAAACAGAAATGACTGTGAGCATTTGCTCGCAATAAATGTAATCCTACTACCCCTTTGTTCTATTGATTTAAATCAAACACTGAATATTTGTATTTTAATGGGAAGGAAGAAATGATCTAAATTAAACAAGGCTGAGAGGTATGATCCAAAGACTTAGGTTCAATTACACTTCTTAAAAACCACTTCTCCATTTGAAAAGGAAGTACTCTAGACTGTTTTGTTAGAAGGTTCTTGTCTTCTTTCAGGAGTGTGTGTGTGTGTGTACATGATGTGGAAAAAAAATTAGATATGCTACACAACAGTGAAAATATTTATAGTAAAAAAAAAGTCCCATTTGCTAAATACCTTGATTAGCAAGCTGTAGAGGATGCGTTAGACATTTTTTAAAAAGCACTCATAATTCTACCATTCAGAGATAAGTATTTTTATTTATTTTTATATGTTTCTTCTGAAGGTATTTCTATTAGTGTTGATAGCATTTTTTTAGAGTTGAGAATTACAGAGTCAAGTGGTGTAAATATTTTTAAGTTTCTATATATGTATTGCTAAATTCTATATTGCTAAAGTTCTTTGATAAGATTAAATCAGTTTATACTTCAAACAGCAGTACAGGGAGTACTACTGTCACACTATGCTCACTCACATTGTTAAATCACTCTCTAATTGCAAAACTCTTTGCTAAGCACAAAGGCAGAATCCTTGGGGGATGGGCAGATAACTTGAAGGCAAGCACCCTGTTTTGCTTAGAAACACCTTTTGTTTATAATGTTTGCCCAGTTAACTTTAATCCAGACCTCACCATCTAAATTTAGTTCCTCATACAATTTGAGAATCAACATCGAGAGCTAATGTTGATTACCTTAAAGGGACCCCTAACATGGCAAGAAGAGGGTTCATATATCCAATACAGATTTTTTTTAACAGGCTGAAGGGGAGCAATGCATATTTAGAGAAGATGAAGGAGAGCATCAGAGATGTTTGTACATTTTAAGTGAGTCAGTTCTAGCTGGGGTCCCATTTGTCTCAGGATTACTTGTGACAAAGAAGAGAATCTAGCCTCTAGGACATTATTTCATGCAAAAGTAGTCATCCACAGATGGTTTCTCTGTAGCTTGCTTGATTTGAACAAATCGTCCCAGAACTGTTCTTAGCAGTGGATAAATGCCCACTTCACAAATCCCTTATTGTCAGTCTTCAGGGAGTGGACAGGGATGGAATGCAGATGAGAGCATCTAAACTCTTCCTCAACCCTTGGAGGAGGCCTCTTTCCAGGGCAACATTCAAGTACATCTGCCTTGCTGCAAGGCAAGTTCTCTGCTTTATGGGAGATCAACCCAGAAAGATGAAAAAACCCTGCCTGGGTACATTTAAGACCACATTTTACTGCCAGTCAAAAAAATATATATTGTGCTTTTGACCTTTAACCATGCTTTTAAATGTTCTCTATTTTAAATCTCTCAATTTGTTAAGACCAACTTCAGGTCATCAGGTCTGTGACTACCCAGACTCTCAAGGAACTCCTTTCCGGTGTTAATTTTCTCTATTGTCATTTATTGCTTCCTATTTCTTTGTTGTTGCTTTTGTTGTTGTAAAGATGCCTTGAACTCTTAAGAAAATTATACTTGTATCAAGGTTAGGGCTGGATATTTTATTTCAGTCTATTTCCTTTGGTGCCTTGGACAAAGTAGGTTCCACTATTATGTACTGAGTACTTGCTAATAATTCTCAAATATGGAACACACCAAATGTTTAGCTTGTTGGAACAGTAATTTAACATAATCATGTTGAATGTTTATGGTCTGGGTCAGGGAGTGATATTTCCTCCCATTAATTCCCATATGTAGACTACTTAAACTAGAAATAGTTTTTATTGGACAAAAAGTAAAAAAGAAAACCACATTGAATCTTACTACTAGTCATCATGGGCTTTAATTTTAGTTATTCCAGACACGGAAAACTAAGTTTAACAAATAAACCATAAGTAAACATTATACCTTTAAGAAAACCTATTTGAACTTTTTAAAAGAAGAATATTTATTAGAAAGAGCCAATTAACTGAACTGGGGAGAAAACTACTCACATTTTTAATAATGGGAGATAATTTGCAGTCTTTGGAGTATTTATCAATACCTCTATTAAATGCTTTTATGAGTAAGACATCCGTACAGAATAAGACAAAGTAGGTTTAAGGCTGTGAATATATGAAACATGGTTTATTCTTGTATTGTTATTTATTAATTATTATATTATTTTCCATATGAACAACTTTTGCCCCACCCTGTATATCCCAGTGTGGTCAATATAGTTCTGGCTGTACCTGATGTCCTGACAAATTATGAATAGCCTTTTTTTACCCCTTCTCATATCCATCATATAACAAGTGGGATAATAAATTTTATGATCAATGTACAATTTGAAGGTCCTTGCTTTCAAAATGTGGAAAAACACCAACTCAACAAAAAGGAGTATTCCAAGATTAGATAGTTATATAATTTGTTAGTTTCGAAACACATATCACAAAGTGGACTGTTCAAAATATGTTGCCAGCTTTATTATAGTAAAAGTAAAAAATATATATATTTCTAGTTAGGTTCTAAGCTAGGTCAGTGTGTGCAGAGTTTCCAAATAGAATTTGAGGATGTCTGTTATTTGCACGCTGCTGATGCAAAGGAAATTACAATGTGGTATATTGTAAAGAGTTTTTAGAAGAATGTTTGACTTCTTTCCTTGAATTGAAAAAAAAAAATTCTTTAGAGGGAACATTTTGATCTGATTAAAGCTATTCAAATTGAGGAGAAATAAATGACTTCATCGCAGAATGATGGGATATGTGCAGTGTGACTTGAAGTCCCAAGAGGTGATGAACTTGTGTGTTTGTTTTTTTAAGTGTTATTTGCAAGCAAGTGGTGTTTTGGGGTCAAAAGCATGGTTTCCCAAAGGTAAGTCAAAATTCATCACATATTTTCTAAACATGCTCATTTAAGAAATTCAATCTCATAATGCAAGCTCATGTCAGTCCATCTCTAGTTTGTAGACACCGAAGATGTTAGAAGAATAATTAGTCCTTCAACCTGCAAGTTCCATTTGAAGAAGGAGTCGGTTGTTGGAACTGATTTTTGTTGGAACAACATTTCAAAATATTGATAATTGTTGAAGATTAATTATGGGGTTTTTATAATTCGGACTGAAAAACAAAAACCATCACAAATGGCATGATGTTCTGGAACAACTCATTCCTTTAAAATGCAATCTGTTTTTCCTGCTTTATTGAAGAGAAAACCTTTGGTGGTTATTTCGAGTCCTGGAAGGTGGGCATATCCCAGAAAGTGAGCAGGAGTAAATACAGCTGCTTTTGTTGTCATCTGCCACTGTTGTTTGTTGTCAGTATATTTATGGCCCAAGCAGTCTGGAGATAGAAAGAACTCCCTTAGATAGGTAAGAGATGAAGGTGAGGAATGAGAGTTGAGGAAAAGAGAGGGTGGAGACTCATGTATATTGTGAATCATAAGAGATCACACAAACAATATCCATGTGACAAAATGTCAATCACTTCTATGGTTCTGGAAGATGAGCCCTAGATTTTACCATTATTAACAATACTTTGTTTCAGTTCAACCATTCTCATTATACACTGTGCCCAATGGCTGAAAGCTCATTATCCCTTTCTATTTATTTATACATTTTATGTATTCAACACTTTTGGCTAATTGAATTCAAAATAAAAATAAAAATTGGTCTTGAAAAAGATTTTTGTAAGTGGAGGAAGAGACTGCTATTGAAGAGAGAGAGAGAAGAAACAAATCAGCCAGAGGCTGTGAGCCGTGAACAGTTCCTGCTTGGAACCTCACTGAACTAATCAAGGGTAAAACGAAACTTTGATACAATGGGGAGATTTAAAAATGGAGTAGGTACTATATTAAAGAATTACTTTAATTTAGTATTGTTTTATAATAACACTGAAATTATGTAAAGTCTGGATTTCTTGGAAATGAATACCAAAGTATGTGTTCAAATATAGTCTAAGAAAACTATGGAACACGTGAAACAAAATTTCAAAATATTTGTAATCATTGAAGGTTAATTATGGGTTTTTTATAATTTGGACTGAAAAACCAACACTGTATTTCAAGTCACTTAACAAGCTGAAACTAAAATGTATGTGTTTGATCAAAGACCCAGAGTTAAGCAAGGCATCCTGAGGAAGAATGAGGTGAGAGGACTTGCTTTACCATATTTCAGAACTTATTATAAAACAGCATTAACTCACTCATTTAACAAGGATTTGTTGAATACTATTACTTTCCAGGTTCATTTATAGGCATTGACTATATAGCAGTGTAGGCAAGAAGATGAACAGAAGAGAATGTAGAGGCCAAGGATAGACCCTGCATATACTGGTACCTGATATATGACTGATTGGAAAAAAATGGACTTACTATCAACTATGCTGGGGCAATCAATCGTCTACAAGAATATAAATAAGATTTGATTCCTATATCACTTGCACACACTCATACACCCTCAAAGCACAGATGGGGTTGCTGGCAGGTCATAAACAGATGTGAAAAGGTAACATTACCTTTTAAAAATAAAACGTAAGCAAATATATTTGATCAGAAAGTAGACATAAATTCTTAAGCAACATACAAAAAGTGCTAGCATGAAAGAATGTTATAAATTCGAATAGATAAAAATTAAGAACTTCTGTTCATCAAAGCATGCTATAAAGACACATATCTACACCCACACAGACACACACACACAAATACAATCAAGAAAGGATAAGTTTTCAAATTCTATAACTAACTCTTACAAATCAGTAAGAAATAAGCTGAACAATCCCTAAAATGGGGGGGAAAAAAGGCAAAAATGGAAATTGTTTTAAGAAGGAAGCATAAATGTGAATAATTATAGAAAAAGCTAATCGACGTCTTATGCTGCTGGTGGGCGTGTAATTTGGCACAATCACTTTGACAAATAATTTTTATGTTGTCTTACAAATTTGAGAATGTCTATGATCCAGCAATTCCACTGATAAGTATATTTCTTAGCAAAACTCATGTTCACAATGTACCAGGAGTTTTCTGATAATATATTGCTACACAACAGAGTACCTACAGACTTTTTGTTTTAAAACAACATTCACTTTATTATGCACTTAATATTCTGGGTCAGGAATCAGTCACGGCTCATTTCAGTGATTCTTTTGCTCCAAGTACCATCACTGAAGTCACTCAGTGGCGTCCACTGGTGACTGGTCTGGTTTGGAGTTTTGATGAAGGCTTTACTCACATGCTGGTGTCTTGATGGAGTTGAAGGCACCTCTGATGGATGGCTCCTCTTCCTGTCTCCACGTTGTCTACAAGCCTCTCCATGTGGTCTCTTCAGCAGGATAGGCAGACTACCCACTAACTGTATATAGACTGCTTTGCAACTCACATCTACGATGCCAGGGCAGAAACTAAATCCTCTTTAGAGCTATCTCTGAAACTGGAAAGACATCATTTTCCCCACATTTGAAGTACCATAGGCTAATCCAGATTCAAGGAGAGAGAAAACAGTCCAAACATTTTCACAGCGAGAATGTCAAAGAATTCGCAGCCATTTTTAAGCCATGGATGTTCATCGCAGTGTTGTTCATAACAGTAATTTATCTATTGATTCCACTTTTAAATTTTATTAATTATGTTTTTAATTTCTGAGTTTTTACTTTGATCATCTCTTCTGTGACATTCTGTTCTTGCTTTGTGACAGTATTTATTTCTCCCATGTTTCCACTCTAATAGCTTACATCATTTTAAGTTTTTTCTGTTTATTGAATTAAATTTGGGTAATCTTGGTTAATTGTTTTTTGTCTGTATCTTAGTCTTTCACTTTCATGCCCTTCATGTCCCTGGTGATCTTTGGTTGAAGATTAAATCGTATTTGCTTACATCTGGATAGATATTATTATATCTTTCCAGAAGTACAATAATAAGTAGGCTTTCTGCCAAGCACCTCCTTAAGTGGGAATCTGGCTGGGTGTGCATGTTCAGTTACTGGACAGAACATGACCTGCTAATTAGTGAATTTTGCGTTTGAATAACAAATCCAAGGAACAAATCTGAGACGATGCACTGTCTCAAGACAAATGAAGATGTAGGTTGGTGGTCCTTACACCTATTCCTCCAATTTGTTGGTTTGCTTTATTTGGAAAAGTTTGCTCTGATTTGATTTTGCTATTGTTCTCCCTTGAAGTTTTAGCAACCTAGATAACAGTGGGAGGTCTTCTGACATACACTTTTTCATTATACAAATTCACTTGGCTGAGAAGACAAGTTAAGCTGAAATACAGCTCATCAAGGCTTGAAATATAAAAAGATGACTCTGGGTCAGCAGCAACCATGGAAGGGAGTGGCCCGGGAATAAGGAATTGGTTCTTACACAGTCCTTTAATTATTCTTCATGATTTTAGATAATTAAAACAAATCTTCAGACTTGGAGATGTTATGTCAAAGAAGAGTAGCTCCCATCTACATGGAAGTTCCCTCCTATAGTACTTGAGGTTTTAGCCATCTCTGCTCAGCTTCTTTATTCGATGTGCCTCTCATTGTCCACTACAATGTTTTTTAAATATTTTATAAAGAAATGATGTTCTCTCTCCTCCTTGTCTTCTGTATTTGTTACACAGGGCTCTGTGATGAATGTGTGTACATAGTTAATCATCTTGTACAATGTTTTTTAAAATGCACTTTCAGAATTACAACCATGAGAATATTAGAGCCAAAATAATGAGATCAAAAATTGATGAGTTGCAATCCACATTGTATAAATTCCTTAGAAGAAAAGGACTCAATAAACGATAGTGCTCCATATTAATTCTTTATTTAATATTTATGTTAGTCTTGAAATACTGAAAGTTCCAATCAAAAAGAGAAAATGGAATACAATTTTTATTATTTTGGTTTCTTAAAATATGTAATAAAACCGAAAAATAAATATCTAGAAGATAAAATATTTTAATTTCAACAGAGTGTTACCTTGGGACACTGAGAGACTTGTAAGATCTCTTGGAATTCTAAAAGTTCTTGCATAATAACAGTTTGATACGTTTAAGTGTAAATTAAATAAATGAAAAGCATAAGGATTAAATTTTCTTTAATACACATGTAAAAATTTTTAGAGAAAACATGTTTGAAACATATGCTCTAAACTCAGCAAAACAGGAACTATGGGTAAAATGTCCCAGTGTGAGTTTATGAAACACAAAATTCACAAGAAAAAGGTTTCACAATAAAAAAGACAAAAAATAATATAATAATAATAATATTAAATCTATACAAATTTGTTTGGGAATAGAGAATCTTATAGATTGAATCTCATTAAATCAGCCTTATACAGTAGTTTAACTAAATAGTGATATACATTTGCTTCTAAAATAGTCGAACGCTCATCTAAAATCAGATAATAAATTGTCGGCAATGTTTGTAAATATTTTCACACACACACACAAATAAAGGGAGGGTCAGAGTTTTGTTTAAAAGTCTTCCTACTGCAATCAGAACTATTCTTTGGCAAGATACTAGCCATGTGTATATATGAGTTTTTACTTTGCTAATAATTCTCAAATATGGAACACACCAAATGTTTAGCACAAATTTATATTTCTATATATGTTTATGACAAATTTATATTTCTGATTGGACAGTCACACATACTGTGACATGTATTTTACAGATCCAGACGCTGTAGGGACAATACCACTACTACAATTGTTCAGAATTTGAAAAGATTTAATATCAAATATGAACTTGGTTGTGATTAAATAAATAGGCTTAAGTCCAAAAGTGTATTTCAATCCCCTTATTTTGTAATACAAGCTGGAAGAGGCAGATGGATTATCTCACATGAGAACAATTTCAACCAGAACGGTCTTAACTGGATGGTTAATGATCATAAATAAAATTCAATTTAAAAACCAAATGGAGCTGAATATCCTGCCAGAAGCAGCAAAAATATATCTCAGAGTAATAAACTATATATTTAGAAAATTTTCGGGGAAATAGTTATCTTCATTCTCTCAGCGGGTAATTCTATATTGTAGAATAGGATTGCTTTTTAACACGGAAGTCATACTCTGGAACTGCTAAGGAGTTGCGTTTTGGGTGCCAGGTGCACCCAGTCATTGTGTTGTGGCTTTTGTTTTGTTTGGCTGTCCTTGTCTTACGAAGGGAACACTGAAGAAAGAAATTAGGAAATGGATGCTTATGACCAAATACAAGATAGCAAAATGAATTCAGGATCTTCTTCAAAATCAAGAAACTGTTCTTGTAATTACTGCTAACTTTTAGCAAGTTATTAACAAGGGTTAATAATCTGCTCTGTAAAGACTACTCATAGACTTGAGATTGGACACATGTTATAGAGCAGTGATGACTAAACGCTGCCCACAAAAATTCAGATTTCTGAGGACCGTTACAGACATAATGTGTTGGGGCTCAGGAAGCTTTAATTTATTATAGAGTCAAGTTTGGAAACTACTGCCTTGAAAGACACAGAAAGGAAAAATTTCTCCCCCATTACTGCTCTTTAGGATCTTCTATAATAACTTGAGATAGTTGCCATCAGAGTGGCACCAAGAAGCATCATATTATAATCACTAGGTTGCATGTCTGTTCAGCATTGTCCTGTCCTGCCTTAATTTTACTTTATGTCACTCCACAGTCACTATGCTTATGGCAGACATGGCACAAGTGTAGGAACCTTTCATAGAAAAAGAAGGGAAAGAATAATAAATACAGAGAATTTATTTCCTGCTAGATACTTATCACTTGATATACATCATGTAATTAAAACCTCCCACCACTCCTACTAGGAATGCAGTACCTTTATTATGCACATTGTTACTGATGAGGATATCAACTGAGAGAAGAATGAGACATTCAAACTTGGTCACACAGCATGAGAGGGGCAAGTAGGCAAATTCAGCTCTGGTTCTTTTGAAAAAATATAAGAAACAGAATCCTCTTGACGTCTTCTATCCTTTACTCCCCTCAGTACAAATATACTGGTAAACAGTAATAGAACCTCATTTCTTAGATACAGTGGGGGGAAGCGGGGACAGATATGTCTTTTCTGATAAATGTAGAAATCTGAAATTGTAATCACCATTTCGAGGGGTTATTATTCTATCACAAACTAATTTTCATCTGATGTTGTTTAACTTCTAGGAAATGTATTGTTCTCATTTTATGAACTTTGTGATTCCATGGTCAAGAGTTCATCATATAGGTTAAATTATTAAAACACTAGACCTAAATTTAGTATCTTATATGTGTTATTATCTTATGGTCTATTTCAAGAAAGCAAAATGCATCATTTATTGAAGAAAATCTAGAACACAAATAGGTTTTAAAGAAAAGATCGCAAAGTTGTTGAATCTATGAAACTAGTTGTCGCCTTCATTTTCTTCTTTTTTAGATGTGATTTTTCTTAGCTGTTTCATAAAAAGTATTCAGAATTAGAAGCCAATCTCTACATGCAAATGCATCACCAGGTAGAGGAAGATGATGACTACATCTGTAGTTAACCATTTCTGACTGGCTCAAGCAGTAATTGCAATCAAGGCATTTTTTATGAAAGAAAGTGTTTCTGCCTTATTGGCTCTCTGCTTTTATCATTCGTTCACTCCTTCAAAATGTCTGTTTTGTACCTACCTTGTTCTGGAAATTTAAAATTGGCCAAGTGGTTCCTGAGTTATTTGGAATAAAAGTGGAGATCATCTTTACAGCCTATAGACCAGGGGTCAGCAAGCACCTTAAAAAAAAACACAGGTCTCATTTATTGTAGGTTCTGTCTCACCTGTGACAGTGTCTGGCATGCAAGCATGGCCCTTCTAACACTTGTTGAATGAATAGGTAATTGCAGTGACCTTTCTTGGAATGGTGTTTTTATTTTTCCTATTCATCTTGTACATTTCCACACATTCCACAGTCTTCACCAATTTCCAAGTAAATGGTATGTTACTTTCCCCTTTTCAATGAGTTTCATAAGGTGTCCCTGAAAAATATCCTTGAAGGCAGATTAGAATGCTCTTTCTTTCACAATGTGGCAATCTCACACACACACACACACACACACACACACGCACGCACACAGAAAGATGCTGAGAAGTACTGGATCTCTTCAGATGATCACGAGAAGCAGACATTGCAAAATACCTGAAGATTGTGTTTTTCCCAGGGGAAGTGAGCACATCATAAGATGCAGATGTGTTCTTAGTTGTTGATTTGGTTTTTGACATGTGCACAGAATACATGTGCACTAAATAAAATAAACATAAATGTGCTCTTTACAGTAAAGTTAGATGGCTGTGCAATGCCATAGAAAATGACTAAAAGGAAATATAACTCAGCATTAAATTCAAAACTAAAATCTCTTGATCTTGAACTCTAACTTAAGTTACCGTTTCAGTTACCATGCAAATAATAAGCATACGCCTTAGCTTTCTCAAAACCCATGATCCTGGAAAGTACTAGTCCCATGACCTGCAACTATCTACAAAAGCAGTTTTGCTTCTCAGACAAAGTAAAAGAGGAAATAGAGCTAAAATCTATTGAGCACCTTGTATATTTCAGGTACTATGCCAAGCGCTTTATTTAGGTCAGCAGCTTCCCTCTCAACATGAGGCTACAAATGGTAAGAGGAGAACTAATAATGGTATAGATTTTAACAAACAATATTTTATTCTTTATTATTACCCGCTATAGACATTTCCCACCTACCAGTCTAGGATAAGATGTAAGAAAAAAATAAAACAAAACAGTAGCAAAGCATTTTTCTCCTCTGTCTTGCTGCTAGAAAGTCTGTCATTAGAATCTTAAATCCATTGACAAGCCCTCCCACCGTCCTGCCTTGGGCTTTTGGGCTATTGCAATTACCACCTGTCTTTTCACCATGCCACGGTTTCTCCTTCAAGACAGCACACATAGCACTACTGTTAGTTTTATCTCTCTAAAATAGCTTTGGAAATGTAATCCTCCTGAAAAACTTCTACTTCTTCCACTTTCTGAATTAAGGTCACAACTATAGGTTGGCATTCAAGACATTCTACTATGGAAAAATACTATCAATTTTACCATAGACGTAGCCTCCAGATGAACTGGATTATTATCTTTTTTAAAAAAATATGTCTTTATTGATTTTTTAGAGAGAGAGGAGATAGAAACATCCATATGAGAGAGAAACATCAATTGGGTGCCTCCTGCATGCCCCCTACCAGGGATCAAGCCCGCAACCCGGGAATGTGTCCTGACCAGGAATCGAAAAGGGACCTTTCAGTCCATGGCATGACGCTCAGTCCACTGAGCCACACCGGCCGGGTTATTATCTTTTTAAATGCAATGTGAATATATGTATCTCAGAGGATTAGGGAAGTGATCACATTTTCTCAAGAGATTCTTCTTTAGATCAAATGACGCATCACTTTCATGAACTTCCTGATTCTCCCAAGGGAGTACCTTCCTCCATGAACTGCCTTAATCTATGTGCTTTATTTAACATGCATTTTATATTTCTTTGTATTGAAGATGTTTACATACCTCCTTAGATCAATGTTATAATCATTCTAATATGCATAGGGCCTTTAAAAATGTATGTGGATATAACTAATGAATGAATTAAAAATATATTTAAGGCTTACTAAGTAATTCCACAATGAAATATTCCTTGTTTTTTTATACTGCCAAAATAATTGGATAAAAAAGGTAGAAACAGTAATTACGTGGATGTTTTATATGCATAATACAAATAAAATAAAGGCATATCTGATATCACATATACATAAATTAATTTATGATAAATTTAAGAAAATTCTATTTCAAGTTTTTAAAATTAGATATCAATTATTGTCACACTTTATCAAATTTATCTGGAAAAAACGCACATGAAGCATAGAAAGCTGTCCTCCCTATTATAGGGGAAGCAAGGAAGAAATAAATTTTGTTCTTGTGAAAGACTTAATGAGGGAAAAAAAACAGAGGGTGGAAAGCCTTAATCTGGCCTTCAAACAAAAAAGTCCTTTGAAAATAATGAAGTAAGGATTTCCTTCCCTCTCTTGGCAATGCCATTTCAATCTCTAAGAATTTCCTATTTACTCCTTGACCTTTCAAATGAGGTCATCACTAAAGGAAATGTCTTATTTCAAGAGTAACTTCTGACTTTACAGATCTTGGAGAGTTTCAGAGTATAGACCTTGTTAGATCCTGTCCTTATGAAGGGGAAGAATAAGCAAGAGCTATTTGTCAATGAAATCATTTGCCAGTGAATTTCAAAGCATATGGGTGTTTCATGAATGTGCAGCTTTGCTATATAGAACTGAACTTTATGTAATTCTCACATTTTAAAACATTTCCTAATTGTTTGTCTGGAAATAACACTTTAGAGATGGAGGTTATATCCATTTAGAAACTTAAGGTAATGAAAGCAAAATAAAAGTTGAGCTGAAAAGAAAAAAAAAAAACCTGTTAAAAAATATGTCAATACTATTTATGGTGCTAGGTAGGTACTTGAAATATTAAGGGAATTATATGATTATATGATTATCTAATTATATGATTATCTAATTATATGATTATCTAATTATATGATTATCTAATCACTATACTGTATACCTGAAACTAATATAAAATTATATTGAATGTCGCCCTGGCCAGTTTGGCTCAGCGGTTAGAGCGTCGGCCTGTGGTCCAGAGAGACCCGGGTTCGGTTCCCACTAAGGGCATGTACTTCGGTTGCAGTTTGTCCCTGGCCCTGGTTGGTCGTGCGGGTGGCAGCCACTCGTCCCTTTCACGTCGATATCTCTCTCTCTCTCTCTTCTTCTCTCTCCCTCCCACTCTATCTGAACAAAAAATGGAAAAGTGTCCTCGGGTGAGGATTAAAAAAAAAAAATTATATTGAATGTCAACTATAATTATTAAAAAATAAAATAAAAGATACTATTCACTACATGGCTTCATCAAATTCAAATAAGACACTAATTTTACATAAATCTAATTAGGTGTGTGAAATCATTGAAAAATTTTAGAAAATATATATGTATCTTAAGATCATTTATAATGATTCTATAAAAATAGCTATAGTGTTACAATTTCCATTGTTATTTTTACCTTTTTTATTATTGACATTTGATTTATGGTATCCAAAGCTTAATTAAGACAATAATCTAGTGAAATATATTTACCTCATAAAGCATAGCAAATCAGCCAAGTGTATAAATAAATGCTGACACATGATACTCTTTTCATGAAAATATTAGCTTTGAAAATTTTAAACCAAGAAATTGAGTTGAGGAAATAATTATATTTTAATTGTACCAGCTTTCTCTTTCCTGATAAGTCAGATTTATTATAAGCATTATTGTTCCATGATTGGTTAATATTTGGAAGTTAACAGATATTGGATGCGCCCATAAACAATTTTGAAGATGTCTTAGGTCAAGTTCTCTCAGAGGACCCTGACCCAAGCATTCAAGAGCAAGTGATTGTCCGGCTGGTGTGGCTCAATGGTTGAGCATCTACCTATGCACCAAGAGGTTGCTGGTTTGATTCCCCATCAGGACACATGCCCAGGTTGTGGACCCGATCCCCAGTGTGGGGCATGCAGGAGGCAGCCAATCCATGTTCTCTCTCATCAATATTTCTCTCTCTCTCTCCCTGTCACTTCCTCTCTCTCAAAAATCAAAAAAGGGTGGGTGGGGAGAGCAAGTGATTTAACAAAGAAATTCTCCCAGAAGGAGCCTGGAAGGAAGTGTAGGAAACAGGATAAGAAAAGGGAAGACGTCAAGCAAGGCTATGATTTCAGGTGAAGTACAGACTCAGCCTGATCCCACGGGAGCTCCGTAGAGTAAATTGCACAGTTTGTCCCATCTGGAGTCAGGGGTGCCGAGTTGTTGTATCCCACTAGTCATTTATTAGCTACAGGCCACCTTTCTGACCCTGAGCTATCCATACAAACACTCAGCTATGATAAGCCAGGTGCACTTCTCTGAAGCTTGTCTTTGCCACTCTTCAGCAGCACAGCACACAGAACTTAAGGAATGAGCACACAGTTCCCAGAGCGGAGATCCAGGGATCTTTTGGATGAGGCGCCAGCGCTGTCTACTCTAGGAAGTCTGTTAAATTTTAATCCGCAATACTGAGAAATTCTAAAAATATTATTGCAGACTGCCAGCCACCTGTTCACTACCACCACCACCAATTCCATTTCTCTGACACCTTGCAGACAAAACACAATATTATTAAAGTTTTCCCTTACACTATTCAGTTCCAAACCTCATTGGTTGAATCGGGATTGTTTGGGGCCAACTTTATAAATGGCTTTTTATTTGATAGTGATTGGTTTAGACATTGGCAAGACACTTAATTCCATCTGATGAGATTTCGGGGATAAGATGTTCAGATGTTCACCCTAATGAGAAAAGCTGTACCAAAGAAAATGTTCCTCATCACCAAATGTCACTATGTCTGCATGCAATGCCGGGAAATGCTAAGGCTGTCTTGCCATTTGAATGTTAACAAAAAGTACAGGCTGAGGGTGATAAAACAGAATGAGAATCCACCGAAGCTTGTATAGGATTTCTGGGCCACTGTAACCTCTCAATATCCAGATTTCTAAATATGTCAGATAATAAAATTAAAGAATCATCACTTGAGATTTCTGTTCATTGAGACACATTTTAATTAATTAATAATAGCTATTAAGCTATTTGCTTTGATAGATAGATAGCATGTAAAGCTTGCAATGTGCCAAATATATTTCTAAGTACTTTACATATATTAATTCACTTAGCAATGTAACCACTAATGGGAGAAAACACACCCCACAGCTGCTAATAAATATCATGATTGTCAAACAAAATCAATGTCCTTGAATCTTGTTGAAAAGGTTCAAACCACATTGTGTTGTTCACTGAAATTACTATATATTCCCATCACTAACACCACCGAAACCACAGTGAAAAAACAACAGACTTTGTTCATGGTTTTTATTTAAGAAATGTAAATGAACATCTTAGTAAAATCATGAAAAAATATTTCTTCATGATTTGCTTAACAATAGTTCTTTTTTTGTTGTTAGTCCTCATCCGAGGACATTCTTCCATTAATTTTTTAGATAGAGTGTAAGGGAGAGAGGGAGAGGAGAGAAAGAGAAACATTGATGTGAGAGGGACACTTCAGTTGTCTGCCTCCCCCACAACCCCTACAGGGTCGGGAATCAAACCTGCAACCCAGGCACGTGCCTTTGACTGGGAATTGAATTCATGACCCTTTGGTCCAGGGGCCGACACTCTAACCACTGAGCCAAACCAGTCAGGGCTTAACAATAGTTCTTTTTAAAAAAGTTTTTTAATTTATAGGTATACAAAGTTAACTCTTGCTAGCATTGATATGTCATTTTTCATTCCCTGTGTTCTTCCAGGTAATATTACCTGAACACCACCCAGAAGGTTTTCTAAGCCATATGAAGTACAATTAAAATGCTTGTGAAAACAAAGCACACACACATAAATATGTATATATATTTAACTTGTTAGGTTCTGTATAGTCTCTCTTTTCTTATGTTCACCATTACCTAAGATATATCAGATCATAACCTACAATATTTTGTTTAAGAAGGGCATCCTCTTCAAAATATGACTGAGTATATTTAAGCTTGGTTCAGCTCACCTGAGCAATTAATTAAATGGAAATCTTCGATGAGTCATTGTTGCTAGATTTCAATGAATAAGCTATTCAACATCATATACTTGCCTGCTATCACACTTCCATATTTCTCTTTATTAACATCCTAGAGTTATTAAGACTACAGTTGAAATATGAGAAGTTCTGAGAAAACCTTCATGTGCACTCACGTAACCACCTGTCTGTGCCTTTTGTGTGCGACCTAACACTGGTGATAAAGAAGAGCAATCAGAGTGTGCGCAGTTGCATCAGAGACAGAGGAAGCGTAGAGGAATAAGGTTAACTCTACGAAATAAGAGTTTATATTCTAATCCCCTTTAGTCATATGACCTTGACAAAATTAGTTAATCCTCTCTGAGATTTAAAGCCAGTACATTTTGATTGCTAACTGATATTTATCTCTTGACTTGATAAAGAGTCTAAGGCTGAAAATGAATGAATATGATTTTCTGACTCTCGTGATACATATACTCAATAAATATTTGTTCCCTATTTTTTTATCTTTGTGATTCAGATTCAGAAACCATATTAGGTGATGTGAAATTCTCTAAGGGAGACCATTTCTGCTTAAAGGTAGGAACGTCAGCCTCATATAGTAGCTAAGATTTTAATTTATGCTAAGTTTTAAAAACTACATTGATATACTTTATTCCACAGGTGTATTGGAATTTTTAAAAAGAAATTGTTAATATGAATTTTAATCCAAGATATTTAAGGGCTGAGTAGAAATATTCCAAGAAAAGGATTTTTTCCCAAAATAATGAGGCATAGCCTTCTCGTACAAAATAAAATAATAATAATAATAATAATGGGTAACATAAATTTCTGTACTTTTCAAATGCAAACAGGGTGACTTTTTCTACAGTATCAATTTTAGTGTAGGATTTTGGAAGTAAGGATATGGAAGTAAGAATGCATAATATGCGTAAGAAAATAAACAGATACACTGAGGAGTAAGAATGGGAAATGACCTTGAAAAGCAAGGATGAGACTTCTGATATTTGTATCAAGCTATTAAACTTTTCACCTCCCGGTTTCTAGGAATAACCAACAATTCTCCAGTTTTGTGTTTTGATGGAAAACTTAAAGAAAGATTTGTCTATGCCAAGCTTATTATCTGATCTAATTACCATAACAATTATAGAAGGTACAAATGAAGAATATAAGGCTTAGATGGTGAAAATAATTTTCCAAGATTATATAACCTATAATTTACAGAGTGGGGACTCTACTGAACTAGAATTAACCTTTTCCCCCCAAATACTGTAATTCCTTAAGTAAATAAAATTTTAGACAAAAGTGAGAAGTCATTTGAGCATTTAAATTGTGATGGGCCACAATCACACATACACACACACACACACACACACACATGCACAACACAGTGAAAGGAGGAGGAGCCGTTCAGGCATTTGAGATCATCCTGGTGAGAAATTATCAGGATCTGGACAAGTGTAAAATTTACCTCTTTACTATCTGAGGCTATGTTAATCTTAGAAGTATTACTTTTTTAAATAATGAAGTGAGTACCTCAGTTATCATCAAGGCTTATAAGATATATGTGAATAAGTCACACAGTTACTTCCAAAGATAACTCATGAAGGTGAAAAGATGTGGGGAGAAAAATAAGCCAATATTTTTAGCTTTCATATATTTTTAAGTGTACAAAGCAGTCAGTTTATTTTTATATAATCAGTGATGAAAGTAATGCCATCGAGCATTAGTGGAGGTTTTTAACCAGAATCATGTGCCATGTAAAGCTTTGGATGCAGTTTAAAGGACCAGAATGTTGGAGGATATTTAAAAAGGCAAACGCTCAGCTGCTTTTGTAAGAGATTTTAAAATTAAAGCAGCAAACTCTTTAAAGCATCACACAATGGGTAGAATAAAAAAGAAAGCTAATTAATCTAAATGATTTTATAGTTATACAGCCTTGTAATAATCTTCCATGGAGTTCATGACCACAGGATTACTAGACCTTGAGAAGTATTTGGAAAAGAGGTCAAAGTGGGAGCAAAAGCAGCCATGCAAAACTCAGCTGGCCTGCTGGGGCATGTCTGCGCCAGATACCCACTTCTGATCCAGATTTAGAAATAGGTAGAAAATAAGCTGCAGTGTACACAAAACTATGTTTAAAATATGTGTGCCTATGAATATATGCATGTATGTCTATATATTATAAGACTATAAAATAAAATGTACTAACCATAAGAGAGGATAGTTTAACAGCACATTTCAAAAACTTTAAAATATTTATACCATTTAATTCAGTGTTTCTATTACTACCAATTTATATTAAGTACATTGTGAAAAAGAAATGTGAATATTTATTTGTACTATTTAGTACAGTATTATTTATTGCATCCAATATTCCTATATTTTTTAAAATTGAGGTATAATTGACATTTATATTAGTTTCAGGTATGCAATATGATGATGCAATATTTGTATATATTGCAAAATAATTACCACTATAAGTCTAGTTAACTTCAGTCACTATGTAGAGTTACAAACTTTTTTCCTTGTGATGAGAACTTTTAAGATCTACTCTCTTAGCAACTTTCAAATATACAATACAATATCATTAACTATAATTACCATGCTGTACATTACATCCCATGACTTATTTATTTTATAACTAACTGCAAGTTTGTACCTTTTGACCCTCTTCACCCATTTTGGCCACCCCTATTTATTGCTTCTGGTGCCCACCTATCTGTTCTCTGTATCTATGAGTTCTTTTTTTCCCTCAATAATCTTAATTTTCAATAGTAGAGAAATGGTAAAATGAATGATGTAATATTCATAAAATAATGTGTACAGAGATAAAAACATATGCAATAAAAGAGTATTTAATACCCCGGCCAGTTTGGCTCAGCGGTTAGAGCATCAGCCCATGGACTGAAGGGTTGCAGGTTTGATTCCTGATCAAGAACACGTAACTGGGTTGCAAGTTCGATCCAGGCCCAGGTCGGGGTCTGTGGGAGGCAACAAATCGATGTGTCTCTCTCACATCGATGTTTCTCTCTCTCCCTCCCTTCCACTCCATCTAAAAATTAATGAAAAAATATCCTTGGGTGTGGATTAACAATAACAAAAAAAGAGTATTTAATGACACAGGTATAGAATAACAAAACATATTTAAAAATAATTTTATGCACCAATTGATAATGTATATGTTCATACTATATATATATGTGTGTGTATATATATACATATATATATGGTGAGAGAAAGAGAGACTAGTAAGAAGTACACCAAAATATTTAGCTTATATTATCTTAATGCTGGAGTTATATGTACTTTTTCTGTTTGTGCTATCAGAATATTGCCCTTTCTTATAAAATAAAAACCTTTGTGTATTATACTTAAAATGTTGTTTCTAAGTATCAACATTTGGGAAAATAGAGTCATGTCAGAAATGAATTCAAAGAAGTATTATAAACATAGAAAAATACAGTTTAATGAGCCTAAAATTAAGCTCTTAAAGTTCATTAACTGAGAGAAATCAGCAAGCTCATTACATTTCCTTAAGCTGCAAAGTATGTAAGTCTGAGTTTCTTTTCCTACTGTGCTTTTATTAAAATATTCTCTTTGATGTTCTTCTTTAATATATCAATTTTCTTTTAATAAATGTGTGTATCCACCAACACATTTTCATACACTGGCACATCATATTTCTTATTCTAAGGCTGAAATAAACACAGAGACCGAGCCCTGCCCAAGCAGCTAATTTGAGTCCCACGTAGTGGCTCCAACCCCTATCCCTGAGAATCCTTTGGAACGATTCCCTTCTATGGTGAACAATTTAGTACAAATTTCCCAACACCAGAAATTATCTTTGGTAATATTTTTAAAATTATAAAATATACTTATTAAAGTTATTTTGAAAAATACAAATGCTTTTATTTTATTTTTTATTTTTTAACTCATTTTTATTGTTGAATGTATTATGGATGTTCCCCACTTTTCTTCTGGATTGACCACCTCCTCCCCAATCACATCCCCCTCCTGCCTTCCCATGCTATTGTTGGTGTCCATTGGTTATGCATATATGCAGAGAAGTTCTTTGGTTTATCACATCCCACCCTCCCTCCCCCCTTCCCTTTGAGGTTCATCAGTCTAACAACCAATTTGTACTCCTTAATTCCTTCATCTTTTTCACCCATCCCCCCAACCCCCACCCATCTGGCAAGCAACAAAAAGTTCTCTGTATCTATGAGTCTGTTTCTGTTCTGCTTGCTCATTTTGTTTGTACATTCAATTGTTGATAGATATGTATTAATTGCCTTTTTATTGTTCATATTTTTGTTCTTCTTCTCCTTCAAGAAGACCCTTCAACATTTCATATAATACTGGTTTTATGGTGATGAATTCCTTTAGCTTTTTCTTGTCTGGGAAACTCTTGATATGTCCATTGATTCTAAATGATAGCTTTGCAGGATAGAGTAATCTTGGTTGTAGATCATTGCTTTTCATCACCTTGAATATCTCTTGCCACTCCTTTCTGGCCTGCAAAGTTTCTTTTGAGAAATCAGCTGACAGTCTTATGGGAGCTCCTTTATAGGTAATGGACTGCTGTTCTCTTGCTGCTTTTAAGATACTCTCTTTGTCTTGAACCTTTGGCATTTTGATGATGATGTGTCTTGGTGTGGACCTCTTGGGTTCATCTTGTTTGGGACTCTCCGTGCTTCCTGGATTTGTATGTCTGTTTCCTTCACCAAGTTAGGGAAGTTTTCTGTCATTATTATTTCAAATAGGTTTTCAATTTCTTGCTCTCTCTCTTCTCCTTCTGGCACCCCAATGATGCGAATATTGGCACGCTTGAAGTTATCCCAGAGGCATCTTACACTATCCTCATTTTTTTGGATTCTTTTTTCCTTTTGCTGTTTTGATTGGGTGGTATTTTCTGCTTCCTTATATTCCAAATCGATGATTTGCTTCTTGGCTTTACCTACTCTACTATTGATTCCCTGTAAATTATTCTTTATTTCAGTTAGTGCATCCTTCACTTCTGACTGGTCCTTTTTGATGTTGTTGATGTTCTCACTAAGTTCCTTGGAGGTCTCCTTAAGTTCCTTGAAGGTCTCACTAAGTTCCTTGAATGTCTCACCAAGTTCCTTGAGCACCCTTATAATCTGTGTTCTGAACTCTGCATCTGATTGATTGCTTATCTCCATTTTGTTTAGTTCTTTTCTTGGAGTTTTGTTCTTTTCTTTCATTTGGGATATGTTTCTTCGTTTCCTCATTTTGGCTGCTTCCCTGTGATTGTTTCTATGTATTAGGCATAGTTACTATGTCTTCTAGGCTTCCTAGGGTGGCCTATTGTTGTAGGTGTCCTGTAGGATCCAGTGGCACAGCCTCCCTGATCACCCCAGCTGGGCCCTCGAGGTGCACCCCTAGTGTGGACTGTACACCCTTCTGTTGTAATTGAGTCTTGATTGCTGTTGGCATGTCAATGGGAGGGATTTAGTCAGGCTGATCAGCTGCAAGGACTGGCTGTGCCCACCAGCCACTGGCCTCTGACCACCTTGGAGAATCAGCTGTGTAGGGGCCCACCACACAGAGCGAGGCTTACTTCATCAGGACTCTGGTACCCACTGAGTCTGCTCATTGAGTGTGTCACTTGTGGAGGTGGTTGGGTGGTGGTGTTTTGATGTGGTCTGAAGGTGTCCACTGGGTGTGCTGGTCTGGGGCAAGTCAGCCACTGCCTATGTTCTATCCAGGCCCACCAGCATATGCTACAAAGTGATCTGTCGATGGCTGCATCTTGTGCTGGGCTTGGAGTTGTCCAGGAAAAGCCAAGTTGTGAACCAAGGCTGGTTGCTTCTAGTGCCAGGCCTGGGGCCACTTAATAAGAGGTATGGGGCTTGCCGAGACCAGATGCTGCTTGTTTGAGAGATTTTAGGAAACTCTGAAGCAGGATGCAAGCCAGGCAAATCCTATGGTAAAGCCTGTAGTAACAGCTTGGGTGGGCCCAAAAGTTGGGTGGGGCGGGGCCTCAGGGAATCACCAGGGCGGGGCCAACAGTGTGAGCCAGGTTGCTGGAGTCCCAGATATGGCGGCAGTCTGCCTGCCCTGTGGGGGAAGGGCTCACCAAAGGAACATCAGCCTCCACCAGCTCCTCTGTCCAGGAGAAAGCTGCCGGTCCAGCCCTCGTCCTGAGGCCAAACAGCTCAGTTCTTCTCTGTATGTCTCTGGTGCCCCTCAAGCTGCCTCCTCTCAGAGCTCAGAGGGAGTGAGTCTGAGTAAGTCCCTGCGCGGGCCCTTTAAGAGGAGCTGCCTGGGGCTCCCACAGCCTCAGCCTCCCTCAGCTTCAGTTCCTGCTGGTTTTTCCAGCCAGAAGTGATGGGGACTTCTCTTCTTGGCACTGGAACTCTGAGCTGGGTGCCTGGTGTGGGACGGGGACCCCTCATTCCTCAGGGAGGACCTTCCCAGCCCAGGTGTCCTCCTGATTTTTATCCGGCACACATGGGTGTGGGACCAGCTTGTCCGCGCCTCTGCCCTCCTCCCAGTCTCCGTGTGGCTGCTGCTTTAATAGGACTTCCATTCAGCTCGATTTCAGGCGGTTCTGAATGATGGTTGTGTTGTATTTTAGTTGTAATTTTGATATGGTTGTGGGAGGAGGCGATACCACGTTTACCTATGCTGCCATCTTGACCAGAAGTCTACAAATGCTTTTTTAAAAGATAAATATTCTACCATTGAGAGAGAAATCCTGCTATTGTTGTTGTGGAAGAGAAGCAACACAGGGAAGAAACCCAAAGTGGTAACAATTTTATATTTAATTTAAGAGTGTGTGGAGGAGAAAGGGAAAGAGAGGTATATGGAGAGATAAAGGTAGATATAGATGTACAGATAGAGATAGAGGTGTGTGTGTGTGTGTGTGTGTGTGTGTGTGTGTGTGTGTGTGTGTGAAAGAAAGAGAGAGAGAAGGGGAGAGATGGAAAGAAAAGAAAGAAGTGTGAGACAATATGCAAAGAGGAGAGGAGGCAGAGACCTCGTTGGTTGGTTGATAATTAAATGAACAACCTATCCTAGAAATACGTTATATTGTTGACATAGCATAACACACATTGTAAAATATCCAGAGGAACACAATATCTAATACATTCTGCCCTATTTCTCTGTCTGATGTCTTATGAGTCATTGGAGAGAAAGACCAAGGGAAGGGAACCCCTCTTCCTGACTACTTTGCAGTGATTTATGAATAAAGGCAGTGGGGCTAGTGCCAGATTCAAACTGGATCTGACTTTGTTTTCCATGTCCCAAGCATTTTTGTGAGAGCCGGGGACAATGTACTATAAGGGAATTAGTTTGGAAATGGCGATGTTGGTCTTATCCTTTCTCCTTGAGAATAATTATTGTAAGAAATGGCTTCCCTCCATTTATTCTTACATCAAATATATTTTAAAATATGAAATTATTGGTTCCACTTTTTAATGTAAATATATATCAAAATATAAAGTTGTTTACTCATGTAGTTTATAATGTACAAATGCTACATTGACAGTTAATATTTATTTTATTATATTGAATTGAGTTTGAGTCTGGACTAAAAATTGAGAGGGGCCATGTGACCTTGTACTATTAGGAAAAATAAAAACAGATATAGAATTTAGAAGTAAAGAAATATGTTTATTAATTAATTAATAGCATTTTATATATACAATTTATGTAATTTATACATATATCAATGCCTATTAATGATATTTACATCATGCTATGCATATGAAGTAAAAGTCAAGGTGCTTTTTTAATTAGAATCTATGAAATAAAAATTTGATTTAATGTTAATGGGCTTTGAATCCATTTAAACTAAAACTTCACTAGGGCTTGGTCCAAGATCATGCACTGGACAAGAACATAAAATTGTTATTTTGACATGCTTTCTTGATCATTTGAATTTGACTTTTAAAAGTAATGTTTTAGGAGATTAAGCACACACATACGCACAAAAGCACAAGTTGAAACGTAAATGACTTTACTATTTTGAGAAGCAAAATTAACATGCCAAAATTTTTTTGTACTTTATTTAAACCTAAAGAGTTTGAACATTTTATTCATCTGTTTAGTAGGAAATTTATTGTTTCAGTAATAATATAAAAATTATAATAATTACCCAAATACTGATATAGTATATACAAGATCCCTATTTTATTATTTATATAAAATGAATGTTAAAATGTTATATAAAATGAATGTTTGATACAGCAGCATATCAATTTAGTGATTGAAGACAAATACATTTTTTATTATTTATAACATCTATAAATAAAATGTAGTTTTGTAGTAGTTGATATAATATCAGAAATAAAATATTATAGTTTTACTGTCTGTTTAGCTTATGCTTACTTAATCCACACCATCATCATAAATATTATAGGTATCCTATAATCAAATCTAATAATACATAAATAGTTGTTGCTATGTTCCACTAAAACTTTATTTATAAATATAGCCAGAGGCTCAGTTTTGGCCTGTGAGCTATCATTTGCCAACTCCTAAACTAGACACCTGAAACATATAATTACTATAAAACATAATCATAAATCATACACCATCTAAAGCAAAGCTGTTAGAACAGATGGTCCAGTTTTTTTCTATAAGATGTATTATTTTCCAGAGATAATGAAAAATATTGGCAATATGAATCAGGAACAAGGACTCATTGCCCTGCAGGTGTGGCTCGGTGGATTGAGCGACGTCCCATGGACTGAGAGGTCCTGGTTTAGTTCCCAGTTGGAGCACATGCTCAGGTTGCGGGCTCAATCCCCAGCAGGGGGCGTGCAGGAGGCAGCTGATGGATGTATCTCTCTCACATCAATGTTTTTATCTCTCTCTCTCTCTCTTACTCTCTCTCTAAAAAAAAATCAAATATATTAAAAACAAAAAAGAACAAGGACTTACAACAAGTAAAAGTTGACATTTCAGATATGAGTTAAATAAGAGTTTAAATGGAGGTGAGCAAAGGTTGGGGGGGGAGGGGACACTTGCAGTAATGCCAACATAAAAAATTTTAATAAATAAAAAGAATACACAAGGAAAAGAAGACTCAATAGATGGAAACAGTAGAATATTAACTACAGATAGAAAATGAACTAGTGCACTGGAATATCAGACAGTGAAATTCTCCTCAAAAGACAGAGCGAACACAAAGAGAAAGAAATTTTGCAAAGAACACATAAAAGATGTTTCAGATGGTTGTGGGCATGCATTGATATCTTGGTTACAGAGTACCAGAAAGCAATAGGGAAAACAAAATCACTGAAAAGAACACAATGTCTGAAAAACAAATAGTACTACATTTCCTGGAATTAAAGGAAGAAGAAAGACTTCAGGTTGCATGTCATCACAGATTGCCAAGGTGATAGCTAGGAAAGCCCATAGTAGACGCATAAAGAAATTTAACAACATAAATTTAAAGGAGAAAATTATACAGCTTCCAAAAATAACAAACCACCAACAAAGGTATGAGAATCAGATAGCCAACACAATGCTTAAAAGAAACTAAAACTTTATACATATACAATGTATAAAGTTAATAATGTAGTATTTCTCACATGTTAAAGAAGAAGGTTATAAAATATGTTTTAAGTGGAGCCAAATTGTCACTTATATGTCAGTGTAATAAAAATGAGCTAAACATTCAAAATTAAAAAAATTAAAAAGCAAAGAAAGGCAAGAGGGTTTAAAAGTAGAAAAGAAAATAGTAAGGAAAGAAACAAAAATAATACAGTAAAAATTGACAAAATTGATAAACCAAATATTTAAAGAAATTAAAATTAATCTGGCCGGTGTGGCTTAGTTGGTCGGGTGTCATCCTGTGCACCAAAAGGTTTCCGGTTTGATTCCTGGTAGGAGGCCTGCAGGAGGCAGCCAATTAACGTTGTTCACACATCAATGTTTCTCTCTTTCCCTCTCCCTTCCTCTCCCTTTAAAAATCAATTTAAAAAAATAAAATTAATAAATTAGATTCTGGAAACCCAATTGAAAAATAGAAGATGCAAATAAAAATGTAGAATGAAAGAAGTGACTTACTAAACAACAGAAATTTAAAAAATAATAAAAGGGCATTGTGCTTAACAATTCACTAATATGTTTGAAAGCTCAGAAAAAAAATATACATTTCTAGATTATAAAATAAGAAAATGGCACCAAAAAATTGAAAAATGAAAGAGCAAAATGAATTAAGGAATTTTAAATGGTAATTAAAAAACAAATTTCCCCCTCCCCAGTGTCCCAAGTTTAGATGTTTTTACTCCTGAGTTCTAACAAAGTTTAAATAATAATTACTTATATTATACAAATCATAAATTATGTCTAGCCTTTTACTTTTAATGATAATATGTAACTGTTTCCACAATTGGCAAATGAGATATAAGATAAAATTCATTTAAGAATGTAAATAAGAAATCCCTAATTAAACATTAGGTAATTGAATCTGATAGCACCTGTTTAAAAAACCAGGCTATAGTACAAATATTGATTGACACTATAAAATTCCGCCAATGTAATATACAAATCAGTAGACTTATCACAAGCATTCTATATAATAGAGAAAATTTAGTAATATGAAAAACAAACAAATAAGCATTACTCAGTCACTGATTACTCTTGAACATAAAATATAACATGGTCGATGCAACAAAGAAAGCAAAGTGGGAAACAAATGTAGTGTAAGGTTTGTAAAAATGGTCACTTTGGCAGAATTTATAGACAGACCATTTAAAACAAATAAGAGAATTCAACAAAGAGACATAATTCAATATAAAGTTACAAAAATAAAAGCATGTTTTAACACACACAAAAATCTGCAAAACATAAAATTTGACTGAATTTTGTTATTTTTGTTCATGTCAAACATCTTAGGGAAGGTTATCTTGCCTGGGATTCATGGTATTCAAATTAGAAAGTTTTTTTGATTAGAAAAGGTCAATGTGTTTTTGTTATTTCCAAAGAATTATATTACAGCTTATGGAAATACATATTGTTTTAACATTTATCCAAATTGTCATTTTCAAGCTTTTGGAATTACCAGGAAACAGGCCAGCTAAAGGTCAAAGGGATTGCTGTTATTTTTTTCTCCATTATTTTTTACCGAGGTACACGTGATTAAGTTGTTGCAAAAGCAAGAAAAAGATAATGTCAATCAGGGCAAACAAAGTAAGCAGGTGTATGACATGTTACAACTCACTGCAGTCTACTATGTACTTCTTTTGTGTTTTTATCCTTATCATCCAAACAAGCAGTGTAAAATACTAAGGCCAGAGCCTTATTTATCACAATGTTACTGCCATCCTTCACTAGGGAATGTAGGGTCTTTTGAAGAACCTTGAGTACCATTGGCAAAATCTGCATAAAGGGGGCAGTGGTGAATTTAAAATTAGAAGCTGGCACACTGATTTCCTTTGAAAGAAAAATAAGAGAAAGAAAAATGTGAAATTTAAAAAAAACGAATTCTATCAAAATTCTTGATATTTGAAAGAGTATGCTCCATTGTTATTGTAGGCAAATATCAATACAATAATTTTAAGTAGTTGACTGGCAACAAACAGGAAGAATAAAAGGGACTATTATTTAGCTTCAAGTTTAAAAATTTTTTCTTTTTAGACAATCATATTATACTCACCTCTCCCAAAGGATTTCCCATTTTAAGACCCAATATTCCATACAAGAAATATACAGATGTAAGAGCATGTAAAGTTAAAAATAAGAAGTACAGAATCTGGTACAGCTGGGGATAATTAGTAAAAAAACAACAAAAAAAAAAACACAACAAGTTTTCGCCAGAAATAAAAGGAAGTTGGGTAGACAGATTTTTCTTTAGCCAGGCTTTGGGAGATCCATGGAAAGAGAACATATTTACAACCCCTATCCCTTCTCTTTCATCTCATAGAATCTGGCAAAAGAAAATCCATTGTATAAAATTTAAAAATCACCAGATATTCATTATTGAATTGAGATTCTCTTAATGAAACAGGCCTGGTCCTATAACATTTCAGGAATCAGTCATTTCCGAGGCTCTCTACATCTTTCCAAGCCAATTCTGAAACACAAACATGGCATTTGAAATTCCTGAGCAATCACTCCAAATAACTACATCCTTTTAAATCTTTTATTTTCTGTGCCTGAATGCTAGGGTCTGATAGTGTAAGAGTGCTGTTCTGAAAGTACTACTTCAGTTAGTTTCCATAGATGCAAATGTTCTCCCAGGTTATGAACTTAATGAGATAATGATGGTTCCATGGAACTGACCTTATCATGATTTCATCCAAGTCAATAAATAGTGATCAGCATCTGCTCTGAGTCAGGAGGATGGATATCCAGAGATGTAGATTTTGCTAAGACTCATTTCCTCGTCTCAAGTCCCTTGCAGTTTAGCTAACAAGATGCAGGCTGTCCTTTTTCTGAATGATTAAAATGTTCCATTGGTTGGAGGCAGGTACATGAGAGATTGTTTTGACTTTATATCTATCATTCAAGGAGATATTTTACCAGTTGGTGAACTAAAAATATTTCTAATTGTGTGTTTCCTTCCCATTGCCATTGAAACAGTGTGCAGACACTGAGGAACTTAATAATGAGGATAACTGATTGAGCATATTGTGTACATATAAACCAGAATGTTTTTATAGATTTAAATGAGTCAAAAGGAGTTACGGCCAGTCTTTCCATGGACCAGAAGAAACTGAATTTGTTCTTCTGAAGCCAACTTAGATTTACAAAGGCTTGCATGTATTTTTCATTTGCTACTCATTAAATTGTGTATTAGCTAAAAAGGTTGAAATTACATTAATTTATGATGTCTGCACAAAGAATTTGGTCTTTGCTATTTTTTTTAAAGCTGAAACTATAATCTAGGTATTCAAACTTTATAATTCACGGAAGAACATTCTCACAGATTAACTAGAGGTTAATGAACAGCTAATAAGTCTGCACCCAAGTGTGAGATAAAGACATGTAAGATTTTTGTAATGTTTCCATTTTGAATCTTACTCTTTTTTTTTTTCCTTGACATCTTTCCCTTCTTGTATACTGTTCTCTCTCTTACTTCTAAATACTCCTCTTCCTATTGGATACATTCTTCCTGCTAATTTTTAATGTTGACATAAAGCCTATACCAGAGACATGGAAGTAGGAACAGACTGACAAACCTCAGAGGGAAGGGGGTGGGAGTGGGTTGGGCAGGCAGGAAAAGATAAACCAAAGAACTTATATACATATATGCATAGCCAATGGACACAGACACCAGTACAGTGAAGGCAGGGGTGTCAATGGGGGAAAAACAGATGAACATCTGTAATACTTTCAACAATAAAGATAAATTTAAAAAAGAATCAGGAGAAGAATAAACAAAAGGTTAATATAATGTTAATTTAGTGAACTGCTTAGATATGACCTCAGGGCAGTTAAACTTTGTATGCGTTTCAATAATTTAACACAAAAACTAAAACAATATACTAATTCTGTATTGTAATATTCCTGAATATTTTAATAAAGCATTTTCATATTCAACATTATTTTTAGACATTTCTAAACCATTTTTTTTGTATAGAACATCTTTGGTTATAGCTTTAATAACATTATTGTCTTTTTTTAAATTATTATTTCTCATTCTATCAATGATACTGGAAACAGACTCCATTACATTCTAATTTCTTGAAAATATTAAGAAAGAATGTATACATCTTATGTATATGCTCTTGGAATAAAATTACAGAGATCTTCAAAATTATACAAAGGCTAGTATAAAGCAATTGTATTTCTCTTCCATAAATATTTAGAAAGTGTCTAATTTGTGTCCATAAACTTGAAAGTTTCCAAACCCAGATGCTAATGTCCAAATATGCTTTTTTCATAAATTAAAATTGTCATTTGAAAACATTTAGTCCTTAATACATTTTGATTACATCAAAACTCTAGAACAAAAATCAAGTGTCTCTCATTCTAATTTCCAACAGGATCACAACTGATGATTGACATTTATTCTATTTTAAATCCACTAGTAGAACATTCCAAGATTAAATACTGCTTACTGTTGGGGAAATTCCTTTCTTTCTAATGCAGCAAGCATTCAGCCCTGATACATGCATGGCAAAGACATCCAGGTTGCACAACGATCCAAATCCAGCCAGTTCCTTGGCCCAGGACTCCTGAAAACTTTACGTGCTCCCATGGAACTTGGCCCTTGCCATGCTCTTTAAAACAAAATAGTCCTGACTAACTGAATTCCATCACTAAAGAACAACTCTGACTCCAGGCAATCACTCATCACCCAGGTCTTGTCCTTATCACCACCATTTGTCCAAAACAGGGACCTTGTGTCCTTTTGGGTCCTCACTTCATCAGGGACAAGTTCCAAATTTTAACCTTTTTGTATTTTCTCTCCCATCTTGGATACCTATCTCTATTAGTCATGTTAACGTGACTAACAGAATGTTTCGATTTCTTGCAATGTGACAGTTTACCTATAGCAATTATTAAGAGTTAGGTACATTTCCTTACATTCTCTCACTTTTAATGGAAAAGAGTTGGTCATTGTTTATAAAAGAAATGTGGCTGCTTCCTTAGTAAAATCAGCCCAGGTCAACTTCTGGTCCATAATTTATAATAAATAAATGACATTGTAGTTAGTTGTGTTATGATAGATCTTATTATTTCCATAAACAATTCTCCTTTATGGGAAAGAGTTTAAAAATATAAACTTCCAGCTCCCTATCTTAGTGAAATATTGGCCAGAAATATTTCTCTACCCTTTATCTTGATAGGCGGTCTAATTCCTCTCCTTAATGACTTGTTTGACCAATAGAATGCAGCAGAAGTTACAACCTTAGACCTCTGTGGCTACTCAGAAGAAGCCTCAAAGCTTCCACTAGATTTCTTAGAACGCAAGTCTCAGATTTTTGAGATGCCATGTAAAAAGTTGGACTATCCTGAGATCTGCTGCTGGAGAAACCACATGGAGTACCCTGAAACTACATGAAGAGTTTGACAGAGATGTGCAAACAGCCTCAGTTGATCCAGCCCTTGGGGATTTGAATCATCCCAGCTGAGGCCTCAAATGTTGGGGACCAAATATGAGTCATCTTTACTTACCCCTACACAAAGTGCAGATTCATAAGCAAAATCAATGATTGTTGTTATTTCAAGCCATAAAGAATTTATTTATGGGACAGGGAATGTTACATAGTAATCAGGAACCACAATGTCTTCTGTTATCAATTACTGGTTATAAGAGGTTACTGGAGCCATCATGAAGCAAAATTGTGAAGCAGGTAGAACTTCTATGTCTCCAGTCTCAAATGCCCATGCATATATTTTTCAACAATGACATTTCCTATTTACTCTGCGATTTAACAGGGACCTAATGTTCCCATGGACTGCTTCTCCCTGACTTTTCCAAATAAACCCTGCACTCAGAAAATGTAATCTTAAATTTATCTATTTTTATCCATTTGTAGTTGTGACTGGTAATCCCTATTTGGTTATTTCTTTAGGATTGATTCCTCCAGTCCACAAATGTCATTTTCTTTTCTCACCATTTTTATGTCAGTTCTGAACTCGATTACTTCCAGATTACTTTTGTTTATCCTACCCTTACCTATGCCATTCTCTATATTGCAGCCAGGAGTCTTTCCGATGTAAATCCCATCACTAACTGCCTTCCCCAATCCCTTATTCCCATACATCATATACCCTGCCACACACACACACACACACACACACCAATAACAAATAGTCTGAACTCCTTAAAATGTTCTATGTGATACTTAAAGAATTTGTCCTTGATTTTTTTCCAGCCTTTCTCACTATTTCCCTAAACTCAGCTGGTGTCCTAAGGCTATGTAATACTCATAGCTCCTCAACCTTAATGTGTGCAACTGTCTTCTCCAGGTCTCTGCAAAGATTTCTATCATGAGTTTCTTTACTCCGTAGAACTCACTAATTCTCTTTGCCTTTACTCATACTTTTTAACCTTCCAATTTCCCCTACACCTCAGTAAAAACAGCTATTGCAAGAAGACGTTCTGAACTCCTCTCTCTCAGTATTGACTATGTGATTGTTCTATTTAATTCAATAGAAGCTATGGATAGATACCTTTACAACAACCTTCAATTTTACTATTTAATTGTTGGTGTATCCTAAACATTTAAATTCTAGTAGAATGATTTATTAACCATTTTTTGTAATCCCAGTGCCCTCTGAATAGAGTGGGCAACAAAAGTCTCTTCAATGGATAAATATGTGAGTGAATGACTATTTTTGTGTGGCCATATTGAACTATATATTAACACAAAAATATATATAATTTTAAAATCAAAGTAATATTTATTTTATTATATTAATAATATTATAATTGCTAGAGTGTGTCATAAATTAAAAGATTTTAAAATGGAATTGTGTTGGATTATATGAACTTCCAGATTCTGCCCATCTGCAAAAATCATGCAAAAATTTTCCAGCTTTATCATGAGCTCACAAGTTTAAAATTTTTTAATAAATTATTTCCTCGAACTAGAATACTTGTTTATATAATAGATTAGCAATTTTCTTTAAAGGAACATATGAGAATTATATGTAGCTCTTAACAAATTAATAAGATTATTGGTGTTACTAGCATTTGCAGAATCCTCAGTGACCATTGCTGAGTTCCTTCAAATAGTAATCCAAAAATATACCTCACTAAAGTGACCCATGTCAGTGGCAGTAAAGTAGATCACGTTTTATGATTGCTACCAAATTCTTTCCGTTTTATTTAGTTACTTTGCCATCAGAAACAAGGGTGTCAATGGGGAGGGGGGGAAGGAGAAACATCTGTAACAAAAATAAATAAATTAATAATAATAATTTTAAAAAGGAAAACTAAGGACATCAAAGAAGTCAAGCAAAATATTCATCGCATCCGGGCCCCCTTTGCATGCAAAGGAAAGCAGCTGGAAAGCAAAATGGTACAGAAATCACAACAAGATGTGGACATGGAAGTTTTTTTCTGAAAATCTTACTGTTTGTAACCATTTTATGAGTGCATTGGAAAATCTCCTTTAGAGACTTAGAACATCTAAATTATTGATTTATTTTTTACATAAGCTGACTCAAATGAAAAGATGATTAAAAATATATCTCTTCTACATTGCTATCTGCAAAACGTCAGATATTGATGCTAGGTTGCACCTCAATGTTAAACCTTTATATGTAAATCATGGAAAATTCTGTAACAAAGTGAATTGTGGACATAATTGTTCTTGCTTATTCTATGGCTACACTTCAGGCAATAGTAATTCCTCTGGTTCACCCAAAAAGCTTTAGCAAGGCTGAAACCTCTTGCCAGAGAAGCACTCAAAATCTCCAGGCTGACTAACAACACCCTTTTCTTAGCATCTCCTTCTGCCTCATCACTCTCTCTTTTCCCCTCCCACTCCCCATCTTTCCTCCTAATGAAATGACTTGCTTAAACTCTATCAATACAAGACCCACAAAAATAAATCGAACAAGGTTTTTTGGGTACCTAGCATCTTCTACTATTCTGTAACTTCACTTGTACCGTGGTAGATTTCTTCCACACTACATTTTAGCCTGAATATCCACAAAGTCATCTTTTGTATTTTCTGCTTTGAAGTGCATATGAAGGGCTAACCTCTACAGACTTTGGCTTTGTTTTGTTTCGTTTTGTTTAACTGAAAGAAGAAACAAACACATTGAACAATCGGGCTCTGTATTAAGCACTTTTACAGGCATGATTTCATTTAATCTATACAATGTCATGTGGGGTAGGCAAATGATTATCCTCTTGGTATTACAGAGAAAAGGGAGCAGTTAAATATTTTGACCATGGCAACAAAGCTCATTAATAAGCAGTGGAACTTGGCAGTAGGACTCCAAATTCTGTTCTTAACTCTTAAAATACGCAGTGTGAGTGTTTTTAACATTTTTATTTGAAATATTTCTGTTCTTTATGTGTTTCCCCATGGTGCTGAGCAGTAAAACTTTACAATGCACAGAGACTAGGCCGTTTTCTTAAGGGGCAACCAGGGAGTGGGGATTAGGGCTAACAGCTTCCACTCCACGGTCTGAACGGAGAGAGGGGTCACAGATGAAAGACCATCCAGCGGATAGGAGTACAAAAGATGAGGAAAAAGAAGGTAATAATCCTAATTTTAAGGGAAAAACAAGGAAAAAAAAAAGAGAGTTTGCCTAGGCCTAAAGACTTTCCCCATTAAATAAAAGAAATAAAAATAAAATAAGAATAAGCAAAGTCCCCACCTTGTTTTTTATTCTTTTTCTTGAAATACCAAACATATTATATTTCTAAAATTATTTATTACTCTCACTGGAAAATGCTATTTAAATTAAGGCCATGACATGAATTCAATTCTTTACATGTAGCCATGTGAGAACGTGTATGTTCCGATTTCTTATATTGTCACCAATTCAAAATGCACATATACACACTCACACACTTACTTAAATTTAGTGGAGAGAAGAGAAAAATAAGAATAAATTGCAGTTCAAACATTTACAATTTTCTCATGACCTTAAATAATTTGTCACTTAATTATTTGACAAATTCTACCATTATTTGATTACAATCCAGTACATTTTTAAAAAATGTATTATTAGTATTTTTTAAAAATATGTTTTTATTGTCCAGCCAGTGTAGCTCAGTGGTTGAGAGTTGACCCAGGCACCAAGAGATCGCCAGTTCGATTCCTGGTCAGGGTAGATGCCCAGGTTGTGGGCCCGATCCCCAGTGTGGGGCATGCAGGAGGCGGCCAATCGATGTTCTCTCTCACCGATGTTTCTATCTCTCTCTCTCCTTCTCACTTCCTCTCTCTCTCTCAAATCAATAAAGAAAGGAAAAACAATTTTTTTAATTATATACAAAAAATTTGTTTTTATTGATTTCAGAGAGGGAGAGAGATAGAAACATTGATGAGAGAGAAACATGGCTGCCTCCTGCACACCCCCTACTGGGAATTGAGCACGCGACCGGGCATCTGCCCTGACCAGGAATCAAACCTGGACCTCTCAGTTCATGGGTCTACACTCAACCACTGAATCACACTGGCCAGGCTATATTAGCATTTATTTATGAATATTTTGGACTAATTAAATTAAGCTGAAGCTCATTGGGTATGTTGTAGATTCAATTATTTTCTATTAGTCTACAGGTGAGCTATTTTGCCCTGGATACTAGCTATTAGATGGTATTTGTAGTCAAGTCTTGGGACTCCCTTTAGTGTAGATATTACCTTACAAGTGGGATTTTTAACACATAAGTAATTTTTTCAAATGTGAGCCCTTCTTATATTCTCTTTGGTATCAAACCGCTAAATTGAGGATACAACCTATAATAAAAGCATTTTGAGTACATTTTTACCCAATGAAAACACACAAAAATTTGTGCTGACACAATTGTGATTTTTTATATATGAATTATAACATGAAGGAATAAAGTTTTAGTCTTCCTGCTACACTTTTGCCTTTTTTCCAATCCAGAATTATGGAGGAGTTTCAAGGCAATTAAGAGTGTTACGTGGAGCATTCAGGTGCAGCCTTGGAATTTTAAAACAGTTTAAAGGCATTTTGAATAGTAATATACAGTAATACACCTTTTAAATTCTACATGGACTTTAAAATCTTTCATGGAAAAGTCCCAAGTTACCACGATAAGGTAAAGCTCTGTTTTCTTTGGGGAATATTTTTGGGAGAAATAACTTAGTTTGATTTTTATGGAAAAAAAAAATCTAAATAGTACTATTGCTGTTTAAATCATGTCACATTTCTTTTTGTGGGTGTTTTGAAGTAAATGAACAGGATTATGTAAACATTACATTTTGGCTTCTCCTGAATGTTAGAAAGAGGCAGTGTGTAAGTAGTGACGTACATGGGCTTTACGTAAAAAGATTTTGCCATTTTTCAAGCCAGATATAGCTTTTGTATCAACACATGGGAAACAAATCTTCAGTCTTAGACTTGGAGAGAAAAATCGTATAATACTTAAATAAATTACGTGTATTTTAAGTTTGTTGAACAGAACATTGTATATATCTAATGCCACCAAAATTTTAATTTTATATGCATTCAAGTTAAAATAAGTACAGTTATCTGTAGTAATTCTGGAGGACAGAATCGTTACTTTGAGGGACCTGCTGATGCAGATATTTATAAATGAGAGTGGAGATAAATATCTGAACAGGTCATTCTGCCTTCCTGTGAAATAGCTGTTATGTGGCAAGTATATGCTAAGTAAACCAAGGTGTGAGAATGATTTCCATTTAGAACTTGGAATACTATTATATATAGATAGCAACTAAATCATGAAAAATATTTAATGGGGCTTCTTATGTTACAGTTATAAAGTCTTTCATCAAAGATGTGATCTTACTTTCACAGCAGGCTTCCATTCAAATATACAGGGTAGGGCAAAAGTAGGATTACAGTTGTTCATATGAAACATAATACAATAATTAATAATAATAAAACAAGAATAAACTCTGTGTTTTGCATACTCACAACTGTAAACCTACTTTTTTTCCACCCTGTACCAATCTCTTCTCAACTTTCAGCACACTTCTTTGGTTTTTTAATACTTTATCTTGGGTTATGTTAATCTTCCATTTCTATCTGTTTACGAAGACACTTTCAGTTACCTTCCAGGAACACCAGAAACCTTTCTACAGACTCTTGAAATATATTCCTAATTGCTTTCATGGTTGCTTATCTTGAGGTGGCCATGTAAGAAAGGGCCAGTGTCAGTAATACAGGTCATTCCTAGGGAGAGCTGCTAACATGATTCAGTTTGAGAGTCCCTTTTTGTGCATTCACACCCAAACTCTTAAGCAATGATGTCAGCATTGCCCTAGAAATAAAAAAAAAATTAAAAAATGTAAAGGGCATGCGTAAAACCCAGGTAGAGTTTATTCCATGAGATATTTAGACATTCTTAAAACAGGGTAGTTTTTTTTGGAGAAGCCAACAAAATGGATCTCCTAAATCCATCCCAGAGAAGTCCAATAAAGGGTCTTCCATTACTTATAATAGAATGAAACTCCTCAAATCATGTAAAACAACCATTAAAAGGAAATACATGTACCTAGAAAGCCAATTTTAATGGCTTTCTGCAGTATAGACCGGATGTCTGCTTCTGCATGCCTTTTTATCTCTCGGGTAATGCTGAAGTCATTGCTTAAGTCTTTGAGTGTGAATGAGAATGACCATTTCACACAAAATATTTCCAACCAGGCTGTCATCTGGCAAATAGCTGAGAATGCTTCTTGACATCTTGCTTTGCAGGGCAGCAATAATCTCTCACCACCTGTCAGTTCCACAATGTCTTGTCACCTGTCACTGGTGATTCCGGCAGTCAATAGCCAGTGCCTCTGTGATATCACTTCTGCCTGTTTGGAGTGCGACACTTCAAGCTGTCCTGTTGCTCAGATAGGGAATATGCTGACTAAAAAGAAATTCTAGAGGTACTGTTTACACATTGTCAATAGAGATACAAATCCAAACTACACAGACTGAAAATAAAGGGGCGGTGGGCATAATAGGAATCGTTTTTATCCTCAAGGATTATGTACATGCTCCACTGGCACATGCTCCTTTATATAAAAAGAAAACATTTAGCTTGTACAAAATATTAATGGCGCCATTGGGTTAGATAAAGAACAGCAAAGGAAACCGAGACATTTCAAATGATGCATTTTTAATTTAGCAAAGTTTGTTTTATTACTACAGAATATCAGGTGAAAATCAAACTGCTAATCAATGTTTTTCTCCTAGAAAGGAATAATCAATAAATAAGAGTTTTGAATACCATAACATATTGGTTAATGAGGAAAATATGTCTTGACTTTAGGTAGTGGTCTTGACATACATTCCCCCATCCCTTCATTCATGGAATTATTTCTGCCTAAGATTCACTGATGGGCCACCTATGAGTGAATAGCTACATAATGGGGAGGAGATCGTATGCGTATATTTTGAACCCCTTAGCTTTCTTCTATCTTCCCTGAGTACTCATGTTCTTATCCAACTACCTCTAAAATTCACATTTCAATTGTTCATTCAGTCTAGTAAAAGGATTATCCTCATACTCCCTTGTTTAAAAAAACAAAAAAACAAAAAAAAACAAAACGTAATAACCGTTATGGCTAGAGGATAAATCTACTAAAATTATACTTGAGTAATATAAAATTATGTTTATTTTAGTAAGAAATATTTCTAATCAAGTGAGATAGCATAAATGAGAGGTCTGTTTAAATCTAATAATTATCATAAAAGTATAAATGTCAAGCAGCAAAATCTTAATTACAAATCAACTTTCTCATTAGATTTGAAAAAAGTTCTTTGATAATTATACAGCCAATCTCACATAATGGGTTCATTCTAATTTTTTTATAAGTGAGGCACTATGAAAAATTTTCATTAAATTTTGAATTTAGTTATTTACAGATGAAGATTAATCATACATATCAATAAATGACCATAAAAACAGAATAGTTTTATTGTATGAAAATGTGTTGTATACATGTTATAACAAACATATCTCTTCTGATGTGTATGTATTTAGAGCACAAACAAACATAGATCCCTAAATGGCTGGCTCATGTATAAGCAAGTGATACGTCTGTGTCATAATATAAATTATATAGCTGAAAATGTTTTCTGAGTTTTCTCAAACTGCACTGAGCCAAGGCCAAACTTCAAATTTAACTTTAATCTCATCCTCTTCAAAGATTCTGTGCACATACAGTGGCAGGCCTGGAGTTGCTTGGCCCAGCCCAGCAGAACTTTTTGAGTTGGGTTCACCAACAAAAACTCTCCCCTGACCACTTCCACACATTTCCTAGTCTATGCTTGGTCCGAATTGAAAGTCCTAGTCAGATGGTACCTGAACAAGCTCCCACTAGCCTCTATTTCCTGGACCACAGAGACCCACAGTCTGTTCTCCAAAGTACTTTCTCTCATGGTCTTCTTACGAGACTTGGATTCAGGAGTAAGAATCATCCACATCACTTTTCCCCACTTTTTCTTAGGCAGACAATTATCCTCAGTACTTAAACACTCTTGGCAAATCCAGCATAGATTATTCAAGTATGACTGTACATAACATACGCATACCTATCAACAATATCGGTCATGTTTCAGTTTGCCCGAGAGTGGAGATAATGGGTCAAGTCCATTGTAATCACCCATTAGATAGGGAAAAAAAAAAAAGATAGATAGCTATAACACACACACACACACGCACACACACACACGCACACACTATGTTCAAGCAGTATATCAACTAAAGACATTTTTGTACTAATGATGAGAAACATTGTATTGTACATTATTTCACAAAACAAGTGTTTATTTAAAAAAACTGGGTAGATTTATTTATTTTTTACATTTTGCATGCTTTATTCAAAAAAAAAATATGCTGACACTTTAAAATTGCAGTCTCATTTTTTCCATTCTGACCTTACCACCCCTAACCATACATATAAATAAAGAAAAGAGAAAGACAGAGAAATGAACTAGGAAAGAGCAGTTAGGTGGAAAAGTGTTTCTTCACGGACGGATCTGAAGTCATTTTGAGTTCATTAAACATGAGGTATTCCTAAAGCAAAGTAGACATATTTAGTCTTTAAAAATATTAATTGTGATTTTTTTTCCTACATGACACTTCTGCTGCTTGTTTCCTAATCAGTGGCTAAAACAATGGGCCTATCAAAATACAGACACTTGGAAAAAGAACCCCAGGACAATTGCTCCTAAGAAGTTGTTACCTTCCCTGGAAGCTTCCAGTGAGCTGAGATATTCTCGCTGTAGCATGAAGGATACCCAGACCCAGGATATCATTCCTTCTGCTTGTCTTTCCATTCTCATTTTCCAGCCTGTTAAATACAGCAACTATTCAAATGTTTTTTGGACACTTTCATTAGCCATGGCTTCCAGAAGTTTGGTTAAAATAGTAAGTTAGCTGAGCAAGCAACATTTTGGCCTTTTCATTTTATTGGGCACACCAGTCACTTGTTGCCCCCCCCCCATTCTCCTAGCACCAGGATGGAGCCTTCCCTGGATGGGTATTCCACTGTCTGGCCAGGGGCCATTTCATTGCACGCCACACATCTGTGCCCTTGGAATCTGAAGCCTTGCCTTCCTGTCAGGGCATCGAGGATATTTCTGCCAACATCTGAGAGTTGTTTCTTTCCTTTCTGTCATTTTCTTCCTCCTTATTTTTTTTCTTTTTTCAGTTCCTGAGAACAGTCTGTGCTCCACATATAGCTGAGACCACTAGAAAATACAAGAATAGATTTGGAGGGTTTCAGCGATCTCCTAGCTCCCTTGCTGGCTGACTTTACGACTTTGGAGAAGCCATTTAAATTCTCTCAGCTCCTTGTAAATTTACCTACAAAATGAGGCTTATTATAGGACTGTGTAAGGAGCAAATAACTGGTATTAGTGTTACTCTTAGGTGAGAGGGACCCCCCATCCATGACTGGCCAAAATGTAGGGGCGGATGAGCTGAAGGGATCCGATTCACTATTTCAAGGCTACATTTTAGCTAAATTGTCCTCTTCTCTTCTCCAACTTGGTGTCATTACATTGGGATTTTTAAAGGCCAAGTAAAGACAATGAAGCCTTGTTAAGGCCCCATCTCCATTAAAACAGCAACAACAAAATTATGAATCCATCACAGTGCTTGGTTAAAATTTTAATCTATAAATCAACATTTCAGAACTCTTTGCTCTGTAAGAGACAGCGGTTGTACATGCTTATCTTTGCAAACTTAGAATTTAATAGCTTCTAATCTATGCTCACAACCTGGAAAATGTTATCGTATTTAAGGCCCACATGGAAAGGTACTTTTAAGACATACCAGTTACAGTTTATACACAAAAGTCAGTCCCTTTTTAAATGTCATTTCCATTAGTATCTTATATCAGAATTACAAGTGAAATGAACACACTGTAACCTAGTATTTTAAAAGGTTATGTTGAGGGAGTAGAAAGGCTTAAATTAATTTTCCCTGTTCTTATCCAGCAGGCCTTTACCTCAATAGGATTTCCTATAATTCTATCTTAATCCACGTCTTTACGGATGAACCAACCAGACCATAACATAGAAGAGCCTGCCGAAGTGGCGGCCTGCCAGCAGCCCTTTCTACCCTTTAAGAGAGACTTCAGCTTAATGATTGTACAGTGATCCGTCAATCAAGCAAGCATATCTTATGCTCTGCAAAGATCTATTTGTTTAGTCATGTGCAAACACTGCCCTAAAACGGTCAGATTAGCACATTAATCATTTACTAGAGCTATTCCATTTTTAAAACTAATGTTAAGAATAAACCATTTCAAGGATTTTTCTATATAAGCAATATTAATTTGGTATTTAAGAGGCATTGCACTGCTCATTTTATTGCTGCAGACTTTAAGTAGAAAATTATTTATCAGGTCTAATGGAATCCATAATTATATTTTTAGGACTATGAATTAGCCAAAGATAATAAAAGTATTTTCAAGCAATACTAGTTAAATGGAAGTATAAAATTTAAATGAAGGCTAAAAGCCCACACAATGCCACCTTGCCCTGAGCATTGCTTTATACTATTGGAAGCACATTATAGAGGTTCGATACGTATTTCCTAATGAACTATTTTACTGGAACTGTTTGTACTACAATCTATCCTTTCCCTACATTTTGGCTACTGTTGAGAGGCTTGAAAAATGTATTATTTATTTTAAGGTCAATAAATGATCATGCTGGGTAGAATGTAGATATTTGGACATCTATCACAGTAAATATTATTAAATTCATATCACTTAGAAATTTTAAGTCTAACTTGCAGCTTGACGGAATTCAGCATTGTTGAATTTAAAATGTTTTCACTAGAAAATGACCTTGGCTATATATATCATGGCTAAAAATACTCAAATGAGACCAGACATTTTTTTTTATCAACTAATGAATGAAAGGGTTGATTCCAAAAAAAAAAAAAAAATTATCTTTTTAACACTCTACACAGGACTTAGAAAATGCAAAATGTCTTATTTAAATTTGAAGACTGGTATCTACGTCTATTCATATGAACCTTTGTCAGAGTTTGAATGAATAAAACAAATGAAAAATGTTTACTTCTTATCTAAACATTATTACCAAACCTCTGTTAAATAGACTCTTAAGAAGCTATACAGTCACTGGACTCAATCACTTGAATGTTTACCAAGAAAAAATAAAAATGTTGCACTCTGTGTATTGTGAGAGACTTTAAAGTATGAGATATACTATATTATAATTTATTTAAGAAAATAAAACTAAAGTACAGAACAATATATTAACTCTGTGATGGTAGCCTAGGTGAAATGCCTTCTACTTCAGTCTATGAACTAAAGATCTCCTAAGGAGAACTGCTCAACGTGTCAAGAGCTCTCCTACAAACGAAAATACCTCTGCTCCCATTACCTAAAAAAAAGATAGCCTCTGGAAGATTTGCTCTGAATTTAATGTCTGGGCAAATCCTCAGTCTCTACATTTTTATTGAAATATCAGCAGGTAACATCGCAACCTAATATAATTAAAATAACAGAAGTTATTCAAAATAATTTCCCTGAACTCTCTCCCAGGGCCATTTATTTATTTATTTTAAATATGTTTTTATGGCATTTTTAGAGAGAGAGGAAGAGAGAGATAGAAACATCGATGTGAGAGAGAAACATCAATCAGCTGCCTCTTGCATGGCCCCTACTGGGGATCGAGCCCAAAACCCAGGCATGTGCCCTGACTGGGAATCGAACTGGGACCTCTCAGTCCATGGGACGATGCTCAATCCACTAAGCCACACCAACTGGGCTTTCGGGGAGTCATTTAAATTTCGGTATCTTTATATATAATATTCTTTCTATTAATATATCTATCACTCTGTCTATTTATCTATCTATCCATTTGTCTATTCTTTCATCTAATATCTATACATCTGTTTTTGTTTTCATCTATGTATCTACATATTTATCAATCTAAGTTCAATTAGTCAATGGTTTAGCCTCAACCATCACTTTCAATCTTTGATTTTCAATTTCTACTTTATTTTTATCCCCAAGTAAACTTATTCAAAGGTTTTTAAGATACTGCACTCAATTTCTACATTTTCTATACTTGAACTCTTATACCCTGAACAGTTATTCTAAGAATTCTGTAAATTCAAATACAACACATATTCTAAAATTTCATTGAAATTGACATTTGCTCCCTTTCCTTGGTATTGCAACTTATTTCTAAATCTATGCATATATATTATATAATTTTATGCATGTATTCATTCCATTTGTTTTTGAGCTATTTGTGAATTTGTATTATTCTACTAATAAATGGAACCTTCCTTGAAGGTTAGGTCTTTTGCTATATTCTTTGGCTTTGTATGTCATATAATGTCAAACACAGAATTTTGTAAACAGTGGGAATTTAGTACATGCTGACTAGACAATGTAATTTATGTATGAAAATTAATTAGAAAAAAATTACAAGTTGGATTGTGTTGCTGGAGCAACCTAGATTCAAGAAAAATCACGAAGGATCTCTGATATTAATCCAGGAACATGTTGATATAGACTTGGCTGAATAATGGAGATGTGAAAATTGAAAAAAAAAATTGTGAATATACAGTATTTCCAAAAATAGGATGGGATTACATGACAAAATAGATCTACAGAATTAAGGAGAGTAAAAGAGGTTTTGCTAACTTATCCAGCCTGGGAAACTGGTTAAGTAGCACCACAATGGGTAAATCAGGTTTGGGTAGGTAAACCATATACCGCTGCAATAACTAGGTTCAGTGATGGATGGAGTGTGGGCTGAAAGGAGGCAAGATGGAAAAGGCATGTGATGAGAAGCAAAGGACCCAGGAGGGAAGCTGACAGAGTTCAATTACTGTTCAAGGAAAGCTGAGAAAGGGACATGTTTTCAGAAGGAGTAAGTGATCAATAATAAAGAAGCCAGATGGAAAGTGATCAAAAATCTTGAACAGCTTGGTATTAGCAAAAGGTGATCACTGCCAAGCTCATGAAGATAGTTTAGCTGAATGGTAGCATTTTTATCTCCTATTATTAAATATATTTATATTTAATATAGAAATATAATTTATTAACTAATAAAGAAAAGATACTGGATCTTCATTTTGTAGATCCATTCTGTCATGTAATTCCATCCTATTTTTGGAAATATGTTATATATATGTAAAACTTATCTCCCTTGGCCTTTTTCTTTAATGTATGACTTTTCACATGAAATATTCTTCTCTAGAAGCCAAATTATAAAATTTTATATATTAAACTGGATTGTATATGAAATAATATTAAAATAAAACTGGTTATATATGACAAAATTTAATATTTTAGTCTTTTATTCATGCTCTGAAAAGTTTAATATCAAGCAATATGGGTCCTACTTTTAATCTCATCTCTGAATTCTGTCTTGGAGTATCATTACATATAATGTTTAGGTGTTCAGTTTAGCTACTTAGATTTAAAATAAGTGACTTGAAATAAAAAGAACCTAGCAAACCAGAAAAAAATGACTATCACTTTTGATAATTGGCTTTTTTGGTTTGTTTTAATTTTTTTTGTTTTTTATTTTTTGGTTAATTCTCCAATGAGGCTCACTTGAACATAATAGGTAATTTATGATTTTTCCTTCTCATCCTCAGTCCATTACTTGGGTACCACATTCACAAGAGGCCCTCTTCTTCCTGCTTTGAATATCTAAGATTGCCTAACCACTTAGTAATAATTAGACCAATCCTTTTGAATCAGCATGGCTCAACTAAGATGATAAAGAGTACAAAGGAATTAGAGCATCTCTCTCCAATAAAATATGAAAATTGACTGCACCTATGAGAGAATGGAAGAAATTATACCCACTGGGTGGTGATAATTTTGGCTAGAAGAGCTATTTAGTACCATTTATATTTACAAAACAGCTAAACTTGTTACCAATAGGCTGTGTACATATACAGTTGACCCCTGAACAATTCAGTGGCAACTGGCCAAAGGATTTGGAGTCAGAATACCAAGTCAGGAATTCGAGCACAGAGGAACCAGGTAGAAGTGGGGACTTTTTAAAAAATAAGCCATAGGAGTTAAACCAGTTTCAGGCAGGGCAAAAGTTGAATTACTAAGATTGAAGCACCAGGTCAAATATTTACTATTAGCAGGATTGATTTAATTAATCATTGTAAGACTCGTGAAAAGAGATACATCCCTAAAGATGGTAGTAAAGCCTAAAGATCTGAATGAAATAATCCAGCAATTGGAAGACGAGAAGCAAGGTGGCACGAAATGAGGAGCTAGGACTTGAGTGGATTTGGAATAGCCAAAGTTCAGTCAAGTTGGTCAGCAACTGTACAGAGCATTGCAGAACATTTGGGCTTCAACATGCTGTTTAAAATTCATCTGATAATTGTTTTTAACTATAAAATAGCAATATCTTAAATATTTTAGAGAAGTAGAAATTGGTTATCTTCCCCAGATATATTTGCCTTTTTTTTTTTTATTCTTTTAAGTTAGTTCTTTAAGAGATTTTGTTATCCTAGACAGGAGTATTATTATTAGTGCAACATATTTTGTGGAAAATCACAAACAGTGAATGCTTTCTCATTCCTAAAATAGAAAGTATTATACATATAAAGGTTGGTGGAACTTATATATCTACCACATCTAAATCTACTTAATGATAGTATCATTTGACACTATGGATGCTATATAATATGTACAGTCATAAACACACTCTCACATACATTGTTTTTTAGTTATATCTTCTGCACTAGCTATCCCTTTTAAAAACCTTAGTAATAACCTGGCCGGTGTGGGTCACTGGTTGAGCATTGACCCATGCACCAAGAGGTCACCAGTTCAATTTCTGGTCAGGGCACATGCCCAGGTTGTGGGCCCTATCCCCAATGGGGGACATGCAGGAGGCGACCAATGTTCTCTCTCATCGATGTTTCCATCTCTCTTTCCTTCTCCCTTCCTCTGTCTCTAAAATCAATAAAGAAAAAATATTTTTTAAAAAAACCTTAGTAATGTACCCCCACTGACACAATTTTCCTATAATTTCAATTTCTATTAAACATTAAATATATCACAATTTATAAAATTACCCAGAATATCAAAACCTATAATAATGTAGGTTTTGGACATTCTAAAGAGATTCAGAGAATCTTATATAATCCAAAATTCACAGAGCATATAATTTTCTCCATAAAATATGGACTAGACATAATAGAGTACCACAAAATCAAGTCAAGATGTAGAAGCTTGGCAGTTCCTTTGCATACTTTCGAGCTAATTCCTACAACTTCTTATAAGAATATCACAGTTTCTCTTTCAAATTAGTGCCTTGGAAATTTCAAATAAAACTCTGGGGCCTTTAATGACTAATTAAATGGCAAACGAGGAATGATCTAAATCTGCTGTACAGATTTTTAAAGGCAGTTTGAATCTTACAGTGCTTTCCTTATCAATGCTACCACTTTTTAAAAATAATGCCTGTTGCTTCATCCAAAATGTCCTTTTCTTCAATATATTAAAGATACATATTTGGTGCCTAATTTAATAATACTAATATAAGGTAAAGGGAATTTTCACTGGTAATTAGCACTACCATAAATTTTGCTTACTAATAATTTTACTTTTTCACCATTTATTAAAACAACTCATATAAGAAGAAACTAAGATGTTATAAAATCAAAGGAAGATGAATGATGTTAATGTTAACAGAATTCCAAAAATGCATATAAATCTGTACTATTATGTATGTTTTTATCATTAAGTTATATCATGGAAGGAAAAAAATATCAAATACCATACAAATATGAGTTGAGGATTTGTTCTTAGCTGTCAGTGCAAATATATTAACTTATCTCCTTTTCCTATTTTATTATGTGACAGCTTGATGAAAGCCTCAAAAATTCCTTCACAACAAATGAGTTTTTAACAAACTACTAATAATTAAACTTCTCATAATTGGTATAACTTATTCAATGTTTGTATCACTCAACTTCCTCAAAATTATTTAACTAATATTTAAGAAAATGCTAGTATTTTCTACTTAGACTGAGAGTTGTCAAATTAAATGCATATAATTCTCCAATCTTAAATTTCTCTTCAGGGTAGAAATACCATCTTCACTTGATATATTTTATTTTTAAATTTTACTGTACTAAGTTACATGATTTATTATATTTTATGTTTAACAACTTTCCCAGATCACTGGCCTACTTAGAATATCGTATATCAGTGACCTTAAAATATTGTTAGTAATCAAAGTTGTCCTAATAATTATCTTTTTTGTGATAATAAGAATTATCATATATAACACCTCATGGCAGAGGCTGCTAATAACTCACCCAAATCCACACTTGTTTCTTCTTCCTGAGCATATGGCTTAAGCATATTTCTCAGCCTTCCCTGAGATTGATTCCTAGCCTATGGAATGTTATACCAATTCTGAACTTGGCCCATAAAAACATCCCACAAGTGCTCCTCCATATTCTTTCCCCTTCTAACTTTCAGGATCCAAGATAACCAGGATAACATTGGAAGCTACATTTTGAAGATGGCACAGTCTCATTTAGCCTAGAAAACTATATGGAGGAAGGTTGTCCAGCCACTCTGACACTCTCTTTCCTCCTTGGTATTAATGAGCAAGAGATACTTTTCATTGAGCTATTATATATATGTGTGTGTTTGTGTGTGTGTGTGTGTGTGTGTGTGTGTATTTATTCCAGTACTTAGCATGAGAATAAAATTGGTGACTTTGAAATATACTTTGTATTCAAATATATCCTAATAAATCATTATTGTGTCTTCTATAAGAATTACCAAATATCACAACATACATTTTATATGGATTCATATAAAATAATAATGTAGATATTTTTCTTAAAAGGGATTCTTGAAATGGCTTCTTCAATTTAGAACTACTCAAAACTCATGCCTGTTTATCATACAAGTGAAAAAGAATGAAAAATTGACTTAATTTTCACTAGATTGTGTTCTTTTTGTGTGACATAGGTAAATGGCTCTTGAGGCATTGCTGAGACATGCTTCCTCTTTGACTTTGTCTTCAAGGCTCTGTGGATATAAAGTGAAAGTGAGACCACTAATGGAATTAGCTCAGTGTATTCCTGAGGGGAGAAAATCCTTCTTTAATTTCCTCAACTGCCTCTGACAATGATGAGTTTTAAAACTTCCCAGCATTTACCTCTTGCCTACAATGTAGCTAATGCCCCTGGGTTGGCTCTAGACTTTCTTTTTTTTTTTTTTGTCCTTTTCCCAGCTATGAACACACACACACCCACACACACACACACCTTGCCTTAGTCTTTCCTTCCCACTTTTATTGGGACCTATGACACACCTGCAAAAACTCTTAGATCAACTCCAGTAATCAATCCACATTCATGTAACCCTCCAGACTATTCACAATGGAAGGCCACTGGAGGCATGCAAGATTAACTTCTCCCTTAAAGCATAAGGAAACAAGACACCAACATGTCAGCTGCAGAATCACAAAAAAGACCCAAATCCCATGCCTTATAATTCAGTACTCTTTCCAAGTCACTGTAAAACTTTCATACATCCCTGGTCTTAGGACCAAAGTATTTTTTGCTTATATGTTCAACTAAGTTTGGTAGCTAGCGAACCTGAATATAAAAAATGAAGAGACAATTGAAGACTATTAGATATGGTTCAGATGAAAGGAAGCAAGTCTGGCCCACTTTCACTCAGAAATTCAAAACATAAATCTAACTCAGTTCAAGAACATGACATTAAATATCAACATACTGAAGAGAGAGAGAGAGGGAGAGAGACCAAATACACACAAGAAAACCAACATGTTATCTACCTTAAAACACTACATATAGAGCAAATCTCATCATGTTTCTTACTGATTTATAACTTCTATACATGGTTCAAGATAAAAAGCTACATGTATGAAAGATAAGATCTGTATTTTATCCCAAAACTCTTTCTGGCGAGAAGTTATTGCTTTCAATAACCCTGCTACCTAAAACCATAGAAGGAAACAGGTACTTCCTCCCTTGTTTTATTTCTTAAAACTTCCCACTAATCTTTTAATTAAAAGTGAATGATAGAGAGATGGAAAGTGAGCAGGAGAAGCTGAAGAACACAGCTTCCTTATGTATTTGTACAACCCTAATCAGTCTGCACATCTCTCAGAGAGCTCGGTATTAATTACATGGAATCTAATCCATTCTACTGAAGCTGAAGGAGTCAACTACCGTGGTTGGCTCTAGTTCATCATGATTGTAGACACAGGTTGATAAAATATATAACCTAGGAGAGAAACTTCTAGAAAGGTATTAGAACAAATTTGGACTTTAAATAATGAAAGATCTCTAGTTTTCCTAGAAGTTCCTGAACAGTGCATGTAACTTAATCTTTCTCTCAATTCAATAAGTTGTCTTAATTTTAACCATAAAAGTACTATTTTGATAATTATAAAAATATCCAGGCACCTATAATGCCAACAGGTTTTTTTTAAGCCAAGAAATTAAAGTGAAAATAACACATATTTCTCTATATATAACAATGACAATATAGCGAGTGCTCACTCTGTGCTAGGCACTCTGCTAAGCATGTTTCATAAGTTATTACAGTGATTGCATACATATTGCAATTTTACTTTTGAGGAATAAAAGCGTCTGATAGCTCACTCACATTTAAATATCTCTTTAGGTGTCTAATACATATAAGCCATGGATTCTACCATTATTCTCTGTTTCTCTCAACCCCCTCCTGTTTTCATATGCTTCCCAGCCCAACTTATATTTCAAGGCTTTAGATTTCTTTCTACAAATATTTCTTTCATACTTATAAGTGCTTATACCCTTCTAGGTGCCTGGGTCTTGCCAGTGAGCAAAATAAGCAAGGCCTTTGTCCTCATCAAGCTTCCCTCATTTCCTGACTTCTAATCTCAATTCTCTTGCCTTGATCCCTTCCTCTTGCAAGTCTGACAAAATCCCTACCCGGATTAAATCTAATTTGTGACTACTTCCTACTTGTTACCCATACATGGTAAAAACTACAGTAATGCTTGCCCGACTTCACTATAAATTAATGACCAAGAACATAAGATGGGCTATTGTTGGTTACCACTAATTGTACATTTACATTCTTCTTTGATTTTTTTCACTTTCTTAGATGATTTTCAGTCTTTTTCCTTCCTCCATCCTGTACCTACTAACATCTATTTCCATCTCACTTAATGACCTTGGTTTCTCTTTTACAAAGAAATTAGTAAAAATCAGAACACGGCTATACAAACCTCCACATGAATACCATCATTACCTGTATCTGTCTCAACACTTGGCCTTCCTTCCTGCCACTGAAATATTTTTTCCCATGCTTCTATCCAAGGAGACCCTCTCCTTGACATATATGTACACACACACAAAACTCCTCAAATCTGGTCCTGCAGGCTCTCAACTTTGTGACTTCACCATGAGAGCTCCTTCCAAGGCCACGATTGATCTCAAGTTGCTAAATTCAGTCCAGTTTGTGGTTCTCATCTTACTTGGCCTCTGAGCAGTGTTTGAATTATCTAACACTTTCTCTTTCTTAAATCACGCTTTCCAGATGAGTTCCAGGACACCATTTCCTTGATTGTTCTACTCTCCAGAGATTTTGCTCAGGTTTCTTTGCTTGATCTTTCTTATATCTCCAGCACTCTGAACTTCAGGATGCTCAGAACTCAGTCCATTGATATCTTCTCTTTAAAAGTCACCGTCCAACTGAAATCATCTAATCTCATCTCTGATGATTTCCCAATTTAGATTTCCAGTTGAAATGCCTACTCTAAATATTACTTGGATGCCTAAAATGCATCTCAAATTTAACAGGTTGACATTTGGTCTTCCCCACTTCTCCCTCCCTTCAATAAAAGCTTGAGTCATCTTTTTAGTCATCTTTAATAGCAAATATTTTCTTCCACATGCTGCTGCAGAAAACCTAATGTTATCCTTGATTTATCCTTTTGTCTCACACCTACATTTAATTCCCCTCCAATAACACTCGTGCCAAACCATCATCGCCTTTTACCAGCATTACTGCAATCTTCTCTTAATGGTCTGCTCTGTTTTCACTTCCCTTCACATCAATTCTTAACAAAACAGCCAAGATGATCATTTTGAAATGAAAGTTAGATCCTCTCTCTCTTTTGATATAAATCCTCTTACTCAGAGTACAAGCCAAATCTAACAATAGTACTACATGATTTCCATTTTATCTCCTGATCTCATCTCCTACTACTGTCCTCTAACACCATTCCAGATACCCTGGAATCCTCCAGCACACCAAACTTGATTCAGTCTCAGGGCCTCTGCCTGAAACATACTTCTCTCTGAAAGCTACAGAAGTAGAATATTGGCTGAAGTCATCAACACTTACTGCTTTAAAAGATATACCACACATCATCTAAGTAGTGTAACATGATAAAGTTTATTCGTTTTTTTATGTTTTTTGTTTTGTTTTGTTGGTTGGTTTTGTTTTGCTAATGTCACAGTTCAGTGGGAGTTGGGAACCACCTCTGGTTGCTAGTTCTCCTCAAAGAAGAGACTTCAGTTACCATTGGGCAACTCCACTATCTTTTTTTTTTTTATCCTCACCTGAGGACATTTTTGCATTTATCTTTAGATAGAGCAGGAGAGAGAGAGGGAGGAGGAAGAGAGAGGGAGAAACATCGATGTGAGAGAGACACATTGACTGGCTGCCACCCACACGACCCCAACTGGGGCCGGGGACAAACTGCCACCGAAGTCCGTGCCCTTAGTGGGAACCAAACCCGGGTCTCTCTGGTCCACGGGCTGATGCTCTAACCACTGAGCAAAATCGGCCAGGGAAACTCCACCATCTTAGTGTCCTTTAATTTTGGTCACATAGAAAACAGGAGAGAAAGTAAGGATCGTTGTGTAATTGTGAGAATTTTGAGGATCTGGCCTGAAAGTGGCACATATCTTTTCTTTCCACATTCCAATGGCCACCATTCAGTCACACAACTAATATAACTACAAGGGAGAAAAGTGTTCAGAAGCACAGATATAGTGTAGATATTTTGGTGATCCTCAAGTCTCTGCTACATTGGTTCCCTTTCTTAGGGAAGATCCCTGAAGCTTTCCCCGGCTACGCTATTTGAAAAAGCAACACCTTCTAAGCCAAATGCTGCCAACTGTTCTAAAGACCAGAAGGCAATATGGGCATGGAGGAAGCAGTATGATACAGTATAAGCCAAGAAATGCCAGTAGTTGCCCGAAACTAGAAAAGGTAAGGAACACATTCTTCTCTAGAACCTCTGAAGGAACGTTGAGCTTCCAGACTATGAGAAAGTAAATTTCTGTGATATAGGCCTCCAAGCTCACGGTAACTTGTTATAGAGGCAATAGGAAACTAATACACAGGGGAACGTGAATTAAAGTCATAATTACAAGATGATGCTCAAAATGCATACATAAAAACTGCCTCTTGCATCAATATTAATTCTATATGAATCCTCATCAAATTAATTAGCACTGTGACTAATAAACTCATGGGAAGAAAACTTATTTGGGCAATCCTTCACTAATCATTCATTCTTAGAAAGTGCTTTATAATTTATAGTCTTTTCACTTTATCGATGAAATTAGACATATTTTAGGAGATTATATTAGCACTTCATAAGTTATTCGCTAAACAAATAATTTTTGAGATATTACATATGGGAGCCAGGAATAAGTCTATTTTCTTTAACATATTTTAGTCATTTTCTAAACTGCACTGTTCTGTGATCATAAATTATTGTCAAATAAACATAATTAATTGCTCCTGAGAAATAAAAAATGTGTATGCCTTTAGGGTGAGGGCTGAGCATGTAGAAAGATTTTCTTCTTTAATTAAATGAAAAATTATGGGAGGAAATTCTCTCCTTCTCTTTCAGAGGATGTGGTCATGATCAAGACTCCCCGAATACCTGGAGCTTCTGCAGCCACATGGACTTGCACAGAGCTGATACACTGAGTACAGCAGAGGGCACAGATGGATCCTACCCCTGAGCTGTTGAAACAACCATGGAACAACCATGCATACTTGATACAGTTCATTTACACTTTTGGTTGTGTATCAATTATTTGAAACAGAAACTCTTTCAATTTAGGCAATGATCATTATGATAGGACCATGTAATGTTAACTGCTTCTGAGTAATTTATCTACTCAATGACAAAATGATACAGTAAAACCCTTAGTCATGTTGAGCAATTAACCAGGACATGATTAAATCTACTTCAGATCCCAGAGAAATAACATGGAAACTGAGATATTAAATAGCCTATCAGCAGTTTGGGGACTTTCTGTTCCACATAAGGAATCAATTTGTGTTGCCACAACGGTGATTTCAGTTGATGCCTTTATTGAGCACTGGCAGTGCTCTCTAAGTGGTACACTGAAATGGACAAATGGGCAGCAGTGTGTTTGTAAAGAGCAAATGTATCCTTGGTTGGCTTGGTCACTACTTTCATGCTGGTAGCAGAATAAACTGAATTTCCTCTTTTGTAAGATTGTTCTGAAAATGGAAAGCATCTTAAAATGTTGGCATATAGTCAATGAAGTGGTGATCGCAAAATATTTCATATTAAATTAACAGTTTTATAAATAATGGCATCTTTGAATCTATGAACTACATGAGCCCCACCCCAGACTGACTGCTATGTTGGCTCTGTATCTACTAACTTACAAATAAAGAGCTTGTGTGTGGAATTTTGCAATGAACAAATATCTAAATATGAGAGCAGTTAATATTTCTACTGATTCTTTAAGTAAAGCTAAAATTAAATATTTTGCACACTGCTCTTACCTTTTAAGAATACATGAGCTCACGTAAGAAAATTAATGATTCAACAAAAGATGGTATTAATGAATTGATGATTTATCTTAAAATATATTTATTGTCATAGTTTTGTAACACATAAAATTTCCAAAGAAAATAGCATTGTTTTCTTGTATTTGAAGTTTTCAGAACTCCTATAAAGGAATAGTTGAACCTTCTAGGTTAGGGCTATATGGTTTATATCATTAAGCAATAAAAATGTTTTGAAATTTATAGTGTGAAACTAGAAATTCAGTCTCAATTCTGTAACGTATTAACTTAGCCACTCCAATCTCCACTTTTGCATATGCTTGGAATAATCATGATGACATCTTACCTTCAAACGTTGTTTTGGGGATCAAGTAATAAAATATGTGTAAAGTCTTTGTAATTGCTTATGTTCTATAAACATATGTTTTTTATGTTCTTTAGTTTTTATGACTATTGCCAAAATCATAACCATGAAATAAATGTGGTGAGAGTTGATGTCCTATTTATAGTGAGAAATTGAGCAATAAAACTGTGCTCTGATAATAGCATAATAATAACCAAATTGGAAAAATAAAAATATTTACAAGTACCCTATGATCTTTATAAAACAGTTTTATTTTTTTAGTAAGAATAAAATAAATCAATGAATGTAAATTCTCAGGCTGAAATTTCAAAAATAATTGGAAATGGTCTCTGCCCTTGAGGACATGGCATTATAGTGTACAGACAGATAAATGCTAAGCTGTGAGACAGAAGAAATAAGGACAATGACTATGAAAGTACAAAGAATAAATGCTTCATCAGAGAGATGGAAAGTGCAGGAGCAGTTTCCTGAAGCTAAGTTTCCACGGTTCTTCCTGCCTTGCACAAAATAAAATTCTTATTCTCAACTCATACGTGTTCAGGTTGAATTTGGTGCTATTTAACAGGGATCATGTTATACAAAATTTTAAAAATAAAAATGAGAGCAAGTCACAATCCACACCTCCTTTTTTCACCAACACTGTAAACATTCATACTCACTCATATGGCTCCTCAAAATTGTGTTTACTTCATTAAATAGGCATATTTGTGTTCCTAAGTAATTATGTACAGATATCTTTTTTCTTTATCTTATTAAATACCTAATTAATTTACTCATTCAAATACTTATTGAGCAAATACTATATGGCAGACAAGAAGATACAGATATGATGATGAACAAGATAAATAATATTTGTCTTCAAAGAGCTAGTAAAGCAGTGTGTCTCAAATTTTAATGCTCACTCACATTATCGGGGGACCTTTTATAAAATTCAGATTTTAACTGAGTTCGTTGGGCTAGGATCAAATAAGGTCCAAGGAAATAATGATGCTATTGGTCTATGAATCCCTCTATGAGTAGAAAGGTATTTAAGCATACAGCAAGTAAACTAGTAATTATAGTCCAGTGCCTTGACGGAGACAGAGAAAAAATGATGCAGAGAGGTCAGTGAGATAGATGGAAAGAAAGATATGTCTTGAAAATAGATCTTCTCATGTAAAATGTTTAATAAATAATAAAGATAGATCACAGGTATATGTGGAAAAGTAGGAATATCCACTAAGTATGTTACAATAGCTATCAAATATATTCTCATTTAAAACCATTTAGCAGCCCAGCCAGTGTGGCTCAGAGGCTGAGTGTTGACCCATGCAACAAGAGGTTGCCGGTTCGATTCCCTGTCAGGGCATATGCCCAGGTTGTGGGCCCAGTCCCCAGTGTGGGGCATGCAGGAGGCAGCCAATCGATGTTCTCCCTCATCGATGTTTCTGTCTCTCTCTCCCTCTCCCTTCCTCTCTCTCTAGATCAATAAAGAAAAAAAAATTTTTTAAACCATTTAGCAAAATATATCCCCAATGGATTTGAGAATTAAGCATAATTAGAAATCATCAGAAACATAGTAAAAGTATAAGTGAATACTCAACTAATCTAGAGTTGAAAAAGAACTTTTGAGTTATTAGAGGAATGAGGAAAATCAGAAAATAAAAAACTCAGTAAGTTGGCAATAAAACGTAAACATTTATGTGTCTTGAAAAGTGAATGAAAAGGCAAGTACCTGTTCCTTTTACTCTCTCTTCATAGAAACAGTTACATCCAGACTCTGACTAAATAAACTCATTTATTTATTAATCTCCTCCATCGAGGGTAGATTAATCTTAACAAAACCTTTATCTTCCTTGGCTCCTATACACACACTTGAAATCTGCAATGACTACATGGCCAGTACTACATAGCAAGCACTGAACTCTTGACAATAGGACCTAATTTCACCTACCTTTCCACTATATTCTACCACTGCCTGTATGGGCTCCTCACTCTAGCACTTTAATGAATTAGTTTTTCCTCCATTGTGCCTTTACTATACTGTTTTCCAAATGGATGCCTCTACTTTCAGACCCAACACTGCATCCACGTGCAACTCAAGTTTTATCTTTTCTGTGGTGTTTGGCCAAACCACTAACCAAAGAGGTATTTTAGACTTCTTAATTTCACAGTACATGATAGCTGTACTCACTTTAAGGAATTAAATAGGATGCCTTGGTTTGAAACCATGTATGTGAAAGTTATCTAGTCAGTGTGAATGTCAGAGTTTATTTAGAGGACAGGAAGTATCAAACGCTTAGCATAGGACCTCACATCTTTGAGCTCCAAATCAATAACCACTGAATTAATGCCTAGTTCTGTGGATGGGATGCTCACCATGGGGCTTTAAGTATTTTTAAGAGCTTTGCTCATGTCTTTTTCTAAACCATCTAACAATTTTAGAATATTTATACCAGGGTTGGTATATACAGGGTGAGGAAAAAATAAGTTTACAGTTCTTCATATAAAAATAATACAGTGATTAATAATATCATACAAGGATAAACTGTTTCATGTACTCACAACTGTAAACCTACTCTTGCCCCACCCTGTACAATCATTGAACCAAGATGTCTCAATGAATTCCACTGATGTTCTGTATTTCATAAAATTAGGTAATGTTTACATCACTAAATTTGTCTTCCTTCATATTATAAAGAATCACTGCATTTGTAACAAAAATTGTAAATTCCTAACAGAATTTTAGAGTTTGGCCATATTTTAGCATTAAGAAAATTTAAAAACCGTATCATAGTATATTAATCTAAAAGGTAGAACTGTTATTTTTACAAATATATTACTTTTTTATGAAGAGATTAATTGACTTGCCTTACAGAAAATATTTCTCACAATTACTTATTCTCTATTTTATGTATACATGGATACAATGTTCATTATTCAGTTCTTTTACAAAGGTTTCTTCATTTGTCTCTTACATGGTTTCATTCTAAGATGGGATAAGGGCTAACATAGTCTCTGAGTTTTTACATGAATAAGTATGCCAGTATTGCCATTTTGTACTTGGATAATAACTTGCATGGTTATAATATTCTTGAGACATACTTTCCCCTTAGAATTTTGTAAATGTTGTTCTATTATCTTCTGGCATACCATTTTTCCATGAAAGTACTTGAGTCCAACTAGATTTATTCCCTTTGTAAGTTCTTGGACACCTAATGAATTCTTTCTTTATCCTTGAAATTCAATCACTTTACCAGAATGTCATGAAATCAGTTCTTCTAATGAATTTCTTGAAAACAGCATGCTTTTGATCTGTGAGAATTATTTTCAATTTCGGAGATATTTTCTAGTGTTATGTAATTTTTTAAAAAATTACATTTGTTGGATTTTCACTTCCATCACACCATTTATCTTAATTTTGGATCAATATTTCCTATATACTATGGACTTGAACATCTTTCTGATAACTTTGCCTTTTCCCCCTTCATTTCACTGAGACTACTTCATGGCTGTTTTTTTTTTTTTTTTTTGGTTACTATTTTTACTTTCCACACTGTCTAATCTGCTTCCTTCTGTTTAATTAGCTCTGTAATGGTGTCACTTTAAAACTCTATTTACTTAATTATACAATCTCTCCTTTCAGTTCATTTACACATTTAATCACCTTATATTTAAAGACTTCTCTCATTAAAATTACATTCTCTTTAAGTCTTTCTATAGCATGAAATATTTGTGGGAAACTTTCTTCTGTTTTTCTCTTTCCGTTGTATTTTCTCCTAGAGTTAATTCTGTTGTCCTTTCTGTGCTTTATGCCTAACTTGATTTTTGCTTTAGCATTTTGCATACTTTTCATGTTGACTCCATGGTTAATGTGGTCTTTATTAAGATGTTTTACTTTTCTACATAGAGTGGGAAATTTTTGTTTATACTCTTCCCAACTTACCTGAGACTTGTTAAAATTCTTTTTTGAATTTTATTAAATATATTGGGGTGACATTGGTTAATAAAATTATATAGATTTCAAGTATAAATTCTGTAATGCATAATTTGTATATTGCATTGTGTTCACATAAATTCCTTCTGAAGACTTTATTCAAGGGGTGACAGTGGGTATTCTAGGCATATTTTTATAGCCTAAAAGCCCATAATATAGAAGAAAAAAATCAACCGGATGCATTAATGGCTTGGGTTCAGAATTTAATCTCTGAATCATGATCAAGGTTAGGAAAAATTCCTAAGTACCTAGTTATCAATGTTATAAAAACTCATCTACAGTCCAGCCAGTATGGCTCAGTGGTTGAGAGTCGACCCATGCACCAAGAGGTTGCCGGTTAGATTCCTGGTCAGGGCACATGCCCAGGTTGTGGGCCTGATCCCAACTGGGGGGCATGCAGGAGGTGACCAATCGATGTTCTCTCTCATCGATGTTTCTCTCTCTCCCTCTCCCTTCCTCTCTCTCTATAATCAATAAAGGGAAAAAGATTTTTTTTAAACTCATCTACAAATTAATTATAATGTCTTTCTAAGACATTTTTCCCTATTAATAAATAATAAAATGTTTTTCCTTAAGTTCATTTTCAAATTACTTAAGTCATATGGCCTGTAATTGTTTATGTTACATTTATGCTTAATATATCCTATCAATGCCAGTTTGGTCTATATTCTAAAATATTTCATTTTTGTTCACTCTCATCATTATAATAATAAAAATCTGAATAAACTAAAAATAAGTAACTTTTCTTGGACTCATCAGAGAGTTGAGTTCACAGAACTAATTGCCTCCCTGATATTTGAGGAGACAGGCAAATGCAGAGACTTGACAGTAGAGATCTGCTTGCTTGAAGCAGAAGCCATTGGAGCCATAAACTGGTAGGAACATATAAATGACAATTTCCATGAATCACTGAAGTTTGGTTATGAGATGAGTAAGAAATTCTTGAAGGCCTCAGTCTTAGGGAGATGACCTGGAATTTCCTGGGTTGTTACCTCCTTTGCCCACCATGCTCTCACATTCAAGAGTCAAGAAAGATTCCTTGGTATGTCTAGTATGGGAGTGGTGAGGAGAAACCGTTTTAAAAGCTGACCAGAGCATTTGCCATACCAAAGACCTACTCTTCAGGGGGAAGACTTTACCCACGGGTTTATATGACATTTCCCTATTTCTAAGTCCCTTTACCTGTTCTCTCACCTAAGAGGTAGAGGATACAAGAAACACTAGTAAAGGTCACAGCTCAGGGACAAAGGCTCAGCCCACTGAAAGACTAAGCTATAGAAGATGATAGAAAGCTTCCTTTCGCCCTGGCCAGTTTGGCTCATCAGCCCTCAGATCAAAGGGTCACAGATTCGATTCCCAGTCAAGGGTACATACCTCAGTTGCAGGTTCGATTCTCAGCTCCAGTCAGGGTCATGCGGGAGGCAACCAATAAATGTGTCTCTCACATCGATGTTTCTCTCTCTCTCTCTCTCTCTCTTTCTCCCTGGCCCTTCCTCCCTCCCACTCTGTCTAAAAAAATCAGTGGAAAAAATATCCTTGGGTGAGGATTAAAAAAGAAAAGAAAGCTTCCTTTCTTCTACACTTTACAACCACAAAAAGAAGGCTCCAGTATAATAGCAAATAATTACAGGTAAAAAAGCTGGAAAATTTAGACTGTGTCTGAGGAGGCTTTCTTAGTGGAGTCCTAAGGCAACATATGAGACAAAATAAAGTCACTAGAGAATGAGTGCCTGTGGCATCTGTAGCTACAGCAAACATTATATAAAGACTAAATCCTAACAAGATTATCATAATACTTCAAACTAAATGCCTTTTACCTTGCTCCTATTATCAAATGCATCACACTGGTTTTTTAAAAATTACAAAAAATTCTAAAGGTAAGAAAGAAAGTTCAGTCTAAGGACACAAAACAAGCATTAAAGACCAGACTCAGATATTACATATATTTGGGGATTATTATACAAGACTTTTAAAATAACTATAATTCATGTGTTAAGATTTCACAGAAAAAGTAAACAACAGAAAAGATGGATAATATAAGCAGAATAATGGAAACTATAAGAAAAATCAAGTAATACAGAGAAAGCTCACAGGAGCCCACTGAAAGAGCTCCTAGTGCCCAAAGATCCAAATTTGAACAACAAAATAGTACTGGATTAAAAAACAAAGTATTTAAATAAATAAATACCCATGAGCCCATGCTGATATAATGGAATAATTGAATGAATACATCAGTGGAGAGAAAAAAGACAAATCTCTCATTCCAAAAATTCCAAATGTTCCTTCAAAATTTTGTGATATAACCCCCACTCTTTAAGTGTGGGTTGCTTCCTTCCCAACAGAACAGCATGGAAATGGGTAATAAAGAGTAATTTACAGCTGCATAGTATTCCATTGTGTAAATGTACCACAGTTTTTTATCCACTCATCTGCTGATGGGCACTTGGGCTGTTTCCAGATCTTACCTATTTTAAAAAACTCTGCTCTGAACATAGGGGTGCATAATATTCTTCTGGTTGGTGTTTCAAGATTCTTAAGATATATTCCTAGAAGTGGGAACAATGGGTCAAATGGCAGTTACATTTTTAATTTTTTGAGGAACGTCTACACTGTTTTCCTTAGTGGCTGCACCAGTCTGCATTGCCACCAGCAGTGTACTAGGGTTTCTTTTTTTCCACATCCTCCCCACACCTGTTGTTTGTTGATTTATTAATGGTAGCCATTCTGGCAGGTGTGAGATGATACCTCATTGTCATTTTAATTTGCATCTTTCTGATGATTAGTGACACTGAGCATTTTTTCATATATCTCTTGGCCATTTGTATATCCTCTTTGGAGAAGTGTCCAAGCAAAATAAGCCAGTCAGAGAAAGACAAATATCACATGATCTCACTGATATGTGTAAACTAGTGAACAAAATAAACTCATGAATAAAATAGAACCACAGGCATGGAAATATGGAACAGACTGACAAATCTCAGAGGGAAGGGGGGCATGGAAGAGTAAGAAGAGATTAACCAAAGAACTTACATGCGTATATGCATTACCCATGGACACAGACAATAGAGTGATGAAGGCCTAGGGCAGGGCAGGAGCCAGATGGGAGGAGGCAATGGGGAAAAAAGGGAGGGAAAATCTGTAATACTCTCAACAATAAAGATGAAAAAAAAGAGTAATTTTCAGAGAAGAACCTGAAAATCACCACATCAGTGTGGTGATTAAGATCAACATCTATAGTAAAAAGTCACATTGATAGTATATACCTTTGATATGATGCAATGAAAATGATACTTTAACTCTAATGATCTTACTTCCAAAAAATCTATAACCAGTCAAACCATGAGAGAGAAAAAAGCAGATAAATTGCAATAAAAGAAAATCTTCCACAAATACTTGACAAGTAGTCATCAAAACTGTTAAGGTCATCATAAACAAGGAAAGTCTGAGAAACTGGCATAGCCAAAAGGAACCTAACAAAGTATGACCACTAAAGGTCATATCCTGAATGGGATGTAAAAAAGAAAAAAATCATTAAAAAAAAAAAAACATTATGGACTTCAGTTAATAATCTATTGATATGGATCTTGAATTATAACAGATGTACCACATGAATTTAAGCTATTAACAATAGAGAAAAGTGGGTGTGAAGTATACGGGAAATCTCTGTACTATCTTCACAATTTTTCTGTAACTCTAAAACTGTTATATAACGTCTATTTAAAAATAATTTATTTTTCCTGAGTGAAACATGTAAACTGTAAAGGAATCATTACATTTGCTTTCTTTGGACTATCCATCACTTTTATACATTTACCTTCTATTTACATTATAGAAGGTAAAAACAAGTGACTTTAATATGGATGTGTTAGTTTAATTGTATGAAATTTTCAGTTGCAAATTATAATTATTATCAATTTCAGTCATAATACTATCTATTAATTGTATATATTTATCTATTAATTATATATCTAGAATTGAATATATATATATACAATCTTCCCTCAATTTCAGTGAGAATTTAGGTGTGTGAAAGTACCAACTCTGCAGTCAGATGGCTGAGATTCTAAAATTCTAGCTCTGCCAGTTACAGGCTCTGTTGTGGGAAATTCACACACACACTGCTTTCCTTCAGTTTCATTATGTCTAAAATCACAGTATCATAGAGAGGCTTAAATGAGATGATAGATAGAAAACCATTAAAACATTGTCATATAGTAAATAAACAGTTGAAAGTGTAATTATTAGAAATTATTACTTGGACTTGTAAAATTGTTGGTTGGCAACCTCAGAAGTTTCCCGGGTGAAATTCAAAACTGGCCCCATACATGGAGGGCAAGGAGAGACTGAAGAAAGTGGCAGACCACTCCAGATTGGTAGGTGGCAGGTTTAATAAGCAAAGGAACTTGCTTATGAGGCTTGTTCTGGGTTGCCACAATGATCAGAGCTCCATACCCACCCACCAGAATCTTAAAAGTTTATATGGAGGCCTTGACTTGGTAGAGTCACATATACCATCCAGATGGTCTCCACAACACCTTCCTTTCTCAAGGCTATGCCCTTGAAATGGCTACTCTCATGGTAATAATAGACATGGTACATCCTTGGCAATAATCTATATTCCAAAGACAGGGGAGAGAGTAAGGAGCCTTCTATTGCATGAGTCTAGCTCCCAGCTCAACCAGTGGTCATGTCCTCTCAATGACCTCCTTCCAACAAAAATCTGCCACAGAGAAGTAAGGACTGTTCTGGTTTAAAGAGAGGTCAGAATTCTGAGAATGGAAAAGAAAGCCATCTTATACTTGAAAGAAAAGATATACATCAAAACACAAGCTTGTATCACCCTTGTACTTTGTTGTTGTTGCTGTTATTCTAATTGGGAATTGAATGTTACACAAAAGTTAACGTGATAACACATACCATAGTTTCATCAACTTTAATATAATTGGAGAACAGACATGAAGACAAACCTTCATCCTGACTTTCTTTCAAGAAGAAGCCATACTTAGAGTGGTTTAAAGCAAAGATTTGAAAAATGGATAGGAGCTTCCTAGGTAGATATCACATCAAGATGATTCAAAAATGGTAGAAACTTAATTAGAGGAGATAGGAAATGAACAAAAGAGGGATAAGAAGAAGAAGAAGCAATCATGAGCAGTGTGAACAATCCTAATCTCTGTACGTGTGTGTGTGTGTGTGTGTGTGTGTGTGTGTGTATATATGTGTGTATATATATATATATATATATATATATATATTATATATATAATGGCTTTGATCCCTTATGAAAAAAATCTATTTGCAATTAACCAATTATAAGTAAAGCACTAAATAGGGAAGTCTAATCTTGTTGAGGAGTTTCTATTGCAACAGTAGAATTCTATGTATATCTTGAAGAAAATCTATCACCTATCTATCTATCTATCTATCTATCTATCTATCTATCTATCTATCTATCTATCTATCTACCTACCTATCTATCTATCTATCTATCCATCCAGCCATCTTCCTCCAAAGAGGGGAAAGTAAGCTATCTTATGAAAAAAGCTCAGAGAAAGATAATGCACGCATGAAAACACACTCTCCTACCTATTGGAGAGAATGTCACACTGCCTTTACATTCAAAATTTTGTTCTGATTTTTTCGCAAAAGTGGAAATAGAATGTTATGCAAGAGTTATCATAATAGCAATAACACTGAGTTTCCTCCAATTGAAGAAAAGATAGAAAGACAAAATTTTGTCCTTATTTTCAAGCAATCAGAAGCAGTACTTAGGGAGTCATGTGTGTGTGTGTGTGTGTGTTTGTGTGTGTGTGTGTGTGTGTTTAATGATTTACACTTATATACATTAAAATTTTGTTTATCTAGAATGAGTAAAAAATGATATTTTTGTGTCAACTAAATATTCTGATAAATTCAATGTTTCATTCATCTGTGAGGTGTTCAAGAGAGTCAAACCACTTTTTTTATTTTTTAATTAATTTATTTTTTAAACTCATCTTTATTGTTGAATGTATTACAGATGTCCCCTCTTTTTTTCCCCATTGACCTCCTCCTACCCAATCCAGGCCCCCTCCTGCCTTCCCCACACTATTGTCGGTGTCCATTGGTTATGCATATATGCATAGAAGTTCTTTGGTTTATCTCACCCAGCCCTCCTTCCCCCCTTCCCTTTGAGATTCATCAGTCTAACAACCAATTTGTACTCCTTTTTTTTTTTTTTGTAGGTGCTCCTAGCGGGAACCGAACCTGGGACTCTCTAGTCCGCAGGCCGACACTCCAACCGCTGAGCCAAACCGGCCAGGACAAATTTGTACTTCTTAATTCCTTCATCCTTTCACCCATCCCCCTAGCCCCCACACATCTGGCAAGCAACAAAAAGGTCTCTGTATCTATGAGTCTGTTTCTGTTCTGCTTGCTATTGTTTGTAGACTCAATAGATATGTATTAATTGCCTTTTTATTGTTCATATTTTTGTTCTTCTCTTTCAAGAAGACCCTTCAACATTTCATATAATACTGGCTTGCTGGTGATGAACTTCTTTAGCTTTTTCTTGTCTGGGAAACTCTTGATATGTCTATCGATTCTAAATGATAGCTTTGCAGGATAGAGTAATCTTGGCTGTAGGTCGTTGCTTTTCATTACCTTGAATATCTCTTGCCACTCCTTTCTGGCCTGCAAAGTTTCTTTTGAGAAATCAGCTGACAATCTTATGGGAGCTCCATTGTAGGTATGAACTGCTTTTCTCTTGCTGCTTTTAAGATTCTCTCTTTGTATTTAACCTTTGGCATTTTGATGATGATGTGTCTTTGTATGGACCTCTTGGGGGTTCATCTTGTTTGGGACTTTCTGTGCTTCCTGGACTTGTGTGTCTGTTTCCTTCACCAAGTTAGGGAAATTTTCTGTCATTATTTTCCCAAATAGTTTTTCAATTTCTTGCTGTCTCTCTTCTCCTTCTGGCACCCCTATGATGCAAATGTTGGCTTGAAGGTGTCCCAGAGGCTCCTTACACTATCCTCATTTTTTTGGATTTTTTTTTTTTTTTTTTTTTTTTTTTTTTTTTGCTGTTCTAATTGGGTGTTTTTTGCTTTCTTATATTCCAAATCGATGATTTGCTTCTTGGTTTTACCTACTCTACTATTGATTCCCTATAAATTATTCTTTATTTCAGTTAGTGCATCCTTCACTTCTGACTGGTCCTTTTTGATGTTGTTGATGTTCTCACTAAGTGTTTTGGAGGTCTCCTTAAGTTTCTTGAAGGTCTCACCAAGTTCCTTGAGCAACCTTATAACCAGTGTTTTGAACTCTGCATCTGATTGATTGCTTATCTCTATTTTGTTTAGTTCTTTTCCTGGAGTTTTGTTCTCTTCTTTCATTTGGGATGTTTCTTTGTCTCCTCATTTTGGCTGCTTCCTTGTGATTGTTTCTACATATTAGGTAGAGCTGCTATGTCTCCTAGGTTTCCTAGGGTGGCCTATTGTTGTAGGTGTCCTGTAGGATCCAGTGGCACAGCCTCCCTGATCACTCCAGCTGGGCCCTCGAGGTGCATCCTTAGTGTGAACTGCACACCCTTCTGTTGTAATTGATTCTTCATTGCTGTTGGCACATCAATGGGAGGGATTTACTCAGGGTGTTAGTTCTTCTTTCAGTATTTGGTAAAACTCCCCCATGAAGCCGTCCAGGCCTGGACGGCTGGGAGAGTCTCCATTACATCTTCAATTTCCTTAGTTGTTATTGGTCTGTTCAAGTTTTCTTTCTCTTCCCCGTTCAGTTTTTGGAGACTATGTGTTTCTAGAAATTTGTCCATTTAGCTTAGATTGTCCAATTTTTTGCCATATAATTGTTCATAGTATTTGTTAATGATCCTTTGTATTTCTGTGGTGTCAGTTGTTACTTCTCCTCTTTCGTTTCTGATTTTGTGTGTTTGGGTTCTCTCTCTTTGTTTCTTGGTGAGTCTAGCTAAGGGTCCATCAATCTGGTTTATCTTTGTGAAGAATCAGCTCTTTGTTTAATTGATCCTTTGAATTGGTTTTTTTTTTTTTTTTTTTTTTGGTCTGTATGTCATTTATTTCTGCTCTGATTTTACTATTTCCTTCCTTCTATTTGCTCTAGGGTTTTCTTTTTGTTTGCTCTCTAGTTCTTTAAGTTGTGAAGTTAGATAGTCAATTAGAAATTTTTCTTGTTTCTTGAGGTAGGCCTGTAGTGCTATGAACTTCCCTCTCAGAACTGCTTTCACTGCATCCCATAGATTTTGTGTTGTTGTGTGTTCATTTTCATTGGTTTCCAGGAAGTTTTTTATTTCTTCCTTGATCTCCTTGGTAACCCGTTCATTCTTTAATAACATGCTATTTAGCCTCCATGTGTTCAAATGTCTTTGCATGTTCTTGTTGCAAATGATTTCTAGTTTCATGCCATTGTGATCTGAGAAGATGTTTGATATGATTTCAATCTTCTTGAACTTGGAGAGACTTAGTTTGTGTCCTAACATGTGGTCTATCTTTGAGAATGTCCCATGTGCACTTGAGAAGAATGTGAATTCTGCAGTTTTGGGGTGTAATTCTCTGTAGATATCTATTAAATCCATTTTATCTGGTGCTTCATTTAGAGTCTCTGTTTCCTTGTTAATTTTTTGTCTAGAGGATCTATCCAGTGATGTCAGCGGGGTGTTGAAGTCCCCTGCTATAATTGTATTGCTGTCAATTTCTCCTTTGAAGGACTCCAGAAGATTTTTAATATATTTTGGTGCTCCTATATTGGGTGCATGTATGTTTACCAAGCTTATATCTTCCTGTTGGATAGATCCTTTCAATATTATGTAGTGGTCTTCTTTGTCTCTAGTTATGGCCTTCATTTTGAAATCTATTTTATCAGATATGAGTATTGCTACCCCAGTTTTTTTTTCCTTTCAGTTTGCTTGGAAGATTTTTTTCCATCCCTTCACTTTCAACCTATATGAGTCTTGTGATGTGAGGTGCGTCTCTTGTAAACAACATATATATGAGTCATGCTTTCTTGTCCAATCAGTTACTCTGTGTCTTTTGATCAAAGCATTCAATCCATTTACATTTAAGGTGATTATTGATATGTACTTATTTATTGCCATTTTGGTTTATTGTGGTTATATTTTTCTTCATATTTCTTCTACTAATTACAGCAGTCCTTTGAACATTTCTTGCAGTGTTGGTTTCTTGCTAATATATTCCCTTAGCCTTTTTTTGTCTGGGAAGCTCTTTATTTGACCTTCTATTTTGAATGATAGCCTTGCTGGATAGAATAGTCTTGGATTCAGATCCTTGTTTTTCATGACCTTGATTACTTCATGCCATTTCCTTCTGGCCTGTAGTGTTTTTGTTGAGAAGTCAGCTGATGGCCTTATGGGGATTTCTTTGTAGGTAACCTGTTGCTTATCACTTGCTCCTTTCAAATTCTTTCTTTGTCTTTAATTTTTGGCATTTTAATTACTATGTGTCTTGGTGTGGGCCTGTTTGGGCCTGTTTACTTGGGGCTCTCTGTGCTTCTTGAACTTGAATATCTTCTTTCTTCACCAAGTTAGGGAAGTTTTCTGTCACTATTTCTTCAAATATATTCTCTAACCCTTGCTCATTTTCTTCTTCTTCTGAAACTCCTATGATGTGAATATTGTTAAGTTTTCAGTTGTTCCACAAGTCTCTTAAGCTCTCTTCCTGTTTTTAAATTGTTTTTTCCTTTTGGTTTTCTGATTGGTTGATTTTTTTCCTACCTTGTCTTCTAATTCACTGATCCAGTCCTCATCTTCCTCTACTCTGTTGGTTATTTCTTCCAATGTGTTCTTTATTTCTGCTATGTCATTCTTTATTTCTACTTGGTTGGTTTTCAATGTTTCTATATCTTTACTCATGGTGTTGAGATTCTTACTCATGCTGTTGAGCTTCCTCAAGATTATGGCTCTGAACTCTACCTCTGATAACTTGCTTTACTGCATTTCATTTATCTCAAATTTAGTAGAGTCCTCTTGTTCTTTCATTTGGGATTTTTTTCTTTGTTTCACCATTTTAGCTATCTTAGTGAGTTGTGGAGCCTGCCAAATTCTCCCTGTGGGTGTTGGTGTTCTGCTGTTTGTGGTTCCCTCTACTGGGTTTGGATGAGTGTGGGAGGACCCATGTTAAACACTGCTGTCAAGTCTTACTTTCCTGGGTAGATTTGCAAGCCCAGGAAAGGTTCAGTTATCCTCTAGCTTTTTGCCTGGAGGTTGTTAGCCTGAGTTACTTGATGAGCCTTGCATTGTAACCCTCAGCTGAATGAAAAACTCCCTCAGGTGTTCATTGTAAGAGGATTTCCAGAGGGTGGGGCAGATTCGGGGTGCTAATGAGCCTCAATTTACATTTCTCTGGCCCAGCTTGGTGGGGTTAAATCTCCGAGGGAGGGGCTGCTGCTTCACCCCAGAGCTCCAGGAAGGGGCTCCTCAAGCAAGATGGCCACTGTCCTGTGTGGCCGTGATTCAGCATAAACTCTGAGCACCCTCTAAATCTCGAGTGTCCTCACACAGTTCCAGTCCAGTCCTCCCTCCCTCTGCCAGAGCCCAAGGTGAGTGGCTGTAGCTAATTTAGTGCTCTGTCTTGGCCCTATGCACTGTGGATCTGGCTTGGGATTCTAACCCCAAGGGAGCTGCTCACAGCTAAAACAGCTGCTGTCTGTGTGCTCCTAGGCTGCACTCTTGTGCCTCTGTAGACCTACTAGGCTCAATTTAATGTCCTTTTTTCCTGTCCCTGTTGCTGTTTCCCAACAATTTTAGTTATAATTCCAGTTTGGTCCTGGGAGATGGTCTGTGTAGCTTCCATTCACTCCACCGCCATTTTGGAATCTCTGTTCATTAGATTATTTACGCTCCCCCTCGCAACTGGCATCACCCTGCACTCACAAATTGCAATGTGTTCACCTCCTTCCTGGGCTTACAATGACATTTCCTCCTATGGGATGATGGCAGGGAGCATACCATCGTTATTAGCATTATTTTGAAAGACTTCATGTGTGAATGAGGCACATTCAACCCTAAAATTATGCCAAACAATATTAAATTTGATTTAGATGATAATTCATAGTCATTTAGTATCTCAGAATATTTGTAGTGAAAATTGCTTGTTCAAAGCTGTTGACTTAGAAGTTAGTCTGAATGATTATGTAATGACTTACAGCACAAGTGACTCTGCAGTAAATCTCTGCAATAGAAATATTCACATTTTGTGTACATTTTGGAGAAAGAATAATAAGAAAAACTAAAAGAAATTTAGTTTTTGAGCATTATCATTGCTTAAACCTCAGGTAAATGGGAATCTACTGTGGTTGCTTAGCCTCACATGGACTTGTTGGTGGCAAATTTCAACAGCAATTTTACTTTGGCAACTTCAAATGAAATCTTTTGTCATATGTGACTGGGGAAAAATTTAAAAAAAAAACAAAAAAAAAAAAACTAAAATAGTGAACCTAAAAAACCCTATTCCTTGGGTCTTTACCTACCAGTCAAGGAAAATATCTAATTTCTTCAAGGAATAAAAGTTCATATTTACTTTGAAACATCTCTATTACCATAGTTTTCAAATGTTCCCTCTTTCCTCCCAAAGAATATTACTATCTAGATACACATAGCTTATAAAAGTAATTGTTTTATTGTAGAAATTTATAACAGGCACCCTAATTTTAATGAGTCTCAAAAAGCTAAAATTAAATGTTTTTATTAATAAACACACATGAGTTGAACTTAAATGCTTCTGTGAGCAAGGGTATAGGAGAAAAGAGGAGAGTAAAGAAATTGAAAAATCATCAAGTTTCAACATTACCAAGGTAAAAGTGACCTACTTAGAGTCTGGACATAGTTGATCTTCTCCACCCCACTGTACATAAACACTCACGGGGGTACAGTGTCTCTAAGATGGATACCTTCATCCAGATCAACCACAAGAAGTGAAAACATGCACACACACCTACATGTGCACACCTTAAGATAAGAAAAACATAAACCAGCTTATTTTCATTATTGGTTTTGCCAAATATAAACTTTAGAGACAAAATTTTAAATAAAGCAGCAACTATGAAAATACACAATGAGATCCTTGTGTACAAGGTTTTGCGGCTAAGGTGTGCATATTTGAAATCAAGCTCCGAGTAGAAATAAAATCAGTTTTCTCTGCCTTCCTTTACATTTACTTTTTAAGAAGTGGTCACAAAATTCCTTATTACCAGGGATCTAAGGTGCAAACATATACTTGTTGGGGAGTAAAAGATGCTAAAACTATGTGGTCAATAGAATCATTGTAAGCAATTCTATCAAATAATTCAGTTATTTCAATGAATTATAAAAAAAATCAAAGGTGTTTATGAATTAGAAAGAGTCTTTAAAAACTAAGAAAGTCTAAAGACAAAACATAATTTGCATACCTCAACACCCAATTTCTTGCTAAAATATTAATTTTCTTCATAGTTTCTTCTTTTATACTTAAATATTTCTTATCACAAATTACAAATTCTTCATATTAAAGGCTTTAAAATTTGAATCATTTAAATGCTTCATATTTTAGCACATCATTTAATTATAAGAATATGTTATTTCAGTGCTATCTTTAACATTAGTTTTCCAGAGCAGTGCTCTCAATATTTTTAAATATAGAAAAATCAAAATTATGTTAACATAAAATGACTTTTAATTGTATTCATAAAAGAATTTAGTTTAAAAAATGTAAAACTACATCGAGTGTCATGGTGTTTGAGAAAAACTGGTCCCACCTTTGTAACTTGACTCAGGATTCATTGATGTTAGGAAAACAAGTATAAAGAGGAGATCCTTTATTATTTTATGTTTCAAAAAAGTTATATATATAATACATTATATGTGTGTATATATAATACATTGTATGTTATATGTGTTATATAGACTATATATATATATATATATGATATATATATATATATATATCATATGTACTATAGAGAGGTTTTTATGTTTAGTATGGTTCTTAGTAATAAAGGCCATAATTTCTTTTTTATGAATTTTCTCTTGATTCAATATTGGTTTTGTGGAGTAGTGGGTGGAATGTTTTATTTTTTACTTCTGCAAACTTTGTTGGCCTTCCTTATACTTATTTTGGTTTGATATTGTTTATATTTTAAATTATAGGTTGAGAGGAATCCTTTATCTTGCCAATCAGCAGTCTGAGTCTTGATCTCATCTCTTTCACTTTCTTGAAAATGTTGTTGGTCAATTCCCCCTTTTCCTATCTTCTTACTCTCCCTTCCCATTAATGCAGGCTGAGCCAATTCTAAACACTCAGAAATAATATTGAAATTCACTTTGTGCTTGTATACCCAGTTTTCTTTGCAGAATCTCCTCTTCATTTACTAATTTCTGAAATGTCTCTGTGCCTAAAGTCAGATGTTACTTTCAATTTAATGCAAGTTTTTGAGCAAACTGATCTTTTCCCAGTGGCTTCAGTGCTCACTTATCTGTTAACAACTCCCAAATGTATAACTCTCCTCTGAGATCCAGATATATATAGAAAATCACCTAATGGATTAAGGCCTCTGATCCCTCTCACCCTTAAACTGGTAGAGTCTCCTTTTCTTCACCATCTGAGTTAATATTTCTTTCACTTACTCCCCAAGCAAAAACAATGAATTCTTTATCAAATCCTCTTCGTTTTCTGTAGCCTTTGATCTGTGTGATTCTTTTGAATACACTTTGTCTCTTTGTCACATCGACACTGCCTTACATTAACCCTAACCCACTGTAACCAGTTAACTTTAGACCCCTCAAATACAACTTGCACACTAAAAACAGGAACATACAGCTAATGATGTGACTCATCTAATTTGAAATTCTTCAAAAACACATTATTGCATATACCAAAGAGAAAAATTCCAAATTCCTCATAATGGTTTATATAAACCTTTATAATTTTCACCATGACTGATGAAAAAAAATCCTATTCTTCTAAGCATATATGTACTACTCACCCACCATCAATTCCCATTTTGGGCATAACAAAACCTCTTGCCATTTGTCAAAAGAACCATGCTTGCTTTTCCTTCTCACACAAAGTGTATACCATTCCCATGGCCTGGGACTCCTATCCATCCTCGAAGACTGAATTCCCTACTGATCCCATTTTTCTAAATTGTAAGTCTCTGATATGGGTTTCACAACTCTATTATAATATTTTATATCATATTTTAATTTTGAAGACGACGCTAAATTAAAACCATTGCTTTGATTTATTGGGCATGTACAATATACCAAGAATTTTTTCAGGTGATAACTATACAGTATTTTATTGAATATTTACAGTCACTGCTTGTTAGGTATTATTTTCACTGTACAGATCAGAAAACAGATACTCACAGATGTTAAATATTTTACCAGACTTACTTAATTAGCACATAGCGAAGCTGGTATTTAATCCTAAAGCTTCCTGAGTCCAAATTCTTTTTTTTTTTTTCTATTACATATATGACTTTTTTATTTCCAGCTGTTTGAATTCTAGGGCTTCCTTACCAGGGTAAAGGACATCACTGGTGCCCAAGAGAGGCTGTAGAATCTTTCTCTTGAACCCACTTACATGAAGTGTTCAGATTCCTGAAATAACACAATGCAGTGGAGGAGGTCACGCATTTGTTCCACATGTTTTTGACATAAAGCATGTGCATGCATCAGGTGAAATCACTGTACTGACCTACATCTTTAATGCCTGGTGTTTAAAATTTTCCCAAACCACCTTAAATATTGAAGCTTATAAAATTGGGTATGAAAAAAGTGAAAAAAAAAAAAAATTCAGGATATTCTACTTTGTGGTCTCTGCATGACATCTAGTGGTTATATTGGAAATTTCTAGGAAATTATCATGTTTAACCAGTGCCAGGGAAAATTATCTTGGTCTGGAGTCCTCGCCCCTAACATCAAAAGGAAGAATAGTACAGAGATCCTTCACTTCTAAAGTAAAAAAAAAAAATCCTATCTTCATTACTTGAGTTTCTCATTCTGCGTATCTAGGAAAAGAACGTGCCTCTGGGTTCAACAATCCATGCATCCTGGGGCTTCTGAAACTTTCTTATGTGATGAATTGGTGCCTACATTTGATATGACTTGGGTAACCATCATCAGATTAAAAATAAATAAATCACTTTAATGTTTTTCCTCATACTCTGTGTAACAATAAACATTCTATATACACAAATACTAAATATAACATGATGGTATTAAAATCGACGACACTGTTATTCAAAATTCTTTTTTAAAATTTTATATAAGGCAACTGATGATTATGAGAAAACTACAAAACCATGAAACCACTAAGCTTTGTGTCATGGGGTGACATTAGGGTTAGGTCCTTCATGATACACAGTTTGGGATTGAATAACTGACCGTGGAAAATGGAACGAGATATATTTCTAATACAGGACACAGTCAATGTCTCAGGGATGCAGCAAAGGGCTTGGGGTCCACGAGGTCAGAAAAGGGATCACAGAGGAGCATGAGCTTGTTGACGGGTGGACAGCAGAAGATGCTGTTAAGAGAAGCAGCAACTGAGTGAAAGTCTTACCCCTGCTTGCTGTGGTGGGACCTTGGGCAGACCATCTCATGGCTGGACGATTTAGTTTTTTCATCTGTACCACAGAGTAAAACTTAGTATCTATTTCACCTGGTGACGATTATCACATTGCCTGTCATGTGGGGAATTGTGAGTCATTTTTATTATATAAACAACAAAGGGAAAGTGTTCAAGTCAAATATCATTTCCTGAGAATACACAAAGGGAAATGGGCCAAGGAAAAATAAGCAGGAATAAATAAATATGATATTGCTGACACCAAGACATCTCCAAGAGAATTTGGAAAGTTATTATGAATGTGTTATGACAATCTATTTAAATGCACATGCTAAGGGCTCTTAGGATGTATGTCATGGATCAGAAATCTTTGAAACCCAGTAATTACTAGTAAATACGGCCTTTCATTTTCTATTGCTACAGGGTACTCTTTTAGCCACAATAGGAACCAAATTAAACAGTTCCATCTCCTGAATTATAGGCTTTCATAAAAATCAACACCTAGGACATAACTTGAATCACGCTACCTTTTTCTCTATTCATTTTAAAAGAGAGAAGGTCAGCCCAGAAGTGTTTAGGTGGCAGACTCTATTATTCAAGTTTATTGTATCAGACAACCCTGGAATTAACCCCAGGGATGAAGAGTAAGAAAAAAACCCACTCCACACAGGCTGAAAGGAGACTTTTGTTGAAGAGGTGGGTTTTCCTGGGGCCTTTGAAGTGGGAGAAACCTGTGCAGCAGCCTGGGGGCCTGGTGATGAGTGACCTTAAGAGACATTGCTGACGGCTCTGGAATCCCACAGTGCGTGTTTTGTCCCTTGCTTTCAGAAGGTTGGTGATAATTAAACTCCCGTTCCAACATGGTCTTTGTTGCGAACCCAGGTATTCCATTTAAGAGGAGCCGACTTGTATAGGCATTTTTTTTTTTTTTTGCTACCACTGAAACTGGCACTCTCCTCTCTTCCTCCATGTTTATTTTCCCTAAATGTGTATATTGTATATTGGTAGTTGAAGAAATAATTTCCTGAGAAGTGACTTGGTGTGCGCGTGTGTGTGTGTGTGTGTTCACTTCCAGAGGGCCCAGCCTTCACCTTCTCAAGACCTTTAGTTTAAAATGTCATCTTTGCCTCTTTGGTATTTATCTATATGAGATAGCTGACCGATTTCAGTGCTGACCTTATGCAAGCCTGGCGTCTCCACCCTTGATGTTTAACAGACCTGAACTAAAGAAAGCAAATTCAGTTTCAATAGTTGGTCACTTTTTAACTCTGTGTAAACTTTCTGGTTAAACCGTATTTCAAACAGTGAAAGAGTTATAGCCTGAATATAGTGCCTGACCAAAGATAGTTTGTCAGTAAATATTTTTTTATCGATAATTCTGAAAGGGGGCAGGGTGTGTTTGCTCTTAGGGGACGAACAGATTCCAAAAGAATATGTAATATAATTTCTAATTTGAGCCAAATATTAATACAAAAATATTAAAACTGTACTGTTTGTCTTTTAGCTCCCTTATTCTGTTCATGTCCGCTACTGTCTTTATCTCTCCTCTTAAATAACGAGGAGCAGATTTGTGAATATCCATTACCTGCCCTGCTGGAGATACAATGAGGAGTTTGAGCTTCCTGACTCTGAAAACAAACTGTAGCTCATTAGTAGAATTAAATATTTTAGATATACTCAGTACTTTATTAAAATTGTTGATACCCTGGTAAAATATAAAATGCCTTTTCATTGACAGTTTTTGTATGTTTTCCTTTTTCTATTGTGTTTACAATACAATTTTAGTTTTACAATGTATCATGTAAAACAAGAAACTAAATCCCTAACATTTTCAATAACAGTTACTTTTTGAATATAACAGAAGTTTCATAGAAAAGTCCCACATTTGATTAAACGTCTACCCCTTGACGTACTTGACTCGTGGAATAACCTGGTTGCAACATTCCTGGACTGAGCAGGCATCGATAGTTTGCATATTTGGCATAGATCAACTGATTGATAACATCATAAACACATGATGAGAAGGAAAAAAGAAATCACTACTCTTCAGTGTTTGTAAGCGCCAAAACACAGACATGTTTTATACTACGAAAGGAGGGTTCATGTGAACACCTAGATGTAAAAGCATTGTTTCTATAAGGTACAAATAAAATATCCTGTATTTATTAGTATGTAGAAGAAAGTTTTATTTTTCCCCTCTATCCTAAATCTATTTCACATTTCTGCCTCCTCTAACTCAGACCTGTGTCCTAGAAGCCTATAGTGACTTCCTCTCCCTCTCCTTACCTTACCTTCCCCTCTTCTTCCTAGGCAGATAATTGAACCCAGGCAAGGTGATATTGGAATGATAAACATAGAATTATGTGTGAGGTACAACTGTATCATGGTTGATGTTCTCTGGACTTGGTGAAGGGCATAGACTTGCTCTTCAGTGTGATGTTACTGAAGGTTCCTCACAGATCCTTTCTGGGGTCTTTCAGCTACTATTCTTTGTAGCAGGCCATTAGAGTTCAGATCCCTCTCCCTCTTGTTGGAGTTACATTTGCTCTCTAGATGGTCATGCTGATCAAGCTCCTTCATACAATAACACAAGCCAAGCATGTTCTTAGATCTTGGGAAATCATTCATTTGCTGTGCTATTTAAAAAAAAAAAAATATATATATATATATATATATATATATATATATATATATATATATATATATATAATCACTTTACCCTGTTCAATATGCCATAACATTCCCAGTATGTCCTGAAGTCCAAGGGTCAAATCAAGTTCTCAGAATTTTTTGCTCCCCGCCTCCCACCCTTAAAGTCCCCTTATCACTTGACTGAAGCTAAAGGAAAAATGTCCTCTTCCAGTTTCCCATAGATGGTGATGGATGAGTACAATGCCAGTCACAATGATATTCCCCCCAAAATAAACTCTCTTTCTCACTTCTATCCTTTGACTTATATAATGGGCAATGTACTAATGTCAGGAGAATAGGTTTAGGATCATCCAATGGCAAATCCTATATGAATGGTCTAGCAATTGTTTTAAGAAAGGTGGGAGTGAGGATATGTATGATTTGGGGGGGAAAGTTTTACAACTTTAAAAGGGGAGTGTGGATATTATATAAAATTATGTTTCTGGGACACATTTTGGAAGCTATAAGGATATCTATTTTTTGTCATTATCTACAGACATAAATACGTACGAGTATTCAGGATCTTGCACTCTTCTTGTGATAAACACACGTGGGCCTGATTTTATGCATTCTCCTCATCTTCCTGGTTTCTATAGTTAATCATTCTTCACACAACAAGCTAGAATTACCCATGATTTAAGATATTTCCAAAGTGATCCCCAATAATGACATTTGCATTCTTCGAGCTTCAGAAGATCAAAGCAACAGGGATACAGACCCTTGTACAATTCCTGAATATGTTGAAGATAATATCCCACAGACCAGTAACAAATCTCTGCAGGTTGAATTATGGGGAGGAGATGGGGAAAAGGGAATGAAACTGACTCAGTCTTGAATAGTGGAAAAACATAGTAAATTCCATAAAGCAGGCAAGTGCTAGAGGACCTGAGTTTCTTCTATGGACTGACACTAAAGCAACAGAAGAAAGGAATATATTTACCTTATATGGAAAAATATCTTCATGCTGGATTTGCAACTCTAATAACATTTGGCTACTTTTCAAAGGCAAAATTCTATATATTCTCAAATGCGTTTTCCTTAATATCCACTATCCTTAGAATTTTAAATATAAGTGGACAATAAAATCAATTAAAATGTAAGCACAATATTTTCTAATTAAAATCTATAATTATCCCTCCTAGTGGGTTGCTCTACAATGACTCCCCCCCACCCCCACCAAATCTTTCTCACTCAATAACTGGCTTAGGTATGAGATGCTAAACACAATGGTAAGGAAAGATTAATTGCTCTCCACCTGGTTTTCTTTGAAAGTTAGGATGACTTTCAACATAAACTATTGTAAAATTGACTGGTTGTTGGAAATTTCAAAGCATAAGTAATACTTTAATATGAACTACTTTTACATATCACTCATTGGTACTTATTCAATTCTAGCATTTTCTTCTCTCCAATGAAATCATGTCATAAGGATTAATTTGAATTGCAGCTGATATACAATTTTCAAAAACAGTTGATCACTCCAAAGCCAATTATTGTATTTGCCTTACATATATAGCCAACTATTGAAAGACGAATGCAAAATAACTCATGACATTTTAATAGACTCTGAATTCTCAACTATATTAATGCTAAAAAATTTCTAGAAATAATGATTCTCAGTACAATGCAGAATATTGCATATTGTTTATTGTGCTTTGCATTAATATTGCTGCATCCTTGAAAGAATAGCAAATTAGCAATAGTTTAGTATTTAGGACTTCAGATATTCAGTATTGGAAGTAATAGGATATTATTAAACAATGTAAAGTATTTTATTATTTTATAATATCTTCTAGATCCTTACACATTTTAATACATTAAAATATAATCCAGAAGAAGACTGTAAGGAAGGAAAAGTTGTATGGGTAAAGTTAAAAGAAGTAAGCAAAGGCTGATGTGGTCCCCTAGGAGGGCTAGGAATAGCAAAAAGTCATTTCCACCCATGGGCCAAGGGGAAAAAGAGGGGTACTAACTACTGGCACTCATAGAAAATAGCTTTAGCTACTTGACATGCTATTAAATTAGCCTTGTCATTTGCCTAGTCTGGACTACACTTTTTGATTATCAGGGCTTTTTACTAAGTGGTATCATTTCAAACCCATTCATATTTGTTATTTTTCAGTGACAGCTAAGTCTCACTTTAAATGAGCACTTCACTTTTTCTACATTTGTCTCAAAATGGGGATGTCCCATCTCAGTTTGTGACATGATGAATCTGAATATGTCTGCCTGGTAACACTTTTAGAAGAACTTTCTCATGTTTCATTATCAGAAAACACGCTTAGTCTATGTATCTCAATCTCTGGAGCAGGTGCACCTTCCTAGACCAAAAGCCCATGTGTGTCATATATAAATATGTCATTTCTATTCATTTTGTTCATATATTTTACCAACTTATGTTTTTAGTTATTTGTTTCAGATGTATTTTATATATTACTTGTATTGATACTTTATCACATATTTTACAAATATTTTCACCCTATATCTTTCTGACATTCAGTAAGAAGTCAATAATTTCAATCATAAAGGCTATTTGGGGATTTGCATTTTGGGTTTTATTACTGCATCATTAATGCATTTTTATATTTTATTTTCTAATAAATTTTTAATTTATAAGAATTTTTTATAAAATTTTAACTCTGTGTTAAGTCACTTTGTTGACCTCTCTTATTATTCTAATAGTTATTTTAGTTTTTCTTTAACTTTCTTAAATTTATTAAAACATTAAAATTTCTATATCAGTGGTTATTTAAACTTTAAGACAATAGAATTACCTAGAGGGCCTGTAGACTGTTGTGCTGGTAGAGTAGATCTGTGATAGAGCCCAAGAAGTTGAATTTCTAATAATTTCCCAGCACAAGCTGATCCTTCTGGAGGACCACAGTTTAAAAACCACTGTTTTACATAAATATTTAATCTGCAAATAATGAGTGTTTTATTATGATAATTAGCTAAAACCATAATATGTTATTAAAAAATAAATTTCTCAATAATCTAGGAATAGAGATCTTTCTCAACTTGATAAAGAATATCTACAAAAAATTTACAGCTGACATCACACTGATTGTGAGAACCTAGATGTTTCCTCAGAAAGATCAGGAAAAAGGCAAGGATGTTTCTCTCACCACTCCTTTTCAACATCATATTGAAAGTCCAAGCTACTGCAATGATGCAAAAAAAGGAAATAAAAAGTATACTGATTGGAAAAGGGAAATAAAACTGTCTTTGTTCACAGATGACATGATTATCTATGTAGAAAATCTGAAAGAATCAACAACAACAACAAAAACACCTCATGGAACTAATAAATGATTATAGCAAGGTTGCAGGATACAATGTTAATATACCAAAGTCAACTGCTTTACTAGATATCAGCAATGAACAAGTAAAATTGAAAATTAAAAATACAATACCATTTACCTTAACACCTCCCAAAAATGAAATACTTAGTTATAATTTTTAAATGTACAAGATCTGTATAAGGAAAAATAAAAAATTATGTTTTTAATCTAAGAAAATCAAGAATATTTTAATTGCTGTTAGTTTAATTTACCACATTAGCAGATTAAAGAAGCAAATGCCTACAAAATTCTGATAAATGGCATCAAAAAACTAAATAAATGGAGAGATATTCCATGTTCATGGATAGGAAGACCAATATTGCCAAGATGTTGGTTCTTCCCAACTTGATCTATGGCTTAAATGCCATCCCAATCAAAATATCAGATTATGAAGTTTATACAGGGAGGAAAAAATAACCAGACTATCTTATACTATATTGAAGGAGAAGAACAAATTTGGAGGGCTGATGCTCTCCAACATAAAATCTTACTATAAAGCTAGAGTAAGCAAGACAGTGTGGTTTAGGCAAAAGAATAAACAAATACAGATGGAACAGAATAGACATCACAGAAATAGACCTACATATAGTCAACTGATTTAGACAGAAGATCAAAGGCAATATGTGGGATGAAGATAGTGACTTCAACAATAGTACTGGGAAAACAGGATATCCACATGCAAAAAAAAAAATCTAGACACAGACCTTTATAAAAAAAAATAACTCAGAATTTATCACAGACCTAAACACAAAATGCAAAACTGTTCAACTCATGGAAGAAAACCTACATGACTTAGGGTTTGTCAATAACCTTTTAGATACCACACCAAAGGCACAATCCACGAAAGAAAGAACTGATTAGCTGAACTCCATTAAAATTTAATATTTCTGTTTTACAATAGACACTGTCAAGAGAATGAAAAAACAGCCATAGAATGGGAGAAAATATTTTCAAAAAACATATCTAATAAAGAACTGCTATTCAATATATATAAAATACTCTTAAAACCCAACAATAAGAAAACAAACCTGATTTTTAAAAGGGCAAAAAACCATAAAAGATACTTTACCAAAAAAGATACACACACACGACAAATAAGCATATAAAAAGATACTCCATAGCATATTCATTAGAGAAGTGCAAATTAAAACAATAATGAGATACCTCCACACACTTATTAGGATAGCCAAAGTACAGAACACTGACAATACCAAATGCTGGTGAGAATGTGAAGTAACAGAAACTCTTATTCATTGCTGGTGGGGATTCAAAATAGTACAACCACTTTAGAAGGCAGTTTAGTGGTTTCTTAGTAAAGAAACATACTCTTACCATATAACAGAGCCATAATACCCCCTTGGAATTTACCCAAAAGAGTAGAAAACTTATATCCACACAAAAACCTGCCATGGATGTTTATAGACAGCCTTATTCAAAACTCCAAAAGTTGGAAGCCATCAAGATGTCATTCAGTAGATAAACCGTGGTATATTCAAACAATGGAATATTATTCAACACTAAACATGAGCTATCAAGCCATGAAGGAAGGACGGAAGGAAGGAAGGAAGGAAGGAAGGAAGGAAGGAAGGAAGGAAGGAAGGAAGGAAGGAAGGAAGGAAGGAAGGAAGGAGGGAGAAGGGAAAGGAAGGGAAGGGAAAGGAAGAGAATGGAAAAGAAGGAAGAGAGGGAGGAAGAAAAAAATAAAAAAGTCTTTGTTCTGGAATGTAAACAAATGTTTTCTAGAAGAGGAGAAGCAGGGTACTATTTTACCACCCAAAAATATAAACAAATGCTAAGTCTCTGTATTTCTCTAGAAATATCTACTTTAACTACCAAAACTTTTTGCCATTCAATTATCCTTTAATTTACTCTTCAGGTATTGCCAGTGCTCTTTGTTAAGAAATCTCTGACCATGGAGAAACAGGAATGATTCAAGAATTGTTTCATAATAGATCCCACCGATTCTTAAAGTGCTGAACTACCAAGGTTCTTTAGAGAGAAGGATGAAAGCTATAAAACTTGCCACAGAAAATGCTTACATCAAGTGTTTGTATATAATTTCAGGAGGTTCTTGAACTTCTGAACCTCACTCATATATTCTGGCTTCAGAATTCCTACATTTTACCATGGTGGACATCTAAACCAAATGTGTTGCCTACATTTTACTGAAGACAGAAGACGGTAAAATGTTTTCAAAAGTATTCGCTCTTGTCCCATGGTCTAGTGAACTATGTACTGATTCAGATTACCTGCTTTGACATCCATGGTCTTCAACAGAACAGCTCCAATTCCACTTTCCAATATAATTTCCCAGTAGAGGTGTTTTTCTAGCCATCATAGTTCACCTAGTCTCTACTTACCTGTTTTTATTCAACACTATTTTTCTTTTTCACTTATAACTATTCAAATTTTTCCTAGCTCACATGCTAACTCTTATACATGAAACCATATCTAATGGCTCAAATTAGAATAAATGCCATAATATTTTGGCATCTATTAAAATGTTTGCATCCATTTTATAAAATTTACTATACTGGCCTGAATTATAATTCCTTTAATGCCTCTCCAAAAAATTGAAATCATCTGAAGAAATGTGTCTTCTCTTAAGTGTAGTAATATTTCTTGAAGAGTTTAGAATGGTAATGTGGCCACAGCTAATGGTTAATAAATGTTACTAAGCTATTATAGAGAAATATGATACTATACCAATCATGTGATACTCATTTTCTCTCAAGAGTTACTTTCTATGAAGAAATCAGAACCATGGATCTATGTCAAAGGCACACAACATAAGACATTGTGGAGGACAAGAACATGCATGAATGCTGATGTTTCTACAATGCATTTATGGTTTGGAAACAATGGAATCTATGCTCATGTAAAAATAAGCAAGGTTGGTGTAGAAAGACTACCCATTTCCATTTAAAGGCAATCTGTACCACAGTTAGTTGTAGTTCTATACAAATGCTAAGCTGGGGTACTTTGTAAAACATTAGTTTCAGTGCATGTTACATGATGCTACAGCATAGATAATCGGCTAGTGAATACTATAGTGTGGCAGAACATTGTGGATGCTCTAATTACTGCAATCCATGCTTTTGTTTTGTTTAGAAATTCTAATATTTTCAATAATTGAGCCAAGTGTTTTGGATTTAAGTAAATGCAACTTCAATTTTACCATTTGTTTTTGTTTCCCCTCTACCAGTTTATGTTTCTTTCTTTTCTCCTTTATAACTTCCCTTTCTACTACAGGTACTATCCGTTCTACTTCTAGCATTTTGTCTCCCTCCGCTCATTCTCTGCATCATTATATCCTCTTATATTGGGGTTTTATATCAAGCCTCATTTCTTTCTATCCCAGCTGATTCCTCTTACATGTTCTTTGTAATTTTCCTTTTTTGATCTCCATACCTTTCATATTCTCACAATGTTTTCCAATGTTGATTTAGCTCTATATTGAGGGCCTGGTATATACCAGAAAGACCTAAGTGGTGAGGAAACAAGAATAAAACTGAAAGCTACATTCTAATGAAGATAGTCACTTAATGAAGTTCAAATAAAGAGATGAGTTTTGGGGGAAATGAAGAAAAGAGAGAGAGAGAGAGAGAATATGGAAAAATGAACTAATCTAAAGAATCAGAGAAAAGGTCCATGAGGAAGAAAACTGTCATAATAATTTCACTGTAATTCTACTGCATTCATTTGGAATAATTTCACTGTATGACTTAGAAAAAATAAGATGCAGAAAACGCCAAAAATGAAAGTGAAAAATATGATGTATTCATGCTAATCAGGCATATCTCCTACCATGCTAACTCATACAGTAAAGTCTCTGAAAAGATTTCCTTGACAAAAATCATTCAAGGGTTTTTCTAGATAATTATGATAGATCAATTATATCAGTGGCTCAAATTAACAGTATATCTGAATCCATCCCTTTTTGCTATAACTTTTGTAGATCCCTCTCATTCTGACTCTAGGCTTGGCCATGAGAGTTCCAATAGGACATCAGTAAATGGGATACAAGCAGAACCTTGAAAAAGCACTCTAGAGATGCTGTTCTCTAGCTCGGACTTGTGCTATTGCCATGAGATCAAGCACTGACTGGCCTGTCGGAGACTGAGGTCGCAGGAGAAGATTCTTTCTACTTATGCTAGCAGAAGTCCTTCTAGACTAGCCAGCTCTTAGTCAATCTGGAAGAGATGAGTTTTGGGGAAAACGAAGAAAAACTAAATGTTGGGGTTGTTTGTTACACTGCATTGCTAAATAATGCAGCAATATATGTGAAAAGAAAAATTCAACCATTTCTTTTTAATAAGCTTCCTTACTGAATGAGATATGGTAGGATCCTTTGACCAAGGCACAGTTTCACATCTAAGTGACATATTTTGATGTCGGTGTTGTTTAATGAGTTCTACAAAGGCACTTATTTTAGCTTTATTTTCCAGTGAGGAGTATGAGTTTTTCTTTCAGTTCACTATGTTAAGTGTAGCCTTTATACTCTTTAAAGGGATTTCAGAATTAGAAATCCCTTTTATTTAATTTTCTGAGTCTGTAGTGAATAACGTAGGATTAGGGTCATATTTTTGTGTTTTTAAAGATTGTGTGTACAACAAAATATTATTCACAATTGATTAGCACTTCATTTTATGATCTAATACTTATTTTAGACTATTTAAAATAGAAACAGGAAGAACTACCTTGAAAGCCCTTTATAAGATCATGTGAATACCAGAAGTCTTTAGGGATCTCTCATGTATTATATGGAACTGGGTCCAGCCTTGGAGAAATCAAGCCACTTGATTATGAGTGAGTCTTTTATAAATTGAGTGTTTCTAATAGTTTTGATTTGGGCTGCAGGAGATCTTATCCAAACTAATTGTGTGAGTTATATCTGGTGTTAGCACTTGGATTCCTTTATGAGGTTTGCCTACATTGGATAAACCATTTGGAACACTTTGGAGTGGCTGTAGTGCTGGATTTTACTTGAACACTGCAGAGCTGCTCTTGAACTTGAGTTCTAGAGGAGAGTCTTCAGTGCTGTGCTAGTATATAAAGCTTATCCAAGGAAGTGCAAATTTATTGTACACGCATTCCAACATTTCTGTATCACACACAAAAAAATACTGCATTCCGCTTATCTAAATATCTCTACTTAAAGAACTCTTCCCTTTAATTTAAAAAGCATGATTAAGTGATGTTTATACTAGAGTGTTTTTTATTGCCAATGAACACACACATTCTGTTTGCTTAATCTATTATAATCTCTCTGTGTGTCTGTCTCTCTCTCTCTCCTGATTTTTTAAAATACAAGTTCCTTTCTTGAGTGAGATAAAGGAACAAAGGAAAAATTGGATTTAAATAAACAGATTTCTAAAGAAGTATCCTAAGACTATCACGTGAGATGTCTCTGCTGTAACATTTTGTCTATCCTATATAATATTTTATCTATATGAATATTGGGTTAAATGGGCTCGATTGTGTGCCGCTTTAAAGATTGACTTTGGAAGTCTCCCTCTCCCCCTCTTGGGAGACTTTGGCGTTATGTTGGAGAAATTTGGAATTTCATTAACAACACACAGTCTATTCAGATTACTGTGTTTGGCGCTCTCCCATGGCAAAGATGACCCAAGAGAGATACAATCATCTTGGTATGCTTTATGTGATTCACGTGAAATCCAACCCTTTTTGAGTTTGGGTTAATAGCAAAATACCACTTCCTGTTTTTGAGGAAAAAATGGCATAAAAAGTTATATAAAGAGACTCATAAGGCACTTGGACATCAAATAGCTCTTAGTAAACAACATTTTAATGAATTAAGTGTAAATGAATCAGAAACATGTGGGTTGAATTTCCCTTGCAATACCCATGGGCTTAAAATTTTTTTAATTGTTTGGCAAAGGATCATGTACATTTTATTGAGCTCAAGCTTTCTGAAAAAAAAAAAAAAAAGAAAGGAAAACAGCCTTGATTTGGTTGAATGAATAAAATAACACTGCTGTAGCCTTTATTTATTTATTTCCTTATTCTACAAAAGTCAGATTGAAGGTGCAATTATGTCTTTTCATGGGTGCCCGATTCATTTATGTTAGACCATTTTCTTAAGTAGAGTAACATTTTGATTAACCAGAACCTTCCAATCATGGTTGTCTTTTTTGCGAGGAAAGAAGTTGCAGTCAGAAGAACTAAACACTGCAGTTCAGATAAAGTTCAATAAAGCTGAGGTAAAGAAAACACAGTGCTCATCCGGTTCACTAACCAAGAAGAGCTTAAATACAGAGGGGTAATGGACCTGGCTAGCTAACCACTGAACAAAAGACTAGAAAAAAAAAAAAAAAGAGTCATTCAAAGACCAGAGCTCAGAAGATAAGGAAAGCTGAAGTAAACGGAAAAATCTGTGTTCTGAGAGGAAGAACTGGGACACAAGGAAATGGCTAACAGAAGGAAAAGAAAAATTACACAGGCTGAAAAATCTTGCGTGGCAACTAGAAATGGCCAAAATTCAGCAGAGGCATAGGCTTTGGAAAACTTTTAGGACAGGAAAATCAGGGCAAACAAGACTAGTCAGAGCAATATTGTGAACACAGATTTTACCATGATTATAAATGTGAGATGTTGGCCTACCGACTTCCACATAGTAGAAGCCATGCTACTACGATTGCACCTGTAAACGGCTGAAGTTAAAGTGTATTAAAATATATATGAATGCACTCAAGATTTTTTTTTATGTTTTTATTGATTTTTTTAGAGAGAGAGGAAGGGAGAGAGAGAGAAACATCAATGTAAGAGAGAAACATCAACCAGCTGCCTCCTGCACGCCTCCCTCTGGGGATCAAGCCCGCAACCTGGGCATGTGCCCTTACCGGGAATCGAACTGGGACCTCTCAGTCCATGGGATGATGTTCAATCCATTGAGCTACACTAGCTGGGCTCAAGATTATGTATTGTATGTTTTATTTGCATAGACACTTTTATATTCAGATATTGTATTTTACTCAGGAACTTAGTGGAATAAAGAACTTAAATTGAGACAGTCTAGGAGATGGAGATTCCTGATAGAGAAAAATTTGTAATTAGAAGAAAATCTGTAAATCTGAAGATTTGAAGAAAGATGCCACACAGTAAAGAGAAGCTGGTGGGGTCACCACTTCTCTCACTTAGAATAAAAGGAAACTCATGTTCTCTCTGTGAGTGTCTTAGGTCAACTGAGATCAACATTTTTTGAAACGCATTTTCCCCAAACTCTTATATTAAAAAAAAACAACAGCTTTCTTTTATGAAGCAGAGATAGTCTGGTAAATGTCTTTATAAAAGTTATTTTTCTTCCTGGGAAATGTTACTAATAAAAACTTCGTTGGTATAAGCATTACCTATTGATGTTACCTACAGACTAATACATTATTCAGATTATATAGAAAAGGTTTTTGAGACAGTTGATCTATTATTTAACAATATTTATATAAACATAGATTTTAGTTAAAAGATAAATGGGAAAGTTTTAGCAAAAACTGGGCTATAATATTGTGCCTTCTCCAGTAGCAACCTTTCCCCTTAAAACAAATCTGAAAAGAAAAAATTGGTAAAATAATAATAATAAGACATTAGCATATATTTTGGGAAGAGTATATTTTGTCTTTATAACTTGTTACTGAAAATAAAAGTAACAGAAAAAGCCAAAGTTTACATAGAAAACAAATTTACATGTGATGCAGACATATAGAAAACTGAAGTAGCGGTGGCTCATTGGATTAAGCGTTGTCCCATGGACTGAGAGCTCCCGTTTCAATTCCTGGTCAGGGCACATGCCTGGGTTGCAGGCTTGAACTCCAGTAGGGGACGTGCAAGAGGCAGCTGATTGATGTTTCTCTCTCACATCAACGTTTCTATCTCTATCTCCCTTCCTCTCTCTCTCTCTCTCTAAGAAGAAGAAAAAATCAATAAAAACATATTTTAAAATAAAACTTGAATGTCCCAGACAGAGTTGATGATATTGAAGACGACATGACAAATGGAACTTGAATCTACTCACAAAATAATAAGTCTCAAATACAGACTTTGCCTTTTGCCCAGAAATACAGGCAGTTTTTTCTTCTTCCTTTTATTAATATATTTCTGTTAAGGAGGTAAAAGAGAAAATACAAGGTGATTTCAGGATTTTTTTAAGACTCTACCAGGTTTCTTTGGTAGGAGCTGTTCAATCTCATCCACACAAGAGTGGAGAGGTACACAACTTCATCTCAGTGATTTGATTTGATTTTTCTGTAATCACTGTTTTCAACTATGCTTTGCCAATCATACTTTCTTGTCCTTTAGTGACATTTGAGCAGATTCCAAAATGTTTTCACAACTTTTAGTCATTGAAATATACCCTATCAAGTTTCATCTCAAATTCAATGTAAGAATGAGCTTCTCTCAAACCCTCCCAGATCTGAGCTGAGTCCCAGATGTTTGCAGGAAGTTGGGGCTGGATGAGGCAAACTCTGGTTCTGAGCTGTCTCCACCTGGCTCTATTTAGTGTGCTGGAGTGGGGAGAAACGTGAGCCAAAGGACGAGTGTCTATTTCACAGTGTGTTCTTTAATTCTCTCTCTTCTTATTGTCACTGCTTCTCTAACATTGATTAGCCTTTAATACACTCTGAGTCACTACAAGATAGCAGATTGTGACATGTTAATGAAAGAACCCAGTTGGTGATTGAAGCTTAAGGGCTAGTTCACCCACCTTCTAAAAGCTCAGGTAGAATATATAGGTTGCTTAAATTTTAACATTGGCTCCTTAGATGAGGTATAATCTCTTTGGGGACCATGATTTTGTTATAAATTTGATGTAGGCTTATATTTGTTTAAAAGTGTTTTCATGAAGCAATACTTAATACTAGTTTCTATCATTCTTTGCCTAAATCTATCATGTTAACACTTGTCAGTTTTTATAAACTCAAGATAATTTTCTAAGTAATTTAATGAGTCTTGCAACTCAGGATCAGCCCAGGGATCTATTTCAAGATGTGTTCTTGTGCTCTTTTGAAATCTGTTTAATTTATAACTTAAATGACAAGTGAGGACCCTGCATGTCATTGCAACACTTTAGACAAAGTTAGCAGTGTTTATGTGAGCATGCACGTGAATATATGAACATATGAGTGTGTGTGTGTGTGTGTGTGTGTGTGTGTGTGTGTACTGGATGGATATGTGAAAGAGAGGAAGAGTAAGAAACCAAGCCAAAACAAAACTGTTCTGTATAAGCGTTCCATGTTAGGACACTTTTCACTCTCTTTACCCGCAATTGCCTTCTGAAAAATTGTTAAATCTATTTAATATACTGGAACTGAACCAAGTCAGCTATTGTATGCAAATTCCTGATGTGTTTAATCTATCATCAGAGACAGCTACATTGTGCATCTCATCTGACTCCTAAGGTTGTTTAAGAACTTGATCCTTGGGAACACCTGTTATTTGCATGGCTCGAAGTTCTCTGTGTTGCTTTCTCCCCATTTTGGATGCTGTTTCACCCAGCTGCTGATAATTAGAAAAACAAAGCAAATCCCTCCCATGGATGGTGGCCTCTGCAGAAAGCCAAGGGGAAAGAAAGCCAAAGAACACCATAGCCTTTTGGTTTTAAATCAGGAGATCACTGCACCATATTCCCCTGGACTGCAAAACCGCAGGAATGGATTAATATCACTAACCACAAGAGATATTTGTATGTGGATGGAGGGGAGGGAGAGAGCATGAGAAGAATATTAATCTATAATGTATGACCTCATATTTTCTGAAAAAAAAATTAAAAGCCACATGTATTTGAATCACTGCATTATAAATGTATCAGCCATATAAGATGAATGATATGGCTAAGTACCGAGACTGAGTTCTTTTCCAGAAGTTACTATTTTTAACTCAGGAGGTTCATCAAACACTATACAGAGATAGACATTCTGCAAACAGAACAGACCAAAAAGAAGAATTCAAAAGCAAATCAAAACTCCGCTTAATCGTTAACTTATCACATACATGTCTATGTATAATATATTCAGCAAATATAAATGTATGTGTGCATATACATGACAATCATTAATAATTAAGAAAACATTAAAATTTACATTACTGTTTAAATACTTAAAATAAACTATATATGCAAAAGAAATACATTTCCTGGAACTCAAATACTTTCAAAAGATATAAACCAATGTGCATTTTAGTAATTTAATATACTTGCAATATTTCCCTTTGTTTTCTGAAATAAGGATTTCTTAAACATCTGAACTTTGCAAAACATTTTACTAGATACTATGGATATTAAGGAAAAAACTAAACGAGAGATAAAACATGTTCACCAGTTTTTCTTAGTGGTCTAGGATTTAATATTTCACTACCAACTACTTTTCAGATCTTATTATTCTTCTACCTGTATAAACCACTCTACTAAGGTTTAAAGTTCTCAAAATAAGCACTAGATTTTCAAACGAATGCTTGCCCTTTATATTTAATACTTTCTTTTATCTTTAACTATTAAAGTCTGACCAGTCTTCATATGTGTTCAAACCAGTTGGGATATTATTGTAGAAAACCAGACAGTGCATTTAGGGTTTGATCTAGGGTAATGAAAACTGAGATAAAAATTAAGTAATAATTCAATTGATGCTAGTATATCTGAAAAAGGTAGGATGTGGAGATTGATTATTTGTGAGAAATGAGGGGAAATAGGTGTTTGTGAAGACGGAGGTTTCAAACCTGGGTGACTGGGAGAATGGAAATGCCATGAATACAAATAGAAACATCAAACATAAGAGCTGTAGTGTGGAACAAATGGGATCAGCTCGGTTAGTTTAAATCTAAGATACCTATGAGACATCCTGGAACTATCATGTAAGTATATGAAAACTTTGAATGAGAACTTTAGAATGTGGCTAAAGCTAGTTTTAAGGGGCATCTAGCTGGAAAGCAATGGCTGAAATAATGAGACGTGAAGTTCCACTAGAAGAAAACCAACCAAGGAAAGAACATTGCTGAACACTCATTTCTAGAGAACAAATACAAGATGAGGAACTGGTTACCAACTCTCAATCTCTCTCTCTCTCTCTCTCTCTCTCTCTCTCTCTCTCTCTCTCACACACACACACACACACACACAGACACACAGACACACACATACACAAAGACTTTCTTATATCAGAAAAATGAAGAGAGAATGCCAAAAGCAGGAGAGATCAATGATGTTAAGTATTACAGATGCCCACAAGTAAAGATAAGACTAACAAAAGACCACTACTCAGTGAACTGGTCAACTTGAAGAAATCAAGTCAATAAAGGGGCAGGTACAAAAGTATTCAGAATGTGTGTAATTGAATGTAAAATTAGTGAACAAGTGAAAAGCAATATTTTGTTCCTTGGGGACTTGACGGTAAAAGAATATCACAAAGACTACAGTTGCCAAATTATAAACCGTATTTGCTATCTCATTTAGTCTCCCATAATACAATCTTTATTATATATAATCCATTTCTAAAATTGTTTAGGGTAGTGAATATTCAGACAGCAAAAGCTCAGATTCCATTCTTTTATTTGGGGAAAGAAAGGCCAAAGCATTCTAGCCCTATGAAAACCCTAACCAATATCTTCAAATATCACAAAGACATACTTCAACAACAAAATAACAATCTAACAAGAAAGCCTGCATAATATCAAGTGATTAAGGCTAATTTAGTTAATAATTTAACATGTAATGAACTCAGTAGGTATATTTGAGTGGTGTAAAAAATACTGTACAATATTGGATATTGATTATGTTTTACTTCTATACTGTAAATACATGTATTATAATGTAAGTAAAAATAATATGCTAAAGATATGTCTAGGTTGGACCTTTATCAAGGTACATGTCAACCATCATTTTTCCAGACAGCTCTTTTATTCAACCTGGTTCCCATAGAAAGAGAGAAAAAGGATGAATAACTCAGAGTTCATGATGTTAAAAAGATAATAATTGCTAATAATCATTGATTGCTTATTTTTAGCCAGGCCTTGTTTTATCTTACATTTATTTCTTCTCACAACATCATAACATAAGTAACATATTAGCCTCATTTGAAAGATGAGGAAACTGGGGTCCAAATAGTTTACGTGGTAAAGCTGACCCAAATCACGTAGCTAATAAATGGTAAAACCTGGATTTGAACTCTGGTATTCTGACATATTCTTCACTTAACCCTTCAGAATTCCTACCTAGTGGAGGAGAAGTGTCTGCTTCTATTTGAGTAGGCCTGTTGTTTTAAAGCAAGGTTAAACATAACACAAAACTGGTTCTACCAAGTTGGAAGGCAATCCTCTTATACAGAAGCACTAACCTCTAGACAACAGATTTGGTTGGTGGGGGTGTTGAGAGATGATGTTCCCTAAGGAGACTTTATACTGGTGAGCTAGCAAACTTGGTGCCATGAAGGGGATGGTTTATAGCATTCTGCTCAAGATGAATAAGTTTAATAATAAAGCATATTTTTCAATGTTTTTCAAGCATTTGCTTAAATACTAATTATAGGGAATAGGGAGAAAGGGCTAGGAAGCAGTGTATTCTGGAACATTCCTAATGTGATGAAGGCTATGAAGGAACTCGAATTGTATTTTGGGTCCATGCAGCCAGAGAAGACCTTATAATCTGATCTGTTGTCTCATTTGGATGTGCCAACTCCCTACAGATGGCAGGGAGGGTGTTTGGATCCTGATAAGTCAGTTGCTGCTGTCTGGAGTGCGGACTACCCAAGTCAAAAATCAAATCTCATCTATTTCTAAAGCAAATATTGGAGCAAGATAAAAGACCTTATGCACCTATAAAGATCCGGGACATGACAATGTGACCCTTGAGTCAGCGATATCATAAAAGAGGCCTTATACAGTAGGAGCAATATAAATAAAGGAGATTATGTGTTTACAATAGTTCTTTGAGTGAGAGACATGATCCTGCCGTTGGCACTACATGAAACTGATTTTAATCACTGTAATAGGGAGCATAGATAGATGCTTTGTGAAAGGAAAATTCTATAATAGAACATTTAGGAGTAAAAATTATTATTTTTCCTCTACGACTAGAAGGTCTCAAAAAAAAAAAAAAATCAAGTAACATAGTGTGTGGACTGTGAGTAATTGCTGTTTGATGAAAGGATGGATGGGGGTGGGGAAGAAGATGTTCCACAGAAAAACTGTAAAACCCAACCAGTTTAATTTGCTGCAAAATTTCTTCCCATTACAAAGTACCAAAATTCCAAAAGGATACAGTTTGGTCCAGGGAAATCACACAAAATAAATATCTAAAATTCTTGAAAATTACATTAGCCCTACACCACAATGAAAGCAAAACATTGAGTCAGTGTGAAAATAAATCTATTTCTTACATTATTACTTTTCTTCCTGAAATTTGGCAAAATACAATGACAGCATGTAATTACCTCAAAATACTTTGTGGGTTTAAAATATTTTTCTTTTAAAAAAAGTAAACCTACATTGTGTCAAATGAGGGATATATATGAAATAAGAAGAGATATAGCTATAAAAATAATTCAAAATTTATTTTGATATCCAGATTCTAAGTTTATGAAGACTTGTATCATTTTCTCTAATGTGCAAGCAACTATCTTGCTACCTACTAATCTTGCCATAATGCAAACTTGCAAAATGTTGGCTATTATGAATAGGTCTATCCAGCCTGAATCTGGCCTCAAAAAGTCTCCATAATAATTAAAAATAGAAGGGTCCAGCCAGTGTGGCTCAGCGGTTGAGCATAGACCCATGCACCAAGAGGTCACCAGTTCGATTCCCGGTCAGGATACATGACCAGGTTGTGGGACTGATCCCCAGTGGGGGGCATGCAGGAGGTGGCCAATCAATGTTCTCTCTCATCGATGCTCCTAGCTCTCTCTCCCTCTCACTTCTTCTCTCTCTAAAATCAATAAAGGAAAAATTAAAAATAAATAAATAAATAAAAAATAGAAGAAGGATAACAGAAGATAAATTAGATACAAAAGAATGTTATATCATTGATTTAGGCACTTAGTCCTAAAACCTGTTCCTTCCATATGTAATCTTGTAGCAAGGCACCTGAATCACATGTCCATAGATTCTAACATTATTTGGGTTTCAGATATTTGAAATTTGAAGCCCAAAACAAACCTCAGAAACACAATTATATCTTCACAATATGCTAGAATTTGGTTTTGAATGAGTTCATTTCCACAGACTTTGGCTAAAGTGGTAGAGCAAGAAAAGGTCGGTGTATTGGAGAGTGAAGACACAAACTCCTTGTGGACAGCAGTAAGCCCTACTACAGAGGGTGCAGGGAGAGCATGAGGTTCTGAATTAGGCTATCAGTGGACATAGGGTATTTTCAACCAAGTTAATGAATTAAGAATTTCAAAAAGAAAACATGCTTAAGGGCTTATTCTAAGAGGAAAATGTTAAATACTTACCTTGGATCTTGACTGGATCAAAAGGTCTTACAGTTCAAGTAGGCTCCAATAATCTGTTTTACTGTTTTAGGAAATTAAAAATTAATTTTAAAACATAAATTTGATAAGATTTTCAAATGTTTACAATTTTCCAAGGCAGATTACATTTTAAATGTTAAGCATAAGTATATAAGAGTAGAGCTAAATACTGGCTTATTTTATAACCTCTGCCATCATTTTTAGGAATGGGGATGGAGACGGATGGTTCATTGATCAACCTCTCTTGTTGAGCTACTCTGACCCCCACCCCCAGGGTAGAATTCACAATCAGAATGCAATTGAACAGTTTTAGTAAGAACCAGAAAATTAGAAGGAAGCCTCCTAGAAGACAAGTACACTAATCTTCAACAGTCTTTATAGTGATCCGAAGGAGAAGCTGATGCAGAAAATATTATTCATAAACCAGATCAAGAGGAAAGAAAATTATGTTGGGAAAGGCAATCAAGTGAGGATCTGTTTCCATTCACATTCATTATATTTAAACATGAAGTACCAGGACGTTGCCAATGAAAGTACCAACCTAGAAACAGGCTGGAAAAAGTATTGATAGAAAAATCATTTTCTTACAAACTTCTTTCATTAGAGATGAGAATGCAGAAAGAAAGGGTCTTGAGAGAGTATTTTGTCTCTTTGGCAAGATCATCACACATTTGGTTTTTCAATATGAACTTGAATGCATTTTAGTAGGTATTGAGAATTGATTCGATAGGTTTCTGTCCTACACATTAAAAAAATAAGATTTTTTATCTTTCATATGTGAGTTTATTTGATGTGCACAAGATTGAGTCAATGATTTAGAACTAAAAGCAGAACATTTACCTTACAAATGTGATAATACATCAAGAAATGTCCTTACAAATGGCCAAGAGACATATGAAGAAATGCTCAACATCACTAATCACCAGAGAGATGCAAATTAAAACAACATTGAGGTATCACCTCACACCTGTCAGAATAGCTGCCATCAACAAAGCATCAAACAACAAGTGTTGGCGAGGGTGTGGAGAAAAGAGGACTCTAGTACATTGCTGGTGGGAATGCAGACTGGTGCAGCCACTATGGAAAACACTATGGTGTTACCTCAAAAAATTAAAAATTGAATTACCATTTGACCCAGTGATCCCACTGCTAGGAATATACCCTAAGAACCCTGAAACACCAAACAGAAAGAATATATGTACCCCCGTGTTCATAGCAGCACTATTTACAATAGCTAAGATCTGGAAACAGCCCAAGTGTCCATCAGTAGACGAATGGATAAAAAAGCTGTGGTACATATACACAATGGAGTACTATGCAGCTGTAAGAAAGAAAGATCTCTTATCCTTTGCGACAACATGGGAGGACCTGGAAACTATTATCCTAAGTGAAACCAGCCAAGCAGAGAAAGACAAATATCATATGATCTCACTTATTTCTGGAATATAATAAACATAACAGTCTGAGGAACAGGGTAGTCCCAGAGACATGGAAGTAGGGTACAGACTGACAATTGCCAGAAGAGGGGGTGGGGGAGGGGAGCGATGAACCACAGAACTTGTACGCATGTACTCATAACCAATGGACATGGACAACAAAACTGGGGACGGGGCAGGGAGAGAGGGAGAGGAGGGTGACAGTGGGGGGGAAAGGAGAAACATCTGTAACAAAAATAAATTAATAAAGAATAAATAAATAAATAAATAAATAAATAGAAATGTCTTTTTATTTATTTATTAAAAGAAACAAGCCAGCATTTTAATTAGCATACTAAGTGTTGGTGCTGCTAGTAGTAAAGTGCTGTGGGGAGTTATAAATCATGACTTTTGTTTTGGAGTAATGTGTGTCAGGAGCTCTGAGTAGCTCTTTCTTAATGGACTGTCCATACCTGAAATATTGCTACTAAATAAGTAACAATGTAATTTAAAAGTTTTTTTGTTGATGCCTCTACCTCCTCACTAGAATAAAATAAAAATGTTTGCAAACATAAAACAATATTGATTATCTTCTTTGCTCCTTTGTTATCTTATCAAACACTATTTTTGTTGTTGTTATTCCTTATCCAAGGATATTTTTCCATTGATTTTTTTTTTTTTTTAGATAGAATGGAAGGGAGGGAGGGAGAGAGAGAGAAAGAAACATCAAAGTGAGCGATGTGCCTCTCTCACATTGATTGACTGCCTCCCGAACGACCCCCACCGAGGCTAGGGATCAAACCTGCAACCCAGGCACTCGCCCTTGACTGGGAATCGAACCCGGGACCCTTCAGTCTGAGGGCCGACACGCTAACCACTGAGCAAAACCTGCCAGGGCTCAAAACGCTATTTTAAATGGTAGATTTAAGATAAAGTAATTTTATATGAAATCTTTGTGTCAGTATGGTACTAATGATTCTGAAATTTACTGAATGACCACATTACTCAACATAAAACTGAACTTTAAAAGTAAGTAAAAAGAAAACTGCATTCATTTTTCATGCTGATAGCCAGAACTAGCTGTTCACAATGACAGCTAAGTAAAAATTTATAAGGATGCCGAACACAGTTTCCAGTTTCAAATTGGAATTTAAAACCCAATTTAAAAAAATTAAGAATGCCATTCATTTAACAAAGAAACAATAATTTAAGATTTAAAGGATTTAATTTAGAGTGCAACATGATCCCATTTAAGACACAGAACTACAATACGCACACAGACTTTTTCATGAACTGCAACACACCAGCGGTATATAAATTGTTATAAGAGGAAAGATGTATTGTAAGCCATGTCCCTAGACTGCATGTATGTTTTATATACACAATTTCCTAATATATTTGGGTGAATAACCTCTCTTTAGTTGCTAGTATTTTAGTTAAATTAAATGAAAGTATAAAAATAGACATGGTTTATTCAAATATCATTATCTGGATTAATATATAGAAGGAGGTATAAATAACCCAAAACAATAGTGAATAACTAATTTAAAATATATATTACAACATAAGATTGTTTATTTGAGAGGAAGCAGAGAGAACATTGGCACATTTTAAAGTTGGAGGAAAGCCATAGTTTTTGTTTTGCTTGTTTGGTTTAATGGTTGGTTGGTATTGTTTTTTTTTTAACAAATTTTTTAAAAATTTTTTTCTTTATTGACTTTAGAGAGAGAGAAAGGGAGAGGGAGAGACAGAAACACCGATGACAGAGAACATCGATTGGCTGCCTCCTGCATGCCCCCCACTGGGGATCAGGCCCACAACCTGGGCATGTGCCCTGACCGGGAATCGAACCGGCGACCTCTTGGTGCATGGGTTGACACTCAACCACTGAGCCACACCAGCCAGGCGGTTGGTATTGTTTTGAAGTTCCTTTCAGATGATATACAAATATACAAATAAGACAGTCTACCAAAAAAATCTCCAAAATTGTTCAATAGCAAACTCAATATGTACATAAGGAAGTATACTTGTGAAAATGAATAAAGGAAACCTCATTTAAAATGGAGTTTAGAAGTCCTGACGGGGGCCTCTCATGCATTACACTCACTACACCTTGCAGACTCCTTATATTTCGCAACAGGCAGAAGCTTAATTCACTAGTCCAGCAGAAGGAATATTTTCTTCCTGCCTACCAACAAACTCAGCCAATGAGAAACTGCCAGGACTCAGCCTATGGGAAGCCACTCCACTTGGAACTCCTATTTTTTCCAATGAACATATGATTTATAACAGCTTCTCCCAGCTCCCTCCTTTTTCTCCTCACAGCAGTGTTCTCTCCTATGGTTTGCTATAGCTTCCATGCTCTGAATTGCGGTTCCTCTGCCATTCTGGAATAAATTCGTTTCTGCTGATAAAATAATTGACTATTTTTTAAGGTTGACATACTTTTCCTACAAAAAAATAAATAAATAAATGTATGAAATTGAGTTTTCATAGTATTAAATCACAAAATTTAAAAGCTGGGAAGACACATATATTTCTGCTGAGGACTATTTTATAGTTTTTACCCAGTAAAATTTATATAGTTAATGACCCTAAAGTAAAGAGCAATTTGAAAAATCCCTATGGGAGTATAAATTAATTAAAAGAAAGACCATGTCTCATGAATGTTTGAATGCCTGAAAACTATGACAGTGACTGACTTCCAGTAGAGGATTTAATTCTCCAAACTAAGTCTTAGGTTTTTAACACGTAGCAGAAACCTTGAAGAGCACTTTCTGTCTCTCTCTCTCTCTTTCTCACACACACATACACAAATACAAATCAGTATTTTAATTATTTTTTTGTCAAGTTTCTTAGTCTCAAACATGACCACAGCAAATGCTGCAGTCATTTCTATATTGCTATGGTCACCTTTTAATTTGACCTTACCTTCCCTGCTTAACTAACTCTACTCCATCTTCTGGGTATAGCTCAAAGCAACATATCCTCTGGGATTCCTTGACTATTTATTCTGTCTAGTGTATGCTTCATGTCATTCAAAGATTTTCCACTACATAATTTTATCAGGGCTCTCCTCTGTCACATTGTACTTGTCCATGTTCATATCTCTTCCATCCACCTCAAAGCTATCTGAGAACAGGACCATACCCTATATCTGACTAATCTTTCTATCATTAGTACTGTGCCCTGTGCTACTAACCTATTAGACGTCCAAAACATGCTTGTTGAGTAAATAATCAGTTAAGCAGTAAAAAAATATGTAAAAATCATGTTTTGTTACTGAGTTAATTCATTAACTCCCAACTGAAAGGGAGCATTGTTCTTGGGTGGGGGGGATGCTTGTTTGGTGTAGGGAAGAGCCATCCAAATAATTTGACCCTCGCTCCTAAATCACTGGCTTTACTTAGAGATGTTACCATAGAAAATGTGTTGGATGTGTGAGATACTCATCAAGAGGGGGGAAAAAACTGGTACATATTACTGATTTAGACATTTAGAAAAACACTGGGCGAAAATTGTGACTTTAAAGGAAGAAAATCTAGTTATAAGTAATCCAATTTCTCATGAAAATTGGATTAAAATTATACTTTTAATTTTAATTTGATATATTTGCAATAAGACTCACTTTTCCTTATTAGCATATCCTGAGGACATTCCATACCTTAGAATTACCTTTATTCTCTCACTGCTGTTTTCTGATTTCAAACTGGATTTATTTTTTAAATTTATGTTTACTAGTCTTTCCTTTTACTGAGGTCAACTTTAGTGATGTGTTCTCTGTTTGCTTCTTTTGCTGGTTACTGAGCAAAAATAAAATAACTTTTATATAATGTAGGCTTTGTGAAAGCAGGACTTTTGTTTGTTTTGGTCATTGTATTCCCAGGGCTTATATTATTTTCTGAGTAGGCATTCAATAAATATTTGCTGAATAAACTAATGAGCAGAAAAGAACAAAGTCATTACCAATATATTCCTCTGTTATGTAATTTATGTAACTATATTTTTGAAGGATTTCTAAGTTTTTTTCAGACATAATAAACCATTTGATTAAAAGAAACTGAAAAGCTAAGAGTTCTGTATATTTTGGCAAATAGAATATACTTGATCAGCAGTACTTCATGTTATATACATATTTAGTAATTTAAAACTGAATTTAGTAATTAAAATTTTTTTTTCTTTTTAAAAAATGGATTGTGAAATGTTCAAAACATATGAAAGCTATAAACAATGATACAGCATATACTCATCTACCCATTCTGATCAATTCTTGTAAATATTTTCTTCTAATACAGTTGAATGTTCTATGTACTTTCCTCCCACATCATTGCCTCCAACACACACTCGCTCTCTCTCTCTCTCTCTCTCTCTCTCTCTCTCTCTCTTTCTCTCTTCTGAATCTGGCAATTTTCTTGTCCCTGCATTTTCTTATAATTTTATATCATGTGGTCATATTGTTCCTCAATATATGGTATTGTTCATATCTGTGGTTCTCCACGTGTGGTCTGCAATCCAGTAACATCAACATCACCTGGGAAAGAGTAAAAAATATAAATTCTCAGACCCCGTAATAGATGTTCCAAACAGAATCTGGGATTGGAGCCCAGCATTTGTGTCATTCTGATGCATGCTGAAGTTCAAGAGCCACTGGTTTATAATAGCAATACTTTTGATTTTAACATCAAAGCCTAGGTTCTAGCAGAAATAACAGTCATTTGTGGACTTACTGGTTTATTTCCCTCTTGCTATAATTGAACTTCTCAGCATCTTTTAAAATTTTTAAGTTGAAGGGATTTTTATCATCTTAACTGTGATCCAAGTTAAGCTCTCCTTAGCAAAATACTCAGTCCTCCTCAGCTCTAATTGTAGTATATTGAGTAAGTACTTTAAAATGTCTCATACTTTGGTTATTCTACTGTTCATTTTTATGATGATGGAATACACAAGTCATCTTTTGAATCATATCACAGTTTTCTTGAAGTGATAAGGAAACAAATTTCTCTGAAGGATCTCTTTGACCAACTTTTCTCACTAGAAAAAAAAATGAAATAAACACAATGCAATATACAGATGATGTATTATAGAATTGTACACTTGAAACATATAATTTTATTAATCAATGTTACCCCAATAAATTTATTTTTTTAAATGAGGATCCATTTTTTAATAATTTTATAATTTCTTATGCAAAGGACCGAAGCCAAGCAAGTTGCCCAGGAGAGTCATCATAAGTCAATTTCTGGCCAACTTATAAAGGACAAAAAGCACAGGTGTTTCCCAAACCCACCTTTTATATTACTGATCATGCCCTTTTTTTTATATCCCCCTAAACTAGAAATATAGAGGGATGGAACTCCCCACTTTGTGCTTGGAGGAGTTACTTTTTATAACGTTGTCCCTTTGATACCTTGCATTTTCTCTCTGGGCAGAGAACACTGTGCATCCAAAGGTATAGTCAATTATATTGTAATAACTATGTATAGTGCCAGTTGGGTACTGGAAATATCAGGGGGGACACTTTGTAAAGTACAGGATTGTCTAACCACTATGCTCTACACCTGAAACTAATACAAAATAATAGTGAATTAAAATGTAATTGAGGAAAAACATTTTTAATTAATTTTTGCTGCCCTGGCTGGTTTGGTTCAGTGGTTAGAGAGTCGGCCCACAGACCAAGGAGTGTCAGGTTCAATTTGGGTTAAGGTCACGTATCTCGGTTGCAGTTTGATCCCCGGCCCCAGTTGGAGTTGTGCAGGAGGCAACCAATCAATGTGTCTCTCTAACATTGATGTTTCTCTCTCCCTCCCACTGTATCTGAAGATAAATGGAAAAATATTCTAGGAATTTTGCAAGCTGGTTGTTAAATACATATTAAAAAACAAATTGTGCAAACTTAGAATTGTGAATTATATTACAATAATGTAACAAATACCAAATTTACCACTTCCTGTTTTACTAAATATTATTCTGTTATGTTCTTGACGTTATTTATGTCTATTATAACTGTGTGCCACTGCACAACTCTTGATTTTACATTCAGTGACATCAAGTTGGTAGTTTGAAATTGATCATATTAGTAATATTTACACTAAAAAAGTTAGCAAATATCCCTAATTGGGGCTTCTCTATTCCCACCTCATTTGCCAGCATATCATTGCAAAGAATTGAAGCAAGGATGGATTTTTCATGACAGCTGTCCAGATCCTTTGATTTCTCATTATATATGCTCTGTCTCAAGTTAATGCATGGACTTTCTTAGTGTGAGGTCAATGTAAAATGTAATTTTTATATTTAATTTGTGTTACTTTAAAATACCATGTAATTAAATTACTACGTAATGCACAATTATGTTATCCTTATTAAAAATAGGAAACAAGTACAAACGTTCAGGAAAAAATGGCAATCCCTTCTAATTTTTTCTCTTCCATCAAATGCCACTTCCATCCTCATAGATGACCAATTAATAGTTTGTATGAATATTTCCATTTTAATTCAATACAGATATTTTGTGAGAGAATGAATAAAAGATTTACTCTAATTTATTGTTTTATAATGCATATTAATTTATATTTACTTTGTATCCCAAATTGGTGGTTTTGGTTCACATCAAGTTTAAGAGAGAGAAAAATAATAAAACGTATTCAAAACGAACTATTCCATTATTAATGATCATTATCTTTCTGTATATATGTGCTTCCAAATGTTTTTAGCTTCATCTTAACTAAAATATTCACCATGAGCTAAGTGAAAGAGTAAGTTTGGTTTCATTGGTAAATTGCTCTATTTTTACTTAAGACCAACTATTTGGTACTGTTTTTTTGTATTAAGAATCATGTTATTAATTGAGAGCTTGTTTAAATGGTCTGTTTTATGTAACTACATTTTTCAAAGACCATTGAAGTTATTGTATAAAAGTTAATTCATACTGACTAGGTTTCTTGGCAAAAATGGAATATAAAATAAGCAGCACAAATGTATGGAGAACGGCAGAATTTTGATAACTTGACAACATTTAATAGATTCATCCTGGAGCTAATTAGTTCTCCTTAAATTCTGCTTGGTCTAGTAGCTCCTGTCAGGCAGAAAGTTTTTGGCATGGTGAATCAGACATTCTAGATTAGTTGATGATGATAAAATGACTTTCAGTCCCTGACAGATCACTTACATTATTCCACTTGTGTACATTATGCATAATACATTTAAGAAATAAAATATACAATAAAAATATCCTACAGAATAAATATACTGGCAGTCAAATGTACTAATACAGACATACAAAGCACATTTTGTAAAATGTGTATTACTTAGCAGGGACTATAAATTAACATCATGATGTTAAAACAGCATTCATCATGTGTTAAAATTTTTAAGAGTATAGATAATATTATCTCAAATATATTTTTCTGCAAAGTCATTATTAAATTATTAAAATCATTATTAAAATAATTTCCAAAAGTTTGATCCAATTAAAAATGGTAAGATTATAATCTTGATTAGTGCCCCTCTAAATCTTAAAGTTCATGTACCTCTGATTAACCTGTGAAATTATAAAGAAAGAATAAGTATTGACAAGGATATAACATAGTAAAATGCCAATGGCTTATCTCTAGACCAATCAGAATATAAAGTATAACTCAAAAGCACTTGAGTTATTGCATACAGACACACCACAGTGTTATTATTTATTTTATATGTGAAAATGCAACTTTATAACTCTATAGCAGATAAATTGAGGAAAATATTGCCACCAGCCAATATGCTTACAGTCAGACTGAAACTTGAAACTCTTTTGTAAATTACTCAGGCAAATATATAAAATTCTAAATTACCTTTGATTACATGAATTGTCATTGTTGTTGTTTATTCTCAAATAATTGCATTAATATAAGAGAATCTTCAGGGCACATCCTACGATTTGGTGAACAGAACAAGGAATTTAGGACCAGAAGACCAATTCTATTTCTCAGTAGTAGTGCTGTTGAAGCTGTAGTTATACCTATAAAATATTAGCTTTATTTTTCTCTAATGTGTATGTGTTGTAAATAATAGTGAAAAAATTTTATAACTGCATTTGATCTCCTCATCAACAAAAGTCTTCTGATAATGTTAATTGAAAAGAGCATTTTAGCCAAAGAAATCAATATGACAATGTGTAAGACATTTTTATTCATAGTTTTAAACATTTTCACAAATCCCATCTATACACAAAACTGATGATGATGATACTTAAATTAAAAAGTTATGGTATGAGTTTATACTTATTAAAATAAATCTCTTTAGATGATTATCTCTGTTTTTACTTATATGGAAATGATCTCACAAAAGTTGTATTAGGAAGAAGAGGTATAGAGCAAATCTCCTTGAAAAATATTTTATCAGTTTTGCTGCCTTTTCTTAAAGAACTAAGCATAAATCTGACATATAACATCTGGTTGATCCCTAAGTTTGGAATCTGAATTTTCATATAAATTGAAATTGATTTTAGTCCAAGTTTTAAAACTGATTAGACTAAATTCATAGTCTGAAATATTTGAAGTAGTCCATTAAGTTATCTTATAAACAGGGCTTTTGTATGCCAAATAAAAATACTTGTATTAGGTATCTCTACAAAAATATTAAGGTTTATTTTTAATGTAATAAGGGACCACACAATATCAATCCATGGCTTTTATGAATTCTTTCAAATTACCTCGCTGCAATGGATCTTTTACTGGGTTTCACTTTGAAGACCACCCAGAAAGTCCATCTGGTCCAAATATAATCATCATCCTGCTAGTACATGTTCCGTGGTCTACAGCTTATTCTAAATACATTCATTCACAAAGTGATTCAATATGTTGCTTTTTATTTAAGTAAAAATAAAATATTGTTGTATCAGTTAGAACTTCATCATTATGCACAACCATATCCCAGTCCAAAATTCCAACAAATACTCCTTACAGACAGTTTTGGTCTCCTTGCCACGATATCAAGCTCAATATTTTATTTCAAGAAAACAGAAACACTATTGTCATGTACATAATCTCTGTAGAATACACTGGCTTGTACTAAAATGGATAGATAAAAGATAGGTAGCTAGACAATAGATGTTAGATGATAAATAGATGATGATAGATAGGTAGGTAGGTAGATAGATGATAGATAGATAGATAGATAGATAGATAGATAGATAGATAGATAGATAGATAATAGATAAAATTAATGATAGATGAAGATGAAGCTAAGCTTCTGATTGTGAACTTAATCTAGTTTCCCATATGAACTTGACCCAGCTTACTGCTGAAGAGTTTCTGTGCTTTTGACCAAATCCCCCAACTAGAGTCATATTGCCTTAACATTTCTAGCTTACCAACAAAAATGGTTAAATAGTAATCAGGTCTAAAATCAGATATGAGCTACAAACTCTGAGAATACTGACCAAAATTTGAAAAACATTGTATATTCCTGGAATAGTTGATCATGAATAACAATATTCTTCCAAAATCTTCTTCAGGACATGGACTTCTAAAATACAAATGTATTTTAAACTTTTAGATATAAACTTTGAATAATGTAAAAGAAATAAAAGTTCTCCATTCTTGATTATAAGGGGCCAAATTCAGATTAAAGGAATACAATTTTTTTCAAATTTTTGAGTTAGAAAAAGGTTAGCAAGAAACTGCTCTCATTCTGTCATAGTGCAGATGAACTCAGAGAAAATTAAATGAGTTGCTTAATTAAAGAACTGAGTCTGAAACCTAGGTCTTCTAAATCCTAGGGCAGTAATAACCGGAAACAAAATGAGTGTATTGGTTTTTTCTTTCCCCATGACTTACACATGGCTAAAATACAATCTGTGATTAATTGTTAGCTTATAAATAAATTGTTTTAAGATTAATGATCAAGAAACTAATAGGCTTCTTTTAATAAGTGTTATTAAATCTAAAATATTATAACAGTTTAAAAACATATTGTAATATTTAGAGATATGTTCCTTAAGAAGTTCCAAAAATAACTTTTATAAAATAATAACAATATTTGTATTTATATCTACTTCCAAAAATTTATGTTTACTTATATTTCAAAATACGTTATAAATAGGAAAATTTTAGTAATAGTAGCTGTTATTTACAGAACATCACCCCGTTTTTCAGTCATAATTGCTCGAGTAACATGTGTAATCTCATTTGATTCTCGTGACCTACCAAGTATGGTTCCTCCCATTTTACACAAGAGAAATCTGCTTAAGTTGAAGAAAAAAGTGAAAGGGCATGTACATGAGGAAAGGTATGTGTACAAGACATCCAGGATGAGTAAATTACTGAGTGTTTGTACTGAATTAGCTCTGAATCCAAAAACTATGAAGTGCATTTTAATACACAACATTTACTATCTTCCAAAACACTCACAGTTTTATAAAAACCTTATTTACGCAGACTTTTTTCTAGCAGGAAGAAATTTATTTTGAGAAATTGTATTCATGCTATATTGCATAACATTATGGTCAATGTCATTAGATTAATTCATTTTTAACATCTCTCTGTAAAAATCACGGACATAGCATATTAATGGATAATTTAGGACATAAATTTTAACAGAGATTAATATTATGGATCCTTAATAATGGATAATTAATGGAGCCCTTCAAATTTTTAAATTATAAATTTATTCATTTCAGAAAAAGAAGTTTTAAAGAATATGACATTTAATTCCTTGCTAAATGAACTGTATAAGAGCCTATGAAGATAATATTTTATATTCATAACAAAATTATTTTCTAGAATATTAGATCTACTAATGCTATCAACATTATTATTTTTAAAAGACACTTATACAAAGATCACTGTTATCTAAAAGTCATGGCCAAAACAGCAATATGTTTTTTTTCTTTAAAAAAAAAAAGCTAGGCTCTGCTTAGATATGAGAATAATTAAAACACAAAGATATTAAAGTAAAATACATTGAGGAGATGGAGGCAGGTTAGGCTGTGAGGGACAGAACCATGGGAAGGAAAGGCTGAGACATGTGGGGAAGTTTGAGATGACTTGGAGCTCTACACATAGGCAGAACCCAGTACACAGAACATCTGGAGGTTTATTTGGACTCTATAGATCTCAAAATAAAACTAAAATCAACATGGGATATTGTGCCTCCAAGGTCAGAAACTCCCAGCCCCTATTTATAGAAATGCAAATTAGAAGCTCCTGGAAGGAGCACAGGTCAATTACATAACAAACAAAAAAAACAGAAAGGCTGGTTTCAGGTAAGAGGAGAACAGTAATTGTATATAGTTCCTTTTTCTGGGACCCTGATGGGTTTGCAAATGAATTTTATTTACTGTTAAAGAATATAGTGCTGGCAATTCTGACCTATTCCAATTAATATACCTACTAGTTTCTGGGAGCAAGGCAACGGGATTGGTGAATGAGTTCTGCAAAATTATAGAGTGTGCTTCTATTGCAGAAAGCCAGGTCACCTTAAAAAAGATTATAGGAAAGCAAAATTGGATTTAGAAAGAAACCAAAAGCAAGCATAGGGTTGCTCCAAGGGCATTTCCCCTCCTCCTCATTAATAGTCTGGAATAAATTGAAATTATCGTAAAAAGGGAAGCCACTAAGGCTCTTATAGATACCTGGAGCTACTTTATTTGTTCTTAATCACACACAACTAAGTTGTCTCTTCCCTGGGAGTAAAGCTTCTGTGCAAATGTCAGAATAGCTAATCAATGTTTTTAAATCAGAACCTGTCCACTTCCAACTAGGAAATGTTATGGGACAATATATATCTTTACTAATCAAATCTGCCCCAATTCACCTGATAAGACAAGCTTTTTTAAATCAGTGATGCTCACATATACTTTTTCCAGTAAAGCTAGATGACCTAGGGCTAAACCCGGTCAGGTGGAAAACACAAGCTTTAAAATGTATGGATGTTGCTAAAGCAGAATTCCTTGAAAGGACCAACTGGAGGCTATCAAGGCATATATCTACCCCTAGACAACAGAGCCTTATGGGCAATCCACTTGGGTCCCCTCCCCGCTGTGGGCAGTCTGCCTATTTTTCAAATAAACTTTCCTTTAGCTTGCCCCTTTGTCTATGAACTCATTCTTTGATTTTTTGAGACAACGAGCCCAGACCTGAACACCACCGCCTGGTTTCGACATGGAACAAACCAATGAACAACGTGTAATGTTAAGAAGCAAGAGGGGAAAAAAAATAGCCTATTTAAATCTCAATTTGATCCCTGAAGACCATCTGATTTTGAAATAGCGTTTTTCCCACAGGAGACTTTGAATGTCTAACATGCACCCAGGAGATGCCCATGCTAATAGACCACATCTCACTCTTAGTACCAAAGGTACAGCATCACCTAAAATAATAATTTATGTAGATCTGTTACTGATTTTAAAATTAATAAGGGTTTTCTACACAAAATCTAAGAAAGAATGAAAACTCTAAAGATAAAAATTTTGAAAATAAAAGTACTGTATTCTTCAAATCTTGAAATAATCATTCATACATGGGGCATTTTCTTCATTTATTTTTGTTTGGATATATATAGTTGCCTAATAGACATAGAGTTTTATGCCTAACTTTGCTACTTAAAAAACTATGGGCATTTTTTCTAAAATATATTTAAGTGGACACAATATTCTGCCATGCACTTATACCATAACTTATTAGTCCAGTTTTGCTACTGTGAAATAGATTTTTCCAGTATCTTATTAGTTTAAATATTATGTGGATAAATAATTTTCCACATTTCTGATTATTTTCTTATAGGTTTCCCAGAAGTTAAATTACTTCTTCAAAGCATATGAACATTTTAGCACTCAGCATTATTACTTTTTAAATCATGTTTACCAATTTCATAAATGGAAGCTTGTATACTTTATTAAGTTTATTTTATTAACTGACATGCTTCTAAACATTTCCATTATTACTGCTCTGAGAAATCTATTCTGTCCATTGACATTTTTTTTTCCCATTTATCTCAATGATTTATTTTTTTTCAAATACAGTTTAAATTCAATACAATTTTGTATTAGTTTCAGTGTATAGCATAGTGGTTTGACAGTTATATATTTTACAAAGTCTTCCCCCCAATATTTCCAGTACCCAGCTGGCACCATACACACTTATTACAATATTATTGACTATATTTCCTATGCTGTACTTTATATCCCCATGACTACTTTGTAACCACCAATAATTTCTTTAAGCTCCTTTTATATTAAAAATATATTCCTTGCAAATATTTTCTATTTTTTTGTCTTTTTACTTTTGTTCATGTATTTGTCATGTAGAAAGTTTTTATTTTCTTACATTATTTTACATGTAGAAAGTCATTGCAATTTCTAAGCTTATTTTCTCTTAGATTATTGTTGTTCTATTATTTGAGTTTTAAATATTTAATCCAACTATAATTCATCTTTGTATGGTTAGGACCTAATTTTATTTTATTTTAAAATTAATTTTCAAACACATTTTTTGAGTGAAAAATGTCCATCTCATTAATTTTGATGATTTTAAAATCCTGTATTAAGAATTTAGAAAAACAGAAGTTGTCTATGGGCTTTTGAATCTCTTTCACAATACACTTATGAATTATTGAGACAATAGAATACATTTGACTATGTCTTTAAGACCTGGGGGTTCACTTATTTTTTTATTTAATCTTTTATTTAAAGTTTAAAACATTTTTTATTTAAACTTCTATTTATGTGTCCATAACAAAAAATTGTTCATTGTTCCAGGGTACTAGACTTACCATGTTAAAATTAAAAATGTTCCATCAGGACTCCGACTGGGAATATTTAAATGTCACAATAGTTTTCTATTGCTGTGTAATTCATTACCACAAACTTAGCAGCTCATGGCCCTGAAGGTCAGAAGTCCAGCACACTGTGGCTTGGCTGTCTGCTCGGGCTGAGGTCAAGGTGACAGCAGGCTGTCTTTTCATCTGGTGCTAGAGACCTTTCTCCAAGCTCATTTCTTCTCTTGGCAGAATCTGGTCCTTGCAGCTGTCCCACTAAAGCCCTCATATTCTTGCTGCTTGCCTGTTACAAAGGAATAAATTAATCTAGGGGGAAAATAGGATATAATATTTAGACTTTCAATAAATTGCTTAAGCAAAATATTTCAATCTATTCAAAATATTATATATATATATATATAATCTCCATAATTCTTACCATTTTTTGCACAGGTCTTATATTATGTGTCTTGTGAATATTTACTCCTTTTATGTATTTGATTTATGTGTAGATATTTTCTTCTGAATTATCATTTACCAAGGGAATATCAGCATTCTCTGTGTTTTTTCTGGTCTTCCTAATTGAACCTTTTTCAAAATTCTATTTGTTTTAGTTAGTTATCTTGAGTTCTCTAGGATTAATCAAAATGTCTTCAAATAATGATTTTTTTCCAATACTTAAACATCTTATCTTATTAATGAAAGAATTTCCTTTCTCCTTTTTTAACTAATTTCAATTGCAAAGCCTTTATATTTCATAATTAAATCTAGCAATGGTTATAGATTTCATGCAGTCATTCTTAACCATATTTTTAAAAATAACTTTCTAGTGTTACCTTTATACAATTTTCCTTTTGTTTTGCTTTGATTTTTTTAATCAAAATGAGCAGTAAAATTCTGTTGACTTTTAACATCTATTGAAATGTCATAAAGGTGTTCTTAATATTATTGATATATTATAGTATTAATTCCCTAATATTATAAATCAATTTATATACAATATATATTATATACATATTATATATACTTTGTATAATATAAAATGGACAGGATAGTTGTATAGATGAGGCATTTTAACACATGTATACACAATTATGCCTACTACACAATAAAACGTTGCATTCAATCCCTACACTATCACCCACAGCCCCAGGAAACCACTGTCCTACTTTAAATGTCACATAAATAGAATTACACTGTAGTCTCTCTTGTGAATGCCTTTTCCTTATCATCCCAATGCTTATGAGATCCATCTATGTTTTGTATGCATCAGTAGTTCATTCTTCTCAATATGGAGCATTATTCTACGATCTGTTTATAACTCTCCTGTTGATAAACATTTGGATTACGTATTTCCGGTCTGACTATTTTGCATAACGCTGCTTTGCACACTCTTCTTAGTTTTGTCATGGACAAATATTTGCATTTATCTTGGATAAACACCTAAGAGTGAAACTGCACGGTCATAAGGTAAGTATATGTTTAACTTTATACTGAACGAATAAAACTTTCAAAAGTAATGACACCACTTTATACTCCCACCCACAATGTATGGAAGTTCCAGTTGCTTCACATCTTAGACAGAACTTGGAATTTTTAACTTTCAATACACTTTTTCAGAAACATTTGCCTTAATGTATATGTGTAAGGAACTTTACCTGTACACTGAGGGTGACATTTTAATAGTAATTGAGGCCCATCAAATCATGCAGAATAAGAACTACTCTGGTAGTAGAAGAGATTCTCCTGGATTTCTTTTGCATTCCAGTGACTTGTGAAAGAGTTTAGAACCTTAGGAAGAAATCTTGACAACATAAAAAAAGCAGATGGAATTTAGCAAATTGCTAAACTGAGAATAATTAGAACTTAATAGCTTTGTACTGACATCGTCTGAAAACATCTTATGGTGTTATTTCGCTAATTTGGCCACTATAAACTTTCATTTTGCTTCCCAGCAGTCTTCAGTGATTCAGAATATAGGGTGAACTGTTGCCTATATATGTGGTAGTCAATTTTTACCTTAATATTTGATAACATTTGTAGATTTTTTTAAAATGACACAGTGAAGGAGGAAACAGTGAGTCAAAATAGTCAAGCATTTATGCAGTAATGCATGTGTTGCTTAAGAAGAGAACATTGGAAAGAAGAGAGACACGTGTTCCTCCTAGGTAGAAAACAAAAATAGATAAAGATAAAGGAAAAAAAATAGGCCCAGCTGGTGTGGTTCACCAGTTGAGCATTGATCCATGCACTAGGAGATTACCGGTTCAGTTCCCAGTCATGGCACATGCCCAGGTTGTGGGCCCAATCCCCAGTGGAGGGCATGCAGGAGGCAGCCAATCGATGTTCTCTCTCATCGATGTTTCTATCCCTCTCTCCCTCACCATCTCCTCTTCCTCTCTCTCTCTAAAATCAATACAGAAATAAAAAGTTTTTTTTGTAATAGAAAAAAGAGAAAGAAGAACCACAGGTGTAACCGTTAGCATACTAATTCAAAATCACTGTTTATATGTTTCTCTTTCCAGATATGAACTTTGTGATAGATGAACCCTGGTTTAGTATTATTCTATCTCTAGCACCTGGCCCATAGCAAGTTCTTCAATATATGTTTATGAAATAGATCAATGAAAGTATAATAATTCTTGTCATATGATTTCACTATTCTTGAGGATGGAGGAGATTTGCTTCTTTGGGAATAGGGGGATTGGCTGTTAGTTGAGAGATCATTTAAAACACCTGCTAAAAGGAACATGATAATAATTTTAAAAGATAATGAGGAATGATGAGAATAACATTAACTTGAAGAGGATATGGTCAGCATGTTTTTTACTTTTTTAACCAACTGCAGTTTTGAGAGCAGATGTAGAAAAACCAGAGAGTGGATATAGAAGAGTGTCAATGCAGTCATCGTGGTGTGTGCTGAATACTGGAGTCCTTGGAGGCTGTGTGTGGCAGATGACATGGCTGCTTTTGTTTATTTATTTTATTTTTTTTAATTTATTTTTGTTACAGATGTTTCTCCTTTTTTCCCCATTGACACCCTCCTCCCCATCCCCCCACCCTGTCCCCAGCTTTGTTGTCCATGTCCATCAGTTATGCATACATGTGTATAAGTTCTGTGGTTTATCTCTTCCCTCCCCCCCACCCCCTCTTCTGAGGGTTGTCGGTCTGGACCCTACTTCCACATCTCTGGGACTACCCTGTTCCTTAGACTGTTATGTTTATTATATTCCACAAATAAGTGAGATCATGTGATATTTGTCTTTCTCTGCTTGGCTTGTTTCACTTAGGATAATACTCTCGAGGTCCCTCCATGTCGTCTCAAAGGATAAGAGATCTTCCTTTCTTACAGCTGCATAGTACTCCATTGTGTATATGTACCACAGCTTTTTTATCCATTCATCCACTGATGGACACTTGGGCTGTTTCCAGATCTTAGCTATTGTAAATAGTGCTGCTATGAACATGGGGGTACATGTATTCTTTCTGATTGGCATTTCAGGCTTCTTAGGGTATATTTCTAGAAGTGGGATCACTGGGTCAAATGGCAATTCAATTTTTAATTTTTTGAGGAAAGTCTACACTGTTTTCCTTAGTGGCTGCACCAGTCTGCATTCCCACCAGCAGTGTACTAGAGTCCCCTTTTCTCCACACCCTCGCCAACACTTGTTGTTTGATGATTTGTTGATGGTGGCCATTCTGACAGGTGTGAGGTGATACCTCATTGTTGTTTTAATTTGCATCTCTCTGATGATTAGTGATGTTAAACATTTCTTCATATGTCTCTTAGCCATTTGTATGTTGACATGGCTGCTTTTGGCTTCCTGGTTGACCATGAAGGACAGTAAATTCAGAAGTAGGTGTTGGATTTGGAGAATAAAGTAATAGTTTAAGATTTTAAAAGAACAGAGCTACACATTAAGAACTACTTTTCTTATAATTCTTCATTTTCAAGGAGGAGAAATTTTAACATTCAAAATTGTAGAGTGAGATGAAACAGAGATGTAATCATTTTAATCGGGGTTACATTTATGTTTGTAGCTAACAGATAAAATGGAGCAACTTTGGTTTTATAGGGATTAAAAGACTGAGCCAGAGTGCTAGGCGGATCATCTATTCTCCTTGGGTGATGAAACTAATAATTGAATTGCAGTGGAGGGAAAATTGTGGAGCAACTACTTAAGAAATGAGAATGTTAGGAGGTTGTATGTTGATGACTGTCAGGCTGGAGAGACTATCATGACAAAAATCGCAGAAAAGGTGTGAAAAATTGTCTGAAAATGATGGCCATGAGTTAGTAATTTTTGGCATCTCTTCCTTACCTACGTGGAAAAACGAGTCTCCATTAGAAAGGAAGTGAGACTTTTAGTTATCAGAGAAAACTCACTTTCAATTACAGAGAAGATATGGAAGAAATTCTTGCACAAAGATATGACTAAGAAAAGGAATGTTAGTACCTATATTTTTCTGATTTATTACATAATAAAAATATTTACATTGAGCATGGGAGAGGTAATCAAAACATATAATGTTGACTAATGAATAGGAATCATATTTCCCTAAAAATTACAGTATAAATAATACAGTATAGATAACAGGCTATATGAAAGTTGTCATAGCTATAAATATTTTCTCTCAGACAGTTATTAAAATGACAGGGTTATTTTGGGCTGCTGGATTTTCCAGATGAAAACAAGATACTGATAAATATAAAAACATGCAGTCATATGTTATATTTTTTATTCTGTATGTCTACAAAAGAGAACAGATAATATAAAATCAGATACATGTTTCACTTTAACTCTGCGATTCCTCAGGCCAGAAGACAACTAATGGATTCAAAAGAGTTATTAAAAAGGATATGATAAAACTCAGTCTTCTGATGGAAGGTATGGTTATTTTGAGAATAATTATTATCAAATAACTTATCTGAAAAGAATTATTATTTGATAGTAACTATTCTCAGAATAAATTATATTTTACTTCTGAATCATACTGATTAAGTCTCAAGGTTTTTGTTTCTTTGATAATCACCATGATTTACTTATGTTATTTCAAAACTCATGCATAGGTTTAATGTCTGTCAATCTTTACTATTAATGAATTGAAATATATTTGAAGAAGGAATGCAAATTTCTTAAAAAGTGACCCATAGTTTGTATAAAATTACCTATTATCATAAAAGTAGGACAACAGCTCCAACATTAAATATGTGCATTAATTGGACACAGAGTGTTGGAAGAGTTTCAAACATTAAAGAAAAGAAGTATTTGTAACATTTAAAGAAACAAGACTAATAAGAATAAGTAAAAACAAAGTATGAAACATAGAGGTACTATTTCTTAGAAAATAAGAGCAAATACAGATAATTGTGATGATATCAAACTGACTTAAAAATAAAAGAATTACTTTTTGTGCATTGGAGTCTAACATCAACCAAAAAGACCCAAATATAATTTTTTAGTTGCTTTGTGTTATGTAGACTGTTTTTGGTTTTGTCTTTCTACTGGGATTTAGCATACTAAATACTATATGATAGCTTTTTCTAGCATTATTTCTGGCCAAATAAAACTGGTAATTAATAAAATTGCTATTTTAGTTTTCATAGGTTTGACTCTGCTATGTCTGGGCATGGAATTGTTTAAGTTTACCCTGTTTGGATTTCACTTGGTTTCTTTAATCTGTAGATTTGTCTTTCACCAAATGTGGGATGCTTTTAGTCATTATTTCTTCAAATACATTTTTAACTTCACATTGTTTTTCCTGTCGTTCTGGGACTCCAATGATTTAAATGTTAGATATTCCCTTAATGCCTAGAAGCTCTTAGGTTCCGTTTATTTCTTATTGCATTGTTTTCTCTGTGTTGCTCATATTAAATAATTTCTATTAATCTACCTTCGATTTTACTAATCCTTCCCTCTGTCATTTCCATTCTTGTTAGATTTTTATTTTGATTATAGCCAAAATTTTCATTTGACTTTATATAGCTTCTATTTCTTTACTGAGAGTGTCTGTTTTCATTTTTTAAACTGTATACGTAATTACTATTTGAAACATTTTTATGATGTCTTCTCTAAAATTTTTGTCCAGTAATTCTAACATTTGTATCATCTTGATGTTAAATTCTAATTGATTGTCTTTTCTCATTTGAGATTTTCTTAGTTTTTGGTATGTTTAGTAACTTTGGAGTTTATCTTGGACAATTTGAGAGTATTATGTTATAAGATTAAGTTTCCTGTATATATATTTTATTTAAGCTGGTGGTCAACCTGTTTAGATTCAAAATGCATGTTCTAGCTCACTTTTGTGGTCTGCTGATCAAATATCAATTTCGTTTATAAATCCCCTGCAGTAAGCCTGGTCTCCCTGACTTGTGTGTTACTCGGGTGACAGAACTCTACCCCATAGTCTCCTCAGCATGGGCTAAGGAGAAGGAGAAACATCACCTCACTACAACAGGGGGACAATGGAATTCAGAGTTTCATCTGCATGTCCATGGAGAAAAGGTGCCTTCTCATTAGGACAGGGCAGGGATACATAGCAGAGGACTATCCACAGCCTTCACTAGGTAGGTGTGCCTCCTCTTCCTGGAGTTGGGTGGAGGTCAAAGTTTTGTCCAAAGTCTCTACAGAGGTGCTGCCTCATTACTGCAGGGTGAGGATGGAAGGCTGGGTTCTATCTCAGACTTGCTGCTTCAGAACTCATTGGGGTGATGAATGGACATAGTTTTTTCATAAGGTTCACCTTGAGAATAGGCAACTATGGATAAAAGATCTCTGTTCTGAAGATTGGTGATGCCCCAGTACTTTGGCTACGGATAGATAGATGATGGAAATGGATAGATAGATAGATGATAGATAGATAGATAGATAGATAGATAGATAGATAGATAGATAGATAGATAGATAGATGACAGATAGATAGATGATAGATAGATGATGATAGATGATAGATAGATAGATAGATAGATAGATAGATAGATAGATAGATAGATGATAGATAGATAGATGACAGATAGATGATAGATAGATGATAAATGACAGATAGATGATAGATAGATAGATAGATAGATAGATAGATAGATAGATAGATAGATAGATAGATAGGTGATAGATAGATTATATAGATAGGTAGATAGACAGAATAATCCAAAATAAAAGTAAATAGTTCCTGATTCTATTGGATAGGATTATTGACCAGGATTCACTTTACATATCCATTCCATGGTATAATTGAAGAAAGCCAAAGATTGTTTTTAATGAAAATTCTCCACCATTTGTGTAATACAGTGTCTGAGTTTTCATCATTAGTTTGACTATTTAACTTGAAAAGTTTAAATACATTTTTAAATTAGAGTAACCTACTTCTACCCACAGAGGAAAGGATCCTTTAGCAATTAAATGATAAATTTTTCTTTAATCTGTTTGTTTTAATTTATCTGAGGATAGGAGCAAGAAGATGCAGCTTGAAACATTATCCATTATCCAGGTGCAATTAGTGTGCCACATTGGTGAGGTGTGTGGGTCCATGGGGAAGGCAGTAGTCAGAATGAGAGAAGTGTTTATTAAACAAAGTGTTACATTAGTATTCATTTTCAGCATTATGACTAGGATTGACCATGATGGCAACTTTACTAGATGGTCATAGAGATTGAATAAGTGATAAAAATATGAGAAACACTAGCTTTATCCAAATATCCATACTCCCCTTTTCCTACAGTAATAAAAGTTTTCGCTTGAGAAACAGATATGCAGAATAAAAAATATATTTCAAGCCTCCTTCTTCTAGGTGTGGCCAAATAACTTAGACACATTGGGATTTGGGTGAAAGTCATGGGTTCACCTTCCAGGTAGTGTCCTTAGAGGAGAGTATACCATTCCTTTCAACTTTTTCTCTCTTCACTGGTCCACAATGAATCTTGAAGATAAGTACAGTATCTAGGAAGTAATAGAGTGCCACCAGATAGAGGAAACTTAAGCTTTTTTTGACTTTGCAGAATGGAGCTGTCAGATAGCTGCTTGGAATTTTATGAGACAACAATAAAGTTCTATCATGTTTAATTCATTCTTTTGGGGTTCCTGCTCACTCTCAAATTTAAATCCCAACTAATACAGAAGGAAAAAAAGCATGGTGAGATATAATATTTTTTAACAGCTTTAGTCTAACCTATTTGTATTATAGTAATTGCTGTATCAATGGTTGCTGAATTATTTTATAGAAAGTCACAGAGGAAAATAATGAGAAACATTTTACAGTTGTTGGGCAGCAAAGAACCCCATTTCTTAATTACTTAATTACACCTTTCCATATAACCCAGGGATTTTGGCGGTTATTTCTTTATGGTGAAAAGAGTGTAACCGATTGAAATCTGATATAACTATATTCTAGATTCAAAATGTTTATACAATAAACTCTAGTAAACATCTAACTTTGAGGGCCATTTTTCTAAAGTTGAAGTTTTGAGTATTAAGCAGTGTGATGACCTGTTGAAGCTTTAATCAGTTTTATTTTTAACCATCAATGTAAAAAGTTAACACTATTGGTATATTTGGAATAAACCATCTACCTCAAGGGCTCATACTGAAAAAAGTTACGGAATTACTTTTTATTTTTCTCAAAATATATAGTATGAGCTTACTTGAACTATTATATTTAGAAAAGTAATATTCTTAATGATGAAAGGACACATCATTATATACTACTGTGTATAAAAAATACCCCAAAACTTAGTGGCTTAAAACAATCACTTTATTCACTCACGTTTTTATGAGTCACGAGTTTGGGAAAGAGTAGGCATGGCCATCATTCTCTCTCTCCCTTCACTCTGCTCACAGGTCCAAGAACTTCACTCACTTGTCTAGTACCGTGTGCACTTTCCTGTGTTCTCCTCCTCTCCATTTCTGAAGACTGGCCTTCCCCACAAAAAGGTGGTCATCTGCGCTTCTTACATGGCCTCTGGCTTCCAACAGGAAACATACCAACAGATGACAAAGCAAACTTCAAGGTCCAAGTTTGAAAGTTACACAGTGTCATTTCTGATGCATTCTGCTGGTCAAAGTCAGTCACAGGGGCCAGCCAGATTGCAGCAGTTCTCAACCTTCCTAATGCCGCGACCCTTTAATACAGTTCCTCATGTTGTGGCGACCCCCAACCATAAAATTATTTTAGTTGCTACTTCATAACTGTAATTTTGCTACTGTTATGTCTTAGGCGACCCCTATGAAAGGGTCGTTCGACCCCCAAAGTAGTCACGACCCACAGGTTAAGAACCGCTGTAAGAAGAAGGAAGATATCTCCTCCTCTCAATTAGGAAGGGCAAAGAATTTGGGGTCCATCATGACAATAAAGCCACATTTCAGATATGAGGGGAGAAATAGAAAGAAGGTGCACATATCCAAAAATTGGAAAATGGAGAAGAGGAAAATCTTTCAATATAAAATTTCCTTCTCAATTTCAGGCAACATTAAAAAAATTCTCCATGAATAATATGAAATTTCTAAAACCTGTAGGTTGAATTTGAATAGATTGTTGGAAATATCTCATTTAAATTATATGTTTCTACTAAAATGACTTTAAAAGTGGCATAGTGAAGACATTTATTTATTTATTTGGTATTTTTTTATTTAAATTAAAAAAATTTTTTTCCTTTATTGATTTTAGAGAGAGAGAAAGTGAGAGGGAGAGATAGAAACATCAATAAGAGAGAACATCGACTGGCCACCTCCTGCATGCTCCCCACTGGGGATTGGACCCACAACCTAGGCATGTGTCCAGACTGAGAAACAGTGACCTCTTAGTGCATGGGTCGACGCTCAACCACTGAGCCACACCGGCCAGACAGTATTTTTTTATTTAAATTAATTTATTTTTGTTACAGATGTTTCTCCTTTTTCCCCCATTGACACACTCCTCCCGATTCCCTCCCCACCACAACATTGTTGTCTGTGTCCATTGGTTATGCATACATGCATATAAATTCTTTGGTTTATCTCTTCCCTCCCCCCCCACCCCCTCCTCTAAGGTTTGTCAGTCTGAACCCTACTTCTATGTCTCTGTGTCTATATTTATTTAAAATTGTATTCTTTTTCCCAGGTTTACTATTAAGATTGACATATAACATTTTCTAAGTTTAAGGTGAATAACATGATGCTATATATGGTAAAATGATTACCACAATAAGGTTAGTTAACTAACACATCCACCAACCAATGAAATTTATTGAATTCAGGGAGAAAAAACCTTCAAGTTGATTGCCTGGTTTCTTCAGTCAAACAATTGTTTATTTATTCATAAACAAATACAGGATGGGGCAAAATACAGGATGGGACAAAAGTAGGTTTACAGCTGCTCGTATGGAAAACAATACAAAAATTAATAAATAATAATACAAGAATAAACTATTTTGCATACTCACAACTGTAAACCTACTTTTGCCCCAACCTGTATTTCTTTTTTTTTTTTTTTATTCTCACCCAAGGACATTTTTACATTTATCTTCAGATAGGGCAGGAGGGAGAGAAGGAAGAAGAGAGAGAGAGAAACATCGATGTGTCTCATCAACTGGTTGCCACCCACACGACTAGGGCCAGGGACAAACTGCAACCGAGGTACATGCCCTTAGCGGGAACCGAACCCAGGTCTCTCTGGTCCACGGGCCCACACTCTAACGGCTGAGCCAAACCGGCCAGGGCCCAACCTGTATTTCTTGAGGGCTCATCATGGGTCCAGGGATTGTGTTAGGCCAAAAGCTATAACAGTGAAGAGACAAACACTGTTTTCTTTCCTTCATGGCGCTTGCAACTTAATGTGATAAATTAACTCAAAAGATCATTCAGCTGGAGCTTTGATAATATTGAACAACAGCAGTGTTTGTAAAATCTGTACGTGAGAACTTTTATGTGAGAAAGGATGAATGTAATATAAAACAATAAAATACAAATTCATGGATGCATTCAGTTATTCAACCAAAGAAGCATAATTTCAGGTTTTGTTATATTCCCAGCTCATCCTAAATCTTTAGACCAAGGCATAAACCATGTTTTAACAAACACAGATGCCTCCCAGCACACAGGACAGTCACATCTGCTCTGTAGCTCCACATGGGAATGTCTTCTCATTGTTAAGCAGCCCATCCCTAGTTCCAAGAACACATGAGCCTCTTAAAACAAAGTTGAAAATCGAGTGGCTTGCAAGTCAGCTGGCAGTGTGTCTGCATTTTTCAGCAGGCTTGGATATCGGGGAGAGCTTAGTGTTCACTGTTACCGACCTCTCTGAGCCAAGTTCAGAGTGGTGTGAGTTATCAAATCTGACAGTCTCTTGGCAAGTCTTTGAAGACTCTCCGGCCAGACTCCCTTCCAAGCTCAGCTGGGATCAATTAGGATAAATAATAGTTCTTGCAATAGCTAGTTCCTACCATGTTTTAAAAAAGTAATTAGTGTGCAATAATGCAATTTATGGCTTACCTGTACCATGCTATCCATTCAAAAGAAAACAAGATCAAATTGAAAGGTTAAAATGCCCTGAGTTACAGAGCATTACAGTCGGGAGAGAGGGGAGAGAAGAACCAAACAAAGAGGCCAACATTTTGAAGACTCCTTACTCTCTAAATTTATCTAAGACATAATTAAACATATATTCAAAAAATACTGTATTCCCCAAAAATCTGAATTCCTCACCCCAAAAGTGGTATTTTGCAAGTCTGGTTCAAACACATCACACACACACATACATACATACACACACACACACACACACACACACACACACATACACACTCACACATGGCATGCACATGTTATCAAGGTCTTTTGACTGCCCTCAGCAACCAAAGAAACCTTTTAGTACAAAGTGCAGATTTTTCCTCCTAGGACAAAAATTGAATTTAGCACAGGTTACCTGTGAATAATAAGTGGTAGGTTCCCAACAGAGGTTAGTGGTACAACAACAAATAACAATTTTCTATAGTAAGAGTAAAACCACATTTAATAATGTTAATTTTCTGGCTTCATGTGAACCAAGTTTGTTTTTATTGGGTGTTGCTATTTACATGGCCTGAAGGTAAGGCACTACAACTATCTCATCACTGAAATTCAGACCTTGACTCTCTGCCAAAAATTTTCTTTTTTGACCTTATTAGTTGCTACTAGATTCAGGAAACTCTCGTGGCACCTCATTAATGGTTGTGTAAGTTTGACATTGTTCTGCCACAATTAAAGTAAACAATTGAAAGTTAAAACATGGCTCACTGTTTGCCTTATAAGTATTTACTGCTTCATTTGGGGTCTCCACTTTCTTGGCTTCACCTTCTTACATTTTTAACAAGAACGTTTTCTTGTTAATAGGAATATTTGGATTTTGGTGAGGTATTTATTTTTTCATTCAAAGATAAAATACTATTCGAAGTCCTTTCCATAGAAATCTTTTGAATAAGCTATCAGAATGAAGATTTTTTTCAGATAGAATTTATCCACTGCTTAAACAACTTTGTTGAGTTATGACAGTCAAAATGTATGAAGATTGTGGAGAAAATGATTTAATGATGTGTACGCATATCCAAACAGACCCATGAATGCAATTGATGTTGGCTCCTGAAATTTGCTAGGGTACGCGTTCAATAATGTTCCTGCTAACTGCTAAGAACAGTGATGATCAGATACACTCCCTGCTCTCCCAAAGCTACCTTTTGAGGCTAGATGAGTCAGGTGCTCTCCCCAACTCAACCTCGAAATTCATGGAGCTTGTGAAACAATGATACAGTGATGCTAAATGGGATTGATTTCTTAAGAACTATTACTAGATGTTATTATTTTGATGATAATCTAAACAATACTTTTTGCAGAACAGTTTGAAATGAACACAATGAATGGTTTGGTTAAGTGATGCATAGAGAATTTCATTGTTTTTCAGTGTAAGGAATCTGCAATGTGGCTTGTGCATGTGTGTGTATAGTCTCTATATCTAAATCTTTCAAGATCACAGTATTACATTATATGTTAAAATTATTTTTCAAATGGTTTTTAAAATTACTGACTTCTAATTGAGAAATAAGTAAAAATGTGTCAAAATTAGGATAACAAAAAAGAGGGAAAAACAGGTTACATTCTATTTAATTAAACAAATATTTATTTACAGCCTTAAAGTATTCATTTACTATTTGAAATGTGAGAGACATGATAAATATAAGACTTGGTCTCTATTCATAATGGGTATGAAGAATTTCAGCGAGAAAATCTCAGTAGTAAAGTAACAATGAAATAACAGTGCAAGATGACTAATAATCCCAAGTAATTGATACGACCAACAGTTATTAAGAGCAAGAAGAATGGAGAGCTGTCTTTGGACCGACAAGAGTTATGACTCGTGCTTGGCAATGTCTGATGTAGATTTCCAGAGAAGAGAAGAGAAAGCATAAATAAATGGAGCACTGAGAATCGGAACAGTATAGCAAGGGCTAAATGGTAGTGTGGTGAACAAGGAACCAGGCTGACTAATTCACAATTGAATAATCATCTTTAAATAATTAAGAGATGACTTTGGTTACAACATTTTGTACCAAATTCCACTTCTGCAAATATGATATTCATCAATTACATTAGCTTGTTCATCTATACAATTCTTTTGTATTTATTTCAGTAGAAATCAATTATACACTTAGGAAGAATTCCTTTGGTGACACACTGTGTCTATTTTACACAGATTTCCTGAAGGCAAACACCTGCAGAAACCCTCTGTAGTGCAAGGCTAAGTCCAGAATTTAGTTTTAGAAAGATTTGCTTGTCTTTTGTGTCAGTTGGTTTGTTTTGATTTTTATAAATATAACATTATTTAAAACTTAGGCATATTTTTGTATGTTATTCATGTTCACTCACATAAACTCTTGAACATTTTTAATTAAGTCTCCCAGTTTTTCTTTTATTTTTGTTTGGGTCTTAATGTTTATTTTGTTAAATTCATGTAGATTTTTATATAAATGAATTAAATTGATATTTGTTTCAAATATATTTTCTGGTGGTTTGGCATTATAGTTATATTACTTTTGTGTGTGTGTGTGTGTGTGTGTGTGTGTGTTTGTGTGTGTATATATATATATATATATATACACAACTTAGTAGAAGTACAAATCTGTGATGTTACATCTGTAATTTACTTTTAAATCAGAAAAAGCAGAGGATGTACATAAGTAAAAAAGTTAACTGTAATCTACAAACCTTGAGTTAGATCATATTCAAAGGATGTTATCTGAAATTCACATTACAGAAATAGCTAAGAAAAACACTTAAGATATTACTACCTAAATGTATACTAGCAGGTTATGGTAACTTGTCTTCTAAGGTCTTCCCCAACGAACCAGCCTCCCAGAATTTGAACTTGTGTAGTCCCTGCCCATAAAGAATGTTGAGACTTGGGAAGAGATAAACCAAAGAAATTATATGCATTTATGTATAACCAATGGACACAGACAATAGTGTGGGGAAGGCAGGAGGGGGTTGGGAGCCGGGAGGAGGGGATCAATGGGGGGAAAAATAGGGAACATCTGTAATACTTATAACAATAAAGATTTTTTAATAAGAAGAATGTTGAGACAATTCTGTACCAATATATTTTAAAAGCCTGTTGGTTTCTAATTTTGAGATGTTGGGACCCCTGAGTCACTATGAAAGGTGTCCAGCTACCTAGCTGGAGAGACTATGTGTAAATACCCTAGGACCAGTTAGTAAGGGAGAGAAACAATGTTGTTTTGGTATCCCAGTTGAGCCTCTCATGACTTCCACCCTAGGTACTATCTGGTTACAACCCCATGAGAGACTCCAAGTGAAACCAATAAAGAAACAAGTTAAAAGAGAAACAATAATATGAAAAATATAAGCTGTTGTGGGGAGTGATTGCATTGATAGTCAATAAGGGAAGAGAATTTGGTCAATCTGATAAAGTTTATTTACAAAAGAAAAATGAAATACAACTATAGCTAACATTATAGTGAATGGTGAAAGACTGAATCCATCCTGCTTCACATCAGGAACAAGGCAATGATGTCTGTTCTTACCATTTTTACTCAGCACTGCACTAAAAGATCTGGCCATGGAATAAGGTAAAAATCAATCAACTAGTCAATCAATAAATACAATACAGATTTCTTTGCAAATGGTAAGTATGTACATAGAAAATCCTAAATAATCTACTAAATATCACTAGCAACCAATATGTAAATTTAAGATTACAGAGTACATAGTGAATATATAAATCCTGCCATTTGCTACAATACAGATTTATCTTGAGGACATTACGTTAAGTGAAATAAGCCAGACACAGAAAGATGAATACTGCATAATTCCATTTATATTAGAAGTCTAGACTAGTCAAACTCATAGAAGCAAAGAGTAGAATGGTTGTTGTCAGGGGCTAGCAGGAAGGGGAAATGTATAATTGTTTTTCAATGAGTATAAACTTTCTGTTATGCAAGATAAATAAGTTCCAGAGAGCCATTGTAAAACATCATTTCTATAGGCAACAATATGGTAATGTGTGTTTTAAAATATGTTAGAGGATAGCTCTCATGTTAATTTTTGAAGATGATAGGTATGTTTAGTACCTTGACTGTGATATTGGTATCACAGGTGTATGCATATGTCCAAACTCATCAGGATATACACATTAAATGTGTGCAAATGTATGTATACCAATTATACTTCAATAAAGCTAAATGAAATCTAAATGTCTTCAGTTGTATTTCCTTTTGGGCCATCTCTTTTTTCTTCTCCATGGTCATTAGTTAACAATGAAAATTTAGAAAAAGAAACAAAGGCGTGTTAATCTCACTGTATCATTTTCTATGCATGTTTCCCAGTGCTTAGTTTTTCTTATAAATTATATAATTTGATATTTTACTTAGAAATTTAATTATGATATTTTCTTCATTATAAATAACTGAATAAGTACAGAAAGAAAATTTATAGAGAATTCTTATAAATTAATAATAAGAAGGCACATAATACAGTATAAAATTTGGATTAAAAAACCTGAAAGGATATTTCACAAAAGAAAATATGCAGAGGCAAAAAAACATAAAGCTGCACAAAATCATTGGTCATCAGAAAAACAGAAATTAGAACTATAGTGATATATTACTAAATACAAATATTAAACTGGCTAAAAATAACTATTGAACAATAGGGACTTTCATACATGCTTGTGGAAAGATAAAACTGAACAACTTGGAAAAAGAAATAATATACAATAATGCAATTAACTCTAGTTGGAAATAAAAAGGAATGGATTACTGATACTTAAAATGACATAACTAAATCTCAAAAGCATTATGCTGCACACAAGGAATGAAACACAAAAAAAAGCATATATTAAATGATTCCATTTATATGACATCTAGAACAGGCAAAAACAACCCCCAGAGGCCAAATCAGATCAGTGGTTGCCTGGGTTAAGGAGTGGGGAAGATTTACTAAAAAAAAAATGAACAAAGAACAAAGGGACATTTTGGAGAGATAAAAATATCTTGTTTCTTGATTGTGGTGATTTTAATATATGTGCATTTAACAAAACTCAACAAACTGCACTCTAACTGATGCATGTTATTGTATGTAAATTATATCTAAAAAAAAGTTGAGTTTTTGAAAAAAATCACCAAAAGTTACCACGTATAGCAAGTAGAATGGCTAAGCATTATAAAAGATCACCCACAGTCAATAGATCATAAGTCCTGTCTGTTAGAGAGGATGTTTAGCAACTGGAAATTTTATATATTTCTGTTGTAAGTGAAAAATGGTACATTCACTTTGAAAACCAGTTTGGCAGTTTTTAATAAAGTTAATAAAATGCACCATATGACTCAGTAATACCATTCTGAGGCTTTTACCTAAGAGAAATAAAAATGTATCTATCAAAAGACCCATACAAAATGTTTATAACATCTTTACTCTTTTTTTTTTTTATCCTCACCTGAGGACATTTTTCCATTTTTTGTCCAGATAGAGTGGGAGGGAGAGAGAGGAAGAGAGAGAGAGAGAGAGAAACATCGACGTGAAAGGGACACATCGAGTGGCTGCCACCCGCACAACCAACCAGGGCCAGGGACAAACTGCAACCGAAGTACATGCCCTTAGCGGGAACCGAACCCGGGTCTCTCTGGACCGCAGGCCGACGCTCTAACCGCTGAGCCAAAACGGCCAGGGCAACATCTTTACTCTTAATATTCCCAAACTGGAAACAACCCAAATATCCATCACCAATTAAAAAGGTAAACAAATCGTGTATATTTCATATATTTATAGAATGGAATATTACTTAACTATAAAAAGAAAAACACTGTTGATATTTGTAACTGATTTATGGATGAATCTCAAAACTGTATGCTGAGCCCACAAAATTAGTGATTCTATATATATGTATGTGTGTGTGTGTGTGTGTGTGTGTGTGTATATATATATTCCATATATATGTGTAGAACCAAAAATTAATATTTAGCAATAAAAACCATATGAAATCCACACAAAAACCTTTATACAATGTCTATAAAAGCCTTATTCATAATTGCCAAAACTTGGATGCTACCAAAATATATCCTTCAATAGGTAGATAAAAAAATTGTGGTAAATAAGCTGTGCAAAACAGAAATGAGCTGTCAAGGCATGAAATGACATGGAGGAAACTTCAATGCATATTTCTAAATGAAAGAAGCCAATCTGTAAATCTATATATTGTATAATTCCAAATATATGACATTCAGGAAAAAGTAGAACTATGGAAATGGTTAAGAGATCCGTGATTTCCAGGGCTCTGTGGGGACAGAGGGATGAGTAGGTGGAGCACAGGGGATTTTAGGGCAGTGAAACAACTTTATATGCTACAATAATGATGGATATATCTCAATATACATTTGTCAAAACCTGTAGCATGTACAACACCGAGAGGTAATCCTCATGTAAACTATGAACGATGATGTGTTAAGGTAGGTTCATCAATTATAACAAACATATCACAATGATGGGGATGTCAATAATGGGGGGGAGGCTATGCCTGTGTGAGGGCAGGGAATATATGGCAACTCTTTATACTTTCTGCTCAATTTTGTTGTGAACCTAAAACTTCTGTAAAAAACAAAGTCCATTTAAAAGAAAAAAAAATGTGTGTGTGTGTGTGTGTGTGTGTGTGTGTGTGTGTGTATACTTAATCCCAGGCATTGGTCTTTAATTGCAGAGTCATGAATGAACTTTTTGAATCATGGAAATGTTCTATTTCTAGCTTGATTGTGGTAACAGACAAACAAGAGGATTTTTCTAAACTCATGCATTATACACTCAAAATGGATTTTATTATATGTAAATTGTACTCTGATACACTTGCTTAGAAATAATTTTTTAAATATATTTCAACAGAGGAGGCATTGGGTAGACTTGGTGGTTGGTGACTTAGAGAGAAAGGTGTATGTAGACATAGCAAGCCATTTGTAGATGATTGATTATATTAACAGCCTCAATTAATGACACTCTTCACCCTACCCCCAGTGCCTGCTCTTTGGACTATATCTTTGTAATTCCCTTCCAATTTGATTTTGAAGTTAGTCATGTGATTGTCTTTGGTCAATGGTAAGATAGTCAATATGTCACATGCTGAGGCTTACACAGCATGTGTACATTTCTGTTCTTGCACTCCTGCTTGACTAGGCTTGCTCATCCCTAAGTCTCTGCCCTAAACAAGAAAACTTCTTCAGTTTAGAATATTGGATGGATGAGAGAGAGACATGTCTTCTTACCTTTTCCCAGCCATTTTAGAAAGTTGTTCATAGATAAATCCCACAGCCAGCCAACACCTTTTCTTGTGAAAAAATACAGCTGAGACGAGAAGATTCTAGCCTAAACAGTTGACCCACAGTGAACTCAATGGCCTATTGTTTTGAGCCACTGAATGGTTTGCTATGGCCTACGGGTCATTTTATACCAAAAATAACTAACATGATTTTTAGATGATTCATAGTGTATTCCTATTAAACATATTTTGACTTAATTTAAAGAATAGACTCAAGTCATCAATAATTGAGGATTGCTCTATATATATAATAGAAATTTAAGGTTAGAAAAGATTTTTTAAGGCATGAAGTTAAATTTCTAAACAAATTAATATTCAAATTCTTGGTGTATTTTCCTTTAACAGAAGTTGGCACTAGATATAAGTGAGGTTAAGTCACTGACAATTATTACGTTTAAATTCTTTTCTTGGTTCTGTGGGATCTCATAACTTTCCAGAGGTCATTCACAACTACCTTCTTTTTTTTCCACCTCATTTAAGGATTACTGTTATTTCTATTTTTTTTCTCCCCCCCCAAAAAAAATGTTGAAATTCATATTTATCAATTACAATACTTGCCTATTCCACTCAAACTTACATTTCCTACCTGCCCTACTGTCTCTCCAAAATAGAATATGATGGGAAATGGGTGCTTCTTTTGACTAAAATTGAATGTAATATATAATAAATTATCCATTGCCTACCTGCATAACCAAAACAGAAATCACCACAAACTATCTGAGAAGTTTAGGTTCATAAATTTTATGTTTATAATAATAATGTATATTATGTTTATAATAATCATGTATATTTATAATATGTAATATAATAATAAAATAATAATATAATAACCTTTCAGTCCTTACACCCTTTTTTTTTTTTTTTTTGACATTTATCTTCAGATAAAGCAGTAGGGAGAGAGAGAGAGAGAAACATTGATGTGAGAGAGACACATCAATTGGCTGCCACCCACACTCAACCGGGGCCGGGGACAAACTGCAACCGAGGTACATGCCCTTAGCGGGAACCAAACCCAGGTCTCTCTGGTCCACGGGCCGATGCTCTAACCGCTGAGCCAAACCAGCCAGAGCAGTCCTTAAACCCTTTAATACACATGTCCCTAAACTCATTATTAGTAGAGTGTTCCTACTAGTCCAATGAGTTTAAATTAAGCATCAACTATATATATATATAGCAGGCACTTTAGAATAGGAGTCAGTAAACTTATTCTCTAAAGGACCAGATAAATTTTGCGGGGCACATAATAGTCTCTGTGATATATTTTCCTTTGATTTTCTTCTTTATTTTTTAAACAATGCTTTAAAAATGTTAAAACCATTCCTAGTTCATAAGCCATAAAAAAAGTATAGAATGCAATAATTCTGATTTGAATAGATTCATTTATTATTAGAAATCTGTTCCCATAAGTATGTAATTTTGAAATATTTTAATTTATTTAAAATGATGGCCTTAAGTCTACACTTCATCAAGGGCTTTATGTAGTATTTCAGGTAACCATAGCTGCCATACAGGTAAACCAAAAATTGCAGTGATTTTTACCTTGACAGCAGTTTATATTTTAAATTTACATCAGCAGTTGTGGGGGTGGGGGGGAGGGTTTGCACCAGAGACATTCAGGGCTATAGGTCAGGTTAAAGGATATTCTATCATTTTCAACACATAGTTTACAAATCCTGACAACACCCCACGCATTTACATCTGATTGGCCCGCTTGTGTAGAGACAAAGAGAAATAAGGGTAGAAGGTAGATTCTTGTGGACCAAGGAAGAAAATCTACATAAACTTGACAAACTCAACCATGTGGCCACATCTAGCTGCATGAGAGGCAGGATAGTGTAGTCATACTGAACATTTAAAAGGAAAAATATGCAAGTTTGTTAAATACCTAGTAACTGACTCAGGTACATATAGACAAATAAGGCACCTTTAACAGAAATTTGATTTTGAGCCAAATGTGCTACAATTCAAACATTTTCTTAAGCAAAAGCTATCTTTAAATAAATTGATTAAAATTACTTTTCCTGACTTTACAATCTGGTAAAAAATAAATAAATTTCTCATATTTGAGTAACAGTACCTTCCAAAAATATACACCAGATAGCAATAAAAAGCCACATTATTAATTCAGTGAAGTGACAAAAGAGACAGTAACTATACAAGATCAGTTATCTGAAATATCACGAACACTTGATAATTTCCATATTCATATGGAATAATGGTTATTCATGTTTGATAGATAAGGTTTAATTTGTCCAAAAATGAGCCCTTTCCTTTGGCCTGTCAGACAAAAAGTTGCAGTCTCACAAATCATTTCAGCATTGTGATTAAGGCCATCAATTCTGGTCATCTGAAAGGCTCAGCCTCTAATCCCGATCATGCCAGGGCACAGGCGGGCAATACACAAATGGAATCAAGACTGTCCTGTCAAATGACTACTAGAGAGGGCAGGTTATTCTGAAATCTTATAGCTTAGAAGCTTCACAGTCATGAAATCAGGACTAATCTCCCAGGGACTGATATCCTGCCCTTCCTACCTTGCCAGACCTATCTGGGATAAATGAACGGCTCATGAGTTTTCCCCAGTGAATGCTATACCAACAGTGTGTGCATGGTGAGGTGGGGGTGGGGGTGGGGCGGTGGGGAGCTACTTAACCAGTGCTCTGATTTCTATAGCAATATTATTTTTCTTTAGATAGGTTTAATTTTTAATTTATTCTACAGTATAAAGCTTACCTTAGGATTTATACTCCTTCCATTTATTTTCCCTCACTTCTTCAAATATTTAATCTTATCTTCTATCAACTTGTGAGTTTTTTTAGAGGAGAGTTAAGCATAAATGTGACTAAAAAAGCAAGAAAAAACCATGAAACTAAATTACCATTAAGTTCTATTAATACATAGATATGTTATTAGTTCCATTGTAGGGGTTACAGCTGTTTTTCCCTGATGTGGACACAATAATTCAACAGCAACATCCAGCAGCATCTGAATTTTACCAGGACTGCTTAAATAAACAGCATAGGGCATAAATATGCCAAAGTGTGTAATACATTATTCCACATGTCCGTGTTTGAGTCTAAATTGTTTTATAGAAAGTCATCAGATCACCTTCTTTAGATAGAATAAGTCATTCCCTCAGCTTTCATTCCATGGCTAGACCTTCACAGCATAGAGCCATTTCCAATTCTTTTATCTTTCCAGGGAAAGATAAATGCAGTGATTCTCAAAATAGTTACTAAAAGATCAAAGATGAATAACTTACCTGAATATTACAAAAGATGTATAAATACATAGTGTGTATAAATTGTTCTTATACACAGTAATTTTGAAAAATCAGTCTTAAAGCTTTTGATGGAAATGCATTGACATTCAGTGTCCTTCTAAAATAAATTGTTTCCGGCATGTAAATCATTAAATTAAGGGGTACACCTATTCAGCTTTTTATCATTGCCTTTCTATTTTTTTATTGCTTTATTTTTCTTTGGATGGTATATATAAAGAACTTGGAAGCTATGTTCCAAGTGGCAACCATCTAACACCTTGGCCTGCTTTGATGTTTGCACGGGTTTTGTCACATGGTCGCATTGCTCTTGGACTATCCACTACCCTTCAAGTCTTCTGTAACATCAGTTTACATGAGTAACCCTTGATTAAAATAATCTCAAGGTTTTAACTCTACTATCAGAGAATTAACTTGTAACTATTTTAACATTAAAGGATTTATTTTAATGTCAGGGGTGGGTGTTTGAGGTGTCTGTGTCTTATACAACTGATAGTAGCACCAATCGTAAAGAATGTAACAGACAAGAAACAGCTCCCCCCACTCTCCATTCTGATCCTGCATGTCACTGTGAATGACATGATCAGGGAAAGGGTTTAAACGAAAAGAGCAGAGAATGGCATGAAGAGTGTTTTGATCTAATTGTTTTATAATGAAAAAAATTATAATTAAAGGAGCGCATATTTCTAGATTGCTTTAAGGAACAAATGATAACTTATACGCTCACAACAACAGTATTTGTTGTCTAGTCAGAAACTCATGATCTATCATAAGAATCCTTCCAAATGCTGATATTCTCAACTCTGGAAGCCTCCGTTTTATTTAAGATTTGAGGACACATTTTTAATTCAGAATTGTTATTATTTACAACAGTTGAGAGATATGTGTTTGAACCTTTATCTCACAAGAAAAATGAATCATGCCAAGGTTTGTCTAATTTGGAGAAAGGAAGAAGGCAGGAAAATTAGAATAAATAAATCTTTCTAGTTCTCTACTGATTTAAGGAGCATTTTTTGTAATCCATGGCTATACGGAGATCTACTTATCAGTTAGATAAAAACATGAAATATTGCATTTAAAATAATTTTGATGCTAATGTTTCCTACTTGTCAAGTTTGGCTAGAGCCTACACTATATTTCACCATAAAGCAATAATTGATAAGCAACAAATAGCTTATAATGAAAATGCCTATGTTATAGAAACAGAGGTCTACAATGATTTTATGACCAAAAACACATTCCAGTTATAAATTGAAAGAGAAAAGAAAATGTTTACTTGAATTAATAGTTAATTCCTGTTATGATTAATCCACCTTTACCTGGAATTAGAGAGAAGTAGCAAAGTTTGAATTTCTAAGAGCCAGAATATTAGAATGACTGTAATAAAATATTTTAAAAAATCTTCTCTATAGTCTTTCTTTCCCTGAAAATTTTAGGTATATGTAATATGTAATATACTTGTACTGAAATGCCTTAATAATTCAAAATGGGCAATATAAACTTCAACTACTAAAATGTGTTTCACGTAGTTCAGTCCTAAGATCCACTGAAACAAGTTATTTGCTCCTCTGATAAGTATACTAAACCTCTATATTTTATAACATTTCTATTTCCTCTCATATATTAATTTTAGTAGCCATTTTTTCACCTGTCCCTCACCTACCTTTCTATTCTAAAAAATAAAGAAGCCATGTCGGTTCGAAGAATAGTCTAATTTTATAGACTACGACAAGACAGTAAAGACTGAGGGATCCTCTTGTCTTTCTTCATAGACTAATGCAATATAGGGTAAAAATATGGAAGCTTGTCACTAACTAGCTCTGTGATCTTCACAAAATCATTTAGCCTATCTGGCCTTGGTTCCTTTGTAAAATGAGGAAGTTTAACAAACAATCTCACCAAAGTCCCCTCTTAAACATAAACTTTTACGATGTAAACTTGAATTAGAATGATTACATATTTTAGAAACAATGAGTGCAGGGGCAAAGTAATAATTTGGATGGTTTGCTAATTCATGGGAGCTAAAAATGAATCTAAAAAAGAGTCCCACATCTTAAGAGTCCATCTGACAGTAGTCACTATTGCAAATGATTGCGTTGTTTGGGTTACTCTATTCACTGTGTCAATTCACTCACACACTGGAACTCTATTTATATTCCCCAATGTAGCACATCCAGTAACAGAAAAAAGTTACTCACTTATTAAACTACACAATCGTCAAAGTAGTATTTTTAAAAGTGATTGACCTATCCCATTGATTATTTTTTTCAAATAGTTCCTTCACTTGGATCACAGTCAACAGCCAGGCAGTGGAAATTTTTGCAAAATTCTTGGCTTTCTGTGTCAACCTAATAGCAGATCAATATTTCCCCACTGCAGATGAAACAAACGTTTCTCTTTGGATAGATTTTCCCATTAAACAAACTTTTGCCATTGAAATCTATGTTTAGATTTGGACTGTTGGGAAATCACCAAGTTAAATAGATGCTTGCTAAAATATCTGTTTTATTTTGCTGATTCAGAAACATGTCAATTGTTCTGTGAATAAAGTATAATCTTCAAGTATTATTTTTAAATAATTACTTTGTCAAAAGGTGGTACTTATAATGTTTAATTTGTTTGGCTCATGAATTAGACTTCAATATCATAATAATTACTTATGCCAACAATTTTCAACCAGTGTGCCATGGCACAACCGTGTGCCACAAGAATTTGAAAACATGCAATACCTGACTATTTAGTCAGGAGCACTGACCTCTTTTCCCTTAAATTGTTAAAAAATAAAAAATAAAAAAAAAATGACAACAGCCAACACAACAATAGCCATCCAGTGAGAATGAATCAAAATTATAACTATTTTTTTTGTCAGATCAGCAAAAAAATATATTTTTTGGTGTGCCGCAGAATTTTAGTAATTAGTTTATGTGTGCCATGAGATGAAAAAGGTTGAAAATCGCTGACTAAGCTATCTCTATTTCTTTTCCCTGAAATGAATCATTTCAACGTTTTTTGTGTGTGACAACTACTCTGCTCAAATTTGCTCACAGAGAAGTCCAATACCAGAAAAGCACATAACTGTTACTTAATGGAAAATGGGGGGGGGGGGGAGAAGGACTTTTCAAAAGTTTATACCTATATTTATTTTGGGCAACTTGCCCTTTCTTGCTCTCAGTTTCCTGTGTGTAAAAGGATGAGTTTGCATTAGATAATTACAAGTCTCTCCAGACCTAAATTACTAGGACTCTATGACCCCACTTACAAGCCTCACTAAGCTAATTTACCACAGATGTACTCTTGTCCAACATCAATGCCAATAAACATCAGCATTGAGCAACAGCTAATAAGAAGCTAAATGTTTTTGATGGTGCAAACAGAGATTGATACAAATGAAAGCACAGTTTAGTTCTCATTAGATAGGACTGGATTTCGTCATTCTTTTTGTTACCTATTGCTATTTTCATCCCCACTCTATTCTTCATCTTCTATCATATTCTGCAGATTCAGATGGATTGAGTTGAGATAAGCACCAGTTTAAGGGGAGTATTACTTGTTCTTCTCCAAGCCTCACCTCCCTCCTCCTCACCCAAATGCTCATATGGTCTGTATATGGCAATAAAGCACATGCTGCTTAAGGTCCAATGTGATTACAAATTAAGAACAAAATGACCTGTGGAAAATGCTGGTGTTTTGCTTACAATAACATCAATTTCTGTTCCTCCTTTGTTAGTAAACCTCATCAGGCAACAATATTCCCAGCCTTGGAAAATTAATCTAAGACAATCAATATACTCCTGCGTCATTTAGAGAGAATTAAATTTGCCAATCTCACTTGCCCTCAGACCATTTCTGGACTATAAGAATTAAAAAGTTAAGTCCAGGGGGTGAGGACTTTAACTTTCCTGATAAAAGGAACCATGATTATCTGTTCCAACCCCTTCTCCCTTGTTCTCAGCTTGACTCCTAGAGTTGGAGTTGCCATCTTGCGATCATTTAAAAAAAAAAAGACCAAGAGAAACAGGCATGCAGAAGTCTTGAGATCATTGAATGACTGAATCCAAACCATGGCCACCATTAATATCTAGTTTTCTTTCATGTGAGAAGAAGTCAGGATGTTTGTTTGTGGTGAGTACTGTCCTGGGCTGCCTAGTTCCCCATTCAGGATTTAGAGATTTATTCTCCCAGCTCCCAGAAAGATTATGAGCTGATGTCTCTGAGCTGTCAAACCCTCTTCCAGAACTGCATAAGCTGAAGAACACCTCCCCACCCAGAGATATGTCCCCTTCCTGGGGAAGCCTGTGTCCAGTGACTGGATGATGTGGGGGTTAAAGTGCTGGGTGTCTCCCCTCAACACAGGAGGGCTCTGAAGAGCCATCCATCTTGGAGCTCCCCACAAATGTGGCTAAGTCTTTATTGAAAATAAACGTCAATCAACTCTCCCTCTACCCAGACTTCTGCTTCCTTCTCATTCTCTAAGTTGATGTTTCCAAGAACACTGCCTATGAAAACTTGTGATGTTAGTCTCTGTCTCAAATTGATGTCTAACAAAAAACAAGTAACAATATTGTTTAATCCACTATTAGACTTTCCATTAAAAATAATTACTTGTGGGCAAATTATTTCTAATTTATACATGAATATATGAGGCAATTGGGAGACTGGTGAAATGCTCCACAAAGAGCAATCACTGGATGGAATTTTTAGACCCTAACAAAAGACTTAGTAATGTGATAGAAAACGCATGACTTTTCATGGGGGTAATGTTCAAATCCAGGCCTGGTCATTTAAACAACACGGCAAATTTAAGCAAAATATTTAAACCTCTTTAAGTCTTGTTTTCCCCAAATGTTAAGTGAAATAATAATACCTTTCTTATTATTTTACTTAGTTTTTTATTTTTGGGGTGAGTAATAAAATGGCAACACATATGAAGTATCCAACACATATGATCCTTGACCATTTTTTGTGAAGATTCAACAAAGTAACACATGAATACTATCTAACATATATAGTCCACATTCTATAAATAGTAGCTATTACTATTGCAGTAACTTTAGAATTGTTTTCCTGAAATGACACCAGTCCAAAATTATAATTCCTAAAAGGTTATATTATATAAGTAACTCTTTGGCATTTATTAACTTCCTTCTTCCAATGTTATTTTAAAGCACATATGTGGTCCAAAGTTCTCCCTGGGATTTATGAAAATGCCATGAATAAGGAGATTTGAAAATCTGGAAAACAAAAAAGAGAGAATCTGGGAATGACAGGGTACACATTCAGACCTACCTCTGCAGCACCCTTAGAGGAGATCCAGTGAAACACAGCTGTGATGCCTTCCACCCAAGAGCATCAGGTCCTGAGACCTATGTGTGGACACCTCTGTGCCATTTTGAAAGACATCCGTTCTTTTTTTCATACTGGCTTTTTCTCAGACACTTGTCATGCATGCTGACTTTTGCATCTATAGTTTTGGGGCACTTAGTAGATACTCAATACCTATTACCTGATCTTGAAACATCTCATTAGTTTCTGTTCTCCACTAATGCTATGTTCCTAACAGCAAAGAATTAATTCTTCTGAGATGGAAGAACCGTTTAGCCAAGCGATTCAAAAATATCTTTCACTCTTACATTAAAAATAATAATAGTAAGTCAATGTTTCGAGAAGGTCTTCTCTTAGAACATGGGGGAAGAAATGTTGGAAATGTTATTATAGAAGAATTCTTGGTAAAGTGGGGTTAATTCATGACAATTAACATGCCTCAGTCATTATACAATTTGGGTGAATGAAGACTTTCCCTTCTCTTAAGGAATTCATGGTCTGGTGGGAAAGTTAATGGTTGAAGTGATGTGGTGAGACCCCCTCAGGGAGCATAATAGGCTTGCCACCTTTGGAATCAGGATAGATGAGGGCCGGCTGCCAAGGAAGGTTTATCAAGGTTCTATTTCTGTTAAGATCCACAGGTCCTTAGGGAGCGACAATTACCAAGCAGATTGCTGTTGTTGTTGGGCTCCAGCTCCAGGTCTCTAGAATAGAGGTTGCAAACTGGCAACTTGCAAGCTAAACCTGGCCAACAGATATGTTTTATTTGGCTCCTATGTGGTCTTTTAAAATGTTCCCAACATTTAAAACTGGGAAATTTCACATAAAAACCCAGATTTCTGGCTTCTTCTGAAAAAATTGAAAGATCTAGCAACACTGGGTCACATTCCTGTATGACAACAATTGGCTCGATCTATGTAACAGCCCTCCAACAACAACAACAAAAAATGTACTCTTCTGTTTACCACAGTCCTCACTACTCCTCAATACTCTCCAGTATCGAACTTGAGTGTCCATTGCCATTTATCGTCACACGTATAGTTTTACAGTGGAGAGAAATATTTCTTGGTAGAGAATGATGTATTTATCAAAAGCAGGATAAAACAGATAGAATAACAGGTCCTCAGGTTAAAAAAAAAATGAGAGTATTTCCTTTTAGAGGTGAAGAATAAATGCACATATTTAATTTTATTTCTCTTATAATATTTGCCTGGCCCTAAATTAAGGGAAATTCCTCATTTCTCTTTGGAATTGCGTAAAGAAATATTAATTTGATGTCAAAATGACCCTCCCCCGTAGCCACATAATATTAATTTAGGGTTGGATTTGGCATGAATGAATGAATTGAATAGAAATAGACCAAGGACCAAGCCATTTCTCACACCAAATGAGTCATGGAGATTCTGAGGGAGGTTCTCTGACCTCTAAGATATGAAAGAAATGTGTATATTTTAAATCCTTGTAGGGATATTGATATCACTCCATCAGCTGAAAACACCTACACAAAACATGTATCTGTGTTTCCAAAATGCATCCATCGGAGTCTTTCATAATGTCATCTGATAGAGATTTTAAAGGACGTCCCAGAACTTTATGCTTAATGTAATTACGGATGACAACATTTGGGGAAAGAGTGCCTCCAAGCTGGTTTACAGGTTCAGGATCCATGCCCAAATTGTTACTCACACTAGAAATCTAATTCGCAGGTTCAGCCCACATCATGGACTGAGATAAAGACATCATTCCTTGAAAGGAGAGTCATGATTTCTCAAAAGAACACTTTAAAAACAAATGTGGAAAAAAAACTGAATGTGAGTGAATAGTGTCATGCGACCTCCAGAAAAGTCTAAGTCATCTTAGGGTACCAACAGAAATATAGAATGCTGGCCCCTCCACATCATTCTCTTGTCAGACCTTAGTCAGTTTTCACCTCTTAGTATCACAAATGTGTGTGTGTGAGAGTGTGTGTGTGTGTGTGGGGGGGGTGTTTGGATAGTAGTGTGTGTGTCATGTGTCTGTGGTAGTATGTTTGTGTATGTTTGTGTGTCTGTGTGTGTCAAAGGGGAATGGCAGAAGCAGAAATATTGAGCCAAGAGTACATCATATGAAGAATTATTAAATAAACTTGGACTTATTAAATTGTAAAAATTATTTTTAGAAAGTCATGCATATATTTAATTTAAGAGATAAATGTGATTAGAATAATTGGGCCTATTTCCTTTGTAGCTCTGTGAATAGTGCTAAAAGCTAAAAGGTCAATACAAGAAAAACTTTTCTCACAAAGGGATCTGCACTACCCCCTCCAAAATAAAATAAAATGGACTATCTACCGGGGAAATTCTTTGTCAATATACCCTTCCATATTCAACTGAAGCTTGGAGAAGTATCAGACTAGATGATAGTTAAAAGCCTTCCCATCACTGGGAACTGCTCATTTTATGAAAGAAAAAGGAACAAAATTGACCCCAGCCTTTCATAAAGGCCCAAATACTTAAGAGTTGCCCTCACTTTATAACACAAAATCCACCTTGGTTCCGTGGATGATTGTCATGTTTTGGCTGCATAGCATCCAAACACACTTCCTGCTTTTGAGACATTCACTCTCCTTACCTTCTTACAGGGTTGGCCACTCAGATGTTCCTGCCTAGACCTTTGACTCTGGAATGGGGAACACAGAGCAGTTAAGAACACCGTGTACAGTTAAGAAATTATTCATAACAGCTGTGCTGGCAGCCTTGGGAATCTGTGGTGCCAGAAACATCTGAAAGAAGTGTCCTATCTAGATTCCCTGGAACACTGACCATTTGATGAGTCTGGTTTCCGAGTCCCCGTGTCACTTCTGTGCACTTCTGCATGTGATTCTAAAAAATAGCTTGGCCGCAGAAGTTAACCAGAGACAATATCTGTTCCTTGAGGGCAATACGTTGACTTGGCAAAAAAAATTCACGAGAAATTATTTTATAGAAGTCAATGCAAATGTGTTAATGAACAAGAAGGAAAACCACAAGGGGTTGGCGTTGGTGACTTATGGCCACCCAGGACATTTTCTTAAAAGAGAAGTATATATATTGCAGTCTACACTGCAATCAGAAGATTTGGGGAACGTGGAATCCATGAGTTCTATGAATCACATGGCTACAACTGACCACAGGATCAAACAATGGGACTCTGATCTATGTTCACTTTCATTAGCAGGACTCTTCTGCTATCAAGGCTAAAGAAATCTGGAGTTTCTCTAAGCCTCTGTAAGTATTGGATGGGCACTATCAACTATTTCCTCTCTGATTTCTAGTTTTAAATATTTCATGGTGATGCATTCTGATTGGTACATTTTAATGTCAAACCTGCTCCTTTGCTACAGCTCAAGTAACAGTGAAGCACATGAACCAAGATTCTGTAGTCATCCGTTTAGTTATTGATGTTCCATAATTTAATTTTTTGCTCTGTCTACGGCTCTTGCTGTGAGAAGTGAACTGTCTTGTGTCTTATGTCAGCACTTGTAAAACCGTGGCATAAATATAATTATTTTATAATTTATAAGTATAATTATAAATTATAAAATAATTTAATTTTTAATACTACAACTTCTTTCTAAGTATTGGGACTTCCTTTGCTATCTATTAGGTACATGCTATGGTTGATTACATGCATTTACAAAAACTTCAAAAAATATTCAAAGGTATTATAATAATAAATTATCAAAATGTATTGAATGTTTAAAAAAAGATTTTAAGTAGTCAGTGCTTTTTCAGTGTAGTGATTTAACTCAACTGCTCATGATATGACCTCTTTTGCAATTAGAATAATTACTTTCTGACAAATACAGTGTTACCATATTTTCACTGATAACATCAAGAAAGATGTTTATAAAATTAATTATTCCTTCTTGTGACATCTTTATTTCTTAAGAAATTTAATATAATGGGACAATTAGTGTGCATGTCAGTTATCTGTTTATAATATTCGCATGAAAGAGGAAAGTATAGCAGAGTGGGGGAAACACCGGTTTTATAATCACATCTTTAATTTAAGTTTCAATTTTGCTACTAACAGCTTCCTTGGCCTTGTGGAAGTCATCAAACACAAATGAAATCTAAATATTATTCTATTTTGTTCTTTAGTGTAAGAGTGTGTGTGTGTGTGTGTGTGTGTGTGTGAAGGTCAAATGAGATGATGTGTGTTGAAAGCATTTATGAACTAAAATGTTTTATAAATATTTTTTAAATGTTTTATAAATGTTTTTAAAATTACTGTACTTATAAATTAGAGAGTAATGATAAGTTATTACATAAAACATGCACAATCTCTCAGTGTCGGTACAGTATTTTGGCTTTCTAATAATTTCACTTCATAAAGCAAATTTTCCTTCTTTAACTATCCCTTTGTCTGTCATGCTTTGTGCCATCATTCACAAATGGAATCAGAGTGGTTACCGTATAAAAACACTATAAAAAATGCTGGGGATGCCAGAAGTCTCTGTCCTCAGATATCTAATTGTATTCTTAAATTAACTTGACATATATTATGAAGATAAATAATGAAACAGCAGAACATGTGGTAAGTTAAGCTGAATAGTGCACAGTCTACAAGCAAAACATGATTTGGAGGAGAGAAAAATCACTGTCGATTCTGTTCCTTAGAAAAGGTGGGCATCAGCTGAAACTTGAGGGAACAAAAAGAGCCTTCATTCTATTTAGGGAGCATTGCTAGGAAGAGGGTGTTGCTGGCTATAAGATAATACGTTTGTGTTTTTTAAAGCCACTACAATGTGGGGATTTGTTTTGGCTTTGGATTGGGCAATGATTAAGCCTGAATGAATTTCAGGAGCATGTTCAAAAAGCTTAGATTGCCTTGAACATGCTGTTAGTAGAAATGTGGATGGATGTTAGTGGTTCTGCTAAAGAAAACTAGAACAGAGTGAAGAGCATGGAAGAGAAAACATAGATTGCCTTAGAGAATGCCTAAATCATTGCAAACAAACCACTACTAGAAATATGGACATAATAGGTGCTGTTGGTGAAGAGGGTTCAGAAGGAAATAAGCAACACATTGAAAACTAGAGGAAACGTTTTCCTTATCTGTAGTGGCAGAAATCTTAGCATAATGTCTTCTGCAGCATTGTGGAAGGCAAAACTTAGGAGTGCTGAAGCAGAATATTTAGCTGAGAAGGTTTCCAAGCAAAGGGATGAAGAAGCACCCTGGTTTGTTTTTGCTGCTTATAGTAAAATGCAAAGAGAAGGAGATAAATTGGGAGGAGAATGATTAAACAAAAAGGAACCAAGAGGTGATGATTTGGGAAATTCTCAGCTTATCCAGATTGCAAAAGATGCTAAAATTAAGAGATATGCTGTCAGGAATGTAAGATCTAAAGAAAAAGCTGAGGGTGTGGCTGTAACAATTTTCTGCCAATACTTCAAAAGGATCAAAAGGTCACAATAGTCACACAACGAGCTCTTTGAAGAGATGAAGAGCGTGACTCTCAAATCTTCTCAATCACAGAAAACAACTAGAAAGTTTGAGGGTGTTGTCCCTCAGATATCTCAGCAGAAGCCAAAAATAGAGAACTAACTGTCTAAGAAATATTTGTGGAAGTCTCTTATCTAGTGAAGTACATCTCTATGGCATACATGGGAGATCCACAAGGTTCTTGGAAATTTTATACTACAAGAAACACTGCCAGTTTGGACCAAAAGGGATAAAGTATGAAATGAAAGGAGGCTATTGGACCCCTAAAATTCTACTGGCAGGAAACAAGCTGATAAAACTATTCCACTGCAAACACCTGCCATATTTCATGAAAAGGAAAGGATGATTCAAAGGCAAGAAGCCAGGACCCTGGAAGCAGCTGAAAACCACAGAGGATTATTCACAGTCCTTTAAACCTAATAAAGTTTACCCAGCTGGATTTAAAAATTGTTGAGACCAATGCCTCCTTTTTCTCCTTTAATTTTCTCTCCTTTTTAACCAGAATGTCTGTAACTGCTATCCTATGCCTGTCTTACCATTGTGTTTCAGGAGCAGATAACATGGTTCTTTACTTTTACAGAGCCATGAATGGAAAGAGATTGTGTCCCAGGGTAGATTATACTAAGAGCTTCAACCATACCTAAATTAGACTATTTAGATGATGACATTTGGAACATTTCAGTTGATGAGACTGAGATGAGATTTTTGGACACTTAGTTTATATGTTAATGAGTTAGACTTTTTTTTTTAGTTTTTAAATATGTTTTTATTGATTTTAGAGAGAGGGGAAGAGAAAGATAGAAACATCAATGTGAGAGAGAAACATCGATCAGCCACCTTCCACACCCACTCTGCCCACTCTGGGTATTGAACCAGCAACTGGGGTATGTAACCTGAACACATATATAACCAGTGATCTTTCAGTATACAGAATGTCCCTCAACCAAATGAGCCACACTGGCCAGGGCATGAGTTAAACTTTTGAGGAACTTGGGTTTGGTTAATAAATTTTGCATGTGGGACAAATATAAATTTTAGGGAACCAGAATGTTGATTATATTGAATAGAATAATAACCCCTCAATGATGTCCATAGCCTAGGTCCCAGAAATCCTAAATAGGTACCTTATATGGTAAAAGGGATCGTGCAGAAGTGAGTAAGGGTAAGAAACGTGACATAGGTAGATTCTTATCCAGATGGGCTCAATCTAATCATATGAGCCTTTATAAGCATAAAACCTTTTCCAATTTTCCTTTTGTCACAGAACCAGAGACATGTTTGTGTGAGAAAAACTTGACCCACCTTTGATGGCTTTGAAGATGGAAACAGGTGCCATAAACCAAGAAATGTGGTGGTCTCTATAAACTAGAAAAGGCAAGGAAAAAGACACCCTTCCTAGAACTTCTGGAAAGAAATAACAGTCCTACTAGTACCCAGTGACTTGGTTAGATTTTCTAGCCCAGTGAGACCTATCTCAGATTTCTGACCTTTAGAGCCATAATGAACATGCAGAATAAGGTTTGCCTATCTCTAAAAAGATAGCTGTGTGTGTGTGTATGTGTGTGTGTGTGTGTGTGTGTGTGTGTGTGTGTGTGTGTGTGTATTCTGAGTTATAAACTAAAGTATAATTCCTAATTTTAAAAGTTTAAAAGACACTGGTAAAGGTGGCATTGAATAACTTTATTTTCTAGCTTACATTTCCAGGTACACATCCCAAATGCGCCTTATATTGTAGTCACTGAAAGAATGTTGTACTTTCCTGAACATGCCTTGGCTTCCATTACATTGCATAAATTACTCTTTTGACCTGGACTTTACTCTCCTTATTCACCTGGTGATGCTTTATACATCCTTAAACCTGTCATTCAAGAGTCAGTTCCCAATGAGAGCCTTCCTGGGACCCTTCTTCCCACCCTTGTCATCTATGTAAAAAGCTGTATCAGTCTCCATGCATCTGCTGGGGTCTGAATGGTTGTGTCACCCAAATATTCACTTGCTGGAATCCTAATGTCCATAATGCTGGTGTTAGGAGGTGAGGCCTTCGGGAGGTGATTAGGTCATGAAGGAGGAGCCCTTATGAATGGGATTAGTGCCCTCGTGAAAGAGACCTCATGGGGCTCACTAGCTCATATCTGAGCATGCTGTCACCCTGTTCTCACATTTAGAGCCTCCAGAACTAAATTTCTATTGTTTAAAGCTACTCAGTCTGTGGTATTTTGTTATAGCAACCTGAATGAACTAAGACAAACCTTTTTTTTTTAATTAGTAGAAACTGCTATGTGATAGCTCTTGAGCTCTAAGAGGCCCAGATGAAATTGTAATAAAGGAGTGGGGAAAAAAAACACTTAAGCAAATATAAATCACTGTCAGTCATGGAAAATTCATGCTACCCTGTCTGTACATACATTTTTAAAGAAAGCAAAAAAGTGTGAATAAGAAAGTATCCACGTGTGTGTGTGTGTGTGTGTGTGTGTGTGTGTGTGTGTGTGGTGCATACACAGGTATTTTTTTACAGAAAAATCACAAGGTTATAAAAAATATTTTGACATAATTAGGGAACTGGCTTAAGAAAAGGTAAACTAAAGAGAGAATTCGTCTGGGATGTAAAACAATATAAACAGGATTCTCCAGGGATAAGTGGTATGACCAATTTTGTTCCCCATCTTAATTAAATGTCCTTTGGTGTCATTCAGAAACAGAACACTTGATTATGCAAGGCATTAATTTGACCCAATATGACAACTCATCTTGAAATATTCACAGGGATTTGTTGTAAACAGCAACTCATACAAATTATTAATCATTTTTGAGTTAAAACTAATGGGAATAAGATATTTAGCAGAAAAAATATCTATTACTAAATATTTGTTTATATGTAGAAATGGATTTTTAACAATTCAACCATATTGATTTTCTACTTTTTAAGTTAATGTAGTAAATTGTAGTTGATATGGACTCAGCCATCTAATAAATTCTATTTTTAATCATTTTTCATTATGCACCAGTTTATAGCACTTATTTCAGAGACATTACTTAAATCTGAGTGATGTCACACATTTCATAGTTTTGAATACCTTCATTTTTACAAGCAAAATAATTAAATTAATTTATACTCCTTAGAGATTCTTATAGTTTTCAAAATCTCTTTCACTTTTAAGAGAATGAGAGATTGACCAAATCTTAATTATGTTAAATAGAGAAAAATTATTTGCATGTAAATTTCAGTCATTGAATAGACTTACTATTAGTAGGAAAGAAGATTTTTTTTGTTCTAATCATCCCTTCCTGTGCTAAACCAAAATAAGTGTCTTAAGTCATGTTCTGCCTTGAATAGTGTAATTACCAAGATATATCTGCATATTTTAATTCTCCCTGCAAGGTATTTTTTGCATGACATTTCCTAATAATGTTTTCAAGAGTTTCCCACAAAATCAGCAGTGTGGGGTGAAAACATTTCAAAATAAGTATTTATTCTTTGAAACAAGTTTAGATTATTAAGCAGCTTTAAATGATCTATTTGTATAAAAATGTATTTAATATAATTATAAATTTAGTAATGTAGGCTCAATAATCAATATAGTGATATTATGACTTATTTGTCATTGGTAATCCATGTTTTAGAAGGTACTAAAACTACACTTCTTTAAAATAATGTTACATTTTCTTCAAATTTTTTACAATTAAAGTTTGTAATGATATATAAACACGTTTTATATTTTTTTTCTGGAAACAAGTTCATAGACTGTGAATAATAAATGGTAAATCAAAGAAAGAATATATGCACAAAATGTATCAAATCATTTGTCAACTTTTCTATGATAAATTGAGAATGTCATTGACATTCAGATCAAGGCCATATGCTTAGTAATTAATGAGTAGAACTAGAGCAAAGCTATATTTAATGTTATAGTGAATATATTTTTTTCAAATTCAAATTCTTTCAACATACAGTTGACTTAACTGAGGGTATCAACTCTTTTTTCCTCCATATTATCAGTTTCCCATCCTTCCATAAAGTACATGAGTGGTGCAAGACTTTGTGGTTGTGATTAAAAATCAAAGCATCATTTCGAGTGACAAAGGAAATGGAAGTCCATGTTCACACCTCTGAGGAGTTCTCATACTATGAATAATTTTTTTTTATTAATGCAAATGAAAAGGAAGAAAAGGAATATTTAGAAACTTATAATTAGCCAGGTATCTTTCTACCATTGTATATAATTCTTTCCATCCCAATGTGAATAGTTATTATAATCCCTATTTTATAAAGGGGAAATATTGCCTGTAAAATGTTAGCTGTCTTGCCCCAAAAATGAGATACCCCAAAAGACAGTGTGGCTAGAATCTAGTGCTCAGATCTCTATGAATTCTATGCTCATTTGTTTTTATCATATTACCTTTAGTGAAGTAATGAAATGTTTCAGAGGCAGACTTAATCTCCTGTCTTTAATTGTATTCTCCCCTAAAATGTGGGCTATGCCTCTTTTATAGTTCATACAATGTAATGCGCTTCCAGATTAAAATGATAAAAGTGACCCCAGAAAATGAAAGTCTAGATACATTTAAACAGCTAAATCAGAAAATCAGTTTTTTGAGATTAACAATCACTAATCCCAGACATAATGATAATGCTAATTGTAGGATGACAACACTATAGGCACAGTGTAGACTTTAACTATGGAGTTAAAACAAAAAAGATTATAGATTCTTGGAGTAGAAAGGGAATTTTGGATCACCCACTCCAACTTATGTTAGTCTATTGGTAAATTGTACCAGAGCCTGGATCTTTGCTTTTTTTCAAATCTCAGACATGGTTCTTCTCTAGGAGTTGTTTTGTGTGAGGAAGGATGACATGAACATCTAGAAGTAAGGTGAACAGGGCAGCATGCAGTGGGAGCATAGCTTTTCGCACCAAATAATTTATTTCAGCTTTAGAAGGAACTTTAATCTGAAGAATATCACTTAAAAAACCAGTTTCCAATGATATATGATAAGAAAAGTCCATGGACATGTATAACTATTAAATTTAAAAGACAAACTTCTCCATATATATTTAAATTATATATTGATCATAGAGTGGTCAAGTTTCAAGCCAACCCATATTCAAAATAAATGAAGAAACAAACAAACAAAATATGTGTTCAGTAACTAGATAGTGGGAATCCTCTTACAATATAAATAAATACCAAATCATAATGATAGACACTTTAAATATCTTAAATTTTTGTCAATTATACCTCAATTACCTCAACAAAGCTGAAGAAAAAACACAAAACAACCTCAGACTAAACAATGATTTATCTTAATGAAAAAAGATTCTAAACTCTGTGTGTATGTGTGCGTATTTCAGAATTATGTCTTAATTGCCTTCTGGGTTTTTTTTTAGGGAAAATAAAATATCAGCTAAAAAGGGAAATGCCTAATAAATGTCTGTTGAATGATTATGGGTTCTTAATCAAATAATGTTTTTATAATTCTAAGTTTGACAAACATTTTATGTATACATTTTGTAAATATTTAATATTTATTTTTGTACCTCATTTTTCTCAATTTTAGGAAGTTATTTTTTAAAGCAATTTCAGTATATTTTATGTCATATGATTGCTTAACATAGTAATTACAAAGATTGTTGTAAAAAGTTTCATTTCACAGACTCAAGCATTCTTTTAATACATGTTCAAAAAAGCTTTAAAAAATAAAACATAGCACACAAAAAAATGAATTTTATTTATTTGCCAGATCTTCAGGCATGATTTAACCTCTTTGTGCTCAGTGTCTTCCTGGTAAAATGTAAATAATAACAACTTCATTAGGTTACCTTGAGGATAAAGTATGTTTAGACATGTAAGATATTTAGAACAATGACTGTCACGCAAAAAAATATTGGAGAAATGTTAGCAAATATGACTGTCATTGTTTACCTCATTATGCATCTGTATGCAATACAAAAAAATGAATATTACAGAAATGAGTAGTTAGTGCATCAATGTTGATATATTTCTACTAACAAGATTTTAATGAAATGAAGATGAAATGATGATTCAGTGGCTAACAAATATTATTATGCTGTAACTGTTTAGACAAAATAAATGCTTCTTGAGTCACTCATAAAATAAAACAAGAATTACAGAAACACTTCTTAACTCTGTGAGAGTAGTAGAAATGAAAACATAAACAGGATGTGTAGATTAAGTACCACTGACAAGGACATTGTTGGCCTTCTTTGTTAAATCAGAATGTAATATAAGCATAGAGGATTAAATTACTCAACATGATGCAAATAGAATTTTTAAAAATCTGACTAAAATATCTAAAAACATTCTTTCGTTTTCAATTTACTTTTTAAATCACCCATAAAAACTTTTTCTCAATGGACAATGTTCCTTTTAAAGTTGTTCAAAGAAGCCACAAAACAAATTGAATACTAAATATTTACACTGATTTTTCTATACTTAAAAATGCTCTTTATACTTAAGGGTTTTTTCTTTTCTTTATTTTCCTTTTCTTTCTTCCTTCCTTGCCCCCCCCCCCCCACCTTTCTTTCTTATACATAACTCTTTCCATGGAGATATTTTCTCTGTGAAGTCACATAGAGAGTCACTTCTACGACTAGCTTTCTGTCATCAAAGAAGATACAAAAATGACAAACACTATCTCAGAATCCTCAACCAGCCCTGTTCTGATTATAGAAGTGGTAGGAGAAGATAAACAGAGGATAGACTTTATCACCAACTAGGGCTGTGTCCAAAACCCTATGCAGTCAGTCTTTTATCTTATTGCATAGCATGAGATTCTACAACTCATTACACATATTTTAGAGGTTGACCAGAATATTTCTTGGGCTCCTTTCCCCTGGTCCTGACCCCATCTGGTTGATCTTGGCTCTTGGAATCTTACAACTCTGATGATAAGAACAGTTCAAAACAGAAATTCAAGAAAAGATTTCTCTTCAAGCTTAAGCAGATATGATCTCAGTCACCATATCCATATCTTCCTTATTTGAGACCTCTGCTCCAGCCCTAAACTTTCTGAGGCAGGAGGCTCAGGGCCAGACTTTCTACCCTAGCCTCACTGATAAATTGCTGGGGAGAAGGGGGAAGACAATCACAAAGCAATCTTAACAGAAAACAAAAAAGGATCTAAGAAAATGTTCAAAGAGGGAAGGGTCTACTTTCCCTAACCCTGTTCTATTAAAGCACACTAGAATGCTTTGAAGAAAAATGCAATGAACCAGACAAGGAAAAGTAAATTATTCATTTTTATCATATTTTAGAAAAACAACTAATAGCGTACATTACATCAGGATAGCAAATAGTGCCACCATTGTTATAGAAATTATAGATAGTACTAGAAGAAAATAAAAAACTTCTCCTTGTGAAACTCTGAGATTAGTGTCTATTCAGTATCCCTTCTCATTTCTTTTGGACATATCAGCCCTATTTATTGAGAAACCAATGCCTCCACCCTCGGTCCATCTTGTCTTGATGGTACTGCTCCTGCTCCTTCCTCCCTAAGTTGCCATGATTTTGCTCATGATTGATTTTGCTTATCACATGGCAGCATTGCACTATCTTAGGCTCTTTGCTGAAACTGTCCCAAAGGAGATGTTTGTTTTCCCCTGATGGTTGGGAATGTAAGAGCTAGGAGCTTTTTACCACCATTTTGTGAATACTGTCTGTAAAAAAGGCCAACACAAAGAGAGAAAATAAGAATTAGGAAGTGAGACCCTGGACACTGCCATGACAAAAAATTAGCCTGTGACCTGGACTTCCCCATTGTGTGATCCAGTATATTCCTTTTCTTTTGAATTTTTTAAATGTTTTTGTCTAAGATGGGTTAAATAGAGTTTCTACAACTAAACAAAAAATTCATGACTAATAGAATCACCTTACATTTTTACCACTGATTCCAATCAAATTAAAATAGAATTTTGTTTAATTTTATAAGATCTAAAGTCATAGTGGTTAATTACTCTTTAAAACCAATGATACATAGTACATTTTATTCTCTTATTTTAAGTTCAATAAATGCTCATTCATATTAATATGAAATGTACTTTTAAATTATTTAAAAGAAAATCTGCCCTTTTATATTAAAGAATAAGAAGCACAGTTTCATGTCTTGGGTTTTTAATATTTTCTTGAGTTTTCCAACATGCTTCTGGATTTCAGAACATGATGTTCTTTCTGTCAGGTAATTAGATTTGAAATAATCCATGGGCTATCATGATTACAGCCCTATTCACTTGATAATTATTTCTGTAGAAGTAACTTTACAGTTGTTGTTTTTTTTTTTTGAGTTTGTAAAATAATAAATATCCTGTGACTTTTTATGTATGAAAATAATTCTCTAATTGTTTTCAAATATTTTGAAATTGGCAAAATAAAAAAAGACTTTTGCCAAAAAATTTTGTTGAATTTATAAATGTGTGTGTTTTTAATGGAAACTTAATCCATATGTTTCTCATTCATTTACAATTAGCTGACAAAAATGTTGTTTTGCAAGAGTTAGATATCTATTATTTTCAAAAGTGTACTTAAGTAATTTCCTTTTATCTATAGAATGTTAGAAGGAAATCCTTCTCAATCAGTATAATTTGATTTCTTGAATTTTTTATTCTATTTGTGGATTCAGGTGGCATATTGCCAACAGATTAATTAAAGTTCACTTTAAGAAATATTTTGTCAATGCTAAACAGTTAAGCTGATGGAGATGATGATAGAAAACAAGCAATCAAAGGAAGACTGCACAGTGGAAATCAGAGAGGGCAAGATAATGGGGAAAATAGATAATAAAAAGATAAGAGCCTAATGACTCAGCCCAAAGTCAATTTTCCTAAATAATTAAATGCTGTAAAACTTTGGGTCCACATCAGTTTCTTATTTTAAGATATGAAACAAGAAGCCTTCCTAATTATTCCATAGAGAGCAAGTACTAGAGTTCTGAGCAGAGGCAGCCAAGAAATAGGCAAGTCCCTGAACTGTGACTTGGCTGTCACCTTGCATCCACTGCATCCTGTAACATATCTTGAGCCCCACAACTGAACCCAAGTGAGTTAGGGCCCCCAAGTATTACTAATTTAAGACAAAATCTCACTTTGTGTCCAGATTATTGAACACGTATTCTATTACTTTCTTTTATGTCACTTTCTTTTCTACTATTTAGATGTGAAAATTTAGGAAAGAGAATTGTCAAATGAAATAGTCTATGAGGATCACATATACTATTTAAAGAGAGTGTGTTTGCATCATTTAAAAAAACAACACATTCTTAATAATTTATGTTCATTCTGAAAATAAATAGCATCACCACTAATACTTAACAATTATCGATCACTCCCATACATTAGGCTTTCTTCTTGGTTTTTTAATGCATCATTGCTAGTCCTCCAAATAACAGAAAAATTACATCTTGTTATACATTTTTTACACAGAAGAAACTCAACAGGATCGCTCTTCCCACAAGATCCCACTGGTTACTATTTCAGACGTATTGTCTTCAGGAATATTTCACACTCTCCCAGTATTTCTGAACTACTTGCTCTAAGAAACATTTCTTAATATATAATCAATAACAAGTGTTTATATTACAAAGGAATCTGCATATGTATATGTGAGTATATATATGTGTGTGTGTGTGTGTGTGTGTGTGTGTGTGTCTATTTCTGTGTAATAAACACTACATATGCACAACAAATTTAGCAATGTTGTAAGTCTGCCACCTGGAACAAAGCTTCCAAGCACACTGTGGGATTGAAGGGTCTAAGCCTGGAATTGGCCTACATCCCTTCCATCCACATCCCATTGGCCAGACTCAAATATATGATGTGGTGGAAACCTAATATTTTTTATCCAACAGTCTACTATTCTGCTCACCAAACTATTTTTTCTTTTTATGTACTAAACATACTTGCCACCTCCCAAAGGATGATCAATTCTATTCATTTCTATCATGTTATTGCATGTGTTTAAAGACCAGGATCATCAGGAATGTGTAACAGGCTCTCATGGTTCTGAATATGGCCCCTGTACATCCAATGACCTGTCAACTAAAGTGATGAGTTGTCAGCCCCTACATACCTGATAGAGGGAGAGAATGTCTACAATAAACATGTCTAATCAGAAATGAGAAAAGTGGAAGACAGGCAGCAGTCATTGGTTGATAGAAATCCTGAAATCTCAGTGGGCAGCTATTATGAAACCACTTTACTCTGGAGATGGGAGAGATTTTTGACTAGGCCTTTACTCCCTTTCTCTGGGGAAACAACTCTTAAACTTGTCCTCCGAGAGAGTACAGGTACTGGGAAGTTACTCCTTGTCCATGGATTTACTTCAGTCTACACCTGATATGGGAATTCCTTAGGAGATACCTTCCTCTTAATAATGAAAACCTAAGTCTTATTTTTGGTGTTAAACAGTCAGGATTTTGGCAATATATTTCTGTCAAAAACTGAGTAGGCTTATGCTCTCTTTACTTCCAGTCAGTTCCCTATGCTAAAACCATACCCACAGGTTTTTTTCCCTGATTTAAATCACAAGATTAATTAATTTCCTTGTTTCTATCACCATGCCTATCTCTCATTTTAAGATTAACTGGTAAAATATGTTAATCATTTATTAGCAACACCCTTAAATTCTCTTTTCCTCGGTTCCTTTATTCAGTTGAGAGTTGTATTAAACACCACAGGTTTCAGTCTGTTCTTTTCTCCATGTGAGTTTAACTAACTTATGACCATAACATGACTTTGTCATTTAGTCTTTGTAATCCCATCCCTTAGTGTTTAAAATCTAATACTACAAAGGCAAAAGCTCTATCATCCCTATTTTACTTCTTTTATGCTCCTAAAACTGCCAATTGATTTCTGAACTTATTTTTCTCATGGGATCATTTGTCAAGTATAGTCAATAATAACCGTACACACTCATGCTTTCATTTTATCCATCCATGTTTCCTAGTTTCAGAGACTTCCTCTCGAGCAACTGCACATCCAAGTATTACTAATATTTCCTTACTGTATAATACTGATTGCCATCTTTCTAGTCTCTAATACCTACCTGAGTCTTCATCACTTGCCTTAATCTCTTCACTGTTGTCACATATTTTGGATTTTGTTCTATATTTTCTGTATCAATGAGAATAAGGTAGTTATATTGCAATAACAAATACATTTCAACATCTTGCTTGCTGTAATAAAAGTTTATTTCTTGTTCATGTCACAGTCTAATAGGGGTGTGAGGGTCTCTGAGCTTTACTCATCAGCTCTTCTCCAAACAGCAACTCAGGAACCAGGTTATTTCCATTTCAAAGAGAATCAGATCATCACGTGAGTTATTGTTTTAAGGGCTATGCCTGCAAATATCTTCAACACCTTTGGTCAGAACTTGGTCACTTGATAAACAACACGTACACAAGGGAGCTTGGGAATTGTAGTTTTCCTGTGTCCAGGAAGAGGAAGTGGAGTGAAAACTACATAGTACTATCTTTGCCACATAACTGAGAATGTCTAATTAAAAATCACATTCCTTTGTCTATCTTTATTTGACTTTTGAAGGTTAAAACAAGAAATTCTGCTCCACATAAATTTCCTCTAGCTGTTTACTGCCTTATTACGTTATTTCTATTTTGAAACAACTACCACCAAAAAGTTCTAAGAGAGAAGGTTTTTCCTTGGGGAAAAAAAATGTATTTAAAAATGTTATGAAAATTCATCTGATCCTGGGAAATCTGGAATTGGAGAAAAATGCATTGGCAGAATTCATTTAACTACCACCTCTAATGTTCCACCTAGAGTCTCCAAGCTATGTCTCCTCCGGCTCTCTCCTTCATTTGTTAAAGCTAAAAATACAATGTTTCTGGTTGTAGGGGTCACCATATGGGAAGCACCCAGTGCATTGAAAATATTTTTCATGACGTAGCACATAAGAAAAATTTTAATATTTTGTGTTAATCATATTATACTGCATACTGTCCAGGTCACATCAGGACATGCATGCTAAGTATACCAGACACAAATGGTGAGGGGTACAGAGCAGTAGGACTGATTTCCAGCAGGACTGATTCCCAGCTTTCTCCTGATAACTGTTATTTGATTTAAACATAGAGGAAATTGAAAGTTATTGGTAAAACAAACTCTGAATGTTTATAAATTTAGAAATGAGTGAACTCACCAGCCTTGACAATACAACTAGAGATATGTGACAGTATATGTCTTCTTGTGTGTGCTTTATAAGACTTGGATATTGATACCTGGAGAACAAACTGTCCTCTTTTGTTTATTTATTTATAAAAGTTTATCCTAAATTCCAATTTATAATATAATCTTCCCTTCTCTTAATTGCAAACTTAAAGCTGACAATGACATTGATTGCCAATAAATAGAAGTTATTTTTGAATAGTTTGTACAAGAAACTTTATTAATTTCAATCCTACTGAACACAGACAGAGCAGTAGATTACAAAAAAAGTCCTTTAAAATGTAAAAAATTAAATGGAAAAAAATTTCATCAATTTTCCATTACAAAAAGACATATTTATGCAGTTCAGACATAGGTAAAGTAAGTGTTCAATTCGAGAGTAAGACTTTATATAAAAAATGAAATGATGGTATAGTTAAAAGAATAAAATTAAATTAAACCACTATGAGGGAGATTTAGGTTACATACTGCTGCTTAATATTATTTTAGCTCAATGTTTTTAAAAAAATAAGAAACAAAAAATTTTTCTTTTAATTTGTTTTATCTTTTTTATTCGTTCTTTCGTTGTTAACCTCTTATTATAAACACACCCTATCAACAGTTTTTTCTAACTTGCAATAAATTGGCTGCATATGAACTCAAGCCTCTGAAATTAACTGTGTCTTTAAAACTTATGATTATTCAATAAAAATTTATAAATACAAAAGTAGTCATTTAGATTTCCTGGAAAAACTTTTATTTCAAGGGCAATTTTAAACATTGCTAGAGATAATATACTAACAGGCAATATATTACTTTTGTGTGTGTGTGTGTGTGTGTGTGTGTGTGTGTGTGTTTATTTTAGGGGGAAAACTCCATAATGAGCATTTTACTTGCCCTCCAGAGGCTGGATCTGACTATGCTACTGTATTAAAGTATATGCTTGATGAAAATGGAATTTAACCCAGAAAGGTGTAAACTACCAGAATTATTGGTGAAGAAAGAAACCAATAAAGCATTTTGATGCTAAATAAGCATTGATTATGAAAACAAAATAAATAGATAAGGTGGATCGAAAAAATATATTGAATTATTTTGACTGTCATAGTCAAGAGTCGAATAGAGGTTAATCTATTTTTAGTTTATTAATAATGTGTGTATTTTTAAAGCGATCTCTTAAGAATGGACATAACACTCAGCCGGTGTGGCTCAGTGTTTGAGCATCTACCCATGGACCAAGAGGTCACCGGTTCAATTCCCAGTTGGGGCATGTGTCTCTCTCATCGATGTTTCAGTCTCTCAATCCCTCTTCCTTCCTCTCTCTCTAAAAATCAATAAAAACATATTTTAAAAATGGACATAGAAAGTGTAAATCAGTAAAGAAAGATTATGCTAGAATAAAACGCAATCACCTCAACAGATTGCCAGAAAAAAAATGAGGGAGAGCAAAGAAAATCAAGGTATGTGAAAACACACACACAAAAATAAAAGAATAGCAAAGAGATTTAAAATATATCCATTAGCATGATCAAAGTAAATGAATTAAATACACTAGTGGGTGAAAAAAATGAAAGTTGTTCACTTGTAACCTATGTAATTTTATTAATCCATGTCAACTCCAAAATTTTTAATTTATTTTTTTCTTCCTAAAGTACACTGTTTTTTATTATTATTAATTTATTTTTGTTACACATGTTTCTCCTTTTTCCCCCATTGACACTCTCTTCCCAATCCCTCCCTGCTCCCCACATTGTTGTCTATGTCTATTGGTTATGCATACATGTGTATAAGTCCTTTGGTTTATTTCATCCCTCTCCTCACCCCACCCCCACCCCCCTCTTCTATGTCTCTGGGTCTATTTTGTTCATCAGCTCATTTTGTTCATTATATTCCACAAATAAGTGAGATCATGTGATATTTCTCTTTCTCTGATTGCATTATTTTGCTTAGCATAATACTCTCCAAGTCCCTCTAGGCTTTTGTTTGCTGGGAGAGTCTTGTTACATCTTCAACTTTCTTAGTTCTTATTGGTCTGTTCAAGTTTTCTATCACTTCCCGGTTCACTTTTGGGAGACTGTGTGATTCCAGAAAATTGTTCATTTCACCTAGATTGTCCAATTTGTTGGCGTATAGTTGTTCATAGTATTTTTTAATGATTCTTTGTATTTCTGTGGTGTCAGTTGTTACTTCTCCTCTTTTGTTTCTGATTTTGTTTGTTTGGGTCTTCTCTTTTTGTTTCTTGGTGAATCTGGCTAAGGGGCCATCAATCTTGTTTATCTTTTCAAAGAACCAGCTGTTTGTTTCATTGATCTTTTGAATTGTTTTTTTAGTCTGTCATTTATTTCTGCTCTGACTTTTACTATTTCTTTCCTTCTGCTTGCTCTGGGTTTTTATTTTTGTTTACTTTCTAGTTCTTTAAGTTGTGGGGTTAGAAAATGAATTAAGAATTTTTCTTGTTTCTTGAGGTAGGCCTGTAGTGCTATGAACTTCTCTCTTGGGATGCTTTCGCTGCATCCCATAGATTTTATGTTGTGTTCACTTTCATTGGTTTCCAGGAAGTTTTTAATTTTTTCCTTCATCTCCTTGGTAACCCATTCATTGTTTAATAACATGCTATTTAGCCTCCATGTGTTTGAATGTTTTTGCATGTTTTTGTTGTAATTGATTTCTAGTTTCATGCCATTGGGATCTGAGAAGATGCTTGATATGATTTCAATCTTCTTGAACTTGTAGAGAGGTAGTTTGTGTCCTAACATGTGGTCTGTCTTTAAGAATGTCTCGTGTGCACTTGACAAGAATGTGAATTCTGCAGGTTTTGGGTGTAATTCTCTGTAGATATCTATTAAATCTATTTGATTTGGTGCATCATTTAGAGTCTGTGTTTCCTCGTTAATTTTTTGTCTAGAGGATCTATCCAGTGATGTCAGCAGGGTGTTGAAGTCCCCTGCTATGATGGTATTGCTGTTGATTTCTCCTTTGAAGTCCTTCAGAAGTTTTTTAATGTATATTGATGCTCCTGTGTTGAGTGCATATATGTTTACCAAGGTTATATCCTCCTGTTGGATAGATAGATCCTTTCAATATTATGTACTGGCCTTCTTTGTCTCTAGTTATGGCCTTCATTTTGAAGTCTATTTTATTGTACATGAGCATTGGTACCCCAGCTTTTGTTCCTTTCCTTTTGCTTGGAAAATTTTTCCATCCCTTCACTTTCAACCTATGTGAGTCTTTGGTTGTGTGGTGGTTCTCTTGTAAACAACATATATATGAGTCATGCTTTCTTATCCAATCAGCTACTCTGTGTCTTTTGATTGAAGCATTTAATCCATTTACATTTAAGGTTATTATTGATATACACTTATTTATTGCCATTTTTGTTTATTATGGTTATGTTTATCTTCCTATTTCTTTTGCTTATTACAGCAGTCCTTTCAACATTTCTTGGAATGCTGGTTTGGTGCTAATATATTCCCTTAGCCTTTTTTTTCTGAGAAGCTCTTTATTTCAACTTCTATTTTGAATGATAAGCCTTGCTGGATAGAGTAGTCTTGGATTCAGATCTTTGGTTTTCATTAACTTGATTACTTCATGCCATTCCCTTCTGGTTTATAGTGTTTCTGTTGAGAAGTCAGCTGATGGCCTTATGGGGGTTCCTTTGTAGGTAACCTGTTGTTTATCTCTAGCTGCCTTTAGGATTCTTTCTTTGTCTTTAATTTTTGGCATTTTAATTATTCTGTGTCTTGGTGTGGGCTTCTTTGGGTTCTTCTTACTTGGAGCTCTCTATGGTTCTTGAACTTGTATGTCTTTTTCCTTCACCAAGTTAGGGAATTTTCTGTCACTATTTCTTCAAATATATTCTCTAACCCTTGCTCATTTTCTTTTTCTTCTGGAACTCCTATGATGCAGATGTTGTTATGTTTCAATTGTCCCACAGTTCTCTTAGGTTGTCTTCCTGTTTTTAACTTGTTTTTTCTTTTTGGTTCTCTACTGGGTGATTTTTTCTATCCTGTCTTCTAATTCACTGATCCAATCCTCTGCTTCCTCTATTCTTCTAGTTACTCCTTCCAATGTGTTCTTTATTTCTGCTACATCATTCTTTATTTCCAATTGGTTGATTATCAATGTTTCTATATCTTTACTCATGCTGTTGAGCTCTTTACTCATGCTGCTGAGCTTCCTCATAATTATTACTGTGAACTCTACCTCTGATATCTTGCTTAATTCCATTTCATTTATCTCTTCTTCTATAGAATTCTATTGTTCTTTCCTTTGGGATTTGTTTCTTTGTTTCACCAATTTGGTTGCCTCAGTGGGTTTTAGAGCCTGCCAAATTTTCCCTGTGGGTGTTGGTGTTTTGCTGGTTGTGCTCCCTCTACTGGGTTTGGATGAGTGTGGGAGGACCCATGTTAAACACCACTGTCAAGTGTTACTTCCTGGGTAGATTTTCAGGCCATGGAAAGATTCAGTTACCCTCTAGCTTTTGCCTGGAGGCTATTAGTCTCAGTTACTTGATAAGCCTCGATTTGTAGCCCTCAGTTGAATGAAATATCCATCAGGTGTAAGAGTATTTCCAACGGGTGGGGCACTTTGCTTGCTGTCAGACTCTATATGTTAATGAGCCTCAATTTGCATTTCTCTGGCTTGATCTGGAGGTGTTGAATTCCTGAGGAAGGGGCTGTTGCTTCTCCCTGGGGCTCTAGGAAGGGGCTCTTTGAGTAAATGGCTACTGTCCTATGAGGGAGTGATTCAGCACAAAACTCTCAGTCTCCTCCTATCCAACTCTCTCCTGAGTCAGAAGGCCCAGACTCTCTCCACACAGTTCCAGTCCAGTCTGCCCTCCCTCTGCCAAAACCCAAGGTGAGTGTCTGTAGCTTATTTGGTGCTTTTTAAAAACCCCACTTTCTCAGTGGGAACCACTCACAGCTGAAACAGCCCTCAGCTGCTGTCTGTGGGCTCCCAGTCTGCCCTGTCACACCTCTGCAGTTCCTATCTGGCTCAATTTGGCATCCTCTTTCTGTCCCTGGTCATATGGGTTCTCTCCAGCTGCTTTTCAGTTGTTTTTTTCCCAATGATTTGTCTTTATTTAAGTTGTATTTCTAGTTTGGTCCTCGGAGATGGTCTGTGTAGCTTCCATTCACTTCACCGCCATTTTTTCTCCTTCCCTTAAAGTATACTGAATTTTGCAGATCCAGAATCACATTTTCAGATCAGGGGAAAAACCCTGGAAAAGGGACTTCAGTAGCCAACATCCAGATGAAGAGACAGGGCACAGTCCTAGAACAGAGGAGTGTCTGTCTTCTTGGAGTTTGCCAATAAATTTAATTTTAAAAAATGTTTAAAGAAAGTTGTGGAATCCAGTGGATAATATGATATCCTTCATATAAAACTCTTGAATGTATTAAAAATACTATGTTTTCGTTGGACACATATGTTTGCAGTACATTTACAAAACACAAATGGAAAAGATATACTGTGAGTTCAAAACACCAATTACTTACAAAAAGGGAAGAAAGATGAATTATTTACAGTGTGTTATCTTATTTTATTTAATAGTAAGTTAATTTTGCAAATTCTGGGCGGTACATACATGGATGTTTATTATATTTTCTCTATTTTTTTGTGTTTGACAATTTTTCACAAATAAAAGGTTGTGTAAGTTAGAAGAGGCTCACCTTATCTAGCTCTAACAGATACTCCTTTGTGTCCCTGCATAATCTAAGGATCATAGTTTCTTTATTTTGGTTATTCTGTCACTCCTTTAGTGCATGGTTTTTGTCTACCTCTTCAAAGAGGGCATACAACCAGCAGGAAGAAGTAAAGACAAAATTAGAGAGTTGAAGCTGTCCTTTAAAGATCTGACACTGCACTTCACACATCATTTCTGTTTATAAGCCATCAGCTAGAACTTAGTCGTATGATCATACCTATATGCAAGAGAAGCGGGTGTCCTGACATGTGCCCTGGCTAATACTTTGCGGTTCTGTTACAAGTGGAACTAGAGAAACAAGAATATTTCCAGACCATAAGCACCATTCTATGAACCACTACTAATAAGTGTTTCTAAACGTGTGGTACTAGATCATTGATCATTCAGAATCTTTTCTTTTTGGGGGAGGGAGTATAGTTTTGTGCTGCTAGGTCAGGAATCAGTAGTTAAATAGTTTAACAGGAGGACTTTATGCTTATCTAAAGTTTACCCCTACAAAATACACACACACACACACACACACACACACAGTTTTAGTTTTAAAGAGAAAAAATAAACAGCTCTTAAGGGCTTGAGGGACAGGCATAATTACTTCTATGAAGATATTTCATGAATTAAAACAGAGGACTCATTATTCCTGAGGACTAAACTTCCTGAGGAAGAGTGGGACCAGGCCAAGTGGGTTCATTCTTCTCCTAAGCAAACATTGTTAGTTTAAATAAAAGCGGTGCTGCTGGGCATAAACAGGCATCTGGGAGGAACTGAAATAGAAAGACTTACTAAGATCATTAGGAGGAATGATATTGCAAGTGTCAAGATCGATGACCTCAGTTATTAAACTGAAGACAACCCTACAAAATCATCTCAGCCGGACACAGTGTTATAGCTTGTTATGTTGCTGACATCACTTAAAAACCTGCCCCTTGATCATATGTGTGAGTGGTGGTGATGGCAGCTACTCTCATTTCAGGCATCTAAACGTGAGGGGAAAAGAACATTTTATACTTTACTCCTCTAATATCCATTACTTCTAAGGAATAAGAAACAACTTTAAAGTCTTTTGCAGTCCTTGTATCCATCACTTGGTGATAAGATATGACTATCTTCTGAAAATTATGAATACCATACTAAAACTTTGTTAATGTGCTTTTAAAATTCAATTACTTATAACCATGTTCTTTTCTGTCTTCAAGAAAAATGTCAAAAGCAGAAAATCCACAAAAGACACTGGAGAGTGCTGAAGTCTGTCAAAGCAGCCAAGTTCTGCAATTTCTTGTTAAAGTTTTGTGAGGTGAGGTTGGCCTCGCATAGATATTTTCCAGAGATGGGGACTTGGCCGAGATGATACACACTGGCATTTTACTAATGAAAAAATAAACTGGTTCAAGTGATTGGAAAGGACACAGCGTGTTTGTGTATTATTATCTTTTAATGACCCGAGTGGTATAATTGGAAGCTACATACCAATGACTTTCACAACTTAAAGAGTAAATAGTTTTCTTAATTTGCACGTGTTACATCTTGGTAGCTGCTGAGTTTAGAGAGCATTCTCCTACTTTAAAATATAAACATTATAAGAATAGGAAATTTAAAGAATAAAGTAAAAAAAGTCAATGGATGTTAAAGACTATAAACGTTAAACTTTATACATAATTATAACCCATTTCTTTCCAAGTATCCTGTGAAAGGAAATAAAAAGAAAAATATTTTTATTCCTTTTATTCAGTGTGTTTCTTTACATACAAATTGAAGATTCTATGAAGTTATTCAATACTGTGAAGTCCTTTAGTCTTTTGAATACGATTATGCAAAATTGTTTTAACAGCTTTGGAAGAAAAGTATGTGAGAATGCAGAAAAAACAACTTTTTTTTTTAAAGACAAAGTGTATGTTAGAAAAGGGAGGACAACTTCAGAAGCATTTTATAATGTCCTGAAAATGCTAAGACATGTTTCTATTTGCTGACAGCAGCAGAACACATGTAACAGATTTTCTTTAATTTTAGACAATGTAATGCCATATATATGATATACTTACCATACAAATAATGCCATTTTTAGTATATATATATAAAATATATATATAAATATATATTTATATATATATTAGTATATATATATATAAAATACAGTTGATATTTTGATTTCCATGCATTCTCAGAATTAGCTATGCTTGACCATATAAACATCCTTTTGTTTTTGGAAAGCATCAATAATAAAGTCTTCCATTTTTTCCAATGGATAGTACTGGCTCCATGAAGCATACAAATCAGCCTTAAATAATATGCTTCTGAGTTTAAATAACTTACAGACACATTAAGTCTTGATTAACCATGATTTTCCTTTCTCCAAAACACAAACCTTCATGGAGAGTGAATGGCTCAACATTACACTGTAGCCATCTTCAGTTTTAAGAGAAAAAAGGTTAGTACACATTCATTACATGTGCACCTCATTCCAGGCTTTCAGACACCGAGGGAGAAAACATGATCCTGGACTCAGCTGGCCAGCACCACTAATCCACAGGATTGAAAATGTACTGTAACCAAGAATGTTACAAAGCCACGATGCTTAGAAAATCCAGTGGGTTCAATGACTCTTCAAGTATTTCCAGAGAGCTTATCACCTAAGCTCGTTATACTAGTATGTAACATAGAAAGAAATTTCTTGGCCCTTCTTTTTGGAGCCCGATCAAAAATCTGGAAGAGAATGGTCTAGAAGTTACCACACTTGGAAAGTTTCAAGTTTCTATGTCTCCAAGTTAAGCAGAGCTGGGAGGATTAACTAACCTTATTTCCATTTCAGAATTAATATTCTCAGAATGCAAGTTCTAGATAGATCGATTACTTCTATGAGAAGAAATGTAGGGAAAGACATAACATATGGGAAAGTTACAAACTCTGGCTCTAGGTAATAAGAAAATTAAGGAGGCTCATTTTAAGGAGTAAATTATTGAAGATTAAGGCTCCAAGGGAACACATAGGAATGTTCAAATGTAATTTTATTATTTACCATGTCTCTGCCCTTTACCTCTACTTGGTATTTACTATGTAAGTTTATGTGAAAAGAAAAACAAAAACATAAACTTGCCTCAGTTTACCCTGGCATGGTTACTATTTCTGTGAGTTGTGATTTCTCAAATATGTCAATTCAAACCTAGTTTTCAAACTAATTTAACAATGATGGCCTGGTTGTGTTTCTGTAGCTGTTTAGTAAAGATATTGTATTTCCTATGCTTAAGTCTCATTTAAAATGAAACCCAAACTCTTACATTTTTTACCTTATTTTTAGTAGTAAGCACACGCAAAAACCTTGGTGAAGCCAAAAATAATTTGGCAATTTTATTTCTGAGATGCTCCAGAAATATTAGTTTTGATGACAGGATTTAAGTTCTCATGTACCAAGTGGTTTTAGTGCCCTGCAAAGGTATGTGATTTCCAAGATTTGCATTTGGGGTCAAAGATTAATTTCTTTCCCTGAAAATGTGGGGCTATCACCTGTGCTGTAGTATTCATGTACTAAGAAAGGGAAGAAGGTCAGTGAGTACAGCAACAACCAAACCAGCTCAGTTTGGGTTGCAGAAAATTCTACCTACCTTTGGCTTCATCGTGATAAACATTTTTCTCAAGATCAAATTTTTGAAATTCTAATTAGTAAAATAAAAGAAGAAATTGATTCTTACTGACTTCATGGAGGATATAAATATAAGACATTAAAAAGATATCACTAAATTCAGGTAATTCACATTCAACTAATCTATTGTTATTATTATTATTATTATTATTATTATTAAATTCATGAACAAATATTTATATATATTCTAGAATATTTTATCTTTTTTAAATTTACCTCTAAGGTAAAATATCCATAATAGAAAATTTCCTGTATATTTGTGTGTATTGTTGGTATCAGAATAATTATGCAAGTCACACTTCTAATGGATTTGGTGTCTACATAAACTGTGTTCACACTGAGAAATCTGTGTTGTCTGTATTTCCAGAGAAAATGTTATTGGAAAATGAAATGGCAAACATGATCAACACAATCATAACAGCAATTTTAAGAGATGAGGATGACATTTAGCCAGGGAGTGTAACTCATCTGGTTGACGGTACCTTGCTGGGATCAGCATGTCCTAAGATGTAACACTAGCTTCAATCCTGTAAATGACTCTTTCTGTTTTATACTACAATATTTATTATCTTGCTTTATCCTCTCTTGGATTTCTCTTTCTTTGTCTTCCTTATGGATGACTCTTCCTCTAAGTGGCATTTAGATGTTGGACTTTTTTTTTCCCTTTTCTGAGCCCAATTTCTCATTTCATGTCTCCTACCTAATGTTCATACCCATCTAGTCAGCCCCCTATGAGATAGCTTTACTTTCTGAGAATGAACAAACATAATTCAAAATTGTAAAAAAACAAAACAAGTTATAAAGAAACAGAGTAATGGGGGCCTGGAACTTTTAAGACGAGGTGACGAAGGAATGCCTCTTTGAGAGGGACCACTTAATCTAGGGGTCTAAACTGAGATTATAATGCTCCCAGGAGGGTTATGAGCAGAGAAAAGAGCATGAGCCGAATTCCTACAGGAAGAACGCATGGCGCATCTGAGCCATCAGTGAATAAGGACATTTTTTAAAGTGAAAAGTTAGAGCAGAATTTTAAAGGGTGCCTTTTCTCTGTGGGTTCTTGAATCTGCACAGGAAAGGAAGAGCATTCTGCATCAGTAGAAACTCCCTGGGATAAAATCAGCTTCCACGACAAAAATTGCATACTGATGTCATTTGGGAATAGCAAAATATTGAGAAAAAAATAAAGCAATATGGGGTTCTGGATGAATCCACTGCTAACCATCTTATACCATGCATATACATTTTGTACTTCTAGTGTATGGCCTTAAAATGAATATAGCAAGTGTGTTTCAGCAATCCAACCCTCTTTAAATCCAGATCACTTGGTGGCTAAGCCAGAATGATCATTAGATATCTAAGTAAAGTTTCTGCTTCAAGTCCTCCTATAAGGATCCATGGTTGACCTAACATTTTATAGAATGTATTTGTTTTTTTTTAAAACAGGACAATTTTTAACATCAGTTTTATGCCCACTCCAAAGATTCGATTATTATGGGATTCCCATAACCCTAGGAAATGCCAGGTTCTAATAAATTTCATGCTATTTAATATGTTTCCACATATAAAATGTCTACCCATTACCGGGAGGAAGAGGGACATTAACTTTCCGTGAGTTGCCTCTCTGATGCATGGAAGAGAACAAAACCACTTTGAATGAATTCCCTTAGCAGCTAGCTTCCCTTGGGGCTATGAAAATTAGGTCAAACATCATTTTCAGTTTTATAAATGTTACCCATATTGGATCCCTTTAGTGGTCCAACTACACAAAAACAAACAAACAGAAGAAGAAAAAAAAGTACTATTGGAAGAGTCAGCATAACTAAAAAAATGTTATTTTTAATTATTTTAGAGGGAGTTGTATCCATTTAACACTCCTAAACAGGAAGGAATTGGAGTTGGTCTCACTTTAAAAAACACTCACATATCTAAAATGTAGCCACGTGTCTGGAAATTTGAGCAAGATAGATACCACAGGAACACACCTTTATTGTCGGATATGGATGATTACCATCCTTTTATATAGAGAATTAAAATCATGATGCTTTTGTAACTAAGCTCGCCGCTCAAGAGCTCTCGGAGCAGTGTGCGTGTAGACAGTGGTGAAGCGTGTTGTAGTCCTGACACCGTTCTGACGTGGGGGCTGCTGTCTATTGACCGGCACACTCCTTGAGAGAACCGGCTTGTCCAGCGTTTGAGTCAGAGCTGGTTCAAAAGGCTCCGATATGCTTCCCCCATACAAGAAACTGTCAAGTTCTTCATGGCACAGAGGAGAAAAGGAGCAAGTTAATTTTCTTGAAAAAATAAACATTTCCTATGTAAATAAACACAGACCTTTACAGCAGTATAAATTGTTTATGAAAATGGTTTTACTTAAGAAGAGACAAGGAAAGAATTAACTTATTGTCAGATTAAATTGTTGCTACTGTACACATCTTTCTTTTTTCTTTTCATCTATATGAATAAATCAGGCTCAAATATTTGACAATTTAAGTATTCTATAATATTTAGAGGTTTTTCTTTTTAGTCACGTCTGTTAACACACAGATTTCTTAGGGAGGACATAAAAAGCACAAATCATAAAAGAAGACAACAAAAAGTAAATAAATTAGACTTGACCAAAACTAAAGATTTCTACAATATGCTGTTATAAATGAAAAGACAAACCACAAACTGAGATACAATATTTTTAATATTTGCCAAATATATTTAACACAGCACTTGATCTGTAATTTATAAAGTCTTTAAAATTCAGTAAGAAAGCAAACTTAGTTTTAAAAAATTAGACAAAATATTTTAAAAGACAACTCACGAAAGATAATATACAAGGAGCAGCAAAGCACACGAAACGATGCTCTACATCATTAATCATCTGACAAATGCTGATCAAAACCTAAATAACAATAAAAACCTAAGATGGCTAAAATTTAAAAGATTGACGGTACCAAGTGTGAGTAAGAATGTGAAACAACTGGATTTCATTTTAATTTTTAAATTTATCTTTATTGTTGAAAGTATTACAGATGTCCCCCTTTTTTTGCCCCATTGACCAGCCCTTTGCCACCCCCTACCCCACCTTCACCACACTATTGTCTGTGATCATTGGTTATGTATATACCCAAATAAGTGCTTTGGTTTATCTCTTCCCATGCCCCCTCTCCCTTCCATACTATGCAGCTGCAAAAAAAAGAAGGATCTCTGCCCGGCTGGTGTGGCTCAGTGGCTGAACACTGACCCATGCACCAAGAGGTCGCTGGTTCGATTCCTGGTCAGGGCACATGCCCAGGTTGTGGGCCTGATCCCCGGAGAGGGGCATGCAGGAGGCGGCCAATGTTCTCTCTCATCGATGTTTCTATCTCTCTCTCTCTCTCTCTCTCTCTCTTTTTCTTTCTCCAAAATAATCAATAAGAACATATTAAAAAAAATAAATAAAGAATGATCTCTTACCCTTTGAGACAGCCTGGAGGGACCTGGAGAGTATTATGCTAAGTGAAATAAACCAGTCAGAGAAAGACAAGTATCACATGATCTCACTTATATGTTGAATATAATGAACAAAATAAACTGACAAACACAATAGATCCAGAGACATGGAAGCAAGGGACAGACTGTAGAACATATGGATTTTTTTATACATTGCTGATAATAATGTAAAATAGTATAACCACATAGGAAAAGCATTTTGGTAGTTTCTTATAAAGTTAAATATACAGGTATACAAAACATTTAACTCAATCTGAGCTAATTTGAACTTCTTGGAGCTGTATATAAATATTAGTTGTAAGGAGCTCAGTTGAAAGATAATTTTGTCTTGGAATAAGAAACTAACAATAAAATCAGAATAATGAAAAAAATGAGAATGCTGTTTGGCAATAAATATGACAACTGCCTTTTGATTAGAAAATTACGTTACATATTGTTATATATTTCTTTGGGTCTATTTCTGCCAAAGACTAACAAAACAAAAGTACTTATATTCCAAAACCTATAACTAACTTGTTGATAATCTTTTCTAGGTTGTTTAACTTTTGGCCATAAGTTTTCTCTGTGTAAAACAGAAATTTTAACACCTTTTTTATCTTTCTCATAAATATAGTTGTAAAGATAACATAGTTGATATGTAAGTGTTTTGAAAAATAGTGAAACTGGATTGAATGTAAACTGTTATGCTCAAACAACTATTGATTTTATCAATTTCATTGATATTATTATTATGAATATTAAAAGGTCTAAAATGACTAAACCTGATGTTTGCCATTTACTCTCATCAATCATTACATAATAAACACCATAATGACTAAATAGTTCAATCTGTAGAAATAGAAGAATAAATTTTATTCATATGATTAAAAAAATGTTTGCCTTGACTTTATTTCAGTCATCCTAAGAATTATTTCTCTGTAGGATAAAGTTGAAAAGATTATTGAAAATTTGCCTTATTTAAGTGCTTCAGAATATTTTTCTTTAAACCCTGACATTTTTATGATATAAATACCCCCTGGTTTGTAAGGGGTAATAATCATTATAATACTGGTTTCAAGTTCTGTAATATATACCATATGAAAAAAACAGGATGTGTCAAAAACACAATTTTTCTCAAGAGGTGATTGTTAGATGACTCTTTTTTTGAAAACACTCTTCAATATTTATCCATATGTTTCAGAGAAAAATTTGGCACATTCGTTAAAATCAGTGAGAGAGAGTTACCTAATTTTAGATATGCTGAGCTAGACTTTTTATAGTTTGCCAATTGTATTAAATCATAATTAGTAAAAATAACGAAAGATCTGCTTTAATGTTTTAAGAAATCCAAAGACCCACAAATGTTGAAATAACAAAACTGGAGATTGAACATGGTTCTCAAATTATAACAATGAATTTTAAGTTGTGTTCTGTTTATACTCAAATGGAAACTCTTCAGCTGCTATTGAAGACTGATTTCTATAAAGGTTCCAGCTGAAGAGCTGGGATAAACCCGGAGTACATTTACATCTTCCTATAAATTCAACACTGATATATTAATTATTTAGGTAATGGATATGTGTAGCACAGAAACCTTCTCTAACTCCTATTACATATTACCTTGTATAAGTATTTCTTTAAATGGCTATTTCTTCTCACCCAACTATGCAATCCAAAGACAGGAGTAGTGTCCTATTTATGTTTGCATTGCTATCCCCAGAAAAAAAAATCAACATTCCCAAGTTCAAAATATTTGAGTCAACAGCTCTTCTGAGCTTGAAGGTTCATCTCTGAATACTTCATATACATTATCTAATGTTATCCTCATATAAACACTATAAAATAGTTATTAATTCTGCTATTTCATCTGTGATGTCAGGTAAAGATCACTATTACATATGTACTTCAAGTTAAACTTTAATAATAATAAGTCTAACACCTATATTTTTAAAATCAATACGATAGACCCTGTGGAAAATATTTTTAAATAATTCTGAAGATCAATTTGAGAAACTATTGCAGAAAGTAGAGGAAAAAACATGGCAAAAATCAAATGATAAAAGATTATACAAAATGTAAGAGAATACAGATTGGTTTTAGGAAACATGAGCCTCATTTAGAAACAAGAGGAAAAAGAATAATCTAAAATAAAAAATATCTGGATTAAAAACTACAAATTGATATAAATATGCATACCATATCAATAGCAATACAATTCAATTTAAGTGATTTACTGTGTTCTATACAAATAACTATAAAATGTATTTTTCTGAAATAATTCTTTAATAAAAATAAAATACAATGAAAATGTAAGACGCACCCAATGAAAATCTAAAAAGGAAATAGCAATTTCGTCAAAAACAATAAATATTCTTATTGATATCAACAATCTCCCTTCCAACATTTAATTTAAGAAGATATATAATAATCGTTAAATGATTTTGAGAAGAAAACATTTTATACATGATTCTGCTAAAAAAAAGTCTATGTAATCTTTGACTAGTTCCCTGTTTATTTTCACCAGCTGTTTCCCAGACTATCTTACAGTTAGATTGGAGCCCTGTGACTGAATTCTGGTCAGTAGGAGGTAGGAGAAACTTACATAAGGCAATTCTGGCTGGTAAACAACTCCTGCTTTCTGCAGCAAACTAGGAAACTGTTCATGTCTTCCTACTGATTGGAAATGACTCAAAATCTCTGAATCACCACCAGGAGAAAAACATCCAGACCTGCATTTGTGTTATGATGTAAATAAGAATAAGTTGCTGTTTTAGTTTTCTGTTGCTGCTGAAACAAATTGCTGTAAATTTAGTGGGTTTAAAAAAAAAAAAAAAAAACCCACAAATTTGTTATCTAATAGAACTGGAAGTCCAAAGTCTGAATGGTTCTCACAGAACTAAAGTCAAGGTATTGCTCCATCTGTATTCTTTCTGAAGACTTTAAGGGACTATCTGTTCCTTGCTTTTTCCACTTTCTAGAGGCTGCCCACATTTCTTAGCTCAGGGGCACATCATTTCAACCTCTGCTTCTTATCATCACATCTCCTTGTGATTCCAACCTCCCTGCCTTCCTCTTAGAAGAACTATCATGGTTATATTGGACCTACTCAGATAGTCAAGGGTAATCACCCCATCTCAAGAGTCTTAATTTAATCAAATACGCACATTCCCTTTTGCCATGGTAATATATTCAACAGGTGTGGGAGATTAGGACATGGAAATCTTGGGAGATCATTATTCTGCCTACCAAACTTGGACTTGTACAACTGCTAAGATCTAAGGGTATATTTGTTACTGCAGCATAGCCCAGCCTATTGAGACTAATTTAAAAGAACAAACGAAGAAGTTTTTCTCTAGCAAACGGTTAATGTGAAAACTTAGATAAGATATGTAACATGCATGGATGACATAGTGTCTCTCTTTAAAGCAAACTATTAAAAACATACTGTTTATTTGAGAAATGAAGCAAAATTTCCAACTCAAGACTGCAGCCATGGTTTGAACAGATGTTCCTTATCAGACATGAACTTCAAATTTAAGACTTCGTGTGCTCTGTCTCAGCTCAATGTTGCCCTTTCGCTTTTGTTTCATTCCCCCAGAAGTGTGCTTACTAGGATAAACCCTTCTCTTAATAGTTTGCTCTGAATTTCTTGTTTTGGTAGCTATTAAAAATACAAAGGCTGGCACTTTTCTGGACTCATAATTGCTAAATCTGGTTCAGCCTCTCACATGGTTGGAACATTCTTTTTGAAGACTTCCTGAATTAATTTTTTTTCTCAAAGAGTTACATGAAATAACATAATGACTTTCTTTTGTCACAGAATCTGAATGTTATAATACTGCATGTTTAAATCCTGTGGTAAGTTTCTTGGCGCTATCGTGTGACCTTATTATTTTTTCTTTTTTTGGAGAGAGAGAGAAGGGAGAGAGAAAGAGATAGAACATCTATGTGAGAGAGAAACATCAATCGGCTGCCTCCTGCACAACCCCTACTGGGGATCGAGCCACAACCTGGGCACATGCCCTGACTGGGAATCAAACCTGGGACCTTTCAGTCCTTGGGATGATGCTCAATACAGAGTCACACCAGCTGGGTTTATGCGTCCTTTTATTATTATCTTTCCACATATTTTCTTCTGTTACCATATTAGTCAAAGCAGGTTGAATGCTTTAACAAACAACTTCAGTTCTTACTTAAATCAATATAACCTTTTGCCTATTCATGTAACGGCCCAGAGCAGGACCATAGATTGAGTGGCTTGAAAAACAAAAATGTATTTTCTCCAAGTTCCAGAGCTTAGAAGTCTAAGATCAATGTTGTGACTGATTCAGTTTCTTCTGAGAGTTCTCTTCCTGGCTTGCAGATGGGCGCCTTCTTGCCTTTTCGGTGGGTGCTCACATGTTGAAAAGAGAGCGATCTTTCTCTCTTCTCTTCTTATAAAACCATCACTTCTATTAGATTAGGGCCCATACTCGTGACCTCATTTAATGTCGATTACCTCCTAAAAGCCCCATCTCCAAATACAGTTACACTGGAAGTTACCGCTTTAACATATGAATTTGGGGGGAAATGAGTCATGTCATAGCAGTCTACCTCTGACCCTCCAAATTCATGCCCTTTTTACATGCAAAGTACATTCATTCCACCCTAATAGTCCTAAAAGTCTTAACTCATTCCAGCATCAATTCTAAAGTCTAAGGTCCAAAATATTATCTGAATAACATCTAAATCAAGTCTGGGTAAGACTCAAGGCATGATTCATTCTGAAGCAAAATTGTCTCCAGCTGTGAACCTGTGAAATCCTACAGCTTTCCTTCATTTTGTCTCATTGTTTGGTGTCCACCGTGGTCCCAGCTGGAAGTGACAGTTGGTATAACCCCATCTGTATTCCTGCTTCCACTGGGATGGTTAAGTTCGTAAGTCACACACATGATCTTATCAAACGGTTACTTAGCCACACTCTGGTGTTCTCTTCAGAACAAGCTTTCTAATTTTTTGAATATGGGTAGATTGAGAATTTTTCAAACCTCTAAGTCCTTATTCCTTTTTGTTTAACTATTCCCTACTCAACCATCTCTCTCTCCTCTTGCATTCTACCATAAGCAATAAGGAAAATCCAAGCTAAACCTTAAATGTCTAATTTAGCCTCTGCTAAATATCCAATTTCATTGCTTGCTAGTTTTACCTTCTTCAAAACACCAGAACACACACCAGCCAAGTTCTTTGTCAGTTTATAACTAGGATCACCTTTTCTGTAATGTCTGATACCCGATTCCTCATTTTTCTCGATGACTTCACAAGAATGGCCTTTAACATTCATATTTCTACCAACATTCTATTCACAGCAATCTAGATTTTTCTAACATGAGCCTCAAAACTCCTCCAGCGTTTACTCATCACCCAGTGCCAAAACACTTCTACATTTTTAAGCATTTGTTATAGCAACAACCCACTTATCAGTACTAATTAGGATTAGTCACCTTGGGCTGCCATAACAAGTGTCGTGCAGTGTGCAATGGGCTGAATGTTTGTGTCATCTCGTAATGCATATGTTGAAATCCTAACCCTTGGTATATTGGTATAGGAAGGGGGGTGTTTGGAAAGTAATTAGGTCATGACAATAGAGCCCTCATGAACAGGATTACTGCCCTTGTAGAAGGGACCTCAGAAAGCTCTCTCTCCCTGTCTACCATGTAAGGATACAAGAAATCTGCATCCCAGAAGAAGGTTCTCACCAGGACCTGATGATGCTAACACCCTGATCTCAGCTTCTCAGTATCCAGAACTGTGAGGAAAAAAATTCTGTTGTTTATGGTCCACCCAGTATATGATACTTTGTTATAGCAGCCCAAGCTGAAGATAGACTGGGTGACTTAAATAACAGAAATTTCTTTTCTCACAGTTCTGGAGGTTAGAAGTCCAAGACCAAGGTTCTGACTGATTCAGGTTCTGGCTAGAGCTCACTTCCTGGCTTGCAGATGAACTCCATTCTCTCTGTGTCATCTCCTAGCACAGACAGCAAGAGATCTTTCTCCCTTCAACTTCTTATAAGGCCACCAATCCTATCTGATTAGAGCCTGATCCTTATTTAATTCCTAAAAGTCCTGTCTTCAGATACTGTCACATTGAGGGTTCGGGCTTCAGCATACAAATTGGGGAGGGGAGAGAAGTTACAATTTAGTCCATAGCAAAATAAAAATGTCTACTTCATGTGGTTAATCTAGATTCTGGCTCCTTGGACTGTCTGCCATTTTCTCAGGCCGGAGTCCTTTTACTGCATCTTCTTCACTGGTTGCAGACAAGGGGAGGAGGGCACCACAAGGTGACTCAGGAAAATTTGTGTCTTAACTTAAAGTAGCCTACATCACTTCCGCCACATGTAATTGGCCAGAACTCTGTCTAATGGCCTAAGTTCATCTAAAGAAGCTGGGAAATTCAGTTTAGATATGTATCCAGGCAGAGAAGAAAATAGATGTTGGTGTATGCTAACGGCTTCTGAGTCTGTAACCCTTCCTTTAAACTTAATGTTTAGGCCTGGCTGGTGTGGCTCAGTGGTTGAGCATCGACCTGTGCACCAAGAGGTTGCTGGTTCGATTCTCGGTCAGGGCATATGCCCAGGCTGTGGGCCTGATCCCCAGTGGGGGTCATGTAGGAGGTGGCGAATTGATGTTCTCTCTCATCGATGTTTCTATCTCTCTCCCTCTCCCTTCTTCTCTCTCTAAAATCAATATTATTAACAAAATAAACTTAATATTTAGGAATCCATTTAAAAAACTATTAAAACTAAGAAAAGAGTTCAAAATGGTTGAAAATAGCCACCTATCACATAAATACACATATACACCATTGTATAATGCAATTTAAATACTGGATACTTTTCTAAGCTCTTTAAAAAAAATGAACCTTCAAAACAAGAAGAAATAATATTAATCTAGAATATTAGTGCTTTAAAAATAAAACTTTTTTATTACAACAAAATTAATTTCAACATGTTTTCAAAGAAACATTTTACAAATACAAAATATATTCCTGAAGAATATATTTTAAAATTCCAGTAAAAAAAATTCATTACCTTGGATCCACATAAGATAATACTATAGTCTTTGGATATGCAGAAAACTCTTTGGGAAATGTAAAACAAATCAGGTGATTTCCTTCCTATGTAACTAGTTTTGGAGATCAGCTAATTTACTATATAATGGTCCTGATTTGGTTATCACTAAAGTCTTAATTTTTTATCTGTTCCAGCATTGGATCCTTCAGGATCCTTTTACAATTACCTACAGGAGGCTCTTAAAAACAAACAACAACAAAATGCTGAAGACAGCACCTGAGGAAGGATATCTTTTGTCTAAGGCTGGAAAACTGGAGAGAAAGAAAAGTCCCAAAGCAAAAAGCAGAGTAAAACAGAGGCTTGGGAGGTGGGGCGAGTCTACAGATAGTATTGAACAGAGACAGATTCTATTCTTCCTGCATCAAACACAAAGTAAAAGTGATGAAGACATGGATCTTCATATGTATAAAAATGTATAGTAATTTTAGAAACTATTACAAAAAACAAATTTCGAGTTATGAATGACAAAACATTACTAGTCAATTGGGACTCTAAATTAATGAAAGATTCATTTATTCCGACTACAGCTGACTTCCATATTATGGACACATACTCTTCTGCCTCCTTCCAAGTATACATTACTCTAAAAATCAGATTTAAAAATTTAGCCAAAATGGAACACGAAGGAACATTATGTAAATATCACTTCTTGTTTCAATTCCCCCACAATCCCTAAGCTCCATATCCATAAAGACTATGTATGTGGAATAAGGTTTTGAATATACATAAAACAAAAGCATTCACTGTAACAATAGCCATCCTTTATTTTCTCTTTTATAATGTACCCACTACACTTATGCAGAGCTATAATGGGACTCTGTAAATCATCCAAGGGTAGGAGTCTTTGTGTGGAATTCAAGATGTTAATATTTCCTCTCTAACCAAATTAACTCCACATGTTTTCTGCTGCAACTAATCTCTTTCCTGTGGAATTAGGCATGGTCTGACTCATTTCTTACTTTTTGAACATGACAATTTACTCCAGGGTAGCCCTCATTTCACATAACCTCAGGGTCCTTGGCCATTGCTGTGTACCCAGTGTCCTTGCTGATCTCTGTAGCAAAGGTGTGGAATTATGGTAGAAAATCCTAATGCCACTTGTGTACAGGCTAAGGAGACTTGTCCAGTCAGCCTATAAATGGTAAGATGTAGACACCCAGTAATTTATTAGGTGTCTGGATAAAGTAACCCCAAACATATCTGAAAATGATAAAAATAAAATAAAATTTACATTAATTGATAATGTCTTAAATGTCTGACCTTTATCCCTATTTAACAATAGTGCTAATCCTAACAAAAATGAGATGGATAATATAATCCCATTTTGAATATGAGAAGACATAGCCACACAGCTAATAAGTAATAGAACAGAGATTCAAATTCTACTCTCCTGGCTCTAAAGCCAATGACTTTGAAATGCAGTATCTCCATCATTTGCTTCTCAAAGTGGCTAGTGCACAGGCAGAGGACAGATCACTATGACCACTTAAATCTATGAACCAAAACTCAAAAAGGTGAAGTGATTTTTTTTTATTAATTTATTTTTGTTACAGATGTTCTCCTTTTTTCCCCATTGACACCCTCCTCCCCATCCCCCCACCCCGTCCCCAGCTTTGTTGTCCATGTCCATCAGTTATGCATACATGTGCATAAGTTCTGTGGTTTATCTCTTCCCTCCCCCCCACCCCCTCTTCTGAGGGGTGTCAGTCTATACCCTACTTCCACATTTCTGGGTCTACCCTGTTCCTCAGACTGTTATGTTCATTATATACCACAAATAAGTGAGATCATGTGATATTTGTCTTTCTCTGCTTGGCTTGTTTCACTTAGGATAATACTCTCGAGGTCCCTCCATGTCGTCTCAAAGGATAAGAGATCTTTCTTTCTTACAGCTGCATAGTACTCCATTGTGTATATGTACCACTGCTTTTTTATCCATTCATCCACTGATGGACACTTGGGCTGTTTCCAGATCTTAGCTATTGTAAATAGTGCTGCTACATGGGGGTACATGTATTCTTTCTGGTTGGTGTTTCAGGCTTCTTAGGGTATATTCCTAGAAGTGGGATCACTGGGTCAAATGGCAATTCAATTTTTAATTTTTTGAGGTAACACCATAGTGTTTTCCACAGTGGCTGCACCAGTCTGCATTCCCACCAGCAGTGTACTAGAGTCCCCTTTTCTCCACACCCTCACCAACACTTGTTGTCTCATGATTTGTTGATGGCGGCCATTCTGACAGGTGTGAGGTGATACCTCATTGTTTTAATTTGCATCTCTCTGATGATTAGTGATGTTGAGCATTTCTTCATATGTCTCTTAGTCATTTGTATGTCCTTTTTGGAGAGGTGTCTATTTAGTTCCTCTGACCATTTTTTAATTGGGTTCTTTGTCTTCCTTTTGTTGAGATGTATGAGCACTCTATATATTTTGGAGATTAACCCCTTATCTGATGTATCATTGGCAATTATGCTCTCCCATAGAGTGGGTTCCCTATCTGTTTTGATGGTTGTTTCTTTTGCTGTGCAGAAGCTTTTGAGTTTGATGTAGTCCCATGTGTACATTTTTCCCTTTGTTTCTGTTGCCTTAGGTGATGTATCAGTGAAGATTCTGCTGCGTATGATGTCCGAAATTTTATTAAGTCCTCAAAATTTAGAGGCAGGGTCTGAACCACACCCTGGATCTAATGATGCCAGGCCTTATGCTTGTTTCCCTCCAACACTCAATTCACTTTGAGGTTTTAGCAGAAGGCCCATCTGATAGTGTCTCCTTAGGTAGAGAGAAAAGATAAAGGAAAAGGGGAGAGAGCGGAGAGACAGGTAAGAGCTGAAGCATGAATACTTGAAGGGCAAAATCTATTTGTTTTTGTATCCATAACACCTGGCATGGTGTATTGAACACAGTGATAGTAAGAACTCAATAGTATTAATTAATTAAGTGAATAAAAATGGTATAAGAACCACTTGTGGGTGGGTTTTGTTTGTTTTTTCTTTTTGGGGGGGGGTCTTTTTTGGTTTGTTTAATTGCAGACTGAATTTCTCATAGATAACTTGTTCTTAAGAAAACTTTCCATTGTAAGAAAATTCTCTGTTCCTAGAATTTCTGGCCATATGAAGATATCAATTATATTATATGTGTGATCTCAAAGGTTTCCAGTAGCCTGGTGAAGGACAGCAATGAAACATTCCATGTCCCTAACGTTTGGTAAGAAGCTATTTCTTTTTCATTCATTCTTTCAGCAAGCAATTATTAACGGACCTCTATGTGAAAGTGCTGGACTAACAAAGAGTTCAAAACAATAAGAGCTGGTGTTTGAATAGCATTACATATAAGGTTCTGAAGAAGAAAAAAAGGAGTTCTTTATGGTATTGCTCAGTACATTGGGAAAGTGAGCACTGAGCTTGAAGGGAAGTAGGAGGGCACTGAAAAGCAAGGGAAAAGAGCTGCCCCAGCCAAAGAAGCACTTTGGGGGGTGCCAGCCCTCTCAGCACAGCTAAGCAGAGAGAGTCAAGACTGGAGGCCGATGAAGCTGAGTCAGTAGGCAGGGGCATAGCCTAAAGGGCTCCGTATGCCAATCTAAGGTTTTTTTTTCCAATTATCTGGTGAGTTGTAAGCAATCGCTTAAAATTTTTTGAAGGAGAGTGACATAATTATATTTATATTTTGAAAAATCAATATGGCAGCCATTGAAGGGTGGCTGGGAAAGACTGGATGAGAAATAGCGCAGTTACTGCAATGGACAAGACAAGAGAGACCGAAGACCAGAACTGAGATTGTTGCTTAGGGATGGAGTGCTACTCAAGACTGTGCCGCATTCCACAAGATTCCAGTTTCTTGTCAGTTACACTAACAAAGTAATGTGGTGTGTTTTACATCAAAATTAATTTTCTGAAACAAAATTAAGTGTGGGAAAAGCCAAAAAAAGGTGAGTAAATAGCAACTAATACAATTACACCAATGCTTTGAGAAAATATTACTATAATAACATGGACCGTGAGGTTGCAGATGTCTAAAACTAGAATGAAATGTGATAGAACCCTATATTGGCAAGGTACAAACTCAGTGGAAATATACTTCTCTAAAAATACGTTTTATATCATTCCTCATTTGTTGGCCCATTAAGGTACTACTTCATTTGTTTGACTTGGAACAAAACAAATAAGTAATTAGCACATCATTACAGAATTTTTAAAAATGTAAATGTTTCTAGTTCAAAATACCAAATTATTAGATATATTTTGCTCAAAATTAGATCAATGTATTTCTACTTCAAATTCAAAATTTGTTGATTTAGGGTGGGAGGATATTAACCAAAGAACTTATCTGCATATATGCATAACCAGTGGACATAGACAATAGTGTGAAGGCTTAGTGGGAGGTGGGAGCAGGGTGGAGGGGGATCATTGGGGGAAAAAAGGGAAGTATCTGTAATACTCTCAACAATAAAGATAATTTTTCAAAAACTATTTGTATTTAAAATAAATAAATAAATACTTTAAAAAAATGTGTTTTCTAATTTGTGCTTGAACCATTACTCACCGGCTCTCTCTCTCTTTCTTTCTTCCCCTTTCTCTCTCTTTCCCTATAGCTCCATAAGGTCCAAGGTTTGTATTTCACTGACTTTCTGCCCATAATTCAGAATCTCTAAAACATGCACACAAATCTAGAACTTGCCTTACCTTTGATTTTCCCCACCTTCACTAGTACCCTTAGTGGTTATTCCAGAAACTGCCATTAGCACCCCCAAAATACATTGTAACTTCCTTTTTATACATACCTCTGCTCTGGATTAGAATAGCCATGTATGATAAATAACCAATAATTAAAAAGGAGAATGTAATTTCATTGGAAATATAAGAAATAATAATGCAAAGTGAAAGGAAAGGCAGGGAATAAAACATGGTGGCACCTATTATTTATACACACACACACACACACACACATGCACCATTCCATTTCTCTATTTTTCCCACAATGTAAATATTTCATAAGTTTTCGACATATATAGTTCAAAGACAATAATTAATTAGAAAAAAATAGTAGTAGTTTTCTAAGTATAAAGTGGCAACCCTCATTTTCCTAAATGGAGAGTAAATTGGGGGGGGGGGATTTCTAATACTAAAAAGAATGCCGTGGTGTATAATTAATATTTTGTGAAATTTTTAAAGAAGTTTAGACAGAGCATGATTTAAAATGTGTGTATTATACCTGTAAACGGAATTTTATCAATACTTTTTCTAATTTTTCTCCACTTTCTTCGCAATCAAATTTCCTAAGTAATTTTATTCATTTCTCTCTTTGATTGGAGTTAACATTTCAGATGCCTTTGATCAACATTTTCCCTAAAATATTCATATGTATCTATAAGTTTTCTAGCTTTATATCAGCTGTTTAAATCTTCCATAAATGCCCTTCAGTCTACTTTGATCCTTCACTAATGAGATTCACAGACTTTGAAAAGACAAGTTTGGTTATTAAAACAAATCTAAATGAGGACACATCCCTTTCATTATTTCATCATATGATAACTATAAAATTACATCTTTCTCTTTTACTATCATTTTACTTGGCAATGCCTAGTTTATTTCATTTTCATTTCCTGTCCCAGGTAGACCTCTGATGGTACAATCATATTTTAGGTTTTTCTGTTACTTGAAGTTGGTTGTTTTCATCAGGTAGTAGCAATTTAATAGTTCTAAAGTCAAAGTACTAGATGAATTTACTGAAAACACAACTCTTTCTCTCATTCTGCTAGCCGAAATATATTTCATGATCATAAACATGAAACTCCAGACCTCAGCCTGCTTCTGACAAGGAAAGATGGATGTGCCTTTGGGAGTAGGACACTGAGAGACATGGTGAATGACCTCGTCCAGGACCTGGCTACATGGTACTGTGGGGAAGCCCAGGAGCATGTGAGTTGCAAGAGCTAATTAGTCTCCCATGGGTTCATCTCTCAATGGCTTGGCTGTGGGCCTACTAAAGGGAAAAAGAAATTGTGTTTCTTACCTTCTCTGAAAACTCCACACCATTATTACTCTTGAAATCTTGCTTTATTGCCTCTAAGTCATTATCAAAATTATTAACAAAAGCCAGATGACTATATTACTTATTTTTAAAGCCTGTGTTTAATTTATATTTATAATGCACATATAATGTTATAATTTTGAAGACATTTAACAGGCAATCTACAACTAATTAAATATTTGGGTAAAATGTTTCTTTGTGAGCTGTCAAAAGCCATGTTCCATACAAAATGTAATTTTCATATAATATAGCTTATTATTAAAGGAGACAGAAAGAATTATGAAGGCCTATACTTATTCTGAGTTCATAAAAAAAGGACCTATTGTGTGTAACTCAGTATACTTATAAGACATTCCTGACCAGAAAGCTAGAATGTCATTTTTAGATCAAATAAATTTAATGTAATATAACAATATTTTTAAGTTTTTGTTGTTTTTTTAAAAGAAATGATTTGTATTTTATTTTTTTAGAAAAGTAACTTTTTTCTTTATTTCATTTTTTTTCCATTACCATTTATCCCCCCTATACCCTCTTCTGCCTCCACCCACCCTCCTCCCCCCTGCAATCATAGGATAATATAGCACACTTAAGGTTTTACACTCTATCATTTATTTCTTCAATTAATTTCTATATCTAGGTAAAAAAATATTTTTAATGGTTTTTGTAAGGATAGCTAGAAATGCTTAGGTATAGTCTAAAACTTTCAAATCTGTTTATAAGTCAAGCCTTACAAAATATATGAAATTATTATAGCAGTTCGCATTATTCATACATCTGACATTGAATCAGATACTAATCACACCTCTGGCTGAGCTGTTCTATAATTATCGGTTCAACACTTATGCAATAAACTGGATTCTAAACCCTCTTTCTCTAACATCTTCCCATCCAAAACATATTTAATGTGTCATTTGTCCCTCATTATACCCAAGATATTTTCTGAGGAAATTCTCTGATGGAGAGAACATGTTGATACTAAGGTGTTAGTGATTTGAAGACTGATGACATATCAATTAAATTTAAAACAAAAACTGAACCTTCAACTACTGAGGAGAAGTATTTTAAAATTGAAAGGATTAGGAGTACTTCCTGATGCCTTGGAAGTCTATAATCTAACTACTCACCTGTAAATAAAAATAACTTTCTCTGGTATGTAACAAGGAAAATAGAGTTTTGCTTTAGGATATATTTTTCTCTCCTCATTCTTCTCCCCTGGGAAAATGTAGTCTTTTCCAGGACCGGGGTGCTTCTTTTTACTGTGTTTTCTAGCTCTAGAGAGACTGCAAACATAGAATGTTCCCTTAAACAGAAATACTTTCCATTTACAAGGTTATTCATTTGAAGATGGAAATCAGGACCTGTAACTCCAGCAGGATGGGGCAGATTATAGCTCATAACGCCTTTCTGCTGTGCTCCGTGGTACCCAGAGGTGTGAACGCTGGGTCCAGGGAAATCTTCAAAGAAGAAGGGAATAAACCCAGGGGAGCACATGAGTATAATTGGCTGCAGATTACACATCAAAACCATTTACTGAGAGAACTTTAAGTACATGCACAAACAATAGGGCTTAAATATGGCTGTCACACTAACAACAACTAAATGAATATTCTTCCTGGATGATATAAAATTAATAACTGTTCTTCCATCTCATTTTGTCTTTGGCTGCCAGATAACTCAGAGCTAAAACAGTCGACCTAATTTCAGTAACTGTGTAGGAAATTATAACATATTTATTATTACACAAATTTTTCCTGATACGTGTTTTATATTTCTAACTCTATTTTCCATACCTTTGACCTCTCCCATGCAGAAATGACCAGCCTGAGAATACAAAGATTTATTTACATTATGTTATAATACAATGTTTTATTATGAATTATTATATTATATTATATTTTACATTATATGTATTTAATATAATATATTAATGTAACAGATGTAATATATACAATATAACATATATGAAAGTATATTCATAATAGAAAGCTGGAATTCAGTTTCTTCCTTACAAATGTTTCTGCTTTGCCTGCTTTAGACTTTCTGATTTCCTGCCCTTCTCTGCTTCCCTCTTTTATCTTACTCCAAATATTTTGTAAATAAACATGATAAAAGGAGATACTTATTATTCATAAGGATGTATGTTAGTTAATTAGCCTTCATGTCAATCAGCAGACCAAAATATCTCATCACCAAGAATAGTTAAGTTGCCGCCCATTGCCAGAACTGATATTGAGTCATATGAGATAATGTTGTCTAACCAAAGATAGAAACTGGAACCCCTCTGTACCCTCAAGCCAGCTCAGTAGTCCTAGGCCAAGCTTTGGCTCTGGTATTGTACATACCTCTGTTTGAATCTCGACTCTTTCACTTCCTAAGCGTGCAAATTTTTACCAACCCCTTAACCTCTTGGAACCTCAATGTTCTCTTCTCTAAATGAGTATGTCTTTTAGGGTATATAGTACATGCTCAATTAAATGCTTCCTTAGAAGCTCCAAATATGTGAAAAATATGTTTTTGAAATGACACACTTAAAATTATGTTATTCATTGAAATAACTTCTGTGTGCAAGAAGTATACCAACTGCCTGAGATACAGAAATAAAATGTGTATTTCTGTAGACTGGCCTATAAATAACTGATTACAGTACTTCTCATTAAATATTATACAGTAGACTGGCTAGTGTGGCTCAGTGGTTGAGTATCGACACATGCACCAAGAGGTTGCCAGTTCTATTTCCGGTCGGGGCAAGTGCCCAGGTTGTGAGCCAAATCCCCATTGAGGGGCATGCAGGAGGTGGCCAGTCGATGTTCTCTCTCATCGATGTTTCTATCTCTCTCTCCCTCTCCCTTCCTCTCTCTCTAAAATCAATAAAGAAAAAAAAATTTAATGTTATACAGTATCTTGGAGGTCAGCATAGATTTTGATGGTATTATAAATATTTTGTCATCAGGAAGTATGATAGTTAATTTTATATATCAATTTGACAGGCCAGAAGGTATTCAGATTAAACATTATTTCTGGGTGTGTCTGTGAGGGTATTTGTAGCAGAGATTAGCATTTGAATGAGTGAGCTCAGTAAAGTAGATTTTCCTCACCAATTTGGGTGGGCTTTATCTAGTCCGCTGGAAGCCTAAATAGAACAAAAATTGGAGGAAGGAGGATCTTGCCTCACTGATTGAGCTAGAATATCTCATCCCATCTTCTCTTGTCCTCTGACTGGGATTTATACCAGTGAGCTCTCCTGGTTCTCAGGCCTTTGAATTCACATTGAATTAACACTACTGGCTTTCCTGGGTCATCAGCTCTCAGACCAAAGATCATGGGGCATCATTGCCTCTGTAACTGCACCAGCCAATTCCACATAATAAATCTCCTATTGGTTCTGTTTCTCAGGAGAACCTTGATTAACACAGGAGGCTAGGAAAGCTTAAATCCTATTTCACTGTCAAAAATCCCTCCACCTGTTTATCAAATAAGATACCCAAGGGTCTAACCAGAATAGAAATTAAAAGTGTCATTTTGTTGGTTGCTATATTCTCCATTAATAGCCCTGATTGAAAGACAAGCTGAAGCCTATGGCTTAGCCTTTAAGTCTGAAAGAAACCTCCTAAACACCTTCCTCACCCTAAGACCTCCATGTTTTAAATATTGAGATCAGCAAGCTCTGGTGTGCTTACCTACCTCAGAGAGAAGGACAGGGCTAGAGTCCATTTACTGACCATGACACAGCATGAGAGTCAGAGAAAGGCCACAAAAATTTTAGAAGAATTCCTGACTCTGCTTCCAATTCTGCGACAGAAAAATGACAATGAGTAATTCTGGATCCTGGGCTCATCACTTTGAAGTTATACCAGTGATTACATACACAGTGGCAATACCCATTAATAATTGTGTGTAATCAGACTCTCTGGATTTGAATAATCAGATTAATCTTTTTCCTTGAGTGCAAGGAAGTGAGTAGGAAGAAAGGGCTGTTAATAAATGCATGCACATAGGTGGACCAAGCATGGGGAAAAGTGGCTAAAAATATTTCCTCCAATAGGATACAATGCTAGACTAATTAGTTATCTTTCTACATTACTGCTTTTTCAAATATTATCAGGAAGATATCTACAGAACTTGAGACACTTTGAGTTCCATTCCATGACAACACTTCATTCTTAAATGAATAACTACTTCAACTAGACTAAACATTTATTCTAGTTCAGGAAAAAGTCCTAGATGGTATCAGGGGCAGTGGAGAAACTGATGGAACTAATCTGTACTATCACAAAGATTAAAGACACTCCAATATAACTGGAAAATATGTCCACAAAAATTATAAAAACAGTACGTTGTCATGTTGAATATTGTGAAAAAAAATAGCAGAAGAGATCTCATCAAATGTTTTGTTGAAATGAAGACGCAATATATCTGTGGCATTTTACTATCAAAACAGAAAATGGTATTGGTTCCATATATTTTGGAGGCCAAGATGGTGAGAAGGAGCAGATAGATTCCAGCTGCAGAAGAACAGCAAGGAAATAAATAACTGAGAATTTGGGACATGGAATGGGGAATGGAGGAGGTAGGGTCAGAAACCTAAAAAGAGAGCGGAAAAAAATGAATACATTTTGACCAACAGACTCACTCCTTCAATGGGTTGAGCCAACTCTCCCCATCTATGAGACCTCAAAGCTGCTTCAGAGCATCCATGTAACTTGTGCTGTAGACATAATTCCCTTCTTCTGCCACCAAATTCTCTTGTCCTGACTGACCCTTGGGGCCTCCATGGCTTGTTCTGTTTTCCAGCTGCAGAGAACCCAGTAATGGCAAATGTTATAAACGCTTGTCATTGCCTCTATCAGCTTATCTGCTCATACCGCCAGCAGTCCCCTTCTCCTGGGGATGAGGGCTGCCTTTAGAACAGGCCTTGATTGTGCCTTCTTTGGGTGGTTAGGTACAAAGGTCCAGGATATGCTGTATGCACTGAACCAGTGACCAATATATAATGCTGTATCCCCAAGTGCTAGCCTACATGAGTCCAATATTGAAGGAGTGGACATAGGGTTGATTCACTAGCCAGTGTTTCTAGTTACTCATCTGCAAATTTTGTACTTATCTCTGCAATTTTATGCTCTGGTATACTGCAAGTCCCAGCTCAAGAGAGTTCCACTGAATTACCTGTGCACTCTCAAGCCAGACACAAGGAAACAAAGAATCCAAGGACAGAACTCCTGGACTGACTAAAATATTTAATCCTTATTACCATGAATATCTAGAGTTGTTGCTACATAATGAGAGTATTATTCCAAATATTTCACAATCCAATTAGACAACTAAATCAACAGAAAAAACATCACGGCATTGGGATTATATTATACATGATACATAATATATTGATTAAAGTTATTTTATTGAATTCAACTTCAATTTAACAAAAGAAAGGGAAGTTTCATTAAAACTGAAGAAATTGTGGATTTTGGATTTTTTATATCAAGAGAAATTAATTTATATGAAATTATTTAACAAAAAGAAGTTTATGAATAATGTAAATAGATGGAAGCCATCATTTTAATTACATATTTCAATTTTGAGCAGAATCTGTTTTCTCCCTGATGAGATAGATAACTAGATTATAACTGGTACATCAACCCCACCTTTTTTCTCTCTGCTCCCCCCCCCTTTTCTTTTTGGTTGCACTAGTATGTACACTATCATTCTAACATTTTAATTTTGCCAAGTGCCAGTTTCTTCTGTAACCATAATTAATTCATCTTTATACAGGCTGAATTTCACCACCTGCTAAGTTTGTTAGCATATTTCTTAACTTTTCCAGAAGACATCTTTGTTTCATTACTCTCTAAATTATTTCAGGTTCTTGGCAGTATGATACAGTAGGAAAGCATACAGGTTTTTTTTTCAGCCAAGTTACCTGGGTTTAAACCCAAGCTCTGTCATCAACAGGATGTGAAAATTTTGGACAAATTAACTACCTTACTTCAATTTCTTCAACTATAAAATAGAGATAGCAAATGTACCCACTTTCATGAGATTGTCATGGGAATCTAGGGTGGTAATACCTGTAAAGCATATAGGAAAGGGCTTAGCCTAGAGCAGGTACTCAGAAGTGCTAGTTGCTATTCTTGGTATGCTGAAGAATGTCTTCATACCATTCTTCATGGTTGAATGGCAACTTGGCTCATGTGACATTCTTAGTCCATTCTTTCTTATGTTTTCTTTTGGTTCTAAATATAGTTAGACAATATTTTCCTTTGAAAATGTCTTGCAATTTTGCTTGGGTCCCTGAAGATTTTTTTATACTGAAAGTTTAATACCTTGCCAGAATATGCCCAATAGCAGTCAAATTTTATTCATATTTTCTGCAGTATTTGTGTTACCAGTTATTTCTTAATGTAAGGGAAAGTTTCTTCTATTATATTTTTCATTTCCCTTGAGTACACTATCTCAGGAACAGCAATTACCCTTAACTAAGGTTCGTTTTTCCAACTGATGTACTTAACTATTTCCACTTACCTCAAACTCTATTTTTCTTTATTTTCAGACACTGTAATTATTTCGTATTTTCTATTTCAGTAATTTAATATCTTCTTTTTTGATAGATAAATATTATATATATTTAAGGTATACAACATGATGTTTTGATATATGTATATATTGTAAAACAATTATCAAAATGAAAATAATTAACATATCCATCACCTCACATTATTAGCACATTTTTGATGTAAGAATATTTTAAATCTATACTTTCAGCAAATTTTATGTGTGCAATATATTATTCTAACTATAGACACCATTTTGTATCTTAAATCTCCAGAACTTATTTATCTAATAACTGACAGTTTGTACCCTTTGATCAATATCTTCCCCTTTAGTCACCCCATAACTTCTGGTATTATATTCTCTGTTACTTTAAGATTGAATGATTGATTGATAGATTGATTGATCAATTGATCTTGGCACTGAATAGTGCTAGCCTGGGGATGGGATGATGCAAGCACAATGAAACTGCTCTCACTTCCCTTTTCTGTGCAGTTATTCTCAGGTGTTTTCCTCCAGGTCTTGAGCTCTCCCAGAGGTACTTTTATTTCTACTTTTTGTGGGGGTATGAAGCCTGGTGTCTCCTATTCTGTCATCTTGCTGATGTCACTCAGTGACTTCTTTTTATGACTTAATGCTTTTTTCCTCTAATTCATTTTCCCACATATTTATATATTTCTTTTGCAATGTGTTTTCCTTTTTGATCATAGTGATTTTGTGCAAGGTTGTCCATAGCTTCAAATGATTTCACAAAGTGCTTGAGGGGTGCATTTTTTTTAGTGGTTTTTAAGACAGCAGGTCATAATGGGAGGTTTCTGGGGGGACTCTGTGCAGGGTGGGCTGGACATGAAGCTCTTTTTTCTTTTCTGAGTCCCCATTGTATATTTCATACCAGGGCCATCTCCACACTGTAAGGACTATTTTCACTTCCATTAATTTTTGTAACATCCCATTATTCTCTGAACAATGGTCTGAAAATAGAAAAATCTTGATGACACTTTATTTTTTTCATCAATATTCTGCAGTGGTATAAAGAGGCTTATTTTCTTAAGGATTATTTCTTTCTTTTTACTGTATTACTTTCCCCAAAAACACATACACACACACACACATTTATAATCTCTGAAAAATAAACTATATACTACTTATTAGGATTTAGATCAATGCCTATTACCAATATTTAAATGAGATAAGATGTGTATAAACAATAAAAAACAAAATTCATTAACTTTATAATTAATTTAATTTTATTTTTTTTTTATTTTTATTTTTTTATCCTCACCTGAGGACATTTTTTCACTTTTTGTCCAGATAGAGTGGGAGGGAGAGAGAGAGAGAAACATCGATGTGAAAGGAACACATCGAGTGGCTGCCACCCGCACGACCAACCAGGGCCGGGGACAAACTGCAACCGAAGTACATGCCCTTAGCGGGAACCGAACCCGGGTCTCTCTGGACCGCAGGCCAACGTTCTAACCACTGAGCCAAACCGGCCAGGGCTATAATTAATTTTAATAGAAAGATACATAATTTGATTTATTTATTTTTTTAAACTAATTTTAACTAAGAATTTACCTGGAGTAACTCACTATAAGAGCTCACATTTACCCAACATGTGTTATTCTGTTTTGCTTTAGAAATTGGAATGAAAGCTGTTGGTAGTAAAGATAATTTATGAGAACATTGATCAATATGATACTTACAAAGTAAACATTTTGCATATTTTCTGATAGATCACATTAGTTTTAAGACCTACTTTAACGTATATTTAATTTGTAATGTTAGTATAATATAAAACAACAAATAAAACTCAAATTTTTTTGTCCTTCTGAATCTAAATAACTAATCCTTTGTACAGAATGTAAAAGTAATTATTAGAGTTACTTTAAACTAATTTTTAATGCAAGAATTTCTCCTCTAATTCATTAATCCCAGATTTACTGAATATGTCAAGTATAGATGAACAGGAAAGAATTAGCAGAGGTCATTTTAGATGTACCTTGTTTTTCATTTGTCAGAAAATGAATAGTCATAATCATTATAAAGAGCTACTGAAATTAACAAGTAAATATCACCAAGTATTAAGTCACACTTTATTTCATCTATGGAAAATTTCTTTTATAAATAGTAGAAAGGGATACATATCTCACTAATAAAAATTCAAAAGTCTTTTGGATGCTGATTGTTATTTTTGTGAGATTCTATTTAATTTAGCAAGTATCCTACTTAATGTCCATTCTTCATTTCTCTTTTTATTCACAGAAGGTAACATATCCCGTTTAAAATACTTAGCTTAGCAGAATTTGATGCTACTGGGGTAGCCATGTGTCATGCTTCTTGCCAATGAGACTTAAAGGAAGTCACGGAGTGTGATTTCCTGTAAAGCCCGTGAGAAAGACAATCAGTTGGCAACTACCCTTCAGCCTTTGCCCTTTGCCTTTCACGCTTTCCTGTGGGCATAGTTAAGCTATGCTGAGGTGGGGAAGCTTGAGGTTACAGACCTGCTAAGCAGGGCTGAGCAGAACACTGGGAGGAGCAGAGGTATCTGACAGCATTGGGCAGTTGCCAGGCTAGCACTGGCTGCCCCACCTCCAGGTTTTCATCTACGACAAATGAATTGCTTTCCAGTCCAGTACCTGCTAATCAAGTTTCTATTGCCACATGTCAAATGCAATCTTGACAGAAAATTTTATATTAGTTTGTTTAGAATAGTTTTCTCATTTCTTATTTATCAGTTACATTTATATAAATTTCAAAAGTCTTCTCATTATTTTCTCTAATTCAGTGTTTCAACATTTAAAATTTTCAGAGATTGTGTTAGTATAATAGTCCCAATGGAATGCATTCAAGCTCAAATTATCTTATTTTAAAACTTCAGTTTGAAAAATGGTTGTGTGCTAGTCCATATGTAACGATGACTATAAATTGTACAAAGAACTTCTGCTTTTTTTAAATCAGTGTATTAACATTAGCCTTAGCATCTGAGGACGTTTCCTTTCGGAGGCAGAATGAGACGGGAGGGTGTGGCATAAAACTGATTCATTGCTCCAGTGATCTTTCAGCGATGACTGCAACCTTGTGAAGTGGCTGAGTGATGAACAAACAATTCAGTGAAGCACCATGGAAATGAGAAGAATGTCATTTCTTAATCCTAAAACTCTCCCTTCATAATGATGGTCTTTGTGACTCAGATGCTTAAAAACATACCTTATTTAATGCCAAAAGACAGAGGGAGAACTACTAGTTTTTCAGCAATAATCACTTGGATATTCTCGCTACGTTGAACTATGTTTGGAGAGAAATACTGCCCTGCCCGACTTATACTTTCCCATGAAATTCTCCATAATATTATACAAAATTAATAATAAGGATCAATATATGTGAAACTATACCCTCATAATATGGATTAGAAAATAAATAGCAATTAAGTTCTGCACTGTGGTAACCTAGTAAATGTCTTAAAATCATGGCAACGAGCAGTGTGAAGGGCATGCCTCCATCAGTGTGAAATGGATTTTTAAAATATTTTTAAATTAAATGTATTGAGGTGACATTGATTAATAACATTATGTGGGTCTCAAGTGTACATTTCTATGATACATTAAGTGTATATTACATTGTGTGCCCACCACCCAAAGTCAAATCCTCTTCTGTCACCAAATATTTGACCCTCTTTACCCTTCCCTCTGGTAACCACCATACTGTTGTCTGTGCCTATGAGTTTTTGCTTGTTCTTTTTTCTTGCTTGTTCATTTGTTGCTTTCAGTTTTATATCCCACATATGAGTGAAATCATATGGTTCTGAACTTTTTCTAACTTATTTTGCTTAGCATGATATTCTCAAGAAATGATTTTTTTAATATTTTTAATCCTCACCCGAGGATATATTTTTATTGATTTTCAAAGATAGAGAGAAAGGGAGAGAGAGAGAGAGAGAGAGAGAGAGAGAGAGAGAGAGAGAGAGAGAGACACTGATTAGTTGCCTCCCATGAGCACCTCAACTGGGGATTGAATCTGCAACCTAGGTATGTGCTCTGACCGGGAATCAAACCCACAACCCTCATTGGTGTACTAAATGACACTTCAACCAACTGAGCCATGTGGCCAGGATATCAAGAAATATTTTTAACCTGGCGTTTAATAAGGAAAATTCTCTTCCCATGGCCAGATTAAAGCAGAGAGCCTGTGTAAAACAAGGCAGGTATTTGTGGGATCACAGATGCCTCAGATTAGTATGAAATATAGAGCTTCAGGACAACCTAAGCAAAGGTTGTTTAAAATTCAATAGACCAATTGCAGACAGAGAATGAGAAATTGTTCTGTAATTTTTAACATATCTGATGGGAGGAGGCAACAACTCAGTGTAGACTGGTGTAACCCCTGAGAAATACAAGGCAGGTGGGGAAGCAACAGAGTGATCCAGCCTGAACCAGAATAGAGTTCATGCATTCTCTTAGCTATTCCTTGTTTACGGATTTCACCCAAGAGGAAAAAAGAAAAGAAATTAATTCAAAACTCTATCACATACTATATTTACTTTATTCTATACAATAAAAATGTCTTTATTATTTTGAATTCAGTAAACGATGTTCTCATTTGGTGGAGCATATTTAGTCATATCCAAAAAAATCCTTCCATTGTTTTCTTTGAGTTTTATATAGAAAAATATCTTTCAGATATTGGATGAATGTTAACTGACTCTTAAAATCATAGTTTTGATGTCCTTAACGGGAAAAACTAAGTAAGTGAAGGTACTTTCAGTGATTTCCATCAATTAATCGTATTTATCTAAGTGTGGCACTTCTTAGAAAAGCTCTTTCCATCCATAAACTTTATTCTCATGGTCCATATAAGAACTCTGTGAAAAGACATAGAAAGGAGTAGGGTTCAGACTGACAAACCTCAGAGGAAGGGGGTGGGGGAGAGGGAAGAGATAAACCAAAGAATTTATATGCATTTATGCGTAACCAATGGACACAGACAACAATGCTGGAGGGCGGGGGGGGGGGGGGGGGGGGATAGGGAAGAGGGTGTCCAGGGTGGAAAAAGGAGAAACATCTGTAACAAAAATAATTAATTAATTAATTTTTTTTTAAAAGAACTCTGTGAAATAAACACTGACAACATAACTTTTATTTTACAATGAAGACCCTGGGGCACAGAAAGCAAATAGCCTAAGGCCTATAGAGCTTTCCATTGCAGAAATTGGGAAAGGACTTGATGCGTATATTTCCAGAAGCTTTTAACAAACTGAGATGGGAAGAAAAGCTGGACATCACTTTAGATAAGAAAAACAAATCTTCTGAATTCTTCAATTATAGCCATATTTTCCACTTGCCATAGCCAATGTCAAAGATTTATCCCTGACAGCTACTTTAGAAGCCATATCTTTTTTTAAAATCACAGGTCTAACTCAGTCTGTTCCATCCTGAATAGCTCCACTGAAAGATTTCAGAAAGGACATTGATAAATAGCATGATATGACGCAGATAGATTGTCAAATAAACTAATTGCAAGTGCATTTTACTCAACTTCCTAAGGCAGTGATGCATATTGATATATTTGGAAATATGCCAAATAAAGATTGAAAGGGAATGGAATTTTCATTTTTCACTTGGTTAACCATTAAGTCCAATTAATCAAAACACTATGTCTCATGCATTCTGGTTACAATTTTACTGTACCAAGTACATTTTTATGACAATTTTATTTTTTAGACCAGTTTAAGGTTCACAATAAAATTGAGGCGAAGACACAGAGATTTCCCATACTCTCCAGGCTCCCACTTACGCATAGTCAGCTCCCCTATCAGTATCCCCCACAATACTGGTACATTTGTAGGTTCAGTTGATGAACCTACATTAAACAATCATAACACCCAAAGTCCAAAGCTTACATTATGGTTCACTCTTGATGTTGGACATTCTATGGGTTTGACAAATGTGTGATACTTAGTCATCATTATGATATCATACAGAGTATTTTCACTATCTTAAAAATTCCCTATGCTGCACCCACTCAAGCACATTTTAATAATAACCATAGCAATCAATACCAAAACATTTTAATATATATTATAGAAGATATAATATATACTTTTAATTTTGAAACAATCACACAAACTTGCAAGTGCAGTAGAAACGACTTTTTTCCTAAAACAATAGAAAGTTGCCAGTCTGATGTTTCATTACCTTCAAATACTTAAATCATATTTGTGTGAATTTTCTACAAAAAAAATAGAAAGAAAAAAGATTAAACTGAAAGACAGAAAGAAGGAGAAGGAGGGAGGGTGGAAGGGAGGGAAGAAGGAAGGAAGGAAGGAAGGAAGGAAGGAAGGAAGGAAGGAAGGAAGGAAGGAAGGAAGGAAGGAAGGAAGGAAGGAAGGAAGGAAGGAAGGAAGGAAGGAAGGTCGTTTCTTACATACTCATAAACATAACCACCAAAATAATAATACTAATGTTGATACATTACTACCATCTCATTCTTATAACCTAATCAAATTTTACCAACTATCCCCATAACGCCCTGCATAGCAGAGTCTAATTCAGAACCACACATTGGGATAGTCCCTCAGTCTTTCATTGACTTTCATGATCCTAGACTTTTGAGAATTACAAGTATGTGCTTTTGTAGAAGTCCTCCCAATGTGGATTTATTTGTTGTTGTTGTTGTTGTTTTGTTGTTGTTATTAGACTCAGATAATGCATTTCTAGCAGAAATAACACCTAAGTAATAGTGTGTTATTCTTATTTTATTCTATAAGTTGTGCATAATTTTGATTTGTCTCATTACTAATGTTCCATTGCTATTATCTCTTGATTAAGGTGATCTCCACCAGGACTTTCCACTACATTCTTATCTCTTTGTAATCAGTAACTATTTTGTGGAAAGTAAATGTCCTGTTGCTCCACAAACTTTCTATTTATTTATACCTATAGCAACTCATGGTTTTCCATTTTTATTCAATGGGTTTTATTTCCTTAACTTTTATTATTATTTTTTTTAAGCTTCAAAATGCCAACCTTTTGAGTGAGTGGTTTCTTCTGCTTTATTTTTGAACTGCTTTCTTTTTCTTTTGACTTGTTCCCAATATTCTTGGCCCAATACGATGTTCCAGGCTCATCTAGTATTTTCCCTGCCCTAGTCCTGGATTTAGTCATTTCTCCAGGGATCCTGGTTCTTTTTAGTGAGGAAGCCAAGACCTGGGTATAAGGTATGCTCAGCTGCTGGGCTGTTGCTGCTCCAGTTATTCTAAGTGTACAAAGCTACAAAATAAATGCACACACACACACATTTACATCAATATTTATTTGTATATCTAGCTATACATCTTGAAAACTATTAATTCATACCAGTAACTAATTTCAATTCCACCTCACTGGGTTTATTTTCATTTCTCTCCATAAATGCAATTTCTTTCTCTAATAATGATAAAACTGGCTCTCGTTATGCTTAAAGATTTACTTATTTGCTAAAATGCCCTGCATTCATATCCTGCTTCTGCCACGATTTCTGCTCCACACAGATTTACTTCTTGCCCAGCTCCGAAGCCTGGCTGCCTGCCACCTGGAAGTCCCTCCCTCCCTTGTAGGTCACAAGATAAAATACAGGATACTCAGCTAAATTGAAATTTCAGAAAAACAATGAATTATTTTTTAGAATAAGTATGCCCACAAACATACATATGATACATACACATTTATGTACATATTTATTCTAAAATATGATTTATTCTTTATCTCTGTTTCAAATTTAACTGGACATCTTGTATTCTGGCACTACACACCAGGCTGTCTTCACACTGGTCAGACTTCGTGTCTACACGCTGGCCATTCTTGCTGCAGAACCCTCCTCTTCTGGTTAGGGTTAGGGTTAGGGTTAGGGTTAGGGTTAGGGTTCTGACTCCTCCAGCCAAGCTGACTCTCTATGTACTGCAACACCCAGCCCTGAGTTGGGCTCTGACACCTACTTCAAAACCGTGGTGCAGAGAAGCCCAGTCATCAGATGTTGTCCATCCACAGCTCAGCCAGGACACCAAAACAACAGAAGCACTTCCACTGAGAAACACCGGTGTGAGTCTAACATTGCAATTCATACCCATTTTCCCAGCCTCTTTTGTTGCTTACAGGTGGCTATAGTACCCAGTTTTGACCAAGGAAACCTCAGCAGAAATATGTGGAGAAGTTCTGGAAAAACACTTTACCTCTATTGAAATGACAGTTATGGAAGTCACCATTACTTCCCCTTGTTTGTTCCTTGAAAGCAGCCATCTGTATCCAAGAGAACCGTAGAGGTGCTGACCATGGCTTTTCAAAGAGCTGAGCCAAAGCCACACCTCCCTCCCTGCAGTTACGTGAGGAAAATAAATCCCTATTTGTTTAAGCCATGGAAGTCAGTTTTTCCATTACCTTCGGCACAATACTTTCCTCACTAAAACTATAGTATTTTTATTTCAAGAATATTAAATTCAAAGAAATAGTTCAAGGAAAATTTGGCTTTGAGAGATCTCCTGCTTGGAAGAGATGACTATAACTTTCCCTTCCAACCTATCGTTATGATCCATGGAGGATGGGGGGACAAAGGGAAGAAAGGAGCAAGAGTGGGAAGAGGGTACCCTAGCTGGGTGCATAATACAAAGCAGACACTCATTAAAGACTTACTGAAAATTGAATGCTGCCTCTTGGTGTCCAGTTGGCTATGGGCTACCATTCCTAAGAAAATAACATACAGGGAGGTTAAGAACTTAGTCTCTAGGGTCGAAAAGACCTATGTGTTGACACATTTCCTGATGCTTGTGCTTTATCATAAGGATAGTACTTAGCCTCACACTCCTTATTTAAATAAAAATAATAATGTGGTAAGTTACTGGACTTATTTGCATTAAGAGTTAGAAAACAGCTCTCTCCTAGGAAAATGGGAATATACGGATGAAATAACTATCACATGTAATTCAAGAACTTAGACAGTTACACAAATTATTTTTTTATTCCATGCATCTGGATATAAATATGGATAATTGTTAAATATTTGACTCACTAAGCTTATGACTTGCATGTACTCTTTCAGCAAATCAATCTTTTATATTTGAGAAAAAATTATGTTAAAACAGATTTTATCACAATACTTTACCTTTATCTTTTGACTCAGAACATGTACCTTAATTCAAAGAATTGATCATTTTTCATATTAGTTTTTTATTAAATTTTTAATCATTAATTTTTTAATTAACTAATTTATTTTTATTACAGATGTTTCTCCTTTTTCCCCCATTGACACCCTCCTCCCCACTTCCATCCTCCCCCACCATCACAGTATTGTTGTCTATGTCCATTGATTATACATATATGCATATAAGTTCTTTAGTTTATCTCTTCCCGCCCTCCCCCACCCCTTCCTCTGAGGATTGTCAGTCTGATCCCTACTTCCATGTCCCTGGGTCCATTTTGTTTATCAGCTTATTTTGTTCATCATATTTCACAAATAAGTGAGATCATGTGGTACTTGTCTTTCTCTGATCGGCTTATTTCGCTTAGCGTAATACTCTCGAGGTACCTCCATGTTGTCTCAAAGGATAAGAGATTTTTCTTTCTTACAGCTGCATAGTATTCCATTGTATATATGTACCACTGTTTTTTCATCCACTCATCTATTGATGGACAGTTGGGCTATTTCCAGGTCTTAGTGATTGTAAATAGTGCTGCTGTGAACATAGGAGTACATATATTATTTCTGATTGGTGTTTCAGGCTTCTTAGGATATATTCCTAGAAGTGGGATCACTGGGTCAAATGGCAATTCAATTTTTAATTTTTTGAGGAAACACCATACTGTTTTTTATAGTGGCTGCACCAGTCTGCATTCCCACCAGCAGTGTGCTAGAGTCCCCTTTTCTCCACACCCTTGCCATCACTTGTTTGATGATTTGTTGATGGCAGCCATTCTGGCAGGTGTGAGGTGATACCTCATAGTTGTTTTAATTTGCATCTCTCTGATGATTAGTGACACTGAACACTTCTTCATATGCCTCTTGAACATTTCTTCATATGTCATTTGTATGTCCTGTTTGGAGAGGTGTCTATTTAGATCCTCTGCCCATTTTTTAATTGGGTTCTTTGTCTTCCTTTTGTTGAGTTGTATGAGTCTATATATTTTGGAAATTAACCCCTTATTTGATGTATCATTGACTATTATGCTCTCCCATACAGTGGGTTCCCTTTCTATTTTGATGGTTGTTTCTTTTTCTGTGCAGAAATTTTTTAGTTTGATGCAGTCCCATGTGTTTATTTTTTCCTTTGTTTCTGTTGCCTTAGGTGATGTATCAGTGAAAATTCTGCTGCGTATGATGTTTGAAATTTTGTTGCCTACATTTTCTTCTAGGATTTTTATGGATTCATGAGTCACATTTAAGTCTTTTATCCATTTTGAGTTTATTCTTGTGTATGGTGTAAGTTGATGGTCTAGTTTCATTTTTTTGCATGTAGCTGTTTAATTTTCCCAACACCATTTTTCAAAGAAGCTATCTTTACTCCATTGTATGCTCTTGCCAACTGTGTCAAGTATTAATTGAGCATAATGTCTTGGGTCAATTTCTGAGTTCTCTGTTCTGTTCCATTGATCTATATGCCTGTTCTTGTGCCAGTACCAAGCTGTTTTGATTACAATAGCTTTGTAGTATAACCTGATATCTGGTATTGTGATTCCATCTACTTTGTCCTTCTTTTTCTAGATTGCTGTGGCTATTTAGGGTCTTTTTTGGTTCCATATGAACTTTTGAAATATTTGTTCTAGTTCTGTGAAATATGTCAGTGGTATTTTGATGGGGATTGCATTGAATCAATAGATTGCTTTGGGTAGTATGGACATTTTAATGATGTTAATTCTTCCAATACATGAACAAGGTATGTGCTCCCATGTTTTTATATCTTCCTCTATTTCTTTTTTCAATGTCCTGTAGTTTTCTGCAAATAGGTCCTTTATTTCATTGGTTAAGTTTATTCCTAGGTATCTTAATTTTCTTTGCCACAGTGGTAAATGGCATTGTTTTTTTAGTTTCTCTTTCTGTGAGTTCATTATTGGTGTATAAAAATGCCGTTGATTTCTTGATGTTAATTTTGTATCCTGCTACCTTGCCAAATTCGTTTATTAAATCTAGCAGATTTTTGATGGAGTATTTAGGGTTTTCTATGTACAATATCATGTCATCTGCAAATAATGACAATTTCACTTCCTCCTTTCCAATTTGGATCCCTTTTATTTTTTCTTCATGTCTGATTGCTGTGGTTAAGACTTCCAGTACTATGTTAAATAAGAGTGGCGAAAGTGGGCATCCCTGTCTTGTTCCTGTTCTTAAGGGAAATGCTTTTAGTTTTTGCCCATTGAGTATGATGTTGCCTGTAGGTTTTTCATATATGGCCTTTATTATGTTAAGATATGATTGCTCTATTCCCACATTGCTGAGCATTTTTATCAGAAATGGGTGCTGGATTTTGTCGAATGCTTTTTCAGCATCTATTAATATGATCATATGGTTTTTATCTTTCATTTTGTTTATGTGGTATATCACACTTATTGATTTGTGAATATTGTACCAGATTTGCATACCTGGGATGAATCCCACTTGGTCATGGTGGATAATTTTTTTAATGAATTGCTGGATCCGATGTGCTAGTATTTTGTTCAGGATTTTGGCATCTATGTTCATCAGGGATATTGGCCTGTAGTTGTCTTTCTTTGTAGTGTCTTTATCTGGTTTTCAAATTAGAATTATGCTGGCCTCATAAAACGAGTTTGGAAGTCTTCCTTCTTCTTGAATTTTTTGGAATAGTTTGAGGAGAGTGGGTGTTAGTTCTTCTTTGAATGTTCGGTAAAACTTCCCCATGAAGCTGTCCGGGCCTGGGCTTTTGTTTGCTGGGAGAGCCTTGATTACATCTTCAATTTCCTTAGTTCTTATTGGTCAGTTCAAGTTTTCTATCTCTTCCTGGTTCAGTTTTGGGAGACTATGTGTTTCTAGAAATTTGTCCATTTCACTTAGATTGTCCAATTTGTTGCCATATAATTGTTCATAGTATTTGTTAATGATCCTTTGTATTTCTGTGGTGTCAGTTGTTACTTCTCCTCTTTCATTTCTGATTTTATGTACTTAGTTTCTCTCTCTTTGTTTCTTGGTGAGTCTAGCTAAGGGTCCATCAATCTTGTTTATCTTTTCGAGAACAAACTCTGTGTTACATTGACCTTTTGAATTGTTTTTTTTGGTCTCTATGTCATTTATTTCTGCTCTGATCTTTACTATTTCTTTCCTTCTACTTGCTCTGGGGTTTTCTTTTTGTTTGCTTTCTAGTTCTTTAAGCTGTGAAGTTAGATAGTCAATTAGAAATTTTTCTTGTTTCTTCAGGTAGGCCTGTAGTGCTATGAACTTTCTTCTCAGAACTGCTTTCTAGTGCATCATTTAGAGTCTCTGTTTCCTCGTTAACTTTTGTCTAGAGGATCTATCCAGTGATGTCAGCAGGGTGTTGAAGTCCCCTGCTATGATTGTATTGTTGTCAATTTCTCCTTTGAAGGACTCCAGAAGACTTTTAGTATATTTTGGTGCTCCTATATTGGGTGCATATATGTTTACCAAGTTTATATCTGCCTGTTGGATAGATCCTTTCAATACTATGTAGTGACCTTCTTTGTCTCTAGTTATGGCCTTCATTTTGAAACCTATTTTATCAGATGTGAGTATTGCTACTCCAACTTTTTTTTCCTTTCCGTTTGCTTGGAAGATTTTTTTCCATCCCTTCACTTTCAACCTATGTGAGTCTTTTGTTGTGAGGTGGTTCTCTTATAAACAATATATATATGAGTCATGCTTTCTTATCCACTCAGCTACTCTGTGTCTTTTGATTGGGGCGTTCAATCCATTTACATTTAAGGTGATTATTGATATATACTTATTTATTGCCATTTTGGTTTATTGTGGTTATATTTTTCTTCCTATTTCTTCTACTAATTACAGCAGTCATTTTAACATTTCTTTGGTGCTAATATATTCCCTTAGCCTTTTTTTGTCTGGGAAGCTCTTTATTTCACCTTCTATTTTGAATGATAGCCTTACTGGATAGAGTAGTCTTGGATTCAGATCCTTGTTTTTCATGACCTTGATTACTTCATGCCATTCCCTTCTGGCCTGTAGTGTTTCTGTTGAGAAGTCAGCTGATGGCCTTATTGGGGTTCCTTTGTAGGTAACCTGTTGTTTATCTCTTGCTGCCTTTAGGATTTTCTCTTTGTCTTTAATTTTTGGCATTTTAATTATTGTGTGTCTTGGTGTGGGCCTGTTTGGGTTATTCTTACTTGGGGCTCTCTGTGCTTCTTGAACTTGAATGCTTTCTTCCTTCACCAAGTTAGGGAAATTTTCTGTCACTATTTTTTCAAATATATTCTCTAACCCTTGCTCATTTTCTTCTTCTTCTGGAACTCCTATGATGCAAATGTTGTTATGTTTCCAGTTGTCTCACAGTTCTCTTAAGCTGTTTTCCTGCTTTTTAATTGTTTTTTTCCTTTTGGTTTTTTGATTGGTTGATTTTTTTCTACCCTGTCTTCTAATTCACTGAGCTAGTCGTCAGCTTCCTCTACTCTGCTGGTTATTCCTTCCAATGTGTTCTTTATTTCTGCTATGTCATTCTTCATTTCCACTTGGTTACTTTTCAGTGTTTCTATATTTTTACTCATGGTGTTGAGCTCCTTACTCATACTGTTGAGCTTCCTCAAGATCATGGCTCTGAACTCTACCTCTGATAACTTGCTTAAGTGCATTTGCATTTCATTTATCTCATCTTCAGTAGAGTTCTCTTGTTCTTTCATTTGGGATTTGTTTCTTTGTTTCACCATTTCGGCTATCTCAATGGGTTTGGAGCCTGTCAAATTTTCCCTGTGGGTGTTGGTGTTCTGCTATTTGTGGCTCCCTGTACTGGGTTTGGATGACTGTGGGAGGACCCACGTTAAACACAACTGTCAAGTCTTACTTTCCTGGGTAGATTTGCAAGCCCAGGAAACCTTCAGTTATTCTGTAGCTTTTTGCCCTGAGGCTATTAGTCTCTGTTACTTGATGAGTCTTGGGTTGTAGCCCTCAGCTGAATGAAAAAATCCCTCAGGTGTTCAGCGTAAGAGGATTTCCAGAGGGTGGGGCTGATGCTGGTTGTTAATGAGCCTCAATTTGCATTTCTCTGGCCCAGTTGTGTGGGGTTAAATCTCCAAGGGATGGGCTGATGCTTCTCCCCAGAGCTCCAGGAAGGGGCTCCCCACACAAGATGGCCACTGTCCTGTGTGGCCATGACTCAGCAAAAACTCTGAGAGCCCTCCAAATCCTGAGCGTCCCCACACAGTTCCAGTCCAGTCCGCCCTCCCTCTGCCTGAGCCCAAGGTGAGTGGCTGTAGCTAATTTAGTGCTCTGTCCCAGCCCTCTGCGCTGTGAAGCCATCTTGAGATTTTAACCCTGAGGGAGCTGCTCACAGCTAAAACAGCTGCTGTCCATGGGCTCCCAGCCTGCCCTCTTGTGCCTCAGCTGACCTACCAGGCTCAATTCAGTGTCCTTTTTTCCTGTCCTTGGTTATATGGGTCCTCTCCAGCTGCTTTTCTGTTTCTTTTTCCCTACGATTTGTGTTTATTTTAGTTGTAATTCCAGTTTGGTCCTGGGAGATGGTCTGTGTAGCTTCCATTCACTCCACCACCATTTTGGAATCCTCCTTTGTTTCTCTTGCTGTAGGTGATGTATCGGTGAAAATTCTGCTAAGTGTGATATCTGAGATTTTGCTGCCTACATTTTATTCTAGAATTTTAATAGTTTCACAAATCTTTTGTCCATTTTGAGTTTATTCTTGTGTATGGTGTAAGTTGGTGGTCTGGTTTCATTTTTTTGCATGTAGCTGTTCAGTTTTCAGAACACCATTTATTAAAGAGACTGTCTTTACTCCATTGTATGTTCTTGCCTCCTTCATCAAATATTAGTTGCGCATAATTTCTTGGATTGATTTCTAGGTTCTCTGTTAATAATTAATTTTTGAATCAATCTGGAATTTATTTTTGTTATGTAAGGGATGATATAAAGTATTGGGGGTTTTTTTCCAAAATAGACAACCAGTTTCCCCAGTGATATTTAACAAAAAAAAATCCTTCATTTCTCCAGTGATTTTTAATACTGCTCTTCTTCTGAATAAAATTTTCATATGTAATAAACTTAGTTTCTGAATTATTTATTTGGTTTCATTACTCTGAGCTAATTGAGCTATGCATTTTACTAACTAGCTAGATAATTCTCTTCATTAATTTTTTAAAAATGTTCTCTTGTGTTATTTTCCAAGCAATTGAGGAAGAGCTTGCTAATATATTTTGATTTGAAATCTGTTTGTTTAAAAGAAATCCTCAATAAATTTTATTAATAATAAGAAACCAGGAAATATTATAACTACAGTTAACATGTAGAAATTTCACAGTTTCCTGCAATAAATTAAGGAAAAATTATGATCAACCAATTCACATGATAAATAATTATTAATACATTTTTGAAAAATATTTTCTTGTTGGTAATAAAAATGGATATTAAAACAATGATATACCATTTTCAAGTAAAACTAGAAAAAAGTTAATATATAATGTTTCTATAAGAATGTGCTGAAATAGCTTTCTCATATATTCCTGGTGGGAGACAAATTTGATAAAATTCTTCAGAAAAGCGATTTGGAAATTCATTTCAGGAGCTTTAACAGAACTTGACAAGGAGTTTAATGTTTGTTTTTTTAAACTAGATTCTAAGATCTGTGAGTGCAGATATTGTCTTCCTTGTCCATTTAGCCCTAAACTCCAAACTCAATGTCTGAAATTTAATAGAGGATCAATAACAACTTGTTGAGTTGAATTCAGTTGATCCTAATTGTGCTTTCTAGAGACAAACAAGGAAAATGAAATGAGCCTTCAAGTACATAAAAACTTTCGTGAATCCTTAAGAATCTTCTTGGCAAGATGTTGCTCCCATGTTTTTAGACTCCATGCCTTTGGGAGCTCTTCTCCAGATGTGATGCTGTGTGCCAGGATCATGCATGGAGCAACACTGTGCTGCTATTTTTCTTGCCTTCAGCACAATTCTGCAATTAATGGAAATCTCATTAGCTTTATAATATAATATTAGATAGAAAAAGCAACATTTGAACAATGATGTGCATATTTAGACTGAACTCTTTGAATTATGCACGTGTGTATGCAAGGCCTGCAAGAGAATATGCAACAATTAAAATTGTGTAATGCTGATGGCATTATGATAATTTTGTACTTACTTTTGTTGTTGCTGAAACATCATCGTGTAAAGAAAAACAATTTCCCCATTTTTGGCAACTACTTCACATTATTGATTCATATGCAGCTTGCATTCAACTAAAAGCCATCTGCCTTTTGCAAATAAACTGTCCTTAGTCCAGCTCTTTCCACATCTTGGATTTATATAATGAATGTTTTTAACCTAGTATAGGATTTTACATTTGAAGTTTAATTGTGATCTATAATCTTATTTGAGTCTGTGGTTATCCTTTTGAATCTTGATTCTTAAAAATTAGCTTTCCCTTCCAGCTTTGGAACATATGAAAATATTATGTTATTCATTAAAAACATCAAACACACAAAAAATTGTTACATACCATGCGAACATGCATTTCAGGTGATAATTTTTAAATTATCATCTCTTTGTCTTTGCAGAAGTTACTTAATCCGTGTGTATATTATCAGCTGTGTCAGTTTGTAAGTCTGAGATCAGGGTGCACAAATGGTTGGATGATGGACCCTCTTGTAAGACAGGCTTCTTATCGTATCCTCACTTGACAGAAGGGCCAAGTGAGCTCTCTGGAACCTCTTATAAGAGCACTAATCCCATTCATGAATGTTCCACCCTCACAACTTAATCACTTTCTCAACCTCCTAATAGCATTATATTGGGCATTAGGATTATAACATATGAATTATATGGCAACACAAGCATTCAAACTCTAACACCTGATTATTCATCAATTCTTCGTGAAATTAGTTTTCTGATTAATTTAGAAGAAATTAAGATACTCTCTCATGGATATTGTTTTACCAGTCAAGTAATAATTAAAGAAATGGCAACATTGAGATGGTTTAGTTCTATTTACTTCAACAGAAAAGAATTGCACACACATTCTGAAGAGGTTTCCTAACTTGAATTCTCCTAAACAATTTTTTTTTAAATGCACGTTCCAAAGAACCCATACTCAAAACATTTTGATTCAGTAACTGAATCTGGGGTAGGGCTCAAGAATCTGCAATTATATAAAGACTTCCCCCTCCCTAGATTTTTTAAAATATTTTTTCTTTATTGATTTTAGAGAGAGAGGAAGGGAGAGGAAGAGAGAGAAAGAAACATCGATGAGAGAGAACATCAGTTGGCCACCTCCTGCATGTCCCCCAGTGGGGATCAGGCATATGCCCTGACTGGGAATTGAACTGGCAACCTCTTGGTGCATGGGTCGACGCTCAACCACTGAGCAACACCGGCCAGGCCCTAGATTTGTTTTCCTACATAATTGAGCCTCTGACCATACTTAAAAATACTTGCAGTTATGTGTTGTAGAGGGGAGGAAAAAAGGTACTAATTTCAACCCAGAGAAATATGAGGTGGGCACATAAGAAATGCAATGTCAACAATATTTATCGGATACATATCCTACATAATGAAATAAAACAACAACAACAAATAATCCAAGAGGGAAAAAGCAATTTTATATTATGTGGTAAGACAATACATGAATATAATCAATAAGAAGTGACAGTACGTATAAAACTAAAATAACTTGCACATAAACATTGATTCAGCAAACATTTATTGAATGCAATCACAGTATAATAAGTAACAGGCAACAACAGTCTCAATATATAAAAAAATCACAAATGTTACAATACTAAATTTAAGTATAATCAAATTTCTGTCCATCTGCTAGGCATGTGATTTTTATTTGTCTGCACATATGGCTATGTCAACAACTAAAATGTCCATACATTTTTTTCTAAGAATTATGAACAAATTATGTAATGGTTTTTATTCAGTCTTGTCTTTAACACCTTACAAAATAAAATATTTAAAAAAATTTTATTGTACTACATGACTATATCCCAATATTAGTGTTTTTCAAAATGCAAATCTGATGGTGTAACTTCTTATTTTAAAACGCTTCAGATTTTTTCTGTTACTCTTAGGATGAAGTCCAAACTCTGGATAAGGTCTATATGGCCACCCTAAGCTAAATCTTCCAGCCACCCCTCTCAGCATTCCTCCCATCAGCTCTACAGCCTACCTACAGGGAACCTTAGAGCACTAATCAAGAGTTTATTATATACCTGATATTATCCTTAATGCTTCACATACCAAATCACCTTTAATGCTCCCTAAAGAGTTTCTAAATTTCTTTTTTTACCCCCAAAATCCAGGCATTTGAAAAGTGAAGTAACTTTTCCCATGTCACAGAGTGTTATATCATTTAGAAAATGGTTAAGTTCTTATTTGAACTCAGAAATGCCTAAATCTGAAGCCTTAATTTTTCACCATTGCTCTTCAATTTCTTGAGATTTTCTAATATGTCTTGGTTCTCTGGTCTGCAAGGCTTCCCTGGTGCTTCCTGGAAAACTATTCCTGCTCCCCACTCCCCTTAGCAGGGTAGTCTTACACATCCTTCCTCTGAGGCAATGTAGGCTCTGTGTGTATGTTCCACTGCACCCAGCTCAATAATTGTATTGTAGTTGTGGAGTTAGTTGTTTGCATCATTCCAAAGAATATAGGTTTGCTCGGCCAGTGCAGCTCAGTGGATTGAGCATCATCCCATGGACTGAGAAGTCCCGGTTTGACTCTCAGTCAGGGCACATGCCCCGGTTGTGGGCTCAATCCCTAGTGGGGGGTGTGCAGGAGGCAGCCCATCAATGTTTCTCTCTCACATTGATGTTTCTATCTCTCTCCCTTCCTTTCTCTCTAAAAGATCAATAAAAACATTTTTTTAAAAAAGAGTATAGGTTTTATGAGAGCAGGGAGCTAAGCAATCCTGTTCACTAGCAATTATTTATTCTCCTATTATAAAATGTGAATCAAGTTTTGGTTGTTACTGGAGTTGAGTGTGAAGGAAGGAACATCAGTAGACAAGAAAATTCTGAACACCTGAATCCGTGTTTGAACAACTTTTAAAGTTAAAAATGAATGTACTTAACTAACTATACTGGTATGCAATTAGAATCCAGGCAGTTTTAGTCATTAATTAACCAATAAATAAAAACACATCATTTACTTCTACCTTTTAAAACATTATCAGTCACTTTTTTCAAATATCACTTGCTTAGTATTTCAAAGTGTATTTTGCTTTCTAAATTAATTTTCCTATTTATTTAGTGATGCTTGACTAATGTTGCCTGAATATTTAGAACATCACAATAAGAGCTATGTACCTTTTTCTACATGGCTATTAAATTATTCAAAGGCCAAACTTAGACAAAACTAGTAATAATGTGTTTTGTTTTGTTTTACCAAGCATTTGCATTGGATTTTCTGTTTTGTATTAACCTTCACTCTGTAGTGAGACATTATAGTAGTCATTAAGGACATGAATGAATACTGGTGCCAGACAACTTAGGTTGGAACCCCAGCTCTACAGCTCATTAGTTGTGTAACTTGGGAAATGTACATAATCTTTCTATGGCTCATCTACTCATGTATGAACTATGGATAGATAAGCAATTGTGCATACCTCATATGATTGTTGTGAGGATTAAATAAATTAAGTAGATATGTTAAATCACCTCAGAAAGAAATCAAATACATAAAAAGTTCTATATTTTGTTTGCTCTTAATATCTTTTATATTTGCACATTTAAAGTCAAATTTAGACATAGAACACATTAGTAAACAAGTTACTTATTTAATATCAAAATTTTTAAATATGAAATATGTAAAATATAAAACATATAACTAAAGATAAATAAGATAGTTTTGTGTAAAGAATAGTATTCTTCCAAACTTAAACTAATTGCTACAGAAATTGTAAAAGAAAATAACTTTGACCAGTATCTTAATTAAATTATATTATGTGAAACATATTAAATGTATGAAAACAACACATAGGATTGTCAAATCACACTTTGATCACAATAGTGACCTTTTAGGGAGCATGAATTCCACTCTATTTAATCTTTGTAGTTGCTTTTAAAATTGGCTCTTTAAAATATATGCTCAAATAATCGCTGAGGGACCTAGGCTCCAGGACATACCAGAATAAGTAAAGGTTTATCCTAGGTACTATGGTGATGTATACGTATTCCTTTGGCCAACCTGAGAGACAAAATTTCTTGGGTCTGGAGAGTGAACACCACTCAGCGCGCTAGGGCATGGTTTCCTACAATTCACAGGGCCAAATTAGCAGCCTAAAGTTTTGTGACTGCTAACGTTTGCACAAACAATAAACAATGTAAACCTAATTAAAAACTTTTGCTTGAAAGAGAAAAAAATTTTATTGCATAAGTTTTTCAAAGGACTGCCAGATATCACTCAAAGTCCTTGCTTCACTCTTGGAAGCTGTGAGCACTGAAGCTAAATGTTCCAGAAGTCACTGGAGCACGTCCAGATTCTCTTCTCATTGCTGCCAGCCTCCCTGTTTCATAAGTGGTATGTAGGAGTGGGAAGAGGAGTTCTCCTTTCACTATCTTATCTCCTCTAAAGTAGAGTATATACAAAGAGATGATATAACACACCCACACACTCATACACACTCATTCACTCACCATCTAATCTGGTCTCTCTGTTCCAGGTGTCTATGAACTAAGATTGAATTTGAAATCACACACCAGCAGCAAAAAGACAGGCCTAGGAATCAGTAGAAATTCAAAGAGTCCCAGCAGGAATATTGGAAAGTCATTTCTTAGGTCTCTTTTTTTCACCAATCATTGCTATTTTTACATTAATTACTATTAATGATATTGAAATGACTTGTATTTTATTATTATATTACAGTACTATTAAAGATAATAAAACATCTCCAGGTTTTATTATTATGTACATTATTGTAGCATTCAGAATGTTAAAAAAATTTTAAATAGAAATGTCTTATTTGATTTTAGCTATGATTCTCTCACACATATTTGTGAATATTTCACAACTAAATGCACATGGTTATTTAATTAATGTTGAATATTTGGGGTTTAATTAAACTAATATATCTTATAATAATTTCTAATTAAGAAAGAAGTAGATCCAAGGCTTGGAATTTTAACCAAAAAAAAAAGAAAAGCAACACAATTCATGAATTTAATTTAAAATTATTCATTATTCGTTAGTATAAATTTCAAGAGTACATTACATACATATTAATAGTATATACAAGTATTTATAGGCAAACTACAGAATTAATACTCTGCTAACATTGATACCATGTTGCTATATACTAGATGAGGATATTTAAAATATTTATATAATATATTTTACCAAGGTAAAAATTATACTTAAATATCTTCTGGATAACCTTCTTTCTACTTTTTTTTTTCTTTCTAAAATAAATATTTCAACTAGTTCCAGAAAAGATTCTAGACTGGGTGAAACACAGGGTATGCAGAGTAAAAGGAATGGTTGAAAAGAAGAATTCATAAAAATCAGCTAATGTCACATTGGCTTCCTCGTTAATTTCACTGTGGAAAGCAGCCAGCAGATATTAGGGGACAATGAGAACAGAAATTGCTTATATAAATTATCTATAAATTCTGAAGGTGCTGAACAGACAAATGGTAAGAAAAACATCATTCTGTTTCTGGTGAATTACTCCTGATACTCATAATTTTATAGTTACGATTCTTTCTCCTCCTTTTGGTTTAGCCATTGAAAGTGAAGTTGGTAAACTGTGTATGCAAATCTGTGAATGTGTAAATATGCCCACAAGTGTCGTATGTTAAAGTGTTGCTGAGCTCTATTCATTCAGATACTAACGTGCCAGGCAGAGAATAAAAATCTCAGTCTCAGACCAGGATCACTTGTTCCTTTCTTTTATACAGTAATCTTGCCCTGTCTGTACAAAACATAGTTTAGCACAAAAGAAACTAAAAAGGCAAAACAAGCAACAGTTGGCTGGCATATTTTGACACCAGTGGTGCCAGAAAAAAAATAAAAATTAAATAATATGTCAGTAGCTAAAAACATTTCTGCAAACTTGCCAAGAAAATTCTAAGAATTTGTCATGTATGTACTTGAACTGTTTGTTCTCGAGCTCACTTTAAGAATGTAAGCATGGCTACGTGTTCCAGCTTTAGGCCCTAGAGACTCTGCTCACTCTCTTTTGTAATGAAAACATGAAAAACTGTGGACAGTATTCACATGTTCCTCCAAAAATGACACATTTTATTTTTGTCTTCAGTGATCGTAAGTGCTTGAGATATAAGATAACTAAGAGTGGGTGGGTGTTTTGAAATAATCTGGTGGAATTCTTTAAAACTTAATAAATGTTTCATGTAAATTGTTGTGTTCATCTTTGCCATGTAATATGATTTTATATATAGAAGCCAGAAAGCATCACTAAATGTAATAATGCATTAATTCAAAGTAAAATTCATAATAGGTAATTTATGTATGTGATGAATAAATTAGATATGCCAGCAATAAATACAAATACTAAGACTTTCAATATCATTTAATTTTAACTACTTAGTTGCTATTCCCATAGTCAATTATTTTCTAGTCATAAAGCCATGTTTCTCTCTATCTCTTTAAAATTTAGGTAAAAAATAATTTTCATTATGCTAAGAAATTAACACAAATTTACTTATAACTCTCATTGAAAAAGTTAAAAAATAACCATAACTGTTGGCAGTGAAAACAGCTGTCAGCGATTGGACCTGGGTTCAGCAACCCTGGTACTTGAGTTTTGGCTAAGAAAGAATTCAGAGTCAAGACTCAAACTATAAAAGAAAGTTTACTTAGTCACAGAGGTAGAAGTGAGCTGTAGAAGAAATGGACTCAGGAAACAAGTTACAAAGGCAAAAGAAGGGATCTTGGAGCTTAGGAGAAAAGAGAGGCAAGGAAAATGCTCCTGGGGGAAGGGGGTGGGGAAAGGCATGGCTTGCTCCAGGGAGAACCAGGGCTAGGTCCTCAGTACTGAGAGCTGTTAAAGGTGGGGATTTTAGGAGAGGTCCCAGAGAAGGATCTCAATAGAATATTCATCAGCTTTCCCAGTGTGTCCTTTCAGAGTCATGGTCTTCACTGATTGGTTGGTGCCAGGGCAGGAGGTCAATGATCAATGCAACTGGTCCTGATGTCTGCCATGGCACCATTTGTCTGAGTTTGCTGCTTTTCTGGGCCTGGAGCTGAAACATAAGTGAGGTCTAGATGTTATCTCTAGGCCTTAATACTTAAGGGAGTGGCCATGCAAGGGTCTGCATGGGACTTGCATGAGGCTATTCTTCAGCCCCTTGTTCCTCCTCCAAGGGGGTCTACCACATGACTGGCAACATGCCAGGGGAGGAAAGGTCAGGGGAAGGTCCAAACCACATTACCAGTGATATGAAAGGTCAGGGGGATCTATCCTCATGACCAGGGATATGCTTGAGGAGGAAGGGTTATCCTGTGGATGAGGTCCTTGTTTTCCCAGTTGTGCCCACTGCCAGGCACCTGGGGCCTTCCACCCTGCTGACGTTCTGTACCTGGCTTATCATTCTTGCTCTGCTCATGTCTGCCTAACTGCCTACCACACAACCACAATACTGTGTTATTGAATACACAGTATAAAAATGTGAAAATTGTGACATCAATCATATTAAACGTTTCTGATACTAGAAATATCTTCAGGATTTCATTCCCACACCAATATATCATAATGCACTCTGATAAAGGAATCAGTAAGAGATTCAAACTCTTATACAGAGTTTCAATTCTCTTTTTCTAAAATCTTTGTTATTGTACATGTGATTTTAGAAGCTATTATTAACAAATAATAATCTAATATTGAGTGCTTTAGTATTTTCTATATATTTGAGATAGTTTTACATTCATTTGAGAAACAATATAACTTGTTCGATAACACATCTACCTATATTATTTATTTTTTTCCTTTTTCTTTATTTTTATTGTTGACAATATTACAGATGTCCCCATCCCCCCTCTTTGCCCCCTCCACCCAGCCCCAACCCCCTTCCCTCTGGCCATCACCACACTGTTGTCAGTACCTATGAGTTATGCATATCTGTTCTTTTGCTAATCCCTTTGCCTTCTTTCATCCAGCCCCCCCCCCGCCCCCGCCCCCGCCCCCCAACAGCTGTCAGACTGTTTGATGTATCCATTCCTCTGTTTCTATTTTGTTTGTCAGTTAATTTTATTGATTAGATTTCACATATAAGTGAGATAATATGGTATATGTCTTCCTTTGACTAGCTTGTTTTCCTTAGCATAATGCTTTCTTGGTCCATCTATGCTGTTGCAAAAGGTAAGATTTGGACTTTTTTACAGCCACATAGTATTCCATTGTGTGAATGTACCACAGTTTTTTTAAACACTCTTCTAGAAATATATACTCTGACTGAACTTGTAGCAAACTTAATGATTCAGTTATGAATTTTAGGGGGCCAAAGATGCAAATGGTTCTCAACAACAGATCTCTGGTGATAAACATAACTATGGCAAGATCCAGAATTTTATTGTTATTAAAATGAGTAATGACAGAGAAAATCTATTTGTGGCTTATCTTATTCTCATCAATGTAGAGTCTAAAATTCTTTAGATACCAGTCATTGTACATAATAGTGAAAAGGGAAATACAAATAATTCACATCAGCTTTATGTCTTTTCCCCCCTCCCCAGCCCTATTCCCTGCTTCTTTCCTTCTCACATTATCTATGAGGGACATACTGAAATATTGGCCTAAATATTTCATCTCTCCCTATAATTATGCGATTGGCTGACCCTCTCCTAACTACGATTGGAGCTTCTGTTGATTGTCCTCAAGCCCTGTACCTAATTAGTGGCCAGATTGGAGCCAGGTACCACTTCATGGGACAAAGAGATTTTCTTGACCCTACCACAGGCTCAGTTAAGCCCCAGAACAACCAATGTATGACTTTACCCTCATTATAATAGTAAAAAACACACCCCTGGGTGGAGAGTTAACATACTAATGAGACACGCCAGGCATGAAGGAGCATGTCGTTGCAGTGCAAGTGCCAAAGAAACCTGCCTCTGCCTACTTAGACAGTCTTTCCACCTCAACTTTTTTTTTTAAATTGATTGAGAGAGAAAGGAAGGAAGAGGGAGACAGAGGTAGAAATATTGATGAGAGAGAGCATCAATTGGCTGCCTCCTGTGTGCCCAGCACTGGGGATTTGGCCCACAACTTGGGCATGTGCCCTGACCGGGAATCGAACCGGTGACCTCCTGGTGCATGGGTCAACGCTCAACCACTGAGCCACACCAGCCAGGCTACCTCAATTTCTTTAAAACTGTTTCTCAGCTTTTGTTTTGGGAGTAGCTGCCATTTCTTTGTCCTTTCAGATGCTATTTACCTTGCAGTCACAAGTTTTTTAATAAACTTCTCACCAGAGCACTTTTTTGAGGTGAAAACTTAATTTTCATGACGCTGGTAGCTATTACACTGGCTTTCATCTCTGCCTTTGATATTTTTCTCCCTCTATTGTTTACTGGGATAATACCTCACCCACCTTCCACCCAAGAGTCAAATATTTTGTGAAACTTTCTCTGAACTCACTTTGACCCTTCTTTGTCGCCATCCTGACACTTTGAGGCAACTTTTCATTTGAAGGAGTGAGGTAGGGAGGGCATCATATCACAAGTTGTATGTAGTAATTGTCACTTTTATTATATGTTGGTTTGCATGTTTGTTTACCTACTAGACTGCTGGCTTATTGAGGGCTTGGGTTTCTTGTTTCCATATATCTAGTGCTTTGAGCAATATACGACACATGATAGGTATTCAATTGACTGAACGACAGATTCTTTCACTAGTTCAGGAAAACGTTTTGGCCCTGGCCGGTTTGGCTCAGCAGTTAAAGTGTCGGCCCGCAGACCAGAGAGTCCCAGGTTTGGTTCCCACTGAGGGCACATACCTTGGTTGCAGTTTGTCCCCAGCCCTGGTTGGGGTCGTGCAGGTGGCAACCACTTAATGTGTCTCTCTCACATAGATGTTTCTCTCTCTCTTTTCCCCCTCTCTCCCTCCCGCTCTAGCTGAAGAAACATGCAAAAATGTTCTTGGAAGAGGATAAAAAAAACTTTTTGGACTACTTTCTTTGATCACAACAACCTAACAGAATCACTTTGATGCAAAGATTATTTCTCTTGCATTAGATATGAGTTATCATTATGATGTTCTAGAAGTTCAGAAGAGTTCAACTATTATTATTTTTTCTCCCCATTAAGACTTGCTTTTTAACTGGAATCCATATTGTCTATTCCTGATAACTTTAAGAGAACAAAGTTATAAGAAAGAATTTGTCTTACTGCTATCCTACCTGCAACTAAGCCTAGTAAATTATTTTTTATAAACGTTTCTTAATCTAGTATCCTCCCCCTTTTTCCATCCATATCCTCACCCCTCTTCTTTTCTTTTCTACCTCTTCCTCCTCCTCCTTTCTTCTTTCCTTTTCTTCTCCTTCTTCTCCTTCAACTTCTTCTTCTTGTCAAACAGTAAAGTTTACTGTGTGCTGTATTTTCCTATAGATCCACTCTTTTCTCTACTTTGCTCTGCCCCAAAAGGATCTTCATTATTAACTTTGTACATCACAGTAGAACCCCAAACAACATCTCTCCCAAAAGGAGACTCATTTTGAAGTTAATATGGGACAATGGGTTCATAGCCACAAATTTTATTGGTCTAACCATGTGCCCATAACCAGAGATGCTGACTTGATATAACAATATCATGGCCAACTAAGGACTCAATTAACTGAACAAATGGAAAACAACAATCTGTAGGTTGGAGTTCTGTACTACAAGACAAGTTATATGACTTAAACCATTGCTTACTATATGGGGCCATCATTTCCATAACCAGAATTTGTGGGGAAAGAAACTAAAATATAGAGGTAAGAATAAAAATTTTTATTATTACCAAAATAAATCACTCGAGAATTTTACTTCTAGCCCCACAACCTTAGGTAAAGTGGATTTGGAGTTGTATTCCTTACAAAGAAATGCTTCCATCAGGGAACATAGTCATGGTCTTGTGACCATTGAGAGTTCCTTATACCACTGAACCCATCAAAATAAAATTAGGTCACATACTGACTGAAGTGATTGATCCCAATTACAAAGGTAAAATTGAGTTCCTGCTACATAATTCGCACAAGGAAATCTATGTGTAGAACCCAAGGGATTTACTGGGGTGTTTATTGGTACTTCCTTTCCTAAGAGCCCTGGTCAGTGGAAACTGTAGTGACACGGTAAAGACAAGACCACCATAGACTGAGATATGCAAGATTATCTCACCAGATACAGAACTCCACACAGCTGAGGTTCTAGCAGAGGTAAAATAAACGTGAGTAGTGAAGAAAGATGACGGCAAGTACCAAGTTAGACCTCGTGACTAGCACCAGAAATGGGGACTGCAGCAGTAAGATGTTATGTTAATTATGTGTTTATTTCACCTCCCCTTCTCCTTCACTTATATAAGAACACTGGTGATACCTTCTGTTTTAAGTTTCAGGTGGGTAGATCACTGAATTGCCATCAACACAGAATGACAATTTGTATGATTCATGTGAACAAAGTACAAGAATGCAGAAGGGTGAACTCTACTGGATGGTTCCCATTTGTTTCTCCAGATCCACTCTCCATCTTTCTCTACCCTGTTGTGTGTTTTTGGAAGCTCACTTATACAGAAGACATCCATAACCTCTCTCATTTTCTGGCTACCAGTTATGTCCAGTTAATGGAAGTCAACAGCAGATCAGAAGAAAGAAGAGAAGGGAAATGAAATATTTATTTACTAATTTTTTTCCCTATGGGTTGACTCTATCCCTCTATCAAAGGCCACAGCTCCTATAAGACAATTCTTTACCAGTTTTTCTTCATGCTAGTAACCAGTCTTTCCTCTTGTCACCTTAGTGACCTTTAAGGCATAGGGTGTAAACCTGCCCCCATTTTTACTAGCCCCAGGATGTTATTTTACCTTACATTGATTTTCCTGAACTTGATCCAAATGTTGGAAGTCACCTCCTCTTTATTAAAAATTTTTTGATTGCCATATTTGTATGCCAAAAGAATTGACTGATACACAGTTTTCAACATTCAGTAATTAGGTCTATCCCCAAATCATATTTACCAAATACTCCATTTTCTTTTATAATACAGTATACTGAATAATCTTTTTCCATTGTATTATTGAAATGAGAGTAAAGACATAATACAAAAACATAAGTAAATGAACCCAAAAGATTGCTAAAAGTACAAAGTGTGGCTGCTATGAACAGAGAGCAAATGTTAACAACATTTTAGAAGACAGTAAGCAAATAGGGTTGTATAATCTACATCAAAGCAATCACATCTTACTATATGCATGGGTGATTGGAACTGCTCTCAGTAGTGAAAAAATAAAATTAAGCAGCTTTAAATGTGGAATTATAAATTATACAGAGCAAGAGAGAGCTCTAGGGGACCTAGAGTGAATTTAAATAAATACCATTCACAGAACTGCTGGTTCATTCAGCTGCCACCCTCTCCTCAGTATATGGAGAACATAGTCTTTTTCCCAGTTCAAGATCTCACCTTTAATCTGAGCAGAAGATTCTCTTGGATGATCTCAGAAGGGCAGTTGCAGTGCTTGAGAAGAGAGGCAGAGAACAGCAGTGAATGGCTGTGGATCTGTTCAATGGAGCTGGGTGTTGGGAACAGGGACAGAAAAGTGGTTCTACCCAGAACAAAATAAATCAAAGTCCTCCATCCCTATGGTCACTGCCAGCTTGCCTGCACTAAAGATTGCCTTTAATCTGAAAAGAGACTTCTTGGCAGCAGGAATGGCTCAGTCAGGCGATGTCCACACAAGAAAGGGCCTTAGGGCAACAGACATACAAATCTGCCCAGCAAACCTGCCGGCAAAGAGAGTCTTGAGCTTGGCAGCCAAGTGTTAGTGATACACTGAGATTCAACAGTTATAAAATCTCACAGAGATTGGGGGATGTTGCATGCCTAAAATAAGAGTGGGCTGCCATAAAAAAAGAATAAAAAGAAATTTTTGGAAATTTAAAGTATGATTGCCAAAATTAATTGAAATGATCAATAAGAATACTTAATAAAATGGGCAGTTTTGTATTATCAATATGGAAGATAAAGAACAGGATATCTTGCAGAATATAAAATTTAAAACACTAAGAAATGAATAAAAGTTCGAAAATTTAAATGCCAATCAGTTATATGCAAAAGTTCCAACATATATCTGTTGGAAGATCATAAAGAAAGAAGACAATTGATGGGTAGAAATTGTCACAAGATAATAGAAAATAAATATCTAGAAAAAAAACTCAAATTGAAGGAAGGGCTCCACAGATTACAAGAAAAAATGAAAAGAGGTACAACTCAAAGAGATAATTGTGAAATTTCAGAATTCCAAACACAAAAAGAAAATATAAAATTTCTTCCCATGGAGAAAAAAGTAATCTGCAAGAAAAGAGGATTAGATTAGCATCAGAATTCCCATTACTACCATTATATATCAGAAAAAATAAAATAAAATGTTTCAGAAAATATATTTAATACAGAATTTTATATAAAAATATTTTCACTTAAATATGAAAAGGAATTTAAAAAGAAAACATTTTAGGCCGCAAGGTCCTCCTGTCTTGTCCACGAGTCTGTTCTGAAAAGTAAAAAATATACATATTACATATACATCCCCCAATCTCTGTAGTTATAATCCAGAAAACCAAAAAAGTAAGCAAAAAAGAAGTCATGGATCTGGAAGAATAAACCAAACTGAAAAGTGATGTAAAAGAAAATCACAGGACGATTTGAACAGGAAATAATAGTCCCCAAAAGTTTCATCAGGAAAAAATGTTAGTCTCATTACCCATATTATGATATAATTAAGAATCACTGGTTAGTTTTAATAAGTTAAAGATATATATTTATCTTCTTTCAATAACAAAAACAAAGTCCAATAAAAGATCCAAGGGGAAAAAAAGTTGTACAAGAATTGCGTGATGCAAATATAAAGAACAATTGTTTTAAGCAACTGATAAATGAAAGAGAAGATAATTCATTTGACACTGAACTACAATATACTGAACACAAACTATGAGCCCCAACACTACACCAGAATTTTTTCAACATGTTAAGTAATTTAAGTTTCATAACAGTCTTTAAATAAGCATTATGACTATATAATAAATATACAGATAATGAATTTTACTCGAAGCATTTAAATTCCTTGCCCAAGATCTCCCAGATGATATAGAAGAAAGTAGGATCTTGTGTCTGGAGGCAGAATAAACAAGTTATGGAATGGTGATTTTCATGACACTAAATCTAAATATAATTGGGTGCTAGTTTAAGATTACTAAAACTTTTTACTCAAGGGGAAAACTCGGTTAGAAAATGAATTTATTTTCTTTTTTGTCTTATTCAACAAATATTTATTAATATTATAGATCAGGCAACATACTGGAATACAAAGAAAAATAAAATATCTCAGCTTTCAAAAGGCATACAGTTTAGTAAATTATAAATGGAAAATAGCGGCAAACTGGTAATCAGGTGCTCTATGACCGAGGTCCCTTCTCTGCCCATTACTGCTTCAGAGATTTTTGAATTTTTAATCATTGTAATCCCCCATCGGCCTTCCAAACGTAAAAAAAAAAAGTAAACAAACAACAAAAAAAGAATAATAATAGTTTAGACCTTTGAACATGAATCAGCATGGTTAAGATTATATTAAAGTTTTTAATACTTTATTATGGTGCTTCCAGATCTTTCTTAGTCTATAAAACACTTGAGTAATCTCTTGAAAGAAGTAATGGACCCACAGGACTGAAGAAATTCAGAAGGCTATGAAGACAAAAGAGAGATATCCTTGCACATTACGTGCTCAACTGTATCATACAGAGGGAAAGAAATTGAAAAACACCTTTTGTTGGGATGTTCACATTCTTAACCTATAACCCAAGGGGGATTTCACTGTGTGATCTTTGGGAAAACTGAAGTTCCTGGTTCCATAGTACATTATTGAGACATTTAAAAATCAATGGGAATTATATGACTCAACCTCGTCCAGTAATACTACTCAGTGTTAAAAGTGGCAGAGATTTTATTGTAAACACATTTATTCCCAGCAGTGACATGCTTGCAAATAGGAACTCTTTCGGTTAATTAATTTCTTTGAATCATGGGATTTAAGGAACTCAATAAGCGTGAACAGGAAAAACATGTAAGTCGGTAAAATATTAACCACTGTGTTAGACCAGGAATGACAATTTTAAGCAATGTTTTATGCCCCATTAACCTGTTAAACTTTCTTTCAAACCAGTTGAAAACCTTGATCACATTCTGGAAATTCAGATTATATATATTCAAGATATAACCTCTTTTTTCCCAATGAGTAATAAATACTCTTTAAAACATAAGTGTAACATAGAAGAAAGTAAGGCCATTTAAATGGAGGATTTAAAATTTAAATTTTTTCATAAACCACTTTCTTATTTCAGTTGGTAGTTACATTTGTTTGTGTTTTCTGTGAAGTTGCTCCTTTTATGATTTCATTGCCTAATGTAAACAACCATAACAAAAGTTATATAATCATGATCTTTTGAAAGTTGGTATAACAACATGCATATATTTTGCCCTAACATATAAAATAATTTTCTATGAAACAATGTGTTTGTTTAAACAAAGCATGTAAAAATGATGGCTCACTGAACTGCCATTAAAAAATATAATATTTCCACACCCTCGCCAACACTTGTTGTTTGATGATTTGTTGATGGCGGCCATTCTGACAGGTGTGAGGTGATACCTCATTGTTGTTTTAATTTGTATCTCTCTGATGATTAGTGATGTTGAGCATTTCTTCATATGTCTCTTAGCCATTTGTATGTCCTTTTTGGAGAGGTGTCTATTTAGTTCCTCTGCCCATTTTTTAATTGGGTTCTTCGTCTTCCTTTTGTTGAGTTGTATGAGCACTCTGTATATTTTGGAAATTAACCCCTTATCTGAGAGAAAAGGGGACTCTAGTATACTGCTGGTGGGAATGCAGACTGGTGCAGCCACTGTGGAAAACACTATGGTGTTACCTCAAAAAATTAAAAATTGAATTGCCATTTGACCCAGTGATCCCACTTCTAGGAATATACCCTAAGAAGCCTGAAACACCAATCAGAAAAAATACATGTACCCCCATGTTCATAGCAGCACTATTTACAATAGCTAAGATCTGGAAACAGCCCAAGTGTCCATCAGTGGATGAATGGATAAAAAAGCTGTGGTACATATACACAATGGAGTACTATGCAGCTGTAAGAAAGAAAGATCTCTTATCCTTTGAGACGACATGGAGGGACCTCGAGAGTATTATCCTAAGCGAAACAAGCCAAGCAGAGAAAGACAAATATCACATGATCTCACTTATTTGTGGAATATAATGAACATAACAGTCTGAGGAACAGGGTAGACCCAGAGATGTGGAAGTAGGGTATAAACTGACACCCCTCAGAAGACGGGGTGGGGTGGGAGGGAAGAGATAAACCACAGAACTTATGCGCATGTATGCATAAGTGACGGACATGGACAACAAAGCTGGGGACAGGGTGGGGGGATGGGGAGGAGGGTGTCAATGGGGAAAAAAGGAGAAACATCTGTAACAAAAATAAATTAATAAAAAAATATATATATATAATATTTCTTGAACCAAATATTTCACAGGGACTACCACACTCAAATCTATGAATTAGACACTATCATCATTCTATTATTCTCATGTTGGCAATGAGGAGTCTCAGGCTAAGGAGGACCTGTGACTCTCCAAGGCCACACAGCTGGCAAGAAATGGAGCCAGAACTTCCTCCATCAGGCAGTCAGATTCCAGAGCTTTTAAACAACATGCAGCACTGAGATAAGTTCTCAGCCCACAGTAAACGGTGGTAACCACGATGTAACAAAACTGTCTGCATAGGGTATCATTGTTCCTACAAAAAAAATACACACGAACACAAACACATAAGAAAACGACCAAAACTTTATATGTACACCAAAATAGTAATGACTATTATTCCTGAATAGTGAGATTAAAGGTAACCCTTTTTATTTTGTTCTTTATACTCTTTTATGTTTCCAACTTTCTACAATAAATAATTATTCTTTCGAGTAAGAATTTTATTAATTAGCTCAGACATATTGAAATCATTATCAATCTTTCCTTATACTGTTACTACTAATAAATGTTGGGTGTGATCTTATGATGATGTAAATATATCATTGCAATGTAAACAACATGATATTTTTATTTGATCTGGTGAAGTCTAGGTTTAATGACTAGTTTAGAGTTATTACAATTGCTAAGAAGTGTTCCAGTCTGTGAGCATTTTCCCACCTGTCAATTATGTACTTGCTCTAGGGAATAAATATTATTCAATTATAATTTCAACTACCATTGGATTAGATTACAAACCAATATCCCGAAACAGTATCTACTTGTCTTGAGATTTAAGTAAGATAAATTATTTAGCATACTGCCTGGCAGAATAAACACAAGAAATATTAGTTAAGTACAGCTATAGGTATCTGAAAAGGAGTATTCAAGATATTAAGTATTTATTCTAGGAAAATGACATTTTTATTCTCTTCATATTTTTTCAATTTAATGGAACTCTGCTTAACCAATGTGTTTAACTCTCCTTATTTCCCCTATAAAACATCCTGCACTAGTTTGCTTATACGCTGCTCCCCTCTTCATCTGAGTTTTAGCTCCCACATCAATTATGTTTTCCTTAAACCTCCTTATTCTCTTCATTCCTATTGTTTTACTTACATACATTAGTTTATACCTAAAAGATGAAATATAATTAGAAAAAAGCCATTTCACTAAAAATAATTGATTAATTTAGGAAAATTAAATAAAAATGCATTTCTAAAAGAATTGCTGTTGGTTTTCGGTGTGGACAACTAAAACAGCTTTCAGAAAAAATTAAAACTTAGGAAGATTCTATATTTAAGTTGCCTAAATTCTGACTTTACTTTTTAAAAATGTCAAATAATGTCTTCTATGAACAGGAATATCTATTTTAATAAAGAAAATGTATTTTAAATATATATATATATGAAACATGTGACTAAAAATAACTGATATTATATTAAAATATTTGGTATTCTATATTTTATCTATAAAAATATCCTGGAATATATGTGCTTTTTAGTTTCCTTAAAAAATAAGTTTTCTTAAGCTAATTTTTGCAGGCAGCATGCTCATATTAAACCACTAATTTATTATATCACAAGAATTAACACCATATGACATGTACATAAAAATAATTGCAGTGAATATGGATATCAACTTAATTGAAAGAACAAAATTTAATATTACCAAATATAAGACTGACTTATTTATATTATATTAATTATATCTGACTTTCGTACATCTGATTTCATATTTTACTCACTTCCAAAGATATCATAAATTTTACAACTTAATAAATATGGAAAAATCATTCCCAATGCAATTTCATTATAAGTATAACTTTGAGAAATTATAAAATATCATGAAAGGAACTCTGTAAGCCTACACATGAAAAGTGTTTCCAAACTAGTATGTCAGTGTGTCAAATTTAAATAAATGCTGCGACATCAAATTCTAAACACAGTTCATTAGAATTCTATTTCAATTCTGAAATAATTTCTGATTGTCCATCATTTTGTGTTTGAGAGTACAATTTAGCTGAAACAGTTATTACACATCTTAGTGGTTCTCAAAAGTTATTAATTATGCAATTCAATTTTATTCTTATTTAACAGTATTTTTCTTATTTAGCAGTATTGCTCCACAGTAAATGTTATCCTGTACATAAGAAAAAATTAACATACTTATTTCTCCACCTCCCTGAGCCCCTCTCCCTTGAAAATAAACTTAAGAGTGAGTAATTATACTCAGTGTTTATGTGGAAAAATATTATAGGTAGGTTAGTTACATATAAGAATCCCTGTTATGAGTTGTGAAATGTGTGTAAATACCTTTTCGATTCTATTTCAAACAGATATCAAAATATTAGAATTCGAATTAGAAGAAAATATATATAAGGTTTTTAGGGGGAAAATGTCTCTACAAATATTAAGAAAGGAATGATCAAAACAAAAGAGCAAGTCTGTACAAATGCTGAGAACAGTGCGATAGGACCAGAGGCAATGGATCAAAATTTTGAAAACTCACTGGGCACTTTGGGAGGGTCCTACAAACCAACTCATTATTTTGAAAAATCAAGCATTTTTCTTGCCTTGTGTTTTTAAAAACTGCATCCCAGGGAAATTGGAAAGTTGACGAGAGAATGCTTCTTCATAGAAATCTTTCAGTTAATGAAGAAGACACAGTAGAACTAGAATATTACCATTGAAATGAAATTGTGGGGGTGCAATCAGCAAAATCGAGCCTGCGAAGTCCTGCGGCATTGGATCCGATTCCTTCAAGAACTACCGGGACAGAAAGAGAATCTATAAATTAAGAGCTTCGAAGGTACATCAACCAAGAAATGATTATAATGTGTGGACGTATTTGGATCCTGAATTGAACAAATTTTCTTTTAAAGTTATGAGCCAGTCAAGAAAATCTGGACATAGATTGGATATTTGATTTTGAGGAACTGTTCTCTTTTTTAAAGTGTGAAAATAGTGTTGTTTTTATGTTTTTTTGAAAAGTGCATATCTTTTAGAGATACACAAGGAAATATTCTGGATGTTTGGCATTTTCTTCAAAATAACCCATGGGTGGGGAGAGGGTGAGGGGATAATGAAAACACGATTAGCTTTGTGTTGAGAATTGCTGGAAATGGTAAGGGATACACGAGGGTTTATGATTCTATTCTCTCTACTTTTGTATATGTTTGCTATTTTCCTTGTTTAAAAAAAAAGAAAAAGAAAGAAAGAGTGAGCTGTGGCCCATATGCTAGGCTGCTTTCACACCATAAATCTAAAAGTCCTTCATATAAAGTGTGTGCGCTGAGATGCCAAAGAGTGCATTAAGATAATCTTGGCTGTAATTGGGGCCTCTGGAAATGTCAGCACATTTATCATGTTGTTTAGGCGTCACACTACTTAAAACCACAGCAAAGGATTTATCTCCTTTTGGGTTGTGTTTGGGGTCAAAAGCTTCCCCTAAAATGTTTCAAGTTTCTCTCTATTTTTATTCAGTCTTAATCAACATATGTGGCTCTTTGGTCTCTCTTACAGAAATTAATTTAACTTAAATTAATTAATGATTTATGAAATATAAAGTTACTTAGCTTATTGATGATGTTATCATTAAAAAGTTATTTGAGTAAAAGGACAACAGATAGAGCGAAATTTGCCTTCAAGAAAGCATAAAAAGAGCTACTTTTTAAAAAGCATGACAAAATAAATAAGTAAAGGTAGTGATAAGGGCCAAATGATAAAAAAAAAAAAAAAAAATGCATGTGTATTTGCCAATTTCATAGGAAAGTCACCAAACATCACATATTATGAGGATCTGCACAAAAGACTTTCTACACTGATTTTCCAATTGTTGTACATTATTGCCATGGCTATTGGCTAACTCTTCATGTTGGTAAACCTATTTCCTTTGGGTATTTAAATCATTGCTGAGACCATTAAAATTAAAAACCATTAATATGAATCATCATTATATATTAACTCATTTAATAGATGCAATGAGATTTTTCATCTACTTCTTGGGTTCCAGGCTACTCTAAGAGGCCAACCTGTAAGGAATGCATGTAGTTCCATCTGAATACAAAATCAAAAGTAACTAACCTGAGGAAAATCTCTCTTGATTATACATGATCTCTTTTTGTTCTTACAGGAATAATTTGAAATAAATATTAAGTGATATCAATTCCTTTTGAAAGTTCCTGAGTAAATAAAGTTTTTCCAGCAAATTAATGTCTTTCTCCAGGTTTATTCATCATTCAGTAAAGCAGATATCACAAGTTATTACAGGAAAGCAAAATAATTATGAAAATTTTATGTGAGGTAAGCTCATATTTGTTCAACAATCAGAGCAAAAGCATCTAGGATAGGTTGTAATTTAGAACTGAATATTGTGGTGCAGTCCATAAGAGTTCTAGAAATTCTAAGAATAATAAGAATATTAGTAAGATAGGGAAGCATTTTCACATCATTCATTTTCAAGCAAATGAGCAGCTAGTTCATAGAGTGGCTTGTGCAAATCACACTGCTTAATATGGAAAGAGAGAAAAGGGCACCGTGTTTATGAATGATAGGTACTGAATACCACCACATTGTCGGTTTACAGGGACATGGATGCATCTTACTCAGTCTAAATGTGTTTTTTCTTTGTTTAGTAAGAAACACCACAAGCTCTTTTAGCAGTGCTGGGCAAAGGGTTGACAATAAATATTTGTTGAATGAAATGAGTTTTTACAATCAAACAATATACACTTGTTGGGTATGTTGCATGCAGACTTTCACTGAAGTAAACTGTCCTTACTGAGCTAAGTCTCTCCATAGAAAACAGCTTTGTCTCAATTAATTTGTCACAGTACTGGCCTAATTATACTACGAATCCTCTCATGTGTGGCACTTCCTCTTGCAGAGGAATAATCTGATCAATATCATTGAGAACTGCCTCTTCCATTGTGTGTTTCATTTCTAGGCTTATCAGAGAAAATACAGGGGACCTAGTTAAGTTTGGATTTCACAGAGAAAAAAAAGTAATCTCTTTTAAGATAGAGATGTCTCATGCAATACTTGGAATACTATGCAATGCTTAGGACATACATACACTAAAAATATATTCTTTGTTCATCTGAAATTAACTGGGCCAAATGACATTTTTATTTGCTAAATCTGGTAACCCTATTCAGTTATTCAGGCCATGTCCATAAACGTCATTGAAACTGACAGGACCATGGAACTTTTACTGGCTTTGTATTCTGAGGAAGTAAGTCTAGCAGGTAGAGTACTATGACTGGTTCCACTCTTCTCACTCACTGTAAACATGTTTTAAATACTTTAAGCTTTTACAATATTAATGTAAGGCTAATTTTTAAAGAAAAAACACAGCAAGCTTCTCATAATGGTGTCTCTCTTTTGCCATCAAGTCATCTCTGTGTGTGCTGGAAATGACGAATAGACGACATCTCAGATTTCTTAGGGAGACATAAGCCATATTTTTAATCTCATGATCAAACTGAGAAGAAGGAAGAAAAATGTGGAGACTCCATGTGTGAAAAAGAAGAGAGATGGGGGTGGAGCTCAGTCAAGTAAACTTGTCATAGAATTAATTAAATATACTCAGTACATAGTGATGTTTTTTAAAACTTCAGAACATTCTTGACTGTAGCTAACTGAGACACAGTTCACCAATGAGCAGTTTTCTGGCCCATGCTATGAGATATTTTTGAAAGTGTACAGCCAGAAAATGATTATTCACATGCTATCAGTGGATGCTTATCCCACAAAATAGTGATTAACAGGGTTATTTTTAAGCTCTCAATCTGCAAGCATTTCTAATGTACCTCTGAAGTTTTAATGCAACTGAAACCACCACTGTTATGTAAATGTATGTATGGGAGGGAGGGTGTTTTTCTATTTTGAATTTTATTCTTGAAATTCCCTAGAATATACTGTTCTAAACTCCTTGCCTCTACTCTTAAATAGAATGCAAGTGGTCGAAACAAAACTCTGTACTTATTATGCATACTTGTACTAGATGATGACTCATTACTATGATTTGGACTTTGCCCATGATGGGTTATGGTTTGCAGTCTTCTGGAAGAGAAAATATGGAGGAAAGTGGGGGAAGAAAAAGCTTTAAGTTACCCCCTTTGCCTCCCATGCCTGTTCCATCCTTACTGCGAACATGCACACATGACATTTTCTGGAATGTTTTCTTTTTGCAGAGGACTGTGCCGTGGACACCCTGACATACTCCAGGGCATGTTCTGTGGCTCTGTCGCCTCCCTCTTTCAGCACGCTATGCAGATGTGCCGCTGGCACTTTTGCATGATTAATTTTCAAGTCTACATTTGGTCTTAAACTGTGAAAAATAGCAGCATAGTTTTAATAGCTCTGATTTTGAATAGCCATCACATGGTAAAATTTTCATTTATGTATAAAGGTATATTGCACCCAAAGCACAGATCTCTTAGAAGTGCTAACCAAAACACATGCGAAAATGTTTTAAAACCCCAGGCAAATCAAATAAAAACCCCACCTTCAGCAGAGATAAACTGATAACTGAGGCTTGTCTTTCTCAATGTACAGTATCCTCTTTGCCTCTGAGAATAAACTCAATGATGTCTGCAGTATAATAAATCTTATGGTGTATACCATTAACATAAAGTATGTATAGATTGGTTCTTTAACTCAACAAATATTTACTAAGTATTTACTATGTTTCAGGCCCATTTGTATATGCTCAGATTCATCAGGGAAGAAGATAAAACCTTCTGCTTTCATGAAGTTTAAGATCTAGCAGCCCTATATGTGTAAGAAACCCCAGGGAGCTAGCTAACTTCCCCACCAGACAGTCAACCCCTGGAGGCTGAGTCTTTTTATCTCCATCACTAAGAAAAGGTCCTAAAACAAAAGAAAAGCTCTATGTACATCTGTTTAAATTAACCTGATTATCAAGAAATAATATAATACAAATACAAACCTCCGCCTCTTTTTACCTTCTTTCTACATTTATCTTTTTGCCATTTAAATACAAAGATTTAAGATAGTAGCAGCTCACTTATTCTTTCTGGGTCTCATGCATCTTATCTATGAAAATTTCACTAGACTGCCTTCTACCAATATTTTGAAATATTATTATTCACATTCCCAATGACTCACCTCATTCCTGAAATGATATATACATGAGTCCTTTCAGCCTCTGGGAATATTAGACAACAAAATACACATGTGTCCAAGGAAGATAAATAGAAGACAGTATCAAGGCTGTAAAGGATGCTTAACACAATTAAAGTGTTTCTTTTATATAACACATAAGCATGCCTTTTGTGTAGTGTGATAACAGCAGAACTAATTTGGTAATAATCACCATCTCTAGAAACACAATTTAGAACAAATATGTTTAAATATTTTACCATCTTTCTTGAGAGAGGATAACAGAACTTTAGACCTAGGATGAATATGGGAATTGACAACGAAAATGATAAAATGAGTGTGGTAACTGTGTGCAGCCCCTATTCATACTGAGGAGAAAGTGAATATTTTCGTGAGCCTAAACATGTTTTTGGCTCCGGAAGCAGAATTCATCTAAATGAAAAACACTGGAATGGCTGGTTCCATATAACAAGTGTAATATGTCCTGGCAGGTAGCCTACAGTAACAGTGGTGGCCTGATCCAGTTACCGTGAATTTTATTAAATGAAAAGTTCTGCCTAACATATGCTTTCACCAGCCCTGCTATGTAAGGAGTGAGTCTCTTAGACAAAGACATTGTTGTTTCAGTGTTATCATTTTTGGATTATTGTCCCTGGACATAATATAAGCTGTTCTTAAACTTTAATAGGCCTTTGCAAAATATTGAATTGAGCTTTGGGGAGTTAGTTCAGTTTTGAAGAGGATAAGGTCCAAGGAGTTCATAACAATGGAGACAACCTCCATCAGGGACGAAAGAGCTAATGTCTGCAATGGAGATATTTGTTTGTAAAGTCAGAATGAAGAAAATAGAATACAGTATATAACTGAAACTGTGCATGTCAGCAAACCTAAACAAAATTTTTAAATAGTGTATCTATGCAAAATGCACCCCACAATGAAGAGTGGGTCCTCATTAAAATTATATTTATATGTAAGGAAGTACTTTTGATGCATTCATTAAATTGGGATGCTGCCTGCATATGCAGAGCTTTTATTAGCAATGCAAATAATATGAAGATATAAAAAGAAACATGCACTTTCAATGATGCAGGATGAGAACCAAGAAGCTTTGTCGATAATGAGCTAATGAGTGTGAGGAAGGAAGTTGATCCAAACTTCAGTCTTTGAAGCTTTGTAGGAATTAGCTATTCAGGTTGATAGTTTCATTGTTCACTTACTAGACAGCCATGAGAGCTTAATAATGAACCACAGAGTCTATTTATAGAATTTTTAAAACATGGTCATTCCTGAGAGCTCTGGGCTGTTTATCGCACTGCTCTCAGAGTTGACAAGGTCATGCAGAATTGCTGTGTGAAAAGAAACTGTAACCTCTAGGTCCAAATTCCCCAGGTTGAAGTGCAGGTACACTGCCATGAGAAAGTGATCAAAGAGCAGCCTGGGCATTTTATCTTCCCCAGATCCTCCAAAACCTCTGCTTTGAAGGCTTTTTTCACCTACGTGCAATTCTGCCCCCCTTCCATTAACGGGAGATTGCTCAATTATCTCAACAGCTTCTAATAGGGTTGAGTGAATTTAGCTCAGTGTTCTAAAAGGAAACCAGACTCTTACAAGTGGCTAAAATACACTTAACTAAGCCACGACCAGGTCACACATAAACTGGCTTAGAGAATTTCCTGAGATTCTTTGCGCATGCCCTGCCCCTCCACTTCCCTTCCAGCCACCTACCACACGCTGAACGTATTTTCGTTTTGTAATAATGAACATCTGTGACCCCACCTGTGCCAACATAAATACAACTAGGCAGATGATTCTGTGGGGTTATGCTAAACAATGTTTTAAACAGGTCCCAATTTCTTTCTAAGGCAGTACCAAATGTCTCCATACACTGCTTCTTGTTTATTATCTATGTGTGTGTGTGAGAGAGAGAGAGAGATGCAAAGCTAAGAAAGAGATAGAAAGATAGGTCACAACTGCAAAGACTCACCAAGAGCTAGTTAACACAGTTTTATAAATGATCTTTTTCATTAAGACTGTTTTCAATACCAAACAGGGCCTGCTTTCTCATAATAGATAGCGTCTAACAATGTTTGTGTTTCTGTCCCTGAGATGAAAGGCAGCCTGTGTGGATGGAGGACCTGCTGGAAGTGTTTTGTTCCGCACTGTTATCAGTTCGGCTCCTGGCTACAGTAAAATCCTGTTATGCTCTGGAAGTGCTGCCTCTCTGGATTTACAAACTGTACAAAAACAGCAAGAAAGGGCAACAAAAGGCTGACGCCTTCCACTGCGTCACAGACGTGAAACAATTAAGATAGGAATGCTGGCTTTTCATGATGGTTGCAAACTATTGTCTGATAATAATAGTTCCACCGGGTTTCTCTGGTTCCTTTATTCAAGGCGCATCTTTTTCTTTCTTCCCTTTCAAATTGTCTGTGCCCTTTGGTTTTTGAAGTGTTTCTCATTATCAGCATGCGGCTGGGATTGTATTCTCTTATCTAGTCTGTAAAGCATTGCCTTTAATGGGATCATTTATTTCGTTGACTTTTAATGTACTGACTGATTTAGCGCTGAGCCGGCTGGAGTCTCCCATCTGAATCAGTGTTTTCTGTCTCCTGCCTGTTCTGTTCATTTTTCTCTCCTCCTTTGCCTTTGGATTATTATTATTTCAATTTTTTCCTCTTCTATCAGATGTCTTGTCTAGTCCTGAGTTATATGTTATTGTTGTGTGTTTTAATGCAACCTCTTTTTAACCACAAAGCATTATTTATTGTCTTATACATAAATATTAATTTAGATCAGTTGTTCTCAACAGAGGCAGTTTTGCTCCCCAGGGAATGACACTTGGCAATGTCTAGTGACATAATTGGTTGTCACAACTGGGGGGTTGGGAGAGATGGGATGCTACTGGCGCCTAGGTGAGTAGAAGCCAAAGATACTGTTGAACAACTTACAACGAACAGGGCAGGTCCTCACGGCAAAGAAATGTCCAGCTCCACATGCCATTCAACAGAGTCAGGGGTCCTTCTAACTGAAAAGAGTCTATTCTACCTGAAGTAAGGATTTACTCGTAACAAACTCTTTCAATCTGTGTGTGCGTGTGTGTGTGTGTGTGTGTGTGTGTGTGTGTCTAAGCTTTTATTTAGTCTTTATTCTTGAAAGTCACTTTGTAAAACATGAAATTCTAGAATGGAAGTTTTTTTAGGGTTACACTCTAACTAATGACAAATAAACTGACAGTCTAATAGTCACTATTTGAAAGAAAGATCTTCCTTCTGGTATTTGATATCCTGCCGTGCCACTATGATGTATCTCAGTGTGGATTTCTTAACATTTATTCTCCTGGGAATTCACTGGGATTTTTGTGGGTGTGTATATTTCATCATTCCTGGAAACCTCTCAACTATAATGTCTCTAAACTTTACACTTGCTCCATTTTCTCTCTACTCTTCTTATTGAACTCCAATTAGACATATGTTGGAACTTACCAACAACTACCATAACTCTTAACCTCCCTTTCATATTTTCCATCTTTTGGGCTTCATAAATCACATTTTGGATAATTTCTACTGACTTAGATCCTAGATTACTAATTATCTCTTTAATTGCACTGGTCTGATGTTCAACTCAACCACTGAGATTTTACTGTTGGTTGTTTAATTTTTATTTCCAGAAATTCAATTTGATTTTCTTATTCAAATCTACTATACTACATTTTATAGTTCTCATTTCTTTCCGATTTTAAAGCTAGACTTCAAATTCTTTAAAAGAAAAAGAACAGCTATTATATTTTCTGTAATCACTATATTTGAAACCTATGCAGGTCTGTTTCTGTTGTTTCTTTCTTTTTGTTTTTATCCTCCTCTTTCTTGCTCATGCTGCTTTGTTTTATGTGGACTTGGTTATTTTAGAAGGATATACTCATTTTAAAAATTGGGGGACTCTAAGGATTAGATGAAGTTTCTCTTCTGAAGAGGATTTGGCTTTCCTTCTGGTGACACCATCAGTGTGAGAACTTTTTAGTTCAACTTGTAGTCTGAGGATCCTGGAAACAATCCCAAACTGGGATGCAAACCCACAGGTGTTGGTTTCTACCTTTCCTTGTCCTTTGTGCTCAAATCAGAACCAAGAGAGACTTCCCTTTAGTCCATAAGTAGTGGGGGTTCTGTAGGGGCTTACTTGAGGCCACACTTACTCTGAGTGTGTAACCTTTTGATGACAAGCTTAGTGATAAAAAGTTCTTCAATACATTTCCTACCTTGGTGAGCCTAGGACTTTGACTTTGTTCTTCTCTTTCTTCAATGCCTCCAAATACATACTCTAGCTGTGCTTAGGTGGTCTATGTTGGTGAGGCAAAAGTGGATTTGCTCCTGTGTACCTTGCTCATATTTTGGGATTTCTGCCCTCCCTATAATTTTGCCCTGGTACCTCCTCACTGATACATCTGCTATCCCATACTTTTAAAGAGACATTTTAAAAATATATTTGCTCTGCATTATGTCTGGCTCTTACAAAAGGATGTAGCCAAATAATTAACTAATATCAAGTAACTTTTAAAAATATATTTTATATGTAATGTTTAATAAATATCTATAGCTTGTCTATGATTATAATTTTAAATATTCTTGGTATAAAGTCATTGCTTGAGGTACTAAAATGTTAAGAGTTGAATGGATGATGCTTATTGTGACTTGAAGTTATGACAGTTAAATGACAAATAAAGAAAATAACTATTCACATGACTATATTATTATGTTGTCCCCAAAAAATTGTAATTTCTCACTTAATGAAAGCTGTTCATTTCAGTTAGCTTATGATATAATGATAGCAATAGCTATCACAGAGTCAGTGTTTGTCATATATCAAGAATATGTATTATCTCACTTAATCATCAAACCCTAGGACGTAAATCATTTACAGACACACAAAAAAAATGCAGAAGCAAGGAGGTTAAATTACTTGCTTAAGATCACATAACCAGAAAGTAATGAAGACTGGATTAGCACCCCTGCGAGTCTGATTTTTGACCCCATGTTCTTCAGTATATGAAATTATTTTATTTCTATGTGTTGACTTCCATAGAAACAATTTTATTAACTTATAAAAAACTGGTAGACCATGCAAACAATGACAATAACTTTTTATAACCCTAAAAAGCCTAATAAATATAAATTCATAGCTTCACTTTGCCCTGGAAGAGTACTTTGGAACAGAAACAGATTACTCTCTTCAAAATTTAATTATATGTCTAAGGAGACTATTTAAATGTTATACCATAATGAGAAAAATATATAGTAAAATCATTAAAGTAAGGAAAAATTAAATTTCACAATTTTAATATATAAATTGCTGCTTATCTAGATTTGTGTTTTATAACTGATTAGCAAACATTTTTTTTTATTGTGATTTATATGAAAATACTCAGGACTTCAATACCATTGCTTTACAAAGAAACTCTTATCAAGCAAAATTAAACTTCTCCACATAAAGAGAGAACTTTCTGAGTCATCAGTTCAATAAAATGACAGTTACATAAGGGAAGCATGGTGAATTGCTATTAATTCTAGCCAGGAAAAAATAGTGTTACACATCATGGAAAAGAAGAGCAGTTGTAACAATAGTTTTATTTTTTATTTATAAATAAAGCAATCCCCAGAGGGTTTAAATTGATTAAAAATCATGTGCGTTGTAAAAAAAAAAAAAAGATTTTTCCCCCCAAAATTTGGCATCTATGAAGAAATTTTTGATGTTTTAAGGATAAGAAAAGGGTAGAGGAAATAGAACACTTCAATCAAATTTTCCAAACCTTTTCCCAAATCCTCAAATACCAAGGTATTTGGATTAGTTCCTGCCATTTGGCTGTAAGTGAATTGGAATTGTTTTGAAATCAATTGATGTCAACAGACTCATTAATTTCCTAAGAATTGGTCAATAGTTTACTTTTCTGTTTTGAAAACATTAATAAAATTAACAAAATAAGTTGAATTGGAATCCTGTTGATTGAATTAATTGTTTATGTTTTTCTTGAAACTTTATGAGAGTAAGTAACCCAAATGCTGTCAGTCACTCTTCCCAGTTGAAATAAACTTAAATATGAATTTTAAACTTTACCTTTTTGAAAACCCTCTACAATGGTAATATTAAAATCTCTAATAAATATATTTGTTTTGCCTTTAGTCATGGAACTTTCTCTTTTGACTTCATCAACTTCTAGATGGTATGTTTATTTTTAAATCAAAATAAACACTGAAACAAAACTAGGAATAGAAAAATCAACCTTTGTTAAAAACTGTAAAGTAGTCATGTTTCATTTTAGAAAATATAGTGTCCAATGTTAATGCTTTCCTAGAAAATTAAAGAACCACAAACCTGATACATTTACTTTGAAAGACCAACAACCTCAATAGATAATTCAAATAGTCTCAATAGATGGTTTAATTGTCCTAACAGCTTTGAAATATTAAAAACATTTAGGTTTATTGTTATTGTTGTCTTGTTGTTTTTGTTTGATTTTTTAGTGACGTTATCAAAAAATTTAATTTCTAGTTAGTAACTCTAAAAAACATATCATTTTATTTTTTATTTTAGTTATGTCTCTGACAGAAAAATATAGTAATATAGTCAAATAGTCATATAGTCTTCTATTGACCACTCATCTCTACTACAGGTTACCAAGAGATATGGAGAGAAACATTCAGACAAATTCACGTGCCTTGTACTGATAAGGCTTTGGTCCTAAGACTTATGGAACAGATGGATTATACCATAAGAAGCCTCCAGGATTCTGCTCCTCCAGACGTATGGTTGCCATATAAACATCTTCAGTTCTTTCTTCCTATATTCACAACCTCAAAATTATCTACATACGATATAAAGAGACTCAGAAATAAAAATCCTAGGAGAATGACTCACAGAAAGAAATGTTTCTTTATTCCACAGCTAGAGCAGCTAGTCCAAACTACCCCCAACTAGCCTCTTTTCAATTGCTCTTGCCCTGTTCCTGCTGAGAGTCTTTTGAGATTTCCCATCATTCTCACAATGACCAAGGTCCTTGCTATTTCTCAGCCATTTTTTATTGCTTTTTCCATCTCTGTCTTTTAAAACCATTACATTTATGGCTGTCAAACATACACATTTCTATAGCTCTACATAAAGAAAAGACTAATGAGGATCAGTAGTGACTAAAATATTAAATCTCCCAGCTCAAAAAAAAGAAGCCAAGGGAAGTTGTTTTAAGGCAAGAAGAGATGAGAGACACAAGTGAAAGTTCTCTTTTAAACTTTTTGTAAGGGATAGTTTAGAAAGATAAATAGAAAACTACTAGACACTCAGAATGTAAATTAAGAGTTCGTTAAGGAATAGAAATGTGATTCTTTTTTTAAATTTCTAAAGCACTCTCTTTGTTTTCTTAAACATTGATGTGAGAAAGACACATCAATTGTTGCCTCCCACACAACCCCCACCAGGGCTGAGGACTGAACCACAACCGAGATACACACCCTTGACTGGAATCGAACCTTCAACGCTTTGGTCCGAGGGCCAACGCTTCAACCGCTGAGACAAATCAGCCAGGGCTAAAACATTCTCAATTGCCTTCATTCAGGGGTACAGAATGTTGATAATCCTGGTTATTTCATAAAGGACAATATCAAAAACCTGGCTGACAAAGAGGTACTTATAAAATGTTTGCTTGAATATCACTCCTTCTATCCAGTTCTTTCAGGATTCTAAGTTGTTACTTACACCAAGGGCATACCTGCACCTGAAGATGGCTTTTTTTCTCACCTTATCAACAGAACTCTACAGGGAGCTTGTGCATTTGCTCAAGTGAAGCACTACATTATCATGCTGCTTGAATAAAGCCACAAATGGGAAGCTCATTTTAGACCGTAGTGCTCAGAACCAAAGGCCCTTATACAACTGAACTTACTGCCTTTTCTTGAGAAAGATAACAGCCAAGCTTGAACCTGCTTTTATCTAGAAGATGATGACTAACAAAGAGATGCAGGATTTGGGGAACTTTGGAGAAGTGACAGAGAGGAAACCATTGAAAGAGTAAATACAGAATATACTTTGAGAGGTTTCATGCTAAAAAAGACCAGGGTTTAAAAAAAAAGGTAATAAGAAGACAAAGGACTGGTGGTAAGTTAGAGCAGACCTACTCACATTGTAGATGTAGTGGAAGAGGAAGTCAATGGGAAGGCATGGGTTGAAAATGCAAGAGAGCCCGGCCAGTGTGGTTCAGTGGTTGAGCATCGAACCATGCACCAGGAGGTCGCCAGTTCAATTCCTGGTCAGGGCACATGCCCAGGTTGTGGACCCCATCACCATTGGGGGGCATGCAGGAGGCAGCCAATTGATGTTCTCTCTCGTCAACGTTTGTATCTCTCTCCCTCTCTCTCCCTTCCTCTCTAAAATCAATAAAGAAAAAAAAAATTTTTTTTAATGCAAGAGAAAGGAATGTTGGGGTTCTGGACAGCGTTAACAAATGCCTCTTTCTCCATCTACATTCAGAATCAACTGTGGTATTGACATAGGGATCACAGATATGTAGATCACAATGCATTACTTTTATTAATGTTAATGCCTAGTACACAACATAGTTTTAGATGTGGGGAAATGTAGGTTTGTTGGCACAACTGTTCAACCACAGGCCTTACCCTCAAAGTCAAGTCCCAAGCTGTACAGCAGAGAGCAGAACAGACTCTGATTCCTGTGAACAGGCTGGGACTCCATTGGATGGGGCTGATCTATCATCTCAGCTGCTTTTCCCATTTCACCAATCAGATAACTCACTCTTCTTTTGAGGAAATGAGTAGAATGAGGGATGTAAAAAGAGGTCACATGGAAACAGGAAGAATAGTGACTCAGTGACCCTATATCATGAAAAACTGAAGGAAAGCAAAAGGATGAGCTTGAGGAAGACAGTCGAATTGATTTTGTATATAATTCTAAAACAGATTACGCCTAAGGATTAGGTTATGAGATTTGTTACTTGTTTGTTTTTTCACTTCTTAAAGAACTTGTTTACTTTTTTGGGACTCATCATTTATTTTGAATGATAAATAATTGACTCTAATTGTTCGATGTTATTGCAAATGAGTAAGTATAATGAGCAAAAGTGGTGAATTTATGTCTTGTTTCATATAGATAGAAAGACTGAGATCCTTATGAAAAGTTAAAATCAGTATATCTGAGTTGTTATTTCACAGCCAAATCCTTTACTAGAATTTGTAAAGATCTGTAAATGGTCTTTGATAGAAGCAATAGTTTGGTAATCGATTAAATGTGAAAATGTATTACCTGCTAACCAGAAAGATTATATATTTATATATATATACCAAGCAATTCATTTAAGATTTGTACATGTAAATGCATATGTCATACCTCAATTAATGAAAACTATTAGGAGATACTTAATGTAGAGCATATCATCTGGGAAGGCATTCTGAGGAAGAACATAATCATTACGATTAGATATAAATTCAACTCCACAATTTGAATTGATTAATATCTTCAGTCAAAGGCAATGAGTAGCAATGATATATTCTATTGCTATATTTATCTATATAGGAGCTCTTAGGTTAGCTCAAATTTTAAGTATAAAAGTGTAAGAAGATTTACTTCACTCACACTTCGTAAGAGATTATACTAAGGTGTGAGCACACTATTTATTATAGTTTAAAAAATTATAAACATGCTTCATTATGAATTGTTTTATAAATATTCACTGATTTTCTGACATGTGTAGACCTACAGTTAAGCTTAATGTAATGATATAATAAGGACTGATGTCAGGTTTATTTTATAATTAAAATAAAAGCAATTTAAAACTTACAATTAATTAAAATGTAAGATAAATATATTTTATTAACCATATTCTCATTTCATATCCTATGAGAAATAAAAAATCTATTGTAAATAAGAAGGCAATCTCTTTCTTATTTATTTATTTATTTATTTATTTAATCATTTTGCATATAAATATGTATTTATCATGGATAAACATATAAAACGTCTATCTTTTATTGAGGACTTTCACTAAAGACTCAGTTATGTGCCAGGGTATGCACAAGGTGCCAGGATACAACAATAAGGTAAAGATTATACCCTCAAGGATTCATAGTGGGAAGACAGATACAGAGATATGTAATTATAATACAATGTTGAAATTCAGTCTGAGTTATGTACTTGTGGAGAAAGTACCTATGTCTATAAAACGCAGTTCTAGCCCAAGGAAATTAACAATGGTTATGGCCACAAAAGTGAAATTCATATCAACTTTGAAAACAAAATTCAATGCTAGTTTCTATAAAATTTGTAATTTATGCTAATTAAAGTTTAAATGTCTTATATTTTAAATTGGCCATTATATCATTCACTGCAGAGTCTTTATATTTGTCTGTATTTATCTGTGTGTATAAGGCAAAACAATCCAAATAAAAGAAATAAGACAGTTAATATGTTTTTGTCAAATGTTTTCTCTCTCAAAGTTCCCAAATAATTGCCTGGTAATGATTTCAGGCTTGAGGGGCCTCTTTGTAGAATGGCAGTGGGCATGACAATGACCCACAGTTGTGTGAGGGCTTGACAGCTCTCGGATACACTTACTCTCAGACACAAACCAGACACTCCACCATCTGCTTCGCTTCACACTGCTCACTCACTTTTTAGGTTAGATAACATCCACAGAAACTATAAACAGATCATATATTACATGATAATTATCCTTCCTCAAAGATATCAGAAAAGAAATCCATTATTTCACTTACTCCCGAGCATTTGAAATGCAAAAGATAAGCAATATGTGTCCAACTGAGAAATAAATATTAGAACACAAATTTTGAACATTCGTTTATGAAATCTAGGAAAAATTCTCATACAACAATTTTCCTGAAAGTGTTTCTTGTTTGTAACACAATATTAAACAAGCCTAAAATCAGCAAAGATAAATACATTTTTAAAAATGTATTAGACTAACCCACAGACATTGTGGGAAAAGTCAGATTATATAGCACATTAGAAGTGCTTCTGCTGTGTCCTGATATTGGTTCCTGTGATTGCAATGTGATATATTATCTCAAAATGTGATTTTTATGATGAAAATATAGAGAAAACACATTAATGGTCTATTTGCCATAAATAATATTTCAAGAAGAAAGATGCCCTCAACCATACAACCCTCAGAGTAAATGTTTGAGGTTTTACAGTCTGTCCATTTAGGGATGATTTTGAGATAACTAGGGTGATTTGCCACCTTATCATATGTTATTTCCCTACTCATTCTAACTTCAAAGATGTCTTGGACCTTTATTATAGATCACACAATGAAAGGCAGTGTTTATAGAACAATATTGCCACACCTCCTCTTTTAAAAAGAAGTCTTCAATTTTCTCTCTCCTACCCTTTGTAGGGGCATTTCTACCCACAATCATACAGGTACAGTAACAAGATCTTGTAACAAAAATTACTAAGAGTGAGTTCCTCATTTGGCTCTGACAATTTTAAGGACACCTACTATGCTTTATTCAATGTCTAGTCTCCCAGCCTAACAGAGAACTTGGGACTTAATAAGTTTATTGAAAATAATTCATAGACTAATTATTAGGACATGAGTGTGTTGACCATAACCATAATTAGGAGTTCAGAATCCCCTGGAAGAAACTTATTTATAATCATATGACATAGTGAGCTCCTACATTACATGGAAAAATAAAAACAATCCCTGCATATTCCACACATTCCTCTCCAGGTACAACTCAATGGCTTTAACTTTCTTTATAGTCAAATTTCGGAAAAATTTGTCTATAATTTCTGTATGGAGTATAGCACCTTGGTTTTTCCTCCTCCCTGGCCATTTTTTATCAGTCTCTTTCAAAACCATCCTATCTTCCTGATTATTTAACTCATAGCCCAGATCTAAATCCTCTTTTCTTTTCACTCTAAACTCTCTGTGTTGTCAATTGTACCCATGTTGAAATCTTTAACAATAACCTTGACAAGTAACTTATAAGTTAATAGCTCTAGTTCTATGCACTCAACCGCTTACTTAATATCTCACAAACACATAAACAAACTTGATCTCATTATTTGTTTATTTTCTAATGTTCCAGTGTTTCCTAGCTCACCATTACTCAGCCAACAATGAAACACAGAAGACTAAGAGTTATTCTGTTTAATATATAAAAGGGTGAATTGATAGCATGAGGTTCCTGAGAAGTTGTAAAAGGATAGGATTGCAACCATAGAGTAAAATTGGCCTTAATTAGCAGGTGTGGAAAATTCTTTTATTATAGTAAGAGTCATGTTTGATATCAGAAAAATGAAAAAGTCTCCTTCTAGTAGCTTTTATTTTCACTGAAAATTAGAACATAAAGTGTCCTACTAAAAGTCAAGAGAAAAACAGTTTGGTTGAAATGTTGATGAGAGACCACAGAAACATGGTGGAAATGCCAAGTAAATTTCGAGGGCCCTGTTGAATCTGCAGATGATTAATTTATAATGAAACCAATATTTCTTGTGGTTGCAAATTTCTCCATCAGAGATCAGATCCTTAGTTATGGTGTGTGTTGGGAGGAGTAGGGAGGGTAGAAGAAGAGGGGACAGGTGTAGGTTCACAATCTCTACCATGATTCCAAATTCCAAAATATCCTGAAAACCATTCTTTTTCAAATTCTTTTTCTGAAAAACGATGATCTGAGATGAAATCATTCATAGTTTCTGTTTAGTCAAGCTAGAGTAAATATAATACGTTTCTCTATGTAACTTTATTATGTTAGATTATGAAGTGCTGTCTTAGACTGTTAGAGATGTCATTTTTTTAAAATCTGAATTCTGATTCCATGATTAGCTCAATGAGTTCTGTTAAGAGGTTGTAGACTAAGCACAAGCTTTTATTTAGGTTTGGAATTTTGTCCAAAAGCTTACTATTTCACAAGTTTTGGCAACCCAGACTCAAGAAGGATGCTGTATGTGTGCTAAAAATTAAAATGCAAATTAAGTTGTGTATGTAAGTCCTATCTACTATTAATTTTATGAGAAATAAAACAATCTTCTGATACATATCCAAAAGTAGTGTGACCAAAATTTGATTGGAAATGTTTTCAAGTGCCAATTTGGCTCAGTCAAATTAAATGATTCAAGGTGGCTCTAAAGTTCTCTTTTGTGCTATTATTGAGAATTGATTAAAATAATGAGCATTTATCTTTCATCACTTAACTGTTCACCTAATGTTTTGATTACTATTTCTGTATGCAATAACAGTGGCTTGAAATAGCCACATGTATTTTATTACTTTTCAAGGTTTTTCTGGGTCAGGATAAAGGTTCAGCTGGGTGTTTCTGGCTTGGGGTCTCTCATTATACTCACTCAGCTGGAGCTGGAGTAGTGAGGCCTAGAGCAGCTGGAGTCTGGTTGCAAGCCTCTTTCTATGTGGTCTCAGGCCTCTCCTTTTCCATATGGTCTCTCAGTATGGACTGCTTGGGCTCCCTCACAGCATGGAAGCCCAAGGCTCTTTCTCGAGCAAGAGTTCCAACAAGCAAAGTGACAGTAATTTTTCATGAAGTAGCCTCAGAAATCACAAAGCATCATTTCTACCACCTTCTAGTTGATACAAGCAAGTCATAAACCTGAGTAGTTAAAGGGGGAGGAAAATAATGTTCAGGGAGATAGTGTGCCACATTTAATTCCTGTTCAACATCTAAACATAGGTCCTAATATCCACCATGTATCTAAACCCAGGATATCTATTTAAAGACACATTACTTCATAATTCAGCAGCTTTTGATACAGTTGTAAAATCCCTCCTTTTTGAAGTATTCATCCTTTGGTTTTTAAGACACCATACTTGTCCTCTTTCTCTGTTCATTTCTTTTTTCTTTGTCAACTTATTCTCCTCTAGTGGACTTTACATGTTGGAGTTTCCCATTGGAACCCAGTCCTTCTTCTCTTCTCACACCAAAGTCTCATCCTTGGCATTTAGTTTCCTGTGGCTGCTGTAACACTACTGACTTGACAGTTTAAAATAAGAAATTTAGTCTCTCACAGTTCTGGGGGCCAGAAGTCTGCAATTAAGGTATTAGTAGAGCTGTGCTCCCTCCAGAAGCTCTAGGGGAGATTCTGTTCTTAGTATACTCCAGTTTCTGGTGACCATTGGTGTTCCTTGGCTTCGGGCTGCATTAAGCCCCAAGTCTCTGCCTCTATCTTCATGACTGTCTCCTCTTCTCGCTGTGTCTCTTATAAGAATGCCTGTCACTGGATTTAGGGCCCACCTGAATAATACAGGATGATCTTCTTACTTCAAGATCTTTAACATAATTATATCTACAAAGACTCTTTTTCCAAATAAGATAATATTTACAGGTTTTGGAGAGAAGGAAATTGACTTTGGTGGGGGCAGTTAGGGGGCACCTGTCAGCCCAAACTATTCTGTGGATTCAATTGCCATCTACTTATTTATTTTTTTAAATATGTTTTTATTGATTTTTTTTTTTTAGAGAGAGATAGAAACATCGATGTGAGAGAGAAACATCGATGGACTGCCTCCTACATGCCCCCTACTGGGAACTGAGCCTGCAACTCAGGCATGTGCCCTGACTGGGAATTGAACTGGGACCTCTCAGTCCATAGGACAATGCTCAATCCACTGAGCCACACCAGCCAGGCAAATTGCCATCTGTTTAAAAACTCACATCCACAAGACTCCTGGGCATTTTTTTCTGGGGGTATATATATATATATAATGTGTGTGTGTGTGTGTGTGTGTGTGTGTGTGTGTGTGTGTGTGTAATTGCTTGCTTACATCTTGTTTGGATATCAGAAAAGTCCCTAAAACTCAACTTGTTCAAAACTGAACTCAATATAGGTTCTTCTAAATCGGTTCCCCCTCCAGTATTTTTCACCTCAAAAATGGCATCACGACTCATCCAGTTAAATATGTGTTCAAGGATGTTAATTGTTTCATCCACAGACTGCAAAAATAAAAAGATATCTTACCTCTAATACTTCTTAAATATCTCATCAATATCCTAAAGTCTAACCATTCCCATTGCCATCACTCTACCAGAACATGGCCATCCACAAAGGGTAAAGGAGAACTCTGCAACTTCAGAGATGAACTTGTCCATGTCAGAGTCTGGTGTCATCATCACAACCCACTCTCTACATCCAATTGAAAGGTAAGTCTAGCTTCTACCACCTCATAATATATCTCAAGTCTTTCCATTTCCATTGGTTTCCACTGTTCTAGTGAAAGTCACATTATTTTTCACCTGGACAGACCCAGTGGCCTCAAACTGGTCTCGCAAAATCCACTGCCATTGGCCTCTAAGCCATTCTCCAATTTGCCACCAGAACAAGCTCACAAAACACACACCTGATCCTGTCATCCCACTGCTTAAAACCTTCTACCTTTTCAATGATCTTATAAAAAAAAGTGCCAAATCCATAACATGGCCTTTCAGGAAGTGGCCACTGTCTACCTTTCCAGGCTTCCAGTATGACCCAACTTGCTCTCTGCACTTGACCACGACTGCCTTCTTTTGGGTGGGCCTCTACACATCAAGTTTCCTTTGTTTAGAATGACTACTTCCTCCAGTTCTTCACTCTTACTCATCTGCAAAGAGTTATCCTTAATGTCTTTTTCTCAGGATAACTTTAAATTATAGGCCTAAATTTATCTCTCCATTTTAGACTTGCATTGTATTACATACTTCTTTACCCCACAAATGAAATTTTGATCATAGATCACTGCACTTCAGGAAATTGGAATCTACTTATTTTAAGATACATTATTTAGAAAAAATATGTCCAATTAAATCACAGCATTTGCATTTGTATCACTTGGAATTTTAATTTTATAGTTATTAAAAGAGCCCTTTTAGCCTTACCTACACCTATATCTTCATAATATCCCACTCTTTTGAAAAAATAAAAAAAGAACAAAGACATTCATTAAAGCATTTATAAAACACCTTCATATTCTACACAGAGTCCAAATAATCTGAAATACTTTTCAAATCAGAGTGGTGGTTGTCTATATATGCCGACACAATAACATTTTCTGTGTCAACAGGAATGTTGATGGTCCTGTGTTTCTCAAAATAAGTGTTCCACTCTTTCTCTTCCGAGCTTCTGTCACCCATTCTAGAATCTTTTACATCTATGTATACATAATTAATTACAACTACTGTGTCACAGCAACTGGCAGTCCATTCGTGATTTATAATGCATTGCAGTTTCAAAGATGTTAAAACAGAAGAATTATATCCATCTTAGAATCAAGCAATTTGGTAAATATTTAGATAGCTTCTTGATTAATATCTTTTTCAAGTGCTAGATTTTTACATCCCTAGAAGCAGGTCTCATACACTTAGACTCTTCATTCTATTCCTGTAGATAGGATTTAGGCTCAACCTTTCTCACTGGGAATACTATAGTAATATGTATCTGAAAGGCCTCCTTCCAGAGCAATCTCCTGTTGTGGAGTTTCTGATTACATACCTGTTTGGCCACCAGGTACAAGAAACCGGCAAACACCTCCCAGTGCTTACCAGGAGTCAGAGATGATCAAAGGGAAACTTTTTTCATCTGTACCATACCCAGCAAGTCAAAAAGCTGCCTGAGTCTGTCACTGTACCACATGTGAAGTTTGTTTCCATGAAATTGCACAAATGTGCTATTTCACCTCATCTCTGGCCATAGTACCAAAAGCAGCACCTGTATCTCCTTTAACGTGCAGCATTCTGTCCCCTCTGGGTCCAAATATTTGTTGCTTCCTGTGCTGAATACCCCTTCCTCCCTAATCATTCTTCCAAATGTTTTCACCTCTTACACTACCTTGTCAAACCAACAGTATGTTTAATTGTTTGTACCTCTCCTTACGTACATAAGGACAAGAATCTAGCCCCAGAGGTTAAGACAGGACCTAGTGATGAGTGCTGGGCTGATGATAGGAGAAGAGCTCTCCAAAATCCTGTTATCAAAACTTAGCCCAAGGTCATAATTAGTCAGCTGTGAAAAAATGCTCACATTTTTCCCTATAACACAGGGGCCACAGACTGAGACAGCAAGAGCCAAACTCTGGAAAGGAGGGTTGTGAAAGCTGGAAGCCAATGAAGGATATGATAAATACTAAGACAAAAGAAGAAATCTGAGGTAATTTAGTTTTGAAAATACTAGAACTGAGTATAGGACCTCTAGCAGCCGGTGCTGGTACTTATTGTGTATATTAGTCTACTCAAGCTGCTATAACAAAATACTATAAACTGGGTGGCTTATAAGCAATAGAAGTTTATTTCTCACAGTTATGAAGTCTAGAAGTCCTAGATCAGGGTGCCAGCATGGTTGGGTTCTGGTGAGAGCCCTCTTTGAGGTTTTTCACACAGTGGAAAGAAAAGCTAGCTTGCTCCCTGGCCTCTTCTTATCACTAATCCCATTCATTAAGGCTCAACCCTCATGACCTATCTACCTCTCGCACACCTCACCTTCAAATACTAGCACCTTGGGGATTAGGGTTTCAACATATGCATTTTAGGGTTATAAGCATTCAATGCATTGCATTAGGCAGTTATTGTTTGTTGAATAAATAAAATTTGAAATTCTATCATTTAGCATGAGAAGATTTAGATAATAAAAAGAAAACAATAAAGACAATGTTTTATGTTAGAGTAAAGGTGTTGTAATGGCTTGAATAGTGTGCCCCAAAAAGTCATGTCCAACTGAAATCTCAAAATGTGACCTTAGTTAGAAATAGAGTCTCCACAAATATAATTAGTTAAGGGTCTCATGATGAAACCTTCCTGGTTTTAGGATGGGGCCTAAATCCAATGACTGATGTCTTTATGGGAAGAGCAGGCACAGGAAAGTACACAGAGATTAGTTATGCTGCCACAAGCCAAGAAACACTGGAAGGCACTGAAGCTGGAAGGAGCAGGCTCCCCTAGGGCAAGGCCTCGTCAACACCTTGACTTCAGACTTCAGTCTCCAAAACTGTAATAGAATAAATTTATGTTTTTTAAATTTTGAAGCTTGTGGTAATTTGTTATAGCAGCACTAAGAAACTAATATAGATATTTTTAATTTTCTCCTAATTTAATCCTCCAAGCCACCCTAAGGAGTAAGTGCTACTATCCCTAATTTTCAAACATGGAGGCAAACTCAGAGAAATTAGGTAAGTTGCTGAGGGCCACCCAGCTGATAAGTGACAGAAATGAGATTGAACCCATGTCTTTTAATTCTAAAGTCCTATCTTCTGCCTGGACAGTGTGGCTCGGTAGATTGAGCGTGGTCCTATGGACTGAGAGGTCCCGTATCGATCCCCAGTAGGGGGCATGCAGGAGCAGCCAATTGATGTTTCTCTTTCACATCAATGTTTCTATCTCTCTCTCCCTTCATCTCTCTCTAAACAAATCAATAAAGATATATTTTTAAAAATAAATAATAAAGTCCTATCTTCTTTTTATAACATTATATAGTATTTAAGAAAAATAGTGTATATAACATAAAAGAAATATTTCCTTTTTATTGTAACAATAAATAAAGACCTTAAAATATTAAATGTCTATTATATAGAAATTGTTTATCTGTAGAATATTTTGTTCTAAACAAAGCAAAATAAATACAGCATCACCACACACACTCTTACACAATAATTCTGTGCCCTCTTTATGCCATATTAGATGTTAAAAGCTTATTTTAACCCTATGTATGAGATACTGCTTATGGTTCCCATTTTATACATGATGAGACTGAGACTTAGAAGTCACACAGAATTATGTCCTCACAAATACATCTGCATAATCACTGAACTTGTGAATATAATATTTTAGTCGGCAAAAATGTATGTGGTTTAAGTTAAAGGTCTTGAAATGAGGAGATGATCCTGAATTATCTGGCCTTTACAAAGGAATGAAAGAGGAAGGAAAGTTTGAGAAGATGTGATGACAGAGCAAAGGTCAAAAAGAAAGAAATTTGAAGATGCTATGCAGCTGACTTTGAAGATGGAGGATGAGGCCATGAGCCAAGGAATGTAGGCAGTCTCTAGAGGCTAGAAAAGGCAAGGGAATCCATTCTCCCTACAGTCTCCAGGAGGAATGCAGCCCTGCCAACACCTTGATTTTAGGACTTCTGACCTCCAGAACTGTAAGATAATAAATTTGTGTTGTTCTAAATTACTAAGTTTGTAGTCATTTGTTTTAGCAACAATAGAAAATGAATACAGCAAATTTAAGAACTTTTCTCAATAACCTTCATATGGAGGGTATACCTAGAACCCAGGTCTCTCTGATACTAAGCTTCTTATATTAGTGGTGAGAAAATCACATCCAGAAAAAAAAAAAAATCTGTTCAAAGAAAAGGGAATTGCCTCAGTTTACTCAACTGGTATTATACATTTTCTACATGCACAATAAGGGTGAAAAATTTGCCAAATAAATATTTGTGAATAATAAACTACCACCTGTTACCAAAGGCAGATAGAAGAAAAAAAAAATTCATCAAACTTTATTAAGTTTAAATTCTGGACAGATGTATATTATTTTCTTATGGACTGAAATTTGATCACTATCCATGATTCTTCAGTGTCTTCTCTTATAGTAGGCTTATTTCCAAAAGCAGTTTTGGAAATTACAAAATTACAGTCTTCCAACTCTGTATGACTTGTCACAGAGTATATTTTTTTGTATTTACATTAAAAAGACAAAAGTTGACTCAAACTCTGTTAGCTCATGGTTAGCCTCAAATAACACAAACTTAAGAATTATTTTTTCCACTAATTTTTGCTTTACAATCATTGTTTTATCTTTATTGTTAACTTCTGGGGGGAAAAAAAGTGTTCAATTCATAATTTATTTCTGAATTAAATGCTGTATTTTCAAGGAGATGTTAAAAACTTCAACAAAAAGACATTTGGATATGTAAGCACATTTTTTTATTAAAAAGGACATTCACCTTATTTTGACTTAATTATACATACAATACAAAAATGTGCATTACTTTTTTATAGGCAATGACTTTCTACAATGCATGAGAGCACATACTGTCTCAGATCTTACAGGGTAAATAGAATTCATAGCCCCATCTTCTAGGAGTTTGGTTAGGAAATCAGAATATATACTCAAGATATGGCTAATAGGTAAATCTCTTAATCTAAAAAATCCCTAAATGCCCTCTACTCCCCCTATTAGCCATTCTCCACATTGCAATCAGAACAAGCGTCATGACAGATAGCAATTTTATTTTCCTTCTCTTTTTTGGAAAGGTTTGGTAAGGCCATGCTGAGTAATTGGGCAATATATTTAACCTCGTTCAGTGAGCATGCGTTTCTCACCTGCAGGGTCAATATAATAATATAGACCTAGCCTGTTCTCCACACCTACCTGTGCTTCAGTTTTCTCATATGTGGGGAAAGTCATTTTCAAAATCAAGTTAAGCAACTGAGTTGTGGCAGGAGACTCACTTGTAGGATTTATAACAGCTTTCAAGTCGGGTCTTTGTAATGTGAATTTTAGCCATGCAAACACTCTTAGTTCTCAATATCAAGTTCAAGGCTGTGCTCAAGAAGGAAAATGTTGGGGGAAAAAAGAAGAAAAAGGTTGTTAGAACTCTTAGCCTCTGCACCCCAGATATGCTCGATGTACTAAATTATGCTCTGGTCATGCATAGAAAAGCAGTTACACGCCAGTGTGCAACATTCAAGGTCCTCACTTGATCATGGGTCGCTAGGATGAATTAGAATTAGAGCTAAAATAGTTCATGCTTCAAACATATAGCAGGGGTGTACTTGTTTTTCTTTATTTTAAATAACACCACAAACAGTCAAGCTTCTTAGCTAATTCCAGGAGTAAATCATTTTAAGCTTAATTGAAAGTGGACTGGTTTAACAACAACAAAAGCTTCCCTTTTGTTGGGATTCAAAAGGGAAGGCATCTTATCAGTTATTTCTAATTCAAGTATCTTCTCCTCACCCCACCCAGCTTTCCTACCCCTTGATCCTCTACTGTTTAATTCAAAGCAGGAAATTTTCTCAACAATAGCAGGAACTATTTAGAAATCAGAAGATTTATCCAATAACTGAGAAGTTGCAAAATAACTCCTTTTCTGAGTTAGCATTTGGACTTGTTTTTCCATCATTGGCTAGAAACAGTGAGTGCCCCTTAACTACCTCCAAATCTGTCTTTCTGAAGAGAGATAAGCTGTGCTCTGGACTAAAAGATGAGCTATCACTACTGTTGTGAATAATAAGCTAGACACTCTGGCAGTTTTTCCTTGACAGAGCTTCTTCTTTCCCTCCTATAAATTCAAACAGACACATTGGGCTTGCTATGATAGACATGAACGTTCATTAGGCAGAGTGGAAGGGCCTAATGCTAGACTCTGCTAGACATAATGTGTTTTGACCTTTTGACCTTAAACACAGGCAGTCTTGGAGACAGGGAAGAAAAGCTCTTGGCAAATCATCTATAATAGCTTATTTAGGGATATGTCTAATTTTGGATGTGTTTTTTGCTGTATTTATTTACTTGGCAAGTCTTTGAATTCCATAAACGCAGAAGCCAGCCAGTCTGCCAGCACGTTTTACTTGACGGATTGTCTGTCTAGTGTACAACACTCTGAATATCAGCATTTTTGTGAGGTTGGGCAGAAGATAAAAAGATCTAGATTTAGTAGTCATTGTTGCATTGTTACATGAACAAGTGGTGCCAATCTCTAAAGATATAAATAGTAAAGGAATTGAGGCCAGAGAGGCAGGGGTGAAGAGTTGTCTAAACTGAAACTATTTACACAATGGAATAAATCACTTGGAAACAGGTCAAGGTGAAGTCAGAGTCCTTAAAACAATTGTTTGTACCTTATCAAAAAGGTTTTCCATCTCTTTCTATCAGTCAACCTCCCCATAAAAACCATTAAGATTTAAGAAAAATTCCACTCCTGGCAGTGGCTTCTATTAGCTAAGTCTGAGGTTTCCCTAATAGTCTATAATTCTAGAAATATCAACTAGAAAGTAGTGATGCTTGGATAATGGTATTTTGGCAGGGTATAAATTTGTTTGGATCTTCCAAGTATTTCTCTTTGTCCTGTACCTATTTTGGCTATGTGGGAGATTTTTATTGAAAATGTCATATTTTTGTTAGTGTTATTATAATAATTTCTTACCTATAGTTGTAATCAACTCCTAATTTTGAGAGGATTTCATACTATAAATAGAGAAACATAAGCCTGGATTCCTATAGGATATCAAATGCAAATGTGGACTCTAGATCAATTAAAGACTTAAATGGGAATGGAAAACAGTAAAGTTTATGGAGAAAATGTAATAGACTATATTTGAGGGAGGATCTTGAAAAATATATTTAAAAATACCCAAAATACCAATGTAAGGCAAAAAATAAATTTTTATTACAATAAAATAAAGATTTCTCATCAATGAATCATAGCATAAGCAAAGTTAAGAGACAGATGGCAAAATGGCAGATTATATTTGAAATTTCTTTAAAAATAGTTAGGTATTAGGATTATAAATATTATATATAATAAAATTCTATAAAAGCCAGCAAAGAAATAGATAAAGACGTCTCTGAAAAGAATAAAGCAAAAATTATGAACAGACTAGTTTTAGAAGAAACTAAAAAATATATAAAGAGATACTCAAAATTATTAGATCATAGTAATGAAACAAATTTAAATTAAAACAAGATTTCACTTTGAATTTTTTAGACAAAGACTAGAAAGCTAAATAATGCCATGTATTAATGAGAATTCTGGGATTTAGGAGCTCTGGTGAATAGCGTCATCTTGATGAACAAAACTCCTTCTCCATAGAACAGAAGGGTTATAGTCTTCATAACACCACAAATCTACTCCTGGGTATGTGGCTCAAAGACATTCTCATACAGGTTGTTATGGGTCATGCTGTGGTGTTCACTGCAGTGGTAGAATTCGGAGGCAACTAATGAGTTTACCACTGGGAGAATGGTCAGGTAAAAATAGGATGAGTGGACACCATACAATACCATGCAGTGGTAACATTTTCACCTATTTTCAATTATTTTTTTCAGAATTAAAATCCTGTAGATAATTTTCTTTTAATCACCCTAACTTTCCTATCACCTGTCTCCCTCTACATATCTGTCTGAGATACCAAGCACTACGATTTTGCTCTGTATCCTTACAGTTCTTTTTGTGTACTTAGACTTAAACTTACATAAATATTACACATATCCAATACACACTACTGCTCAACAGGTAAGATTTTTTAGAAAATATGCAAAAATATTATCATAATATGGTATCATTCTACACCTTCTTATTTTCACTCAATTTAAAAAAACTGTATTAATTAATCATTTTAAATACATTTTACATTGTATAAAACTAAAGAAGTAAAAAATGATATATAGTAAGATGTACATCTTCCTTTTCTGAATCCCCATCACTCAGTTTTTCCCTGAATCCTTTATTTAACTACCATTTACAGTTTTGGAGACACTCTCCACAAAAACACATATGCATGTATGACCTTCCTGTTATGTCCCCTGTATGTTAAAGTTTAAAACCACCTCATTGAACATTAATAGTTATTTCTCACCCAAACCTATTTGCTTTTTTTTCTTACTCTTCCTTTTCAAGCTAGTACATTATTATACATATAGCAACAGCACTGAATTTATTTTTTATTTTATTTGCTTTGACTTTTCTAGGGCTCTGGAATATTTTATAATTAACTTTACAGATATGTTCTAAAAGACATGTCAAGAGAGCTCGTGTATAACCTACTCTAACCTTTTGTTCTTCTATTTGAACAAAGATCACTTTTTAAAATTATATTGGAAGCTAATGTTGAAAGTTCTTTTTCCTTGACAGAGCTTCTTCTTACATTTATACATCCTCAATAATTTTCATATGTTCCATTAATCAAACATGGCAGTACAATTGCATTTTTCACTTCATAAGTAAAATCCAGATATCTAGACAACCTCAACTTTTAAGTGGTCTTGCGCAAAGAGGCGTCCATATGTTTCACATGTCCTGTGAGTTGGAATCATGTCCAGGCAGATGAGGCCAGTGGAGTGTGAGGGAATCCTGGGAAGCTGCTAGCTGGAGATTGTAGTATTATGTGGAAACCTGAAGATAAGCTGCCCTACACCTCCTTGGGTTTTACTGTATTCTCCCATTAAACTTAAGCCTGTAATCATGAAAAGGGGGGGGGGGGACACTATATATTCTGCATAGAAAATTAGGCTACTAATTTTAGTACACACTTGCCTGGTGAAACCTTACGACTGACGGCCATAATTCAGAAAAGTAACACCATAAGGAGTTCTTTGTTTTGCCAGCCCAAGGGCTGTGAGGAAAGGGAGGGAGGGAGAGAGAAAAGAGAGAGAGAGATAGTTTCTCCTTTCTTTGAGAATCTTCACGAATTCAAATTAAATTCCCCAACCTCACTCTGAGGGCATAAGTCAACTAGATTATTCAAGTTCATTGCCATAGTGAAAATTATAACACCAGTGTGGTTTCAATGTCCTGATCCTCTTTCCTGTCCCCACCTCTCACAAGTCCTCAAGCACCTTTAAATTGAGCTTGCCTTTCTAGCAGGTAAATCACTGGGCTAGCTCTCATTTTCGAGTTCAGGATGGAATTGGTTCCCATCCTGTCTGGAACTGCAATCGGTTTTCATTATCTATGGTCCCCTTTTGTTCACCTTTTGACTCCATCTAGACTGATGCCTACATTCCTTTTTCCATGCATCTTCCTCAGTGACTAGATAGCTTATCTAAGTTGTTTATCTTGGTTCTGTTTCTGTCAATCTCCTGACTTTTATCCTGGATTACTTATCTTTTGGGTTTCTTTTTTTTTTAGGACCTCTGTGACTGCCTTTTATAATGTTCACAGTTTGTATAAGCTCCAATTTTTACTTGTCAGCATGGTTGGACCCAAAAATTTCTTTCATTGGCGTTGAATACAATTACTCACTTAGTTCTCCTCCCTCAACTTCTGCTTTTACAAAAGGGTATTCTTTCAGACTGCTTTGATATCATGACACCTTTCTGCCTTTGTCTGAAATTTTCATCCTCCCTTCTAGCTCCATTCTGGCTCTCTATACTGGTCCCTGGGTTAGCACCAGCAGTGCTATTTCCCCAGAGGTCTCTATTGTACTCATGTTATTTCCTTTTTTTTTTTTTTTTTTTTTGCAATTTTTATTAATTTATTTTTGTTACAGATGTTTCTCCTTTTTCTCCCACTTTATTTCCTTATAAAGCTTATTTACACCATACTGTGTCTCAACTCTGTTTACTCTTATACCAATATCTGAGAAGATATATCTTGAAATGAGTAGGAAACATATGCTATGTTTCCTATGTCTCCTCAAGAAGCCAAATTCTAGAACTCAATCATCTATAGGAATAAAGTAATTTCCTTTTTTTTTTTTTACACCATGATATTAGAAAACCAAAATAAAAATCAAGACGCAAAAAAATAAAGTAAAATTGCAATCAGGCCCCCAGCTGTCATAAGTAGAATTATTGCCCACACCCCCAAAAATATATGTTGATGTCCAAATCCCCAGTACTTCAGAATGTGACCTTATTTGGAAATAAGGTTTTTGCAGATGCAATTAGTTAAGATGAGGTTATATCATTAATTAAATTATTAAATTATTTAAATTTACCCATGTCATAAGAAGATGACCACGTAATGACAGACACAGAGAAAATTCCATGTGAAGATGGGGAAAAGATTGGAGTAGATGAGCTAAGGAAGGCCAAACGATTGTTGGCAGTCACCAGAAGCCAGAAGAGAAGCATGGAACAGATCCCCCTTCGGAATCCTCAGGAGGTAACAACCTTGCCAACACATTGATATTGTATTTCTGGCCTTCAGAGCTATTAGACAATACATTTCTGTTGTTCAAGCTATTCGGTTTGTGGTACATCGTTATGACAGCTGGAAGAAACTAATACACCATTTGTGGTTGATGTGAAAGACAAATAGGTAGAGATAGTGCTATTGAATTAATAGATTATTCAATTATTTACATAGAGAATAAGGCTGTTAACAACATGATGGTTGAGTTCTAATTCATATATATATATATTTCTTTGTAGTCCACTTCCAATAAATTGCCATCATTTAGAAAGATCAAATAATATTTTCCTCTACAAAACATAATTTTTCTACATAAAATATAAGTATTAGATTATTCATATAACAGTAAAATAGTACAAGAAAGAATGTATTTTATTATGGTTAAATGATCAACTTTTTAAATTGAATTTGTACTATAACCAGTTTGTTACTTGTAAAAAAAGAAATGCTTAATCAATTAGTAGTTTAGGTGTTTTAGTCTCTTAAATGTACTTAGAATATATATATATATATATATATATATATATATATATATGCTTTGAAAATGTAGATATTTAAATAATATTAATTCTTAGTCTGAATTAATCCTCACAGCCTTCATTTTTATTATGAATTTACTGCAGAATTAAAAAAATAATCTGTGACCTTACATGCAAAATTATGTGATGATTACTCATTTCTCCTTTTCTGCACCCTGTTCTGAGAATGGGCCTTTAGTGAAAGTAGTGCAGTAGCCGACATTCCTTGAAGACTTACTATGTACCCATCACAGAGCTAAAGCATTGATCATTGTCACATTAAACAGGAAACTCAAAAGGTTCGAAGACATAGGCACCAATTGTTCCAGAGATTTACACATAGCTACCAAATCACCATTTCCATTCAACAGTGAATTGGAGGCCACTTCAAACAACACAATTGATACCAGACTAATTTTTTTAATACTCCAATGTAGTTTTATGACGAAGAATACCAGACAGTTTGTTATTCCAAGGTAGGGTTTGTCTTGCTTTACAGACATAGCCTGAATTTAGTACACCAACTGTGAGGCTTGGAATTCTCCTCCTGACCACTAAACTCATTTTGCAATGTGCAATTGCCAATAGCTGGCAGTCACATGGTTTTGAATTGATATTCAAAAACATTTTTCAATGTAGGCCAAAAATCATTAAATATAAGAAACATGTTTATTCATTTTCCTTCTCTCCAGAAGAACTTGAAGAATTCTTCATAAGGTGACAGCAGGGAATCAAATGAAGTCCAAATCACAATTTTGTTTTCTTTTTTTTTTTAATATTTGCAAATGCTCACTTATATTGCTTTTCAGATTCATTTCTTTATTTTAAAATTGACACAAGTTCTAAGAAACAAAATATCCTACAGTTCACTTCACAAGTACATGCCAGCCAATACGTAGCAACAAAAATCACCTCTACTAATTTGGCCATAAGTAAATTATATCTATCAGAACTAGAAAGAAATTGATGGCCAAATTTGGGTCTTGGTGGCTTAAATGATATATAGTTATAAAATATGTTTCAGTAATTTCTCTCTTTATGACTAGATCAGAATTTTCTGAGTTTAATTGCCTCTCATTGCTGATTTGTTTCATCTGTATTCACATTGTCTTTCCAGGTCACCAAGATTGTAACATAAGAGACTCCTGAATTTCCTTCCTCCAATGGATGTTCTGAATATACAGACACTCATAGAGCAATTCCCTCTGAGAGAAATTCAGAAGTTAGTTGAGTGACCTATACATCAGGTGACTGAAAAAATATCTACATTGAAATGGGGAGGAAAGACAGAGACACTCTCACTGTAAATCCCATCCTTGGCACAGTGCCAATCAGGAGGGACCCTTCCAACTTCTTTCTGAAGAGTGAAGGATTAGACCACACATCTAGCACCCCAACTTTTAAGACTGCCACCTGCGGGGTGGGCTCCCAAGTCACCTAGCTCATAAAGCCAACAAAGCTTGTGTTCGTGAGTCCCACAGAGCCATAGCAGACAAGAAAGCAGTTGTTATGGGCACACAAGCACTCACCATGGCTATACACCCCAATGCCCAGTGCAGAGGGAACAGACAAAAACACTCATCTTCCGGTCTTTCCCTGAAAGGAGTGCACCTGCAGACTTTATAAAATGGGGCCTTTAGGTCTGGCTTCTAATTAACACCCATCTAGGTGCTAACTGCAATCTTACCTGGAGCCCAAAAGAGCCGGGGGCACTTCCCTTCTTTCTCCCTGTGGCTCACTACAATAATAAAACCATCTTACCAACATATCACTGAAAGGAGCCTGTCTACCCAACTGTGATGGATGCCACCCCCAAAGGATTGGCCCCTAAGTCACCTAACTCTGGGACCTAACAGGACTTAGCCTTCATCAATCTCCAGGACCATGCAAAATAAAAAGATTCTATTTAGTGAATAAGCACTCCCATTTGCTATGTCCTCTGAGTGATTAAGCAAAAATACCCAGCCTCAGTTTCTCCCTGATAGGGCCTAATCTGCCTATCTAACATCCTGAGTTTCCAAGTTTTAGAAACATGCATAGAGTGAAAATAAAGGAATGGAAAAATATAGTCCATACAAATGTAATTCAAAAGAAAGTAGGGATAGTTATATCAGAAAATAGATGTTAAAAGAAAAAGGTCATTATATAATAATAATGGGGTCACTTCATCAAGAGGATAACAATTATAAATCTTTATGCCCCTAACACTGGGGCACTAAAATATATAAAACAAATATTAATGGATATAAAGAGAGAAATAGACTGCAACCAATAATAGAAAGGGACTTCAACAACTCATAACAATTGATAGATCATCCACACAGAAAATTAATAAGGAAACATTGGATTTAAATGACATGTTATAACAGACAAAAACCAAACTAATGTAGAACATTCCATCCAACAGCAACAGAATACACATTTTTTCTCAGACAAATATGAAATATTCTCCAGAATAGATCATATGTTAGGCTATAAAAAAAGTCTTAATAAATTTAAGAAGATTGAATTTTTATTCCATCTTTTTTTATATGGCTGACTTCGCCATTACAAAAATGAAATACTGCCATTTGTGACAACATTGATGTATCCTGAGGTTATTATGCTAAGTAAAATTAGTCAGATGGAAAAAAAAAAAAAAACACTATGATTTCACTCATATGTGGAATATAAAACAAAAAAGAAACTAAACAAAAACCAACTCATAAAGACAACAGATTGGTGATTACCATAGAGAAAAGTGGGGCTGGGAGAGGGTAAAATGGGTAAAGGGAGTCATTTGTATGGTGACGGAATAAAATTTTTGGTGGTCAGCATGCTATAATGCATATAAAGATCAAATTATAAAGTTATACACCTAAAACTTATATATTATTATTTACCAATGTTACCTCAATAAAAAAAAGAAGGTTGAAATCATGTCAAGCATCTTTTCTAAACACAATGGTATGAAACTAGAAATAAACTACAAGAAGAAAACTGGAAAAATCCCCAAATATGTGGAGATTAAACAACATGCACCTAAACAACTGATGGGACAAAGAAGAAATCAAAGTTTAAAAAAAAAAAAAATCTTGAGACAAATGGCAAAGGAAAAAACAAAATTTTATGGGATACAGCAAAGGAAGCTCCAAGAAAAAAATTTATAATAATAATGGCTTACACTAAGAAAAAGAAATAATGCAACCTAACTTTATACCTCAAGGAACTAGAAAATGAACAACCTAAGCCCAAAGATAGTACGAAGGAAATAACAAAGATCAGAGCAGAAATAAATGAAGTAGTAATTATAAAGACAATGGAAAATATCAATGAAGCTAAGAGCTGCATTTTTGAACAAATTGACAAACCTTTGCTAGACTAACTAAGGAAAAGAAAGGAGACTCAAAATAAAAAATGAAAGAGGAGACATTACAACTGATAGCACAGAAATACTAAGGATCTTAAGAAACTACTATGAACAGTTATATAACAACAAATTTGATAAACTATGAGAAATGGATAAATTCCGAGGAACATTCAACCTATCAAGACTAAATTATGAAAAAATAGAAAACCTACACAGACCAACTACCAATAAGGTGATAGAATCAGTAATCAAAACCTCCCAATAAAGAAAAGGCCAGGACCAGAGGGCTTCATTGTTGAATTTTGCCAAACATTTAAGGAAGAGTTACTAACAATCCTTCTCAAACTCTTCTAAAAAACAGAAGAGGAGGGAACACTTCTAAACTCATTTTATAAGGCCAGCATTATCCTAATATTAAAGACAGACTAGGACACCACAAGAAAAGAAAATTGCAGGCCAATATCCCTGATGGATATAGATGTAAAATTCTTCAACAAAATATTAACAAACAGAATTAACAGTACATTAAAAGAATCATACACCATGATTAAATGGGATTTATTCCAGGTATGCAAGCTTGGTTCAACATATGCAAATCAAAAAATGTAATACAAGCCTTGGCCAGTGTGAGCAGTGGTTAGAGCTTCTGCCTGCATGCTGAAGGGTCAAGGGTTCAATTCCTTGTCAAGGGCATATACCTGGGTTACAGGTTCAATCCCAGCCCTTGTCAGGGCACGTGCTGGAGGCAACCTATAGATGTGTCTCTCACACATGTTTCTCTCTCTCTCTCTCTCTCTCTCTCTCTCTCTCTCTCTCTCTTTCTCTCTCCTCCTTCCCTTCCTCCCTTCCGTTCTCTCTAAGAATCAATGGAAAAAATATCCTTGGGTAAGGATTTTTTTTTTTTTAAATGTAATATATGACATTAACAAAATAAAGGAAAAATATATATATAATTATCTTAATAGATGCAGAAAAAACATTTGATAAAATTTAGCATCCCTTCCTGATAATAACTATCAACAACCTGGGTATAGAAGGAATGCACCTCAACATAGTAAAGGCCATATAAAACAAACACAGCTAACATCAAACTCAATGTAAGAAACTGGAAACTTTTTCTCTAAGATCAGGAACAAGACAAGGATGCCCACTCTTACCACTTTTACTCAACGTAGTACTGGAAGTTCTTACTAGAGTAGTTAGTTAAAATAAATGAATAAATAAGTAAGTAAATAAATAAACAAATGGCATCAAAATCAAAATCAAAGAGGAAAAATTGTCTCTGCTGATAATATGATCTTATATATAGAAAACTCTAAAGACTTCACAAAAAAACTGTTACAGTGCTCGCTTCGGCAGCACATATACTGAAATTGGAATGATACAGAGAAGATTAGCATGACCCCTATGAGCCGTGTCCTTTAAGATTTGTGCACTTTTCTGTATCTAAGTTATACCTTCATTTTAAAAGTTTATTTATAAAAAGAATAGAACGTGATGCTCTATAAAAAAACTGTTACAACTAATAAATAAATTCAATAAAGTCTCAGAATGCAAAATCAATGTATAAAAATTAATTGTGTTTCTATACACTAACCACAAACAATCAGAAAGATAAATTAAGAGTACAACCCTATTTATTATAACAACAAAAAGAGTAAAATGCCTAGAAACAAATTTAACCAAGGAGGTGAAAGGTCTGAACACCTGAAACGATAAGACATTGATGAAAGAAATTGAATAAGACACTAATAAATGCAAAGAGATCCTGTGTGAATGGATTGAGAGAATTAATAGTGTTAAAATATTCATACTGCCTAAAGCAATGTATAGAATGCAATCTTTATCAAAATTCCAATAGCATTTTTACAAATAGAAAAATTAATCCTGGAATTTGTATGGAACCACAAAAGACCCCAAATAGCCAAAGCAATTTTGGGAAAGAAGAACAAAGCTAGAGGTATCACACTCCCTGATTTCAAACCCTATTACAAAGCTATAGTAATCAAAGCAATATGGTATTGGCATAAAAGCAGACACATAGATCAACAAAACAGAATAGCAAGCCCCAACATTAACTTATACACATATGATGAATTAATTTTCAACAAAAGAGCCAAGAACATACAATAAGAAACAAATATTCTTTTTAACAAATGGTGCTGGGGAAACTGGATCTCCACAAATTAAAGAATGGAACTGAGCCCTTATCTTACATCATCCACAAAAATAAACTCAATATGGATTAAAGACTTGAATGTAAGACCTGAATCCATAAAACTCCAAGAAGAAAACATAAGAGGTAAGCTCCTTTACAATGGTTTTCACAATGCTTTTTTAAAAAATTTGATATCAAAAGTAACACATGCAAAATAAACAAGTGTGGCTACATCAAACTATAAAGCTTCTGCACAGCAAAGAAAACCATCAATAAAATGAAAATACAACCTATAGAATGGGGGAAACTATTTGCCAACCATGTATCCAATAAGAGGTTCATATTCAAATTGTTCAAGGAATTTTTACAACTCAATAATAACAACAGCAAATGACCCATTTAAAAAAAATAGGCATAGAATCTGAACAGACACTCAAAGAAGACACACAAATGGCCAAATGAAAAGGCAGTTGACATCATTAATCATTAGGGAAATGCAAATTAAAATCACAATGTGACATCACATCTGTTAGAATGACTATTATGAGAAAGACAAGAGATAGTAACACTGGTGAGGATGTTGAGAAAAGAGAACCCTTGTGCACTGTTGGGGGAAATATAAATTGGTGCAGCCACTATGGAAAACAATATGGAAGTTTCTCAAGAAACTAAAAATAGAACTACCATATGATCCAGCAATCCCTTTTCTCATCTATATCCAAAGGAAATAAATCACTATCTCAAAGAGATATCTGTACTCCCATGTTTATTGCAGCATTATTAGCAATAGCTAACGTATGGAAACAACCTAAGTTTCCATCAACAAATTAATGGATCAAGAAAATATTATATAATATGCTATGATACAAACACAGAGAGAGAAAATATTATATAATATGCTATGATACAAACACAGAGAGAGAATAGAATATTACTCAGCCTTAAAAAAGGAAATTCTACGAGCCTGGAGAGCATTATGCAAAGTGAAATAAACCAGAAAGAAAGTCACAAATACTGCATGGTACCACATATCCGGAATCTAAAAAAAATAACTTAATCTAGGTTTTGGGGAAAATGGGGAGAGGTTGGTAAAGGGTATGTATAAACCTTTATTTATAAAATAAATAAGATCTAATGTATAACTTTATGACTATAGTTGATAATACAGTATTAAATAATTGAAAGTTGCCAAAAGAGTAGAACTGAAGTCATCTCACACACAAAAAAGTAAGTATATGAAGTGATAGGTGTGTTAACTCAGTGGTAGAAATCATTTTATAATGTATACATACATCAAATCATGTTGTACATTTTTAACATATTACAATTGTATTTGTCAATTTTACCTCCATAAAACTGATAAAACAAAATAAATGTCTTTCCAATTGTTTTAAAGGCTTCATGAGGTCAGTTTTCCTAAGCACCGATGGAATTCAGACATCTGTAGAATGTTTTCTAGTTCAAATAATGATTTTACACAGACTTATATTTTGTTCTAATACAACCCTGTCTGTCTTTGACCAATGAAGAAATGTTGAATTATTTGTAATCATCACATAGCTAATAGGTGATAGAACTGGAATGAGGATCCAGTTATCAATTCTATGTACTCTTCACACCACCTAATACTACTGCTCTCTTCTCTGTTGCTCCCACTTATATTAGCCATAAAATCTAGCACAGTGTTTTTCATAAATTCATAAAAAATATTCAGGAACGAAAGAGACCTTAAGAACATCTCTTTCTTCCAGCAGATAAAAATTATACATGGCATTTCAAGTTTTTTTTCGCTGGCAAGCAATATTCAGAAAAGAATTAAACCAAGAGTCAAACCTAAGTGTCAAGCCCTTGTTATCAGGGCAACAAAAACATTATGGAAACAAATTCTTGGTTTTGAAATTTTTATGGCATGAGTTCTCATGACTATAAACCAAGCTTTTAAGACAAGGAGACTAACTCGTCCCCCCAAAATCAAATAAAGTTTCTTTGTTACAAAGTATTTTTCTTCCTTCAGTGGCTTCTGTGATTTGTGAAGTCTCCTGAAACCATTGTCACCTTAAAAATACATCACACCCTTAGGGGAAAAAATAGGAAGTGAAATTATCAAGTATTTTAAATATTGTGTGACAGTTGACATCTGGGTTTGTTCCTCCTGCTGATTTTTATTATCCTTGGAACATAAAAGACTGCCAGCATGACTAAAGAAATTTGTAACAAAAGACTGTAAAGAAAAAAATGGCAGTCACCAGATTTAGGAAACTGAGTCATCTCAAATGACATTGAACACCACCTGCATTTCAGCTGCTACAGGTCACAGGATGAAGTGAGAATTCTGATTTTATGTCCGGCTAAAAAGAAGCAAGAGAAAGCAATCGATGTGCTTATTTTTCTCTATCTCTGCGATTCTGTGTTTCACATTTTAAAGAGATTTGAAGCCATTACTAAAATTGTATTGAGAGTTTTCCCTGACTGTGAGAAAACAAGTGTGTATTGTTTTAAACCACTAAGTTTTGGAGTAATTTGTTACACAGCAATAGATAAATAACACAAGCAGTACTTCTGCTGACAAAACCATGATTGAGGTCTATTTTTCAACCCAAGCATGTTCTTTCAAACAGTTTCTAGGAATCCAACCTTAAGTTTAGAAAAAGAGAGATGGACAGAGCAGAGGCCAGTAAAATAGAAACAAAAACTGAAATCTTCAAGCATAAAAATTATGCCAGAATGAGATCTTTAGCTATGTATGCCCAAATATGGAATTGGCTTGAAGTGAAATGACAAGATGATTAATGAGTTTTTATAAAATTGTATAACCCGAGTTTTCTAAATCTGGTGAGCAGCAGCCATTTAACCCCAAAAGCAACCCTCAGGCCCGAAACTCACAAGCTGAAAGTGGGCTTTGAGAGTCGTGAAACTCCAAAGAGGTCAAATTCTCTAATGTCCCCCTTGGGGTCATGGAAGATGGTGAGCCAGGAAAGCAGCAGACAGGGGCTCGCTCCCAGAGAACAGAATCTGCAGCTCTCAGAGGGGTTAACCCCCCTCTCTGGACAAGATTTCTCTCTGCTACTATCTTCATTATCTTGGCCCAACAGTATTATCGAAATGATTGCAGACCAGTGATTTTTATGTCCTTCCAATTATTGAATTTTCTGATAGGGAATTTTTATGGTAGTGATCCTTTTTCTACTCAACCATCATGTTGGCTGGGTCCGTGGTACCTAACTTTATTTGAAGTTCAGAGAATATTGGATTGTGGGGATTCACATAAAACCTGGTGGAAATTACTATTCCCCATCCTGACACTGTGAACTTTTGGCTGGAAGCATTAACCAAGCAAGGCTTTGGGTTTGCCTCAGTTGATAAAGAGTGTGTGTCTTATATGTGTGGGAAAATGGTGTGCAAGAATAATCATGGCCAAATGAAGTGTACTGTGTTCACCCTTCTACGTTGGTAAAAGAGCCACACATTAAATAAAACTGCCATATTAAATAAGTCTATATGAGTAGTAGAACTGCCACATTAAAAATTCTACACTCTCCATATCCTATCAAACAAATACAAATGCCTTTAACCACACGTCAGAGTTAGGCAAACCGCATGATCTGAGGGTACATTCCTCACAAGACAACTCTCACTTCAGGCACCAGCTGCAAGTTTGACAGTCCCCAGGGCCACCCTCATTTCAGACCAGCTGGCTACAAATTCTGGGGTTACCACAACCACCCTTGGGTTCAATAATTCACTAGAAAGACTCACAGAACTCACTGAATACAATTATAATCACAGTCACATTTATTATAGGCCAAGGATACAAATTAGAACCAGCCATAGGAAAAGACACACAGCAAAAAGTCTGGAAGGATTCCAAACATAAAGTTTCTACAACCTCAGGATTTGTTAACCTCTCAGCATCAATGTATGATAATACGTAAATATTGTATTAAAATATATATGTACGTGTGTATACTCCATTTACTAAACGAGTATTTGTTGAGCACATTTATGTGCTAGGCACTGTCTAGATCTTAGAAGATAATTCTTTTTAGGTCTCTCATGTTTTTCTCAAGACTCCTGGGAAGAAACATAAACAACTTTTTTACTGGACTCTTTTCAAGGATGTTTATGTAGCAAGCAGGCTTGAAAGAAAAAGATAGTGTCTCCTTCTAGGGCAGAAGGTAGATATGTTTTATGTCCATGATTTTAAAGATAATGCTTCCCCTGGGGCAGAGATTGGGCAGAATTGCCTGAAGCCCCAGTATAAGATTGTGAGTTACCAAACTCAGAGCTCCTCAGATGTGATCAAACTATGTAAATACAGCATCTGCCAGGGCTCACTTCCACATCACCCCCAGGGGAATTGAGGGACAAGAAGGAAGAGAAATCAATATAACTTATGAAGCTCAAGTTGCCTGCTGTGTCAAGAGTAGTGAGCCTCTCTTTCTAACCCAGAAGCTTCATGGTTTCTGCCAACATCCTTCCAACTGTGGCAGGCTAACTTGCCAATTTGTGATGCTAAAATCCCAGACACTTCATAGTTCTTGACGCTAGGTACCGCAAGTACAGTGGTAAACAAAACAGACAAAAACCCCTGAGCTGGTGAACTTACGTTACAGCTACGAATATGTTATATATGCATTTGTTTTTGTGCGTGTTCAGACTACGCACTTCTATTTCCTTACTTCTTATTTATTCATCAGATTTCTACTCACTGCCACTCTAACAAAGGCACTCTTTTGAAGGTCATCAATGGCTTCCAAATTGCCAAATCTAAGAATCTCAGTTGAGTCTCATCCTTTTTGACCTCACCACAGTCTTTGACATATTGCTCATTTCTGTATCTTGAAATCTCAGCTGATCCTGGAAATGCTTTTATAAGATTCAGTGAAATTAGTATTGTATTTCATCTTTTCAATAATTACATCATAATCCACAACATATGGCCTTAATAAGAACACATTTATATACTGGATTTTGTTATGACAATTTAGCTGAAACTAGGAGCTATGTATCCAAAAATCCTCTTCCTTATATGTTTCTAGATTTGAGTTGGATAAAAGAGGAGATTATTTGGATGAAGAAGCCAATATCTTGGAAGGTTGTGGTTGTGGGAGAACAGGGTGACAGTCACAGAAGTATTCATTTAGCTCTAGTTTCAGCTCACCTTTTGATGGTTTCCAACAACAGACAGCAGCTCCAAGCCAACCACTAAGCTGTACCAAAATGGTAGCTTCCACAGAACTCTTCTCAAACCCCTCCACCCACCCCCAGATAAAGTCCCGATTCAGTAACCAGACATGCACATTTTCTGGAACTTTTCTGTAAGTTCTGACTGTTTGCTTTTTTGGTTAGTGACTTCTGCTGAATTTCACTTCCTTGTTCCAGACTTTTACATGCCCAACACCGTCTACATGTTTGTAAGCTTTAATTATTATAAATAAAGTCCTTCTACACATAATACTTTTAGTTCTCCTATTTATAGGCAGAACCCTAAAGGATATCTGTGTTTGATTAAAATTAAGTGATTATTCTTAGAAAATAAACCACATTTTACATTCTAAAACCTAAGTGTTCCTCTTGATAGACTTACTCAAGAATATGTATGCACCTTTGAACCTCTAAAAGTAAGGTGTATTGTTAGAGTATGACAGAATTATACACATGAGTGCACATAGAATCAAGAGTGTCTGCATCAGTCTTCTGCTATGGACTGAATTGTGTCCCCCTCCCAAATTCATATGTTGAAAACTTAACTCCCAGTGTGACTATATCTGGAGATAGTATCTTTAGAAGGTAATTAAAGTTAAATGAAGTCATAAGTGTAGGGCCTTAATCTGGCCGGACTGTGGCCTTATAAGAAGAAGGAGAGAGAGAGAGAGAGAGAGAGAGAGAGAGAGAGAGAGAGAGAGAGAGAGAGAGAGATCTATCTCTCTGTCATTCGAGGACACAGTGATAAGGTGGCCATCTACAAACTAGAGAGTTCTCACCACAACCATGCTGTCACCTAATCTTGGACTTCTAGCCTCTAGAACTCTAAGAAAATAAATTTATGTTCTTTAAGTCACCTGGTCTATGGATTTTGTTATGGCAGTCCAAGCTGACCAAGACACATTCCATATAACATCAGGCTCGATTTGTCTGTAGAATCCACTTCAGATGTCCTGCCTTATATAGCATTCTTGGGTAGAATTTGTGGGATAGGACATTATAAAGGACACTAAAAAGTTCAATTTGTACATATGTTCAGCCAATTTTCCTATAATAAGCACTCTTCCTGACCCTGGCCTTCAGAGGGTATGGTGCGTCCATGTCGTGTTCTTTGTGAAGTGAACTGTCTCACTTTCTATTGGTCCAATCTGTGTGGGCATTTTAGGTCTACGGAAATCTCACTTGCAATGATGGCTCCTTTCATATTCTCTCTGACCATATAGGTTTTATCTTTTTAATGCTTTCAGAGGTAATCAGAAGGCAAAGGTAAATGTGATAACATCTTGCTTAATCAGCAGTCCATTTGATACACAAGAGTCATTTGAAATTAGCCTTTGGTTGAATAACAAGAATTGGCATATTTTATCAAAATCTTGGTAATAAAAATGTGCTGCTTCAGGTGTTACATGACTTTGAATGGTTTCTTAGTACACATTACTTTGGGAGAAATTTATGTAACTTTGTAAGCCATGCCTTTCAATAAAGGACCTCCTTAGTATCCTCAGTGACATATGAGAATCAACCTGATTAAGAAGATGGCCAATCTAGCTTCTAGGATATGACCAACACACTGAAAGAGTCTGACTCATTGCATACTGGGCTTTTCACTGTTGTATTTGACACGGAACAAACAGGAAAAAAGCATACACAGTCTATTGCTTGCCGTCAGGGAGTTGGTGTTCGGTGTTCTGGGCAGGCTTCTAGGTCTTCTGGGTTATAGTCAAGCAGCACAAACTCATAGCTAGATCATGGAATCAGGACACCAGAGTTCTATTTCTACGTCCAACATTTTAGTACAATCAAATGGAATGCAACATTGAAATATGAAATGTAATGTTTCAGCTAAATCAATGTTCAAGTTGGCAACTTATTATATGCAGCCTGTTCAGAATTGAGGAATTTGCTATTGTCTAGACCATGCTTCAGACAGTGAGCCGCAAATCCCAATGTAGAGGCTATTCTGTTGTTACATAACTTGGATAAATTTCTTCTCCCAATGTCAATGAACAAAAATGCAAGAATAATAAATCTGTAATAAAATTGGAGCTCATGTCAAATAAAACTTATTTATAATCATATATTGTGACATATGGCCAAATTCAAAGCATCCTTGATATTAAAAATCTAAGATGAATCTTACTGTGTACAGAAACTGTCAAGCTAACAAAGACACTATTACACAGCACTTGTTAATTAACTATTTGCCAAATCCAGTATGCTAAATCAGACAAACCCCCAATATCTAAGAAAAGTGATGTTAGTCTAAAGAAGTCACAGTTACTCATTGAAGAATTTTACTTTGTATAAATACATAGCAGTTTTAGTATAAAAACAAGTAATTTATTATAGTAATTGCAAATGTAATTAGGTCAGTGAGATTGTACAAAGAAAGTGCTAAATTTTTCATCTTCCTTTCTTTAGACAGCAGTTAATTGAGACACAATATTACCACCAAAAATGACTCCCCTGTACAGCTCATTAAATATATTTTGCTGTTGATAAATTAGAAAATATCACTTCCAAATAGTTAAAGAATATATTCAGATAATTTACAATAATAAAAAATAAGAAAAGCCACAGAATTCAAAAGACCTTTCCCACAAAAATAAAGAGCCAATTGGCAATAACATCGTCCAGTGGAGGAGCAGACCATCAGAATTTTCCTTGCTCTGCCAAGAAAGTTAGAAAGTTATCACCAATAATAATTTGGTCAAGAAAATAAGCTCAAATTGCATGATCTGTGAAATAAATTTTTATGCTATTAGTTAATTTCTTTAAACTATGTTAAAACTATTATGATCATATTAAGTTCTACTAAAGCTGAATGAGAAGTTGGAAGAGATAATCTCAAAGCTCTTTTCCAACTTTAAATTTTATGATTCTATGAATGTCTGGAAGATTTGGAGTAGAATATAGATAAGGCAGACTGAAAAATAAAATTCCCTCCATAATGCTGACTATATTTATTTGATTTTGGGGAAAAAAAATAACACAAGAAAGAGGAAAATTTATCTTCATTGAATTTTCCTTTTATGTCTTTTCAATACTGGAACAGTTCGTACAGAGTCTCTTTCCAAGCAGTTATTTCTCAATGACTTTTAAAAAATAAGAGAGGAATAAATGACTATCTGATAAGAAACAATTTCCTAATAGACAATGTACATTAGAAAGATTGATTTTAAAGTCGTAAGTAAATCTTTAAACATATCTATTATTCAGAGACTGGCAAATATGAACTGTGAGTTCCCATTCACAAAAATCATTTTATTCCTTTCACTTAAAAGAAAAAAAAATGTTATAGTTGAAGACTTCAGTCAATTTTAAAGTTATAAAAGAAAAAATATGCCCATGTTAAATTCACTAATGATATAAGATTCCATAACTTTATTATTATGAGAAAAATATGATATTAAACTATCTGAGATTTGTGGCCATGTGTTACTGATCAATAATTCATTAGATATTTATTAAATGACTTGAAGTTATTAATTTCAAAAATTGTATCATGTTGAACAGTCATAACTTTTCCTCTTTTCCTTTTTTTTTCTAACCAATTTTTCAGAAAGAGCATAAGATTTAGAAAAGAAAAGTTCTGGGTTCACATTTAGATTTTGACTTTTATAAACTATATGATCTTGGTCAAATCACTAATTTCTCTGCAGGTAACTTTTCTTATATGATAGAATCGCTAAGGTATTTCACATTATACAAAGATGTACGTTTGAGTGCTTTGTAATCCATCCGGACACATAAAAAAAAATTTTTTTTTTAATCCTCACCTGAGGACATTTTTGCATTTATCTTCAGATAGAGCGGGAGGCAGAGAGCGAGGAAGAGAGAGAGAAAAACATCGATGTGAGAGAGACACATCGAGTGGTTGCCACCCACATGACCCCAACCAGGCCGGGAACAAACTGCAACTGAGGTACGTGCCCTTAGCAGGAACCAAACCCGGGACGGTCCGCGAGCCAACCCTTTAACCGCTGAGCCAAACCAACCAGGGCAGACAAATAAAAATCTGGATAGATATTAACGCAGAGACAGCTGGCTGTCCATCCAAATTGCCTTTCCACTTCTGTTATATATTGATGTAGCTGCTTAATGGAACTAGGGGCTCTATTACCTAGACCACCTTGCAGCTAGCTATGGCCTTGTGACTAGTTCCTGTAGGCAGAATGAAAATTATGTGGTGCCACATTCTGAACAAGGTAATAATCTTGGGCATCCTCCATGCTCTCTTTCTCCTTCCATAAACTAGATAAAAATGATAATGGCCCCAGGAATTGATTGAAAATGGAGAAGCTTGGGTCCCTCAATCACAATTAGTAAACAACTGCCCACTAATCAGGAATACACACCTGGGACTGTTACTATAGCAGTGAAAATAATCCCTTGTGTTGACCCATTATATATTTTACATGAATATTTTGGCACAGCTTAGCATTCCCTTACTAATACAGAAATTAACACCTTGAAACAAGTGCTCCTATTTAGAAATAACAAAAAACTAAAATACATGGCATGGGCTTAGTAGTTGGGCAATGGGAAAAAAGGATGATGTAGGCTAGAAAGCTGGGGACCTGCTCTATGCAGCATCAAAATATTTAATTAAACTGTTGCCTGAGATAAGTTCAAAAGCAGAACACACACAACTGCAGTTGTAAGGAAATTGTTGGAAGGAGCTCAAGTGTTAGTATGTGTTGGCTTTACATGCTGCTTTTAGCAAAGTATTTTAAGAAAAAAAAATAGCTCATGTATGACTAACCAAAAAGGAACAGGGCTAGAAAAGTTAACAGCTCTTGGAGCTCACACAGCATTTTCTCTCCAAATACCATTAAGACTTCAGAAAAAATAACTTAGCCATGTGGCAAAGGTCAGGCTAAAGGCATTGATTTCTCACCCAAGCTTATTGTGGTAGATGGTTTTAAGATAGCACTAAGTTTGAAGAAACCGTTATGAGAGAAAGAAAGCAAAATAGTAAGTACAACTTAAGAACCACGTCTAAGAAAGAATTTTAGGTATGATTACAGACAACTAGAAACAAATATTTCTGAAGACTATCAAGGTTTTGAAAGGACTATATTGACAAAGAAAGCATGAGCCTGGACTCAAGCAAGTGACTAATAGGCAGGCCTTAACACTGGACCCCCAAGTTTGAGTGAAAAGTCAGCTATAAAAGCTGGTCAGCCCTCCAGGAGGCAGAATCTCCAATATCCACTTTACATGACACCATGGGGAAAATGAATGAGGAAAGAAACTCTAGTGCCAAAACCAGGGGCCGTGGAGAATGATCGACAAGAGAGTACCTCTCAAGGAATAAATACAGATCTAAACCACAAAATATTATTGGGGATATTTTAATGCCTGCTCAGCAGAATGTGACCAAGAAGTAGTGACTATTATGGGATTTTTGACGTAGTATTCTATGTTCTTCTACAATTGTAGATTTGGTATGGGGAAGGGCAGCTTGTCTTTTTAGTCAGCAGGTCAATGAAGCCACATCTGGACCATGAAAAGGACTATATATCACCCAGAGATCCTGTATTTTGAGCTTGATGCAGTAATAATTAAAACTTGCGGTGTTTCCTTTAAGAATGGGTTAGGTGTGTTTTTCATGTGGGAAGAAAAGTGCACACTTCTCACCCAAAGAACGAAGAGTAAATTTGATTACCAGAGAAACAGATTGTGGGGGTGGCTATCCCCCCCACCATTCTTACAGTGCACTTGTAGCTGGGAAGCAGCAAACCAGTTAAGAAGTACATTTATTTACCCTACTGATATCCAGATGTGGTCATGTGATTGGTTCTCATCAAAGTAATATGAACAGAAATGATGAGAATCACTTCCAAGCAAAGAATTTAATAAATTGATTTCTCGTCTGAACATTCCACTTTCCCTTGTGTTAGTAAATGCCAATAATGATGAAGGGTAGAGCCGCAATCCAGAAGGAAATTGGCCCCTCGGGTCACCCTGAGGAAAAGCATTTGAAATTATTGTGTGAACTAGAAATAAACTTGTACTGCATTCAAGCCATTTACATCATTTTAGTGTCTTTTGTGACCACAGTTTAGTGCTATCTTCCAAATTGTAGTTACATCATTTGCGGATGTTATTTATTCAGGGAAAAGTACAATGTTAATAAATTTTTTTAATATGTTCCCTTAAGAAGATGAAAAATATGTAATGAACTATAATATATGATGCATATTTTGAGGAGTTTTGCTTTTAAAAGGGGAGATGAAAAATTCCTTATGTAAAACTGAGATAGTTTCCATTGTATAATATGAAGAGGCTTAGATTCTGTGATATCTTTGATTTTTACAAAATTATTTTCTTTCAATATTAAATTACTAATGAGAATAATTGTAGATATCAAAAGACAATATTACATATGAAATGAAACTTTATCTACTGTGCCAAAGACTAAATGTTTGTGTCTCTAAAAAATTAATATGTTAAGCTAATGCCGAATGTGATGATATCTGGAGGTGTGGCTTTTGGGAGGGGATTAGGTCATGAGGGTGGAGTCGTCATGAGTGCAATTGGTTCCCTGAAGAGACCCCAGAGAGCTCCCTCTGCCCCTTCCGCCATCTGAGGACATAGCAAGAATGTGGCTGTCTTCGAACCAGGAAGCGAGTCCACCAGAAACCAAGTCTGCCAGCCCCTTGATCTTAGACTTCCTAACCTTCTGAACTGTCAGAAATAAATGCTCATTGTAAGCCATCCAGCCTATAGAATTTTATTATAGCAACCTAAATAGACTATGATATATTTTCATGGCTCATATAACTCTCTCTGTCTGTTATTTTAAGTGTTATTTTAAGCATTCTGGTTTATTTCTTTGACTTTATTTTTGTTGTTGTTAATCCTCACCCAAGGATATTTTCCCATTGATTTTTAGAGAGAGTGGAAGGAGGGAGGGAGAGAGCGAGACAGAAACATCTATATGAGACAGACACATTGACTGGTTGCCTCCCACACAATTCCGACTGGGGCTGGGACTGAACCTGAACCCAGGTATGTGCCCTTGACCAGAATCAAACCCAAGACCCCTCGGTCCAAAGGCCAACACTCTAACTGCTGAGCCAAACTGGCCAGGGTGCATTCTGGTTTCTTGATAGTTTTCACACATAAACAAAATTGTAGTACCCTGGTAATTATATCTCTTAGTTTTATTTCTATTTTGTAACTCATTCTATTAAAATTCTGATTTGATGCAAAATCTGCATGTCCTTAAATACACTTTCAGAGAGTATTTACAAATGCATGGCTCATCAAAGTAGGTTAACATGAAAACAGCTGATCTATTATACAAGCTAGTGTTTAAAATGTGATGATATACTCAATGTGTCACTTTTTACAGTATCATCAAATTACAATGAATTTTCTCATATAAACCAGCAAACTATATGACATTTTGTAGAGATTTAATAATTGAAGAACATGACTGTATATGCCCACATATAACCATTTTTATTCTAAATAACACATATCTAAGAATAACTTGTATGCCTCCCTCCCCCCAAAAAAATAATCTATATAAATTACTCTCCAAGGTAAACATTCCTCAAAAATTTAGGAAATATTTTCATGTGAAGATTTTTAAATATATGAAATATGTGACGGTGGGGGGAGTTAGGAGCATGGATTTACTATCTTTTATTGGTCCACAATAGAGATATAAAGAATAAATAGAAAGAAACTAAAACTGAAGAAATATGTAATAGATAAACCAATTTTACTTAAGAGGTTGCATATACTTACTATGACATCAAAAGCAGTTTTAAATTGTACCTAAGTGGTAATAAAATGTCATATAAATATATTCACTTAACAGAGTTGAGTCCACTTGGGAAATAAGAAAATAATAATTTTTTTCTTTAGAAAAAAAAAAAACCTACCTTCTTTCTCCTTGAAGCAGAAATAACCCTTCAGATCACATTGCTAATTTAGCAAGAACACCATGGTTCACATTTCAGGATGCTTTGAATTCTAAGCATTGACCTAAATTTTAGACAATGACAAATTGCGTAATTACATCACTCTTGCTTAAAAAAAAAAAAATCTGGAAATAGCCCAAGTGTCCATCAGTGGATGAATGGATAAAAAAGCTGTGGTATATATACACAATGGAGTACTATGCAGCTGTAAGAAAGAAAGATCTCTTATCCTTTGAGATGACATGGAAGGACCTCGAGAGTATTATTCTAAGTGAAACAAGCCAAGCAGAGAAAGACAAATATCACATGATCTCACTTATTTGTGGAATATAATGAACATAACAGTCTGAGGAACAGGGTAGACCCAGAGACGTGAAAGTAGGGTACAGACTGACAACCCTCAGAAGAGGGGGTGGGGGGGAGGGAAGAGATAAACCACAGAACTTACACACATGTATGCATAACTGATGGACATGGACAACAAAGCTGGGGACGGGGTGGGGGGATGGGGAGGAGGGTGTCAATGGGGAAAAAAGGAGAAACATCTGTAACAAAAATAAATTAATAAAAAAAAATAGAATAATTAAAAATTTTGGCTCACAATGTAAAAAAAAACAAAAAACTTTGAAACCTTACATAATTATTAAACAATAAAGTATATGGTCTGTAGAAATAAAAAAGCAAAATGCTGTCTCCACCAATAAAAGCTCTCCCATGGGAAAACTGCATCTATATATCCATATGTAGATATACTTTAATAAAACAATCTTCTACTATCTAATATGAATAAATAAAAACTGAAAGGTAAACAATCATATTTAAGATGAAATACCTGGCCTTTGAAAAAATTGAGCAGAGACCAGATAAGTGATTGGGCAAACATATTAACAAGGCCATGACTGATATACCTTGTACCTTGAAAATCAAGTGAGAAAAGCCACAGTACAGGTGTAGGGGAGGAGATGGGTTAGGAATCGAAAGACCCAGACAATGACCTCAGTCCATTCATTGGCTCTCAGTCCACTCATTTCTCACTACTTCTATTTAGAAAGATTGAAAACTAAAAACATTTCCCAGACTCCCTTGCGTACATGGTCTTGAATATAAACTTCTGCCAAGCATGATTTAGAGGTCAGAATGAAAAGGAAGCCTCCTTCCAAATTTTGCACAAATAAGTGTTTTCAGAATTCTAACTTCAAGTTCTATTTTCTAGTCACCAGCTTTGTAAGTAGCAAAAGCGGGTTCCAGACATTTCTACAACTTTTAAAGAAACTAAAATCACTGAATTAAACTCCATTCTGCTTGAAACCCCTGGAGTGGTTCCTTTTTCCTGTGCTGAACCCTGACCCATTCACAAGTCATGAATTATCGACGAAATATTTGAGCCTCGCTGATCACGCATAAGTATAAATAGATATTATTTCAACCGAAAAGAACTATGTCCAGATTTATGTTTTCCAAACACTAAAGAGAAAAAAATAAAAAATTATATAAATATGTCAAAAGATAGACTGTAAGAAAACAGCAAAGAAATAAAAATTAAAAAAAAAAAAAACATGAAGTACCAAGACTTTATGGCCTCACTGAATTTGTTAAAAGAAAACTATAAAAGAACGCATGTGTTTCTTTCCTCTCCTCAAGTTTCAAGTAGAATTTAAAAGGAGCATAAACCTAGAAAAGTGAAGATAATGAGAAGAGTTTCCAAATGAATAAGAGATGCCAACAATTATCTGGAAACCAGAGAGTGTGCACAAGTGAGCAGCAAGTGAACAGGCAGAGGTAACCACAGGCTGCCCCGGGACTGAGCAGAGGCAGTGGGAGTCGGCCTTCCCGATGGAATGTCTGAGGCTGGGCTCACCGTTGGCCAGCAAGGGGGAGGAAAAGATTGAGTAGTGAGGCTGAAACAGGCATTTAACACATGTTCTGTGAACTTATGTTTGAGTATATTTTGCTGCTTAAATTTCTCTCTATTATCTTCCAGAATGTTTAAAATAGCCCCCAAAGTATATTTTTAATTTGGTGTCAAACATTGGAAACGAGAGGGAAAATGAGAAATTAAGGGACGTGAACCCTATCGTTCATATCAGGAATCAATAACTATTTTTCAGTTTTCTAGCGTGAATAATCAAGTATTACAGGTGTTTACATATGAAAGGAGACACTAAGTCTGGGTTTGGAGGGAGAATGACTTCTGGCGTACACGGTTCACTACGTGTTACTGCTCTATCCATGGGGATGGGGTGAGTGAGCACCTCCAAAGGAAAGAATAGACCAAATAGAAGATAAATATTTTTAAAGAAGGGATTTCTATTATCCATGATTTTTTCAAGCAACCCAATCTTCCTTCTTAAAATGTGTAATTCTGATGGCTCTATTTATTATTCCTGCACCGTCCCAACCTGGGTCACTAGATACCTTGGCATCTATAATAAGCAGGTTGCAGTACAGACACCAATAGCTCCAACACCCACAGAAGAAATAAGCTTAAGACCAGTTACTAATAAAGTATTACTGATGCCAACTTGCAGTTATGGCATAAGGTCTTACCATGCATTCCATTATTGTTTTAATACTTGCAAACAGAACACGTTTACATGTTGAATTAATTCATATAATGTAAAATTGGTATGTAATTATTTTCTATGCAAATGTTGGAAAACTTAGGCATTGTTTTTCATAGGTAGTTCAGATTTAAAAGGCAGAAATATTTTCAGCAGTACAAAGATCTCTGAAAATTCATTCCTCTATGAGATCATTAGCAGAAATTTTCAAAAATCAACATTTTTGCAACTCTGGAAATTAATCAAAGGTTTTCAATAATCTGTAGCCTGTTTGTGGGGAGGGAAAAGGTGGATCTCAGTAAGAACATTTGAGGTTTGTAGTGTTTCTAACTTTCCTTGTTCATATTCCTCCATCCTCTGTAGCAATCTTGAAAACCAGCTGCCTCACAACCAGGATAGCTGTGAAAATCAACCTTCTAACAAGCCACTGTGGATTGGCCTATCTGTCTAACTCTCCACCTTGATTGCTGTAGGTCAGCGATTTTCAACCAGTGTGCCATGGCACACTAGAGGGCCACAAGAATTTTTAAAACATGCAATACATGACTGTTTAGTCAGGGTCACTGACCTCTTTTCCCTTAGATTGTTAACACGCACACAAAAATAACAACAGCCCACACAATAAATGTCTGGTGTGAATGAATCAAATGGATAACTAATTTTTTTGTCAGATTGGCAAAAAATATATTTTTGGGTGTGCCATAGAATTTTAGTAATTAGTTTATGTGTGCCATGAGATGAAAAAGGTTGAAAATCACTGCTGTAGATGTATAAGTTTGAAATCATGTAGAGTGTTTCCTCTCATTTCATTCTTTTCAGTTTGAAAAGGAAGAACATCTGTAATACTTTCAACAACAAAGATAAATTTTTTAATTATTTTAGTTATTTTCATTCCATATAAATTTTAGAATAATCTTGTCTATATCTATAAGAAGTCTTAGTAATATTTTTATAGGAATTGCAAATTATCTATTATATATTGGGTGAAATGTGATAATTTGTGCTTTTTGAGAAATTGGTCCATTTCATCTAAGTTGACAAATTCATGTACGTAGAGGTTTTGGTAGTATTGCCTTATCTTTTTGCTATCTGCAGAGTCGGTAGTGATATCCTTGTTTCATTCCTGATACTGGAAATTCATGTCTTCTCTTCTTTGTCAGTCTTGATAGAGGCTTGTCAATGTTATTGCTTTGTCAAAGAACTAGCTTTGGTTTCATCAATTTTTCTCTATTATTTTTCTGGTTTTAATTTCATTGATTTATACTTTTAGCTTTATTATTTTCTTTTTATGCTTACTTTGGTTTATTTTGCTCTTCTTTTTCTAGGTTCATGAGGTGAGAGCTTAGATTATTAATTTGAGATTTTTGTCTTTTCTAAGTACTTAGCACTGTAAATTTTCTTCTCAGTACTAATTCAGCTGTGTCTTACAAAACTAGATATGTTATATTTTTATTTTCATTCCACTTAATGTATTTTTTAAATTTTCCTAGGATTTCATCTTTAACCCATGAACGAATTAGAAATGCACTGTTTAGTTTCCAAGTATTTGGAGATTCTCCTATTATACATATTTTTTCTTTATTGATTTTTAGAGAGGAAGGGAGAGGGAGAGAGAGGTAGAAACATTGATGAGAAAGAACATCAATTGGGCGCCTCCTGCATGCCCCCCACTGGGAATCGGGCCCACAGCCTGGGCATGTGCCCTGACTGAGAATCAAACCGGCAACCTCTTGGTGCATGGGTCGACGCTCAACCACTGAGCCACACCAGCTGGGCCGATTATATTTTTTATATTGGTTTCCAGTTTGATTCCACAATGATCAGAGAATATACTCTATGATTTTAATTATTTTAAATTTGTCTGGGTTGGCTTTGTGACTCAGGATATGATCAATTTTAGTCTATGTTCCATGGGCATTTTAAACAGATGTTCACACTTCTGTTGTAAGGTTAAATGTCCTATGCCAACTAGATCTTAAAAGTTGATGCTACTGAGTTCTTCTGTACCCAATTGATTTTCTGTCTAGCTGTTCGTCACAGTCTGTGGGTGTTGTAAATGTCTGTTATAAATGTCTGTTATCTGTTGTAAATGTCTGTTGTTTATGTCAACCAGTTGATGTTATTTTGTTATGATAACCTAAGCTAACACAGAGAGCTTTCTTTAACCATTCTTTCAGGGCAGTTCTACTGGTGATAAATTATCTTAATTTTCTTTTGTTGAAATATGTCATGATTTTCCCTGCATTCCTGATGGCCATGTTTACTGTATATAAAATTCTAGTCTGATCATTCTTTTCTTTCAGCACTCAAAAAAATGCTGTGCCACTGATTTCTAATAAGAAATCTAATGTTGTTCAAATTGTTTTTATCCTATAGGTAAGATGTCCGTTCTCCCTAACTGCTTTTAAGTCTTATATTCGTCTTTAGTTTTCATAAATTTGACTATATAGGGGTGGGTAAAAGTAGGTTTACAGTTGTAACACAAATAAATAATACAATAATTAACAAACAATAATACAAGAATAAACTCTGTGCTTCTCGTACTCACAACTCTAAACCTCCTTTTTGCCCAACCCTGTATATCTTGGTATAGATTTTTTCTGGGTTTATCCTGTTTGGGATTTTCTAATTTTCATGAAATCTGTACATTTATATCTTTTGCAAAACGTGGGAAGTTTTTAGTTATTATTTATTTGGATTTATTTTAGCCTCACCTTCTTTCTCTTCTGTTTTTGGGTCTGTGATGACACAAATGTTCAATCTTTTATTATAGTCCTAGATTGGATCATTTCTATTGTTCTATTTTTAAGTTTATCCCTGTTCTCATCATTCTGCTGTTAAGGCTATGCATTAAATTTTTTATTTGGGTTATTATAATTTTTAGTTCTATATTTTTCATTTGGCTCTAGTATATATTTTCTGTCTCTTTGCTGAAACTTTTTATTTTTAAAATTATTTACTGTGTGTTTTAGTTGCTTCTTGAAACATTTTTATGATGGCTCCATTGACATTTTTGTCAGGAACTCTAGCATCTCCATTGTCTTGGTATCGGCCATTGTGGGTTGCCTTTCTTTCATTTAGTTAGAGATGTTCCTCATTCTTGGCATGACCAGTGATACCTATTAAAACCTGGACTTTTTGGCATTATGTTAGGAGACTCTGTATCTTATTTATACCTGTTTTAGCAGACTTTCCTCTACAAGGACAGGAGATAGTGCCTCCTTGTTACTTCCAAGAGGGAATGGAAACCCAGGTTCCAGTTTTCCCTTATGGATTCCAATTTGTTCTCACAGATTTTAGTTTGCTTTTACTCTCTCTCTTACTTCATGTCTAACTTTTTTCCTAACTACCAGCTTTCTGGACCTACAGCAACTTCAGGCTCATTACCAGATACAATGGCGATGGTCTTCCATAGTCTTCTTGCCAATATCCAAAATTATATGTAGTCTGATCCCTATAATATATTCTTTATGGTAGCTCTGCTTCTCTAATTGAACCTTAACTGATACCATATACTGCAGCAAAATGAGGAGGAAAACGTCAAAAGTAAAAACAACGTTAGATCGATAAGATAGCAAATTCAATGATCCAGAAAGTTATGAATTATTTATCCAGGATGACAGTTGTGGAAATCAGAAAGCAATGAGTTCAGACAGATCATAAGAATATGGACTTCAGTAGAAAAGTCTCCAGGCAAAAGAACTCTAGACAATAGATAACATGACTGAGAGAAAAGATAAAATCAAGGATATGCTTAAAATCTCAAATAAATGAAAAAATCAATCAGAAACTCCAAGTAAAACAAACATCTGCATAAGCAAACACACTCCACATATTAAGTTACTCGTCTGTTGGAGGTGATGTAAGCTCTCAGTTCTTGACTTTGTGCAGTAAAGATTTTACAACAGAATCCAGGTGATTTTGAGAGTATGTTTATTAAAGCTGGGAACAGTGAAACAAAGGAAGAGCTTAACATAGAAGAGGCAAGATCATAGCAACAGGAGTGAACCCTAGGCGGAGCTGCCTTGGCCCTTTATAAAGAAAGTCAGAGAGGCAGAAGAAGCAAGCCAGCTGGGCTTCATAGACTCAGGAAACAAGTTAGTGAGGCAAAAGAAGGTCCCTTGGAGACAAAAAGCAAAGATACGTGCCTTAGAAATGAATGGGGGGGAGAAGTGCAGGCACACTCTTGTCTAGAGAGAGAGCAGGCACACGCACAACTGGTCCTTTGCCTTAAGGATTTTTATCTGTTTTCTTGGGGGGAGGTTTCAAGGGAGGATCTCATAGAATAGTCATCAGTTTTCCAGGTGTGTCTCCTTGGGGTCATGGTCTCCACTGATTTGTCTACACCAAGGTAGGGATCATCATTCACTGCATCTGGTCCTGATGCTAGCCATGGCACCACTTTGTCTGGTTTTGCTGCTATTCTGGACCTGGAGCTGAAACACAGCTGAGGTCTAGATGTCATCTCTAATTTGACCAAAACTCTGTCTCTGTGTTCAACAGACCTGAGGTTCTGTTCCTAAGATTATGTGATGTTAATCAGAATCTCATTGTCCTGAGGGCTCAATGCTTAAGGGAGTGGTCTTGCTGGGGAGAAGGAGGCAGGTGAGCCAGGGTACTGGATGAAGCTAGTTTAAATCAGCTATTTGTCTCAGTTTCTTCATTCCATATGCCAAGGAATGTTTCTAACTTCTTACTATCCTGCCTCAGGTCCAAATTAAAACAGGAAGCCAGTGACCTTCTAGAGAGAAAATGGAATGAATTTTAACCAATAGATAGAATAAACAAAAAGCTAGCTTATATTAGGGACATGACAAGGAAAACATGTTTCTTTTTCTAACAAGAAAAACAAATAAAAGCATTGATAAAACCCCAGATAGTCAGAAAAGCATGGTAAACATATGAAGGAAACTAAAAGGGGTCCTTATTTTGAGCATTTAGAACACAGTAAGAAATGAGAATCAGTTTAGACACTCTCTTATAAGTGTCATTGGGGTTGTGTCTGTGGACATGCCAATTTAATTGAAATTTATTGCTTTTCAACTTTTAGAATAAGCCTACTCTTAAAACAAAACAGAATAAAGGTGGAATCAGCACCAAGGAAATAAAAGTAAGAGTATATTAACCAAGTCATATAAAAAAGAATAAGGACATCATTTTATGTGCTTCAGTTGCTACACACTGTTGAGAAAATTACATCACAGTAACATGTAGGATGATTATTTGCTGAGAGAAGTATGAGCTGGAGTCAGGAAAATTATCCCATATAATTGTACTCTAAACCATAAAAACAATTTAGCATATAGTATAAAGCACTAATTTACTAGATTTCTTGAAAACCTGGATTTCTTTGAGGTGACAGAGACTATTATGAACTGAATGTCTGTGTTCTCCAAAAGTTCATTTGTTGAAGACCTAACCCCAGTGTGGTTGTATATGGCGATGGGGTCTCTACAGAAGTAATTAAGGTTAAGTGAAGTCATAAGGATGGGATCGTGTTCTGATAGGATTAGTGTCCTTATAAAGAGAGACACCAGAGAGCTCACTCCCTCTCACTCTCCTCGTGCACACACTAAGGAAAGACCACTTGAGGACATAGTGAGATGGCAGCTTCCTACATCCAGGAAGAGAGCTCTCACAGAAACAGGATCGGCTAGATCCTTGATCTTGAACGTCTAACCCCAGAACTGTGAGAACATAAATTTCTGTTGTTTATGTCACCCAGTCTATAGTATTTCGTTATGGCAGCCTGAGCTAAGACAGAGACCAATGATGAGGTTAAAAAGGAGGTGAAAAGAAGATAAATGCCCCATGTTTCCAGTTCAGTCATCTTAGTTCCGTATTTATTTGTCTTACATTTGTTGTTTATTATGTCTGATGTCAGAGTTTCTCTGATGAAAGGAAAAAGAGTTCTAAATCAATAAGAGAGCAACCCTGAAGCCACTAAATGTCAAAAGCATTTAAATGATAACTTTAGTTGCCTATTCTCAAATTATAATGTTTTTTCTTCACATCACCATTGTTATACGTTAACATTTTATTTTAAAATAACTTCTAAGTTACAGAAAAGTTGTTAAAAATGTACAATGAACTTTCTTACATCCTTCAACCATATTCAGCAAGTATTAACATTTTACCAAAATTGCTTACTTATTCTTTCTCTCATCCTTTCTTCTTCTATGTTTATAAATAACATAATAGTATATGCATACAAATCTAAACCTTTGAGATTAAGTTGCAGGTGTACTTTCTTATTCCCTGAATACTTTAGCATGTATTTCTCAAGAACAGGGACTTTCTCTTATATAATTGCCTTCATGACATCTTCGAGCTTTTTTCCCCCTTTTTTCTATCTTTCCCATAATTCCTTCAGATTGTATTTGGTTAGTTTTGTTCACTTCCCTAAATATATACCAGCATTCTAGGTGTGGTAAGCTAGGAAGAAAAAGAAAGAACAAATATGTAGAAGAATACACAGATTTCAGTTGCCATGGCAGGATTATGAAAATAGATTTAATGAAAATCTGTGCAGAAACAACCATGTATGGTCTTCTCCATTTAAAGCTGTAAAAAGTTGTAGATAGCATTTTGAGATGAAATAATAATCCTGCAATTGTCGTAGGACAAATAACTCTACATTCTACTTTGTTTTTCTCGTTCTTCCTTCTAGTTCTTCGTGAAAGATATCCAAAAACTGATCTTCGCTGAAAAACAACACTAAAATCAAGCAGAAGATTGTTTTGGCAAAACATATTGGACTGATACAAGACTAATTAGTATATCTGAGTTCAGACTTCAGGACATTTTCTCCAAACGTTTTCATTTTTATTCATAATTTAAAATTGACCTCTCTTTTATTTTGAAATACATGCTTGTTTTGGAGAAAAACTCTGGCACTATGTCAAGGAATAAGTTATAGCTAACTGATTTGAATAGAGTTTATTAAGAATCTTTGGTAACTGTTTTTCTCTCTTAGAACGATAAAATCTGGCAAACATAACTCAGGGAGATGTTCGGTCTTAAACAGAGATGTTACAGTTTAAGACTGGATTAAATGTAAAAAGTACCCTTCTATCTCTCACTTGAAACTTTTGGTAATAGAAATGAAAACAAAACACCCATAAAATACTAGCCTGCTTCTTTCATCTCTTTAGGTTCTGTGCTCTGTCGGACTATTTGGGGGTTTGTATCAGCCATGCTCATGTTAACTGATGCATTCAGTGGGAGACAGGATTTCTGAGTTGTACAAGTAGTAGTGAGGGGATTCTTCAAAGACTTGGTCATAGTTCAGAGACTGAAAGTTAAACACTACCTCAAAGAGAACAGAGAGGCCCATTTTTCTTTAAATTGTCCTTACTGTTAGATAGGTAAAATTGTATCATACAAAATTTTATCTGCTAGATGTTAGGAAATGTGCTAAAAATTACTATGGGGACCTGACACACTTACTTTATTTTTTTTTCAGCTTTATTGAGATATAATTGACCTATAATATTGTGCAAGTTTAAAGTGTACAATGTGTTGATTTCATAGACTTATATATTGCAAAATGATTACCAGCATACCTTAGCTAACAACTTCATCACAGCAACTAATTACTGTTTTTCTGCGGTGAAAAAATTTAAGATCTATTCTCTTAGCAACTTTCAAATATATACTACAGTATTATTAACTATAATCATTATGCTATATATTAGATCCCCAGACCTTATTTATCTTATAACTGGTAATTTGTAGTCTTTGACTAACATCTCCTCTTTTTCCCCACCCCTGAGCCCCTGGAAACCACAAATCTACTCTCTGTTTCTGACTTTGGTTTTTTGAGATTTACCATATAGGTGAGATGATACAGTATTTGTCTTTTTCTGCCTGACTTTTTTCACTTAGCATAGGCCCTCAAAGTCCACCCATGTTGTAGCAATGGCAGGATGTTCTTTCTCATGGCTGAGTAATATTCCATTGTAGATGTATACCACACCTTCTTTATCCATTCATCTGTTGACAGACAATTAGGTTGTTTCCACATTTTGGCTATTTTGAATAATGCTGCAATGTACCCTGGGAGTACAGATACTCTTTGAGATAGTGATTTCATTTCCTTTGGGTATATGTCCAGAAGAGGAATTGCTGGATCATATGGTAGATCTATTTTTAATTTTTTGAGGAACCTCCATACAGTTTTCCATAGTGGCTGCACCAATTTACATTCCCACCACCAGTGTGCAGGGGTACCTTTTTCTTCACATCCTTACCAACACTTGTTATCTCTTATCTTTTTGGTAACAGCCATTCTAACAGGTATAAGGTAATAACTCATGGTAGTTTTGATTTGCGTTCCCCTGATGAGTAGTAATGTTCAGCATCTTTTCATGTACCCATGGGTCATTTGTGTGTCTTCTTGGGAAAAATATCAATTCAGTTCCCCTGCCCATTTTTTAATCAAATTGGTTTTATTTGCTACAGAACTGTGGGAGTTCTTAATATATTTTGAATATGAACCCCTTGTCAGATATGTGACTTGCAAATATTTTCTCCTATTCCATCGGTTGCCTTTTTATTTTGTTGATTATTTTGTTTACAATACACCTACTTACACCTAGGGAATTGTGAGTGGTTTAGTGTTATCCTGGTCCTTTAAGTCTCCCCTCACCTGAAATAATTTCCCTATCATCCACTGATGAAAAATTCTGCCAGTGGAGACATATTCTTTTGTATACTGCCCAATTATACCATGAATATTAGAGTAGGTTCTCAATAATTTTTCAAATATCAGTTGAATACGAGAGAGAGAAAATTCAGTGGGCTAAAGTTGAAGTCTTTTTTTTTTTTTTAATCCTCACTCGAAGACATTTTTGCATTTATCTTCAGATAGAGCGGGAGGGAGAAAGGGGGGAAGAGAGAGAGAGAAACATTGATGTGAGAGAGACACATCAACTGGTTGCCACCCACACAACCCCAACTGGGGCCGGGGACAAACTGCAACCGAGGTGCGTGCCCTTAGTGGGAACCGAACCTGGGACTCTCTGGTCCACTGGCCAATGCTCTAACCGCTGAGCCAAACCAGCCAGGACATGAAGTCTTATTTACAGAGACCAAGTCTTTGTGGGCTTGATGATGGGGCTTCTGTCTCACAGAATCTTTTTTGTGAGGCTATCACAACATGAAGGGAATAAAACAAATATCACAGTGTATATAACATTGTATATCCTCAGTAAATTCTAATTCTCTTCCTCGTCACACCTGTCCTTTATATCCCACACACCAAAATGGAAAACCAGGACATTGGCATATATAAATATAAGTTCTCCTTGGTTAAAAAAAAATCCTTACACTTCTCTGCATATGTTCTACATACAGACCACTCCAAATATATCTTTCAGATATTCTGATTTTTTCTATATAAATTATTCGTTGACAAAACTAAATCTATCTTTAAGGTAATTCTGTTTGGTTGTTTTTGGGGTTTTTATTGGATATTATGTGATCATTGATACTCGCACAAACATTATTTCTATCTCATGTAGCTGGGGGTGAGGGACTGGGATGAGGGGTTGAAATTGCCCACCACTCCCAGGTGTTTGAGGGTATTTGTGTACCAAGAAAAATGTCAATATGGACCCACAGAGAAACCTGAAACTCACTAGTGCAAGTAGGACACTAGGAAGTAATGTCTTCTGTCTGAGTTCACACTTCCCTTCCATCTGTTCCTTTTGGGATGAGAATAGAGCTGCAGTAAGTGGTGGGAAGCAAAGAGGTTGACAGACATAATCCCCCGCGCATGTGAGAGTGTGGCCAGGAGAGGCCCCAAACTCACTGACCAGGCTGCAGGGTGGCGGGAAACACAGCAGCTCTCCAGGACCCTGCTCTATGTAAGGCACGGAACCTCATGCTGAGCTAAGAGGTTGCCTAATTGCTATCTCTGTTCCCCTGGAGAGGCCAGAGGCCAAGAAAGTAGCTGCAGAACTGTAGAAAGGGTAAATGCCCAGTAGGGTTTCCCTCAACAGTCTGGCAAATGGTGTGTGGCTGTTGACCACCTTGACTGAAGCTGATTCCTGTCCCAAAACCCTGGGCATTGCTACTCCCTGGGGCTCTTGTCCACCTAAAGAATTGTCCAGGCTTGAAGGACACTACCTCCTGACACTCCAAAATTAAAGAGGTGAGAGCATTTTTCAAGTACCAGAAATCTACTTCTCCTTACAGCCTCTAAGTCTATTGTTCACCTTCCAGATGGTTTACTTCCAATCAAATTTTCATAAACATTTATTGTGAAAATAAAATACAGGCTCTCTATAGCTGTTCAATCATAGGATTCAATTTTCCAGAGTTCCATTAATCCTAATACACAATTTCTGACAATCTCTGCTACAATACAAAAATTGTAAAATATTTTACATGTGGTAGTATCTGGGAATTTCGTTGATTTAACACTTTCAGATAAATACAAGAAAGAGTTCTTATGTAATGTCTACTAGAATCACTGACATTTATTACTGGTTACCTAATTCTTAAATACTGACTTTTTAAAGGGGTGTGGTCCTCATATCATGTTATGTTGCTATCTTTTCCATAGTTATAAGATATAAAATATAAAATTGTAAGATAGTCGTGTAATAAAAAATATGCATTTTTAAGTGAGAAAATCTGGTGTTGATATACATTTTAGCCTGTGGATGAAATGTCAACTAAAAGTATGTACTAAAATAATATCTGTTGGACATACCTTTTCTAAATTCGAATATTTGAAGACCGTTATTGCAACTTATAAAAAAGCACACCTTCCTTGCTATTACATTATAAATTTTATTAAGTAACCTTCTAGTAACTAACTAGACACATTTTCAAAATAAAGCTAACCATAATATATTTATTTTTCTTTATGTAAATTACAAGAAGTTAGTTTTTGGGCTTTTCATATTCTATAGTACATTTTGTTACATGTAATATCACCTTAAAGTGATCAACAATTGCCAACAATTTGTTTCTCTTTACTAAAGTTTCTAAATTTTGAGTCACTTAAAGGAAAATGACTTTAAAAGAGCAATTCTGCCACCTGGTGTTCTGTAAAATTTGGAGTAGATGCTTCTGGGAAATCGCCAGTAGTCCTTGCCAACTTGAAAATTGTAACTCTGAATCAGAATTCTAGAATATCCAGCTGTGCCCCTCCCCGTTTTCTTTCCACACCCCCCCCCCCAAGTTTGCACAATCCAATCATGGAAGCTGGTAACCTTATCTGTACCTGTGCCACAGTTAGGACGCATTTTTCAGGATTGTTACTAAGATTTATAAAGGCAAATAACAAAACTTTAATTGAAACCGTATGTTTTTCTGCTTGGAATTTAATTTTAAATATATATATATATAAATTGCTGAATTACTAATTGATACCCTGTACCACAGAGAGTATATTCTACTATATTTTTTTAAATGAATAATAAGAATAATAAACAAAAACAACCTTATGATTTTTTAAAATTGCAACTTTTAGGAGCTAGGAAAAGTTGTGTGTGTGTTTTGAATGATTAATAGAAATAAACCTCCAAACTTTTGTAAAAGTATCATTCGTGGGATTAAAAAAGAAACAAGAAACAACCCATCAATAACAAAGAAACTATCACTAAACTAATTGATGTGTCTCTACTCTTATAGTGGAAAGTGCTAGGAAACAATGCATTGTTTCGAGGCTTCCAATTTATCATTCTTCCCTAGAAAGAGCAGAAGATGGAATGCTATAAAAGTTGGCCTGGATTTCTCAGTCTTTGTTCCCTTGATACTTGAATTACTGAACTCTCTGTATCATTCCATTCTTTTTGTGCATTTATTTTCAAATAGAGGATATAAATTAGTCTTTATAGAACCAAATTTAAAACTGAATATTCTTAACCTTGAGAATCCTTGGAAGAGCTTCATCAGAAATATATATGGTGGTTGGGGTAGAGAAAAACCATCATTTTCCTCGGATACTCATCAGGACACTGCTCCCCAAATGGATGAAAATGACCATGAAAAAATGTCTCCGATTTCTACAACTCTGATCCCTGCGATCAGATCATGAACGTTTACATGGTATGCTACTGCCATCTTGTGTCTAGCCAGCATCTCAGTTTTCACCAAGAGTGAACATTGGAGTGATGGGTTCAGCATTCTGAATCTGACCTGTAGGGTTCCGCAGAGACTTCAGGGAACAGATGTAGAAATAGATTGAACTTCAGGCAGTGGGTCCCTTAAAACATCACTAGAATTATAGTCAAAGAAGAGCATTAATAAAACATAGACTTCTCAGGATTAAAGACTTGTCCTAAGTAGTTTTTCTCTTAAATGACTCTTTTTTTGTCCTTGGAGCAGAAATTAAAACTGGCAGGAATGCCACAGGAGAGGACATCTAGATAGGAACATTTTGCTAATAAAGGCAAGAAAGTATTACTATCTCACTGGGATGCTGCAGGGAATTTTCAAATAGAACCTGAACATTTTCTCTATCTCCAAATTTCTGGATATTCAACCAACATGAACAAAACTTCAAAACTTTCTAAAGTTTAGGTATTTCAACTTGAAAAAAAATTTTTTTAACTAAGAAGAGAAAAAAAATGCTTAGACATATTACATAAAATCAAAAAAAATTTTTCAGCCTTGTGATTTCTAGTTAGATGGCCATATTGATATATATTGATATCACTACTGTAAATGAGTGTTCAAATGGTGTTTTTAGCTCTTAAATATCCCTGAAATCTAAGAAATCTAAGATTAATTACTGAACATCAGAAAGAAAATACAAAAGTTCCAATGTGTACATGCCAATTCAATGTTCACTTGCCAATTCCACAACCTGGTGACCATTTCTTTATACTTTTGAGTGTTATCAAGTTGTCAACTACATGAGAGGATGTGAGGAGAGAGCTTACAGCACTCCTGAGTAATAAGTGAATTCTGGAGCTCAACAGAGGGAAAACTATTAAATTCCTTTCTAACTATTGTGACGACAAAAAATATCTCTGGAAAACTTAGAAAAGTCGTGACAGGTATTGTGGAGATATTTCCAGCCAGCACAGAACTTCTATTTAAGAAGGAATTTGAAGCAGCCCTTTGGTTGAAAAGGGATCGCAAGAAACTGATCTTGAAGCTAATTTTGAGTAGCAGGAACACAGATTTGGTGGCTTGTACAGAGGACGTCACTTGAGGCTGCTTCTGTTAGATTGCAAAACCTCTTCTGGAGCAGTAGCATTTGGCCTCATGATATACCACCAGAGTCCAAAATAAGCAGGCATAATTAGTATAAAAATAAGCACAAACAAATTCATCTTCTCAGGAGAAAGTTCCTTCCTATTATATTTTTACCTGGGGGTGGTGGAGTGATGGAGTCAGATGAGTTTAATTTAAAACATCCATTTAAAAAGCATTACTCATATTTTCTGGATCAATTTGCCCTTTGTCTTCATCTTTGATCCCACGGGATAGGACTTCTCAAGGCATCTAAAAAGTATTTCCAACCGGAGACTCAGTTAAAATAAACCATGCCAGGATTCAAGGCTCTGCTTCTGAACCACTCAGATTCTTCCATTAGCAAACATCTCTGAAGTCAGTGCCATGTACCTGTTTTTTGGAATCTCTTGCCTAAGGGCAGGCTAGCTCTCCCAACTGGCAGTACTGCTGTTAAGAGGCCACATTGTTCTGGGCCTGCCCATCCGATATGCCTATCTCAGAGGAAGAGCTGCAGGAACTGATAGATGGTCGTAAAGCCATGTTTCCTTCCACTTTATGCTTCTTGACCAATGAAAACAAGGCACAGAAGCGGAAAAATCAGTAATCACATAACAAAAGAGCTCAGGCATAAAAATCTTTCATTTTAGACAGTGGAAACTTGATTTTGTTACATCCTCCCCAAAATTTGCTTAGGAATTACAAAAACAAGTACTGAGAAGACCTCAAAAGACCATATGTAGATCCAGTTCCTGCCACCAGGGGCCTGTTTTATGTGCCCCTGGCTTCCCTAGCCCCACCAGACTGAGACCCATAGATGTGTTCTTTGGCAATCTTACCTGTTTTTTCACGCCAGTGATGGTTGGGCTCTCCACTCCACGTCCTTGTGACCTGATTCTGCAGCTGCGGAATCCCTTCTTCTCCCAACGACCTTGGCTGGATTTTGACTTGAAAGTTCTTCTTGTGCCCACAGTGACCTCTGATGTTAACCTGTTAAATCCTTCTACTGATGTGGTTCCCAATGAATTTCAGCAGCTGCTGGAGTTCCTCTGGACTCTCCTCACTGTCAGTATCTCTCTTGCTCCACTGCCCTAAACATCAGGCTTGCAAACAGGTGACCTTCTCAAGATCTGGGTCAGCCTTTTCTCTTGAGGATTTTGGGAATGTTTTCCCAGCAGTTTGACCAGGCTACAGTGAACGGTACCACAGAGGGTGACAATCAAAGTGTCTATCTTTGTACATCCAGTGCTATCCAGTGGCCAGGATCAATTCAAGGCAGCTTACTTACTTTCCACCTCATGATAAACTATTTCTGCATCCAAAGCACCTTGGAGGGGTTGAAATAAACTTTGACCCCACTTTGTGTTACAGAGAAAAATGTCAGCTCCAATGTGCTCTGCAGTATTTTTTCCCAAGGGTGTCATTAATTTTTCATGGAGCTCTTAGTGGCTTTTATTGCTAGGCTGAAGTCAGTAAAACTGATACACAGAATAAGCCTGGCCCATTGGGACAGTTGCTTCACTAAAACGTATAACTATAAACAAATGGTAAAATATAGTGCTTTTCCCTGAATTTTCAAAGTTGGGATAAGGGGTAATTTTAAAATATGTCTCATGCTCATTCCAAAGAAGTTGAATACACATGGATATTTTCTAACCACCCTGTGTTTTTAAAGAAAATTTTGTTTGTTGTTACTTGTTTACCAAAAACCACATATTATGACCTCAAATCTTTTTCACCCCTTAAAGTTGACAATGATTTTGTTCTTTTTTATTGATCTCAATATATTTTGAACTGTAGGAACATCAAAAGTCAATATCAATTTCTTTCAAAAAGAACCAAAGAGAGTCATCCATTGTTTCCATAAAAATAATTTTTTAAATATATATATATATATTTTATTGATTTTTTGGAGAGAGAGATAGAAACATCAGTGTGAGAGAGACAAATGGATAGGCTGCCTCCTGCACACCTCCTACTGGGGATCGAGCCTGCAACCCCAGGCATGTGCCCTGTCCAGGAATCGAACCAGGACCTCTCAGTCCATGGGACAACACTCAACTCACTGAGCCACACTGGTTGGGCCTTAAGAATAATTTTTAAAAAGCTCTTCTCTGTCTGACTTATTTCACTTAGCATGATTTTACTCATATGTGGAATCTAAAAAACAAAAGCAGAAACGAATTCACAGATACAGAGAACAAACTGATGGTTGCCAGATGGGAGGAGGGTTGGGAGCTGGGTGAAAAAGCTGAAGGGATTAAGTACAAATTGGCAGTTACAAAATAGCCACGAGGATGTTAAGTACAGCATAGGGAATATAGTCAATAATATTGTAATAACTATGTATGGTGCCAGGTGGGTAGTAGACTTATCAGGGTTATCACTTCATAAATTACATGAATGTCTAACCACTATGCTGTATACCTGAAACTAATATAATATTGAATGTCAAGTAGAATGAAAAATAAAAATAAACTTTAAAAGATTTTTCTCCTAAATTAATAATTATCTTAAAGAAAGTTTAAATAAAAATAGAACAAATATTTTCACCCTTAAGTATGACTATGCTTTCAAAACCTTCGACAAAGTTGGGCTTTCCTTATAGTATCTGTATTCTACACTTAAATTAAACTTTAATTATCATGCATAAGACTGTATCTTGTTGTAAAATAGGTGTATTGTTATTTACCTTCCATATATCTATATAATGCTGTGTGGATGTGTAGGCTGTGTATTTGGGGGTGAAGTAGGGTGTGAGCATTCTTTAAGAATTTTTTAAAGGAATCGGGATCTTGATTTCCCTGAATGAGCAAGCTGGGCGCCCATCAGAATCCCCTCCTTGTAGAAAAGGTGACAAGCCTAACTGCGTTTTGATGAGCAGTGGCATGCGGAATAGCCCATATCTATGTACCACTGGTCTCAAATTGGAATCCCACAAATTCATGCAGTTGATTGTACACCCTTGTGCTATTTTTATGAGTTCATAATCATTTATTTGAAATTCTGAAACCCAAGAAACTGAACGTTTGTGTCTCTTTTCTAACTCATTTGGTGGCAAAATCTGAACAGGAGCTATTCATAGTGTTTATTTACTTTATCCAAATTAGTTTCTGCATTGCACTGCAAACATATTAGTATATTTGATGACAAGGTGGGGGTACCCATACCATATCACCTATCGAACTCTACAATTCTAAAATTTCTGAATTCTAAAACTTATCTGGTCCTAAGGTTTTTAGATCAGAGATTTGGACCTATACTGGATAACAACCACTTCTGGAAGGAGAAATGCCCTCGGAGAAGGGCCTTATGAAACCACTGGTTCCTGACTGGCAGTAAAGATGGCACGAACACTTTGTTTAGGGATAAGGGTGGCGAGTGAACAGGAAAGAGAGCTATGGGCATCAGGAGGTAAGCACTGCCTATATGGCACAGGTTCAAAAGAAAGTTTGCTCCAGGTCATCATCCAAGAAGCAAAAGTAAGTTGCTTTTCTTCTGGACCCTTCTAGTGACCTAACTAGGTGATTCCACGCTTCTGTAGGTGCATCTTGGCGTATTTCCTTCAGCATTGAGATGGAGAGGGTAGATCCCACTGCTTTTAAAGCCTGTAACAACACAACCATGCTCTATTGTATGTAACTTACGTAACTTTATTGTATGTAAGTAACTTATTTCAAAATAAATTTTGACTACAGTTTGAGAAACGTCAGCATCTCCTGAATATATATATACATTCCAGATATAAAGTTTCTACTGTAAAAAAAAGAAAGAAAATGTCAAATAAGTTACTGAAATCTATAATGGTGGAACACTAGATGGCTATAAAGTAGCACTGGAGAAATTAATTCAGATTTCTGAAAATTTGACCAAATGTCTATTTTCTTTCCTTATATGTTGTACATATTATATATTATATATATTTTAAATGCCATTTTGAATAACTTCTTTCTATTAGATAAACATTTGAAATGCAAAAGGAAGAAATTGCTTCAAAACAGTAAATAAATAAGTCTTTTAAATAATGTTATAAATGTATTTTTGTACTCAGAATCTATAAATATTCTACAAATATTCTGACATATTATTTCCAATTTGCCAATATCTTAAGCATATATTATCACCAAGTGTTTTAAGCAGTTGAGACATATTTTATGCCCTGTTCTTCAGAGTTTCTAATTACTGGTTTAAGTGGGAAATTTCATCTCAGCTATAAACAACTCCCTTAGGAAAACAAAAATGCATAACTTTGAATCATGTAATATACTTGCTTTACTAATAACTTGGAAATTTGTTTTTAAATTATATTTAGGAAAAAGCCTTCAGTTACAATTTGATTATGGATATAGAATTATAACCAAGCCCTAGTAGCAATATGTCCCGATTTTTTCCAGACACAATAGATAGGTTTTTTTATTTGATCACATCCTCAGGAATTCAGTGTGGCTCACTGTTGAGTGGAATCTTGGACTAAGCTCATTTAGAGCTGGGAGGGGGAACGGCCAACAGGAGATAGAACAGAAAGCAGACTGTGCCATGTGGCTTCTGTTTGCCTTTTGAAGCTCAGTGAGAGAAATCTGAGATGCTACGGTGATGTTTTTCCTTTGTCATCAAAGATTTGTCTAGGAAGACAGCAAAAGCCATGAATTCGACACATTGGTCAAAATACAAGAAGCCTAAGACAATGGATGGAAAAGCAGAGGACTGCCACTGCTTCAAATGAGTCCCAGTGCTCCTGAGCATCTTACAAAGAGAGCCACTCCCAGAATAAAGCTACAGAGTTCTTGTCCCCATCACTAAATAGCCCTGCAGGTCAAAGCTCATAAGAGGAATTCTATTTGCTTCAATTCTATAGACTCTTATGCAATATCAATGTTTAGTCAGCAACCTTTTGTGTAAAAGGGATATAAACAGTGATGTATAAAAACTGGCTAATTAAAGCTTTCCTTCTTTGGCCTATTATCCCTAGAATTAGGCAATAATCTTTTGCTTTTTTTGTTCTATTTATTTGTTTAAAACTTTTGGCAACTATGTGTTAGCAGAATTCTGGGAATGTTTATGTTATCCCAAACCTGAGATTTTTAAAATACATAATGAATACCAAGTTCAACCTCTACTTGACTAAAATTTAATAAGCTTTCAACATTCCATTTTAAGTTATCACAATCAAACATTTTTTAACAAAAAATCTGGAAATATTAATATTCCCATAGACCATGTTTTTATTCATGAGTTATTTATTTTGATAAAATAGTAATTCCTAAAATATAAGGAAATAATTTAAAAGTAAAAAATATCAATTAGAAAATTGACACTGTTGTTGTTGGGTTTTTTTAGGCATTATAATCATTCTCTCCCAAATATGAATCTGCCATATTAAGACAGAAATGCTGATACTATCTTTGTATCTGAAAATTAGCATTCTGATAAAATTATACACTGTATAATTGTAATAGCACTAATCATGGGTTGTGCATCACAGATAATGTCCCAGTTCAAATCAAAACTATATCAGTTAGTACCATCAAATGAGGATTATCCAATTCCCATCTAGAGGAAATATGTGATGACTTGATAGTCAATTACCAAAAAACCTATAAGCAGTGACATGAGAAAGATTAAAACAATTCAGCATTTGGGATATAGGAGAACTAAAGATGACTTAATAGACAAGCTTTTTTCTATTCCTTTTTACCTGCTCTTTATGGGATACCGTATACATGAGAACAACTTAGGGTTGTAATGCAATGCTTGGGTGGTCCATTTTGATCATGTGTGGGAGCTATAGGAATTCCTGGAAGAGAAACTCAGGAATGATCCAATGGGGATGAGCAGAGAGCAGAGGCAGGGAACAGCATATCTGAGTGAGATGGAGATAAAGAGAGAGAAAATCATTGTAAATTCGGCAGGTTGAGACTTTTTTCTCATGAATTTCGAAAATCATCTGCTAGGCTGACTTTGGGTTATAACTTACTGTTTCAACAGAAGCCAGCCAGGGCGTAATAACAAGACCACTGCAACCCAATGGATAGCAGCTTAAGGCTACGAGAGGCCACCAATGCCGCCATCTCTGGATCAGTGTGTATGTCCTAGAGAGAGAATTACTTTTAAGAATGTAAATCCAGCACCTTTCACCAACTTAATTCATTGAAAATGTTAGAAAAACATGACTTTTTTTTCTTCAAACTTGTTCTGAACTGACTTGAATTTTCCCACCCAGGGAGCAATTCAAAAGAGATTCTTGTTGCCAACGTTTCATGGCTAAATTTTTCAAGCATGACATACCAGGCAAAACTTAGGCTAGTGTCTTTAAGAGTAAGTTGTTTCAGTCTTGGGATGATTGCTCTGTTTCCATTTATCAGTTTTACTTTTTTGTTTCATCTCTGCAAGAAAATGTTTGTGTGGTTGGGGAAGGAGGAGAATCAAAGAGTGCCTGCTTTTGCTGGAATTGCCTGTTCTCTTATCTATGATTCTGTCACTTTAAGATGAAAATGCTGACAGCTAGAGTGAAGAGTCAAAGGAAATAAATTAACACTTTTAACCGGTGTTCAAAGCTATGATTTCATATGAATGTTACAATGATTATTCTGTACCAGGATAAAGACCCAAGCTGATGAATGGCTTAATAACCTGCAGCAGCTATGTGAAGTTGTTTTATTAAAGATAGTGACCTGCTGTTCTCTGTCTCTTCTGAAGACAGAATGAGACTAGAGAGGCTCAAACTACAACCCCAGCAGCAGAGACATATGTAGATATTCAAGATTTCCTAATTACAGTGGTTGTTATGATTTCTAAGAAAGATTGCAGTCAATCTCCTTCTAGGAAGAAGACATCATTTGGTTAGAGATCAGTCTCCCTTAGTGAAAGAAAAATATACCAGATGACTGGGGTCTCCCACACTGGCAGCTAGCATGCTTTATAAGACACAAGCCTATGACACTAAAATTTGCCTCTGTTAAAGAGCAATAGGCTTTTCTTCCAGTTGTTTGAATATAAAAGGACCTTGAATTTCCCCCATTTATTGCAGAGTCATTGCATTATGTGTACATTGGCATTTGTTTATTAATGTGTGTTATAATTTCCAGTAAAACACACTGTTATTCCACCTATCATGAGATAACTGTGTCTTCTGAGATCATGGTGAAATCTAGAATCTTTCCATCAGATTTGATATCAAGACAGAGTACTGAGTCATAACCTCTTCTTGGCCCTTACTTGGCTCCTCGCTCTCCTCCCATTGCCCTTCCGCATCCACAGCCAGCAGAGTGCTTACACTGCAGTCAGCCAGTCAGCACAGGAGCAGGGATGCCCTCTAGGAGCCCTTACAAGAACCCTGAGAGTCCAGGAAATGCATCACAGAGAACCCCTTCTTACTTCCTTCTGTGGAGGGAGATCTAGGCCCCTGGAGTTCTCCATTCCAATCAGTCACAATTCATTTCATCACATTTGCTCTGGATGTAGCTATAAAATCAAACATCCACTCAAGAGAAATGGTGTAGGCATTAAGTTTGGACTGGTTTCCGGTGGTATATACTCAGCTTCTTGCCTCATTTCCTCTAGTGTTCGGTCATAGAATTTAAAGGATTTCTAAAGACAATAAAGCTAAAAGCAATGGAAAGAAACTTGGCAAGAAAAAGAAGAGAAAATAAGCCTTCAATATTAAAATCCTTTAAAAGGGGATGAAGGAATTACATTTAAATGCAATTACAGTACGGTAAGGAAATGACTCCAGGGCTGGTAAGCTCATCATGATCTGAGGGGAGAATTGCATAGCACAGCAGGCAAAGGCAAAGCTTTGGAGCCAGAGCACAAGCACCAATGCATTTGTGTGTATGGGATGTTGCTAGGGCGAAAGCCATTGAGGTCAAGGTCAGGGGGAAGACCACCACTGTGGCTTCTATTTCACCTTCAGTGGTACTTGCCTTCCAGCACTACTCAGTTTTCAAAGTAGCTGAGAATTGGTATGGTGACTTAACAGCATCTGGCCAAGTGTTTAATTTACTTAATGGCTCTCATAAACCTCACAGTACCTCTCAGTTGGGGTAATAAGAAATGCAAGCAATAGAAGAAAGAGTTATTGTCCTCAGTTAATATTTAAGTGTTAATCACATTTCAATTAATACATTCTCAATCATCAGTGCCCAAATATCGCCTGAAGCAACTCTCCAAACCAACTCAGCCCAACAGTTAATCACTCTTTACATGAGCTATAACTCCACCTTGTATATAGCTTTTTATCATGTTGATCACTAGAGTCTTAAGGCTTTTCTTCCTTTCCTTTCTTTATAACTATAAATGTATGTATATACCTATCTACCTATCTACCTATATTCCTATCTACCTATCATCTTTTTATCTCTATATCTAGCTCTGTCTTTCTCCATTCCTTATTTCTTTCTCTTTCTTTCTTTGCTATTCGGTCCTCCAAACTGAATTATGAGTCAAACTTAAGAGAAAAGCAATTGTGTTTATCTATCATTGTGTTACATCATGAGTACATGATAAATATTTAAGCTGAACATAACTGAAAATTGTGGGAATCACTCTGAGGATGAGAAAGAGAGGAAGGGAAGGAATGGAGAAATATAGTTTCTCATCTATAAAACGTACATAACATCTGTCTTTAAGAGTTAACTGATGAATTTGCCTTGGCCGGTTTGCTCAGTGGCTAGAGCGTCAGCCTGCAGATCAAAGGGTTGCAGGTCTGATTCTCGGTCAAGGGCATGTACCTTGGTTGCAGGTTGATCCCTGGCCCTGGTGCAGGAGGAAACCAATTGATGTGTCACTCTCACATTGATGTTTCTCTCTCTCTCCCTCCCTCCCTTCCACTCTATCTGAAAATCAATGGAAAAATATCCTTGGGTGAGGATTAACAAAAAAAAAAAAAAAGAGTTAACTGATGCTGATGAATTTTGATATTGTGCCATACATACCTGGTATATGCTATGCCCTCATTTAAGTGAGCGTTGATGTTTTGGCATTATTATCAGTTATGATATTAATTTTTATCATTTTTAATAAGAATATTATGTATATTTTGAGTTTCTAGGTAGCCCTGGGATGATTTCAGCTGCTGGGGACTTGAGGTGACTGTCTTTGTCCCCCCAAAAGAGTCCTGACAACTCTGGGAAAGGCTTTATCACTATCTACCACTCAGCTTTTCCATGTTTGTTTTTTTTCTGAGTATGTTCTTGCTTATGCTTTCTCGTCCTTTTACATCTTAATATTTTTTCTTAATGAGACTTCTTCTATTCTAATGGTTTTAATATTAAATTTCTAAATCTGGTTTTAAAATGAAGCTGGTTTGCAAAACAGAAGGAAGAACATACAAGCAAATGACGTTGGTGTTGGAGAGGCTGATAGATATAAATATTTTCTTCCGTATGGGAACTCCACAGATTTGTGGTATCCGGGGACAGATGATTCCAGTTTATTTTGTGTCAGGTATATCCATTCAGTTCATGGGAAATGGATTTAGCTTTTGGATGTTTCTCCTTATAATTTAGTAATAAACTAGTTCAAATAATGAGAGGAAAACAGGAAACAGAAGAAAGAATCTTCAATCTGTGATACATAAATGTTTTAGATAATAATTATCACCACTTTTTTTATTTTTTGTGAAAGTAAAATATCAGGCCAACATTTAGATTATTTTATGGAAAGAAAAAAGGAATATTATTTTGTAGCTGATAACTGGCATATTACGTATTAGCATTCGTCAATTTACTGCAATGTTCTGTTTTGAACGAATTGATTTTAACATTCTAAATAACAAATATTCAGGCAATTGAATATTCTCATTCTTCCCAGAGGAGTAGTTAAAACTTAAATATACATTTAAGAGTCATTGATTTTTAGGTAGTATTTAAAGCCATGAGACCAGATGAAATTACTTAGGGAAAGACCTGAAATGCACAGACATTATTTTGTTATAGTGGTTCTTAGCTGTCAAATATTGGGGGGAAAAAATGATATGTAATCAAGCCAATTAACTGGTGATCAGATTTATCATTAAAGAGAGATAAACAACTATGGCACTGTAGAGTGATAAAGTATTGAAGTAAAACTCTTTTGGAATCAAGTAGAGCACACTGGCCTAAACCCCTAATGGTTTTAGAGGTGAGTTGAGATCCTATACACTTTACTGAAACCAACTGTGACTAGGTTTTACTATTGATTTACTATTTATTTAAGTGGACTTCCTAGAATAAAGAGAGAGAGAGAGAGAGAACATTTTATTTTGCCTTTCCTTCAAATTAGTTAAATTCTAAAATAGCTTTTTTGTTTTACTAACTCACATTCTAATTCAAATGGCCAAATACAACTACACAACTTCATGACCCTACTTTCTGATCCTGTATTCTAATCTGACTTAGGATGGTTTCTTCCAGGTTAACCTCAGAATAATGCCAAAAGGAGGTCAACATTCTCTACTTAATGTGCAGCAAAGTGCCAATAAATTTTATAACAAAGTAAGACAAAAAAAAAAAAACAGTGTTCCTAAATATACATGTATAAGAATTCTAAAATTAATGGAATATTTTTAAAAAACAAAGCCAATATATATAAAACCTTTTGCTGATTTGATATGTTACCTTCTTTCTTAGCTATTTTGATACTTATTTTGTTTTGTACCAGAAAACAATGTAATTTTTTACTAGTAGAAGTAGTAATGGAAGAAAATAGTAGTAATAGAAAAGATAGTGTATTTAGGTATAATATGTCATGTTTCACCTGAGAATTGGTGAAGTTAGCTGGAAAACACAGCCATAAAGCTTCTAAGGGCCATGGTACAAAGCAAAGATAAGCATAGAGCAATATGGAGGTTGTAGTTTTCACTGTCTCTATCCAACTGAATACATTGTATTCAAGTTTTTTAAATATTTAGGTTTCAGCCCCATTTGTAAAATGTGAGTTAATGAGTTAGAAGGATAATTTCCTCTTAAATTGTCTCCAAACTTAATGAATGTTATCACAGAAAGCTAAAGATCTATCTTAACTCCATTCTTATCTGAGGTCATAAACAATTATCTGCGTTTTCAATTAGTAGATACGTTGTTGTGGTTGGCCTGGTTTATTGGATCACAATTCTTACCTCTTCTCTTCAACACAATAGAACTGAGTCAAAGAAGGGGAGCTTCCTACACCACGTTTCCCTCGGGAATCTACATGTGGACAGTGTTTGCAGGGGATAGCTTCTCTGTTTCATGCAGAACGAGCTGGGATGGCTAAAATCATTCACATAGTTGATGTTGGCTCTCTGTTGAAATCTTATCTGAGGCTGCCAATCAGAAAACATACTCTTTGCTTCTGTGCTTCTTCCCAAAATCGCGACTAGGTTTCAGAGATAGTCTTCTGAGAGAGAGAGAGCAGATGGAGCCTTTGAAATCAAACAACACTACATCCACTTTATTCTGTTTATCAAAGTAGTCACAAGTGCCACCAAGATGTAAGGGAATGGGAAAGAAACTACATCTTTATTAGCAGAGGCAAAGTTCCACAAGAACATTTGGCAAATACAATCTACCATATTGGTTTGCTCAACAGGCATCAGTATTGTTCCAAAGAGGCATTTTGTTGTTGGTATTTTTACGTTCTAAAGAAGTAAAATTGTATCATGAAAAGGGAATTGATGAATATGAAGAAGAGAAAATAAAGCACTGAATAATTGTGTAGAGAGTTAAATGTTGATTCATGCTAATTATACATTTCTTTAGCTACTATGTACTGCCTGAATTCTTGCAAGGGGAAATTCTTTCTATGAGATGGCTAAATATAAAACAGCAGCTTTAATATACTATTTTTCTTGCAGTGGCAGGGAATTGTCCTTACTTCAAATCTCAAATATCCTTTTCTTCCCTCTCCTCCTTCTCTTTCACCTTCTCCTGCTTATTCTAACTCTTTTGCTCTTATAATTTTTATATTATTATTCTTAAGATAATAGTTATACCTCATTACACTCCGTACTATTTATTTAGACACAAGATTAGATTCAAGGCCAGGACTTGTCAAAGTGCACACAAAATCTATCTGAAGACAGAATTTTCTAGATAGAAATAAATGTGAAAAACTCTTAAGGATGAAAAAGAGGGGAGTTAGAAGGGAATAGAGAAGCACATATTCTCACTTTTTCACTTTTGGTATGGGAAGATAGAATGTGGACAGAGGGAAGAATTTAAAAAAATATTCAGCTCACTGAGGAGAGAACCCAATATCATTGGGGGGGCTTAGTTGGTATATTCTGGAGTATAGTTTAGAGAGACTTCAAGTAGTTGTGTCCAGGTTTGGTTGGGAAAAATGACTAGATAAGTAATTCCAAAGACGACTCCTTGTCTCCACAGAATAAATGATACAGTCAGGGGTGAGAGAAATTACTATGTGCCCACAACAAATCACAGAGAAAGTTAACAAGCAAAAGTCTTGAGTGAATCTAGCTGAAGAAACCATAGTACACAAAATATCACCACCAGTGGCAAATGCCTAGGACTGCAGACTCCAGTAACTAGAAATGGAAATGCTGACTGCATAGCAAATAGGACCAGTCCTGCTTCAATGGTCACTAGTCAAGGAAAAGACCAGATAAGGCAGGATTCAGATGGCACCCGGTAGATCAGAGAATGCTCCACTTAAGTTCTGCCTTCCTATACCCACAGAGAGAGGGCAGGGAAAGGAGATGAAAATCTGAACTCCTAAGCACTCACTCAAAGAAGGCTGATATAACCAAAAGTACTATATAAACTAGAAGGGACTGTGATACTATTAACTCCAAGTTGCTACTTAGGTTTCCTTGACTATTCATAAAACAACTGTTAGTGAGGAAGATTAGATGAGTTATAGTAAATTAGCCAAAACAAGATTTTGCCCATCTGAGTATATACCCATCTAGTAAATTTGTGAGCCCTTCTTCTTATCATAGAATCTGGAAAGTTGACTCTTAAAGAAACAATTTAGCCAATCTTAAAGAAGAGGATATCTTCCCGGTACAAAACTGAGGTTCAAGGAGTTCAATAATCTGCTTATATCTAACAGAATAGAAACCAACATTCAAGATATTCAGCTCAGAGCTTTGTTACTCATCCCATGAGTCACCATGTCCATCTCTTCTCTTTCTAATGGAAAGCCAATAAAGGAATGAGTTCAGATGGGAAAGGGAAGCCCAATTAAAGATGTGACAGCCCCAGAGTTCTAATTAACAAATGTCAATTTTTCAATGAATGTCATGGCCTCATCAATAAATATTCACTCTTCCCGAACCATGTGGAATCATTAAAAGATATTACTGAGTCAACTGACAAAAGTCAAGGTCCATCTCAGATCACTTCACTCTTGGAGGTTGATTATGGAGAAGTGGAAATTTTCCTTGATTAGGAATATTAGCCGCTAGTACAATCATCTAAGTAAGTATAACAAAGTTATATTCAATTACCTTTCAGAATAATAGGACCACCCACACCTGTCACTTTAAAGAGGCTACCTTTTGAAGTACTTGAAGTACATTTTGAAGTATTTGACATCATCCCCAAACTGGTAGAAAATAGGAAAAATTATAAGAATTAGGGTTTTGTTTTTGTTTTTTTAAAGAGAGTTTATAGTAGTGTTTGCAAATTTGATTACTTTTTATTTAAAAATTTTAATGTTGACATAAAACTAGGTTAAATTACAGTTTTGATAGCTTTGTTTTACTCTAGCCGCAAAATCTTTCATACAATCATAATAGTATTTTTTAAATATCGTAGACATTTTACTTTCTCAGTCTGACCCATTTTGTAATGTGATACCATATTTTATTATTTTGAAAATTATAGTTTATATCTTTCTTAGACATATTGTCCAGCCTGTTTTTGTTTTGTTTTGCGTTTAGCAGAATTAGAAGTCTAGTTTAAATGGTTATTTCTTGACTTCCGGTCAAGATGGCAGCATAGGTAAATGCAGTATCGTGTCCTCTCAAAACCACATCAAAGTTACAACTAAACTACAGAACAACCATCATTCAAAACCGCCTGAAATCAAGCTGAAAGGAAGTCCTACACTACAAAATTAAAGAAGCCACATCGAGACTGGTGGGAGGGGCGGAGGCGGACGGGCTGGTCCCACACCCACGTGTGCCAGATAAAAATTAGGAGGATACCTCGGCTGGGAAGGTCCTCCCAGAGGACTGAGGGGTCCCCGTCCCACACCAGGCACCCAGTTCAGGGTTCCAGTGCCAGGAAGAGAAATCCCCATAACTTCTGGCTGGAAAAACCAGTGGGAACTGAGGCTGAGGCGGCTGGAGCCCCCAGCAGCTCCTCTTAAAGGGCCAGTGAATGGACTTACTCAGACTCGCACCCTCCAGGCTCCAGCGTGGGGGAGGCAGCTTGAAAGCCACCAGAGTCATATGGGGAAGAACTGAGTTGTTTGGCATTGGAGCGAGGGCTGGAGAGGCAGCTTTCTCCTGGACAGAAGTGCTGTCAGAGGCCTTTGTTCCTTTGGTGAGCCCTTCCCTGGGCCGGCAGACGCCGCCATATCTGGGACTCCAGCTACCTGGCTCACACTGTTTGCCCCGCCCTGGTGATTCCCTGAGGCCCCGCCCCACCCAATTTTCAGACCCACCCAAGCTGTTGCCAGTTGCTTTACCATAGGATTGGCCTGTCTTGGATCCTGCTTCAGCTTTTCCTAAATTCTTTCAAACAAGCAGCATCTGGTCTCAGCTAGCCCCATACCTTTCGGTAAGTAATAAATAAAAACAAATACAGGGAGGCAGCCACAATGAGGAAACAAAGAAACAGGTCCCAAATGAAAGAACAGAACAAAACTCCAAGAAAAGAACTAAGTGAAATGGAGTTAAGCAACCTAACAGGTGCTGAGTTCAAAACACTGCTTATGAGGATGCTCAATGGACTTAGTGAGAACCTCAGTGAACTCAGTGAGGGCCCCAAGAGCATAAAAAAGGACCAGTCAGAAATGAAGGATGCACAGTCAGAAATGAAGGAGGCACTAACTGAAATAAAGAATAGTTGACACAGATTCAATAGTAGAGTAGGTAAAGCCAAGAAGCAAACCATCGATTTGGAATATAAGGAAGCAAAAAACACCCAATCAGAACAGCAAAAAGAAAAAAGAATCCAAAAAAATGAAGATAGTGTAAGGAGCCTCTGGGACAACTTCAAGCGTACCAACACGCACATCTTGGGGGTGCCAGAAGGAGAAGAGAGAGAACAAGAAATCGAAAACCTATTTGAAACAATAATGGCAGAAAACTTCCGTAACTTGGGGAAGGAAACAGACATACAAGTCCAGGAAGCACAGAGAGTCCCAAACAAGATGAACCCCAAGAGGCCCACACCAAGACACATCATCATCAAAATGCAAAAGGTTCAAGACCAAGAGAGAATCTTAAAAGCAGCAAGAGAAAAGTAGTTAGTTACCTACAAGGGAGTTCCCATAAGACTGTCACCTGATTTCTCAAAAGAAACTTTGCAGTCCAGAAGGGAGTGGCAAGAAATATTCAGTGATGAAAAGCAAGAACCTACAACCAAGATTGCTCTATCCTGCAAAGCTGTCATTTAGAATCAATGGCCATATAGAGTTTCCCAGACAAGGAAAAGCTAAAGGAGTTTATCACCACCAAACCATTATTATATGAAATATTGAAGGGTCTTCTTGAAGAAAAAGATAAAAAATATGAACAAACAAAATGGCAATGAATGCATATCTGTCGACAATTGAATCTACAAACAAAATGAACAAGCAGAACAGAAACATTCTCATAGATACAGAGAAATTTTGTTGGTTGCCACATGGGAGGGGGGTTGGGGGAATGGGTGAAAAAGGTGAAGGGATTAAGAAGTACAAATTGGTTGTTAGACTGACAAACCTCAAAGGGAAGGGGGGTTGGGAGGTGGGAAGAAATAAACCAAAGAACTTATATGTATATATGCATAACCAATGGACACAGACAACAATGTGGGGAAAGGCAGGAGGGGGGCGGGAATGGGGAGGAGGGGGTCAATGGGGGAAAAATTAGGAACATCTATAATACATTCAACAATAAAGATAAGTTAAAAAAATAAAAATAAAGGGTTATTTCTTAAAATATGTTTGTTACTATATGGATAATTAATTTATTCTATGTAATATAGAGAGATTTGCATACTAACTTAAAATTGAAAGTATGTAGCAGTGCAGCTTATGAGTAGGAAACCTTGTTTGTGTGCACAAGTAAATATTTTCATAGTGAAGTCAAATGTATTTGCATGTTCAGGGCTCTATTTGCATGTACAAATATGAGTTTCAAGTACCCAATAAAATTAAACTACATAAACACATATGGTAATATAATCCAGGATAGTTCTCAGAGTCTTCTCTAGGTAAAATATCAGGAATGAATGAGCTCATTAGTTCCACAATAACCAATTCTTCATTCTCAAAGTATTCTATTTTAAAATATGAGGTTCCTCCATCTTTGCAAACTATAGAAACTAGGAACAAATAAATAAAACAGAAATGTTAAAAATAATTTTGGATGACAACTACACAAAATATTCACTTTAATTACAAGAAAAGGACAATGGAATATTTCTGTTTTGTTTTAAGAAAGATTTTCAATTCCCTCTAAGAAGTTATATGGAAACCTATTAAGCAGGTATTGAATTTGGTACTAAATTCATCAAAGCTACTTTCTGAAAATAAGCGTGATTTTTTGGGAAGAAATGGTAATTCTCTTCAACCATGAAATTTGTGTTTGTAAGACTGGAATCCCTCCCAACCACTTGCCTCTATCAGTCCTTAAGTTTTACTACTTTGCTGGATAATTTGTCTCATTTTCTCAGATGTGGCATTTTAGGCACTAACCATTATTGACTACTAAGAAAAAAGAAAACTGGTTCTTCAATGGGAACAATTATGTTTAATGTGCCTAAAAATGAATTTTAGAAAATCCCTTTCTTCAATTACAACTTGTCTTCATTAATAGTATCTTTCAAAAATTACTTTTAAAAATTAAAGTCTATAAATATCTTTAAGGTAATTTGACCAATTTTTCAGGGCTCAAAAATCATTTTATTAAAAATTTGGAAACAATAAATTCATACCTAACTTTTTAAATTATTTTGTAATAATAATCTCTGGACTAATGGCTGCTTTTAGGTTCTCATTCAGTGATATTACAATCATTGAATAAATATATTCAGACATCCACCAAAGCAAGCAATTGTAAATTTAACAAGACTTATTTGGGCTCACAGTATAATTTTTTCAGAATGTTTTCTTATACTTTTAGACTGTAAGCAATGGATATAGAAACAATTTATATAAATGTATATGCATTTCCATATTCTGTTCTTTTGCTATCATTCTGTATAAAATACTAAAAACTTTACTAAGCAGATCAGATTCATTCACCAAGCAATTAGTCTGTCATCCTGAATTAGGTGCCATTCACTGTGTACTGAGGAGGAAGGAGAGGGGTTGAAAGTCAAGAGACCTGCTTTAAGAACACTGAAGAAATATGCAAAAAATGACCTATGACTTCCAAAATGCTATATCAAAATCTTAAATTGTACATCCCAACAAATGTAAAGACGTGATCATATGTGAATGACATTTGAAACAGTGGGTTTGGAAGCGTTTAATTGTCGTGGAGAAGCACAAATGAGCAAAGGAAGGGGCAAAGGGACAGAGGAGAAAATTAGGGCAGTTGGGCAGAAGTCAAACCATAATCAAAAGCTGCTATAAGCGTGTTAAAAGAAGACTAAAGCTTGAAGATATATAATGCTAAATGGGATCATGCCAGCTGGCCATCATGCTGAGGATTATCACACAAGGGAGCTTTGTAGCATTGACTAGCTTCTGTAACCACAATAGGGTCAAAGTCCATTCATGCATCCCGTTATACTTTTCACATAATCTCTACCATTGTAAAAAATAAAAACAATCTATGAGAAACCATCTTGTCCTCATCCTAGACTCAGAGGTATAAGAAAAAAAGTCAAACAATATGCAACTCTGCCCATATCAAAATGTCAACACATGACCTTATGTTCACAACCTGACTTAAAATGAGTGTCCCAATTACAGTAATGACCCTTGTATTCTGAAAAACACTAGAGTCTCTAATAATCATGAAGGAGGTGGTTCCAAAGGAGGCTAGGTAAAAAAAGTATTGAGAGATGGAGAAAATCTGGAAGAAAAGCTTTCTGTCCCAAACCCAGTTTCCCATTCAAAGAATTCTACAATCACCAATGGTCTCATTCCCAAGAGCTGGCCACATTTAACTTTTGGCCAGAGTTCCAGCATTTCTATCATTTTTTTACAATTTTTTTTACTGGTCTACAATGATGGAAATTCACACATAAAAGGATATTTAGAGTAAAAGTGCACAAATATGGGCATCTTCTCTTCACTCATTAAAGGCTGGTGTCCATTTTTTAATGCAGCTTATTATTTCCACCCAATAAAAGAAGTAGGGAACATAAAAGGTCCATTAGATCATCTTGCCAACTTTTTCTTTTGGTTCACTTAACCGTCCAGGGTGCTATCAAATGAAACTATCCACTTTAGGGCATCTCCAAAGGCAAAGGCAAGGAATGTCTTTGGAATTGAAGTGGATGCCCGGTCAGCCAGCCAGCCACCCACCCGCAAGGCTCTATGATTCATTATGAGAAATGATGAAAAAAACATAACATCCTTTATTATCACGTCACCTCCCAGTGTGTCTTTCTTCTAGAATTAATAAACATGATGACATTAATTTCAGGGGGAAAATACTTTTTACTTTTACACATTCATGTGCAATGATTCCTTCCATTGCTATTAATAAGCTGAGAGATTCATCCAGCTGAATTCACTCACTGTATGTGTGTGCACACGCGCCTGGCTGGACTGAACTCTCAGGATCATCTATACCTGACAAGCCTCCTGCGCTATGCTAATGAGTCCTAACAGGTTTAACATATGTCCTCTATGGCTGGCCTATTTGAGGTTTGTTCCATCATGGGGGAAAAAAATATTCAAGTTTATGCCAGTGTTGGATGTTAGGGCTGCTCCAAGTGAAACAGAGTCCGTCAATCTCTTTGGTATTATAATCAGAACTCAGGAAATGTTTGGCCAAATCTGTGTGCTTTTCTTATGAGTTAGAAGCCTTTTCTTTCTCTAATAGAAATGAAACAGATCATGGAGTATGTTGAATAGCAACAGGCTGGTGCATAACAACGGAGAGTCCAGTAGGGTAGCCTCATACATATTTTCTTTACTTCTTGGTTAGCAGCCATTGTAAGATTTGAATCTATACCAGAAAAAGTTCCTCCCATCTCCTTCTATGGAGCTAATTCACTGGTGGTGAAACTATGTTAAACTTCTCAGTTGCTGGCTCTGGAAAATGCTGAAGTTATCAAAAAGCATTCAGAGATATTTTATTCAGCATAATATTCTCTGGATCCATCCATCCATGTTGTCTCAAGTGACAAGACTTTATTCTTTTATATGGCTGAGTAATATTCCATCGTATATATGTACCACATCTTCTTTACCCATTCATCTATTGATAGACACTTAGGTTGCTTTCATATTTTGGTTATAGAAAATAATGCTGCAATGAACAGATGATTTCACTTATATGTGGAATCTAAAAAACAAACAAACAAAACAGAAACAAGCTTATAGATACAGAGAACATTTTTATGATTACCAGATGGAAGGGGGGTTAGAGTGATGGGTGAAAAAGGAGAAGAGATCAAGATGTACAAGTTGCCAGTTATAAAAAGTCATGGGGATGTAAAGTATAGCACAGGAAATATAGCCAATTATATTTTGATAATTATGTATGGTGTCTGATGGGCACTAGAATTATCAGGATGATCACTTTGTAAGTTATATAAATGTATAATCACTAGGTTGCACACCTGAAACTAATATAATATTATATGCCAACTGCAATTAAAATTTTTTTTATTTTTAAAGCATTCAAAGTTTTCCTATTGCATCCAAAATATGTAAGCATTTTTCCAAGTGAACCCTGTTTCTCAGTCTTGATTAATAATTTGGTAGTTGAAAGTGTTCTCATCTCAAACACCTAATGCTGTGATCATGGTGAAGCATTTGCAACCTCAGAACTACATCTACAAGGTATGTGAAGGCTCAAAGTGTGTTCTCCACCCTGGCTGCATGCTAGCATCACCCAGAAAACTCTCACTAAATGCCTACACTGAGGACCTCATCCCCAAAGATTCTGACTTAAATGGCTTTGGATAGAGCCAGGCAGTGGTACTTTTTTATACCTCCTCAGAAAATTCTAATATATAGCCAAGGTTAAAAGTTGATGAGCAGCCCTGGCTGGTTTGGCTCAGCGGTTGGAGCGTCGGCCCATGGTCCAGAGAGTCCGGGGTTCGGTTCCCGCTATGGGCACGTACCTCAGTTGCAGTTTGTCCCCTGCCCCGGTTGGGGTTGTGTGGGTGGCAACCATTCAATGTGTTTCTCTCATGTCGATGTTTCTCCCTCTCTTCCTCCTGCTCTATCTGAAGATAAATGCAAAAATGCCTTCGGGTGAAGATAAAAAAAAGTTTGATAAGCAAAAGACTAAAGTCAACAAGCCGAATCTGAAATGAATTATAGTTATTGGTATATTATAATAGTGTGTAAGCCTTTGTTAGAAGACTTTCAGAAAATTCCTCCAGCCTAGCAGGACTGCTGTCTCACTGCTCTACCTGCTGCCCCTCGTATACCTCAGAGATCAGGAGCTCCTTGGTGCAAATGTGTATGTAAGAGGCAGCCCCGTGTAGTAGTTAAGGAGATAGCTTTTAATTTATTGGGTTGGAATCCTTACTCTTATTATTTAAGTGGTGCAATCTTGGTCAAGCTACTTAGTTCCTGCATCCTTCAACTTTTCCTTCTATAAAGAGGCAATACTAGCTCCAGATGAAAGGAAATGCCTCAGTATGAATGAAACACTTGCCTTGGTGTCTGGTCCATAGAAAGTTGTACCAAAGTATTAGCTATTACTACCCTAAAGCTGTCCTTAACCAAACAATAAGGATACACAAAAACCAAAACCCAAAGTGGTTAATGCACGAATAAGGTTCTAAATATGAAGAGTTGGCTTTTTTGTTTTCTCTGTTATAGGCCTACCAATCAATGATCATTACAAACTTAGAATTCTACAGAGAACTAAACCACATGAACACTTTTCTTTCATGGTAAAGGTTGTATTTTTTTTTTTTTTGCCAGTATTTGCAAATTTGGGGCCAGTTATAATGACATGTTTATTGATAGCATTGTTGAGATACTATGAAAACTATAGTTTTTAAAACAGTGCTGTATTCCCAGATGCCTTGTGTACTTCTCTGGCAGTTATGGTGATATTTGGTGTGTAAACATTACGTAAACCCAAATTTTAAATTTCCATTTGTATAATAACAGGATTGACATGATGTGGGCTTAAAGTGCCGGTTAAAAAAAAAAAAATTAGAAGCCTTTAGGGTAAGCATAGATTTTGCTTAGCTAGTTACTTACTTCACTGCTTGACTAAATATTGCAAAACTCTGTTGGTGCATGCCATCAACATGGCTTAGGCTTTTCTATTCCACCAACTCTAAATCAGTGTTTTGCTTTTAATCCTGAAGGGATACTTTCTTCAGGGGGTTGGAATAAAGATTTTTAGTCATCTGAAATCTCCCTGCTTCTTGAAGACCCTATTATTTTGTAGCTTAAGGTGAAGATGGACTTCATCTAACTTTAATGTGATTGAATGTTGACATAACTTCATTCCCAGGGAACCATGGTTTCTAATGTCAGAAACTCCCTTTCCCTCGAGGCAGGAGCTTCTTTTTTAGAGCAAGGGACTGCAAGCTTTTTCTGTCAAGGGCCACATGTAAATATTGTAGGCTACAGGTTCTCCTGTAAAAATTACTGAATTCTGCGAGAATGCAGCCATAGACAACACACTCACAAATGAGTGTGTCTGGTGTGGTAGGTTCCCAAAGGCACCCAAGTCCTAATCCCTGCAACCTGTTAATGTTACCTTATGTGTCAAAAGGGACTTTGCAGATGTCATTAAATCAAGGATCTTAAAACAGGGGCATTGTCCTGGACTATCTGGGTGGAACCTACATGTAATCACAAGTCTCCTTATAAGAGGGAGGCAGAGGGACATTTAACCCCAGAGACAGAAGACAATGTAACAACTGAAGCAAGATGTTATGCTGTTGGCTTTTAAGATGGAGAAAGGAGCCACAAGCCAAGGAATCCAAGGAATGTGTCTTTAGAAGCTGGGAAGACAACTAAAGCGATTCTTTCCTAGAGCCCAAGGGAGTGTGATCCTGCTGACACCTTGATTTTGACCCAGTGAAACTGATTTTGGACTTCTGACCTCCAGAACTGGAAGAGAATAAAATGTGTGCTGTTTTAAACCATCAAATTGGTGGTAATTTGTTATAGCAGCCATTAAAACTAATACACCTGGATTCCAACTAAATTTTATTTACAAAAACAGAAGGCAGGCCAGATTTGGTCATTGGGCAGTAGTGTACCAACTCTTTCTTGCTCTATGGATCTACCTTGTACCATTTATCCCATTGTATGTTGTGTGTCCCTATGTATGTACCTATTTTCTCCAAATTGACTGTCTTCTCTAGAGGTCATGGATCTTGGAGTCATCAATACTAGATTTTAATGCTGACTCTCTCCTTACTTGTGTGACCTGGTCACCAACCTCAGAGTGCCACTGTCCCTATGCTTTCAGGATGGTTGCCTGGAATACATCAGGTAATGCATGGAAAAGCCTTACACAAGAATGCTTGACACAATGGTCAAGAGCCCACTTTACCCACATCCATATTCTTATTCTCTACTGTGTTTTCATTCTTCCTTGGCACTTAATCTAACATGCTGTACAACTTGTTTATTATCTTTACTCTGTTCTATCGGAATCCTCATAGAATAGAAACTATTAGAGGGTCAGGCACAAAGAAGTTACTTAAGATTTGTTGAATGAATTAATGTGTATTGAATAAATGTGTTGAATGAATGACCTGTGAATGCATCAAAGACCGGAAGACTTAGCACAGTTAAATATGAGTACCACCTCCCGTTCAGTAAAAGTATCTAGACTTCAAAGCAGTCTGAGAAACGCATTCCAGATGGAGACAGATGACTTAAACAACCTGGATGAAGAATACACAAATGACTAAACAGCCCCCTCTACAGGCCCTCCCACCCACACTCTGGAGGACAAACCTTTCCTGCTTACAAACATCGCTTCTTTTACATTGTCTTCTTCCTCTCAGGCATTTCAGAATGGAAAGATCAGGTGGGTCTGGAAGGGTGGAATTTCCCGAGTCTCTCTTAGGAGAGAGTATATTTCCTTCTGGGAATGATTAATAGGATATAAAAATTAGAATTTTGCTCAATTATTTAGCATTATTGAAATCAGTGCCTTTCACTGAAGAGAATTTGACTAGAATGTGTTCCAATCTTGTTTTTATTTTTATTTAATAATACAGAATGATTGTATTAAATGAGAAACTCAAAGAATCATTGTGAAGGACATCAAAATAAAAGTAAACATTGTCTAGTCTCATGCTTTGCCTCCAGTCAGCACTGTGGTTATAAACATGTCCTCCCTGGACCTTCATCTCCGTGTCTTTGCATTGCCAGATATAGTTTTAAAGCTCCTTCCAGCTCTATAATTTTGATTGGCATAAGAAAATTAAGGTTATAATCTTTAATCTACCTGATTTACATAAAAATTATACAAAGTAAACATTATAGAAAATGTCCTTGTCCCTGTAGATTTCAAAATAGTACAAATATTTAATGTTTCTATAAAGATTTGGACATTTGAACCCTTCGAAGTATCTGTAATATTCTCTTATGTTATCCTAAATTCATCTGGTATTAATAGGAACAAATTAACATTTCCAATAAGTAATAAGGAAAGGACCCCATGCCTAGAAATAAGAGACTACAAGCTAACTATTGCTATTAAAAGATGTTAGCTGAATGAAAACAATTTTTAAAGCACTTATTTTATTTACTAAATTATTAAAAGAAGAAGGGAAAGCCTACTAAATCTAAAAAAGACATCTAAAGTTTTTTGTGCATTATAAAAATATCTATGTGTGATTTATAAATAACCACTGCTTACACACACACACACAATCAAATGGCAAAGGAGTGAAGAAACCAAGCTGGTTTATAAAATGAGCCACACTGCTCATTTAAAAATCTCTCCATCAGTCTTGCTTCAAGAGGACAAAAGTGTACCTCATTTCACACTTAGCTCCATGGAAGGAAATTATAACTATAAAAACTTCAATTTTGTACATATTGAACTCTTATGCATATTTTAAAGCTCAACCCAGGTGACAAGTCCCCTGGGAGGATTTCCCTGAAGTACCCATCCACCACCAAGCCTATGACTGCTCTGCCTACATTCTTACCAACCATCCTCCATCACAGACACACATTAATGGTACTGTACATGATGGTTTTCTCTTCCGAAGTTTGACCAGGACAAATCCTGTTCACTCTTGTATTCCTACCTGCATCATGGTGGTTAGAATGTGTTAAGTGCTTAGTGTATGTTTATGGAATGAATAAAAATGATAAATCTCCAAAAATTCAAACACAGGGTAAAAATGTTCTCTAATTATCTAGGAGACTACAGTTAGCCATTTAAAAACTAAAATAGATGCTTCTGGATATAATGACCATTCAAGTAGAAGCATTAACAGAGGGCTTCCAGAATATTCAATAAAGTGCTCCCAGAACCCCTGAAATACAAAAAAAGGAACAGAATATGAAAAAATTTTAACTGCACTTAGAGAGCGAGGCTGTAAAATAGAATATGAGTGCTATATTTAAAATTTCTTTCATAGACTAGAGTCAAATTTAATCAGAAATACCTAATTCAGAAATACAAAAAGCAAGAAAGGACAGAACAAATGAAAAGCTGATGAATAGGGCCTCAGTCCTCAGGTACCTCTCTCTAATGTTTCAAGATTCTTCTGTGAAGCCATCACAGGAGGCTGGGGAGAATTCTGGATCTAATGCTGCTTTTATAAGTAAAAATGATCAAATATGAGCAACTCTGAGTGGACAGAGGACAATCGAGTCAACTCAATACGAAGTGCCCTAACCCAATGTAGCATGGTCCTCAAAAAGAAAATGAACTGTACTAATGAAATTCCCCTGCTGGGGCTTTTCAGTGCCAACAGTCCATTGTCTTAAAGCTGTTGGATCTTAGAAATGGTAATAGGTTAATCATCTCTTAAAACAAAAATAGTCCATCAAAAATTATTAGAAGTAACACTAGAGTTTAGTAAGATGCCTGGATCAAAGAAATAAACACTTAAGAAGTTAAAAAGGAGAAAAAGTTTTATTTATAATAGCAACACATTTTATAGAATACCAAAGATTAAACTTTTAAAAATGAGCACTATAAAAAGGAAAATGTTAAATTTTCCCTAAGGATCTTATGGTTTTAAGATAGGAAGATTCAGTACTGTATTGCTAATTCCTTACGAATTAATTGTCATGTTAACACAATCTCAAACAAAACTCTAATGAAATTTTAACTTAACATTGTTTCAGATAGTTATAAAAGAAAAACATGGGAGAAAGTACTCAAAAGATTGATAAACATCTATAATACCAGAATATAGACATGTATATATAGTGTGTTTATAAATACACATGTATATAAGCATTTCATATGCATATACATATATTGTGCATATATGTACCTATTTATGTACACACACATAGACGATAAAACAATGGACAAAATGTAACACCTCCCCACCACAATAAAGAACAAATTATATATATTATTATATTGTATATATTGACCCAAGACATTATGCTCAATTAATATTTGACAAAGGTGCAAGAGCATACAGTGGAGTCAAGACAGCCTCTTTAATAAATGGTGTTGGGAAATTGGACAGCTGTATGTCAAAAAAAAAAAAAAAAAGCTAGACCACCAACTTACACCATACACAAGAATAAACTCTAAATGGATAAAAGACTTAAATGTGACTCAAGATCCATAAAAATCCTAGAAGAAAATGTAGGCAACAAAATTTCAGACATTACACCCAGCAAAATTTTCACTGATAATGCCTAAGGCAAGAGAAACAAAGGAAAAAATGAACACATGGGACTACATCAAACTAAAAAGTGTCTGCACATCAAAAGTAACAAGCATCACTCTGGCCAGTTTGGCTCAGCAGTTAGAGCGTCGGCCCGTGGACCAGAGAGGCCCGGGTTTGGTTCCCACTAGGGGCACATACCTCGGTTGCAGTTTGTCCCCAGCCCCAGTTGGGGTCGTGTGGGTGGCAGCCAGTCGATGTGTCTCTCTCACATCGATGTTTCTCTCTCTCTCTCTCTCTCTCTCTCTCTCTCTCTCTCTCTCTCTCTCTCTCTCATATCTTCTTTCTCTCCCTCTGCTCTACCTTAAGATAAATGCAAAAAATATCCTTGGGTGAGGATTTAAAAAAAAAAGTAACAAGCATCAAAATGGAAAGGGAACGCACCATATGGGAGAGCATAATTGCTAACGATACATCAGATAAGGGGTTAATCTCCAAAATATATAGAGTAGTCATGCAACTCAACAGAAGGAAGACAAAGAATCCAATTAAAAAATGGGCAGAGGACCTAAATAGACACCTTTCCAAAGAAGATATACAAATGGCCAAGAGACATATGAAAATGGAAAGAGACATAATATGACATATTAGAGACAACATCACTAATCGTCAGAGAGATGCAAAGTAAAACAACTATGAGGTATCACCTCACACCTATCAGAATGGCTGCCATCAACAAATCATCACACAATAAGTGCTGGTAAGGGTGTGGAGAAAAGGGAACTCTAGTACACTGTTGGTGGGAACGCAGACTGGTGCAGCAACTATGGAAAATAATATGGTGTTTCCTCAAAAAATTAAAAATTGATCTGCCATTTGACCCAGTGATCCTACTTCTAGGAATATATCCTAAGAAGCCTGAAACACCAATCAGAAAGAATATATGTACCCCTATGTTCATAGCAGCACTATTTACAATTGCTAAGATCTGGAAACAGCCTGAGTATCCATCAATAGATGAGTGGATAAAAAAGCTGTGGTACATTTACACAATGGAATACTATGCAGCTGTAAGAAAGAATGATCTCTTATCCTTTGAGACAACATGGAGTGACCTAGAGAGTATTATGCTAAGTGAAATAAGCCAATCAGAGAAAGAGAACTATCACATGATCTCACTTATTTGTGGAATATAATGAACAAAACAAGCTGATGAAAAAATAGACCCAGAGTCATAGAAGTAGGGTACAGACTGACAAAACTTAAAACAGGGTGGTAAGGGGAGGGAAGAGATAAACCAAAGAACTTATATGCATATATTCATAAACAATGGACATAGACAACAATGCCAGGGGTCGGGGGTTGGGGGGGAGTGGGTTCGGGAGGAAAGTGTCAATGGGGGAAAAAGGAGAAACAGCTGTAACAAAAATAAATTAATAAATATTTTAAAAGAATTTAGTATATGATAAAATGGCATTTCAAATTACTGGGAAGCATGAATTATCTGACAGTCTTGAAAAAATGAATAATTATATTTAGAAAAAAAATGATCCATATGTCATATTGAACAACTAAACACATGTAAAATTATTTTAAACTTACATAGGAGAATTTATATATTTATGTGATATATCTAGGCCATTCCAGAAAAATAAAAACAACAAAGGAAGGTTAAAAAGTCAGCTATTTTAAAAAATTAAACATATGTTCATTAATATTACATTAAAATTATAAAGCAATAGAAAAAGTAGATTATTCTCATCAGAGACAGAATATTTTAACCTATAAAAAATTACAAATCAATTACAAAAGCAAATAAACAACCCCAATATTAAAATGGTTAAATATAATAAATATGTACTTCACTGAAGTTAAAAACAAATGCAAATACTTCATCAACAGATTCATAGCTTCCAGCATTACTTTTGATCAAAAATGTGAATTAGCCCAGCCGGTGTGGTTGAGTGGAATGAGTATCATCCCATGGACTGAGAGGTCCCAGTTCCATTCCCAGTCAGGGCACATGCTTGGGTTGCAGGGTTGATCCCCAGTAGGGGGCATGCAGGAGGCAGTCAATCGATGTTTCTCTCTCACATGGATGTTCTCTCTCTCTCACCCTTCCTCTCTCTCTAAAAAAAAAAAAAATCAATAAAAACATATTTTTAAAATATACCTATAAATTAAATTAACTTTAGATAAAAAATGGATGTAATCTTTTAAATATTAAAACATGATAATAACATTATATTTGGAAGCATATGAAATAAAAGTAATGTCATACAAAACATACTTTTTTCCAGACTCTTCCAGTTGTAAGAATTTACACTAAACGTGAATATGAACTGTTTTGTCCAGTGCTGATGTATTTGTTATTTGATAATAAATAATAACTGGATAATAAGTAAAAAACTGGAAACAATCTAAAAGCTCAAACATACAACTGATTTAAAATTACCTACAAAATTGGTGCATGACAGTAGACTATATCATCATTAACACAGTATTACGGAGTTTTTATTTAAATGGAAAAATATTAAATAAAAATGTAGATCCTTCAACAGCATGCAGAGCATTCTTACTTTAGCATGCATATATCCAAATATATACACACATATTCTAGTGTAAGGCATAGATATGGTGTTTCTTGTGTTGTAGGATTTAGACTGTATCGTGTGTGTGTGTGTGATTTCTGATGTTTTGCAATTGTTCTACAGTGAGCACATTAATTTTGTCATCAGAAATGAATTTTCAGTATAGTGGAAGTGTCTGTGCTTCCAGGCATTTCTTCAGCTTCTCCTTAGTCTAAACTAAAAATGTGAAGGATGTTTGTATTGGCAGATTGAGATCTGAATTGTGCGTACAAAGGTAGGAAAAGACAGAAATAATGTTGAGCCAGATGTCTTTGTGGAAAAGGGATAAATTGAAGTGGTCAAACATGCCTTTAAAGTTAATTAGGTAATTATTAGCCTAAAAACGCAAAGGGTCAAAATCACATACTTTTAGAGATAAAGCTTAAAAGACTCCTTAAAAGGAAATAACCACGAGAAGTTCCAGAGCCCAAACATTAGTCCCTGGTTCTTATAACTAAAAAGGTAATCTTCTGATTATTTTAACTCCTGTTTCTCCATCCAAGATGACAAGGAAGAAAAGTCTTTTACTACCTCCCAAAGACAGATAGGAAGGGGAATGTTGTAGCAAAGGGGTTAAATTGACTGTTTCCTAGTTACATTTAGTAAAAATTATCAATTTTTTTAAATCAAAGGAACAAAGCCAAATACATAGAAGTTGAGACTGAAAAGAAGGGTGCTGTCAAAACTACACTGGTTGACTGAAGAATGGTAGTGCCAGTAATAACAATTAATAATATTTTTTTTTAAAGAGAAAGAAGTGTCAAACTCAGGGGTCGTATCAACACAGTTTGGAGAAATAAAATGGGGTAGGTTTATAGAGAATGTCCAGGTGGCTAGTTTAGATTGAATTGTCAGGGAGGCTTCTCCACAGAGGTATAGGAAGAAGGAATCAGGCAGCTACGTGAAAATTAAAAGGAAGGTCAGCAGCCAGATTAAAGGCTTTGGGAAAGGATGAGATTGGCATTTCCAAGGAACCCAGAAAATGGTCAGTCCAGTTGAGGTTGTCCATTGGATGAGGGGAAAAGTGATATCAGGGGAGAGATGTCAGAGGGGTTGGATCATGTAGAGTTTGGTAAACCAGACAAAGAAGTGTGTGTTTTAGTCCACGTGGAATGGGACATCGTCAGGGTACTATAACTAGTGCAGTAAAATTATCTGATTTGCATTTTTAAAAGATCATTGTGGCTATTAGATGAAGACTGGACTATTAATGAAGACAAATCAGGAGACCATTGTGGTCATGTACAGAGGAAAAGTAAAGATTACTTAAACAAAAGATTGCAGAAGAGATGCAGAAGAATGGGTGAACTGAAGATATGTCTTAATAGAACGTGTCTGTCACTCAATGTATGTGAGGGAAAGAGAAGTGTCCAGGGTAACACTTGGGTTAATGTTGGATACAAGTGAGTACATACATAGGTTCCAATTAATGAGATCAGAAAGTAGAAAGTTGTGGAGGGTGGAAAGGAGAGGGTGGATGGGTGGAGAAAAGATGTTAAGCAGACAGTTGAATGAATATACCTTGAAAATCTGGAGTGCAATATAGAAATGGTCTAGGATTTAGATGGTATTTAAAACTACAGGACATGGTAAGATCTCTGAAGGAGAGTGTGTATGAAGGGGAGAGCCAAGGTCACAGCATTCCCACGGCGACACACACAAAAAAGGGGCCAGTCTGTACAGGAGATGGGGAGGAAGAAACCAGTGAAGTAGAAGGAAAACTCAGAAAAGTATGGAGTCAGGCCAGCCAAGAGAGGAAGGTGTTTCTAGAAAATAGAAGTGGTTACTTTTGATCAATGCTAGAAATAAAATACCTAAAATAATGTTTTAAAGTTGGGTCCATTTTCCCTGCCTGGTGTGGCTCAGTGGTTGAGCATCGACCCATGCACCAAGAGGTCACCGGTTCGATTCCTGGTCAGGGCACATGCCCAGGTTGTGGGCCAAATCCTCAGTGGGGGGCATGCAGGAGGCAGCCAATCGATTTTCTTTCTCATCAATGTCTCTCCCTCTCTCTCTCTCTCTCTCTCTCTCTCTCTCTCTCTCTCTCTCTCTCTCTCTCTCTTTTTCCCTTCCTCTCTCTCTATTTTATATCAATAAAAATAAAAATAAATAAATAAAGTTGGGTCCATTGAATTTGACAGCATGGAACTCATGGGTGACCTTGATGAGATGAGTCTCTGTGGAAGGACAGGGATTGAAACTCAAACAGGATTTTGTGTCCTTTTTTTAAACAATAGTATCCTAAGCATTCCCCCACTATATTAAATATCATCAAAAGGGTAACTTAAAATACTGTATTCATTTCATTTATAATAGTAATAATTTATTTAATAGCAATAAACGTATAATTTTGCTCCATTTAAAATATGATCATGTTCATGTGCTACTTTAAGGAGTTTTTCTTTTATTTTTGCTTTCCTACCTTTTACTCAATATCAGCTCTCCTCTGCCATAAAGCAATCCACATTGCATCCCAGTAGGTATCATCCCGTATACTTTTTATGCCTACATAATCCTACCTATGTATAAATGTATACAGAAATATACAAGGTTATTTTCTTTGTCCTTGTATTGTTTTACCTAGATAGAGTCATATCCTAAATACTTTCTGAATCTTGCTTTTTACCCACCTATATCTCAGTACTTGAGTAAACTGGTATTGTTCAGCTCTGTTCTCTGTTCTTTTTAATGGTTGCATAATATTCCAGACATAGCTTTGCCATAATTAATTTACTCCCCTGCTGATAGACATTAACTTTATTTCCAATCCACTATGTGATGTTTTAATGGTGGCAAATGCTCCAATACCACATTATTATATTCCTTCTATTTAAAGTTTCAAGTCTTTTCCACATCTTTGTTTCTGTTTAAATATTCCTATGCACATTTACACATGATCACATATTTCACATATCTCTAAATCGTTTTTTAGGATAAATTCTTAGATATGAATTTACCTGGCTAAGAGACGTAAACTTTTTAAGAAATCTTACTAAATAGTGCCAAATTTCTTTGCAGAAAAGTAGAAATTTTTTATTCCTACAAGAGTATATGAGAGTGCCAAGATCACATTGCACTTTGGCGTTCATTTGAGCATTACTTAAAGCCAGCGGTTCTCAACCTTCCTAATGCCACGACTGTTTAATACAGTTCCCCATGTTGTGGTGACCCCCAACCATAAAATTATTTTCGTTGCTACTTCATAACTGTAATTTTGCTACTGTTATGTCTTAGGTGACCCCTGTGAAAGGGTCGTTTGACCCCCAAGGGGGTCGCGACCCACAGGTTGAGAACCGCTGCTTAAAGCAATTATGCAGCTATAAGGGAAGAGGCCTTATAACTCTAGCAGAGCCCTGACTCTGGTGTAGCTGAGTTGATCTGAACAAAGCAATCAGGCGCATACTAGCTAGGATTCTTGTGACCTAGTTTTGTGTTGCCATGGTTACCTTTAATCAATTAATGTCCAGAAAAGTAAGCAAGGTACTTGTATCATATTTCATTGGATGGCAACAAATCCTCAATAAAAAATTAATTTTTGTCCAAATTAACACTTTTTACCATTTCCCAACACCTTTCCAATCTGTAACTGGCATTTCCTTTCTAAACATTTACAGATTGAAATAATGTACGTGAACTTCAGTTGGAAGCAAGATTATTGGGTGTCAATTTATAAACTCTGGCTTCAGGAGAAAGACAATTATCATGCTTACCAATCATCACCCTATGGGGGGTTTTGCGTAAAAGACATCTGTGTTCCCGCACTTCACCTTGTGTCCTAATCGAAACACAGTTCTCCACCAGGCCTGTGATGAAAGCCTAGTTGCGTGCTTTCTTTGGACCTTGGACATCAGAATAAATTTTCAGAAGTTGCTGAATCTCCTTAAAAGACAGCACTCTAAGTGAACTCTGTAGAAAAATGTACGTTTTAAGAGTGCTGTGTGGAATTAACCAGCAGCTGTTCGGAAAATAAGATAAACTTCATTGAGTAAGGCACTTGGAACTTTCTGATCATTTTTCAGTCTATCCTTTCAAAATTAGGAGATCTGGGAAGGTTTTCTTTCGTATGGCAAATACTGTTATACATAAAGGAAACAGAGGACACATTTGCATGTGTAACATAATTCCTTAGTTTAAATGAAGTTATTTAATAATCACAATCTAGTTTTGGACAATTTCTGTTTTTGAGAAAATGCAATCCAGTGATCATCAGAGTAATTAGCTCAAGGATAAGCCTGAGAATATTGTATTTGGCTAGACCAGTCGTGACATCATCAGGGAACAAACCTAATCATGCTCCAGACAAGCCCACTATTCAGACATCAGATGATTTTTACATCAATAGATGACATCATGATAGGCTTCATTTAAAAAGAGTAATAACTTAGTGAAAACCACGTGCACTCCTGCTATATTATTTGCATTGTACTAATTTAATCTCACCCATTAATTGATGGTGCTGACATTCTAACCAGTCTGAGCGCAAGAAGATGACGTATATATGATCTAAATGCATCACATCAAGATGACTACTTGGGTTGTATTCAAGGAAGTTGAAATTATTTAATATTATCCATGACTCCAGACTCATATAAAAACAGGCAAGATAGAAGTTGCCCAAAAACTGTTTTTGAATGAATAAGGGAAAATATTAACATACATAAAGTTTGTAAGCTGCTTTCATTTCCATTTATCAAACATTTTTAAGGATGCCAACACGGATGAGATACAGTACATCATGTCTATAATCTGTCTTAAATCTAAACCCTATATGCAGGAATAGGGAGCATTAACATGTTTTCATGCCCTGGCCGGTTTGGCTCAGCGGTTAGAGCATCGACCTGCGGACCGGAGAGTCCTGGGTTCGGTTCCCGCTAAGGGCACGTACCTCGGTTGCAGTTTGTCCCCAGCCCTGGTTGGGGTCTTGTGGGTGGCAACCACTTGATGTGTCTCTCCCACATCGATGTATCTCTCTCTCTCTTCCTCCCTCGCTCCCTCCCCCCTATCTGAAGATAAATGTAAAAATGTCCTCGGGTGAGGAATAAATAAATAAATAAATAAACAAATAAATAAATAAATAAATAGATGTTTTCACAAAGGCTGAAAAGAGGTTAAATGTGATTAAATGAATAGCCCAAGTCACAGAATACTAAGCCAGAGTCTTAAGATCAATATCTAAGTATTGAAATTAAGTCCAGTATGCTTTGTATCATCTCTTACTTACAGTCTTCCAAATGATAGTTTTTTTTTATGAGCCAATCCCAACTGACATAATCATAGTCTTAAAAACAGCTTCTCCAAGTGTTCTATAATTATTGGCAATTTGTCTATATATTCATTCATATATGTGTGTGTATGTCTACATTTGCATGGGTACTGTGTGTACTTATCTCTATAATTCTACACAATGTTAATACAGTTATTTGGAGGGTAAAAAATTTCTGCTACCTGTGTGTTTAGACAATTTGAAGACAAATAATCAAATTGACTATATTTTGCATTAAAGTTGCAATTCTTTTGGTGAATATATGTAGCCTAGTTTTTTTTCTTTTTTTTAAATAAGTATATCCAAGTTCAAATAGCATGTTCTTTCAAAATGTGTGCCATGAGTGATGCCATTACTCAAAATATTGTTAATAAATGTTTTATTTCTTGTTTTCTTTGCATTATCTTATATTTGTGTAATGTTTCTTGATTTTTTACGAAGTTTGTTTTGTTTTGTTTTTAGTAATTATCTCATTAAACCTTACTGTAATCTCTTCAAGTAGGTTTAGCGCAGGTATAATTTCTTATTTTAATAAACTAAGAAACTAAGAGTTAGAGAATTTAAGTGACTTGCCCAAGATCACAAAACTCATAAAAGAATATAAGTAAGGATTTTCTCTTAGGTTTTCTAACTGCAATTCTGAGGCTCTAAATCATAAAAACTAAAACTTTAGAACTAGGACAGACTTGGGTTGATATCTACTTATTCCTCTTACCAGTCATTTATTCTGTTAATTTTTTCACTTATTAGAAGAAAATAATAAGAACAGCTTCATAAATTTGTTACAAGAATTATGGCCTATAACCAGAATTAAATAAACAGTAGATTTAATGATTATAGAAGTGAGATACTGTTTTAACTAAACCACCCTAAACTCAGAGCCTTATAATCATATTAGATTTTGTCCCAAAACTCACCTTATTAGCTATTCGGAGTAAAATATTTTTGGCTATTTCACAAATTAAATCCACTGTCCAAATTATAAAAATCATAGAATCATCAATGCTGACATTTAAAAAGTCATTGCAAGATCCAAAGGCATTCAATGCATTGATTATTTATACTTTATTATACAGAGAGAATTTGATAAATTATTTTTTTCCTCTTTTTCTATTTTCTGGTTCTTATACTGGATCTTATTAATTTTACAATTTGACTTTGTTAGAATATAAATAAGCCCTTTCAAATTCTTAACAAATTGAGAAAGTGTCTGTGGTTCCAAGAGCATTTAAAAAGAGATAATCCTGAAATCATTTCACTGTACTTTTCTATGCCATGGGATATTCTCTACTGGCTACCTTACTTTATTCAACTTTTAAGTCTTCTACGCAACTTGGCCTTGGTAACTTTCTGTGTTGTTTGAGTGTATGTCCTGTTCCACAAGACTCAAGCACCCAGATAACTAACACCATGGGTCACATTTCCTTTGTACCTCTCATTGCTCCATGCACAACAATATTAGTTGTTCAATAAACACATGGTAAATGAGATCATATAGGAAGGGTAATTTTAAGTGTATTATAAACGTGCCACATAGCATATAAAGAAAAGTTAATCTTCCAATTAACACATATACAATTAAGACTGACTTTCCTTAAAACTTATAAAGCTGATGCACATTTATCTCTTTGTAATGCAGAGTAGCATTCAAAATGAACAGAGGAAGTTTGTCAGCATGTCCAAAATATGTGTAAAATAACCTTATGTTGGCTGAGAGCTTAGATCATTCTAGATAATTGACACAGATTTACAAATACAGAGCACAAAAGAAATTTAACACTAACAAAAGAGAAAGTTGATATTGTATAGGCAGAAATTTTACAAAGGAAATGTAAAATACACCAGAAAGTGTAAGCACACATTCCTGAAGCTGTGATCTCATGTCACAGAAAAATGCATGGAAAGAACTATCCAAAACCGAGGAAGATGAAAAATGATGTTGGTTTGATTTTCTTGTGAGCCAATGTAAAATGAAGAAATAAATTTATGTTTTTATTCTGAGGACATTTTCAAAGAATAAAAATCTCAGACACTTATCACAGCAATTTTTTTTTTTTTTTTTTGGTTATATCTCCTCAGGCAAGAGAGAAAAAGAAAAAATAAACGGTACTACATCAAACTAAAAAGTTTTTGCACAGCAAAGGAAACCCATCAACAAAATGAAAAGACAACCCACTGAATGACAGAATATATTCGCCAATGATCTATCTGATAAGGAATTAATATCCAAAATTTATTAAGAAGTTCTACAACGCAACACCAAAAAATAATAATAATCCAATTTAAAAATGGGCAAAGGACTTAAATAGACACTTCTCCAAAGAGGTCATATAATTGGCCAAGAGACATATGAAAAAATGCTCAACTAATCATCAGAGAAATGCAAATTAAAGCCACAATGAGATATCACCTCACACCTGTCAGAATGGCTATCATCAAAAAGTCAACAACCAACAAGTGCTGATGAGGATGTGGAGAAAAGGGAACCCTTGTACACTGTGGGTGGAAATGTAGATTGGTGCAGCCACTGTGGAAAGCAGTATGGAGTTACCTCAAAAAATTAAAAATGGAGCTGCCTTATGACCCAGCAATTCCACTTCTGGGAATATATCCAAAGAAACCCAAAACACTAATTCAAAAAAATATTCAACCCTATGTTCATTGCAGCATTATTTACAATAGCCAAGATTTGGAAGCAGTTCAAGTGCCCATTAGTAGATGAGTGGGTAAAAGAGTGGTGGTACATTTACACAATGGAATACTGCTCAGCCATAAAAAAGAAGGATATCTTACCTTTTGTGACAGCATGGGGGGACCTGGAGAGCATTATGCTAAGTTAAATAAGCCAGTCAGAGAAAGACAAATACCATATGATTTCACTTATATGTGGAATCTAATGAATAAAATAAACTAACAAATAGAAACAGATTCATAGATACAGAGAACAGACTGACAACTATCAGAGGGGAGGAAGATTGTGGGGGCTGGGTGGAAAAGGTGAAGGGATTAAGCAAAAAAAAAAAAAAAAAAAAAACTCATAGATACAGACAACAGTATGGTGATTACCAGAGGGAAAGGGAGATGGGAGGAGGTAGAAAAAGGTTGAAAGGTTAAGGGGGGCACTAAATGATGATGGAAGGGGACTTGTCTTTGGGTGGTGAACACACAATACAATATATAGATAATGTATTATAGAATTGTACCCTTGAAATCTATATAATTGTATTAACCAATGTCACGCTAATAAATTCAATGAAATTAAAAAAAGAAAATCCTTACCTTAACTCCATCTGAAAAGACTCTTTTCCCAAATAAGGTAACAGGGAATTAGAATGGAGACATATCTTTTGATAGGTCACCATTCAACCCACTACAATTTGTATTTCAATGCAAAAACCATTTCTTAATAGTAAATGGTATGGATTTGTATATTTTAAAATGATCAATTATTATGTAATCTTTTCTTCAAATGAGAGAAAAAATTACTGATATAATTATTATTATTAGAATTATGTTGGAATCATACTATAATGATGCTTGCAGTACAATGAATATCATGTAATATGTGTTCCTACCCAAAACAAGTTACTGAAATAATAATACATTATCCTCTAAAGAACTGCAAGACATTGATCCTGTGAACTCCAGTTAAATGAAGCTTAATATTAATATTAAAAATAATAATAGTAATTTAAAGTATGAGGCACCATACTAAGTGTTTCACACATGTTTTCTAGTTTAATCTTCACAACAATCCATAAGGGAGAGACGTCACTGGGTGCCAATATTTTCTTGCTATAATTTCTTTTTTCTTTCTAACAACCTCCCCTACCCACCCTCTTTTTTTTCCTGGTGTTCACTGTCATCCAAAGAGCTGGGACTTCATTTAGTCAGTTATGATAATCCCAAACCCTCACTGTTGAATAAATTAGGATTAGACATGTACGCATCTATGGCCAATGATTCGTAGGAGAATCTGATGAAGCGGTTTCTGGAATAAGGTTTCCTCACATATTATTTTAGTTTTTTTGGGCTGCCATAACAAAGTGCCACAAGTGAGGTGGCTTAAACAACAGAAATTGATTTTTATCACATGTCTGGAGGCTTGAAGTTCAAAATCAAGATGTTGGCAGGGTTGGTTTCTTCTGTGGCCTCTCTCCTTGGCATGTAGATGATGTAGATGGCTGTCTTCTCCTTATGTCTTCACATGGTCTTCCCTCTGCGTGTTTCTGTCCTAATCTCCCTAATCTCCACTGCTTTTATTTTTTATTTTTTAATCCTCACCTGAGGATATTTTTTTCATTGATTTTTAGAGAGAGTGGAAGGGAAGGAGGGAGGAAGAGAGAGAGAAAAACATCAGTGTGAGAGAGACACATGGATTGGTTGTGTCCCGTACAACCCCTACAGGGCCAGGGATCAAACCTGCAACCCCGGTACGTGCCCTTGACTGGAATAGAATCTGCGACCCTTCAATCCACAAGCCGACACTCCAACCACTGGGCCAAACCAGCCAGGGCACTAATCTCCACTTCCTATAAGGACACCAGTCATATTGGATTATGGCCCACCCCAATGGCCTCATTTAACCTTAATTACCTCTTTAAGGACCTTATCTCCAAATATGGTTATATTCTGAGGTACTAGGGGTTTGGACTTTAACATGAATTTTAGGGAGCTTCAATTCAGCCCATGACACATAAAAGGAGAAATCCAGAAAAAGATCTTTTCCACTTGATTGTTTAAACATTGTAATATCTGGGTATAATGTCTAAGGGAAGATAACTCTTTAGATGGCAGAATAGAAGAGAGAAACTGGTTCCCTTCTGATCATTAAACCAGACATCCCTGACATAGGACTACCTATTATGAGAAGTAATTACTTTTTTTATTTTGAAGTAGTTGCAGTGGGACTTTTCCTTCTGCTGCAGTGTCTCATTGATATAAGTAACTGCTGTTATTTTCATTTTATAAATGGACAAATATAGGCTTAAAAGAAACCTGCTCTTAGTCACACAACATATAAGACAGAATGCTAGAATTTAGATCCAGGCATCTAACTCCTGCAGGATTGACCATAAACAGTAAGTCTCTGATGTAATGATACTCTCTCTGATAGCTAATCTTTCATCTCCTTTTTATAAAAACCTCTCATGGAAAATTTAAACAGGAAAATGTTAGATGTTACTGGATAGATATTCTAGATAACTAGAATCAAAGAACTGTCTAAAGAAACATAAAGTTGGCCATGAGAATATTTTAGGGGAAAAAGAAACTATTAAAGTAAGTCTAAAAGATAAGAAATATGCTCTCAGTATAAACACACACAAAAATCACTAAACTGGTTAGGATGAGGTCATCCTGCAAAATGCCTGACATACAAATTGTATTCTTCCTAAACCAAAGTCTCTGAAAAAAGTTTTTTTAACTCATCTTTATTGTTGAATGTATTACAGATGTCCTCCTTTTTTTCCCCCTTGATCCCCTCCTCCCTAATCTCGCCCCCCCTCCTGCCTTCCCCACACTATTGTCAGTGTCCATTGGTTATGCATATATGCATAGAAGTTCTTTGGTTTATCTCATCCCGCCCTCCCTCCCCACTTCCCTTTGAGATTCATCAATCTATCAACCAATTTTTACTTCTTAATTCCTTCATCTTTTTCACCCATTTCTCCTGCCCCTGTCCATCTGGCAAGCAACAAAAAGTTCTCTCTATCTATGAGTCTGTTTCTGTTCTGCTTGCTCATTTTGTTTGTAGATTTAATTGTTGATAGATATGTATTAATTGCCATTTTATTGTTCATATTTGTGTTCTTCTTCTTCTTCAAGGAGACCCTTCAACGTTTCTTATAATACTGATTTGGTGGTGATGAACTCCTTTAGCTTTTTCTTGTCTGGGAAACTCTTGATATGTCCATCGATTCTCAATGATAGCTTTTCAGGATAGAGTAATCTTGGCTGTAGGCCTTTGCTTTTCATTACCTTGAATAGCTCTTGCCACTCCTTTCTGACCTGCAAAGTTTCTTTTGAGAAATCAGCTGACCGTCTTATGGGAGCTCCTTTGTAGGTTACAAACTGCTTTTCTCTTGCTGCTTTTAAGATTCTCTCTTTGTATTTAACCTTTGGCATTTTGATGATGATGTGTCTTGGTGTGGACCTCTTTGGGTTCATCTTGCTTGGAAATCTCTGTGCTTCCTGGACTTGTATGTCTGTTTCCTTCACCAAATTAGGGAAGTTTTCTGTCATTATTTTTTCAAATAGGTTTTCAATTTCTTGCTCTCTCTCTTCTCCTTCTGGCACCCCTATGATGTGAATGTTGGCATGCTTGATATTGTCCCAGAGGCTCCTTACACTATCCTCATTTTTTTGGATTCTTTTTTTTTTTTTTTTTTGCTGTTCTGATTGGGTGTTTTTTGCTTCCTTATATTCCAAATCGATGGTTTGCTTCTTGGCTTTACCTACTCTACTATTGAATCTGTGTAAATTATTCTTTATTTCAGTTAGTGCATCCTTCATTTCTGACTGGTCCTTTTTGATGTTGTTGATGTTCTCACTAAGTTCCTTGAATGTTTCACTAAGTTCCTTGAGCAACCTTATAACCAATGTTTTGAACTCTGCATCTGATTGATTGCTTATCTCCATTTTGTTTAGTTCTTTTCCTGGAGTTTTATTCTTTTCTTTCATTTGGGACATGTTTCCTTGTCGCCTCATTTTGGCTGCTTCCCTGTGATTGTTGCTATGTATTAGGTAGAGCTACTATGTCTCCTTGGCTTCATAGGGTGGCCTATTTTTATAGCTGTCCTGTAGGATCCAGTGGCACAATCTCCCTGATCACCTCAGCTGGGCCTCGAGGTGTACCCCTAGTGTGGACGGTACACCCTTCTGTTGTAATTGAGTCTTGATTGCTGTTGGCACGTCAATGGGAGGGATTTACTCAGGCTGATCAGCTGCAAGGACTGGCTGTGCCCACTGACCACTGGCCTCTGACTACCTTGGAGGATCAACTGTGCAGGGGCCCACCACACAGAGCAAGACTTCATCAGGACTCTGGTACCCACTGAGTCTGCTCAATTGAGTGTGTCACTTGTGGGGGTGGTGTTTTGATATGGTCTGAAGCTGTCCACTGGGTGTGCTTGCTCTGGGGCAAGGTCAACCACTGCCTGAGTTCTATCCAGGGCCACCAGGCATAAGCTACAAAATGATATGCCGATGGCTGCTTCTTGTGCTGGGCTCGGAGGTGCCCAGGAAAGGCCAAATTGTGAACCAAGGCTGGCTACTTTTATTGCCAGGCCTGGGGCCACTTAATGGGAGGTATGGGACTCGCTGAGACCAGATGCTGCTTGTTTGAGAGATTTTACGATACTCTGAAGCAAGATCAAAGACAGGCCAATCCTATGGTAAAGCCTTTGGAAACAGCTTGAGTGGGCCTGAAAGATGGGTGGGGCAGGACCTCAAGGAATCACCAGTGTGAGGCAGGTTGCTGGAGTCCCAGATATAGCGGCCGTCTACCCATCCTATGGGGGAAGTTCTCACCAAAGGAACATCAGCCTCAGCCAGCATGTCTGTCCAGGAGAAAGCTCCCTCTCGAGCCCTTGTCCGAGGCCAAATAGCTCAGTTCTTCCCTGTATGTCTCTGGCGCCCCTCAAGCTGCCTCCCTTCAGAGCTTAGAGGGAGCAAGTCCAAGTAAGTCTGTGCGTGGGCCCTTTAAGAGGAACTGCCTGGGGCTCCAGAAGCCTCAGCCTCCCTCAGCCTCAGTTCCCACTGGTTTTACAGCCAGAAGTGATGGGGATTCTCTTCCTAGCACTGGAATCCTGAGCTGGGCACCTGGTGTGGGATGGGGACCCCTCACTCCTCAGGGAGGACCTTCCCAGCCGAGGTGTCCTCCTGATTTTTATCCGACCACGTAGGTGTAGGACCAGCCCGTCTGCCTCCGCCCCTCCGACCAGTCTCCATGTGGCTGCTGCTTTAATTTCGTAGTTATAGGACTTCCATTCAGCTCCATGTCAGGGAGTTCTGAATGATGGTTGTGTTGTAGTTTAGTTGTAACTTTGATGTGGTTGTGGAAGGAGGTGATACCGCGTTTACTTACACTGCCATCTTGACCGGACTCTGCAATAAGTTTAATCTGGTCTTTAATACTCTAGTGGCAGGGATTGCAAATCTACCTTTAGCTATATGTTCCATTGACCGGTTGGTTTTAATTATATAATTTTCTATTACTCCATATTTTTTATTGCAGGTTAAGCCTATCTCTTTTAATTCTTACCTAATGAGGAAATGAGTGTTCATCTTTTTTCAAAACTTCCTTTATGTGTTTGTATTCCATGCCCTTTGTTCACTTTTCTGGAATAAACCCATTCACTCTTCATGTCCACAGATGCCTCCTTGTCTCACCATTTTAAATTTATCTTAGCTTTTCTAATGTTTTTTTTTTTAAACAAAAAATATATGTACTGCCTATCTTTCTTCTTCTGAAATGGAATAGCAGAAAGAAACATGGAAGGCCTATTTTTTATACTTTAAAGAACACATTCCAAATCATTTGAATCACTGTTTGTTTTAAATCCAAATCCTTCAAATTAGTACATTTGTTCGACTGAGATCTGGAATATCTGACTGGCAGTGTGAACTCAAGGTTAACACCAATATCCCACCAGTACAAGGAAGGATGGCACCCAACCCAGTTGTGACCAATGGATAACACCTAACAGAAACCACTTGTCACACACCAAAGTTAAGCAGTGTGTTAAAGAACCCGCTGTAGTGGAGGGACTCTGAGCTCCAGATGACTCACTCAGCTCACAGCCTCTCTGCCTCACTTTCAGGAGATGGTTTGCTTCTTCTATTTTCTAATTTACTTCAATCCTATTTTACCTGGGGGAAACATTTTTCTCCTGTGACTTTTACTTTGCAATTGATTATGTTATGAGTACTGTGGTAGATCATGTTGTTGACCCCAAGTAATGACCTCCCTCTCTCTATACCCTTTGCAAGATGACTTTGCAGGTCCTCTCTCAAAATGTGATATCCAGTCCCCTGTACTTAAACCAGGGCTGGCCTTGTAACTTGCTTTGGCCAACAGCATATGATGAAGTTGACAGTGGGTCACTTCTGAGACCAGGCCTCAGAGGGCCTTGTGTACCGTCACTCTCTTTGAACTTTGTCTTTGCCATGAGAACAAGCCAGGCCTGTTGGAGGATGAAAGCCCATGTGGAGCAGAGAACAATAATCTCAGCTGAAGATACCTTTACCCAACTAGACCCCATGTGACCAGCCAACTGGCTGCAAATGCATGAGTGAGCCCAGCCCAGATTAGCTGAACTTGGCCCAGACCAACACAACCACCCAGCCAATCCTATATTCATGGGCAAAAATAGATGTTCATTGTTATACACCACAGTCTTGTGGTTATTATATAGCATTAGTATAACATAAATAGCTGATACAAGCCCATTTCTAACTACTAATTCTTGAATTCTCCATTACTCACTATATATGGTTTCTTAAGTAATCTTTCTTGTTTTCTGATCATGATTGCTTGACATTCTATCTCCCATTTTATTAAAAGTTGTGACAGTCACCCTGGCCGGTTTGGCTGGTTTGGTTAGAGCATCGGCCCGCAGAGCAATGAGTCGTGGGTTCGATTCCGGCCAAGGGCACGTACCTCAGTTGCGGTTTGTCCCCGGCCCTTGTCAGCATCATGCAGGAGGCAACCTGTCAATGTGTTCCTCTCACATCGATGTTTCTCTCTCTCTCTTTCTCTTTCCCCCTCACACTCTATCTGAAGATAAATAGAAAAATATCCTCTGGTGAGGATTAAAAAAATAAAATAAAAAATAAAAGTTGTGACAGTCTTTTCTGTCCTTAGAGAGGAGAGAGGCTGGGTATTTTGACTTGCATGCAAATATGCCCAGCAGCCAGCCAGGCTCAAGTGAGTGTCTAAGGAAGACTATTTAATGGCCAATTGCAGGTTTCCACAGATTGACCTCGCTTGCTGCGCCCACTCTGTTTCCTGGCTCCTTAACTTTGTCAGACTCCATTCTGTCATAGACCTGATCCATGAAACCATTGCAAGTACTGTCTACCCTTTGACCTCATCAATTAGTAGAAACATGTGGTGTCACCATGCCAAGCTTTAACTTAGAGGGGTGTTCTTAGCTGGAGGAATGAGAATAATCACTACTCCTTCCAGTAACAGCAACAACCAGTTGACAAACAAGATCGCCTGTTGATTTTAAGTGAGAGCTGATTTTTCCTCTCAATTTTGTATTTCAAAAAATAAATAAATAAGCAAAAGCAAAATGACACTATAAGTATTGACTCCTGTAATAGCTAGATTCCCCTGAATATGAAAGCCTTTGGACAAATTAAAATAAATAGCCACCGCTACTTCTTCTACTTTAGAAATTTTTCATGAAGGCCAAAATTCCAAAGCACCGAATTTGACAATCGCTCATTAAAAACACAAGCTCCAGAGAAGGTAGACTAAAAAATACAAAACTCTGGCATTTAAGATGGATGCAAATGAAATGCCTCTGAGACTTGTATACAAAAGTCCAGCCTATTTGACCAAAGTATTCAGGTCATTCAGATAAAAGCAGGACTAGCAAGGGTGAGCTGGAGGGAGTGTGAAGGAAAACCAGGGAGCCTTCGTTTCTGGCACCTTGGTGAAGGATTTCTGACCTAACACCAGCAGGGGCTGGTAGTAGATTTCTGGGAAATGAGGGTCAGTGGGGAGGAGTATAGATAGAAGACAGTATCCAAAAAGAGAGAGTTATGTGCAAAAAGCATGATAGGCCAAAGTAGGAAAACAGGAATGAAGGCAGAGAGGAAAGTCCAGAGATTCGGGAATGCAAGGGCCTGACTGAGTAGGGAAAAGAAAGGGATGAGCATGTTGTGTGCAGATAGCTAGCAAGTGAGAATGCTCAAAGCCATGCAAGATAGGCATTGTATATGACTGAGTTTATAGAACACCCAAGAGAGACTCAGTTGCCTTCAGCACATCATCTGAAAGTAGAAAACAAACCACCATGAATAAACTACTGAAAACTAGTTTTTCTTAAACATTTGAGGGTAAATACTGCATAGTGTATCAGAGATATAGTAAATTCAGAATGTAAGTAAAACGTTTAGCCATTTGGGGAAGAAGCCATCTTGTTTGGAGGAATAGATCAGTTTAGTAAACGTCAAACTCTTTTTTTTTTTTTCAGATAGAGCAGGAGGGAGAGAGGGAGGAAGAGAGAGAGAGAGAAACATCGATGTGAGAGAGACACATCGAGTGGTTGCCACCCACACGACCCCAACCAGGGCCACAGGGCCAGGGACAAACTGCAACCGAGGTACGTGCCCTTAGCGGGAACCAAACCTGGGACTCTCTGGTCCGCAGGCCAGCGCTCTAACTGCTGAGCCAAACTGGCCAGGGCAGTAAACATCAAACTGTTTTATTTGCCAGTTATCTTTTGGGCTTTGGTCATATTTCCATGGTGGGACTACTACAGCTATGAGAATAGTACAACATGAAACTTCCTGTCACCAAGTACCCAGGTAACATCTTCCTCTGACATGCCAGACTGTTACTCACTGCACAAGGTGCAGGGACACAGGACTGAGTCCCGTCACTGCAGGGCATATCTGTTCCTATTTCAGGGTCCTCTCTGCCATCTGTTAATGATGAAACATAATCCATCTAACTTACTCTCTGGTTTTCTGCCTTAAACATCAGGCCATGAGAGATATACATGAACAAATACCATTTCTCAATTTCAGGAGGCTGTGTGAATTATAGACAGTAAAATACTTGGCATATTATCTCCAAATAGAGTTCATCAAAGTTATAAAATCTAAAGTGTAAATTCAAAACTCGATATTGTATTTGAAAAATGTATAATGATAGTTGTTTGCCATGATAGATTTAATTTACTTCATCTCTTTCCTTTTCCATGGCAAATAATACTTTAAATATTAAACAAGGACTTTATCTCTTAAAAAAAATAAAAATTTTATTGTAAAACTGTCAAAAATAGAACATGATATTTCATGAATATAGGGGCATGCTTAGATCTACCACAAAATTAAAACTATAATTTTTTGAGAAAATTTATAATTGGATCTTACTAGATTCAACTTAAATATAGTTCTTTTTTTACTGATCTTGTACATAACTGGCTTGAGATCATAATTTGTGAAAATTATCTGGTTATGTTAATAATCTCATAAAATATATTTTATTCATAGTACTTCTGTATTCTCTTTAAAATATATTATTATTTATTTACTTATTTATTTATTTCTGTTTTGTTGATCTTCACCCAAGGATATTTTTTCACTGATTTTCAGATAGAGTAGAAGGGAGTGGAGCAGGGGGAGAGGTGGGTAGAGAAACATCGATCTGAGAGATATATTGATTGGTTGCCTCCCACGCCCTGACCAGGGCCAGGAATTGAACCTGCAACCCAGGTACGTGCTCTTGACTGGAATCAAACCCAAGACCCTTCGGTCCAAAGGCTGACACTCTAAATCGCTGAGCCAACCGCCAGGGCTTATCATTTCTTTAAATATAAATGTATCTATGACCATACAAGTTAAAACAAAAACTTTAAGAAATTTTTCCCTTTATGAAAAAAATAATAAAGTAAAATAAATTTAAGATTTTAAATAGTGTCCTTGTCTGTTTGGAGCCCGTCTGCTTCTTACTCAACAAGGTACTAAAAAGGAAACTAAAATTGTGCTCCAATGATTTTTTCCTGACTTGGTTTAGATAAACACACTTAATTCCCTACAGAGGCACTGAATCATCCCATATACAATAATGAGATGTTGTCTTAGAAGCCTATTAAATTTGAAAATTTGCTTGAGAATACTGAAGGATATATATGTGATGAGCTACAAAAACATTATCTCTTTAATGATTTATTTCTCTCTCTGCAATAAAATTGAAGCACTCTGAAAACTTAAACCACTGACGCACAGCAGTCAAATAAAACAATCCCAGGCAATTCAGGTTTCTGTGGGGTCCTCCACAAAGCCAAAAAACTTTCATCAGACCAGAGGTCTGGGTAGGAACATGTTTTGCTTAATACCTTTGTGGTTAATAATATGCCTTAATAAAATTCTCCAAAATTATTTCTCTAGAATTAAGCAATCTAAATAAAAGAGACAAAAGTTGGGTTGCAAGTTGACCATTACATCACTCATTTCCCTATTGTTAGATAAATATTCCTTGACCTCATTTATAGAATGATAGAATGTACAAATGCATTTTTGCAAGATAAGTTGAATTTAATTTATATATTAAGCCCAGTAAATATTCATATTTGAGTGTATGTAGACAAAATGAGAGATTGGATAATTTTCTTAATTCAAGATAAAATAAGGAGAAGCTAATATTAAAAGTAAAATATTTATCTAAATAATTTCAAATAGGTTAAAATTACATTATAGATGTCACATCTTCTATTGCAATTTGCCTGTGTTAAAAAAAAAAAAAAGAAAAGAAAAGAAAGCCAATAGTGGCTTCAAATTTTTAAATCTAGAAACTGTTTGAAATTTTCTAGGGAGTGATATACTTTTCTAAATGCCTAAATAGTTTATGTTTGTATAACCAAGTAATAAGAAAAAATCTAAACCATCTCCACTTATATTTAAGATTAAAAGTCTGACTGTATAGCTGTTTGATTAGTAAGATAGGTAGATGATAGATAGTTAGATAATAGATTCATAGGTGATAGATGATAGATGAAAGGAAGAAAGATAGATAGATGATAGATAGATAGATGATAGATAGATAGATAGATAGATAGATAGATACATAGATACATAGATACATAGATACATAGATACATAGATGATAGATAGATACATAGATACATAGATAGATACATAGATAGATACATAGATACATAGATAGATGAGAGGTAGATATAAATAAGTAAAACTTGGTAAATATCACAAATTCAGTAACTGAAAACCAGCAAATTATACAATATATGACTCCAAAATAGAAATTTGGGTTTATATGACCCACTGTGAGTAGTCTAGAGTCCTCAATTTAATGGCTCAATCTCAATACTTCCTGTCTTCTTGTAACTGCACTACTAAAGTGTGAGTTGATTTCTATTGTTTAATCCAGAATAATTCATCTGAGATCCCTGAGGTCTTTCCCTTCAGCCCTCTAAACACATACATGGTACACACAATGATCATAAGAAGAAAACAAAAACAAGACCAGGGGCCCCTTCCTCTAGTTTCTCTCCTAGCCTGGTGGGGCAAGAAAACTCCCACTCACTTTAAGACTTTGCTGCTCATTCCCATGGATGGAGCAGTTGTTAATCAGATTAGAGAAACCAGGATAATCACTGGACCCTATTACACTGGGAGGGAAGAGGTTCAGGGTTAGAAATTGTTGTGCCTTAAAGGAAATAGCCCCTCAGTCTTCACCTTCTACCTCTTGAGTCTCTAAGAGAACTAACAACTTGACTCAGTCTCAGTAGGAGGAGCCCCAGCCATTTTCCTTCAATTCCTTACACTGCATCTCTCTTCCGTATGGCTTCAAAAATATTCCTTGCATTTCTGGGCAGGCTGGGCTCCTAGCTATCCATGAAGTAGAACACACTGGCAATATCCAAGGCACAAAGTCTACAATGACACCCACATAAGGCCATCAGGTTATTTTTGCATAAAATTTTCATAAATACTAAACACTATTTTTGTTTCTAGTTAAGCTGTTTCACCTTGCATCTTCACTGTGTTATTTTAGATCTCTCAAATTACATGTGATTACTTTTCATCATAGCATCCATGTATCCTGGATTAGCTGTAGGGAATATGAGGTAGGGTTTGGTGCTCAGTGTCCCAAACTCTCCTGCCTCCCTGCAGGGTCTCAATCAAGGATTGTAATTTGTACCATTAGGTCTAATGCTAGGCTTTCTATCTACCTGCCTCTAATGAATAGCCCAGCTGCAGAGCAGACCAAGTCTGACATACCCCACAGCCTCTGAGAAAAAGAGAATAGTACAGAGAGGGTGAGCAAGGTGACCAGATGAACCCCAAAAGAGCCCAACCTGGCCTTTTTCCTAGATGAAATCACAACCACAGGTTGAAAAATTAATATTCGAAAAATATTATTATAAATATCTAAATTGCTTATGAAAATAATGTATGTGGTGACTTGGTTATCGAGATTATTTTGTCAAGTCACAGCTAGTTAAAGATCAAGAAAGAGTTCTCATTTTTAGACAAGCCCTCACTCTCAAGCCTGAACACAAGCTTGATGTGAGCAGTAAAGAATATCATGCATAATGCAACCTTTGTGAAGGAAAATGCCAATTCATTTTCAATATCAGCACATTTTTGTGCAGGTTAGAACTGTCTCTAAACAAATTATAACAACCAAGCTCATTTTTCAGAGACAAACACTTTTTTCTGTAATAACTATGTTGGGAGAGCAGAATGCATTTTTAGAAGTTTACATTTCAATGGAAAATTAAAGTTCTTATTTAAGACATATCCCTGTAGCAGACCATGTTTGCATATAACTTAGATAACATCATTGTTCAGGCTGTCAGCATAAACAGCACATAGCTAAAGGATGATGTTAGGGTACAGAGATATTCAGAAAAGCACAGGCCAATGGAAAGGTGAGAACAGGCATTGAGTGCCTCGAGAACATTCCTTATGAACACAAAAATTTTGGACAGAAATGAAATCATTTGTCTTTTTTAAATATCGGGAGAAAGAGAGTATCTGTCTTATGTTATTTTCCTCTCAAAATCTATTTCATACTTTCTGCAATAGCTCTAGCATGAGAGTCATCCTTGCACAAATTAAAATAAATGTAAATTAAATGTTTCAAAAAACAGGAAAGTATAGAGGGGAAAAAGAGCGATTATTTCTTGAACTTCACCCTGGTTTATATTGTCATTATTATTTTTCCAGGAAAATTATTAGCAAGATGCAAATGAGATCAACAAATCAAGTATGCATCCAGATTCGACTCTGTACTAGACTCTTTGTGGGTGTGGTGCACTAGAGAGGTGGGGTTACAGAATATTACAACAGAGCAACTTCCCACGAGTGACTATTACAGTTTAACTCAGAGGAAAAGAAATAAGCGAGAAAAGTGATGCATAATAGTTCAAGATAACGGGGATAAGAAGTCCCAAGGATGCCACCAAAGACAGATCTGGGTTTCTTCATTTTTCAATATGGGAACATTCATTCTAGGTTGTCCTGGTCAGGTGGTTCAGTTGGTCTCCTATTACTGCTATAACAGATCACTATAAACTTAGTGGTTTATAACAACACAGATTTATTATTTTGTAGTTCTGGAGGCCAAAGGTCCAAAACAAGTTTCACTGGAATTAAATCAAGATTTTGGTAGGGCTGATCTGAAGGCTCTAAGGAAGAATCTGTTCCCTTTCTTGTTTCAGCTTCTGGAAGTTACCTGCGTTCCTGGGATCTTAGTCCTTTCCTCCATCTTCAAACCCAGCATCAGCATACTAACATTTTCCAATCTCTGACTCGGACCTCCTGTCTCCCTCTTATCAGAACACTAGTGATTACATTTGGCCCACCTACATAATCCAAGATAATCTCTTTATCAGGATTCTCAATTTACTTACATCTGCAAATTCCCTTTTTTTATGTAAAATATCACATTCACATGTGTTGGGATGAAGATGTGAACATCTTTGGAGTCAGGGACATTGTACTCCTACAGCAACTGTGGATTTAGCTTTTTGATTTGGTTAAAGAAATTGAGAACTTAATTCTGTATTATACACATTTGTGTCTACACACATGTATACATGCAGAAATATGTACACATATATAAAACCTACTCACCCACATATATATAACCACATAAAGTATTCTTATTTATTTTGCAAGCACCAATCTAGGGTCTGACCTAATAATAACAAGAAATGTTGTTTTGCAGGAAAGCATGGCTTAGGAAAGAGTTCTAAAATTATGATCAAAGACCACAGGTTGTTTCTTAGGGTCTTGCTTATTCAATCAACATAGGGATCCAAACATAGAGGAAAGTAAATATTGTTTACTCTGAGCAACTTTGGTTCCACCTGTCTCTAAAGAGCACAAACAGAGTCACAGTTCCTTGAGAGGCAGTATCACTCAGGGGCTGAGAGTACAGGCTGTGGAGGCAGCCTACTTTGTGTTTAAACCCCAATTCTACCACTACTAGTTATAGGACCTTGGGAGAGTTACTTAATATCTCTGCTTCTGTTTTCTCATCTGTAAAACATTAACAATAATAGCACCTATTCAAAAAGTTATTGCATTATTATAAGGAAAGTATATGACACAGAAAAAGAATCAACTCAGTATAAGAAATTTTGTTATTGTTACCTTTCTTATTTTCTAATATTGAATGATCAATGTGTTCTTTAACATTCCCTTGACTGAAGACTACTGAATTTAATAGGGTTGTGATCACTGTTTAATGGCATTTGTTCCCAGGTGGTAATGGGGGGAATCTTAGTTTTAAAATACTCTCAACTTGGGGTCTATTGGGTATGTCACCACTAAAATGAATAATAATCAACCTTTAGCAAAATAGCTTTTAATTACATGGAAAGGTCTCATGTGGATAATGTATTTTATTTTAGAAAATATTTCACAGTCTGAATGAAATTAAGTTGTAGGTGATATCCAACCTGGGGCTAAGAGGTGGTCAAATGGGTAAGATGGGAAAAACATAGGGGGATCCTGTACAGAGAAAGATGGACTCTCGGTCACAGCAAGCCCAACTGGCCTATTGATCAAACAATCTACACACAGATGAAATGAAGAATAAAAATCCCCACAAACGCGACAATTCTCATCTAAGCTTGACCTCTCAGGTGAAATAGAAAAATTTCTATAAATCACATACGGCATTTACAAGTAGATCAGTCAAAAGTTACATGGTTTTAGGAAATAATTTTGCACTGTGGATAAGAGGAATCCCAGAGTATTTTCCAACCCCAGTGTATGAATTTTGAATTTTATTTGAAGATGGATATCTATGGCACACATCCAAACAGATGGAAACTCTAGAAGAAATAAAACTAGAAATATGTTTCCCTTATTACCACAGCAGCCAGTGAGGAAACTTCTTCTCTAAACAAAGCCCTGAAAATTTCTCCTTTAAACATGATAATAGTCTATAGAAACAAGGCATTAATGTAAGACCTGCATGCGTGGGTAAACCACTTGAGTAAAAGTGGATCACTTTATTTGTTATTCATTGTTGCATAACAAGTTGCCCCAAAATTGAGTGGCTTAATCAACCAATACTTATTATCTCACAGTTTCTATGGAAGCAATTTAGTTAGGTGGTCTCTCTTGAATCTGTAATCAAGGTGTTGACTGGAGCTGCAGTCATGTCCAGGCTCAACTGAAGAAGAATCCACCCCCAAACTCACTCACGCAGCAGATGGGAGGACTCAGGAGGTTTGCTTACGAGCTCTCTCTCCTGAGCTTCTGAACAAGGCTGCCTCGTGTCCTGAGTGTTGACTTCCACCAGAGTGAGCAATCCAAGAGACAAGACGGCATCCAAGGTGGAAGTTAGGTATTTTTATAGCCTAATCTCAGAAGTAACATCCCATCACTTCTGCTATTTTCTATTTATTAGTAGCAAGACTATATATCCCAGCCCATATTCAGTGAGTGGGAATCCACAAGGGTATAAATACCAGGAAGTGAAGCATATTGCAGACCTCTTTAGCAGCTATAGACCACAATCTACCTGAAAAACTCTCTTAAATTCACTTTCCTGGGTGCTTTGTCTTCAGTGTTTTTTAAAGATTAATATTTGTATCTATTAAAGATAAAGTCAGGCTCTAGTTAAAGTGACGAGAACAGATTTTTATCCACAATATATTATTGCAATAGAGTATAGAGACCTATATGGACTAAACTCAACTTTGATTTGTACAGGGGTGACTGGGTGTTTTAAAGCGAGGATGCCAAAATAATTTACTGTTTATTCTCGTCAACACCTGATATAGGCCCATGAGCACCCTTTCTTAGAACATTTACTGAAAAGGGCTTACAATTATGGATCCTTCCTCTGTCCCTTTGAGATGCATATGTATCTCCTGCAGTTCAGGATTGTCCTTCTCAAGTACCTGAAAGCTCTTCATTTTAAAAGTAATCATCAAGAATAGGGTCTCTGTCTTCTAGTCTCTGTGGACAGATAGGATCCTAACTTTGATCATTGCCAGCTCTCAGACACAGTTGGTCTAACTGGCATTGACACTGAGGGATGTGGCCGTGAGCTATGCTAGTGTTTAAGTATTTCAATGCTTGGGGGTGGTAGACAAAATCATTTGTGTTCACAGTCTGTAGTTTTTATAGACCAAGGTTGAAGCCTAGTCCAAAAGAGGGCTCAGAGGAGCCTGGTCAGAGTTTGGTCAAAGAGAGAATTTTTATCATGTTCATATTACAAGATTTTAAACCCATTCATTCTTTATAAAGATGCTAATTACCAAGCTCATTAATACACATGTTCAGTGGTACCTGAGTCAGTTATGGTGAAAACATAACATCCTTTTTTTATATATATTACTCAGTTTTTTTCCAGTGACTGGACCCCATCAGCTAATTTATCAGCTTCTATGCTGATCATGGGCCTCTCTGATTCTTGGTCCCCCAAACATAGAATCAGTTCATCTGCCAACTTGGCCAGATGTAGGAGCCAGCTGGCTATGCTCACTGTTCTCTGCACCAAGGAGAACCCAGAGCACAGCCTCTCTTAAGCCAGCTGCCAGGCCCCAGCAAACCAGCCAGAAATCTCTGAAAATTTCCAGAGCTGGCCAGCTATGCTAGACATCTGTGTTCCTGAGCCGGGAACCCTCAAGCCGCATTCCAAACCCCAGGGCCAACTCTCGCTATAAGATGGAGCTCCCATTTTCCATTTTCAGTCATCTTCTGATATTTTTGCATGTTAGGGGCTAGCCAGTTATAATTGGAAGAAACAGCTTTTGTTGGGTTCAACCATTTCTAGCATACGTAGTTCAGTGCATTTTCCAAACCAGAAGGTTCTTATTAAAAACAGCCCAGTAAGATTCTGGATTTTCCAACACTCAGTTCCACACAACTGAATAAGAACACATGTGGGAAAATTGATTTATAAAATAGCAGAAGTACTACGTGATAGAATAAAATGTAGTGGCATCACCATTAACATTTCTATTGTTTTTGGTGTTGATATTTCAAATGTTTTGTATGACATGTTGTCTCCTAAATAGCTGAGTCTTTTATTTCTCAGTTTTCCTTCTTTTTTAGCTCTTTAACTACTTACATTAAACAGTCTTTTAGGAAAATTCAAGTTTTTAGTAACTCCTTATATAAACTTTGGGACAAAATGATTATGCAATATTACAATGATGTCACTGTTGAGGCAACATGCCTTGAAGAACACTTGAGACCTGTTTTCAGGTATCTCTGGGCTTCAATTTACACATCTTTGAATTCCTACTAATAGTACCCTTCTCTCAATATTATTGTGAGAAGGAAATGAAGTAACATACATGAAAGCTCCCAGTATAATGTCCATTACATAACAAATACAAAATTAATATTTATTTCCCTTATTGGAAATATTATCAATATTTTAGTTTTAGATGTTTCTTTGGAAGAAATAGAGGGGAAACTTTTAGTTCCTTGCATGTCTTACTCTTCAAACTATTATCCCAAATTTTGCAACTCAAGATGTGCCTTTTGTCCCTTTGGGTAGGTTGGGGGTGGGGGGCAGTGAGTTGCTTCTCTTAGTTTCTTTGTTCAGTGAATGACTTGGCCTAAAATTACGGTTTTTAGCTTGTGTCTCCTACAGAAACTAGCAGGAAAAAAATTCATTTATATCTTCAATATGATGAGATTTGCTGTTTCCTTTTGAAGAAATCTTAAATGCCTGTTGGTTCCAAGTTACCATTAATCCTTTGTATTCTTCTTTCTCTTGGAACTGACTTATATTAGCAGAATCTCCAAACATGATGTAGCAAAGAGGAAACTTTTCAATCAACTAAATGTGTATGGACACTTACTACGAGCACAACAAGGTGTTAAATTAAATGACTGATGCACTTCAGCTAAAAAGAAGAGAGGAGTAAAAATAATGTAGGGAGCCGAGCAGTAGTGCAAAAGTGGAAATGCCAAATACATATTCGGAACCAAGATTAAGCCATTTGGGCTGAAACACATGGTTTATGTTTAAGAGAAAATGACAACATGCTTCCTCAGTTAGCTATCAACTCTGTTCTCCCCGTGGCCATTCACTGCCAGCCAAGAGATCTGCGCGATTTCTCAACTGAATTTTCTACGCCCATTACATCTATTTCCTCTCCACCTACTTCCCCCTTCACTCCTATCATTTGCTTTCTGTTTCCAACAATGCACCAAATTCGTGCTTATAAAGGTCACCAGTGACTTTATTATTGCCACATCAAGTGACTCCTCAGTTTCTATTCTACAAGACTCCTTCAGTGTGTTTAACACTTTCTCTTTGCAGTCCTTTACTTTGCCTTCTGTGACACAGTATTAACAATCTTCTATCTTGGCTTCTTTCTGCTTTCTGACTATTCCTAGTTACTTTTCCTGGTTTTCTTTCGCAGGAATGTCTGTGCATAACTTAACATTAAAGGTCTGTCCCTCAGATCTTCCCTCCATATATGGTACTTTGTGCCTTAGAAGGCAGTCATTCTCCACACCTTAACCACACGTTTATCAAATAACATACGTTCATCGTAACCATATCTTATTAAACACTGCTGCTATGCTGCCAGGTCCTAAGGTCTTTCTATGGCTCATTCCCACACTGATATGTTGTATCCTTACTTGAGGCCCTTCATGTGCTAGCCCCACGCTCTCTCCCATCATCATATCCAACAGCATCCTCACACTTGCCAGCTGCTCTCTACCTTCTGGCCTACATACAGCTCTTAATTTTTTTTTTAAAATATGCTGGATGAACTTCTAGGAATATACCCTAAGAAGCCTGAAACATCAATCAGAAAGAATACATGTACCCCCATGGTCATAGCAGCACTATTTACAATAGCTAAGATCTGGAAACAGCCCAAGTGTCCATCAGTGGATGAATGGATAAAAAAGCTGTGGTACATATACACAGTGGAGTACTATGCAGCTGTAAGAAAGAAAGATCTCTTATCCTTTGAGATGACATGGAGGGACCTCGAGAGTATTATCCTAAGCAAAACAAGCCAAGCAGAGAAAGACAAATATCACATGATCTCACTTATTTCTGGAATATAATGAACATAACAGTTTGAGGAACAGGGTAGACCCAGAGATGTGGAAGTAGGGTACAGACTGACAACCCTCAGAAGAGGGGGTGAGGGGGGAGGGAAGAGATAAACCACAGAACTTATACACATGTATGCATAACTGATGGACATGGACAACAAAGCTGGGGACGAGGTAGGGGGATGGGGAGGAGGGTGTCAATGGGGAAAAAGGGAGAAACATCTGTAACAAAAATAAATTAATAAAAAATAAAAAATAAAATAAATAAATAAATAAATAAATATGCTGGATGATCCATCTTCTCTCATACTACACACATTTTTTGCATGTACTCCCCCCCACCTGGAATGGCCTTCCTCATTCTGTGCAGCTCCTTAATACCTGCTAGTCCTTCAAGACTCAGCTCAAGTTTCTTAATATGGATTCCCCCTCCCCCATTTGAAGGCAAATGCTTCTCTTTCCTCTATGATAAAACTTGATGTTGGAGATCTAGTCTTCCCTTTCAAGTTGTGGATACTTGAAAAAGATAATGGTTGTTTGCCTAGTTCCTCTGCCTCCAAAGCCTGGCATAACTGCTGATCCATTATACATAATCAAAACCTCTTTGTTTAGTTTAAAAAATATAAAACAAGCAAGTCAGTAGCCCAGACTACCTCCCTTACAAGTTTTCTAATTTTGTTTGTGTGACTGTTTCCTTGGCATGTCCATCTCTACTAATCTCAAGTCCATTGCTTTCAATACTTGAAACAGCACCTCACCTCACAATGGGGACTCCACCTTAAAGTTCATTCTCTGAGAATTTCCCATTAAGGCCAGAATTTTCTGCCCCGACAGGCTACAGACTTTTTGAATGTCAGGTTCGTTTACCCCAGCATTCAATAATAATTAATCCACACAGGCACACACATTTGATTCACCACCTAACTAAACGACTTGTTAAATAGTAAACACCAAAACTGAAATTGTAACTTGGGGCCAGTTGGTAGAGAGCTAAAACCAAGTGTTTTTGCTCTGCCTAGATTGCCTTCTATTTGGTTTCTGTCAAAATCCTTCTAGTGTCTAACTCCTCTATTAAACTCCTTAAATTCCACTTCGCAGATGGTACTTAGTAGATGAAATCTGTCATTAGAGTTGTTTGAATGTGCTTTTCCCACTCCATCTTCCTTCAACAGCAAGTTCATGGAGGTCACAGTCACATCTTTCTATTGCTTTTATTTATTTTTTCTTTTATTGATTTTAGAGAGAGATGAAGGGAGAGGGAGAGAGAGATAGAAACATTGATGAGAGAGAACATCGATTGGCCGCCTCCTGCATGCCCCTCACTGGGGATCTGGCCCACAACCTGGGCATGTGCCCTGACAGGGAATCAAACCAGCGACCTCTTGGTGCATGGGTTGACGCTCAACCACTGAGCCACACTGGCCAGGCTCTTTCTATTGCTTTTAGAACACTTGTCCAGAGAAGATATTTATGGCTGTTTGGATGAACTAAAATATCTTCATGTTTTAGTGGGCCCCACAGAGTTCATCAGAGATGTGAGGTTGAAGTTCAAGAGAAGTGATTGGATACACAGAGTGCTATGTAGCAAGAAAGAAGCCCAAAGAACTGACTGTTTATCCCACAGGGCCTTGCTTTTTTTTCAGAAAAGGAGATAGTTTCTGGGCGTCTCCGGGTCCATCATTTTTCTGTGCAGAAACCATGCTCCATCACCCGTTCCAAAAAGGAAGAACCAGATGAAAAGCTGGCTTCTGCCAAGCAACCTCAAATCCAGTAACACAGCTAAACTGTCGAACAGACATTCAAATGCAAAGATCCAGGGTAACTTGCCCTAGCATTTCCTATGAGAACATGTCTGCTTAATAACAATGTAACAGATGTGATAAGAACACCAATCACAGAGAAAGCTGGTTCAGCCCATGTTAAAGGTTGATGATAATTACTAGACTAAACAAATCACTAGAAATATGCCCCCAACTTCAATCTGGATTTTTAAATACTTAAGAGTAACTTGGAAACTAAGCTTCGCTCTAAGCACCAGGATAACTAGTACCAAATGATTTAGCTACAACTGTCCTTTTAAAAGATTCTTCATTGGGGGGTGGGGGGCTCAGAGAAAATAAAATTTGAGAAGAATACAGACTGAATTCTTCCTAAAGTGTCTCTTAATTATTTGGAGGAGGTGAATGAGATGGAGTCTATGTACCAACACATGTTAAACACTCTTCGTCTGCAAATATGTGGACACAATTTAGACATCATAAGTGATAAATGATTGTAAATGTTTTAAAGTATTTTTTCATTTTAGAAGCAAAGAAAAAAGATATCTACTGGGGGGAAAAAAAAAAGAAAATTGACCTATTTCTCTTTTTGTTCAATATCTAAAAATGTATTCATAAAATAGGAAGCAAATTTCCTAGATCTGGGCAGTAGTTAAGTCTATCCATCAAGCAAATCTGTATTCCCAACTCTCCTAAAAGGTGATGACAAGTAAAATTAAATATAAAAGTTTTCCAAAATTTGGTGGTATATTTATCATCAAAGAGATATAAAATAACTATTTTTTTTCATGAAGAATATTTCACTTTGAGGCTTCCATTTTTGTCCTCTCCATAACCTATGCAATGTGTTTTTCCTAATGTCATTTTTCCTGGCTGAGAAACACATTAACAAGAATAGAGTTTAAAAAAAAAAAAAGTGGAGGTGGGGAGAGCATGAGTGTTATGTCACAAGTGACTTCAAATGGAAGGAAAATACCAATTCCACATTTCATCCTGAAGAGAGAGTGGAAATTTAAAGATCATGTGCCCTGACTTTCCTTTGTGCCCACAGTCAACCAGGATTTCTGTGTTTGATTAACCTAGCATTCATCCAACTAAGAAATCGTTCCTTCACAGAAAATAATGACTATTCCAACACAGAATGAAGCAGTGTGAATTCTTTATCTTTTGCCATGCTGGATCTCAAAACTTGCAATGTTGAGGAATTGTATTGCTGGTTCTTCCTCCCAATGACCATTTCGGGTACTTGCATAAAGTAACCCTCTTTCGTGCTGACCAATATGTATACATTCTTCCAATTTGCCAGTATTTTTATTTATTGATTTATTTTCCAGCTTTATTGAGGTATGATTGACAAAAAAAATTACATGCATTTAAGGTGTACAACATGATATTTTATATACATTGTGAAATGATTACCACAATCAAGCTAATTAATATATCCATCACTTTACATAGTTACCATTTTTTGTGTGTGGTGAGAACACAGATCTACTCTCTTAGCAAATTTCAAGTATACAATATATTATAATTATTAACTATAGTCACCAATCTGTATATTAGAGCTCCAGGATTTATTCATCTTAAATTTCCAACTTTAGTCTAATAAGAATTTTTTGTGGTTACTACTAATTAATATTAATATATTATTAGTGTTAGAATTAATAATAATGTATGAAATACTTTCATCAGCTGGGAGAAGGAGGTTACATAAGATTTTATCAGTTCCTGGTGGCATTATTGCTTCTTTCTCAGAAGCTACAGGCCTTGATTTAAGTAAATCTCTCTTAATTGGCTCCAATGACTTTTTGTTCTGATGATATCTATTCCACCCACTATAGCAGATACATGATAAATGATCCAGAAAACATTTTCTCCCCTTAACAAAGCACTTGTAACCCCTAGCAACATTGGCCAAGAAATAAACTCCCCCACCTCATATGCCCAGGGGCCAAAAACACTCAGGGTGGGCCTGATGGAAATTACATCCCAAACAAGAGATGTAATATCCTCAGCCTCTTCAGGTTCCTTTTTGCTTTGGTTTACATGGGAACCTGTGTTTGTAATGGAGTTTTGTGTTAATCAGCTCCAGATAGAGACCTTCTCGCCTGTGCTTTCCCAATTCCACATAACTCTTTTTCCTAACATTTATCCAAGTAATGTTTTATGCCTTGATATAATATTTTTATTGATTTCAGTCTTCCCCCTTAGATTTCAAGTACCATGAAGGTAGAGGCAATGTTTGTTTGTTGTTGTTATTGAGTGTTTCTGTTTTGATTTTTTTTTTTTTGGTTGGTTGGTTGGTTTTTATTTTGATTTGCTTGTTAGATTTGCTCGCATTGTATCCTTACTATATTTAACAATGCCCTGGAACAGGGTAGGTGTTTAAAAATGTGTTTAATTAATTTAATTAATTAAACTTTAATATTCTCTTAGGGTTTCTGAGATGACACTGTATCACAATATTCATTTGACTCCCTCTTTTTCTTTTTCAGATCCCTATACCTTACAGAAGAAATTATTTTGCTGGGTTTAACATCGTTCTGCAAACTGGATTTGTCGGCATACCTCCACCTACAGCAACTACCCCCCACACTATAACTGCCACAGTCCTTGTATTTTTGATAAAGAAACCCCATCCCTCCCGCCTTTTTCCCTACCACGTGGTTTGAATTTCTCTTGCATGGTAGGCTTTCTTCCCTACACCAACATTGCACTTTGGAAGAAACTATGTGGGAGAAATCACTCTTTGACCTTCCACATCACTAAATGTTCAGGGTCATTTTCTCTTTTCCAAAAAGGAAAGTTTATACCATCTCCAAAATACAACAAATGACTCTGTCGGTTTTCCTCTTCCCTGGCCGTGTTTCCAGCCAAAGCTGAGGAAACACTGATGAAGGCTCATGGACCCTCAAGTAGCTTAAAGTAGATAGAGACTGCATATATGAGCAAAAATTACAATGGAATGAGATAGTGATTGTTGCTATTATGCAGTTACGTATGCAGTATTGTGAGGTATAGGAGGAGACACACCCAGATCTGTCACAAGAATTTAGGGGAGCCCTGGTTGGTGTGGCTCAGTTGGTTGAGCATCATCCCATGCACCAAAAGGTTGCCAGTTCGATTCTCGATCAAGGCACATGCCTGGGTTGTGGATTGGATCCCCAGTAGAGGGTGTGCAGGAGGCCCCTGAAGGATATTTCTCTCATCAATGTTTCCCTCTCACATGGATGTTTCTCTTTCTTTCTCTCTTTCTCTCCCCCTCCCTCCCTTCTTCTCTCTCTAAAAAAAATTAATAAAAACATATTTTTTTAATAACTTAGAGGAAAAGTCATCAGGGGAGAAAATTTTTTTAAATGATGACTTGAGTGCTAAGTGTGCATTTGTTGGGCGGAGAAGAAAGGATGCCCTGGGCAGAGAAAGCAATGTATAAACAATAGAGAGGAGAGTCTACTCAGCTAACATGAATAATTCAGTTGTGTGTCTGTGTGTGTGTGTCCACACATGTGGAGGAGCTTTAGGGGAGGTCTTAGGGGATTAAATATTGAAAAATGAGTGTATAAAGGTTAGCAGAGTTCAGCTAAATAAGCTTTATTCTATCCCATGGGTGATCAAAGACCTTTTTTTTTTTAATCCTCACGCGAGGACACTTTTTCTTTTTATCTTCACCAGATGACATTTTTACATTTATCTTCAGACAAAGCAGGAGGGAGAGAAGGAGGAAGAAAGAGAGAGAAACATCGACATGAGAGAGACACATCGACTTGCTGCCACCCACACGACCCCAACCGGGGCCGGGGACAAACTGCAACCGAGGTACATGCCCTTAGCAGGAACCGAACCCAGGTCTCTCTGGACCGCAGGCTGATGCTCTAACCACTGAGCCAAACCGGCCAGGGCTCAAAGACCTTTTTATATTTAGTAGTAAGAAAGATTTTTGACATGAAATGAAGAACTGATCAGTGTAAAATAAGACTAAAAGCAGAGAGAATGCTGCAACCATTCAGGTAAGAGGTGACATGAATTCATGAGTTATTATTACAACAGAGTCCATGGGGAAGAAGTTTTTAGGAGAAATGTTAAGTAGGAGTTGATAAAGGATTGAATAGATGCTGGGTGTAAGGTAGAGGGGGGCAACTAAGGTATTGTTTAGGATTTCAGGGAAGGTGTTAGAAGAGTAAGTTTGAGGTGAGAGGATGAGTTTAGTAATGGAACAACAGGTGGAGATAACCAGGTAGAAACAATGTTTTTCTTAGGAGCTCAACTGAGTGATCTAGATGAAGAAACCGATTTTAAACTCATCAGCAACTGAGTGCAGATGAAGATATAGAAAAGGATAAACTTGTCTTTATGAAGTAACAAGAAAAAGAGACTAAGAATGAACTGCTGGTGAATCCCAATATTTAAGCTGTGGACGGAGGGAGAAGAGCCACAAAGAACACTGAGAAGTGGCCAGAGAAGTAGAAAAGAATTCATGTAAAAGTGGAAGTTAGAGGAGGAAGTGGAAAGCAACCCTGACGTCATAAAGCTAGTCAGGTAAGAAGAGAACTAAAAATGTCCCATTGGCTCTAACTACTTGGAGGGCGTTGATGAAGGTGCTAAAAAATGTTCAACAGAGTGCTGAGGTGCGAGGCCAAAGTGCAATGGTTAGTAATGCCGATGAAGAGAAGAAAGGGAGCTGTCTACACTATAGCTACCTGGAGAAACTGAGTCTAGGAAGAGTTTTAATCTTAAAGGTGAAAAAAGAAAACTTTATCAAAACTGTAGATAACATCAATGGAATACAGAAGTAGAAGACACAGAAAAGAAGAGGTACTTTTTGGATCCAAATTCCCCTGTTGAGGGGGGGGGTCCAAGAAATCCAGTAAAGGGAAGAAGACAGAAGGGTGGTATTAACTGGGATAGTGATGAATGCATCTTTGCTAACATAGAGCGAACAAAGGGACAAGTGCTAATTAGCGTCAAGAAGAAGAGCTAGAAAGTTAAGTTAAAAGCATTCACCTGTGCCCGGCTGGTGTGACTCAGTGGTTGAGCGTCGACCCATGCACCGGTAAGTTGCCGGTTTGATTCCTGGTCAGGGCACATGCCCAGGTTGTGGCCCAAATCCCCAGTGGGGGGCATGCCGGAGGCAGCCAGCCAATCAATGTTCTCTTTCATCGATGTTTCTCTCCTCCCCTCTCTAAAACTCAATAAAGAAAAATAATTTTTTTAAATAAAAATAAAAGCATTCACCTCCAATCGCCTTTATTTTCTGGTTAAAGCAGAAACAAAGATACTGGGGAACTGGACTGGTGAAGGCTTGGAATAACTGTTGAGGATACCGGTGGAGGCAGGGACAACCAGCGCTAGGAAGAGGGCTGTTTTGAGTTCACAACTCCTAACACTTAGATAACTCTGAAGCAGTGTGATGAATCTGGCCTCCAGGCATATGACATTCAGGCTGTGGTGGGGCCAGAGGAGGACAGGGGCTGACTATATCTGTTAAGGAGGGGCAGGCAGGACAGTTCCCACAGGGGGTGCACCAGAGCAAGTAAGGCATGGGCAGCACTTTGGGCAGAAGGAACAGCCCAGGAATAGGAGCTTCTAAGGCATTTCTGAAAGCGCCTTATTTCTTATAGCTTTACTTCTGCCACAGCTATGGGATGCCCCTTATTGAGGCTTAGCTTTTATTTGATGTCAACCTAGAGAGCAAGCCACGTAGTTCTTGCTTCCAGGAAATATTTCTTCTGGGAAAGTATGAAAGGCATCTGTGTGCTCTCTGGGCTGCCCTGGCTCGGCCACATGCTAGCTTCATCCAAAATAAGAGGATTTTCTGGTGTTTGTCTGAAGCAGGGAGATATATAGGTCAAATCTCCAATAGTTTATCTAATAAGATGCTCAGACACACTGCTCTTACTATGTTTGTGTCCCCAACCTTCTGGGTCTTCACTTAGAGCACTTTTTAAATATTAATTATATCCTCAGAACAATCATCTGAGGTAAATACTGTCATCATCCCCAACTTTGCAGCTGGGGAAGCTGACATCTAAAGTAATGAGGTCTGTGTCCGGACCCAAAGCCAGTAGGAGGCAGTGGGGAGACTTGAACTCGGCACGTTGATCTCTAAAGTGTGGGTTGTTACCCACTGTGCCAAGCTATCTCACAATGAGTCAGTACTTAAGAAATCACAGTGTTCTGTGGGGGAATTTTCTAGATAATCAAATTCTTTTTTTATCATATTGTAACATTTTAGTAAGGCCAGCAACTAACGATTTCAATTTTGTTGTCTTCCTTCAAGACCCTATACTGGGAAGTTGTGCGGCATAAAGGTGGCTGTTTTTTATGTCACAAATTGTTTTCTCCTTTTCTGAAATAGCATCCACATCTTTGATTTCACAGTGAGTCATGGGACACTCATAGGCTCCCTGGTTGTCAGCCCTATTTCAACTCCCTCTGTTTCCAGAGCAGGTGTCTATCTAGTCGGTCATAGTGACCTCTGTTTCTTTTGGACAGGTTTTTTAATTAGTAGAAGATAGTCTACTGTTAGCCAGTACTCTACTTGGCAATGTCATACACACGTCAAGCTTGCTGAAGATATATATGTCTTCAGTCAATTTGATTTTCCTATTCTTAGCCAGTTACACATCTGTGTTTGCATTAATTGTTATGAATCTAATTTTTTCATTGTCATATATATATATGTATTTGTGTCTGGAAATGATTATCCTCTGCTTAAAATTCAAACATATTGTTTCTTTAACTAATAACCTACTCTGTCTTCAACAGAGATGTGTGCTTGGATTTTGGAAGATTTATATTTTAATCATTGAGCCAAACCCTGACCACATTTTTTAAAATGAAAACACCTTTGATCAAAAGATAAAGTATCATGTTATCCTGTAGCCTTTGGATTTGAAGTCTAAACATAAAGGTAATGTGTGAATGTGCTAATTATTTCCTGCTTCTGATTTAGCTACCTTTTTGCTGTTAGCTACAAAGAAACACACAGCTCACCAAATGCTGTCTCCTAGTAACCAACAAGAAAGAAAAAAAATGGGTTATTAGCACAAATCAAATTTTAGATAGTGTCAAGAGAAAAATGAGAATGGCAGTTTGATAATGGAAAAATTAAAGTTTCATTAAAAATAAGACATTTGACTTGGCATGCAATTGAGATATCTTCTACTATGATATTGGAAAAATATAAAGGAACAATTTAAAAATTTTTTAATGAAATCTGAAGAGTAAAATATAAAACCCCAAGTATAAAAACTTTTAGTTTCCTCATTGCAGGAGAGAGGCCAGCCTGCCTGAAGTATAATGGACAACTCCAGGTAGTTCTGAGTTCTAGCTTTCATACCAGATCTGTTATTTATGTTGTTGATGGCATTTTTTCAGGAAAGATTCATGACCTAGAATATAGGTGAGAACCTCATTAGTAATAAATAATGGTTTATATGAATGAAGTAATTTATTTTTTGCAAAATCATTCATTCATTCATTCACTGAAATTTATTTGTTGAACATCTACTATGTGGCTCTGTGTTAGGTAACAGAGGAACACGATCTTTACTCTCACTGAATTTCCAATGTACCAAGGAAGAGCATAATGACATGCAATTTCAAATGTAATCGCATGTATTGTGAAGGCCTAACTGCAAATTGCCATGGCAGTCAACACTAAGGAGGACTTAGTCTTAGGGCATATAACAGACTCTGTGTGTTTATAAAGATGATTTCAAAAAAATGTTAGTGTATTAAAAAACTCTCTATCAGCCTAATTTTAGCACTCATCACATTCTATGTGTATGCATTTCTACTCCACCAAACATAGTTCTTAACTCTGGTTACATATTAGAGACACTTGGAGAACTTTAAAAGCACCTTAGCATTTAGGTCCAAGTCCACAGATATTCTGATTCAAGTAGTTTGTAGGGGGAGCCCAGGCAGGAATATGTTTTAAAGCCTCCCAAGTGATTCTACCACACATTCATGACTGAGAACCACCACTCTAGGAGAGAGACACCTGTTCTACCTATGCTTTTGTCCAGTTTCAGGCACTGTAAGCTGCACAGATTCAGAGTACAACAAATATTTATAAGTTGGGCAAAGTTGATTTGATAAGCCCTAGAAATGCAGCACAGCCCTGGCCGGTTTGGCTCAGCGGTTAGAGCGTCAGCCTGCGGTCCAGTGAGACCCAGGTTCAGTTCCCGCTAAGGGCACGTACCTCGGTTGCGGTTTGTCCCCGGCCCTGGTTGGGTCGTGCGGGAGGCAGCCACTCAATGTGTCCCTTACTCGTCGATGTTTCTCTCTCTCTTTCTCTCTCTCTCTCTCTCTCTCTCTCTCTCTCTCTCTCTCTCTCTCTCTCTTCCTCTCTCCCCCTCCCACTCTAAAAAAAAAAAAAGAAATGCAGCACAAACCATTTCTTAGATAAACAAAGTCTTACTATTTTATGTCCTTCTTTCACTTCTCTGATAGCAACATTAATATGATGAAGACATCCATACCAATCTGGCGAATCATTTTCCTGCTCTCTCGGGGGCAAGAAAGATTACATGTTTATCATTAAATAACTACAAGGAGTTTGGATTAAGAAATATTCAAATTCACCCACGGCTTATCTAGTTCACTGAGTTCTCATTGCTCATGACACCTCTTCCCATCAACCACACATGAGTCAGATTTGCTGAACATTGGCCTGCAGAAAGTACCCTGATTATGCGACTGGACAATGCTTTTCACCCGCCAATTCTATCAGCACATCACGCCAGCCTTGAAGACAAAACGTCCAGTCAGCTGAATTCTGTGAAGAGCTGAACTGATTGAACTGTCCAGATATTTTGGCTAGGAAGCAACAATCTCAGACTTCCCCCATAAACACAAATTCCCATGGAAACCAAACCAGGAGACAGAATACATTCACTTGATTTTAGGTTCGGTGAACCTCATGAGACCGTCCCTGAGTTAGTCTGGGTTCTTGGTGTCCAAGCCAGTGCTTTTCTCCACGGCTGGCTATCATTTTGAGCCATTATTTTAACCAAGCCCAGATAACACTTGCCTTGAACAGGTTCCAAGGAGTTTTCCATGGAGAACTTATGTCTGTAGAACTGTCTGCTCACTCAGACTTCATAAATTCTTTGTCTATCCAGACAGGAAAACACACACACACATACACACACACGCGCGCGTGCACACAAAACATTGCACTGTTATTATTAAATTCATTGAGTATTCCTCTATTCTTTAAGTACAGCTGCACTCTTCACTGACCACAGTATATCTGGACCTTGAATTTTATGTGATTTTTATGACTAGCTTAAAGACATTAATGATTTATATCTTATCCAAACATAAATTAACTCTTGTGTTTCTTAACAGTCAGAGTGTTATGAAATGAAAAATATGCTTGTTACTGTGAAAATTTACTCTCTAACTTATCTGAGTGTAAATTTGGATTTAGACACATCAAGTCTTTCATTATTTAATGGAGGTGGAAGTGCAGATATAACTTCAAATAAATAATATTGATCACTATTAAAAGTGAAATAGAACTTTGTCTCCTAAAGTCGCATCTTTATTTGCTTGCCTATTACATTAGGAGGAATTCAGTGCAGGGCAAAGAAACCACTCTATGTGTTTTAAGCAGGGACAGATTTAAAATAGGGAATATGGTGTTTACAAAATCATTGAAAAGGTTCAAGGAATGGCTTCTAAGGTTGGCCTCCTGAAATGACTCTAAAAACAATCAAAAGCTGACCCCAATAAGGCTGTCATTGGAGGTATGCTGAAAGGAAGAAGCCCAAATGGTTTGTTCCAGTGGCCTCTCCTCATCCAAGAAGCTGGAGAATGGATCTTGGCAGCTGGGATTACCAGACAGGACATCCAGATCAAGATGGCACCACTTCTGTCTCTACTTCTTGAAACCCTGGGAGCTGGAGAATGGACAAAAAACAAATTAAGGAGACTTCCTGTTTCTGTGAACTTACTGGCCAACAGCAATAGCTAAAAGCTGCAGCAGAATGGCTTAAGCCTCACATCCACCTTCCAACTCTCATGGCAGTCAGGCAGACTGGCAGGTCCTCATTGCTTCTAAACCCCAGATGCAAGGAGGTCTGGGAAAAATAGTTGATAGTTTTCCAACCTCTTCAACCAAAGGAAGGGTAGATGTTGCAAATATATATGACACAGATATAAACAACATAGAATAGGCACTATACATTACTTTGTTTATACACTGAAATTGGATATAGGTAGACAATTATAAATTCTAATGAACCAGAGTCCCCCCGCTTCATCAGTTTTAAAGGAAAATCAAGGGTATGTACAACACTACTTCAATCATAGATACCATGCATTCAGACTATGGTTTTAAGTTTAAATATTAGCTAAAGTTTCAACTTCTATGTCTTCAAGAAGACAGCCAAAATCACCCTTGACTAGTACCACCAGGTCTCCAACTACTTGGCTTTTCTACAATTCAGCTTGACTTAAACTTCTAATTTTTGTCATTGAGCTGCATAAGTTCAGTCTCTAGAAGTGTGTTGTTCTGTTCACACTCAGTTAAGGAACACAAGAGGAAGTTGCCTTTCTTTTTTTAATTTTTTTTTTCTTTATTGATTTTAGAGAGAGAGGAAGGGAGAGGGAGAGAGAGATAGAAACATCGATGAGAGAGAACATCGATTGGCCTCCTCCTGCATGACCCTCACTGGGGATTTGGCCCACAACCTGGGCATGTGCCCGGACCGGGAATTGAACTGGCAACCTCTTGGTGCATGGGTTGACGCTCAACCACTGAGCCACACCAGTCAGGCTGAAGTTGTCTTTTAATATGTCCATTCTTCTAAATGTGTTTCACTAATAATAATAATAATAATAATAATAATAATAACTGATACCTCAAAGCAAACAAAGTATTTTATGATGTGGCTTGGTGGTTTTATTCGTGCCTCTCCAAGAAGTCAAGAGACCACAACACAAGTCTGAAAATGAATTAGCCTCTGTTTTTTATTAAACACGTATTGCTTCAAGTGATGGCAAGTAAAACAAAAAAGTTTACTGTTAATTTGTATAAGCTGTATTTTTTCTGGGCCCTTTAAATAATAAAAGTTATGTGGGTAGTGGCAAAGAATAAAAGAAATTAAACACAAGTGCCTCGTTTTGAAATGCAGTCTGCAACTCTTTTCATTCATATTCCTTTGGTTTTTCTTATAGACCTTGTGTACCCAAAAAATAAAATGTATCTAGAGAGGTCAATTTATAAAAGGTATTACAGAGGTGGCTAAAATACATTTAAGTTAAAACAATGATCTTAAAACTTTTCGTTTGATAGAAATTCAGTAGTGCAAGTCTTATTAATAAAATTCTATGGCTACGTTAGTGTTTCAACTTTAAAATTGTTTTTAGTTAAGAAAAGCATTTCTCATACATTGCAAGTTAATTCAATGATGAATCTTTGGTACCTATAAGCTACTCACTTCCAAACTTTCATCTTCAAATCTCCTAGCTGCTAAATCTACAACTAGAAAACACATAGATAGAAAGAACACATATAGTGAAATTTTTTATACTTTTCATTAAGAAAGTCTAGCCCTGGCTGGTTTGGCTCAGCAGTTAGAGCATTGGCCCGTGGACCAGAGAGTCCCCGGTTCGGTTCCCGCTAAGGGCATGTACCTCAGTTGCAGTTCGTCTCCGGCTCCGATTGGAGTCGTGTGGTTGGCAACCAGTTGATGTGTCTCTCTCACATCAATGTTTCTCTCTCTCTCTCTTCCTCCCTTTCTCCCTCCCACTCTATCTGAAGATAAGTGTAAAAATGTCCTCGGGTGAGGATAAAAAAAAAGAAAGTCTAATAGTATCTCATAAACAAAACTATATAATTGACTAGATCTGGATAAAATGCACATAGAATGTTGGTGAGGATGAACATTTCAGTTGTCAAAATAATTATTGTTTTCAGGAATATGGTATAAATAATCATGTTTTCATGGTATGCACACATAAAAACTGAAAAAATTTGGCAAATATTTGAGTATTTAGCTCACAGAATACCAAGCATCTGCATATCTGTGTTTTCAGTTTCCATCTGAAAGTTTTCTGTAAAAAGATAATCTTAGTTTTCGTAAATATGTGCTCACATTATTGATAATAATTTCGATAATGATACTCTCCCTTCAGGCAAACTTCTCAGCGTAGGAAGTTGGGAAAATGTGTTTAGTCTGTTGCAGTTGAGTATGTTTCGAAAGAAGTCGATTTGGGAAATACATTTCAAAATTCATCAGTTCTGCATTGCAATCAGAGCACAGAGAAATTCAACATAGCCAAAAACAAAGTGTTAAGGCAACTGATTTTATTTTATGTATCATGATATAATTAGCGGGTAAATTTAACTAAATTAAAGGATGGATGATGACTTCTCCACCCCTTCACTTTGAAGGGAGCATAATTAATGCACAGGTCAGCCAGGGTCTCTGCTGTGCCCTCCTTCAGTCCTTAAGAAGCAGCAGGCTTCATCTGAGTACTGACTTTGGAAGGTGAAACCAGACATGAGTCTCCAGCCTCTTCCTGGTCCCTCCGTTTTGGAAGTGTGAGGCCTGCAAGAAGCATGCATTTTCATCTGTGCCCTTTCGTTCTGTTTCAAAAGAGCATCTGTTGAATCTTTTGTCTTCTCGATTGGTTCAAGATTTAGGCAGGTTAATAGGATTCTATTTATTGGGCTTCTTTAATCCCAACTTAAGATTTAATTTTAAATTGTCTAAAGAAGAGTCTGAGGTTGCCAAGAAGCCTTAAGTTCAACAAAACATTTATGACTTTCCAAATCTATATGCATTAGCCAAAAAAAAAAAAAAAAAAAAAAAAAAAACTCTAAAAGGCCTCCTGTGATAATAGTTTTCACACAGTCTTTTTTTTTTTTTTTTTCCATAAAGAACTTCAGGTGGGAAAAAATCTTATTTATTTTTTCTATATGACTCATCATGAAAATATGCGTCTTTTCATTCAAAACTGCTATATAAGGTTTCTTAATTTCAGAATGGTTGCTTACTGCTATTGTCTAAATGTTTGTGTTTCCTTAAAACTCATACATTGAAATACTAAACCCAAAGGTGATAGTATTAATAGGTAGGGCATTTGGAAGGCAAGTAGGTCATGCAGGTACAGCCCTCATGAGTGGAATTAGTGCCCTTATAAAAGAGACCTCACAGAGCTACCTAGTCCCTTCCAACCATTTGAGGATATGTGAAGTCTGCAACCTAGGAGAGGGCTCTAACCCAACCATGCTGGCACCCTGATCTTGGACTTTCAGCTTCCGGAACAGTGAGAAATAATAAATTTCTGTTATGTATAAGCCACCAGTATATAATATTTTGTTATCATTGACTGGACTAAAACATTTAACTCTGCCAACATTTCATAAATAATTGATGATAGCCTATTTTGATAATTATATGAAGATTTTTTTAATTGTGCTTTCTATTGCCATTTTTATGCAAAACAAATTGAAATACAGCTTTAGAAACTTTTCAGTTTATTTGATCAATGTAGACCACTTAGCTTATTAATTCAGGTCAGAGAAATGGTGGTTGTCTGAATTCACCAAATGAATAGACAGTCAACAAAGTCCCAATGTCTTTTGTCCTGTGGAGATGTAGACTCGCAATTTACACTGACTTTTCCTACTCTTCTTGTTTATGAAGTATACAGGGAAATTTGTCTAACTACCAAAGCCAAGATGAAAAGCTGCTTAAATTAGTAACAGATGTTTATATTTCTCAAGATTAATGCACTGTGGACGCAGACCTATCAACCCACACTTCACAACCACATCAACCAAAGCTCATGTGCACACGCCTGTGGAATTTTGGGCAATCTATGTGCTTTCCATTCCATATCATCTTCAAGGTCAAAGGGACTCTCCATATAAATGCTTGGTCATCCTTGCACAATGACAGAATTTTAAATGCATGTTGCTCCATCTCCACCATTTAAAAAAAAAGAAAAGGAATATGCATTTGGATAAACAAATAGAAATCTGAAAGTTTCAATGTCTGAATGCCCTTGGGAATGCCATTGTTTCACTGTATGTATTTTCTTTGAATGTCTGGATATCTGATTTTTTTTTTTACCTGCAAAATAGAAGTATAAGGTAGTATTTATGATATTTTGCTCTGTACATGCTTTCTCCATATTCATCTATTCACTCACACATTCATTCATGAAATGGCACTATTCATGAAGCTAGGCACACAGTGATGAACAGCACAAAATATTTAACCTCAACTTTTATTCTCTTTGGGGGAAGCAGAACAGCAAAACAATAGGTCTCATTAAGTTTAAAAGTGATATAAAAGAAATACATGTATAGGGAACTATAAAAGCATAGGAAAGGGTAGCTCACACATTTAGTGGTGGGGGGGTAGGGAAAGGAGGTATCACTTGACTTTTACTTTGAAGAATAAGTAGAATAAACAGGAGTGAGCTAGGCACGTGGGAGAGGGAGTCATCATTACATGCAGTGATAGCATCATGAACAAAAGCACAGAGGAATAAAAAGTATTTAAGGAACTGCAAACAGTCAACATTGGTTAGGAAGAGTGGCAAGAACAGTTGATCTTGGAGAGGTAGGCAGGGAGCAACACTTTATATGCCAAGAAGGTTGGACTTTATTCTGAAGGTAATTTGAAGCCAGTAATTGATAGATTTTGACAATGGACTGGAAGTGTGATTTGAAATAGGGTATGCGTCTAGGATGATTGACAAACTGGGCAAACTAGTTCCTTTAAGTGAGATTGAGATACAGAGACAGAAGCAGGCTTTGTAGGTACATTTCAGATCAAGTTGACCAAAAAAAAGTAAACACAAATAGCAAGAAATTTAAATATTATGAAATAGGAGAAGAGAAGAAGTCTCCCTGGAATAGATGTTTAAGAGGAAAACTAAGTATAAGAATGGAATAGCAGCCCTGGCCTGTTGGGCTCAGTGGTTAGAGTGTCAGCCCATGGACCAGAGAGTGCCAGGTTCAGTTCCCTCTAAGGGCATGTACCTTGGTTGCGGTTTGTCCCCAGCCCGGTTGGGGTCCTGTGGGTGGCGAACACTCGATGTGTCTCTCTCACATCAATGTTTCTCTCTCTCTCTTCCTTCCTCTCTCCCTCCCGCTCTATCTGAAGATAAATGCAAAAATGTCCTTGAGTGAGGATAAAAAAAAAAGAAAGAAAGAATGGAATAGCAATCTCCGGCAAATTGAGAGAAGAGCTCAGACATACAAGCAGGACATTGCAAGGACCCTGAGCTGGTGGTTCCTAGGCATCTTCCACCAAGACTAAATACTTACAACCTATCTCCTGACCTTTTGCTGTGTATTGGAACAGAAAAATATGTCATTTGTGGAAATCATTAATGACAGCTGACTGTTTGGAGCAGAAATCTCTCTTTGCTCCAACAGTTTTCTGTACTATTTTTTAAATAAATATTAGGGGGAAAAAGAGAACCGTATCAAGATTGAAGAAATGGATACGTTTCAATTCCATTGGATCATAAATATTATTAGAGTTATACATGGTGCTCTTTTTCTTAGCCCAACATTCTTGAAGCAAGCATTCTCCTCCAAGTCAGGTTTTTCCCGAAGAGTTTATCGCTGAAAGTTTTCCCACACTTATCAAACCAAGGACTAAAGAAGAACGTTCTTTTGGATTTTGGTTTTGGTTTTAATTTTATAGCACTCTTAGAAGTCTCTCAATTTCTTTACTGTCTCTAAATATCACTTATTATATCAGCATACGTGCATGTACATAGTATAGGACATGTGGTTGGTGGAACCCTAAGATGCCCCCACAAAGTTCCAGGACCCTGGTGTAGACACACAGTCTCCTAATTATTCAATCAAGCTTAATCTAAGGGCTGCTGTGATGAGATTTTGAAGATGTGATTACAAATCATTGGGGATAATACAGATAGCCTGACTTAATCACATAATCCTTTAAAAAGCAGAGCATTTTCTCCAACTGATTAAAGAAGAGTATGCCGGAGATTCAAAGCCTAAGAAAGATTTGTGCACTGTTGCTGACTTTAAATGGGGGACCATCTATCAAGGAACTTCAGACAGCCCTGAGGCATGGAGAGTCGTTTCTGACCAACATCTAGAAGGAAAATAAGGAACTTGGTAGTATGACCACAAGAAAATGAATTCTGCCAACAACTAGCAAGCTTAATGAGAATCTCAACTCCAGCCAATAGTTTGATTGCAGCCCTGAGCAGAGAAATCTATCCATGCCATGCCCAGATTTCTGACCTGCAGAAACAGTGAGATGATAAATTTGTGGTGTTGTGAATCACTAACTTTGTGATAATTTGTTATGCAGCAATAGAAAAGTACAGTACACAATAATAACAGTAAAAGTGAAGAGAATCCCATCTTCTTTTTACCAACACTCTTTGTCTATAGTATGTGGGTAGTGTTATGTGTGGCACAATTTTCATAATTTGCAGTTAACACTTTTCTAGGATTAATCTATTTGGACAATAGTCTCCTTAGAACAGAGTTAGTGAACACAGCATATGCTAAAAGCCAATTTGCCAAAAAAATTGCAAATATAGCAAGAATATTCCAGAGAACAGTACCAGTACCAGCCAGTTCTGGTAGTACCAAATGTAAAGTGAATAAAGAGAGACTAATTGGAGTTCATGAAGCCAGGAAAATGACATGCCTTGAAGATTAATGTTTTCTATTCCCAGTAAAAGACCCAGTTGTGGGAAATCATGATAGTCAATAGAGAAGCAAGTTAGACAAGAATCTTTGTTGTCTTCAAAAGTCCCTCCCCTCTGTCAATTATGCCTCATTGATTGTCCTCTCAAGGAAACTGAGGTCAAACCATTAACGAGCTATTTAAAAACAAAAACAAAACATAAAAAACAGCTGCTATCTTTATAATTTATTTAACTTCCTGGAAAGAATAACTTATACAAGTTCACATCTTCCAAACTCCAATGTTTGTGGGGTTTTTTTAATTTTAAATAAATAAGAGTAGTTTTAATACAAACATGCCAAACTCACCCTCTTGTATGGACAGGCACAGAAAGCAGCATGAGCATCATTCTTTCCATGTTGATGCTGCATCTACAGTAGGTTTGCATCATAGGTGAGCAACCTGTTCTTATTAACCTGCCCCCTCCTTTTTTTTACAATGAGCTATAGACAAAATGTTCAACCTTTATCCCAGAGAGAGAAACTGTCTCTGTCTTCCAAGGCTGTATGTTCTACGAACATCTTTGAGAAGATCAGCTGAGGTGATAGTCAGTGTCTCTGTAAGACTCTAAATAGGGATATCTGAAGCAAGCCACTCAGATTTCTTGGATACCATTTTTACTTCTGTCTCATTGATCAGAACTTAGTGATACAACCTCACATAACAGGGAAGGATGGGAAATGAGTACATTGCCTAGAATAATATCAGGGTTCTACTACTAAGAAAGAAGGAATATATAAATATTGTTTACAATTAATACTTCTGATATAAGAAGGAAAACCATAAAAGCTATCAAAGATGATATATTTGGGGGACATTATTCCACTGTTACAAAACTATTTTCCCTCCAATATGAATTGGGTACTCCTGTTAAGTGTAGGTAATTTTGTAGCTAAACCACAAGAAGTAAGGAAATTAGCTTATCAACACTTACTTATTCCATTAAACAGAAAAATAAATTGAATCTCAGTTTAGCATTTTCATGTATCATTATATGATAAACATCACATAGCAGTAATCTGAGAGCATAAAAGATTGTTCTAAAATTAAAGTAAGGTCACCAAATTTTCAAAAGCTTGGCAGGTACCATGAAATTATATACTGCAGACTTAATGGTATTGAAGACTGTTTCAAGAAATTATTTTATAACTAAGAACTCAGAGATAAAGGACAAGGATATGAAAATAATAAATAAAAAGAGAAGCAATCTAGAGAATAGCAGAACTCTCAGAATCATACATTAGAAATTTCAGAAGGAGATATAATGGGCAAAGTAGAAACAATAGTCAAAGAAGTAATCGCTGTGAATTTTCCTGAGCTGAAAAAAGAATATTTAAAATATTAAATGAAAGTAGGAACTTAATGAAAGTGGAAAATATTTGAAGTTTCTCCAACATAAATGGAAGGAAATAGAAAGGAAAAAGTGAGCTAACATACTCCTCTTCTGCAAATAGCAAACTTCAGAAGATAGTGGAGCTAAATTTTGACAGAGTTCAGAGGGGGAAACTTTGTAATCCAATAATTCTATGGTCAACCAAACTAGAATTTAACTGCTGAGGAAACTAAATGGCATTCTCATAAATGCAAGTATAATTCTACCCATGAGCACCACCTCCTCCCCCCCAAAAAAAACGCCAAAAAATTACTTCATCAGTTGGAGAAATGAACAAAAATAAAATGCTCATGACATACTTGATAAGAGGAAACAGAAAATGCAAACACGTGTTTTATAATCTAAATTCATTTTGTTTTAAAATTTTAGATATCTACATAGAAAAGCCTAAAAAGATGTAGCCAACATGTTAATAGTTAATAGTGGGTTTCTTTTTCTTTTTAACTAGAGCCAGAAATAACTTTCAATACTCATGGTCTGTCCCCCTGCTATCCAATATGGTAACCAGTAGCCACATATGCCTAGGAAACACTTGAAATATGAGATGAGAGATGTGCTACAGTGCACATCAGATTTCAAAGACATTATGAAAAAATGTAATATCTCATTGATAATTTTTATATTTATTATATACTGAAATTATTATTTATTGATCTATTGGACCAAATAAAATATATTACAAAAATTAATTTCACAAGTTTCTTTTTACTTGGTTAGAAATGTGACTTCTAGAACATTTAAAATTACATAAGAGGCTCTCATTTTGTGGTTCATATTTTACCTTTTTGGACAGTGATGGTCTATGCTTTCTGCATTTTCTGGTCTTTTAAAGTACAAGTCCATTATTTTTATTTTTATTTTTTTTTATTAATTTGTTTTTGTTACAGATGTTTCTTCTTTTTCCCCCCATTGACACCCTCCTCCCCATCCCCCCCACACCATCCACAGCTTTGTTGTCTATGTCCATTGGTTATGAGTACATGCACACAAGTTCTGTGGTTTATCTCTTCCCCCCAACACCCCCTCCTCTGAGGTTTGTCAGTCTGTACCCTACCTCTATGTCTCTGGGTCAATTTTGTTCATCAGTTTGTTTAGTTTATTATATTTCACAAATAAGTGAAATCATGTGGTATTTGATATTTTTTTAAAAATAAAGTTCTATTTAAAAGGTTTTTAGCTTAAAAAAAACAGATAAAAACAATAAAGGCTACATAAAAGAAATAGAGGTAAATAAAAATATATGTGAAGAACCAGGTATCTGCATGGTAATTCAGTGGAAAATATAGGCAATAATGTTGGACAGGAAAATTAATCCTATTACAACAAAAGCCAATATGATCAGTCAGCTACAAAATGACTGGACCATAAGTATTCTTCTTAAGGTCTAAGAGGTTTGCAAAGGGTTTACCTATTTTTAAAAAGTTTTTTCAGGCCTACCTCTTCTATCCTTTCACCAATGAACTGAAGAAAGTAAGATCATCTCCTCTAGTCATCATCTATGCCATTCATATGAAAAACAAAATGGAGACTTATAGAAGAGAATCAACTTTTTAAGTTTGAGATGGTTTCAGGACCTAAACTGGACTTTTGGTTCCTTTCCATTACCCTGTCTGTCTCTTAGTGGTATTGCATACTGTAGTCCAGCCTCTCAACAAAAATTTAAAATTATTTTCCCCCTCTGAAAAAGAAGACCTTCCCATAGAACTGTGTCTTGATTGATTTGGAAATTGCACATTACTTTATTAGTGACCTAAGGATAAAAATTAACTTTGTCTTTGGGAGTTCAAAAACTGAGAATATCACCAGGACCTTCCTGACTGAAACGATCACTATTAGAGCAATCTGTTCAACTTAAATAATTACTGGGGTGGTAGACAATCTAATTAAAAGGCAAAGTTTTCCTTGCAGGAATCTAGCATAATATAACTCATGGCAGAGGAGGTGGAGAACTGTGCCTTGATTTGTTGTTAGAGAACTCAGGGAAGAAAATGTTCATTGATGGGCTGGGTAGTTCAAGACCACAAGGAAATGAGAGAAGGTGAAGATTGATCAACCTAAGAAACAACTTCAGAAAGAAATTCAAGAAAATTATGGGGGATAATTTCAAGTATCTGTTATGAGGAATAAAATAATGGCATTTGAGGGGGAAATGTCAAATTTATGTTTGGCTTTATCAAAAAAAAAGGGCAAAGGACTAACTATGTAAATTTCATTTTTGACCAGTGCCAATTGGACTGAAAGGGGACTGGAAAAATAATAAAGTTTTATTAAATTTAGAATTGAGATTGACAAATGTGATTTTGTGGGTACTTATATATTCAGGCATGCAAGTAAAATAATTTTGGGTCAAGGTTGATTCAAATTTTTAGAAATAAAAAAATATGGGATTACATTTATAGAACAAATGAATGCTTATAAAGATTTGTGGATAAGGACACTTTAATGTGGGTCAGTTAAATTTCTTATAACAATTATTCCAACACAGGGAGAAAAAAAGTGAGTTTAAGACTCCAGTAATCAAAGGAGGGAGTCAATGGAGAAAAAAAGGGGGCATCTGTAATACTTTCAACAATTAAAAAAGAAAAAAGTCTCTAGTAATCAAGTGTAAGACATAATAAAGTAAACACTTAGGGAATGCTGGATGTGTGTGTTCAGAAACTTGAATATATACACTTCTTAAGATTTTTATAAATAGACAAAGCTATTGCACCAAATCAGATCTTCTTTCAGACACATTGGACAGAAGCACACACATTCCCTGAATTTTCCTAAACTCGTGAAAGCAGTTATAGCTGAAGAGAAGACATGGGACAGTGGGCACAGCCCTGGACTAATCCTGGAGACTTGGCTTTGAATTCGTTCTGCCTGTTAGATAGGTGCTTTTACACAAGTTAATAAAATTCTCTGAATTCTAGTTTATTTATCCAAATAGCATATTGGATATTGAAGAAGATATTGAAGTGAAGATTAAATAAAACAATTTACCTAAGTATGAAGTATTGGTAGTTTATAGACTCTGTATCAGAGTTTCAGCAGGAAGTGGATGGTATACTCCAACAGAGTCATTGAGAAAAGTTCAATGACAAACAGTGGGCAGGGTTCAAAGAAGTCAAGCAAGAAAAATGAGGGGATAGAGCTGAAGTGTGATATATGGGCTCAGTTTCCAGAATTCAGCAAGCTGTGACATTGGTGGCAGGTATAGGGGAGACTTCTTGCCTAGAGACTGGTAGCCCACAGTAAAAGTGAGAGCTACATCTTGTGCTACAGCCCAGCAGGGAGACAGCCAAGGAAACCAGTATCCCATCCTCTCTTCTTTTGTCTTCAGCTCTCCCACTGGAAACCCCCAACCAGCAGTCAGAGAGCAAAGGATCTCAGTGCATACCTTTTCATATGTCACAAGAGAAGGAGAAAGCAAGGTAAATTGTAATTGTTGGCTGAATTCTAAAGAAATGTTGTTGCCCACAGATACTATCAGGAACAGAGCCCTCCACTATATGAAGGAAAGCATATAGGCCATAACAGTATGACAGTCATTGCATCCCCAACACAACTAGACACCTTACCCCACCCACACAGACATTTAAAAATCAGAAGTTTAGAAACAAAGACAAACTTATATGCAAACTGAAAGAATGGGAGGAAGTAAAGAAGTATATGGTAGGGCCCTTTCTTCCTTGGATGTGATCCTATATTTTTAGGAGGCAAGAACTGAAAAATTATAAACTTTGATGATTGATAAGCAACTTGTCAATAGAGCAAACTCCATGACTTTATGTGTGTTGTTTTTGTGGTTTGTTTTTCCAATTATAGCTTACATTTATTGAGTACTTACTATGTGCCAGGAAATAATGATCTACGTATTTTCTCTTAATCCTCATAAGGACCATATTAGGTAAATTTAAGACTCAGTTTCAAAACAAAAAATCACTTGACTTCTACTAAAGCCATGTTCTTCACTCTGAAGTTGTTGGATTTAGTAAAGTCTTGTACAAGTAAATTGTCTGCTTCCCCACTTACCCACACAAAGGATTGATTTCTAAATTTTAATAGAAAAGACAGTGAGCTCCATTACAAAATACACCTCAGATCTACTCTTTCCACAAAGCCAATGTCATCAAACTAGACTGTAGTTACAGAAATATCTCTTTTTTTCATTCCACAATTCATTTTTCTCATGAAGCATTAACTGAGCTTTTGTCCTGTACCAATGGTGCTAGGCCCCCAGGCAAAAAGATAAACAGGTCTCAAGTCCTGTTTACAGAGAGGTTCAGACCTGAATGAACACACATTCCCAAACATGCCATTTAAATCAGTGTTTAGACATTCTCTGAGGTTATTCCCTACATCCCCTATCCTCACTCCCAAACAAAAATGCAATGAGGTGAACTAAATGCAAACATTTTCTTAAATTTATTGCCACACATTATATTAGGACTCTTTTGTTGTAAGTAATGGAAGTCCTATTCAAACTGTCACAAGTATAAAAGAGGAATTCGTCACTCATGTAGGTGGGAACACCATTGGTGAATCTCATAAGATGAAAGAAAGAGCTACAAGCACCAAGATCCCTTTCACCGCCAATCTCCCAGCTCTGTCTTGGTTTCTTTCTGCAGGCAGCTTCTCCCCATCTAGCAGGAAACATGTTTACCATCAATGCAGTTTCACATTCTCCAAAATGAAAGCCTTTCCACCCCACATGTTGATATGTTCAGTGAAAAAGATTACTCTAGTTGGCCCTACCTGGGACATATGGCAACCCCTGGACTATTATGTCTTCTGGTCAGGTTTGTGTGATATGTGGACAAGAGACCCCCAGGAGGTTGAGAGGCAAGGCAGAGTAGGCTTGTCAGGTTACATGACCAGAAGGAAGAAGAAGGTGTTCTGAGAACACAGCCCACTAGATTCACTCAAAGTCTGAAAGCCATTATACTATATAAATGTTTTGTGAAATGAAATGTTATTCATTAGTTCATTATGACTCACATTTTGTCCACTATACAAAAATCTGGAAAGTGGTAAAAAACAGAATGATTGAAAACCTATTTCAGGGATAGAATGTACTAAGTAGGATTGCATGATCTGTTTCCATTCTTGTTAAAATCACTTCTATAAGAAGAATTATATATGTTTTTGCTCTTGTCTGTTTCCACTACAATCTGGCATGTAAACTATGCCTGCCTCTTATATTATGTGAAGCAGAGGCCCTGCTCTCTTTTTATTGCCTTAGACGTTGAGGGAGCAGCAATTACAAATGCCTTCAGGATTTTTCCCCTGATCAAAAGCTCTGAACATGATGCCGGAGGAACCCAGTTTGGAGTACATCCCTGCAGGCCACAGTTTCTTTCCTACCAGAGGACCAGGAGGAGGAGCTGGAGTGAGAGGTGATCAACTGCAAGGACTGGTGGTGACAGAGGTTAGAGCGATCACAACTTTTCACTTAGTTTTTCACTTTCCTTCCCTACTTGGGTCTGTCTCCTCTACTACTCACATTGCGAGAACACAACTGTGCCCATGATTTTCCTTGGACGGTGTTCAATGTGGACTAGCTCATTAATAGATAACAAGTCTTAGCTTTCTCTTTGCATCATTACATAATATGTGTAGCACATGAAGCAATATAGAAAATTCCTGGAGACATAACTTGACCGTTTCTACTTGATCTCTCACCTAAGTGTTTTATCCCATTGTTGCTCATTAGAAATGTGTAATATTGAGAGTAAAGAAAAAAAGGAAAAGAAATAATAAGGAGGGTAGGCAAGTCCTTTCACATTTGTATTTCTGGATCTCTTGTCATTGTTCTCCTACTACTGAGCCATGGCTTACATAACCATTTTACATAATCCCTAATGATAAATACTCCCCTCCTATCCTCTGATTTCTTATAATCTGCCTCCTTGGGACCAGGCTGACCTAGACCAGAGACGATGAACAACTTGTGATGTAATGTAACAAAACCTAAGAACACCTTGGAGGAGCCCAGTATTCCCCGAAACTAACAGTGTTTGTACAGATCTGAATTCTATTTCAGTATAATCCATATTCTTTGGAATCCCTTAAATCTAGTCTAATTTTGTGGACTATAAAGATCTTGTTCACCCAGAGCAAGCACTGTTTGCAAATTTCAAGTAAGAAGTGCAGAGCACATATGTACTAATAACTCAGAAAAGGGAAATATCACTGTTGTGACAACCCAAATGAGATCATCCTTGTGCCAGGGCCATAAGAGTCAGAGCGCTCAAGGTAGTAACCATCAGCACTTGATCAGCAATTTCCAGTTAGTCAGAGTCACGGCCAAGGGCAGAAGGTAAAACATGAGAGACACATCAGCAATAAGTCAGAAGCAAAAAATATGAAAAATAAAAAATAAATAAAAAACAATAACCTGACTTGGAAGCCAGTGATAAAATGAGGAGCACAAGTCACAACTGGGAGAAGTGAAGCTAAAGGTGGAGAAAGCAGGAAGGAGTTGAGTCATAAGCCAAGGAACAAAGAGGGCACAAAGCCTGGAACACCATGAGTCAGCCATCCTCCGGGTAACGAGCAAGGACAGCCTTTCCACAGAAGAACTGCCCGTGGGAGGTGCTGATGGCTATGCCTTTTGAGTCTTAACAGCAACCTGGGCTTGCTTTGTGGCCTGTCTCATGATACTTGAGGGTCTGGTGGACACAAGGACCTCAGTGGAAATAGCTTTAAAAGAATTCAGATCCCATCAAACAGGAAGGAAGGATATTATGCCTAAATGTGGTCATATAAGAAAGAAACAAGTTGATCTGAGAGCAGACACTGTATGATTTCTTTTCTTTGAAATTTAAGGTACGTCTTATGGCCTAGAAAGTGGTCTATCTTGATGAATGTTCTATGTGAGTTTGATAAAAATGTGTATTCTGTTGTTTTGGGGTGAAGTAGTCTATAGATGTTCATTGGTAGTGCTGAGTCCAATTATGTAAAAAAGAAAGAGAGAGAGAAAAGGAAGGAAGATAGAAAGGAAGAAAGGAAGGAAGGAAGGACGGAAGGAAGGAAGGAAGGAAGGAAGGAAGGAAGGAAGGAAGGAAGGAAGGAAGGACGGAAGGAAGGAAGGAAGGAAGGGGGAGAGAGAGAGAGAGAGAGAGAGAGAGAGAGAGAGAGAGAGAGAGAGAGAGAGAGAAGGAAAGAAAGAAAGAAAGAAAGAAAGAAAGAAAGAAAGAAAGAAAGAAAGAAAGAAAGAAAGAAAGAAAGAAAGAAAGAAAGAAAGAAAGGAAGAAAGAAAGAGGAATAGTTGAGAGGGCAAATGGGTCCAGATGGCAGAGGGGACTAGACTTCCAGGTTGAGGTTTTAAGTCAATAAATTCTGACCTGAAGTTTCTTTGGAGGAATGGAATATAATATAAGCAGAATTGTGTGCATAAAAAATCATTTTCTTGTATTTTGAAATTCTGTTTTATTTATATTTTAAATAAGTCTGATTTAATTGTTGCATGGTAATATTTAAAAATCATATAACATAGAATTCATAAATCTTAAACAATGCTATGATAGGGCAAAGTTAAAACAATCAGTAAGAAATGAATTCTTTTTCCAACATTTCCTAAACTCGGTTCCTCAAGTTATATGTATTAATTAATATATAAGAAATAATTAATATGCATTCTTATAAATATGTGTGTACCTATATCTATGTGTGTGTGTTCCGATAAGTTTGAGAAACACTAGGAAAACATTTAACAGGTTTCTTTACTTCAGAACTAATGTCACTTAAATCTCCAGGAATGGGATCTATGTGTATCCTTCTCCCAAATTTCTTGATTCTGCACAATTTGTTTTTGAAGCATCTATTGACATCATTCCCAGAGCTAGTATTCATTGGAATATCAGTTTGGGAGACTCTGTTTTAGTTTGCTAGTTTGTTCCTAAGAAACCAGGCAGTTTGACTGATTCTGTTCACTAAATGGGATGTTTTTCAATGAAGTAACTCTTCAGGGGCAGAATCCACCGTCTCCAAATTGCCTAGTCCTTGGTACTGTCCCTGTGAAAATGTTTCATGCATATCACACAACATGTATGGAGAGAATGATATCCTGCTTTCAGGATTCTGAAGGCATGAGGCTCTTTTGTTGCTTTCTTTCATATTTTTTGCTAATAAGACAGAGAAGCCAAGTTTTAAAATCTACTTCTTAACGAGTGGCCACATAACTTAAGTGTATGTATCTTATGCAATGAGTATATTTTCAGACACTTTAAAAAGAGAGAGAGAGATTGATATAAGAGAGAGAGAGAGATTGTGATATAAGTTCTAGAATATATCTTGGTTTTCTTTGAACCTTGGTCATAAGCCAATGAATTGTGTTAATCCTTGGAGTCCTGATTCACAAAATGTGCCTGTTTATCCCTATTCTTCCACTAAAGTGAGTCAAGGAGGTGAAAACATTTTGTAAACCATTTAGCTGTATGCACACACAGTGGTATTAATCAGTAACTTTAGGTGTAAATAATACATTTAACATCTTTGTTTAACTGAGTAGCTTAATCATGGAAATAGTTTATTCACCTAAAAACACAATCTTTGGGTATATATTTATATTAAAACCAAGATCAATGAATAAGAAAGATATCAAAGTTGTCATAGATTGTCATTGAACTTGTGGTCACATCGGGTAGACCTGCCTAGGAGTCAAATTGGGACAAGTGGTCCATTTACCTTGAACCTCAACCAAAAAAATAAAATTTGCCCCCTAAGTTTGTGTTATTCACTGCATCTCATAAATGTTTATGTAACTGATTCACTCAGGCTGTCAGCTCTAATTTCTTGTTTACCAAATCCCTCTAGAAAACAGTGACTGGGAAATAAAGGGGAAAGATTGGATACAATGTCTGTGACACAAAACATAGACTCATAATTCACCTAAGCACAGATTCTGAGTATTTTTATGTTATTCTGCAAACCAAAAGCATACTGTTGACGCACACCATCAATAAATCAAATGTGAAATCTTGGAATCCTTTCCCAGTTGTTCATTTTACCAGGGTTTCTAATAGAAATTCCTATATTTCAAATTCAGCTCATTGAGATCTCAAATCTGAACACAGTATAATTTGTGAACTATATCTGTTGTTTAAAATGTCACAGCCAAATGTTGAAAACAGGTGCTAGAAGGTAGCCCTGATCACCAGGTACTTTTATCTGATTTTTAAGAATGTAGTTAATAGGGTTATGTTTTGTTTTGTTTTGCCTATTCATAAGACTCTTAAGAAAGAAAAACTGTCAACACTTATAGCAGAAACAAAAACAAAATGAGCAATGCATCAAAATGTGGTTTGAACCTACTAACTGGCAGAAAAAGTAACCAATCTTCCCCCCCCAACCCCCAAAATGAGTAATTAGAAAATAAGTTTCAATCAGAGTTTAATCTTATGTTTTCTAAAGCTGGGAAAATAAAACAAAACCAGCATATCCAAATATTTTGCAGACACAACCTAGACGTTTTATTTGGTTCAAGTCCCTGATTTATAGACATTATAAACAATTGGGCAAAGCAATAGGCTGCTGGAGCGTCTTCAAAAGAATGATGCAAAGAGCAGGAAGAAAGTTAATGGGCAGCAGCTGCTGCATGAGCATTCTGTGTAACTGGCTGTGAGTACAGCATGTGCTGTTTTGTTTGTGGATGTGTTTTCTTACCACGTGCAATATTTGTATCTGTAGATTATACCAAAAATCACCACTGCAAAGTCTTGGATCTTATCAATAACTATAACTTTAATAGAAGCAAGGAAGACAGGTACCCATGGTGAGAAAATACATTTTCTTTTCAGCAAAATACTCCGTTTCCTTCCAATACAAACAAATTATGGGTAAGAAAAGGCAAAGCAATGGTTTGCCAAAGAATCAAGTGATATATGTGAGTATGAGGCAGTTTTTAAATGTGCAAATCAGTTCCATCCACAGGTTCACCTTGGTTTCAAATCGTTTGTTTCTGATGTGTGGAGGAGAATTTTCCAAACAAAAGTCTTCTGGTTGACTCTGAATGGGCTATACCTCCCTTGTCTGTTCCTTGTCACCTGTTCTAGGTCCAGTCACTTATCAAACTGATATAAAACTAAGAGAGATTTAGCTTGGGTTGAAAAAATAATCAGGTGTAATGTGTTTCCATTTAAAAAAAGGTTGAAGTTTGAGTTATTTTCATTCAATGTTATATTTTTACTCCTTATTCATAAATTCTAAAAACATGCAGAAGGTGCCTACTGGGCACCATGCAGCTGGAGCTGAGAGTATAATGACGAGACTGAGAAACAGAGTTTATATTTTCACAGAATTTGCAATCTAGCTAATAAAACTTAAAGATAAAACAATATTCAGCCCTGGCTGGGTGGCTCAGTTGGTTGAAGCATTGTCCCATACACCAAGAAGTTGAAGGTTTGATTGCCAGTCAGGGCACATACCTAAGTTGAGGGTTCCATCCCCAGTTGGGGCACATACAGGAGACAACTGATCAATGTTTCTCTCTAACGTTGATGTTTCTCCCTCTCTCTCTCTCTCTCCCTCCCTTCTTCTGTGTCTAAAAATAATCAATAAAAAAAACATATCCTCAGGTGAGGATTAACTATATATATTCAATAGAGAAAATAAAAATTAATATTTATAAATATGTATTTATTAATATATTAAGTTAATTCGTTTCGACATCCAAATACTAAATAATGTTACTAATTCATTTAATGTACTCATTCAACTATTCACACATTTATTCAACAAACATTTATTCTTACTCTATGTCAGATACCAGCATCTTAAACCCTGTGGTAGATATAGAGTCTAGGCCAAAATAACATTGCTTTGGAACAGTTCAGAGTCAATTAAGTGAGACAGACAAGTAGATGTGTACTAATGCAATGTGGTAAGTACCTAGTACATAGTAGACACTGAACAGAAAACATGTTCATGTTGTAACAGAAGAGGCCAAAGGGCCACGTGACCATGGACGAGTTGACTAATTCTGCCTGAAGGATCTGGAAAAGTTTCCCTAAAGGAAGTGGCATCTGAATAGGGTTTTAAGGAATGAGTACACATTTTCCAGATGGCAAAGAGTAACACGTCTGTTCTGGGAAGAGAAAGATCATGAGCAAAGACAAGGAAATTTTATAAAAATGTGTAGACTAATCACTCACGCCCAACCTCAAGTTTCCTTGTGTGAAATTCTAGTACAAGTCAATTTACTATGTATACTGTGTCCTTAGGGAAATTTTGGTTCCTGTACACATGAATCTAAGGCTCTTCCTGCTGCAGATAATTAGACATAGGAAACTACAAGCTGGGAAACGGAAGCAGCAATAAGTCATAAGTTTGAGAGAAGAGAGGTGATGCGATGAACCTGCAGGAGCGAGAAAGGGAGCCGGGGGAGTGCTCTCCCAAGCCTTACAACTGAATTCTTTAGTTTATGGGTGGAAACATCCCTGGGGTTATGTGTGAGGATGGGCTTTGTTATGTGGTTATCATGTTCATAATTAGCAGCACTCAGGCCTGGATTGGGAAATGGAGGTTGAGAAAGACTACCCCAGGCTTGTTTTCCAACTCAGGCAAGCACGTGAATGTCCACAGAAATACAGTGAAACCAAAGTGATGAAAGGTAAATTTCAAGTCATAAAATCAGAAAGTCCTTGAAAATGTAGTTGGGGAACAGACCTCTGTACAGTTGGTATCTCTAGGGGATTGGTTCTAGGACCCAAGCTGATACCAAAATTCATAGATGCTCAAGTCCCTTATATAAAATGGTGTAGTATTTGCATAATCCTGGCACATTCTTCAGTGTACCTTAAATCATCTCTAAATTACTTATAATACCTAATGCCATGTGAATGCTATGCAAAAGTTGTTCTACTATATTGTGTATGAATAATGACAATTAAAAAAGTCTATACATGTCCAGTACAGATACAACCATCGTAGGCCGAACTACATAGCACATGTCAGCAACACCACAATGATTTTTTAAATATTTTTATCTCGTTTAGTTGAATCTGCAGATGCTGAATGTACAGATACAGAGGGCTGACTGTACTGTATTTTAATAGCATCAAACAAAACAAATATTAAGAATTAAATTTAGAATATGGAGAAAGACAATACTGAAAAGTTACTAGAGATCCAAAGAGGATACATAAATATGTATTCATTTTATACTATTAACTACCAAATGAAGGTATATGTAATGATGCAGTGGACTGTTTTTATGGTTCTATTTTGATGAACATAAACTATACTCAAAATTTTGATAGTTTCACTCATGATCTCATTGCCTTAACTCTATTTATCCCCATCGGATTCAAAGTTTCTCACATAAAGTTTACAGGCATCTAACCACAGATATTGAGAAGGAAAACTAATTGTATTATTTTAAGCTAAATTCACCAAGTCCTATATGGCTGTATAGGAATACCTTAGGGGAATTGCAAGAGTCAAATATGGTATGGTAAAACCAGGGAGTTTGAAATTTATCCAATAGTCAGTAAAAAATCAAGAAGAGATTTTAGGTAATCCTGTCTTGAAAATAATTGTTTATTATGGCCTACTTTTTTTCACCATTGAAGGTTTTTATAAAATGTTATTTTTAAAGTATGTTATCATTCTCAAAGTGTAATAAAAATGTCCTTGCCCTGGCAGGTTTGGCTCAGCAGTTAGAGTGTCGGCCTGCGGTCCAGAGAGACCCGGGTTTGGTTCCCGCTAAGGGCACATACCTCGGTTGTAGTTTGTCCTCGGCTCCGGTTGGGGTTGTGTGGGTGGCAGCCAGTCGATGTGTCTCTCTCACATCGATGTTTCTCTCTCTCTCTTCCTCCCTATCACCCTCCCTCTCACTCTATCTGAAGATGAATCCAAAAATGTCCTCGAGTGAGGATAAAAAAAAAAAATGTCCTTTACAGAAAACATATGCATTATTAAAGAAAAGTGATACTGTGTGTGTAAGAACACAATATTATCAATGATATAAATATAAGAGTATACATTGTTTAAGCCAAAAATACAATCTACTTTTAGGCTCTTTAGTTGAGGAAAAAAAAAAAAAAGCCTTTTAACTGCATACATTATTTCTTGCACAAACAGAAATGAGGCAGTCCTATTTGCCAACAATTCAAGATCTCAGTCCTGAATCACAATGACAAGTGCATGTAAGAGAAAGGAGGAAGCTGCATTCTGGCATTACACATCAGTCATATGCAAACCATATATGGTAGTGAACTTCCTAGTACCAGAAAATCTCAAAGCCCCATCAAATCAAGTGACATCATGATGATGTTGTCCTCTCAAAACTTCCCATTTGTTCCATACTATCCTATACTATGATCTTTAAAGCAGTTTTTCCCCTTTCTGTTGCTGACTGAACCATATTCTGTACTAAATTAACTTATTTTTTTAATTTTCATTTAGATTGTTGAAAGAGAATAAAATTTACTGGTTTGTGTCTTTAATAGTAATAGTAATTAATATTACTATTATTAACTAATTTATAAATTATCTATTAAAAATATGCTTACATGTTTATTGTGTGTCTTTTTCAATGACTAGATCATCCAGACTCTAAGCAAGAAACTATGACACTCTCAGGCTAGATAATTTCAGGTGAGTTTAATATCAGAGCAATTTCTAAAGGTGTGGGGTGGGGGGGGACAAAAATGGTAGGCAGTAAGCATCCAAGGAGTAATAAGAGTGGAGAGCTTGTACCACTCCCAGATCAAAAGAGAGAAGAGTAGATCAGGTTCCCAGAATGGGTGACTATATAGAGAAAGCCATCTGTCAAGAGCCTTTTGCAGAGGGGGCAGCCAACACATGGTGACCTGGCAAGTATGGAGCTCCCAGAGTAAATACCTCACACTCACCCTTCTGCCTACCCTGACCCAATGTGACTTCATCTAAACTTAACTAATTACACCTTCAAAAACTCTACCTCCAAATAACATCACATTCTGAGGTATTTGGAATTAGGACTTCAATCTCTCTTTTGGAGGGACACAATTAAATCCATACCCCTAATAGATATCAAAGAATGTATTGAATAAATAGTATATTATGCCATATAATATAAAATAAGTAATTTATTTAACAAGCCTTTTTGTGCATTTACTATGCATCAAATATTGTGCTACGGTGTGAAGGTTAGGATATATATAGCATATGGCCTTCTCTATGGAGCTCAGATTCTAGTAGAGGAAATAAATACATTAAAGTTTTGATAGGCAGACCTATCCAGATATGTGAGCCTTGGGCAGACTGAGATCCAGAAAGGCAGGTTATTGATGCTGGGCAAGTCTTGCATTAGAATTAAGTCTTAATCATAGTTATCAGTGCTCATAGGGTCAGATTTCTAGGTTCTGAGAAGAGCTAGTAAGGACATTGGTGTATCCTGATCTCAGAAAATTTTCTGGAGAGCATATTAGCCCTGGGGAACAGAAAAATAAAAGCAACACAATTACTAGAAGTAGAATAATAGTAATTATAATGACTTGATTACTGCTTCTGAATTTACAGAGCATCTCTTTATGACAACTCAACAGTGCTGGGGTAAAAATAATAGATGTTGAGGTGCATCTGTAATACTTTCAACAGTAAAGATAAATTTTAAAAAATAATAAATGTTACACTATTTTTTTTTTCCTTATTGATTTTAGAGAGAAAGGAAGTGAGAGGGAGAAAGAGATAGAAACATCAATGAGAGAGAACATTGATTGGCTGCCTCCTGCATGCTCCCCCACTGGGGATCGGGCCCACAACCTGGGCATGTGTCCTGACCAGGAATCGAACCGGTAACCTCTTGGTGCATGAGTCTACACTCAACCCTGAGCCACACCGGCCAGACAATGTTACACTATTTTAAAAATAAGGAAATTTAGGCAAAGAATGTTATGACATGCTCCAGGTCATACAACCAAGGAATAATCAAGACCCAAATCCAGGTCTTCAGAATCAAATCCAGGATTTTCCTTTTATATATTATATTGCCTCTCCAAGTATAAAGTGAAAGTTTGGACAAAAGTCACAAAGCAAAAACAGCCTACTTAGAGCCCTGGAAACAGGATCAGAGTAGGACCAAATGTAAAGCAAAACCAGCTAGTCTATGACATGGAGGTGTTTGAATCTCAGAGGAAGAGTATGTTCCCAAGGTCAAAAAATTGGCTGAGTCTACAGTGGGAGCTACGTAGCACTAGCTATAACAGGAAATGAAGACAGTCATCCTTACTGGCACATATAAAGTCAAGGGAGTGAGCCTAGTCTGAACATTGTAAAAAGGTAGATTTTCTGAAGTAAGATCAAAGTCACCCTTCTGACATGCTTGTGGTCAATTCTCCTGTGGCAGCTGGGATATAATGAAACAGATTCTGATGGCGTAGGCTCCACTGAGAAGCCTTCTGCCTGTTTACATCAGGTGAGTGGATTTGGTTTTACTCATCAGAATCAGTCAGAGTTTCCTCTTAGACGAGGTTATAAAGGACACATTGTCATGCCCTTAATACTGAAATGGAAAAGCTGTACCAAATTAACTTCAAGGAAAATTGTGACTGAGCAAAGTTTCACAATAATGTCAATCTACAATGCATCATCTACGCAGCACAAAACATGGAACTCTATGACTTTCCAGGACACGAAATTGCCTCTCATTTCCTCTACTGTTCTTCCCATGACACACACAAGCATGCAAACAAATACACCAATTGCCCATCAATAACTGTGTACTGAAATTAGAAAGGAAGTTGGGTGAGTGTTTAAATATTATTTTTGCATTTACTGTATATGTATATAAGCATCTGTGAGCGTAAGTATTAGCTTTTGTGGTTTCCCAGGTAATAAGATCTCTTGGCTGATTGAATGATCCCAATATTGACATAGGAAAGGGCTTATTACTAGGGAAAGCCAAGTAATAAGAATGAATGATGAAATAAAACACGGGTGCTTGCCTCAGCAACTTGTCATTAAAAGTAAAGAGCTACCAAGAGTAGCAGATCTGTAAAAGAATGTGGGTATTTGTGAAACCTTTCTTTTACCCTTTTCCAGCTAATACATATTGTCTTCAAGCTAATAAATATTTGAAAAATAAATTAGTGAAAGAGGGCTCTTTTTAAGGATTACTAACTGAATCACTATCTTTGCTTTTTTAATTTCTTTCTTTCCTCTCTCACTTAGGTGCTGCTACATAGTCACTAAAGACAAAGATTCAAATGAAGTTAATGCTGTAAAGAACCTAGAAATCATCCAGCAACCATTGGTTTAAGAACCTTTTATCCAAAGAGTACTTTGTTCCAAATCAATAAAAGTCCAACCCAAAACATGCCTGTGTCCTGGTTGAAGTTCACTGGGGCTCCTTTCCTCTCCCAGTCTTTACCTGCAGTGGAACCTGGGTAATTCCCTGAAGAGCTGACTAGGACAGTCCCTCCCAGGGTAGAAATGGAAAAAAATGAGGCACCTAAAGATGAAGGAATACAACATCACATAGGTGGTAAACAGCAGATAAACATTTCTTCCTTGCTTTTCCATCTCTTAAGTTTGTCTTCTCACTCTTAATTGATTTTGAAGGTCTGAAGAATGACTTTCCAGAGGAGGAAAACTATACCAAATAGCTGAAAACTGATTCATTCTTTTTTTCTTTCATTTCAAGAAACTAAAACACCTGGTTGTGCAATGCAATTGTTTGGACACTGACACAGACTCACAGAATATTTAATTGTGACCCACTTACTGATAGTACCAGTTTTATGTGAACTGTTACGTGGCAATTAAATTTCTCAGATTACCGTTTTTTAAAATACTCTCCCATGTACGTCAATGGCAAGGGATCCGTTTTCCAAACCTGTCTTGTTTCCTTAGTGAGTCAGTCTCTCAAAGCTTATATTGCAGTCGTTGTTTGTATTATAAAAGTAATTAATCCCTAAAGTAAGAAGAACAACTACATATATAGTCTCTATGAAATCCCTAGCTTAAAAAAAATCATTTCAAATGGCTTGCTTTCCGAAGGATTGCTTAATATTACCTAACTGTGACTAGCACTGTACAAAAATATGGAACACATGGGAGAAGGCTATGGCAACCATGGAACTTGGAAAAATATGTGTATTGGAAGGAAAAATATAATGCTGGTGGCCACTGAAGAGAACAATTTGGGGGGGGTGCATATAAGAGTTTGGTGTATTGTGCTTTTCCAAACGTATGGCTTTATTTAGCAAACTTTGGACAATCCTGATTTTTTCTATTATTATTACACTGTGTCAGCAGGCGTAGCTTGGCCTTCTCCTTCACAAGCCTGACGCTGAGTCAACGCTTAGCATCCAAACCACACATAAACTATTTTTTCCTTAGAAAGTGCTCATCTGGTGACTTAATAAAAGTACTTTAATGGTTGGAAAGAGAAAAGAAGAGTTTGCCTTCTTCTTTCAGCCTTAAAGCTGCTTAAGATTTCTAGAAAATACTGATGTCAGCAACATTCGAAAGGGAGAAAGTTTGGGGATGAAATCTACCTCTATGTTATTTCTACTATTCCCATACCTGGAAGCCAGAGTGACTTAGTGTTGGCATTTACCAAATTGTTCTGAGGTCAAGACAGTTGACCACTGACTTTAGTCAACTGCTACATTTCAGTAAAAGCACAGCAAGGAAGAGGAAGAGACTGCAGCATTGAAGTCATGAGTGATAACAATACCACCGCCAGTAATAATAACAGCAAATGTGTTTTGAACATTTACTATATTCCAGCCACTAAACTAAGCACTACATACATTGTTTCCCTTATTCTCACAACTCTTTCATTTCTGTTTTGCAGATGTGGAAAATGAAGCTTAGGAAAGTAAAATAATTCATCCAAGTTCACAGAGCTAGTAAATTGTGGAGCCAATATTAAGAGTCTGCCCTCCCCCACTGCCTAATTCCAACACTGCAGAAAGGAAGTTGGACCAGATGATCTGTAAATTCCAGGTGAACTCTTCTGAGCTTTTGATTTCATACCAAAACCATTCCCCAAGTTCTACTAGCAGGGAAATAGCATGTCCTCTCCTCCAACACAAGGGAACACAGTCATCAACAAAAACTTTTCCAATTTCATTTCTCAAAGCACCTGTTGATATGTATCCTGTGTTTTAAGTGAACTGAGTCTCATGCTCCAAGTGAACAATTTCTGAGGGCTTTTCATTTCCCTGACTTTTTATCCACTGTCCAATTTTGCTATTCTCACTATCATCTCCCTTCCTGCACCCATACCTATCAAAATCCAAACTCAACTATAATTTCCAGACTAAATGGTACTTTCTCTACAAACCTTTCTCATCAGATGATATCTGCTCTGTGTACTGTTTCCAATAACCAACCATATATGTCCTATGAGATGTCCTAGCCTTTTTCATCTTTAAAAACCACACATGCAGGGGCCATACATTGAAAATGCACAAAACTGTCTAATACCTCTGTGCTTCTACATGAAGGTAGCTTATTCTCTTGTCACTGACCTCCACATTAATGTGAGTGAAGTACAGCCAATGAGGTCACAAAGAACTGCTCATCGGCAATGGTTTCCACAGGACACAAAAATAAAGTATAACCATTTATAAATACTAATTGAGAATCCTCATATGAATAAAAACCAAGTAATTTCAGAAAAAATGCTGCTAGAAAATAATTTGGTCTAAAAATTCTGAAACACAACCGAAGACATGTGCATGGGAGAACGTTAATGCCATGTTGCAGCCATACTTCCAGTACTTCTGGTACTTTGTAGTCTTTGAGGTTACATTTCAATAACAGCTCTTTTAACAGAACTTGACAACCAGTAAGCAAAGTTAATTTCAGCACCACTGATCTCTGTTCAAAAAGTAATAATAAAAACAATAATGACAATGAAGAAAGGAAATTTTATAATATATAAACTTTAATCAAATAATATATCAAATCTGTTATATCTCATAAAACATGAAAATGTATATGGAAACTTCAGACGGAGGGTGTAAGAATTAAATAAAGATTAAGGAAGTAAGGGGAGGTCATGACTGATGTACAAGCAGAAGAGGAGGAAAGTTGGGGAGAAGGATCAGTGAGTCAATGTACAATGGTAAGAAATGTACATGGCAGCTTCCATGTCCGAGACACAGGCTCTCTGCTTTCGGCATTCTTTTTATTTTTTTTAATTTAAATTTTATTTTTAGTTGCAGATTACATTCAGTATTATTTTGTATTAGTTTCAGGTGTTAGGGGGAACATTTGTAAAGTATATAATTGTACTTTAGATAATAGTATATAAAAAAGTATATAATTGTAACAACTATACTGTCAGCATTCTTGACAATTGGGCCTTCAGTTGGTTCAGCCAGGATAGACTTCAAACTTATCACCCAGATTTTCCATTCCTTTAGAAAAAAATTAAAAATGTAAGGGGACATTTTCTTTATAATGAGGCCAATGTGGATGGCTTGTTCTCTCAAGTTTAATGAAGCGTAGTGTTTTTGTTAATCTGAATATACTTATATAAACTATTTTTACTTGTATGGGATCTGCCAATAGGGATGTCTTAGAGTTATCTAAATTATAATAATGCAACCTCTGGCCCTTGTTGTATAGGCCATATATTTGTAGGAGTGTCAACACAGTAGAATGAAAGAGCTATCATCTGATTTCAGTTATAGTTCCTTATCTGCCCTGATGTCTGAGTTAGTGTCACCACAAGGCATATCATATTATAGGAAAGGTCTGAACAGAAGCTTTGAATTCACAGCACAACTCTTCTATGTTTTTGCAAAGTCTCAAAGGTCTGAAGGCAAAATAAGGACAATAAATTCTATGTGGATATTAAATGGCATACTGCATGCAAAGAACTTTGTAACTCAAATTCATTGTCTAATTTTAATGTGTGACTTTTCATACTGAAGAACTATATCATTTTTATTATAAAAATTAAGCTCTTGAGAACATTAATATTTCCATTTTCAATAAATGCGTGGGTTAGACTTACTATATTTCATTTTGTTTCACAACCCCTTATTAATATCTTAAATATTTATTATTTAATAGACACATTTGGTTTAGGATTTTTCTTTTAAAAATAGACACATTAACTTGACTTTCCTTCAAAAGTTATAGTTTATAGCACATTGTTTTGAGCCATACTTTACCCTTTGTTAAATTTTGGTATTAATGCAGTTTATTTCTAAAATCTAAATCACAGATGTATGTCTCCTTTAATAAGCAAAACTATGAGTGTAAAACATAAAGAATTTGATGTGTAAGTCCAGGAGTAATCTACCTCTTTAGTCCTACAGGCCACAATGAGAACGAATTAAACTCAGAGGTGACATCACAAATCCCCAGTAGACTTAAGATACAGAAGCAGGGAGAAAGGGAATGTGATGCATAAAAAGAGAAAAGGTGAGAGCAAAAACCTAAAAAAGTAAATAAAGTAGAGCATGTACTAAGAATGATGGTAAGAATTCACGTGAAGAAACGATACTTATTCATGTACAATAAGACATAGTCATGGGACCCATTTCTCATAGAAGAAAATATTGTCATTGGACCTATACTTGAAAATGGAAATCATCCTAGTGTGGCTTTCAATCACTTTAACCTAGAGAGAAAAACACAGACAAAGGCATTCCAACATAAGAAATACATTTTTCAAATACAATAGGCTAAGGAGTTGCCTCTGAGCTAAGGGTTACATGGCCTAGACCCAAGACTAACTAGCTCATGGCCTTGGTCAACTGTGTGTGGTTTTGCAGTTGCCTCCAGAATTCACTGATGAGCCAGGCCACTGGTAACTGGTTCCAAAGATATGGCAGAGTAAATTGAAAGGATTTCACTGCTAACCTTTGGTTTTCTTACTAATGATTAATCCTATGATCTTAAATTATGAACCCCACTTAATAGAGCTGGTTTAATAAGAAACATCTTGCCTTATAACAGAAAATAATACAGAAGTGTCTCTTATCACTCAAATTATGACATATTTAATTCTTTGTGAATTTCATGTAAAAACTCTAGAAAAAAATGTCCAAAATAAACAGACTTACTTAGACACAAAGGATAAAACAAACGTTAGGGCCTTGGTCAGTGGTTCTCAATGTTTGTAACACTTTAGAATTACCTGAGAAACATGAATAAAAACTGATTTCTAGGCTTCCACCCTTAGACAAATTATATCAGATATTCTTGGGGTAGGACTAGGGCATCAGTGTTCTTTAAAAAGTTTCTCAAGTTATTGTAATATGCAACCTCAGTAGAAAACCACTAGCCTCTATATTTACTTATGAGAAGGCAGCAGGTTGGTAGACCAAAATTTTTCCATTATGGGAATTCAAGCTCGAATTATACAAGGTGTCATCTGAGTAGTTTTGAGCTAGTGAATCTGCCTCTTTGTGTTTCATTTTCCTTATCTTCAAATAAAGGATAAATATCTTCTCTCAGAGACCCTTCTGGGGTTGTTTGAGGGTCAAAAATCATAGAGTGGCAGGCAAGTGGTAAGCATAAAATAAGCCGGGACTCACTCCCACTCTTGGACACTTTCTTCCTCATTCTGCTATTGATCTGATATCAACCTTCACTTACTAAATTATTTCTTCCCTCTATTTTACCAAACACTGCTGTTTTGTGAAAAGGAAATGGAAATGGTGGCTATCAATTTCTAGGGATGCTATAGAGTAAATATTTGCAAATGTCTTCATTCCACAATCAAGAGTTAATACATTTATTAGAAGTGATCTAAAAATATGTCTTTATTTCCTTCCATATATTGGTAGAACACTTACTCTTAAAATAGTAATCCTCACATAAAATTAGACATCTCATCACCAAGTTTATTCTTTCACACAAACAACCATTTTAGAAATCAGAAAATCGTAATTCCCAATCTCTTAAATATTTTTTTCACTCATGTTGATTTACCAAAGGATCAATTGGAATGTCAAATATTTTAAAGAATATCTAAAACTGCCAGAAGGACGGCTTTATACAGAAAAACTGTACAAATCAGTTAAGACTGACCACTGGACATGCAGGCGTGAGCTATGACTTTGCTGGGCTGATAGCTCCATCTCAGAATATTCCAAACCCAGAGTCATTGTGGGCTGGGTAAGGGATTGCTGTTGACTGCTAACATTTTGCCATGTTAGCTACCTCCTCTCCTTCAAAAGATATATGGATTTTAGTATCTTTATTGGCGTCTGTAGCCCTAAAGAGATTAGGTATGATCATTATTCCACTCAAGCACCAAAGTTAATTTTATACTAACCAGCACAAGCAAAACCAGCTGAGATATTTAGAGGATTTCAAAAATTAAATGTCTGCTGTGCATTCACTTATGCCCTTCATGCATTTACCTGTTCATTAGATAAGTAATTATTAAATCTCTATTATGTACTAGACAGTGGGTGAGGTCGTAGAGCTTAAGAGATAAATAAGACACAACCCCTGACTCAAGGAGTTTATAGTCTATAACAGGGTTTCTCAACTTCAGCATTTGACATTTGGGGCTAGATAACTCTTTGCTACAGGAGACTGTCCTGCACATTGTAGGATGTTTAGCATCACTCCTGGCCTCTACTCACTAGATGCTGGTAGCAACCCACCCACCCCCATCCAGGTGACAAGGAAAAATGTCTCCAGCCATTGTCAGATGTCCTCTGGAGGCAAAATCACTTCCAGCTGAGGACTACTGATTTAGAAGGACGAGATAGACATTTGAAAGTGCAACAAATAACATAGGTACAATGACAGAAAAATATATAAAACAGAATGGAAGAAAAGAGAACAGAAAGTATCAGGAAATGCTTTGAGCAGGAAAGTAATCACAGACCTTCTTTCTAACTAAACATACTTTCTATTTCTATTGCAAAATGATCCCAGGCTAGGGTGAGAGGCATCATGTGAGATCATCTACTCTTAGAACCCCAAACGGGACATTTCCTTATCCTTCCCACTGTCCCCTGGATTGAAAGAGATTGTTTTCAAATATCCCTTTCAACTCATTTTCCTCATAGATGAAACTACTCCAATATCACATCCTCTCCTTCTCTGGAACCCAGTGAGCTATAGGCTCTTAAAGATTATTGCCAGCAAGATTAAGCAGAAAGAATGGCCTGAGACAGCACTCTAGATTTTCCCTCTGCTTCTTCTTGGCAGGAAGGTGGCTCAGACGTCCTCTTGTGCCATGCAGAGTTTTCTAAAGTTAGGAAAGGAAGAGCTGGTAAGACTGCAGTGAGAACTTCAGCACGGGCTGGAGCCCAGGGAGGGGGTGGTCAGTAGAGCCTGTAAGAGCCAAAATGATGTCAAGTCATCAAAAAAGGGCCATTGTGGGGGAACAGGAGGTAAGAAATTTGAAAGACTGGACATAGACTTAAAAGAAATCAAATGACATCCAAAATATTACATTTAAAGACACTGAAGTAACATTAAATAATTTAGAACTCCTCACTAGAGTAGGAATCCTGAGGAAGATCTTATCACTTACAGAAAATGAATAAGCTCCATATTCTTTGCCAATCTGCATTTTGGTATGACGACTTTTTATTTCCCTGCACAATAACTTCAATATTGGAAATACAAAGTTCTTCAGGAGAATACAGCAAAGTGGTTGAAACAAGTCTGGATACTCAGGGAAGACCCTGATGAAAACATAATTTTGAATCAAGATTGGATAATGAATAAGAAGTAGCCTGTAAAAAAACAGAGAAGGCAGAGAGGAGAAATGTAAGGTATGTACATTTCTATTCATTATGTTATACACCTGAAATTAATATAATATTGTATATCCACTGTAATTTAAAAAGGAATTTAGCATAGTACCTGGAATATAATACATCCTGAATAAATATTGACTATCACCTCAATTAAATTAAAATACATACTGACAGCTGTAACGAAAAAAGACTCATAGCACACATCCATGAGTTCACGCTGTCTGCTCTCTGTTCAAACATGAACCATTCCAATAAGCAAAATCAACACTGCTTATGCTGATTTTATGTTCTAAGTGACTAGGAAGAAAGACCACGATTTGAGAATTGTTTCTTTTCTATATCCTTTCTAGATGTAACCATTTCTAAGTTTTATTCTCTCTCCTACTCCTCAGAGATCCATGTTCATATTATCCTATGATCATGTGTGTGGACTTGACTCTTACCTATTTCAAAGACTATGTGTCTATTGGAGGGGGTGTGTATGTTTCAGCGTTGTTGTGGTAGATAAAATAGTGACTTCCCACTGAAGGACTCTGGGCTTTACAGGTTGATACTGTTAAATGAGTTCAGCCTCACATGTTGACATGTCCCATCCCTGCTTTGTCCCAAAAAGAAGAACCTAAATATTTAGAAATTGAGAATATTTTGCCTTTATATTTTTATATTTATGTACATCATATATTATATTTTACATATAAATATCTCAGATATAATATTTACATATTTTAATCACTTGGCTTTTTCCTGATTATCTGTCTTTGGTTCATTAAATTCTTCCAATCTGCAACTGTCAAAACCCCATCTTTCAATATCTAGACCTAAAACCTCTTTAGGAAGCTGTCCCTGCTCTATCCCTGAAGGAATTAATTATCAGTCATTCTGTACCTCTTAGCACCTTACATCTGTTAAAGCATTCACTGTGTTCTTCCAGATTTTAGTGGAGTGTGTGTGTGTGTGTGTGTGTGTGTGTGTGTGTGTGTATGTGTGTGTGTGTGTCTGTGATTTGAGTTAACAAAACAGAAACATGGTTGTGTAATAACAATTAGAAGGTTTTCATGATAGCACAAGCCATGAATCCTTCCCCCCACCCCAACACTTCATATTGAAAATAACACTTTCAGGAAGAAAATCACTCCCACATTTGCAGATAGCAACAGTGCAGTTAGCCTTCAATTGTATTTCCTTATTGGTGATGCAGTTCTTCTCCTTTCCACACAATGTGAGACATCATCATAAATGAACATCTGTATAATGGATTGGAAGAACACATACTCTACACATCTGGATTCTTCCACATATGGCTCATTAGCTATTGCTGCAAAAGCCAGTATGAGTTCCATGATGATGCAATTAAATATGACTAGAAAAATACATGCTTCTCACATTTTTAGTTATACATATGTATATATTTGGCATACAGTTCAATGTAGTCACAGGAATTTTAAAATGAAAAGCTTTCTACAGCCATGTCTGTTAACCATCATTGTGCTACTTCCTGGAAGCAAGGGGAAAATGAGTACTACTGGGCTGCCAGCCACTTCACCACATTGCCATAGTGAGAGAATATCTAATAATAAATAAATTCAGTCAAGTATCAAGATGTCTAGCCTGCTCTTTGTGATGTTAACAATATGCTTCCACTTGAAATTATCCAGAATGGAATAAAAAGAGGAATTTTATCCAACATTTCTTAATTTGAAAGAACACAACAGGTGATTACTAGTAATACTTTTCCTCCCATTACTGTCACACTAAAATGGCCTGAGAAGTGTGTGGCCCACTCTGAGTCAGATGGAGAACACAACTCATTAGCTTCCCAGTCTTGGGTGAGCCAGCCCGGAATGAAATCCAACAGCAAGGGAAGCCGACTTTCACTCTTTCACTTTCACTCTTGCAGTCCTCATTTTGTCCTTTATATGCTGAAGACAAAGTTCACGTCCAGTTGAAATGACTTTCAAGTGTCTGCATGCATCAGAGCCTCAGAAAAGAGAGGTCACCCTCCAATATTTCCTCTTCTACAATTGTTACCTTAGGAAAATATTGAGCTACATAATTTCTGTATTCATTCTTACCTGAAATCTCTCACAACCATTTCAAACTAAGTAAATACAAGACCAAAGGTGGTATGCCATTATTCATTTTAATCACCCTAACTGTCCAGGGAAATAGATGGGCAGATTTTCTTCCATCAGATATTCTAGATACAGACACAGATTCACATACAGGAGGTTTATTGGCATGTCCTCCCAGAAATAATGCATATAAAGGAGTGATGGAAGCAGGATTTTGCAGAGGGAAAAGTTGAACTGTGGTGCAGTTATAAAAGGCTTCAGCCTTCTCACGGAGAGCATGGAGGGATCTGGATCTAGGATGGTCCTTCAGAGATGCCCCAAACTGAATCAAGGGGGTCAAGTTTTTGAACTCCCAATTGACCAGTTATTGGATGCTGGCTGCCTCCAGAAAGTTAGCAAACCTTGAATGAAGGAGTGTTCTTCCACCAAGGGCAATTCCCAGAGAGGGAGACATAGTTCAGAGTCATCAGCAGCCAATATATTTAGGGTTGGAGAATGAGCACCTTGGCTCTTAAGAAGGTAATCTAGATGGCACATAATAGTACTAACTACAGTCCACCCTAATTTAAGAACTTGGATCTAGCCCGGCCAGTGTGGCTCAGTGGTTGAGTGTCGACCCATGCACCAAGAGGTCACTAGTTCAATTCCCGGTCAGGGCACATGCCCAGGTTGTGGGCCAAATCTTCAGTGGGAGGCATGCAGGAGGCGACCAATCGATGTTCTCTTTCATCGATGTTTCTATCTCTCTCTCCCTCTCCCTTCCTCTCACCTTCTAAAATCAATAAAGAAAATAAATTTTTTAAAAGAACTTGGATCTACTTGATTCTGGCAATAAGTTCTCCCCATCTCAGAACATCTTCAGAATTCTAAATGGTCTCATTTTCCAATGGAACTTACAAGAGGAAGGTTAGTGAGATGAACTAGAGCCCCCTCCATCCCAGCTAGTCTCAAGGCTCTAAGTGTTACTCATCGGTGCCCACCTGTACTGCCCATTCTAGATTCTCCACAACCTCAGCTTACCCTCTATAGGTCTAGGTTGCTTACTTCTTGAGGTAACACAAACTCTCATCTCTGAGGAATAGGAGCCCCTGATCATCACACAATCATTGGGTCATGGCTGCTGCACTTCTCCATCACCACCCATCACACTTGGGCATGAAAATATCAAGAAATATACTAGTGGTTCCAAACTTCCCCCAGTTTGAAACAGCAACCCATCTTTCCCTTGATAATCAAGGTAAACTGACTTTGCTATAGTGAGTTCTCTGCTGAGAGCTTCATATATATCTCTGTACATTAGATGAAAATCTTATGGAGTTTTGCATCAGGAGCTGAGAGCAGAGACCTTTGTACACCTCTCATCTTCCTATTTCAAACCTACAAAGAGAATTAGCATTGTTTTATTCCTAAAAGAATAGCAATGTCATATTCTACCATAATTAATTATCAAACTACTTGGACATTTGGACCATGTCCAAACTCATTGTCTTGTTCCACAGTATTCCTCGAAAGTAGAGCAAAACAGAGTCTGAGACAAAAGTTTGCATGCCAAGAATGTATATGCAAATTTGATCCCACTGAGCAGGAGTAAGTCCAGGAAGAGTGAATCAGGAAATGAAGAAAGCCAGTACAAGGCTGCACCTACTACTACAACTGATGGGGCTCAAACCAACAAGACTTTTGATGAGCCTTATGAAATGCATCTTAGAACTAGGAGAAAACAGTCTCTTGCCCCCATTGGTTCAAGGTGATGCCATGGGCATTATCTCTCTTGGATTTCCAGGTTGCACTTGTGTGAGGGTCAAGCGGGCTCTCAGAGGAACGACTGAGAATCCCCATGGCAGAAAACGAGAGGTGTCAATGGAAGCCCAAGGAAAGATGTTGTCAGGTCTGTCTCATCTGAGTAAAGTTGGCAAAAATGTGCTCTGAGTAGGTGCCTGCAATAATAGGTGGGGCTGCAAGGATTTAGGGTGATGTCTGAGTTATCTAAAATGTGCCTCTTCTGCACACATTTTCTGTTGATAAAGATGGTAGTTTCTCTATTTCTGATCAGAAACTAGCTGCCTTGAATCTTAAGTTATTTCTCACCCACTAAAGAAATGCTATCACTCTGCTTTTTCGTATGGGTCATTTTTTTATGGCAGAGAGCCTGTATAACATAAGAGTGAAGAAGATAGATTCTGGAGTTAGACTTCTGCAGTGAGTAGCTCTAATGTAACTTGAACAAGTTAACCTCTCTACATTTCTGTTTCTTCACCTGTGATAGAAAAATAATAACCGTATTTATGCAAAAGGTTATTTATAAGTATTAAATATATTAATATTTGCAAAGCATTCAGAAAAGTGTTTAGCACATGGTCAGAGTCCGTGAATATTATTTATCCGCCATTAAAGATAACTTCATCATTATTGATATTTTTTATTAAGTTTAAAGGTAATTAAAGAATATCAATTTCAATAATATATATTATTTGATTTGCTTATATTGAGATCTAAATTGATGAGTTGACTCTACTGAGTTTGGGCAATATATGTTCCCAATTTGTCCGTAATTTGTAAAAGAGAGAAAAGAAGGAAGGAGAGAAGGAAGGAAGGAAGGAAGGAAGGAAGGAAGGAAGGAAGGAAGGAAGGAAGGAAGGAAGGAAGGAAGGAAGGAAGGAGCCATAGTTTGGTCTTATTCATTTCTGAAGTCCCTAAACCCAATGATGTTTGATTTTCTCCATTTTTGCCTCTGCAATGAGAATTCCTTGCCACATATATGCCCAGCTTTCAAGGTGTTCCATGTGCATGTTGTTTTTTTCAGTTCCTTGATCACACCATGCTCTTTCCCACTTCATGACCCTCACAAGTTATTCCTTTTTTCTGCATAAGTATTAGCTCAAATCTTCAATCAATAATACTCACCCTTCAAGGAAGATTCTCCTGCCACTGGAAAGCCTTCCTGGATCCCTAAGTCTGAGCAAGCTTCCCTTTCTCCATATTTTCCTGTCTTAGCACTTGATATCAAGTATTGCGGTGACCTGTCCTCATCTGTTTCCCTCACTAGACTGAATTCCACAGTTATTGCCTCATTTCCACCATTTAGTACAGTACCTGGCACATGCTGACCCTTAAGAAGTATTAGTAGAAACAACAAATGAGAGAATTAGTGTGCATACAAATAAAATGTGGGTTAAGCTCACACATGGCTAGAGCACATCTCCTGGAATATGATAGCAAGGTGTGTATTTGCAGCCACGCCTCTGGACTGACACCTGACCCTGCAGGTCTCCCACTGGGTTTCTAGCTTCGGTTGAGGCCAAGGAACAGAGTCCATCTTTATCTTTTTTCCTAACAATCAGGGTTATATGGCTCCCTGAGGGGAGAGGGGCATGATCTGACACCAACTACAGTCTTCATACTTACATTCTCCTCCTCTGTGCAGTTCATGGAGCACAGAATATAGAGAGTCCAGTCAGGGATACAAGCTTGATTGGTACAATGAGTAGAATCTCACTTCCATATCACCAGTCACCCACTCCTCACTGACATAAAGTCAATTCCTTTAATTATTTCAGCAGTCACTTATCACTAGAATGTGATTATAATCCCAAATGATTCCTCCATATGAATTATGGACACAGACAAGTGGAAATATTTTCAAAGTGAACAAAACTTTTTTAGCTTCTCTCTTTTCTCAGTACTCTTCTCCTCAACCCTTATAGCCTTCCCCTGAAGGTTTCTGCTCTCAGAAGAATCCTTTTATCAGAATAGTTCTGCAGCTGGCTCATAAACCTATCAAAATGAGGGAATATAAGGCTCAAGACAATGTTTCTCAAAACACTGTCTTGGACCACCTGGATCCTAATCACCAGGATCTGCATCTACAACTCAACGCAGTAAACCAGATGATCTCAGGGTAGGGCCCACAATGTCATTCTTAACCCTGCCACATGATTACCAGGTACTCTCTATACTGAGATCTACAAACTTGACTACTTTCAGTATTTCCAAGTATTTTAAAGAAAATAAACTTCAAACTTCAAAGTTATATATATCTGATTGAAAGATCCCTTGCTTCCTCATAAGAATGAGCCTGGATCAGATAATTATCTATGTAGCAGATTTGCACTCTAAGATTGAGTTAATGGGACCATATGGAATTGAGATCACACCAACTTCGGGGGTTATTGACTCTGGCATCTGACATCAGTTTAAACTTGAAGCCAGAATTTATGAGCTGCTTAGAGATATGTTTTTAACTTCCAGGAACTGAATGTTCTTGTGGTAGCAAACACAGTTGGAAGTCTATAGAACCTTAATAGATTTATTGGCCTATGTGGTGGATATGCATGATTACCTGAAATACTGGAAAACATAAGAGAAATATTAATGTTTCTGAAGAATTCTGTCAAAGTTGAAGAATCTGACTGTAGGTTGTATTTGAGTAGCATCCAGAATTAATATATTGGTGAGCAATACCCTATGCACAGTGGTACCAAATAAATATAATAAACAGACAATATTTATTTCATGGGTAAGAAAATTTCTAAGTAATCCCAGAACATTGTTCTTCACAAACAAGCCATTATTTTCCTATAAAGCTAATAAATATCTCTACTAATAAAAACCATATTTTTTTCTTGACCTGGGTAATTTTCATTTTGTGGTGAAATTCCTCTGGGAGAACACTATATATAATAATTGAGAATACTGCCTTGTTCTGAATAGCATATTAATTTCTATTGTAGTTAAACAAGATGGTGCTAATCTCCAATTGCAATCTTTGACTAGAAGTTGGTTCCCACTTGAAGGACAAGGCAGTCAGTTTCTTATTTTTCTATATATGATTAGGCACTAAGATTCCAGAGAGAATCTCCCGCCAAAGAAATACTTGAGGTCCACCCATCATCTCCTGATGCCTCAAAGAACTCCATTCCAAATGAGTTGGTATGACAGTCTGCTAAGACTGAATCAGTAAATGAGTTGTTGCCATCACTCATTTCAGATGTGCTGAAAACTTATAAAGGAATGAGAGATTAAATTAGGCTGTCTAGGCACACCCATATAGACATTCTTTTAAAAGCACCTCTGATAGTAGTTCATTAAAATCTATATATCTTAATACCAAGGATCAGATATTTCACTGACCTGCACACTAGTAAAAATACACTTTTGCTCTTTCCAGACACTGTTTAACTAAACAAGAATAGTGAAAAGCTGAATGTAAGGCACATTATGCTGAAAAAAAGTGCTGGCCTTCGGAGTTTTAATTTAAATTCGTTCTTTTTTATTCAGTGAAGATTTATTAATTATTTACTCATGCTTAGCACCATATTAAATATCAATAATTCAAAGGATAATAATATAATATTGTCTTTGCCCCCATATGAATTTAAATTCAACAGGGAGAAATAAACACATTAACAAATAATTATGACACTGGGTGTTGATTATCACAATATAAGGCTTCTTACATGAAGCCTTGGAGTTATTAAAGATACCATTTGAGCTTCATCTTGAAGAATGAAGGAAAGCAGGGGGAAGAGCATTCATCAGAGAAGGTGCAAGGGCACAGTCGGAACTGGCTGAAAAAACACAGTGTGTTCAGGTACTGGCTGGGGGGTTCACAGCAGCATCACAGAACAGATGAAGAACAGTGTCTAAGGCACCATGAAAAAGTTACCCGTGACCCTTCACAAAATAAAACTATTTTTCAACAGATTATTTTCTAAACCAATTACATAAACTTTCTCAATTAAAGTTGGCAATATAAAACTTTCCACCAAAATAAGAAATGTTTGTTGAAAAACAATACAATCTTATGACCACATACCCATGTGAAGCTTCAAATTCCATTTTACCGAATCATAAACATTGCTTTTTGAAGTCACAGGCAGCTCATAATTTTAAGGAAACTAAACAGAAAGAAGACAAACTAGGTCAGCAATTTAGCACCCTAATCATCTGATCCTATTCAGTCTGTTTTAGAATTCTGAAGACTAATTCTTCCAATAAGTGAAATTAGAGGATTGGTTTTTTTCTAATCTAAGTGCGAAAGTCAAATAAAAGTAAATTCAAATCTTTGGAGATAGAAATGGTGTGTAATTATTGGGCCGTTTCAGCAAACATGAACAGTCTTCCATGTTCTGTCCTCAGAATCACATAGCACTTGAATCCATTATTCACAGACACTCTAGAAAACAAAAGTAATCTTATAAAAAAGCAGATAAACAGGATATGCTGAGCCCACTCCTCTGCCTGTCCTCCCTTCACCTTCCCAGTTTAAGGCACTCTCTCAATGCCAAAGAATATTATATAAAAGCCTCTTCTAGTTGATTAAAGAGCAATATTTATGTTGCAAAAAAGGAATCTTTGCTGAAATAAAAAGATATGATTCAAGAAAAATCAGATTTTGAATCTTCATCTTCCAAATTGTTTCCAATTTGACCTTTTTACTTTTGTAACGATGTGTTCCCAGAATGCCTGCCATTTTTAATTATCTTGACTACCATGACCATATCGTGAGTTAGTCTTATGCAATAGGATGTTCAACTTTTAGAACATTCCATTCAAATATGAAAAGAATTAACTTGCAACACAGCATGAAAAATGAAAAGAGACTATATATGTTCTCGGATAATTTTTGGAGGATTTGCATCAACTGTATATTTTTTTCTTTCCTCATGTTATGTGTTAAAGTTAAGCCACAGAAAATATATTATTTTGGTGAGGAAATAAATTCCAAACACCTTTTAAACATTTTGCTCTAAATTTCCTAAATAATTGTTTTAGCCCTCTGCTTTTATCTCATAATGGAAAGCCTAAGACCCTCAGATGAAATCTGTATAAATACCCATCTGTGTCTTAACTCATCAAGGACACTATCATGATTCTAACCCCACTTTAAGAGTTCATTATTGTGAATTAGTTAGCTATTCTTTGGACTGAAATTATTTTACAATAGTATTGCTATATTGAAAGTTTTTATTTATTATTTAGTATCCTTAAACATCCAGAATTAACACAGATATTTTCTGGTTTAATTTACCACTTGGTAATTGTACTGGCTCATATTATACTAACCATTCCACTGAAAACAGCTAGAAAAGATAAATAAAATAGTATAGATAATAGATATAAATATATATTCTATATGTAATAAATCTATGTAAACATATAAATAAATATTTGAAGAACTACAGAGACAGACAAGCTTTGAAGCATCAGGATATAAAAAAAAGTGCAGGACAAAAAGTTGAGGGCAACGACCTGGTTGTTCCACTCTCCAATAGACAGTTGCCAGATCTTGAATGAAGCCAAACAACTAAGAAGCCAATCATTTAAAAACAAAATATTCCACATATAGTGAAATCATACAGTATTTTTCTTTCTCTGTTTGACTTATTTCACTTGGCTTAATGCCTCCAAGATCCATTTATGTTGTCACAATCTGCACGATTTTTTTTCTTTTTTATGTCTAAATAATATTATATTATATAGACTATTCCATTTATATACACACAGACACACACACACACTACACACACACACATATATATATGTATGTATGTATGTATATATATATATATATACATATCCATTCATCTGTTAATGAATAGTTAAGTTGTTTCCATGGCTTGGCTATTGTGAATAATGTTTCAGTGATATGGGAGTTCAAGATAAAGACTTATAAATCCAAAATTAGAATTCCTGGATCATGTAGCAGGTCTATTTTTAATTTTTTGAGGAAACTCCATCTTGTTTTCCATAGTGGCTGCACCAATTTACAATCCCACAAAGAGTACATGAGGGTTCCCTTTTCTCCACATCATTGCCAACATTTGTTGTTTATTGACTTATTGATAATAGCCATTCTGCCAGGTGTGAGGTGATATCTCATTGTGATTTTGATTTGCATTTTTGTGATAATTAGTGATGATGAGCATATTTTTATTTGTCTGTTGGCCATCTACATGTCCTCTTTGGAGATGTCTATTCATGTCCTCTGCCCATTTTTAATCAGATTGTTTTGTTTTGTTTGTTGATCTTATAAAATTTGGGGTGTTTCCTCCTTTTGATTTTTTGGAATGTTGGGGTGGAGAATCATTAACATTAGTTATTTTTTAAGGTTTAGGCTGGTTTTTAAAATAGAGAAAGCTCTTCAGTTTAAAAAAAAAATCAAAGAGCAATTTCTTTGATTTTTATGTTAAAGTCTTTTTTTTTAACATGTGTAAAGAGAAAACTGTTTTCTACCTAACATTCTATAAGAAACTGAGTGGCTGAAGATAAGAAGACAAGGCAGCCTATATAGGTTCTTAAGAACTTGGAGGAGTTGTGATCAATAAAGTTTCTATCATTATAACTTTAAAGTAAAATTATTTATTATTGCTGCTTTAAGGTGTATCATTCAGTCTCCAACACAGCAGTGACCATTAAATTCCTATTTGATTTGAATCCCTTACCACCTCAAATTGTTTCTTTTGTTAAATTGTCTCTGTAGTGATATAAAAAAAATATTATTTAGTGTTTTTAAATTTGGATATGTAATAAATTATAGTTTAAATTTTTAAAAATACGTATACTATACATCTATTCCATGGCAAGATTTAAATATTATTCCTAAGTCTACTATAGGTTTCTAGTTGGACTGATGGAAATTGATGATGAGGTTGGAGAGGAGAGAAATTTTTTAAATAGAGGCGTACTAAACTGATAAAATGGAAACAAAAAGGAGATGGAAGTGGGAAAAGGAATTTAAGAAAAGAGAATGTGTGTTTTTAGAAATTCAAAGATTGTATGTGCCAACTGTCATTGAGGCTTAAAGTGGGAGCTGTGAAGTACACAACCTCTGAGTACCAACAGCACAGTTGGGAAGCATGATGAATGAAGAGAGTAAGAAGACAGGTGAGGGGGTGCATGGTCTATCAGCCTCTGTGGCTTGGAAGAAGTCAGAGGAGAACAGAAGATAAGCTGGGGCTACAGAAAAAGACCAAATTTTTCTACCCAGAAAAGATGTGCAATAACGAGTTGCCCTCATTTTGTCAAGTCATCAGATAACCTTAGATGTTAATTTCTTAGTACAATTTTCCTCAATGATCAGATTAAAGTTCTCTTTTGCTCTTCTCTTTCCCTCCAGTACTTTGTCTTCTGCCTAACTTTATAAATATAGTAGCTATGAAAGTCCACAGACCCATTTTTTAACTTTAATTTTTTTACTTTAAATCCAGCATATTTTAAAACTTTAGATCTAATTTACTCTGTTCCAGAGTCCGTAATTCACAGAGATCATAAAGACATTAATACCAAACAGCCCTAGAGCCCCCACCATGTCAGGGCAGCTCCAGAATCCAGCATATTAATAGGGTTCCTAAAATGAGAAAGGAGGCTCTTACTATCTATCTGTCCATCATGGACATGACTAAGATTTGTGGTTTCTACCCAGTGGTTGCTTGGTGGCTGTCTGATTACAGGCCCTTGTTGAGATCCAGCTTCCAGGGTATGCTAGCTAAGGGAAATATCAACCAGAAGGACTTGGATCGATGCTCTGTCTGGGAACCACTACTTACTCCCAATTTTCTTTTAATTTTTTATCATTCTCCCTTTCCTCTACCCCAATTTGATTCTCCAAGATCTCCCCACTTCTCTATCCCTCCCCATTCTCCTTCCCTCTGAATACCTATCACAATCTCATAGATGGACTCTTACCAAATATGTATCTGTAGCCCGGCTGGTGTGGCTCAGTGGTTGAGCATTACCCCATGCACCAAGAGGTCACCAGTTCAATTCCCAGTCAGGGCACATGCACAGGTTGTAGGCCCAGTCCCCAGTGAGGAGCATGCAGGAGGCAGCCAATCGATGTTCTCTCTCATCGATGTCTCTACCTCTCTCCCTCTCCCTTCCTCTCTCTAAAATCAATAAAGAAAAATTATTTTAAAAACAAAATACATATCTCTTGTTGGCACAAAAAAACCTGTCTATCTACCTGAGAGGGGGGAAAGAGAAAACAAACCAATTAGGTACTGTAGCTGTTTAGTCCAATCAATTCTATCACTAAACAACTATTTTCATTCAACAGAGAAAATATACTCCCCATCCAGAGCTCATTCAAAACAACATGGAACCAGGTTTCCATCCTAAATTAAGAATAGTAACCCCAGCACTCATTCAAAGGCTTGCTAGGTCTATTTGCTCTAATCTCTCTAAGCAATAGATAGGTAAACTTGGGTGCTAGCCAAATTTTCTGCCTCCCAAGAGGCACTATCTCCCATTAAAGAAATTCGTTCCAACCCCTACTAGCTACATTCCAATTAGGGGACTTATTTAATTATTAATTCAGTAAATATTTAATTATATAATTCAGTAATTATTATTTAATTATTAATTCAGTAAATAATTCAGTAAATATTAATTCAGTAAATATTTCAGTAAAGAGGCACTATCTCCCATTAAAGAAATTCGTTCCAACCCATAATAGCTACATTCCAATCAGGGGACTTATTTAATTATTAATTCAGTAAATAATTCAGTAAATATTATTGAGTGCCTACTATGTGCTAAGTGCTGTTCTAAACGCTGAGAGTAATGCAGTGATCAAAACAAACAAAATCCCTGACTCCATGAGGTTTATATACTAGAAATTGGGACAGACAACAAGCAAAAAAAATTTTTTTAATAGTAAACTACATAGTATATCAGATAGGGAGAAATTCTGAGGAGAAAATTTAACCAGAAAGAATATTTCCTTAAACTGTCATCTGGCAGGGTCTGAGAGTGGAATGGAGAAAAAAGAGGTAAAAAAAAATTTTTAAGTTGGTGGCCAGAAAAGATCTCAGCCTCAGGGGTCAGATATGCCATTGGTGTTTTTGCATAATTACATAGAGGGTGAGAGTAAACAAGGTCTTGAAGCTAAAAGGTAGCCAGGTGTGAGTCGACTTTAACAAGTGGTGGGTTGGTCCTCTACCTGACTCCAAATCCAGCCGTAACTCTTTACCACTAAGTCAAGACCTTATCTCCAATTTCTTACATCAGGAAATTTGAAAGCCATGCTCTGCTAACTAGCATAAGAGACAATGGTTTGCCATGCTGATCTTGGCAACAGGTGTGGGTCACCAGGTTGGGAACCCAACCTCTACCTCCACCCACCCCATCTTGAATCTCTGAAACAAGCTGAGTGTCAAACAAGCCGAGACTCCTATCGAACCAGAGAAGCTCCACCCTCTGATCACTTTCTGGTTTCCTGAGACATCCACTAATATTTTATTTCTATGTTACTGTCTCTGCTTAACCTTTATGGGTGCTATCTTCCAAAAAATTTAAGTCCTAATTTCTTAATATTCTTCTGAAACTAGGCAGGACTCTCTCTAGGTATGTTATGGGGTCTGGTCTTTGCTGAGACAATATATCCACACATGTACTCCAGACCATCAGTATTGTGCCAACTTGGTTGGGCCACAGTGCCCAGATATGTATGTGGTGAAAGACTGTTTTGTAAAGGTGTTTTGGAGGAGATTAACATTTAAATTGGTGCACTTTGATTAAAGCAGATTGCTCTCCAAAATGTGGATAGGCCTCATCCAATCAGTTGAAGGCATGAATAGAACAAAGACTAACTTCCCCTGAGTTGGACTGAAACTCTTCCATGGGTCTCCTGCCTACCAGCTACTTGCAGATTTTGGATTTTGGACTTGCCAAGCCTCCACAGTCAAGTGAACTAGTTCCTTAAAATACCTCTCTCTCCGTCAACCTCCCTCCCCCAACTCCTGTTAGCTGTTTCTCTGGAGAACCCTGACAAATACAAATAGAAAATGTCTATTTGAGGTGCCTGATCCAGGTAACTTTTGTGATTGACTATGTTAGCGTTCTCCCCAAGTCCCTGCAAAGTAGCTTTTCATAGCAGTGATAATCCCTTTTCCCCAGCACTGAATTCCTAGGAGGAGCCACTGTAAAGTGGCTTAGCTCTTTCTAGCTCTCTGGCCTAAGGAGGTGAACAATCAATTCCACTTCTTTTCCTTCTTTTATCAGCATTAATAGTACTCAATAAATTATTCTACCACATAAAAACATGTATTTTTGTCTTTACCACTAGAGTGTAAACTCTTTAAAGACATGAACTATATGTTACCTAGACTGTCATTGTAGCACCAACACCCCTATGGCCATACTTCTCACATAGTAGAAGTTTCAAAAGTAGTTGTTAGAGGAGAAAAACTCGAGCAAATTGCATGCTGAGACACTGGATGGGAAAGGCTGACCTAAGTTAACCCCAAGAACTAACCCACGCATGCAGGTGTATCTGGTTTAATTTTGCATACCTTCTCTGAAAAATGACTTACCAAGCACAACTTCACACATTGTGGTTATGAGGATAAATTTTTTCACTGGCTCCAGTTCACATGGTTTAAATAGCATTTCACTTTGCTATGAACTTTGTTTTCATTTGAAACTCCACGAATGTAAAACCATTTGAATCAAACCAGATGCAAGCATTCAGAATGCCCTGCTAGCTTCTTTCGGTCTGTTGCACTTGTGAAACAGCTCAAGCAAACCCTTCACTTCAAGTAAACTCCTCTAGGAGTGCCCTTCTCTTCTGACAGTCTTTTGAACTCCTCTACCCTTACTTGATATTTGTGAGAACGGGGGATCAAATATCTTCAAAAAAAAGTTTTGCCTTTATTCCTTAAAAACAAGTTGTTTTCCGTTGCCAATTATAAAATAATACAGAAGTATATGAGTATGCACATTACATGTGCATGTATCGTTTGTATACTCAACCCAGCCATACACTCCCAATATCCTCTTAGTTCACTGTAGTTTATATGGACGTATAATAATAGGCCAGTTCAGGAATGATGTCTGCCTTAACATTAACAGAAACGTGAGGACAGAGTTTTCCATTGTCACATACACTACTATTTAGGTATGTGAGCTTTCACTGTGGTTGGTATATGAGAGGCAAGTAATACTTGTTCCAAATTCAACTTGTAACCCCAACCTAGCCTAAGCATTTTTTTTTTAACTTTTATACTGTAAGATTCACATAGATCTAGAAAATAAATGGATTTGAAGCTATAGTATATTCTCCTCAATTGTTCCTATTTTTCATTCATACTCTATTTTGGAAATCCTATCTGTAATATAAATGACTGAGCAATGAGTGTCCAGATGCTAGACTAGTGATAGATATGTCATTTTTCATCCAAACACCAAAGGTAAATGACCTCTATTAAAATGAGTCCTGCTACCTTCATTTAGAAGCACCAACATTTCAAATGCTTATCTTTATATAAAAACCACAATCAAAGGATGGAAATATCTTTGTATGGCATCCACTTAGTAAGGAAAAATTATTTATGAAAATGTGAATGGCCCTGGCCGGTTTGGCTCAGCGGTTAAAGCCTCGGCCCAAGAACCAAAGAGTCGCGGGTTCAATTCTGGCCAAGGGCACGGACCTCGGTTGTGGTTCATCCCCAGCCATGGCTGGGGTCATGCGGGAGGTGGAAGGTCAATGTGTCTCCCTTACATTGATGTTTCTCTCTGTCTCTCTCCCTCTCTCCCACTCTATCTGAAAATAAATGGAAAAATATCCTCGGGTAAGTATAAAAAATAAAATAAAATAAAAATGTGAATGCCACAAGGAAAATGATGATAGATGTTAAAATAAAGATGCAGAAGAGGAAACAGTATTTTCATATAGATCCATGATGGGAAATCACACAGAAAATTATGAAATGCAGTCTGTTGTCCTTTGTGCTCTGACCAACTGTTGTGGTTTAGGGAAGAGGACAGAAGGACAGAGACTCACTGCAAGCTGACTTGGAAGCTCTGGAGGGTCCACTGGGTGACCTGGCTAAGTACCACTGACAATTCAGAATACAGGCTTACACTACAAAACTAATGATCACATATATACTCAATGTCTACTACACATCAGGTGCTTTGGGAGCCTATTGATCCTCTTAACCATCCTTTATTTACCAGGTATCATCATACACATTTTTCTTATAAAGAAATAGAAATTAAGCAGAAGCAAGTAGGTTGCCCCCAAAATCACAGAACTAATAAGTGACAGGTCAAGTTTTGAATTTTAGAACCAGCTTACTTGAAAGTTCATGCTTTTACTACTATTAAACCCTAGGAGAACACAGCACCTGAACTCCTCATAAAATATATATATATATTTCTATTTCTATTTCTATTCTATTGCTTCTTTGTTGGTGATTCCAGATCTAGTCCATTCTAAATTAAAGAATCTTAATTTCTCATGTTTCAGTTATTGTTCAAAGTAGTGAATTCTACTTAAGAAAAAAATCAATAGAAAAGAAAAAAAATAAAGTCTTACATGTTCTTAAAAAGAGTGGGCGTAGGGGGGCGGTAGGTCTCTCTTATGGATTGAATGTCAGCTCCCGAAAGATATGTTGATATTCTAATCCCAAGTGCCTCAGAATATGATGTTATTATCTTTATAGAGATAATCAAATTAAGATAAGGTTCTTAAGGTGGGCTTTAATTCAATATGACTGGTATGCTTATAAAGAGGGGAAATTTGGATACAGAAACAGATACATATAGAGAGAAGAGAATGGAAAGACACGCAGGGAACAGATTACCATGTGACTGGAGTGTTGCATCTACAAGTCAAGGAATGCCAGCAAACCACCAGAAGCTAGAAAGAGACAAGGAAGGATCTGCCTATAGTGTTTAGAGGCAGCACTGCCCTACAGATAGCTTTATTTTGGACTTCTAGCCTCCAGAGCTGAGGGACAATAAATGTCTATTGTTTTTGAGTCACCGAAGTTGTGGCACTTTGTTATGGCAGCCCCGGGGACCTATATGGCCTCCAAGAAATGAAAACAAGAACTATAAAGCCTTGCTAATTATAGTGTGATCCTGGGACCAGCAGCACCTGTACCACCTGGGAACACTGTGGGGTCTAGGCCAGACCTCCTGATTCAGAATCTGCTTTTCACCCACCTCCCCAGGTGATTCACAAGCACATTCAACTATGTGAAGCACTTCTATAGAGAAGAGGGATTGCAAATGGGGTGAATAGCAAACTTTGATTTGTAGCTCAGAAAGAACAAGAGATAAAAAAAATATTGCCAGAAGGCCTGGCCAGTGTAGCTCAGTTAGTTGAGCATCATCCTACGCACCAGGAGGTCACTGGTTTGATTCCTGGTCAGGGCACATGACCAAGTTGCAGACTTGATCCCCAGTGGGGGGCATGAAGGAGGCAGCTGATCGGTGTTTCTCTTTCATCAATGCTTCTATATCTCTTTCCTTCTCCCTTCCTCTCTCTGAAATCAATAAAAACATATTTTAAAAGTATATATATTGGAAGAGGGCACTTTTGAAATGCCATTTCAAGAAAACTGGAGGTTCCAGGAGGCCCACGGAATAAGAAGAAATGTATGTGGCTAAGTAGATCTTCACCTAGCAAAGACTAAGAATATGCCTAAGAAGTATGCAGGGACCTGGAATGGCCAAGAAAAAAACAATAGGAGCAGACCCAGGATGACCTTGAGAAGGAAAAGCTAAAAGTGGATTCAAAACCAGAGGAAATCTAAAAGGCAAGTGTATGACAAAGGACAGAGCTGTGAGCAGGCCCAGACGAAGGCAGGTGCATCTTCCTATAGTGTCTAACTAACCAGACGGCTGGGGGAGGGCTGGAGACACTATAGAACTCTTGGTTATCACATGCCTGTTACAAAGCCTTTTCATTAATACCTATAAAATAAATTCTGTCCTATTAATTGACGTTTTTCCAAAAGTATCGAGTGAGGAGCGATTACCAAGAGGAAGCCCTGGCTTGTCTTTAGGATTTTGCCCGGGTGCTCCCAGTCAGAGCTGGAGATGGACTGGCTCCCTCCAAAGTACACAGGCCTGACTCAAATTGGACCCAGTCCTTTGCTGGGTTGTGGGCACTTGTTCAACACACACAGGAAGATTCGTGACATAAAATAAGGGAGAAATGATTGATCCCAGCTGAGATTTGGAACAAGGGGTGAAAAATGCAAAAAATCTGTTACAGATGGCAAGAGTGACGGACGAGAAAATTCTCAATCTGAGGCTCAGCTTAGAGAGACCTTTGAAAAGGAGAAACTGGAATTAAACGCCCAGAGACTGAAACCAGGTTGATGAAGAACTGAAATCGGTAACCTTAGCAGCTACCTTCTTTCTGTTCAGCAAGTCTACATCCCACTCTAGTGACAAAATTCTGTTCAGCATAGTAAGTGGTCCATACAGTTTCAAACTGAGAGCTAGAGATTCTTTATCCTTGTTTTTTTCCCATGTATAGATATCACAGGCCAAAAAACAAAACAAACAAACAAACAAAAAACAAGATAATACAGTAATAAAAGAACATTTGAATCTTTGCCTGGAAATAATCCAAATCTCCTGTTTTTCTCCAAATTCTTAACTTTAAATCTCTCAAAGAACAAGCCAAACCAATGAGTCCTATGCAACCCTTTATTTAACTCTAACAAAATCAAATCATCCATCTATTTTTCATTCTTCACTTTTTAACTTTATACCAATTAAAACATTCACTTGAGATTTTTTTTTAATTAAATGCACTCCAATAGAAAATTTGTTACAGAAATAATGTCTGTTTTCTAGATTAGAGTGATTGACGAAAAAGTTGTCAACAATTATTGCATATGAGCTTATTTGGGATTCTTATTTTTGGGAATCAGTAGGTGGGATGGCCAAAAAAAATCTGTGTAACTGTTATGATGAACATTCTAAACAGCCCACTTCGAAAGCAAATGAGATTGGCATATCAACGCTTAATAACTATAACACAATTGCAAATAACTGAAAGGCAGAAAGGAAAAACCCTCTGGAAATGCTATCTTCCACCACTCTCCCCCACACATACACAGCCAAGATGCCTCCCATTTTTTTAAGCACAGGAAACATTTTGTGAGACAAATGTAGAATAGGAAGAATTGTATCATGCTCTCAAGTCAGCTAAATGTGAAATAAATCAGAAGTTAAGGTCATTAATACCCTTGTCCTGTTTCTTCCTCTCTGCTTGTCAGTTTTCAAAGCCCAGTTTAAAAACTACAGCCTTCCATGACTTCTCCCTCTGAATTTCAGTTTCGTTAATTGTCTGAATCAATTATCTGTTTCCTTTCATTGATATGCATTTTAATGTATACATTGATATGTTTTGGAGAAAAGAAGATAAGTGTCTTCAGACGTTGGGCCTGCAATCTTAACATTAAAACGAGACTATTAGTATACAAATATCAAATCATTGTGTTATATACCTGAAACTAATATGTTATATGTCAATTATACTTCTACTTAAAAAAAAAGATCAATTGTATGTATAGTTTCAATAAACAAGGTTATTTATCCTTTTATTCAAAAATAAACTAGACTGTCGGTAGCACACTTATTTTTTGAAACAGTCTGATTCAAGTAGTACAAGAGGATTGAAGATCAAGTGATGCATTTTAAGTAGAAAGACTGGCCAGTGTGGCTCTGTGGATTGAGACTCGTCCCATGCACCAAGAGGTCCCACTGGTTTGATTCCTGGTCAGGGCTCATGCCCGGGTTACAGGCTCAATCCCCAGCAGGAGGTGTGCAGGAGGCAGCCAATCCATGTTTCTCTCTCATCTATGTTTCTCTCTCTCTCTCTCTCTCTCTCTCTCTCTCTCTCTCTCTCTCTCTCTCTCAAAATCAATAAAAATTTATTAAAAAAAAAAAAAAAAAGACTACAGCTGAAATGGTCCACAAGTGTCAGCCATGTCCTGTCTTCTTGCAGCCAACCTTATAAGGTATCTCTTTGCACATGAGGGAATTGCATTTCTGACAGCTCCTGTCCTGGTACTAAAAACAGTCTCAGGTTGGCCACTTGTTTTTTCAAATGTTGAATTATCAAGAGTTTGGCCACTGCTCATGTGTATATACCACTGCTTAGCTTTCGTTTTCCAAGGAAACCCGGAACCGCACAGTGTGGAAGACACTTCTCAGAAAGGCAGAGATAAACCCAGCGTATGTCGTAAAACAAGCTTCCAGGCTGCCAACCTGGCCTTGACTAAATGTTCCCACATACCTGTGGGCTTATGGCTTAGCATCATCTGGTTCCATGATCTCCAGACAATTGGAATGAAGTAGGGAAAAGCATGTCAGGCAAAATCATATGATGTATTTGTTTCATATGGACACAGTTATAATGTTATAAGTGCACATTCCACTCCAAATGGGCTCTTCAAAACAGCCTGGACCATCACCTTCCCCTTCACTGTGAAGGGAAGCACATCATTTTTGCTAAGCCAGCTCCTTTTCTCTCTCTCTCTCTTTCTCTCTCTCTCACCTTCTCTCTCCACCCTCCCTCCCTCTGAAGCAAAAGTGCACATGTAACACTTTCACAAATGTTAAAAACAGAACTCTGTGTTCTGTGAATTTTTTGACATTGCTTCATACCACCAGGCATTCATTCCTTCTCTGCAAACCTGATGAAATTGTGATTCATAAGCCTTGATTAGAAATATTGTGTGATACACTTTTGCAGGGGCAATCAGCCTATCATATGACCCAAATAAATGAGTTTAAAAAATAATAAAATAGCTGCACTCTTAACTAAATATAATGTGTCAGAGACTCACGCAAGATTTTAGTCATATTTGACACAATAAAAATTAAGTCAGCATAAATGCATTGAGCTTGGGAAGTGTTCCTAGAAGTGAACAAGAAGAATGAGGGTGACAGTCTGTCAGGAATGTTTTGGATAAGAGGTGAGACTCTCACCTACCTACCTTCAAATTCCAGGAAGCCAAGATTCTAGCAGAGAGGGTCAAATGAATGCAAAGAAAAAGCATGAGAGCTGAAATAAAATAATTTAATTTTAAAGAGTCAGGGCAGGATAAAATGGCATTTTGGGGGATCAAAAGGAAAGAAGAGGAATGTTGGCCAGAGTCTGTGGCCCAAATGAAGCAGAGAATTACATCCTGAGAAGCAAAACAAAACTTAGAGGTTGTCCAATTCAATCTCTTCATTGTGCAGATAAGAAAACCGAGTAAGAAAAACACAATGATCTACCTAAAGCCATCTGGTTATAAACAAGAACAGAGACAGAACCCAAAGAACACCACACTCAGTTCAGTTCTCTCTCTACCATATGAAGGACGATCTCCACACAATGAAATTTTCCAAAAAACTGGGACAGATGGCACCATTATAGAAATCTAATGGTTAATGGGTTTCATTTATGAAAGCTGCTTCTTTCTCTATATTTACTTGGTAATGTCCTAAAATAGATAAATTAACCTATTCACCAACTTAATTTCATATTTCCAAGACATGCATTTCAATTATTATTTACAGATCATTTTTTTAAATAATGCAAATTTTCACCTCACATACACATCGGGCTTAAACACCATTTTCTGTCATCCACTGCAAAGTGAGACAGAAAAACACATTCTTTCCACTTTGTTAAGATGATGCTACCAATGTAAAGGATCAAAATTCTGGCTTCTTTCTAACAATATTCAAATCTAAAACTGATTTTCACCTCAGTTTCCCCCTTGATTATTCATTATTTGGCACAAAAGAAACAGGCAATGTTTCTTTTCTCCCAAGAACATCTTTGAGCAGAGAACACAGTGTATCATACAAAATATCACATTGACTACAATTTGTAAACCATGTGATCCTGACATTTGCTGCTGTCCCTCCTTCTCTTTGCTAGTGCCATATCCAAAATTTATAATCTACTGGAGAATATTAGTCCACAAATTTGCTCCAGGGACACTGGTGGCAAGAAACCTCCTTAGGGATACATAATTTCTAGAGTTCTCACAAAATCAAACTTCTCATCTTAGGAAAGCTTGTCAGCACTCAGGCTGCAAGCATTCAGGCAACTGTAAAATAAAACACAAGGTTGGTCATAAGGCAGCAGGAAAGAGATGATAAGAACGTAAGAATCACTAAAATAAGTCAGACCCATGATCCATTTGCCTAAGCATGACTCTCACTACAGCGCAAATTAGAACAAGAAGAACTGTAAATTAGGAGAACAGTAAACTTAGCACCGTCTGGAAACTTGCCCTTTTCATGTCTCCTGATGGCCTGATGCCCCATCCCTGATCTGTCCCCCTATATCCCTGGCCACTTGCAAAAATTTTTTCTTTTTTTTTTTTGTACTCACAGCTCCCTTTCCCCCACTGAGCATAGTATCTTCCTGTTAGGAGAAAAGCATTTACTTATAAGCATTTGTCTGAAATTGCAAGTGACTTGTAGCCAAACTTAATGTGCTCTCCTCCCAAGGGTACTTTGCATCTCCAAAGAGGAACTTGTTGATCCATAGGAATGAATGTCTAATGCTGGGATTTGGGCTGAGATGTCTGGGGGCTCAAAGGTCTTCTCAGCACTTTGGAAATTACACTAGATAAGTTTCCTCTATAAATTGATACATTCAGCTCTAGGGTGGAACTAGAATAATGGAAACCACATGAACTTAGATTCAGGACATTGGGGTGCTGGTGCTGGTTCCCCAAAGTGAGAGTCAAGCAAATAGCTTGAACTCTCCTTCTCCGTTTATTCAATCATGAAATAAGTTTCAGAATACCCACCTCAAAGTCCTTTCATGGGGATCAAAGGACAAACATCAATCACCTTAATTATCAATTTTATTATTTTTCTCATTGATATCAGTCATTAGAGAAATACATCCTAGTGACTTAGCTTTTTAAAAGATTCTTAAAGTAGGGGTTGGCAAACTTTGTAAAAAAAAAAAAAGCCAGATAGTAAATAATTTTGGCTTTGCAGACCATACAATCTCATCAACTATGAAACTCTGCTGTCATAAAGAGAAGGCAGCCGTAAATATGTGAACAAATGGAATTGGCTGGATTTGGCTCACAGGTTGTAGTTTGCCAATCCCTCTTCTAAAGACATAGTACCAAAATAGGGATATATGTTCTTTACAAATATGAAGGATCCAAAGAGCCTATTTTGAAACTAACCATTCATTCTTCCACCTCTTAGAACAAACAACATACTTGACAGTACCCATTTCCTTGACTTTCATCGTAGCTACTACATAAACTAATTATCTAACAAGCAGCTTATAAAGCAAACAGTGGAAATGATGTGGTCCCACACATTTGTGGGCAGATCCAGTTGATGCCAAACTGCCATCCAACTCTCCTCATGTTCTCTCTCAAGTTGAGTGATAGGGGATGAGGCCTCTGAGGGGGCAAAGAGGAGATGGTGGCATAGGGTTTCTGGTGCAAAGACTTCCAGACTGTGGCCCTCCTCCATCCCCATCATCACATCCTGTATCCCAGCCCTGCCAAATATACCATTGCTAAGGTGTTCATGACTATCCGTCTGGCTACTCATTGCCCTTACCCTTACTCCTTGTTCTGGACCTGCCTTTGCAGAACTGATGTTATTGTCTTCATGCTAACCACCAGGAACTTTTAAAGAACAGAATAAAGTATAACCCAAGTTATTTTTAGGTCCTTGGAATAGGTTGTGCTAAATCAGTGCATCTAACTCAGCCACCCCAAAACAACTGCATGTTAATGGCCAAGGTGCCTCCCACCTTCTGGCCTCCACCTTGTCCTTCTCGATCCTTCCTCAATTGGTTCCTGGCATAACCTGTCACCATGCTCACTTAGAAAAACGCACAAACAAAAATGAAATTTAAAAATCGCTCCATCTCTATAAGTGTTGCAGTCTTTAAGAGTGTACATGCAGTATTACCTTGTATGCATGTCCCTTGGATTCAGATGGTATGGTGCTTTTCTTTCACTCACTTTAACTATCTGTCTAAGAATCTGATGGCCCTGGATAAGTGTTGAGATGGAAGGCAATCCAGACAGACTGAGGCAAGAAAATATAAAGCTGAGATCCTTGTGCTGTAACTTCTCTCCCCCAGGCAATCAGGCTTGTGACTCTTCTACCTCCTTACCTAATCTTTCTTGAAGTTGCATTGATGCTAAGTCCTACATCTTTCCAGAGCCCACCCCTTCTCTCCAAATCTACTGTTGCTACACAGGCTTATTATCTATCATCTGGAACATTATTCTTCTAAATGATCTCTCTTGCTTCCTAATTTCTCCCACTTAATGTGCCCTCCAACATTAGAATGTTTTATCTAGAACACCAATCTGTCTCTTTGATAGGTATGTGACCAGGGATGATCATCATCATAACAAGTGGGAGGACTTGTCAAAATGCATATTTCTGAGCTCTACTCTTGAAAATAGTGAACCACAATCTAGGAATGGGTCCTAGATATCTGCATTTCTTCATTTTGTAACCCCTTTCATCCCCATCCAGCAATTATCTTGTATACTGAGTGTGTTGAGAACCACTGGCTCAGAGGAAAAGATCCAACCTCTAGATATGACCTCCAACTCTTATTTCATGGCCACCCAGTGTCAAACTGGTCCACCCATTGATTTTCCTACCCTCATCGACCTTGTGGAAATGTGATAGAACTGGTTGTCATGGTAGCTGAATGTTTCTCCAGGTTTTTTTTCTGGAAACATATGCTTAGACTCTCAGGGGTGCTATTTGTTTTTGACTTTTGGAGGAAGGAGTTTCCCTCCCATAAGCCTAGGCACCAAACTACACCCCCCACCCCCGTACTCTCATACAGCTGCCAACATGTGGATGAAAGGTGGCCAATTGTGGGAGGACATGGAACCTGAGACATGAGTTGTGTCCTTCCAGCTGCACTCTTTGTTGGCATTCAGTGGGAAGGCTGATGGTAGGAGGGGTGACTTCATCAAAATATTGCATTCACTATCTCTCAAGCTCCTCTGTGGCAGGGACAGGGTCTATAGCCCTAAGAACTAGGTTAATGACTGGCTTAACAAAGATTTGCTGAAGGAAGGAAGGAAGGAAGGAAGGAAGGAAGGAAGGAAGGAAGGAAGGAAGGAAGGAAGGAAGGGAGGGAGGGAGGGAGGGAGGGAGGGAGGGAGGGAGGGAGGGAGGGAGGGAGGGAGGGAGGAAGGAAGGGAGGAAAGGAAGGAGGGAGGAAGGAAAGGAAAGGAGGAAGGAAGGAAGGAATGAAAGGAAGTAAAGAAGGAATGAAACTGGAGATCAGTTACAAGAAAAATAACCTGAAATACATATACACATGAGGCTAAATAAGATGAAACTAAACAATGAATAGGATAACAATGAGATCAAGGAAGAAATCCAAAGATACCTCAAGACAAATGAAAATGAAAACATAACAACCCAAAATCTATGGGACACAACAAAAACAGTCCTAAGAGGGAAGTTCATAACAGTACAGACCTACCTCAAAAAAATAAGACAAATCTCAAATAAACAATCTAACATCACACCTAAAGGAACTAGAAAAAGAACAGACAAAACCAAAGTGAGTAGAAGAAAGGAAATAATAAATATCAGAGTGGAAATGAACAAAATAGAGAATTTAAAAATACAAAAAATTCAATGAAACAAAGAGCTAGTTTTTTGAAAAGATAAATAAAATTGACACAATTTTAACAAGGGAGGGAAGGAGGGAGGGAGGAAAGAAGGGAGGGAGGGAGGAAGAATTACATAAAGAGCCCAGACTCAGGGAGAGACTGAGTTGAATACCTTGAAAGGCATTTTTGTTATTCACAGGCATAATTTTTTATTATTATTTATTTTAGAGAGAGCGAAACATCATGTGACAGAGAAACATCGATTGTTTGCTTCCCACACGTGTCCTGACCGGGGATCGAACCCACAACCTGGGTATATGCCCTGACTGGGAATTGAACCCAGCACCTCTTGGTGTGCAGAACGACATTCCAACCAACTGAGTCACACCAGCCAGGGCCACAGACATGATTTTTGACAGAGTAATTCAACACATCTGCCTGTTGGTTTGTTCTTTGGAAATAAGATTCTGGAAAAGATTGAGTATAAGAAATAGTATGAATTATGCTGCCTTTCTGTGATTATTCCCTCTGTGATTTCACTATTAACCAAAGCCAATAAATAGTACCATTCTAATTTATTCATTATTCCTACTGTTGAAATTTTGACAGGGCCCCAACACAACAGCTTCCCTCTATCATCATTTTGGACAAGAGGAACATTCTTTAGAAGCACATGGGTGTGTGGGTGTGGGCCTGTGGTGCGTGGATCATGGAGGCCTGGAAAAAGTAGTACTTTGAAACTCAAAAAGCAAACTGCACCTATTTCAGCAAATTGGAAATTGATGGTGTGTAACTCTGAAGGCCTAGCAGTAGCTATTATTTCCATCCAGGCTATTATTAACTGGTAATATTTTCTCTAGTAAACATTCAATTACTATAGCAACAGGAGTCATGTCATATGGACACAAGGGCTCCCTGGCTCTGCCAGAAAAATGAATGGCGTTTTAAATGAATTTTAGAAAATACAAACAGACTTGCCAAAAAATATCTTTTAAATACTAAACTCAATTTTTACTTGAGACAAAGGAAGGAAGAGCACTCTCATAAAGTGGAAACTTTACAAACCCCATTTTTGTTATTCTGAATCTAGTGCCTTCTCAGCAAATAGAGAAGAGTCTCTCCTCCTACCTGAGCCAAACCCTTCTGGTGCTCCAGCTGCCATCGTACGCCCCTCCTCATGTGCTTATTTACAACGTCAGATAGGGCTTCTAAACCCTCTAACTTAAATCTCTTCCCCCACTGTTTCTTCCCATTCATTTTTTTTTTTTAATAACCACTTGTACTGACATTCAGCATGCATGCCAAACATAATCATAAGAATACAGCTCAAGGACTTCCGGTCAAGATGGCGGCGCAGGTAAACGCAGTATCACCTCCTCCCACAACCACATCAAAATTACAACTAAACTACAACACAACTATCATTCAGAACCACTTGAATCGAGCTGAATGAAGTCCTACAACTACGAAATTAAAGAAGCAGCCACACTGAGACTGGTAGGAGGGGCGGAGGCGGAGGGGTTGGTCCCACACCCACGTGTGGTGGATAAAAATCAGGAGGGACACCTTGGCTGGGAAGGTCCTCCCTGAGGAGTGAGGGTCCCCGTCCCACACCAGGCACCCAGCTCAGGGTTCCAGTGCCAGGAAGAGAAGTCCCCATAATTTCTGGCTGGAAAAACCAGCGGGAACTGAGGCTGAGGGAGGCTGCGGCTGCGGGAGCCCCAGGCAGCTCCTCTTAAAGGGCCCGAGCACAGACTTACTCAGACTTGCTCCCTCTGAGCTTGGAGGGGAGGCAGCTTGAGGGGCGCCAGAGACATACAGGGAAGAACTGAGCTGTTTGACCTTGGGACGAGGGCTGGAGGGGCAGCTTTCTCCTGGACAGAGGTGCTGGCAGAGGCTGATGTTCCTTTGGTGAGCCCTTCCCCCACAGGGCAGGCAGATTGCTGCCATATCTGGGACTCCAGCAACCTGGCTCACACTGTTTGCCTGCCCTGGTGATTCCCTGAGGCCCCACCCCACCCAACTTTCGGGCCCACCCAAGCTGTTACCACAGGCTTTACCATAGGATTCGCCTGGCTTGCATCCTGCTTCAGAGTTTCCTAAAATCTCTCAAACAAGCAGCATCTGGTCTCAGCGAGCCCCATACCTCTCATTAAGTGGCGCCAGGCCTGGTAATACAAGCAATCAGCCTTGGTTCACAACTTGGCTTTTCCGGGACACCTCCAAGCCCAGCACAAGAAGCAGCCATCTGCAGATCACTTTGTAGCTTATGCTGAGTGGCCCTGGATAGAACACAGGCAGTGGCTGACCATGTCCCAGAGCCAGCACACCCAGTGGACAGCCTCAGACCACATCGAAACACCACCACCCAACCACCTCCACAAGTGACACACTCAATGAGTGGACTCAGTGGGTACCAGAGCCCTGATGAAGTAAGTCTTGCTCTGTGTGGTGGGCCCCTACACAGCTGATCCTCCAAGGTAGTCAGAGGCCAGTGGCTAGTGGGCACAGCCAGTCCTTGCAGATGATCAGCTTGAGTAAATCCCTCCCACTGACTTGCCAACAGCAATCAAGACTCAATTACAACAGAAGGGTGTACAGTCCACACTAGGGGTGCACCTCAAGGGCCCAGCTGGGGTGATCAGGGAGACTGTGCCACTGGATCCTACAGGACATCTACAACAATAGGCCACCCTACGAAGCCTAGGAGACATAGCAACTCTACCTCATACATAGAAACAATCACAGGAAGCAGCCAAAATGAAGAGACAAAGAACATGTCCCAAATGAAAGAAAAGAACAAAACTCCAGGAAAAGAACTAAACAAAATGGTGATAAGCAATCAATCAGATGCAGAGTTCAAAACATAGGTTATAAGGTTGCTCAAGGAACTTGGTGAGACATTCAAGGAACTTAGTGAGACCTTCAAGGAACTTAAGAAGACCTCCAAGGAACTTAGTGAGAACATCAACAACATAAAAAAGGACCAGTTGGAAATGAAGGATGCACTAACTGAAATAAAGAATTTACAGGGACTCAATAGTAGAGTATGTAAAGCCAAGAAGCAAACCATTGATTTGGAATATAAGGAAGCAGAAAACACCCAATCAGAACAGCAAAAAGAAAAAAGAATCCAAAAAAATGAGGATAGTGTAAGGAGCCTCTGGGACAACTTCAAGTGTGCCAACATTTGCATCATAGGGGTGCCAGAAGGAGAAGAGAGAGAGCAAGAAATTGAAAACCTATTTGAAACAATAATGACAGAAAACTTCCCTAACTTGATAAAGGAAACAGACATACAAGTCCAGGAAGCAGAGAGTCCCAAACAAGATGAACCCAAAGAGGTCCACACCAAGACACATCATCATCAAAATGCCAAACGTTAAAGACAAAGAGAGAATCTTAAAAGCAGCAAGAGAAAAGCAGTCCATTACCTACAAAGAGCTCCCATAAGATTGTCAGCTGATTTCTCAAAAGAAACTTTGCAGGCCAGAAAAAAGTGGCGAGAGATATTCAAGGTGATGAAAAGCAACGGCCTACAGCCAAGATTACTCTATCCTGCAAAGCTATCATTTAGAATTGATGGACATATCAAGAATTTCCCAGACAAGAAAAAGCTAAAGGAGTTCATCACCACCAAACTAGTATTATATGAAATGTTGAAGGGTCTTCTTGAAGGAGAAGAAGAACAAAAATATGAGCAATAAAATGGCAATTAATACGTATCTATCAACAATTGAATCTATAAACAAAATAAGCAAGCAGAACAGAAACCGACTCATAGATACAGAGAACTTTTTGTTGCTTGCCAGATGGGTGGGGGCTGGGGGGATGGGTGAAAAAGATGAAGGAATTAAGAAGTACAAATTGGTTGTTAGACCAATGATGAACCTCCAAGGAAAGGGGGGAGGGAGGGCAGGATGAGATAAACCAAAGAACTTCTATGCATATATGCATAACCAATGGACACTGACAATAGTGTGGGGAAGGCAGGAGGGGGGCGGGATTGGGGAGGAGGGGGTCGATGGGGAGAAAAGGGAGAAACATCTGTAATACATTCAACAATAAAGATTAATTAAAATAAATAAATAAAATAAATTGTATTTGGAAAAAAATGTTTTAAACGAATACAGCTCAATAAACTATTTCAAAATGAACACACCTAAGTAGCTGCTACAAAGTCAAGAAATAGAGTATAACAGTACCTAGAAAGTCTCCCTATGCCTTCATTCAGATACTACTCCTCTCACCCCGAAGGAAACCACTATAAATTAATTTCCCTTGTGTTTGAAATATATAAAAATTGACTTTGATAATATGTACTCTTAATGTCTAGCTCAGCCACTCAAAAATGTAATCAATAGAGTCATTCGTGTTGTTGTATGTAATAAAATTATGCTCCTTTGATAGTTGTATTCGTTTCCTAAGGCTACTACAACCAAAAACTGGATGGCTTAACAGACATGTATTGCCTCACAATTTTAGAGGCTAGAAGTCCAAGATCGAGGTGTCAACAGGGTCAGTTCCTGGTAGGGGGAGAGCTACTGCATGCCTCTCTCCTAGCTTCTAATGGTTTGTTGGCAATCTTTGGTCTTATATCGTTGTATTCTCTGCCTTCATATTCACATGCCATTCTCACTGTGTGTCTCTTTACAAGGCATGTTTTTATAAGGACACCAGTCATACTGGGTTAGGGGCCCAATCTACTCCAGTATGACTTCATCTTAACTAATTACACCTGCAATGACCATATTTCCAAATAAGGTCACACATTCTGAGGTTCTGGGGGTTAGGACTCCAACATATGAATTTGGAGGGAAACAGAATTAAAATCATAACACGTACTAAAAAGTATTCCATTGTATAAATATACCACAATTTATTCATTCTGTTTTGATCGATATTTGATAATTCCCAAATTGGGCTCTGCTATGATAGGACCAGGCTTGATCCTTGACAAAATAATAAAGAGCATGAAGTTTGTCTCTGATGTTGCTTATTTCTCTGTTCTAGACTTTCCACTGCATATTGGAATGCCTTTCTTCTCTGACAGTTTCTATCCTTGCTCAAGCTGTTTAACAACTAGTAACAATAAGATATTTGCTAATTTGGTCTTCGGAAGTTACTCTTCTGCCCAAGTTTCCCTGTAGAAGGGGATTCCAGAAGACCAGAAAGCATTTAAACTTAAATAAGTCTCTAGACTCTAACTCCAGGATGTGGGAAATATTTGGAAGAAGCTTAACATGAGTTTCTCCCAAATCACACAGGAAAACCCACGGAGGTTTTTATTACACAAGTATGACCCAGATATAGCATGTAATAGAAGCATCAGCCGTTCCCACAATAGTGCTGCACCAAAACACAACCACCTCAAATACCAGTAGCTTACAACAACAACAATTTATCCTCACAGGTCTGAGTATCAGCTACAACTTGGCTAAACCAGGCTGGACTCCTGATCCAAGCCGCAGGACGGGTTCAAGTGGTCTCTACATGTGTTTGTGCTGGGGCCCAAATTTCAAGGGCAAGAAAGGCAAGTTTAGTGTGTAGACACATTTCAAACCTCTGCTCACCTCACACATTTCAACACCTGACTGACTAAAGTAAGTCACCAAGTAGGGAGATATATTCCTCCACTGGAAATGAAGGGAGTGAAAGAAGGTTTGCTGGACAATAAGGTAATCTACCACAGAAAGGGTGAGAAGAACGTTCTGTAGTTAGATGACATGAGGTAGAGAGGGGAAAAAGCTCAAATTATTTGTCTCTGACCTTATGATTTTCTCAGATCAGCTGAGGATTTCTAGGCTGGACAGCTTTCCGCGCTAACGGACTGACAAGATACAATGATGGTTGTATTCGTTTGCAAGGGCTGCCATAACAAATACCACAGACTGGGTGGCTTAATCAACAGAAATTTATTGTCTCACAATTTTGGAGGCTAGAAGTCCAATAGCAAGGTGTTGACAGGGTTGCTTTCTTCTGAGGTCTCTCTCCTTGGCTTTCCTTCTTTCTCAGTCTTCACATGGTCTTCTCTCTGTGTGTGCCTGTGTCCAAATTTCCTCTTCTTATAAGGACACCAGTCATATTGAATTAGGGCCCACTCTAATGACCTCATTTAAACTTAATTACCTCTTTAAAGACCTTATTTCTAAATACGGTTACATTCTGAAGTACTACGGTTTAGGATTTGTGGGGGTCAGCCTATGCTTTGGAATCAATCAGAGATGGGTTTGAATTCTGAATTTACCACTTATAAACTGGATGACCAACTTTCCAAATTCTCTAAGCCCCATTTTTCTGGTGTCTGAAATTGGAGATCATAATATCTCCTCAGCAGATTGCCTCCCAATTGCTTGTAGAAATACATGAGATCATACAAAATACTATCACAGTATCTGACACAGTGTTTTAAAATTCACAAATAATTACTATTGCTGTTATTATTGTATTGTTAAAATATTTTAACAAGGCACATTCTAAGTCAAGTACTTTATACAACATATAGTTGGTTTATAAAGTAATGTAATATAAAAATCACTTAGCAGTATCAGTGAAAATAACATGTCTTAATGTGTAGGCCAGCAGCAACCCTTAAATAATTTTATGTGTTTTAATAACAACTTGTCCTTTTCCACAAAGAAAACACTTCCTTAATCTTTCCCTGAAAAGGTCTTCCGACCTAGCTGTGCCCAATATTATGTTGCTTTTGCAGCTGAAGAAACTGGGACACATGGAAGCTTAGTGATTTGATTGTCCGTATGGAGTTAGTGGAAGATAAGCTACTACTAGAACCCAGTGTTTTCATGCCAGCTTGGCTCACAGATCCACACTGAACTGCCTTTACTCCTTTCTTTGCTTTGATGATCATATACAGTTTGATTGGAAAGTTACACTGTAATTTCACGGGGATTACATGCCCTTGAAGATAATTTTGAAAGTAAATGTTTTGAAACCAGAGATAATCATTGTTCTAAGGACTATAACCCTTTTTCTTATGCCATAGTCTCCACCAAGAATTTAACTGAGCTAAAGTTACACTTCAGAGCCTCAGTAGCTGGCTCTAGGCTCTGATCAGCATTTCTGGAACTCCAATTCCATCAGGCTATCTGGAGATGAATTACTGTTTTCTGGCCTCTGGACAAACCTCTACCCTTACCACTTAAGCATATATACAAAGAAAGCTCCCACCGTGGGCGCAACATGAGTACTCTCAAACATAACACGCTGAGTCAGAAGAGAGGTTTTGCATGATAAGGCATTCAAAGTGGAACGTACTGTCCAGTAGCTCTGAAATATTCTCCTGGTACTACACATTCCAAAGGTCCTCCTCTCTAGTTAGACACTTCCTACTTGTTTGGCTACATTGTCTCCAAGAACATCTCCAGATTAAAAATTCTCTACTCTCGGTCAGTAGCTCTGAGCTACCTCTACTTACTAACTCTAGAGGGCAGCTCATAATTGTGGTCTCCCTCAATTCTCTACTGACAAAGAAAGCAATAAACTACAGTATTAAACGGGTCGTAGTGACTCTTGTTCTAGGTCATCTATATTTCCTACATTTTCAAATCTGCCTAGAATTTTCAGAAAGAGTGATAATGTTTATATTGTGCCCACTTATGGACCTATAGATTGAATAAGCAATTTTTCACCCACCAGACTATCCTACTTGCCCATAAATCCCAGAGTAAATAACACAAGAGAAGCATCTTGATGGCCCCATGTGCCTTTGGCATTTGACAATAAATTATATTTACCAGCTACCATTTTTTTCCAGAGTAACAGGACAAAATGTGACATTCTTTTTAGATGTTTGCAGTTGAAATTTCTTCCATCTCTGTCATTTACTTCTCAGAACCCCGTCTCAGTCTTCTGTGATCGTGCGGCAAAACTCATCTGGAACACTTAATGTTTATATTGACTTGCCTTTTTATTCCATTTTCACTTTCTGGTGTAAAAGCAAACTCTTCTGGGTGCAATAATGTTTTCATTCTTTTCATGGCAATGGTTTATAGAAACAGAGATGATAGCAGTTTCCTTATTCATATTTCCCAATAAACTTGTCATCAAAGTTCTCAAAGAGCTCTCATTAATCACTTTAGTCATTTCTTCCATGCAAATGAGGAGACCTTGCAATGACTTGAGTTGTGCTTGCCATGGATTCAATGGCAAAATCTAAAATAATATTGAATTATTTTTCAAAGAATTGAGGATGTGCCTCTATAATTCCTGGGTATTGATAACACTAGGGGATCAGACTTTCCTAAAGAAGGGAGGAATAAGAGAAGGCATCTCCTGTTTGAAGCAGGGGAAAAAAAGAAAAAAAAATGCCTTGTTTTATTCCTTAACAGACAGGAAAAAATATAATTTAGGTTTAACAATTTGCATTGCGCTCATTTGAATCTGGTGAACAGTGTCTTGAATATGGAACGATTGAAGTCCAGAGATAACAAGCAGTATAAAGAATCAATATTAAAAGTTAAATCCTAGCATGTGGGTGGATGTGTGTCTGGGTGTGTTTTCTTCAAATGGGCAAACCAGCTTGTACTTTCTTTCCTCTGAAATCTGCTTTGGCATGGTTTGCCCTTACAGAACTCCGGATAAGCTACTTAGGTGGGATTTCTGGATTGGTTGCTAGAAATGTGATCCCAATCTGCCCCCTGATTTCCTGTGTAACCTGGAGACCTTAATCTCTGTACCCTGTTTCCTCATCAGTAATTTTATTCAAATGGTGGGGGGTGAGGGTGCCATACAAAGGTCAAGAGGGTAAAGGCAGAGATACAAGGGATAACTCTTTTTTAAGAGTAGTATGTAGATTGCCTGAATATCTCATTAAGTCTGAATGGGCCACACATTTTTGCTGGGAGGATTCATTCTTAAAAGCAAGAAAGAGAAAAGGTTTTGTATGTAAATCTATTTCAATATCCCAAATTTTTCTTAAACTTAGGCTCTGAATACTACACCAATTGAAGAGGGAGTGGATTACATTTCTACATATCTATGACCCTCTCTCCCCAATTAAGACCACTAAACCATTAGTTTGTAAGCAGAGGAGCAAAAGTGAGAATGTTATTTAAATCAGGTTAGCTTTCTTGATGTGACTATGAAACAGTGGTTTTCAACCCTGACTGAGCATCAGAGTGCTTTCTAGATCTTTTGAAATATATAAATGTTTGAACTTCCTACTTAAACTACTGAATCGGAATTTCTGGGATACTCTTAAGTCTCCACAGGTAATTCTGGTAAGCAGCCAAAACTGAAAAACATTTAGTTAGGCCTGAAGTGTTCTGATTCTTCGGGAATTTATAAACAACATTCTAATCACTGACTGTTATTTTTTTCTTGCTCACTTTTAAAACATTAAGTAGACATAGTCTGATTTAAGCATCTGAATTTGTGTTAAACATTTATAATAAGTACTTTCCTACCTAACATTGTCCAAAAAAAAAAGTTATTCTGTATTTCACCCCATCAGGTGGACAGTAAATAGAACCTCAGCCCTTAAAAATATCTTCCTCTGGGTCAAGTTGGCATTACTGATATTTTGAATCAAATATTTCTTTGTTGTGAAGGGTTTTCTGTGCATGTCAGAATGTTCAACTACATCCCTGGCCTCTCTACCTACTAGACACCATTAGCACAAGTTCTCGCCTGGTTTTGACAACCTCAGATTTCTCCAATCATTGCCAAGTGTCCCCTAGCAGGCAGGATCAGCCCCAGGGGAGAACCACTGCTCTATACAAAAGGCAAAAACATACAGCAATGGAATTGCACTGAATACTTCTCCCCCATCAAGTCTGAGTCTCTCACATCACCGAGGAAGATGGTGAACTGTTCTAGCACCAATGGGAGCGAGTTCTTCTTACTACTCCCACCGTGTTGTTGTACCCATCAGCTGCCACCTCTGCACTTACCCTCCCTGCGGTCTCTGCCAGGGAGAGATCATTACTAATCACTGCTCCGTTCTACCATCTCTAAGGCAATGACACAGGCTTTTCTCCTTCCACTGGTCTCTCCTGTGACGTCATCCCCTCCGAGTCCTGTCCAACTCAGGGGATTAACTGCTAGAGACTCTAGGCTTCAGGCTTCACTGTGACCTTGGCACAGTGATTTGATAGACCCAGAAAAAGAGTAAACTCTCTTCCCTATGAGGCATACTACTGTTTGTATGTTTAATTTTTTATCGTTGTAATTTTTCATATCTTTTATCATATTCTTCTCCCAGTCATTGAAATAACAGTGAGGGCTTTCTTTGCACAATCCTGGACAGATATAGTTGGGAACAGAGTTACTGGAAGCACTGGATAGATTTTGTAAATTTATGGCAGAAGCAAATATTATGCAAGCCAAGGTGATAACTAAGCCCATCCTGGGACTCAAATTACTTCCAAGAGATAAGAAGGAAAATGGGAGAGAACCATGAAGTGATGAAATTTAAATACGAAATTGATAACATGTAAATGTAGTGATTACATCAATTTAAATTGGAAAAATCGAGGTTTCCTTAACAAGCACAAAGAGGTTGTTACAGTTAGGCTTGGGTATAGACAAGTTTTCTGTTTTTGTTTTTTTAATATGTCTTTATTTATTTTTTTAGAGAGAGAGGAAGTGAGAGATAGAAACATCAATGTGAGAGAAAAACACCAGCTGCCTCCTGCACGCCCCCTACTGGGGATCAAGCCCACAAGCCGGGCATGTGGCCTGACCAGGAATTAAATTGGGACCTCTCAGTCCATGGGATGATGCTCAATCCACTGAGCCACATGGACGGGGCTAGAGAAGTTATTTTTTTAAATCACATTTCTGCAGGTGAGAATTTGTAACTTTTTCATGACACCCCCTACACCATTTTCACTATGGACAGAAGCCTCTGAACCCCCAGATGATCTTCCCACTTCTGCTTGAGCCACTGCATTTTCATCTCCCCTTCAGTTGGATAAGCAAACTCGGTTTTACAATCATTTTATTGATTTTTTTGTCCCCAAAATTGGTAATACAATATAACATGTTTGCATTCACAAAATGCTTTCTTGTACAGTATCTAAGTAATTATCTCCATCTTACCAATAAGAATCAAAAGCATAGAAAGTAACTTGCTCAAAGTTAATAAATGACAATTTTCAGACTAACATGTAGAGCTGCTTATTCTTAGTAGAGTATACGCTACAATGTAGCCTGGTAGCTTAACATTCCAAAGTGTCCGTTGGTTGACAGGAAATAGTTTTGTGTGTCTTAGATTATAAAATAGCTGAAGAAGCCTGGCTGGTTTGGCTCAGTGGTTAGAGTGTCGGCCCATATACCAGTAAGTCTCGAATTCGATTCCAATCAAGGTCACATACCTCTGTTGTGGTTCATCCCCAGCCCTGGTCAGGGTCGTGCAGGAGGAAACCAGTCAATGTGTCCCTCTCACCTCGATGTTTCTCTCTCTCTTCCTCTCTCTCCCTCCTTCCCACTCTATCTGAAGATAAATGGAAAAATATCCTCGGGTGAGAATTAAAAAAAAAAAAATAGCTGAAGCAGGGGACCACCTCCTAATGTTTGTTCATCACACTGTTTGGTACATAACAGAACACTATTGCAAGGGACAGAGACAGCAGTTAGATCTCTGATGTTATGAAAGTATTGTGGTTGGCTTCTCAACAATCCATTTTATTTTTATGTAGACACCAGATTCCTGGTTTGACCTCCTTTTCATTCTGTATTGTTTTATCTACCGTCCGTCTCAGGAGTAAGTCTCATCATGTACACAAAGTCTGTGTCCTGGAATGGGAACTGGTTTGCCTTAGAATCCAAGTACTGACTGTTCAAGCTTCTCTCACCTGTTCCTCTAAAGGTCAGTACATAGTGGAATTGCTGCTGCTCAGGCTCGGATGTAAACAGTGTGTTCAAGTTTATATTCCATTCTAATGAATATGGTGAATGCATAGCATTCCTCTTCCTGGCCCCACCCTGCCCAAGAACCTATAAAAAGGGAGGGGACAGGTTGGGTTTTTCCTTTTTTAAATCAGGTTTCCTGGAGTTCTCTATTGTTTCGACTGGGAATAGTCTATTAATTAGCAATTAATATTCTGAAATTATCGCCTTTTCACAGATATTTCCAAATCCTTTCTGATAAATAGAAATCATTTTCCAAATGTGTTCAGAGGAAGAAGGAACATCCCTACCTATGAGTCCCTTAGGACAGGAAAATTTGGTAATCATCTCTCCTGATCCTGATACAAAAATTTTCACCCAATATAAACAGCAACTGCTTAATATTAGCTATGACTAGGAAAATTGTGGAACAAAATACTGTTAGTGTTGCATTTTATTAACTAGATTTTTATTCATTTTCCTTTGTTGTTGCCTATTTGTGGAAACTTAAGTGTAGATGAATTAGACTAGATACAACTACTAGAAAAACAAATTCTCTACAACAGATTATCAGTGTAAGGAAGAGAGAAAAGAGAGAGGAGGGACAGAGAGGTGAAAGAGAGAAAGCCTGTACTCATCACCCATCTCAGTACAGAAGCAAAACTACTGCAGCTACAGATCTGCCTTCCCTTACGCTCTGGAGGCTTGGCAAAAAGACCTAAATCTGGAGTTGTTCTCCAATAAATAGGTAAATACAGTATGAATTGTCGGTTCTATAAAAACCCTTTGAGATTTTACATGACTGTATCTATTACTGTGTAAGCAACCTCACCTTGTTCCATGACCACCCATAGAGGCTTCTTCCTTTGCCTTTCCCGTATCCAAAAGTCTATCTGACATCTCTACTCGATTCTTTCAGAAGAATCTGAACCTCATATGTCCAAACTGAAGCATTTCTTCAGTAAGCTAAGCAAAATGGAAAAAGCAACTGAAATTCCTAAATATGACATATTTTATGCCTAACGAAAAAATGTTTAACAAGTGAATACAAAAATAGAATACACCACTAAAAAAAAAAATTAAATTAACTACATGGGAATGGGAACATTAATACCTTCATTAACATTATTTCAGTGATGGCTTGCTTCTTTGATTTTCCTGAAGGCACAAGGACTTATTAAGTGAAGAAAATTAATAACATCAAGTACCCCTATTATAATCAAAATCTTTTCCTACTTTACCATTTTCCCCTAAAAGTCCCATTTGTCTTCTTTCCTTCTTTCTATTCTTATTTGTTTACCTTTTATCCTTCATTTTAATTACTTTATAATTTAGCACTTTTAAGGCTCGATTGATTTAATAGATATGACCAGCTATCTAAACAACCTTATTATCAAAAACAAATATGGATTACTAACCATTTAAAAATCAAACTAAGCAATATATCAGAAAATAAACATTTTCTGTTGGGCTTATTTTGCCACCTGGTTTATGGTTACTATTTCTAATCTAACAGTTCATAATGATAATCTTTACTTTAAACAATTCCCAATAATGCTGTCAGTGGCTTTTATATTTTACACTCTACCTAGCCATAATACATGACATTATAATTTAGCATTATTAATGGTTAAATCCCAAGCTAGAGACCTCAATTAGAATGAGACCTCTGATTTTTGAATCAACCCTTTTCATACATTCTATTTTTAGAACAAGTTATGTAGTCTGCAGTGTGTCCAATAGGGTGAATGTGATGAAATGTATAAAACCTTTCAAGTAAGAATGAGACCCATTAGTCAAATTTTGCTTTTAATCTGTAAAGGCATTACATCATGAGTCATTTAGAGGAAAGGGTAGAGTTTCCTCCTGAATTCATTACAGCATGAAAAGTAACATTTAGAAGGTAGAGTGTACAAAATGAAATTGTACCTCTCAGGTAGTATTTTTCCCATGAGAAAGTCCACCTTCTATTTAAAAAGTGACCAACAGTATTCTTTCTCTATTTCATCATGTATAAGTTACTGGAAACGTATGAGCTCATTAGTAAAATCTCTAGGACTCCTCATGCAGAAAAGGAGGCAGTGCAAATCAAGGTCATATAAAAATATAGCAAAGAGAGATCATTTTATTTAAGGAAATGGTATATGTCAATTTTTAAACTTAAGTCTAGAAATTTTTCTAACAGTGTAAATATCCAGTCAACACATAATTCTTGAAGTTCACTTGTTAACTAAAATTGTTAGCTTGTTTCACATTCTTCTCTTATGATTTACCAGCTTAATAAAGAGGAACAGCTAAAATGTATATATTTGATTAAACATCAAAACACCTGAAAATTAAAATTTTAGGTATTTTAAAATGTGTAAATATGTGGAGTTATTATTGTTATTATATTGTTATTTTCAATATTCTTTGCATAAGTGTCAAAACTACCTGAAGTATGGGCTTCGAAGAGCTATAAGGTTCTTTCATAAGGTCAACATTTCTATACCTTCATCGTCTCCAAATTAAAGAGAAAATAAGCAATATGTAAAAGGCTGAAAAAGAGGGCAGGTGGGAGAGGCACAGAGAGTCTAACTCTCTGCCTGCAAAAAAATAAATAAATAGATTATTTGTATGGCTTGAGTTTAACCAAACTGATAAGATCCATGATGCTGGGTCTTACATTCAGCTGTAGATAGATAAAGCTTTTGTCAAATAAATTTTTTAATTAAGTGGTTATCCAAGTAATTTGTTATGATTATTAAGAATAAACTTGGTAATCAACTAGTTAAATCGATTACACGTGGTCAAGTTAGCTCAGACCCTAACCCTTTATTTCCTCAATATCAGTGTTCTACCTTGTTGTTCTTCCATGAATTACCCAAATAATTTCCTCAAAGCTCTACATCTTTGCTGTTCTGGAAATACCCTGAGTGTGCTGTCAACACAACCCTAACACTCAGAATGTGTTCTAAAGTACTTTGGCAACATCCAACCTTTTGCCTGGGAGGCCTGGAACTAATTCTCAGACCAATATTTAGTATCACACTTAAAACACACTCAATATTAAATCAAAGAGACATAAAAGTTTATTCAATAAACATGTTGGGGCATCTTGTAATAAGAGTTGAAGCCATAAAGATAAACATTACCAACAATGAGATCCTGTGGTCCAACAGGCCCATTCTCACTCTCTCTGACTTCCACCTTAGTATATATGTGCACACATCCAGTGGCCTCAGCTGAATCCTTCAATGAGGTACTTGCATATCTTTGTATAAAGAAATTTCACAAATAAGATAAACATTAGTTCTAAAAATCTTAGAGTATTATATTAACTGATAAATTTGAGTCTAGAACAAATGATATTTCTATAGTTTTTCATATGTCAAGGCATATATATAACCTACTAAAAATTGATTTCAAGTATTATTTCTTATTAGCTTTTAATTACAGTTTAAAAAATCAATTTTAGGTAAATATGGCAATATAGTTAACCAGTGGCTTGCCTAAAAAGCTGAGAATCATTAGTGTTCAAACATCTCATTAGAAATGGAAACTTGGTAAAATCCAAAGTTCTTGAAGTGTTTAAAAAAAAAAAAAAAAAAAGCCATCCTATAAAAGAAACAGCAATGTTTCATTCCTCAATCTCTATTTTTTCTTTTTAGTCACTAGAACACACTAAAAAAAAGTTTCTGGGTTACAAATCATTTCAACAGAGGCAAAAGCTCAGAAAATCAAATATATTTAACTGGCAAGAAATGATAAACTAAACAGGAAGTTCAAACTAAAATTTTGAACTTATAACAACAGTTATTTGTATTTTATTCAAGTCAGAAAATATTAATTTGTAGCAACTAAGTAGAATGCAGATGAAGGCAGAGGAGTAAAATTCACCTCTTTCTTGGTAGATCAAAATAATAATGGAGATACAAAATGTTTGAATTTGGCTAAGACACAACACAGGCAAGAATACCTTGTATGCGACTCGTCATTTTCCTTGTTTCTTCTTCCTCTCTCCCTCAGGAATCTTGATTCTCCTAAGATGGGGAAGGAGAGGAAGTGATGTGATGAGAGGTGGGGATGAGTAGACAGAATTGCTGTGAGAGGAAAGGAAACTGCCATTCAAGCACCACCTCAGGCTGCCATTTTATGAGATTGACTTTGTCTTTTTCAAAAAATTGTAATCATGTTTATTGAGATACTCTTGGAATGAAAGTCGGGTTCAAGAAGGATCTCTGTGCTCCCCAAATCAGCTTCAGTTTGGTTCCATTCTAATACTTGAGGTGCAAAGCTAGGTCCAGACTCATACTACTGTGGTCTTCAGATGCAGGCTAGCTACACCAGAATTATTTGAGACTGAAAATACAGATTCCTAGACCTCCTGGGGTGGGGCCCAGAAATTTGCATTTTAGCAGTTGTCCAGTTGATCCTGAAACTGGCCATTTGGGAACTACTATTAGGAAACTCAGAGATACATGTCGGTCAAAATGACTCTTAAACTACCAAATCCAACTACCTTGCTCAGAAAAAACTTTCACAAATTATTTACAAAGACAACAAGCATAGAAAGTGTTCTTGTTCACTCCCTCCATAGGCACTCTCTTCTAGGAACTGGGTCTTGTTGATTTATAATTCCCCAGGGCCTAATGCCCTCGGGACAAAATAGACATACAGTAAATATATGTAATGGAATTAATGTTTTCTTCCAAGCTTGCCAGTCTTTGAGTTCATTTCTTCTTTTTTCTCTTCATTCTTCCTTCTCTCCACTTTCTTCTCACACCATTACCTGTTTAAGAATGTCTTTCAAAAGCATAACCCACTGCCATGACACCTTTTCTAGATGAATTTATGCTCCTATAAAAATGTGTAAGACCATAGCAATATCAACATCTGGAGATGAAAAGAACTAAGGGGCACTCTTTTAGTTCAGAGCCAGAAGTTGGTAGATAGAAAACTTATTGATCTGCTCATTATGGTACCCAACCCCATTCATTTTTTTATCTGGTTTTACTAAGGGATAAAATTTAGGACCCCTATGCTGAATTAAAACACTGAACTTGCTCGTACACCCGCCACCTAAATCAGGATCACCTGTCATTCTTATTCAATATAAAAATCCCTGGGTCTCACCCCAGATCTGTTGCCACAACCCTATGGGGAGACAGGAGCATGGGTATCTGCTTCCAAAGTAACTCTCAATGCACAATACCATCATCCCAGAACAGCTGACCCAGTTTCCAACTTCCTTGAGATGAGGTTTTCTCCACCTTTTTCTCAAGAAGACCTTTATTCATTCAACATTTATTCAGGGCCTGGTTCAGGCTTCTAGATTCAAAAAGAAAATTAGCCCGAGTTTAACATGTTAGGTATCTTTAACTTCCTACAGCAAAGTACATGTTTAATCAAGAAAATAATATATTCTACCCACCATGGATTTTAAAGGGTTTTTTAGGTTATTCCTTTAGAATAAATATCTAATTGCAAGAACAATTTATTAAACATTTCATTTGAATCTATCATTATGAATGTAAATAGCACCGCAGAAAAGATTATAAACTTAGCATATTAAATGAGGAGCGGTTTCTCTGAATCAATAATGATACAGATCCAATTTGGAAGCATAATTTCCATTATACCTAAGAGCATGACTGACTTCATGGGTGTTACACCTGTGTGGTCGCACGGAGTCCCACTCTCAGAAGAGATGCCACATTTGGTTTAATGCTCTGCTGTTGCCTACTTGAATTTTTTAATAATCTAATCTTCAAACTTCAGTTTTGTAAATTTAGCCCAATGGAACAATGAAGCATGTGTGTGAACAGAGAATATGCAATTCACTGGGAGGCAGCCAGTGCATGCTACAGGTGTAGATCTATTCGTGGCTGGAAGTGGGCATCACGGAGCATTTGGCCTAGCTGATCATTATGCACACCTCAGGTAGTCCTGGGCACCTCAGGGCCTCCGGGAGCAGCTGTGGTAACCCCAGAACCCAGATTGGCATTGACAATGGCAGCGGCAGCAGCCTGGAGGACAGGAAGACCTTCCATGGAAAAGAGCCTCAGTGGGAGACCAGCTGGCCTGACCTTTCCTGGAGCATTTGTACAAGTATTAACTCTGATCTAAGCACAGGGACAGGAACTTCCAGTACACAAGCAATAAACTTTGCCAGCAAATTATTATGAAATAAAGAGTACACATGGACATTACAATAAGACATATCAGGGAGCTATTAGAATTTTTCAGAGTTTAGAACCTCTGGTTATGAAAACTGCTGCTACACTGCAAAGTGAATATCCACGGGCCTGGGAATAGAAATTAAATGCAAAGATCACCACAGATGACAGAAAAGAAGTATTATTCCTTTCTGGCACAAAAATACTACATTTTGCATTTGTAAATTTATACTGTTACATGTTTATCACTATTACCACTATTACATTTTATTAGTAATAAAATATTTTTATAGAAAAAAAGAGGTTTATGTTTTGCTCCTTGCCACTGCACTTTTTAAATCTGCTTTTTGAACAAAGGGCCCTGCATTTTCATTTTGCATTGTGTCCTGCAAATTCTATAGCCATCCCTGCCTGAGAGGAAAAGGGCTTTGAGACTATTTTATAATTGAGAAGACTGAAGTCTCTGAGGGGTCAGTTGCTTGGCCATGGACCCAAAGCAGGCTAAGGAGACCTTGATCCTTGGCTTAGGAGCTTGAGAGGGTAAAGCCTTGAGCCCATCAAAAACCCTCCCCGAACCCATCTGTGTGCTCCCAGGGCCTAGCTTGACTGGTTAGCAATGACCACAGGGAAACAGAGAAGCAACCGAGGGTACACAACCACCAGCCCAGCATAGGACACTGGCATCCAACAGGGAAATGAGTCTGCAGACTTAGCAGAAACTATTGTTATCTCTTTCTTCTCAGTGAAATCCTGTACTCCTTGGCAATCGCCTATGGACAACCAGCAAAAATCCCTGTGCATTTGAAGTAAACTAGACCTGTTTTGTATATTAGCACTGCCCAAATTGAAAGGTGCCACTAATCACCAAGGATCTTGTCAAAATGCAGATTCTGATTCAGGATTTCTTGAGTGAAACCCAGGACTTTGCAGTTTTAACGAGCTCCCAGGGGCTACTGGTGCTGCTGGTCATCCAGTGATAGGGTTTGAGAGACAAGGTTATAGAGACCACTATACTTGAAAGCAGCGTGGAGGGGAGAGTGTACAGGTTCCTACTGTAGGGCATGCCCGCTGTGAAAATACTGACATGCTGCCACAGACTAAAAAACAGTCACTGCGGACTTCCGGTCAAGAGGGCGGGTAGGTAAACGTAGTACTCGCCTCCTCCCACGACCATCAGAATCACAACTAAACTACAGAACAACCATCATTCAGAACCACCTGAAATCGAGCTGAATGGAAGTCCTACAACTATGAAATTAAAGAAGAGGCCACATCAAGACTGGACTGGATTCAGAGAACTTCCAATTTGATGAACACATGGAGATTCTGGGAGAGTGGCTTGCCCAGAAATCATGGCGTCCTCCTCCTATGCCTCTCTCCCATCTGGCTCTTCCTGAGTTATAAAGCCTTTTATAATAAACTACTAATGAAGTAAAATAAATTTAAAAAAAAAAAAAACAGTCACTGCATGGTTGCCCATTCTCCCCAGTCATCCAGCTCCTCTCGAGACCCCACCCCCACCCCAGAACTCAGCAACAGTTGGCTGATGCTGGTGGGGGTCTCCAGAGCAGCTTCAGAGCTGCAGCAGCATTCGTTCTGATCGGTCAGTGACAGGCTGTCCAGATGCCCAATGTCTTGAATGTCACTCTGGGAAAAGGCTCCCAATAAACGTGTTGAATGACTGTGGCAAGGGTTAACGACTTGCTGTGTTATAGAACCCTGTTATCTTTGCCTCCTCTTTCCACAAACATATTCGATCACTGGTCCTTTTTCAGCAAACACTGATCTGGTTCACCCCCTCATTTTGCTAATGAGGAAACTGGGGATCAGAAGGTTGAAGTGATTCACCCAAAGTCAGATAGTTAGAGAGAAGCCAAAGCAGGACCAGAAATCAAGTCTCAGTCCCACAGTGTCATGCCCAGTTGAGTGTTCCTAAAATTTGAAATAGTTTAGTTGGACTACCATAGAGTGGTGACAACCTATGAAGTTTATATTGTGAATCAAAGTTTGAATTCATGTTACTTTAAAGAGATACCACTATTTCTTTAACCTGAAACCTTCAGCCTTGAATGTACATTTTTATCAGGGCTATGGAGATATATGAAAATTTTATAGGGTCTAAAATCTTTAGGTCATACTACCCAAGACCCCTTACTGCAGACGCAAAATTGAGTCAAAGTGACTTGTTTCACGTCACTGGCTATTTAGCAACAAACCTAAGACCAGCTCCCAGACCTCTTCATTCTCACTGTGGTGCTCATTCCTCTCAACCACAACGGCACTCACTTTTGTTTTTTAAAGGAAGTGTCTGCATCGATGACCGGTTGAGCACAACGGAAGCTGCTGTGTAATCAGGGCCCCGACTACAAGTTGACTTTTCTCCAGGACAAGGTGTGAACAACCACATCTGAGAAGTGTGAGGGAGCCCCGAGATGGTGTGCTGTGGGCTTGAGGAAATAGCCCTCTGCTGGGATGCAGAGGTGCGTCTTTAACTATACCTTTGAAAGGGGAACTGAACCATTAAGAGTTCCCTGGGGTTCAATGAGGAATAAAGAGGCATGCAGAGAGATTGGTAGATGGAAGCAAAATGTTTGGCCATATGCCTTCGTAGAAAATTACTTCCCAGCTGCAGCCATGTTCACTTTTACAAGGGCATGTGCAGCTGTGACCCTGCTCAGCTTCAGGCTTCTCCAGCATGGCCCTAGGGCGGATCTGTTCCTGCGCTAAATGCTCTCTTGTGAGGAATCCAGGAGCCACATTCCCTGTCTTTTTTATCTACTCCAAACCATGAGGACAGCGGTTATCTTTGTGAGTTTCCAGATTAGTTTACAGAAGGAATTAGAGGTACCTGTGATTCAGCTTAAGGCCCATATAAATGCTTCAGCCTCATCCTTGAAGGGCTTGACAGAGGAAATTAGCACCATCAGGTTGCAAGGCTGATCTTCCTGTCCAATTTAAAAAAGAAATTGCCCTCAATAAATCATCTTCCTAATGGAAATGACAGAATTATTCTCCCAGGAGGTGTAAGCCCTGAGGACAGCACAAACCACACGTCCTCTCAAGGGCACTAGGAAGGAAATACACACCAAAACTGCCTGGGAGGATCTGAGGCTTCCTGGGGATTTGTTCCCTCTCTAGCCCTCTGAGGTCACTCTTAATGCTTTTTACAAGTCATTGTTTTCATATAAAGATAAAACCCCTCTTAGTAGGTATGCTTTCTTTTGTTTAACTATCTGTGGTTAATCTCAAGGGTGGGGGGGTCATCATATATCTTAAGTAAAAAGGAAAGTAGTAAAATCAGTATAAGATGCCTCTTTATTAAGAATGCCAACAAAATTAAACGCATTGGAAAAGATCAACTGGTAAGAGGGGTAGCTTTTGGAAGGCTGTATGTAATTAACTTCCCTTCTGTGTACTTGTCTTAATTTTTAAATGTTCTGTGATTTCAGATTGAATTAAAGGTACTTGTTATTTAAATGTATTTACTTCATACTACATAATCTAAAGTAAGGGTTGGGATGCCTACTACTATTATTATCTACTTTTTAAAGTAGAGGGGAATTATAGGGGTAATATAATGGGATTTTAAACAGAACTAATAATTCACAGACCTTCACATTCTGCATCAATTGCATTGCTTGTATTAAGAATTCATAATGAGCTTTGTATACAGCATTTGGCAAAGAAACTTCAGGTCATTCTTTTTGAAAAATGAATTTGTTAGAACTCAGGTTTCTTTTCCAACCAAAACCTTAGGAAGTGCCACTCCCAAGCCGACTGAGCAGCCAGGCTTTTGATTTCTGAGAAATTCTGCTCTGGTGACCAGGGAATGAAAGGTCAGTTTTGAGGAAGTTTCTGGAACAAGAAGAATCTCAATAAAATTGGCTGGAACTTTTTGAGTGAGAAAAAAAAAATACTCCTTGAATAAAGCAAGGTATATGGGAATTAAGGTCACAGTTTTATCAAATTCAACCTAGGCATTTAATCAGATCCTTTGGAATATTTTCCCATAGTTCAAACTCTTATTTGTTGCATTTTTTGGCATGATGGCTAAGTGATTTGGGGCACTGGCCCAAAACTCATAGGGTTTTTTTTGTTATGTTACAACAAATTAATAAATCAGAGGAAATAGTTTTTCTAAAAGTCACTGTGACTAGCCCACTTTGGGGTGGAGGGGAATCACAATTTCTTATATGTTCTTTTCACATTCTTAACTCTTTTTCCCAAATGTTGTCATGATAAATTTTACGGAGCACTTGAATAGAGCAATTATCTGAGTATAATCCAAGGAACCCTAAGGATCCCCAGGACCCTTTCAGGGAGTCTACAATTTCCTATCTTCCATCTAAAAACCTATATGAAGCCAAAATTTCTTTATATGTTCCACCACCAACAACAACAACAAAAACTATTGTAATAGACTAAATGCAGAAGCAGATAAAAGAATGTATCTTCTATTAAGCCAGACAGCAAAAATATTTTCAAAAAATGTAAAACAATACTTTTTCTGTTTTGAAAAAATAGTTATTGTTCACAAAAATATACCATTTATATAAAAATTCATTAGTGCTTTTTATTAATTACTTTTATGTATTATTGTTTGTAATGTAGTAATAAATGCATATTTCTTAATTTCTTGATTTCAATTTTTAATACAGTAAATATCAGTGGTTATAACCAACCCAAACCAAAGTCCTTTGGGATCTTCAGTAAGTTTTAAGAATGTACAGGAGTAATGCCATAAAAATTTTGAGAACTGATGAAAAAGGGAAACTCTTTCTAGAACGAGCTACAGAAGGGCCACGGAGGGTGAGGGACCACAAGGATGAGAGCCATCTTATCCCAGCTGAGGTGTCCTCCATCAGCCACCCCCAGCTGGCTCACCGTTTGACCACAGATGCATGAATAAGCCCGGCCAAGGGCAGACATGTCTGGCTTAGATGAAAAGAACCAACATCTGAAGAATAATAAATAATTTTTGTTTTAAGCCATTAAGTTTTGGGGTGGTTTACTGTTCAGCATCATTTTGGCAATAAATAACTGACTTCTCCTTCCTCTAATTTCTCTGGAGAATTTACCATATATTTACAATGAGTCCCATACATTTAGCCTTCATTATATATTGTAATATTGTAAATTGATGTTTCTAAAGTACTTAAGGAAATAAAGTGTATCTTAGCTTTTCTTTTTTTGGACTCAACAAATATTTAATTAGATCATGGACCAATTGAGAACCTGAAACTTCTAGGTAAAGAAGAATTCTTCAAAATTGCTTATTCCTTACCCAGCTCTCTTTTTTTACCCTGAATGTTGAGGGGGGAAAAAAAAAAAAAAAGGAAAGGTCCCCTTTGAGGAATCAGCTTATCTTTTCTGTGCTTTTTTTCTCTAAGACTCAACCTCAGTGAACTCTAAAACTCAGTGAGCATAGAGAACTTATAACCATACCACTACCTCTTGATCTGCCAGAAGAAAGCATTTTCAATTTAATAGCTTTCACATGCCTATCATTGAAATTCTAGAACTCTGTAATCTGCTTTCTCCATCACTTTTGTTATTACTATTATTTTGGAAACTGTTCAAAAGAAAAGTGATTCACCGCCTAAAGAGAGACTGCATCCTGCTTTGTGGTAGCCTCGCAACGCTGCCGCTCCAGGACACTCCCTAAAGGCCTGGCCGGAGGTCCCCTGAAACCCTGTGCTCTACGCAGCCCGGGACAAAGAGGTGAAGCTTGTCTTCCAGACTCTCACATTTCCTCTTCTGTATCCACTTATTCTTTCTGGCCACCCCTCTTCTCAACTCCCTGGAAACTTCAGGCCTTAATGCCTTTTCTGAGTCACAAAAGCACCCACTGGGTTCTCCCTTCTAAATGTTTCATGCTCCAAAAGTTCTTTGTTTGTTTGTTTTTAATACTTTCTTAATTTTTTCCATTACACTTGACATACAATATTATATTAGTCTTGGGTGTGAAACATAGTGATTGGAAGTTACTTGTTTTTAATGTAAATGAACAAACAAAACAGAAACGAAGTTATAGACACAGAGAACAGATGGATGGTTGCCAGAAGGGTGGATGGGTGGAAGACTGGGTGACAAGGGGAAGGGACTGAGTTCAGACTGGTAGTTACAGAATAGTCACAGGGATATAAAGTACAGCATAGGAAATATAGTCAATAATACTATATTATAGTGTCAGGGGGGTACTGGAAATATCAGGGGGAGCACTTTGTAAAGTATATGATTGTCTAACCACTATGCTGTACATCTGAAACTAATACAAAATAATAGTGAAAAAAAATTTTTTAAGAAATTACTTTTTTCTTCAACAGAGTCCTTACCAATGTCACCATTCTTACCAAAATTCCCTTTATCTCACCTTGGTGTCTGATAGAAAAGTTCTACTGAAATAATTAGTGTGATGAGTGTTTGTTTCATAAATAAACTTGAATAAATGAGTATTTGCATAAAGGAGACATCCGTTAATAAAATTATAGCTATGATAATGATGCTATTTGTGACAGAGTCTGCTCTCTGCTCATCAAAATATCTTCTACTTCCTTCCTGGCACACTGACTACTTCACAGTCAGGGTTACTTGGAAACCGTATGTTAAATAACAGATTTGCGAGGTTCCCTGAATGACTGTATGGAGGCAGGCTGCCTTGCTAACCTGTTAACTGTTGTATGTGCAACACAGAAACTTTAATTGTATTTAAATTACAAAACTATTGGGGTTTATTTGTTACAGCAGCCATAACTACCCTAACTAATACACTAGCCTCCTTTCATAATGTGATTTATCCTTTTGCATTCTACTGGTAAGTATATATTTACATTCAAAATTAATTTTGTTTTTGATACCTCTTTAGTTGGTTACATAATTTTGTTACTCCACTGCTTTCTTACTTATATAAGCAAAACTGATGACAATCTGATTTTATTTGCATCATCAATTTGTTTTACAATAATTTATCTTCATATTGGTAAATCTGGGTTGATTTTCTCTTTATCAGTTTTCTATTTCTGGGTAACAGATTACCACAAACTCAGCAGATTAAAACAACCAAATGTATTACCTCCCAGTGTTCACGGCGCAGCAGTCTGGGCACAGGTGAGCAGGATCCTCTGCTCAGGGCCTCACCAGGATGAAATCAGGTTGTCAGTGACTGTGATCTCTTCTGAGGCTCGCAGTCTTCTTTCAAGCCCACTGGTTGTTGGCAGAATTCAGTTCTGTACAGGTAAAGGACTCAGATCTCTCCTTGCTGGCTGGCTGTCAGCTGGGGGCACTCTCAGCTCCAGGAGACAGTTGCCATTCCCTGCCATGTGGTGCTCTTTACAATATGGAAGTTTGCTCCTTCATGACCAACAGAATAGCCTTGTTTCAAAAAGCACTATGAACATGTTTATTTTTCGTGAATATTTTTAGAAGTCACTCTTTCTGTGTATTACTTGTTGAGTTATACATCTATTCCATGTTTAACTCTAAAAAGCATTTGTAATAGCCTAAAAATATATTCAGTATGAAAAAATAGGGTGTGAAAATTGAGGCAAAGAAAAAATAAGTATAGAGGTAATAATGGCATATTAACTAGGGTTCTTCAGAGAAACAGAACCAATAGATGTATATAAGTAGAAAGAGATTTATTTTAAGAAATTGGCTCACCAGATTATGGGCAAGTCCAAAATCTGCAGAGGGGGCTGGCAGTCTGGAAACCCAGGAAGAGTCAATGTTGCAGTTGAAGTCCAAAGGCAGTCTGCTGGCAGAATTCCCTCTTGTTCAGGGGAGATCAGGCTTTCAATCTATTCAGGCCTTCAACCGATCGAATGAGGCCCACCCACATTATTGAGGGCAATCCACTTTGTTCAAAGTTTACCAATTTAAACATGAATCTTATCCAAAAAACACTATCACAGAAACATGCAGAATAATGTTTGACCACATATCTGGGCACTATGGCCCAGCCAGGTTGACACATAAAATTAACCATCGCAAATGGCTAAGATTAAAGTTATACCCCAAACAGCATAATGTGAAATCCTATTTACATAGCTGGTCCACAATTATACTCTAAGTTCCCTAGCTAACAAAGCAGGGAATGAAACAGATGTTCCCTCAGGATACTTTTTTTCTAACAGAGAAAACTAAGAGGATTTCTCCCATGGGTCCTCTGAAAAGGGCACTGTATGTTTCTCTAAGCAACTTCCCAGTCAGCTCCCCTAAAGAAACCCACTGGCGCATTTCCAACACACAAATCCCATAAAAATAATTGTATGAGAAAACTTTTCATGGCTTAATTCAGCATCATCTAGGGATGGAATTTAGAATATTTCCAGAAACACATGGGTTACATATTCTTTAGTCATTTCTCCATGAATATTATTACCCCAAACTTTTTTTTAATAAAAATTGCATAGCAGGGAATTTTTAATTATATTCTCTGACTAGCCTGAAAGTCATATAGCAAGTAGGCATGTAGACAATAGCCAGCAGACTGTTATACTTTCATGGGTCCATAGAGAGAATGACATCCCCTTATTAAAATGAGACTCTCATTGACTACTGTGGGGAGTTGATCCAAGGTGGAGACTCTGGGCAAACCCAACATTTTACTCAGTTCTGGAGCTGCTGCAAACATGGGCAAATGAGTAACTGAGTCCCCAGAGTTCTCCATTATAGACTGTGGCTACAAGCATTTTAATATGAAAAATGCTGTAAACAGGAGTTACAAATTACCACAGCACCCATTTATTATTTTTTTAAATGTTTTTATTGACTTTTGAGAGAGAGAGAGAAACATTGATGTGAGAAACATCGATCAACTGCCTCCTGCATGCCCCCTACTGGGGATCAAATCCAAAATCTGGGCATGTGCCCTGACAGGGAATCAAACCAGGATCTCTCAGACCATAGGATGACGTTCAGTCCACTGAGCCACACTGGCCAGGCACAGCACCCATTTACAATGTCAGTAAAGCACCTGCAGAATAAAAACTATTAAACCCAGAATTTAACCTATGTTTGTTTTCTAGTGACTCTTTATAGTGAATCAAAAAAGCTTTGTTGCCCTGGCTAATGTGGCTCGTTGGTTGTATATTATCCCTTGCACCAAAAGGTTGCTGGTTCAGTTCAAGGTTAGGGTACATGCACAGGTTCTGGGCTCCATCCCAAGGAGAGGGCATGCAGGAGCCAACCAATTGATGTTTCTTTCCCTCTCCCTCCCACCCCCATGTGTGTGTGTGTGTGTGTGTGTGTGTGTGTGTGTGTGTGTGTCTTCCTCTCCCCTCCTCTCTCTAAAATCAATAAAAACACCTTTTTAAGCCTTGTTAATTTTAGATATTTCTCTAGCCCTACTAAGAAGCCAAAGAATAAGAAATTTTATCACTTAAAATGGTCCAGACACTTCTCTGTTCTTCACGGACATATGACAAAAGGAGAAAATTGCTACTCAAGGAATGGCACTCTTGTGTGCTTTTTTTTCAGCTCAGAATTCAGACATCTTTATTTGCTGTCTCCTCTGCATTTATTCCAAGACCAGCTAAGAGAAGAAGATTGCTGCCTTTGTTCAGAGAGTTTGTGTTCCCTCCAGCAAGGTAATGTGCTGTGAGCTTCCCATTAAAAGGTCACAGTATTAATTCCTTTACCTCTGTGGTTCATTTCTTCACTGAGGGATTGCTGAAAGGAATGGGAAGCTGTCCCATAGTGGGCAATGGAAGGCAGGAGACTAACAGACATCACTGTCCTCATTTTCTAAATGAGAAAACCATTGCTTAAAGAGGAAGTATCCTCCTCAAGCTCTGACAGCTAGTAAATAAGAGGCATAATCTAAAGTGGGAGAATGGAGAGAGAAGAGTTTATTCAAGTTATGAAGAGGCTTGTTTGCCATGACTTTATCCTCAATAATACAAGCAGACATTAAATAACTTTGATGGGGAAGCGTCTCATGATATTTGTGTGTTTTAGACACCCTATCATAGAGCAGCGAGAAAGATGATTTAAAGGAATTTAAGATTGGCCACCAGGAAACCCCCATCTCAGTAATCCCATGGTGAGTGGTCATGGCTGAACTATGGTAGTGGCAGTGGCAAGAAGGGAAAAGATGAGATATAGATCTAGGATATGGAATGGACTCTTAAGACATTGATTGGAGCACAGAAAATAACCTATAAAAATTACTAGGTTCTTGGCTTGGACAACAGTGTTTATGTGGTGTTATTACGAAGCATGGAATGCAGAAACTGAAGGTCACTTTGGTGAGGATATGTGGACTCTGACATGTCTGTGGAACATTCTTTCAGTGAGCCCTGGAATATACTGTGTGAAATTTTATTTTCATGATACGGTGAATATGCATTGTGTCAACTAGGCTGGACTTCCATTTCCAAGATTATATTCCCTGCGTTATTCTTGTGAACATGGGCCACAAGAGGCATCTTGAATGAGATTTATAAGACAGAATTAAAGTTGCAACCAGATTATTTTTACTCTCCAGGGGCTGCAGCTGGACATGAGATGCCGTAGTTACACACCCACATTATCTCCTAACCCATCTCAGTGACAGCATTCAGCATTTGAGCCTACATAATCTGATCCTGCCATAGCTTCTTCTTCAGCATCAGATCTCTGACACCTGGGCCAAGTGAAAGTCAAAAGGCACCAACTTCTTCTACAAGACACTCCCATTATCAAAGTAGGAGGCTTAGAGGTAGTAAGAGACTGACACAAGTCAGAAATATTAGGGTTTAGGAGTCTAGGGTATCATTGTTCATTTTTAGCATTAAGCAGTGGTGCATCTCCTCAGTCTGATAAATGATCTGTACAAATAGATGGACAATTTAAAGCCAGGGTTGGCAAACATTTTCTGTAAGGGCCAGATAGTAAATATTTAGGATTTGTAACCCATAAGGTCTCTATCACCACTACTCAGCTCCCTTTGCCAAGCAAAAGCTGTCATGGACAACACAAAAATGAAAGCATATGGCTGGCTCCAAATAAAACTTAACTTACAAAAACAAACAATGTATTAAATTTGGCCCGTGAACTGTGGTTTGACACCAGATTTAGACAAAATAATATAAGTTCTTTATCATAAAGTTGCACTAATAAAAAAGTCATCAGTGCATTTAACATTGAGAAAAAATTAAAGTCAGAGTCCGATAGCCTGGGAATTAATCACAGCTCTACCACTCTCTGATGTTTCATTTCTTCATTTTAAGTGGAGACAATAGGCAAATCCAGTGTTGTAAAATATGTCTACAAATTCTTTGACGTGCCTCCTTTCAAAAGGTGGCATCTAATTTGCTTTCCCTTGAACATGGACTAAACATAATGACTTATTACTAATGAATAGAATGTTGCAAAAGTGGCATTTACATAATTTCCAAGGCTAAGTCAGAAAAGGATGATTCAGCTTTACACTGACTCTCTCTTGAGCTACTCAGTCTTAAAACCCAACCACCAAGCTATGAGAAAGCAAAGTGACCAAATGAGAAGGTCATATATAGCTGTTCTGGCCATAGCCCCAGCAGAGGTCCCAGACAACAGCCAGCATCATCTGCCAGACATGCAAATGAACAAGCCATCCAATGATTCTAGTCCCCAGGCTTTGGGCTGGTCCAGTTGAAACCACATGAACAGAACCATGTGTCTCCACAAATCCCACCTACAGTGCACAAATGTCCTGTTTCAAGCTACTAAGTTTGAGGTGAGTTGTAACATAGAAATAGATTACTGGAATATAAGGATGGTCAGAGACTCCCGTTATTACCATAAGAATCTTTCAAACGTATTAACCTGCTGACTTGGATCATAGCATCATGCACAAGTATAAGCGTGCAGCTGACCAGTGAAGAGAGCTTCCCAACAATTCAAAGAAAAGACAGATAAAATAGCCAAGAATACTATCAAAAGCCACAGAGAAAATTTAAGAGGCAGAGAACCCAATGACCTAACCTTAAATTTGATAAAACTCTCAGCTTGATACTTCTCTTTCTTTTTTTTGGCTTAAGACAACAGCACTTTATTCCCTTATGGTTCTGAAGAACAGAAGTCCAGAAGTCCAAAACCAGTATCACTGAGCCAAAACCAACCTGTCATCGCAGCTGCACTTCCTTTGGGGGATCTAAGGAGGAGTCTGTTCCCTGCCTCTTCCAGCCCACATGGCTTCATCACTGCAACATTGGCCTCCACCTTCACAAGGCCTTCTGTCTATATGCCATCTCCTTTCACCTCTCTCTTACAAAGACCCACCCAGATAATCCCTGATAATCTCTTTACAGGATACTTGGTATAATCACATCTGCTACCATGTAAAACAGTGATACTTCTCTTTCAAAAACAGTGTCATGAGACTTCTGATGACCAGTCTAGATTAAGATTAGAGCTGACCCAACCATCTTTATATGAAATGGAACACCACTGAAAACTAATAGCCTTAGTGAATTTTGAACTAAAGAGTTTGGCCTTTGTTTTGGCCAGAGTGTTTTTCAACAGAAGTGTAAATCAAATTTTAAAAGTTGGCTCCTAAAAGACGTAAATATCCACAGGTCAGTTACAATTGGTTCGTTTAAGGTTAATTCTTAAGTTCAATATAATAAGATAGAGTCTGGGGCTCAGGGAAACAGGTGTATACTTTTTATCTGAATATTTGGAAAAAAAAGACTCCTATGTTTGTGATAATTATTTTATGAGGGTGGAGATGATACTGAGAGTACAAGTAAAGCAAGGGAATAATCCTAGAAATATGGAATTGTAGTTTGATGCAATGACATGTATATACGGGTATGAGAAGTAAGGGTGATGCTTGTGTAAAATAGATATACGTGAATATAAACATTGAAATTAAAGGATAAGCCTTAAAGAGAATGGAATAGTTCCCAAAACTAAACACTTCAGTGACACTGACCTACTTTCTCTTTCTCCAACTTGTCATTCTGTCCCAAAATGCCATAACTTTGCCATGCTGGGATCTTGTCCTGGAATGTCCTCAGCACAGTGTTTTGAAATGGAAAAAATATCAAGTCATGCAGTCCTAGATTTGGAGGTCACAGCTGCCTCTCTCTAACTGTGTAAACTTGAGCCTTTGTTATTTTTGACCATCACTTTCAAGACCTGAAAAATGGGGATAAAATATCCACCCATGTGGTGGTTATATGCTTCAAGTAAGACAATATTCAGGACGCATTTACCACAATATTATAGGATAACATGTAGGGCAAGTTCAGTAAAGGATAATTTCCACAGAACCCCTAATTCCCTACTCAGTGACTCCTACTATGCTTTGCAATCCTGATGTAGTGTCATCTTTACAGTCCTTGTCAATGACCCCAAGGAAAGCTTAGCTTCTCTCTCCAGGCTGTCACAGCATTTTGACCACATTACATTGTTTTATGTGATTATCTGTCTGTGTATCCCACATAGACTTGGGATTTTGTTAATTCCTTGTGTGTTTTGTACTGTCATGATGATAGTCTAGAAACTTTTGTTTTATACTAAAGGCATTCATAAACACATCATTTATAAAAATTAGCATGTGCTATTTAAGAGAATTAAAATGCAGACTACTCAGTATTTGGAAATGTTTAAGCCTATATTGTAGAGGCCATCTCTCTCCTTCTTGCTCCCACTTGCCCAACAGTCATCCTTATTTGATTTCTGGAGAGTCCCTGCTGTTCTTTATGACCTTGCCTCTCATGTTTTCTCAAATCAATGCTTTTTTTTTTTGTATACCAATATCCTTATTAATAAAATATGACCAATGGATTCTGTAAAATACTCTTTAAATGTGTAAATCAACATAGTATACATTGCCCAAAGGGGTAGTACTGATGGCAAAGGATGGGAAACCACTGCTGCACAAGTTTACTTTTAGGAAAGCATTTTTATCCTAGGTTAGGTGTTATGTTAAAAAGAGAATACTCTTACCATTTTACCTCAATCTACATATTCTTAAACCACTACATTTGTAGAAATAGTAATTATAATATAGGTAATGTTTATTGAGTACTTAATATGGCACAAGCACCAAACTAAGAATTTTTTATATTTCATATTATTTTTATTGTGGCAAACCTAAGAGAGAGATAGGCTTATATGTCAGTTTCACAGATGAGGAAGTCCATCTAACATTTGACTAATTTGAATTTTATCAAGCTGGTTTGAACAGTCCGTAAATTTATATATGGACTCATATATTTGTAGGAATTAGCCACCACCTACAATTTATGATATTTTCATTATTACCTTTTCTAGCATTTTGGTTAGTGTATCAAAGACCTATGTTAAGACTTCACCAGCCATCAGTAAAGTAAATTTGGTTATCTGATTGTCATATCACATCTTACCAGGACTCATATGAATGGGAAATCAAATGAATTCATTTTATTAAAAATTTGGCTTTGGGTGGTAAACACACAATGAAATATATAGATGATGTGTTATAGAATTATACACTTGAAACCTATATAATTTTATTAACCAATGTTACACCAATAAATTTATATTAAAAATTTTAATTGGAAGGAGAGGAAGAAAACGTCAGAAAAAGATCAGGAATGAATGCTTCTTACTACAGATACTATAAAGGAGGGATCTAAGTAGTCAGAGGACTACATAAGTGCATAAAACTTTCTGAGCAGATGAAGTGATCAAAAAAAATTAGGCCATTCTGATCATCTTATTTACTTACTTTTACCAAAGCTACAGTGGTCTAAGACTTACAGTAAGCCATAGTTGCATTTACTGTACTGACTTTGATGTAATAAGCAGAAAACTAATCTGTGGTAACCTTTCCAAATTACTTATATTTATCATAGGATTATTCCCACATAACAAAGAATTCTCCAAAATTAAATTGTTTAATCTTTATAAATCAAATATTCTTACTGACACTTATATATCTCAACCTGACACACATATTCCTTTAGGGTAGAGGTAAAGACCCCTAAATGGGTGCCTAACATGGTCCACTAGTCTCTGAGGAGTAAAGACTTGGGAATTTTTACAATTCACTAAATGTGGATTCTTCTTTCTCCCTGGCATCATCCTAGGCCATCACTGTGAATTGGATCCAACAGAAAATCTTTCATTAGAGCAAGTTCCAAAAACTTTATCTTCCAAATGGATGACAGCGGAGGGAGAGCATGTCATGCTGAAGTGGGAGCCATGGCCATGGAGGAACAAAAGATAAAAGTTCTTACACTCCTGCTGTGATTGGTTCCTCCAGAAATTTTACTGTCCATATCCTTTATCAGATTGCCTGTATGCAGATTATAAAACACCAGTATTTTGTTTCTGGATGCAATTAGTATACATGCTGGTGTGACTACCCCATCAAAACTAGCTATAGAATTTATAGCTTTGTAAATTAGGCATCCCTAAGATATTGACGCTGATAAGTGTAGTGGTATTGATTAATGGCATAGCAAGAACTGGACTTAGAATTCTAATTCATATATTTAACACTCTACAATTTTGCCATGAGGCACTATGATGAAATTAAAGACATCATCTTTGAAATCATATGCTCCTAAATTCAAAAATAGCCTCTGATATTTTTAAGATACAACATAATAATTAACCTCTTTATACCTTATTTCCACACATTTAAACTAAGAGTTGTAATATTTTTATGCTGCAATATTATTTTGAGAATTAGAGATAAATGTTATAAAATGCATGAGGCACATAGTAGGCACACAATAAAAATTATTAAGATTATTGAAATAGGAAAAAAACAATAGAGAAAATAAAACAAATGTTTGGTTTAAAATTATTAACAAAACTTATAAACCCTTAAACGACTAATTTTTTTTTTTTAAAGAAGGAAGGTGGGAGGAAAGGAAGGAAGGAAGGTTAGAAGGAAGGCAGGTAAGCAGGAATGAAAGAGAAGAAGGGAAGTACAGAGGAAGGAAATATGAATAACCACCCATCAATATTAGAATTGAATGTAGAACTATCACCACAGATCCTACGTACGTCAAAGAAAAATTTTTTAACAAATTTATGTTCAATAAATTTGACAACTGAGATAAAATAGACAAATTCCTTGAAAAACACAACTCTTCAAAACTGATGCAAAAAGGAAAAGAAAATCTGAATAGCAATAAAGAAATTGAAGTCATAATTTAAAATCTTCCCACAAAGCCACAAAGAAAGCTTCAGACCAAGATGGTTTCACAGATCAATTCTATCAAACATTTACTCTCAGTCTTATATAAACTCTTTTTGAATATATAGGAGTAGGGAATACTTTCCAACTGATCTCATGAGGTTAACATAACCCAAATACCAAAACCTAATGAGGACACTACAAAGAAAGAAATTACAGAGCAATGTCCTTCATGAACACAAATGCAAACTTTCTTATCAAAATATTATAAATCAAACCTGGCAATTAATAAAGGGATAATACATTATGAAAGTTTTCAAGATCGGATTTACATTAGTAAATCTGTTGATGTAATTGATTAGCACAATAGAGTTTTAAAAATCATAGAATATCTCAATACATGCAAAAATATTCTTGACAAAATTCAACATCAATGCATCACTTTTAAAAATATCTCAGCAAATTAGAACTACAAGGGAAGTAACTCAATCTTATTATTTGCATCTACAAAAAGCCTCCAGTTAACATAGTACTTAATGATATAATAATATACTGAACACTTTTTCAAGATCAAAGATGTCAACTTTCACCACTTTTATTTACTATCATCCCAGAGGTCATACCAATAAAATAAAGTTGTAAAAAAGTGAGTTAGATTAATAAATTAAGTTCCATAGGACATGAAATTTCAGTCTGGAAGAATTGAAAAGTTCCTTTGTCACATATGGACAGAAACTCCCTCTAGAAAAAATAACAGTGCAAACCCACCCTAAACTGTTGCAGGACATGCCTTCGGCAGGGACCTTTTTGTGCTAAGTAGTCCCTGGATTATCTAGAGCCCTGTCGGTGAGCCAGAAGACTTGGAAATGTTTAGATAAGTCAGGGTCAGTGTGACCCTTAATGTCCTCGGTTCTTGGGAAGACTGCTAGTTTAAAATGCCCAGGAGTATTTGCAGACAGTCAGGCAAGTGGCTGTAAACAAAAGAAATCGTTACGAAACTAGACTGACAGACTGGAGACGATCATTAGCTGCCCCAGAAATTTGTAAAAGGAAATGACGGCAGCATAGATTTATGACTGTTTTATCAAATAACTGAAATGTCTTGCATGTGGTTATTATTTTGAACATGCTGATAGTTCTTAATATAATTTGTCCATATTATCTATCAGGTTGTTAAAATTTTTTAAGAAATAAAAATTAGTTTTAAAAAGTACACAGAATATTATTAGTGGTTGATTACTCAAAAAAAACCAGAGCTGTTTATGTGATATGCACAAAATTTGCTTCTGCGTGGTCATAGAAGTAGACAAGATAAAACATACAGTGATAAAATCTGAAGACACTGGAAAAGTTGGAGTCAGCTTCCTGAAGCAGTATATGATCCGTTGACTTCTGAAGAAGCAATACAATATGGGGAATGAACTGGGGTGATGTAGATGAGACCCAAAGACAAGACTTTAAAACATTTTAGTAACTTAAAGAGAAATAGTCACATTATGTTGTATACTGTAAAAGAGCTAGCGTTGAACCCAAACGTGAATTTACAGCCCACCTTCTCACTATCACCTATAACTTATGAGTGTAGCCTCTCTGAGCCTCAGTTTACTTCTCTGTAAACTGGAAATTAAAAGATTGCCTGTTGTAGAATTGGTATGTGTAATAAATGAAATAAAAATGAAATGCTACTGTTATTTATTGTTACATATACATAATAAATGATTTTTTATGATGTTACATAAATATAATAAATGGTAATTTTATCATGCTAACTTCAAGTAAAATGTCTAAGCAGGGTCATCTGTAATAGTGTTAACAATAAAAATATTTCATTTTTTTAAGCCTAAGCAGGATATTGCTTTTCACCTCTCTGCTAATATTGTTCATTAAACCTGCATTTAATGTATAAAACATATTTTCCTCCTATGGGAAAATCTTAATATTTTACTGCTTCTTTAAACCTTCCTTTTGTTTTCACTACTCCTAACCAGACAATGTATTCTTCTTCTTACAGATGATGAAACTCTGATAGGATAAATCAAAGAAAATACAGGGCCAGATGCCAGCCCGATGTATTTCGCATTTTCTAAGACAATAGCTAGCAGAACTACTTGTTCTGGTCAGGCTGCAGCTCCCAAGACTGTGATGGAGCCAGTAAGAATCCACGTGCAATAGTCTTCAGCCATGGCTCTGGCAATACAAAAAGTCGTGTATTTATATTGGCTCATTCACTCATATGTTAAAAAAGGGACAAATATTCATTGAAAATTCACTATATGCCAGGGCACTGTGCAGGTGATTATATATATATAATATATAATATATATATATTATTTATATATTATATATATATTATTTATATATTATATATTATTTATATATTATATATATTATTTATATATTATATATATATTTATATATATATAAATAAAACACAGTCCCTATTTTCAAAATCATCCATGGCCTAAGTTTTTGACAGGATTATGTTTTCTTTCTTTTTATCCTCACCCGAGGACATTTTTTTTTTTTTTGCATTTATCTTGAGATAGAGCGGGAGGGAGAGAGGGAGGAAGAGAGAGAGAGAGAGAGACATCGATGTGAGAAAGACACATCGAGTGGTTGCCACCCACACGACCCCAACTGGGGCCGGGACAAACTGCAACCGAGGCATGTGCCCTTAGTGGGAACCGAACCCAGGCCTGTCTGGTCCGCGGCTGACACTCTAACCGCTGAGCCAAACCGGCCAGGGCAGGATTATGTTTTCAATGTGCTACATTAACCAGTTATCTTGACTTTATATTGCACACATGATTTTGTTCCACTCAATAAAAATGTGGAATATAATAGAAATATCTCTTTCATATTTGCCTCTTTTAAAATAGGTTTGTCTTTCATTATTGAGATTTAGGAGTTTTAAGAACATCTGTGCTCAAGTCCTTTGTCAGTTATAGGTATTTTGAATATTTTGCCCAATTTATAACTTGTCCTTTGATTTTCTTAGCAATGTTTTGACCAAGCAAATTTTAATATTTATAAAATCTAACTTACTATTTTATTCTTTTATGGTTTTCTCCTTCCTACATCTTAAGACATCTTTGTCTATCCCATGATTGTGAAAATATTCTTTTTGTTTTCTTTTAGAAGTTCTATAGGTTTAGTTTTTTTTTAAATTTATCTTTACTTTTTGGGTTTTGATTCATCCCAAAGTGATTTCTGTGATCCATTGCCTTTAGATGCTGAGATTTAATACCCAAAATCTCACTTCTTTGCCCTTGGAAATTAAGACACCTTGCCACATTGTTGAGTAGAGCAACTTTCCTTAATATAAAGTAAAACTCACATATAACCATAATGAAAAGCAGAGATGAACATAACTGTAGTCACCTCACATCAGAACAATCCAAGGTCAGGGTCTTCTTACCTTAGATGCTGCTCACCTGCCTCTAAACAGAACTTCTTTCCACAATATACTGCTACTTATGTGGGACTTGATCCTCCCATCTTTTACTTCACCCTATTTCTGAACGTTTTTCCTTTTCTCCTTTTCCCAAGGGAAAAACAGTTCAAAACATACCACATTTTATGTGGAAAATAACAATGTTAAATCACCTTCAGAAAGATGTGTTTTAGACATGGGTTTTCTTCATAGAATGTTTGATTTGTAACAAGCATTCACTTTCTGGGTAAGTAGAAAACCCTTGCTTCACTTTTCTGACAACTTCTTACTTCTAGTACCTGAGAGTCATCCTTAATTCTTCCTTCTTCCTCAACCACACATTAGGATTGCCAAGTAAAATGCAGGTCACCCAGTTACATTTGAATTTCAATTAAACAGTTAATTTTTTAGTATGTGATCTCACTATTGCTTGGAACATACTTATACCACTAAAATTTATTTGTTTGTTATCTGAAAGTCAAATGTAACTGGATGTCCTGTATTTTTATTTGCTAAATCTGGTGACCCTACCCACACCCAATTCATCACCAAATCCTCTAAATCAGTTCATGCCTCTTCCATAATGGCATCTAAAAAACATTAGATTTACCTCTCGCTAAATTCAGAAATATAATTAAATGTGATGTCAAGAAAATTGTCCAGTTAGAAATGGGCAAAAGAGATTACCGGGTGCCATTTCAGTGGAGTTATGGGCTTCAGGGGTTATCTGTTTCCAATGAACTATGTACCTTTGACTCCATTTCTAATGATTAGGCTATTTTAAAACTCTATAGGGGCAGAAGTCAAGTTGTAGAAAAATTATGGTAACACAAATGATTCTTGTCTATATCAATGCAAATGAATTTTGGTGGTAAAAATATTCATTCCCAGCCTGTGTAGATGATCATAAACATACATCATTACATGACATTTTGTCACCCTAGAGGATATTAATCAGTTTTATGGGATCAATTGGTAAATTCATTTCAGCATCCCTGATTTTGTATGTGTATGTGCTTGTGTGTGTATATATGTATATATATGTGTATATATTTATAATATATAGTATTTATATATCCTTCAAATTCTGATTTGAACATGTTTAAACACATTACTGGATCTCTCATTAATTAAGGAGTTTAATATCATCTTTGATACATATTTACATTTTCATGAGTCATGATTTTTCTTTTGGAAAATTATTCTTTACCAATAAAGATAATTCATGATATTAGAAAAGTAAATAAAAGCATACCTAAATGTGTTTTTGAATCTTAGTTTTTTAATAACAGGCTTTTATTAAATTTTTACATTTTATTACATTTGTAACTTTAAAATGATAAATATTTGAGAGCTAAGTAAACATACACTAAACAAATAAAATGGGGCAGAACAGACATATATGTCAGTTAAGAAACTGTGGTGATTTTTATTTATTCAAAATTATGCATGTTTGCTAGTCCACTTTAAGTCCAGGTTTAATTTTTTGCTCAGTAATCTTGAAATATGCTACCCTCAGGGAATAAAGAAGGCCCCAGTTTTGCTTTCCTTCACATTCAAAACTTGGCTGCGCATTCTGGTGACTAAACTTTCCTTGAAAAAGCTTCATTCCAAAGCTCTCCTTACCCTGAGAGTAGCTTAGGTCATGCCCGAAAACTTCAAATGTCAGTTTGACTGACAAAGCATAAAAGAAGCCTGGCAGCAAGTTTTCTTATACAAACAGTTGCTAGATCACAAGTCTGAATCTCTAAAAGATCATTAAGAAACCTGACAGTAAGCATAAATGGAGATTTTGTTGCACACCTCAAGTGTACATCTTTATATGATATTAGATAGTTTACATGTGACTTGGCTTTTACCACTTTGCGCATTTATATAAATGAGCTTGGTGAGAAGCAGTGGCTGCAGGACACAGGTGGGCAGAGAAGTTCCTTTTAAGAGAAACAGGTGAGTCTCCTCCCCCCCACCCCCGAACAAATGTAAGGAAGACCCTGGAAAGGTACTCACTTCACCCTCTCTTGCACTGGTTCCCATCATGATGGGTCCCAGTGAATTGTACTTTTGCATGTCAAGGCAGGGAGCAGTTATGCACAGGGCCCTGCAAGGTCAGATGGTTCAGAAAAAAATGTAACCTGGGGGAAGAGCTAGGATGGGCTGGGCAGAGCTCCCCATTAAGTTGCTTGCTGAATCCTGTTTAGACTCCCATCCTGCTCCCCACCTATTGGAGCAAAAATGCCAGCATTCCCTGGCTTCTGGTGCACCATTCCAGCCATTTTTAAAAATTCCAACTGGCTTTGCTACAATGAGAAACCCCTAATGAATTGAAGAAATCTTCAACATACAAAATGGAAGTGCTTTCCCTATTCCCTGTAAAACCAGTGAAAAGAAAATGTCAGTGAAACTCACCACAAATTCTACCTCCTACACGAAACTCCCTCCAACTCAACAGTCAACAATTACCTGCCTATATCTATAATAATTTATTGCTGTGCCCCTCTTTCTGCTACATGCATATAGTGTTCCTGTTGTTATTCACAAGTCATGTATATGTTTTCCTTCCTCAACAAGAAAGTAAACTAAGAAAGGAACCATGAAAAACCATCAGCTGTGCCTTTTATATTATGATTTGGATCCTTAAGTATATGAGGGTCTAATAATGATGACTTTCCCACACATTAATGCCCAATGTAGACAATGACCTCTGCTCTGGAACCAGTGAATCTTATTGTGTTGATTTCAGAAGAAGAACACACAGTAAATATCTTGCCCCTCCATACCAAAAAATAAAGGCCTTTTGTTATCCCACACAAATTAAAAGATAAAATTATGCCAAGTGATCTTAGTAAACTCTGAATTGCAAAAAAGAAGCTTTATAGAAGATTGGAATGGCTGATACATTAAGAAAGAGAAAAAAATTTAAATAATGCCTTAAAAGTGTATGGTAGATATAACTCTTTACCATGTTCCTAAAGACTAGAGAATATATTTCCAGACTATGTAAACTGCACTGGTCTTGTTTTTATGCTTTCCCTTATTATATTATAACCAGCAGCATATTCTCCAAATTCACTGAAAAGGAGTCACAGCCACTGAGGTTACTCCACCAATTGGAGATTAGTTTATTGCTGAGTATAATAGAAACTTGAATAGCAAAGGACTGAACTGTTGGGTTTTCTGTTTGGAGACCACTTAGTTCATGTAGTTTAAACTGAGACTGACATTTTAAATGAATTTATTATTCTCACTTCGTGCCAGGGCCAGACCGTAGTCCTGCTCACACACATGAACACCTTGGGGTAATATAACTTAATCCAGAGGGACATAGCAGTATCGCTTCCCTTTTTCGAATGGTGAGCTTTCCAAGGTCAGTTTCTTGATTTGATATCATGTTGTAGTTTGGAATTGAAACTTCCTCTTAAACCACCCAAGAATCAAGTATGTTTTCACCAGTAAAATATCATTCTGCAAATTGTGCATTATGGCCTTCAGAGTGAGACTTTTGTAAGACAGGCAACTAGCTGTCTAAGGTTCTGAAGAGGTTCTGCCAGGATCCTAGAACTAAATATTTGAATAAGGATAAAGCCCTCCCAGAGAGCTGAGAAAATCAAGTTAACAAGATTATATAGTAGAAAATAAATAAGGAAATATAATAGTAAGAGGAAATATTGTAATCAGTAGCTTTATCAATACAAAATATTTTATTTCATTCATTTTAAGATATGCAGTTAATGACATCTCATAATCACTAGTAGCCTGGCTGTTGTCATTATGCAGTTGCTGTTGCCTGCATATGAACCAATTTTCTTATTTTTCCTAGTGGTTATAAATATTAGCCAGCAAACCACTAAATGTCAATTTGAGGAAGAAATTTGAATTCCTGTTGTTACCTGAATACCTTCCTTTGATTCATTCATGAGATCAAGAGAGTACCAGCATCAAAGTCTACAGAATGGGTGTCACTGGAAGAGAATTTCAGAGACAATAGAGGAATATTCTCAAGAAATGTTGTACTATCAACATTCTTGATGGCACAAATAATAATAATGTTAGGAAAACACTAACATCAATGATTCCAGATCAAAAGATATTTCTGAAAAGTTGCCATCTGAATGTGAAAGCACTGTAAGAATACTTTAAACAATATATTTGGCATAGATTCTTTTTATATATGCTTAAGAATGATGTGTAATAAAATAAATCTCTAAATATAAATGAGTTATTTTAATGACTATTAAATAAAAAGTAGGGGATAAGAAAGCATTGCTATGTGGTTCAGTTGGTCTTCACATTTGGTGCTAGGTGTCTTTGTTATAGTACATAAAACAATGGCTCTTCTTCCAATTGATGGTGTTGTCTTAGATTAAAGGATATACAAGAACTTTAGATTATTAGACATAATAGCAAGATTCAAACCAGAAGAGCCCTTACAGATTTTTTTTTTTCCTTTCTCTTTATCCAAAGCAAGCAGCTCTTAGGAAAAGACCTTTCTGCCCTCTGGTCACCCCTGTGTCAGAGAATATAAGAACATTGATAGAAACTGTGGTACATAACAAAGAAGAAAACAGACTCTTGAAATCGGCCTACAGCCTCAAAATGAACATCTCAATAATTTCCTAAACACAGAACCTCAGATTTTATACAACAGTTGATATTGTACAATTTTAAATATCCTCAACAGTGGCTGGTATTCATCCTTTCTAAGTGGAGAAGGGATAGTTTTCTTTAGCTACCCCTCTTCTTTCTCTCCATGCCTCACATTAGCCTAACTATTCCTATAATTCTTGATTATTTAATCCTATATAGAAATGTACATGTAAATATGTCTATGTGTATGAATATTTATGGTTATTTTACTGGCTTACAATTTTGATGTCTTGCTCTTCTCACTCAGAAATACCTGTGGAAATCATTACAAATCAATGGGTTCAGCATTAATTTATTATTTCAAATGAGATTTTTTGCAACTACATATGCATGGCCTTACATTCTATGGATTTGGACAAATGTATAAATGACATGCGTCCATCATTATAATACCATGCAGAGTATAAACACTGGCCTAGAAATCCTCTGTGCTCCCCCTATTAATCTATACCTGCCCCTGTCCCCGGCCCCTGGCAATCACTGATCTTTTTACTGTCTCCATAGTCTTGCCTTTTTCAGAATGGCATATAGTTAGAATCATACTGTATGTAGCCTTTTCAGCTAGTCTTCTTTCTATTAGTAATGTGCATTTAAGATTACTCCATGTCTTTTCATGGTATGATCGTGCATTTCTTTTTAGTGCTGAATAACAGTTCATTGTCTTTAAGTACCACAGTTTCTTTATCTATTCACCTACTGAAGAACATTTTAATTGCTTCCAAGTTTTGGCAATTATAAAGTTGTTATAAACATCTCTATACAAATTTTGTGTGTGTGTAAGTTTTCAACTCCTTTGGATAAATACCAAAGATTGCAATTGCTAGATTGTATGGTAAGAGCATGTTTAATTTTGTAAGAAACTGCTAAACTATCTTCCAAAGTGGCTGTACCATTTTGCATCACCACAAGCAATGGATGAGAATTCCTGTGGCTCCACATTCTACATTTGGTGTTGTCAGTGTTCTGGATTTTGGCCATTCTAACAGGTGGGTAGTGGTGTCTTACTGTTGTTTTTATTTTCAATTCATAAAGTTGTTAAAGGTATAGATTGATCTCATTTGCTATATATTTCCCACATCACTTTGACAGATATTTAATTAATGACCTTATCAAATAAAACCATATGAGCATTCTAACTACAATGACCAGTATTTGAATTGCTGCTTTCAAATCATTTAACAAATGTTTTTAAAGCACCTATTAAGTGCAAGGCACTTGTTATATGTAGAGATATAGCATAAAAGACACAGCAGTCTTATGGGAGGATATCAGTAAATAGACAGTGAGAAATCATGTGATAATGGCATGGTATAGTTTTTGGTTTCTGCCTTTCTGGAATGGTCACACTGGTCTCTACATGCAGGAATTGGCCAGGGGTGCTTACTGTGGCTTTCAAAAGATCAGGCTTTGGTGGTTAAAGCCAATATGAATTAGGTGGTTTTTCATGCTTGAGAAATGATATTGCAATCATTTAATAAAGACAATATGGTCATTGATTATGTTTTTTTAAATACTTTTAGAAAATTATGTAGTGTGATTTACACTATAATTTTTTAACTCTTCTATTTAATTATGATGAAAAGTATCAATTATTCTATTTAGATGAGACATGGAACTCTTCTCACCAATACAGATTTACTCCAATATAAATTAAATGCTAGACACTTTTGAAAGGAATTTTTTTATATTTCTAAGGCATTATAATTTTCAAGTAGAAATATATGTTATTAGGGGATAACATTCTGAACCTTTATCTCTTTGAACAAATAATTTATTATGGACTTTAGGAATTTAGTATTGCAAGTTAAGTCTGATTGTTTTAGTAACTCACCTGCTTCAACAATTGAACATTAAATGTTCACACAAATGGGCTTTCAGAACAGGCCTAAGGTTTAGTCCTTCTTTGTAAGTCTCTGAGAAATACTTGCTAAAGTATAAAAGAGAATATGGGCTTTAGATTTGGACATACTTCTGTGACCTTAAACAAGTTCCTTAATGTTCCTAAACCTTGATTTTTTTGTTTTTAAAATTGAATAAAATATTACTTACCTCTCCTGCAAAGATTATAAGAAATACTATGGGAAAACCTCTTAGCATTTAGTGGTTACTTCTAAAATGCTCCAAATGCTTTTGCTTCCAGGTGGTTAGTAACAAAATCTGAAGTGGTATGATGGAATTAGTAATATTGTTTTCAAAGTTAAACAGAAAATAACCATGGAGAAGTTATTGATTTTGGTCTGGGACCAAGTGCAAGGTGAGCCTGAGTCATCTTAGTGTGTCAGAAAACAAGAAAAAGCTTGGAGACTAGTGGGGTCATGTCAAAGGAAGCCATCTTGGAAAGGCAACCACTGGCCAATTTTGGAAAAATTAAAGCATCAAAAATACAGTAAATAATTATAATACATTGGCTTTTTTAAAGATCCATGGGTGTCTAGCCAGTGTGGCTCAGTGGATTGAGCATTGTCCCATGGACTGAGAGGTCCTGGTTCAATTACTGGTCAGGGCACATGACTGGGTTTCAGGCTCAATCCTCCGTGTTCAGGAGGCAACCAATTGATGTTTCTCTCTCACATCAATGTTTCTATCTCTCTCTCCCTTCCTCTTTCTCTAAAAAATCAATGAAAATAAATTTTTGAAAAAAAAAGAGCCATGAGTACTTACACATAGTAAAAGAGAGAAAGAAAGAGGAGGGGACAATACTAGCACTTATATTTTTAAACAAGGAAATATTCTAAGAAGAAATGTAGGGAGAAATGAGATAGTGAAGTCATTGATTTGGTAAGTATCATTATGGATGTTACAATCATTGGGTAAAAATTTCACAAAGCACTGTATCAAACAATGGTTCCACAATTACAAAGACAAATATGTGTCTGTATAATGGTAGACTGATGATAGCATTTATTTAATCAAGTGATAAAATCCAATAATATTGTTGGAAGAATAACTTGGTAGTATGTGTCTCCTGAAGTGATGCAATATGGAGTAATACCATGATGTTGAGTAACACCACCTATGAAGTTGTCTTTGTTTTTTTAATGTTTACCTGTATTAATCAAATCTCTAAACCAAACTTTCTGGTTATAGGAAATAGAAGAGCAAGTTAAGTGATTCCAAAAGAAAACAATAAGACCAATCCAGAATATGGGACATTATATAGTATGTCTAGTCAAGACGCTTTGGGTGACTGTTCTACGTAAAAAGAGACACATCAACCATATTCAATATGTGGCTTTTAATTTTAACCTGAATTTAGAAAAAAATGAATAAAAATATCATATTATGTGTTGTTAGTATATATGTGTAATATAAATATATGTAAAATAGTACATATATGTATAAAATATACCTATGTTCTTAGCTGCAATGATGGTGTTGTAGTTAGGTAGAAGGATGTTCTTATCTATACAGAATACTTGCTGAAGTATTTCAAGTGGAAATGTCATATTGTCTGAAACTTACTTTCCAATGTGACAGAACTTGAACAATTGTAAATCTAGATGAGGAATACATGCTATTTATTGTACAAGTCTTTTATCTTTTCTGGAGTTTTGAAGTTTGTAAAAGTAAATAGTTGGGTGATGAAAAAGAAACAACCATTTCATTTTTTCAAGTTTTAAAATTGTAATTTTTGAAATGTTCTTCTTGAATTAGTGAAGGTAGATTGTAGGTGCTTATTTGCATCATCATAGAAGAAATTAGTGCTATACCAATAAGACAGAGAGTGTTCATTTCTTTGGCAGGCAAAGATAACTCTCTCAGATTATCTCAAGTCATTTTTTTAGAAAGAATGAGTCACATTAAGATAAAGAAGGCAAGAATCAGCCTCATGGCCAGGTTCGAGGGATCCCAGGAACAGTTGTAGAGGCTGCTCTTTTGGTGACTGTTCTGGTTTAGGAAGTGCAAGTGTGGTGCCTTTAATTGACAGAATATCCTGTTTCTTAGAACGGCAAGAGAAATCTGATGCTCTTCCAGTGTGCTGGAGTCTCTTTCTACCTCTCTCATTGCTACTAAATCTATTTCCCGTAGTCTGTAAATTTTCCCCCTACTTAGCTCTTTTTCTTTTCTCACCCATGGCTTCTCTTGTATCCTGGCATTGATGGTGCTCATTTTCCACAAATTTTTTAACTTCTGCACTTTCTACTAATTGACTGGCATCCCTTTTATATTTCTGGTTTGAATTCTCCCCAAAAGAAAACAATCCAATCAGATCCACCACTCTGGAAGATACAGACTTTCTAATATTTGTGTATGTATAACTATTATATTTGTGTATGTATATATGTATATAATTTTAGGTCATGTTTATAGTCTCACATTTTTGGAAGTACATGTAACCATAAATAAGCAATAGATTTTTAAAGAATTTTTAAATATGTTTTTTTTTACTGATTTTTTAGAGAGAGATAGAAACATTGATGTGAGAGAGAAACATCAATCGGCTGCCTCCTGCACATCCCCTACTGGGGATTGAGCCTGAAACCCAGGCATGTGCCCTGACCAGGAATCAAACTGGGACTTCTCAGTCTATGGGACAATGCTTAATCCACTAAGCCACACTGGCGAGGCAAGCAATAGATTTTTAAAACCTTGTATTTCAAACAAGAAAGAGACCTCTTCCAGACATAGTCATCAAGGAAAGTTCTTTGGATGAAATGACACATTATCTGAGTTTAGTGAAAGCTGGCTTGAATTTTGAAAGGCAAAAATGTCAAAAAATGGCATGAATACAGGTACAGCAATTAAAAAGTAAAAACCAGTTTTTTATATGAAGATATCATAATCCTATTGAAAGAAAATGGGCAATACTGTATATAGCAAAATTTCAAGGAACTATTTAAACATGTAAAGAGCTGACTTTTTTATATACTTTGGGGAAAAGGGGTGAATTTGGAGAAGTTCAAAATAAATAGTTAATTTCAGTTAACTTCAAACCATTGCATATTTTCATTCAGTGAAATTATTTTCTAGTCTGAAGGAAGACAATGTTTATTCAACACTTAATATGTGCCAAGTACTATTCATATGTCATTAACCATTGACTTCCAACGACCATCTAAGAGATCAGTATCACTATTATCCCTACTTAAAGATGAGGCCTAGAGAGCCATATAATTTGGCCAAGAACACACAGCTGGCAACTATCCAGGGATTCAAACAGACAGGCTTAAAACAACAGTGAGATACCACTACATACTTATTAGAATGGCTGAAATACAAAAAAAAAACAACAACACAATACTAACTGCTGGCAAAGATCAGGAGCAACAGAAGCATATACTTATTGTTAGTAGGAACAAAAAATGACACAACCACTTTAGAAGAGTGTCTGGAAGTTTCTTTCAAAGTTAAACATAGTCTTATCATATGATCGAGCAATCATACTTCTAGATATCTACCTAACTGATATGAAAACTATGTCCACAGAAAACCTGCACATAAATATTTATAGTAACTTTACTTATAATCACCAAAATTGAAAACAACCAAGCTATCTTTAAATAGGTGAATGGATAAGTAAACTTCATATATCCATACAATGAAATATTATTCAGTGATAAAGGAGAATGTTATTAAGCCATACAAAAACATCTTAAATGAATATTGCTAAGTGAAAGACACCAGTCTGAAAAGACTATATTACTATATGATTTTATTTATATGAACTTCTGCAAACGGCAAAATTTTAGAGTTGGTAAAGAGATCAGTGCTTGGCAAGCTGTTCGGGTGGGGAAAGTGTTTAATAAGTCAAGTACAGGGGCTATTTTTAGAGCAGTGAAACTATTCTGGATGATTCTATAAAGGTGGATGTATGACAACTTACTTACATCATAAAGAGTGGATTTTAATGTATGCAAATTCTTTTAAAAAATAATCAAGGAGTTCAAGAGATCCCACATTGTTATAGACTGAATGTTATGTCTTCTTAAAATTCATATATTGAAACTACCCTCTGCCAACATGATGGTATTAGGAGTGGGGGCTTTGGGGATGAAATTAGAATTAGAAGAGGTCATAAGAGCATGGCCCTCATGAATGGGATTAGTGCCCTATTAAGAGTTCCAAGAGAGTTTGCTTCTCTGCTTTCTGCCATTTGAGGATACATTGAGAAATTGTCCATTTGCAACCCAGGAGAGGGCCCTCACCAGAACCCAACCACACTGGCACCTGATCTTGACCTTCCAACCTCCAGAACTGTGAGAAATAAATTTCTGTTATATATGTCACTCAGTCTGTGGCAATTGTCATCGCACCCCCCAATGGACTAAGATACACATATGAAGGGGAGCATGCAGCAATTTTCAGTTATGCCAGATAAATTAGTTCTGGAGATCTACTATACAGCAATACGACTATAATTAACAATATTGCACTGTATACTTAAAATTTGTTAAGATGATAGATCTTAAGTGTTCTCATCACACACAAAAAGAAAATGATGATTTTGTGAGGTGATAGATATGTTAATTAGCTTGGTTGTGGTGATTATTTCACAGTGTACAAGTATATCCAGACATCAAGTTGGACACCTTAACTATATACAATTTTTATGTGTCAATTAAACCTCCAATACAACTGAAAAATTATATAAAATAAATTAATTAATAGTTCGGGCTTTAAAATCATTGTATTCTACATTTTGTTTGTATGTATTAATCCTGAAAGTGAATAATGGTCCATTGTATGCCATTCTAAAACTATGCCTCTAGGTATCCATTTAGGCATCTCTTGGTGCCCCTGCTAATACTATGAGTGGGCAATTACATCAACTACAGCCTGAAAAGAACATAGGATTCAGGAGCTGGATCTGAAGGTCTAGGTCACATTGTGAAAGTCTGTGTCATATTAGAAGGCAAACCCCTTAAGTCAGAAAACTATGACAGGAATCTTGGGTGAGGCGTGGAGGTCAGATCATAGATGTCAGTTATAGCCTGGGGATCATTTCCGGGGGAAAGAATAACTAGAGCTCAGCCCACTATCCTTCCAGCCACCATATCAAAGAAGTCTTTGCTGGATGGAGAGGACTTCATGAGTATATCTGACCAGTGATAGGAGCGCCCTTAGAGAACACAGAGCTCCTCCCAGATCTCTTAGGATGCCTTTTACTATTTCTATGAGCCATCCCCTTCTTTGGTGCCTGTTTTCTTTTCTTGCCCAGGAACTTCCTTTAGCCAACGACTGCCCTGTAGACAAACTGAGATTTAACCCACACCAGAGCTCCCCTTGAGAATCAGGGGACTCCCCTGCTATCGTCCACAACTGATTCGTTTTATCTCTATCCTTGTCCAGCTTCTCCTGCCCTCTTATAGATATCTCCTAGGAACACTTCCCTAATAAATTATGTGCCCCCAGTGCTTGTCTCAAAGTCCACTTTGGGAAACCCAATCTAAAGTACTTTTCTTAGTCTCACATTCAGGCATTCCACATAGACGTCCTTTTCTTATTCTATAGTATGCCAGGGAATTCCTAGGCAACCCCTCAGTGACACTGAGCAAATGACAACATTGCTTTCCCATAAAGTTTTTTCTGAGGAAACATGTGAGCGTATGCATGTTTTAAGTTGCAAGGGAAAAAACAGATAAAATCTTTCAATGCTCTGGAATATTAATTGTTTGTATTGAGAAGTGATTCCTTTCATATTCCCTTCTTCATACTTACATGACTCTGCAGCCCAAGAGAAGCTTCATTTTTCTCACTCTTTTGTTCTGTGAATGAGCTCATAATGCCATGATATCACTCTCACTGTGGTGCTTAGTTTCGGCAGCTCAGTTGGAGCCTGCACTTGCAAAAATGTACTTTCCCTCTTGGCTCATAGATGGGGTGACGGCAGGGTTGTCTTCATGGCAGGGTTCAGGTTCCACTTGGTTCACTTCAAAGTGTGTGCCAGCCCCGAGGACGGAGGTGAGCCCTGCAGGCGGCCTGTCTGAGCTCGTCAATACAGCAAGCCCTGTTCACTCACCTGACCCGGGCAGGCCAACTACCGTAGGGAGAGGTGAACCTGGCCTTTAGAATTAAAAGATTCTGTGGCTGGAAGTCATGCAAGCCATCCTGTCCAATTACTCACTTTCTGATGAGGAAATTAAGGGAGATTTCGGTGCCAGGTCTGTAATTAGAACCAGGGTGTCCATACTCCCAGTCTCCACTGTTTCATACAAAACTAGATTTTGTCTCTTTCAATTGAAAGAGCCCTTCAAGCGTCTGCCTGTGACAGTGGTGGTGGTTTTCACCACTCCCTGTATGAAAAGACAGATGGAAATCTTCCAGATGAGTCACAGCTCTGGCTTTTCATTCAGTGAATGTCTACAATGGGTGAAGTTAGACATGTCCATTTTATACCACATTGACCAGCAAATGACCTGGTGTGCAAAACATTCAGCAAGGAGGAGGAGGAGATTGGAAGGCATTGCTGCCCGAAGTTATAAAGTGGAAATGCCTAGACTCTAAGGCATTACTGTCACATGGCAATTACACTCCTGTGACTGGTACTAATGGCAACGTTATGTTCTTTTCTTTTTTTTTATTAATTATTTTTGTTACAGATTTTTCTCCTTTTACCCCCTTTGACACCCTCCTCCCGATCATGCCCCCACCCCCTCACAGCATTGTTGTCTATGTCCATGGTTACGCATACATGCACATAAATTCTTTGGTTTATCTCATCCCACACCCCCACTCCAGCCCCCTCCTCTGAGGTTTGTCAGTCTGAACCACACTCCTTTCTATGTCTCTGGGTCTATTTTGTTCATGAGCTTATTTTGTTCATTATATTCCACAAATAAGTGAGATCATGTGGTATTTGTCTTTCTCTGATTGGCTTATTTCACTTAGCATAATACTCTCCAGGTCCCTCCCTCCAGGATATGAGATCTTTCTTTCTTACAGTTGCATAGTATTACATTGTGTTTATGTACCACAGCTTTTCTATCCACTCATCTACTGATGGGCACTTGGGCTGTTCCCAGATCTTAGCAATTGTAAACAGTGCTGCTATGAACATTGGGGTACATATATTCTTTGTGATTGGTGTTTCAGGCTTCTTAGGATATATTCCTAGAAGTGAGATCACTGGGTCAAATGGCAGTTCAATTTTTAATTTTTTGAGGAAACACCATAGTGGCTGCACCAGTCTGCATTCCCACCAGCAGTGTACTAGAGTTCCCTTTTCTCCACACCCTCTCCAGCACTTGTTGTTTGATGATTTGTTGATGGTAACCATTCTGGCAGGTATGAGGTAATACCTCATAGTTGTTTTAATTTGCATCTCTCTGATTAGTGACATTGAGCATTTCTTCATATGTCTCTTGGCCATTTGTATGTCCTGTTGGAGAGGTCTATTTAGGTCCTCTGCTCATTTTTTAATTGGGTTCTTTGTCTTCTTTTTGTTGAATTGTATGAGTACTCTATATATTTTGGAAATTAACCCCTTATCTGATATATCATTGGCAAGTACGCTCTCCCATATAGTGGGTTCCCTTTCCATTTTGATGTTTGTTTCTTTTGATGTGCAGAAGCTTTTTAGTTTGATGTAGTCCCATGTATTAATTTTTTCCTTTGTTTCTCTCGCCTTTGGTGCTGTATCAGTGAACACTGATGCGTGTGATGTCTCAAATTTTGTTGCCTACATTTTCTTCTAGGATTTTTATGGATTCATGAGTCACATTTAAGTCTTTTATTCATTTTGAGTTTATTCTTGTGTATGGTGTTAAATTGGTGGTTTAGTTTCATTCTTTTGCATGTAGCTGTCCAATTTTCCAAACACCATTTATTTAAAAGGCTGTCTTTACTCCATTGTATGCTCTTACCACCTTTGTCAAATATTAATTGAGCATAATGTCTTGGGTCAATTCCTGGGTTCTCTGTTCTAGTCCATTGATCTATATGCCTGTTCTTGTGCCAGTACAAGGCTGTTTTGATTACAATGGCTTTGTCATATAACCTGATATCTGGTATTGTTATCCCTTTTACTTTGTTCTTCTTTTTCAAGATTGCTGTGGCTATTTAGGGTCTTTTTTGGTTCCATATAAACATTTGGAGTGTTTGTTCTAGTTCTGTGAAATATGTCGTTGGTATTTTGATGGGGAATGCATTGAATCTATAGATTGCTTTGGGTAGTATGGATATTTTAATGATGTTAATTTTTCCAATCTATGAACAAGGTATATGCTTCCACGTTTTTATATCTTCCTCTATTTCTTTTTTCAATGTCCTGTAGTTTTCTGCAAATAGGTCCTTTACTTCTTTGGTTAAGTTTATTCCTAGGTATCTTAACTTTTTGCCACAATGGTAAATAAGATTTTTTGTTTCTCTTTCTGTGAGTTCATCATTGTTGTATAAGAATGCCATCAATTTCTTGATGTTAATTTTGTATCCTGCTACTTTGCCAAATTCATTTATTAAATCTAGTAGATTTTTTATAGAGTTTAGGGTTTTCTATGTACAATATCATGTCATCTGCAAATATTGACAGTTTCACTTCCTCCTTGCCAATGTGGATCCCTTTTACTTTTTCTTCATGTCTAATTACTGTGGCTAAGACTTCCAGTACTATGTTAAATAAGAGTGGTAAAAGTGGGCATCCCTGTCTTATTCTTGTTTTTAAGGGAAATGCTTCTAGTTTTTGCCCACTGAGTATGATGTTGGCTGCAGCTTTTTCATATATGGCCTTTATTATGTCGAGATATTCTCCCTCTATTCCCACATTGCTGAGCGTTTTTATCAGAAATGGGTGTTCAATTTTGTCTAATGCTTTTTCAACATTTATTGATATGATCATATGGTTTTTATCTTTCATTTTGTTTATGTGATGTGTCACATTTATTGACTTGCAAATATTGTTCCAGCCTTGCATCCCTTGGTAATGGTGAATAATTTTTTTAATGTATTGCTGGATCCAATTTGCTAATATTTTGTTAAGGATTTTGGCATCTATGTTCATCAGGGATATTGGCCTGTAGCTTTCTTTGTAGAGTTTTTATCTGGTTTTGGAATTAGAATTATGCTGGCCTCGTAAAACGAATTTAGAAGTCTTCCTTCTTCTTGAATGTTTTAGAATAGTTTGAAGAGAATGGATGTTAGTTCTTCTTTGAATGTTCAGTAAAACTCCATGAAGCCATCCAAGCCCAGGCTTTTGTTTGCTGGGAGATTCTTGATTACATCTTCAATTTCCTTAGTTGTTATTAGTCTGTTCAAGTTTTCTATCTCTTCCCGGTTCAGTTGGGAGACTGTGTGATTCTAGAAATTTGTCCAGTTTGCCTAGATTGTCCAATTTGTTGACACATTGTTCATAGCATTTGTTAATGCTCCTTTGTATTTCTGTGGTGTCAGTTGTTACTTCTCCTCTTTCATTTCTGATTTTATTTGGCTCCTCTCTCTTTGTTTCTTGGTGAGTCTGGCTAAGGGTCCATCAATCTTGTTTATCTTTTCAAAGAACCAGCTCTTTGTTTCATTGATTTTTTTAATTGTTTTTTTGGACTCTATGTCATTTATTTCTGCTCTGATCTTTACTATTTCTTTCCTTCTACTTGCTCTTGGGTTTTCTTTTTGTTTGCTTTCTAGTTCTTTAAGTTGTGAGGTTAGAAAGTCTATTAGAAATTTTTCTTGTTTCTTGAGGTAGGCCTGTAATGCTATGAACTTCCTTCTCAGGACAGATTTCGCTGCATCCCATAGATTTTGTGTTGTTGTGTGTTCATTTTCATTGGTTTCCAGGAATTTTTTAATTTCTTCCTTGATCTCCTCGGTAACCTATTCATTGTTTAATAACATGCTATTTAGCCTCCATGTGTTTTAATGTTTTTGCGTGTTTTTGTTGTAATTGATTTCTAGTTTCATGCCATTGTGATCTGAGAAGATGCTTGATATGATTTCAATCTTCTTGAACTTGTAGAGACTTAGTTTGTGTCCTAACATGTGGTCTATCTTTGAGAATGTTCCATGTGCACTTGAGAAGAATGTGAATTCTGCAGTTTTGGGGTGTAATACTCCTTAGATATCTATTAAATCCATTTGCTCTAGTGCATCCTTTAGAGTCTCTGTTCCCTTGCTAAGTTTTTGTCTAGAGGATCTATCCAGTGATGTCAGCGGGGTGTTGAAGTCCCCTGCTATGATTGTATTGTGGTCGATTTCTCCTTTGAAGTCCTCCAGAAGTTTTTTAATGTATTTTGGTGCTCCTATATTGGGTGCATATATGTTTACCAAGGTTATATCTTCCTGTTGGATAGATCTTTTCAATGCTATGTAGTGGCCTCCTTTGTCTCTAGTTACAGCCTTCATTTTGAAGTCTATTTTATCAGATATGAGTATTGCTACCCCAACACTTTTTTCCTTTCCGTTTGCTTGGAAGATTTTTTTTCCATCCCTTCACTTTCAACCTGAGTTTTTTGTATGAGGTGGGTCTCTTGTAAACAATATATATATGAGTCATGCTTTCTTATCCAATCAGCTACTCTGTTTCTTTTGATCAGAGTGTTTAATCCATTTATATTTAAGGTTATTATTGATATGTACTTAAGTATTGCCATTTTTGTTTATTGTGGTTATATTTTTCTTCCTATTTCTTCTGCTAATTACAGCAGTCTTTTTAACATTTCTTGCAGTGCTGATTTGATGCTAATATATTCCCTTAGCCTTTTTTTGTCTGGGAAGCTCTTTATTTCACCTTCTATTTTGAATGATAGCCTTGCTGGATAGAGTAGTCTTGGATTCAGATACTTGTTTTTCATGACCTTGATTACTTCATGCCATTCCCTTCTGGCCTGTAGTGTTTCTGTTGAGAAGTCAGCTGATAGCCTATGGGGGTTCCTTTGTAGGTAACCTGTTGCTTATCTCTTACTGCCTCTAAGATTCTCTGTTTGTCTTTAATTTTTGCACTTTAATTAATATGTGTCTTGGTGTGGGCCTGTTTGGGTTCTTCTTACTTGGGGCTCTCTGTGCTTCTTGAATTTGTATGTCTTTTTCCTTCACCAAGTTAGGGAAGTTTTCTGTCACTATTTCTTCAGATATATTCTCTAACCCTTGCTCATTTTCTTCTTCTTCTGGAACTCCTATGATGCAAATGCTATTACGTTTCATATTGTCCCACAGTTCTCTTAAGCTGTCTTCCTGTTTTTTCATTGTTTTTCCTTTTTGGTTTTCTGATTGGGTGATTTTTTTCTACCCTGTCTTCTAATTCACTGATCCAATCCTAGGCTTCCTCTACCCTACTGGTTATTCCTTCCAATGTGTTCTTGATTTCTGCTGTCATTCTTCATTTCTGCTTGGTGGTTTTTCATTTCCAATTCATTGATTTCAATATTTCTATAGCTTTACTCATGCTGTTGAGCTCTTTACTCATGCTATTGAGCTTCCTCATTATCATTACTCTGAACTCTACCTCTGATAACTTGCTTAATTGCATTTCATTTATCTCTTCCTCTGTAGAATTATCTTGTTCTTTCATTTGGGATTTTTTTCTTTATTTCACCATTTTTCTGTCTTAGTGGGTTTTGGAGCCTGCAAAATATTCCCTGTGGGTGTTGGTGTTCTGTTGATTGTGGCTCCCTCTACTGTGTTTGGGTGAGTGTGGGAGGACCCACATTAAATACCACTGTCAAGTCTTACTTTCCTGGGTAGATTTGCAGGCCAATCAAAGGTTCAGTTTTCCTTTAGCTTTTGCCTGCTAGCTACTAGTTTCAGTTACTTGATGTGCCTTGGGTTGTAGCCCTCAGTTGAATGAAAAAATCCCCCAGGTGTTCAGGGTAAGAGGATTTCCAGTGGGTGGGGCAGATGCTTGCAGGCCATCTCTAGCTGATAAACAGCCTCAATTTGCATTTCTCTGGCCTGGCCAGGTGGTGTTAAATTCCTGAATGAGGGGCTGTTCTTCTCCCTGGGGCTCTGGGAAGGGGCTCTTTGAGTAAGATGAAAACTTTCCTATGAGTGAGTGATTCAGCACAAAACTCCTGGTGCCTTCCCAGTCCTCCAAACTCCCAAGTCTCTCCACACAGTTCCAGTCCAGCCTGCCCTCCCTCTGCCAGAGCCCAAGGTGTTTGGCTGTAGCTAATTTAGTGCTCTGTCCCAGCACTCTGAGCTGTGGAGCTGGCTTGGCATTTTAACCCCAAGGGAACTGCCCACAACCTAAACAGCACTCAGCTGCTGTCCGTGGGCTCCCAGCCTGCCCTCTCTCACACCTCCGCAGTTCCTACCAGGCTCCATTTGGTGTCCTCTTTCCATCCCTGGTTATATGGGTTCTCTCCAGCTGCTTTTCTGTTGGTTTTTCCTGATGATTTGTCTTTATTTTAGTTATAATTCCAGTTTGGTCCTGGGAGATAGTCTGTGTAGCTTCCATTCACCCCACTGCCATTTTATTTATTTATTTATTTATTTATTATTATTATTTTTTAATCCTCACCCGAGGACATTTTTTGCATTTATCTTCAGATAGAGCAAGAGGGAGGGTGATAGGGAGGAAGAGAGAGAGAGAGAAACATCAATGTGAGAGAGACACATCGAGTGGTTGCCACCCACATGACCCCAACCGGGGCCAAGGACAAACAGCAACCAAGGTACGTGCCCTTAGCGGGAACCGAACCCGGGACTCTCTGGTCTGCAGGCCGAAGCTCTAACCGCTGAGCCAGACCGGCCAGGGCCCCACTGCCATTTTAAAATTGCATGTTCTTGCCCTGGCCGGTTTGGCTCAGTGGTTAGAGCTCCACCCACAGATCGAAGAGTCCTGGGTTCTGTTCCCGCTGAGGGCACATGCCTCGGTTGCAGTCTGTCCCTGGCCCCGGCTGGGGTCATGTGGGTGGCAACCGCTCGGTGTGTCTCTCTCACATCGATGTTTCTCTCTCTCTTTCTCCTTCTCTCCCTCCCACTCTATCTGAAGATAGATGCAAAAATGTCCTCAGGTAAGGAAAAAAAATTTTAAATTGCATGTTCTTAACTATTGAAAATATCAGTGAAAAATAAACTTAAAAATAGTGGACTACTGTAATGATTTTTATTATTTCCAAGTTCCAGTGCTTTCTTGAGTTTAGGCAGCCATTTTGTTAGCAATAAAAACAGTTATCATTAATAGTTATAGAATAATTAATATTTTTTTAAATTTAAATGGATTAAGTTGAAAATAAGATATGAGATTTAGATATCAGCAGGGTGTTAAACAGAAACAGGAAAGGATATAAACTACATTTCTGATCATTATTATTAATAGAAGTTTTTATTTATAAAACACAGTGATGATTAATTTTAAGTATCAATTTGACTGGGCCATGGAGTACCCAGGTATTTAGCCAAATAGTACTGTGGGTATTTCTCTGAGGGTATTTTTGGATGAGTTTAGCAGTTGAATTGGTAGACAGAGTAAAACAGATTGCCTTCCCTATGTGGTTGGGCCTCATCCAATCAGTTGGAGGCTTGAATAGAAAAAAAGGCTGACCATTCCCCAAATAAGGGGGAATTCTTCCCACCTGACTGCCTTGACCATTTTTTCCTGCCTTCAGACTCCACCTGAAAATCAGTTCTTCCAGGGTCTGGAGCCTGCTAATCTTCAAGCTATAATTATACCACTGGCTTTCCTTGGTCTCCAGTTTGCAGATGACAGATCTTGGGCTTTGTCAGCCTTCATAATCATAGAAGCCAATTTCTTATAATAAATCTCTTCAAATATACACTATATGAATAATCTACTGCAGATAGTAAAGATTTCCAGGATTCAAACTCAGGTCTGCCTTCTGTGAAAGCCTGAACCCCATATCACCCTACACCATCTGCTTTCCAGCTTGCACAGATCTTCCTTAAATGGCTTTGTCCACTCTCTGCTTTGGTAGTGCAGTCGGGTGTCAGAGTTGAAGTCTTCTTTGATGTGTTGGGACCATGCTATGTCTCAGGGATGCTGTTCTTGCACATATTTTCTTATACAGGTCTGTCCTTATAACTGTTTTAAGGGAAAAGGACGGTCCTAAATCTCTACTGACCACAGTAAAAGTCCTGGAATACTGCCTTCCCCCTGATTTGGGGCATGGACCATGTAGGATTGATTGATCCACATGTTAAAGAACTAATGTCAACAAAAAGCACACATCATTGTAAACATCCAGGCTTTGGTCTGCTCTCATTCAAAACTCCTCAGTACCTCCAAAGAGCCAAGGCAGGATTTCCACTGGGGAACCAGGAGGAACTCCACTGGCATGTGGTAGAGTGCTGGAGTTTTTGTCAGATCCAACACTTCATTCGGCTCAACTGTACACAGATTCTGACGCTGAGTTTCAAATGCAGTGGAAGCAGAAGATGGACAGATTGTATCACTGTGCAGTGGTTTCATTCCGGGAAATTCTCTTTGAAGTCAAGGAAATAAATGCCTGCAACGTACAGAGTGCAAAGTCCAGTCGAGAATGGTGCTCATGTGTCCCTCTTAAATACTTTCAACTTGGCTATTTTTAAGTCAAATGTCTTCAAATATGTCAAAAACACTTGCTCTAATTAAGAATAAAGGCTATGGCAAGGTTTGGTTGTTGGTTTTTTTTTTAACTAAGCCAACGTTTTAGCTCTTTAAATACAATTGAATGCATCTGGAAGCTTTTGTTCAACTATGAAAACCACATTTTTCTATCCTCATGAATGCCTAATCCAAATTTCCTCATGTTTAAATATTTTAATACAAATATACATATGTAAATATGTAGTCAGTATATGTACATATGTGTATCAGTGTGAGTTGATGTATGTATAATGTATATCTTTGTGTCTATATCAATACCAAGTATGAGAAATGTTAATCCCGAGGCCAGTTTTGCAGTTCCAAATACTTTATTAGTAAGTGCTATAACTAGAATGTTTCTATTTAAATGCAAAAATAGAGAAGTAATAAAAGTATGCTAATTATGTTCAATTAAAAAATATTGCCCTGGCTGGTTTGGCTCAGCAGTTAGAGTGTTGGCCCATGGACCAAAGAGTCACGGGTTCAATTCCAGTCAAGGGCACATACCTCAGTTGCAGTTTGGTCCCCAGCCCTGTTCAGGGTCACGCAGGAGGCAACCAGTCGATGTATTTCTCTCACATCAATGTTTCTCTCTCTCTCTCTCTCTCTCTCCCCCCCACTCTGTCTGAAAATATTAATAAATGGAAAAATATCCTCAGGTGAGGATAAATACACACACACACACACACTATATATATATATATATATATATATATATATATATATATATTAGATGAAGAAAATTGCCAACTTGACATATAAAATTGACATATTAGTAACTTTTCAAGTGTAATAAATTATCTTTGGCCTACTCGTTGAAGCAAAATATTCATGAAAACACACACATACACACTCAAACACTTGTTTCAGGATAAGAAAAAGAAATTGCTTATCACTTTAGGAAGTATTGTGGGAAGTCTCAGTTGGAATATCTAAAATTTTATAAATCTAGCAGGTAAACTTGGATTTGTAAGAGATTACAAGAGACAGTATTGCAACATGGTTAGCCAGGCAAGCGCAAAACATCAGGAATTCATTTTTGCCAGGACTTGTAATGATGGGAAAAACTGTGTGTGGATCAAGGACAAAGGTGATGGTATCATAAAGAGAGCTATGGTGACTGAAGAAAGTACAATATGGATATCCATGGGACAGTGAAGAAATCTTTCTAACTAGAATTCAGTGTCTTAAGAAATATATGTCAACCAGAAGGATGGGGACAGATTATGGAGACACTGAAAGGTATTCAGATTGGATGAGGGATTGAGGGTTAGTCAATTTTTTAGTATGAATGATATGGTATTAATAGTGTCTGAGGAAAACTGATGTCATCATTATAGGCCAAAAAAAGGTCAGCTAGAAGGTTTTCTGACACCCAAGACTAGGTTAAGTTTATCTGATATATGCAGACGTGGAACTCTGCTCTTTATTACGTTTATCATGTTTAAACTTAAATCTACGCCTACCTTTGCCATGAAACTGCAGACTTCATGGAGGCAGGAACTATTTCTGTCTTATCACCATCTAGCATATTATCTGGCACATAGTAGTTGCCCAACTCACAGTTTCGAACAACTGAATGAACGAATGAAGCTATTACTGAATATAGGCACATAACATAATGAAAACTTGAACAACAATTATAGATATGAAAACAAAGATACTGCAAACATTGAAAATTAGGTTAGCGTGATCTTATATAGAAGATGCAATGGGGCTGAGACAAGAATATTAATATTTTGCATCTGGACAGAACTTAAGAATTTACATAGTGTTTTCACAAACAACAAATTTTGAGTTACTCTGCCTCATGTTTCCAGCCCCGAAACCACAATAAAAAGTTGATGTCATTGACAAAATCCAAGAATTGAGGGTCAGCACAGGTTTAAAAGAGATGATAAATTCCGTTGTGGTCAAGTTGAATTTTGAAAGAAGGCAGAATGTTGAAACATGAATGTTTAGTATCCAGTTAAACATGTGGAACACTCAAGTGAAAGGATGGATCTAGGGATATAAACTCACAGTCTTTCAGTCATGAAAAATCATGAGAAGCTTCCAAGTGAAAACCAGGCTAGTTTAATATCATGTATTCATTCTCTGATTATTAAAAATTCACTGTAAGTTAGGTATCAATTGCATTTGTTAGTTTATATATTAAGATGAACTAAAAATTCCTGTTAGTTTCAAGGCTAAGACTTTTTTTTTATCCTCACTCGAGGACATTTTTGCATTTATTTTCAGATAGAGCGGAAGGGAGATCGAGAGGAAGAGACAGAGAGAAACATCGATGTGAGAGAGACACATCGAGTGGCTGCTACACACATGACCCCCAACCGGGACCGGGGACAAACTGCAACCAAGGTACATGCCCTTAGCGGGAACTGAACACAGGTCTCTCTGGTCTGCAGGCCGACGCTTCAACCGCTGAGCCAAACTGGCCAAGGCAAGACTATTTTTAATTAAAAGAAATGGAGTTAGAAATGTTCTCAAATAGAGTAGGCAATATCCTCAAGGTCAAGTTGTAGTGCTTCTATGCTGATTAAGCTTGCTGACTAGGTTTTCCATTTGCACTGTAAAGCATTGTAAAATTGTGCTTTCTTCAGAGAGTAAGATACACTTGACTTTACCCTAAGGAAAAGGACAATGCAGTGTTTTTTTTCACAGTGGAAGGAGTTTCATGAAAACCAGGAAGATATAAACATTATGTGGCCCTTTTGAGGCAATGCATGTTGATGGGAATAAAGTTTGTAATCTCTCTCTCTCTCTGCAAGAACTGAACCCAGAATCATTGTGTTATGTCCATAATTTTCTAAGCAAGTCACATAATTTACCCAGAAAAGACAAATCCCCCACCATTTACAAAGTCAAACCTATTTAATATGTCTATTTCTTATCTATAAACTACAAACATATATATCCTTTAAACTATATTCATATTCTCACAACCTGATTTTTTACAATTTCTATCATTATTCTTTTAACTTTTTTTCAACTTTTGGTGAAGAAGTACATTTTTGGTTAAGAATGTTGCTTAAAACCACTTTTCTGGTTTTCACACAGAAAAGACATTGAAATCTGCCCATCAGACATTTTGCAATTTAATAAAACCTTGAAATAAAAAGTTTTCCAGAAGTTTTCAGGGTGAAAAATATGATCAAATGACTACCCTAAAGCAAAGATTCCAACCTGAGTAGTCACCATTTTCTTGAGTTCTGAGTTTATTTAAAAAAAAGAACACCACACAAAATAGGCAATTTGTAAAACTAAATGACATATTTTTTGGAAGAAAATGTCCTTAGATAAATTAGATTACAGTCACACTTCACTGAAACATCAACCCTGAGAATATGGAATTTAAAAGAGTTCATCTGACATAAATCCCAAGCAAGAAGTTTGTTACCAGAAGTAACATAAGAGCTTCCACAAGGCACGTGGCACAGCCTCACCTAGAGAATTAGCTAACACAGCGGCCTCTAAGGAGAACAAACACATGCATAACCAGTGGGCGCAGACAACAGTGTGGTGAAGGCAGGGGGAGTGGGAGCAAGGAGGAGAGGGTTAATGAGGCAAAAGGGGGACATGCGTTATACTTTCAACAATAAAGATAAATTTTTTAAAAATTTTAAAAACCACTTTTGCACAATACGTGATATTTTTCAATCTCATAAACATTGCTTTTTCAGTGAGGTCTTTTCCATCCTAAACAGAATTCCATTTTAATTTTTTTTTTTTTTTATCTTCACCCGAGGACATTTTTGCGTTTATCTTCAGATAGAGCGGGAGGGGGAGAGGGAGGAAGAGAGAGAGAGAGAAACATCGATGTGAGAGAGACACATCAACTGGTTGCCACCCACACGACCCCAACCGGGGCCAGGGACAAACTGCAACCGAGGTACGTGCCCTTAGCAGAAACCAAACCTGGGACTCTCTGGTCCGCGGGCCGACGCTCTGACTGCTGAGCCAAACCGGCCAGGGCCAGAATTCCATTTCAGAGCACATGGTAACTTCAGTGTGTTTCTCGTGAATGCACAATTGAGAAAGCTACTGCTTTAAAAAAAAAAAAACTTTAAGTTTTATTTTCAATTACAGTTTACATTCAGTATTGTTTTGTATTAGTTGCTGGTGTAGAGCATAGTGGTTAGACGATCATATACTTTACAAAGTGTTCCCCCTGATATTTCCAGTACCTACCTGGCATCATACATGTTATTCCAACATTATTGACTATATTCCCTGTGCTGGACTTTACTTCCCTGTGACTATTTTGTAACTACCAATCTGAACTTCTCAATCCCTTCACCTTTTCACCCACTCCTCCAAACCCCCTCCCTTCTGGCAACTATCGGTCTGTTCTCTGTGTCTATGACTCTGTTTCTATTTTGTTTGTTCACTTATTTTGTTCTTCAGATGCCCCATATAATATAATCATGTGGTATTTGTCTCTCTCTGACTGACTTATTTCACTTTGTATAATAACCTCTAGGTCCATCCATGCTGTTGCAAATGGTAAGATTTCATTGTTTTATGGGTGAGTAATATTCCATTGTATATATGTACCACCAATTTTTATACACTTGTCTACTGAGGGGCACTTGGGTTGCTTACATATCTTGGCTATTGTAAATAATGCTGCAATGAATATAGGGGTGCATATGTTCTTTTGAATTAGTGTTTTGGGTTTCTTTGGATATATATCCAGAAGTGGAATCACTGGGTCATAAGGCAGTTCCATTTTTAATTTTCTGAGGACCCTCTATACTGTTTCCCATAGTGGCTGCCCCAATCTTCACAGAAGTCTACCTCTTGTCTACAGGGACAGACCTTAAATGTGAAGTGGGCAGGCAATGATGTTGAGATTTAAGGGTGATAAAGAAGTCCTCTCCTCTTCTTCATTCACAACTGACTTTCCTATTTGCCTGCTTAAATTCCCACCCAGAGTCCAGCCCGTGTGGCTCAGTGGTTAAGCATCGACCCATGCACCAAGAGGTCACCGGTTCGATTCCTGGTCAGGACACATACCCAGGTTGTGGGCCCGATCCGATCCCCAGTGAGGGGCATGCAGGAGGCGGCCAATCGATGTTCTCTCTTATCGATTTTTCTAACTCTCTCTCCCTCTCACTTCCTCTCTCTCTAAAATCAATAAAGGAAAACAAAAATTTTTTTTTAATTCCCACTCAGAGTGATAGCATTCAGTTGATTCTTTTTTTTTTTTTCTTTATTGATTTTAGAGAGAGAGGAAGGGAGAGGGAGAGCTAGAAACATCGATGAGAGAGAGCATCGATTGGCCACCTCCTGCATGCCCACACCAGGGACCTGGCCCACAACCTGGGCATGTGCCCTGACTGGAAATTGAACCAGCGCCCTCTTGGTGCATGGGTCGATGCTCAACCACTGAGCCACACCGGCTGGGCATTCAGTTGATTCTTGGGAAAATCTGTAGCTCATCACCCAGAATGAAGCAGGAAGACACTGGGAGGTAGGAGGGATTGACAATTACATTCTTCGGGATTTTACTAGAGTCATAATTCTCTCCTCCCTTCTTCCCACTCTCTTCTCCTCCATCACCTCCCCCTCCTCCTCCTCCTTCACCTTTCCCTTTTCCCCTCTCTCCCTCTTCCTTTTCCTTGCTCCCTGCCTCAAACAATGAGATTAGCATGCAGGACCTGCAAAGGGGAGAGGTGAGTCATAGCTCTGGGGACCATGAGTGCTCCAGCATCAGCACCAGAGTCCACAGGGGCACAGGGTGGACTGAGCTCTAAAATTCTGCTCACTACCGTAAGTGTGCAAAAAAATGGTGTCAGTGATTTTATCTGAAAACCTGGATCAGGCCCTGACACCCACTGACTAAAGGATAGAGCGTTCAATTCTGGTCAAGGGCACATACCTGGGTTGCAGGTTCCATCCCTGGCCCCAGTCAAGGTCATGTGGGAAGCGACCAATCGATGTCTCTCTCTCACATTGATATTTCACTTTCTCTCTTCCTTCCTCCTTCCATCCCACTCTATCTAAAAATCAATGGAAAAATATCCTCAGGTGAATATTTTTAAAAATTAAAATAAAATAAATTTTAAAACCTGGAGCAGGAGCACTTGTATGTGGTCCCTTGTTTGAATTTGATCCAGGAAGACCCAGAGTAATGACACTAGAACTGTGACCCATCTGATATGGAATCTAATACTAGTCAGCCTTCTGCAAGGCTGGGATCTTATTCACGAATACAGTATAATTAGGTTTGAAATGGAAAGGTTTACCCATTGTTCTTGCACATTTAATACTATCTGCTTTCTAGGAGCTGGAGCAGTGATTTCCAACACAGGGCTCATAAATGACAGGAGATATAGGTAACCCATTGAAACATGAGAACATGTAACAATTATATAGATTATCTCAAAAAGGAAAAATTAATCTTAATATATAAAATACAAATAATGGCATCTTCATTACGTCCTTATATCAGGTGCCACTCATCATATTAACCATATGAAATCTTCAGAGGGAACATTTTATAATACACAGAGGTTGGCAGTGAAAACTTCATGCATTTGATCGCTTTCAACTTATTGATCAAATGGATCAAATTATCCAAACATAATTGCTTTAATCTTCACACAGTGGAAAAGTAGCTTGAAAAAAAATTCTTGGGGATTGAAGATAGTACTAATAACACAAGCAACAGATATGGCAGTGATAACGTCTCTTCTACTTTGGGAACAAGCTGTTTCTCATTCATAGCAAGAGAACTTTAAAAATGGCAATTTTCATCAGATTATGTCTCGAAGCCCTGAAACTGAAAATAAAAATTTTAATCTTTGAAATAAGGATTTACATCCACCAGGACCAGGGATGAACCTTGCTTAAAAGTATTCACTAATGCCTGGCTGGTGTGGCTCTGTGATTGATCATCGCTCCAGGGACTGAGAGTCCTGGTTTGATTCCCGGTCAGGGCACACACCCAGTAGGGGGCATGCAGGAGGCAGCTAATCGATGTTTCTCTCTCACACTGATGTTTCTCTTCCTTCCTCTCTTTCTAAAAAATCAATAAAAACATTTTTTTTAAATATTCACTAAAGATAACATAAAGGGAGCCATTACAATGAGTAAGATATTTAATAACATTGTTGACTTTATCTCACCCAGTTTTTTATTTTGTGTTGTTTTATATAAAATAAAGCTCTTGTCCTGGCCGGTTTTGCTCAGTGGTTAGAGCATTGGTCCACGGATCAAAGAGTCCCGGGTTCGATCCAGTCAAGGGCACGTACCTCGGTTGTGGTTCAGTCCCTGGCCCTGGTCCAGGTCATGCAAGCGGCAACCAATTGATGTGTCTCTCTCATGTCGATGTTTCTCTCTCTCTCTCTCTCTCTCTCTCTCTCTCTCTCTCTCTCTCTCTCTCTCCCTTCCTCCCACTCTATCTGAAGATAAATGGAAAAATATCCTCGGGTGAGGATTATTAAAAAATAAAAATTAAAAAAATTAAAAATAAAGCTCTCTACTCACATTTTATATTTGAGAAGAAAATGGGGGTCTTATATGAAAAGTTATTTTATAAGAACATATTAGATTTTCAAGAAACTGTGGAGATTTTTTAATTCCACCATCTTCAAAATTCTCTCTGAAACTTCCTCGTGAATGGCCATGCAGGAGACCCTCACTGTTGGACAGCTCAAAACTATCAGAACAGTATTTCTTTTAACGAGTTGAATACTGTGTTCTTATGATTTCTTTTGCTATGTTTCCAGGTTGGGTATTACCAGTTCCTCCTAAAGCGCTTTTTTTTTACCTTTTGCTCTTTGTGTCTGACCTCTGGATGGATCCCACTTTGCCTCTCTCCAGCTCTGCAAACTCAAAACACCCTCCAGGATCGTATCTAACCAGTACGGCAGGCAGTAAAGTAACTGTCTTCCTTTCTCATTTATTCCACACATATTAACTAAGAAACCTCTATGAGCCAAGCACTTTTGCAGGCACGGAGGTACAGGGATAAGATGGATAAACTCCTGCTCTCACAGAGTTTACAATTTGTGACCACAGGCAATTAGCTAGTAAAAAAAATAAACGCAAAAAATATGACACAGACGTCAGAGCCACGCAGAGAAGTACATGGCGATGGGCAGAGACTGACTTTGTGGCTAATGTGGTTTTTTGTTGTTGTTTGTGTTTTGTTTTTAATCCTCACCTAAGGATATTTTTGTTTTGTTTTGTTTTGTTTTTAGAGAGAAAGGAAGGCAGAAAGAGAGAGAAACATCCATTGGTTACCTCCCGTATGCATCCTGACTGGGGATCAAAGAATCAGGGATCGAACCCACAACCTGGGTGTGTGCCCTGATGGGGCATCGAACCTTTCGGTGTACTGGACAACATTCCAACCAACTGAGCCACACTAGCCAGTGCAGTCGCTAATTTAATTGGGTGGTCCTGAATAGCCTTACTAAGAAAGGTTACAGTTATGCCATGACCTGGAAGAAGAAGCTGTCAGGGAGAGGCACAGCATGTACAAAGGCCCTGAGGTAAGAAGTAGTCAAGCACTAAGGAACTGAAACAAGTCAAGCAGGGCTAGAGTACAGGGAAGAAGGGAGAAAAGTGCAAAACAAGGCTGGAAAAGCAGACAGAGACCAAAATGAAGGCTCTTCTATGACATGCTAAGTATATGTAATTTTATGCTGATTTTATACTGAGGACCCTTAAGGGTGTCAAATCTCTCACTGCCTTCATTTCACACTCCAAAACTATGTACCACTGGACTCCCAATCAGCCGATCATTGATGTAAGTTCTAGGATATGCCACCTCTAGTTACAACATTTCTATCTGCTCTGCAAAGCAGTTCACCGTTGCCATATGGAGGCAAGCAAAGGTCATTCGTTTATGAGCCAAAGAATCTGTTGATGCGCGTCACCTTAAGGGCCCATTCCATGGCACCTCCTTATTCAATACCTAGACAAAATAATATTTCTAAAGCTCTTCAATTAAAACTGTAGGCTATTCCTGGCAATGGCAAAATAAAAAAGTCTCACCAATGTTTAATATTCTGTTATTTGGAATTCTTGTGTGTCTTAAATATAAAAAGAATTACAGGAAGAATAAAACCAAGTGGCGTCAAAATTAGGACAGGAATTTAAATTTTACGGTATGAGTGGCGCAATGAGCATATTAAAATTCGTTTTGCTTGAAATGTCACTGGAGAATTTCAAATCCCTCATAAGTCTCTCTCTCTCAAGCAACTCGCTTTTCAAAATAAAATGTTCAGGTTTTCATGACTCGTAGCCTTACATCTACAAAAACAAAAATGTTTTTTGCTTGAACTTCTTACAAAAGGAATGTGCTGGCCTATTTTCTTATAATTACTGTGCACTTACTCCTTGACTAATGGCTTATATGTTGACACATAATTCATAATTTGTTTTGTACTTCTAAATCATTCTCTGGCATAAATAAAAGATTTGTGTCAAAACTCAACTTGGAATCTTGCTTTGAAATGATTATTAGAACAAAACCAGGTTAACTGGCTAAATATCCGTTAATAACACAGGTAAACCTCCTTTAACTGTATATTTTGGATTGATCTCCCTTTTCCCTAAAATTGCTATGTGAACTGGTATTGTTGGAAAAAATGGTTTTTAAACTGCCAGTGATCCTGTGAACATTGTCCCATAACTCACGGTCCCCCCTGCCCTCTCGAGTAGTCTTTTACTTTTTGACTGTACGTTGGCACACATCTCACTCGAGACTAGTGGACTTTTTTTTTTTTTTAATCCTCACCCTAGGATATTTCCCCGTTTATCTCCAGACAGATTGGGAGGGAGAGAGAGGGGGAGAGAAACATCAATGTGAGATAGACACATCGATTGGTTGCCTCCTGTACAACCCTGACCAGGGCCAGGGACCGAACTGCTACCAAGGTACGTGCCCTTGGCCAGAATTGAACCCGCGACTCTTTGGTCCACGGGCCGATGCTCTTCCACTGAGCCAAATCGACCAGGGCGACTAGTGGACATTTTTAACACTTACTAGTTAACAGTGAAAAATTAGATTTCAGTTCTTAAAATTTCTGAGTTTAAGAGTACACGCAATAATAAGCTGACATTTTCACGGGCTACTTCATGTACACTGGTTGTTATGAGCTGACTTGTGTCTCTCAAAAAAATTCATGCGAAGTTTCAGCCCCCAGTACCTCAGGATGTGACTGTATTTAGAGATAGTGGCTTCACAGAGGTGATTAAATTAAAACAATGGCATTAAGCTGGGCTCAAATACAATATGACTGATGCCCACAAGAAGGGGAAGTTTGGACACAGACATCTACAGAGGGAAGACGATGTGAAGACACAGGGAAAACAGCCCTCCACAAGCCAAAAAAGAACAGTCTGGAACAGACACTTCTCTCACAGCCCTCATAAGGAACCAACCCTGTCAACACCTTGATTTCAGACTCCTAGCCTCCAGGATTGTGAAAAAAAAACACATCTCTGTTGTTTAAGCCGCCCAGGCTGCTGTACCTTACTATGATAACCCTGGCAAACTAAGACACTGGTTTCAGATAAGAGTTTGTGCAGATTAGAGGTAGCTCATCTGATTTCACGTCTTACAAGAAGTCATTTTCCGGCTGCATATTTTTAAGAGCACATAGAGTAAACACCATGAAGTGGCATAAAGAAATTGAAATAAGGAATCAAAGCCAAAGCAAATTTACTAGCATTTTGTAAACTGAGTTCACTTTTACCAAATCACTTCGTAGTGTAACAGATTACATTGTGAAACATTCATTTTACCACCCACTAGCATTTCTCCCAAAGATATTAACATAAACTAATAAAAGATCTCTTACTCTTCCCTACCCGTTGGCTACCATAAAAACCTTCATTTTATCCCTGCTCTTCTTTATCAACTACACCTTCTATTGGAGGCCTTTAAAACACAAGGTGGACAAGCGATCGTCATTGCAAAAGGGCTGAATAGAAGAACTATTGATTCCGTGCTTTCCTTTCTTCTCTATTGTCAACAATAATTAATGTTCCTATTAAAGTAATATGGTTTTAATTCTGGTTCGGGTTGCTAAGGACCCAAGATAACACACAAATCACTAGAACATTAAGGAACTACGATTCCCACAAACCATAATCTGAGATAAACACCATATGACTCAGTAAATCTAAGGAAATGTCTCTTAAAAGTCTAATGCCAACTTGCAGTGCCAAGCAAATGCCTGTAGTTTCAGACTCATGATCAAGGGAAAACTAGAAGTCTGTGAAGCTCAGAAAAAGTTTTGTCTTATCAGAAAACTAATTTAATTTATGTTTGTTAACTGTATTAACTAAAATTTATGATTCTTCTTCCAAAAGGAAACGAACAACAACAAATGTTCATTGTTAGTCTTTGTGAAACCCAAAGTACAGAGAAAAAGTTACATTAGGATTTTATCCAGGATTTTAGAGATAGCTCATGCTAAAGTAAACTATAGGACTTTTGAAAGCCATGGTGAGGTAGCTCTTTCTGCCCAATGAGATGTCCCGTCATCTCACCCATAAAATTTGCTATTTGACACAGTTCTAAATCAATCATTGTCTCAGTAAGACGTAAGAAGTCACACTCTTCCATTCCTATCTAAAATAAAAAATAAGAGAATAAGGAGAAACCAGAGATGTGGGGTCTGCTTGCGGCCGATAACCAGGCGACTACCAATCTAATAAGAAGAGGGAGTCTGCAGCGGTTTCTAGGCAGTAGCCATACTCACAATCACATGCCTGGTGCCATCTCCATTCCAAGTCAATGGTCTATTTGTTTCAATCTCCTAACAAGTGACTATGATTATTTGGGATCTAGAGACTCCAGAGAACTCTGGAGAGAATTGAGAAGTCTATCAAGTCGCCAGCTCAATGGACTAGAGTCTGAAATAGGGCCTGGTGAGGTCTAGGAGCACTGACTGGGAACCCAAGGCAGAAAGGCAGATACACCAACTAAACAAACAAGGAGGTGCATGGGCTGTCTGCACCTGGTCACTCATACTGACCCATGATTCAGTGTGACCACACCAAACACCAAAGAAACCAGCTATAGACCACACACTGGTAGATATGGGCTTCTCCTCTACTAAGCAGTATTAAATCCATACATGCCAGGGTTCAGCTGAACTGGGGAGGAAAGGCAGGGCCTAACCATTTGTCAACTAGGTGAATAGACATTTGTATTTACCATATTTTTTTATTCCTTTTTTTTAAAAAAATAGGCCTTAGCCTTTTACAAATCAAGTTGCTAAGCCATTTCCCAAACTCACTGAAATCAACTGAAGAAGAGAGACATAACCACAGAGCACTGGTGATATACATCAGCAGAAAACAATGAGGAATTAGATTGGAAAACAAACAGGCAAATTCTTTTGCAGAACTATCTTGTTTCAAGAATAAGGTTTATTTCAGGAAAAGAATTATTCACAAAGGAGGCTATTCCAAAAGAGAGTGACTCTTAACAGAAACTTGTGGAACTCATATTAAAACAAGCCCCGCAATAAAAACATACTTCTGGAAGATTTTTGAAAAGAGTATAACATGTAGGAACTCTAAAGATATTCCAGTTCAAGTCATTTGTTTTGCCTATGAGGAAACTGAAGTTCAAAGAGATTTTTTCTATTACTTTATTTGTCAAATGAATATAAGTATACCATAATTATTAAAATATTTAGAAGACTGAAAATATCACATAAACTTTAAAACACTATACAAATAGAAGGTATTTTTATTCTTACTATTTATAATTAGAATTAAACCTGTAAACAGCTTCAGTTATTTTTAGGGAACTCAAATGTCAAAAGCAACATGAAAAAGCAATTAAGAGATTTCTACTTCCAGCCAAGATGGACGAATGGAGACCGATTTATCCTCCCACCTAAAACAACCAAAATCAGGAAAAATACATGAAACGAGGGTTTTAAGAACTGGCTATCGGGCAACAAGAGATGAGAGATGAGAGACAATTGCCCAGATTATTGCTTTGAGAGACTTTTCTAGATCCTGGCACAGGGAGCAGGAATGCAGGCAGAGACCAGCTGACTCCCTGAGTTGAGGACACAGAGCTGAAAGCCTGGGAAAATAAAGGCAGTTAATTCACAGGACATAGTAGTGGATGCAATGAACATAAAATTAGATATTACAGATGCAAAAAAATGTAGTAAAGTTAAAGCCATATCAATAGGAACTAATATAAAGCAAAGAAAAAAAGAATTCCCCCAAATTAAAAATGAACAGAGCATTAGTGAGCTGTGGGACAACTTCAAGCAGATTAGTATGTGCAAAATTGTAGAACCAGAAGTAAAGAAGGGAGAAGAGAGGATATAAAAATATTTAAAGAATTAATGACCATTTTTTCTATATTTGATAAAATCTATATGTTGACAGATCCAAGAAGCTAAACAAACCTTAAGCATAGGAAACATGAAGAAAACAACACCAAGGCATATTGTAATCACATTGTTCAAAACTAGTAATACAAAAAAACTTTTTAAAACAAACAGAGAAAAATAAATATTACATAGAAAAGAACTAAAAATAAAATGATAGCGGTTTCCTTTTAGAAGTAAGAAGAGTGAGGAGAAATATCTTCACAGTCCTGAAAGACCAAAAAAACGTCAACCTACAATTCTATACCTATCAAAAATGTCTTTCAAAAATTATGGTTAAATAAAGACTTGTTCAGACATACAAAAGTTTAAGTAATTCATCACCAGCAGACTCACGCTCAAAAAAATATGTTGAAGGTCTTGGGGTAGATAGAAAATGATATAAGATGAAAATATGGATTTATATAAAGGAATAAAGAACCCCAGAAATATTACTATAAGAATAAATATATCCACTGAAAATATCCTCTAAAAGCAAGGACCAAAAATGCATTTTAAGACAAATAAAAGCTTAAAGAATTTGTCAGTATAAAATCTGCACTCTAAAAAAACGTTAAATAATATTTTGCAGTTTGCAAAAAACATGCTAAAATTAACTTAAGTCAAGTACAGTCCATAACCTTCCTATACCTAGTATCATCTGTTTACCTAGGAATATATAAATATGTGTACATATAGTCATATTTCTATATGTAACATATGCATGAATATACATATATATGTGCAAATACATATTTATACAGTTACATATATACACTTATATGTGTGTGTGTGTGTGTGTGTGTGTGTATACAGAGTTTAAGAAGCTTATTGTCTTTTTATTTGACGTGTTAACTTAATGGTATTTCTATTTAAAAGTATTCCAAATATAGTGTTTTTATCTCATAGTTTCAAGACTAATGTTGATCTTTACAGCTATTGTGAGTTAGTTAAGAATTGCTTATTATTACTGCATTATTATAAATAAGACCAATTTTGGATTTTCTAGTATTCTTATGAGTCCAGATGAGATCATATTTTTGCAGAACAGTCTTCTTAAATCGACCTGCTGGTTAGAACAAGTGAGTATCATATATCATACATCATATTGACTTTTTTGGAATGACAAGGAATGTTTAGCATGCTTCACCCTTATAGTTAGAGGTTAAGTGTGTTCACCACCATCACCTGTCATCACTCACTGAGCAAGTGATATTCACAGGACATCAAAATGAAATAAATTCTGAAACTTAAAGCAGGGTTTCCCAAAATTGCCTATTTGTAAGAATCACTTGCCCCCTTCCCCTGACAGAGCTAGTGAGTAGAAATCTCTTGAAAGGAGGTCTGAGATCTATATTTTTTAAGTGCAGTACTCCCTCACCCCACCTCATGCACAATGACTTTCAACATTAGGCAAGTCTAGGAAACATTGGCCTGATGTGAGAAACCATAGAATTTACCTCAAAGTCTCGGCAGTCTGCTTCTCAGAGGCATTTGACATTAAACGTGCTCAGATTTGAATAGCCTCTCTCTAAAGTCTTGCTGGTAAACAGAATAGGAGGTGAGTGGTCATTATAATCATGCAGCCAGAGTCTGGGGCGAGGGCTGAAGTCAATGTGGTGTTGTTTTGTGTTATAATTAAGTATACCTAGGACCATTACTGTCAAGTGATCACTTCTATGTCAAGCTGACATTTCAACCTGGGCCCTGAAAATCAAAATAAATATGGCATTTCTCATCTGAAATGGCCAGAATGTGAATTTCCAAAGTAAGGATCCTAATGTAAAAGCAAATGTGCTTGTAGACAGTGGGTGTGTATCTGATAGCCAACTCTCTGAGCCACGCGGAGTCACACAGGCCGGTGGCGAGTCTAGAAGACAGCTCATTTAAAACATCATACTGTAAACCTACATTCTTCAAGCCTTCAAAACAAGAAATAACGGTAGCTGTCATCTCTAATTTAAGAGGCAGGTGACAATCTCATCTCCCAGCCCTCCTGTCATTTGAAGGTTGTTAAGCTTTCCATAAATCCATGACCTACAGGCATCCATGTTTCCTCAGGAATCTGGAAGGCATAGAGTGCACAGATAAACCAGATCGGGGAGTCAAAGAACAAACTCAGTCCACCAGTACAGTGAGAATCAGCACAGTTTAGACTCCTTAAAATTCGGTTCTGTTTCCTGTCAGATTACCAGTGACTAAGGATAAAGGAAGTGGCTAGAAAGTAACAAGTCTCTCCAAAGAAAATATGTGTGCCACTCTGACCGACGTCAGTGGATGGGAGGGCAGAAAGAGATTTCAGTATTCTGAAACTGACATAGGGAAATTTTGACCACAATTCCAGCTCTTCCTCTTCCTGGTTTATAGATGGACAGTTTCAGAGAGGCCCGCTGGTCTAGTACCAGGAAAACTTCAAAAACATCGTACCAGGAAACGTAGACAATTTCCAAAATGTTATCTGTGGAATCAGCTGAGGCCTTTTTTTTTTTTTTAGTTGTTATAAAAGTTCTAAAAATTCTTTAGCAAATGTATTAGTAACATTTTTTAAATATCTAAACCTGTTGAATTTTTCCTACTTCTGTAATTGTTGCTTGGTCAGTCCGAAGTCTCTAATTCAATAATTTCCAAACCTGATTGCCAGATCTTTTTAAAAATACATATTCTGAGCCCCACCCTAATTCAGTGGTCTGGGATGAGATCCAGGAATATATGTAGTAAAATCCCTCTTAGCTGACCAAATTATAACTGGCATTCTATTTGTTCAACACAAAAGTGGCAGAAAGCAAAAAATCAGAAAAAAATATATAGTATATGCACATCTTTAAGGGACAACAGTTTATATGAAACTAAAACGTATAAATATATCCATTTGCCACACTCTTTATGTAGAGAATTTTTTCTCATATACGTCTACTGCCTGAATAATAAAGCCATCTTTCTGAATATTTCACTCACAAGGCAGATACACAATTTCCGGGTTTAGTTTCTTTGAAATAGAGCAAGGACTTAAAGACACTTGTAAAGAAACCTGAACATGAACTCTTAGACTTTTATAGTTTTTCCCATCACAGTTTCCTTGTTTACATACAATAATAAACAGTATCACTCTCTTCACACCCATATTTTATTAGTTTACCTTATTACACCGTATCATTAGCAGCTTTAGGAACAAACACACAGACCTGGTTAATATATACTTCAAGCGGCATGCACAGAAATGCTTTGGAATACTAGAGAATGAGCTAGAAGCTGAGAGCAGTAGGCTTGCTGTAGTCACCGGTCAATACACTTCACTGAAGCTAAGAGGAAGTTTGGTCAACCAGAGAGTGAGTTGAATAAAGACTCACTAATAGAATCTCTACAATAGTTCTTAAGAGCTCCACACACAGGAGACTAAGATGATTATCTAAGATTAGAAAATATTATTCTCAAACTTGCACTTGCATAAAATCTCCTGAGAATCATTAAAATTCAGATTCTGGTTCAGTATGTCTGGGGTGTAGCTCAAGTATCTGATTTCTAATCAGCAATGTGAATGGGGAGGCACTAAACGAGATCTTTATTATGTGATGTGAAATTTTTGATGAATAGCAAAAAGTGTTTCAGCGTAGCAGTAAAATTGTAGTTGAAACTGGATATTCTTACATTCTAATCTAATTTTTAAATCTTATTAAAAATTAAATAACTTCTTTTAAGCAGAAGAGTTTATTAACCAATCAATCATTCTCAATCACAGTATAAGATTTTTTGTTTGTTTCTTTTTCTAACTATTTTTCCGGACTAAGGTTTCTGTTTAGCAGAAAGAAGTTATAGATGAGCAGTAGCAGAATGCATTTCCATTTTCTGATATTGACATCATCGTGACCAATTCTCTTTTTCTGTCTCCACAGTGATATACAAATTGAACTATCTGCCCTTGTAACTTTTGACTTAGAGGAAAGGAAATTGTATGTATAGAAAACTTCATCTTCTCCGTCCTCCAATTCTTGCTGTACAGTTTGGGTTTAGCAAGTGACAGTAGCTAACACAAAGCCAAAATCAGTAATTTATTGGCCATAAATATCTTGCTGATGAATCATCACAGGAAAGACAGCAGTAGAGTTTGACAGTGGGATGGGGAAGAAAAGTAGAAGCCGTTTTAACAGATTTTCTCTTGCTGCGGGTGGTTTATTTCAGTTGTCAATATATCACAAAAGAAAATTTTAGTCAGAGTCTCATTTCCTTCCATTGTACGGCTCCTACCATGATTGACATTTGATCTGACCCATTTTTTGGCAATCTACACATAAACACCAACAACCAAACTCTAATCATGATGTGCTCAGGCACTGGATAGGATTATGGGGCCTGGTATCAAGGTGACCTGATAGGAAGCAAGTCAGAACCCACATGCAGGGAGAGAGAGGCTGGTCTCTATGGAGGTTAGGAACCCAGCCCTTGATCGCCAAAATCCCTCCTGGCACTACTGTACACAAGCTTGCAAAACAGGTGAGCATCCCGGGGCTCTCCCCACAAGCCAGGATGCTCAATGCCTCATCTTTGAAGGATGTCACTAACTATTGAAAATCCATAGCTGAGACTTTAAACTGCTATTTAGGTGGAAAGTATTACTCTAAAAGCACCCAGAGAAATTCTCCTGGAAATCATGGCAAGGTTTTTAGGGAATAGAAGGAACAGGATGTCTCCTAAATGGACTGTTATTGGTGATGTGGAGCTCAACAGTCACACCCACATTCCCACGTGTTTACATATATCCACGCGTAAGAATTGAGGGGCTTTTATATGGAGAGATGAAGACTCTGTTTGTAATGGATCCTACTGCTGAATTAGCAGTCCAGCTTTTCAAATTCTACTTTACTACATATGTGATAAAGGTTTTGTGGTGATCTCTTAGCCGTGTAATTATCAGGAACAAGGTTCTAATCTTTTAGGGGCCAGAGACCCCTTTGAGAACATGGTGGAATCTGTGGGCTGTTTTCCCCCAGGACACAACATTCTGCATACAACTTCCAGGAGTTCATAAGATGCCCTAAAGATTTTTTTTCCCTCTACATGGCTACCAAGTTACAAATTCCCATCCTAATATAACATGGATATTCTCTGAGCCTTTCCAAAGCAAGGGCTGTCTGTACTAAACACTGTAGCTCTGGGTAAGAAGCCCAGAATCTTCTGTCCCTCTCACAAAACTGTCTGCTGTCAACCTCTCCCCCCTCCCCCACCCCACTGCAGGAAAACTTTGGGGAGGTAACAGGAATCACCCACTGTGAAGTTCTGATAGCCACCAGGTTCCTGTGCTGGGGCCAATGGAACAGGCTTCAATTATCTGAGAGAGTTCGTTCAGTGCCAGCTCCAGTGCCCCTTCAATTGTTCAGTGTTTCCACGATCGGGAACTCCTCCTCAAGGACTGCCTGTGGCGTCACTGCCATTCTGAATCATGCAAATGAGGATGTCATATCCTCTGACTCAGAATGCTTTATTTCATTGAAAATTATTTTAAGAACTGCAAGCAGAAAGTCGGTCTTTGCTTACATCTGACTTCCAAGTCCATCACTTTTCCTTTTCTCACCGGGGTCCAGCTGATGCGGGGGGAAGCTGGGACGTGCGCAGGAGGAGCCTGTGTGTCTGAGCGTGAGAAACGCGGGCACTTTTGCCAGCACGGAAGTGTGCCTCTCCTGGGAGGCTGTGATCCCCAGGGCTTGCCAATTTCGTGCAACAGCTAATAGTACATTTCCATGTATGTACTTTTCTCCCTATTTTCCCCAAGGAAAGGGCGAGTCAGGATATGCACGCACAGCATTCAGGACTGAAATAGCCTATTTAAGTAGTTTGGTAGCTATTAAGTGAAACTACTTGGCTTTGTCCCTTTTGAGGACCAGTGTCCATTCAACACTGGTCAGGCAACGTCCCATAGGCCAATTATCTGTGTACTCTTGTGTTATCTATACCAAACCCCTACGCAATAACCATGTGGTTATGAAAAAAAGACATTATAAAATAGAATTTGAATCCCAAAGGGCTGTGTGACTTACTAGCTATGTGAACATAGGCAATATAGTGAACCTCTCCAAAGCCTCAATTTACTCAACCATAATGGGGTGATGATGGTACCTAGCTCATAGAATCGTTGTGATGATTAATTTAGTACAGACTGGCCAATGCGGCTCAGTGGATTGAGCATTGTCCCATGGACTGAGAGGTCCTGGTTCAATTCCCAGTCAGGGCACATGCCCAGCTTGCAGGCTCGATCCCCAGCAGGGTGGTGCATGCAGGAGGCAGCCGATCCATGTTGATGCTTCTCTCATCAATGTTTCTATCTATCTCTCCCTCTCCCTTCCTCTCTCTAAAAAATTGATTTAAGAAAATTAAATATGAAGAAACCAAAGTATGCCATTACCAAGCTGCGGGCTCAGGATTCAGTCTCAGGTTCCCAAAATGATGCTCTTTCAATCTTCTCCAATAGAACTTCCCGCCATAATGGAACTGGTCTGTCTGTGCTTTTCAGTACTGTAGACACTGGGCACATGTGGTGATTGAGTCCTTGAAATGTGGTGACTGTGCCTGAGGAACAGAATTGTTTATATTAGCTAAACCATCATGCTGCATTTCTTTACAAAAGGGCTATTTCCACCAAAGAAACTAGTGGAGACCCTTAGCCACACTGTTCTTGTTCCACACGTGTCTACACTGGTCATAGTTCATCCTCTAAAGAATGCTGTTATTCTTTTCTTTTTATTTAAATGGATTTTTCTGATACACTAATTATCTTCATTAAAGGGAAACGCTACCTCCAAAATATTCCACTAACAACGGCTCATTGTTTAACTTTTTAGCACTTTTTCCGAGGACTCCTGGTTGTGCTTGCTTGATGCCAGATAGGACTCTGTAGCCACAAGGCCACATGTGGACAGTTTTCCACACGTGCCCATCCCATGTTTCTCTGCATAGAGCAGAGGTGCTATTTTGTTCCCTTTTGCAGAACTAGCAATTTTCTGATTGGTGTCTGACCTGAAAATGGAGCACTGGACAGAAACAAACATCATGAGACTTTCTACGTGATACCATGAACTTCACTTTCCTTTGAGCCACCAACTTGTACTCTTGTTTTTGCTTCTATTTCATAAAATTAACTTCTTGGAATATGGCTGTCTGATTGCAAATGGCCAATTGCCACTTCCACAATCCACACCCCTTACACTCACTTCTGTAATCTGGCAAGTGACCTGTCCAAATTCAGAGAGACTCGGGGGGGAAAAATCAAAAGAAGAAGCACATTTTTCTCCTGAGTGAAATCTGTATTTCAATAGAGAAAATAATTTCATTTGAATGGTAATATATGATCCTGCTGCCCAATCTCATCTTGGCTTCATCATTTTACTCCATTTTCTGTGCTTTATCCAAACACCATCCCGTTTGTAAGCAGGACAAAGCACATGACTCACTTTTACCCAAGTCCCTAGTACAGCATTGCTTGTAACCAGCATTTTCAAAACTGCATTTCTAAAATTACTACTGAGATAACTGCTTAGACGCCATATGTCAGAAGCCCCACAGATAAACCTGAAATCCTAAACAAACTTCAGAAATATGGCATGATAATTGTCCATTGATTTCTAAAATGGATGTCAGTGGCATCTCTAGGTAGTTCAGCCCACATTTCTGTGCTTGGACTCAATGTCAGAGTCGTTCATGTGCAAATCTCCTGCTAAGTCACTTCCTCTCTTTGTTCTCAGAATGGATTTCCAAGCAGAATATTCATATCTTTTTCTGTAGATCCACTGACTCAGCCTTGCCACAGTTTCGTGAGCAAAGTAGGTACGTGTGTTGTGTGCTTATCTTACTCATTGTTTTATGATATTAGGGTGGCGATTTTAAGAGATTTTAGTTTCTCTTGTTTTTATTGGATTGTATCTTCTCTACCACCTTCTTTCCTATTGATGTGCTCATAGGTTATCATTTGTGTGATTTCTAAGACACAATGAATCAAAGGGATTAACAGATCATTTTAATACACAGGTGGTTTTGTTTTTTTGTTGTTGTTTTTTTTTTCATTAATAGAATAGAGGGCACCTACCAGTCTCAGCACTCACCAGAAAGAAAAATAATATGAAACTCAGTGTATTGCTTTCAAGAGACCTAATAATCCCATCATCATCCATTTAATATTTTTCATCTGGCTTCCCCAGACCTCCTCTTAATGCCACACAAATGCCTCGCTTATAAACACTGAACACTGACTAGCCTCTCTGCTAGGTGGGTAGGAATGAACTTGAAAACTGATTGTAGGTGAACTCATCAATTGTTAGTTTAGAATTATGAAAACGAAAGACACCAGTTTTATCCCCAAGTCTTTCATTTTTTAGCATTTCAATGTAAACAGTGTTGTTTGCCATTGTGGTGATTGGGGAATAATTCTCTATTTTGGCTTCTAATTTGGTTTACATCAATAATGTCCATATTAATTAGAAGGCAACTCCTTGGGTAGGAGAGAAATAGAATTCAGAGACATAAAAATGAATGGATGTTTATTATTGATCTCTACAAGGTAAAAGGTAACTACAAATTTTAGGTACTGTTTTCTGCCATGTTTTATTCATTTATACATTCCTGAAATGTTGAACATGTGTTTATTCAATAGGCAGGCAACCTGCTAGGTTGTGGTAATACAAGAAGAATGAGATACAAATTTGTATCATAGGGGGTATGAACATAAATATTTTTAAAGAAAGTCTTAAGTGCAGTGATAGGGATTCAAATCAGGAGAGAACAGAGAGAAGCATCCAACCCATCAGGCTTCCTGCAGGAGGTAGAATCTGATCTGTGATTGGAAGGATAAGTAGAACGTACCTATGCGAAAAGGAGGTAGAGGGAGAGCAAAGGGACAGGAAGGAGGAGCAGGGTGCACACAGAGAATTAAAGTGTTTCTACATTGCCAGAGGGAAACTATGAAGTGGACTGATTAAAAGCCTAGAGAGGTCAGAAGGGACCAAATCTTTAAGGTCTTATTTACAGCAGTGTGGAAAACATTTTAGAATTTTGATCAAATGAAAGAAAACATCCAGTTTGTTTAATTTTATTTTTTGTCAAATGTTTTTTCTGCATCAAGAAGATTTTGTGTGGTTTTGTTCCTTTGTTCTGTTAATGTGGTTTATCACATTTATTGATTTGCATAAGGTGATCCATTTTTGCATCCCAGGGATAAATATCATGTGGTCATGGTGTATGATCCTTTTAATTGGATAGTTAAATTCAGTTTTCTAGTACTTTGTTGAGGATTTTTGCACCTACTGTATGTTCATCAGATATATTGACCTATAATTTTCTTTTTTTGTAGTGTCTTTTTCTGGCTTTAGTATCAGGGAAATTCTGGCCTCAAAAAATAGGTTTGGAAGTAATCCTTCTTAAATTTTTTAAAAGTGTTTGAGGAGAATTAGTGTTAATTTTTCTTTAAATATCTGAATAGAATTCACCAGGGAAACCATCCAGTCTTGAGCTTTTCTCTGTTGGGAGGTATTTGATTACTGATTCAACCTCCTTAATAGTTATAGTTCTGTACAGATTTTCTATCTTAATGATTTTAATGGTGTATCAGTTAGTGTGTGCCACATAACAAGCCATCCCAAAATATATAAGTTGAAAAGAAGGACAATTTAGCCAGATCAGCTGATTCTACTCAGCTCTCTCATATCTCTGGGGGTCAGGTGGCAAGCTGGCTGGCAGCTACATGACCTAGGAGGGCCTCCCTCACGTGATGGTTGGAGGCTGTTTGCCACCATTCCTTCGTTTTCTTCCATGTGGCCTCACATCCAACAACTTGGGCTCATTCACACAGTGGTCTCAGGGTTCCCAGGGCAGCAAACGCAAAAGCTGCCAGAGCTCACAGTGTGGACAATGACATGACTATTTCTAAATATTTCAGGAAAGGGAGATGTCTATGAGATGATTCATCGAGTTTGAGAAAGGGTTGAATCAACATGTAGACACTGGGAACAATTGGAATGGGACTAAAATGGAATCCAGGGCTGCCACCATCCAATGGATACATTCTCACTCTAAATGTAATTCATGTATCTCCGAAAACCCTGCTTTAGACCCAGACTGGGGGAGAACATAGCTCTGTATCTTTCATATTCTCCAGTGGACACTAAAGGATTTATACTCTACCTCCATTTTAGTGAGACATTTTAGTGAAAATAGTTGTAATAGAATGTACTATTAAGAAGAAAAACAGACTTTGTTTTCTTTTTTTAAGAAAAACATTTTTCTTTTTATTTGTCTGTTTTTGCTTTTAGCATTTTGTGTTATTTGTGATGATGTACACTTACAAAAAAAATAATAAAAACCTTCTTCCGTCCTTTCACCTCTGATAGAAGATGCCAGCATTTTTTTTCTTTAAAGTCTAACCTCTCCTCTACCATAACTCCAGGAGAGAGTACAGAGCTTCTCTTATTTCAAATCCACGAAGATAAGTCAGAAAGAATAGAAGGTGATGCTTTGAACTGAAGAGAAGGAGTGCCCCAATCCCTAGGGTAGCTTCCCTGAGTTAGAAAGAAGTCAGTGATGACAGTTTCCTCAAGAAATGGGAATTGTGCCCCCCACCCACCCACCCATACTCAAGGGCAGCAGGAACTCTGAGAAAGGGCTAGATAAAGGCTTGTGACCTGACCATTTAGAAATCTTCCTACCCAGAGCACAGAGTCACCCACTTCCCAATGGAAGAGGAGGCCTTAGGCAATGAGCATCCTAAAAGAGACAATGATGGACTGAAGGCCAGATGATCTTTACCCCAATCTTCACCCTTGCGAAAGCCCCTTGGTTGCTGTCAAGACCATAGAGCAGGGTGGACAACCATCGAAACATGCTCAAGTTTGAATGTCCTACAGAGTTGGTGAATAGAAACTGAGATGACTGTATTTCATTTAGAAAAATTAATATTGTGTTTTTTTACACACACGTGAAGCAAAGAAATATAGATTACACAACTTCTTCCATTTTCATTACCAATCCTCTCTCTCACTTCTTATGATCTAGACAGCTGGAACTTGGCCAGGGATGAATCCAAAAACAAACAGTAAGCCATATTCAGGGCAACCACTTTCCTTACACAACCACTGCTTTGTTATCATGCCAAGCTTATTTTCCTGGATCTCTGTCCCTGAGGATAAACTCTCTCCCAAAAGATTTAACAGTGTCTACTGCAAATAGATCACTGGTGTGTCTGCCACATTAGCTAGACAAATGTGCCCAGATAGTTCTGAATTTCAGAAGTGGGTATACATGGGATTCAAGCCCTCATGTTGAGGCTCACAGAAAATATGATATTGAAAAAGTCAGGTCTCCTGACATACTAGTAAATAGGTCATCTTTAGGAGATGTGTTAAGAAGCACTAAATGCTGTAACAACCTCAAAATCTCAGTGGACAAACACATTAAGAGTTTATTGCTTTCTCACACCACAATCAAATGAGGTCAGCAAGGGGTTCGGCTTCAGGCAATCACTTAGGAATGTAGTGTCCTGTCATCTTAAAGTAGTGCTATCCTCCAAGCATTCATCTTTCTCTGCAGTAAGCCAGTAATGGGATAAGTGTCCACGGTGGGATAAGAGCATGGAGGACTGCACGTGAAAAGATTGCACGGGCCAAGCCTTGAAGTTGTATGTAGCACTCACCTCCAAGTTCCACCGATGCAAATTGAAGCACATGCCCACTGCAAAGAAATCCGAGAAATGGTGTACCCAGGAACTGGTGGAAAATCACTTGGTAAACATCTAGCCAGTCTCAAGTCTCAGCCACAGGAATCACAGTTCTTTCTCCCTGATTATGTTTGTCCATTCTCCTGGATTGGGTGAGCTAATGACTGAAGAAATCACAGAAGAACATATTAAATTATGAGTACTTTCCAGTAAACTAAACAACTTATAGAATCTTAATTCTTTGTGTGAAAGTTAAATCCTATCAATAGTGAGATGGAACAATTATTCATTTTAATAATTATTTCATAGTAAATCTCTAATGGTTTTGGGGTTATGATGACCAGGCAATGCAAAATACTGGAAATCCAATTTTTAGTTCCTCAGAAAGTTATAAACACTGCCTTGCTCCTAATTTTATTAATGTGATGAGAGATTGACATTTGATCTCAAAAGCCTCTCCAGGCTGAGGTCACTGCTATGGGCCCTAGAGAGTTGGCTTCAAGAAGCCAAACCATAGATCTGAAGGCACCTGGATGAGTTATAGGAAGGGGATTGAATATGCACGCCCTTGGGGTAGGAGTCCCCTCTTCCTGCTCTGGAAACCTGAGAAATGAATCTTTGAGTCCAGGCAGGTATTTTACTTGATCTCCCCTTGGGAGTGCTGGAGACAGGGCACACTGTCCTGCCAGATTCCTTTTCCAATATTCCATGTTGTGCAGCCCTTCTATTTACTACATGCGCCCACAAATCTACACTGGGAAATTAGTTTAGGAAAGGTCTCAGATAAAACCTCTCTTAATATTCTCAGAATTCAGTCTATCTTCAGTTAGCCTCCAAAGAATGCCTGCTTTCCTAAATGTATTTGAATTCTTTCATTTATCTGTTAATTTTTTTTCCAAGATCCTGTTCAGTGAGAGGCTGCCTAATATGAAGAATAACTAAAATGTTTCAGGGACCATTAAAAATTTTTAGGGATTCAGAAAAATTGATACAACTTTCAAAAGAGAAAAAGTCAAAGACGTTTCCACAGTGTGGTCCTCTGATGTCTGCATAAAATTTCCTGCACTGCTTTTTTTACAGTGTAGACCCCTGGGCCCCACTACAGACAGACCTTCAAATTCAGACTCTAAAGTATAAAGCCAGGGTTCAGAATTTTAAAACAAATTTTCCAGGGGATTTTAATATACATTAAAGCTGAGAATCACTGAACTAAAAGATGTTTGGGTCTCTTGATAAAATACATTTAACTTAAGAAAGAACAGGCTATACAGGGTGGAGGAAAGTGGGTTTACAGTTGTTTGTATGGAAAATAATACAATAATTAAATGATAATACAAGAATTAACTCTGTGTTTTATACACTCACACCTGTAAACCTACCTTTGTCCCACCCTGTATTTATGGAGGTTTGCTATCTCTGTAACATCATTATTATATGGGTAGATAAAATATACTCATTTATGGTAAAAACTTTAAGAAAAGTGGGAATAGAGAGAAAATACCTCAAAATAATAAAAGCCATATATGAAAAACCCGCAGCCAACATTATATTCAATGGGCAAAAATTAAAAGAGTTTCCCTTAAAGATCAGGAACAAGAAAAGGATGTCCTCTTTCACCACTCTTACTCAACATAATACTGGAAGTCCTGGCCATAGCAATCAGACAACAAGAATAAAAGGACAACCATATTGGAAAGAAAAAAGTAAAACTGTTACTATTTGCAGACATGATACTGTATGCATAGAGAATCTTGAAGATTCCACCAAAAAACTGCTAGAACTAGTCGATGAATTCAGTAAAGTAGTAGGATACAAAATAAATATCCAGAAATCAGTTGCATTATTATACACCAATAATGAACTATCAGAAAGGGAAACTAAGAAAACAATCCCACACTGGCCGGTTTGGCTCAGCGATCAGAGTGACGGCCCGCAGACCAGAGAGTCCCGGGTTCAGTTCCCGCTAAGGGCACGTACCTCGGTTGCAGTTTGTCCCCGGCCCTGGCTGGGGTTGTGTGGGTGGCAGCCAGTCGATGTGTCTCTCTCATATAGATGTTTCTCTCTCTCATCCTCCCTCTCTCCCTGCTGCTCTATCTGAAGATAAATGCAAAAATGTCCTCAGGTGAGGATAAAAAAGAAAAAAGAAAAGAAAACAATCCCATTTACAATTGCATCCAAAAATAAAATAAAATACCTAGCAATAAATTTAACCAAGGACATAAAAGACCTGTACTCAGGCAATTTTAAGACACTGAAGAAAAAAAATAGAAGAAAATAAAAATAAGTGGAAAGTGGAATCATATACCATGTTCATGGATAGGAAGAATTAACATCCTTAAAATGTCCATACTACCCAAAGCAATCTATAGACTCAATGTAATTCCTAACAAGATATCAATGGTGTATTTCACAGAACTAGAACAAATATTCCAAAAATTTATATGAACCACAAAAGACTCTGAATAGCAACAACAATCTTGAGGGAAAAAAGAACAAAGCTGGAGGAATCATGCTACCTGATATCAAACTGTACTACAAGGCCATAGTAATCAAAATAGCAACGGTACTGGCATAGAAACAAACATAGAGATCAATGGAACAGAATAGAGAACCCAGAAATAAACCCACACCTTTATGGTCAATTAATATTTGACAAAAGGGGCAAGAACATACAGTGAGGGTAAAGACAGTCTATTAAATGAAACGCATTGGGAAAATTGGACAGGTATGTGCAAAAATAAATAAAACCAGACCACTTCTTACACCATGCACAAGAATAAACTCAAAATTGATTAAAGACTTACATGTAAGACTCAAAAACCATAAAAATCCTACTAGAAGACATAGGCAGTAAAATCTCGGACATTTCTCACAGCAATATTTTTTCTGATATATCTCCTCAGGCAAGGGAATGAAAGAAAAACAAATGGAACTACATCAAACTAAAAAGTTTTTGTAGAACAAATGAAACCATCAGCAAAATTAAAAGATAACAGCCTGAATGGGAGAACATATTTGTCAATGATACAAAGATGTTAATATCCAAAATTTATAAAGAACTTATAAAACTCAACACCAAAAAAAACAATACAATTAAAAAATGGGCAAAGGATCTGAATAGACCCTTCTCCAAAGAGGATGTATAGATGGCCAATAAACATATGAAAAAATGCTCAACATCACTAATCAACAGAGAAATGCAAATTAAAAGCACAATGGGATATCACCTCACAACTGTCAGAGTGGTTATCATCAATAAATTAATGAATAACAAGTGTTGGCAAGGATGTGGGGAAAAGGGAACCCTCATGCACTGTTGGTGAGAACACAGATTGATACAGCCACTGTGGAAAACACTATGGAGTTTCCTCAAAAAAATTAATAATAGAACAGACTGAGAGATCTCAGAGGAGAGGTGGTAGGGGAGATGGGAAAAGACTGACCAAAGATTTTATATACTTACATGCATAGCCCATGGACACAGACAATAGTGGGGTAAAAGCCTGAGGTGAGGCAGGGGCTAGGTGGAGGGGGGGCAAAAGGTGGGAAATGGGGGACATCTATAATACTGTCAACAATAAAAACTTATATATTAAATAATTATATTAAAATAAATAATATATTAAAAAATTAATAGTGAAACTACCTTATAACCCAGCAATTCCACTTCTGGGAATATATCCAAAGAAACCCAAAACACTAATTTGAAAGAATATATTCACCCCTATATTCACTGCAGCATCATGTACAACAGCCAAGATTCGGAAGCAACCATAGTGCCCATCAGTAGAGGAGTGAATAATAAAGTGGTTGTACATTTACACAATGAAATGCTACTTGGCTCTAAAAAAGAAGGAAATCTTATCTTTTGCAACAGCATGGATGGACCTAAAGAGCATTATGCTAAGTGAAATTAGCCAGTCGGAGAAAGACAAATACCATATGATTTCACCTATATGTGAATCTAATGAAAACAAACAAAATAGAAACAGACTCATAGATACAGAGAACAGATTGAGAACTGTCAGAGGGGAGGGGGGGAGGGGGCTGGGTGAAAAAAGTAAAGGGATTAAGAAAAAAAACTTGTAGACACAGACAACAGTATGGTCATTACAAGAGGAAAGAGGGGGTGGGGGTAGGTAAAAGAGGGTACAGGGGGTATAAAGGGTGACAGAAGGAGACTTAACTTTGGGTAATGAACACACAATACAATATTCAGATAATGTATTATAGAATTGTATACTTGAAATCTATATAATTTTATTAACCAATGTTGTCCCAATAAATTCAGTAAAATATAAAAATAAAATAGCATGGAAAACAAAAAATATATGTAGATAGCATAAGGATGACTATGAAGAGAAAACTGTTAAGTACCCCACTGTCCAGCCCCTACCCTCCACCCCAGGGAAAGCCTGATGTCCTGATCTGTTAAGTACCCCACTGTCCAGCCCCTACCCTTCACCCCAGGGAAAGCCTGATGTCCTGATCAATAGATACTCCACAAACAGTGAGCTGAATGATTTATTCAAGCATCCTAGAGGACACCATACCCTACCCTCCTTTCTGCATAGAAGGCTAGAGAGAGGGAGAGGAAGACATGATGAGGCTATTGCCTCTTTTTTAACCTCTCCCTAGGTAGTGAGGGTGGAAGAAGAAAGGGAACACTGAACTTGTCCTCCCTCCTTCAAAGACTTGACCCAATATATTCTCATAAGGTTTAAAGGTGTTTCAGTTATCTATTGCTGTGTAACAATCTACTCCAAAAGTTACTGGCTTAAAATAACATTATGTTATTTCCAAGGTTTTTTTGGTTGAATGGATTCCACTTGATGGCCTTGTTTGGTAATTCTCATGCAATATCAGTCAATTAGTAGTGGATCTAGAGATATTAGATCACACCAGGTGTGCAAAATAACTCACTCGTATGGTAGGAATTGATGCTGAGTGTCTGCCTGGGGCTCAGCTGAGGCTGTCAACCAGAACACCTTTATGTAGTTTTTGCATGTGACTCTCCATGTGACTTAGGCTTCTCACAGCATTGGTTGGGGTGTGGGGGTCTGAGAAGAACTGGATCAAGAGCAAATATTCCAGGCAGAAGCTGTAAGACTTCTCATGAAATAGCCTTAGAAATCTTAGAACATCACTTCTAATTCATTCTTTTGGTTGAGCAAGTTACTTAGGCCAGCTCAGGTTGAAGACAAGGGCAAATGTGATTCTCTTCTTGATGGAGGAATGGTAAGGACACATTGAAGAAGAACATGAAGAGTGAGAGATGCTATAGCATCCATCTTTAGAAAATACAATCTTCCTTAGGGGATGGCTCTGAAATGTGGTACAGAGATTGCTTCTATTTTGCCACCAAGGGGACATGTACCCAAGATTCTAAGGATTGGCTGAAGCAGGCCCAGAAGATGGTATAGAAGGTAGCACTGAGGAAATTCTGAAAGGCCATCAACAAATTTCACCCATTCCCAGCTCCCAGCTCCCTGTGCCTTAGCATTACAGTGGAAGGAACAAAGGCTGGAAGCATTTATGGCTTATAAAAAATACCACCGGGATGGGGATTGGGGCATGCAGATGCCCACACTGCACAGGCCCCACATGGAATAAATAAACACCACGACATATGCACACATACCCCATGCTGATTGCAAAGACCAACACCAAAAGCTCTCCATCTCCCTTTTTTTTTTTTTTCCATCTCTTTTTCACTCAGGCTAGAATGCACTGGCACAGATCAGAACACACACAGGCACAAAGGGCAAAAACAAGAGGGAGTGATTAAGGAGCTGGATGTGTCTTCCTTTCTCCTCTACCGAGTTCCTTGATGCTGGGCAGAAGATAGTTACTGAGGAAAGTGATCAGTGGGGGCTGCTATATCTTAGTAGTTTTTATTCTTTCTCTTCTTTTCTGTACCTCCTTCCCAACTACCTGTTAAAGGAAGAACTAAGGGGTTATGAACTTGAAAAATTATGACAACAGCTTAAAAAATAATTAATTTCATGTTTGGACAATGCTAAAATGCTCAGTTCACACAAGCAAACTTTCAATGTGCAAATATTTTTTTAAATAAAACCATTTGACTCACTTTACAATGGAAAGATCTTGAAAGTAAGACCTAATCATCGTGTCAGAGGTGGTTCTGTGGCAAAAAATAAATAAAATGTAAAATATGGAGTGTTTTGGTTCCATAGTCATGCCTATTTCACCCCAGGAACAGAGCTGTGTAGTCATTTATAAATATCTTTCCCTGCCATTAGTCTATAAGTTTCCTGAAGACAGAACTCACCATTGATTTTATCTCTACTACCTAACATAGTACTTGGCACCCGGAAGATGTTCAATAAATATCTGTTGAATGACTGTGTTGAGTTGATAAGTCAAAGAAGCACAGAACTCTAGATGTAGAAGAGACTTTTGAGATAATTTAGTTCAAATTATGATTCTGACATCCACAGAGGTTAAAGAACCTACTCACCAGGATGACTGTGTTGGTGGCTGGGCAAGGGATGAGCACAGGTCTCTCGTCTCTGAATCTAGGGGGTTCTTACCATACTACATTTCTTTTCCCACCCTGTGGTACAATCAGACAGGTTGAATCTGGCTGTCTCTTCCAGTTAATATCAACAATATCTCCTTGCTTTTCCCTCTCTTCAAAATACATAATTTAAGTTAAAAGAAAAGGTTATCATTAGAATAAATTTCCACAAAAACTAGGAGTGAATATGGGTACAGTGGGGCTCTTACCTGACCTAATTTAGCATTAAGTACGTGGTATAGCAAAGAACCAAAACATCTCATCTCAATGAAAAAATAGTAACTGCTTTTCTCATTCAACAATATTTACTGAGCATCTACTAAGTGACCGGCACTGTTTTAGCCACTGAGGAGCAGTGGCAAATATGATAAAGTCCTTTCATTCAAATAGATTGCAGTCTAGTTGGGGAGGCAGAAGCAAATACATAAAAAGGAGAATTTCTGAGAGGAATGAATAATCAGAAATATATAAACATGATGCTTCGTTATGGGATAACTGCTGGGGGAGAGTCTCCTTTGAAGTGGATGGTCAGGAAAACTTTTCCAAGGAGGTGACATTTCCTCTGGATCTATACAGTGAGGAGGAGCTTGCCACGGGAAGACTTAAGAAAATATTATTCCAGGCCAATGGAGCAGCAAATACAAAGGCGTGGAGGCCGTATGATTTTAAGACAAGGAAAAAAGAGAATTGAGGCAGAGGAAACAGCTTAAGGAAAAGCAACATGATAAAATAATTTTTTTTTTCATGCCCTGCCTAGCTCACAGAATTGTTGGGAGTACCAAATGATAACATGTCTATGAACATGCTGGAAAGTGTAAGGTATAATTATCAAATGTTATATTCATTAGGATTGTGTTTGGTGGTTTACATTCCAAAAAAAAAGAGGTTTATTTTTCTCACCTAATAAGAGGTCTGGCCGTCCATGGCTGCTGCAGCTACTCAGAGATGTCAGAAAGACACCAGACTGCTGTTATCATTCCTCTCCACCAGCCTCAGCTCGTGGGTCTCAATGGCATGGCTGCAAGATGACTGCTATGTGTCTAGGGCTTATGTTGACATGCCAGTCAGGAAGGGCAAAAGTGTCAAAAGTGGGCATCTGTGATGTCAGGAAAGCAACACTCTTCCAGAAATCTTCAGCAGACTTCCACCTGTCCACCGGTCAGCACTGTGTCAAATGGCCGCGCCAGCAGCAAGGGACCCTGAGAATTTTTTTTTTAGTTGGAAACACTGTTTCCCCCAAACAAAATACATTAGCAAAGAAGAGGAGAGAAAATGCGAATTAGTTAGTCAACTAGCAATGTCTGCCACAAACACGCTGCAAAACCAAAACAACTATTATGGAATCAGCACTTTCGCTATATTTTGGCTCAGATTCAACGTTATGAGAAACCATAGACGCAGCACTCTGCACAAAACAACCACCTGGATTATCCAAGAAACAATAGTATATCTTTCCATAATAGTAATTTTTTTAAATATGAAAGTACAAGGCATGTTTGGAAACAAGTAATTCTGATGTGGCTGAAATATGATACAGATTGGAATGAGGCAGAAAACAAGACTGGAGGCAGTTAAGGACATTTGAGAGTCTGGACTTTATTTTTCAGATAATGGGAAGTGAAGGGATATGTTGGAATGGATGAATGCAGAGAACGGATAGAAGCATAAAGCGAACAGAGGCAGGAGTCCAAATAAAAAAAACTGATTTCCCCGGTCCAAGTAATATTGGGAGGCAGAATTAGCACAGTGGCATTGGTCTTAGAAAGGAGGAGAGAGAATTAAAAGACATGTCAGGGCTGGAATAACAATATGTATACTGACCAATCAGATATAAGGGTTGAGAGGGGAGGAGTTAGAAAACTTTACGGTTTCCAAAGTGGGCATTGGTGGAGGGGGGAACAGTTGCCAGCACATGGAGAAGCAATTTTGTGAGACAAGTTCAGCCAAGGTCATATTTGGAGGGTCAGAAAACTGTGGAATAGCCAAGGAGAGCTATCTGGCCAGCTACTGGGAGATGGGGTCTGGTTTTAAAAAGAAAAGGGTAAAGAAGCAGATTTGGAAGTCTTAGGCATATAATGGGAATTAAAACCATGGGAGGGGAAGAGGTTACTCAGAAGAGAAAGGGAGACTGAGGGAAGAGAAAGTGGAGTGGAAGAAGGCAGGAAAGATGAGTGGAAGAAAAGCTTAGGGAATAATTTCATTTAGGGTGTGAAAAAAATGAACAGAAAGAGTCGGTGGATGGGGATTAAAGAGGAGCAGAGTGGCAAGAGGCAAATCCAAAGAGCGTATTACATCAGAAGTGACTGAATGAGACAAGGAGAGTCAGGAGTGTCAAAAGTCTGTCAAGAAGAGAGTAGACCATAGTTGGAGTTGTATGGTTATCACTGAGAATTGAGAAATTCTATTCAGGAAGATAGGACTACGCTGCAACTTTGAAAATAAACATAAATTGTGCCCAAGTGCATAGTTTCCTGCTCCAGTGTGAGCTTTGCCAGCTGCCAAATACCAGTAGTTTTCAAACTAAATAAGGACATACTTCTATTCCTTTCCCTCCCCCAATGATTTCATGCAAATTATGAATAAAGAATGTAGCAATTTAATAATTTGCTGCACTTTTGAACCTAGTTATAATAGGAATCTGCCAGAAGGGTGATTTAGATGGAAAACTATAAAAAGTATTCTGCTTGTGTTGAATTGAATTAAGGCTTTTGGGGAGATAAATGAAATAGTAGTTTACTAAAAATAGGGTACTTGGAACAAAATAGAATGCGTCTTGCTTGTCCTATGTATACAATTGATATAAAGTAGTGTTATTTAACTTCTAACTATTGTCACTAGAATAGATGACTCTCTACAAATTTGTTATTAAAGTTGCAATCTGAGCCCGAAGTTAATATCTATCAAAATAATAAATTTCATTTTTGTCTGCGCTGTGTAATTACCAAAGTGATGTAATTTGTTGCATAGAGCATTATCATAAAGGTAAGACCATGCTCTTTCAAACACATCATTTTCCTTGGACTCTCTCTTAACGTCAATCACCTCCAAAGATCTCTGCTAATGTCATTACAGAAAAATAGAAAATGAGGCCTGCTATGTTATTAACATGCCATTATTTTGCAAAGAGAAAAATCGAATAGGAATTTAAAGAAAAGGAGTAGGTGGGAATGGGAAGAAAAACATATCAAAATGTGCAAATCAAGTAAGACAACTCGTTCAGATTCCAACAGTCCACAACATACCGCATTATACCGGTCTCATAAATTTTCCTTTAGCTTGGGGTAGAAAATTAAATTACCACATTTCTGTGATTTAAGATCTTTGAATTTGATTTGAATAACTGTGTTTCTGAGTTTGCTTCACTACATTCTTTCCTATTAAGGTAAAGCTTTTTTTTTATTATTGTAAAGAATTATTCACAACATATTTTTGGTCCTCTAAGATCTTAAAATACATACTGTTTAATGATTTTATTAAAATGGATGTGAGGTCATTATGATACTGCTGGTTATCTACCCAACGACTTCCTCCTCTCTTATCAGAAGCCTGGTTGTACTCATCCTGGTTAGCCTAAGCCAATCTTGAGCATATCAGTGTCCAGGAAACGGATATTGGTTCCAGAATGAGCCCATGGCCTACATTGGCACAATCAAATTGGAGAGAAAGGTTTATACTCGCTCTTTCTCCTGCCAGACAGGAACAAGAAACATAAAATCCCAGTTGTCACCAAGAACCACCTTGCTCCCCTGAGGAGAACGGGTCTTAGTATCAAGAATGGCAGAGTGGTTACAGAAAGAACCTGAATTTTCAATGCTCCATCGAGCTGCTGTTCGCGATACCTGACGCCCACTTTACCTCTTGCTCTACCGGAAATGAAAGAAAATAAATGCCCTTTTTAAGTCTATTTGAATTGAAATTCATTTTGAATTCAAACATCTGCCCAAAAATTCCAGATCAGTAGACAGGTACTTTACAGAAAAAAATATATACAAGTGTTCCTAAAGTACATTTTGTGCCTAATATGTCTTAGAAATGTCTTACATTTTTTTAATTGAAATATGTCAACATATTCTATGTGAGGAATACCCGACTTCCTTGTCTTCCTCTATTTGTCTCTTCTCTTTTTCCCCAATTTCAATGACTACACTAAGTTCTTCATTTGGAATTTGTTTTTGACAAATCAGCATAGGCAGAAAAATAAATGGATGAAAACTATTTGGTTTGCTGCAATTAGTTGTAACCATGATAGTGTCTAAATGCATAAAAATTTGGTATAAATAAGAAAAAAAATGAATTTGACCATAAGTGGTTTTAAAAATAACCCATTTGAATTCATGTGGAAGGGTAGAGAATATGTTTTCTTTTTCAAATTCACTGAATTAAAACCTGTTTGGGGGCAGGAAGCATCTCAGACCAGTGGATAGAACAGTGGAGATTTGAAATCACATCGATCAGAATGGAAGCCCAAGTATTTAAATCACTTGGCTACCTCTGCCAGGTTACTTATTCTCTCCAGGCCTAAATTTCCAATCTGTAAGATTAGGATAATATCTACTTGATGGAATTGTGTTGTGAATTGAAAATCTAAGTATCTGTCTCATAGTAAACTCTCAACAAGTATTTCTTCTCTTTATGTTTCCCAGCACACCCAGCTTAAGCTTCACATAGTGGAGACTTAATGAAGGTTTCCAAAACAAACGAAATTGAATACTATATCCATACTGTAACATATGTGCTATTATATAAGAGATGATTAGAAATAGTAGGACATCTTTCCACTTGAGATTCTTCTCAACTTTAGATTGCTTCCAATTTCTCCTTTATCCTATCTTCCCTCTCCTAAACCAAAAGGGAAAGTTCGTGCCTAATTACAATTTAAATGTATAATCACATTTTATACACCAGCCTGGGTTTGGTCAGGAAAACAAAGTCAATATCAGCATTATGGGGAAAATTGGTGGAATGTTGAAATTAAGACGACACAGATATGAGAGGATGCAGCAGCGAAGATTTTAGAAGATGGGGGCTAGGGTATCTCTCAGTGAGAGAGGAGGAAAGCCATCTATCCCTGGGAAGTTTGAGAAGCTGCCACAACCATGAAGTGGGACCTTGCGGGGAAGTCTGCAAACCACTTCCTCTGCCACAACCTAGAGAAATCATGGTCTGGGGAAGTCCGAGAAAGAGCCAGAACCACTAAGTGGAGGCTTGTGGAGAGGTCCAGACTGCAGCTGCATCTAACCCGCAGGACTCTCCCAGTATAAACGCTTCCACATCACTTCCACCTTCCAAACCTCACTCAAGTTCCTCTCACTGGCAAATCGTAACCCAACAACACACAGGGAAGGGGATTTAGGGAAATGTGTTTCTCTGCCTTAGAAGGGGCTGTTGGTGATGGTGCCAAGTTGGAAACAATCGGCAGAGTCCATACAATGCCCTTGTTAACTCATTAACTCAGCATCCATCCTATTACTATAACCATCTTTAACTTCCAAATAAAGATGATGACATCAGGCTTCCATCTAAACTAAAGCAACTATCCTCCATGCAACCAGACACATGCTAGCCATTCAACAAAACTGGAGACAGACAAAACGTCCAAGTCACTGCTAATTCTTTAAAATACAAAGTAAGATACGCCTATTGTCCAGAGGCAATGTGATACAGGACTTCAGTGTAAGAAAGATCTAGGTTCAAATCCTAGTTCTTATATTTGACCATTGCCTGACCACCAATAAATTACATACCATTCTAAGCCATAACTTCTCCAACTGAAAAATGAGGAAACTTATCTTCTATGACTATTATAAGGATTAACAATGTGAAATATGTAGCTTATAATAAGGGCTCATCAAGTATTAGTTTTTATCTCTATTCATTTCAAGTGGCATAGGTAAGCTTGTGTTTCTTGCTGATGACCTGCCCTGATGTGCAATAGTATATAAATTGTTCATACCCAAATGTGTATATTTGCATATTGCATTAACTCCTAAAAAAAAAAAAAAATTGCTGACATTCCCAAATTTAAATGATCAACTTCTTATTCCTGCATAGGTAGTCTGAATATAAAGATACAGAATAGTGGTTAAACAGTCAGGAGTTGACAATAAAATCTAAGAAAAGGAAAAGCTGAAGATCTGAATTGTATATAAGTTGTAAGATCAGGTCCTGCATTATAGGAATTAATTGTTTACCCAAAGAGACGGCAGTTCTGTGTTAGCTAAATTATGCCAGGAGTGGCTTCAGGAAGAAATCAGTTTTCCTGACTACAAATATCTAACCCATAGGTTTGTAACTTAATACTCTGACTTTATGTCAGAGAGAGAAATCTCAATTCAATTATCCTACCAGAAAACACAAATTTGTTGACGTTGGCAAGCTACAACACCATGAAAAATTATAACTGGAAAGAAAAGACCAAAATAACTGTGAAAGTCAGAATACTTGAGATGTATCTCTTCATAACTTGGACGGTTGTTCTTTTATTTGGACAACGCATACTGAAGATTTTTCAATGTTTTTACTGCAACTCATCCATACTTATGATATAATATCCAAAAGGCAGCCAGAAATCCCAACCATTGAGGCTGCCAACCATCAAAAATTACTTAGCACAACAATGATTTTTCTTAACCATAAATGACATTATCTTAGGCCAAGCTTCCTAGATAGACTTGGATTGAAGCAGCACTTACTGTAGGGCTATTACTGTGTAATGTGTAAATTGAGAGAGGGAAAAGGCAAACACAAAATGGAAATAAGCTAAATTAACTCTTAAAATACCACAAATTTTTTATAAATGGGGACATGGATGTTAGTCCTTTGAGTTAAGACAAGCCATTTCTTGCTATGTGTGCTAGGTATGCAAAAATCCTAGAAATTGTAGGATGCTTATAATTATGTTACGATTTCAAACTCAACTGTGCATGCCAAATATAGGTTGTAGAGAAAATTTTCAACGAACCCCAGCACAGTATTTGACTCTAACACTAAAATAACAGGACTTAAAAGAAAAATAACATGAGAGGCATAGCACTCAAAACTTAAACACTTTGAAACCAGTCTCCTCCACGGTAACCCTTTAATTTTTGGACATTTCTAATGGTTGAAAACGTTTCCATCTGTAGAGGAGACATACATCTACCTCCCATTGTTCCTAATTTTGCCTCCTGGAAAACTGGAAAAAAATATTTTTCTATTTGATAAGAACTCCCCAAATGACACCATGTTTTCCTTCCTCTAAGCTAAATGTGTGTAATTGTCCTTAATATTATTTAGATTTCAAATTCCTTCTTTAGTCTGTGTGCCTTTCCTCGAAGTTTTTTCATTTTATCAGTATCACCCTCCAAGGGCAGCACCCACATGAAGTGTGATTAATGAGGTGAGATATAGCTAATGTGCCATTATTATTCTGTGCCTGTCACCGCCTGTCACTGCAGTGACGTTTAAGCTTGAATTAGGTTTCAAGTATACATGTGGCACCACTGACTTGTCATGAGCTCATGATTGACCAAAACCCCTAGTCCTTTTCATACAAATCAATGTTCAGGCACATCATGTTCATTCGATATTTCCTCAGTTGATTTTTGTTAACTCAATGGAACACTTTACATTAATCTCTATTGCATTTTATCTTGTTAAACTCGGTCCTTTATTTCAACCTGATTACAGATCTCAATTTGGTTATCCAATATATCAGCCTAACCTCCAAAGTTCATGTTAAGTCTGTTTCCAAAGCACATCAACAATGCTGAGTAGACGTAATCTCAAATACCTGCTGCACATAACCAACCACCTTCTGACAGTCAGATAGTGATTACTTTCCACAGGTACAACATAGCATTCAATAATTCACAAATTCCCCTAAGTATATTGTCATTTGATCATATGTCTCTTTTTTGTCCACAAATATATTATCCCTATAATAGGCTCATACAGGGTGGGGCAAAAGTAGGTTTACAGTTGTGAGTACATGAAACAGTTTATTCTTGTATTATTACTTATTATTGTATTATTTTCCATACAAACAACTGTAAACCCACTTTTGCCCCACCCAGTATATCTGTACCATTTTCTTCATCATTCCACTTAGAAGTTTTATTAAACAAAGGAGTTGGGGCCATTTGAAAAGCCTTGTTCTAAGTGACTACGTAATCACTCATAGCAAGTACTCTGCTTTTCCCAAGGACGCAAAAGATGTCTTTTCATTACTCTGTTGGAGTATTTTTTCCCAAAGTGATTACCAAGCTCATCAATCTATAGTGTTCACAATCTCTATTTTTTTTTTCCATTTCTGGATTTTGATGTCTATTTTGGCAGCATTTGTTCACGTTTAGTTTTTCAGCACCTCTATCATTCTCTAAGATATTTCAAAATGCCAGATGTTGAGACATTCATTGCCATAGTCTCCATTCACAAGGAAATGTAGAAACCAAAGAGCATTACTGGAGCACGGGATTTTCTTCCATATTCATATCCCCTGGATTCAACATTGTGACACAGTGAAGGTTAAACAGGTAGGACTTGGAGATTTTTTTAAATATTTCTAACAAAAGAGAAATAGGTAATGGAATATCTCAAGCTCAGCTCAGAGGACAACATTTTTCACAATCCACTATCGGAATTACTCAAGCTTGATATCTAATCTTGATATCTGGTAAGATACGTCCTTTCACCTTGTTATTAATCTTCAGTAGTATTTTGGTTATCTTTGGTCTTTTTCATTTTCATAAATTTTAAAATTATGCTATCAGGTTATAGCCACATAAAGGCAATGCAAACACGTTTTAAAAAGTGCTTTACCTTTTATTGGGATGACATTGAATCTAAATCAATTTGGGAAGAATTGAAATATTAAATATAGTATATCTTTTCATTTATTTAGATCTTTTTAAAATTTTGCTCAATGATGTACTATAGTTTTCTATATAGAAGTTTTGTACATCTTTATTTATTTGATAGATTTTGATAGATTTATTTTTATAGGAGTTTAATATCTTTATATTATAAGTGGTATTTTTTTATTTTTATCTATCATTTGTTTTTACCTGGTATATAAAATAAAACTGACTGAGTTAAAACACAACTTTGCTAAATTTACAAATTAATTCTTGTAATTTATCACTAGATTCTTGAATATTTTACCTAAAACTTAATATCACCTCTGAATAATTATAACTTTATTTCTTTTTGGCTAATCTTCATAGCTTTTACTTATTTTTAATGCCTTCTTAAACTGACTGGGACTTCCACTAAAATGTTAAAGTTTTAATAGATGACATCTCTTAATTTGGTTCTTACTATTTTACCTCTGAGTAAAATTTAGCTGTAGAATTTTTGGTAAATATCCTTTATTTGAGAAGCTTTCCTCTTTCCTTCTCTCTATACTAAGAACTTTTTAATCATAAATTTTCTCAAATTATTTTACATATATTTATAATATTTTTTGTCTTTTGATATTTTAATGTGATGAATCACATTGATTTATCTTCAAAATTTATATAAACTTTGCAGTCTTAGAATATACATAACTTAGTCATAGCATAATATATTGTTAGATTTGGTTGGTAATTATATTGTTTGGGATTTTTGAACACTTGTTAATACGTAAAATTATTCTATAATTTTTCTTCCTTTGTCTGATTTTGGAACCACGATTTAGAGAACTTCCATAAAATAAGGTTGGAGATTGTTCCCTCATTACAATTTTTGGAAGAATTTATGAATCATTGGCACCAAAGTTTTTTTTTTAAATGTTTAACAGAGAGACTTCCGGTCAAGATGGCAGCGTAGATAAACACGGTATTGCCTCCTCCCACAACCACATCAAAATTACAACTAAACTACGACACAACCATCATTCAGAACCACCTGAAATCAAGCTGAATGGAAGTCCTACAACTATGAAATTAAAGAAGCAGCCACACCGAGACTAGGAGGAGGGGCAGAGGTGGATGGGCTGGTCCCACACCCACGTGTGGCAGATAAAAATCAGGAGGACACCTCAGCTAGGAAGGTCCTCCCTGAGGAGGGAGGGGTCCACGTCCCACACCGGGCCCCCAGCTCAGGGTTCCAGTGCCGGGAAGGGAATCCCCATCACTTCTGGCTGTAAAACCAGCGGAACTGAGGCTGAGGGAGACTGAGGCTAGGGAACCCCAGGCAGTTCCTCTTAAAGGGCCAGCGCACAGACTTACTCAGACTTGCTCCCTCTGAGCTCAGAGAGGATGCAGCTTGAGGGCACCAGAGACATACAGGGAAGAACTGAACTGTTTGGCCTCGGGGCAAGGGCTGGCGGGGCAGCTTTCTCCTGGACAGACATGCTGGCAGAGGCTGATGTTCCTTTGGTGAGCCCTTCTCCAGGCCAACAGATGCCGCCAACATATCTGGGACTCCAGCAACCTGGCTCACACTGTTTGCCCCACCCTGGTGATTCCCTGAGGCCCCGCCCCACCCAACTTTCAGGCCCACCCAAGCTGTTTCCAAAGGCTTTACCATAGGATTGGCCTGTCTTGGATCATGCTTCAGAGTTTCCTAAAATCTCTCAAACAAGCAGCATCTGGTCTCAGCGAGCTCCATGCCTCTCGTTAAGTGGCCCCAGGCCCGGCACTAGAAGCAGCCAGCCTTGGTTCACAACTTGGCTTTTCCTGGGCAACTCCAAGCCCAGCACAAGAAGCAGCCATCTGCAGATCACTTTGTAGCTTATGCCAGGTGGCCCTGGATAGAACACAGGCAGTGGCTAAACTTGCCCCAGAGCCAGCACACCCAGTGGACAGCCTCAGACCACATCAAAGCACCACCACCAAACCACCTCCACAAGTGACACACTCAATGAGTGGACTCAGTGGGTACCAGAGCCCTGATGAAGTAAGTCTTGCTCTGTGTGGTGGGCCCCTACACAGCTGATCCTCCAAGGTAGTCAGAGGCCAGTGGTCAGTGGGCACAGCCAGTCCTTGCAGCTGATCAGCCTGACTAAATCCCTCCCATTGACATGCCAACACCAATCAAGACTCAATTACAACAGAAGGCTGTACAGTCCACACTAGGGGTGCACCTCAAGGGCCCAGCTGTGGTGATCAGGAAGACTGTGCCACTGGATCCTACAGGTCACCTACAATAATATGCCACCCTTGGAGCCTAGGAAACATAGCAACTCTACCTAATGCATAGAAACAATCACAGGGAAGCAGCCAAAATAAGGGGACAAAGAAACATGTCCCAAATGAAAGAACAGAACAAAACTCCAGGAAAAGAACTAAACAAAATGGAGATAAGCAATCAATCAGATGCAGAGTTCAAAACACAGGTTATAAGGTTGCTCAAGGAACTTGGTGAGACATTCAAGGGACTTAGTGAGACCTTCAAGAAACTTAAGGAGACCTCCAAGGAACTCAATGAGAACATCAACAACATGAAAAACGACCAGTCAGAAATTAAGGATGCACTGACTGAAATAAAGAATAATTTACAGGGAATCAATAGTAGAATAGGTAAAGTCAAGAAGAAAACCATCGATTTGGAATATAAGGAAGCAGAAAACACCCCATCAGAACAGCAAAAAGAAAAAAGAATCCAAAAAAAATGAGGATAGTGTAAGGAGCCTCTGGGGCAACTTCAAGCATGCCAACATTTGCATCATAGGGGTGCCAGAAGGAGAAGAGAGAGAGCAAGAAATTGAAAACCTATTTGAAACAATAATGACAGAAAACTTCTCTAACTTGGTGAAGGAAACAGACATACAAGTCCAGGAGCACAGAGAGTTCAAACAAGATGAACCCCAAGAGGTCTACACCAAGACACATCATCATCAAAATGCCAAAGGTTAAAGACAAAGAGAGAATCTTAAAAGCAGCAAGAGAAAAGCAGTCCATTACCTACAAAGGAGCTCCCATAAGATTGTCAGCTGATTTCTCAAAAGAAACTTTGCAGGCCAGAAAGGAGTGGCAAGAGATATTCAAGGTCATGAAAAGCAATGACCTACAACCAAGACTACCCTATCCTGCAAAGCAATCATTTAGAATTGATGGACATATCAAGAATTTCCCAGACAATAAAAAGCTAAAGGAGTTCATCACCATCAAACCAGTATTATATGAGATGTTGAGGGTCTTCTTGAAGGAGAAGAAGAACAAAAATATGAATAATAAAATGGCAATTAATACATATCTATCAACATCTGAATCTACAAACAAAATGAGCAAGGAGAACAGAAACAGACTCATAGATACAGAGAAATTTTTGTTGCTTGCCAGATGGATGGGGCTGGGGGGATGGGTGAAAAAGATGAAGGAATTAAGAAGTACAAATTGGTTGTTAGACTGACGAACCTCAAAGGGAAGGAGGGAGGGAGGGCAGGATGAGATAAACCAAAGAATTTCTATGCATATATGCATAACTAATGGACACTGACAATAGTGTGGGGAAGGCAGGAGGGGGGCAGGATTGGGGAGGAGGAGATCAATGGGGAAAAAAAGGGGGGAATATCTGTAATACATTCAACAATAAAGACGAGTTAAAATAAATAAATAAATAAATAAATAAATGTTTAACAGAATTCAGTTGAATTTATATATGCAACACTTCATTATAATTTCATTATCATAACATTTATTTTCAAATATATGATGGCTTTCTATTTTTTATTGATTTTTTTTCTTTTTTTTATCCTCACTGAGGACATTCCTCCATTTTTGTTCAGATAAAGTGGGAGGGAGAGAAAGGAAGAAAGAGAGAGAGAGAGAAACATCAACGTGAAAGGGACACATAGAGTAGCTGCCTCCCGCACGACTCCAACCAGGACCGGGGACAAATCGAAACCGAGGTACATGCTCTTGATCAGAATCGAACCCACGACTCATTGGTCCACAGGCTGATGCTCTAATCACTGAGCCAAACCGGCCAGGGCTACTTTTTATTGATTTGTAGATTACTTGCCCTGTGATAAACCATCCTGAGTCTCCACTAATTAATTTTCTGATTCTAACAAAGATCTTCTGCTCATGTTTTCTCCCTACTTTGTGGACCCCTCATTTCTCTAGCCCAACACTGCTCAACAGAACTTTCTGTGAGGACAGAACTCTCCAATACAGTAACCAGTAGCCACATGTACGTATTGAGCACTTGAAATGTGGCTAATGGGATCCAGAAACTGAGTTTTAAATTTTATTGCTTTTAAATTAATTAAATATGCATCTAAATAAGCCAAGGGACCAGTGGCTACCATATTGGACAGCACAACTCTAATCAACTCTACCTCTCTCTTGCTAGTCAGGATCCAGTCAGGAAGGAGTTATTTACATAGAGAGAAAGTAACAAATAATTGCTAACTGGAGTATAAATTTGTTCATTAGAAAAAAAAATAAAACTCTAAGGCATCACAAAAGTAAAACCACAGGAAGCAGCTTCCTTTGCTAGAGCTTAAGGAACAAAGGAAAGACTTTAGAATATTTAAATTTTGCTTGGAGGAGGGATCCCCATAAACTGGGTCTTAGACCTCTGAAGAAGGGAATGTGGGTAGGGGGAAGGGACTACACGATGAAGTTGTGTAGTGGTAAGTGTAGGAAAAACTGCAAACCTTAAGTTGCTGCCAAGGTAAAGGAGTGTTGCTGTGGTGATATTTACAGAAACTTCAAGCAAACAGGAAGCCAGCAGAAACCAACAAGAAAGGATCAAGTTCCTTCAGCCGCCTCCATCCTCGCAGGCTCCCTCTTGCGCCCTCTTCTGGCAGAGCCTAACAGAGCAAGTAAAAGTGGCTAGCAAAGTCCAGGTCCCAGCATCCCTAAGCTGACTACAGAAGGATGGCTTCCAAGCTGAAAGCCAAAATGGGCACACTCTCTTATTTGTTTCTCCATTCTCCCCTTTTCTCTTGCTTCCCGCAAGTCCAATTTTATCTGATCTGGGGGGAGGGGGGTAAATCAGCAGGCATGCCTGTGAAAACCTTTCCATTACTTACACTGTTCAACTGTATCTTAGACCTTTGTTTCAATTTCAGTGGGAGACAGGGGAGAGGAATTGGCTGTCCGTGTATGAAAGAAAAGGAGAAGAGAATCCACAAAAGACAGTTTACTTTAAAGCTATAACTTTGCCACCTTTTTACCCACTTTTGATAAAGACCCTGGTAGGGAGAAATATTTTCTAATAAAAGAGAAACAGCAAGTGCAATAAGTGGGAACTGATACCCTCAGTGTCGTGAAGCCATAGGAATTGGTGAGGACCACAGAGAACACATGCCTGTCTAAAGGGGGCAGCAGCTGCCCAGCCAGCCACAGACTGCAATGTGGTAACGTGAGCCCAGTGTTCCCAGATCTCCTAATTTTTTGAGAGATGCCAGAAATCTGGAGTTTTATGTGAAAGCTTTCGATTTCAATATGTTGGCTCAATAATCTTTTAAACATTGTACAAGCCAAATGAAACACTGGGATGGGCCAAATCTAGCCTGTGGGCCATGGTTTGGGACTTCTGCAGAGCAGCATGTAAACGAAAGGGGGTCTGTGGCAATATAGAGACCTCAAGTATCACAACACGGCCTGTGGACAAGAAGAGCCTAGCTCAAAATTATGTGAGAACACGAATGTTAATGCAATCTTGGTTTCTTGTGTTAGGCTTCTTGTTGCTCTTCCTCTTGTTTCCTTTCCTTTCTTTCTTTTTGTTTTGTTTTGTTTTGTTTTTAGCTATTGTTGGTGATGACGTTAAGACAAAGTCAGCTTAACCTAGCACTGTCAGCCATTAGCATCATCACTTGCTTAAATGTGGCATGAATTAAAAAAGAACACTTTGGGAGAAATAAACTATATAAATCAAATATATAATCATTATTCTGAAGTTTTGGAATTGGCTTCATGAGAGCTGCCACCTCTTTAGTTTCACTGTGAGAGCAATAATCAATCATTGGGGCATCTAGTAGGATATGTAAACTGGAAGCAATTTGCAATAAATACTAATATATATACAGGTATACATATATGCATTGCACATATTACATAATCATATATTAAATCCCATGGTCTTTGGCAAAAAACTTCTCTATTACAAAATGATAAAGTATATTGCAAAATACAATGTTTAGACCTTAAAACTTGCATTCAGAGTTTTGGGATATTTATCAATTTTTGTCCAAGTTTTCAGTACATTCTTTGATGCTTGATTCCTTATTTGTTTGAGTATCAGAAAATCTTTTTCCCATATGGGAGCTTTACACATATTCCTAAGCCACATGGAATAGACACTTTGACTTGTATGCAAAAGATTTGTGATCTTTGCTAAGCCATTTTAATTTCGCTTGTAGTACAGCTGAAGCCAAAAATAAATACATGTACACATGTTGTATAAATTGTATCATGTGTTTTTGAGTATCTCACTTGCTCTTACTCATCAGAATTAAATCACTACATAGGCCCACATTTTAAAGGAGCTGTAAATAGTGGGTTTCATCAAATACAATATTTCTCTTCCTTTTCTACCTCTATCCAATTCAAGTAAGTACTTTACCTAGACAGACTATCATCAACTTAACCTATACTGAAGTTTATACTTGTAAAAGGGGTTTATTAAGGAGTATTAAAAGTATGATCTGTTTTCTCCTAAAACTTTGTCTGTTTTTTATTTCATTTATATAATCTAAAGAGAAAAGATTATCCCTCTGCTAGAAATGTTCAGGTCTCCCTCTAGACATATGTTCATGCTTAAGTCCCTAATGATAATCATTTCACAGGATGAAATTCTCAGAAAGGAAAATAAAGTAGGACGTTAGATGATAACACCAATTACTAGTAGTCAATGCAAGATTTTGATATGCAAAAATGATAGCTTTTGTTCAAACGTTTACTTTAGTTATAAAAATTAATATTTATTTTTTAGAGTAATAAATTCATAAACCTGATTCCTTCTTAAACATTTAAATTCAACATAGAAGCTTATTATGTCATTATAATTCCAAAAACTATTAATGGTCATTTTTAAAGAGATTTAAGTTAATTTATAAACATTTAAAAACTTATTTCAGACTTCCGGTCAAGATGGCAGCATAGGTAAACGCGGTATCCGTCCTCCCACAACCACATCAAAGTTACAACTAAACTACAGAACAGCCATCATTCAGAACTGCCTGACACCAAGCTGAAAGGAAGTCCTACAACTATGAAATTAAAGAAGAAGCCCCATAGAGACTGGTAGGAGGGGCGGAGGTGCAACGGGCTGGTCCCACACCCACGTGTGGAGGATAAAAATTAGGAGGCTACCTCAGCTGGGAAGGTCCTCCCTGAGGACTGAGGGGTCCCCGTCCCACACCAGGCACCCAGCTCAGGGTTCCAGTGCCAGGAAGAGAAGTCCCCATAACTTCTGGCTGGAAAACCAGCGGGAACTGAGGCTGAGGCGGCTGGAGCCCCAGGCAGCTCCTCTTAAAGAGCCCGCGCACGGACTTACTCGGACTTGCACTCTCCAGGCTCCAGCATAGAGGAGGCAGCTTGAAAGGCACCAGAGTCATATGGGGAAGAACCGAGTTGTTTGGCATTGGAGCGAGAGCATCTTTCTCCTGGACAGACGTGCTATCAGAGGCTGTTGTTCCTTTGGTGAGCCCTTCCCTGGGATGGCAGGCAGCCACCATATCTGGGACTCCAGCTACCTGGCTCACACTGTTTGCCCCGCCCTGGTGATTCTCTGAGGCCCCGCCCCACTCAACTTCCAGGCCACCCAAGCTGGTGCCAGTTGCTTTACCATAGGATTGGCCTGTCTTGGATCCTGTTTCAGCTTTTCCTAAATTCTTTCAAACAAGCAGCATCTGGTCTCAGCTAGCCCCATACCTCTTGCTAAGTAATACATAGAAACAAACACAGAGAAGCAGCCAAAATGAGGAGACAAAGAAACAGGTCCCAAATGAAAGAACAGAACAAAACTCCAGGAAAAGAACAAAGTGAAATGGAGTTAAGCAACTTAACAGATGCTGCACTCAAAACACTGCTTATAAGGATGCTCAATGGACTTAGTGAGAACCTCAGTGAACTTAGTGAGGGCCACAAGAGCATAAAAAAAGGACCAGTCAGAAATGAAGGATGCACAGTTAGAAGTGAAGGAGGCACTAACTGAAATAAAGAATAGTTTACACAGATTCAACAGTAGAGTAGGTAAAGCCAAGAAGCAAACCATCGATTTGGAATATAAGGAAGCAAAAAACACCCAATCAGAACAGCAAAAAGAAAAAAGAATCCAAAAAAAATGAGGATAGTGTAAGGAGCCTCTGGGACAACTTCAAGTGTGCCAACATTCGCATCTTGGGGGTGCCAGAAGGAGAAGAGAGAGAACAACAAATCGAAAACCTATTTGAAACAATAATGGCAGAAAACTTCCCTAACTTGGTGAAGGAAACAGACATACAAGTCCAGGAAGCACAAAGAGTCCCAAACAAGATGAACCCCAAGAGGCCCACACCAAGACACATCATCATCAAAATGCAAAAGGTTCAAGACAAAGAGAGAATCTTAAAAGCAGCAAGAGAAAAGCAGTTAGTTACCTACAAGGGAGTTCCCATAAGATTGTCAGCTGATTTCTCAAAAGAAACTTTGCAGGCCAGAAGGGAGTGGCAAAAAATATTCAGAGTGATGAAAAGCAAGGACCTACAACCAAGATTACTCTATCCTGCAAAGCTGTCATTTAGAAGAGTTGGCCATATAAAGAGTTTCCCAGACAAAGAAAAGCTAAAGAAGTTCATCACCACCAAACCATTATTATATGAAATGTTGAAGGGTCTTTTTGAAGAAAAAGATAAAAAAATATGAACAAACAAAATGGCAATAAATACATATCTATCAACAATTGAATCTACAAACAAAATGAACAAGCAGAACAGAAACATTCTCAGATACAGAGAACTTCTGTTGGTTACCAGATGGGTGGGGGCTGGGGGGATGGATGAAAAAGGTGAAGGGGTTAAGTAGTACAAATTGGTTGTTAGACTGACAAACCTCAAAGGGAAGGGGGGTTAGGGGGTGGGAAGAAATAAACCAAAGAACTTATATGTATATATGCATAACCAATGGACACAGACAACAGTGTGGGAAAAGGCAGGAGAGGGGTGGGAATGGGGAGGAGGGGGGCAATGAGGAAAAATGAGGAACATCTGTAATACATTCAACAATAAAGATAAGTTTAAAAAAAACTTAATTATTTAGTTATTTGGATATATACTTGTCCAGTTAAAAAAAACTTTCCACCCTGGCCAGTTTGGCTCAGCGGTTAGAGCGTCGGCCTACAGACCAGAGTCGCGGGTTCGGTTCCCGCTAAGGGCATGTACCTCGGTTGCAGTTTGTCCCCAGCCCCGGTTGGGGTTGTGTGGGTGGCAGCCACTCGATGTGTCTCTCTCACATCAAGAGTTTCTCTCTCTCCCTTCCTCCTTCTCTCCCACCCGCTCTATCTGAAGATAAATGCAAAAATGTCCTTGGGTGAGGATAAAAAACAAAACAAAACTTTGCAAGTGTTTAAGTAATTCTTCTATATTTAATAAATTAAACACAAAGATAATGGACATCAAGGTCTCTTAAATTTTCCAATATTATTAATAAACTTCAATCTTTGACCTTAAAATCACAAGTCTAAATTGATTATGCAGATTATGCATTTTACATTAGAATCTTTATCTAATATTATTTATTGGCTGATGGTAGGCATTAAGGCTAATAACCAATAACCCACATTTCTTCCTTCCAGATTCATGGCAAAAATGTGCTCCCCTGTTCATTGAAGTTAGGCCCAACCATGTGACTTGTTTTGGCCAATAAAATATGAGCAGAAGCAACATGTGACACTTTCTAGTCAGAAAACATCAAGAGCCAGTGCTACATTCTCTAACCCCAGAAAGAAGTTCTCCAACAGACTACCTTTGGACTTCGTCTGCAATATCAGCTCTTCCTGATTCTACTGCACACTGCTTTTGGACTCAAAATTGTACATCAGCTCTCCTGGGTGGCCTGTCTGCTGGCCTCCCTACAGATTTTGAACTTGCCAGCCTCCATAATCATGTGATCCAATTCCTTATAAAACATCTCTTTCTCTATAGATCACATCCTAGTAGTCCTGGTTCTCTGGGGAACTCTATCAAATATACCCATGTTGTTCTCCAGCATCCCTGAACCTTTGAGTTGGTTCCCATTTGTCAGAGCTTTGAAAGGAAATAGATTGCAAATCAATATCTTCTTCTGCCTCCCATTTATCTTTTTTTTTTTTTAACTCTTTAAGAAAATGTGTCACTTTGGTGAGAAAATTGTAGAATGTACTTTCTGTGTTTAACTGTTATGATATGCCCTTCAGAGTATATTCTCACGATTCTTTAAAGTAGTTGTTTATTTAAACAATTTTATTGTGTTCTTAACACTAAAAGTTGCTAATATATGTTTTTGGAGAATCTGGAATGCAAATGAAAAAGTATCCTCTTCTAAGGATATTGTCTTCTTATAGTGAATTAGTGTGATAGGTAATAAAATTTAAGGGACAATAAATACATCAAATACTATTTTATACCAAATTGAATAAACACATGAAATGGTAAAATTAGCAAGAGAAAATAGTTGAGAATCTGTCCTCTACTTATTCATTAAAAGAAGCAGAGGGAAGATTGTCCCATAGGTTTAGAAATTTCTGCCCAGGCTGGAGAAAAAAATAAACAGATAGTAAAGAGCTTAGAAGCTTCTTTTTAGGAATAAGATCTCTCTTGCTGTCAATCTCACAATAACGTGCGCTCAGGAGAGACTATCTGTATTCATTCTTATCCAGACAAAATGAGCTTACTATGCAGGAAAAAGATTGAGAGCTAAATCCATTTCAGAGATTTTTATATTATGTGAACTATAGAAAAAAAAAAACTCATTTTATGCAGTAATTTGAGGGTTTTTAACGATCCTTTCTTCAAAGTAAGAGCAGTGATGAGATGTGAAGGCCAAGACAACAGAATTTGGAATCATGAAAATAAGGCTCAGTTGTTGTTCACATAGCTGTGTGATTTTGTCAGGATGCATTCTCCTTGCCCATAAAAGAAGATAACCGTAATTTCTCTGAGGTTTGTTACTGGAAGTAAAGCTAATATATGTAAAATGCCTTAGAGGAGGGCCTGAATAAATAGATGCTATGATTTTAAACAATTTTTATATTGAGACTGTACCCTGTGCAAGCTGCCTCTCATTGCCATGAACTCATGGAATCTGGAAAGATGAGTTGTTTTGTTGGGGTTTTATTCTAATGGAGTGCTTTGCTAGAAATTCTATCATCTGCCTTCAGGTTTCTGGGTCAAAATGAAATGAAAAGCCTTAATTTTTGTTTCTCTGATGAGGGAGTTAGAAAGTGGAAAAAGAAGTATTCTAGACCAAAATGATAGGGATGGAGAAAGAAGGGGAATAAAGCAACAAATATTGCAACAGACTGTCATTCACTTTCAAGAATGGTTGTACACACATCTTACCAGAGAAAACTGGAACCTTTCTGTTCTAGGTTGAAATTGGGCAATTTGCTTTTCTGGGATTAATGATGTTGCTTTAAGTAATGAGGGGTGAAATGTGGTAAAAATTGTTCTTGGAGGCAACAACAGAATAGTAAAGAGAACAGCTACTGGAGTCAGACTTCCATGTGCTATGACTTCCTACTTGTGTGGCTTGTGTGAGCCCATCCATGAAATAAAGATAATAATGGTCTCTACCTCAGAGAGTTGTTGGGAGAACTAAATTAATTAATACATGAAAAGTATTTAGGATGGCACCAGGCATGTACTACTTGTTATTAGTGATGATTAACCAAGCACCAAAAGAGCAAACACTCCTACTCTATCTGGGAAAAACAGGCCCTAAAGGGGAAAATTCAGAATCAAGATCAATCCTGAGAGGGTTGTAGGTCCTGACTAAATCTCTCTATAAGCTAAATTTCCCCTTGTCTGGCATTTTCCTACAGGTTAAGTCAAAATAAAACAAACACTAAAGATAGGCTCGAATAAGTCAATTAAAAGGCATCTAGAAATCTGAGAGCAGTAAGTGCATAGGAATTCAGAGCCCATTTTTGTCCCAGTTTGCTATTTGCCTTGTTTGCCCTGTTTAGTTATTGACTGTATTTGTCAACTTCTGCTGCAAGAATGTTGTATAAGAAACAATCCAAGTTCTCATTGGCTTAGACACTAAAATGTATTTCTCATGTCTGAGTCTGTGAGGCAGCTACACTGACAGTGCTCCAGATTCATGACCGTCATTCTGGGACATACAACCTCCCTCACAGGCTGATACAGCTACCTAGGAGAAGTTCTTCTCATGGCAGAGGGCAGAAACACAAGAGACAAAGCCTAATGACATAAACAAAATTAACATATTACTTGAACAAGAAATATGTCATATCTTCTGACATTCTATTGGCCAAAATCAATATCATAACCAAATCCAACAACTTTGGAACAAAGAAGTAAACACCTCCCATGCAGGAGTAGTGGGGGACAGAGGGTATTTGCTGAACAATAATGCAATCTATACACTTGCCACACTGCCAGGGTCCCAACAAGTTCAAGATCCAGGCTGATCACTTCAATTAATTCCTTTCTAGTAATGTGAGTCTCAAATATCAAAGTACATCAAAATCATTTGATGAATTGTTAAAAATATAAGTGACTTGGCCCTCCCAGTGATTCTGATTAATAAATTTGAGAATAGGACCCAAGATCTGTATTGTTACCAACCTCACCAATAATTTCATCATACGCCAAGGTTTGAGAATCACTGGGGAAAGCCATGCCTAGAGATCAGAGTGAGTCACTACTGAGATCCTTGCCTCCCTCTTCTCTTGCTACCCTAGTGGAGAAGGGAGGATAACACAGTGACAACATTCCTGCCTGCAGGAAAAAAAAAAAAAAAAGAAAGAATTGGGTTTCTGATGGATTGAGTTATTGGCTCCCAGTTCTCTTTCTCTCTAGGTTTCCACACCCCTGTCACTTGACTTTGCAGTACCTCCTACTAAAATTTCCTACCTCATTAACATTAGACTTAGCCATATGACTCACTTTGGCCAACAATATATGAGTGGAAGTAACAGCATGCCAGTTTCAAGTTTAAGCCACGTTCTCGTTTGCCTACCTGAATTTCACCTTGAGAACAGTGTCCCCAGTAGTTTCTGCCTCTCCATATGGGCCCTAGAATTAACACTCATTGACATATCTAAGTGTAAGAAAGAACTCAAGCCCAGCTGGACCCAATTTGAAACAGAGCTGCCTAACCAAGACCTGCTAGAAGACCAACCAACCTCCACCTGAAAGTCATATTTATGCAAAAGAAAATGATTGCTATTTTGAGCCAATAACCATTCGGGTGATTTGTTACTCAGAAATGCTAATTTACACAAGATTTAAAAGTCACTTTCTAAGACACTCTCCTCTCTTCCCAATTCCAATATCATTTGGGTAGCAGTAGTGGAAACTCATGCTCCCTACATTGAAATGAAGTTCAGACTTTAAGCAAAATAATTTTTTTATTTTTATGAAATATTAAGGATATATACCACTAGAAACATTTTTATCTGAATTTATACTATGTCATTTGTTTTTTAATATACCTGAAAAAGAAAGCAGATGAATGTAGACACATGAAATAAAAGAAAAGAAGAATATTTAGGTCATACAACAGCACCACTTTTTTTTTTTCAAAATAGAAACAGATTGTTGTACAGAATCCAGCAATTCTGGTGGAAATACTCTGCAATGGAGGCATGTTTTCCATTAACTTAAATACTGTGTTAACCTCAATCAAAAATATACTTTCTTAAACTGAATACAGAATTCATAGTCTTGAGAAACAGTGCCTGCTGTCTAAATGTGCAAAGGGTCTGATGCAAATGACTCTGTCCCACGTGATTAAAGAGAATTCCTAGTTTTATTTTGTTGAAATGAAATAAAAACCTAAAGCAGCATGTATTCTCCCACCCAACAAAGCACTTTAGCATCTTTTAAACCTCCCAAGTATATTTTCCTTTCTTGCTGCTCTCTACTGTCTTGAGGTCTTAAGAATATGATTTCTCTCTATTCAATAAAATTATTCATGAAAACTTCTCAAATATAGACTGCCTCTATTGTCTCAAGATTCCTGGGAGCTGACATTGCATGGCAGTGATCTTTCTGCTAAGCTAGTGAGTCCTAGAAGTGTCACAAAAGACCTGTGCTGTTAGAAATTGCCATGACAAGTTGTAGTTTGTGTCTGAGATGCAGTCTGGGCTTTTGGGCAAGTAGGAGCACCTCCCTGTGGAGGAAAGAGATGCATTCTATAGAGCAAGGTGGTGCCTTCATGGAGGGACTGAGGCCTCAGAGACTGCAGCCCGCTCTGGGTCTTGCCAGTGAGTAGGTTATTTCTCATGTACTTCATCTTTGCCCTTTGAGGGGCCCAACAAATGTGGGAACCATTAATCACATCTCAGAAAGAAATGACAACAGGCAATGGAGGGAGGGAAATAGAGGGCTGGGGGAAGGAAGTGTAAATATTCAAATAGATTTTTTGTGAAAACTCAAGACAAAAAAATGAACCCTAATTATGAGAGGAAAGTTTCAGGTTAACGCTACAAGCCTTCCTCCTTTTGCAGGCAAACTCTTCCTCTGGTTACTGGAAAAGGAAGAGACCCCTACAGATATCCAGGCCTAGAGGTAAACAAAGACCAATCTATACTCATTCTATATGAAATCAACAATTTATGGGATTAGATGAGGTTATTTCCCAGTTTAGAAGACAGTGATGATGAATACAAGCTAGATGGCTGGCAGTGGGTGTGAAGAGTGGATTACCTACTGTTTATAATGTCTTCAGAAGACTCTGAGTGCTTAATGCTAGTTCCCAAAAAGCTGAGTTCGGTAGAACAATGCCAGGATCTTCGTCATTCCATAAATCTCACTTATGCCCTTTTGTCACTAGGACACTTGGCTTCTTTAATTTGACGGTTGCTTCCACAATTGTAAACATAATCCTCTGAATCATTTCCACTCTTTGCAAATGGTGTTTTTAATATCACACATAAATCCTGCCATAGTACCAATATTTATCATTTAATTTGAAAAATCTTTAGGCCAACATATGGTTTTCTCTATCATTTCATTGGAAAGCCAAAAATTGTTCAAGTCAGTTGACTTCTTCCCTCTACAATGGACCGTAACAACTCTAGGTCCATCGATCATATGAGCAGTCATATCCATTTCTTAAAGTGCACATTGTTTTTCAAGCAGTAGGCATGAACATTAGTAGTCCCTCTTGCAGAAACTCCCAGGATAGAAGCATAAGCTCACATTTTTACTGTCGTCATTACTATTATGCTTTAAATATTTCTCTAGTTTTCTTTCACTCTTTAAAACACATTTTAAATCATTTGGAACTTGCTTTTGTTGAGTCCTGTCTCCCACAAAGTCTCCCCTCTGGCTCTCTCCCACCCTCTGCCTCACTCAAATTAACAACTGCCCCACATACCAATCCATGAGAGGTGCTGTATGTGACTAGGGTGCTAAATTTCCACCGGAAATGTGAGAAGATGAAGAAAACAATATTTACCATAATATTTTCCAAGGAGAAGACTTAGTGTGTTTTATGAGAACTTTGTTAGGTACTTTTTGGCCAAGAAAATGCTTTAGATGAGTCCTAGCATTGAACATACATGTTTGTTCAACTACTCCCCAGGGGTGTGCAGGGCTTTTGTTTGGTAAAAGAAAACATGCAAGTCTGGGGCCAGAGCTGAATCGCCCTAACAATAGAGAAGAGAGTGGGCTCTGTCACCAGGAAGTTCTCCTCCTCTGCTGTTCCCCCAGGGGTACCCAGCCTCACCTCTAAAATATAGGGCAAATATTTAAAGATGAGTGGTGTAATATTAACAAGCTGTTCAGGGCACCTGTATATTTCAAAGCACCCAGATGCCCTGCTTTTTCTCTCTCTTTGTTTCCTGCTTTCTTCTCATGTCTCCCTGTTTGTTTTAATTAAAGAAATTAAAAACCCAAAGCTTCCCTCACAGATGTGAGCTAAGTCTCAGCCATTTCCTTAATCTCACATTTCCTAATTCAAGTGAGCCAACGAAACTACCTCCTTTATAACAGGTTGACACCGGCTCTCTTATTCCTCCTTCTATATAATAAAAGGAAAAAGAAAAAAAGAACTATTGTCTAGGTGTTTCACCAATCACTTATGTCATAGTCTTTGTAACTATTTTCTCTAATAGAAATTTGTCAAACACTATTTCTTTTCCTAGAGGATCAACTGGCTTGTTCCTCTGTCTACCACATGCTACAAACAATGTACCGTATTTCATTACTGGAAGTGGATTTAAGTCCACTCTCTCACTCCAAAAATTAATTTAAGATACATTGGTACCCTCAACGACACTCCTAATTCTAACTCTCTGCTCAGATACAAACCAATTGTATGACATGTAAACACTAGATAAGTGAAAAAAGTATAAAAATGTTAACATGTCTTGAATCATAACCCTGGTCAAGGATGTAACTCATTCAGAGGTAGGAGAACAAAATGATTCCCCCAGTAAAACTAACTTTCATGAAGCTTGCTTCATGGTCTAGTTCCTTCTTTTTTTTAATCCTCACTCGAGGATATTTTTTCCATTGATCTTTAGAGAGAGTGGAAGGGAGGGAGGGGGAGAAAGAGAGAGAGAGACTTCGATGTGAGCGAGACACATGGATTGGTTGCCTCCTGCACATGCCCTGACAGGGCCCTGAGATTGAACCTGCAACCCAGGTACATGCCCTTGACTGGGAATCAAACCAGTGACCCTTTGGTGCACAGGCTGATGCTCAACCACTGAGCCACATTGGCCAGGGCTGTCTAGTTCCTTCTTTATTGACATAAAATTTTTTTAGTAATTTTTGTCTCCAGATTCTTGGACTTAAGAATTCATTGCTAAACCCAGTAACTCTAAATGGTTAATTAATAACACAGGACCCTAGGAGCTAGAATGCATTGATGAATTATGGGGAGTTTACATTCTGTGTATGATTTAGCACATTTACCAAGAGCTTCAAAACAACTGGCTCATTCCTCTATGTCTACCACGTGCTATAAACAATGATGTTTATATGATGTTTAAATATGATGCTCCAGTGAAAAATGCATCAGTCCCAAAACAGTAAAAACTAGGTCCCAATTGATAGGGGAACCAGTTATGTCAGGCAGACCACAGTCTGCTTCATCCCAGCCCAGTGTCCTTCTTTTGAAAAATCCATCATGTGTTTAACTGTCATTTTAAGAACATTAAAAATCCAAAATGACTGCCAACAAGACTCGGTTGTGGGGCAGGGTATCCATCATTAACGATAGAGGGCAAGTTGAACACAAATATTACAAGACAGAGACAGAAGTGACACAGCCCAACCTTGCTCTGGACATGAGTTTAGAACTGTAAGGACTGCCCTGGCCAGGTAGCTAAGTTGGTTGGAGCGTCATCCCAATGCGCTAGGATTCTGGGTTTGATCACCAATCAGGGCACATACAGGAGTCAACCAATGAATGCATAGATAGGTGGAACAACAAATTGATGTTTCTCTCTTTTTCTCCCTCTTCCTCTCTCTGTCTCTAAATCAATTTTTAAAAAATACTATAAGGGCCCAGCCGGTGTGGCTCAGTGGTTGAGCATAGACCCATGCACCAAGAGGTCACCGGTTTGATTTCTGGTCAGGGCACATGCCCAGGTTGTGGGTCAAATCCCCAGTGGGGGGCATGCAGGAGGCGGCCATTTGATGTTCTCTCTCATCGATATTTCTATCTCTCTCCCCCTCTCCTTTCCTCTCTCTAAAAATCAATAAAGAAAAAATATTTTTAAAAAAACTCTAAGGACTAATGATGCATTTTAAAGGAGATAGGGGTAATTTTCTCCTCCTGATCTTGGGATCAATTTGGGGTTTATCAACTGCTTGCTTCCCAAGTGACCAGTGGATTTTCAGGGATGGATGATCTAACTGGGAGCTGGGAAAGCCACCAACCTTGGGCCCAGTCCATCCTTGAGAATTGAGAACAGAAAGTTGAGAACTTGTTTTACTTCCTGCGGTATTGGAGCGTGTTGTTTTAACTTGGAGCGAGAGAAAGTTTTCCTCACCTGCAGAGAAGAGAAGAAGAAGAATCCAGAATGTTACATCTCTGTTAGCTGTTCCCTGCAGGGCCTAGAGCTGCTGCAGGAAGCTTCTCATTTGTGACTCAAGTTCTTTCTTTTCTGAAGCCAGCTCCTCCTGCAGGGCCAACAGGGCACTGCACTGCCTTCTGGAACTCACTCCAACACAGAACAGAATGTTTTAAGGCACCTCAGATGCTTAACCCCGTTCCAGTGTGAGAGCCTGCAGAGTCAGGGCCAAAGCTACAGCAACAGATAAAGGAGGAGGAATCTGAAACAAACAAACCCCGTTGCATCCGTGCATTCGTTTGCTAGGGCTGCCATAACAAAGGACCACACACTGGGTAGATTAAAGAATAGAAATGTATTGTCTCACAGTTCCAGAGGCTGGAAGTCTGTGATCAAGGTGTTGGCAGGGTTGGGTTTTTTCTGAGGCCTCTCTCCTTGGCTTGTAGATAGCTATCTTCTCCCCATGTTTTTATATGGGCTTCCCTCCATAATTGTCTGTGTCCTAATCTCCTCTTCTAATAAAGACACCAGTCTTATTAGATGAGGTCCCACCTTAACTGACCTCATTTTAACTTAATTACCTCTTTAAAGATCCGATCTCCAAATACAGTCACATGCTGGGGTACTAAGGGTTAGGACTTCCACATATGAGTTTTGTGGAACACAATTCAGTTCATATCACCTGGAATGTCTGGTGAAACACTAACTCCCCTGAGCGCCAAGCCCCCAGATCAAATGTCCAACTTCCCTTTCCTGCCACGATGACCAGCTGCCTGTGGGTCAGGCTTTATTTTATCAGGAATGATGCTGGGGGCCTGACTGATCGTGACCTTTTGGGTCCCGAAAGCAGTAGTATCAGCAAGGGAAAGAAGCTGAGGATAAATCAATTACATCACAGGAAGTCACAAAGATCCATAGCAACAGCTCCCTCTTTTTGGTAAATTTAACAAAAAGCCGTGGTGAGGGGAGAAGGAGAAACTATATCAAGTGTGCAGGAGACGTAAGACCCCACCGACTCTCACAGTGAGATACAGCCTGCAGCCGAGAACCCGCCTCGCTGGTTTGGTCATGCACACTTGAGCTGTTTGCAGAGGCCACCACAGGAGGTTGAGACAGGGAGGTTTACTACTCTCCACAACCTGGCTACAGGATTTCAATGGAAACAAATGTTAGTCCAAATTCCCTCAGACAGTCGGTGTTTGTTAGCAAAAACTTATAAGCAAGAAAGCATAAAAGAGTTTATATGACTTGTCCTACACACTTGGAAAAAGTCCCACTTGGTGGTCCAGGTATGAAAAGTTAACCTGAAACAGACTCGGCAAGATTTCTGGGGCAAAGACTTCCGGTCAAGATGGCGGCGTAGGTGAACACGGTATCCGTCCTCCCACAGCCACATCAAAGTTACAACTAAACTACAGAACAACCATCGTTCAAAACCGCCTGAAATCAAGCTGAATGGAAGTCCTACAACTACAAAATTAAAGAAGAAGCCCCATCGAGACTGGTAGGAGGGGCGGAGGCATGACGGGCTGGTCCCACACCCACGTGTGGCGGATAAAAATTAGGAGGCTACCTCAGCTGGGAAGGTCCTCCCTGAGGACTGAGGGGTCCCCGTCCCACACCAGGCACCCAGCTCAGGGTTCCAGTGCCAGGAAGAGAAGTCCCCATCACTTCTGGCTTGAAAAACCAGCGGGAACTGAGGCTGAGGCGGCTGGAGCCCCCAGCAGCTCCTCTTAAAGGGCCCGCGCACAGACTTACTTGGACTCGCACCCTCCAGGCTCCAGCATGGAGGAGGCAGCTTGAAAGGCACCAGAGTCATACAGGGAAAAACTGAGCTGTTTGGCACCGGAGCAAGGGCTGGAGAGACAGCTTTCTCCTGGATAGACGTGCTATCAGAGGCTTTTGTTCCTTTGGTGAGCCCTTCCCTGGGACAGCAAATGCCGCCATATCTGGGACTCCAGCAACCTGGCTCACACTGTTTGCCCGCCCTAGTGATTCCCTGAGGCCCCACCCCACCTAACTTTCAGGCCCACCCAAGCTGTTGCCAGTTGCTTTACCATAGGATTGGCCTGTCTTGGATCCTGTTTCAGCTTTTCCTAAATTCTTTCAAACAAGCAGCATCTGGTCTCAGCTAGCCCCATACCTCTTGCTAAGTAATACATAGAAACAAACACAGAGAAGCAGCCAAAATGAGGAGACAAAGAAACAGGTCCCAAATGAAAGAACAGAACAAAACTCCAGGAAAAGAACAAAGTGAAATGGAGTTAAGCAACTTAACAGATGCTGCACTCAAAACACTGCTTATAAGGATGCTCAATGGACTTAGTGAGAACCTCAGTGAACTTAGTGAGGGCCACAAGAGCATAAAAAAAGGACCAGTCAGAAATGAAGGATGCACAGTTAGAAGTGAAGGAGGCACTAACTGAAATAAAGAATAGTTTACACAGATTCAACAGTAGAGTAGGTAAAGCCAAGAAGCAAACCATCGATTTGGAATATAAGGAAGCAAAAAACACCCAATCAGAACAGCAAAAAGAAAAAAGAATCCAAAAAAATGAGGATAGTGTAAGGAGCCTCTGGGACAACTTCAAGTGTGCCAACATTCGCATCTTGGGGGTGCCAGAAGGAGGAGAGAGAGAACAAGAAATCGAAAACCTATTTGAAACAATAATGGCAGAAAACTTCCCTAACTTGGTGAAGGAAACAGACATAAAAGTCCAGGAAGCACAGAGAATCCCAAACAAGATGAACCCCAAGAGGTCCACACCAAGACACATCATCATCAAAATGCAAAAGGTTCAAGACAAAGAGAGAATCTTAAAAGCAGCAAGAGAAAAGCAGTTAGTTACCTACAAGGGAGTTCCCATAAGACTGTCACCTGATTTCTCAAAAGAAACTTTGCAGGCCAGAAGGGAGTGGCACGAAATATTCAGAGTGATGAAAAGCAAGAACCTACAACCAAGATTACTCTACCCTGCAAAGCTGTCATTTAGAATCAATGGCCATATAAAGAGTTTCCCAGACAAGGAAAAGCTAAAAGAGTTCATCACGACCAAACCATCATTATATGAAATGTTGAAGGATCTTCTTGAAGAAAAAGATTTAAAAAATGAACAAACAAAATGGCAATAAATACATATCTATCAACAATTGAATCTACAAACAAAATGAACAAGCAGAACGGAAACATTCTCATTGATACAGAGAACTTTTGTTGAATACCAGATGGGTAGGGGCTGGGGGGATGGGTGAAAAAGATGAAGGGATTAAGAAGTACAAATCAGTTGTTAGACTGACAAACCTCAAAGGGAAGGGGGGTTGGGGGTGGGAAGAAATAAACCAAAGAACTTATATGTATATATGCATAACCAATGGACACAGACAACAGTGTGGGGAAAGGCAGGAGGGGGGCGGGAATTGGGAGGAAGGGGGCAATGAGGGGAAAATGAGGAACATCTGTAATACATTCAACAATAAAGATAAGTTAAAAAAAAAAAAAAGATTTCTGGGGCAGGATCCTGTGTCTTGAAGGCACCATGCAGTCTGAAGTCCTCCCAAACTGATGTCTGGACTGGGAACCAATTAGGGACTCAAACCATGAGTATCATCCCTTAAAAAAACTAGTACAGGCTTCTCCTACCCTGTTCAAAAAAGAATAGAAGCCAATCCATATGTTCAAAACATGTTTAATTTCATCCGTGAGAACTACAGTCTATTTCTAACATCTGTCATGCTAATGAACAAACACAAGATCAGCAATGGAAACCCAAATTTGGAATCAGCGTGCTAAGTGTACAGCATCCATTGATAGTCAAGAGGCTGTAGAACTGAAATGCCTGTAGAATCTGTGTCTTCAGTGGGCCCCCATCACCAAATGCTAACACCACACAAAAAGTTAAAACCTAACTATCTGGTACATACCAGATGTCACAAGGGCTGCAAGTACTTTAAATTATAGAAATTGTAATGCCTGCTGAACACAAAGTTAGAGCAAAGAAATGGAGAACACACTGCACCAGGGGTGAGGCGTCCTGGGCCGGATTCTGGGGCAGGTGTGTTGGACACACCTTCTCTCTGGGCTCCATTTTTCTCATTCAGAAAATCAAGGGATTGACTTAGATCAGATGTCTCAGATTTGTTCTACATAACCTTGGGGTTTATGGAGGAGCTCCAGAAATCCTACGAACTTGTCATTTATATTATTACAGTTTAACTATTTGTAAAGTATTTAAAAAAAAAGAAAAAAGAAAATGCTATATATATGTAAGCACCCACCAGAATTGAACAGAGTAGAAACTAGTGCTACCAGAATAACGTGTTTTTATTCCGATCTTAGAATATCTTACCATATCTGCAAATGATATATAAATATATTGTAAACATGTGTTTGAGGAGATAAATTGTAGTTCAGCATTTTTTTAAATTTAGGCTTATGCATGTCAACTCATGCAAAAGTACGTGAGAAAGGACATGACTGCGGGACACATGTAATGCACTCAGATGCCAGGAAAGGCTTAAGGATGGATGCTCTCATCACAGCATAAATGTCAGTTATGCAATAGAAAATTAATGCCTAATACTTTGTACATTTATTGTAAGTTCTGGTTGAAGTTTGACTTTTTATGTTAATTATAGTTATTTTAAGTCTTGAGGTCTTTCTATCTAACTTTGTCTTTTCCCCAGGTAAAAATAAATTCCCTTAAAGCCAAAACCGAATAGGCATCACTGGTTAAAATAAATTTTCAAAGAAAATTTGTTGATAGCTATGATGAATTGATGAGGCTCAAGTTAAAATGTCAAAATGTCCAACTATCACCGGCTGATGGCTTAACTAGGGATAATTTCAATCACAACATGGTCAAGAAAAGCAACATCTCTCAAGCTGTAACTTGAAGACAATAAAGCGTGGTGGTACCTTGTCCAAGTCTTTGCAAAATAATTTTCACTCCTAACAAACTTCAATGTAAGTTTGAAACAACACATGTTGAACATATAACATATACTCTTAGATTTCTTTCAACAGTCATTGCACAATTTATAAGAACATATAAGCAAACAATATTTAAATCTAACAATAAAAGTATATTAACATTCATATTTAAATGCTGCTCTATTGCAGGTCAGGGAGAAACTATTAGAAAAAGCTTATTGTATCTTGAACTCTTGACATCATCAGTAGCAAGTCAACTAGAGTATATATACATGGTGACGGCAGGGACTTTGGTTAACTGCTTATTTCCAGGATCTAGAATAGTTCCTGGCATATATTAGGTCATCAACAAACTTTTGTTGAATGAATAAATGAATGAGTAAGAAGGTTGATACAGAAATATACTTAGTTTTGTTATCAAAGCTCAGAGAGGAATTTAGATATGTACATTACACTTACTTGAAAAAATGGGCTCAAAGTCTGAAATCTTTATGCTACAACTAAAGGAAAATATAGATTTTTATACCTGTCTTCATTTTGGTTTTTCTTGTATAATATGCTTATCCACGTGAGTGCAATGAAAATATATCACGACTAAAACACCAACACAAACAATAATAGAAGAAATACTCAAATGTGTAGATCAAGAGTCTGCAAACTGTGGTTCATGGGCCAAATCCAGCTCTGCCCATTTATTTGTGTGTTGTCTATGTTCTTTGGGGCAACAACAGAGCTGAATATCTGCAACAGAGACAATATGGCTTACAAAACAGAAAACATTTACTACCTGGACTTCTGACAGGAAAAGTTTGTCCACCCCTGGTGTAGATCAATTTTGATATACCATCAATTAAGTTAGCAAAAAATATAATGACAGCTATACCCAGAAATAGTTATGAAATGGCAGGAAAACCAAAGGAGTATCAGGTTTTATAAAAGCTATTGCCAAAATGGATGCAATGAGCCGTACTATAAAGACTGGACATTTATAGCCATATTTAATTATGCCATACAAATGGTAAATTTTATTAAGACATAACTTTTATTGCCAATGTTTTAGAGTTACTTATGGTAATGAAAGCAGCCAATTCCAGAATTTACTTTTTTTATACTTCCATTTTCTTACCATCTTTAGACAAGGTACAAAATATTTCAACTAAAGAAAGAAGTCACTTTCTGGTTTGGTTTGGTTTTTTCCCCTAAATAAAGGTAAATATCTTTGATAAGTACCTCTCAAACAAGAAGGTACTGGTTGGCATGTCTCCGTGGTTTTTTAGTCCCTACATTTGTAAGAGAAAGTACATATACATAAAAGAAAGCAAATAAATGTATAAGGTAAAAACACCTGTGGCAGGCAGAATTCTAAAGCCATCTTCCCAGGATTCTGGTCCACTAGTTATTCAATCAAACACCAATCTAGGTACTACTGTGAAAGGACTTTGAAGGTGGAATTAAGTTCACTCATCAGCTGACCTGAAAATAGGGAGCTTATCCTGGATTATTGAGGTGGGGCAATATAATCACATGGGACCTTAAAAACAAGAAGAGGAAAGCGGAAGAGGTTGCAGAAGAATGAGAAAGCAGAGAGTTTGGAAGCATAAAAAGGACTCAACCCAGTGTTGCTGTTTGATGAGGGGACAAAGTAAAAGAAATGTGGACAGCCTTACAAAGCTGAGACAGGCTCCTGGCTGATCGGCAGCAAGGAAACAGGATCCTCAGTCCTGCAGCCACAAGGAACTGAATTCTGCCAAAAGCCTGAATGAGCTTGGAGCCTCCAGATAACAGCCCAGCTGAACAAGAACTTGATTTCAGCCTTGTGAGATCCACAGCAGAGAATCCAGTCAAGCTCACCTGGGCTTCTGACCTACAGAACTATGAGATAATAAATATTGTTTTAAGCCACTAAGTTTTTCAGTAATTTGTTATGGCAACAATAGAAAATTAACACAAGGCTTTTGGAAACCCTCACCTGAGTCAAGAAATAGCTTTGCCAGCTACCCAGAGCCCCTCCATGTGGCCCATCCCAAAGACAGCCACGTCTTTCCTCCAAATGAAACCACTGTTTTGCCTTCACAGTAATTGCTTCACTGCATTTATAGCTTTATGACTAACATGAGCCCCAGGCAAGACCTATAGTTTAGTCTTACCCAAGTTTTTAAAAAATCAACATGACTATTAAGTTACTTTCAATCTACAGTGCCCCTCCCTCTCCATTCCCTTCTTTTCTTTTCAGTGTATCTGCAGAAGAGCCCGGGCTAGTTAATCTGCACTTTCCCCTAATCTGGATTTTGTTAATTGCATATTCAAAGTGCAGTTCACCAAATTTCTCTGCCCTCTCTACTTCCTGTAGTAAATTGGCAGCTGGGTCTAGAGCTTTGATCAATCTCAGACTTGATCCCTTTGGCAAGACTATGGGTGGTGGTATATTCTTTCCTCAGGAGACAGTGTGCCTGCCTTTCTCTCTTGTGATGTTAGCTGCTCAATGCCTAGATCTGTCTTTCATGTGTGTTGCAAAATGGTGATATAATTCTATTAGTTCTTTTTATTTATTCATTGGAATATTATTTTTTATAAAGAGTAGCTTCTCATTTACTCTTTGCTACCCAGTGGGACAGTTCACATGGGAACAACACAAAAAATGCTCTGTTCTTTCCTTTTAAAAAAAATCCGTTTCAAGACAAGGAATTGATCCAATCATCTTCCAAAAATGACCAATTGATTTTTTTAATGATGAATTTAAGGATTTCAATACATGTGATGGTGTCCACTTTATTAAAATTCAAATTATCACAACTTTAACCAGTGAGTTGGCTTTATCAGGTTGGCTCCTGGTGGTCTCTGGCCCCGGTGGTCTCTGAAGGCTTCCTTGAAATATGGCTAGCAAGTAGTTTCAGTCTAATGTTGTGTATATCCTGCCCCAGAACCTGGAATCAATCATTTCTCCAAGAAGCCCTGGATTCTTATAGTGGAAATAAGATTTCAACACCACAATCTAGGTGCTAAGATTAATGATGTTTTTAAAAATTGGAATAAGTTCAAGTTGGCAATATACAGTTAGTGATTTTACTATGATTCAATAGCAGGTGAAGTCAACAATGATGTTAGAATATGAAGTTTGGACCCAACATGCAAAACAAATACATTTTAGTCTTTTGAAACAACCTGTGAATATCTGACAAGACGACATTGGACATAGCTGAGATATTTTTAATGACTTTGTTGAACATTTTGCAACATCTGAAAATACGTGTTTTCACCAATGAAGTTTTAAACTGGTTGAAAAATTATTTACTGACTCTCTCCAAATTCCTAATTTTATTCTACAGTAATTCAGAAAGTTGCTAAGTATTATTCATGATTTGACTTAGAAACAAATTTTCTGTTATGCTTTTTTCAATCTTCCTAAATGGATTTTTCAAAGAATATAGTATACTGGTTAAGTATACAAGTTTAAGGCCTAAAATTATAGTCATGGGCTAAATCCACTTTTAACTAAAATACTATATCACTCATGTTATTCACAGTACCAGCTGACCCTTAAGATTCTTTTTTAAACTGAAATTATATGCCTCTCTGTATGTTATAAATGTATTTCAGCAAACATTTGTTTAAAGATTACTATTCCAAGTATGTTGTAGCTACTAGTGGAGTGGAAGGAAAGGCATAAAATTTTTTTTAAAAAGCAAAGTAATTTCCCTCAAGAATTGTAATTATAATGTATAGAAACATTTAAAATAAAAATGAAATGTATACAATTATTAAAAACCTGTCCTAGAAATATATATATCATATATACTTTACTATAGGGAAAGTAAAGTAAAAATAGAATATAGAACAAGATGCATGTTTTGATACAAAATGTGTTTTTATAATGAAAGTATTATAAAAGTAGGCACAGAAGTCTAAAACAAGATAAACCAAAATGTCATTGCATGCTTTTAAGTATTTTAAATATTTTAATGTTGTAGTAATTCTTTAATAAATTTTTAAATGCTAACTATATATATATAATAAATTTTTAAATGGTACATGAATGTTTATGGCAGCATAATTCATAATAGCTCAAAAGTTCAAACAACTTAAATACCCCTTAACTAATGAATGGATAAACAAAATGTGTTATATCCATACAATGGAATAGTATTGTATAATAAAAAGCAATACTGATACACACTATAACATAATGAACTTTGAAAACATTATGCTAAGTGAAAGAAGACAGTCACAAATGGCTATATTTTATATGCTTCTATTACATGAAATGTCCAGAATAGTCAAATCCATAGAGATAAAAGAAATTAATGGTTGCCAGGGGCTGGGGAGAAAGAGGAATGGCGAATGACTGCTAATAAGTACTGGGTTCCTATGTGGGGTGATGAAAATGTTTTCGAATTAGATTGCTGTCATGATTGAACAACTTTGTGCACATAGTAAAAACTATTGAAATGTACACTTTAAAGAGGGGGAGATTTTATGGTAGTGAATTATATCTCCATTAAAAATGAAAAAAAAATATGCATAACATGAACAGGAACATAATTCATTTAACAAATGGAAAGTCTTTACAAACAAGGTGGTATTTGTGAGGGGTCTTGGATACAGAAACATGTCAACATCTGCACAAATTGTAGCAAGCATAACAAATTATTCAAGCTACTGTTGTCATAGCAGTAAGGATTTGGCTAACAGGATTGGTAACATTTTAACCTAACAAGGATTTACTTTTAAGCCAGGTCAACTAGAGGCTAAAAAATTCTGCGATATACCAGGTATTAATAAGCCCCCAAAAGGATGAGGAATTTTGTAGATTGTACATTTCCATTGCTGCACTACTGTTAAAATGATACCCATTAAGCATGCCACGGCCTGCCAAGAGTAAACACGTTTTTATCTTTTGGAAATCACATCATTTTGTATTAGCAGAACGTGCAGAAAAGCATGCCTTCTTCTTTATCATGTTAAACACAGTGAGCCCTCATCAGTCCAGCTGATTTACATAATGTATCTTGCCTTGAGCATGGCAGTTACACATTTGCAATCTCAGTCATCTGAGATGCACATATATCAATCGCACTTTACACACTGTCAGAAAGAATGACGAAAAGCTCTAATTTTGTCCTTTTTTAACCAATGTTTAGCTGAATTAAAATTCAAGATGGATTTTCCACTTCTTTATTCATACACTCAAAAGAGAACTGTTTTTCAAAATATTTTCAGGAAATATGCCCATTTAAAGATTTACTTACAAATCCAGGGACAGTGGGTGGTGTAAACAAAACACTGAATCATTACCAAAAGCATCTGCTCAGCTATTAGAGGGTAACTCAAAGGCACTTCCAAAGGTAGATTTTCAAACAAGAGGTGCCTCTCTGTAATCATTGGTCTGGCCAACAATTTCTTGGGCAGTTTCATTCCTCACGTACGTTGGACATTTACATGTACACTCTGCGGTTCATTTGCTGTTTTCTTTGCATTCTTTTAATGGTTAATGTATACCTTGCCTTGATTGTAGTCTGTTCAATGTACAGAATTTACTCTGACCTCATTTGCAGGAATGTCTTATAGATCTATCAGCTGCTATCCCATTTAACTAACATACACATGACCTTCGAATGCTCTAAATACTGTGAGAAAAACAACAAATGGAAAGTACGGGAAATCTAATAGGATAGCACTAAGAAGTCATCAACATCACAAGCTCTTCTCCTTAAAATTCTCCAAAGCCTCCTTCCATCATTTCTGGTTCAAGTTTTCAGTGCTTAGCATGGTAAAAACCAGCCATCTTCTGGCCTCCACCTAGCCTTCCTGTCCATTCTCGTGCCACTTTCCTTGTCACATTCCAGAATGTACTTGTACTTGCATTTCCCAAATGTTTAATCTTGTTTCTCTATATTTTCATCTTTTCTTCTCTCTGCTGGGACGCCTATCTCTTGCTGGTTCTCTGAGTAATTCCTACTTCTTCAAGATTCAACATTATAAAAGTTCATTCAACTTTCTCCTTCCAACCAGCTAGGCTGTGTCAGGTAGGAAGGCCAATACTGTGATCTTTTTTCGTACTTTTCTTGTGCACAAGTATTGCCTAACACATAGTTAGTCCCTGATGTATTTTTCTAAGTAAATGAATAATGAACTAACAAACATATACGTGGCAGCACATGGACTCCAGAGTCAACTGAGCTCAACTACTTACTAGCTGTGTGCTGTTGGAACAGGCTTGTGAACTACCCTTCTACTCAATCATTTCATTTATATCCTGGAAATAATATAAATTGATTACCTCATAGCTTTAAATTAGCTAAAATATTTTTAAATGCTTAAAATAATGCTGAGTGTGGTATAATTCATATATGGTAGGCTTTATTAATATTAAAATGATAATTACTAGCATTGTAGGGTACATGCCAAGAATATAAAGATTTGGTTTTGCCCTGGCTGGTTTGACTCAGCAGTTAGAGTGTTGGCCCGTGGACCAAAGAGTCGCAGGTTCAATTCCAGTCAAGGGCACATACCTCTGTTGCCAGTTCGGTCCCCAGCCCTGGTCAGGTTGTGCAGGGGGCAACCAGTTGATGTGTCTTTCACATCGATGTTTCTCTCTCCCTCCCTCCCTCCCTCCCACTCCATCTGAAGATAAATGGAAAAATATCCTTGGGTAAGGATTTAAAAAAAAAAAAAGATTTGGTTTTATCTCTTCAAGGGACTTAAAATATTTTTTTTAAATAGAAAATGAAAAAGAAAAGAGGAAATGAAGAATATTTATAAAATATCATAACTAATACAAGAAATAAAACCAAAAATTGCAAGGATTCAAACATTGCAAGTTCACAAAAGATAAGATTGAACTATTAAAAGGTTAATGAAAACCAATTATTTCTACTCTATCTTCTAGCAACTATATGAGTAAAAATATTTTTACTTATTAGATGTGACAGAAATAGAGAATTTTTTAAAACATGCAATGAATCTTGAATACCTGCCCCAACCAAACCCTACCCCTTGGGTGGAGAATGAGAGCCCATAGCCAAAACTTATCAGAATTCACATTATCTCGTGGTTTTGATGTATTCTTTATAAAATCAACCAAAATGAAGGCATCCAAGTAAGTTTTTCACCTCTGAAATTTTCACCTCTTAATGTTATGCTCATATTTTAACCCGTACAACCATTGCTCAAAATATTGTTGAAATTCATCTTTTGGAATGGCCTTCAGTATCATTTCATAACCACAGAAGAAAATGTAAATTACAGTTTTTAGTTAAAATTCCCTTTTTAATAAAATAGTATATGGTCCATTCCATTCATTTAAATTAACTACACAAAAGTTAAAGCCTAACTAACTGGCAGACACCAAATGTCACAAGGGCTAAAAGTACTTTAACGTAAGTGACCCAGATTGACTACAAATGGGTACTATCCATTACTGAATTTCAAACCACCCTCAAAGGAATGAGAATATTCAAGTCGTATTCCCAGGCCATTGAATAATGTTAGAGAAGTTGAAAAAATTTGTCAGAGAGACATCTGTTATTTGGAGATTAAAAATTCAAATAAGGAAAAAGGATATTTTAAGGAAAAATATTCTCATTACTTTGTCATCATCCTGTTTGTATATGTCTCTGTGTACATATATGAGGATATGTTAACAAGGATTAGAGGGTACATTGAATTATTTTTTTAAATAATTTGCTGCTCCTCCATACGAATTTCTTCCTACTGGTCCCCTCCTAGCAGGAGAATTATACTACTCACTCCATCAACATCAGGCTTAGACTGTGATTTGCTCTGGCTAATGAAATGTGAGTGGAAATATCATAGGCCACTTCTGAACAAAAACTTTAAGAACCAAAAAGAGTGATTCTACCATTGATCTATGCTCTCTGCTCCTTCAGGGCGAAGAAGACCTGGGACAGAGCACAACCAAGCCGTGTCCAATATGTAACGCAAATGAGAAATACATCTTTGTTGCTGTAAGCCTCTGAGATTTTAGAGTTCTTTGTTACTGTATCATAATTTAGTCTAAACTGGCTTTTTGAGGGGGCAAAAAAGAACAAAAGTGAATAGATCATTTGAAATCTAAACCAATTTCATTGTAGCTTTAATATTTAGGATTCCTGCCACTCCCCTCTCTCTGAGCCTCCAGGAATAATTCTTATTAGTTATTCTATACATTATTATACTGCATATACCGTGCATTACATATACTTACTGTATATATACAGTACAGACAAAATGTATCGTAGATAGAGTATTCGCTAATACTCTTACTGAATAAGCAAACAACTGGAAGCAGATGACATGTCCTAACTGTTATACACTGATGATATGAGGGATGGAAGGTGGAAACAAACACCAGGTAAGTCAGGATCAGTGACACAATTGTGCAATGACGCATTTACTATCTAAATGGAAGAGTGAATCAACAGATCCCAGATCAACTGAACCCAGGAAAGTATACTTACATGAGTATGCTTGCCCTAGTGCTAGAAATTTTCTTTTAAAAACAATTCCACGAAACTGAAAAAAACTTAGGAAGTCAAAGTCACTGGATGTTTACCACAGAGGCTCCTAAAACAAAAACAGATTATGATGGCTGAGTAAATACTGTAAATGATTCTATAACCACATTAAGAGAAAAAAACTAAACACACTGAAATTGTCCAAAAAGGAGTCTGAAGATAGTTAACGGAGCCAAAATTTACAGCTAAGTAGATCAGCCTGCCGAGTTTGCATATTTTTAATTGCAGTAATAGGCACCAAACAAAAATAAGAAAAGACAAACATGGTTTTTGTAAAGTACCGTGGACATTTTGAGGTTCGGAAAGGTACAAATAAAATTGCATACACTGAGCTTTAGTCCTGTCTCAGCTCTTATCAAATTTAAGAGACATTTGCTTGCCAAGAATATATAATTTCCAAAAGGATCGAGAGTCAAAGACTGGCATATATGTTTTTCTGGAAACGTATTTGAGGAGGAAGTCTTCAAGCACGAACATGTCCATCTTCCTTTCAAGTCTGAGGTTGCTAACACGGTGCAGAGACAGATGGCTCAGATCGGGTTTGTCATGCCCAGCGAAACGGGAACAGTAAACACGAGGTTCGTGTGCCAAGGATCCTCAAGCAAATTAATTTCATAGAGTGTTACTGTTAAATCTCTAAAATGTTGAACATGTTCCCCATAATCCTCAAGTTTAATCAATACAGTTTAATAGGCTTATCTCAATGTTCTTTCCCCTGAAACACCTAAACGCTACCTAAACCAGCAGCTGATGTTTACGGTGAGAAAGTGGTTCCTGGCCACTAATAGGGGAGCCTAGGAAAACATCAGGAGCAAAGGTGTCTGCGGGGTCTGCATTCCTTCTTCCTTCTTCAGCGGTGACCCCTTCCCCATCTGCGCTCTCCAGGGGCCAGTGTCCCCTCCACTGTGCAGCCCTGCCTGACCTCTTCCACCACCACCCCACCGCCTTGGTTCTCACAGGTGTACCTCTGTTGCAGTTCTCCTCATCACAATCAACAGTATTTGAAGTACTGGTTATATTTTAGATTTCTAAAAAAAAAAAGGAGGGTGGCGGATAGCCCTGAAGAATCTCTGGCTAGGTAGAGCGAGCGCTTAAGAAAGGAAAAAAAGGTAAAGGGATTAAGGAGTATGAATTGGCAGTTACAGAATGGTCACAGGGATTTAAGCACAGCACAGGGAATATAGTCAATAATATTTTAATGACTATGTATGGTGACAGGTGGGTACTAGACTTATCGGGGAGATCACTTTGTAAGTTATAGAAATGTCTAACCACTATGCTATACACCTGAAACTAAGATAATATTGAATGGCCACCATGATTGAGAAGTAAAAAAAGAAAGGGAGAATAAGCATTATTATCCTTGTTTTCTGGATTAAGGCTCGGGTACCACACTGGATGTCTTGCTTCCTTTTTCCAATACTGTCTTTACAATAACGGTAGTTTTACAATCAGGGTAGGTGTTATTAACACCAGGATTCAGAAGAAGAAACTCACACGAGAAATTATTAAATACAGTAGTCCCGCCCACACACACACCCCTCTTACCCACAGTTTCACTTTCCGAGATTTCAGTTATTCAGTCAACCATGGTCCAAAATTATTAAATGGAAAATTCCAGAAATAAACAATTCATAAGTTTACATTGCGTGCCATTCCGAGTAGCATGAAGAAATCTCAGGCAGTCCCGCTCCATCCCGCCCAGGCTGTGAGTCAGCCCTTTGTCCAGCATCTCCAAGCTGTACACGCTCCCCGCCTGTCAGTCAATTAGTAGCCCTCGGTTATCAGATACACTGTCGCAGCATCACAGGACTTGTGTTCAAGTGACCTCACGGTCAAGCGCGGCAACGCAGAAATTGGATATGCCAAAGAAGCTATAAAGTACTTCCTTTAAGTGAAACCGTGAGTACAGCACAATAAGGTATTTTGAGAGAGAGACCTCGTTCACATAACTCTATTACAGTATGTTGTAATAACTGTTCTATTTTATTATTAGTTAGTGTTGTTCATCTCTTACTGTGCCTAAATTATGCATTAAACTTTATCATAGGTATATATGCACAGGAAAAATCATAGGGTATAGAGGGTTTGGTCCTATCCGCGGTTTCTGGCATCCACGGGGGGACTTGGAACTTATTCCTGGCGGCTAAGGGGGGAACTGCTCTACTTTGCTCATCCTTTAGCTGAGGTCAAGAAAGACCAAAACCCAGGCTTCCTGACTCCTGTCTCAGTGCCCTCTGCATGGCTCCAAGTCTTCTCCCACTACACTTCACTTCTTACGTTCCCCGTTCCCGGTGTTCTGTCCCCATTCTCTGGCCCAGGAAAGAATATGGTTTTTATAGAAGTACAGTCACCCCACGTAAAATTTATTGGATCTTCTGATTCAGAGTTAGTTACAGAAAAAAATGTCACAGTGTAATAACATTATATTTAATGAGGTGAAACATTTTTTCCATCCTTCTCTTGGTGTTTTAAACATTATCCTCCTAGGTCAGAACACCAGCGTTTTACCCTGCGTTCATTGTTTGCAGCTTATTTGATCATGGTTAATGCTAATTGATATGGTGTACCTATGATACAGTGTCTGCCCACGTCACTTCCCAGTTAAAATACTGTCTAAAGTATTATTTGAGCCTGTAAGGGACGGAAGAAATAAAACCCTCAACCTACAAACGTTAGCTGGGAGATGAAGTTCATGGAAACTCCTGGAGCCTTGGAAATTAACTAAATTAACTGAATCTTCCTAGAGCAGTAGAAGAAAGCCAGGAAGTTAAAAATGCTGACTTCCTATAAACTAAACCTCGTTGGGGGGTATAATTCAGACCACATAGAAAATTCGTTTCCTTCCCTTTCTGGTTCCTTTTCAGCTCTCCAAATTCATAGCTTTTGCAATTAAACCTCCTTATACTCATGAGGCATTTTCTAAGTGCCCTGAGACTTCAAATAAAATGTGCAGCTGGTTCAAGGTTTGCTTTCCTTGTCTCCTGATAGAAATTTATATTGGATCTGGGACCCCATCTGGGCCAGACACAGTGATTACGGTGGTGGTTCTAAACTACTTGCTTAGCAATTTTACTAGATGTTATGTTCTTTTCACCATGATGTTCAGCGTGTTCTAGGAGGCTTTGGCAACACGTATTCCCTTTCTGCTAGGCTTATGAATTGTAGGACACAGTGGGGAAAAGATGCCTAAAAATCAAATTCTTTCAGGTAAGCCTAATGGTCCCCAACTCCCAGCTGTCATCTCCTAGGAAATCTGTTGGCCCTAAAATGTACTAAAATTACTCTTGAGTAATCAAAGCTAATCGTTTCAAATAAATAATTTACTCTAAATAAAAATCAGTGACAAAGTGTACACAGTTTTGAAACAAAAACGCTGAATGTAAACATGACTGAGATGGCCCTGGTCCCCACACCGGGAGGAGCATGTAAAGGCAGCAGGGGCTGATGTTTTCATAGCTTGGCACACTTCCTGGCTGGCTGCAAACTGCTTTGGCAGTTCTAATTTTACATCCAGAGTAACTGCCTTGTTCCCTTTGCACTGCTGTTATCATTTGTACATTCTGGTCTTTCCTCTAGGCACCTTTGGCCCTAAGTCAGCAGCATTGCGTAAGGGCGAAGAGACAGAAACTGCTCTTTCCACTCCAAGCAGCTTAGTAAATTTTTGTGGTTTTTTTTCTTTTTTCATGTTCCACCTTGACCTTTCCCGTACCATTGTCATATTATTGGACCAAGGCTTTAAAAATTAACCAGAAAAAAAAAATAACATTTCTTGAGACCCATTCTCTTCTGTAAACTAAAATGTATACATCTATGTATCTTAAACACAATCGATTATTTTATCAATTTCAGTAATTTTTAAAACTCTTCACTGCTTCTCTTCCCTTTACCCATCAAAAAAAGGGCAAGATTTTAGAATGATTTTCCCATAAAACTGCCTTCCTACCTCACTCCCCACTAATTCCAAAGACTTAGAAATAGGTTCTAATGGGGTCCTCATGAAAGAAATAGAAAAGCAACATGTACCCCATTGACCACCTGTCTTATTATTTGGTCAACTGATTTAGATAGTATAAACCCAAAAATAGTGCACTTGAAGAGAAAATGAAGAATTGGGAATTGGGTTATCAATTTCAATCCAGCTGTATTTATTTTCTTTTTTGTTGTTGTTGTTTTTCTTTATTGATTTTTAGAGAGAGAGGAAGGGAAAGGGAGAAAGAGATAGAAATATCAATAGAGAGAACATCGACTGGCCACCTCCTGCATGCCCCCCACTGGGGACTTGGCCCACAACCTGGGCATGTGCCCTGACCGAGAATTGAACCAGCGACCTCTTGGTGCATGGGTCAATGCTCAACCACTGAGCCACACCAGCCGGACCAGCTGTATTTATTTTCTATCATAACAAATTACCATAAATTTAGTAGTATAAAGCAACACAAATCTATCTTGCATTTCTTATATTAGAAATCCAATAGGGTTTCACTAGGACAAAACCAAGGTGTCCACAGGGCTGCATTTATTTCTGGAGGCTCTAGAAATAAATCCATTTCCTTGCCCTTTCTGGGTTCTAAAGGATACCCACATTCCATCACTCATGGTCCTTTCCTCCACCTCCAAAGCCAGCAATGTCGCATCTCCAACCATTCTTCTGTAGTCACATCTCCCTTTCTCTCACTACAGCTGGGAAAGGTTCTCTGCTTTCAAGAACCTACAGGAATAAGTTGCGTCCACTTGGATAATCCAAGAAAATTTCCCCATCTCAAAGTCCTTAATATCACATCTGCAAAGTCCTTTTGCCATGTAAGGTAACATAGGCACAGGTCCAGGGATTAGGACGTAGACGTGCTTGGGAGACCATTATCTGCTCACCACGCCAGCTGTCAGAGCTTCATTCCCTATGCGCAGAGTCATAGCTTAGTTGTTTTCCTCTGCAGTAAATCTGACTTCTCATGGGAAGTCTCAAACCTGTCTCTAAGTCCCATCTGTTTTCATCTTGGAGTGCTCCTTGGTATGTTTCTTTGAGCATTCAAAAGCATTTGGTTACAACTACAATAGCATTTAATCTGTTGCACAATTTTTTTTTTTTCCCATGTGAAAGATCATCTAAAGACTCCGTAGTCTCTGGTTGTATTTTCAGAGGAACTGCTGACCCTCGTTAAATCTCAATCAAATGCTGCTTGTGTCTTATCTCACATGCCTCTAGAGAAGGGGTGCACCTAAGATACGAGGTGGCGCCGCTGCTGGCAACCTGACTCATCTTGGGAGCAGGGTAACTTTCCTTTCTTGCATTGTTCAGTTCTCTCTAAAATTTGAAGACTTCTCTCTTACCCATCTTTGAAAGCACAGAATTTCCTAAACTTTTTAAGAACTAGATGACTTTCCCAGACTTTACACTTTTTTTTTCCTCTTCATGGTCACAACCACCACAGAAAAAGAAAGCCTGTACTTTCAAAATAATAACCCCAGTTTATAAAATTATTATTTGGAAGCTAAATATTGAATTTTAGGTACTCGCTCTGAACCACAAAAAGGCAAACTTGGCATGACTCACTGTACCATACTATTACTACTGTATGTTCTTGCTGTTTTAAGTCCTCTATTATGCCTTGGAACTCTAAGCCAGTAGGAAACTGCATTATGCTTTAAGATAAATATAAATACGCTAGAGACTGAAAGAATATAACAGGACCTTTGAAGAAGTAAATAATCATGTGCACCAAGAATGTGGAAATGATATTTGGATTCTCCGAAGTCCAACAGTTCCCAAACTTTTGGCTTCTGCATCTCTTTACATGCTCAAAAATTACTGAGGATCCCAAAGGACTTTTGTTTATATGGATTACATCAATTGGTATTTCTTATTAGAAATTTAAGTTGAGAATTTTTTCATGTTTATTTATCCATTTTAAATAATAAATCCATTAAATGTTAACATAAATAATATTTTTATGAAAAATAACTCTGTTTTCCAAAAATAATTAATGAGAAGAGTAACACAGTTTTACATTTTTGCCAATCTCGATTGTGTGGCTTAGAAAGCAACTTGGCTCTTATAGCTACTGCTGCATTCAGTATGTTCAATCTGTTGTTTTGGTTAAAATATGCAAAGAAAATTCAGATATGTAATTAGAAATGGGAGGAATATTTTAACAACCTTTTCAGATAAGTGTGGATATTCTTCTTTGATACTACACCAAAACTCAACAAGTGGTAGTTCTCAAAGGTTAGCTGCAATGAACATTTCAGACTCTATACACTCATGAAAGAATGTAAACAAAAAAGGTAAATAATATCTTAACACTGTTAGGAAAATAGTTTTGACTTCACAGACCCTGTGACTTTATCTCAGGAACTGCTATGTCTGCAAGCTGCTTGATAAGCAAACTCAAGCCTTCATTATGTCAACTTCTCATGGGAAGTCTCAAACCTGTCTCTGATTTAAGCCCTCCTTAAATCAAAATAAGTCAGGACAGAATCACTCTCTTGTAAATAAAGTTAGTCAGTTCTCTCTTCCCAATAAAATGTTCTACCAAGTAATATGAAACTTATGTGTGGAGTTAGAGTTTTTGTTAAGGATCTTTTGAAAATCAAATTTTACTTTGATTCATTTCCTCCTCCTAAACGTGTTTCTGTCTTCCTCTCACAGGGTACCTTCTTTCACCCATCATGTTATCCATGCTTATAACTTATCTTAGAATTTACATCAGGGTGTTCCTGGTTATAATCTGCAACAGTGATTATAATCTCCAGGGTATGGAGAAAAACCGCAAATAATCTTTCATGTGGGTACAGGTTAGACAGGTGCAGCAATGAGTGCAAACCATATTCCCAGAAGGATAGTTATAGCGTTGGTTATGGCCAAAGAAAATGGGGTAGAAATCATAATAGTGTGTTTTTTAAGATATTTGTCCCTTGGAAAGCTATAACAACAAAAATAATACTGACAGCAAAAAAAAAAAAAAAAAATGCTAAAACGAAATCATACAAGTCTGTTGTTCCTCATGCGAAACTGACTCATACACCTGGAATACTGTGACTAATTCTGATGGCCATACTGCAAAGAAAACATAGCTTAAGAGAATGGAGGCTTCTCTCAAACATGAGAGACTTAAAAAAGGAAAGTGGGTTAGAAGAGTGACTGAAGTCTTCGAAATCATAAAAGGTGTAGACAGCATATAGAGTTATGAACCAAATCTAAGACTCCTCAAACCATCTTTAACTTGTGGAACTCACGAGTGGCACAGTGTTACTATAAGTAGGTTCTGGCAGGTTTCTGGTGAAGAGTCACATGTAGGAGGGAACTCTGGGATGCATCTCTCTAATGTCTCAGGGTGGCTGTTATAACGACAGCCATGCCTGCCATTAATATTAGTGCCCCTTGGTGCAGTAAGATAAAATATTTTCCAACACTCATATTTATATAGTTTAAATACAAAGATTATTTTATACAGATCCTTTGCCTTTCCCATTCTTCTGCCTCATGAAAAGGGTTCCAGCTTTACTTATCCTGTCTTCTTCTCTTCTGATCTTCAAGAAGCTCCCACTTTTGCCAGACTGGTTCATTTGGGTTTTTCTGGGCAGAATCAGGTGGGTGGCAGGTGTGAAAAGCAAAAGAAATAGGAGGGTTAGTGCTCGGGGAGGAGTTTTCCTAGGTGAAGGACATTTGAAAATAAAGGCCCAGATATACCTGCAGAATATGCACAGCGGATGGGAGAAAAGTGGGGAAAGGAATCTTAAAAAGCATTGTTTTTGAGAGATGTAAAGGATGTAAGTTACTCTGAAGCAAATTTTGTTTTCGGCGCTGTATTCTCTTGACCACAGAATACCCCAAACCTAACCACACCAGTCAAGACTTTCCAAACATTCCCCGTGTAAGCTCCTCCGGCAATGCCCTTTGGGATTCCTTGTTAAAACACTTAGAATTCTTAGTTAATATTCCTGTTCTACCACATGACACTTTGCAGTATAAAGTGGTTAAATTAAACCCCTTGGAGGACCTCATAAGTTAGGTAACTGGGGCATAAGAAAGAATCTGTCATCAGACACCTTTCACTAAGTTAATTACAGATAAAACCAACATGAAGTGGTTAGAGGCAGAGGTTAAAATTTCACTCTTTTGGACTTTGTATAATAATGAATTAAACTGCTGGAGTGTATGGTGTTCTGCTGAGAGTATGATTTGGAAACAGAAAAACCAACCGATGTGTGGTTTAAAGAGGTAAAGTAACACAAGCCTACCAACCCTTTACCTCCCTTTGATTTTATAATGCTCTTTGTGGTGGGAACTGTGAGATGAGTACAAGAATCTATATACACTTTCTCAAGTAGAGATATTTTATATACGTGTGGACAACAAATCATTGGAATACTCGATAACTCAGGCACTGTGACCGCAATTCAATCAACACCAATACGTTTCTTGAAAAATTAACATACTCCACAAATCCAGAAATCAGCTTAAAAAGCAGCCAGTACTAGGGAGGGGGAACAAGGAGTAGATGTGAAGAGAGAATCAGAGGACAGTGAGTGTACAAACATGGAAAATGGAACGAAAAGAACCAGTTTTCTGTTTGCTCTATTGGGAAAGAATCAAATAAACCTGCTTGGATGCATGTACTTCACGTAAAATACATTTGCTGGTTTTTAAGACTTTGGGTAACATTCCTAAAGCAGAAACCCATCCAAATTCCGAGTTCTTTATTAAATGGGCTTAGCGTTGCATACTTTGTGAGAAAATTCTCCTGATTTTAACTGTGCGGTTAATGCTCCCATGTTCCATGATAAGGTTTTATAACCCCTTCCTTCTGCTGGTGGCACTTACTAAACACAGTCAGACCCCAGAGCCTCGTTAGTTTTCACTTTTCTTGGCCGCTATAAATTCTAGACCCTGATTTTTAATATGTTCACCGTTAAAATATATTGCTAAAAACTCTAGGTACATTTAATAAAAAAAATCCAGGTCCCTACCACTTTCCCCTCTGACAATCCCCTCTTTTCCTTCTCAAATACCACCTTCTCTTAATTGACTTAGAGGAGGAGGGAGAAGCTTTCATTATTGTGCTTGACTTAGAAATAAAAAATACTTTCTGTATGTATGAAAGGCACCGTGGACACCATCCATGTGTTCAGCTCTCATTTTTCCTTGTTCACCAACAGCTTTCAACTGCAGATACCTGCAGCTCCCCGTCTGAGGGGCCTCTGGCTGTGGCAAGAATTTGGCCCAGGAGCAGAGCAGGCCAGGCCAGGCCGGAAGCGCTGGGGAGTCTAGGCCCCTTGGATCAGCCCTCAACCATTGACTGACTGCCTGATGTTAAAGGACTCTCTCTCCAACGTCCTTGCCTTCAGGTGCAACAACCCTGGGGCATGTCCTACCCAGCCTCTCAGAGGTTCCAGAGGGAATGAGCCCTGGCTGTCTGCAGAGGTACCTGCTCAGTGATGCCCTTGCCCTGGCTCCCTCCCCTCCCCATCTCAACGCCCCACTCCCTGAAAGGCGCTTCCTGGGATTCCCTCCCAACAAAGATTAATTACTTGCACTCCAATCCTTATCTCGGGATCTCCGTCTAGAGGAGCCCAAGGTTCACTGATGGGGAAGAAAAATTATCAAAAAATCTTTAAAAACTATTTATCTAAAGGAGGAGACTGAGAGGAACAACGTCACTTTCATTCAAGTCTGTCTATGATATGAACTCACAACAGAACAAGGCAGTTTAGAAACCAATGGACAGGGATCTAGACAAGCCTCAGAGAGAGGTCATGTTTCAAAGAGGTCTCAAAGGATGAATGCAAGTTCATCTGAGTCATAGTGTTTAGAGGACACCCAAGGCCAAGGGACAACAGACTCAAAACCAAGAAAACACAACGCCCTTGGGGTGAGAACACAATGATGGTGAGACAGGGAAGCGGCTCAGGGCCGTAACTATGATGTGAATCCTAAGAGTACGAATTTCACTTAATGGGGAGAAAATAAGTGTTTGATCAGGGGATGAATACATTACAGTTGTTTAGAAACATATGAGCAAAGCATATAAGACAGATTTTTAGAAATAAGAACGGGATAAAACTTTCAAATTTCCTAAGTTTGTAATAAAGCTAGATAAAGGTTTTGACTGGTTTAGACCTAACATTTCTGTGTACATGTGTTTGCATAGATTTATGCATGTGAATACTGATGTTTTCCCATAAATAGAAGTGAGTTTTTAGGCAAGAGGTATACCATGGTTTTAGACTTTTGAATGCCTGTGTGTCTTTAAGAACAAAGGTGCTGTGCAAAGTTGGTTCTTTCCAGTATTGCCTATTACAGCGAGTGTTCCATTTCCAATCCAGAAGACCAAGACTCATCCTTAACATCTCCCTCTTCCTCATCCGCCATACCCAGCCCACCAAGGTCCTGCCAACTTAACCTCCTAAGTACCTCCTGGATCTTTCCATTTTCCTCCAGTGCCCTGTCACTACCCAGTCACAGCCACCATCAGCTCTCGCTGCAAGGACAGCAAAAGCAAACATTCACCCTTGCCCCCTTCATCCTGTTCTCACAGCAGATCATGTCCCTCCTTGAAGTCCTGCACGGAGGCCCCACTACCTTTACTATAAAGGCCCAGAGTGATGTGGCCTCTCCCCACCCATTCAGCCTCATCTCTTGCAAGTCCCTCACTCACTCTCAATGCTCCAGCCTAGTCCCCAATACCCAAGGAGCTTTGCATGTACAGTGGGTCCAGTTGGGGATGATATGTGCCATAGACAAGCCACAATTATGGGACCTAATGACAGTGTATGTTTTTTGACCATTCATTTTCCTACAAACAACCCATTCAAACCACCTAAGGTTGCATTTACAATAAGGATTTATCATCTAAACATTAACAGTAATGTTAGCATTTGCCTCAATAGTCTAAGATCACAGTGGTCTCCTGCTTTAGCTATTACTAAAATTACTTTATCCATTTGTTCATGCCTTTGTGATCCAAACTCAGATGACCCCCTAATGCCAGAGATTACATAGATCTATAAAACAGACAGAGAGAAGCATAACAGAATAACTCAGGAATGGACTCAGAATTATGCCATGTGATGCCAACCTAAAGCCAGATTAACCTGCATTGTAACTGAAATAAACTTTAAACTACTGTTTAAGAATAATTGTGTATGTCTGTGTGCGTCCTTTCCCAGGTCCCCCTCCTTTACCTATTTAACCCCCAATTCTCCTCCTAACATCACTTTCTCAGGTAACCTTCTCCGGCCCCAGATGAGGCCAGATCTCTCTGCTTCGTGTTCTCCTGTAATGTTCTGCTTTTCCCCTTCTCCATCTGCCATTACCCATCTGTGTGCTGGCTTGATTGTCTGCCTTCCTCTCTAGACCATAAGCTCTATGAAATGCATGCAGCAGGGGCTTAAGAAATACATCTTTAAAGAAATTATTTTAATAAGTTAATGTGCCTCGGGTATCTTGTTAATCACTTAAGATGCATTATCTGTTTAGGACCATATATAGCTAAGAAAACTAAAGCTAAGAGAATCTTAAATAACTTGCTCAGTCAGTAATGATGGACCTGAATTTTATTCCTAAGTCTGTCTGCCTTGAGGTGACACTCTTGACCACCACCCTGCACTGCACAGGAGAATAGTGTGACATTTTTGGGGTTGTGTTAGTATGAAGAGTTGTGGGAACCTTTTTCTACTCAATATTTTGTTATATCATTAGCTTGATACCTTTTCAACAGTGTTATCTATGTGATAGAGAGCTTTTTCTAAGCTTTACCTTATACAGATTCTAATTTCCTAATTAATTTCTAGCATCCTTTTTCAACCTGGTTATCTGGCTTCACACAATACTATATTATGTCATTCTGGATGTATTTTTCCCACTCTTTGCCTATATTTTCCCCTAATTTTTATAAAGCTGCAATAAAGTGGGAAAATACACTAGAATTAGGGCTTGTAAATTTTGGTCAAAATGTAAATACATTTTCCAGTACAGGTAAGGTGTAGAAATAGTTTTAGAATAAGGCAGGAAGAGATGATGAGATGAGGCTGAAATGTATGTAGACTAAAGACTAGAAAAAAAAAAGTCAGTTCCAGTTTGGAAACAATGAAACCAGGTAATATTCCCAATTAAAAGAACAAAGTGGTTGCCCTGGCTGGTTTGGCTCAGCAGTTAGAGTGTCAGCCTGTAGACCAGAGAGTCCCAGGTTTGGTTCCCGCTAGGGGCACATACCAAAAAAAAAAAAAAAAAAAGGAACAAACTGGTTGAAGAATGCCTACAGTGACATCGGATTGAGAAATACACAGAAGGCTAAACACAATCTTTGTTTTAAAAAGGAAAATAATATGCATATATGCACAACCAATGGACACAGACATTAGGTTGGGGAAGGCAGAAGGGGGATGGGAAAAGGGAGGAGGAGGTCAATGGGGAAAAAAGGGGGGATATTTGTAATACTTTCAACAATAAAAAAATAAAAATAAAATAAAATGGAAAATAAATGTTTTGATAATATTTACCCAAAAGAAAGTTCAGTGTAATGGATACATGCGTATAATAACAGAATCACTGTGTATTTTAAATATACTGCTGTTTTGTTGATGAAGGTAGAATCATTTACAATATATACATATACTTTTGATTGTTTCAAACACAAAGTAGTTTGAAGAAAGAGAAAAAGGGTGAGGTCCCAGTGAATTAAGAAAAACCAGGTGAACTTGATTAATGGTGAGACAAAGCAATACATGGAAATACCAACAATTCTTGCATAATCTGTCACTGACGGTTTGCAGTAGCTCAGATGTGAGCCATGGTGTTGTCCTGGCCCACGATCCAGTGCCTTTTCCCAGAGAAATCTACTTCTGCCCCACACAGCCCACCCCACCCCCGGAAAAAGGCAATTCTGGGCACCCCAGCCTTTTCAACTCGCTCCTGGCTGGAGCCTGGCTCTCAGTCAATGCCTCTGTTATGGGCTCATCTCTTGGCTTTATCTCCCAGCCCTTGTGGTCTGTTGCACTTGAGGATCACTATGTTTTGCGTTCCTCTACTTTATCCTTTCCCAAGGTGCAGTCTGCTTGTAGTTGACTCTGCCCAACCAAGTTCAAGGGTACCCCCACTCGGCTGCTCCACTCCCAAGGAATGGGAGTAAGCAGTCCACCATGTACGAGCAATCATCTGTATGATGACATTTGAAGGAACCCAGTAGCTTCCCAACTGCCCACCCATATATACTGGAAGCATCTCTGAAAATGCAAATGCTGTCAGAAAAGAATACAGCTGAGCTTCATTTTTCCCAGGTTTGCCTACTCACCAAAATGTGTGTGTAACCCCAGCATCAGTACTCAGGGAGCTCTCGTGGTCATTCGTGGACACGCACGGAGCAGCAAAAACTCTGAGTCACTCGACATACACATGGCCAGCAGAAAGGAAATTTAGGAATCATTTTTAGTATAAACTTAAAAACATAGTGTGCAGTGAAGTCCCAGGTTTTCAGATGAACTAAGCTTTTTTAAGTAAATGAAAAGCTAAGTTAACAGTTACAAGAATCTTACGGAAAAAGCTGACAACTGCTAAATGAATGGAATGGGGAGCTGTAAAAACGAAACTGCCCAAGCTACCTGTATAAAATTGCTTGTGGCTTTTTCAAAAGTCATCTGAAAATTCTTTGGGTGAGTTGTTTCCATTTAAAGGATAATAGTAATATCCATTTATTAGCCAGTGGACATTGACATCATTGCTGTGCTGGTTATTCCTGGGAAGGGAGGCATCCTGGAGAGTCAGTGAAGGGGGCTCCTCCTCTCCCTTTATCCCCAAGGATTCTACATCTCCAACACCCACCATGGGCCTTGCAGATTTCATTAAAATGCTGAGAACATTTAGTCTACATGTCACAGCACACTGGCATGTCAGCCATCCTTTCTGTCACACAGGAAAGCCTGGGGTGGTGGCAGGTGGGATAGCACCAAGTCACTCACATGGTAGTCAAAGACTGAATTCTAAGTCCCCCTCTGTTGCTTATTGCCCCAGGAATCTTGGAACATCACAGAGTTTCCAAAGCCTCATTTCAAAAGAGAGGGGATGCGTTTGGAGAAAAGGGGACCCTAGCACACTGCTGGTGGGAATACAGACTGCTGCAGCCACTGTGGAAAACACTATGATGTTACCTCAAAAAGTTAAAAATTGAACTGCCATTTGACCCAGTGATTCCACATCTAGGAATATACCCTAAGAAGCCTGAAACACCAATCAGAAAGGATACATGTACCCCCATGTTCACAGCAGCACTATTTACAATAGCTAAGATCTGGAAAGAGCCCAAGTGTCCATCAGTAGACGAATGGATAAAAAAGCTGTGGTACATATACACAATGGAGTACTATGCGGCTGTAAGAAAGAAAGACCTCTTGTCCTTTGAGATGACATGGAGGGACCTGGAGAGTATTATCCTAAGTGAAACAAGCCAAACAGAGAAAGACAAATATCACATGATCTCACTTATTTCTGGAATATAATGAACATAACAGTCTGAGGAACAAGGTAGACCCAGAGACGTGGATGTAGGGTACAGACTGACAACCCTCAGAAGAGGAGGTGTGGGGGAGGAAAGACATAAACCACAGAACTTATATGCATGTACACATAAGTGATGGACATGGACAACAATGCTGGAGATGGGGCGGGGGATGGGGAGGAGGGTGTCAATGGGGGAAAAAGGAGAAACATCTGTAACAAAAACAAATTCATAAAAAAATAGAAAGAGGGGATAGAAGAAGAGGAAGATATATGCACAGTGGTTAAAAACTAAATAACAGTATCACAATAGTATAAAACTAATAACCTGGTTTAAAAAATGGGCTAAGGCCTTGCCCTGGCCGGTTTGGCTCAGTGGTTAGAGCATCAGCCCGCAGACCAGAAAGTCCTGGGTTTGGTTCCCGCTAAGGGCACATACCTCGGTTGCAGTTTGTCCCCGGCCCCGGTTGGGGTCATGTGTGTGGCAACTACTCGATGTGTCTCTCTCACATCGATGTTTCTCTCTCTCTCTTCCTCCCTCTCTCCCTCCTGCTCTATCTGAAGATAAATGCAGAAGTGTCCTTGGGTGAGGATAAAAAAATAAAAATAAAAACTGGCTAAGGCTTCAATAGACATTTCTCCAAAGAAGACATACAAATGTCCAACAGGAATATGAAAAATGCTCAACACATCACTAATCATCAGAGAAATACAAATCAAAATCATAATGAGTTATCATTTCACACCTGTCAGGATGACTATTATCAAAAAAAGACAGCAATATTGGCAAAGATGTGGAAAAATTAAAACCCTTACACACTGTTGGTGGAAATAAAAATAAAAAAATTGTGCGGTTGCCCAGCCAATGTGGCTCAGTGGATTGAGTGTCATCCCATGGACTGGAGAGGTCCTGGTTTGATTCCTGATCAGGGTACATGCCTGGGTTGCGGGCTCGATCCCCAGTAGGGGGCTTGCAGGGGGCAGCCAACCATGTTTCTCTCTCACATCGATATTTCTATCTCTCTCTCCCTCTAAAAAATCAATTAAAACATATATTTTTTAAATTGTGTGGTTGTTATATAAAACAGTATGGAAGCTCCTCAAAAATTAAAACTAGAATTACCATATGATCCAGCAATTCCACTTCTGGGTATTTATCCAAAAGAATTAAAACCGGGATCTCAAAGAGGTATTACCACTCCAACGTTAATTGTACCGCTGTTCACTAGAGCCAAGATGTGAAAACAACCCAAGTGTCCATGAGAGACAAATGAATAAAGAAAATATGGTCTATATTATTCAGCCACAGAAAAGAAGGAAATTCTGTAATGTGTGAAAACATGGGTGAACCTTGACATTAGGTTAAGTGAAATAAGCCAGTCACAGAAAGACAAGTGCTACGTGATCCCACTTATATGAGGTATCTAAAATAGTCAAATTCGCCCTGGCCGGTTTGGCTCAGCGGTAGAGTGTCGGCCCTCGGACCAATGGGTCGCGGGTTCAATTGCACCCAAGGGCACGTACCTCGGTTGCAGTTCGTCACCAGCCCTGGTCAGGGTCATGCGGGAGGCAACCAGTCAATGTGTCCCTCTCATGTCGATGTCTCTCTCCCTTTCTCTCCCTCTCTCCCTCCCACTCTATCTGAAGATAAAGAGAAAAATATCCTCGGGTGAGGATTAAAAAATAAATAAATAAAATAAAATAGTCAAATTCATAGAAGCAAAGAGTGGGAGGAATCTGGTTGTCAAGGGCTGAGGGGCGAGGAGAAAATGAGGAGATACTAATCACTGGGCGTGAGGTGTGAGATGAACAAATGAATAAGCTCTAGAGAACACTGTACAACATTGTACGTACAGCCAACAATAATGTATTGTACACTTAAAAAGTTGACAAGCTAGATCTCATATTAAGTGTTCTTACCACAATAAAATAAGATAAAAAATGCACACTACCACTATATATCAATTGATAAAATTATCTAATAAAAATTAGGTGAGTCGCTAAAAGAAGTCATAACAGATCTTCGTTCTTTGACTTCCAGTCTAAAACCTTGGCCACCTCTGGGTCCTGGTTCTTCATCTGTAAGATGCAGATGAGTCTTCCCACCTCAAAGACCGATGAAACGACGACCAGGTCATCTCTGTAAAGTGTCTCGCACAACGCCTAGCACATAAGTAAGAGCCCAATTATGATTTTTAAATAGTACATGATAATTGAGCTTCTTTCCAGCCCAGACATAAGCAGCCAGCACTGCCTTGTCATTGGGGGTCTTTTTCTTTCTGACCCAGTCTGTTCCGTATTAAAACGCCACCACATTGCGATGAAGAAAAAACACATTCAATAATTTTGAGCATCAGAAAGCAAAGCAACTGACACCAATGCCTCAGGGGTGATTCTGAGGCCACAAGTGGGCCCCATCTTTTCGGATGGAAAGAGTGAGAATAGCACCTGCTGGAGGTGGCCCATATCGAGGAACCAACCGCGAGGCGTTTGAAACTCAGTTTCCCTCCAAGCCCTCTGGAGGGAGGGCTTGTCAATAACTCATTAGAGTTACCGACGTGCTTATGATTTCTCTCTAATTTGGATTTTTTCCAGTTGTAGTTATAAACATACCTCCCTGCTCAAAGCTCAATGCTTCTCTACAGAGCCTTGGGTCTAACCTTTAGGCCACTACTACCAAAAAAGCATCAAATGCTAATTAGACATTTTACAATTTTACAGCTAAATGGTAAAGGCAGCTCTCCAAACCTCAACTAGACATTTACATAATTGAATCACTGGCACTTGCACGAGCCATGATGAGAGTTAAGGGGGAAATCTTGCTTATTTCCTATGGACTCCAAAATAGAACATGATTCTTATTTGCCCTTACAAATAAAACTTAACTGCAGTTTTAAAACCGGACACTACACTTGGGTTGTTTTATGGTTCCTGGTTGCCGTGAGGGAGCAGCAGCAAATTTCACAAGAAGGAAAAAATGTTTACTGGAAAATTCCAGTTATTCCAAAAGAATTGCACTAAATATTCAAGTTTTATTATGTCTATACATTTGCTTTCTGACTTTTGACAGATCAGCTTCTCACTATACATATTGTCTCTTTCAAAGATTAGTTTCTTCAAGGTCAATTTTTCCCAAATCTCTTTATGTATACTCAATAGAAAAAGAATCAGATGATAACCCTGGCCATTCCATACAATTAACTAATCAATAAACAGTTATTGGGTGTTCTTAGAGCCAATGTAGCATGCACTCAATAGATGCATTCTAAATTGAATCAAAATTAAATTTATTCTGTTTAAGAAAATAACCTATGGTGCATGTCTTGGTTTGGATGTCCCCAAATGCAGATCCTGAGATAGAACTGGGGTGCAGGTACTTTATTTGGGAGACGATTGCAGGAAGCACAAGTGGGGCCATGGGAAAAGTGAGACAGGAAGGGAGATCAACTAAACAGGGCTACTAAGGAGACTGGTAACTGCTGTGGGCTACTGGGCTTCCAACCCAGAGGGTCCTAGGAGGGACCCTATGAACGGAACCTGATGAAATCCCCCAGAGCCATCTTACTCTCCTGCTCCTAAACACACGTCACCTGCTTCCCAGGTGTCGCAGACTAGGGTGAGGGCTTAGGTTCTGCCAGTTCTCAGACTGGACTCCACAAGTTCTATCATTCCCAGGCCCAACCATAACCTACAACCAGAGGCGAGTGAGTCTCTTGTTCTTCCAAACAGTGCTGTCTGGCAAGCCCAGCCTGTAGGTGATTAATCTCATTTGAAATCTTGATTCCAAATCATTATGGATGATTTTTATGATCTGGTCTTCAATCCTTTTTGCTCATCTATTTCCTAAAGTAATTTCAAAAGACTGTGTACCTCTTACCTAAATTGACATCTGTACTTTTTTATCTTAAGTTTTAGTTGCTAGATGTGACTTCCAGTGAGCTGTAAATATTGAAAAGTGAAAATAAGCCAGTCAGAGAAAGACAAATACCATATGATCTCACTTAAATGTGGAATCTAATGAACAAAATTAACTGACAAACAAAATAGAAACAGAGGCATGGATACACAGCATAGACTGACAGCTGTCAGAGGGGAAAGGGGAGGGGGAACTGGATGAAGGAAGGTGAAGGGATTGGCCAAAGAACATATATACATACCCATGGACACAGACAACAATGTGTTGAGGGCCAGAGGGAAGGGGGGCAGGGGCTTGGTGGAGGTAGGCAAGGGGGGTGGGAATGAGGACATCTGCAATGGTGTCAACAATAAAAATAAAATAAAACTGTTGCCCCATTCTTTATAAATGTTTCCAATGAAATATGAATCCCAAAGGAAATTGATACCATTGTCAATTTAAAAATATAAATGTACATGTGTCTCTTGTTTCATAATGTTCCTTGAAGTTGTATTTCCATTTCATTTTCTCTATAGAACTTTATCCTAATATAATAGTATATTATGCTTGAAAGAATTTTACTAAATAAGCCTATCTCATAATTGACTGAAAAAGGGGATGTCAATTGACATTTATTTTTTTAATTTCCTGTGACCATACAGGTTTAAATGTTTTGAGGGTTTTTTTTCCCTTCTGACAAGAAATCATTATACTTGTCATTTAGTACACAATTAATCAAAAAATTGCAAATATATTTAAAAATGTTGATAAATAAACATACACATCCAAATTCTAGCAGAAATTCATTTCTTAATGAAATGGACAGGACTGGTTCATTTTTCCTCATTAGTTCATCCCTTCATGAAAGAATATTACTTGTGGCTGGAATGAGACAGAGGCCATAATTAACATTATTCTTCATTTAAAACAATAGCACTGAAAGAACTGTTTTTTGTTTTGTTTTTTAATGCAGCTGGAAATGAAATAGATTTTGTTACAGTAATGTCTTTCAATTCTTTGAACTTTTTCAGAGTTACATCCAGACATAGCACAGTGGTCTGTCATCAAAGATTCTTCTGAATAACCCTGAGCTGGTCTTCAATTTGTTTAGAGCAAGGAATTAAAAAAACATCTGAATTGTAGGAGAATGTATTCGCCAGTCGGAGCAGTTTGCTTTCTCAATATCAGTAATTCATAGAGTTCCTTGGTTTGGCACTCAAGAGTTTTCACCACAACAAGAATATGAGTGAATAAGGGGGGCTGGGGGGGAAAGGGGCAAGTGTGAAAAGAAAACAAGAAGAAACCCTACAGATCCTAAGTGTGTCTATAGACAAATCCACTTGAGGAAAGACGACAGAGGAAATTGAGGATCTGAAGCTAATCGGCTTGACACTGCCCATGTCCTGCAAACCCCCTTGGGAAGTCTGAAACCCCAGGGCACACACACATCCTGTTCACAGTTCATTTGCCTTGGAGTAGACTGTGACCGCCCCCCAAGTCCGTCTGAACCTTGCCTTATGAAATTCAAAGGCTCGGCTTTTGAAACCCCAAAACTGAGAATTAACCCTCTGGTTTGGCTCTATCATCCTTTGGACAAGTTAATGGAACCCTAACGCTCCAGCAGCTGCCTGAAAAGGAAGGAAGAAACAGGGAGCAAATCGTTACCAGAAAAAAGCGTGCGTTCGTTAACATTTAAGGTTGCACCTTGCGCAAAGTACAAGAGCCTGCGCCACGCAAAATCACAAGGGCACAGAGTGCGTCCTGGGTGTTACCGGATTCACCAAGTCCAAATAATTTGATTTGGGCTTTCAGTTGAGACTTAAGATTAGTGCTGAAGAAAAGGCAGAGGGCAATAAGATGGCAAAGATGGGGTGCTGGAAATCACCTGGGATATTCAGGAAAACGTGGAAAGAACAGTTTTGGTGATGTTCATATAACAGACCAGGGGAGACAACATTGAGAAGTTAAAGGAGCAGGGAGGGGTCAATGGAGGGGAAACACATCTTTAATGGTCTTTAACCTTCTTAAGGCAGAAGAAATATGGACAAGTCCTCGGGATTGTATGCCGTTGGAAGTATGTCAGGAAATTACATAAAATCCACGAGTAGATCAGCCTGACAAGTCTTGCTTTGTGTAAACTTTCCAGTGATTGGTTTAGATTTGTATGGGTGTTAAATGTACATTTATTTTACATGGAGTGTGTGTATGAACATATGTAATAATCTGAAACCGTCTGCCTCCATTGTATCAAGACATGTGCAGTTTCAGGTCGTCTAAACCAGTTGGCTACTAGTGATTTCTTTATTGGATGGTTTATTTATTGAATTCAGAGTGGTCCCTCCTACCATGGGACAGATGGGCACACCAAAATGGTCTCAGTTGGAGTTGAATTACCAAGATTTTCCCTGGAAATTTAAGAGAAAACAACAATAAAACTTGTTATATCTTTTCTAAACAATAGCAATAAGAACGATAAGGACTTTGTCGCATCCTGGCCTTGATACCAACGTTCAGATGGAGACACGGGGACTCTTTTACGATGACTCTGATGTAAACATGCTCCTGAAAACGCCTGTGGTGACGCGCATCCCCCAAAAGGCGTGCACGTGCTCGTCCCGGAACCTGTGACTGTGCATCTCCCATGGCAAAAGAGGCTGTGCAGATGCAGCAAGGTAAGGACCCTGAGACAGGGAGGTTTCCCTGGACTATCTGAGTGAGCTCGATGCAACCACAACGGTCCTGAAAAGTGAAAGAAGGAGGCGTGAAGGTCGGAGTCAGAGGAAGTGCGATGAGGGAAGCAGAGACCGGAGTGATGTGGGGACATGAGGGAAGGAATGAGACAACCTCTGGAAACTGGGAAAGCAGGAAAACAGATTTCCCCTCCGAGTCTTCAGGAGGAACCAGCCCTGCAGACACCTTAATTTTAACCCAGCAAGACCCATTTCAGACTTCTGGCCTCCAGAACTAGAGGATAAAAAAAAAAAAAAATCGTGTTGTTTTAAACACTCAGTTTGTGGTCATTTGTTACGGTAGTAATAGTAAACTAACTTAGTACCCTAATTAAATGACAGGTATTCTTACAAATTAACTATGTAGACATAGCACATATAAACTACACATTAAAATTATGTCTCCTAAAATGCAATCCTTTTTAATAAATATCACCTATGACTTTTGATTGCCCTATGTAATCGAATGCAGATATGAAAATAAGCATATCACCAGGGTAATCCCAAAGGAAATTGAGAGAGGAGAATAGCAGAAATTGGAGGTTATTAAAAAGCATGGGCCTCCCAAAAGGGTGACTTTTCTGTGCTTTTCTTTTCCACTCAAGAAGTTATGTATGCTTGCCCAAAAGTCCCAGACTATGAAAGAACTCTAAGTATATCATCAGTGGACAAATATATGTTTTTTCCTAAACTCATGATATAGGGAACAGAATCAAAGGCCAGAGATCACTGGAGGTGGGAAAGTATTGGATTTTTAAGAATGGAAATAATCCAAATGTCATGGGCCAGCTTGAATTTTGGTGAGCCTAATGATTTTTTGAAAAGTATCTGTTAGAACTGCTCTCCATGCCAAGCCCCAGGGTAAAACCACAAGTAGGAATTGATCTGTTGTATTTTGTAAAATCCAAATGCTGTTTTCCTGTTTTTCACTTTAAAAAATAAAAAACAGAATCTGAAATAGGATGTAAGGAAAGAAATCGAGACAGCACATTTTAACCTTCCCAAGCTGCCAAGCCACAAATCCCCCCTCTTCCCTCCAGAGGGGGTCAAGCCCACTCCCCACCCTCCAGGAAGCTGCGACTCGGGTGAGCGGCAGGTCACACAGCGTCCACTCCTAGACCATGTTTGGAAAACATCTTGGAGTGGCCAAAGCCTCAGAATTAAGTGTGCACTCATTTAAATTCACTGAACTGAGAAAGAATGAGTGAGAAACCACTAAGGGGGCCCAAGTGATTGTAGCTTTGTTAGTACTTTCTGGAAAGTCTTTAATTATTTAACAATATTCTTGGATTTTCCCTCCTATTCTCCCCAGAGTAGCATGGGCATGCCGCTATGATCAGATGGGAAAGCCTGCCCTCCTCTTGAAGTGACCACCAAGTTCAACAGCTGCTTACGCCCCCAAATTCCTTCTACACTGTGGTCATCTAAAGGTCCAACTGGATGAAAACTGGCTTCCTATCACTGATGTTGGCAAGAATGAGCTCCTCACAGGCCGTTGGACTGGGGGCCTCAGCTCCTTGCTGGCTGTTGGCCGGAGACATTAACCCTTGCCATGTGAACCTCTCCGTAGGACTGCTTCGGACATAGCAACTTGCTTCCCTCCAGAGCGAGAGAGAAAAGAGAAGACCAGAAAGACAGCCCTTATCTTTTTGTAACCTAATCTCAGAGGCAATATCACTTCTGCCACAGTTTGTTTGTTAGAAATAAGTCACCAGGTCCAGCCCACACTCAAGGGGCAGGGAAATTACACAAGGACACGAGTGCCAGGAGGCAGAGATCACAGGGCAGCTTCCCAGGGGCAGCCCACCACGACAGACAAGTCCTCCCCGTGAGCAGCTTGCCTCCAGGAGGAAGGACACAGAGTGGGGTACACGACACATGCCCTTTCCCACCCACCAGGGGGGTAAGCAAATTGAACGAGTGAGGTAATCGTGAAGAGAGGCTATAAGCCTTCAGCTAATAATGGGGAGGAGAGAAGGGGGTCCTCCAATGGAAAGAAACATCAGGAATAAGGAATGAGCAGTTCCCAACACTCACGATACCCTGTTGATGCTACAATGTCCATTTTCCATAGAAAGAAATTAAAGTTTGGAGAGCTTGAGTAACCCAAGGTCACACAGATACTATGGGATGGAGCCTGAATCTATAAATACCCAATCCCTGAAAAACAGCCATTCTCTATATCGTAATTCTATTTCCCCATATTCAGAATGTGCTTGGAAACAACTATCTGATGAAGACATTTATACTTGCCAGTGAAAAGATCTCATTTCAAGAATGGGATTAAGTTCTTTCTTTCGCGTCCTTAAATGTCCCCCAAACCTGAAGTTTTATGACAGTGATGAAACGACAGCTCTGCCAGAAATAAAATACACACCTGGCTTGGGAGCAAGCGGTCGCTGGAGCCAACCGCTGGCTCTCTGGAAATGCTGTAGAACCTGCAGGACTGTGGACCTGGTGTCCTGCACAGGCAGAGCGGTGACACCCAAAGGCTTGTCCGGAGTGCACGGGTGGGGTGTGTCACTCCTGATAACATGACAGGTCGAAAAGCACTGCTTTGAACTTGAAAGAAGATACTTGTTTTCATCGGCTACCAGTCTCTCCTGCCCTTTGTTCTTTGACATAGACTGTAGATCAAAGATGGCGACACTCAGCCTCCCGCGGCCTTGGAAGTGCGGGGTCTGTGCCGCGGCTCTTTCTGGCCCTACATGCTGCACAGAAATATCATGCCTAGGGACCTTTGTCTCTTTACAATTTCGCATCCTTTTTTTAAAGGAAATGGACCCAAAAAAAACATTCTTTTAACCAAAGTATCATCATATATGTACCCTCATATCTCATCTCATTGATTCACTGGATAGTTGAGTGCCCATCGTATGCCAGGCACTAAGATGTGTGTTGAGGGTCAGAGACGAATGAAACAGAGGACTTGTGTGGGGAGACACAAGTTGACTCCCAAGGACAATGCACTGAGTGCCGTTGTAAAGGGTTGTCCCAGGTCATGTGGGGTCTCAGAGGAGGGGCTGCACGTGTGAAGGGGACTCGCAAAGGCAGAAGACTCTGGGCCGTGGACATATCTATGTGTGTGTGCGTCTCTCTGGCACCCGGTCCACTAAACTGTTCTTCCCTTGCCCAGAACAAAAGCTTAGAAGGGATGGGGTGTGGAAAGGAACTAGACGGGGTCCACATGTCAGGATAAAGGAACTTGTGTGGATAATGTTTCCCAGAGAGACACAGCTGGAATATACGCCCAAATCCTCTGAGACTCCCCACCCCCCAGGGTGAAAAGATTCCATCTGAACAAGAAAAACCTAGACATTTGGTGAGTCTCAGTTCTAATCATCATTCCCCTCTTCAGATGCCCCACAGAAACTCACCTGTCCCTCCAGATCAAAACTTGCTTGTTGGTAATACACAGACTCTTCTAGAATAAGGATTATGCAAGATTGATGCTCTACTGGGGGTCAGTTTGCCCTCTGCTCATCGCCTCCCCCTGACAAAAAAAAACAGTACAAGAAGCAGCGAGAGTGTTTGTACAATCCACACGGTCTTCATTTACCTGGACATGGCAGGATTCCTTCTTAGTAACACTGGCTGTTTCTTACCCGAGCATCCACAACAGTCTCCAGATGAATGTCCTGTCAAGCACAATGAGCATCTAGTAGTTAGCTTTTCCTGCGACATGCCTGCAGGTCACTGTGGTATCAGTGGAACCAATGATGCATTGCCGGGCAGTGGAACTTGAATTACTCATATCCTCCATCCCTACCTTACATTCCGTTCTCCTTTTCTCTATGGGTTACTACTAATGTGTTCAATCAAGTTCCCTACTCACTCCCCACCCTCCGTTTTTTCATACACATATTTTTTCCTCATCTGACCTTTTAATGACCTGTCTGTTCTTTGCAAGCCACAGCACCCTCCCCACCCAATTCACCAGCCACGGCGCCCTGACTACTTCCTCCTTCACGCTAGTCTTGCAATGACCTCCATCCACAGATGTCAGTTCTCTCATTTCTTGGTTCTTTTGGGGATGGAGGTAAGCCATCATCACAACTCTTTGAAGGAGATATTAATATTAGATGTTAGAGCAGTCTTCCTATTACTAAAATACTATAGGAATTGAAATTTCTCTATCCAAGATCCCCAATATCCATATTGGGGCTTCAAAATGAAACTGAGCCACCCACATTCTTGTTTCACAGACCTACCTGTTCATCTAGGAAACGTCAGATAGGTCGTAGTCTGCAGAAGGAGAGACCCAAGTTTACAAAACAGCCTCCCTGAGTCTACCTAGGACACTTCAGACTCTCATGCAGAGACACATTGCATGCATTCATAAAGGTCCGAACAACTTCCAACTCTGACAACATGAGCACACCAGTGAAATCTTTTCATCGTCATTTTTCACAGTTGTTGTCTGCCACAGCCCGTCTGTTTTTTGGCCATAATCAGAAATTTGGCAAGACTACTTTATTTTTTTTTTACATTTACCATCATATTTACAATGCTGAAAAGTTGCGTTGTTAAAATAACTTACCCTGAGCTTCTGTTCATAAAGAATGTTTATAAATTGATTATGTTTCATGAGTTGGAGAGGCAATGAGGAATATTGACAAGGCCTGCGTAATAATCCTGATCAAAACCATGCCACGGTTTTCATCAGCACTAAGGTGACTATCTCAACGAAATGAGGTCTCACCACTAGGCAGGGAAAACTTCAGATTCTCAGCACAGTCAGTTCCATCCTTTCTAAGTGTTATAATGCACATGTTAGCATTGAGTAAAGGCATCGAAGGTATGATGCCTGTTCATGAAGATAGACAGTGTGTCAACTAGAAACTGCTATGCACCCCAAAACATAATGGACCCAAAAAAACACAATCATTTATATAGCTCAGTGTCTTAGTCCATTCAAGCTACTATAACAGAATTCCACAGACTGGGTGGCTTACGAATAGCAAGTATTCATTTCTCACAGTTTGGCATGCTGGAAAGTCCAAGACCATAATGCCAGCAGATTTGTTATCTGGTAAGGGCAGGCTTCCTGGTTCATATGGCCACCTTTTTGCTGTAACCTCACATGGCAGAAGGAGCAAGAATCTCTCAGAAGCCTCTTTCATAAGAGCATTAATCCCATTCATGAGGGTTCTGCTCACATACCTTCATCACCTCCCCTAGGTCCTACCTTGTAATACCATCACATTGGCAGTTAGGATTAACATAAGAATCTGGGGAGACACAAACATCCAGACCATAGCACTCATGATTCTGCAGGTCAGCAGCCTAGACTAGAATAAGTTGGATGCTTCTACTCTGGGCTGAGCAACCTCAGGCATCTGGGGTCAGCTGTGGATTGGATACATGACTCTGCTTCCAAAAGTCAGCAGGCTGTCAGCAGAATTGCTCAGCTCTGCTCCACGTGGCCTCTCATTCTCCAGCAGGCTAATCTGGGCATGGTCTCATGACCTTGGAAAGGCTCCAGACAGAACGGAAGTGCACAGGTACTTTGTGACTGTCTTAGTTTTCTATTTCTGCATAATAATTACTATGAACTTAGCATCTTCACACAACAGTCATTTATTAGCTCGTAGTTCTGTAAATCAGAGCTTCAGCACAACATGACCATCTTCGCTGCTCTGGACATCTCAACGCTAAACACAAGTCAGGCTGAGTTCTTATCTAGAATCTGACATGTGGGGGGAAATCTGCTTCCAATGTCATTCTTGGTGTTGGCGGAGTTCAGTTCCTTGTGGTTGTTGGACAGAGGTCCCTGTTTCCTTGCTGGCTATCAGTCAGAGTTCACTCTCAGCAACCAGAGACCACGCACACTCCTTACCACAAAGCCCTCTCCTAGGCAGCAAGGGCACTTTAAATGGATCTCATGCTTCAGATCTCTGACCTCCTCAGTCTCTGACCTATAGACCCAGATTTAAGGACTCATGTGATTAGGTCAGGCCCACTTGGATAATTTCTTGATCTTAAGATCAACTGACTTGGAAAGTTAATTATATCTGAAAAATCCCTTCTGCTGTCACATAGCTCATCATATTCACAGTCACAGAGGTCAAAGCAAGGAGATTACACAGTGGGAGAGGATCACTGCGGGTCATCTTGGAATTCTGCCTAAAGCCAAGGCCTGGACTCCACTGGCTCATCATCACTTCTACTACACTCTTGACACCAACAAACATGAGCCTCAGTGCAAACTGTGGGGAAAGAGATTCTACCTTTTGATGGAGCGAACTGCAACGTCAGTTTGCAAGCAGGCACAGACACAGGAGGGTTGAAGGATCGAGACCATATTTTTCGCAACCTGCCACAAAGAGTATGCCTGAGACTTGCTTTCAAAGTCCATTCATCCATACCTATAGCAGCTCTTGATGCAACAAGGTGACCTGGAGAGCAAGCTCATTTCTAACTACAAGGATGAGGATAGGGACAGGCAGGCAGTCAATGTCAGGTGCACACTGTCCCTAGAAGAGACCCAGCCTCCTTTACTTCCTGATCTTCACCTCCCGCTCTCTCATCAGCAATCAAACATCAGGATGCTTTCACACCACACTTCAGGGGGCTCCCAGTGAGGGAACTTGCTGTTCCCAAACCGGAAACCTGAGTATGTTAATATCCTTTCTAGAAACCCTGCTGACTCTGTTCCCAGAGAAAAGGATGAGAGAGGCAGGTGCAGAGGAAATAAAAGCCACAATCAGCCCAGATGGGAAAGTCAAAATGGGCAGATAGGTTTCCTTTCACCTGTTGATATTTCAAGACTCCTGGGGTTTTAAATGTTATCTTGATCATATGTCCTAGGAGTTCTCATCTCCCTTCCATACTTAAAACTGAGGAGCTGGAGAGGTTTGAAAGAAGCTACCTATCAATTCTGAAGTAGAAAGAGACAAGAGTTTCAACTAATACAACACTGTTAGAGGGAAAGAAAAAAAAAATATTTTCTGTCCTCAGTGAAATTTTATCTATTTATATTTAATGTTTTTGAGGTTGTGAGGGCAAGGGCAGAGAAAACAAGACTTCAAATGTCAGCCTTTTTTTTTTTTAATGTGTTTGGAAGTGTTGAAATCATGGCCTACTTGTGTTTAAATGGTTTTTCAGAGCTTAATTTGTTCATAGAATGTTAAAAAAAAAAAAAGAAAAAAAAGATAAGCTGCTAGATGACTTCTGGGCTGCCTTGGAAATATGCACCCGCTTTAGAATGAAAGCTTGTAGGGAACATATATTTTTTTAAGAACTCTCAACAGCTGTGCAGAATCATGCCTTTACATACATCACATTGCTGCGTTCACATCTCAGCCAAATGCGCTAAACTTACCAGGCTCTGCATAACTTCACCAGCCAGGTCTGCCAAAGCTCTCAGAAGTTTCCACTGCTGATTGGAGTCTTACCAGTGATATAAACCCAACATTCAGGAAGGGCAAGAAGGACGCTCAAAATAAAGAATCATTTTCAGGGAGAAACACAGTCACGAGCAGGTTGAAGAGAGACACAGAACAGTGAATTGCACTGTATTTTTATTTATTTGGAGATGGAATTCTAGGAGGACTTGAGGGTTGTGTTTTAACTTCTTCAGATGACGTTCAGATCATTGTTGCAGGTGAAGAGCTCAGAACAGCAATCACTTCCTGGCAAATTCAGCCCCTTTTTACATATTAATCTTTTTGTCACCTTCCATTTATGTGTGTTTTATTAAAGTGGCAATAGGCACGTTTAACTTCCTTTTTCAAAAAACTATTACTGTAGCTGGTGGTCTGTACTATTTCCACATTTAAGCAATAAACCAATGTTTCTTTTTTAAAATCTGACCTTTTTTCAGTTAAGTTTGTTGCCAGATCTCCCCAAAAGACAGCTGAAGTCTATTAAATATGTTGATCACTATTATGTAGAGAAGGTATCGGCAATCTTTTGGGTGGGGAGCAATGCGGCTGATGTGTTTGTCTTACCATGTAAGGATACGACAAGGGGAAGGGAAGGAATGGAACCCGGATTGTGGTGTGCAGCGAGGGAATGACCCCCCTGTCATTGCCATCTTTCTAGTTTCCACCCATCAGAAAGTGGATCATCTCTTTAAAGAGTCAATGCCAGCATGGACACTTGGGTCAGCCTTTCAGAAACCTGTCTGTGACACAGGAGACCGCCACATGGAGAGGCCAGGAGCCTGGGCCCTTATCCTTGGGGTTATTTAATCAGTCACAGACTGACCCTCTGGTCCCCAAAAGAATAGGGTCCAGGGCCTAGAAAAATCATCCAGAAATGGTCCTAATCCCCAGTGTTTCTAATTTATAGCATTTCTCACTCCATAATAATACCCAAACTGACTCTCATATTTTTTTATATTTCAAACTTTCTATTATTATTACATTTTTCACGATTATCTGTGATCAGTGATCTTTTATTTTACTGTTGACTCTATTACAGATATCGCCCATTTTCTCCCCCTTTGCCTCCCTCCGCCCTGCCCCCACCCCACCCCACCCCCAGGCCTTCACCACAGTATTGTTTGTGTCCATGGGGTTTGCATATGTGAATATAGACTCTTCGTTTGCTCTCTCCCAGTTCCCCCTCCTCCTCCCCTCTGAGATCTCTCAGTCTGACTCACATTTAAATGCATTCATGCAACAGAAGCCAACAACACGGGCACTCTGGGGACACTTGGGTTTACAGAGGGGACAGAACAGCACCGGTGCCCTCAGGGAGCTTGCTTCCTAGTCATTTTAATACGTTTTGCTTTTAATTTTTTTTTTTCTGATAGAATTATCAGAAAATGACCATTTTGACCATTTTGGTGGTATATGATCATTTTAAGATCATTAGCTACACCCTGAAATGTACTTATACTAGGTTGTAAACCGTGGTTAAAAATTAAAGCTCTCTTTGTCCTGAAGTTAATGTGTACTTAAAGTGAAACCAAAAAGAAAAAACCAAAAGCCTAAATTAGGTGTTCACAGATATCCTCTTGAGAAATGACCAAGGGCCCCAAGGTAAACTGACACGCACCTTACTGACCCCACTCTGAAGACCTGAAAAGTGTCCTCTCTCATAATTTCCTTTTGCTAAACCACAGCGTGTTCCTGTTTGGCACAAATTAAATAAATATATAAATTTAATAAATAAATAAAACAGGCCTTTCTAGACTGTTTGTTTGTTTGTTTGTTTGTTTGTTTGTTTGTTTGTTTTTCCCAAGGAAAATATGGAATTGGCTACTCCGTTATTACACTAAGGATCAGTGAGGACATTTCAAGCACAACTAATTAAAGAAGGGTTTCCTGGAATTAGTACATTATGTTTAACTAGATTAAAAGGAACTAAATATAAAATGATACACATACAAATAAACAGAATTACTCAGAAGAGGAAACAGTTTTGAGCCAATGTTAATTAGAGCTCGAAAAACGGGTGCTATGTTGTCTTCTCGACGGTACTCCTTTTTAAAATGTCTCAGTTGAAAGAAAACTAAATCTTCAACATTGAAAACAACTCCGTGGCCTGGCCGGTGTGGCTCAGTGGTTGAGCATTGACCCATGCACCAGGAGGTCGCTGGTTGGATTCCCAGTCAGAGCACATGCCCAGGTTGTGGGCCACATCCCCAGTGGGGGGCATGCAGGAGGCGGCCAATCGATATTCTCTCTCATCAATGTTTCCGTCTCTTTCTCCCTCTCCCTTTCTTTCTCTAAAATCAATAAAGAAAAAAAAAATTTAATAAATAAATAAAATAAAAACAACTCTGTGAACAAAAATTTGATCTGTCACCCTCTAGAACAGGGCACTGTCTAAATAGAGTGTTCTATGACAATGAAAATGTCCTGTATCTGTGATGCCCTATCGGTGTCCACATGTGGTTATTTCCATTCAAATGAACTGAAAGTCAGGAAAGTTAACAATTCATTTCATCAGTCGCAGTAGCCATGTTTTAAGTGTTTAACAGCAACCTGAGGTTCGTGGCTCCCTTATAGGACAGCACAGTTCTAAACGCTGGGAAAGATGTTTATGGATACAGGGAAAACACATATTCAGAGTTTGCCAAATAAAGGTGGAAATGGAAAGTGTTTCCCTAAAAACCTATATGGAGCATAAGAAAAAAGTTAACTTTGTATCATCTGAAGGACTTTTTTCTCTTTCCATCAAGTTTCAGCCAATAAGTAAAACAAGTCAGCCGTACTTTTCATCCCCACGCCTTGAGCAAATTCTCAGGCCTTCCCAGGAGAATTCCCTTGATATGCTTTTACGCAACCTGTCTATGGAAAGCGCACTTTCCAAGCACCCAATGTATGTTTTTCATGCGAACTCGTTTTTCTGGTCCTTTGAGTATATTTATCATGGAAATTCCCCCTACATAAAGCCTATCTACATCTTGCAACCACACTTTCCAAGGCTGTTCCATGAAGCAGGTTTCTCTATTTGGTTTTGTCTATTTCTGCAACCCAGACCCGGCAATAAGATTTCCAAACAGGCAAGAAAGATGAAAAATAGACAAAGTCCTTGATTGTAGCAGTAAGCCTCTGGAATACCTTTACTTCTCTATGCGAGCTGACATAAGGCAGGAATTCAAATGACATGACCCCGTGTCAGTATTTCAAGGCCAACCACAGATTTTTGCCTAGTTTTCAATCAATGGGTATCATAGTCTACATACAGATAATAGAGTTTATTCATAAACCAATTCATACCAAGTATGTTCATGCAGAGTGTAGTTTGAGGGGATTTTGTGTGAGAGAAGAGGTGCCTTTAACCAGCCTCAGGTTCGTGCTCAAGGGCTTCACTCCTATAATGTTCTAAGAAGCTTAAAATTAAAGTGAGACCAGAAGCTATCAAAAGCATCCTTCCAGCTCTACTTGCCCCTGAAGAAGTTTATCAATTCCCTGATGTGATTTGCCTTATTTTTCTGGGGTCCGTCCCAGTCTAGATAGGTGGGAGATAACCTAGCAGGTCAATCCCTTCAAGGGAATCTCTTCAAGGGGCAAAGCAGTCTGAGGTCACCCAGGACTCGGTCTGCCTTCAGGCAGCATTGAGGAGCTCACGTTTGCTGATTTCCACATGCTCATCAGCGTTATCTACACCTGGACCATCTTCAATCAGAGAGCTGAAGTTGGCAAGTGGCCTCTGGTGTGCCACGTTTGGAATTAGCACCTGTGGGACCTGCCTATTAATCAAGGCATCACCTTTTTGAGAATTGTTTAATGCATTTTGTTACATAGAGGGCACTATTCATAAATGTACATGTGCATAACTTTTAATATAACTACTAATGTAATTTACTCCCTACACTGGTTGTTCGTTAATAGGCACACACATTACCTCCAGGGAACCTGAAGAGCATTTGCTCCATTACCTTCATACTTACTTGGCCAGTTCCAAGTATAATCTCAGATCTAAACACTTATTCCTGAGGTTGAGCCCAAGCCAGATGGTGCATGGGAAGAAATAAGAAAAAATGAGATATGCCCAGGCCAACATTATGATTAGACTTATCTCCAAGCTCAAGAGTCAGTGCCCTACTTCACCCATCCTAACATTGTGCCTCCAAAAGAGATAACACACGATCATGCTTGAAACATATGTGGAAAATAGCAGCATGTAAGAAGAAGATCAAAAGTGAGGATGGGCAAAATATCTATAGAAAGGTTCAAACCTAATGCAGAGAGTCTTTCTCAGAGGGACAGCAAGCCCAAGTTCAGAGCAGATGCTGGCAAACTATTGCCCACAGCCAACTCTGCCTGCCTGCTTTTGTAAATAAAGTTTTATTGGAAAACAATCCCAGGTGTCCCTATTGCCTACAGCTGCTTTCCAGAAACAACTGCAGAATAAAGCAGTTGCCATAGAGACCGTGTGGCCCAGAAAGCTGGAAATATTTTCTGTGTGGACCTGTACAGAAAACGTTGGCTGACCCCTAGCTTGGAGTTTTAGATTTTGCTGAAAACAGTCATTATTGGAGTTCCCTGAAGCAACCATTTTTTTCTGATCAGAAAATAAATGCCGGGAAATCAAACTGTGTCGGTGCGTCCCTTACAGAGTAACACACTTGCCTCCATCTAAAAGGCATTCTGTTTCATTACTCTGTTACCCTAAGTTCTGAGAATAATTATTTCTTTGTTAACATTTGGTAAACTTATCTTTAGGAACTTGAAAGAAGGTTGGGAACATCTCTGAGGTTTAATTGCAAACTGTGTTTAAATCTAAAGCTGGGATTCTCCAAGTGGGTAGCTGGAATAATCAAGGATCTGCCTGAAGGCTTTGCAAGGGGACGGTGCCGACTGGCACTTTGTAGTACAGGCCACAGAGTGAACTTAAAAACAGGCATAATTGCTTTTCCAAGTTTTCACCATAAATAATCATTTTTTTAAAAGGTTCCAGTAACTTGCCCACTAGGAAAAAAAAAAAGAAAAAGGAAGAAAAAAGAGTAAAGAGGGACAGTGGCCCAGCAGGGAATAATCATGCGTGATGTCATACTGCCATCTACAGTACTGCAATGTTATCACCCAAACATGGACATTCTAATGAGCTCTACAGATATGTGGCCTTTCTACGGAGGGAAGACAAGTTTTGCCAGCTGAACAGTAAGAGAATGTTTTAGAGCAAAATGTTCTCTTTGGTCATGATCTTCTTTCCTCCCCGCCCACCACAGCACCATTTTTAAGTTTGTTCCATTTCCTGAGCGTGCTTTGCACGCAGTGATAGTAAGCAGGGAGATGAATTTGTGTGCTGCACCTGTCGGCTACAGCGAAGCTGTTCCGAAATGCTGATTCCCTGTCGCTCGCACTCAGGCTGCCCGTCACTATCGCTAATGCGCTGCAGCCGTGGCCTGGGGCAACGGCCCTGGTGAGACCCGAAATTCAGGAAAGCCAATTTTTTAAAAGCTTTGGTAAATTTGGGGGTTTAAGAACCTAAGGGGAGCCCGGCCGGTGCGGCTCAGTGGTTGAGCGTCGACCCATGCACCTAGAGGTCGCTGGTTCGATTCCCGGTCAGGGCACATGCCCAGGGTGTGGGTCCAATCCCCAGCGGGGGGCATGCAGGGGGCGGCCAATCGATGTTCTCTCTCATCGATGTTTCTGTCTCTCCCTCTCCCTTTATCTCTCTCTCAAATCAATAAAGGAAAAAAAAATTTTAAGAATCTAATGGGAGTGCTCATCAGCAGCACATACACTAAAATTGGAACGATACAGATAAGAGTAACATGAGCCCTGCCCGAAGATGAGGCACTAATTCCTGGAGTGTTCCATATTAAAAAAGAAGAAGAAGAATCTGAGGGGGTGCATTAGTTTGCTAGGGCTGCTGTAACAAAGTACCACAGACTGCATAGCTTAAACATCAGAAAAGTGTTGGCTCACAGCTCTGGAGCCTGGAAGTTCAAGATCAGGGTGTCGACAAGGTTAATTTCTACCGAGGGTCTTGTCCTTGGCTTGTAGATGCCTGCCTTCTCGCTGTGTCCTCACGTGGTCTTCCCTCTGTGCTGTCCGTGCCCAGGTCTCTGTTTATAAGGACATCAGTCATTAGATGAGGGCCCACCCCCAAGGAACTCATTTAATTTTAATTACCTTTTTAAAAACCCAATCTCCAAATGCAGTTCCATTCTGAGGTACTTGGGGTTAGGACTTTAATGTATGAATGGGGGAGGGGGCACAATTCAGTCCATAACAGGAACTAAAAAATTAAATAAAAGTACTTGTTCCTAATGTTTGGACCTAAAATGAATGGAATACAGTAAGTAGCAAGGCTTTAGGATGCCAAGAAAGAAAAAAGGGAGGAAAGGAGAAAAGAAGGAAGGAAGGAAGGAAGGAAGGAAGGAAGGAAGGAAGGAAGGAAGGAAGGAAGGAAGGAAGGAAGGGAGGGAGGGAGGGAGGGAGGGAGGGGCGGGCTTGATGAAAGACTGGAGCCTAAATTGGTCCAATCAAGACCTTGTTTAATGAAGGAATTCACCCTATCTGTGCCTACTAGGAGGAGGAGGAAGTCTAAAACAAGAAAGGATGGTGAAAGTTGGATGATCCCAGCAGGTAAGGCCACTCATCTTTGCCTGATGTGCCCTGTACCGTCCAATAGTGTCTTAAAGCTGTGGTCACCAGGCTACCAGATGCTCTGTTGCTCTGACGTTAGCAAATAAACCATACACTAGAGAGATCCCAGAAGAAAACTACCCTCTAAAGAGTTCTTTTAAATTTACACTGGAGATTTAATACAAATTGAGCAAAAAAGAAAAATATGAATTTGCTATTCTCGAAAGGTATTAACGGTTCATTGCTGAACACTGTGGTCTGCATGTCTATGGAAGGGCAGAACCCTAAGTTGGTTTTCATGCCCTGACATAGCCAGCTAGGGACACAGAGGACAGCTTACCCTGTGATGTTTCCACTGAAGCAACAGCTCGTTATTTCACTGGCTGCTCCTGAGTGATGCTGTTAACAACCATTGCATTAACTCCCTGATCTATCATGGAACAACAGCTTCCATTTATTATGATCCCTGCTGCACATGAGGTTTGTTCTGGGAAGTTTACATGCATTCTCTCATTTGATCATCACCTTTGCAAACTTTTCAACTACATCAATGCTTTGAACAGACAGCTATTTTATATAAATGGTTATAACATAGGTAAATCATATAAAACATATTTTATAAGCATTTTGTTTTATGCTGTTAGGAAAAATCCATAGGCTGAAAATCCAAGAATAAATTATGGATTGAACAGTTTATGTTGTTTTTGTCTTGCAAGGTGGAAGAGTTGATATATTCAGGCCACGGGGATATTATACTCAACTCACATGCTGTTTAATGTTTTTTTCACTAATAATATTGAATCATACAATGCATAGAGTCACAGACAGTACAACTTTTAGACTCCCATCTTCGTAACACAATAACTGAAGTAGCCCTAAAGCAGGCATTACTAATAGCAGATGTATTATTCATTGGTTGGGAAAGTGCAAAGATAGGATAATGCTTGTTATAAGCATGAGGCCAACGACTACTGCAATGGAAACGCTTGTGATTGTCTTCGTTTTTAGCTTTACAAGAGTGAGCCGTTTGGTGTAAGCTTTTTGTGGGACAATGCTGTCCTCTGGTGGTATGTAGAAAGTATTTCACATCAGTTGGAGAGCCTGACTCACCCAGCCCTTGAAAATGTTCCAGGCCTCCTTTTATCCATTTTATTAGTCCCCTGATCTGTAATAGATACAGAGAATCTGATTTGTACACACAGGAATTATAGAATCTACATGTTATCCAAAGCTTATGGATGAGGTGGTTTCCGGCCTTCACTGCCTTAAACCCAGACAAGAGGGGACCCTGTTCTGCGCCTTCCCAGAGGGGGTTCAGCTGTGACTTCCCCTGGCTGTGGCCCGCCCTACAGACCAAGGCGTCCTGGCCAAGGGATGTGCCTGCCCGAAGCCGCAGCTTTCTCTTCCTGCTCCTCGCCCTCTCCCTGACCTCCACCACTGGTTCCACTTCCTTGCGTCCTATGAATGCGCTAATGCTCTCATTTTGCCTGAGGTTTTAATGAATAATAACTGGCTCCCGCTTCCCAGATATCATTAGAGCAGCTTCCCGAAATATTATGACACACCCCTTCCCAGCAATAGTAAGAGTAAAAGGGAATTTTACAATGCAAAAATAGACCCCTGGGATAACTTTTCTCATCCCTTCAAATCGTATATTGCGTCTACAAGACTCCTGGAGTATTTTCCAAACCTTAGTCCTCTGCTGCCCCCTTCAGAACGGTTGCATAACGTCATGCTCTGCTGCTGTTTACTTCATCAAAACCGTCCATCAAGTTTCAGTTGCACAAGATAAGTGAGTGGTAGAGATCTGCTGTACAACATCATGCCTATAGCTAACAACAGTGTATTGTACGCTTGAACATTTGTTATGAAGGTAGATCCATATTGAGTCTTCTTGCAATAAATAAATAAAAGCTATTTAAAATAGGAAGAGGGCCCAGCCAGTGTGGCTCAGTGGTTGAGCGTCGATCCATGCACCAAGAGGTCACTGGTTTGATTCCCAGTCAGGGCACATGCCCAGGTTGTGGGCCTGATCCCTAGTAGGGGGCATGCAGGAGGCGGCCAGTCGATGTTCTCTCTTATCGATGTTTCTATCTCCCTCTCCCTCTCCCTTCCTCTCTCTCAAAAAAAAAATATCAATAAACAAAAAATTATTTAAAAACAACAACACATCAGGCTAAATAAGTGAAGTGAAAAAAGTGTAACAAACTTTGTGTCTCCTTCGAACACTTCGAAAAGTCCCCTAACATTTACGGTATTTCACAAATCTTGTGACACATTTTATTTGCTACTTTATCAAATAACAGATAATAAAAATATTTAACACTGTATGTAATGTAAATATATATGTCATAAAAGCACATAAATGTCATGTTTTATACATATAACAAAACCTAATGGGTATTAATAATGCACACCCTGCAGTCAAGACAGCTGACACTTAAGGTGCTGACTGTGCGGCAGGCAGGTTCCGTGTACTTCGTCACTTTGCCATGTTCCCACGTTTCATTGTCTCATCACCTCCACAGTGGATCCTTTTATTGGCCCCATCTCTCTACAGAAGAGGAAACTGAGGTTCCGAGAAATTAACTTGCCTGAAGTTCTCTGGCAAGTGACTGAGCTTGGATTTCAGGCCTGTACCTCTTCTCTCAGAACACAAATAGAGAAAAGAGATAGTAGAGATAAAAGGAGAACGAAAAAATAAAGATGAGAAATAGAGAAGTGAACAAGAGAATAGAGAAATAAGATAGATAAAAGAGAGGAGAGAGAGAAAAGAAAGAACAGAGGGAAGAGAGAAAAGAGGGAGGAGAGAGGAGAGAGAGAAGGGAAAGGAGGGCACGATGAGAGGGAGAAAAAGAGAGAGGAAGAGGGAAGAGAGAGAGAGAGAGAGAAGCAAGAGGAGAGATCAAAGCAAGCAGAGGAGTTCCGAGGTGGCGGCTGCATCTACTTGCTCCCAGGTTCAAACTGGACTTACAACTGAATTGCAGAGCAATCGACTTGGAAAACAAATTGAAGTATAGCTGATCTGAAATATTGTAACCAAGGAGCACAGAAGAAGCCACAGAGAGACTAGTAGGAAGGATGAAGATGCACAGAGGTGTGCAGGTGTGGTGGCTGAGAAGCTGGAGAGATACTGCAGCTGCAAAGCTCCTTCCCCCAGGAACATGGGGTCTCACCTCCACACAGGGATCCCCAACCCAGAGCAACAGCGACAGGAAGAGGAGCCTGTGTAGCATCAGCTAGTGGGGATCAGCGGGGATTCTGTCCTCCTGGGAGAGACGGACCGTACCATCCCAGGGAAGGCGTGCTCCATTGTTGAGGCACCAGCCTGGAGAGTTTGCTCCAGATTCCAGCTGCTGGAGAGGCCACACTGCTGCACTTGGGTCCTGTGCAGGGGTGCGCTGTCTGCACCCAGCAGTGACTTTGAGGGGACCTCTGTTCTCTGGAAAGGCCTTCAGCAGAGACCCAGTCAGTGACTAAACTATGTTGCTTGGTGGGGAAGAATGGTGTCTCCCACCTTGATCGCATAGTTGGCGCCCCTCCTCACATCTGTTGAGTTGCTTGGCCTGCCCCATCATGCTGGGATCAGCAGGACAGAGGAACAGTGCAGGGCTGGAATTTTTGGCTGTTCCCACTGGGTTTGACAGCACTGGGGAGCCCATCCTGCTGGGTTAAGAGCCTGAGCGAAGCAGAGAATTTTAACCCCACCTTGCTAAGACCAGCCACAGAGAAACTGGAGTGCCATGAAGGGCTGATTGTTGGCCCCCTCCTGCTTGGTTTGGTCGTGTAGGAGTGTTGGGGAGCCACGCAGACCTGGGATCTTCAGACTGTGTCTTCTGGGGAGGCTTCTGTCTGGGAGACAGACAGGAGAGTGCTAGGCTCTATTGCTACATTGTGAGGAGGCAGATCTGAGCTCCCCTGTCAGTTCAGCCCGTGCTGCCCAGGAAGAAAAGGAAGTACCCATCCCTCCTACAGGTTGCAGGCACCACCCCCAATGGGAGACTATTTGGATCAACCCTACCAAGTCCCAGATACCCCCATACTGGGTGCAGTTCCATGAGGGAAGGGAGAGCGGCTCGGAGCAGGGACATTCAAAGTGTGAGACGCTCAGAGGCTATTGTCTGGGACTGGGAGGAAGTGTTTAGACCCTTCCTGCAAGCTGGGCTGGCATCATCCTCAACAGGAGACTCTTGATCTATCCCCCTGAGTCCAAGGTGGGTGAACTTGCCCATGCAGAGGAGACAGTAGGCTGTACCCAACCTGAACCTGAAGCAAGCCCTGCTGGGGGTATTCTGGCAAAGACCAAGGGGTTTTTGGCTTTGAAGCAGGGACTAATTCTCCCTCAATGAATGCAACCTCAGGTGGGAGGTAGAGTAGCTGACAGGTGGAGGTGACAGAGAGCCTCAGTCCTATCACAGATCTGCCCACATCACTAAGCTGAAAGAAGCACCCATTTTACACAGATTGGCCCCTTCCCCACACACTCAGGTCTAGTAGCACAGACACAAACAGTGACTGACAGCAACCTGCACCTGAAACCCACCCCAGTGGACCCAGAACCAACACAGCCAGGGGTGGACTTCAGACCACACCAGAGCTCGCCCCAACTAGCCAAACAAGTATCACACTCAGAGGAGGATTCTGGCAGGAATCAGATCCTGCTGAAAACAACTCCACCTTGAGGGGGGCAGCCCCTACACAGTGTCTCATACACGGTGATCAAGGTTTACCCTTATAGTCACCCAGCCTGAACGATGAACTCCAACCACGAAAGAACCAACAGCAATCAAGCCTCAACTACAACAGGGGGTGCACATAACTCACAAAAGACATTGTTGGAGCATAGGGCTCAAGTGATTTGGAGTATTGTGCCACTGAGCCTAACAAGACACCTCAAGACTACACCCACACAGCAGCTTGCATGCCGTGGTTGGGGTTGAGTCTCACAGTCAGCCAGCCTGAGGGTCAATCCCATCCACAACTAGGCCAACAGCAATCAAGATCCAATTATAACAGGGGGGGGGGGGCACATAACACACACAAGGGACATTCCTAGAGCATCCAGCTCAAGAGACCAAGGAGACTGCACCATTGGGTCCCACAGGATACCTATTACATAAGGCCACCCCACAAATATCAGAAGTCATAGCAGTTCTACCTAATACATAGAAACAAACACAAAGAGACAACCAAACTGGGGAGAAACAGGCCCAAAAATAAAAGAACAGGAGGAATCTCCAGAAAAAGAGCTAAACAAAATAGAGGCAAACAATTTATCAGTTATACAATTCAAAGTAGTAGTTATAAGGATGCTCAACAGCATAAAAAAGGACATAGAAAACATGAAAAATAACCAGTCAGAAATGAAGAATGACATCAAGAATACACTAGAAGGAATAAAAAGTAGGTTGGAGGAGCCCTGGCCAGTTTTGCTCAGTGGTTAGGGTGTCAGCCTGCAGACCAAAGGGTTGCAGGTTTCATTCCCAATCAAGGGCATGTACCTGGGTTGCAGGTTCAATCCCCAGCCCTGGTTGGGATTGTGCAAGAAGTAGTCAATTGATGTGTCTCTCTCACATCGATGTTTCTTTCCCTCTCTATCTCTCTCTGTCTCTCTGTCTCTCCCTTCCTTCCTTCCTTCCTTCTACTCTATCTAAAATCAATGGAAAAGTATCCTCAGGTGAGGATTTTTTTTAAAAGTAGGTTGGAGGAAGCAGAGAATCGAATCAGCAATTTGAAAGACAATGTAGAAAAAACCCAATCACAGAAGCAAAAAGAAAAAAAGAATTAAAAAGAATGAAGATAGCTTAAGGGAACTTTGGGACAATATAAAATGTAACAATATCTGCATCAGAGAAATACCAAAAGGAGAAGAAAATGAATAAGGGATAGAAAATTGTTTGAAGAAATAGTGACAGAAAACTTCCTTAACCTGATGAAGGAAAAAGTAACACAAGTTCAGGAAGCACAGAGAGTCCCAATCAACATGAACCAAAAGAGATCCACACCAAGACACATCATAATCAAAATGGTAAAGGTTAAAAACAAAAAGAGAATCTTAAAGACAGCAAGAGAGAGACAGTTAGTTACATACAAGGCAGTTTCCATAGGCTGTAAGCTGATTTCTCAACTGAAACACCATAGGCCAGAAGGGAATGGAATGAAGTATTCAAAGTAATGAAAAGCAAGGACCTGCATCCAAGACTACTCTATCCAGCAAGGCTATCATTTAAAATTGAAGGTGAAATAAAGAACTTCCCAGACCAAAAAAAAAAAAAGCTAAAGGAGTTTATTACTACCAAACCAGCATTGCAAGAAATGTTACAGGGTTTGCTTTAAGAAGAAAAATAAATAGAGAAAGGGACATAGGTCTAAAGAAAACATGGAAATAAATAAATACTTATCAATAATAACATTACATGTAAATAGATTAAATACTCCAATCAAAAGACATAGGGTAGCTGAATGGACAAGAAAACATGACCCATGTATATGCTGTCTACAAGAGAACTACCTCAGAACAAAATATTCACACTGGCTGAAAGTGAAGGGATAGAGAAAAATATTCCATGAAATGGAAACAAAAAAAAAGCTGGGGTAGCAATACTTATATCTGACAAAATAAACTTCAAAACAAAGGCCATAACAAGAGACAAAGAAGGTCACTGCATAACTCTAAACAGATCAATCCAACAAGAGGATATAACCTTTGTAAATATATATGCAACCAATATAGAAGCACCTAGATTTTTTTTAACTCTTAGAGGACTTTAAGGAAGAAATCGACAGCAATACAGTCATAGTAGGGAACTTTAACACACTACTGTCATCACTGGATAGATCTTCCAGACAAAAAATCAACAAGGAAACAGAGACCCTAAATGACACACTAGATCAGATGGACTTAGTTGATATTTACAAACCAGCAGAAAATACATTCTTCTCAAGTGTGCATGGAACATTCTCAAAGACAGGCCACATGCTAGTACCCAAAAATAAGTCTTAACAAATTCAAGAAGACTGAAATCATATCAAGCATCTTCTTGGATCACAATGTCACGAAACTAGAAATCAACTACAATAAAAAACTCAAAAACATTCAAACACGTGGAGGTTAAATAGCATGCTATTAAACAATGAATGGGTTACCAATGAGACCAAGAAATAAATAAAAAATTACCTAGAAACAAGTGAAAATGAACACACAACTACCCAAAATCTATGGGACACAGCAAAAGCAGCCCTGAGAAGGAAGTTCATAGCACTGCAGACCTACCTCAAGAAGCAAGAAAAATCTCAAATAAACAATCTAACCTTACACCCAAGAGAACTAGAAAAATATCAACAAACAAACCAAGAGTAAGTAGAAGGAAGGAAATAATAAAGAGCAGAGCAGAAATAAATGACATAGAGACTTAAAACACACACACACAAAAGATGAATGAAACCAAGAGCTGGCACTTTGAAAAAATAAACAAGATTGACAAACCTTTAGCCAGATTCACCAAGAAACAAAGAGACAGGACCCAAACAAATAAAATCAGAAATGAAAGAGAAGTAACAACTGACCCCACAAAAATACAAAGGATTGTAAAATACTTTATGAACAATCATATGCCAACAAATTGGACAACCTGGAAAAAATGGACAAATTCCTAGAAACATACAATCTTCCAAAACTGAATCAGGAAGAATCAGAAAACCTGAATAGACCCATAACAATTAATAAAATTGAAGCAGTAATAAACAAACAAACAAACAAAAACTCCCAGCAAACAAAAGTCCTGGACCAGATGGCTTTACAGGTGAATTTCACCAAACATTCAAAGAACAACACCTATCCTCCTCAAACTATTCCTAAAAATTCAAGAGGAGGGTAGACATCCAAGCCCTTTTTGCAAGGCCAGCATTATCCTAATTCCAAAACCAGATAAAAACACTACAAAGAAAGAAAATTATAAGCCAATATCCCTAATAAACAGAGATGCTAAAATCCTCAACAAAATATTAGCAAATTGAATCCAGCAGCACATTAAAAAGATCATGCGCCATGATCAAGTGGGATTTATTCCAGGTATGTAAGGTTAGTACAATATTTGCAAATCAATAAATATGATACATCACATAAACAAAATGAAAGATAAAAATATCATGATCATGTCAATAGATGCAGAAAAAGCATTCAATAAAATCCAGCACCTATTTATGATAAAAAAAAAAAAAACTCTCAGCAATGTAAATAAAGCGACCACACCTCAAATAATAAAGTCCATATATGACAAGCCTACAGCCAACATCATTCTCAATGGGCAAAAAACTAAAAGCGTATCCCTTAAGATCAGGAACAAGACAGGGATACCTTCTTTTATCATTCTTATTCAACATAGCACTGGAAGTCCACAGTGATCAGACAAGAAGAAATAAAAGGCATCCAGATTGGTAAGGGGAAAGTAAAACTGTCATTATTTGTAGATGACATGATATTGTACATAGAAAATCCTAAAGACTCCACCAAAAATCTACTTAGATTTAATAAATGAGTTCAGCAAAGTAGCAGGATACAAAATTAATACTCAGAAATTAGTGGGATTCTTATACACCAATAACGAGCTATCAGAAAGAGAAACTAACACAATAATCTCATTTACTATTGCAACAAAAAATAACAATAAGACAACTAAAAATAAATTTAACCAAGGAAGTAGAAGACCTGTACTCAGAAAACTATAGGACATTGAAGAAAGAAATTGAGGAAGATACAAATAAGTGGAAGCATATACCGTGTTCATGGATTGGAGGAATTAACATCATTAAAATGTCCATACTATCCAAAACAATCTATAGATTCAATGCAATCCTATTAAAATACCATCGGCATATTTCACAGATCTAGAACAAATATTCCCCAAATGTATATGAAACCAAAAAAGACCCTGAATAGCCTCAGCAATCTTGAGAAAGAAGAACCAAGTTGGAGAGATCACAATACCAGATATCAAACTATCCTACAAAGCCATTGTAATCAAAACAATCTGGTACTGGCACAAGAACAGGCATATAGATCCATGGAACAGAACAGAGACCCCAGAAATCATCCACATCATTATGGTCAATTAATATTTGACAAAGGAGGCAAGAGCATACAATGGAGTAAAGATAGTCTCTTCAATAAATGGTGTTGAGAAAACTGGACAGGTACATGCAAATAAAGTGAAACTAGACCACCAGCTTACACCATACACAAGAATAAACTCAAAATGGATAAAACACTTAAATGTAAGTTGCAAAACAATAAAAATCCCAGAAGAAAACAGGCAGTAAAATCTCAGACATCTCATGTAGTAATATTTTTGTCAATACATCTCCTAGGGCAAGAGAAACAAAGGAAAAAGTAAACAAATGGGACTACAACAAACTAAAAAGCTTCTGCACAGCAGAAGAAAGCATACTCAAAATGAAAAGTGAACCCATTGTATGGGAGAACATATTTGCCAATGATACATCTGATAAGGGGTTAATTTCCAAAATATATAAAGAACTCATACAACTCACAAAAGGAAGACAAACAATTCAATTTAAAAATGGGCAAAGGACCTAAATAAACACTTCTCCAAAGAGGACATACAGATTGGACAAGAGGCATATGAAAAAATGCTCAATGTCACTAATCATCAGAGAGATGCAAATTAAAACTACAGTGAGGGAACTGAAAAAATGGCAGTGGAGTGAATGAAAGCTACACAGACAGTCTCCCAGGACCAAACTGGAATTACAACTAAAATAAAGATAAGTCATCGGGAAAACCCAAATGAAGAGCAGCTGGAGAGAACCCTTATAACCAGGGATGTAAAGAGGACCCCAAATTGAGCCTGGTAGGAGCTGCAGAGGCACAAGAGGCCTGGCTCGGTGCCCACAGGCAGCAGCTGAGGGCTGTCTTAGCTGTGAGCAGTTCCCTCTGAAAAGTCAGGGGTTAAAACCCCAAGCTGGTTCCCCAGCACAAAGTGATGGAACAGGGAAAGGCACCTGCATAACACCTAGCTGAGAAAATTGCCAGAGCAGAGGTTTTGTCAGTAAGGAGAGGCTCGAGGAACACCAGCACTTCCCTAAAGGGCCAGTGCACTAAATCAGCTACAGCCACTCACCTTGGAGTCCGGCAGAGGGAGAGCAGACTGGACTGGAACTGTGTGAAAAGAATCGAGGGTTCGTGGCACTGAGGAGAGAGCTGGAAAGGAGGCCATCAGGAGTTTTATGCTGAATCCTTCCTTCATAAGACAGTACTCATCTAACTCAAAGAGCCCCGGGGAGAAGCAATGGCTCCTCCCTCAGGAATTTAGCACCACCCAGTGGAAGAAATGCAAACTGAGGCTCATTAACAGCTAGAGACTACCAGCAAGCAAGGAGGAGAAAAATAATAATAAAGCCTCAGACAGATTTGAAATTTGGACCAGGCTCTCATTGTTGGAGGTCCTGTCTCTGAGGCCTGAGCTGTGAAGGCAGAGACCTGGACCCCTAAGTTGAGCCAGTAACCTACACAACAGAAACCACTTTCTTATCAAAGCAACTTTAACCCAGGGGAAAGCAATTGCCCCAACCACTGGAAATCCTCTTACCCTGTCCACCTGAGGGATATTTCATTCAGCTGAGGGCTACAACCTGAGGTTCATTAAGTAACTGAGACTAATAGCCTGCAGGCAAAAGCTGTAGGATAACTGAATCTTTGCTTGGCATGGGAATCTACCCAGGAAAGTAAGACTAGACGTTGGTGTTTAACATGGGCCCTCCCACACTCATCCAAACCGAGTAGAGGGAGCCACAATCAGTGGACACCAACACCCACAGGGAAAATTTGGCAGGCTCCAAAACCCACTGAGACAGGCAAAATGGTGAAACAAAGAAACAAACCCCAAATGAAAGAACAAGAGAATTCTACAGAAGAAGGGATAAATGAAATGAAATTAAGCAAGTTATCAGAGTTAGAGTTCAGAGTAATGATTATGAGGAAGCTCAACAGCATGAGTCAAGATATAGAAACAATGAAAATCAACCAATTGGAAATGAAAAACCACCAAGGAGGAGTGAAGGATGACATAGGAGAAATAAAGAACACATTGGAAGGAATAACCAGCAGATTAGAGGAAGCTGAGGATTGGATCAGTGAATTGGACCACACACAAGGAGTGGTCGAGCGGTTGCACCTGGCATTGAAGGATTTGTGGGGATGCTCGAATACATAGGCCTACAGTCCATACGTACAGTAATTTTAATTTTAATTGTAATACAGCGGTGTATAATTGACTCAGACAACTGAGCGCACGCTGTATCATTTTCACTGTCTCAATCAACTTTAATGAATATATTTGAAAAAACCGCGATAGAGTGAAGCCGCGAAAGTCGAAGCGCGAAGTGGTGAGAGATGACTGTAATCCATATGCCCTGGGAAGGCACACAGACCTCATTCATGTCCCTGGGAGCCTAGGAGTCACACCTGCCTGGCCACATTCATTAGCCATCCCCAAAGAAAAAAGTGACTCATTACAGTCTCTTCTCTCCTTTACAAAGAGCAGAGACAAGAAAGGCTCAGGTGGTAGGGACGTTCTTGCTCAATGAAGCAGTGGGAGGCTCAGGGATTATTCCATACCAAGGAATCCACAGTTGGCCAGCCTTCCAGAGGCCACAGGGGCTGGACCATGGATGCATCTGGGTCTCAGACACCATGTGGCCTCAGGGAGAAACCTCCTGCTGGGAGATGCAATCACTCCCACATCTTTGACTCTCAACAAGTATGGATGTCAGAGGTTTATTACAGCTGGAAGACCAGAAGATCGCAGGGCCGTGGTCTGTGGTTGTTGTGGCCAGAGCCACATTCAGCATTTGGAGGGTTGTTGCCTCTCTTGGCAGGCTGAGGCTGTGAGGGAAGAGGTGCTTGTCTCAACCTCCTGGATGTCAGGAACTGAAAAATCCCAAGGGGCTGTCTAGGCCTCCCAGGTAGCTGTTCAATTGCCCAGGAGCACTGTCAGCTGGACAGGGCCCAGGCTGCCCCGATACGGCTTTGGATGGAAGTCACGCTGGCAGCATGTGACCACTTCCCACCTTGCACAGAGCAGATGCACCTCTGCAGCTTCTGGTGATACAGGGATCCCTCAGGAATGCAAAGCAGTCTCCCTGAACCCCAAACTGCACCCATCCGGCTGCATCTGGAGATCCTCCACTTTTCTGAGTTTTCTGTCCCTTTCTTATGGTCATGCTGCCAACTCTCACTCTGGGGCTCTCAGGCTTTCATCTCCAGGAGCCCTGAGCTCACACCCCTTTCCAATTGTTTGTTGTCCATCTGTCATGAGTTAGAAAATCACAAGACTAAATGTGTCAGGCTTACATCTGAAACCAAAGTAAATCGATTCCTAATTAAAGCCTCAAACAATCTTTCATAAAGAAGTGCCATTCCAGAGTCCTTGTCTTCTATGCCTTTGTTCTAACTTAATCTTTCCCTTTTTCCGAACAGCAGTGTTTGCAAACCGAAGCGCACACCTGTGGCATTTGGGATTCCAGGCCCAAAGGGAAGCACGTCTTCCTCCGACTTCTGACTTAGAAATAGTGTCGTGCTTTGCACCCCGTGTCTGTGGACGTGATTTTGGGCTGTACCCACTGACATTTCCCCTGGAATTGAAGGTAAACTTTCACATTGCTGGGTAAATATTAACTTTTTTCTATCTGTATAAATACACATATCTGAAAGCTTATTCTCTGGATCCCAAAGATATATATTTTGACTTTGTTTTATTCTGTGTACTGTATACTCAAGAAGCACACAGAATTGTCTTCTTTGCTTGAAAAATAACTTCTTAACCACAAAAGTGTTAATTAATTTTTTTTAAATCCTCACCTGAGGACATTTTTACATCCATCTTCAGACAGAGTGGGAGGGAGAGAGAAAGAGAGAGAAACATCAATGTGAGAGAGACACATCAATTGGTTGCCTCCTGCACGACCCCAACCAGGGCCAGGGAGGAACCGCAACTGGGGTATGTGCCCTTGGTCAGAATCGAACCTGTCATTCATTGGTCCACAGGCAGACGCTCTACCGCTGAGCCAAACTGGCTAGGGCCAAAAATGTTAATTAAAAAGGGACATAATGAGCATCCAACCCCCTGGACACATACCAATGTTTGCCTGGAAGGGGTCCCAGAGCCCTGTGGTTCGGCAACCGTGTTTCCAAACTCGAGGCTGAGGCTGAGCATCAGACACCTGTTTGTGGTCAGAGCCATCCAGACGCACCAGTTTATGTTCAACCATTGATGGCTGAACACAGAGAAGGGATATGTGGCCCTTTGGCCAGGACCCCTGAAAGGGGCTTGGCCTTCACCCAGTACCTTGGGCGCAGGAGAACTGGTTTCTCTGCAGAGCCCTGTGCAGGGGACATAGTGTCCCATCTGGGGGAAGGCATGGGGACACCATGGTGAGGACCAGACACCCGTCCAGTGCTCTCTCTGTCTGTGAGACTGAGGCCCCCACACACATGAGACATCAGGTGTGTGGGGGCCTCAGTCTCACAGCAGAGCAAAAGGAGAGAGGTGGGCGAGGCTCAAGCGGCTTCTGCTTCTTCCAGAGAAGATGTGGAGTAGTTGAGGGTCACAGTAGCACTTCCACTTACCCCTGTAGCTTCAAACCACAGCACTCATTGTTTAGGAGCTGAAATGGACCTGAGATGTCATTAAGTATGCTCCACCATCTGACCTGCGCACCACTGTCACCCAGACCAGGCACACAGTGGCTGCTTAATGAATGTCTGCTGTATGTATAAACGAATAAATGCTTAGAATAACAAACCACAGAACCAAAGCACAAAGATGCCATGGAACCTGCCCAGTGCAGAGCCCAGTGTGGGGACCCTTCGATACCACCATTCACCACCATTTACCAGAAACCGTGTGACCTGAGCAGGCAGGGAGTAAGAGGGAAGCCATTCATGCCCACTTTCAGCAGCATCGGATCTGTTGGTTGTTGGTGTTGTTTGGTGTATAGGAAATCTGCCATCTTGGACCCTTGAACCCAAAACACTGAGATATCAACTAAGGCCCTGCAGCCTGACAAAGAGAAGAAAATAAACACAAAAATGTTCACTAAGGTGACATCAGCATTGTGGTAGTGAGTGACACTCCCTTTGTCTTGCCCCTTCAATCTACAACTAGTGGGACATTCATAACTCAACAGAGGTTCCTCTGCTTAACACACTAGACACATGAGTTATCCACACAGCAGTACATCTGAAGGTGAGTGGATTGGAACACATGGGGGAGGAGGAATTGGGGGAATGGCAGGAATGGTGCTCTTGATCCTGGTCTCCCTGCCATGGTGCCTGAGCCCGCAGCCCCAGTGAGTGCAGTAGCAACTACGGAGGTGTGGCCCACAACCCTGCCCCCCACAATGCCCCCAGCATTGGTGCCCATGACTCCAGCTCCCTCCCCCAGCTGCGGTGGTGCCTGCACCCTGGAGAGCCCAGTAGCAGCAGTGGTAGCTGCTGGTCTCCCAGAGGCAACAGCACCAGCAGCCACAAGGAACCAGATGGCAGTGATGGCAGGACTCACAACCCCAGTGCCCCAAGTCACTGATGGCACCTGCAAGCCCAACAACCCAAGAAGCAGCAGAGGCATCCATGACATCAGCTCCCCAACACCTGTCCCACCTTTCCTGCCACAGTGGCAGTGCCTATAATCCAGACACAGTGGGGATATGCACCATCCTGGTGACCCCAGAGACAATACCTGCAACACTCACAACTGCAGCAACACCACCAGCAGCAAAGACTATTTCATCTATGGGATATTTTACATAAACCTTGTGGTAACCACAAAACAACAATCTAGAGCAGAGACACAAAACATTACAAAAGAGGAAACAGAAAAATAATAGAAAACCATCAAACTTAAATAGTAGACAGAAACACAAGGGAAAAGAAATAGTGGAGATATAGAGCAGTCAGAAAACAGAAGCTAAAATGGCAGTAATAAGTCCTCATATATCAATAATCATCTTAGATGCAAATGGAGTAAACCTACCAACCAAAGGCAGAGAGTAGCTGGATGGATTAAAAAAAAAGATCCACCCAGCTGGTGTGGCTCAGTGGTTGAGCATTGACCCATGCACTGAGAGATCACTGGTTCGATTCCTGGTCAGGGCACATGCCCAGGTTGGGGACCAAATCTGCAGTGGGGGGCATGCAGGAAGCAGCCAATCGATGTTCTCTCTCATTCATGTTTCTATCTCTTTCTCCCTCTCCCTTCCTCTCTCTCTAAAATCAGTAAAGAAAAAACAATTTTTTAAAAACAAGATCCAACTATATGCTGCCTGGAGACCCATTTCAGCTTCAAAGGCAAACACAGCCTCAAAGTGAAGGTGTGGAATACAACACTCTAGGCAAATGGTATCTAAAAGAAATCAGATGTAGCTGTACTTGTATCAGACAAAATATAATTCAAGCCAAAAAGGGTAACAAGAGACAAAGATGAACATTATATAATGAGAAAGGGGACAATCCTACAAGAAGACATAACATTATTGATATATACACACCCAACTTAGTAGCATCAAAATATATAAAGTAATAATTAATGGGCCTAAAGAGAGAAATTGACATCAACACAATAATAGGAAGCTTTAACCAATGGATAGATCATCCAGACAGAAAATCAACAAAGAAACATCAGCTTCAAATGACACATTAGATCAGGTAGACTTAATAGATACATACAGAACATTGCATCCAAAGGCAACAGAATAAACATTCTTCTTAAGTACGCATGGAACATTCTCAAGGATAGACCATATGTTGGAACATAAAACAAGTCCCAATAACTTTAAGAAATTGAAGTCATATCAAGCATCTTTTCTGACCACAGCAGTATGAAACTAGAAATCAACTGCGAGAAGAAAGCTGAAAAAAATCACAATATATAGAGATTAAACAAAATGAAAATGTGACATACCAAAATCTGTGAGATGCAGCAAAAAAAGTACTAAGAAGGGAATTTATAGCAGTACAGGCCTACCACAAGAAACAAGGAAATTCTCAAATCAACCATCTAACCTTAAACACCTAAGGAACAAATGAAGCCCAAAGTCAGTAGAAGGAAGAAAATAATAAAAATCAGAGTGTAAATAAATGAAAAAAAGACTAAAAAACAACAGAAAAGATCAATAAAACCAAGAGCTGGTTCTTTGAAATGATAAAATTGACCAATCTTCTGCTAGACTCAGTAAGAAAAAAAGAGAGAATATTCAAATATAATCAGAAACAAAGAGAAATTACAATGAATATCACAGAAATACAAATTATTATACAAGAATATTGTGTATACTAACTATGGAAAACAGTATGAGAGACCTCAAAAAATTAAAAATGCAACTGCTTTATGACCCAGCGATTCCACTTCTGGATATATATCCAAAGAAATCCAAAACACTAATTTGAAAGACTATATGCAGCCCTGTGTTCATTGCAGAGTTATTTACAATAGCCAAGATATGGAAGCAACCCAAGTGCACATCAATAGACAAGTGAATAAAAAAAAGCTGTGGTACATATATACAATGGAATATTACTTTGACCATGAAAAGGAATGAAATCTTACCATTTGCAACAGCATGGATGGACCTAGAGGGTATTATGCTAAGTGAGTAAGTCAGCCAAGGACATATACTATATAATTTCATTTATATGTAGCATCTAAAAAACAAAATAAATGAATAAACAAAACAGAAACAGACTCATAGATACATAGATCCAGAGGAGAGGGGTCTTGGGGGAGTGGGTAAAAAGTGAAGGGATTGCCTGGCTGGTGTGGCTCAGTGCGTTGAGTGTCATCCCATGGACTGAGAGGTCCTGGTTTGATTCCCGGTCAGGGCACATGCCCAAGTTGTGGGCTCAATACCCTGTAGGGGGTGTGCAGGAGGCAGCCGATCGATGTATCTCTCTCACATAGATATTTCTATCTCTCTCTCCCTTCCTTTCTCTCTAAAAAATCAATTAGAAAAACATTTTTTTTTAAGTGAAGGGATTGCCCTGGCCAGTTTGGCTCAGTGGTTAGAGCATCAGCCCATGGACCAGAGAGTCCCAGGTTTGGTTTCCACTAAGGGCACATACCTCGGTTGCAGTTCATCCCTGGCCCTGGTTGGGGTCGTGCAGGTGGCAACCAGTCGATGTGTCTCTCTCACGTCGATGTTTCTCTCTCTCTTTTCCTCCTTCTCTCCCTCCCACTCTATCTGAAGATAAATGAAAAAAAAAAGTCCTCAGGTGAGGATAAATAAATAAATAAAAGTGAAGGGATTGAAAAATACAGATTGGTAGTTACAAAATAGTCACAAGGATGTAAAGTACAGCTTAGGTAATATAGTCATTAATATTGCAATAACTACATATGGTACCAGGTAGGTACTAAAAATATCAGGGGAACACTTCATAAAATATATGATTGTCTAACTGCTATGCTGTATTGTACACTTGAAACTAATACAAAATAATATTGAATGTAAACTGTAATTGGAAAAAAACAAAAAAAAAAACATTATGAAAGCTGTATGCCACCAAATTGGAAAGCCTAGAAGAAATGGACAAATTCTTTGAATCAACCAACCTTCCTAGACTAAATCATGTATAGAAAATATGAATAGACCCGTCACTAGTAAAGAAATTGAAATAGTAATAATTTTTTTTTAACCTGCAAAAAAAAAAAAATCTAGGTGAGATGGATGGCTTCACCTGTGAATTTACCAAACATTCAAAGAAGATTTAATACCTATCCTTTTCAAATTCATCCAAAAAAAATGTAAGAAGAGGGGATGCTTACTAACTCATCTTATGAGGCCAACATTACCGATACCAAAACCAGACAAGGACAACACAATAAAAGAAAACTCTAGGCCAATATCTCTGATGAACAGAGATACAAAAATCCTGAACAAAATATTAGCAAACCAAATAAAACTGTATATTAAAAGAATTATACACCATGATCAAGTGGGATTCATTCCAGGGATGCAAGGATGGTTCTATATTCCACAAATCAATGAGCATGATACACTACATTAACAAAATAAAGGATAAAAAAATATATAATCTCAAAGCATACAGAAAAAGCATTTAACAATATTCAACATTCATTTATGCTACAACTGCTCAATAAAATGAGTACAGAAGGAAAATACTTCAACATAATAAAGGCTGTATGGGACAAATCCACAACTAATATCATATTCAATGGTGAAAAACTGAAAGCTTTTTATCTAAGATCTGGAACAAGACAAGGATACCCACTTTTGCAACTTTTATTCAATATAGTATTGGAAGTCCTAGACAAAGCAACTAGTCAAGAAAAAGAAATAAAAGCCATCCAAATTGAAAAGGAATAAGTAAACTCACTATTTGCAAATGACATGATTTTATATGTAGAAAAATCTTAAAGACTCCATTAAAAACTATTAGAAAAAATAAATGAATACAATAAAGTTGAAGAATCCAAAGCAATATACCAAAAGCTGTTGCATTCTATACACTAACAATAAACTCTCAGAAAAAGAAATGAATAAAATCCTATTTAGATTTTAAGAAGAACTAAATATCTAGGAATAAATTTAACCAAGGAGGTGGAAGTCTTATACAGTGAAAACTATAAATCATTGACGAAAGAAATTGAAGAAGACACAAATAAATGGAAAGATATTCCATGTTCACAGATTGGAAGAATTAATAATGTTAAAATGTCCATATTACCTAAAGCAATCCACAGAGTCAATGAAATCCCTATCAAAATTCCAATGGTATTTTTCACAGAAATAAAACAAAAAATGCTGAAATTTGTATAGAACTATGAGAGACTCTGAATAGCTAAAGCAATCCTGAGGGAAAAAACCAAGCCAGAGGTATCACACGCTTTAATTTCAAACTATATTACAAGGCTATAGTAATTGAAATAGTATGATATTGACAGAAAAACGAACACACAGATTAGTGGAACAGAATTGAGAGCCCTCTAGATATAAACCCACACATAATGGACAACTAATTTATGACAAATGAGCCAAGAACATACAATAGAGAAAGTAAAGTCTCTTCAATAAATGGTGTTGGGGAAATTGGAAAGCCACATGCAAAAGAATGAGTCTAGCTCACTATCTTACACCACACACAAAAATCAACTCAAAATTGACTAAAGCCTTGAATGTAAGACCTGAAGCCATAAAATACATTAAAGAAAACATAGGCAGTAAGTTCCTTGACCTTGGTCTTAGAAGCATTTTTGTAGACTTGACTCCAACAGCAAGCGAATCAAAAGCAAAAATAAACAAATGGGACAACGTCAAGCTAAAAAGCTTCTGCACGGCAAGGGAAACGATCAACCAAACAAAAAGGCAACCGAACAAATGGGAGGAGATATTTGCAAATGGTATTTCTGATCAGGGGTTAATACGCAAAACATAGAAAGAACTCACACAATTCAAAAAATGCCTCCTCTGCACCCCCATCTCCCCTGCCCTTCACATCTCCCAGAAGGCCTGTTGCCCAAAGAACCTAGCTTGCTGGAGCTTGCCGACCTCCACGTGGTCAGCATGCAGACATGTGTCTGTCTCCTCATTGTCGTTCCTGTCACTGAGCACAGGTAGATAAACAGGATGCTTTGGAGAAGGCAAGACTGCTTAGGGAAGCTGGGTAAGGGCCAGTGTGTTTCACCTCACAGACCTCAGGTGTATTTTGGAAAGTGCCACAAGGAGACATCAATGAGTCAACAAATACCTTCTTAAAAATGTTAGCACTTCAGGGCAAGGCTGTGTGGATTCCATTCAGTTAGGTGCTCACCTAGAACTTTCATTCCTCCTGCTTTCTTACCCAGACATTTGGGGGAGGCAGTGAAGGGTGTGACAGTGTTTGGGACAGCAGGAGTGACCCTGAGCTCCAGGGAAAGGAAGAGGATGAGGCAACAAGGAATGCGTAGGGAGGGCCCCATGCCCAAGCTTAGCTCGACTAGTTTACTCCGAAAACCACCCAGTGCCTGGAGACAAGACAGAGCCTCTCTCCTTCCTCACACCCCAACTCCATGGGTTTTTATCCCCAAGGACCACCACCTGTTAAATAGACTTCTGTGCACTGGTTCCTGTAAGACGTTTTCTGGGGCAAGTTCTGAACAACTCACATTCAAACGGATATGATGGATGCCACTCACCCGTCACTGGAGATCACTGCTCCCAGCAGTGTTGCAGGGGAAACGGCTGTTAGTGGGTGTGGGTGACGCCTCCCTCCCAGTCTCACATCCCTGAGCAACCTCCACTTGGTACTGGGCTGGGCCATGTAACGTGGCTTGACCACCCGCTCTAGCAGAGGCTTGATAAGCACCCGCATGCTGGGGTTTGCCTTCTTGGAACATGTTACAGCCAAGAAGTCCTGGTATCTTACTGCAGAGGCCACAGAGGAGAGAACTGAGGGGACCTGCCTGACACCCAGTGGATGGCCAGACATGTGAGTGAGGCCATCTCAGACCCTCAGATGACCACAGCCACATAAATGATGCAGGCTCGTCCACCATATTGCAGAATCGTGAGCCAGCAGCAAGATGACTGAAACAGCAGGTGTATTCTTGTGAGCTGTGTGTTGACTGTCAGTGTTTCATTACTGTCCACAGGGGAACAATACAGAGAAAAGGGACGTGCATGTTAATATTTCACACGTACTGAGTCCGCACTTCCCGTGGAATTTTTTGAGTCATTTTATAAAGCTTGTGGCACAGTTGAAAATATCATAAAAGGACAGCTATTCACATTAAAGCAGGCCTCCGAGTGTTCAAGCACACGCTCTGTTTTATGATTAAACTGTTATCTTTGGACAGAGAAAAACATAAAAAGTGCTGCAAATAGGCCATTGTCTGTTGGGACACGCTGCTGCCCATGTATAGATTCTACGTGAGGCCAGAGAATTGTACTTTACCCCACCAGGCGAGTCTGTATTTTTAGTTTGAGAGACAAGGGCAAAGCATTTATTGAGTATTGGGGAACACTTGTGTTTTATGGAAGTAACACTGGTCTATAACAGTATACAAGTTTTAGGTGTACAATACTATAACTCAGTATCTGTATACACTACAGTGTGCTCACCACCAAAAGTTTAGTTTCCACAGTCACCATACAGTTGACCCCCTTTACCCATTTTGTTCTCTCCCAATCCCTTTCCCCTCTAGTAACAAGTAGCCTGCTGTCCACATCTGTGAGTGTTTCTGTTTGGAGGCCATTGGCGTGGCTGTGCCTCAATTTCACCAGGGTCAGTGGGACTCAGATATTTCCTGTCTGTTGCAAAGGATTCTTGTGGGAATTGAGCGTCATATCAGGGAGCTTTGTCAGTGGCTGGATGAGGGACACAGACAATTGCCCACACCCTTGGGCTGGGGCCTGTGTCCATGTGGGACAGCACTGTGGGAACAGCCCCTAAGCCCCAGAGTACAACATGAGGGCCATGCCCAGCCAGAGTGGCTCAGTTGGTTGAGCGTCGTCCTGTGCACTGAAAGGTTACTGGTTCGAATCCTGGTTAGGGCACATACCTGGGTTGCAGGTTTGATCCCCAGTTGGGGCACATATGGAGGGCAACCAATCGATGTGTCTCTCTCACATCGATATTTCTCTCTCCCTTCCTCTCTCTAAGCATGTCCCTGGGTGAGGATTTGAAAAATAAATAAATGACACGTGAGCCCCATCCTCCTCTTGGAACCACCCTGAGATTCTGCCCCGGGAGTGAAGCTCTCGTCCTCAACCTAATCTGTGCACAGGACATGGGGAAACAGGTCACCCCACCCAGGCAGCCGCTCCTGGGGAGGGGGCTGTGACAGGCTGCCCAGGGATCTGCCAGTCTTGAGCCAGAGAGCGTGGGCCCGCAGTCCTGGCCCTCCAGAGGGTCGCTGGTTCTCCTGAGGAGACAGATCTGCCCACTGTTTCCTGAACTCATGTCCTGAAGAGCCCCTAGGGCAGCGGTTCTCAACCTTCCTGATGCCGCGACCCTTGGATACAGTTCCTCATGCTGTGGTGACCCCCAACCATAAAATCATTTTCGTTGCTACTTCGTAACTGTAGTTTTGCTACTGTTATGTCTTAGGCGACCCCTGTGAAAGGGTCGTTTAACCCCGAAAGGGGTCACGACCCACAGGTTGAGAACCGCTGCCCTGGAGGAAGTGACAGTTCTTCCTGGGCCAACTCAGGGTCAGGCTCAAGGCCAAGGCGAGGAGAACTCATGGCCATACTGTCCCCTGCCATCCCTCCTTAGGGAGGGGCCTTAACCTGTGCTATTAGCAAGGTGACATCAGCAACCTGGGTGCACCTCACAACCCAACAAGGTTCAAAGCAGAAAGGGGGAGGGCCTCTCCTCAGCACCTCTCCCAGAGGCCCCACAGACTCTGCTCCCACCTGGCCGGAACCCCACACCCAGGCCTGAGCCGTCAGGGGTGCAGGCTGGCCTCGCAGTCAGGATTTGCCCGGGGGTGCAGACGGGTCACACAGGAGAGGGTGGACAACTCCAGACGCAGAGGCTCTGCCAGGCACTGGCAAGAGGGTGATGTGGGTGCGGGCCAGCCTCAGAGCGCAGGACTCCCTGGAGCTCCTGAGCCTGTGAGCCGCACCACCACCCGGGCCAGCGCACCTCCGGGCCCTGCACACCCCCCGGCGTCCCCATACAGTCAAGGCACAGGCGTTCCCATCACCGCCGGATCCTCGTTTGCCTGCTGCAGTCACCTCCTCTTTGGGCATCACTGACAAGGGTAGTGGCCAGGCCTCCCAGTGACAGGTGGCAGAGACTTGGCTGGCTCCCTGGCGTCTGCCCCATGGGCTATGGAGATGACAGCTGGTAGAGATATTCTCAGTATTTTACTGAATCCGCTTGACAAGGGTCTGGAAAAGGTACGTTATCCCCAGCTTACACATGTGGATACTGAGGCACGGTGAGGTGGAGCCGCTCATTCAGGACAGTCAGGACTTAAGCTGGAAAGTCCGGGGCCCTCAGGAGACTTGGAGTGTAAATCCTGGAACCATCAGATGCGTGGGTCTGGAGCTCAGGAGGCGGGCCTGAAGCCCGTGGGTCCTCAGTGGGTGTGGAGTGAGTCTGCAGAGCCCTGGGCAGACTGTGGAGAAACCCAAGGACCCTCCAGCAGTGGTTCTCAACCCTCCGAATGCTGCGACCCTTTCATACAGTTCCTCATGTTGTGGTGACCCCCAACCATAAAATTATTTTCGTTCCTACTTCCTACCTGTAATTTTGCTACTGTTATGTCTTAAGCAACCTCTGTGAAAGGGTCGTTCGACCCCCAAAGGGGTGGTGACCCACAGGCTGAGCACCGCCGCTAACCACTGAGCCAAACCGGCCAAGGCTGCTCACTTCTGTTTTGTTTATAGTTTTTGGCAATTGACCTGGCCTAGGTTTCCATCTGTGCTCAGTGTTCTCCGTTCCTCCCCAACAGACACTCCTCAGGACGTGCGGGAGGCAGGCGCCCTGGGACAAGAGCGGAGCCTGCCTCTCAGGACCTATTTAGAGAAGAAAAAGGCAGCAAACAAGTAAACACATGTACAGTCACCAACAGGGAAGAAAAGCAGCAGTGTGGTGACCAAGAGTCACAGGGCGAGGGCGCAGAACAAGCTCCTCTGGAAGGTAACATCTGAGCAGAGTCAGGAAAAGGGCACCTTTGGGTCTGCAAATGTCCTGATTTGGCTCTCACACGCCTACGTTGCTGGCTATAGAACTCAGGTTCATCTCACATGGCCTGCGGGACCTCGGGGCCCTCTGGTTCTTACTTTTCTTTCTTTGTGGATAGTGCAAAGCTTTTAGAACCTTCCACTTGTCATTGTCCTGAAATCACACGAGCACTTTTCTGGTGAAGTTTATTTTCCCCCAATTTGTCCTCATTAGTGCTTGCAAAGTCCTTATTCATTTCTGAGTATTTTCTTCTCCTCTTCAAGGTTGTTTCTTATCCTCCGTGTTCTGTTCTCGGGGTGCTGGGCCTTCTGGTCACTTCTGCTTCTCTCTGCACTGAGAGAATTCCTGGTTCCCTTTTCCCAGCCATTTTATTCATCTGGGGACAGGCTCGGGCAGGGACACTCAGGGCTCTGAGGGCCACAATAATCTATTTCTGGACCTGGCTGGTGGTTACAAGGGGGTTCATTTTGTAATTATTTGGTAAATGGCACATCTGTGTTACACCTTTTATGTGTCAGTATATTACATTTCATAACGTTCTACAAAGTTGAAGAAACTTTCTTGTCCTCAATTGATACTGTTTTCTGTATCAAGAAGTGGCTGCGCCCTGGCCAGTTTGGCTCGGCGGTTGGAGCGTCGGCCTGCAGACCAGAGAGACCCGGGTTCGGTTCCCGCTAAGGGCACGTATCTCGGTTGCAGTTTGTCCCTGGCCCTGGTTGAGTCGTGCAGGAGGCAGCCACTCGATGTGTACCTTTCATGTCGATGTTTCTCTCTCTGTCTCTCCTTCCCACTCTATCTGAACAAAAAATGGAAAAATGTCCTCGGGTGAGGATAAAAAAAAAAAGAAGTGGCTGCAACTACTTCTTCAGTGCCCCTGGGGGTCCCCAGAGTCCTTTTAAGGTTTCCTCCTCTTGCTTTAATGGACTCTGTATGTGTTGGTCCTTTGTTTTTGGTAGTTCTGGGGGTTTTGTGTGTTTGGCAAGCCTTGCCTACCCTTTATTTTTATGAATGAAGGCAAGAAAAATGTCTTCTGCTTCCCATGAGTGAGAAGGGGGGTCAGCACCACCCTGTGCTGGACCTTCAGTTCCTGGTGTGGGAGCAAGACAGGCCATCAGCCATTCCTCTGTCTCAAGAAGGGTTCCAGGCTGCCCATGTCCCTCCTGAGAGCTCAGGCCCTTCAGACAGACCAGCAGAGACTACTTCCCTCAGTGTGCTTAGGGAATTCAGTGAGTCTGCTAGTGAGGGGGGCGGGGAAAGGGACATGTCAGGGGTACTGGTGGGTCCCCGGCAGGCCCCTCACAAAGGTCCTTGAGCAAACATGTCAGGGGCTTCTCAATATGAGCATCTCACTGCTCACAGTGTGACCCTGGAGGTCAGTGACAGCTAACCCTAAACACAGCCCACTGAAGAGTCCAGGGGGTTCGTCTGTACTCAGCTCCCAAGTTGGAAAATCAGCAGCTAGGACTCAAGACAAGGGCTGGGAGTTGGTTCCCGGTGGAGCTACAGGAGTTGGGGTGTTTGAAGGCTATTCAGACTCTGGATGACGTAAGATGGGTCTCTGAAGCTTTTTAGCCTTGCCTGGAGGCTCCAAGGGGCTGAAGTGGGGATGGCATAGGGAAGACGGGCATCCAGAGGCTGCCGGGCACCCCTACCCCAGGGCCTTTGCACAGCTACCCAGGGCAAAGCTGCAGAGACTACTTCCCTCAGGTCACCTCCTCAGAAAGGCCTCTTCTAACCACCCTCTGTGAACTACACCCAGACCAGCAGCCCTGGGCGTCCTTGGTATAAACATTTTCACAGCTGTCACCGCCAGACCTGCTGTTTGTTGGTTTGTTCTCAAGGTGAGACATTTCTTGCGGTTACTTTGTTTTCCTGGATACTAAAAGCACAGCCATCAACCCGGAGTGGAGGTGGGAGAGGAGGCAGGGGCTTCAGGGGGTGAGGTGGGCCATGGTGACCACCAGGCCCCGAGGCTCAGGCCCCCACTGGCCCAGACGACCGCCTGTGTGTTCGCTGCTTCAGTGGTGCTGAATGAGTGAATGGATCCAGAACTATCTTCATGTTATCATGACTAGAAACCGGACTCTAGAAACACTTAAATATCCAATTTTGTGTAACATGAGTAGCCTTCTCTTCTAAGTCCTTTGTTAATTTCATTTTGAGATATGGAGAATTTTTAGGTTGCATCTATTATTATCTAATTTAAATGTATTATAATATAGCAACACATTTGTCCTGTCATCATTTTTAGACTTGTGAAAATTGACATATATGCTCACTGAGGATAAAAAGTGTATTTTGAGTGGCAGCATCTGTACCCAAAGGAGGGAATGCTTCCTCCGGTTACTTCCAAGGATCACAGTTGGAGTCCTCAGGAGTCCTGGTCACTCCAGATTCCGCTGCAGAGAATCTGACTGAATGACCAGAAGTGATGGCCAAGTGGACCAGAGCCCCTGAGTGCCCAGCCTGGGCTCCTGCCTGGCCAAGGGGCTACAGTGCTCACCGTATGTGGGTGACGGGTCCTGGTGAGAACGACCCCTCTTCTAGAATCTTCAGTTTCCCACAGGAACCTCATGTTGCAAGATTGGCCAAAGGAGATGCCCTTCACAACCTCCCCAGTCCTTTGGCGCCCACTTCTCTCCATTTGAGACATGATCAGTTGCGTGTGCTGAGGGGGTAGGTGGTGAGACAGGGACCCTCAGTGCTGTGCCCCCGTCCACTCTCCCTTCTCCGTCCACTGTAGGGTACTGTCCCAGGCTGAGCGCTGGAGAGAAGCTGCTGCCCTCTCACTCTTGGGTTGTTACTCACAACCTCCACCCTCTCCTTAAACTTCCTCCCCATGCCATGCCCTCCTCAGTCTGCAGACACTCACCTCCAATTTCACAGGACAGCGACCTCTGGTGAGGCCTCCATGTACCTAAGCATGGCCCAGGCTTCCTGCATGTCCTCATCACAGAAGACAGGGCACTCCTTGAGCTCCCATCTGTCCCTCGGGAAGATCTTCAAATTCTACAAACATGCTCTAGCTACACCTACAGTGGTGACCTTTTCTTCCTCCCGTCCACATCACTCACAGTCTGCATTCTCACCTCGATTCCAGCACCCTGATGGCTCACCCACTTTCCCCACTTGGTTTTCAGTGGTTCTGAGGAAAGTCAGCAATCATTCCGACTACTGAATTTTCTCCAGGGGCCTCCCCACTCCTGACACTTCCAGGGGCCACACTCATAGACCCTCATGTAGCTTCCTCAGCACCCAGGACTTCAGACATCCTGTAACAGCAGGCGACTCTCCACACCAGCTCAGGCCACTCCTCTAAGCTGCACCTCCTGCTTACAGCACCAAAAAACATTCTGTCCTGCTGGCTCAGGTCTGGACTGTCCCCCACTTGTCCTTTGGGTTGACAGCTCATCTGGAGCATCTGCCTGGTGTTTCCCAGGTGCTGAAAAGAGGCAGAGGCTCTGTGTCTTGAGTACCCATCGCCCCATGGCAGTCGCCAGGGAAGTGCCCCTGGAGACAGGATTAGACACAGAGGAAGAGAAGATGGGAGAAGTGGAGAACAGGTCAACAGAAAATATCAAAATGGAGGCACAGCTGTAAAGAATGGAAAACAAAGAAGACTAAGAGACATGGGGGCACAGTGAGTAGTTTTCTAACAAATCGTGTAATTAGAACTAATACCGTAAAGAGAGAAAATCAGGCAGAAACAACATGTAAAGCAATAACCAAGAATTTTCTAAGCTTGATCAATAGTATCAACCCACAGATCCAAGAAGCTGTGAACTCCAGGCTATTTAAAAGAAAAGCAAGTCTGGCTGGTGTGGCTCAGTGGTTGAACATTGACCCATGCACCAAAAGAAAAGCAGGCCCTGGCCAGGTAGCTCAGTTGGTTAGTGCATTGCCCCGATACCCCAAGGTTGCAGGTTTAAATGCTGGTCAGGACACACACAGGGCACATACAAGAATCAGCCAATGAATGCATAAATAAGTAAAACAACAAATCGATGTTTCTCTCTCTCCCTTCCTCTCTCTCTAAAATAAATCAATCAATAAAAAGAGCCCTGGCCTGTGTGGCTAAGTTGGTTAGACTGTCGTCCCATGCACCAAAGGATCACGGATTCTATTCCCAGTCAGGGCACATACCCAGGTTTCGGGTTCGATATCCAGTTGGGGTGCATAGGGGCAGCAACCAATCAATGTTTCTCTCTCACATTGATGTTTCTCTCTCTCCCTCTCCCTTCCCCTCTCTCTGGAATCAATGAAAAACATATCCTCAGGTAAAGATTAAAATAAATAAAAAGAAAAGAATACACAAAGTAATAAAACTGCTTAAAACCAAGGGCAAAGAGCAAATATTAAAAGCAGACAAAATAAAATAAAAGTAAAAGGAAGAAAAAATATAGTACCTTTAGATTCTTCAGCTGTGAACAGGGGCCATCCTTCAAGGGAAAGAAAAAACGACACCTCCTCCACCCTAGGCCATGAGGTCACCAAGGCTGCCCCCTCACCACAGTTCCCAGAAGGTCAGGCTATTTCTCCTCAAAGGCCACTCCTCTGGTTTCAGGGCACCAAGATGACCTTGCCCAGGATCTCAGGGGGCCCTCACAGAGCTTCTTGGGGGTGCCAAGCTCAAGGGCCTAGGGGGCTTGGAGGTAGAGCAGCAAATCAGAGGACTGTTGCCCATCCTTAGACACTAATAGACTCTGTCCTGCTAGGCTGTGGATGGGCTTGGGACCTGCCACCCATTTATTCATTCTGAGTTCACCCTCTAGAATGGAAATGTCTATCCCACCTGGTCCTATCAGTGTGTTTTATAAGCACCTAACTCATCTGGTTCCACAGGCTCAAGCAGGATAGGAATTTTACTTCAGGGTGAACCAGCCTGAGTCTCACATATATTTGGTTTAGATATTTAGATGAGATGTTGAACTTCAGAGTTGATGCTGGAGTGAGCTAAGACTTTTGGAACTGCTGGGATGGAATGAATTTATTTTGCATATGAGGAGGACATGAATTTGGGGGGTAGGAAGCAGAATGCTATGGACTAACTGTGTCCCTCCAAAATTCATGTGTTGAGGCCTAAGTCTGTTCAGGCTTCTCTAACAGAATACTATAGGCTGGGAGGCTTACAAACAACAGAAATTTATATCTCACAGTCTAGAGGCTGAAAGTCCAGCATCAAGTTACCAGCAGACTCACTGTCCAGTGAGGGGTCACTTCCTGGTTCATAGATAGCACCTCGCTGTGTCCTCACACGGTGAAGGGAGAGGGAGCTCTCTGGGCCTCTTTTACAAGGGTACTAATTCCATCATCACATTTCCACCCTCATGACTTAACCACCTCCCAAAGGCCCTGCCTCCTACTACCATCACATTGGGGATCAGGATTCAACATATGAATTTTAGGGGGACACAGATATTAATGTATAGCAAAGCCTTAACCCCCAATGTAACTCTATTTGGAGATAGGGGCTTTAAGGAAGTAATTAAGGTAAACAGGTCACAAGGGTGGACCCTGACCCAACAGGATTGGTGTCACTGTCTCTGTCATGTGAGGACATGAGAAATGGCCCTCTGCAAGCCAGGACGAGGGCCTGCACCAGGAACCAAATTGGCAAGCACCTTGATCACAGACTTCTCAGCCTCCAGAACTAAATTCCTGAGAAATAAATTCAGCTTGTTTAAGCCATCCAGCCTATGGTATTTTGATATGGCGGCCTGAGCAGACTAAGACACAGAGGGACTCAGTAGCTGACAGAATAGGGAGATAAAAATATCAGTCAAGATCCAACTATCTGAACAACACAATTAACAAACTTGAGGTACATGACACATTTAGAGCTTTGCATTCAACAACAGAAGGACACACACTCTTTTCAAGTGCATATGACTACAACTGATATATGTTGAGTCATAAAACAGGAGTCGACAGTTTGAAGGGACTGAAATCACTCAGTTTGTTTTCTGACCATAGTGAAATTAAGCTAGAGGTTGATAAGAAAAGATAACTTAAAAATCCCACCTTTTGAAATTAAGCCACACAACTCTGAATAACCCATAGTAGAGCAGAAGAAATCATTACAAAAATTTTAAAATATTGCAAACTGCATGATACTGAAAATATATCAAAATAATGTTGTTGCAGCTAAAGCCGTTCTAAAGGAAATTTCAGTGTGGTTTTTTTGGTTTGGTTTTATTTATTTATTATTCATTCATTCATTCATTCATTCATTCATTCATTCATTTCCTCACCCGAGGACTTTTTTGCATTTATCTTCATTTATCTTCAGACAGAGTGGGAGGGAGAGAAGGAGGAACAGAGAGAAACATCGAAGTGAGAGAGACACATCGAGTGGTTGCCACCCACAAAACCCCAACCAGGGCCAGGGACAAACTGCAACCGAGGTACGTGCCCTTAGTGGGAACCGAATCCGGGCTGCGGGCTGATGCTCTAACCGCTGGGCCACACCAGCCAGGGTGGAAATTTCAGTTTTTGATGCATGTATTAGAAATGAAAAGGGATTGAAAAATCAATCATCTAAGCTTCTACCTCATGGAGAAAAATAAATCTTAACCTCCCCCTCACATCAATGACAAAAATCAACTCCAGGTGGAATGTTGGTCCAAGTGCAAAGGCTCAGACAGTGTAACAAAGAATACAGAATATCTTTATGATCTTGAAATAGGCAAAGATTTCTTAAACAGGACACAAAAGGTGCTAACCATAAAAGAAAAATGATGTCAAATTGGACAACATGAAACTTAAAAACTTCCATTTACCAAAATACTCTTAACAAAGTGAAAAACAAGCCACAGAGTAGAAGATAGTCACAAAATAAATACAAGATAGTGACTATACAAGATAGTCACAAAAAAAATGATAAAAGAATCCTAGTCAGATTATATCAAGAACCCCACAAAATTAACTGGGGGGCGGGTGTGGAAACCCTAATAGTAAAATGGGCAAACGTCTCGAACAAGCAATTCAAAAGTAAGGTAGCCAATGGCCAGTGAACACATGAAGCCACATTCGCCACAGGGAAATGCAATGACCTCCACACACCCACCGAACAGGCAAAATGAAAAACACACAACACTCAGTGTTGATGAGGATGCAGAGCATAGAGACATGAGGTTCTCTGACTTTGAAAAACTGTCATCGAATGGAAACTGGAAGTCAAACACCCTTTGTATTCCAAATAGGATCTCAAACATTTCCTAATTTTCATTTAAATTGTTAGGAGGCTTAGAGCTATTAGTTAATCTATCTTCCAATACACTGTGTAATATAGCACTGAATACATGATGCAAGTGGTCAATGGATGAGTGATCAACTAATAGCTCTGCTAGTATATGATTTATTTTTCTTCAATAAAGTTGCATAAACCAATGAGTGAGTTGCCTGGATTAATCAGTATGGGAAACAATCTTCTGTAAATGCAAAGCTGTTTTTGTATATACTGTTGGGATTTGCTTCATTGTTTGATATCAAATGATGATGTCAAGTTCAAAAGAGTGAATATTTTGCCATGTTCGGTTTAAAGTGCACAGTCTGTTACAGGTTGACACATTGATTGACCTGATTTATGCAGAATTAATAAGCTATTCAGATAGTGTAGCTTTAGTATGCTGCACATGATACTGGCAGTCCTGGAGCTCATAGATGGACTTGGACCCAGCAGTTTTGAACATGTATATGGAGTTTAAGAAATTTATTTTCCAGGTGCAACCCCATCTAACTAAACCCATCTCCACCTTGTACACTTGACAGCTAAAAAAACCATAACATGGAAGTAATAATGGGTTTAAATTTACAAAATAAAGTACTGTTTGGTGTGGGAGTTGTCATGAGGCTGTGTTGAAGTGACTTAATTATGTGGGATACTGAGTATCCACTGAAATGAGTTTGTTCAGCCACTTACATTAATGAGCATTTAAATGTAACAGATATCATTTCAGCTGTCTTAAAATGAATGAATAAAAGTCAATGCTATTGGATATAAAAAAAGAAAAACTGTCATCATTTCTAGTAAAGCTGAACTCTTTGGTGTATACTCAGCAGAAGCACGCACCAAAACACACACACAGAAATGTTTCTATTTGCACCAACCATAAGAGCTGGATATCGGAAGCAACCCAAATGCCCACCAATGGTGGAATAAGACACATCAAGTGTAGTACGTTCACATGGTAGCATACTACACAGCAATGAGAAGGCAAGCACACCGCACACAACTGGCAGAAGACTCTCACAAACTAATGTGAACTAAAGAAGGCAAACACAAAGGAAGACTGTCTCAGACCATCCAGGCTGCCATACCAGAATACCAGACGTAGTGGCTCAAACATTTATTTCTCACAGCTCTGCAGGCTGGAAGTCCAACACCAAAAAACCAGCCCTTCTGGGGTCTGGTGAGGCTCAGAGCCTGCTTCCTGGTTCATGACCACCTTCTCAAGGTGTCCTAACATGGCGAAGTGGCAAGGCGCTCTCTGGGGTCTCCTTCATGAGGGCACTAATCCTATGATAAGGGATAATAAACCTCATGATCTAGTCACCTCCCAATGGCCCCCACCTCCAAGTAACATCACATTTGGGGTTAGGATTCAACATATGAATTTTAGGAGGACACAGACATTCAGACTATGACAAATACACATAAAATGTCTAGAACCAGGCAAAAGTAATCTCTAGGGTTAGAAGTCAGGCATAACCCGGTGGAGGCGGGGGTTGCTGAGTGGGAGGGGCACTTTGGGGCCTCAGGTGTGCCGAAGTGTCTTGACCTAAGTACTGGTTACACGTGTCCACGTTCTGAAGTTTCATTCATTTGTATACTTATGACTTGCACAGTTTAGGGTATAAATTTTATATTTCAATAAAAAGTTAACTAAAAATCAAAACAACATACACGAAAAATGTGGATGTGCACCTACAGGCATGGAAGTTTCTTCATAATATTGGACAAGAAAGATTACAGAGCAATGCACATAGTACGACCCCATGCTTGTACAAATAATGTACATGCACAGAAGTAGGATCTACACGAACATTCATTTATTTAAAAATATTTATTGAGATGTACTATGTGCCAACACATGACTTATTTGGAAGACATCTCTACAATGGACTATCTCATGCAGAGCCCAGCGCATGCATTGCCACCTCCAGGTCCTGCACGGCTCTGTGCAGCCCACATTCCGCATGTCGAGTGGATGAAACGAGGGCAGTAAGGACACCATTAACACATGATGCACGAACAGTCACTTTCACAGGAGTACAAGGTTGACGCGTGTGTCCTATGAGTGTAGAACTAGACCTAGCTTAGGAACACTGTGCCCCCAACTGACCCACAGGTCAGCACTGTGGACACCATTGGTGGACACCTGGAAACACAGCCTACTTCTAGAGGACAGACACGGGCAGTGACAGTGGCGAGGGCAGCCCGAGCATGTTTGTCTGTGGAGCCCACAGAGAAGGGTGTTACCATCTGCCAGGCAGAGTGAGCGTCTGCAGACTTTCACAAGAACGAGTGTTCACATCCGGGTGGGACGTCCTGCGCTCTTGTGCATCCCTCCAATGAGCTCACACTGCCTCTCAAACAGAACTTCACTGTCATCTCCAGATAGGAAAGACTTTTTCTCCAACCTGAAAAAGACAACGAAAACAAATCAATCAAATAATACATCATTCAAGTTGGATTAACACAGTATTTCCTACTAATAATTTAATATTGGACAAGAGAATGGCATTCAGGTGTAGAATTTTTTTGAATGACAAACTTTTAACACAAAACTACCATAAAGCAAAGCACAAAACAGGTATCAAAAATAATGGGAAACCTTGCCCAGCGGGTGTGGCTCAGTGGTTGGGCATTGAGCCATGCACCAAGAGGTCGCCATTCGATTCCCGGTCAGGGCACATGCCCAGGTTGTGGGCCCGGTCCCCAGTGGGGGGCATGCAGGAGGCGGCCAATCGATGGTCTCTCTCATCGATGTTTCCATCTCTCTCTCCTTCTCCCTTACTCTCTCTCTAAAATCAATAAAGAAAAAAATAATAACGGGAAACCATTTGATTTTTTTTTTCCCTCCTACATTAACCTTTAGTCTGAAGAAGAGAATCCACTTTTCAGTGGTCTCTGAAGCCTGGGGCCCCCACCAGCTGCACTATTTCACTTGTGGGAGCAACAGTTCTTCAGTCTTCAAACCACGGCCTGGTCAGAACGTGCTCCTCACTCCGCACGGCCACACACCCACCGCCTGTGGGCACCAGGTGTGTGCCAGGCTACACGATGGCTCAGGACTCAGCCCCTTCTCTCCACCCAGGGCTCCTGGACATGGAAGGGGTGGTCCCAGCCTGGTCTGGGTCTCCTCTCACTGACTGGCTGTGTCACAGAAAAAAAACCACTTACCTTCCTGCACCTCATTTCCTGTTCTGGAAATAACAGCATCCACTTCCCATCGTGAGGATTAGAAAAACGAAGGTGTGGCCGTGGTGTCTGGCCAGGGCAAGGACGAGCATCGGCCACTGCGATCACCAAAGACCCATCGCCCAGACCAGCACCACAACATATGGCTTTACAGCTAAATATCTTACTCTCTGCAACGTGGGGTCTTGTCTGGAAGTGACAGACCAGCTCAGAGCGACGGACATGTGCCTCCTCCACACTGGGTTTCTCTGCAGCACAATCGAGCCTGTGACCACATCCCCTGTGTGGACAGGGACGGGCTCATCCATCATAAACAGCACCTGCTTCCAGTGGGTGGTGCTGCAAGACACAGGGTGGCATTACTGGACCCCCTCCCTGGGCCCAACTTTTCCAGATTACTGCAGGGCAGACACAGCCCAGTGAGCACATGATTCTGGGAGGGGCAAGAGCAGCTCATCCTGGTGGCCCAGGGGACACTGGGGTGCTCAGGGGCACATGGCCAGACACAGGGGCCCCTTGTGGTACCTATTCCCCAGCCCCTCAAAGGGTCAACCCGGCCTCCACATCCTGGCACAGCAGGTGTCTACCCCAAGTCAACCAGCTCCTTCTCTAAGCCACTGATGCCCTCGATTCTAGTTTCTGCAGTGAAGAAGAAACATACACTGATGACACTGTGACACCAAAAAACATTATTCCTGTGAAAGTCAGGTTGCAAGTGTACAACACAACTGTGACATCTGGGGGAAAACAGTAACACTCTGGGACCCTTTAGTTCTGTAGACATGTCCTCCCCCTAGTACCTGGTGTGGCCCCATGATCATGGCCAGCTAAGGCGCTGGCAGCCTCTCCCCCATCCCTGACTCTCAAGCCACCCTCCCTCAGCCACCATGAGGATCTCTTTCCCCAGCCCTTCACAGAGCATGTGTCCTTTGGCTGTGCCCTGCCCACCTCCACCCTGTCCCTGATACCACCTGTGAGGAGACAACCCCTGGCCGACTCTCAGGTGGAGAAGGACCCAGACACACAGCGCTCACCGCTGGTTCCTAAGGTGAGTGCTCACAGCTCTGCGGTGGCCCCAGGACTGGCCGCAGTCCCCGCCCTGCAACCTCCACACCCGGTCTGGGCAAGCAGCTCTCAGCTTACTCTCCTTTCGCAGAATGACGGCCGGGGTCCTTCAGACCCAAACACCACAACCAGCCCCCACCCCCCGGTGCCTTGCTCACTTCTGGCTGACCCCTGGGCCTAAGCGGAGTGTCCAGAGCTGTTACTGAAAGGCCCCCCACGAAGGCAGCATTTGCACAGGCTGCTGGGTCAGCACCATGAGTAGACAGCGTCGGCTCCCAGTGTGCGCATGAGCGAGCTGCAGCCATGGAATGCTGTCGTACAAAGCATGTGCCTCAAGAAACATCTGCCTTCTGCAAAATAGTGAGTCAAAGCCCCCAGAATGCTGCTAACTATGAAAAGCAACTTTCAGTATTACTAGATCTTGACATTCATGACTCTGTCGTGCTTTTTGGCATGCCAATAACATGAAGGCAAAGCCTTTTACACTCCACGGAGAGCCACCCGTGTACCCTCAGGGAGGAGCAGAAACTCACGGGTGGAACGGGCCTGTGCTCAGCACCAGCTGTGGCTCATCCTCCTCCAGGTTCTGAAAGCGGACACTGAACCAGGCCGTAAATCCATGCAGAGTGCCGGCTTTCTTGATATCAAAGCACAGGTCACCTTTCATTGTCTGTGTTCAACCAAACAAACAGGAAAATGGACATGGGTTCACAGGCACGTGACACAAGGCTACGTCAGGCTCGGTCTGGGCGAGACTCAGCAACCTCTTCCTCCGCCTGGGCACATTTCACAAATCCCACAGCACTGCCCTGACCAAGACCTGTACCACCTATCTCCCAACTATGAAACAAACCTGTAACTTGCTAGGCTAGCTGAACACATCAAAAGCCACAGAGAATTTCCTCCTAGGGAAAGTAAATATGCGTTGTGAATTCAAATGTAGCACATAATCAGAAAAGGTTTCAAGCAATCTGGGCCTCATTTGCCTAATTATCTGCCCCAAAATTAGTGAATACTTTCTCTTCTCAGTTCTTTGCATAGAAAGTTCAAGGCTGGGCCCCTACAATTGTAGCTGAAACTAACTAAAGCCTCAGAACTTCAGTGTGCATGCTGTTATGCCCATCAAAGTCCCAGACAGGGGTTTTCAAACACTGTCTCTCTGGCTCCCCACAGAGGGATCCTCCTGAACCCACACATGCCACCTTGTGGCAAGAGAGGGTAAAAGAAAGAACTAAGAATTTTGTCAAGGGTAGCTAAAAAAGTTGGAAAAAAATTTTAATTCAAATTTCATCATGAAATTGGATACAATTTATCTGAATCTGAAGATGCTGATAATATGAAACATAAGTCTAAGAATAATGGAAAATATTAAAGAGGTTAACTAGAAAGAAAATAATGTAAAAATATTTTAAAAAATCAGAATAGCCCTGGCCGATCTGGCTCAGAAGTTAGAGCATCAGCCTGCAGACCAAAGGGTCACGGGTTTGATTCCAGTCAACGGCACGTACCTCGGTTGCAGTTCAATCCTCGGCCCTAGTTGGGGTCGTGCGGGAGGCAACTGGTCTATGTGTCTCTCTCACATCGATGTTTCTCTCTCCCTCTCTCTCTCCCTCCCTCCCACTCTGTCTGAAAAATCAATGGAAAAAGTGTCCTTGGGTGAGTATTAAAAAAAAAAAAAAAATCAGAATAGAACTTAAGAAAAAAGACTGTGGGAAAATCAATAGCAAAAACTGTATAAATCTGTTTACTGTATACCAAGTCTCACATGTGTGCACACTAATTATACAACCTCACCTCCAGATCAGCGATCTGCACTGTTCTCATGTCCAGCTGTAATATAGTGCACGGTTCAGAGAGACAGTCTTCTGGTTTCAAAATGTGGTTATACTTGGGCTTCGAAAAAAACTCTTTAATTGCTAAGGATCTGGGAAAAAGATTAGAGTAATTACTCAAAGTCATCACCGACATCTCAGGCTCTGACACACACACGTGACAACAGAACATGCTTTTTCCCTTTTGTATTAGCAGGGATTCTAATCCACTGTCTGCAGCCCTGAGAGCCCAACTCTGGGTCCCTTCCTCCGACCCTCCCTGCAGCCCAGGCTGGATGACAGGCAGCCTGAGTAGGTGAGTAATGGGGCATTTCTCTTCTGTCCTCTTCACGAGGTCTGAACACATGGAAACCAACCTTCACCAAACACCCAGGACTACAGTGTGTTTTCTTTGGTTTTAGAATCTATCTTATTACAAAATACCTTTCATGGATCTTCTATTACACACAAGTAAAAAAAATATTACTGATCTAGGTTACTCCATAATAAACGCAATGAATCAGCAGGACTGAAGGCACCGACTTGGGCCTGACTCAGAAGTCACAGCTGGACCTGCTACACAGCCCCATTGCATGTCATCCTGTCTAATACTTCATTTCACTGGCTGAACCCTGTGCTTGCCAGAAAGTAATCAGTTATTTACCACAGAAATGTTTCAAAAATTAAGCACAACAGTAACTTCAGAAATAGCAAATAAAAGTAAACATGTTAATACAGACTCCACTATATGTACATATTCTAATAATTTTTTCTGATGATAAAAACAATTATGCACTTATAAGGAACTTAGAAAATATAGCATACTCCTACCTTAGCATTTTGATATATTTAGTGATTTTTCTCCCCTCATGGACATATATGTATATTTGTGCAAAACAGAAGCCATTCTGTATAGACAATTTGTATCCTACCAGTTTTACAATTTCTTAACTCTAGTGTCATTAGATATTCCTAAAAACACTTGCTTTTTTTATAAAACAGCTGCACAATACTCCATCAGATGGATGTATGGCAATTTAGCCTCTTTTCTATGGATAGACACTGTTTCCAATGTTTTGCATGCACACGAGCATGCCACGACCCTGTGACAAGTGTTCTCAAGCAGGAGGCTCTGATGGTAACGGAAGTGGACACCCGGATGCCGGCCTGCAAGGTCCCCACACCCACAGCTCCGTGCAGACGGTGCTCATCCCTCTGCCATCACACCTGTTACTCACAAAACACAGGCTGCTGCTTTAATCCTTCCTTATCTGGTAAGCAAAAATTGCATTTATTTTAATTTGTTTTAATTACTAATAACATTGCAATTTTTTTTCAAATACAGGGTTGGGCAAAAGTAGGTTTACAGTTGTGAATGTGTGAAACAGTTTATTATTGTATTATTTATTAATTATTGTATTATTTTCCACATGAACAACTACAAACCTACTTTTGCCTCACCCTGTATTTACTGGTAATTTCTTTTGTGTGAGTGATTTGCCTGTTCTTGTGACTTAATAATAATTTCATCTGGATATTCATCTTTTTCTAATTGACTCTAAGATGTGTCAGCCAGTAACATTAAGTAGTTAGTGCCTTTTTAGTTGTATTTTTGCTGTTTTCTGACACATAGATGCTGTCGATTTTTATAAACCAAAGTCTAGGGCCTCTTTCTCTTTCTTTGACTTCCTTTCCGTCTAGGATCTGACACACCCACCGAGGATCCCTGTAGTTGATGCAGATATATTAACACAAAACTCTTAAATCCACATGGAATTAAATTACTGTGTGGTGTAAGAGAAGAAAAGGAGTTTCCCCAAGGGGCAAATCAATTGTCCCAGGATAACTGGCTGCCTCAGCCCTTGTGCCCCACCTTTTCCATAGACTACATACAGGTCTATTGGAGCTTCCTGTCCTGTCCTGTTCATCTGTCTTTTCTGGGCACAGAACCAAACTGCTTTAATTAATCTGACCCTATCATAGATGTTAGCACCTGACAGCATAAGAACCTCCTCACTGCTCTTTTCATAACCTGCCCAGCCCTTCCTACCAATTTTTTCTAGGTGAACTACGGAACAACTCTGTCAGGACCTTCCTTCTCCATTCCCTTTGGGACCTGGGTTGAGGGTACAATGATCCAGTGTTAACTTGGGAAGATTTCATACCTCTAAATTACTATTGTCAACTCCGAGAAGAATATACCTGCCAAGAAGGACTCCTTGTGGTTTACTGGGCTCAAATACAGAACCAGCGTGTAGCAGTCCTTGTTTACAAGGGGCCTCTCACACACACTGCATTTCAGGGAAAAGCAGCAGGCCAAGCTACCAGCCTCCAGCACTGTGTTCCTCTCTTCCCTTACAAGAGAGCACCTAGAACCAAAATTCAATCAATGAGCTAAAGACCTGCCCCATCCAATGAGAGCTTTGCAACTATATCTCATTTGCATCTTTGCTGGCCAATCAGAATTCGTGAAGCTAACCAATTAGAACAGTGCTATTTGGACCAATCAAACTGTATAAATTTGGATTCCTCGTTTACCTGACAATAGAATAATCAGGGACGGGGCAGAAACTCTTCTCCGTGTAAGCCAGCCTCCTCTGTCTCAGTGGAGTGCCATGGCTGCGTTTCCTTGGTTTGCAAACTGAGCTGCAACAGGAGCTATTTCACAGACAAGCTGTTTCACTGAATAAAGCCTCTCCTGTACCACACTCCAAACTGGGGACTCCTGTTGGTGTTGAATTGGCAGCAGTGACCTTCAGTTGACATTTATTTTTCTTTAATTCTTTAATAAAACCAAAAAGGCCCAGAGACCCCTGTCTTGCTGTCTACTCCCCATCTGATGTCTCGCAGGCACCCAGGCTCACCTGGTCCTTGCTACATGAATGGAAGTTTCTCGCAGCTTCTGACAAATGGGAGGCCCTTCCCTAATTTCCAGGGCTGATACTGGGTTTCTCCTGCCTAATTCCCACGGCACTCTCAGAAGGAGAAGCAGCCAGCTTACGTCCTTCTCAGAGGAGGCAGCATAGAAATGTGAAGGCCTTATCAGGAAATCAAACCTGAAGTTCAACTGTACAAGTATGTCATGTTAAAAACCAGAAATCAACTATTTTGGAGCACTGCTTTCTCTGCAAATCCCCAGGAATGACTTCACAAATACATTTTCGGATCCTTATTTAAAATGTATAGCTCTTAGTGTGTACATACCTTTGTTTCAATGGCCCACACATTTATAAAGGCCTCATTTGTAAACATGACCTTATTCTTCCCATTATATTTGGGGCCTTTGATTGCAAAAGACAGTTCAATTCCCATCACAGCTGTTATCAGTTTAAAGGCATCAAAGGCAACGTGCAAAATTCTTAGGCACCGTGAGTAAATTTAGACAGTTTCATGGCAAGTTCTATGACAGAGTACATTATTCTGTCCTAGACACGCCTGCAGCTCACTGCGGGAGGCCCGAGGGTGCCTGTGCGTGCCCGAGCGCGGACACTCACTTGAGAGCGCTGAGGTTGAACTCGTAGGCGTTGTCCCAGAAGAGAACCTTGCTGCGGTAGTCTTTGTCGGCACTGCAGGGCACCAGGTGCAGTGCGGCAGTGGTCGGCCAGATGATCCCATCCTCCTTTAGCCACGCGTCCCGGGCATACAGGATGGACTCAATCATGAACTCAAACTGCACGGGAGGGAGAGACACATGGGAGACACGGTGACTGAAGCCAGTACCTACACAGACCTCCCTGCTGCATTCAGACCATCTGGGATCTTTACAAGTTTCACCCTCAAGAGTATTACCAGCTCGGATGAGCGCTGAGCAGACAACACGTCTCGGAGGATTTATCTTATACCCACACGTTAACGGTCACCTCCTATCATGACCTGGGTTTGCGTTCGAATTCAGAACAGAGGCATGGCTAAAAGTCAGGGTGAATCTTCACTCTCGTCCCACCTTGGTCACTCAGCAGTTACTACTACCTTTTTAAGAGTACCCAAGTTTTGAAAGGGTTTCAACTGTCAAATGAAATCAATTTGGTCTGGGGTATTCTCAGAATATTCACTAAAATTACTGCTCAAAAACACAGAAGGTCAAAGCAGGAGTGCCACAGAGGTTCACGTGGCACTTAAGTCAGAAGAGCAGCCGAACGCCACCTTGTGTGCCTCAGAACGTCCCCAGACACAGGTAGCGTATGTTGCCTACAGCTGAGAACACGGCTTTGTGTTTGAACCAGAAGGTGTGCCAGAGGGTGAGGCTGAAGCCAGAGGCCCTTCCTCCTGTGGCAGGTGGGAAGCCACAGAGGGTTTTGTTTTCCTTAACCTCAGACAGGTTTTATCATAGAAGTCATACATGTTCGGTATGGGAAAATTCAGAAAACTCAGAAAAACACAAATAAAAATAAAAATTATAAATAAACCCAGCACCCAGAAGGAACCATTGTTACTTCTTGGAAGTTTATCTTCAAGGATATTTCTTCAAACACACACACACATACACAAATGTGAAAATGTTATATGTGTAATTTTTCATTTTATTCTTAAATGATCTATCATACAGTAAGTCCAATCCCTCCCAACTTCCTCCTCTTCTCCATAAATGTTCCTCTCCTTTGCTGGGCTGGCCTATGGCTTCGCTATAGCTCGCTTGTCCCAAATTTCAATTCTTGCTGTTCCTGAATAAATCAATATTTGCTGGTAAAATAACTGACTATTATTTTTAAGGTCAACAGTCCTTTTCCTTTAAATTACTGATGTTATATATGCAGAGATGGAACCAGAGAAGGAAGAATGATAACTCAAGACCAGGTCAGTGGTACTTCAAATGTGGTCTTTGCCAACCTACCTGTTAAAAAGATATTTTTCAAAGTTCTCAAGTAGCTTCTCCCTGCACCCTGTCCTGATCAGCAGCTGCGTTCAAGGGGAGAGACAGGTGCAACACGCTCGCTCCATCTCACCTGGAACTGAAGCTAGGTCACTGCTATATGTGATTTTAAGAACAAAATTGGAATCATACTGCAATTACTCTTTTGTGCTTTTGTAAAACCAACAAACTGTCACCAACTTTTCTCTAAGTTTATTACGAATCTCTAAAATATAATCTTTCATGGCCACAGAGTATTTTCTTTAGGGATGGGGAATGTCCAACCTGCAGGCCGTATATAGCCTGCGAAATCACACACCTCACCAAATTAGCCTGACCAAATATAGCAGGCTAATTTTTTTTTCTTTATTGATTTTAGAGAGAGAAAGGGAGAGGGAGAGAGAGATAGAAACATCGATGAGAGAGAACATAAATTGGCCGCCTCCTGCATTCCCCCCACTGGGGATTGGGCCCAGAACCTGGGCATGTGCCCTGACTGGGAATCGAACCAGTGACCTCTTGGTGCATGGGTCGATGCTCAACCACTGAGCCACACTGGCCAGGTAGCAGGCTAATTTTTAAGTTGATAATTTTGTATGGCCGCAAATGATGTTATAAATATACAAATGGCCCTTGGCAGAAAAAGGTTCCCTGCCCCTGTATGGATTGCCAGTAATTTGTACTTTTTCCAATTTTCTCCCATTTTAAATGGTGTTGCTATGTACATTTTTTAGCATAAATTTGTGTAAAAATTTGACTATTTCCTTAGGATAATTTCATTTAAGTATTTTTAATGCTTCTGCCTGGCTGCAGCAGTTAGAGTGTCAGCCCACGGACCAAGGGCAGAGGGTTTGATTCCCGACAGGGGCACATACCTGGGTTAAAGGTTCGATCCCTGGCCCCGGTCGATATCGCGCAGGAAGCAGCCGATTGTGTCTCTCTCACGTCGATGTTTCTCTCTCTCTCTCCCTCCCTCCCTTCCACTCTCTCTAAAAATCAATGGGAAAATACCCTCAGATGAAGATTAACAAAATAATAAATAAATATTTTTAATGCTTCTTGATATATTCTGCCCCGTTTTCCTTCAAAAAGTTATACCTATCTACACTGCCAAACACAGTGTGACAGTTTCCCCAAAATCTCAATGACACTGGATATCTACCAGATATTAGGTGATTTCTCAGCAATTTGATATCTCAAAAATATTTGCTACCTCTGAGTATTAGTAAACAGTAAACAACGTTCATGTGTCTGATCTTGTGCTTTTCATGCCCCTTGCCCACATTCCTGGAGTTATTTATCTTACGCTTTTCTTACTGCCTTATTGGAACTCTTTATGAAACAAGGATATTAGCCCTTTGTCATATAAGCTGCAATTCTTTACAGTTTCACTTACCTTTTAATAATGTGTAGGTTGGTTATGTACATCTTTGATCAAATATTTTATTTTATAGTTTTTTCATGAGCTTTGTTCTTAGAAAAACCTTCCCATCCTAACATCAGATAAATTTTTTAACAATTGTTTTACAGTTGTTGTTTTTTTAAATGTTCAACTCTATAACCCATCTGGAATTTATTTTAGCATATGGCGTTAGAAGGACCTAACCATTTTCTGCAAAATAATCAATTGTTTCAACAGCATCTTTGGACAATTATATATCCTTGCCCCTCCTTGTTACAAACTAAACGCATGTATATTTGGGTTTGTTTCTGTACTTGTCCTGTCCCATGATCTCTCTGCCTCATTACTGTATCACTATTTCAGCAACAGAGTAGGAAGTTGGACAGGAGAGACTGGGGACCTGAAGTCTGAGGAACTCTGAGAACAGGCAGGAAACCCAAAGGGGAGGGCAGGAAGCACAGGAGGGATAGCTGTAGGAAACAACGGGCTCTGCATAGGGACATGGGGGCAACCCAAGTGGGTGAAGCTGTGACAACTCCCAAATTCACAACCTCTCTGTATCCAGTCTCACCAACTCTGGAGAGGTCAAGACACAGCAGGGACCCCTCTGATAGGATGTCCCCAGGCACCTGCACAAAGCAGCCAGGCCTCCCAGGGCTCTCCACCTGCTCCAGGGTCCTCATCCTGAGTTTGGTGCCACCCAGTGTGTCCTCACTCCTGCGCTTAGCCAGGGTCCACGCCCCCTACCTCCCACTCCCCAAATCTGCACCCCCTCCCTGAAATCTACACCCCCACAAATCCAAGCCCCCCTCCCCAGGGTCCACACTTCCTCCCTGGAATCCACACCCCTCCCCACCCCCCAATCCGAGGCCCTACCTGGAATCCACACTCCCTCCCTGGAATCCACAGCTGCATCTGCACATGGAATGGAGCTGCCAACCCCACAAGTCCCTTGTTGGGCCCCACCAGCCACCCCTTCCCTCAGCCCACACCCTCCACCAGCAAGTCCCAAGACCCCACCTAGTCTCCTCTGCCTGAGAGACTACCAGCAGCTCCACCAGATGACAGGGAGCCCACCAGGCTCCACCCCCTCCCATCACCACCCCAATGGGCTCCTGCCAGCCCTCCCCAGGGCCCCTCCCTTACCCCTCCCCTTCAGCTCCCTTCACTGGCCCTTCCCTAGCAGCCCCCCATGGGCCCCTAACAGCCCTCCCTCAACCCCCAGACCCTGAAGACCTCACCTGCCCTGCAGTCCCAGTGGGGAATCCTATCTGTAACCTGATCTCTACTCCACCCCTTAAAAGTCCTAGACAGCCGCTGGTTGCCTAACACATGGCAAAGTGCTGGGGGCACAAAGCACCCAACCCAGCTCCTGCCCCCACCCACCACTGGATTACAGGGACACTGAATCCAAGCCACTGCCCTTACCAGAGACTGCTCTCCCTCCTCTTCTCCTCCCCTCCCCTCCCCTCCCTTCTCCCCTCCTCCTTCTCCCCCTCCCCTCCTCCTCTCTCCCTGCCCCTCCTCCTCTTTGCCTCCCACATCACCCCACCTCCAATAGCAGAGCTGGACCCTTGGCAGCCAGGCTCTCCCCAACTACACCGGACATGTGGACACATCTTCACCGCAGGCTGGTTCCCCATGTCCCAGTGGCCAGGAAGAACTCAACAAGCATTTACTGAATGAACACTGGTGTTTGGGGGGCAAAGGCCAATGCCCACTTATGGATTAACGTGTAGTGAGCTCCCTTTTCTCCCCATGTATAATTGTAGGAATCCACAGATGTTCTTAATAAGCCAAACTATATCATGAATGTTGAGTCTGTTTACACTTTATCTTCGGACAACAATTTCAACAGGGCTAAAGGCCCAATGTCACTTGCTATCATTTCCTTCCATCTTTGCAATCTATAAGAACTAGGGGCAACACTTAAATGGATCTCTCACTGGAAATATCAGCTACATTCCCCTCATGCTCACCCAGATGTTATTTCTCTGGATTTTTACAGATGCTAAATTTCAGATTGAGGTATTTTACTACAATGTCTTAAATCCTGAGCCACAAGAGGGCTGGGCAGAGGGTCTGAGGAGATGGGGACCTGCAGGCCCAGCTCCTATTCACCTCTCACTGGCCTCCAAGCTTAGAGTCTGTGAGCACATAAAGCACTGAGGGGAGAGGGGGCTTAGAACCAGAAAACTGTCCATTCCCACTTGTGAGACTCAGAAGTGCCAGGTTGGGTCTCACTGATGCTAAACAGGGGGCTGCTGGGAGAGGGGAGACCCCGGCGGGGAAAAGAGACAAAGACCCTGCTTGCATCAAAAACCAGCCTCATACATTAAGCACTGGATATTCGCAGGTTCCCAAAGAGAACAGAGTTTATGTAAATCACTCATGAAAGAGTTCCAGATTCTTATATAAAGGCATCTTTTTAATCAATTAAAAATAAGACACTGGGCCAATGTTCATAGAAAAAAATCAATTACATTTGACCTCAGGAAAAAAGTCAAAATGAATCATGATTTGTGAAGATTCCAGAGACCAGCCCAGCCGCTGCCCCGCCCTTACCAGCAGGCAGGTCCCCATCCACTCGGACACCAGCACATCCACCTTTTCTGGCAGCACCACATCCTCCACCTTCTGCTGGAACACCGTGATGATGTCGGCAAAGCCATTCTGCATGACCAGCTGCCCCGTGTGCTGGGCCATCTCGCTGGCCTCCACCGCGTACACCTGCATGTGGCAGAAGCACCATCAATGCACGTCCTGGCCCTGCACAGCAGCCTGTCATGACCTCGGCTGACTCGGAACCTGCACCAGAGAAAATGGCAAACGGCAGGGACAGAAGGAAGGCAGGGCGCTGACAGCAGAAGGGCCAGGGTGCTCCTGTACCAGATGGAGCACTGGAAAGGGAGCTGCATCTAATCCTAACTCCACCTTCTGCCCAAAACAGACCTGGGGCTGCAGGTGGACAGAAGCCTCTGCAATGGGGATGCCCACCCCAAGGCCTCCTGGATAAGGCCAGAGCTGAGCTCCTATTCACGCAGCAACAATCCCTAATTGGCTCTGGAGGGTCTCGGCACTCATGAGGACAGTCCAACTTTCAGGATACCAGTGGCTTCTGACATAATTTCAAATCCAGGTTCTCAGCAGAGGGTCCTGAGCACTCTGTCCTGGTTCCAACATGATCTGAACTCAGGTGGTCCCTGCCCTGCAGCCTCACCTATAAACTAGGAATTGCATCTGCCTGTGTTGGGGACATCAAGGGACTACAACTCTGCACAGCCCAGACATGCTTTAAAGAAAGAGAGTGAGGTCTGTCCTGTCCCTGCCAGGCAGTCACTGCTTGGGGCAGAGACGACACTTGGATGGTGACCTATACACGTGGATGCGTGTGTTTCTATATTAAATGGAAATAATGTTTCACAAAAGCTACCCACCACATGTAGCTCTCTGGGACATTTCCTATTTGTCCTATCCCACTCTGTGTTGTTTGTGGCTCATTAACCAATGTCACGACCTCTGACCAGCTCAGCCTTCGAGGACACGCTGCCTGCTTTGTCAACACGATGCCTCGTACACGAAGGACACGTCACCAAGACTCGGCTCCGAAGCTGCTCAAGGGATGGCCACTTCCTACTCACTGCTTTGGGCTGCGCATAATGTGCACAGAAGAGGCTGATGATCCCGGTCCCACAGCCGACATCCAGAATCACTTTGTCTTTGAGGGACTCCCTATTCTGCAGGATCACGTGGTGGTATTTAGTGGTTCGTGGCTGGTCTGTCAACATCTCCAAGTGAAGTTTCTACAGGAAAAGCACATTAAGAGTTATTGCCTATAATTAGAGCTACACCGAGCTGTGGTTTAAGGTGAAAGATGGGGGCCTGAGTTAACCCCTTCGACCTCACATCTAAAACATGAGCAATCAAAAGACCAAAAAGTGCTAACAGATTAAAAATAAAGAGTAGACAGTGAGGAATGAACTGGAAGCTTCCAGAATCCTTCAGCCTCAGTGAGGTGCCTGCAGATTCTCCCTGCATCTCCCAGCAAGCCAGGTGAGCAGAGGCAGGTGTGCACCACCAGGAGGCAGTGCAGACATCACCCTCCTGACCACTGTTCCCACCTGAGACAGACGGAATTGCCACATTCCCAACCAGGCACAACTCGGCCGAGTGTCCCCCAAGAGAGGGCATGGACAAGCCATCAGGAGAGATCCTAGAAGAGGCACACAGGGCCCCACCCCAGAACCCTCTGGGCCCAAAAGTCACTCTCACACATAAACCTGTCCTTCGTTTGCTTGAGGTGTGTAGAAACTGCAGCTCTGAAGGGAGATGACAACCCTACTGACCCTTGGAGGTTCAGCTCGAGGTCCCCAGCCATGTCCAAAGAAAGGAAAATATCTGAAACCCAAGGGCACACCCCAGGGGAATTGGGCCAATGCCCAGGGAGGTAGAGAAAGGCTCCTCCAGATGGCTGCTGAAGCCAGATGTCAATCAGAGCCCTGACTACTGGTGAAGCGGCACCCACAGCCCTGTCCCCTGTGCCTGACTCCTCAGGTCTCAAGCTCCAGAAAACCCAGCTTACAAACAGCATCACTTAGAGGGAGACACACAGCCAGGCCACCCAAACTGTCAGCACAAACGGGAGGTCTGAAAGGGCCTTTACAAGCCTATCTTGGCTCCTCACGAAAATACTGTTGACTGAAAAATGGATGGACATAGGGAGACTGGTGGAGTGGAGTCAAGATCCAGCTATCCTGCCTGTAGCAATCACCTCAATAGAAAGTCAGAGCTAGGGTGTGAGGTTGTGCTGGTGCCAGGGAAAGGAAACTGGGGTGGCAGCATTAAAACCAGAATAAAATACATTCAGAGCAAAGAATGTTCTCAGGGATAAAGAAGGTCCTAATACAGGAATCACTTCAGCAAAGGGATATAATTCTAAACACTGTTGTACTTAATAACAGAGCTTCAAAATTCACAATGCAAAAAACAATAGGATGCAACAAGAAATAGACAAATTCACAATGATAATCAGTGACTTCAACACTCTTCTCTCAATAACTGATAGAAGTGGACAGAAAATCAGTAAGGACATAGACTTGAACAACACTATCAAAACTTAGCCAAACTGATATTTACAGAACACTTCACCCATCTGTTTACAATGATAATATATTAAAAAATATCTAGGAACAGGTTTAACATGAAAGGTACACAAGTCATATGACTAAAACTTTAAAACTCTGTGAGACATAAAACAAGGCTTAAGAAATGGGGAAAGTCAGCATGACATTACAAAGATGTCACTTCTCCCTAAATTAATGTACTGCAATACAAATTTAAATGCCAAATAATTTGGCATGGGGAGGAGAGGACACAACAAATGATAATAAAATTAGTTTCTAAAAAATAAACAGCCAAAGCTAACCATGAAAATGCCAAAAAATAGAAGAGCTACTCAAGGCCTAGCTCTCCCAAAAGTTAAAAAGCTACAATAATGAAAAGCATCTGGAACTGAAAAAGAAATAAACAGATCAATGAAACAGAACAGATTCTAGAAACAGATCCTAGAAATTTAACATATGATAAACATGCATTTCTATATAAGCAAAAAAGGACGTTCAATGACAGAGGAACAGCTGGGTATTTGTGGGGAAATCAAGTCAGATTTTTACCTTATTCTTTACAAGTAAATTCCAAATTGACTTAACTATTTCATTGTAAAAAATGGAATCACAAAAGTTCTAAAAGAAAGCTTTTTATATATTTATATTTATAATCTTACAGTGAAGAAGGTCTTTAAAACCCAGAAACCATAAAGAAAAGAAAGACAAATTAGACTATATAAAGATGAAAAGTTTCATGAGGGGACAAAAAAGAGTGGCAAGTGAGAAATATAATATAATACGTATCATAAATGCAGGCTAAACTGCTTATTTAACATTTAAATCAACAGAAATCAAAAGAAAAATGGGAAAATTCTATGCAAGTTTTCCCGAAAAGGAAGAAATACAAAGGCCAATAAAATATAAAAGATGAGGACTTCTGGTCAAGATGGCGGCCTAGGAGGAGGCGGAATCGCGTCCTCCCACAACCACATCAAAGTTACAACTAAATCACAGAATAACTATCACTTAAAGACCGCATGAAATCAAGCTGAATGGAAGCCCTGCAACTATGAAATTAAAGAAGCAGCAGAATAGAGACGGCATACTGCCCTCCAGGACCCTCCTTGTCGCCTGAAAGGAAACGAGATCCTGCAGCCAGGGGCGCCTGCGGAAGCTGAGCGACCCCCCCCACCACGGAGGAACCCAGGAGCGAGGGAGCCGAGCGACGCCCCCCCACCACGGAGGAGCCCAGGCGGAGCGGGGGTACCGGGCGACCCCCCCACCACGGAGGAACCCAGGCGGAGCGAGGGAGCCGAGCAACCCCCACACCAACGGAGGAAGCCAGCAACACACAGGAGAACTGAGCAAACTGAACAACGAAATTGACCCAGAGACATGGAGGGTGGAGTATGGGATGACGGGCCTCAGAGGAGGGGGGGAGGCGGGGGAAAGGGATAAATCACAGAGCCTATGTGCATGGGTGCATAACCAATGGACATGGACAACAGGGATGGGGAGGAGGAGAAGGGGAGGGGGAGGAGGGTGTCAATGGGGGAAAAAGAGGAAAAACATCTGTAACAAAAACAAATTAATAATAAAATAAATTATAAAAAATATATATATAAAAGATGATCATTCTCACTTTTAAAAATGGAAAGCAAAATCAAGAGATACCATATTTCACCTTTAAGACGGAAAAGTGTTTCCCTTTGATGCTTTGTGGTGCTGAAATAAGCATCCACACAGCATTGGTCGGTGCACAGCAAATCTTTTGGGAGGGCAAACTGGCAAGATCCACCAAAGTAAAAAACACATACATACACCCTACGAATTTACCCAATGGAAACTGTAGCAAAAGTTTAGCAGGATTCACGTAGGAGGACACCCATTACAGCACTGCTTGTCAAGATAAAAAGCCGTTAAATAAGCACACACCAACATGGTCCTTTTATAAGTAAGACAATACTCTGCAGCTGATATAAAGAACAGACCTTCAAAATAACACAGCTATGTGAAAAGAGCACGGTGAAAACAGTGTGTGTGGAATATCCCTTTTCTATCAATTACAAAAACGAAAACCGATGTAGCTTAGACCTGGTGGAAGCATGAACACTGCTGCTGAAAGGAATCACAAGGTGCAGCGGCCTCTCTGCGGTGGGAGTGAGGACAGACTCAGGATTTCATTGTCTTTCTCGAGACTGAAAGCTCTAACCTTGTTGTCATGCGCCATTTAACAACCGGGACCCCTTCTGAGAAATGCGTCGTTCAGCGATTTTGTCGTTCATTGTGCGCACATCAGAGTGCAGGCTGCACACCTCGACCATGTGGTACACCACCATCACATACACCGCCCACTGTTGACTGAAACGTCATTATGTACCACATCACTATACACACATCAAGTTCTTCATTTACCTTAGCATTTTTAATTGTGAAATACGACATACCTACAAAAACACAGTTCATCAAATACAGTTATAGAGCAACCAGCATCAGAACACTGCCAGGGCCCCAAACCTCCCCACCCCCGCCTTGCCGATGAAAGACCCCTATTACCCGTAAGCACCCTCCTGATCCTCAGAGGAACCAGGTCCCTGATCTCCTTCAGAGTTTTGCCACTTGTGTACATCCATCATAAACAATACCTTTTTGTTGTTGTTGTTAATCCTTACCTGAGGATAATTTTCTATTGATTTTTAGAGAGAGTGGGAGGGAAGGAGAGAGAGAGAAACACTGATATGAGACACACTGACTGGTTGCCTCCTACACACGCCTCGACCAAGGCCGGGGATCTACCTGCAATCCAGGGACATGCCCTTGACTGGGAATCAAACCCAAGACCCTCCGGTGTGCGGGCCATCAATCTTACCACTGAATACCACCAGCCAGGGCATAAACAATACATTTTAACTTCATATAATTGAATCGAACGTTAGCTATTCTTTGATGTCTTGCTTCTTTCACTCCACATTAGGTTTGTAATGTTCATTCTGCAAGTATCTGTCTTTTACTTTTTTAAAAAAACAGGGTTGTCTGAACCATAGGATTATGGGTCTTTATCTATATTGAAAAAAAACAACTAGTAAGTTAGTTATTTAGAGGCATTATTATTGTTGATTTATATGCTTTCTGTATTTCCTTTTTAAAGTAAAATGTATTATCTTTTTTTAAAATACCAAGAAAAGTTCATATTCTCATTGCTCAATCTCTCTAAACCAGGGGCCAACTAACACTACAGTCCATGGGCCAATCCAGCCCACCACCTGCTTTTGAATGGCCTTCAAGCTAAGGATGGCTTTTACATTTTTAAGTGGTTTTTAAAAATCAAAAGAAGAGTATGACGTATAAATTATATGAAATTGTAATTCTGATGTCTTAAATCAGGTTTTCTTGGAACACAGTCACGTTCGCTTCATTGTTTTGAGGGCTGCTTTCACCCTACAATAGCAGAGCTGAGCAGCCAAGAATCAGAGGGCCTGCTAAGCCCTGCCTTGCTCTAAGCAATGAGTAGAAGCCCAGAAATTATTTTGAAAAGTTAGAACCTAAAGCTAGAGAGAAGAAACCACCACCTGGCCAGCTGAACAGGGAATCTGAAAGCAATACCAGAGTTCCGTAGCTGCCGAAGTACTCCTCATCCTGCCACGTGTCCTCGGGGTCACACTCCTCCAGGTCCTTCCCCAGGTGGTTCGCTGGTATGTACCCACAGCAACCGGCGCGCTCGCCCCACCACCAGTCAGCAGTAGTTTGTCTCAGAATGAGAATTTTCTCTCCTCTCAGAAAACTGAGCTGGAAACACATACATAGAAGTGAAAATTTAAGAAAAACTTGCAGTTGCCATTTCAACTGCGGCTCTGTGATAAATCCCCTATTACTGGGGCCCAAATCACAGCAATTTCAAAAAGAAGTCAATGGATAATTATACCAAGTGACAATTTATGAAAATGGTACTAGGATTTAGAGATTTTGTGGAATTTCCACACGAAAGAAAAGCACAGCTTACTTGATATTTTTTTTAAAGAAAGATTAAATATTTTCGAATGGCTTAGGACAATTTTTCAACAGCCTCTCCACTATAACTCAGCTGTGTGGTAGCTGATTCAGTGGCTGGAGGCTTAGGCTAAGAAATTCCTGTTACAAAGTAAAGAAAGCCCCATTCAAGTAGATATTTTTATTTTATAGCCTTATTTTTCAGTAATGAGAATAGGTTCTCAATCGAGGTTGCCGAGCAGAAACTAGAACAGGTGCTTCCTCCCCTATTCGTCACACAGGTGTGTGTCAAGGCAGCTTGGGTTCACAATTTATTAGGCTGGGAAGGGAAGGATCATGTGGCTCTAAACATTTGAATACTTCTTTAACTTTGGCACGAATTCTGGAATATTTCACCTAGTTCTGTCATTTCACCTAATTCTGAGCATTCTAGAATCCACAGAACCTGGACCTGATGCGCACAGCTACCTGTGTCTCGTCGGTGGCAGAATAGTCTGCGATGGCCACAAACTCCTCCGGGTGCACGCCCTCCGGGAGGTGCTCTTCACAGTGCTCCACGGGTTCCTCTCCCTCCTGCTCAAAGCCGAGGATAGAACAAGGACATGATTATGGGGCTTGTCTTTCTCTCTTTTCCTTTTTTTGGTTCCAGGTTATTAGGATGGTTTCATGAAGATTCAAGTGATCAAGTTTCTATCATACAAACAATTGGGCCATCCTACACTCCTCCTTTACGTCTTACCTCTAATACAAAATGATTTGCAACCTCAAGAGAACAGCAAAGAAACAAGAAAGAGGCACTTTTAGTGTCTATGAGGACTGACCCGACCCTCTGGGACGCTGCCAAAAAGCGCCCGGCCCCAGGAGAAAGAAGTCCCGTTCCTGGGTGTTGTCCTCTGGGGAACTTTATCGGACTCGAAGACAGAGCTGGGTGGGCCTTGCTGAAGACCTAGGGAACGAGCTGGTGACCTGGCACCAGGCATGTGGCCTCACTGGACAGCACTGCCACTGACGCATGCTGCTCAGGACCCAGAAGAGGGCCTACATCTCAGGGGCCTGCGTGCTGCCCATCTCACATCATATCAGAAGGGGCTTGCCTGGAGGACTTTGCTGAAGGCGGCAGAACCTCCAACCACCGTGCCAGTTCACTGCAGCAACCCGTCCCTATATGTACATTTTGAACAAATTTTCCTAAACATAAATGTAATTCCTGTGAAATGCTTGTGACTCCTGCGAAAATACAAGCGTTCACAGTGGAAAATTAAAACCATCTGTAATCTCCCTCACCAGTCAGAGATACGGTAATAACAGTTAACACATTTATATCCTTTCAGGCTTTTTTCTAAAGTGTATATTTAACACAGGGTGTTTATTGGGATCATCCAATTCTGTCTTGTGACATTTTTCCACTTATTAAATTCTGAATATTTCCTTCATTATTAAATCTACTTCTAAACACATTTTAATATCAGATAGTGTTCTATTCTATGAATCATTAAACGTATTTATCTCTGTGGGGGCAAAAAGGAGAAACATCTGTAACAAAAATAAATTAATAAAAAAATTATTTATTCAATCTTCTAGTTTTGAACACTTAAGACTCTCTTTTCACTTTTTTACTATTATAAATTATGTGAAGATGAACTTTCTTAAACATAAATCATTTTGTCTCTCCCTGATAATTTTTTAAAATAATGTTTTTATGATTTTAGAGAGGGAAAGGGAGAAAGAGAGAAACAGCGATGAGAGAGAGAAACATGGATGAGAGAGAAACATCGATCAGCTGCCTCCAGCATGTGCCCTACTGGGAATCGAACCAGCGACCTCTTGGTACTTGGGATGACACTCAACCAACTGAGAGCCACACCGGCCAGGGCTCCATGATAATTTTCTTAGGATAAATTCCTGAATGTGATATTGATGGATTAAGACAATACATACTTTCATGATGTCGCTACCAAATGCCCTCCAAAAAAGAGGTTCCTTCGACTCCCACACCAGGGTAGTACTTAGCAAGCCACAGATTCTCCTACACCCTTATCAATAATGGATATTCATCACTTTAATCTGCCAATTTGTGAGAGAGAAATTACCTGTCTTCATTACTTCTTTTATCAGTGAGGTCAAACATGTTTTTTAAATACTTATTAGTCACCTTTTTTATTTTGCTAATTGCCTATTTATATCCTTTGCACATTTCCTATTAAGGAACATTAGTTTTAACAGTGTCATTTCCCTCTTAGCCTGCCCTCCACCCCTTGTTCCTGCTCCCCCCACATCATCACCCTCTCACCACCATCCCTAATCCTTATTAATCACCTGGTGTACATCCTCCCACACTTTCCCCATGCTGTGTGACACAAACACATGGTTATTTTTTTTTTTGTAAAAGACATCATAGATCCTTCTTTTTTTATTTTGCTTTTTTACTCACACAAGACCTTGTGAAAAAACTGTTCAACACTTAGAACTCTAACTTAAAATTTTCAGTGGCTATATAATATTGCACAGCAGAAATTCTGCCTGACTCTTCAGTCCTCCTTGACTGATGGACTTTCTCTTGGTGTCCAGTTTTCTACCACCATAAACAACGCTGCCACAAACATCTGTGCACATTTATATTTATGTGATGACATTCCAGTTTTATGGATCAGATTGCCAGAGCTGAAAAATAAGCACAGTTTTCACTCAAATAGTTGTCAGTTTCTTCCCAAAGGTTGTAGCCCTTCACATGTTACCAGCGATGCACGCATGACCCTCTGCCTAATACTCAGCAGCAGCAGGTATTACCACTGTATTTCTTCTCAGAGTGATAGGTGTGAAGACCCTAGAAAAGACCCTAGATGTGTGAGAAAACAGACTATTTCTTATACTTTACTCAAAAGACTTTTGGTAGTATAAATAAACAATAGCAACTTACTGTGGGGTTTAAAACATATATAGAAATAAAATAGTTAAAATAACACAAAAAAATGGGGACTGGTAAATGGAACTAATTTGGAGGATTCTTACATTGTGAAGTGGTCCTAAAAAAGGCTAGAATAGGTTAAGGATTCATAGCGCAATTTCTTGGGTAACCACTAAAATAATATTAAACAGATACAGCTAAAAAGCCAATAGAAGAAATAACATAGAATTACAGAAAATATTTTATTAATCCACAAGAAGGCAAGAATGGAGAAAAATACAAAGAAATACAACATAAGGAAAACAAATAGCAAAATGGTAGACTTAATCACATCAGTCATTATGTTAAATAGTAATGGACTAAATACTCCAAATAAAGGGCAGAAATTATCTGGAGAGAAAAAGAAAGACACCACTTTAGGCACCTAATAAGAGAAACACTTTAAATATAAGGAATTAGATGGGTTGAAAATATAGGTATATATTTGTGTGCCATGGAAGCACTAAACATAGGAAAGCTGGTACAGCAATATTAATAAAAGACAAAGTAGATGTAAGGCAAGAAGTATTAATAGGTAAAAAGAAATAGATTTCATAAAAATAAAAGGCCCAATAATCTAGAAAACAAAAACTAACCCAAACATACGCACCAAACAACAAATTCAAAATATATTATGCAAAAAGTAATAGAGCCAAAAGTAAATAAACAAAAAAACAGACAAATCTACAATCACAGCAGAGCTTTTTAAAGCTCATCTCTCTCGCCCAGCTGGTGTGGTTCAGTGGTTGTGTGTCAACCCATACACCAAGAGGTCGCCAGTTCGATTCCCAGTCAGGGTACATGCCCAGGTTGTGGGCCAAATCCTCAGTGGGGGACATGCAGGAGGTGGCCAATTAATGTTCTCTCTCATCGATGTTTCTATCTCTCTCTCTCTCTCTCTTTTCCTCTCTCTCTAAAATCAATAAAGAAAAAAAGATTTTTTTTAAAAGTTCATCTCTCTCAGCAAGTGACAGAACAAACGAACAAAAAAATCAGAAAGGATACAGAGATTTGAACAATACTAATAACCCAGTTGTCCTTAATGACATTTGTAGAACACTACACCCAACAGTTGCAGACTATGTATTCTTTGCAAGTGCACGTGGAACATTAGCCAAAAAGCCCATATGACTAGGCCATAAGGCAGGCTTGAATAAATTTCAAAAAATTGAAATTTACAAAGTATGTTATATGTTATATGTTAAATATAATCAAACCAAAATTAAATAACAAAAATATAAGCAAAACTTCCCAAATGTTGAGCCCTTGGTCCTCCGGCCGACGCTCTAACTGCTGAGCTAAACTGACCAGGGCAATATAACATATTTAAATGTGTGAGGGGAAGCTAAAGCGAGATTAAAAGAAAAGTTATAGCTTTAAAACATATATTAGAGAAAAAAGGTTTAAAATCAGTGATCCTAGTTTCCATCTCAAGATGTTATAAAAAGAGAAAATTAAACTAAAATAGAATAGACTAAAGGAAATAAAAAGCAGAAAGACAAACTGGTTCTTTGAAAAGATAAAACTGATAAAACCCTAAAAAAATAGATCAAGGGGAAAAAAGAGGTAAAACACAAATTGTGCGTATTAGGCATTTCTTCAGTAATGGAGGATGCTATTACTAGGATGAACACAAATATTATTGAAATAAATTTCAAAATCAACTTCAATGAAAATAATATTTCAATATAAAGTCAAATCATGACTCACAAGTAATCAGAAATCTAAAATAACAAGATACTATTTCTAACCCATCAGTTTAAAAGTCTAATGCGCCCTGGCCGGTTTGGCTCAGTGGTTGGAGCATCGGCCTGCGGACCAGAGAGTCCCGGGTTCGGTTCCCGCTAGGGGCACATACCAAAAAAATAAATAAATAAATAAAAGTCTAATGCTTTCACCTGGCTGGTGTGGCTCAGTGGTTGAGCATCTAACCACGCACCAAGAGGTTGCCAGTTGGTTCGATTCCTGGTCAGGACACATGCCCGGGTTGTGGGCTAGATCCCCAGTGGGGGGCATGCAGGAGGCGGCCAATCGATGTTCTCTCTCATCAATGTTTCTAACTCTCTCTCCCGCTCCCTTCCTCTCTCTCTAAAAATCAATAAAGAAAAAAAATATATTAAAAAAAAAAGTCTAATGCTCTCAAGTGTTAGCAAGCACTGTGGACTACTGGCAGAACTGTGAACTGGTAAAGCCACATGGGAGAACAATGGATCATCACCTAGTAAAACTGAAAACATGCAATCCCTTCCACCCCGCAATGCCATGACTTAGATGTAAACCCTAGAGCACATGTGCATGAGGAAACACGTAAAAAGATGTTCACTGCAGCACTTTTTGAAATAGAAAAAAACTGGGAAATCAAAAGTGTCCAACAAAAGGGAAATAAAATGTGGTACATACCTAATATACATAGACCTGTGTACATCTGTGAATGTGGTATGTTCTTATAAGGAACACAGTACAGACAGGAGCATCCTTTAGGACTGAACTAGCTCTATACACACATTAAGAACAAATCCCCCAAAGTAACATTAGTGAAAAAAGCAAGCTTCAAGATGACACACAGAATATGTCACCACTTAGGTAAAATCAAAAGATGCCTAGATAAGTTATAAAAAGTATAAAAAATGGTGCAGAAGCATAAAAATCAATTTATAATTCACAGTGCTGTTTGCTTCTGGAGACAAAGGAAGATTGGGCCTGGGGTTGGGAAACAATCTGTATCTGTGGTTTTGTTTTATATGCTGTATGTCTCTGTGTGTTTTGAAGCAAACATGACAAAATGTTAACAAAGTTTCACTTCTGTGTAATATGTACTTGATGTTTACAATATTATTCTGTAAATGTTCCAGTATTTTTTATATTTCTCAAAAGAAAAATGAGACATCCATGGAATTAAAACATTTTATGATTAATTTTAAGAAACAGATTAATGAAATGACCATACTATAAATAAAATTCTTGTATACAAAAACCCAATCCCTGGCCAGGGAGCTCAGTTGGTTCAAGTGCCATCCCGATACACCAAGGCTGTGGGTTGGATTCCCGGTAAGGGCACCTACAAGAATCAACCAATGAATGCATAAATAAGTGGAACAAAATTGATGTTTCTGTTTCTGTTTCTCTCTCTCTCTCTCTCTCTCTCTCCCTCTCCCCCATATCCTCTCTCTCTCTCCAATCAATAAAAATCTTTAAAAAAAAAAAAAATCAAATGAAATTAGAACAATCATTAGAAAGGGGGAAAATGTTAGCTGACATAGCATGAAATTGTTTAATTTTTAAAAACCATTATTTATTAGAGTATTTATTTGGTTTTTAATTTTACATAATCACACTCCTTGAAATTTAAGGTGACTTTTTTACTGCTAACTATAAGTGTGTCCCAGGCAAAAATGCAGTATGAGTACATCAATCTTTTCTAATGTATCTGACCTGTTTTTAACATATTATGCCTGAAACTTTGTTAAACAACTAAGAAAATGTGCTTGCTTCACCAGCACAGGTACCAAAAATAGAACCCTAGGTTCCTGGGAAATATTCACAATGCTCAATTCAGAATGTCATCTGTAACTCTTACAAGCATTGCATTTACTGTATTTAAGCATCCCATGGTTGGCAGCCACCTTCCTAAATCCAAGGAAAGCACCATCACTCTGGGCTGATATCAGCTCTCTGTAACATTCATGGTCTTTAAGTACAGGTTCTTACAGACCAGAACTGAAATTACCTGACATTCACTTCCGGGGCAGTCACCTGATGTTGCCATAGTTCTCTTAGGATCTGCCGCATAGCTGCCACTTTTAATGTTTCATCTTCTTCTCCATTTCTACTTTAAAAGAGAGAGAATGAGAAAATGATTTGTTACATTGCATAATAATTAAGTTCACTTGGCTTCTAAGGTCAATGAAAAGGTCCTCTACCAAATGGAGGTAAAACATATGTAAGGAATGGAACAGAAATGTATAAATGCAATTCTTTACAAAAACAAATGAAAGCATTGAAAATTTATGAAATTTAAAGAAGTGTGTGTTTTCTTCACTAGTCTGCAAGATGTTAATCTTATTCATTGGCTGAATGAAGCCTGTTAGTTTCTGTAAAATTACTGGGTTGATTTAAAACATATGGCTATAAAATCTTTTCTTGGAATTCTGTTAGCTTTAATTCCAATTAAACTTCTCTATCTGAGGCTTTAGCAGTGGTTCTCAACCTTCCTAATGCCACAACCCTTTAATACAGTTCCTCATGTTGCGGTGATGCTCAACCATAAAATTATTTTCGTTGCTACTTCATAACTGTAATTTTGCTACTGTTATGTCTTAGGCAACCCCTGTAAAAGGGTCGTTCGACCCCCAAAGGGGTCGTGACCCACAGGTTGAGAACCGCTGCTTTAAAGTATTTCCTCTAACAGGAACCAAGGTCTGCATCTTCCAAAGGCTTTTCCTTGTCATTCTCCATTCTTATTTTTCCAATGACAGTATAATCCGTATTAGACTCTGAGATTATGTGGTTTTTCAGTTCAATTCTGTTTAAAATACGTGCTTCACTTATCAATCAAGACCTAATAATTATTTTTTTGATGTTTATAATTACAAATACTAATATACATATGTTGCATTTTCATTGGAAAACACTGCACTGAGACCAGGGTGGGTCAGGGCGTGGAAACGGCCGAGTTGGTGGGGCGGGGCCTGGGGGAGGCCGGGCTGATGCATGGGGCGGGGTGGGGCGGGGCTGGGTTGATGGGGCGGGGCGGAGGGAGGTCGACGGGGCTGGGTGGGGCAGGCCGGGATGATGGATGTGGAGGGTCGAGGCGGGAGGTGGAGACCAGGTTATTGCCAGGCCTGGAAAGGGACGCAGGCTCCTTGCGCTGTGGGATGAATGGACCCAGGATCGTGAGGGAGCGGTGGCCAACGAAAGAATGGGTGAAAGCTGCGGGGAGTGAAAGGGGGGGCGGGGCGTAGATGCAGCAAATGGAGGAGTAAGCGGGAAAGACAGTGTGACGTCGGCTCACAGCGGGTCCGGGATTACACTGGGGCGCGGACCGAAGGGAAGTGGGCGTGCCACTGTGAGAGGCGTGGCTCGAGGAAAGGCGTGGTGGAGTGGGCGGGGCTCCGGGAAGGCGCAGGGAACCGAGCTCGCGATCAGCCACCCCAGCGCAAAGCCCAGAGGCTGGGAAGGCACAGGGTGGTCGCAGGATGGGGCGGAGGCGTCAGTTCGCCGGTTACGCACGTGCCAAGCGAAGACCTGTCACTTGGCATGCCCTGCCGGCGCGCGGTCCAGTGGCCCGAGCTGCTCAGGGGAAACCTACCTCAGCCGCGTTTCTCCGCTGAGTTCTGTGTCCACACCGCCAGCGCGGAGGGGCGGACGGTGCCTACTAGAAGCCAGAGCCACCGCCCTCAGCCTGCGCAGGCGCGATGCGCGCAAGCCGTCAGCGGAGAAGGCCCGCCCCGCATATGCGCATTCCGTAGGCGCCCCTTGGACCTGATCATTGGAGCCTCCGTCCTCGGTCCGCGCAGGCGCGATGCGCTCAGGCCCTTCGTGTAAAAGCCTTGGGCCCAGCGCCTGACACAGGCGCACTGCACGTGTCATGCGTCCCGCGGTCGCGCGAACCCGAGTACTGGGAACCGGGGCACTGCGCCCTGGTGTGAGGTCCGGACTCTGTCTGGGCGGAGCCGAAGCGCAGGGGCTGCCAGCACGACCCGGAGAGGGCGAGCGGGCCCACGGGCCTTCTCCGCCTGGGGGTGGAGACACATATTCGGGCGACAGAAATGGCAGTCGTTGCTGAACCCGGGACCCCGTTTTCGTGCTTTTCTTGTAGTAATTCAGTTAATCTCACCGTCTGCGCTTTGAAGTGTGAAGCGTTTGTCATTCTTTCCACTTGACAAATGGGAGCAGAGTGATTACGTTTTTATTTCAGCAAAGGAAGTTTGAGATTGAAAGGGAAATAGACGACGTTAGTGAGCATGACTGTGCGGTGGTCTGGGGGAGCCCGAGGAGACAGCGTGCCCAGGGTTTCAGTTGTACAAAATGAGAAGAGAGGGAGATGGGTGTTGGCGATGGTTGGACAACAATATGAATGTATTTTTTTAATGATTTTTATTTATTTTTTTTTAAAGAGAGGAAGGGAGAAAGGTCGTTTGGCTGCCTCCTGCACGCCCCCTGCTGGGGATGGAGCCCAAAACCGGGCATGTGCCCTGACCTGGAATCCAACCCGGACCTCTCAGTCCATGGGAGGACACTCAGTCCCCTGGGCCACACTGGCTGGGCAATGATATGAATGTATTTAATACACTGAGCTGTCCACTTATAAGTGGTTAAGGTGGTGAATTTTATGATATGTGTATTTAAAAAAAGAACAGGAACACAAAGTACCAATATGAGGAATGAAAAAAGAATTCAGTACAGATTCTATACATTTTTAAAAGATATTAAGCATATTATAGAACTTTTGAAAAAAATTGACAAGTTAAATTACACAAATTTCTTGAGAAATACAAATTACCAAAACTGAACAAGGATATTTAGAAAACCTGTATAGTTCTATATCTGTTAAAGGAATTTATTTCATAATTTAAATCCTTCTTACAAAGGATACTCCAGGCCCATATGGAATCACTAGCAAATGCTTCCAAACATATAAGGAGAAAATAATACTATTGTTACACAAATTCTTGGCCAGAAAACAGAAAAGTGAAATACTTCCTATCTGGTTCTATGCAGCTAGGATACACTGCTATAAAATGTTAGCAAAAACAATCCAATGATATATAAAGTGATTACATATCATGACCAAGTGTGGTTTATATAATATATATATTTATATTACTTAATAAATTTGTTAAAAAAAAAAAAAACCTTTCCACAAAGAAAAGTCCAGCCCTACATGGTTTCACTGGTGAATTCCATCAAATGTGTAAATAAGAAATACCAATATTAAAAATTTTAAGAAAATATGGGATGGACACTTCCCAATTTATTAGGCAAATATAATTCTAATACAAATAAATACCTGACATACAGGAAAAAAGATTACATACAAATATCCCTCATAAAAACAGATGCAAAAATCAAGCCTAACAATATATGCATACTGAAGGTAATATAATACATTATGGCCAATGGGAGTTTATCCCAGTAATGCAAACTTGGACTAACACTTGAAAATTAATGGAAATGTTGGGCAATTTTCAACAGTGCCATGGCCACTAACCAAGTAGATGGCTCTTGGCTACAGAGATGGTAAAGCCAGAGGAGTCAGTCCAGTGTCAGAGTAGACACCTTTCTTCCAGGGTCACACACAGTAGTGATCGCTATCCAACAACCAGCCTTTGTTGGTTCTCTGTCTCTCTAAGCTTTTTTATTATTTGGGTGATAGTACATATGCCATTCCAGCTGGGCTATTTATGTTTACAATATCATATCATGTGATAATGTGATATAATAAGAAACATATATATACTTGCTCTTCATCCTGGTTCCTGGCACAGCGCTTCTAAAACCCTGTAATTCCTGGGTGATGAGGTGAGAGGAGCATCTTCTGTTATTCCCAATGAGTACCTTTCGATCATATTTGAGATTATGCTAATGAGGTGACTCTGTGGGCCCCTAGAGAGCTTCAGGATGGGATCAAGTCACCAGGGAAACCAACCTTGTGATTAGGGGGTTGGACCTTTCAGCCCTACTTGAAAATTAATGTAATTCACCATATTAACAGAATAAAGGAGAAAAAATATACAATAATCTCAATAAATAAGAAAAAGGATTTGACAAGAATACCTATCTGATAAAAGGCATCTATCAAAAACCTTATCACTAAAATCATGCTTTAAGATGGAAAGTTTTTATTAGAAACAAGGCATATGTATCCACTTTCATCACTTCTATTCAACGTTTTATAGGTGTTTGTTCACGGAAAAACTATGCTCAGAGACTGAGAGTGTCTTTGCCAATAATTTATTTAACAGTTCACTGTGGGAATTATAAAATAATATCTCATGAGCCAATGGTATACAGGATAATATCTCTTAATAAGCCGGTAAATACACTCCAAACCAATGCTAGATTAAGTATGCTATTATTCCAGGCAAAATGGAGATGAAAGAAATTAAATCCAAATTTAGTTGAGGTGGACATTTCTACGAGTTGGTTCTCGGATCTCGGAAGTCAGCTTAACCAACCAACAGCTGATGTCCAGCTGCCAGTGCCAACTGCAAGTCCCTTGTCACTAGAGCATGATGCTAGTGGAAGGAAGGTGTCAGTGGGCAAGGTGGACTCCTTCACGGGCCGCTGCACAGTTTCTATCACTGCTGGCAGAGAGTAGCCTGACCATGGCAGGAGCTAATGCCCCAAGGTCTTCAGAGAGCTATTTAGATCAGCAAAAAGTAGCCTTACCCAGACTGAACACTCTCGGTAAGACCTCACAGACTCTTAGTATTCAAGTTTAAAAGGTCATTACATGAGCCGGACCAGCGTCTCTCAGTGGATTGAGTGTTGCCCCATGGACTGAGAGGTCCTGTTTCAATTCCCAGTCAGGGCACATGCCCAGGTTTCGGGCTCAATCCCCAGTGGAGGTGTGCAGGAGGTGGCCAATTAATGTTTCTCTCTCACATCGAAGTTTCTATCTCTCTCTCCCTTCCTCTCTAACAAAACAATAAAAAATATTTTAAAATTAAATTTAAAAAATCTTTACATTACATGATAGTCACTCCTCCATGTGTTTCTATCAGGAAGCACAACAATTTTGATGATGTCATCCTGACACAACCCCCTCACTAAGGGTAAACAAATTGACCCTTAGATCAAAACTTCACTTAAGCCATAACAAGTAGATTTGAAATCATAACAAACCAATACACACCAATAGAAAATCCTGGCCAGCACAATAAGGCAAGTAAGTCAATAAATAAATAAAAAGAATAACTATTAGAAGGAAAACATAAAATTCTATACCACTAGGAATTAGGTGTCCTGATTTACACATCCTTATCTTTCATATTCTCTATTTTCTTTGGTACATTCTCTATTTAAATCTCAAAATAATGAACTCATTGCCGCCTCCTGGATCATTCTTGCTGGAGATGGTTCAGTCTCACAGAAGCATTTTTTAAATCAAGGTGTATGTATCCTCATTAGTTTAACAATTTTAACAATCAATTGATTAGGTTTGTGTTGTTGTTCATTTAGCTTAATGTGATTGAATACTGTGTGCTATTCTGGGCCCACAAGAGGACAAAGTTATAAAAATGTGTGATGACCACAGAGTAAATTTTAAAAAATGTTCTGATAGAGTAAAAAAGCAAAGAGGCAAATATAGTGATATTTTAAACTTTAAACTTGATATGACTTTATGGCAAATTTCCAAGAGTCCTTAAAAGTTATAATAAGTATATTCAAATAAGTGTTTGTGACAGAGTTCCACCAAAGGGGAAAATGCGATTTTCCTACTGATGCCTTTCCCCGGCATCAGTTCAGCTCCTCCTCTCATATTTCACCAAGACACAGTTCCCTGGGCAAGAAACTTCACACACCCAAAGCCAGGCTGAGGAGAGTGTGCTCGCTGTGCTCCCAGCCCCAGCTCCTTCTCAAAATTAAAAGAAAAAGAAAAACTTGAAAAACAAAAACAAAAGCCCTGCTGTTTTGAGCTGGCCCTCATGTTGCCATGGATCCAAAGCAAACCCCAGTAGCTCTGCTCACGCTGGGCTGCCCTTCTGGAAGGGAGCAGCGATTCTGGAATGACTGGTTAGGAACTAAATGGATTCATGGAATTTAGTGTGGTATAAAAATAATAAAACATGATACTCACAAAATACAGATACGCTATCACAATTTGCCAAATTGAGGGCCTCCTGGACTCAGAGTATTCTAAATTAGCCAGTGAATTCATTCCACACTTTTGGACTCTCATCTGCTGGTTCAGAAAGAAATCTCTGTCCTGTTCTTTGCTTTGCTTTGTCTGCCTTCTGTACCAGGACTCCCCCCCCCCAAAAGACTTCCTCCTCCCTATCCCCGGGTCTAGGTTCTTTTAATAGACAAGAATAGTACCTTTAATGATCATGATGACCATTAATCAAGTGCATTTGGCTCTTCATACTATACTCTAGACATGTTCACACACACATGCATGTGTGCAAAATTTCATTTACTCCACCAACAATCCTCTGAGGGGCACTGCTTTCCCACTTTCACTGAGGCTGAGAAAGGTTAAGTCATTTGCTAAAGGTGTCTCCACAGAGGATTTGAACCCAGCCCCACAATTCCGGCCATGAGCCCTCACCCCTGGCCTCCTAGGGCTGATAGCAGCCTTCTTTAGAACAGGAAAGACAATTAATTCTCATCACCTCCACACTTGCAATTACTACAACAGAAGCCTTTGTCCCTTCTCCCACGTCCTGTTAGAACACAGGCATCCTTTTCTCCCAATGGGCATGGGTCACTGTAACCAACCTCGTGAGCAGCTTGGTGGCGCATGGCAGCCCTTTGTGCAAGAGAACAATGTTGCTGCCCAAGGCCTTTCCTCCTGGAAAACTTGAGCCAGAACGACTCTTCCTGCCCCGTGAGCAGACTCAGTGAGGCCTAGTTCTGCTTACTGAACTAATTAGCGCTAAGCGTTTGCTGAGTAGATGAAAGGTGGGCTGAAGGGAGAAGGAGCCTCTAAGGGACAGGAGAAGACCTCGGCAGAAGCTTTGTGCCCACTGCCTGGATAGAGAAGGCACTCCTGCCTGGGAAGTGGACCCCTTCCCTACCATAAGCAATGCTGAAACCCCACACCCCGCTCTGGGAGCCAACCCCTCAGTAGACCTTCACCACAAGGTCACACGAGGTGCCTTTGGCATTGACAGCGACTGTGGCCTAGATGTGAGAGAGTCTGAACCTCTCTCATCTCCTCCCAGTTACCCGCAGCTTTGCAGATGGAAGTGCTGGGCAATTTTCAACAGTGTTGTGGCCACTAATCAAGCAGATGGCTCTTGGCTACAGAGACAGTAGAGCCAGAGGAGTCAGTCCAGGGTCACTTACAGTAGACACCTTTCTTCCAGGGTCACACACAGTCAGGTAGTGATCGCTATCCAACAACCAGCCTCTGTGGTTCTCTGTCTCCCCAAGCTTTTTTGTTATTTGGGTAATAGTACATATGCCTTTCTAGATGAGCTATTTATGTTTACAATGTCTTATTACATCATGTGATAATGTGATATAATAAGAAATATATATATATTTGGTCTTCACCCTAGTTCCTGGCACAGCGCTTCTAAAACCGTGTAATTCCTGGGTGTTGGGGTGAGAGGAGCATCTTCTGTTACTCCCAATGAGTACTTTTCAATCACATTTGAGATTATGCTAATGAGGCGACTGTGTGGGCCCCTAGAGAACTTCAGGGTGGGGTCTAGTCACCAGGGAAACCAACCTTGTGATTAGGGGGTTGGACCTTTCGGCCCTACCCCCGAACTCAGGGGTGAGTTACTCACCAATGGCCAATGATTTAATCAATTGTGGCTACCTAATGGAACCTTCATAAAACCCCAAAAGGATGGGGGTCAGAGAATTCCAGGTTGGTGAACGCCTGGTAGCGGTGCTGAGGGAAGGGTGCACCCGGAGAGCACGGGCGCTCCACCACCGCTTCCCCGACCTCACCCTGCGCATCTCTTCCATTTGGCTGTTCCCGAGTTGTCGTCTGGATAGTAAACCGTTTAGTAAGTAAGTAAGTAAACTATTTAGTAAGTAAATAGTAAGTAAACTGTTTTCCTGAGCCCTGTGAGCTGTTCTAGCAAATTATTGAGCCTGAGGAGGTGGTCATGGGAACCCCCAATTTATAGGCAATCAGTCAGAAGTATGTGTGGCCGGGGACTTGCAACTAATGTCTGAGGTGGGGGTAGTCTTGTGGGACTCAGCCCCTAACCTGTGGGGTCTGCATGAACTCCAGGTAGATGGAGTCAGAATTGTACTGAATTGTAGGACACCCTGCTGGTGTAGGAGAATTGATTGGTGTGAGGGAAAAAAATACATATCTGGTGTTGGAAGTGTTCTGTTGGTAGAAATAAATAAATAAATAAATAAATAAATAAATAAATAAATAAATAAATAAATAAAAATAAATCATAGTACATCAGTCTGGGCATTTTATATATTCAAAAAATAACTGTTGATTTCAGGCATCAGCTCTATTGTTTTCCTCCATTTTGTTCCTTCTGCTAAGTTTACTTTTTCCATATAGTATATGTTCAAATTTTTTATTTTGAAATCATTTTAGACTAACAAAAGAAAAGTAAAAAATTAATAAACTCTTGTATTTTTCTTGCTGCCTAATGTATCAGTCTGGGTCTGTTCAAGAGACAGAAACCACATAGTAATTTAAACAGGGCAAGTTTAACATGAGAATTATAAACCTGCGACAGGACAGTAACTGCACAGAGAAATCTAAAGGGCAGTCTGTGGCTGAGGGAGAATAACCAAGGAAGAACAGACTTAGAAGGGGGACCCCTCCCAAGCCTGGGGTTCATACCATGTTGGAGAAGTTTGCTGTCTGCCCAGGTGAGAGCTGGTCCGCAGGCAGGGGCAATAGGAACGCCTGCTGGGACAGGAAACCCCCATGGCCTTGAGTGTCCTGCTGTTACTGCCAGACATGCCAAGAGGGCCCTTGCCACTCTTTATTCAGGCGACTGCTCGGGGCTGTTGCAGGGAGCAACCCTGAGGAGGGAGGACAAAGGACCGGTTTGTCACCACTCGGTGTGGAAGCAGCAAGACCCCAAGCTCAGCGTGCCCTCCTGGGACACATGCCCTGTACATATACGCCCTCATCCAGGCCCATCTGCCTCACAGCCGTGGACTAGGGGGACCACCGTGAACATGCAGCTCTGCCCATTGGTTCTTCATGAGTAAACTCTGACCCAGGAACCTCGTGCCTTCTACCAGCATCTGTGAAACAAGAACATGCCAACTGGTTAGCCTGCAACAGGTAAAAGTGCAGCCCTTCAAATTCTTGACACAACCCTAGAGACCACAGATGAGCCAAGGCCAGGGGTGGGGTGCATAGAGGGGTCTGGGGTGCCATTGTGAATGTGAGCCTGGGCCTTGCAATGACCACACCAGGAAGATCATGAGAACAACCTCCAGGGCACAGGCATGCTGAGGCTGGTGGGTAGACATGCAGAGACAGTAGGGAGCTGATATGAATGCAAGTTCTGGAGTGTGCTATGTCCAGGTCAGGAGAACCAGGGTGCAATGGCCATGGCCTGGGCCAGGCTGCAAGGTCACCAAGGGCTGCTTTCTCTGGACATGTGGCTGGGGCAGAGCACCACCAGATGCTGTGAAGGACCGTGAAGAAGGTGTGAGACAAAGCACAACATGGAAGGAAGCCCCTTCCCCCTTCTAACACCCTCAGTACAAAACTTCACATCAGGCTCGCTGTAAGGAGCCGCAGTTAGAAAGTCCGTGAGTGCCGTGCAGGTGCTGAAGCAGAGAATCAGACCTGAGAGGCAATAAATCTAGAGCAGTAAGTCCACCCTTTGGCTACTCGGGGTCCATCAGTAATATTCCACACACATTTGGACTCCCTTACAACAACTAAATAATTCTATATTTCTCTCTAAAAAGATACAACCAGCTTTGTGACAAGTGAAGTTCTTCCCCAAATGAGAAGATGCACAGTCCCAGTAGTCATGGTACCCCCCGTTACACTTACTCCTCAGATTCAGTTATGGTTCCACTGAAAATTCAGTTACCTAAAGACTAAACTGAAATGCTAACTCCAACAACTCGTTTATTAAATAAAAGTTGGAGAGGAGTGAAGAAAATGGGTTAGTAAATAAACACATACATATAACAAATAGAATACTATGCAAAGCTGCTATAGTCCTCATTTGTGTAACTGGTAGTGAGGTTGTAGGTAACATCATGGCTTCCTTTCTCAACTGTCCGTTCCATAGCTCGTTGTCCTCAGCTAGAACCTACTCTGGGTTCCTAAGTGGGTAGAGTGACCCAAACCTTCATTTCTGAAGGACCTGAGTCTTCAGTAGTCTGGCTGTATTTTTTTTTTTTTTTGGTTGTTGTTTTCATTAACCTTTACCATTGGTTATGAAAGTATTAAGAGATGCCCCAGTTGCCCAGATGCCCCTGGGTGCCATAGTCCTCCTTGCCTTCACTGTGTTGCAGTAACTCAACATCGCCCATGGTAATTGGGATCAACCACTCAAGCCAGTAGACTAACCCTTTTTTGCCTGTTGGTTCAGAGGCATAAGGAGCCCAAAGTGGCCAGGTGGCAGTCTCAGCTTCCAATTCAGTGGGACCATTGCTATGATACCTGATGGAAGCACTCTTCTCTGAAGACTAAGATCTCCAAACCATCTCAAAGTGGCCAGGACAAGAAACAAAGATTCTGCAAGGAGGTTATTCAGTGTACTAGTGAGAGGAGCGTTCTGGCTGTGGGGGCATAGCACCACATAATGGCCCCTGGTTTAAACTATATATTTATCCTGTAGTATGGAACCCCACCCTTTCAGGATGTTGCCTCCTATCTGGCGTCATAACTGACTCTTCAGAAGCTATTTCACCTTTCAACGGGGTCCACCACTTCTGAGTTATGGGATGTGTGATAAAACCACTTCAGTTCACGGGCATGAGCCCACTGCTGCACTTCCTTTGCTTGAAATGAGTTCCTTGATCACATGCAGTGCTGCCCAGAATGCCCGTACAGCGGATTAGGCTTTAGTGAGGTCATGGATGTTGGTGCCCACAGAAGCAGGACTGACAGGGAAGTCAAATCCACACCTAGAATATATGTCTACTCCAGTGAGGACAGATCTCTGCCCCTTCTATGATGGAAGAGGTCCAATGTAATCAACCTGCCACCAGGCGTCTGGCTGGTCACCACAGGACTACTGGCAGCTCAGGCACCCAACAGCAGCAGTATCCTACTCAGCTTTGGTGAGAGGGAGGCCATGATGATGAGCACATGCACACATCCATGCCTGCCACTTGGTCACTTCATTCATGGACACACTGAGCAACCCCGGGAGTGGAGGCAGTCAGAGCTGGCTGAACCAAGTACTTGGACAAGACATGTCCAGGGCACTATTCAGCTCTGACACCCACAGGGTCGATCACTTTCCAGCTGATTATTCAGAGCCTCTTCAGCAGTGTGTGCCTGTTGATGGGCATTCACTGGGAACACAAATGCATTCAGACTGTGCTCATTCAGAGGTCCATCCTCATGCCTCTTCCAGAGCCAAGTTTCCAATCCTGTTCCTTCCAAATTGCTGACCAAATATTAGGAGCCTCCCCTGAATTAATACACATCCATGCACTGGTCACTTCTCACTGCAGACATAGTGGACAATGCAATGTGCTGGTCTAAGTTGAGCCCCTGAGAGGACTTCCCTTCACCACTGTTTGCAGGGTCACCCTGAGTGGGGCCAGTGCTGCATCTGTCCACTTCAGGGTGGCAGCAGCATATCCTGCAGACCCCCCTGTAAACTGGGCTCACATTTTTTCTTCCACAGTCAAGGCTGGGTGTCCAGGCTGGGACAACTCAGGTCCCAAGGCTCACAGCCGGTGCTATTTCCAGGCCACACTTCTGAGTGTTGAATAGACAAGAAGTTCCCAGTAAAACAGATAACAACAAAACAATTGTGTCCACAGACATCTTTGTGCATTGGATTCTTCCACGGCCACTGTGACCCTGAGTCAGAAGGACCCTGATTCTGGTTCAGGCATCTTTTGATGACTTTGGAGCCAATGTTTTTTGAATAATCGTCTAAAGCAGCGGTTCTCAACCTGTGGGTCGCGACTCCTTTGGGGGTCAAACGACCCTTTCACAGGGGTCGCCTAAGACATAACAGTAGCAAAATTACAGTTATGAAGTAGCAACGAAAATAATTTTATGGTTGGGGGTCGCCACAACATGAGGAACTGTATTAAATGGTCGCGGCATTAGGAAGGTTGAGAACCGCTGGTCTAAAGGAATGCCTACCTTTTGGGTTTCTGCTTGGAAACATCTCAGGTAGGGGGCCATTGAAGATGGGTGGCGGGGAGGCTGAGCCTGGCTTCCCAGTGGCTGGCTGTGGGGCCCGGTCTCAGTGAGGCACAGAACCTGTACCTTTGCAGAATAGAGTACTTGGACAGGACATGAAAATCTGTGACTGTTCACCCTGGGATAAAGGAGGAGGCCTTGGGGTGTGCCTGGTATAGTCCCTCAATCATATTAAACAAGGATTTCCCCCTAAATGCATTAAGTACCTATTTTGCCAAATGTTTCATTCCCTGCAGACGCTGGACTCTGTGGCTTCTCGAGGCAGCCCTGCTTAGCTCAGGGTATAGATGTCCATGGGGCATCCCGCCTGCTGGTGGGGGCCAGGTGAGGGGGGGCTGGAGACAGGAGAGAGCTCAGGGGCCTCTCCACTGGAAAACAGTGTGGGCCAGCCTGCACTTGGACTCTGCGTTCTTGGCTGAACACTTGTGTTGTTTGAATCAATTAATCTGTCTCCTCTCTCCATTCCCAACCTTGCTTTTAGAAGAACATTAATATTCATGTATAAATTTAAAATAGCACAAAAAGCTGACTCCCTACTTCCTGCCCCACAGGCCGTTTTCTTCCTTGGCCCAAGTGTAGTCCCGGGTGGCAGCTTTGTCAATGCGGCCCTGTGTGCAGGCCTGGCTGCCTGGGCCACCCCCACCCTGCCCTAGGCCCCCATTGGCTGCCTGGGCCTGCAGTGGGACTGCACAAGGGGCCCACGCCCAGAGGAAGGAATAAAAGGCTGCCCCTGCCCACGATTCCTGCCACTCAGGACGCTGCAGCCAGGAGGTGACCACGAAGAGCGACCAAGATCACTACGTGAGGGGGCAAAAGCTGCTCTTTTTCGGGGGAGGGGCAGGGGACCCAGAAAGTGGTTTGGAGAACTGGGTGGTAGTTTAAAAAGCCCCTTTAGATAATTGCAGCATTTCAAAAGTGTGGATCTTACTACTGAGTTATGGACATGACTGCCTCAAGCCTAGACAGCTAGAGGTTCATTTTATCCATGTTTTTCTCATCGTAAACTGGAGAAACCTCAGGTCTGGGGCTCTGGAGTGATTGCTGACATTTCCCCAGAAGTACCACAAATACTGATTCTTCCCTCTTTAAAGAGGATTTTTGCTTCGGCAGGGCTGAGGAGGGTGGGCAACCTGATGCTAGTTCAGCCCTATTTACAGAGGAAGGTTTTCTCTCCTCCTAGCTCTGCCCTGGCCCTGGGCACAGGACTGCTTCTCAGTGTTCCAGTTTCCCTCCAAGGGAAATGTCAGGGTCCTCTGGACACCACTCAGAAATTCCATGACAACTGAACGGTCTTTACAAGTAAATTATAAGCTGGGTCAAAGAAATCGGGGTTTATGGTGGGTTTAACTTTCATCGGTCTTATAATTTCTCAGGTAGGTAGGGCCCATTCCTTAGAGGGCCCCTCACATCATGTGGGATGTGTCCTCCTAAGGAGTTAAAGCCCAAAAGTTCTCTTGTTTTTGACAGAAAGATTAACGCAGGAATAAGAGGCTAATTGATGCAGGAATAACATTCACAGAATGAAGTGAAAAATAAACATGGTTATTTGATTTCCATTTCTCTTAAAAGATAAGCTTTAAACAATCAATTATTTCTTAGTCAAAGGGAAGAATTTAACAGGAAAAAATTTAATTAACTTGTAGTATGGTTATAAAGAAAATCACATTTTATGGAGTTTTAAAACATATGAAGTATATGTTTTATGCTTTTCCTTTTGGAAAAATCCTGCCCTGGCTGGTTTGGCTCAGTGGTTAGAGCGTTGGCCCACAGACCTAAGAGTCTCGGGTTCAATTCCTGTCAAGGGCACGTACCTCGGTTGCAGTTCTGTCCCCTGCCCCAGTCTGGGTTGTGTGGAAGGCAACTAATCTCGCACTGATGTTTCTCTCCACCCGCCACCCCCAACTCTATCTGAAAATAAATAAAAAAATATCCTCAGGTGAGGATTAAAAAAAAAAAAAACCCACTAGTTATAATTCACAAGAAAAATAATAATACTTTATCTTCATCTTCCCCAAAACATCATGGACTTTGAGAAGCACCAAGATAATGTAAAAATATTTTGTTTTTTTAGAGAGAGAGGAAGGGGGAAGAAAGAGAGTGAGAGAGAGCAAGAAAGAGAGATTTGTTGTTCCACTTATTTATGCATTCATTGGTTGATTCTTGTATGTGCCCTGACTAGGGATTGAACCCACAACCTTGGCATATCGGGATGACACTCTAACCAACTGAGGCTTGTTTTGTTTCTTTAAAAAAAAGATCAATAATTGAAATTTGAGTACAAAGGATAAGAAAGCAGGAAATGTTAAAGATTTTAATCCATCTGAATTGTTCTATCTACATCTGATATATCTGATTACTAGGGACTTAAGAGCAAAACAAAGTATACTATAATTAATAGTGTGACTTTAGCAAAGATCAGGCCAAGACAAAAATCCTCAATTCTCTTTCCCTTGGGAAATCAGAAATAAATAAAAATTTAAATATTTTATTCCAAGTTATTTTTGATATGACATATTCAACAAGGGAATGCTTTTTCAACAATTAGATGTAATTATTGTATTTATCTTTAACTATGACAGTGCTAAAATTCTTTAATGATAAGAATTCAAGGTCAAAAGTTGGTCAATGTCTCTGAGTGTCTCAGTCTTGTGAAACAGCTGAGAAACTGTCCTTTGTCAAATATGCCTAATTCCCAGGACTGACCAGGTGTTTCTTCAGCTTACAGGCCATGGCATAAGGTGCACGTTGAGGGAAGCAGAGAGTTCCTGACTTTTGATAACTGCAGAGAAACACTTACTAGTGAATAAGCAACACTTCCCCCATTAAATACCTGGCTGGGGCTCCTGCTGCACTAGTCTGTTCCTGTAGCGGAACGAGCTTAACTGTATAACCTGATAGTACATTTCTGTTTCTGGTAGGTCCAGGTACCTTTCACTGACCTTCTTTATCAAAAAATTGTGGGACAATTCTACCATACTTATTTTTCCAGTAAAGATTTTTATTTAAAAATGAGCTAAATTTATATACTAATTCAAAGGAAAGCAAATTTCTACATTCTATGATCCTTATAATCCTTTGGAAGGACCTGCACTTTTCATACTAAACTCATTCTTAGTAATTTGTATGTGCTACTGTATGAATGGGGTTCTCCTCCTATTTTCCAATTGTTTACTGACAGAATATAAGAATACTATCGAGGTTTGTACCCTCATTTGGCTGCTAGTCACCTTACTTCTTTCTGATTAATCCTAACAGCTTGTAGCTGCTGCTCTGCTCACCTGCACTGTCACTTGGAGCCCTGCCAGGGCAGAAGGTAGCCCAGAGGAGGAGGTAGGGATCAATCCCGGAACTCCCTCTCTGCTCTGTTTTCATATTTTGGAATTTGAAGTTTCCCATTGGCCAAACCCAACCAGAAGCCAGAGGGCCTGGGAGCTTGTCAAGGTGGTTGACAGGGACAGAGGAGGGAGGGGGAAAAGGGAGAGTGGATCTAAAAAGTGGATGGGAGAACGGTGACAACTGAGCAAGTTCCCAGAATGCCCTGCTCAGGGGAGATGCACCAAGGCTGTCTCAGCCCCCTCCCCTGGGTCTGGGTCTGTATAGGTAACATGTTAACTGTTCTATGTAAAACAAGGCAAAAAGCATGAGAAGGCATCTTTCCTCTGTGGACCCCTAGGATGTCTGAGTTGGAGAAGGCCGTGGTGGCCCTCATTGATGTTTTCCATCAATATTCCGGAAGGGAGGGCGACAAGCACAAGCTGAAGAAATCCGAACTCAAGGAGCTCATCAACAACGAGCTTTCTCATTTTTTAGAGGTGAGTCTTTTTAAAGGGACAGTTTCTGCATTCTCCTCTCCACTTATAAGACCACCTGTGCACTTTCTCTCCTGAGAGGCTATGAAGGTGATTCCAGGTCTGTTTCAGGACTCCTAGGTTGCTTCTGAAAACGTGTTTGCATGATTGAATCCTCATTATGGGGGCTAGCCTAGCTGAGCCCCATCGTCTTCATTTTCATTTGTTTTGTGTATGGTAGGAACATCAAGAAAAAACTGCTGTCTCAAAGGCAGAAGTACAGATTCCAAATAATGCTGACTTTTCCCTGGAAACTCTCATGACTTACAGCAATGATGGCAAAATGGATGGGAAGTAGACTCATGACTTATCAGGGACCATGGTGCATGTAAAAAGATAAGTTTTTGTTTGGAGGAAAAAGACTCTTTTAGCTTTAGCTAGGTGTTTAGCATCCACCATGGTGATAAAGATGCCGTTCACTCAGTAAACATTTACTGACCACTCATTATGTTCAATACTGGGAGAGACACAGGCCCAAGGACACGGCCTCTGCTTCTGTGGCACCCAGGCTGGCACATCAATGAAGGGCCACAACCTACCTGACTGAGGGCATGAGGGCCCTGCACTTGCTGGAGGTCTGGGGGCCTTGCAGGGGGCTTCATGGCATAAGGAACATTGGAGAGGAACCATCTTCGTTTAGGGCCCTAATTTAGAAAGCTGCATGAGGTCTCCTTCCCCATGCAGGTCCCACTCTGTCCCATGGTAAAAGGATGTCCAGACACCTCATCAAGGACTCGCTTCTCTACCCACCAGCTCCTGCCCTTGGATCATCCACCCATTGTCTTTACTGCACACTGGTCTATGCCCTAAGGCAATGAATTGCAATCTAGCTGGTACCTGACCCTCCCTTAGTGCCCAGAACCAAGGTCACTAAAGTGACTAATCACACACAGGGGAAAAGGCCAGCCAATGAACCAGTGCACTAATGTCTGACCAGGAGCTAATTCCAGGGAAGATACCAGAGTGCCAGGGCAGGGCCCTTGGGCATGGTGACGGTGACAGGGAGCCACCCTCCCAGACAGCTGAGCCTCTCAGTGCAGGGCGAGCTCCAGGGTCCAGCAGCAGGGCAGCACCCATTGTCTGCAGCTGGCTGGGGTTCTCCTGTCCCACCCCCACCCAAACGCTCCAATGCTGTGAATGGCACCACCGGAGCAGCGGAACTGACCCGCAGGCTTGAGGTGGGGTTGGGGAGGCATCTCCTAGTCTGATTCTGTGACCGGTTTCTCAGGCATTCAAGTCCAAGTGGCAGCTGCCTCACTCACATGTTCAATTACCCAGTCCCATCAATTCCACCTTCTAACTTAACAATCAAAGTCCCAGTTTATTCTATGAAAAGGATTGTTGTAAGGATGTAATGACATAGTGTGTTGGTCAAGTGCTTAACATATAGTGAAAACTCAATAACCAGTAACTGCTATTATTATTGGTTTTAAAATATAGAAAAAGCTTAACATGTGGTAACCACAATTTATAAAAGATAAGTAATTCCAGGTAAGTATACCAAGGTATCATGAACGTTTGCTTGCCTAGTTTTATCAAGGTAAATTCGGTCTGGAGGCAAACCTATAATGTAATTGAAATAATACACTGCTGCCATCCATCTTTTAGTCGATGTTCATAGGTCCCACCCAACCGCCACTGGAATCTCAGTCTTTTACATGTTTTAGATGGAAGGCAGCCACTGAACATTACACCCAACTTCTTCAGGCCAAGCTCTGCTGCACTGGGGATTGTTATTCTGAACAACCTGCATTGATGTTCTTCTTCAGTGCTCAATACCACATTCTTTCAACCATGTTTATGGCCCTGCACCGTGTTTGTTCTGTGTTGGGTAGAACTGTCAGGAAGAGTTCCATGACACCTAGAAAGCAACTCAGATGGCAAAAAGAACACATGGAGTTCACAACCATAGGGCATGCTTCCAAGAGTTACTTCAACAACAACAACAACAAAACTTTCAAAACATAAAAATCCATGGAAGCCTTCACTGTAGGGACTTCCACATACAGAAACTGAAAAATTTAAGGGAGACAAAGTTCATTTTTTGCTTTCAAGACATTTGCCTACAATATGCTCCAGCTGATTGAGATGCTAGTCTTCTTTTCCAGGTGTTTTGTTTTAATTATAGTGATAACAACCTGCAGGTTTTCAGATCTTGGTTGTTCCATTCAGTCTTTACAAGTAGTCCAGGTCCCACTGGACCTAAAATAAGGTAGAGAAGGCACAGACCCCCAGTCAACAGTGCCCTGGTCACAGGAGATATCTTTCTGATATTTTGCATTTTATATCTTAAGTTGTTTCTGATACAGATTTTTTAAACCAGCCAACTTTTAATGTTTTGATGCCCTTAAATTTCATTTAAAAACAAGCTGGGTGACTGATCTCTCTTAGGAAATCAAAGAGCAAGAGGTTGTGGACAAAGTCATGGAAACACTGGACAACGATGGAGATGGCGAATGTGACTTTCAGGAATTTATGGCCTTCGTTGCCATGGTTACCACTGCCTGCCATGAGTTCTTTGAACATGAGTGAACTAGAGAACGCAGCCAAGCTGTTCCTGTAACAGAGGTGAAGGTCACACAAGGAAGCAGACAGCAAGGGCTTGCAGGCTAGTAGGAGCTAAGCTTTCCCGCCATGTTGTAGCAATTAGGAAGCTTGAGATGCTTTGTGAATGAAAACTTGAAAACCTCTTTCCAAGGGTTGTTTTTAATGGTCCCATCATTACTTCTGCTGTATTAGGCATACATGCTAGCTAACTGATCCCAGGGACTCCTGGTAATATCATGTAGGAAAGTCAATTCTTAATCACAAAGCCTGTGCTATACTGGCTGCCATGGCTGTTCAGAATCCTAACCCAGAAAAAAACAAAAACTGACTACCAAAAAGGACTCTGGACATTTGTGGTTCCCTTAAGTTTCCACTACATTTGAAACTACAAAGCTGTGTCCACCCTTTGAAAAGGCTGCCATTTCTTCAATTTGTTCATCATCAGTGTAAATGGAACCTAAAGTAGTTTGATGGTGTGACAATGCTGTCCCACTAGCCCTCAGAGCATGTTCTCACTTAGATCCCTTTTCCTATGGTGAGCTGTGATTACTGAGTAGATATTTATTTAATGCTAACAGGTCTAAGTGGAAAAATGTGTCTCATAAACGAAGAAGTACTGAAACTTTCATCAAAACTGAGAATCAAAATTCTACATTCAGTGGAATTGTGGGACATGCGTTTTTTTGCAGTAGGATGGTGGGGTTCAGGACCAAGGTTTCAGATTAGCCTCTCTGGAGATTAGTGCGCTGCAAGTAATTTAGTCTCTTCAGCCTCGTCTTCTGTGTGAGATAATGGGTTACTACTGATGTGTCTGGTGTGTTGGTGAATGTCATTCCTGACTTGTTTGTGCTGTTGTTCAAGTCAGTGCACTTGGAAAGCTGAACTTTATGCTTCTGCATCCACGAATTCAAATAAATCGAGTTTCAAATAATCAAGTTACAAATAATTAAAAGTCACTTCCAGGAAAATTCAAATTAATCTTACCCACCTCTTTTCCTATTTTGTTATATTTAAAGACACAGACTTCATAAAACAATTGATCGCTTATATTTGCATAAATTAAAAGAGCATTGTGACAAGTCTCCGTAGCCGTTAAACATGAAATAAAAGCAAAATACCTGCAAAACTGGGAAGAGGAGTAATGTTAGAGGGCCTGGCTTTTCTCTGGGCTGCAGACACCGCCTTCACCAAGGCCAGGCTGGGTGCGAGGTGCGGACCGGGTAACACTTGGAGGGAGGCGGGCGCGGAGGGGCGGGGCGAGCCCCAGCGTCTAGGGGCGGGGGCGGGGCGGGGCGTGGAAAGGAGGGGCGAGGGGAGCGAGTCGGGGCGCCGAGGGCGGACTGGGCGGGATAGAGCGGGGTGGGACGAACTTCCCTCTCCTCAGTCGGCCCGCTGGCTCCTGCCAGGAACTTCCGGCCCGGTTGGCGTCACGTGCTCTTCCCTGGGCCAATTACCACGGAGGGGAGCTGCGATTGGCCGGAACACTCACGTGCGGGCCGGAGCGATCCGAGACGGAGCGGGGTAGGCTGGGGCATTCAGAGCTGAATTAGCTTCTCCGGCAGCGCTCCGACCCCCGGGCTGCCGCCCCCCGGTCTCTTTGCTGGGGTCTGGGGCGTCGTCTCTGCTCCGGCGGGTTTGCTCCAGTGTGGTCCATGGCCCCTGCTGGACCCTCGGTCCCGGCCGCAGACCCAATGGAGAAGCCTGGGTGGAGGTTGTCGTTTCAGAAGCTCCTCGGGGGTATTGCCCACGTGGCTGGACTGGGCCAGCTGCCCCTCCAGGGAGACCCCAGCACGGCGGGCGCGCGGGACTGATCTGCCCCGCAGGGCCCCCCGCACAGTCGCCGGCAGAACAGGTGCAGCAGTACCAACACCCAGAGGAAACGCGAACCCTGCGGAGGAGGCGCCCCTTGCGCCTGTTTCTGCGGAGATGCCCGCCGCGGTGCGCCCAGGACGCAGCCAGGGGAGGGCTGGGGGGCGCAGCAGGGAGTGAGGGCCCCCAGGGCTGGGAGAGCTGAGGGTAAGGGGCCCAAAGGAACTCGGCCTTATCCCCAGGGCAGGGGGCGCTCCTGGGCTCTTTCCAGCAGGAGGGGCGGGAGCAGAGGCGGCAACAGTGGGGGATTTCTGGAGGAATGGGGACCAGGGGTGAAGAGACTTGGTCCAGTCTGGGAGATGTTCAGGAGGACCCCAATATGAGTGAACGTCCGGGGCACCATCTGCCGCTTCACACAGGCCAGCCAGGCCAGCCTGGGGAGACCACGGGCCCACGCTCAGGTCAACACTGCTGTTGCTGTCTTGAAATTTTGGGTAACTTAAGGACAAGGGGTCTGGCGTTTTCCTTTTGCGTTGGGCCCTGCAGATTATGCACCTGGTCCTAGGTAGTGGGGGGACACGTGGGGGACACGTGAAGGAGAGCTGGCTTGGGAGGCTCGGAGTGTGGGCCATGTCTGTCTGATTCAGCCCAAGGGCAAGCATAGCCCTGTACACAGAGGGGTCAGCAGTGAAAGGGAGGTGGGGGGTGGGGGTTGAGGGGTGGGGGGCGGGTTGGCTCTGGGCTGTGGTGTGTGAGATGTATGTACCTGTCCAGCTTGCTTTCAGATCACATCTCTACACTTCCATTCATCACCAGAGAACAGCCTGCTGCTTTAGCACACAAGTGCTATGGTAGGGTCTGGGACGTGCAGGGACCCAGCCTCCACTCCACCATGTGGACCATCCCAGCATGTGCTGCTGTCCCTGCCCCATGTCTGGGCAACACAATTACCAGATTTTTCTGCCACTGAGAGGAGGCATCCTCATCTCATGATCATGGCACGGGAACACGTGGCCTCAGATCCCCATAGAGAACCCAAGCAGGCACAGGGACTTCAGGAAAGACCTCCTCTGCCCTGGCCCTACCCCAGGGGAAACTGAGGGGAGGGGGATTGAGGTTGGGTAGGCCAGGGCTCCCCCTGCCCTCCTTGGTTCTCTGGTCCTGGGGTCAGTCCTAGGGGCCTCTACCAGCTGACTCACACCCTCACCCACAATTCTAGATCTTCCCCTCCCCAGGATTTGTCCTGTCCTAAGCAGACCCTTTTCCCCAGCAGCCACCAAGGGAAGTGAGCTTTCCCCCAGGCCACCTAGGGCCATGCTCTGGATGTGTTCCTTGTAGGCTGTTTGTATCCACAGCATGACACCCCTGTGAGCTCCATGAGTCTGGGAGCTTCTCCTTGTAGTTCCACGCAGACCTCACCCTAGTCTCCAAGGCAGGAGGGGCCCTTCAGATCTCGCATATCAGCTGAGGCCCTGGAAACAGTTTGAGGATCTTTCCAGGAAGCTCTGGGAAGGCCCACAACTCTGTCCCTGGGTTTGATTGCTCTTATTTCAGGGTTTTTATTAATTTTTAGTTCAAATTTATCACATTTACTCAAATTCAGTGAAAAACAGGCAGTTTTGATGAACACCAAAAGTTAAAATTAGGGGCTTAGATGTCAATTATCTTATATGAGCCCCAGCAGCCAATTTACATGTGCAATTTCTTATTGGTTGCACAGTGTTCAGATTTTCTTGATCAGGATGTTTAAATTTGGAGATTTCATCCCTCTGCACCAGACACAACTTGGGTTCTTGTGATTGCAGATAGATCTGGCCAGATGAGGTCCTGGCACAACCTCCTTTCCCTGTGTTTGATGAGAAAAGGACTGGCTTCTCCTTAAAAGAGTTTGAAAAATAAACGTAAGTTGGCAGGGCGGTTTGGGCACAGGCTTCATATGGAGCAGAGCCTAGGCTGAGGCTGGCAACCTCCTCAGGAACAAAGCCCAATGACCCAGGCTCTCTTGAAGCCCCCCCAACCCCCACCCCAGCCCTCAAATTTAACTTGCAGTTCCCTGGGAACCTTTCACACAGTGAAGGCTGCTCCTGAAATTTTCCCCTCTGTGAGAGGCTGGGGGTGGACACTGGGGTGGGAAATGCTGGGTCACATGGGCCCCACAACTCCTTCCACACAAAACTCTACTGGGGGCCTGTTAAATATCCCATGCAACAGGCCTCCCAGATCTGAAATGGGGCTGTCTCTGTCTATGGAACTTTGTGGGGGTTTTTTTTAGAAGTTTTTAAAAAAATAAAATTTTAATCCTCACCCAAGGATATTTTTACATTTATCTTCAGACAGAGTGGGAGGGAGAGAGAGAGAGAAACATTGATGTGACAGAGACACATTGACTGGTTGCCACCTGCACAACCCTAACCGGGGCAAGGATGAACCGCAACCAAGATATGTGCCCTTGGGTGGAATTGAACCTGGGACTCTGGTCCGCAGGCTGATGCTCGCTGTGGAACTGTTTTTTTGTTTTGTTTTTTTTTATCCTCACCCGAGGACATTTTTCCATTTTTTGTTCAGATAGAATGGGAGGGAGAGAGAGGAAGAGAGAGAGAGAAACATCTATGTGAAAGAGACACATCCAGTGGCTGCCTCCCGCACGACCAACCAGGGCCAGGGACAAATTGCAACCGAGGTACATGCCCTTAGCGGGAACCGAACCCGGGTCTCTCTGGACCGCAGGCCGATGCTCTAACTGCTGAGCCAAACCGGCCAGGGCTGTGGAACTGTTTTAACAAGAACTCAAATGATTCTCATCCTCAGGGAAGTTAGGAAACACAGGGTTGGTAAGATAACACAGTCTGCCTATATGGTCAAACCAGAGGAATTGTGCCTGCCCTCCCTGTAGAGTGGGCCTCTCAAGATTAGATTGAGCAAGGCAGTGAGTAGGGGAGACCTCCCCATCTCCAACACTTGAGGACCCCTGAGAAGGGACATCAAAGTCCTTGGCCAGGCCCCTTGGACTACAGCTTCCTTGTTCAGGAAAAGGGTATTAAATGGTGTGAAGATATGCCTGCCCTAAGTGGTATCTTAGGGCACCCATTATCTTCCTCCTCCTGGTGGTCACATCTTGATTCCATCCTAAGTATTTCTGATCTTGGGGGGAATTAACTATGATGTTAGCTGTGGGTTTATTGTAGATGTCTTTTATCAGGTCAAGTAACTTCCCTTCTATTCCTAGGGCATTGAATTTTGTCAAATGCCTTTTCTGAATTTATTGAGAATGATCATGTGGTGTGTTTCTTAAAATTCTGTTGATGTGGTATATTATCTTAATTGAGTCTCAGATGTTAAACCAGCCTTGTATTCTTGGGATAAAGCCCACTTGGTTATGATGTATGATTCTTTTTGTATGTTGATAGATTTGGTTTGATTGTATTTTTTGAGGATATTTTGTATCCATACTCCTAGGAGATAGTTATGGTCTGTAATTTTCTATGCTTGTAATGTCTTTGTCTGGTTTTGGTATCTGGTAACATTGGCCTCACTAAGTAAGTGTTCCCTCTCCTCTTTTTAAGAAGAGTTTGTGAAGAATTGGTATTGTATTTAAATGTTTTGTAGAATACAGGGTTAAAGTCACCTGGGTGGGTAGTTTTTTGTTTATTCAATATCTTCACTTGCTATAAGTCTATTCAGATCATTTGTTTCTTCTTGAGTCAGGTTTTGTATTTATGTCTTTCTAAGACTTTTTCCATTTCATCTACCTTATCTAATTTATTGGCATATAATTATTCATAGTATTCCTTTATAATTTTTATTTCTGTAATGTTGATAGTAATGTTCACTCCCATCTGATTCTAGTAATTTGAGTCTTCTTTTTTTCTTCGTCAATTTAGCTAAAGTTTTGTCAATTTTGTTGATCTTTCCAAAGAACCAGTTTTTTGTTTCATTCATTTTCTCTCTTGGTTTTCTATTATCTAGTTCATTGATTTCCACTCTTATTATTTTCTTTCTTTCCCTTGCTTTAGGCTTAGTTTGCTTTTCTTCTAATGTCTTTAGGTGGAAAGTTAGGTTATTGACTTGAAATCTTTCTTAAAATAGGCATTTGCAGCTATAAATTTACCTCTAAGCACTGCTTTACCTACATGTTGTAAGGTTTTATATGTTGTCCTCATTTTCATTCAATGCAAATTATCTTGGTTTCCCTTTTGAGTTCTTCGATTCATTGGTTATTTAGGAATGTGTTGCTCCATCTCCACATATTTTTCAGTTTCTCAATATTTTTCAGATTCCTAATTTTATTCCATTGTGGTGAAAAATATACTTTGTATTATTTTTATTGTTTGAATTTTTATTGTTTGAAATTTATTCAGGTTTGTTTTATTTCTTAGCATATGACCTAGCCTAGAGAGAATGTTCCATGTGTATTTGATAAAAATGTATATTCTGTTGTTCTCAGGTGGATTGTTTTATAGATATGCTAGATCTAGTTGGCTTAGTTTTGTTTAGGTCCTCTGTTTCCTTATTGATCTGCCTAAGTTTTTTTTATTTTAAATTTATTTTTCAATTATAGTTTATATTTAATATTATCTTATATTAGTTCCAAGTATACTTCTGTCTAGTCATTCTATCCATTATAGAAAGTAGGGCATTGAAGTCTCCAGTCATTATCCCTTCATTTCTGTCTGTTTTTGCTCCATGTATTTTGGTGTGCTATTGTTAGGTATATATATATAATTATTAGATCTTCCTGATTGATTGATCCTTTTATCATTATAAAATGTCCCTCTTAATCGCTTCTAGTAACTTTTTTTTTTTTTTTAATCCTCACCCGAGGATATTTTTCCAAATATCTTCAGATAGAATGGGACAGGGAGGGAGGGAAAGAGAGAGAGAGAGAGAAACATCAATGTGAGAGAGACACATCGATTGGCTGCCTCCTGCACGACCCCAACCAGGGCCGGGACGAACCATAACTGAGGTACATGCCCTTGGCTGGAATCGTACCGCGACTCTTTGCTCTGCGGGCTGATGCTCTAAACGCTGAGCCAAAGTCTATTTTATCTAATACTTGTATAGCCATTTCAGCTTTCTTATGGTTGTGTTTTGCATGGAGTATGTTTTCCCATTCTTTTACTTTCAATCTATTTGTATCTTTGAATCTAAAGCATATCTTTTTGATAGCATATAGTTTGATCTTTTATATATACAGTCTGATAATCTCTGCCTTTTGAATGAATTAACTCATTCACATTTAATGTTATCATTGATATAGCTGAATTTACGTCTGCCATGTTACTTTTTGTTCCCTGTGTCTCATGTCTCCTCTTGTGCCTCTGATACTCCTTTACCACTTTCTCTGGCATTAAGTGAATATTTTCTAATGAAGCATTTAGATTTCTTAATGATATTTTGTCAGCTATTTTTTTAGTGGCTGCTTTAGGGCTTACCATATACATCTTATCAGAATCAGATTTACTAGCTTAATTCCAGTGAGATATAGAAATGTTATTCCTACGTCTCTATTCCATTTCCCTCCTGTTTGATAGTTATACATGTTACATCTATTGTTGCAAAGCCAACAATACATTGTTATAATTATTACTTTACAATTTGTAAGTTAGCTCAATATAGCTTTGCTCTCACCCACTGCTTTTGTGCTGTTACTGGCAAAAATATTACAAATACATTTCTATTTGTATAAGACCAGTAATACATAATGTACATACTACTTTTCTGTTTTTGTTTTTTTTTTTAAGATTTATTTTTTTAATCCTCACCTGAGGATATTTTTCTATTTATCTTCAGATAGTGTGGGAGGGAGAGAAAGGGGGAGAGGGAGAGACACATCAACTGGTTGCTTCCTGCACGACCCCGACCAGGGCCAGGGACAAACTGCAACCGAGGTACATGCCCTTGGCTGGAATCGAGCCCGCGACTCACTGGTCCACAGGCTGATGTTGTACCACTGAGCCAAACCGGCCAGGGCCATATTACTTTTTTAAATCATTAAGGCAAAAATGCATTTATATAGTCTTATAATTACCTTTATCTTTACCAGTGCACTTTGTTTTCTTCATGTGAAAAGAAATTACCATCTGAGGTCACTTGCTTTCAGTGGGAAGGACTTTAGTATTTCTGATAATGCAGGTTAGAGTGCAACAAATTCTCTGTTTTTTACCTGGGAATGTATTGTGCTTCCACTTTTGAAAGATAGCTTTGCTGGCTATAGAATTCTGGGTTTTTTGTTTGTTTGTTTTTTAATCTTCACCCGAAGATATTTTTCTATTTATTTCAGATAGAGTGGGAGGGAGGGAGAGAGAGAGAGAAACATTGATGCAAGAGCGACACATCGACTGGTTGCCTCCCGCATGACACTGACCAGGGCTGGGGATGAACCACAACCAAGGTACAGGCCCTTGACCCAAATCAAACCTGTGACTCTTTGGTCCATGGGTCGACACTCTAACCACTGAGCCAAACTGGCCAGGGCCAATTCTGAGCTTTTGAGTTCTTTGAATGTTATCCTGCTGCCTTCTGGTTTCCATTATTGATGGTAAGAATTCAGCTGTCGATTTACTGGAGTTCCCTTGCAAGTGACATGTTGTTTCTCTCTTGTTAGAACAAGGAATCTCTGAGTGAAAGCCATTTTAGGAGCTGAGCGCTCCTAAAGTGTTGTGGGGGGCAGTAGCCAGAGGTCTGAGTTTGCATCTCCTGGCATGAAACCACCAACTATAAGCTGGACAAGGGCATTCAGGGCCCCTGTATTCTCAGTGGCACTTCATCCAAGATAGAGGCTGCATCCCGTGAGTGGAGGCTGGATAGAAGAGATCTCCCAGGAGATCAGTCTTAGTTCAAATAACAGACTTTTGCCTTTCTTAGTGAACTTTCATGCATAGATGTTTTTCATTTGCTATATGCCCTAAGGACCATTTCCAAAGGTTTAAGTGGTTGGTTTTCTAACAATAATTTTCACCAGTTATATTGGCTAGCATGCCCATAGAGCTTCTTGAGCTGTCATGCCAGAAGTTGATCTTCTTTCCCTACTTTTTTTTTTTTTTAAACCCTCACCTGCGGATACTTTTCCATTTATCTTCAAATAGAGTGAGAGGGGGAGAGAGAGAGAGAAACATTAATGTGAGAGAGACACATCGGTTGCCTCCTGAACGACCTCAATCAGGGGCCAAACTGCAACCAAGGTACATGCCCTTGACCTGAATCGAACCCCTGACTCGGGTCCGAGGGCCAGTGCTCTAACTGCTGAACCAAACCAGCCAGGGCTGCTTTCCCTACTTTTTAATGTGAAGTAAATGCTAAACATTGCTTGTCTTTGAGTTTGTATCCCTTCCTATCAGCATGCAACAAGAGCCTATAGGTGGCCTTCATTCTCCTGCTCTCTATCTGGAGCCCATTGTAGCATCTAAGTGTACCCACCTGGAAGTCCAGCTCACTGTTGCTGGGAGTGGCAATGGGTGACAGTGCATCTGCATACCCTCTTTACCTCAAAGCATGATCTGGTCTCTTATGGTCCTTTTTCAACTTTTTATTTTAAGTGGTATCTGTAATGAACATTCATGATATTTGGCCTTTTCAGTCACTTGGAGAATCTGGGGAATAAGGTATCCTATACTTAGTTGGCACTTAGAACTAATAATAACCTCTCAGTTTCTCACTTTGCACTGCCCTTGGAAAACTCCACAGGGTCCTTCCTAAACATCTCACAGGTTTGTGTAAATAGATTCCCTCATTAAACTCCAAAAAGCAGAGCTGGATGCAGGGAAACCAGGGCAGTAAGCACCCTAAGCTTCAAACCTGGCATGAACTCTGACCCACCCACTCCACCTATAGGAGCTAAGCTTGAGGCAGTAATTGTAACCACGGAAGTGTACACACACATCTGTGAGGAGGTTCACTGCAGCCCTGTTGAAAGAACTATGATAGACAACAGCAATTGAGTAAAAGCTACCTTTAGTCATGACACCTATATGATACAGTCATTAAAACATGTAGAAGAATATATGTAATAGATTGAAAAGTCTGTAATTTATTAAGTACAAAAGCTGATTATAAAAGTATATGATCCTAATTTTGTAAAAATTTTTAAAAGGAAAAAAATAAATCCCCAAAAGGATTTACGTCAAATACTAATGCTGCTATATTACTCAGAGGTAGGAGTATAGATTTTCTTCTTTACACTTTAATGTGCTTTGTAGATTTGATGCTGTAAGCATAAATGCTTTTATAGTCAGAAAAAAAGGAATGCATAATAAAATACATCCTATTGGGGTAATTTTAAAAACCTTTTCACACATTTCAAAATGCAGTATTACAAAGTCAATAACTTTTATTAACATTATGATATAAAAAAATTTGTGTGATATACAGAATTCCCAGAGTATAACTTTAAAACATTTTAATGTGCTTCTTAAAGTCTTAATTTACAAGACACCTTGTCTTACTGCCACTGACCTTTCAATACAAAAATTTTACAATATTTGCTACAAAACTACAACATTAAGATTAGGGTTAGGTAGTTCTTTCCCCTGCCGGCCATTCTATTATAAGGAATATCTGTTATCTGTATGTCAAACAATAAGTTACACAGATTATGTACATAATTACAATAGATCATTACAATTCCAGCATGTTGCAACATACTAACTGCAGTCCACCACCACAGGCAAACAAAGCTATAATGCACCCGCTATTAGTAGCCAAATAAGAGTTAAGATGTGAGAGTTGGTCTACTTAGCTAGAACTATTTGGTGGAGAATTTAAAATGGTAGAGAATTAATAACAGCTTTGTTAGGCACTGATTCAGGCTAATTCCAGAAAAACCTGGTTGTTTCTATGAAGCATGCATGATTCATAACCTTTCCCATCCTCCGTTCCCCCAAAAACCCAACAACTTCATAACATATTCTTTATTAGCTATATAAAAATACTCTGTCTTAGATTTGAGCTTCACTTCAAGTTCTTAGAAGTTTCTAAAGGATTTTATATTTTCTTTGATTTAGGTTTACTATATTAGATTACCCAGTTTAGTTATAACTGAATATGGTTTGGACAACTTTTATAGGCATATAACTCAAAATGTGAAAGCCAGGGTGAGGGTAACCACGTCTACTCAGCATGGGGCAAAGCTCTCCCCACAGTTCAACTGCACTGCAAACAGCACTGAGGACATGAAAACCTCAGATGCTGTCACCAATGCTTCCAAATCTTTTGATTCAGAATAAAAATAATAATTCAGTACACTTCCAAGTATTGTGAAGAATGGATATTGTGATGTTACGAAAACAAGAGTTTTAACAGCATTAAGTTACAAACCTAGGAAAGTGGTTTAAACCTAAATATTGGTTTATCTTTCCAAAACAGCATCTACCTTGAGAGCCCCAAATGGAACTTATCAAGTGTTAGTGACAATCAGACACGCCTGTTTCAATAAAGAAACTGGAAGAGAGGAAGCACCATAACTAGAATGCCTGGTCTGGGGTCCAAGAGCAGGGGGGCTGGGTAGGCAGGACTTGTTGCCCTTTCCATCAGCCTTTTTGGGCTCTGTTCCTCCCTGTGAAACCAAAGTGAATCAGCTGTACTGGGGCCTCAAGTTCTTTCTAGCTTAAGTTCTACATATGAATTTGCCATTTGAAGTGGGAATAAATAATTGAATTTTTAAAGTCAAGAACTATATTTTTAATCTAAAAAGTGCAAACTTGCAATACAGTAGAGAACAAATTGCACACCTGCAGTTCTTCACAGCACCCATGCCAGGTGTTTCATTTCCTTTCCCAATCACCCTGTTAAAATATTGACATTAATGTTTTTGTAAATGTTCTTGAAGATTAAAAAAATGTCTTCAAGTAATTCAGGAAGTGGCTTATCAAATGACATTTGGGGAATTTTGATACGAATTTGTATATGTAGGGCAAGGGGTGCAATATTCCATGAAGACTGCAATCAGTCCTTTGTCCTGGTGGCTACAGACACACTGCAGTATCTTCACATGTTCCAACACCTTCACTAGGTTCCAACTCCTGGAAGCCTGGGTCACACGGGTCAGAACCCTGGGGCTGGTAAGCAGTGCTCACATGTTGTAGGCAACATAGATCGGGTCCAGCTGGTCAGCCAGGAAGCCGTCACGCAAGTGCATGCGTTGCTTCTCACCCCGAGAGTTGATGGGGATCACGCCTGGGTCGACAATGACCACCACACCTACTACCAGGTGATGCTCCTCCAGCACCACATTCGTCACCAGGGCCACCAGGTCCAGTGCATCCTGCTCCAGCCCGTCCAGCTCCACTACCACCACTAGCAGGTTGGTCCAGGTGAACACGGCACTGCAGGGAGAAGACAGATGGCATCAGGCGTGGACATCAGCTTCTGAGGGCCAACAGATAATGGGAAATGGTGCCAAACAGAGCAGAGTGAAAAGACAAGTATGCTGACACTGTACTGCTGCTGAACATCACTCACAATCGAAAGATTAGGTTAAATGTGCTTTCTAATTAAAGTTCTTGCTAAAAATCAGGAGCATTCATTATCTGATGTTGAAAGCTGAACCTGTCCCAGTGCAAGCTCCCTACAAAGTGAAGAAATTATGAATCACAACCAGTTAAATGAGAAAATTCACATTAAAAGCAGAAACACTTAAGGACAACTGTGGAAAGCTCACATTTTGCCTGTGCACTCGGGGACAGACTTTTGGTTTAAAACTGAGTAGGAAAAAAGGAAAAACCAAAGGGCTGCAAGGGGTCTCTGGTGCACGTTTCCTAGAGCATGTCTGGAGAGGCCTGGGGTCAGCTCCTGGAAAGGCAGGCTTTGCCAGCATGTGCCTGGTAGAAAGGATCTGCTGGAACCAAGGTGACCAGGCAGAAGGCCCACAGTCCTGGCTCTGCCCCAAAGGAGGGGCTGGGCAGGCCTCACCCTCCTCTGGAGTCTTACCACTCGGCGATGCTCCTGTGTGCTCTGATCACGGATGTCTCAATGTCAATGGGGTGGTACCGCATGCCTCTCAGCTCCAACGTTTCATCCAGAGACCCAACCACATATAGCGCGTCATGTCGCTCTGTGAAGGACACAGTTCACACACCTCAGAAAGGCACAATGCAATCTGGGCACCCTCCATGCATCTCTGTCAGCCTGAGTTGGGCTCTCTGGGACAGGGAGCTGGCTATTCCAACATCACGTGAAAACAGAGCCCCCTAATGGGTGAGGTGCAGCAGAGCCTGATGAAGGTGCCGTCCCCTCAATTCAGAAGTTACATTAATGGGTGAATATATATTTAAAAATAGTACTATTTCTGGAAACAACACAGCATCTACAGGGGCTACCAAAAGTTCTGACTTGATCTGGCGAGCCTGCTGGGGCCTAAGGGACTTTGCAACTTTGAGGGGTTGTGTGTGGGGAGGGTGCCACACATGGCTGGTAAAACATGCAGGTAGCTCTGACTGGGGGGGACCTGACAGCTCCATCACCAACACCCCCCACATCCTCAGCAGAGCCTGAGGGTCCAAGGACAGTGAAGGCGTAACAAAGGGAAAAAGTAGTTTTCAGAGAACACCACTGCCAGAGCACATCCTTCACCTCACACCCAAAGACATAGGCTCCTTGCTAAGGGGTCGGTTGGTCAGCAGGAATCCCTGAGCTGCTGCACGTGCCTGTCGGGCTCATAAGCTGCAGCAGCAGACCCTGTAGGCTGTGGACAGAGCCGACCCCCAACAGCACTGACGGGCATCACTATAACCCCTAACCTCCACTGGCATCAGTGAGTTCCGTTCTCCGAAGGAAGCCTAAGTAGCCAGTCCTTGCCCAAATGGTCTGCGTGTCTCCAAAGCTCAGTCGGGCACTGAAGTGGTCAGCGTGAAGTGCTTCCTCTCCATGGACCGTGTAGTAGCCTGTGGCATTGTGAGGGCTGCTAACCCAGATCTGTGGGGCCCAGAGGACAAGAATGAGCTGAGCAGATTCTGTCATGAGACATCCACTCGCCAAGAGAACTTAAGGAAACAGTGCACAAAGGCAGGAGCATTTTCAGTCTCTTACCCTGTGAATGAAGTTAAAATTACAGGTACAGAAAGCAAACGTGATTTTTCTCTCCTTCAAATGGAGTGTTCCTCTACAGGACTCTGCAGTGTGAAAGAGCTCACGGGGTGACTCCCACTCCTCACAGCAAACTACTGTTGTCAATAAGGACAGGAAGCGATGGCCGTGTCCACACAGGAACAAGTGATGGAGTGAGGCTCACTGAGTGGGCAAGCCCTGCATCAGACTTAGGCACACGGGCCCCTCAGGGTGTTCTTCTAAGTGCAGGGCCCATCCAGGACCCACAGTCAGCTCCCCAGACCGAGCACCTTACTCTAGACATCCCCATAAGGCAGTATCATAAGAGGACACAGGTCAGCTGACAGGGCCTTCTGCCATAAGAGGTGGGGTCCCAGCTTAGCACACACCCTCCATGACCATGTTGGGGGTACAAAGTTGCCCTAACAGGCCTGGGTCCAGCTGGCCAGAAGGGGAGGCCCCACATCGACCCCACCCAGCCCTGGGACTGGCACATTTTCCCATTAGGACATTGAGCAACCCCTGGAAGAACCCCAGGCTCACGCACACCCTCGTCCCAGTTACATTGAGACTGGACAGGGTCTGTATAACTACCCAAGTGCCACCGTAAGGACCCCAAAGGTTGTCCACACCAGAGACCACCAGGGTCCTTGTGCCCACCAGGTGCCAGGACACTGGTCCCATGGCATGTTCCTAGAGCTTGGGACTGGGAGCACAAGACCGTTCCCATCATAATAGGACCAACCTGGGCACTCAGGCTGTGATCTGTGCTCTCCCTGCCACCTTGGCCTCTCATAGTAAGTACTATCTGTCCCAAGTTACGCTGGATGCATGTGCATAAACGCAGGTATGTCAACACAATGATTCCTGCACAGTCTGTGTGTGTCCAGGGGACGTGTCCTCAAGAGTAGAGGATCCCCGCCTCTTGCCTCGGTGTCTGTGCCATGCCAGCCCCTCCCTCAGGGCTATGGCTCCTGGCTCAGTGCAGGAACTGTGTTTTAAGGGACAGCTGCTTTCTCTATGCTGCTGGTTCGTATATGGCTCCTGGGGCCTCCCAGTACCTACAAAACTCAAGGTTTCCCTCTGTTGGTAGGGAACCCGGAGTGGTGACTCATCCTATGGGACCCCAAAATCCTACACAGGTACTGGGTACAGAAGCACAAATATGCCTAGGCGGGAAAGGACCAAATCGCTTGGCTCCATGGCTCCTGGGTAAGAGCTGGTGCCTCTGTCTGTCCTGAGCCGACACAGAGCAGGTGATTCCCCAAAGGGTGCAGAATTCCCAATCTAGGGCAGAGCAGCTCCTAAGGTGAATGAAACTCCAGAACCGAACTCCCCAGCCTCACCTCTCCCAGGTGCGAGTCTCCAAGGGGCCCTTTGGTCTCAGTGTGCGCAATGATGACTTTCACTCCAGGAAGGATCTGGAAGGAGAACCGTGTCCATGTCAAAGACAACATGAGACTCTGATTCAATGACATTAAAAACAGCAGCCCTCAGAAGCTGATCCAAACAACGTGATGTGCACATGTAAGTGATTAGGAGGCTTAAAGCCAACCTAAATTTGAATTTGAACAGAAATAACAGACTTGAATAGATTAAAAAATATGTGAATCTTAGCAAAATTACCCCAATTCCTAAGAATGGACCCCAGTTTGAATGTCGTGAGGGGCAGAGAGGGTCTACGTAAGCACCTGATTTACCTGAGATCTTTCAAGGCCGATCAAGGACCACCTGCCTCTCGTGGGAGCACACAAGTGCAGAGGGCCATCCAGCTCCACCACTCAGCTGTGCCCCAGCCCAGCCATGCAAGGGCTCTGTCCATGGGCTTCATCAAGCCTCCTAGTTCTGGGCCGGAACTCTAACCTTGAAGAGCCCTTCCTGCCCATGACTCAGTCAGTCCAACTACTGTTCACCTGCTCTGTGTCAACTCAAGACAGACAGAGGCACCAGCTCTTACCCAGGAGCCATGGAGCCCAGGGTAGGGTGCCTCAGGTCAGGGGACTCCTCACACTCAGTCCTGGGGAGAAATGGGCTCGGGTCAGACCATGTGAGTGCTCTTGTCATGGTCACCTGTTCTGTCCTCAGTTTCCTCACGTATAAAATGGGAGATGACAGTGAGGTCCTCTCGGCAGGTGGGGAGGGATGAGGGGCCACAGGAAGGCGAGAGTGTAGGCTGTTGCCCACAGTCAGTGCTAGGCCCTCCTCTCCTCCCACCGTCATTGAGCCCTTGCCACACGCTGTCTTGTGGGACAGTCCTGTTTTCCTGGATGCTGCTGGAGTCTAAGACCTCTCTCCATGGGGCCCATCTGAACCCTGAAGCCAGAGCTCTTTCCAAAACACAAATCCATCAGGAAAAAGTCATTGTAACAGCAAAATAGGAAGGAAAAAAGTCCATCAGAAGAGGGAGCGGTGATTAAAACAACGATGGAACTACCATAAATGATAAAATATGAAAGGCAAAAAAGAATTGTTTTGAGACACAGGAAAAATATGCTGAGTATACAAAAGGATAAAGCAAAGCCATCCACTGAGTATGCACTCCAGCAATGTGCTCAGAAAGGGGAGGTCACTGCCATATGCACCTCTTAGGTGGTCCCCTCCGAGTGACGCTAAAGACAGGCACGTGGGAGGTGTGCTTCCAAGGCCTTGCACCTGCATGTGACTTCACTCATTCCTCCTCCTCTTCCCCCAGTTCAGCTCTAGCTATGCTAGTCTCCCTGTGGCCATGCTCCCTCCCCAGGACGTTTGACCAGCTGAGCCCTCTGCCCTGGGTCCCTGTGGCTGCTCCTCCTCTTCCCTATTACAGGCACATGGGCTCCTCTCCAGGCACCTCGCTGCCTCCCTAAGGGTGGCTATGGCCTTGGGAGTGTGTGAGCAGAGTCAGGTGGCACTCTAGGCTGTGTGGGTTGGGGGCTGCCTGTTCCTGGCCATGCTGGGCATTTGGCCCTGCCCGCTATCCTGCTGTCCTGCTGTCTCCTGGCCGTGACACAGGGCAGCTGCTAGGTCGCATTTTCATGTGGGCTTTCTTCCTTCCTTCAAACCTCCCCTGGTTCTGAGGACGCCTGTTCTCCTGGGTCTGTGTCTGCTCACCCATTTCACAGTGCTCACAGTTTTAACCTGGGCACCCTCAGGTGGTCTCACCCTTCCCACCCCTACCCCTCCCAACCCCTGTTCCTGGCTGTCACCTGAGCCAGGGGCTGAGCTGTGTGGCTGAGCTGGCCCTTGCTCCAAGACTGTGTGAAGGCATCGGGCCCTGACCCAAGGGGCCCAGCAGCCTCAAGCCCCAGCAGTGGGAGTTCCTTCCATGTTTCTGTGCCTGAAGTCCTCCTTTCTTGGTTTTATGCTCAAATGTGTACTTAAGACTTAGCCTAGTCCTTGTGTGTGTTCGTAGTGAGGAGGAGGCCTCCTGTATCAGCCCAGCCCGACCACAGCCATCTGTATTCATCAGAGCTCCAGTTTCCACTACCTTTCCAGACTCCGTCAATGGCAGACTGTGCGGAGAACCCCGTTCTACCAAACGTACCCTAAAAATTAACAAAGGAAAATTTTCAGAATAAAATTTACCACACAAGTAACAATCTCTAAAATGGCAACTCATAAAATAATCAGAAATCATCACTATGATGGTCAGTCTGTTGACAATGGCCAAGATTTTAGCCTGTCACACAACCCTGTTGTGACCTTGGAACGGTGATTTCAGGTGCCACAGGGGATGTGCCCTCTACCTACCTGGCTCACCTGGCATGGTTCAGGGCAGGAGCTTGTTCCAGGTTTCTTTGGGACCTTCCCTGACCAGCTGGCCTGTCCACAGTAATCTCTACCACTGTCTACCGTGAGCTGTGGCATGGCCACATTTGAGGGCCCAGACTGGGATCTGAGTTTCAAAGCTGGGAGGGACCTGGACCCGCAGACAGACATACACTGTGGCCCCCAGCACACGTTCACTGATATAAAAACTAAGACCTGCCTTCAAATGGTATCGTGTATAAAAGTCCTTGCCGTTAGTTGGTTTACTTGTCCTCAACCCCATAAAAAGCTAAATGTCAAATGTTTGGTCACTCCTATCGCCCTTCCTGGTCATGGGAATGACAGATAAAGGGACACTGACTGAGCCTCGAGGACACAGGGACGCAGAGAAGGGGACCCAGGCTCCCCTAGTAGAGCTTGGCCGGCCGCAGGGAGGTCCAGTAAGGGCAGACCCAGCTGCACAACTTCACCAGAGCTGTTGACAGCTGTTACCTGTCGTGGCGCAGCGCCCTCATGTCCACGTAGACCGTTGTGGGGTCCGGGCCAGCCGTGCCCTGGAAGGAAAGCAGCACGTCTGCATATACACGGCACAGCAACCTGACAGCTCCTCCCCGCCGCCGGGAAGGCAGCAGCTCTGCTCCAGCAGGGAGCCTGCCCAGGGACACTGATGCTTTGCATCCATCTACATGGCTTGATAACATCGAGTGAAACACCAGTAACACTGAATGAATATGCTAGATTGTACAATCTTACATTCAGTTCTAACAGCTGGTCTCTACGTTATGGTAAAAACACCACCACAGGATTTGGGGACATTTGCACCCAGCCGTCAGTCAGGCCTGCCTCTCTCCAGCCACCTTAATTCTACTGAGGGCTGAGGACAGCAGAGGCTCAATCAGGGTCAGCAGAGTGATATCTTCACTTTCCTTACCTCTGACACTTGGATCCTGAGTGAAGGATGTTATGTTCCATTTTATTAGATGAGGAACAACAAGTTAAATGGACACTCTGCTCAACATCACTCTCTGAAGATCCCACACAACGTTAACAAAAACTGCTTCATTGAGATTCAACAGCCCTTCCCTCCACAGGCAATGCTATGAATGGTAAATTCTTTTGAAAACATTTTTGCTCTTAAATTTTATTACAAAGGAGCTTTTATAATATGTAAAATAATAACCACTGTGAGCAAAGTCAGACAGCAAAAGAAACACATATTTGTCTAGAGTTGAGGAGAAGGCCACATGATCTCATGGGGGAAAGCACAGAGGCACCTCGAGGTCGAGGTCAAGGTCGTACCTGCTCAGCCAGCTTTCCCAGCCTGTTGGGCTGACAGAGGCAAAGGAGGCCAGCAGAGTGAGACAGGAGGAGACGGCCACAGGAGACAAACAGAAAGCAACAGGCCACGTGAGAAACACACGGTAAGAGACAGCAAAATGCGTCACTGCATCTCAAAGGGCAAATGCGATTATCTCATTAAGACTTCCGCAATCACACATGGCATCCCACAAGCCAACGAACAGAGGAGATAACCTTCAAATATTGAGTAAGGAGGGCACATCTTCACTTACAGCCGTTGACTACACACCAACAGCCTGATGCTCAGTCCTACTTTCTACAACAGGAAGGGTGTGAGGAGGGCACCCCAGCCCACCTCCTCCTGCCATATGCCAAAGGTCTGAGGCTTGGAGTGGTCAGCGCATACTTTTTCATGGTTAAGAGGACATCAGCTGGGGAAAAGGATGACGGCCCATGACAGGAGTGCTCTGAGATGAGGGCCAAGCTGAGCCAAGGCTCCAGAAACAAGAAACAGCTCCACCCCGGGGCCCTGCTCTGGTTCTGATGCTACGTTTTCCTCCAAGTCTTGTCTATATAGGTGAGCAGGCATTTAGTCTATTTTTAGAAAGAGGTGAAATTGAGATACTAGTACAAACTCTGGAAAATAATCGGAGTCACCTGAAGAAGCAGTAAACAGCACTGCAATTAGCTGTTCAATTTCTGAAACATCATGTTTTCTTTTAATAAGTACAATCTTAATGTCTCAAATATGGGTTACGGGCAATACAAATTATCACATTAATGTTTCCATTTAAAATTGCTAGATGTCTTAAAACAATGCTTATTGTTGCTTTAAAAAATCAACTGCATACTTTATCCAACTTAGATAGATTCTTCTAGGTAAGAAATAATCACTGTTCAAAAACAATTTTTTTTTCCAAGTAAGTCTTGTTCATGAAGAGAATAGAATATCTTTTAAAATAGAATGCTCGTAGCTCTCCAAGATAAACTATCTGGAAATGAAACTTCAAAGGCTCAGAAAATGAGAAATGGATGTGGCCAGCATAGCAACGAACAGCAATGATTCAAAAACTGTCCGTTTCGGGTGCCCAGCCCAGCCACCTTACCTGCAGGCAGATGGCCACATTGACCCTGCACCCGAACGTAGTGCTCACAGCGCGAGCGGGCAGGCCCAGGTCCTTGAACAGCTTGGAGAAGGACTGTGTCAGTGCAATCCGGGGTCGCTCCTCAGCAACCACCATGCACGTGCGCACACATGACAGGTTCACCCCCTTCATCTGTTGGGAGGAAGCGGGGTGAGAGAGGCTCTGAGCACTGTTTTAGGAAGTTCTGAGGGGACCCATGTGTGACCTAAACACAGACCCTACCTGCTCTGCCTTGGTCTCATTCTACAAAATTCGAAGTATGGAAGGAAGTGCTAGAGGGTACCCATCTGCTCCACGTCCATACCAGCCCATCTGCTCATCTGGCCACAGCTGCTCCACAGGGCTCTCCCAGCTCCTGCCCCAGGTCCTCAGGGATCCTGAGGCCTCCACAACATACCCAGAGCTAGTGTCAGACCTGCCCCTCCACATGCTTCCCCACACCCCCCACCATGTACCTGCCCCAAGCCAGTCCCACACCCCTGCCCACCCCACACTCTTATCTCCTGCCACATGGGTGTGCGGATGAAGGGAGCAACCACCTTCTGCACAGGTGTGGTAGGGGGTGAATGAGGAGCTCCCATCAGGGTAGGTACCGGGAAGGGACACAGAGCCAGCATGACTCAATGCCCAGTAAGGGTTTTCTCTGTTTCCACAAACTGCTTGGACCTGAGTTGGGAGTCTTTTTTAGGTTCCAGTGGCCCGGTTTAGAGCCAATCTAGGAACCCCTGGTCTGGGCACTTTCTGAGGAGGGATGCAGGACAGTAAATCGAGAGCAGGTACAGAAACACTCACCCTGAGGACACCTGTCTGTGCGCCGAGGCCCTTGGTGCACATCTCCATCACCGAGTAGGAGCAGAAGGTGACGCGGGCCTTGTACTGGCTCACGGCTGACAGCCACAGGGACACATTGCTCTCCAGCTCCAGTGGAGGCACCAGCACGGACTGGTGTCCGGAGTAGACACTGTGGGGCCACGAAGGGTCAAGTCTGCTACAGCTGCTCTGCCCAGGCGTGGCATCTGCACAGCCCAGATGACTTGCCTGCCTGCACCCAAAAGGCCTGGCATGGCCGCCTCTTTCCTTTTTCAAGGATAGAACAGGGGACAATTCTCCCTAATGTCCAGTGAGGGTTTCAGTGGAAAACATGCTGTGGGGGTAGGGGTACAATGCATAGGGGGTCCTGGTTTTCTTCCAGCACTTGATAAGGATCCAGAGTTACAGTTAGAGACAGGGTCTGCTGGCCGGGGACTTGGTGTTCTAATTCTAAAGACCTGTCGCTACTTCCTAGTGTTTGATGGAATTAAGTCGTCTCTTCCCAATTACTAGTAATGGATAATGTTTGTATTTAACAAAAAACGTACTTTTACTCTTTTACTTAATTTTAGATCCAGACTCAAACCCACCCTTCCCCCAAACAAACCTACTCACATGTGTATCTTTGACTTCCCGGCCTCAAAAATGCATCTTAGAATGTTAAAGTTCTCGAGAACTACATGCAGTTCCAACCAAGGAGGTGGGCACAGCAGCAGGGGTACCTGCACTCACCAGCACACTTCCTCTACACTCACCTGCACTCTTCCCACACACTCACCTATACGCTCTACCTGCACACTTTACCTGCACACACTTCCTCCACCAACCTGCACACTGTACCTGCAAACTTACCAGCACATTTTTCCTGCATGCACCTGCACACTCACCTGTACGCTTTACCTTCACTTACTTGCACACTTACCTGTATACTCTACCTGAACACTCACTTGCACACTCACCTATAATCTTCACCTCCACTCACTTGCAAATTCTACCTCCACTCACCTGTATACTCTACCAGCACACTCACCTGCACGTTATACGCACACTCTACCTCCACTCACTTGTACTATCTGTACTCTACCTCCACTCACCTGCACGCACACTCTATCTGAACACTCACCTGCATACTCTACCTCCACTCACCTGCACAGACACCACAGGGCGAAGCCAAGGCCACAGTAGGGGTCAAGGCAGATGGCGATCTGCCTTGAGGGGTACAGCTCACACTGCAGCTTTATGGAGCGGCACAAGGCACTTGTAGCTGCATGTGACATCTTAGGGGGTAAAATACAAGGTCTGTTCAGTGACGTGCAGAAAGAAAGGGATTAACAACAGTGCCTCTTGTCCACGGTGACCAAACAAATTTACTTCCTTAAAGGATGACTGGCTCACAACTCCACATAAATCAAATAATACCCAGGAAATGGGACATTAAAAATCTACATGAGATTTCAGGATAATAAAGTATTTTAATGAAGCGCTTGGCTCCTGCTAACCTGCAGAGCACAGGGACTCATCAAAGCCACCTGCTCCTCAAGGCAAGTCAGCCATAAATCTGAAAGTTCAGGCAGTATCACAGAACATCAAAATATGCATTACTCTCAGGCTAACCCACCTTTGAGTTTACTGGTATTAAACACAAACTTTAAGGAACAACATTGTTGCTTCAGACTCTGGGTGAGAGGAAGAGCCTGTACACACCTGCACCCAACACCCTTTCTACCCATCCCTGTGTCCGGGGCTGAAGCAGCAGGAGCTACAATCAAAGGACCCACCTTCACGCCTGCTAAGATCCCTGTAGTCGACACACTGAAGTCCAGATACGCCAGCACATCCGGGGAGGGAGGCCTGAACACATTAGCCACCTTCTTTTTTGGTATGTCATCTGTTAACGAGAGACGCCTATTAACACTACTTTAGGCTCTCACAAGGAGAGTTGAGACACGATTTCTACCAAGGAGTCCTGGAGAGAGCACACTCAGAACGGATGTCAGGCTACAGGAAAGCAGACTGTGTATGTGAGTGGGAAAGCTTATTTCAACCCTCAAGGAAAGATCACATGGTGTGGACACACCATGACAATGCTGTATGACAGGGACAGTGGGCAAGGTGGATGTGGAGGATAGGATACAAGCCATGAGAGCTGCAGGGGAGTCCTCTGGTCACCAGTGAGAAGGTCAGAGGAGTGCACTGGTCACAGAACCTGGGGTAAGCTAGGATTTAAAAAACTCTGGCCAGTGAGAGTGCCATGGAAACGCTTCCATGCCTGTCGATGTGTGTCAGGCAAGTGGCCACGGACGACACAGACCCTGACCTCCTCTCATAGGTGGCGCCCTGAAGCACAAAAGCAGACAAGTATAGTGGGGTAAAAAGGGACTTCTGCTCAGTGCCTGGTACCTATGTGGCTGCGTACCTCAAGTCACCAAAGAAGCCTATGCGGTGCTGCTCATTTGAGGTGTCTTGATGAGGTACACGGGAGATACTCTCAGTCCTAGGCTGACCTGATAGACCAAGGCAGTTGTCCCACAAGTATTTCATGGGGTGAGGCAGCATTCATCAATGACAGGAATGAGGGATGAGTGTGTGCTAGTGTGTGCATGTGTGTGTACACACACTGTGGGACTGTCCATGTCCCCACAACTGCCAACTTCTGTGAGGGAATGGCAGAAGCTGCAGGCCACAGGCACACAGGCCTTAGGCAAGGATCTTTGCTCCCCCTGGAGGAAGAGACCCTGCTGTGAGTAACTTGAGCTGTGCTTCATGTCTCCCTTAGTCCTATGTCCAGCTCTAGCAAGTGAACACAGGCTACAGGGTACCAGCCAGCAAGCTATTAGCAACCTCCTCACCATTTACATCAGCTGCTCTTACCTAACTTATTTTGGGTGGCCATAATAAATCTCTGCAACAATGAAAGGAAAGAGGGTTTGTCCTGGTGGGGACCCATGTGCACACCAACGGTGCTAAGGACACGTACCTGTATCTAGAATGGTGGGCCAGGTCCTGACGTCTACAGTGGCTGCTGCTTCCTTGGACTTGAGCAGTCGCATGATGGCTTGTGTGGTGAGGACACATGCAGACTTGCTGACCTGCAGAGCACAGGGATCAAGGCACAAGTGAGACATGACGCCTGGGAGCAAACCCCTGTGTGGGGCCCTGAAAAGATAACCAGACACTGAGAGGAGAGGAGACTCTTGGTCTGACCAGCATGTAGGCCCATGATCAGGTCTGCCCTATGGGGCCACAGCACACACTCACCTCCACGATCATCTTGACAGTGGGAAGTGTGGTGGCGAGGTTCTGGGGATGTGGGGGCCGCACAGTGACTGGCACGCAACCGCAGTACAGGCAGCCATAGAAGGCAGCAATGAGGTCCACCCCTGGGGAAACACGCAGTCAGAGGGTCAGCGTGGGGTTGATAGCAGCTCACCGCGTCCAGTGCCATGGAACGGTGAAAAAGACATGGGGATGCAATCTGCTTTACCTGGTAAAGGTGCTATTATCCCAACTAGTGAAACATTTATCGAACACAACGCTGTCAGGGAGAGACAGAAGATGTCCATATTGCAGGTAGACTCCTCAAAGACCCTGGAGGCCAGGGAGGGGTGTGGGTGCAGCCTGGGACTAGTAGAGCAGCGAGCTCTGACCACCATCTCTGAGCACAAAATGGACATGGGGTGGGTGGCAAGGACAGAAAGGTCCTTTGAGGGCCAAGCTATCCATGAGAGGAGACATGAGAATGTAGGAGCGGGGACACTACACATGGAAGCCCTGTGCCTCCTTACTCGCACATCTACAGGATGTCCACACTGCTGGGGACAGGCGAGGACGTCTCTGCCTCGTTCTCAATAACACGATGTAACAAAGAACCACCATACTGTTCCTTCATCTTTTTCATATGTTTAAAATTCCCCATAATTAACACTTGTGGGGAATCATACCACACTGAAAACCCATTTTCTCTTCTTAAACTCAGTCTGACTTGAGAACACCTGTGCCCCCACACCCTGGAGGCCTTTCTAGATATTGCCCTCAAATCAGACAAGGCCCACCTGGCATCTTCAGGCTACAAGACATCAGAGTCTCAGGCTGTTTCAATTCCAGAGTCAAGATAAATATGCCACATTTAACCCAATTCATGGGTTTCACTGGATTACAAATCCCAAGGCTCCACCAGTAACTAGGAATGTGACCACTGAAGCCAGGGGCAGCTCAGCATGGTAACTAGCAGGGGCCTGAGCCCACCCACTAAGCCAGGCTGGTCCCACCAACACTGCTGCCAGAGGACCACCCATCTGCTCTGTGCCTCTGGGCAGCTGGGAGGATCAAGTGAGGGCCACACTGAGGGCCGGCACACAGCAGTTCCAACACACATGTGAGCGTTCTCACACCCAGCATGGTCACCCAGCCAACATGCCACAAACACATCATCAAACTGAACACAAAGAGGTATCAGCGGGAACTCGTTTCCCGAGCTAGCACAGCTCCTGCTGTCTCTGCAATTTTCCTCTTCTCCCAGAGTCACCAGCAACACACTGGCCCCACCTTTCTGCCACTTCCAGGTCCTTTGAGAACTGGAAGACAGTCTTGGATTCTCCAAGAATTAGACAATACACACGCCTATGCCTCTGCAGAGCACCTGCACCACTGGGATTTCCAGGCCCTCCCACTAGTCTACTTTCCACCTGCACTTCAGTGTTTAAAATGTAAACTTAGAACTTCACCATGCATTTTCTTTAAACATTTTTTATGAACAGTGTCAAACATGCCCCAAAGTAGAGAAAGGCATCAGCTATTTTCATCACTCAGATTCTCAATTATCAGGATGGCACTGTCTTCCTTTTGCTCTGGGCTGTAGCATTTAAGGCAGTTCCCACACACCCTGTTACTTCAGCCCCACCCCTCCCAGTGTGCCTTCCACACCACATGCCTGTAGCCCCAGCCCTGAGCCTAGGATGTGCTCTCGTCCTCCCAGGCTCTTGGCATGTGCCAGTGTGGACCTTGAGGAGGCAGGGGAGAGACAGCACCACCAGCTGTTCCTCCCAGCCAGGGCGATGCTCGCCTTTCACCGAGATGCTCTGTAAGTGCCTTGGAACCCAGGGAGTTACAACCACCCTGGAGAAAAATAGCTTCCCATTCCAGGGACTGGAATGAATACAAGTGACTGTAATGCTAGTAGAAGGTCTGGAGTATGTGTGTCAAGAAATAATCCAGGCTCTTGGGCGGAGGAGCACGTGGGTGAGTGGTCACATGAATGTCTACACTCCATGGCAACCTCCCAGGGACAAGGCCCCCCAGTGGCAGGAGTCCCACCATAAGCTGGAAAGAGATGGTCACTGCTGAGACCTGGACAAGAGGCCTGGAGGTCAGGCAAGAACGATGTCAGCACAGAGCAGAACACAAGAGTCACCACGGAGAAGATTCGAGACTTGCAAGAGAGATCCACAATGTAAGTCGGAGGAGTTCCAAAAGCAAGACAAAAGAGAAAAGGCAGTAATGGAAAGCACATTTTCCTGAAAGAAAACGAGAGTCTGAAGATTAAATGAGCAACAAAGTGAGAAAGGACCCACACTTGGGCACATCCTAGTAAAATTCCTAACTCTGAGGTGAAAAGGAAAATCCACAAGCTTCTAGGCAAGACAACAACAAACTTATGGAGGGGGAAAAGGTGATGCACCAGCACCTACAACCCGAGAGAAGCAAACCAAAGCAACAAACAGAACCTGGTTCCTGCTCCAGCCAAGGCACAGTCACCAAGAAAGAGAATGATATGCCAAGTGTGTGTCATCCATGGGCCAGATATGGGAGAAAACAATTTGCTGATAGCCAAACAACAAACTCACAGAACTGCGACCTCAAGAGCGGGCTGGAGAGGAAGGGTCAACCCAACCTGATGGGTGAGGACGGATGTCTGGGGTCTGCACATAAGCAAAAGTCTAATGAGAACAGCAGAGCGAAGAGTGGGGAATGGAAAGGAGGGAGAGGGACAAGTGAAGATTTCTGGAAGTCTCCAAGGTCGAGGACGGAGCAGGAAGGACAGAGCACCCAGTGGCAGGCACTGTTGTTCTGCATGGGGGTGATCACTGGCATCTTGTTTCCAAATTTATGGGTCTGATCAGAGAGCAGGGAGAGGAAAGGAAACCATCCATCCATTCAATGGTGAGAGTGCAAGAGCAGCAATTCAACCCAACAGCAGGCAGAGCCCCCCACAGCAGAAACACTGCTAGAAGGGAAGGACACATCAAGGGAAGAGAGACAAGACAAGGGACAAGAAGGAGAGAAGGGGATGGGTGGCAGTAAGACTGGGGAGGAGACAGAGTCAGGAGACATTGGAAAGCTGGCCACAACGTGAGGTCACATTTCTACAAAGTTATATAGACAGATAGCAGATAAAAATTGTAATTGTCCATTTTAAAATATGCTAAAATAGGCCCAGCCGGTGTGGCTCAGTAGTTGAGCATTGACCCATGCACCAAGAGATCGATGGTTCAATTCCCGGTTGGGGCACATGCCCAGGTTGTGGGCCCGATCCCCAGTGGGGGGCATGCAGGAGGTGGCCAATCGATGTTCTCTCTCATTGATGTTTCTCTCTCTCTCTCCCTCTCACTTCCTCTCTAAAATCAATAAAGAAAATAAATAAATAAATAAAATATGCTAAAATACATTAAGATGATATAAGACATAAAAGTACAACAGAAATCAGAATTAGAAAAATATATCAGAATGAGGAAAGAACTAGAAATTATAAAATATCATTTCAAAAAATGAAGATGAAAGTAGAAGGAGCACAAGAGCAAACAGGACAACAGAGAAAGCCTCAGTGACAGAGGATGAGAGGGGACTGTAAGAAACTGGATCATCTCTACAGAAAATGACAACTACTGAAGACAAAGATCTAACACATAAATGGAGGAAGAGAATAGGAAGAGAATCAAAGCAAAGGAAGAGAACTAGAAAAAAACCTGACTCTAGAAAACTTTCTTGAAATAAAAAAAAAAAAAATTGAAGCTGCCTACTTAAAAATATCTTCCTTATACATGAGAATATTGACCCATAACAACTAATATCAAGACTACATCCTGGACTTTATAGAAAGGAAAAATTCCCTTTAGGTACCAGGGCAAAAATAGCAAGTGGCTCATAAGAGAAAGAAAATTAGATTGCCATCTGACTTTACACCAGCAGAAAATGGAGTAACATCCTTAAGATACTCAGGGAAAGGAAATGTGGTCAGAGTTTGTTCTGGGAGCAATAGGACCAGGCTCCACAGGAAAATGGCTGATTCCAGGTCTGGGACAGGAGGAGCACAAGATGGGCCTGGGGCCCCCAGGTACACCCACAATAAAAAAGCCAAATGATGTGGGAGCTAGCCAGAAGAGGCTCCTTTTGGCCAAAGATGGGGCAATTTGAGCTTCAAAAAGAAAATAATTGCAATTGATTGAAACCCAAAAATATGTTTAAGCTCATGAGTTCATAATGATTGGTCACCTCTGGAGTACGCTAGGAAACAAAATTCTGTTTATTGGAAATGGACAGAAGAAAAGAATACTACTGCCTTTCATGTATGACTTCTACCACTGGGTGAACAAATACTAGATGAGAGAAAGTGTCTGTTTATTAGTTTTATGGCTAAAAAATAAAAAAGAAATGAAAGAATATCACTGTTTTGTGACCCCCCTAATGAATTCAGAATGTAGAACACTGAGCACCAGTGGCTGCTAATACCACAAAAGGAGAGATTATCCAACATGTGGTTTCTGATGAAATAGCTCAGTATCACTTATAGTCTTGGCAAGGGACTGGAACCTATGTCTGGTCTGGTGTCTGGATCTAGCTGCCAATCTGTAGGGAATACAGTACCCAGGGAATGTGCTGACTTGCAGAGTTATGCCAGGTCTTTAATAAATAAATTGTAAGGGTAGCCTGCAGATTAAAAGAGACTTAAAAATATATCAAATTTAAGGAAAATTTGCAGACTAAAGTATGTCTAGGGATCAAATGATAAAGAAATGAAAGAAATGACAACTCCAAAAGTCAGGACAGCGGCTACTTTGGGGAAGTTGGGACAAGAAGGCAAAGGCACTTCTGGATGCCTGGCAAAGACCTATTTCTTGACCTGGCTGGTGATGACAAGGGTGTTTGCTTTATAATAAAATATAGGGGAGAGACAGGGAAAGACCAGCCAGATGAAAAGGCAAAATGATATAATAAAGGCTGTAATACTAAAAAGGTCTGAGTCTAATCCCAGTAGATTACATTTACAAGGGTGTACAGACATGTAAAAAAGCTAACTGGAACTGCTATGACCCAATGTTAAGTCTCAGAAGCTGGACTGTTATGGTTGCAGTGGTGCAGGACTGCAGCCCGGAAGCCCACGAAAGTCCCTCCAACAGTCTGTGGGAAAGGTACCCGTGACACCAGTACCACTGAGACTGTCCCATGAAAAAAGACACAAGGAATGTGGGTGTGTGTGGAGGAGAAATCCAGGTGAGTTCTGGGACGTTTCGGGGTGCTTACCTGGAGGGAAGACCAAAGCCACATGGTCCCCAATACTCAGTCTTGCCTTCTCCATCAGAGCAGCAGCCACCCTTTCAGCCTTTCTGTGCAGCTGGACACAGGTTGCTGTGCTTGTCACTGTGCCCTAGGAAAGCAATCATTGAGTCACACTGAGCTGGGGAGCAGAGGGTTTGCTCCTCAGGTACCTCGGTATACACCATGCAAGCTCCACTGGCCCCCATGGGGCAGCTGGGCAGGCCTCACCTTGGCATTCAGCAGCAGAAACAGCGGGTGGTCAGGAGTGGTGTGGGCCCGCCACTGCAGCACATCGGGCAGGAACAGGAACTGCACAGAGAGGCCAACTCAATCCTTCACAGCTTCACGTGAGAGGTGCCCACCTCACCCTCCCAAGCACTGGCCCGTTACCTTCCTGGCCTGGTCACTGTCTTCCAGGTGAGCCAGCTCCCGCCCAGAGGCCTGCGCAATTCTTTTCCCAGCAACCAGATTCCCAACAATCATGGAGGCTGGTCCAACCTCTAGAAAATGGGAGGATACTGAATAAGCTGATGACTTCTACTGACATAACACACTTTTTATTTTAATTAGGTATTTAACTCTTCACTATGATATAGATGTTTGGGAAACTAGCTACAAGGTTTATGCTAAATGACAAAGAGAATCTTTCTCTTAAATATAAGCAATGTCAGATTAAGAAATTTACCATATGGCACATATCTGGGGGGATATGATTTGACCTCAGCCACAGCTAAACTCTTAATATATTTCATTGTTTTACTGTATTTTATATATAAAACAGGAAATTAAATCTTCCAGATTAAATATATTTTATTTAATGATATTTTAGTGTTCAATAATAAAAAGAAAAGCTAGCATTTACTAAAATTGAAACATTGTATATAACAGTTAAACTAGAGAAGGAAAATTGAGTATACGTTGAGACTTCCCAGGTCCCATCAACCCGTGGCTGCGGCGGGTAACTGGGCTAAGGGAAGAAGCACACATACCCCTGCCCTGCCATGGCCTTGGCATGGCTGCCCTCCATGAGCACTGCAGTGGCCAAAATAAGCCCTTTAATCCAGGTCTGTTCTTGGGCAGTGTTTCTACTCTACGGGAGCCATCGCCTTATTGTCCAAAGCTAAGATGCCAGGCTTGAATTTAGCCATTCAGATGCATTCTAACAGGCGGATGGAAGCCACCATATTGGTGGAGTGATAAAGTTCTCTCCTATATGGCTCAGTTCCAAGGAGGGAGGAGCTGGTAAGAGGCCTGGTGTGCCACTCACTCTGGCTCTTAACCCTAACTGGGTTGCACCATTTAACCATGATTGTGGTTGCCACCCATTTTAAGACTGTTATGCACAACTAACCTGGCTGTTTCTGGCGAGGTTTGGGAAGGTTGGTGACACAGGTGTGTGGGCACATAAGCACATTGCACGGGTGCAGCATCCCCTCCAGAAAACGCTGCTTGGCTTCAGAGATGTGAACCCCTCCAAGAGGAGCCTTGGGCAAGGTGTTGGCAGGAACCAGGGCCAGACAGTACACGCCTACCTGATGGATGCTGTCAATGGCCTGGAAGGGAGGACACAGGACAGGTGGGACTTCTGAGACCTGACATACTGCATAGCGATGCTGAAGCACATGTTGACCAACTGAAGGCTGCTAGGAAGATGAAGCCTGGGCACTGCACTGGGTGAGGACATTACAACCCAAAGGTCAAGGAGACAGAGTGACCTCAGGACATTTTGTTAAATGAGAAAACAAGATGGACAACATGTGTACACTTTCTATCATCACACACATACAGTGTCTGTATACACATGTTCATAAACCTGTAACTGCTTACATTTTTTTCTTTATTGTATTTGAGAGAGAGAGGAAGGGAGAGGGAGAGAGAGATAGAAACATCAATCGATTGGCTTCCTCCTGCATGCCCTCCACTGGGGATTTGGATCACAACCGGGGCATGTGCCCTGACCAGGAATCGAACCAGTGACCTCTTTTTTCTTTTATTTTATTTTTAAGAAAATTTCTTTATTGATTTTAGAAAGAGAGAAAGGGAGAGGGAGAGAGAGAGAGAGAGAGAGAGAAACATCGATGAGAGAGAACATCGATTGGCCACCTTCTGCATGCTCCACACTGGGGATTTGGCCCACAACCTGGGCATGTGTCCTGACCAGGAACTGAACCAGCGACCTCTTGGTACATGGGTCAAGGCTCAACCACTGAGCCACACTGGGTGGGGTGTAACCGCTTACATTAAAAAATGGAAAGTTAGAGAAGCCATAGAATATATGGAGGAGTGAACAAGCAGGGGCAAAAGCTGAACTCTACTGAACATACTTTGCTTTCAGATTTGACTTTTGAAGTACATATACATTTTACATACAAAACACTTCAAATATTTAAAAAGCAATCCCTAACAACTGAAAGTAAAATAAAATAAATTAACTCAACCAAACTGGAATCAGGTTGGTGGCACAGCCCCACAGAGAGAGTCTATTTAAAGTGACTTTAAACACAGTGATTTGATTAGTCCACCCCAAGTGGGATATGCCCTGTGGGCAAAAATAATTGAAGAAACATCTTCAGGTGCTCTCAAAAATATGTTTCAGAGGCAGCTGTTCTGTGGTTACAGGGTATATGGAGTGGCCTAAAGTAAAGGAGAGATTCTGCTGGAATCATTCACTGTGAGAGAAAGATCAATGAGTTAAGTAAAAGTCCTGTGGTCTTGAATTTGAGTTAAAACTAGCAACATAAACTCATGAGGTAGGTAATCTTGCAAACAGACAGACATCATTTCCTACTCTGTCCACTAAAATAAGCCCAGAAACAGTGAATAAGCCAGTAACATCAAGTGCCCAGATGGTGGTCCCAAATTCCATTTCCCCTCGAAGTCAGCTAGCGTACCAGCCCTGACAGGGTCGTGCGGAAGGCAGCCGGTCTTGCGGAAGGTAACTGGTCAATGTGTCTCTCTCTCTCCCTCTCTCTTCTCTCTCTCCCTCCCTCCCTCCCACTCTGTCTAAAGATAAATGGAAAAATATCCTCAGGTGAGGATTAAAAAAAAAATCAGGGGTATTAAAAAGGCCTCACAAGCCAACCTGAAGAGGCTCCAACTGACCACTGAAAAATAAAGTAACTATAATAATCTGAAACACATCCAGTATATTTAAATCCACTAGTTCACAATGAAACAAATAAACAAAACAAAACCCAGTGAGCACTTCTAGGGGATTCTAGGAAACCAGCTCATTACTCTGAAATCAATCCCTGACCTTGTTTTCCTGCATGACCTGCTCTCTAAGACCCCAGGGGATTCAACAGGACAGCATTTTTTGTAGAAGAAACTTCTAAAGCTGCTCCAGTGAACGATGAAGAAGGAATGACAGCATCAAAGAAGCACCACTGTGAAGTTCCAACACATCCCTAAGTGCAGAAATGCGAAACAACCAGGCATCATGTACCACCTTCTACGAAGGATCATTGTCAGAAAACCAAACCCGAGCATGGTCAAACCTCTAGATCTAATACCAACATGCAGGAATAACAAGACAGAGGAGCACATTAAATGATACCACAGAGGCGCAGTCAGAATTCAGGCTAGCAAAGCATACTGGACAAACCACCTGTTTTTGTTAATAAACAAACTGCAAGAATAAGATGACAGAGGAGGAGTCTATAGATTTAAAAAGACTTAAAGATCTGTCCCTGCCAAGTACAACTTTTTACCTCATTTTGATCTTGAGACTAACAAACAAACATTAACTGGGGAAATCTGAACAGTGACTACATAATTACATCAGATATTACTATTATGATAAAAACTCAACAAAGTGGGGACAGAGGGAACATACCTCAACATAATAAAGGCCATACATAAGCCCTGGCCGGTTTGGCTCAGCAGTTAGAGCGTTGGCCCGCGGACCAGAGAGTCCTGGGTTCGGTTCCTGCTAAGGGCACGTACCTTGGTTACAGTTTGTCCCTGGCCCCGGTTGTGGTCGTGTGGGTGACCACTACTCGATGTGTCTCTCTCACATTGATGTTTCTCCCTCTCACTTCCTCCCTCTCTCCCTCCCTGCTCTATCTGAAGATAAATGCAAAAATGTCCTCGGGTGAGGATAAAAAAATAAATAAATAAATAAAATAAAGGCCATACATAAAAAGCCCACTGCTAACATCATACTCAATAGTGAACAGCTGAAAGCTTTTCTTCTAAAATAAGAAACAAGACAAGGATACCCATGCTTGACATTTTTATTAAACCTAGTACTAGAAGACCTAGCCTGAGCAATCAAGCAAGAAAAAGAAGAGAAAAAAAGAAATAAAAGGCATCCAAATTGGAAAGGAAGAAGTAAAATTGTCTCTATTTGAAGGTGCTATTTTTATTATATATAGTAAACCCTAAAGACTCCACCAAAAAACAATTAGAAATATTAAACACATTGAGTAAAGTTTGAGGATACAAAAGCAATATACAAAATAATCTGTTACGTCTCTATACACTAATAATGAGCTATCAAAAAGAGAAATTAAGAAATCTCATTTACAATTGCATCAAAAATAATAAAATACCTAGGAATAAATTTAGCCAAGGAGGTAAAAGACCTGTACAATGAAAACTGTAAGCTACTGATGAAAAAAAACTGAACAAGACCCAAATAAATGGAAATATATTCCATGCTCATGGATTAAAAGAATATTGCTAAAATGTCCATACTATCCAAAGCAATCTAAGATTCAGTGCAATCCCTATCAAAATTCCAACAGCAGTTTTCACAAAAACAGAACAAACAATCTTAAAATTTGTACAGAACCACAAAAGAGCCACCACAGCAAACCTGAGAAAAAAGAACAAAGCTGGAGGCATCACACTCCCTGATTTCAAACTATACCACAAAGCAAAGTGATCAAACAATATGATACTGGCACAAAAACAGACACAGTTCAATGGAACAGAATAGATAGCCCAGAAATAAACCCACACTTAGATGGTCAATTAAATTAAAACAAAGGAGCCAAAATATATAATGGGGAAAAACAATTATTTCAATAAATGGTGCTGGGGAAACTGAACATATACATGCAAAATAATGAATCTAGACCACTGTCTTATACATGAATAAACTCAAAATGGATTAAAGACTTGAAACCACAAAACTCCTATAAGAAAACATAGGTGGTAAGCTCTTTGACATAGGCCTTGGTGGTGATTTTTTTGGATTCGATACCAAAAGCAAAGGCAACAAAATAGAAAATAAACAAGTGGGACTACAGCAAACTAATAAGCTTCTGCACAGCAGAGGAAACCATCAATGAGATGAAAAGGCAACCTACTTAATGGCAGAAATCATATATCTGATAAAGGGTTAAGATCCAAAATATATTTTAAAAAAACTCATATAACTCAGTAGCAACAAAACAAAACAAGAAAACCCAAACAATCTAATTAAAAAGTGGGCAGATCTGAATAGACATTTTTCCAAAGAGAACATACAGATGGCCAATAAATATATATGGAAAGATGCACAACATCACTAATCATCAGAGAAGTGCAAATTAAAACCACAATGATATCACCTTACACCTGTCAGAATGGCAATCATCAATAAATCAACAAATAAGTGTTAGTAAGGTCATGGAGAAAAGAGAACCCTCCTGCACTGTTGGTAGGAATGTAAACTGGTGCAGCCACTATAGAAAACAGTATGGAGATTCCTCATAAATTAAAAATAGAACTTCCATATAATCCAGCAATTCCACTTCTGGGTATTTATCTGAACAAAACATAAACACTAACTCAAAAAGAAATATGCACCACCCCATGTTTATCGCAGCATTATCTACAACAGCAAAGAAATAAAAACAACTGAAGTGTCCATCAATGGATGAATGGATAAAGAAAATGGGGAGAGTAAGAGAAAGATCTGACTGAGAAAGCAGTGGTGGAGAGATGCTATGCTACTGGCTTTGAAGATGGAAAATTAGAGCCAGAAGCCAGAATATGAAGGCAGCCTTTAGGAGATGAAAAAGGCAAGGTAACAGATACTCTCCTGGAACCTCCAGAAGGGAACACAGTCCTGCTGATGTCTTGATCTTAGCCCAGTAAGACCTGTGTCAGAACTCTGCCTCCTGAAATGTATGAAAATACATCTGTATTGTTTTAAATCACTATAGTTTTTTGTAATTCGTTATGGCAGAAATAGAAAACTAGCACAATTTTAAAAAGAAAGAAAATGTGAAATATATACACAGTGGAATGGTATTCAGCCATAAAAAAGGTTTAAATCTTGCCATTTGCAATAACATGAATGGATGGACTTGAAGGGTATCATGCTAAGTGAAACAAGTCAGATAGAGAGAGATAATTACTATACAATCTCACTTACATGTAGAATCTAAAACAAAAACAAACCAAGCTCACAGATACAGAGAACAGATTGGTGGTTGGCAAAGACAGGAGGTGGGTAGAATGGGTAAAGTCTGTCAAAAGGAACAGGCTTTTCCAGTTATAGAATAAGTAGGTCCTGAGATGTACAGCATGGCGACTGTAGTTAATAATACTGTATTGTGTATGTGAAAGTTGCTTAAGAGAATAGATCTTAAAAGTTCTCATCACACGCACAAAAATTTGTAACTGTGTGGTGATGCTAACTAGACTTACTGTGGTGATTATTTCACAATATGGACAAATATCAAATTATTATGTTGTCCACCGTGGTCTAATGTGGTATGTCGATCACACCTCAACAAAACAAAATTAAAAGAATTATTGTTAATATTTAAGATGTAATAATGATATTTATTTATTTTTGTTGTTCCTTATTCAAGAATATTTTTCCATTTATTTTTAGATAGAGTGGAATCGAGGGAGGGAGAGAGAGAGACAGAGATACAGTCATCCCTCGCCACGTCACACTTTGACTTTCACAGCTTCACTCTATCGCGGTTTTTTCAAATATATTCATTAAAAATTGATCGAGACAGTGAAAATGATACAGTGCGCGCTCGGTTATCTGAGTCAATTATACACCCCTGTATTACAATTAAAATAAAAAATGCTGTACGTATGGACTGTAGGCCTATGTATTCGAGCACCCCAGGAATCCTTCAACACCAGGTGCAACCGCTAGAGTCTGGAACGGATTAACCGCGATAAACGAGGGACGACTGTATATCGATTGGTTGCCTCCTACAGGACCCCAACTGGGGCCAGGGATCTAACCTGTAATCCAGGTATGTGTCCTTGACCGGCAATTGAACCTGTGACCCTTCCATCTGTGAGCCAGTGCTCTAACTGCTGAAAACCAGCCAGGGTCGTTCGTTCATTCGTTCATTCATTCCTCACCTGAGGATATTTTTCTATTTATTTTCAGAGTGGGAGGGAGGTGAAGAATGAGAGAGAGAGAGAGAGAGAGAGAGAGAAACATCAACATGAGAGAGAGACATCGACTGGCTGCCTCCTGCACGACCCAGAGCAGGACCAAACCGAAACTGAGGTACAAGCCCTTGACCGGAATTGAATCTGTGACTCTTTGGTCTGCAGACCAACGTTCTAACTGCTGAGCCAAACCGGCCAGGGCATGATATTTATTTTTAAAGAAATAAAAACTAAAATCTTTACAGATAAAATAATGTGATGTCTAGCATTTGCTTCAAAACACTCCTGAAGGAGAAAGGGGTCAGAGACATATGGGACCTGGATTAACAACTGTTGATACAGGATGATAAGAAAATGGGGGTTGTTATACTCTTCTTTTATGTTTGGTATATTAGAAATATTCCATAATAAAACACTAAAAATAAATGTTATGATTTACTCTGAAGGTCAGGGCTCTCTGGGCTCCCTAATACGTGGACAGTGCCCTTTGGACTATGCCTGCTTCATACAAGCTTCCTTTCTTAGGTGGCTGTGGGGGTTGTACACAACTGCACACAACTGGCCTGAAGACAATGGGTCACCAGAGAGTGTCTCTAAAGAGCTGCCAGAACAGAAATTCATGCAAAGATTTGTACACTATTATCCATAGCACCTTTATTCATAACAGCCAAAAAGTAACAACCCAAATATCCATCACGATGTGAACATATAAAAAAGAACAAAACTCAGCAATAAAAAAAAATTAACTGGTCCACACAACACAAGGAATCTATGAAACATTATGCTGAGGAAAAGAGACAATCAGAGGAGCAACCCCACATGATCCCATTTACAGAGCACATCTACAGCAGGAAGGAAAAGTTCATCTGCTATGACAAAGAGAATAGTTGTTCTCTGGGTTGGACAGTCAGGGTGGAGGTGGGGACTGACAGCAAAGGGGCATGGGAGAACCTGCTGGACAGATGGAAAGTGTTCTATATCTTAATTATCATGGCATAGCAGTTACCTCGGTACATGTATTTGACAGAAGTCATCAACATGCAATTTAAAACTGGGCTCATTTGCCTCTGGGACAACTTCAAGTGTACCAACATTCACATCATGGTGGTGCCAGAAGGATAAGAGAGAGCAACAAATTGAAAACCTATTTGAAAAAATAATGACAGAAAACTTCCCTAACTTGGTGAAGGAAACAGACATGATGAACCCAAAGAGGCCCACACCAAGACACATCATAATTAAAATGCAAAAGGTTAAAAACAAAGAGAGAATCTTAAAAGCAGCAAGAGAAAAGCAGTTAGTTACCTACAAGGGAGCTCCCATAAGACTGTCAGCTGATTTCTCAAAAGAAACTTTGCAGGCCAGAAGGGAGTGGCAAGAGATATTCAAAGTGACGCAAAGCCACAACCTACAACCAAGATTACTCTATCCTTCAAAGTTATCATTTAGAATTGATAGATATATTTCCCAGACAAGAAAACACTAAAAGAGTTCATCATCACCAAACCAGTATTATATGAAATGTTGAAGGTACTTCTTGAAGAAAATCAAAAATATGCAATAAATACGTATCTATCAACAACAGAATCTACAAACAAAATAAAAAAGCAGAACAGAAACAGACTCACAGATAGAAAATTTTTTGTTGGCAGTCAGATGGGAGAAGGGTTGGGGGGATGGGCAAAAAAGGTGAAGGGATTAAGAAGTACAATTGCTTGTTAGACTGATGAATCTCAGAGGAAAGGAGGGAGGGGGGGCGAGAAGAGATAAACCAAAGTCTTATATAAAAAAATAAAATAAGCCCTGGCCGGGTTTTGCTCAGCAGTTAGAGCTTCGGCCCGCGGTCCAGAGAGACCCGGGTTTGGTTCCTGCTAAGGGCACGTACCTCGGTTGCAGTTTGTTCCTGGCCCTGGTTGGGTCGTGCGGGTGGCAGCCACTTGATATGTCTCTCTCACATCGATGTTTCTCTCTCTCTCTTCCTCTCTCTCTCTCCCACTCTATTTGAACAAAAAATGGAAAAATGTCCTCGGGTGAGGATAAAAAATAAAATAAATAAATAAAAAAAATAAAATTGGGCTCATTCTGGCTCTGTCTGGATAGCTTAGTTGGTTAGAGCACCGTCCTGATATGCCAAGGTCTCGGGTTCAATCTCTGGTCAGGGCACATACAAGAATCAACCAATGAATGCATGAATAAGTGGAACAACAAATCAATGTCTGTCTGTCTGTCTCTCTCTCTCTCTCTCTCTCTCTCTCTCTCCCTTCCTCTCTCTAAAAATCAATAAATAAAAAAATTTAAAAATGGACTCACTCTGTAGTATGTAAATTACATTCAATAAAGTTGACTAAAACACCCTCACTGAATGGTCCATTTACGATTTATGCACTTTACTGAATGTAAATTCTATTCCCTTCCCCCAAAAAAGAATATGTTGAACTCCAGTTCAATATTCAAAGATATGAATGTACAAATGTAGAGGAGACAGTGGCTATAATGCATGACAATATGGCATACCCAGAGGAGCAGGCAGAGGGACAGGTGTGTTATAAGCAAATGTCACTGCTGTTAGTCACAACCTGCAAAACCCCGGAAGAACCTAGAGACTGGGTATTAGGAATTCACGGTATAATTCTTTCAACTCTACTCTATATTTGAAGATTTTCATAATAAAATGTTGGAAAATAACTGGTACAGAGGTGGAAAAGTGATCATTTTCAGTCCACCTGGGAGTCAGCCCACTCCAAATCTAGGCGGTATTTTCATTTAAAACCATTTGAGTTGACAGCAGCTTTATGGGCTTGCTATTAGATAACAAGGACACATTAACCCTTGTACAGATTACATAGTTTCAAATGCTGTTTCCTCTTCTTCACAAATCACATGTTTAATTAGTGCCTACTGTGTGAGGGCAGTGCAGGGTGAAGAAGGGTCCTGGAAGCCATGAGTCTCAACAAATCATCCCCATGAGTAGGTGTAAGGCAACTGGACATCCAACTGGCTCAGCATGGTTACAGAAAAGTGAAGATATTTCAAACACCAAGCGGGAGCAGACACTCACCAACTGCTCTGAAGGAATAAAATGGGGAATGCTGGGACAGGTGGACTCGCCTGAACCACACACCAACAAACAGGCAGGAGGAGTGTGCCCCCGCACCCACCTGCAGCACACGGCTCATCCACTGGAAGCTGTCCTCCTCAGAGGCGTCTGGCCGCTGCTCTGCCACAAGCACAATCCGGTCATCATGCAGCACCGTCACAGAGAACACAGCGATCCTGGGGGGGGGACAAGGACAGAAATGACCACCTAGTAAAGGATTCCAGAGGGGATGCAGATACTTCTTCTCACTTAAAAGGAAGATACAGAAGTGCTAGTGTTTAGTCAATCGAATAGTGGGCTTTAAAAAGTAACCAGTCACTACTAATTTCCTTGAATATGACTGAAAATTCACTAAAACAGAGAGGGCTATGGTGCAAAGCAAAACACAGTTTAAAATTTTCCTTAATTGTAATGTTAATAACGTGATACATTTCTTTGTGCAAAAATCTTTGTCTAGAAGTTCTATGAGTTATATTTTTCATTCAACTGATTAAATCTGTCTCTCAATTAATCTGCTTATGTTTACTGGACTTGTTTCTCCCATCCTACTTTAAGAATTTCAACACATTTTCTCTATATCACCTTTTTCTTCATTTAGACTTGAGATGATATACCTTTTTCCTATAAGACAAGACACTGGTCTCCCCATCAAACCACCATGCTAGTACATCTAATGTTCTAATTCTGGGTCTTTATAGACATACCTTCTCATTCTCTCCTTTGGCTGGTGTGCATGTGCGTGCACACACACATACACACATGTTCTTTTATACAACAAACTTTACCCAGTATTAAATTTTCCTTATTTTCTTTTTATATTTGTATTGATTTTCAAGGAAGGGGATGAGGGAGAGAAAGACAGAGAGAGAGAGAGAGAGAGAGAGAGAGAGAGAGAGAGAGAAACATTGGTTGGTTGCCTCCTATACATGCCCCGACAGGGGATCAAAACTGCAACCTGGGTATGTACCCTGATTTGGAATTGAACCTGCCACCTTTTGGTGTATGTGATGACACTCCAACCGAGTCACACCAGAGAGGGCAAATCTTCCTTTCTTTCCTACATCTTGTAGCATTTCCTGAATTGTTTCTTAGTACCTCATCTGAAAGTGTTTTCACAAAAAGGATCTTCTGGTGACCAAACTTCTGAAACTTATAGACCCATGAATATTTTTATTCCAACTGAACAATTAAGTGACAATTTGGATAAATACAAAATCTAGGTTAAAAGTTCCTTTTAGTCCGGCCGGTGTGGTTCAGTGGTTGAGCGTCGACCCATGCACCAATAGGTCGCCGGTTCAATTCCTGGTCAGGGCACATGGCCAGGTTGTGGGTCCAATCCCCAGTGGGGGGCATGCAGGAGGTGGCCAACTGATGTTCTCTCTCACTGATGTTTCTATCTCTCTCTCCTTCTCTAAAATCAATAAAGAAAAAATATATTTTAAAAAAATGTTCCTTTTAAAAACTTAAAAACATCACTGCACTGTCATCCTCTTGCACCAGCCCCTGTACTAGCAAGTCCGATGCACTCTGCCTGGTCCTGTGTCAGCTGAGAAACGTTGTCAAATCTGCCATGTGGACCCTTCTCAAGTCAAGAGAACTCCAGCCTCTCACTTTGCAGACACTCCCTCCTTCTCTTCCAAGTCTGATACCTGGATTGCCAGCCCTTCTTCTCTCCCCATCTCTTTTAATTTTTCTTTAAAACTTTCTATTTCTTTACCCCTGGAGTAGTTCCTTAATCTTTTCTTTCCTATATCTTGTAGCATTTCCTGAATTGTTTCTTAGTACCTCATCTGAAAGTGTTTTCACAAAAAGGATCTTCTGGTGACCAAACTTCTGAAACTTATAGACCCATGAATATTTCCAGCTTATCATTTTTTTTTCTAGCTGTATCTATACTACTATTTATTCCATCTATTGTGTTCTTTGTGTAAACAACTGTTATGTTTTCTTGATCTCATTTCATGTTACTAATATCCCAGTGGCACACACACTCAATCAGTTATAGTTATATTTCAAAATGGTTGTGGCCCTCAAGCTCTTCCCTGGTGGGGACAGAAATGCTATGCTGTCCACTTGTGAGCAACTGCCCCACACCCCAGCCCATCACCCAGGCTGGCATCACCTCATCAGGTACCTGCTCAGAACAGGGCCTTTATTTCTAGGTACCATCAGGTTCTGGTGGCCATGCAAGGAGTCAGTCTCTGTAATCCACCCCAGGAGAGGTGTGGGCTGCCCTGATGTTACCCCATGGACACCTGTACCAGGCAGTGTCCCTAGTTTCTACTGTGAGGACAGGTAGTGATGTCCTGGGACACTCTAGGCTGCACACAGCTACAGGACTGCCCTGCTGGTCTCTCCTGGGAGGTTATCTCATGCCCATCATCTTTCCTGGGGGAAGGCCAGCAGCCCATGCTGACCCACTATTTCGCAGAATTCCCTAATGATTTTTTTATTCTCACCTGAGGACATTTTTGCATTTATCTTCAGATAGAGCAGGAGGGAGAGAGGGGGGAAGAGAGAGAAACATCGATGTGAGAGAGACACATCGACTGGCTGCCACCCACACGACCCCAACTGGGGCGGGGGACAAACTGCAACCGAGGTACGTGCCCTTAGCGGAAACCAAACCCCGGACTCTCTGGTCTGCAGGCCGATGCTCTAACCGCTGAGCCAAACCAACCAGGGCCCTAATGATTTCTTTACGGGATAGTAAAAGGCAGGATCTGGCCAGGCTCACAGGCATCCTAGTTTGAGTAATAAAAGCACTTCCTGATTAGAATAAAATTTTTAAAAATGCAGCTGGTTGAGTGGACCAACTAGAAGAAGGGGATGCTTCCCCCAGGACAGAGCTCAGGAGCTGGACAGGGTTTCCCCTTTGTCCCCAGCCACTGGGGCGTAGGCCAGAGGTCCATTTATTTGCTCAATGGAGACAAGAATCTTTAAAGTGTTGCCTAACACCTTCAGAAACTTGGACTGATTCTATCCCAGGAGCAAGGCAGGGTCTCTGCATGTCTCACTAAACCTTAGGATAAAAAAGAACTGGCCTCTGCTGGTTGCAGAGAACATGGTACTGGGTGTTCCAATCTATATCTGTGAGGTCATGCACACGGCTCCTTCTGTGGTGTTGGTGCCGGTCCTTGTGCCCAGTTATACATTCAGATTGCATTGTCTTAAAGGTCTGCATGAGCTCTGGGGACAGTGACGACACTAACTCTGCTATCCTTGCTGCAAGTGCCATCCTTTTTCTTGTGGGGTTTCTCTAATGAACAGGAATTTTTAGGTTAGGTTTGTTTGTTCAAGTCACTGGACATTCCTTCCACTGCAACAAACTTCTCTAACCTTAAGTGGAGAAAAGACCTAAAGCCATAGCACAGGGACCCGCAGCGCATCACCTGCCTCTGTAGACAAACTTCATGGGCTCCACGGCCAGCGCGGTGGCCACGATGTCATCCGCATTGTGTCTGCGAACTCCAACCACCATCAACCCATCCAGCTTGCCCACAACGAAGACCAGGTTATCCTGAAGACAAGGAAGGTGGTCAGGACTCAGGACACATAGGCAGGGCCTGTGGGTCAGGCCCTGCTACAAGGAGATGGGAGCACCATGAGCACACAAATGGTGACAGGCGAAACCCAGGACAAGACGACTGTGGGAAGAAGGGGCCCCATAGCTCGGTGGGCTCAGGCTGGGGCAAAGAGGCATTCAGGGACGGAGTTGGCACGAGAAAGGTCAGAGAAAGGAATACAGTTGTGGGTGAAGTTTATAAAGAACTCTGAGTGCTAGAGGACAATGGCCAGGGTTCCCAAACTTGGCACCAGTGACGTTTTGGGCTGACAGTACTCCTGTGCACTGTGGGGTATGACACAGCACCCTAGCCTCTAGATGCCCACTTATACTGGCAGCATCCCCTCCTGAGTGGTGAGTCCGTGGGGGACCCAGGTCCTGGTGTGACTACTCACAGGGCCGATGAAGCCCAGCAGCCCAGTCCTGGTGAAAGGTCTGTCGGAGATGGGCGTTCCTCCTGCAGTGACCGGGACAGTCTGCACAGAGCGAAGAAGGGAACAATCAGGCTGTGGTCCACAGATAATCAACCAACTGGCCAGGAGTCAGGGGACAAGTGGAAGAGCTCAACACTCACACTGTCTGATAGTCCAGGTGTGGTACCTCAGGTGGGCCATCACCCATGTTTCTGGAGGGGAGGAGCCTACCCCAGGGCCAGAGTCCCTGCTGGCTAAGGAGACCCTCCTCGGGCCCCCGTGCACAGCGTGGCCCCCATAGGCTTGTGTTTCTGCTTTATCGCCTTATCTCCATGCTTCCAGTGCCTGGCCTAGAAAAGTGGCACTCACTGAGGCTCTCCCAACACCCAACTCCAGCAAATAGCACTGGCTTGCCTGGGCAGCCTCAACTCCCACCAGGGCTGTAATAGTGCCCTGACTCAGAGCTGACCCAGCGGAGCAGGTGCCAAGGAGGCTGGCCTACCACCCACTGTGCTCCATGGATGCTCTTAGAACTTAACTTCAACATAAAGTACAAACCTCAAAGACGTTCTTTGTGATCCCCAGTAGTCCGTAGTACGCCGTGCCTGTAGCACTGGAGTCCACACATATTTCTCCAACCTCATCGGTTTTACAAAGATACGGGGCACCGTCTACCTTCACAACACATACATTAGCTAAAAAGAGAAAAAAAACCTCGAAAGCATAAATACATTGAAGTGGATCATCCACAAGGATCTGTTTGCTGCCATGTCCGCAGTTATGGAAACAAAATATTACATGTGTAGTACATTCTACAACGAGCTTTCTGACGTGTATCGTATACACTCCATTTGCTCGTGTAGTTATATTTGACACACTAAGGTGAGGTGATGGAACAGTTCAGCGCACCCTCCCTACGATAAGCAGACACACAGGCTCTGCATGACTCTCCTGCACCCACATGAGATGTTGGCTGGCCTGGCTGCCAGCATGCACCACCTTGCACATTTGCTCTGAGGCTTGCTCCTGTTCCAGAGCCTGATGGACCCCACTTGTACCAGGGCCTTTCCTGTCTTGCAGGCCTCAGTGTGGCCCCTCCCACAGCCTGATCACCCCTGTTCTGTTTTCACTAAGCAGCACCCCTACCTGATGCTCCTGCCTGCTGCCTGTCCCTCGGCACTGGGGACCTTGCTTGTGTGGTCACCGCAGCCCAGGCCCCCAGCCCTGCCACAGAGCAAGCATCCAGAAACAGCCTCCAATGATAGAGCAAAACACACACCAGAACGTGCAGTGGTTCATCAAACAAAACTCAGTCACTCAGTATGAATTAAATAGCCAGCAGTTACTTGGGTCTTGTCCTTCCTTTGCCCCTTCTTGAGTTTTTTCTAATGTATTCTCATCTCCAAAGATGTGAGCAAGGAAAAGATACAGGACAGCAACAATCATTTACTTCCATTTGTGTATAAGTCAGTCAAAGCCTCAGCAGAGAGAACATTGGGGATGTTCACTAAAGGAGGTGGCACTCATGTAACTCACTGGACAAGTGGCCCTCAGCTCACACCCAGACACTCACATGATGACAGACACCCCAATTTAAATCACAAAAAGGCACAAAAGAACAAAATCCACTTCACTGTGGTCAACACAAAGCCAGTAGGGTTAACACAGCAGAGGCTGTACATCTGCTAAAAGCAAACACCATCAACCCTCACCAAGTCAATCGGTCCTCACCTGTTCCGGCCAACAGACCCCCCTCTCGGGGAGCACCATACGCACACACTCACCCAGGGGAGCACCATGCACACTCACACACCTAGGGGAAAACCATGTACACACAGTCCATTCTGGTCCATGTTTTACTAGTAAAAACCAAATACTACTATGAAAGTCCCTTATTTTTTCATTCAGAAAAATTACCAAGACTATTTTCACCAGTCTTTTAAAGAGTTACTACTGGGCTCTCCTCATAACTACTAAAATTATGTAAGACTCTCAATCTTTGCTCTTTGTAAAATGTTTCATCCTCATGTTCAAGTTACTACAGGACCAATGAATCCATATTTATGGTAAAATTACAGAAAGAAAAAATACATTTCATATTGCTAAAGTGTAACTAGAAAAAAATTTGACCTTCCAGTCTTGTTCTAAGAATCCAAACTTCCCTACACATGTAAGGCCAGTTATCCTTGCTACAGGATCTCCCCTCTCCATCTGAAGTTCCCTGGCACCAAGCCCGAGTGGCACATGTCCCATGGAGGCAGACCTGAAAACACAAGGGCCAGGATGCTGGGCAGCCTGCAGACCCTGCAACCTTGAACCTGGACATAACAGCACTGGGATGAGGGTGACTGACTGAGAATGGGAGCCTGCCTCTACAAGTCACCAGGGTGGATCAGGACAGCTGCCCAAGAACCAGAGAAGGGCCTGCATGGCAAGGGAGGAAACTGGAGAAGTTGTGGGGTTGCTAAATGAGAGGTGACCTCAGAGCAGCATAAACAGCGTTCCCCCACTCACAAATGTCACTGGGTGCCTCCTGAGCCAGGCTCTGCTCTTAATTTTCCACGTGAACCTGTGCACCAGCATCACACCATGTGGCCTCGCCTGCAGACCAGCAGGAAGACAGCTCCATCACCCTCTTGTTGCTGCACTGCCATGGGGATAGCAGGGAAGCCTCCAACAACTCATGAGGTAGGCCCACGGGGCCTGATGTACAGGATGGTTCACATGGCCTTTCTGGAACCCACAGGAATTTTTGTGAACCTTAATTTAAGGCCATACTCCTAATATAAAGGTACTTTCACAGCTTACTGAAATAATCTAAATATCAAGTTATTCAGACATCATGGGCGCCATGGGGTTTATGCCTCGATATATGTGAAGTATGAAGACTGTGCCTGGCAGCAGTATGAGCTATTGTCACCATTACCCCAAATACTGGAACTAGAAGTCAGGTTCACAGGCCATAAACACAGCCTTGTATTTTAGCTCAACTCTAAACCTAATACAAAAGGAAGCAAAAAACTGAAAAAATGTTATAAATTAAAATCCCAACCTATGTGGGAAAACCCTTTTAAGAAATATTTGTGTTCCAGATCACTCCTATAAACCCTGGGGTTGGTATGACTCTTTGTCATTTTTTTGGTTTTGTTTTTATTGATTTCAGAGAGGAAGAGAGAGATAGAAATGTCGATGAGAGAAACAATGATCAGCTGCCTCCTGCACGCCCCGTACTGGGGATCGAGCCCACAACCCTGACATGTGCCCTGACTGGGAATCCAACCTGCAGCGATTTCCTGGTGCATGGGACAATATTCAGCCAACTGAGCCACATGGGGGTGGGGAGGGGTGATTCTTTGTCATGTTAATCGCAGGACAAGACACACTCCAGGTTCATCCCTTACCTCCAGGCATCACCTGACCAACGTCCTGAACAGTAAGGACTGACAACTTTTCTTCAGTATCAACTCTGATCACACCATAACTAAGGCCATTCATTGATAGCACAGCTTTTCTCGGAGGAGGTCCTCCCAGGTCCGGTGGCCTAGGAAACAAAACTAGATTAATTGACAAAGGGTAGAAGCCTTGGGAGATGAGACCTGTGGCCCACCTTGCCTGCAGGACGATGCTGCGCCTCAGGCCCTGCTCTGCACCATACTGTGAGGACACTAACTGCAGGACTTCGTGCGGCAGACTATTCCTAAGGATGCCAACACCTCTCCACCCCACACTCTCCTCTTCAATGAGACCTCGACACTCCTCCCTTCATCTGGTGGGCCTGTGATGATGGTGGAAGTGATGTTAAGTGATTTCCAAAGGAGGTCATAAAAAGTAGTTCAGCTTCCATCTGCTTGTCTTGGGAGACTCACTGGGAGTCAGTCCTGGGCACCCAGATAAGCAGAATGACATGATGTGAGGAAGCCCAGAGTAGCCCACTCCAGGGACCAGTGGGAGAGGCCTGAGACTGCGCACAGGAAGTCATGTCTGCTGCTCCCCCAACCCTAGTCCAGTCCAGAGAGCATTCAACTGCAAAGCATCACCAAAGTCCCGAACACAGAAAGCATGAGAGATATAATAACTAACTGTTGCTGTTCTAAGCCACCAAGTTTGGGAGTAACTTATTATGCAGCATTGTTAAATACCACTGAGAAACAAAGGTCAATATTTTTCCCAATAAAAAAACACTCCACTGACAAGCAAAAGAAATCATAGAACAAAGGAATAAAAAATGCTCCATGGTTTGTGAAGGATAAAGATGTCATTTTAAATACTAAGTTATTATTAACATTTTAGGATTACTTAATGCTTTCACATAAAAGCACACACTATTTTTGGACATATGAACATGAATGATGCAGGACCACAACTGAGACTAATTTTCTAACAATGGAGTTGAAGATGCCCTCAACTGTGAGAACATTGCCCTACCCCAGGATGGCACTGGGGCAGCTGTGGACAAGAGCCACAGGGTAGGCAAAAGATGACCAAGGCAGGAAAAGTGGACCACGGGTACACCTCTACCTCAGGATGGCCCTGGGGTGCCCATCAGTGCACAAACAGCTTGGGAAACTGGCATAGGATGGGGCACTGCTTTATGATGGCTACTGCTCAGAAATAAATTAACAGCATTTGGTAATTCAGAACGTAATTCAGTACTAAGAATAAGAATTAAGTCTCTACAAGACATAACAAGTAATTAAGTTACCTGCGGATGGCAACCGTTAGTGCCTCAGCAGAACAAGCGCAAGGACAGATGACCTCCGGCCGCAGGCCTCTGGACTGGAAGACGTTGAGGAAGGCATCACAAGAAGATATGGACCCTGCGTGAAACAGAGTGAGACAAGAAAGTAACTGCAAGGCTGATGGGCCAGGCTCACCGCCAACACGCTGGGCAGATAAGCTCTGGGGGACAAACACTGTGACGTCAAGCCTGGAGACTGTACCCGCTGACTTTCCATCCATTTCACATTTAAGTCACCATAATGTAAGATGCTGTCACAACACAGGAAGCCAAAGCCTCATGGGGAGGGGATGGGCTGTTTCCATGGGAACATGATGCCCTTTCAAATCAACAGGAGTTGAAAATTTCTCCCAGAAAACCTATTTTTAGCCTGTGTTGGTTTTGAGATATAATTCATGGCCAGCCTTGCCTCCCTGTTCTACATAGCCTCACACCATGTCCTCAAAGGCTTGCAGAGTGGGATGTGACCGAGGCGCATTTATGGAGACGAATCTTCCACATTACAAGGCCACAGGTGCATGTGAGTTCCCTGCTCCTAGAAGTGCTTGCCCAGTAAACCTGCCATGCCTCTCCTGGCAAGGCCGCCTACACTCAGTCCCCTGGTGTCACCCTGGCCACAGTCTGGGGTGCCATCAATATGTAAACTCAGTTCCCAGGAGGATGGGTGCTACCTGCACAGGACCCCAAGGTTGTACCACAAACCTCCAGCCCTCTACCACAGTGAGGCCTGAGAAAAGGAAGGGACCTGTTTTCAGGTGCCCCTGCATGCAGTGCCGCCTCATGCTGGGACTGGGAGACAGTAGAGGTCAAACAAGTCAATCCAAATCAGTCAGTGTGCTACAGGGAACTGGCATGCAGAATGGCAGGGGCCAGAGGTCTGCAAAAGGTACAGGGGGCACTGGCCTGGGAGGGCCTTCCTGATTGGGGTGGGGGGAGGAGATGGAGGTGGGGACAGAGCAAGAGGCAAGAGAGTGTTATGTGATGACCTGACCTCAAGTGGACAAGCAGCCTGGCCACGGGCACAGGTGGAGAAGCAGAGAAGTGAACGGCATCTAGGTGTTTTGGAGGCAAGATGTAGAACCTTGCTGGGCTCAGGTGTGGATGGAGGGAATGAGAGGCTTTGGGGTGCTAGATGAGATGATCTGCCCAGCAACAGGGTACCCAGGAGCGCTGCTACCCAGGGGTGTTAAGGTCACACTAGAGAGCGAATTAGATGACAGGCCAGACTCTGGTGAATGGCTCTGTGCTGCACAGAATGCTGCACAAAAATACTCCAAAGGTCCACTGAGGCTCCCCAGAAGACACCCTGTGGCAGGCCCTGAGAGCCTCCAATTAGCAGCCATGCTCAGGTCCTGCAGAGTCTGGGGTACACAGCAGCACACCAAGGAGTGGTTAAAGGAGTGTAGGGGGCGGTGCATAAGGCCAAAGGGCGGGGGCTTCATGAGGCTCCCAATCTGTATCTACTTTCTGGTCAATGCTTAAGAAAGATGACTCTCAGATATGTACCTTCTCTCAACTGTATTAAAATCACTTCCAAGTTGAGTGGCCAAAAATCATGCATGAGATATACCAATGGGTCACCAACAAGAGGTGACATGTTAGAGACTGTTATAAGACACTCACTTTCACTGTTCTGGGGACACCACAGGCCCAGCCCTGGTCAGGGACTTACTCACATGGGTTAGCGCCATCGGCCACGATCAGCATGCGCAGGGAGCTGAGGCTGACATCCCGCTGACCTCGTTGAGCCAGGAGAGACCAGTGCATGTCACGGGACTTCACCAGTGCTGTCTGGGCTGCAGGGGGACACAGACATGAAGGTGGCACCCCCACATCATGCAGACCCACATACAATGCTTGCTGCCAGGTGCAGTGCACACATAGGAGCACAGATACGCATCCTACATTTCAGGTCACATGTTCTCTGCAGCCGTGTCTCATTCATAGCTTAACCTACCCTAACCCGTTTTACCTAAAATCAACTTTGAGGTCTGGTTTAAATAGCATAAATGCAAATCTATTTTCAATTTGATTTTCTCTCAGAAGCTCTATCATGCTTTCTACATCTGCCTCTTCTGTCTCATCCAACCCTCCCCAAGCTGCTAATGCATGCAGCTGTGTGGCCAGCAGAAGCCTCGGGGATATGAGAGGGCTATAAGCAGACAGACTCAGCCCTCAATCCTGGCCATGCTAGTGGGCAGCACCCGCCAACCCCATTACCAGGCTTTAATCGTCCTTAGTAAAACAGGATGAACAGAGATGGATACCCCCTTAAGGCTGCCCTGACAACACCTGGTCAGAGCACATGTCTCATGTCTACACTCAGTAACTGGCAGTACTGTCAGCATAGGTAGACAAGTAAACAGGCTACACAGGATCAGTCAGTGTGAACAAAGACTCTAGGCCCAGGCTCAGAGGTTAGTGAAGGTGCCCTCAAGCTCCACCAGAGCAGAGCCCCAGAGATACCTGGACTGCAAGGGTGACTGACTGAAGGTGGAGTGTGGGGCAAGGCCCCACAGGCAGCCCCATCGCTCATAGACAGCTTCGTATGAATAAACAGCTTTGCTGCTGGTGGCTTGAAAAGCCCTAACATCAAATTAAAACCATCTAAAATACTAAGAAATGATGTGATTGTAAGGAAAATTTCAAGAGAATTAGAAGCTTATGGTCCTTGCAGAAAAGAACCGTCACTGAACAGTTCTCCACCCAGGGTGGCTAGGCCTTGCACACACAGGTCACGACAGCTTGTAGCTGGCACTGGTGAGCCAGGGCCACCACAGATGAATCTAAGACCTGGTTATGGCACATGCTGGCTGTCAGAGCTCCTCAGCCCACATCTGCTGTTCTGCATGTTGGCTTTATTTTTTTTCTTACTCACCAAAGATTAATTCAAAGAGTCTTCTTTAATGAAGGATAAATCAAGAAATGATGCTAATTCCTTTACCTTTATACAAACACACTTTCTGAATCCAGGAGAGCGGGTTCACCTTCATCAACGCATACGGGATACTGATCACGTGCATCTTGTTCATGACGCTCTATGAAAGACACAGGTGCTCAGGGCAGGCCTCACTCCATGTACAGACTGCAGAGCACTAAACCACACCTGAAGTGGCAAAGGTAACACCACTGCTCACAACACTATTTCAGTTCAGATATATTGGTCAGGTGAACCAGCAGAACTAAGGATTAATTACATGACCTAAAAAGTAGGGTTTGGTGTCATGTATTGATATGAAACATTACAAATCCCTCATTCCAACAATTAGATCATTTAGCATCAACACTCACTGTTAACACTCCATGCCACAGACCAGCATCCCTTTTGAAATCCAGCACATTTGTTAGTGTTTCAGCTGAAAGTGGACAAAGATGGTTAAACCACTGAGTGAACCTCTTCACAAGTCACGTGCACTTTAGAGAAACTCTGAGATGAGCATATCATCGACACATAAGAGTTTTAGGGAAACATACAGCATTTCCAAATACCATGCAGTAATTAACCAATAATCTTGCTTATCTATTCAGGTTACTGGGAAAACAGAAAAGTAAGTCATACAGTTTTGGATTATAACATAACTATGCTGATCACCAATCTGAAAACAAAGAGACAGTCTCTAGGTAAGAGACTGAGTGAGGCTGTCACAAATTTCAGTCACTGTGGGTGATGACTGTCACATGTGCTCTTATACATCCAGTTCCCCCATTTCTCACACCCAAGGCCATTATCTTGTATCTTCAAAAAATGTCTCATGCTGTTCGTGTCACTTCCCTTCAGAAAGCTGCTTATCCTCTCCTGCCTATTTTCTCTTCCAGAAGGTATGACTGGTAGGTGTTAGGTAGCAGGAGCAAACAGGACTCCCCAGGCTTCCCAGCACGGCCTTGTGCTCACAGCGTCTGGTCACATCCTCTGAGGGACCTGGCTCCAGACCTCACGTAGGGAAGGGGACAGAGCCTGGGGCTAGAAGCAAATCTGGTCCCTCACCAAAGGCCATAGCAAGCCCTAGTGTGCCCCACAGGAGAAACACCCCTGCTGAATACAGGCAGTTGGGTTTGTGTGCCAGGACACTGCCACGTTCTGAATAAGTATGCTGTATAGGATCCCTGGTCAGCAGAGGAGCCAATTATAGGTGACATATACTAGGTCTGAAGAAGAAAATCATGGGACTTGATTGACAGGCCTAATTTTTATTTATTTTATTTTACTTTTTTTTCTCCTCACTCGAGGACATTTTTGCATTTATCTTCAGATAGAGCGGGAAGGAGAGAGAGAGGAAGAGAGAGGAAACACCAATGTGAGAGAGAGACATCAAGTGGCTGCCACCCACACGACCCCAACTGGGGCCGGGGACAAACTGCAACTGAGGTATATGCCCTTAGCGGAAACCGAACCTGGGACTCTCCGGTCCGCGGGCCGACGCTCTAACGGCTGAGCCAAACCAGCCAGGGCGATAGGCCTAATTTAAAAAAATTATTCGTGCCCTTTAACATATCTAAAATCCTCTTCCAAACCACTACTGAAGTCTTCAGCTGTGCCCTCCATTACCCCTTGCATTTTAAACACCCGTATCTTAAGATATTTAAACATACCATTCGATTTACTTTTTAGTTGTGTTCAAGTATTGCAAAGAAAACTTCCATGTACATGTTTTTATAGTTTTTGGAAAAATAGTTCTCTAAGTTAAATATCTGACATTTGCCCAGCTGGTATGGCTTAGTGGATTGAGCATCATCCCATGGACTGAGAGGTCCCGATTTGATTCCCAGTCAGGGCACATACTCAGGTTGCAGGCTTGATCCCCAGTAGGGGGTGTGCAGGAGGCAGCCGATCAATGTTTCTTTCTCACATCGATGCTTCTATCTCTCTCTCCCTTCCTCTCTCTCTAAAAAAAATAAAAACATATTTTAAAAAAATACCTGACATTTAACAGCACATATGGCACTACCAAGAGACAACCTATGACCATAAGATTCCATCTGTACATTTATATATAGCACAGATCAAGGCTAGATCACAGGCATATACAACAGCAATAGAAAAGTGAGTCCCAACAACATGGTTTTCCATATTTTTAAAATGTAAAATGCAATGCCCCTCATCTCTGTTGCAGGTTGAACCAGCCAACTGGGTACTGATGAACTGGTGGGATATGGACGTCACATTCCAAAAAATCAACATACACATGAGTTTATTGAAAAGGGCCCACTCATCCAGCACGAGCAGAGCATGTGGCACCTGGAACAATCTGGATTAGAGGGCAGGTCCTGCACAGGAATGGATCTGACACCCACAGCGACAGTTCCCAGGTGCCTTGTGCATGGCTGGAAGAGCGGCCCCACATGCTCTTACCTTCCAAGTAGCCGCACGCCTGGGTCAGAGCCCGGCACTGCGCCAGCAGGGATGCATGGGACACTGTGACCCCCACTGTGCTGCCTTCTTTGCTGGTTTTATACTGAAATATTTCAAGAAAAAGAAATCCATTATGTGATGTTTCTGGAGGCCACAGCAGAGAGAATGGAGGCTGATGGATTTTAGAGAGAAGAAGCTATTAGCTGTTTCTCCTTCACTAACAACCCCATCACACTTCTTGACTTGACCCTTGAGGTGACACCCTCAGATGAAGTCAGGACTCATCCTGGACAGGTGCTGAGCACAACAGGGCATGTGGGCTCCCTCATAACTGTCCTCACCCCCACGGTAACCAGTGAGGGGAGATTAGGTAAGAGTGAAACTGAAAGGATCTGAGAAGGTTTACATATGACGTTTCACTGGGCTGAAGATAAAACATAAGTTTTAGCCTCAAACTAAAAAAAAATCAGTAGCTCATACTCATGTGAAAATAAAACCTAACCCGTGGGGCCTGCTTTAGCATGCTCTGTGTTAGAAGAAGTCATCACCTCAATGTAGGCGGTCCCAGCTCTTTCATCCTGGGCCAGTGGGTGCCAGTCCTTGGGGGGCTTAGTCAGATGCTTCCCATCAATTACCAGCCAGGTGAGGGGGGGCCAACCTGTGGGGGTACAGCCAGGAGACATGGCACAGGCGAATGTCAGAGGGTCTCTGCTCCCCACAATCAGAACTTAGCCATTGAACATGCAGTTCTGGCTCCTGAGAGCCTGAGGAACAGACTTCTCTGTCTCCTTTAATTCTTACTCAATTCATATTAAACAACAGAGGTCTAGATCCTGAACCAGGTGAGAAGTGAGATTCACCAAGGCTTCAATCAAGGACTTTACTTTTGCTGAAGGCTCTTCAGCCTCTAAGTTTAACTACTGGAAAAGTACTAGAGGACACAGTTTAACACAGAACACTGACTCCCCTTCCCTTAGGGGCTCACCTTTGAAAGTTGCCACCTCTCCGGTCTGTGCTTTAGGCAGGCCTTTCTGACAAGCATCCGTGGTGAGGGCCAGGGCGACACCACAGCTGCCCAGCAGAAACCCAATCTGCTGGCTGCCAGCATCCTGCACCAAACAGAGTGAGGTGGGAGTGAGGCATTCAGGGAGCCAAGGCATAGGACCTTTACTATGCACAGAAAGTAGAATGCTTCTTTCCACCCTTTGTAAAACATTGCTAGAACACCAGCAATTTTCAATTGGTGTCCGCAGATTTTTTTAAAACATGCAATACCGCCCTGGCCGGTTTGGCTCAGCGGTTGGAGCGTCAGCCTGGGGACCAGAGAGTTCTGGGTTCAGTTCCCGCTAGGGGCACGTACCCAAAAAATAAATAAATAAAACATGCAATACCTATTTAGTCAAGGGCATTAACCTCTTTTCCCTTAGATTGTCAAATAAAAATATGACACCAGCCAACACAACAATAGCTATCCAGTGTGAATGAATCAAAATTATACCTATTTTTTTTTTCAGATCAGTAATTAGTTTATGTGTGCCATGAGATGAAAAGGTTGAAAATCGCTGCTATATACTGTATTTTCACAAAAATAAAATATAATTGTTTTTAAATTTAAAAGATATGCTTTTTGCAGTGAAATATAAAGTTCAGATAATGAGCTAATTTCTCAAAGTTTTTTCTTGCAAATGACATTTAGTGGCATTTTAATAAACTCCAAAAATAACAGTATTGAAATTTCCACTTGATTTGTGCTTGAAATTTAAGGTTAACCTGGGGAGGCCTGACCTTAACAATGCTAATTATTTCCACACAGAAATGCACATTTCCTTTCAGGCAAGTCCTCTTTTATGTATGTTCCTCAGTGAAATGTTATCATTTTCTTCTTGTAAGTTTGATAAATCTCTAGTTTTTTTCCTAAGAATCCCTGTATTCAAACATCTGTCATTATCTGTGGAAATGTACTGGTTTTATTTGCAAACTTTACTTTTAAGATTCTTGAATATTTGTTGTTCCCGGCAGTCTTCGGGTTAGCAACTGCCTGAATACTGGGATACAATAGAAAACTCTGATTTTCTAAAATACATGCCTAGCCTACTCCTAAAATGATAATTTTTTCAATAGTCAGGTTACTGACATTTATACGTAAAATGTAACAGCTGTCTAAACCATCAGAACCCCCATAGTAATCATCTGTCAGTAACAAAAACTGACTGTTATACAAGTAAACAGAAATGCAAGAACATTTCCATCCCATATATTCAAAATTATCACTGAGAAGTGAGCTGTAATGATTTACCCCCAAGAAATGAAATTTATTATCAATAAACACAGGTTTTGAGAATAAGTTTAACAAAATCTTATCAAATCCCAAATTCTATTTATCAAAGGGAAAAAAAACGCTCATCGTTTCAAACAGGTGACATAATAGCTCTATCTACCGCTGGTCTAACTGCCCCTTCAACAAGATACATTAAAAAAAAAAGAGTATTTGTAAACAAAAGTGCACCCACTGACCGCTCCCTAGAATGAAGGAGATTTAGGACACCCCAGAACTGATGTGTCAACTTCAGAATAAAACCTCATGGAACCTGAACCCATGGCCCGGGCCAAGTTTGCTACCTTTCTTGTTAACGGCACTTCTATGGGGACAGGAACCAGCTCTGCCAGGAGACACCCATAAAATGCAACCATGAACATCACAGGGTCACTGTTCGGAAACACCAGCGCCACCTGCAGCAACACAAAAAACAACCATGGAATCAACGGGAGAGTGACTTGTCATCTCAACTTTTAGAGTATCTGCTGATTAGATGGAATTGAGACATTTTAGATTATTTTATTATCTGGGAGTCAACAATGTAACATTTAACAAATAGTTTTTAGGTTGAGGTCTTTATCCTACATACAACAAAATAACTTTAAATTTCTGGATTTAAAGACGGTCCAGCACCACTCTGGTGTGAGATCTAGATACAGCTCCCATCCACTCTAACCACCTGGGCAGCAGCAATTCAGGAACGGACCGTCAGCCACCAACAATTAGCCCAGGTGAAAAACACCTGTATCAACATGAAAAGGGAATGAGAAATCAAATCATATCTAAATATCTTCCAAAAGAAAAAATCCTAACACCAAAGTTTTAGTTGAACAAATCTCCACTCAAGACTTAATGGAGTGTTGAGACCCCTACAGCTGCTCCCTCCGAGTCCCTGTTTCCACGTGGTTACCATGCTGCTACTCTTTAAATTATATGTTCTATTTCTATCTATCTTATTATACATTGTTATTGTTATCAAATTATTTTAAACACAGAATTTAAAATGATCCAAAAAGTACTAATGAAAAACAATATCCCCCATGCTCTACCCTTCCCCATTCCCCAAGGCAACCACTTTATTTTTTTTAACTTATCTTTATTGTTGAATGTATTACAGATGTTCTCCATTTTTCCCCCACTGACCCCCTCCTCACCATTCCCACCCCACTCCTGCCTTCCCCCACACTGTTGTCTGTGTCCATTGGTTATACATATATACATATAAGTTCTTTGGTTTATTTCTTCCCACCCCCCAAACCCCCTTCCCTTTGAGGTTTGTCAGTCTAACAACCAATTTGTACTTCTTAATCCCTTCACCTTTTTCACCCATTCCCCCAACCCCTCTCCCATCTGGCAACCAACAAAATTTCTCTGTATCTATGAGAATGTTTCTGTTCTGCATGTTCATTTTGTTTGTAGATTCAATTGTCGATAGATATGTATTCATTGCCATTTTGTTTGTTCATATTTTTTATCTTTTGATAAAAGAAGGGTCTTCAAGAAGACCCTTCAACATTTCATATAATATGGTTTGGTGGTGATGAACTCCTTCAGCTTTTCCTTGTCTGGGAAACTCTTATACGGCCATCGATTCTAAATGACAGCTTTGCAGGATAGAGTAATCTTGGTTGTAGGGTCTTGCTTTTCATCACTCTGAATATTTCTTGCCACTCCCTTCTGGCCTGCAAAGTTTCTTTTGAGAAATCAGCTGACAGTCTTATGGGAACTCCCTTGCAGGTAGCTAACTGCTTTTCTCTTGCTGCTTTTAAGAGTCTCTCTTTGTCTTCAACCTTTTGCATTTGATGATGATGTGTCTTGGTGTGGGTCTCTTGCGGTTCAAATTGTTTGGGACTCTCTGTGCTTCCTGGACTTGTATGTCTGTTTCCTTCACCAAGTTAAGGAAGCTTTAAAATATTTTACATTTCTGGCCGGCCTGCCAGTGTAGCTCAGTGGATTGAGCATCGTTCCATGGATTGAGAGGTCCCAGTTCGATCTCCAGTCAGGACACATGCCCAGGTTGTGGGCTGGATCCCCAGTAGGGGGCGTGCAGGAGGCAGCCAATCGATGTCTCTCTCTCACATCGATGTTTCTATCTCTCTCTCCATTCCTCTTTCTCTAAAAAGTCAATAAAAAACATATTTAAAAAAATAAAATATTTTACACTTCCTTTTACTATTTACTCTATTTTCAAATATTTTGCTTACACTGCTGTTCTATCTTTTGAAAATATTTGGGTACTAATTTTATTTCCTGGTATTATAGATGAATATTTAGCCCTCCTTTTCCCACCCTTTCTCTTCTCCCATCATTACAATTTCCATTTCTTATAATAATCTGGTTACATGAAAAGCTATTTATGGAATAAGATTTTTATAAGCACCAAGTAGTGCTTGAAACCATAGTGATGAGTCAGAATATTGAGTAGACTTTTAACATAGGCCTCTGAACACAAAACAATGGATAACTAATAACTGTCCACTTCATAAGGCAAAATTTAAGCTATATTTATTCTGTAAATTTAATCAAGCTTCTAAAAAGCTAGTTTGTTGAAAAGGGCAAAGCTCTCCTTATAAAGTTGATGTTAATAGGGGCTATTCCAGAACTGAGACTTATAGCCTTGTGACTAGATGTTTGGTATAGAAAATATGTTTTTAGAGAATCTGCTATAAAAGAGTTGTGTTTGTTCACTTTTACAAAGTATATTATCACAGGAGGATGAATTTGCCACCCATCTCTGATAATGAACTCACATCTTGTCAATCATTTTATAATTAACTACGTGGATTCTCTAGCAAGTCAAGAAAGTATCTGCCTTTGTCCTTGAAAGAATTTTCTTAAAGAAAAATGAGTTAGTGATTCTTAGATTCATTTTAAATCACAACATAAATCAGGGATTCTTTCAGACTCACTCTAAAGCACAACACATTATAAATTATCATTCTTGTACTGTACGCACTTTCACAGCCAGGTACACATCTTTCTTTCTGATGGTAACAGATACCAGCATTCCTACTGGCTCTGCTCTCTACGTATGCACTCGCCAGTGTGCTCTAAAATACCCCACCACACGTGTAAATATCTATATAGTATTTTCCAAATAACCAACCAGTCAGGTGAACTCAGAAGTTTTACCAGCTGTGGACCAGCCCCACCTCTACCCTGGGTCATCTCTCCTACTCCTGGCTCAGCTTCTCCTGGGGGACTGCCCTGTGGCTCTCCTGTTTGGGCCCCACTCACTGAAGCACATCCTCTAGGACTTCCCAAGAAAGAACACTTGAGAGTTCAATTTTTTTTGAGTCCTGAGTGTCTGAAAAAGGTTATCCCATCCTCGCATTTGCTGAATATCCAGGAATAGAACTATAGGTTAAAATCAGATTCCCTCTGAACTTCTGAAGTGTCACGCTGGTCTCCTCCAGTTTGACTACTGACCCCCTGTGTATACTCTGCTTTTCCTGTAGGCTCTACACCCCGGTCTTACACAGTAACGTGGTTATGTGTTCATGTGCATTTGTGGGGCTACTATGTTCACTCCAGGTCCTTTTACTTTGAAGCGTATGCTCTCCAGCTTCAGAACATCATCTTAAATTATTATTATCACTAAAAATTTTCTACTCTCTTTCTCTTTCTCTTTTTGGAACTGCTGTTAGATGTTGGGTTTCTTGACCAATCTTAAGTTTTGCAACTATTTTTCCTTCCTACCATCCATCTCTTGATCTTTCCTACTAGCATGTTTTTCTTGATTTATTTTTCTTCATCGTAGACTCTAGGAATATTAATACTAATTTTCCAAAAATTTGTTTTCTGTATCTAGTTTTCCTCTAAGTTAGTTTCCTCTTCCTCCTGCCCACTTTCCCTTTCCTTTATCTTTCATTTCTTTGCTCTTCGGCTGTCTTCTTTCACATTAAGGTTTCCCTCCTTAAATGTCCTTGGCTTCTGGTTTTTATATTAAAAAATGAGGTACTCACAGAGTTGCCTGAAACTCTACATCAGCTTGTCAACTTATAGTTTCATTGTTGGGTGATCTGACCCTAGGCAACCTTTTCACTAGGGGATTTTACTGGTAAGTATGTTGATTTTCACCATGTTCTCCTGTTTTCCATTCTGGACTTTCTGGTATTCTTGTGTTCCTCAAGTCTGGTTCAGTTTAGCCAAGAGCAATGCTGTCCAATTGAACTTCCTACAATGATGAAAATGTCCTATTTCCAAGATATCAAATATGGTAGCCATTAGCCACATGTGCCTACTAAGCCCTTAAAATGTGGCCAATGTGACTACTGCCAACTATTTGGGGCAGTGTAGAACAAGGAACTAAGCCTCTAGCCTCTTTTGCATGCTACTGGGGCTGGTAGGTAAGAGGAAGTGGCCTGGCCACATGGAATAGGGAAGGAGGTGAATATAAAGCACAAAGAATTTCAAAGTAAGGTCGTTTCCTCATATAACTTAAGCTTTGGATATTTAACATTTGTTAATATCTGATATTAATATTTTTATAAAAATCAACATATATGGAGTCAAAGAGAAAGAAGTTGAAGAATCAGTGGATAGGCAATGAAAATAAAAAGAACAATCATTTTATCTACATCATCACAAACTTTTACCCATATTTAATATTTTTTCACGCTGACTTTCAATCTCTTGTACTAACACTATAAGTCTAACCAGCTGATTTCAATGCAACAGATTTTTAGAGTCTCTGTTTTTGCTCTCTCCAACAAAGTTACATTCGAGTTACTTACTCTGTCTCCAGGTTTAAGTAGTGGTTCATTCTTACAAGTCAGTTTATTAAGAAGAGTATAAGCTAGTTTTAAACTCCGACTCCAAAGTTTGCCTAAAATGAAATAAAAATACTAAGCAGTGTAAAATTTAAAAAACTAATAATTAACATTTTAATGTAACAATCATAATATCCCAGAATGTAACATAACTTTATTACTGAAAATTCAGGTAAGTTTCCAAGTGGTAACTATTTTGCACAATGCTGTAATGAACATCATAGTTTTCTCTTAAAAACAACTTGTTGCCCGGCCAGTGTGGCTCAGTGGATTGAGCATCGTCTCATGGACTTAGAGGTCCAAGTTCGATTCCCTGTCAGGGCACATGCCCGGTTGCAGGCTTGATCTCCAGTGTGGGTGTGCAGGAGACAGCCGATCAATGTTTCTCTCTCACATCGTTCCTATCTCTCCCTTCCTCTCTCTCTAAAAAAAAAAAAAAAAAAAAAAAAATCAATAAAATATACGTTTTTTAAAAACCAACTTATACATTTGCTTCTTAACACAAAAACAATACAGAATTTTATTATAGAAAATTTAGAATATAGAGAAGCCAGCAAAAAAAAAAGTCAGCATTCTTTATTTTATACACACACACACACACACACACACACGGGATTTTCAAGAAATGAGATCATATCCCACCCTGATTTTTTCAATAAACATTGAATTGTGAATGCATTTTCATGTCATTAACTTTGTCTCAATTATATTCCTTATAATTCATGTACCTTTACAACAATTTATGAGGTAGGTCATACATCTTCATCTCCACTTCTCACTCAAGACAAGTCAGGGAGATGTTAAGTAACTGCCCAGAGCCACCAGCTGCTGGAGTAGTGCATCTGGACCCTCAGGATCCAGCCCTCAACCCTATGAGGTCCTGCCCAACACACTTCCCCTCCTGGCACACAGTCTCTATATTCAGCACCCAAACCTACTGGGTGTTCAGCAAAGAAGAGCTTCTTTCAGGAAGATGAGAGATGAGATTAAGGAAAAGTAAAGGGGATTGAAGGTGTCTGAGGAGGTAGACAGAGGCAGGGGTGATAATACGGTAGGAAGATAGAAAAACCTGAGGCTATTCCTAACACTCGAGGCAGCCATAACATTCAGCCTATGCAGTGTAGCTAAAAAGTAACACCAAAAATCAGAAATGAAAGAGAAGTAACAAATGACACCAAAGAAATACAAAGGATTATAAGAAAATATTGTGAACCACTATATGCCAACAAATTGGACAATCTGGAAGAAATGGATAAATTACTAGAAACATACAACCTTCCAAAACAAAATCAAGAAGAATCAAAGAATCTGAATAGACAGATTACAACCAGCGAAATTGAAATAGTAATTTAAAAAATTCCTAACAAACAAAAGCCCTGGACTGGATGGCTTTACAGGTTAATTTTTACCAAACATTCAAAGAAGAATTGACACCTATCCTTCTCAAACTATTCCAAAAAATTTAAGAGGAGGGAAGACTCAAAAGTTCACTTTAAAAGGCCAGCATTATCCTAATTCCAAAACCAGATAAAGACACTACAAAGAAAGAAAATTATAGGCTAATACCCCTGATGAAAACAGATGCTAAAATCCTCAACAACGACCCCCCCCACCACGGGGGAACCCAGGCAGAGCGGGGGAGCCGGGTGACCCCCCCCCACCACGGGGGAACCCAGGCGGAGCGGGGGAGCCGGGTGACCCCCCCCACCACGGGGGAACCCAGGCGGCCAGGCGGAGCGGGGGAGCCGGGCGACCCCCCCCCCCCACCAAGGGGGAACCCAGGCGGAGCGGGGGAGCCAGGCGACCCCCCCCACCATGGCAGAACCCAGGCAGAGCGGGGGAGCCGGGAGACCCCCCCTCACCACGGGGGAACCCAGGCAGAGCGGGGGAGCCGGGCGACCCCCCCCCCACCACGGGGGAACCCAGGCGGGGCGGGGGAGCCGGGCGACCCCCCCCCACCACGGGGGAACCCAGGCGGGGCGGGGGAGCCGGGCGACCCCCCCCCACCATGGGGAACCCAGGCGGGGCGGGGGAGCCGGGGCGACCCCCCCACCATGGAGGAACCCAGGCAACACACAGGAGAACTGAGCAAACTGAACAACGAAATTGACCCAGAGACATGGAGGGTGGAGTATGGGATGACGGGCCTCAGAGGAAGGGGGTGGCGGGGGAAAGAGATAAATCACAGAGCCTGTGTGCATGGGTGCATAACCAATGGACATGGACAACAGGGATGGGGAGGAGGAGAACGGGAGGGGGAGGAGGGTGTCAATGGGGGAAAAAAAGGAAAAACATCTGTAACAAAAACAAATTAATAATAAAATAAATTATAAAAAATAAATAAATATATAAAATAAAATCCTCAACAAAATTAGCAAACTGAATCCAGCAACACATTAAAAAGATCATGCACCATGATCAAGTGGGATTTATTTCAGGGATGCAAGGTTGGTACAATATCTGCAAAACAATAAATAATATACCACATAAACAAATTGAAGGATAAAAACACATGATCATATCAACAGATGCAGAAAAAGCATTTGATAAAATCTAACACCCATTTATGATAAAATCTCTCAATAAAGTGGAAATAGAGGGAACATACCTCAACATAATAAAGGCCATATATGACAAACCCAAAGCCAACATCATACTCAGTGGACAAAAACTACAAGCATTCCCCTTGAGATCAGCAATAAAACAGGGATGTCCACTTTCACCACTCTCATACAACATAGTACTAGAAGTACTAGCCACAGCAATTAGACAAGAAGAAGAAATAACAGGCATCCAAATTGGAAAGGAAGAAGTAAAACTGTCATTATCTTCAAATGACATGATATTGTATATAGAAAACTCTAAAGATTACACCAAAAAAATTGCTAGAACTGATAAATTCAGTAAAGTAGCAGGATACAAAATAAATATCCAGAAATCAGTTGCATTTTTATACACCAGTAATGAACTATCTTCTAGAAAGGGACACTTAAAAAAAGCAATCCCATTCACAATTGCTTCAAAAAGAATAAAATACCTAGGAATAAATTTAACCAATGATATAAAAGACCTATACCCAGCAAATTATAAGACACTGAAGAAAGAAACTGAGGAAGATACAAGTAAGTGGAAGCATATACCATGTTCATGGATAGGAAGAATTAACATCATTAAAATGTCCATACTATCCAAAGCAATCTACAGATTCAACACAATCCCCATCAAGATATCAATGGAGTATTCCAAAGAACTAGAACAAATGTTTCAAAAATTTATATAGAAACACAAAAGACCCTGAATAGCAACAATTTTGAGAAAGAAGAACAAAAAGAAGAACAAAGTTGGAGAAATCATGCTACTTAATATCAAACTATACTACAAGTCCATTGTAATCAGAACATCATGGTCCTGGCATAAAAATAGACATATAGATCAATGAAACAGAATAGAGCCCAGAAATAAATCTATACCTTTATAGTCGATTAATATTTGACAAAGCAGGCAAAAACAGACAATGGACTATGACAGTCTATTCAATAAATGGACAGATATCACCTTCTTATACCGCACATAAGAATAAACTCAAAATGGATTAAAGATTTAAATGTTAGACTCAAAACAATAAAAATCCTAGAAGAAACACAGGCAGCAAAATCTTGGACATTTCTCGTATATCTGATATATCTCTTGGGCAAGAGAAACAAAAGAAAACATAAACAAATGGAACTACATCAAACTAAAAAGTTTTTGCATAGCAATGGAAACCATCAACAAAATGAAAAGACAATTCACCAAATGGAAGAACATATTCACCAATGCTATATCGGATAAGGAAGGGGTTAATATCCAAAATTTATAAAGAACTTATAAAACTCAACACCGGCCTGGCTGATGTGGCTCACTGGTTGAGCGTCAACCCATGTACCAAGAGGTTGCTGGTTCAATTCCTGGTCAGGGCACATGCCCAGGTTGTGGGTCAAATCGCTAGTGGGGGTCATGCAGGAGGTGGCAAATTGATTCTCTCTCTCATCGATGTTTCTATCTCTGTCTCCCTCTCCTTTCCTCTCTCTCTAAAATCAATAAAGGAAAAATATTTTTTTAAAAAAACACTCAACACCAAAAAAAACAAACAATCCAATTAAAAAATGGGCAAAAGACCTGAATAGACCCTTCTGCAAAGAGGACATACAGATAACCAATAGACATATGAATAGATGCTCAACATCACTAATCATCAGAGAAATGCAAATTAAAATCACAATGAAATATTACCTCACACCTGTCAGAATGGCTATCATCAATAAATCAACGAATAACAAGTATTGTCAAGGATGTGGAAAAAAGGGAACCCTTATGCACTCTTGGTGGGAATGCAGATTGGTGCAGCCACTGTGGAAAGCACTTTGGAGTTACCTCAAAAAATTGAAAATGGAACTGCCTTATGACCCAGTGAATTCCACTTCTGGGAATTTATCCAAAGAAACCTGAAACATTAATTCGAAAGAATATATGTACCCTATGTTCACTGCAGCATTATTTACAACAGCCAAGATCTGGAAGCAGACCTAGTGTCCATAAGTAGATGAGTGGACAAAAAAGCTGTGGTACATTTACATAATGGAATACTACTCTGCCATAAAAAGGAAGAAAATCTAACCCTTTGCAACAGCATGATGGACCTGGAGAACAGTATACTAAGTGAAATAAGCCAGTCAGAGAAAGACAAGTACCACATGATTTTACTCATATGTAGAATTTAATGAACAAACTGAACTACCAAGCAAAGTAGAGACAGATTCATAAATAGAGAACAGGCAGACAGTTCTGGTGTGTGTGGGGGAGTCTGCTGGGGGTGGGGTGGGGTGGAGGGATTGAGCAAAAAAAAAGAGAGAGAGAGAACTTATGGACATGGACAACAGTGTGGTGATGGTGATGGGTGGGGGGGAGGTGGAGGTGGAAGAGGACATAGAGGGGATACATGGTGAGGGAAAATATAAAAATAAAAAAAAAACAAAATAAAATAAAAAGTAACACCAATGTCCTAATTCAGTCCCTCTCAAATAAGTGTGACACAATCCCATGTAATGTGAACAGCCGTGCCTTCTGAATAAATGCTCAAATTTCATTGCAAATAATATTAAACTCAGGTGCAACATTGTGAAATAAGTGACTTGTGGGACCTGAGAAATAAATTAGAAAAAATATTCAACTCAAAACACCTGTTGTTGCTTTTGTCTATATAAATGGTCAATTCAAGATGTTAATAACTGCATTACATAAAGATTTTCAAAATGAATCCTGCTATAATATAAAAAGAACAATGTGTGGTAATCAGGTTAGTTTTATCCCAAGAATGCAAAGAGGTTTAACAGAAAATCAACATAATTTGCCACATTAACAGAATAAAGGTGAAGAAAAATAAACAATTTAACAATCATTCAGGATCTTAAATGATTTTTAAAATCCTTAAGTTCAGAATGAAACTTAATGTTATTGTTAAAGGCCGTCTATAAAAATCCTGTAAGACATATCATGATTAATGGTCAGAAACTGAAAGCTTCTACTCTGAGAGCAGAAGTGAGTCAATAACATCTGCCTTTTTCCTGAAAGTCTTAGCCAGCGTCCTTGGGGGAGGAGAGAATTGAAGAAGGGAGGTAAAACAATTGGAAATAAATAAAACTGTCATCATCTGCAGATGACATGACTGTGTGGGTTGTGAATCTTTAATAAATGAAATCAGCAAGGCTTTCAGATATAACAATATACAAACACCATCTGATTTCTATATACCAGTAACAAATAATAAATAAAACATTTAAATAATACTATTTATAATAAGATTAAAATAAACATGACAAATACCTAAGAAAAATTGTTACAAAAAACATACAAAGTCTCTCCACAGAAGATTATAAATTATTCTGGCATAGGGTGGAAAGGATTTGAATGGAAGGATATATCTATGTGCTGGAAGACTCAATAACGGAAAGGCTCCAGAAGGAAAAACCCTTGGGGAGGTGAGCTGACCTTCTGCATTTTACAAAAGCTGGGGGTGTTTAGGGCCCGGGTACCTGCAGGAGAATGAGCATCTCCCAGCCCCATGCCCACAGAGCTGCCACAGGGGTACAGAGGAAGCAGCAGAGCCTTCAGCAGAAACTGGGAGCCGAAGTAGCACAACCAATTTCCTCTCAGAAAACCTTCTGAATCCGGGGACTGTGCAGCAGGAGCCTAAAAACCCACATGGAAAACCCCTGAGAAGCAATGTGGAGGCCTTCAGTAGCCACATGAGACAAAAGCCATGGCTGGGGACACCCCCCCTCACCAGAGGAAAGGAACACACAGAATACACCAGGTTAAGCTGGCCTTGACGGGACCCCAGTGACCAGCTGCTATGCTACCTGCCCAGAGGAGGGAAGGGGGGATTTCTCTCACAGAAGGTGACATCATTTGGAGCCTCCATAATTTTTTATATACCATGTCCAACATTCAATCAAAAAAGTAGTAGGCATCCCAAAAGATAAGTTCCCTGGACTCAAACCAAGAGAAAGCACAGACAAGAAGAACAGGCCACGGTAGCTGACTCTGGGGCTGGTGACAGAGGCCTTCAGTTACTGTGGGGAATGTGTACATTCCAGGCAGTTGAGGAAAAGATGAGGGAAATGCTATTGCATAGAATAAGAACAGGAATTAGAATAGAGAAGTAAACATTCTAAACTATATTTAAAATTAAGAACTTATCAGGAGTTTCATAGTAGACTAGAAATTTCAGAAGATAGGATTAGAGAATTTAAATAAAGGGAAATTTCCAAACTGAAATACATACCAGAGAGAATGCAAAGTATAAGAACATTAAAGGCATACGGGACTCAGAAAGGTGTAATATAAACGTGATTAGAGTCCTAGGAGAGGAGAGAGAAAATGGGAAATAACCAATATATAAAGGAATTATAGTTGTAATTTTTCCAAAATTGATGAAAGATACCATTCCATAGATTCAAGAAGCCCTGTGGACCCCAAGCAGGAGATTCAAAAGAACATCACAGCTACCTATATCATAGTAAGACAGATGCAAGCCAAAGGGAAATTTTTAAAAGGCAGTCAGAGGGAAAAATAGGCACATTAACAATAGTCCGGCAGCTTACTTCTCTAAAGATGGTACAATGTCTTCAGAGTGCTGAATGAAAGCAAATAAATGACCACCACCGAAAATGAAGATCAGACCTGGCCAGTTTGGCTCAGCGGTTAGAGCGTCGGCCCGTGGTCCAGAGAGATCCGGGTTCGGTTCCCGCTAAGGGCATGTACCTTGGTTGCGGTTTGTCCCTGGCCCTGGTTGGGTCGTGCGGGAGGCGGCCACTCTATGTGTCCCTTTCACATCGATGTTTCTCTCTCTCTCTCTCTCTCTCTCTCTCTCTCTCTCTCTCTCTCTCTCTCTCTCTCTCTCTCTCCCTTCCATTCTATCCGAACAAAAAATGGAAAAATGTCCTCAGGTGAGGATTTAAAAAAAAAAAAAAAAATGAAGCTAAAGCCCTGGCTTGTTTGGCTCAGCGGTTGGAGCATCAGCCTGTGGACCAGAGTCCCGGGTTTGGTTCCCGCTAAGGGCACATACCTCAGTTGCAGTTTGTCCCCGGCCCCAGCTGGGGTAGTGTGGGTGGCGACCACTCGATGTGTGTCTCTCACATTGATGTTTCTTTCTCTCTCTCTCTTCCTCCCTCTCTCCCTCATGCTCTATCTGAAGATAAATGCAAAAATGTCCTCGGGTGAGGATTTAAAAAAAAATGAAGATCAGGCCCTGCCCAGTGTGGCTCTGGAGACAGTATCGCTGTGACAAAGTCTCCGCAGACCCAGCAGGGTGACCCAAAGCAGACTGCTCATCAGGGGAGCCAGTGCTGAGCAGAACCACCAGGCCATGTACCACCACTTTGCTCAGTCATTGCCTGGGGCCACCCCAAGCACAGCTTAAACCAGACCTGAAAGCTAAACTCAACAGGTGGAGACCATCAGCAAACCATGCTTCTTGCAAGTGGGCAGTAAGTTCCTTTCATAAAGTTAATGACAGATCAATCTCTCTAATGAACACAGATGCAAAGATCCTTAACAAAACAGTGGCAAATGAAATCCAGACATTTATTTAAAAGATATCATGGCCAAGTGGAATTTATTCTAGGAATGCAAGTACTGTTAATACTTGAAAATTAATCAATGTAATTCGTCAAGTTAATGGGGGAGGGGAGAGAAACCATATGATCATCTTGACAGAACAGAAAAAGCACTTGATAAAATTCAATGTCAATCCACGATGAAAACTTTTAGCAAACATTTAGGAATAGAAGAGAACTTCCTTTACCTGACAAAGAATTTCTACCATAAAACAAGCAAAAAAAAAAAAAAAGAACTTCAGCAAACATCATACTTTATGACCTAAGATGGAGAAGGAGGCAAGAATGCCCACTGTCCCACCTCATACTAGAGGTTCTAGCTCATGAAGAAGCAAGAAAAAGAAATAAAAGGGAAGTGCTGGAAAGGCCAAGATGACCCTGTCATTGTTCAGAGAGGGCTCATTTTGTACACTGGATATCCAAAAGATATATGGACAAACAATTAATAAATAAGAAAATAATTAATCGGTTAGTTTAGCAAGATATAAACTCACCATTTAAAAAAATCAACTGAGCCTTGGCCGGTTTGGCTCAGCGGTTAGAGTGTCGGCCTGCGGACCAGAGTCTCAGGTTCGATTCCAGTCAAGGGCACATACCTCAGCGGTTGTGGTTCAGTCCCCGGCCCTGGTTGGGGTCATGCGGGAGGCAACCAATTGATGTGTCTCTCTCACATCACTGTTTCTCTCTCTCTTTCTTTCCCTCTCACTCTCTCGGAAGATAAATGGAAAAATATCCTCAGGTGAGGATTTAAAATGAATAAATAAATTGCACTTCTACACACAGACAACAAATGAGTAGAAAAAAATTTTAATCATTTTATTACAATAAGAATAAATAATGAAAGATGCTCAAGTCTTCTGTACTCAAAAGTAAAAAACATTACTGAGAGAAATTAAAGGCCTTAAAAAAGAAGGAAATGTTCTAGTCAAGAATCAGTTCTCTTCAAACTGAACTAGTTTTAATGCAGTGCAATCATTATCCCAGCAGGAATTTTTCTAGAAACTGACAAGCTGATTCTGAATTTTACTTGGAATGCAAAGGGCCAAGAACAGTCAAGGAAATCTAAAGGAACAATCACAGAGCTAATGGACTTCTATGCCAGACACCAAGATTCACAAAACTACAGTGATTCAGGGGGTGCTGACAGACAGCACACTGACTAAACAGAACAGAGTCCAGAAATGGAGCTACAGGTGCATTTTCCACCTGATACACAACAAAGCAGGATCTTGGAGGAAGAACTGGCTTTCCGATAAATGACAATGGGTCATAGATATTCATAAGGAAAGAAAAAGGCTCCCATCTCACATCACACACAAATTAAATTGCAGATGCATCTTAACACCTAAATGTAAAAAGTAAAACAAAATTTCAGAAGCAAAAGTTGGAAAATATCTTTGTGACCTTAGGTTTGGCAAAGACTTCCTAGATATGACAAGAAAGCACTATAATAAAGAGAAAAATGGGTAAATTAGGCTACATTAGGTTAATACTTCTCATTTATCTAAGGCCACAATTAAAAGTATAAAAAGGCAATACAAAGAGTGGAAGAAGGCCCTGGCCACTGTTTCTCAGTAGTTAGAGCATCAGCCCACACACCAAAGGGTCATGGGTTCAATTCCCAGTCAAGGGCATATACCTAGGTTATAGGTTCGATCCCTGGGGTGCATGCGGGAGGCAACCAATCGATGTGTGTGTCTCTCTCACATCAATGTTTCTCTCTCTCCCCCTCCCTCCCTGCCCCTCTCCCTTCCTTCCACTGAAAATCAATGGAAAAAATATCCTCAGGCAAGGATTAACCAACAAAAGAGTAGAAGAAGATATATGCAAAACATGTATCTGAAAAGACATGTATCTGAAACATATAAAGAAGAAAAGATTAGCAACTGAACAGAAAAACGAGCCAAAGATTTGGATGGTTCACAAAAGAGACTATTCAAATAGCCAACAAACATATGAAAGCATCATAAGTATTCAGGGAAATGCAATTAGCACCATAATTTGACACCACAACACACTTATAAGAAAGGCTAAAATGAAATAAATAGACAATGTCAAGTGTTGGAGAGGATGTGGAGCTCCTGGAACTGCACACACTGCTGGTGGGAGTGAAGACTGCCACCACCAGTTGGAAAGCTATCTGGCAGAATGACCTAGAGCTAGACAATGCTACCTCTGTGTTTACACCAGCGCAAGCTCCTACTTCCACATGTTCACCAACAGATCCACAGGAGAATGTTCATAACAGCACTATACACAACAGCCCCAAAGTGGAAACAACCCAAATGTCTGTCTACCACAGAGTGCATAAATAAGTTTTGGCACATTCACAGAATACAACATCCATGAATAAGAATAAACTACTACACTTCACACACATCATGGATGAGTCTCACAAACAAAGCTGAACAAGAGTGCAGACTCCGAACACCTTTCATGTTATCCCATCTACATAAAACTCAAAGGCAGGTAAAGCCAGAGTTGTTAGCAGTCAGCACAAGAGTGTGCTTTGTGTGTGGGAGGACGTGAGTGCTGGAGGGAACACTCAGGGCCTGGGAACCTGGAAATGTTTCTCAGCCGAGTGTATTTACTCTGTGATGATGCATCAGGTTATGTGCTTACGATTTGTGTTACATAAAAACACAGTATGCAACCAAAAGATGCCAAACACAAAAAACACATACTGTATGATTCCCTTTAAACAAAGTTAAAAGTTAGATAAAACTAAACTCCATTGTTCATAAATGCATATATAGATGTGAACACTTGGAACCAAAGCAGCAGCCAGTCACCATCACTCAGTGAGTGGTCCCCTCTGGTAGCAGGAAGAGGCAATGGTCTGGGAGGGCCACCTGGAGTGAGGCAATGTTCTATTTATTAGACAGTTGTGTTAGTGTCTCAGGAATTTGTTCTATCATGTTCATCAAACGTATGTCTATGTTGTATGTGTTACACATGTAGTATTTTACAACTAAAACAGAGCCCAATTGCCTTCTGTTGACACTTGCCATAGGTGAGGGTGTAGATGGCCTTTCCAGTTGTGTCCAAGGCGGTCAGACATGGGGCTTTGGGCTGCATTGTGCCCCACCGCTGCAAGGCGGCCAGCAGTGACGGCGGCCAGGGAGTCCCCACAGACACAGGTTCCCCTTTCAGCACTACCATCTGGCTCCCCTCAGGCTTTGGCTGATTTGGATCTGGTTGCTGAACTATAAACAAAATTGAAATTTTAAAATCAACATTTCATAGTATCATGCACACATTTTATTTTTAAGCATTTATATTTTATAATTTTGTTTTTTAAAAATACAAATTATAAAAAGGTTACAACAATTTGTTTATATGTCCTTATCATTATAATAGTCACTATCATTATAATAGTCACAGACCAACTGACCAAAGGACAGAGGGAGACTGAATCATGGATAATGATGGATCCTGGTAACCATAACCTCACACGAAAATCCCCAGGGTGGCGGCAGTGATTGCCAGGCTTTCATGGGAACAGTCAACCCTGACCACACCTGAGAAGCAGGCACTAGTTAGCCCTTGCTTATAAAGGATGAAAGTGGGTAGAATTACCACTTCGCTTTGGGCACTCAAAACAACCATGACCACATTGAAAGAAAAAATAAAGTCTATTATATTTTCAATGGATATGTAACCAAAATTTGCCCAAGTATAAGAAAGTCTGCCCCTGCCCTGGCCAGTTTGGCTCAGCGGTTGGAGCGTCGACCCATGGAGTCGCAGGTTCAATTCCAGTCAAGGGCCTGTACCTCGGTTGTGGTTCGGTCCTGGCCCTGGTTGGGGTCGTGTGGGAGGCGACCAATGGATGATTCTCTCTCTCTGCCCCTCCCTCTATCCCTCCTACTCTATCTGAAGACAAATGGAAAAATATCCTCAGGTGAGGATTTAAAAAGGGATTAAAAAGAGAGAGAGAGACTGGCCTAACAAGCATTCATACCATTGAATTTAAAAGGCCTTATCTGATTATAAAGGGGAAACAATGCCCTAAAAACAGTGTCTAATCCTCAAGTAGAAGGAAACACCCAGAGCTGGTCCTCTGTGGGGTGGTGACAATGCACAAGAGGTGTGAGGAGCTGAGGGGCTGGCCATGTGCCCCTGTGGCTCTAATACATTCACATGCTTGTATCGTGTATTGGGCTTTATTTCTGTTCCTTATCTAGAAGTTTATACTTCTATTTTTTGGTAATTAAAAATAAATAAATTTATATTCTTTCTCCTAAATATATATCTCACTCATAAATAAGAGGCTAAAATTCTGAAAAGGAGCCAAAACTTTGCTGAAGATATAATACTTTAAAACCATGGGAAGAGGAGTACTTCAGATTTGAAGTTTAAATAAAAATTTAAATAATGTAAGTAAAATGAAACCTTAGAAATATTCTTATAAAGTACTAACCACTAAACCAGAGGCATAAAGAAATGTTAAGTGTCTTAACAATAAGCAATGAATTTTCCATCTGTTCAAATAAAGCTAGCAGTCATATGTGATGCCTAGTTCACCATTACATATGATAACTACAGAGGCTGCCAACAGAGAGAGTATCACTTTATTGTGTTATAATGTCACAGGAATAACCCACATAGGATGTACATCTGCCTGTGTCTCCAGATGTAATGGTCACCCTGTTCACACACATGAGTCCAAGTATCAGGATGCTCACCTTCCAATAGCTCTTCAACATCATCCACGAAGAATTCCTTCAGTGGAGGGCGCTTTGGCCTCTTAAGGGTGTTCAGTAGCTGCTGGATTTTGGAGGACACTCTGCTGTTCACTGGGACACCTGTCATGGGAAGAGGAGTGCCGAGGCTAGAACATGCCACATCCTCTGGAGAACAGGACATGGCAATGAGGTCCAGTGACCAAATGAATGAATAAAAAGTGCTGGCCCCATCAGACAGCGATTTTGGAATTTATTAATTCATTAACAAATACTTACTGAAAGTCTTTTAGGAACTAGAACTTGTTCTAAGCTAATGCATTTCAAAATGGTCCAGGAACCCCTAGGGGTGCCTGAGACCCTTTCAGGAGTTTCATGAGGTCAAACTATAGCTGACCTTGAACAACACAGGTTTGAACTGCACCAGTCCACTTATATGCAAATTTTTAAAATAAATACCTGTACTATTTTCAACTTGTGTTTGGGAGTCTGTGGATGCAAAGGGCTGACCATATGCATTGATCTATGCCAATTTATATGGGGAACTTGAATATTGCAGATTTTGGTATCTGTGGAAGGTTCTGGAACCAATCTCCTATAGGTACTGAGGGACAACTAAATTTTTAGGGAGTTAAGTTATACGCTGATTTTTGACTGTGCAGGGGTCAGCATCAGTGTTGTTCATGGGCCAACTGTCCTTCCCTAGTCATATTAAGATACCATTTCCCTTTTCACTCTCCTCCTCTCACAAGAGCACAGTGGAATTTCCCAGAGGCCATACATCATGTCACAGCACAACAGACTGAATGGGAACGAGATACAGAACCTGATGCTACTATTACACCAGCCATGAGACTGACTGGCAATAACAAAAAACAAGCCCATTCTTCCCCATAAATTTTCATTTTACAAATGTTTTCATAAATATCAGCAATTTATGTTAAGCTATAATGAGTTTATTATTTTTTTAAATGAATAAATATTTTTTAAAATCTTTAGTTTTAATTTCTAATATGTTAAATATCAAGAGCTACAATCCACATAAACTAAAAGCTCTTTCGTGTCCTCAATAATTATTAAGAAATGCTGTTCAGGGAGATGTAACATCAACAAAAAGACATTAAAAACACTCTTCCCTCAATCAGATCACCATCTGCTGGATGAAAACAAGCAAAAACATGTATCCTACAAATAAACAAGAATACCTGATGTGGCGATGAGTGCTCTAAGAAGAACCAATGTGAAAGACAGCTGAGAGCAGGAGTAAGCAGGGCCTGAGCCCCAGCACACCCTGCCCTCTGACTGCAAGTGTGGCAGCTGACACCACAATGTCTTTCTACAGCATGTTCCCCGCTCCAACACTGGAGCCAGTCTAAAACCAAGAAATGTATTTATTTGTCACATTTCTTTAGTCTCCTCTAATCTGGAATATTTATTTGTCCTCTGTAACACTGACATTTTGAAAGAGTACAGTTCTTCCTTTTTCTTAAGTAGAACACACCTCAATTTGAGTTCTGTGGGGTTTACATGATTCAATTCAGGTGCTGCATTCCTGACTGAAATGTTATGTGACACCCATCTACCCTCGTGGAAATGCTGACTTCATCACTCAAAGTGCTGCGTGGTTTCTCCACTACATTACTACTGTTGTTTCTTGTGCAGCTAACAAGTAATTGTGAGGAAACACTTCAAGAGCAAATGGATATCCTGACCCTTATCGAACTTTCTCCCTGCATTTGACAGCCATACATCATTTTTGTCAGAAGCAATTTTTACTGCAATGGCTGCAGTTATTCTGCAACTTTAGCACTCCATTTACATTGAGCAGTTGACACTTGGCATCCTATCTGTTGGTCATCTATCTATCATCTATCTGTCTATCATCCATCCATCTATCATCAGGTAGGACTCACGGGTGGCTATTTTTCAATTGTTATAAATCATCATGATTCTATTTGATGCACAAATTGTCCTAGTTTTAGCCAGTGGGACCCTATGCAAGTTGATTTGTGACATGCCCTCCCATTTTTTAAGCACTTCCTTATGTTCCGTTATGAGATGTTTCAGTTGCTTATACTACCTACCCCCTGCCCTGCCCTGGAATCACAATTTCTCCAAGCAGCCCTGGCTGTCCTCAGTGGGAAAGGAGTCAAGACCAATATCTGGTCACCAGGTGTGCTCAATGCTACTGCAGTGTCCTTGCTTCTTTCAACAGACAGAGCTAAAAAGTACACTGTACACACACACTCATATATTCATAGATACACATGCACATCTACATGGACAATACACATGTGTATACAGACAAGCGTAAACTAACACTGACTCATATCTTAGAAATCGTGAGGCCATATCTCAAATTCCAATCTTCCTTATTGGGTTCTCTCTTGCCTTTACAACTCATATTTGGATATCCCTCCACAGTGAGAACCCTTCTCCCAAAAACATCAACACCTCTGCTCGATACTATCATGTGTACAGAATAATTTCCAAATTTCTTCATGCACAGCACTACAAAGACACCCTACTAACAAGAGTTCAAGGTTTATTTGCTGTGCTTCCCACCCAAACTCGTCCAAGGCTGAGGATGAACCATCCAATACTGTGTTCATAAGTTATCTATATTAGCTCTCCCCCATCACCACCTTGAGTGTGGCTATTGTGTTTCTTGGAAATACAGTCATGTTTGTTTATTTCTGCTTGATTTCAGTTTTAGGATTTCTGCCCTCCTCTTTCCATACTTTAAGTTTATATTTTTAATATGTAGAAGATTAACAAACTTCTAAATATCAAAACTACATTCTAAGCCAAGCCCAGTGCCGAGTGCTGGAAGCTCTGCAGGTGGCAGTGGCCTGAGTTCCAAGGCAGACGGCTCCCTCCTGGTCTCTCCGTCCTTCCCCGCGGTCAATATGAAAGCCTTCAGTTCAGTGATGTCCATTAGGAAAAACAGCCTTTTGGACCACAGCCTGGCCATCTCCCAGAGCAAAACCCAGGTGGACAACCTGATGAGCCTGCTGCACAACATGAACAACTGCTACTCCAACCTCAAGGAGCTGGTGCTCAGCATCCCCCAGAACAAGAAGGTGAGCAAGATGGAAATCCTGCAGCACGTCATTGACTACATCTTGGACCTGTAGATTGCCCTGGACTCACACTCCACTATTGTCAGCCTGCACCACAAGCAACCTGGGCACAGTCAGGCATCCAGGATGCTACCCTAATTAGGGACATCAGCATCCTGTCCTTTCAGGCTTCTGAATTCCCTTCTAAGTTCATGTCAAATGACAGCAAAGTGCTCTGTGGCTGAATAAATAGTGCTCATGACTTTTTTTTCTTTGTACAACAAATCCATGGGAACTTATTTTTCAACCATTTCACAAGGGGGACAAGTTTTAAAAAATGCAAACAAAACTAAGAACGATCAGATCATCTTCCCTAAGGTGTTTCTGACCAGGATTGTGATATTAGTTATTTATGAAAAAGAGTTTTAATGCCCTTTCTGCAGTTAGAAGGTTTTCTTTATATACTATTCGCATCATGGGGAGCAAAAACATTAAAATCACAAAGAACTGCCCAATTTAAGCAGACTATTTCTTTTCAAAGGTGGAACATGAATACCAGAACGATCCAGTATTCAGTTACTTTAATCAAGTCTTTTGGTCAGAAATTACCTTTTTGACGCAAGCCTACTAAATGCTGCTTGTGTGTGTGTGTGTGTGTGTGTGTGTGTGTAGTGAAATCTTGTGAACTCTTTAGAGGGTTTTCTTGTATAGTGGCAGAGATGTACATTTCTGCAAAGTGTAATGATGTACTTATTCATGCTAAACTTTTTATAAAAAGTTTCAGAGGACCAGTGCTTTGGTTTTTATTATGTTATAACTGAGGCCAAATCAATACAAGTTCAAATTTATGTATAAAATATGTCTGGAATAAAAAAATAAATAAGTATCAAAACTATAGTCACACATCACTGAATGTCAGGGATCCATTCTGAGAAATGTTTAGTCAGGTGATTTTATTGTGCAAACATCACAGAGTGTACTACACACACCTAGATGGTACAGCCTACTGCACACCTTAACTGTATTTAACAAACTAGAAAAGAAAAACCATATGGTCAGCTTGACAGGTCAAAAAAATCATTTAACAAAAACTGTGATAAAAATTTTCAGGAAATTAGGGAAAAAAGAGAACTTCCTCAACCTGATAAAAAGCATCTATAAAAAACCCACAACTGCCCTGGCCGGTTTGGCTCAGTGGTTAAAGCGTCGGCCCATAGACCAGAGAGTCCTGGGTTTGGTTCCTGCTAAGGGCACGTACCTCAGTTGCAGTTTGTCCCCAGCCCCGGTTGGGGTCATGTGGGTGGCAACCACTCGATGTGTCTCTCTCACATTGATGTTTCTCTCTCTCTCTTCCTCCCTCTCTCCCTCCCGCTCTATTTAAAGATAAACGCAAAAATGTCCTCGGGTGAGGATAAAAAGAAATAAAAAAACAAACAAAAAAAACCCACAACTGCCCTGGCCGGTATGGCTCAGTGGTTAAGAGCATTGCCTGCGGACCAAAGAGTTGAGGGTTTGATTCTGGTCAAGGGTACGTGCCTCAGTTGTGGTCCCCGGCCCTAGTCGGGGTCATTCTGAAGGCAACCAATCAATGTGTCTCTCTCACATTGATGTCTCTCTCTCTCCCTTCCTCCCACTCTGTCTGAAGATAGATGGAAAAATATCCTTGGGTGAGGATTTAAAAATAAACAAACAAACAAAAAAAACCCACAGCTAACATCACAATTAAAAAGTGAAAGAGTGAATGCTGTCCCCCCAAAACTGAATATTAGGCAAAATTATGCCCCCTCCCTCTCAACATTTCTAATTGACAAGACTAGAAGTCCTAGACAGTGCAATTAGCCAGAAATATCGATGTTCGTAAAAGCAAACAATTTGGAAAGAAAAGTAAAACTGTGTTTGTAGACAACATAGTCACGTATACATGTAGAAAATCTTAACAAATCTACCAAAAAACTACTAGAATATAAAGTCAATATAAAAAAATCAACTGTATTTCTATTGACTAGCAACAAACAATTGGAAAAATATTTAAAAACCATTTACAACAGCATAAAAAAATATTTTGGGTTAATTTTTATTTATTTTTTATTTTTTATTTTTTTATCCTCACTCGAGGACATTTTTTCATTTTTTGTTCAGATAGAGTGGGAGGGAGAGAGAGGAAAAGAGAGAGAGAGAAACATCGACATGAAAGGAACACATCAAGTGGCTGCCCCCCGCACAACCAACCAGGGCCAGGGACAAACTGCAACCGAGGTACATGCCCTTAGCGGGAACCGAACCCAGGTCTCTCTGGACCGCAGGCCGACGCTCTAACCGCTGAGCCAAACCGGCCAGGGCTAATTTTTATTTTTTTTAATTTTTATAATCCTTACCCAAAGATAATCTTCCAATTATCTAAAGTTGAAAAGCAGAGTTGAAGACAAAGTACATGATTTCAAAATATTATAAAACCACAGTAATCATGACAAATTGCTATTGATACAAAGATGGACAAATACAGCAAATGAACAGCACAGATAGCCCAGAAATAGATTCATCTCATATATGGTCTACTGATTTTCATTGAAGATGCCATAGAAACTTGGTGGGGTCAGAATGGTCTTTATAATAAATGATGCTGGAACAACTGGATATCCACAAACAAAAAAGCGAAGTTTGATTCATATCTTGCACTTACATTAAAATTAACTCAAATGGATCATATACCTAAACGTAAAACCCAACACTATAAAATTCTAGTAGAAAATACAGGAGAAAACTTTTATGACTTTGAGTTAGGAAAATATATCTTAGATGAGACACAAAAGTAGGATCCATAAAAGAAAAATTTAGTAAACCAGACATCAAAATTTTAAATTCTACTTTTTAAAAGGTACAGTTAAGAAAATTAATTCACAAGCCACAGACTGGGAGAAAATACAAATTATAAACCTGATAAAGAACATGTATCCAGAATACATAAAGAACTCTCAAACCTTAATAAGAAAACAAACAACACATTTAAAAAAATAGCGAAAGAGTTGAACAGACTCTTCTGTAAAAATATACAAATGGCAAATAGCACATGAGAAGATGCTCAACACCGTCAATCACTAGGATTGAGATGCAAATTCAAACTAGGAGACACCTCCACATACCTATTAGGATGGTTAAAATTTTAAAACCCACAATACTATCCTGGCCGGTTTGGCTCAGCAGTTAGAGCGTCAGCCCGCGGACCAAAGAGTCTCAGGTTCAATTCCAGTCTAGAGCACATACCTCGGTTTTGGTTCGGTCCCCGGCCCTGGTCAGGGTCGTTCAGGAGGCAACCAATCCATGTGTCCCTCTCACATCGATGTTTCTCTCTCTCTCTCCCCTCTCCCCAATCTGAAGATAAATAGAAAAATATCCTCGGGTGAGGACTTTAAAAAAAACCCGACAATACCAACTGTTGGCAAGGATGTGGAGGAACCAGAACTCTCAACACTAACGGTGGAAATGGGAACGGTGCAGACACTTGAGGAATCAGTCTGGCAATCTCTTAAAGAGTTAAGCACAGACCTACTACATGATCCAGCCATTCCACTCCTGGGTATTGACCCAAAAGGAATGAAAGTACACACACACACATACAAAGACCAGAATAAAAATATCCATAGGAACTCTATTTGGAATAGCCCCAAACTGGAAATAACCAAAATATATAGTGATAGGTAAATAGATAAACAAACTATTGTGCACCTATAGAACAAACTCTGCTCCTCAATAAAAGGAATGAACTATTGATACGTGCAAGACCATGAATTTCAAAATAAGTATGTAGAGTGACAAAACCCAGACAATAAAGAGTAAATACTATACTATTCTACTTACATACAATTCTAAAAAATGCAAACTAACTACAGTGCCAGGAAGTAAACCAGTAGTTGCCTAGGGGAAAGTCAAAAAAGGGTGGAGGAGGTCTGACAAAGGGACACAAGAAAACTTTTGAGCCTGGCCGGTGTGGCTCAGTGGTTGAGCGTTGACCTATGCACCAAGAGGTCGCTGGTTCGATTCCTGGTCTGGGCACATGCCCAGGTTGTGGGCCCAATCCCCAGTGAGGGGCATGCAGGAGGCGGCCAATCAATGTTCTCTCTCATTAATGTTTCTATATCTCTCTCCCTATCTCTTCCTCTCTCTCTAAAAATCAATAAAAGAAAAAAAGGAAACTTTTGAGGGTTGGATGTGTTCACTGTCTTGATTGTACCAATGGTTTCACGGGTGTACACATATCTTAAAACTTATTGCACACTTTAAATATGTGCAGTTGATTACATGTCAACTATACCTCAACTAAGCTCTTAATTTTTTTTAAATATAAAGAGTAATAAATCAAATAAAAATCTATCTAACTAATGAAAAGCCTGCTTCATGTTGACTCAGTACTTTCTTTTTCATTTGAACAAGGAACTAAAAGACTTCGACAAAATTTGACCTACTGCTCTGAAGGATCAAAATATCTGTTCGAAGCTTAGATTTGAGAGCCTCTGGACTTTTTTGCAATCCAAATCCAGCACATTGCAAAGAAAACTTCACATGACTTTGATAAAAGACATTAGAACTGTTTCAAAACGAAATGGTATTAAGCAAGACACTGAAATTACACTGACAGCAGCAGGCCTGCACACTGGGAACTGTAAGTGCTGCTGTACCCATTTCAGAGGCTGCCAAGGACAGTGAGTGCAGGGACTGGTGTGTTGCAGGCAGAGGTGTACTTACACTAAGACCTGCTCTGCTGAACACACTGTGTCCAAATAAAAACTTTCCATGCTTCTCATTTTCCTACAATATTGTAGATCCAAACTCCTTTCGCATCCCATTTAAATTTGGAGGCTTTCTCCTCCTTGGTCCCCTGGACCAATTCCACAGATATTTCTAATCATTTCTGTACATGGTGTTTTCTGTGATAACATGCACTGCACACACTAGTCTCAGTTTACGTGCACTGAAGGGTTCGAACTGCTGATTGGCTCAAGTTTGCTATAGTGAGTACACTAAGGGATGCTTAGTACCTGAAAAGAACCTGTGCTCAGCTGCATCAAAAGGAGAAAGAAAGACATGCTCACCACCCGCCGTGTCCAGGAGGCGCCCACTGCACCCCCGAGGAATGCCTCTCACAGAGGCTGGCTGTGGACGCTCACAGTGCGAATACTCCACAAGGCCAGTGGTGACATCAGGAGGGGCAGAGTGCAGATCTGCTTTTGAAAAACAAACCCAAAACAAAAGTGTTGTTAACTCAAAGACCATTAAATTGCTGTTTAAATCCCATTTCAGTGAAGCTTCTCTAAGCTGAGCTCTAAACAAGGAGTGTGGTACTACAATTAATTTTGTTTTTCTGATCAATCAAGGCACACACGGACCCTGTGAACTCTCAGCTCCCAGACATGGCATGTAGACCTGTGTGCATGAGGGCTGTCCAGTTCCCAAAGGGATCTAGACTAGAACCACCGACCACAACACAGACACAGGTGCAGGTGGACTTGCTTTCCACATAAGGTTTTACTCAGAAATCTCCCTCGATGAAGCATAAACACATTTTAAATCTAATTGTTATTGGACCATTTTCTGTTATATTATGAAAAAAATAAACCACCCCTCACAACCCCAAAGAGTATGTTGGATGTCCCGAAGACACAAGACCTTTGCAGGCTTCAAAGAATAAACCAACAAAGATGAAAACTACCCTCATGGCCAGTTCAACACATCTCACTGTTAAAAGACTACAACAAGTTCTTAGAACAGAATATATTCATTTAAAGACAAACTAGTTAGATACAGAAAATGTTTAAAGTCACTCCCTTCCACTGTCTGAATACATTTTTGTGTTGAATTTTCATTATATGATATATTGATCTGTTCGGAATGCTGGCTGACTGTAAGTTGCTACTGCATTATTGCTACAGTCAAGTTTCCCACTAGGAAAGGCACCATGTCTGCAGAACTACCAGAAGTTGTGCCCTCCTATGACACTAGAGCAAATATTTGCTCACTTGTGACATCAATATTAGCCTGTCAGTAGTAACCTATAATCTGTTTAATCTTCTAATGAATGCTCCTGTCATCACAGATGGCACGCTAATATTTAAATTTTTAATTCTGATCATTTAGCTATCATTTAATAACCTAGGCAGAAATTTTTAAAATACGTAGAAAGATGAAATTATATGGAAGCACAACACAAAGTCACTATTTACACAGCAGAAAATACCATTTGGAAAAATCTAACTTTAATTACAGAGTTTCCATAACCCCTGAAAAAGTTTGATGTTGATGAAATCAGCAAATTAAAGTATACCTATCATAAAGTTCTTTCAGTTTAAAAAGAAATTTCCCTATCTTTCAAAATCTAGCAAAGAGAATAAATGATTTTTACAGTATTAATGAAAAAAGCATAATGGTAATCTTAACTAAAAGTAGTTTTTAAAATAGTTGCATAAAAATAAGCAAACTACATTAAAAATAAAAAATTAACGACTATAACTAAAAATACTACTTTTAAATATATGTATTTACATTTGTGTCCAAATGTTTTATGTATATGATTTCCTTAAAACAAAATTAAAATGATATATTTTTTAAATTACCTTTACCTAATATATGCTACCTCAAAATTTTTACCTAAATATTCTTGTTCTTTCTATATTTCTTTCCTTAACTCAAATGGAAGAATTCTCTAGTGTTAGACACTAAAACAAAGGATGATGTTTATAATAAAACAGAGAGAAATTGAGTGTCTTCACATTCAGAAATCCAAGCAACTATATCCAGCAAATATTAGCATATGAATGCTATAATCACAGTATGGTATTAAACAGAGCCCAAGTCACAGTATGGTATTAAACAGAGCCCAAGCCCAAACAGAGCCCTGGCCAGTTTGGCTCAGCGGTTAGAGCATCGGCCCACAGACTGGAGAGTCCCGGGTTCGGTTTCCAATAAGGGCACGTACCTCGGTTGCAGTTTGTCCCCGGCCCTGGTTGGGGTCATGTGGGTGGCAACTAGTCGATGTGTCTCTCTCACATCAATGTTTCTCTTTCTCTCTCTTCCTCCCTCTCTCCCTCCCACTCTATCTGAAGATAAATGCAAAAATGTCCTCAGGTGAGGATAAAAAAAAAAGTTACACCTTTAAAAAAAAAAAATTTTTTTAGAAGTTACTAAAATTAATCACAGTGTATATTTGAGGCCAAACGAGTGGAGTGGGAGATAAACAAGGCTCAGCCACACCAGCAGAGGCCAGGACTCCTCATGGAGAGGTGATGCACCCACCTCCTGAATATTCATAGTCAGGGCCTCTCAGAGAATGAAAGCATCTCACTCAAACACACTTGCAGTCAAGTGCTTTGTTAAAAGACCCACAACCACCAGAAAGCCGAAGGCTGTCTGGTTAAACATTCTGACCTGTGGGCAATTTTTCAATACATCAGTGAAAAAATTTTTCAAGCTACCAACTGTCAATCTCCTTAAGGAAAGGTGGGCAGAAACCACTGGCCATTGGTAGGACACTCAGGAAAGCTACCAAAACAATCTGGGCAGGCTATTTTCGAAAAAGGCCCTGACAGCTGCCCTGCCACCCAGTGGTCTCTGTGTACTGGAAGCAGAGCGTGGCATGTGAGTTCTCATCTACAAGTCACATCACAACAGAAAACACATGCTCAACAGAAACGTGCTTCGTGCACTAATGCAATAAATTTAAAATGAAGAGCCTCAGTGCTGTGCCCACAGAGGACAGTGAGACTAAAGCTGTCGGCCACTTAAAACATCCAATTTATTCCCAGTCCAGCCAACCAATTTACTCTCAGTCCAGCCAAATGACCAAGATTTTACATGAAGAAGCTCAGCATTTGAGCCCACAGCCTGCCTGCTGTGACCCCACTGAAAACACCAGCCTGTCATGGGTGCACTGTTTCAGTGTTAGCAGAACAGCAACGAACAGCAAAGAAAATGAAAAGGAATCAAGAAAACTGTCAGCCCGGCTTCAACATTAAGCCAGCTGTGCAATCTCAGGTCAATTACAATCAACCTAACTTTCTGTCCTCCTTCCACATCTAGAAAACAAAGGGGCTACAATCACACTTTTTTTTTAGTTTTTCTTTTTTTGTTTTTGTTTTTTTGCATTTATCTTCAGATAGAGCGGGAGGGAGAGAGGGAGGAAGAAAGAGAGAGAAACATTGATGTGAGACACACACATTGACTAGCTGCCACCCACTCGACCACAACCGGGCCAGGGACAAACTGCAACCGAGGTACGTGCCCCTAGCAGGAACCGAACCCGGGACTCTCTGGTCTGCGGGCCGACGCTCTAACCGCTGAGCCAAACTGGCCAAGGCACAATCACACTTTTTAAGGTGCTCGTGCAAGAATGAAAGTATGTGCACATCACATGCCAGCTATGCACAGTTAATGATGCTACTGTTTCTGTTTAAAAAGAAATGTGGCCCTGGCTGGTTTGGCTCAGTGGTTGGAGCGTCAGCCTGCGAACCAAAGAGTCGTGGGTTCGATTCCAGTCAAGAGCACGTACCTCAGTTGCAGTTCAGTCCCCGGCCCTGGTCAGGGTTGTGTGGGAGGTAACCAATTGATGTGTCCCTCCCACTCTATCTGAAGATAAATGGAAAATATCCTTGGGTGAGAATTTTTAAAAATATATTTTTATTGATTTTTTAGAGAGAGAGGAAGGGAGAGGGAGAGAGAGATACAAACATTAATGACAGAACATCATTTGGCTGCCTCCTGCACACCTCCTAGTGAGGGTTGAGCCCACAACCCAGGCATGTGACTGGGAATTGAACCAGTGACCTCTTGGTGCATGGGACAATGCTCAATCCACTGAGCAACACCAGCTGGGCCTTGGGTGAGGATCTTAAAAAAAAGAAAGAAATGTGCCTGGCCGGTGTGCCTCAGTGGTTGAGCATCAACCTATGCACCAAGAGGTCACTGGTTCGATTCCTGGTCAGGGCACATGCCTGGGTTGTGGGCTCGATCCCAAGTAGGGGGTGTGCAGTAGGCAACCAATCAATGCTGATGCTTCTCTCTCATTGATATTTCCACCTTTCTCTCTCTCCCTTCTTCTCTCTGAAATCAATAAAAAATATATTAAAAAAAAAAAGGAAGAAATGTGATTTCAAATAATGAAAGGTTTGTAATTTCTTCCTAAGATTAATGTAATTTAAAGATTAGATGATTTGGAAAAGTTCTATGCATCTTCATGACTTAGCTTTGACTGACATTCCTATTCAGGTTGAGGGGTTTGTTTAATCTGGACCTCTCAAGCACAAGGACAACTAATGAACCCCAACTGTGCACACAAGCAAAGAGCAAAGGTAGAGGCAATGTCAAAGTTGCAGGCCAAAGGTGACTATCGGGGGCAACCATGGTCACATCTAACTGATCATTCACCCTGTACCTGCCACCTGTGCCAGCCCACCCTCCAAAGCTGGAGGAGGCACACATCAAGAGACATCATGCACTTCTCTTGGTCCACGGGGAAGGCCCACATGCCACAGTGTCTGGAATCACCAAACCACAGAAGCATCAAGAACTACATTTGTTACCAGAAAGCCATTTTCCAGATGAAAAAAAGAAGGTGGGTCTTGATGGGCGTAGAGGCACCCCTGTTCTAGAGGGGCCACAGCAGCTGTTACTGACCTATGTGAGTGTGGGCCGCGGGGCCTGTAAGCACGGCAGCAGGTCTCCCTCCCGGGTGAGATGAGGTGGAAGATGCGGAGGATGAGGTGGACGAGCCCTGAATGACCCGGTCGAGCCAGGGCTCGACGCTGGAATGGCTCTGGAGCGGAGTGGAGGTGAGTCGCCCGGGTCGCCGTAAAGAGCCCTCATCTTCTGAGGCAGATGACGTGTCTGTGGTTAAAATAATGATGACAGGCATGATGTAGGGATGGGTCAACAAGGAGGGCGGGTTCCCACACTGGCACTCGGGCCTCCCAGCCTGTGCTGCGCTGCTCTGTATACCTGCACAACTGTACCCACACGTGGCCAAGGGGTCATCTCAAAGGTCGCCCTCAATCTAGAAGGGCCTGAATCAACTAACTATAAGATCCAAAGGACCCTACCTGGGAAAACTGGCTTCATGACCCCAGCTTCCCCCAGAGGACTTAGTCTAGGGTATCATACACTGGGAGTGAAGACAGGCCCAACTCCTACATGGCTTCAGTACATTCCTCAGTGGGGTCCCAAATATCAAAGGAGACTCCAAGTGTCAAGTGCTCTGTGAACATCCAGTGTTGCTACGGAACATCCACTCCAAGCTCCACACCTTTACATGGCTAGACACACTGCAGGAAAGGTTGAGCTCATCTCCCGAGGAAGCAGGGAGGCTGTAGGGGCTGCAGCCTACATGCCTCCAGGCCTCACCCTGTTCATCTGTATCCTCTTAGGGAAAGCAGGAATGAGCTCTGGAAAGACTTCCTTCCCCAAGACAACTGCTTTAGTCAATAAAATTAACCATGAATAAGGTTCTATCAAGTCTGTATGACTGTGCATTTTATTATAGGTTTCAAATTATTTTAAAGTTCTTCAAAAATTGAGTAGTATCTATAATTATATTTAGTAGAAAGAATAATTTGACAGCCACTTCTAAGATTTTTTTCAACAGTATAAACTTTTTTCTTTTTTATCAAGGAAGCATTACAAGAACCACTAAAAGTAAAATTTAAAAACACTCTGGATAGTCTTCTACTCTCCTATTTACAGCTTGGTAACAACAAAGTAAATACGTGAATATTTTAAAAATTCTTAATCCATGAAACCCTTGCATCCTACTAAGTACTCCTTTTAGGTTCTTCTCTTCCTTAAAAGACATAAATAGCATCTTAGTAAAAAACCTAAAATCTATACAGAACGCCCTGTAGAAAGCAATTATTCGTTTGGGTAAGAGCCATACCACAAATTTTGAGGTAAGGAATACTGCACATTTACAAACAATTTTAGTCTCCATTTTTCCAACTCTTTAGTACAGGTCAGAAAGATATTCCTACTCAGGGGGAAATGAAGTTATGACACCAAGAATGTGAAACACCTGTGGGCCATTCCTGACCCAGTTTTATCAGTACCTGGTGGGGTGCAGGTTTCCACAGATGAGTGCACGAGAACCGACCGTCTTTTTGAAGGCAGAGGCACCTTTCTCTCCTTGTATTTGGCCAAAGCTGCTTGCACGGCTTCTGTGTGAACATCTACATAGAAATAGTAGTAAAAACACTTTTCACAATATTGGTTATGGAGTAACAAAATTAAGTTTCATGGTTTTCATTGAATCTCTACTCATGGGTCCCACATATTGGTCCTAGATTTCTTTAAATATTCCTTTGTTTGTAGATTTGACTTATGAACCATGTGACTATTTTTCTCAGTTATAAATGAAAACCAAATAAAAAAGAAATGCCCCAAATTGAAAATAAGATTAAACAAATTAACTTAAATGTGACTCCAGTGGTTGACATAAACTACTCCAAATGACTTTAACCTGCTCCTCTAGAGAAACATACTAAGGACAAAAAAAAGTGCATTAGACTACTTTCATACATTTAAATTTTTTATCCAACAAGATGGTTTTAAAACATTTTAAAATCTTACAATAAAATGGCTGATAGCCCTGGCCGGTTTGGCTCAGCGGTTAGAGCGTCAGCCTGCGGACCAGAGAGTCCCAGGTTCGGTTCCCGCTAAGGGCACGTGCCTCGGTTGCAGTTTGTCCCCGGCCCCGGTTGGGGTTGTGTGGGTGGCAGCCATTCGATGTGTCTCTCTCACGTCGATGTTTCTCTCTCTCTTCCTCCCTCTCTCTCTCTCACACTCTATCTGAAGATGAATGCAAAAATGTCCTCGGGTGAGGATAAAAAAAAAAGTAAAAAAAAAAATTTTTTTTAAAACAATAAAATGGCTGATAAAGTGCTAATCAAGGAAGATAAAATATTCACACCTAGATATATTAAAATAAAATTTACAAACACCAAAGGCAACAAGACAACTCGAAAAGCTTCCAGAGGGTAAACCATCTTGAAGGATCAAGAAATACAGGGACATTACTCAATAGTAACCACCAGCTGCAAGAAGGTAACATGGTATCGAAGAAAAAGTTTTGAACCTACAATTTTATATCCAGCCAAATTATCACTGAAACACTGAATCTAATAAAAATATTCCCAGACATAGAAGTGAAACACTCATGGAAAACAGTGCTTAAGGGAGAAACAAATCCAGGAGCCCTCACAATAGATACAACAGTGACTATGAGCACACACTTTTTTTTTTTTTTACTTTTCTTTTCTTTATTGATTTTTAGAGAGAGAGGAAGGGAGAAGAAGATAGAAACATCGATGAGAGAGAACAGTGATTGGCCGCCTCCTGCATGCCCTATACGGGGATCGAGTCCACAACCTGGGCATGTGCTCTGACTGGGAATCGAACCGGCGACCTCTTGATTCATGGGTCAACGCTCCACCACTGAGCCACACCAGCCAGACTGAGCACACACTTTTAAACTTCATTAGTGTTGTAAAATCAAACAGAAACAGATAAAACAACCCAGAACTAAAAATCTAGACAATATCAACACAACAGATTCAAGAAGCTCAACAAAACACAAGAAACATAAAGAAAACTTCACCAAGACACATCATAATCAAATCACTCAAAACCAGTGATAAAGAGAAAAATCTTAAAAGTTACAGAGGAAGAAAGACACGTTACATACATAGGAACAACGAAAAGAAACAAACTTGGAGGACTAACACTACTAATTTCAACAATTATTATTATTCTACAGTCACTGAGAACATGGTTTTCCATAAAGATGGACGAATATATCCATAGAATAGAACAGAGTCCAGAAATAGAGCCACACATTCATGTGTGACAGCTTTTAGACAAAGAAGCAGACAGTGTATGCTCCTGCTTCTGAATATACACATCCACAAACTGAATATCCACATGCAAAAAATAAGCTTTGATCCATATCTTGAACTCATGAAAATTAACTAAAATATGGACTATAGGCCTAAAGGTAAAACCTTAAAAGTATAAAACTTCTACAGGAAAACATAGGTGAGAATCTTTATGATCCTGGGTTAGGCAAAGATTTCTAAGATACAAGAACAAAAGCACTATCCATTTAAAAGAACTGATAAGTTGAACTTCATTAAAATTTAAAACCTGTGCTCTTCAAAGCCACTTTAAGAGAATGCAAAGACAAGACAAAGCTTAAGAGAAAATATTATAAAACCATATTTACGATAAAGGTCTTATATTCAGTAAGGGCAGAGAACCGTTTATTAACATCAGTTACATGGAAATGGATGGTGAGGAGGATGAGGGAAATAAGATAGGAAGGTGAAGGAGACTTTTTACGCAATCCCATTCATGGACTGTGTACATGTGTGTGCATGCAGGGCTGAAGAAGACGGTGTTCAGTGAAATGCTGAGAGCTCTTGTCTTGGGATTCAGAGACTTCAGATGACTTTTACTATTGTCCTTACACTTGATATAATACTTTATACTACATGTATTATTTATATTACCAGAAAAGAAACAATTATCAGTGTCACAAAGTTTTTTAAATGTATATTAAATTGACCCAGCCAGAGTAGCTCAGTGGTTGAGCGTCAACCCATGCATCAAGAGGTCACCGGTTCAATTCCAGGTCAGGGCACATGCCCAGGTTGTGGGCTTAATCCCCAGTAGGGGGCATGTAGGAGGCAGCCAATCGATATTCTCTCTCACTGATGTTTCTATCTCTCTCCCTCTCCCTTCCTCTCTCTCTAAAAATCAATAAAGAAAAAAAATTTTAATGTATATTAAATTGGTAAGAAATTATCTAATCAAAAATTTCTCAAATTGCTTCATCACACTCCCTTGTTGACATAACATTTAAAATTGTAATGTTCTTTCTAGATATTCTTAAAATGAAATGGCCATTTAAAAATTTTTTTAAATTTTATTTTAAATTACAATTTACATTCAATATTATTTTGTATTAGTTTCAGGGGTACAGCATATTGGTTAGACAATCATATACTTTACAAAGTGTCTCCTCCATTGCCCAGAATTTCCAGTAACTGCCTGATACCATACATAATTATTACAATATTACTGACTATAATCCCTATGCTGTATTTTACATCCCAGTGACTATTTTATAACTACTAATGTGTACTTCTTAATCCCTTCATCTTTTTCACCCAAACCCCAACCTCTCGGCAACCATCAGTCTGTTCTCTGTTTCTATGAGTCTGTTCCAATTTTGTTCACTTATTCTGTTCCTTACCAATTTTGTTCACTTATTCTGTTCCTTAGATTTCACGTGTAAGTGAAATCACATGGTATTTGCCTTTCTCTGACTGACTTATTTCACTTAGCACAATATTCTCTAGGTCCATCCATGCTATCGCAAATGACAAGATGTCATTCTTTTTTTTATGGCTGAGTAATAGTCCAAGACATACACAGGGTGGGGCAAAAGTAGGATTATAGTTGTGAGTAAACAGAACACAGAGTTTTTACTCTTGTGTTATTATTTATTAATTGCTTTATTATTTTCCATATGAACAACTGTAAACCTACTTTTGCTCCACCCTGTATGTACCACTTTATCCACTCATCTATTGATGGGCACTTGGGTTGCTTCCTTATCTTGGCTATTGCAAATAATGCTGCAATAAGCATAGGGGTGCATATATTCTGTTGAATTAGTGTTTTGGGTTTCTTCAGATATATGCCCAGAAGTGGAATCCCTGGGTCATAAGGCAGTTTGATTTTTAATTTTTTGAGGAACCGCCATACTGTTTTCCATACTGGTTGCACCAATCTATATTCCCACCAACAGTGCAAGACGGTTCCCTTTTCTCCATATCCTTGCCAGCACTTATTGTTTGTGGATTTATTGAAGATAGCCATTCTGACAGGTGTGAGGTGGTATCTTATCATGGTTTTAATTTGTATTTCTATGATGATTAGTGACATTGAGCACCTTTTCATATGTCTATTGGCTATCTGTATGTCCTCTTTGGAGAAGTGTCTATTCAGGTCCTCTGCCCATTTTCTAATTGGATTGTTTGTTTTTAGTGTTCAATTGTATGAGTTCTTTATAAATTTTGGATATTAACCCTTTCTCAGAGAAATCATTGTATCTTCTTCCCTTCAGTAAGTTGTCTTTTCATTTGTTGATAGTTTCCTTTGCTGTGCAAAAACTTTTTAGTTTCATGTAGTCCCATCTGTTTATGTTTTCTTTTGTTTCCTTTGCCAGAGAAGATATATCAGAAAAAAATATTGCTACAAAAAAATGTCTGAAATTTTACTGCCAATGTTTCCTTCTAGGATTTTTATGGTTCTAAGTCTTTAATCCATTTGAGTTTATTCTTGTGTATGGGGTAAGAAGATGGTCTAGTTTTGAGAAGATAGAGGCAGGTTATGCAGTGAGGGATGGGACCATGGGAAGGGGAGGCTGAGACAGGCAGGAGGTTTGAGATGACATGGAGCTCAGCACACAGACAGGCAAGCCAGTATACAGCACATCTGGAGGTTTAGTTGGCCCCTATATCTCAAAATAAAACTAAATTCAACATGGGCTTTGTGCTCCCAGGCCAAAAACTCCCAGCCCCCATTTAGAGAAATGCAAATTAGAAGCTCTGGGAAGGAGCACAGGTCAATTACATAACAAAAAAACCCAGAATGGCTGGTTTCAAGCAAGGCAACAGAATTGCTGAATGAGTTCTGGGAAACTACAATGTGTTCCTATTGCAGAAAGCCAGGTCACCTTAAAAAAGGATTACAGAAAACCAAAATTGGACTTAGAAAAGAAACCAACAGCACATACAGTATAGGGTTGCTCCAAGGTCGTTTCCCCTCCTCCTCACTAATGTTTGGGAGAAGTTGAAATTATCAAAAAAAGGAAAGCTACTAAGGCCCTTATAGATGACCTAGGGCTGAACCTAGTCAGGAGGGACACGCTTTAAAATGTATGGATGGCCCTGGCCAGTTTGGTTCAGTGGTTAGAACTTCAGCCCTCAGACCAAAGAGTGGCAGGTTCGATTCCGGCCAAGGGCAGGTACCCCGGTTGCAGTTCATCCCAGGCCTTGTTTGGAGTTGTACAGGAGGCAACCAATTGATGTGTCTCTCTCACATCAATGTTTCTCTCTCTCTCTCTCTCCCTCCCTTCCTCCCTCCCTCTTCACACTCTATTTGAAGATAAATGGAAAAATATCCTCCAGTGAGGATTAAAAAAAAAAAAAAAAAAAAAGTATGGATGTTGCTAAGGCAGAATTCCTTGAAAGGACCAATCAGAGGCTACCAAGACATATATCTACCCCTAGACAACGCAGCCCCACTGGCAACCCACTTGGGTTCCCTCCCTACTGCGGGGAGTCTGTTTCTTTTTCAAATAAACTTTCCTATTGCTTACTCTTGGTCTGTAAATTCATTCTTCGATTTCACGAGACAATGAAAACCCGATCATCGCTGCTTGGTTTCATTTCACTTTTTGCATGAATCTGTCCAATTTTCCCAGCACCATTTATTGAATAGACTGTCTTTACCACATTGTATATTCTTGCCTCCCTTGTCAAATATTAACTGACCATATAGGGGTGGGTTCATTTCTGGGCTCTCTATTCTGTTCCATTGATCTACATGTTTGATTTTATGCCAGTACCATGCTGTTTTGATTACTACGGCCTTTTAATTTGGTATCAGGTAGTGTGATACCTCCAACTTTGTTCTTTTTTCTCAAGATTGCTGTGGCTATTTGGGGTCTTTTGTGGTTCTATATAAATTGTTGGCTCATTTGTTCTAGTTCTATGAAATATGCCATTCGTATTTTGGTAGGAATTGTATTGAATCCATAGATTGCTTTAGGTAGTATGGACATTTTAATGATGTTAATGCTTCCTATTCCATGAACACAGTATATGCTTCCATTTACTTGTATCTTCTTCAATTTCTTTCTTAAGTATCTTATAATTTTACCTCCTTAGTTAAATTTATTCCTGGATATTTTATTTTTTGATGCAATTATTAATGGGTCTGTTTTTTATTTTTTATTTTTCCTTTCTGATAGTTCATTATTGGTACATAAAACTGCAACCAATTTCTGAATATTTATTTTGTACCCTGCTATTATAATGAATTCATTTATTAGTTCTATTAGTTTTTAGGGGGAATCTTAGGGTTCTCTATATACAGTATCATATCATCTACAAATAATGACAACTTTACTTTCTTTCCAATTTGGATGTCTTTTATTTCTTCTTCTTGTCTGATTGCAGTAGCTAGAACTTCCAGTACTATGTTGAGTAAGAGTGGTGAAAGCAGACATCCCTGTCTTATTCCTGATCATAAGGGAAACATTTAGTTTTGACTATGAGTTTGTCATATATGGCCTTTATTATGTTGAGGTATGTCTCCTGTATTCCCACTTTGCTGACAGTTTTTATCATAAATGGGTACTGGATTTTGTCAAATTGTTTTTTCTGCCATCTATTCCTATGATCAAATGATTTTTATCCTTCAAAATCTCTATTTCTGAGAGAGAAAAATGGTGGCAGATTGAATGGAAGCTACACTGACCTTCTCCCAGGACCAAACTGGAATTACAACTAAAATATAGAAAAAATCAGCCTGAGCCTGGCTGGTGTGGCTCAGTGGTTGAGAATCGACCCACGCAACAAGAAGTCGCTGATTCGATTCCCAGTCAGGGCGCATGCCCAGGTTGTGGGCCTGATCCCCAGTGGGGGGCATGCAGGAGGAAGCCAACTGAAGTTCTCTCTCATCAATGGTTTTATCTCTCTCTCCCTTTCTCTTCCTCTCTCTAAAATCAATAAAGAAAAAAAAAGAAAAAACCCTTATAACCAAGGATGTAAATAGGAGCCCACATCAAGTCTGGTAGGAACTGCAGAGGTGCAAGAGGGCTGGCTAGGTTTCCATAGGCAGCAACTAAGTTCCCAAGGGATATCTCAGCTGCGGGGGGGGGGGGGGGTCCCCTGAGAAGTCTGGGGTATAAACCCCAAGCTGGTTGCCCCAAGGCCCAGAGGGGTGGAACCAGGAAAGGTGCTCACATTCACACCTGGCTGTGAAAAGCACCAGAGGTTCTGACCAGCAGGGAGAGACAGCTGGAAACAGCACCATCTTGAAGGGCCAGCACATTAAATCATCTACATCTACTCAATTTGGGCTCCAGCAGAGGGAGAGCTCAGTGAAAAGACTTTGGGATTTGGGGCTCTGGGACTCGAGATGGGAAGGCAGACACCAGGAGCCCTGTGCTGAGTCATTCCCTCAAGCTGCAGAAGCCATCCTTTCCAGGCAGTGTTCTCATCAAAGCAGCTTTAGCCTGGGGGGAAGCAATTGCCCCACCCACTGGAATTTCTGTCACTCCACCTGCTGGGTAGAGTTTACATCTAAGGAAGGACAACAATCTAATGTGCATTAAGTGAGTGAGATTAACAGCCAGCCTGCAGGCAGAGACTGATCTCTGGGTGCTTTGAATCTTTGCCAGACCTGAGACTGGACTCTAACCGGGAAGAGTAAAACCAGACCTTAGTATTCAGCTTGGTCCAGTCCACACACATCTATCCTCAGCAGAGGAAAGGCCACAAACTGTGGATCTTTGATATCCACAGAGAGATTTTTGCAGGCTCCAAACCCTGAGGAGGTGAAGTGCACTTCACGTGATAAGTAACTGCACAGCAGCCTGCTCGCGGAGTTGGGGTTTGAGCATCACTGTCAGCCAGCAAGAGTGCTGAGCCCAGACATGAATGGGCCAATAGCAATCAAGACTCCTTCACAACAAGAGGGCCCACACAAAGTGCACAAGGGACATTATTAGAGCATCCAGGTATGGTGATCAGGGAGACTGTGCCACTGGGTCCCACAGGTCACCTACAACATAAGATCACCCTACCCAGACTGGAGGTCGTAGCAGATCTACCTAATACATAGAAACAAACCCAAACAGGCAGCCAAAATGGTGAAACAAAGAAACAAGCCACAAATGAAAGAACAAAAAAATTCTCCAGAAGAAGGGCTAAATGAAATGGAGATAAACAAGCTATCAGATATAAAGTTCAGAATAATTATAAGGATGCTCAACAGCATGAGAAAAGATATAGAAACAATGGAAAAGGACCAACTGGAAATCTAGAATGACAGCAGAAATAAAGAACACATTGGAAGGGATAACCAGCAGATTTGAAAATTTTTCTTTTGACCTTGTCTTCTAATTCGCTGATCTGGATCAGCGAATTAGAAGACAGTGTTGCAAAAAAAATCACTCAATCAGAGAACCAAAAAGAAAAAAAAAACAATTAAAAAACAGGACAGTTTGCCCTGGCCAGTTTGGCTCAGCGGTTAGAGCATCAGCCCGTGGACCAGAGAGTCCCAGGTTCGGTTCCCGCTAAGGGCATGTACCTCAGTTGCAGTTTGTTCCCAGCCCTGGTTGGGGTTGTGTGGATGGCAACCAGTCAACATGTCTCTCTCACATCGATGTTTCTCTCTCTCTCTCTTCCCCCCTCTCTTCCTCCTGCTCTATCTGAAGATAAATGCAAAAAATGTCATCAGGTGAGGATAAAAAAAAAAGTTTATTAAAAAACAGGACAGTGTAAGAGAGCAGTGGGACAATGTGAAACATAACAACATCTGTATAATAGGAGTACGAGAAAAAGAAAGTGAGCAAGAGTTAGAGAACCTGTCTGAAGAAATAGTGGCAGAAAACTTCCCGAACTGGGTGAATGAAAAAGGCATACAAGTTCAGGAAGCACAGAGAGTCCCAAGCAAGAAGAACCCAAAGAGGCACACACCAAGACACATCATAATTAAAATGCCAAAAATTAAAGACAAAGAGAGAATCTTATAAGCAGCAAGAGCAAAACAACAGGTTACCTACAAGGAGCTCCCATAAGACTATCAGCTGATTTCTCAACAGAAACACTACAGGCCAGAAGGGAATGGCATAAAATATTCAAGGTAATGAAAAACAAGGACCTGAAACCAAGATTACTCTATCCAGGAAGGCTATAAATCAAAACACAAGGTCAAATAAAGTGCTTCCCAGGCAGAAGAAGGCTAAAGGAATTTATTACCACCAAGCCAGCGCTGCAAGAAATGTTAGAGACTGCTGTAATAATAAGAACAAATATATAGAGAGAAACATGGGCATAATGATTAAAATGGCAATTAATAACTACCTATCTATAATAATCTTAAACATAAATGGATTAAATGCTCCAATCAAAAGACACAGGATAACTGAATGGATAAAAACAAAAACAGCCCTGGCCAGTTTGGCTCAGCAGTTAGAGCGTCGACCCACAGACCAGAGAGTCCCGGGTTTGGTTCCCGCTAAGGGCACGTACCTCGGTTGCAGTTTGTCCCTGGCCCCAGTTGGGGTCATGTGGGTGGCAGCCAGTTGATGTGTCCCTCTCACATCGATGTTTCTCTCTCTCTCTCCCTCCCTCTCTCCCTCCCACTCTATCTGAAGATAAATGCAAAAAGTGTCCTCAGGTGAGGATAAAAAAAAAAAATTTTTTTAAAAAACCACAAAAAAACAAAAAAACATGACCCATATATATACTATCTACAACAGACCCACCTCAGAACAAAAGACTCATACAGGATGACAGTGAAGAGATGTAAAAACATTTTCCAAGCAAATGAAAAAGAAAAAAAAAAAGCTGGTCTATATCTGATAAAACAGACTTCAAAATGAAGGTCACAACAAGAGACAAAGAAGGCCACTACATAATATTAAAGGAATAGATCCAACAAGAGGATATAACCCTGCTAAACATATATGCACCTAATTAATATATGAGCAACAATATATACTAAGAAACTTCTGGAAGACTTCATGAGAGAGATAGAGCCCGGCCAGTGTGGCTCAGAGGTTGAGCATCGACCCATGTACCAAGAAGTCGCCAGTTCGATTCCCAGTCAGGGCACATGCCCAGGTTGTGGGTCTGATCCCCAGTGAGGGGCATGCAGGAGGCGGCCAATTGATGTTCTCTCTCATCAATGTTTCTATCTCTCCATCTCCCTTCCTCTCTCTCTAAAATCAATAAAGGAAAAAAAGAGAGAGAGAGATCGACAGTAATACAATCATAATAGAGGACTTTAATCCCCACTGACATCAGTGGATAGATCTTCTACACAAAAAATTAACAAGGAAACAGAGACCCTAAATAATGCACTAGACCAGATAGATTTAATTGATATTTACGGAGTATTTCACCCTAAAACTACAGAATATACATTATTCTCAAGTGCACATGGGACAGTCTCAAAGACAGCCCATATGTTAGGACACAAACTAACTCTCTACAAGTTCAAGAAGACTGAAATCATATCAAGCATCTTCTCAGATCACAATGGTATGAAACTAGAAATAAATTACAATAAAAACATTCAAACATACGGAGGCTAAATAGCATGTTATGAAACAATGAATGGGTTACCAAGGAGATCAAGGAAGAAATAAAAAACTTCCTGGAAACTAATGAAAATAAACACACAACAACACGAAATGAATTGGACACAGCGAAAGCAGTCCCAAGAGGGAAGTTCAGAGCATTACTGGCCTACCTCAAGAAACAAGAAAAATTTCTAAAAAACGATCTAACCCTACATACCTTAAAAAATTAGAAAGAGAACAAAAAGAAAAACCCTGAGTAAATAGAAGGAAGGAAATAATAAAAATCAGGGTGGAAATAAATGACACAGAGACTAAAAAAACAATAGAATAGATCAGTAAAACCAAGAGCTGTTCTTTGAAAAAATAAAAACTGATAAACCTTTAGCCAGACTCACCCAGAAACAGAGAGAGGACCCAAATAAATAAAATTAGAAATGAAACAGGTGAAGTAAAAACTGACACTGCAGAAATACAAAGGATTGTAAGAAAATACTATGAACAGTTATATGGCAACAAATTGGACAACCTAGGTGAAATGGACAAATTCTTAGACTCAGACAATCTTCCAAGTCTCAACCAGAAAGAGTCAGAAAACCTGAACAGACCAATAACAACTAAGAAAATTGAAGCAGTAATCAATAAACTCCCAGCAAACAAAAGCCCTGGTCCAGACAGCTTCACAGGGTAGTTTTACCAAACATTCAAAGAAGAACTAACACCATTCTCCTCAAACTATTCCAAAAAATCAACTGGAAAGAAGACTTCCAAGCTCTTTTTATGAGGCCAGCAAAATCCTAATTCTAAAACCAGATAAAGACACTACAAAGAAAGAAAATTACAGGCCAATATTCCTGATGAATATAGATGCCAAATCCTCAACAAAATATTAGCAAAACGGATCCAGCAATATATCAAAAAAAATTATTCACCACGACCAAGTGGAATTTATCCCAGGGATGCAAAGAAGTTACAATATTCACAAATCAAGAAATGTGATACACCACATAAACAAACTGAATGATAAAAATCATATGATCACATCAATAGATGTTAAAAAAAAACATTTGACAAAATTCAACACACATTTCTGATAAAAACACTCAGCAAAGTGGGAATAGAGGGATCATATCTCAACATAATAAAGGCCATATATGACAAACCAATAGCCAACATCATATTCAATAGGCAAAAACTAAAAGCATTTCCCTTAAGAACAGGAACAAGACAGGGATGTCCACTTTCATGACTCTTATTCAATATAGTACTGGAAATCTTAGCCATAGCAAACAGACAAAAAGAAACAAAAAAGGCACCCAAACTGGAAAGGAGGAAGTGAAACTGTCATTATTCACAGATGACATGATATTGTACATAGAAAATCCTAGACTCCACCAAAAAACTACTAGATTTAATAAATAAATTGGGCAAAGTAGCAAGATACAAAATTAACATCCAGAAATTGATAGCATTTTTACACACCAATTATGAACACTCAGAAAGAGAAACTAAATAAACAACCCCATTTACCATTGCAACAAAAAAATTAAGATACCTAGGAATAAACGTAACCAAGGAAGTAAAAGATCTGTTCTCAGAAAACTACAGGACATTGAAAAAAGGAAATAGGGAAAGATATAAAAAAGTGGAAGCATATATCATGTTCATGGACTGGAAGAACCAACATCATTAAAATGCTCATACAACCCAAAGCTATCTAAAGATTCAATGCAATCCCTATTAAAATACCAATGGCATAGTTCACAAGTCTAGAACAAATACTTCAAAAGTTAATATGGAATCAAAAAAGACCTCAAATAGCCACAGAAATCTTGAAAAAGAAGAACAAAGTTGGAGAGATCACAATTCCAGATATCAGGTTATACTACAAAACCTCTGTAATCAAAACAGCCTGATACTAGCACAAGAACAGGCATACAGATCAATGGAACAAAATAGAGAACCCAGAAATCGACCCAAGACATTATGCTCAATATAATGAGGCAAAAGCATACAAGGAGTAAAGACATTCTCTTCAATAAATGGTGTTGGGAAAATTAGGTACATGCACAAAAAATGAAACTAGACCACCAATCTATACCATACACAAGAATAAACTCAAAATGGATAAAAGACTTAAATATAAGTCATTAAATTATAAAAACCCTAGAAGAAAATGTAGGCAACAAAATCTCAGACATCACACGTAGCAGAATTTTCACCAATACACTGCCTAGGGCAAGAGAAACAAAGTAAAAAATTAATGAATGGGACTACATCAAACTAAAACGTTTATGTGTGGCAAAAGAAACCAGCATAAAAATGAAAAGGGAGGGAATCCACTCTTTGGGAGAATATATTTGCCAATGATACATTGGATAAGGGGTTAATATCCAAAATATATAAAGTTCTCATATACCTCAACAAAAGGAAGACAAACAATTCAATTAAAAAATGAGGAGAGGAGCCCTGGCTGGTTTGGCTCAGCGGTTAGAGCGTCAGCCTGCAGACCAGGGAGTCCCGGGTTCGGTTCCCACTAAGGGCACGTACCTCAGTTGCAGTTCGCCCCCAGACCCTGTTGGGGTCATGCAGGTGGCAACCAGTAGGTAGATGTGTCTCTCTCACATCGATGTTTCTCTCTCTCTCTCTTCCTCCCTCTCTCCCTCCTGCTCTATCTAAAGATAAATGCAAAAATATCTTCGGGTGAAGATTAAAAAAAAAAAGGCTGAGGACCTGAATAGACACTTCTCCAAAGAGGACATACAAATGGCCAAGAGACATATGAAAAAATGCTCAACATCACTAATCATTAGAGAGATGCAAATTAAAACGACTATGAGGTATTACCTCACATCCGCCAGAATTGCTCTCATCAACAAATCATCAAACAAGTGCAGGTGAGGATGTAGAGAAAGGGGCACAATAGTACACTGCTGGTGGGAATGCAGACTGTTGCAGCTACTATGAAAAACAATTTCTTGTTTCCTCAAAAAATTAAAAATGGAACTGCTATTTGACTCAGTGATCCCACTCCCAGGAATCTATCCTAAGAAGCCTGAAACACCAGTCAGTAAGAGTATATATACCCCTATGTTCACAGCAGTGCTATTTACAATAGCTAAGATGTGGAAACAGCCCAAGTATCCATCAGTCAATGAGTGGATAAAAAAGCTGTGGTTCATTTACACAATGGAATTCTATGCAGCTGTAAGAAAGAAAGATCTCTTACTCTTTGAGACAACATGGAGGGACCTGGAGAGTATTATGCTAAGTGAAATAAGCCAGTCAGCGAAAGACAAGTATCACATGATCTCACTTATTTGTGGATTATAACAAACACAGTAAGCTGTTGAACAAAATAGATCCAGAGACATGGAAGTAGGAAACAGACTGACTAACCTCAGAGTGAAAGGGGTTGGGGGGTGGGAAGAGAAAAATCAAAGAACTTATATGCATATATGCATAACCATTGGACACTGACAACAATGTGATGAAAGCAGGGGAGGGGCGGGAGACGGGAGGGGGATGTCAATGGGGAAAAAAAGGAGGGACATCTGTAATACTTTCAACAATAAAGATTTTTTTAAATCTCTATTTCTTTATTTCTGTTGAAAGTTTTTCTTCATTAAAAAAAGGCTTATTAGCCCTGGCCGGTTTGGCTCAGCAGTTAGAGCATTGGCCTGCGGTCCAGAGAGACCCGGGTTCGGTTCCCGCTAAGGGCATGTACTTAGGTTGCAGTTTGTCCCCGGCCCTGGTTGGTCGTGCGGGTGGCAGCCACTCGATGTGTCCCTTTCACGTCAATGTTTCTCTCTCTCTCTCTTCCTCTCTCTCCCTCCCACTCTATCTGAACAAAATGAAAAAATGTCCTCGGGTGAGGGAAAAAAAAAAAAAAGGCTTATTAAAAGAGCTTAAACATAAAGGAAATATACAATCACATGCGCGGTGAAAATGTTAAATAGGTGAAACAGAGTGCTCACAAGTTATTGATATGTAATCTATAATTGAAGACAAATTTTTTCAATGGGTATTCTGATTATTCAATAAAATATCAGAGACAAATTTAAATATTCATAAAAGCACTGAAATAGTGGCAATCTAATTAGAAGTGAATCTTCAAAATTAGAAAAGAAAAACATATGGTAGGTAAAGCTGCTCCATATATACAAAAACTATGAATACCAACCTCAAAGCTCTAAATAGAAAAATGGACAAAATGTTTAAAGAACTATTTTGAATGAATAAGTTTTATGAGCATCTCCCAAGAAGCGAGTATTTACACTACTGTCTACACTAAAACATACTGTAGTTATGTGAAGGTTAAATTTTTTTCTAGAAAAATATAACGTGGTAAATTATCATTCAAGTGAAAGTAATTTCTTCAGCAGACATTTTTAGCAAGAAAAAAACAACCCAAAGACTTAGTCCATGAGTGGAGGCCTGCTGCCTCTGGTCCCTACCTGACCGGAAGCGCTCATCCCTCGAGTTGGTGGGCCTCGGCTTCTGCTGCTTGAGTGCTGCAGCCGTGGTTTGTGAGGGCCCAGGGGTCCTAGGCTCTGCTTGGAGGGATGGATCCACTCCTGAAACACAATTTCATAGGTATGTCTTGTGTAAACCATTTGCTTTTCTAACTGTGGAAAAACTCATTTTAAAAAGCATGCACTGTGCCCTGGCCGGTTTGGCTCAGCAGTTAGAGCGTCAGCCTGCGGTCCAGAGAGACCTGGGTTCAGTTCCCGCTAGGGGCACGTACCTCAGTTGCAGTTTGTCCCTGGCCCTGGTTGGTCGTGCGGGAGGCAGCCACTTGATGTGTCCCCTTTCACGTTGATGTTTCTCTCTCTCTCTTTTCCTCTCTCTCCCTCCCACTCTATCTGAACAAAAAATGGAAGAATGTCCTCGGGTGAAGATAAAAAATAAATAAAAATAAATAAATAAACAGCATGCACTGTGCCAAAAACAATGATCTGAGCACACACACCGTGTTCTGGCCCTCACAGCCCAAAGACCCAAGTCGGGGAATCAAGGGGCAGCCATGAATGTCCACTTCCAACTCTCTCTGCACAGCACCCAGCCCAGCCCTGTGTTGTCATCCACCATTCTGAAGAAAGGTGACTATCACACAGCCCAATCCTGAGCCCCATAAGCAACACATGCAGCTGCTCAGGTAGGCTCTCTAGAGAAGGTCCTTAGAAAGCGTATTTCTGCACCATAAATATATCCTGAGTCTGAAATGACCCAAGTCAGTTTTCCTAGTACTGCCCATGTTGTCAGCACACTCAGTGAGAAAAAGCCCACTAAGCAATCATGAGGGTGTCACCAGTCATTCTTAGATACAAGCAGAAAAGTGGACTGGTAGAGAAAGAGAAGAGAAAGGCATAGATGATAATGATGACAACAGACCACAATGCTCAGACTCAGGTCCAACGGCCTCAGCCTGTGACACCTGCTCACTGTCTCCACTCCCAACATGCTGACAGCTCTCCATGACCATAGCTCTCATGTCTACGCCCCTGACAACACAGGCCCTCAGGACATAGTGTGATGAGTAAAGGAATGGGGTACAAGTGTGCAGGGTCATTAAACAAAACCCCTGGTGCTGTCTGAGTCCTCATTTGCTGACATTTGAGAACAGCACAATGCCAAGCCTTCAGTTGTACGTCACCAAAATAATCAGCTTAATTTAGCCTTTGGTTCAAAACATCTCATAAAAATAGCCAGCAGGACTCCAGCCCCACTATCTGCTCCAGTCCTTACTGCTCCTGGAAGAGGCAGTCTATTCCTGCCTGATAGTCAGTAACTGCCCAACGGACACAGTGTAGCAAGAATGATGCAGTATGACTTCCGAGGCCAAGTCACAAAAGGTGACACAGCTCCCACCTGTGTCGTGTCCTCTCAGTGACAACACACATGAGAGAACAGGGGGCAGAGGCAGCCCTTTCCTTGGCTGCCTGAGTCTCCCAGCACTGACACGAGCTGTGACTGAGGAGCCCCCCAAGGACTCCGGCTCTGGCTCTGTGGACAGGGTGCAGCTACCCTCCAGCCCAGCCAAACTGCAGATTTGTGAGCAGAAAGACGCTGTTACTGTTGTTTCAAGTGCTACATTTTAGGGTGGTCAGTTATTAGCATTAGAGAATGGGAACCCCTCTGGAAATCAATGTTCAGCTCTTCAGAATTTGACCATCCATGCACACAGATATACATATGCATCCATAGCAGTACTGATCAGTATTGCTATTGGCTTTGTTTCTTGTGACCAAATAAAATTACTTTTCGTTTATATGGAGTTGAGAATGCACAGAACCTCATGTACTGTGGATTATAAACAGGCGTGTTGCAAACTGATGTACATGCAAATGGGCACCCCCACACCTACCTTCCAAAATATGGGCACTCTGATTCTTTGAGATAGATTCATTTATTCAACAAAGATACACAACCCATTGTGAAATTATTGGATAAAAGAATAGGTATATTTTTAATTTTAACAGATATCAAGAGGTAACTTTCCAAAAAGGTTATAGCAATTCACACTCTCACAAGCAATGTATGAAAGTACAATTTCCCCACATCCTTGTCAGCACTGGATGTTACAAAAAGTTTCAGAATTTTGCCAAGCTGATAGGAGAAAAATGGTTCGTTTTAATTTGCATTTCCATATCTACTACTGGAGTTGAACATAATGCTTATTGTCCATCCGTATTTCCTCTTATCTGAATTTTTATTCATTTCATCCAGCTAATAAGCCCCCCAAAAGAACTGCAGGAAGCCCTGGTCTGCTGGGGACACTACCCTGCCCCAAGCACACCTTCCAGAGCTACAGCCTGGCGGGTGGCAGCTCAGTCCTTGTGAAATATTTTTATTTCTAGGGAACCAATCATACCAATTTTTCTTTTCCTTCCTAACTTCTAGGTCTCCTATCTTGTAATCTCTACTCAAGAGTTATTCAAATGCTCTCCTGAGTTTTATAGTAACTCATAATTACACAAACATATTTAGAGCTGCAATCTTTCTGAAGTCTATGTTCACTAACAGTGGAGGGGAAGAGGATCCAAGCTCTGTTGACTTTGAATGCTCCTGAATCATTGCTAGATCCCTTTCTCTTCCACCGATTTTCTTCTGCCCCCTACCCCAAGACCCTCCTGTTATGACTACCAAGTGTACACAGTCATGTTTAGCATCTTGAGGGCCAGTTCTTTCTCACTAGTATTATTTTTCAAAAATGTATTGGCTATTCTCAGAACTTCCCTCCTTCAAATGGGTTATTATTTCCAAGCCCAGTTTTTTGGGGGGTAAAATCAGCCACTGGTATTCAGGCTGGACTACATTACGTTCACATATTAATTTTGAAACTGGCCATTTTATAATATTAAGTTTTTCCATTTAGAAAATTAGTGTTTCTTCTATTTTAGGGTCTTGGTTATTTCTTTCAAATAGACTTTATGACCCTAATATAGGCTTCCTTGCTAAATGTATTAATAAACAATTGAAAGTTTATTGCCATTATAAGTGTTTTTTCATTAACAGAAATCCTGCCAGAAAAAAGCTATAGATTCTTACATATTTGTCTTATGTCAAACCAAAAACTCTTAACTAATTCTAATAGTTAACAAGCAGTCAATTGGGTTTTCAAGGTATAAAATTAAACACCATCTGTAAGTGAAGATGTTTATCCTGCTTTGTTTCCCATCGCACTGCACTGGCATGGCCACCACACAAAGTGGCCTAAAAGCAGGCACAGCGAGCACCCTGTCTCATCCTGCACGGGATGGAAATACTGCATGCACATGATCACGTAGGGTGACGGCAGCTGTCGATGTTTGCAAATGGGCTGTCAGATGTTTCCATCATTTCCTTAAATTCCAATTTTACCCAGAGGTTGTTTATGTTTTATTTTGGAGGAATGAGTGTCAGAATATAAACAGACTCCTCACTATTCTTTTTGTTGTTGACTGTAAAATATATCACACTGATATAGGTGGCATAAAGAATATTTTCAGTTTAAGAATTATTATAAGGAAACAATCAATGTAACAACAATACTGGTTAAGAAATAAATACTCACCTGGTAGGTGTGGCTCAGTGGATTGAGTGCCATCCCATGGACTGAGATATCCCAGTTCGATTTCCAGTCAGGGCACGTGCCCAGGTTGTGGGCTCAATCCCCAGTGTGGGGTGTGTAGGAGGCAGCCAATTGATATCTCTCTCACATTCATGTTTCTATCTCTCTCTCCTTTCCTCTCTCTCTAAAAAATCAATAAAAACATATAAAAAATTTAAATAAATAAACATTCAAGTGTCTCAGGATCCTCTGGTTCCTCTAGTCTCATCCACGATGAAACAGAGTGTTGAATTCAGTGAAAACCACTTCCTTATCTTTCTTTACCAACTACATAAAGGTTCCTAAATAGTGCAGTTTGGCATGTTTTTAACTTACCCTGCCTATATTCCTTTGCAATTGTTTCTGTCACTCCCCATATTTTTATGGGCTTCATCCTTGTTAATATATGTAGATCTTCAGTTTTCCCCGATATGAATTCTATTGGTTGGTGTTCGAGTTACTGGCAGTTGAAGGATATGATACACACTTTTGTGCACAGGCAAACACAAGTACAAACATTCAAAGTTTCTTGAGGGCACTCATGTATCTGAAGGACAATTGCTGGTTACCTATGACTTCTTCAACTTTACCAGGTAACACCAGCTGTCCATACCCCCACCATCTGAATCCTCTCCAACAATCTGAGGTAGGTTAGACTTTAATCTGCATTTTACTGCTGAGGCTGAGCACCTTTTGTCTGCCTGCTGACCATTAGGGTTTTCAAATGCTTATTCAAGTCTTCAGCCCATTCTTCTACTGGGCTTTTTCTATTTTAATCATGTTGGAGAACTGGCTACTTTTAAATTAATTTAAATCAAATTAAAAATTCAGTCTCCCACTACTAGCCATATTTCAAGTGCTCAAAGCTCTATGTAGCTAGTATTCAGTACACTGAACACTGTAGCCTCAGAATACCTCCATTATCCCAGAAAGTTCTACTGGACGGTGCTGCTTTTAGTTATTTATGTTATAATCCTCTTCCACCACTCGGTGGCTTGTCTATAATCTCTTCATGGTAACTTGATAAAATGAAATTCTTAATTTTAACAGAGTCCAATTTACTAATCTTTTCCTTTATGGTTGCTGCTTTTTGGTGCTTTTAATAACTTAAGAAGTCTTTCCTATCTCAAGATGGTGACAATTTCCTATATGACCTCCTAAAGGTGTAACAGTATTTGCTTTTCACACTTAGGCCTACCATACACTGGAACTGGTTTTTGTGGCCAATGTTGTGTGTCTCATATGTAGGTAAAGAACTGGGCCAACATCATGACCTGCAATGCTATCTTTACCATAAGCCAGGTCTCCATCACATGCACATCTGTGCCTGGGCTCCATGCTCTGCTCTGCTCATCCAGCTATCCACCTTTGTGCCAAGCCATGCTGTCTTACTGATGACAGCCTGACATTTATTCTTCATACCCTGGTAGGGCAAATCTTCCCACCTCATCCTTCTTTTGTGAGCATATATTGAATCCCTTGGCCCTTTAAACTTGTATATAAATTTTAGAATTAGCTTGTGAAATTACACACACCAAAAAAATCTGTTGAAATGCTAAACGTGCTGAATCTACAGGTCAATCTCAGGTGGGGAGAACTAACATCTTTACAATATTTGTTTCAAACCGAAGTAAGAAATGTTCCTTACTGCCCTGGCCAGTTTGGCTCAGCGGTTTGAGCGTCGGCCCAGAGACCAAAGAGTCGGGGGTTCAATTCTGGTCAAGGGCATGTACTTCGGCTGTAGCTGGTCCCCGGCCCTGGTTGGGTTCGTGCAGGAGGCAGCCAGTCGATGTGTCTCTCTCACGTAGATGTTTCTCTCTCTCTCTCTCTCCCTCTCCTTCCCACACTATCTGAAGATAAATGGAAAAAAATATCCTCAGGTGAAGATTAAAAAAAAAAAAGAAAGAAAGAAATGGTCCTTACTATAATCATAAATAATCATGTTCTATATTCATTAAATAAAATAAATCCTATTTGGGAATGAGATCTATACCAAACCAGAGCTATAAATTATAATCTATGCCTTTGGATTTTATCATTTAATATTAGACACATTATTTGCCCAGTCTTTCTTAATAGGAAACACAGGAAACATACCAATGTTAAGCTCTAAAATCAATTTTTAATCAGTTTTATGAGACAATATAATTTATAAAACACTTGAGTGTGTTGACCTTACCTTGAATAAGTGGTATATAACGTGCAAGCAGCTTTGCCCTTTTCTTTTCGTATCCTTTTTGAGTGATGTCACCTAAAATAACAATGATACAAGAGAATTATATTTCTTCTAAAGTCCCAAAATTTTTAAAGATTAATTCATAATAGGAAAACTGGAAACACTAATGTCCTTCAACTGGTGATTGGATAAACAAACTATAACATATCTACACAATGAAGTACTATTCAGCAGTATAAAAACAAACTATTGCTATATAAAACAATTTAGATAGCTCTTGTAAGCATATTGCTAAGTGAAAGAAGCCAGGCTCAAAAGGCTGCATACTGAATTCTTCCACTTTCATGACATTCTGGAAAAGATAAAACTATGAAGACAGAGAACAGACAGTGGTTGCCAGGGAATGAGAGTGAAGGAAAGGCTGACTACAAAGGGGTACTAAGGAATTTGGAGGGATAATCAAGCTGTTCTGTTTTGATTATGGCGGTAGTCCACAACCTTGTTTGTCAAAATCTTACAGAATTACACACCAGAAAGGGTGAATTTTACTGTATGTAAATAATAACTCGACTTTTAAAAATTATGATCAGCATCCCCAGAAGCTTGTCAGAAATGCAGATTCTGAGGCCATGTCCCAGACTGACAGTATCCAAACCTGTATTTTACCAAGACCCACCCTCCACCCACAGTGATTCCTACACAGATTCACGCTGTGGAAGCCTCAGTGTAAGGAACACACAGGAAACGAATCCTCCCAGCCACGAGGTGTCCCTGGTGAGGACTCAGGAAAAGAAACTGCTGTTCTGATACATTATAAAGAACAGCCTAGAAGTAAATTAAACCAACCAGGAACAAGATAAGAAACATACTTTTCAATCTCAGCACAAATCATAGTGGATTTGTCATGTTTTGGAGACTTTATTTAGACCAGAAATATATATTACAATTTCCACTAGTAGCTTGTTCTTTGGGTGAACTGTCTTCAATAGAAAGCTTTTAGTGTTTGGCAAGCCCTCCTCTCATCCCATCTGTTCCCTCACTCTACCCCCGTCACTCCAAACAAACAAGCAAAGCTGTCAGACTGTTATCACTTATTGAGTGCTTCAGAAGTATTTCCTTTGGATAAACTCTTGACTTGGAGATTTGTTGTGTCTGCCATCTAAGTTAAGCCTCATTGAAAGCCTCTTGGTAGACATTAATACAGCAGCCTACAGAAGATGAGTCTGAGGTCAGGGAAGCACCAGGTCCTGTCCACCAAACAGGCAGTTGCTCTGGGACAGGACAGGCTACCATAAAGACCCTGTGGCCTGAAGAGCTCCCCCAATCTTGCACAGACCCTCTGCTTTGACAACAGCTCATTCAGTCAGGCCCTCCCTAGAGAGTTCCCTCTAGTTATTTCATCTATCCTTCCCTTTATTTATCCTTCTACCCCTCTAATCCCCTATGCCCGCCACAGGAAACTATTCTTTTGCATTTAGCATCTTTTAATTTGAATGATCTGCAGAATGTATACTGCCATGTGTCCATGTATTTTCACTTTACCTGAATGGCATTATATTATAAATCTCATTCTACTGCCTATATTTTTCTCTAAGCACTCCTTTTTTTTTTTTTAATCCTCACCCCAGGATATATTTTTTCTGTTTATCTTCAGATAGAGTGGAAGGGAGAGAGAGGGAGAGAAAGGGAGAGAGAGAAACATTGACGTGAGAGGGACACATCGACTGGTTGCCTTCCGCATGACCAGGACTGGGGATGAACCTCAACCGAGGTACGTGCCCTTGGCCGGAATTGAACCCGAGACTTACTGGTCCACGGGCTGACAGTCTACTGCTAAGCCAAACTGGCCAGGGCTCTAAACACTCCATTTTAACATCAACGCATTCACAATGCAATGAGTACACGATCCATTGCTGACTGCAGTGGCCCTTGGGGTACATTGTCCTTGTCCTACACACTCATTTGACACTCATAGACCCTGATCAGATACAGGATATGATTATGTAATTTCACTTATTAAGTTTCAACTTGTGAACAACTTTAAAGCACAGTGTTTTTTAAAGTAACATCTACTAAAAATTGATTCCTCGGGAATATATAAAAATATGTAATTAAGAAAAATTTAAATGAACACTAAATATTGCTATTCAAATTAAAACTGATAAATCACTATTTAAAATTGGAGCATTGCCCGGCTGGTGTAGCTCAGTGGTTGAGCATCAACCCATGCACCAAGAGGTCGCCGGTTCGATTCCTGGTCAGGGCACATTCCCAGGTTGTGGGCCAAATCCCCAGTGGGGGGCATGCAGGAGGCGGCCAATCAATGTTCTTGCTCATCGATGTTTCTGTCTCTCTTTCCCTCTCCCTTTCTCTCTAAAATCAATAAAGAAAAAAAATTGTTTTTTAAATTGGAGCATTTACTTTTCCAGGATATTTAAAAATTAAGCATCCATTTCCTAGAAACAGTTTCTTATGTTCCCATCTCAAATAAACATTTATATGGTGAAGGTACCCAAAGAGCATTCAGAAATGAAACATGGTATAACTCCCTGTTGGATGTTCATGATATCCCAAAAGCTGTCTCATTTTTTTTACTGAACCAACTGAACACAACCAGCCACACATTTTCATGTGTAACCAGTTACTATATTTTCACATATCAACTTAGACACTAACTCAACACACCACTGAATATAAAGTTTCCACCTACACAAAGAGCAAAGTAGAATTCCAAAACAGAATCCAGACTTACAAGACTATAGTCATAGCAGCAAAACGATGTTTCAGTCAATGACTGATCGAACACAGGATGGCGGTCCCATAAGATTATAATGGAGCTGAAAGATTCCTATCTCCTAGTGACTTCATAACATTATAGGGCAACACATTCTGTGTTTATGGTGATGCTGGTATAAATAAACCTGCCCTGCCAGTCGTATAAAAGTACAGCACAGCCCTAGCCAGTTTGGCTCAGCAGTTAGAGCGACGGCCTGCGGACCAGAGAGTCCCGGGTTCAGTTCCCACTAAGGGCACGTACCTGGGTTGCAGTTTGTCCCCGCCCCAGTTGGGGTTGTGTGGGTGGCAGCCAGTCGATGTGTCTCTCTCACATCCATGTTTCTCTCTCCCTTCCTCCCTCTCTCCCTCCTGCTCTATCTGAACATAAATGCAAAAATGTCCTTGGGTGAGGATTAAAAAAAATAGGCAATCTGTTAAAAAAAAAAAAGTACAGCACATACAATTATGTTCAGTACATAATACTTGATAATAAACAACTATGTTACTGGTTTGTGTTTATTATACTTTTTATTCTTAAGAGTGTACTACTTCTACTTACATAGAAAAAGTTTGCTGTAAAACAGCAGCCATGTTTCATTGACAGCAGCCTCATCCATCTCATGTTTGCCACCTCTTAATTGCATCATTTCTCTGTGTCTGATTTAATCTCATGTTGTTTTGTGTAGTAACAGGCTGTACAGGCTTGTAGCCTAGGAGCAATAAGCTGCACCACCACACAGCCTAGGTGTGGTAGAGTATAACATCTAGGCATGTGCAAGTGCACTCTGTGATGACAGCACAAGGACAAAATTGCCTAAGGATACATTTATTAGAATGGGTCCCTGCTGTTAAGCAATACATGACTATAATAGGCTAATAGAAAAAAGAACTGAATCCAAGTTTTCTGACCTCAAGTTCAGTAAACACTAAAGAGACAAACAGCAGAGCCAAGCTCTCAATACACTGCACAGAACGGGGGTAACCCTGACTCAATAGCCATAGCACTCAGGCACCTGGGGTACTTTGGAAAAACGCCAGGGCCCATCCTCACAACTAGCTTCTCTGGTGGTCTGAGGGATAGCAGCTGTTCTTACTAGCCCTCTAGGTCAACGATTTTCAACCGGTGTGCCGCAAGAATTTTTTAAAATGCAATACCTGACTATTTAGTAAAGGGCATTAACCTCTTTTCCCTTAGATTGTCAATTTAAAAAAATGACAACAGCCAACACAACAATAGCTGTCAGTATGAATGAATCAAAATTGTACCTTTTCCCCCTAGCCCATGTGGCTTAGTTGGTTGGGTGTTGTCCTGTGCACAAAAAGGTGGGCTCGATCCCTGGTAGGGGGTGTGCGGGAGGCAGCTGATCAGTTTTTCCCTCACATCAATGTTTCTCTCTCTCCCTCTCTCTAAAAATCAAAAAAAAATATTTTTTTGCCCTGGCTGGTCTGGCTCAGCGGTTAGAGCGTCAGCCTGTGGACCAGGGAGTCCCAGGTTTGGTTCCCACTAAGGGCACGTACCTCAGTTGCAGTTTGTCCCCGGCCCTGGTTGGGGTCATGTAGGTGGCAACCATTCCATGTGTCTCTCTCACATCGATGTTTTTCTCTCTCTCTTCCTCCCTCTCTCCCTCCCACTCTAACTGAAGATAAATGCAAAAATATCCTCAGGGGAGGATTTTAAATAAATAAATAAATAATAAAATAAAATAAAAATACTTTTTTAAAGTTCTATCTTTTTTTGGTCGGACTGGCAAAAAATAAATTTTTTGGTGTGCTGCAGGATTTTAGTAATTACTTTATGTGTGCCATGAGATGAAAAAGGTTGAAAATCGGTGCTCTAGGTAAGGGTACAATATGTGGCTCAGGCTGACTTCCACTGTCACAAACCAAACTCACTCAGGATTACAAATGTAAAATCCCAAATACAAGTCGGCCCTCCATATCATGGGTTCTACATCCGAGGATTCAACCACAGCTGATTGAAAATATTCGGAAAAAGTTTTGAATAGTGGTAGTATCGTAGCCAATGAGGTTTATCTGAGAAACAATTATTGCTAACTTGAAAACATTCAGAAAAAAGTTATGTGGTTGCTAACGTGCACTGTGTAGTTAGGCCTACAATGGTTGCATCTGTATTGAAGATGTACACTTTTTTACCTTGTCATTATTCCCTAAACAATACAGTATAACAAGTACACACCTTTACATTGTATTAGGTATTATAAGTAATCTACAGGTAATTGCAAGTATATGGGAGAATGTAGGTTATATGCAAATACTGCACCATTTTATATAAGGAACTTGAGCATCTTCACATTTTGGTATATCGAGGGTCCTGGAACCAGTATCCCACAGACAGCAAGGGACAAATGTAATATCACCAAGTCCCTAACTCAGCAACATAATTTCTAAAAACCTACTCTTGAAAGCACTCAAGAACTCCTCAAGGTCACATAAACAAGGATGGGCAGTGAACACTATATGCAATAGAAAATAATGGAAGACAACCTTTGTCCATAAAAAAAAAAAAGAGCCTTGGCTGATGTGGCTCAGTGGTTAGAGTATCGGCCCAGAGAGTCTTGGGTTCAATTCCTGGTCAAGGCTACATACCTGGGTTGCAGGTTCAATCCCCAGCCCCAGCAGGGGGGCACGTGGGAGGCAACCAATTGATGTCTCTCTCTCACATTGATGTCTTTCTCTCCTCCCCTCTTCCCTCCCTCCCTCCCTTCCACTCTCTCTAAAAATCAATGGCAAAAATATCCTCAGATGAGGATTAATAAAAAAAAAAAAAGAAGCAAAGATACTATACCTGATTACTACATAATACTGTTGACCCAAAAAAAATATCGTTATTTGAGGGGCGGGGGGATATGGGTATAACGTGGATTAATGATATCCTATTGAGTAAAAACAAGTTGAAAAACAATGCACATAAAAAATGATCTAACTGATAAAAAATAAAACTATATTTACACACATGTAGGTTTATATATCTCTGTGCATGCAGAAAATATTCTGGAGGGATGCCCAACAAATCACTAATAGTGGTTGCCCCAAAGAGTGATTTATTTATCTGGCTTTGGGTGGGTATAAGACAGATTTCATTTTTTTACTTCAAACATGTTTAAACTCTTTAAACTTTTAGCACAATAAGTATATAATCCATTGCAATTAATAAAAATGGAAGATGGTTTGATAATGTACTATGGTTATAGAATATGTTATTACAGAAAAATAAATGAATTCTATGTACTACTTTTACAACTATGAGACTAGAATTATTCTAAATTAAAAGTTAAAAAATATATACGAGGGACTACATAAAATTGGCTTCATTTTTTTTTTTTAATATTTGATAAAATTTGTCAGTGAAACCATCTGGGCTTACAGATTTTCCAGAAGATTAGTGTTTTTTTCTTTTGCTTTATTTTACTTTTTAAAATTAAGTCTTTTTTTTTTTTAAGAGGTTTAAGGTTCACAGCAAAACTGAGGGAAAGATACAGAGAGTTCCTATATCCCCTACCCCCAAACAAGCGTAGTCTCCCCCATTATGAACATTCCCCACTAGAGTGGCACATTTGCTACAATTGATAAACTACACTGACACATCATAATTGCCCATAGTCCATATGGTTTATTCCTGCTGTACATTCTATGCGTTTGGACAAATGTATAATGACATGAGTCCATCATTATGATATCACACAGGGAATTTCACTGCCCTAAAAATCCTCTGTGCTCTGCCTATTTAACCCTTCCTACACGTTCTAACCCCTGGCAACCACTTTTTTTTTTTTTTTTTTTTTTTACTGTATCCATGGTTTTCTAGAATGTCATATTGTTGGAAAAGCAGTCTTTTCAGATAGACTTTTTTCACTTAGTAATGTGTATTTAAGGTTCTTCCACATCTTTTCTTGGCTTGATAACTTAATTTTTTTTAGTGCTAAATAATATTCCACTGTGTGGATGGACCAACTTATCAACTACTGAAGGACCTCTTGGTTGCTTAAGTTTTAGCAATGATGAATAAAGTTTCTATAAACATCTGTGTGCAGGTTTTTGTGGGGACATACATTTTCAACTCCTTTGGGTAAATATCGAGGAGCGTGACTACTGGATTGTATGGTAAGAAAGGTATGTTTAGTTTCATAAGAAACCACCAAACTGTCTTCCAATGTGACTGCACCATTTTGCATTCCCACCAACAATGAATCAGAGTTCCTGTTGTCAGCATTTGGTGTCAGTGTTCTGGATTTTGAGTATTCTAGTAGGTGAGAGTAGTAGTAACTCACTGTTACTTTAATTTTCTTGATAATATATGATGCACAGAATCTTTTCATATGCTTATGGAAAATCTGCATATCTTCTTTTTTTTTAATCCTCACCCGAGGACATTTATGCATTTATCTTCAGATAGAGCGGGAGGGAGAGAGGGAGGAAGAGAGAGAAAGAAACATCGATGTGAGAGAGACACACTGGCTGGTTGCCACCCACATGACCCCAACCAGGGCGGAGGACAAACTGCAACCAAGACACATGCCCTTAATGGGAACCTAACCCAGGACTCTCCAGTCCGCAGGCCGACACTCTAACCGCTGAGCCAAACCAGCCAGGGCTCTGCGAATCTTCTTTGGTAAAGTGTCTGTTAAGGTCTTTGGCGTGTTTTTAAATCAGGTTGTTTTCTCATTGTGAAGTTTTAAGAATACTTTGTATGTTTGGGGTAACAGCCCTTTATCAGATGTGTCTTTTGAAAATATTTTGTCAGTGGCTTGTCTTCTCATTCTCTTGACACTGTCTTTCACAGAGCAGAGGTTTTTAATTTCAGTGAAGTCCAACTTATGAATTTTTTCATGGATCATGCTCTTAGTGTTGTATTTAAAAAGTCATCACCAAACCCAAGATCATATAGGTTTTCTCCTACGTTATGTTCTAGGAGTTTTATAATTTTGCATTTTATCTTTAGGCTTACAATCCATTGAGTTCATTTTTGTGAAAGGTGCAAGGCCTGTGTCTAGGTTCATTTTTTCTTTTTCATATTGATGTCAGTTGTTCCAACACCCATTTGTTAAAAAGACCATCTCTGCTCCACTGTATTGCCTCTACTCCTTTGTCAAAGATCAGTTACTATATTTATGTGGGTCTATTTGTGTTCTTCATTCTGTTCCATTGATCTTTTTTTTTTTTTTTTTTGCCAGTACCATACTGTCTTGATTATTATAAATCTATAGTAAAACTTGAAGTTGGTTAGTGTCAGTCCTCTAACTTTGTTTTTCTTCTGTAATATTGTATTGGCTATTCTGATTCTTTTGCCTCTCGCTATAAGCTTTAGAATCCGTTTGTCGATATCCACAAAATAACTAGCTGAGATTTTTGGGGGGATTGCATTAAATCTATGGATCAAGTTGGGAAGAAGTAACATCTTGACAATATTGAGTCCTCCTATCCATGAACACAGAGTATTTCTACATTTATTTAGTTCTTCTTTGATTTCTTTCATCAGTGTTTTGTAGTTTTCCTCATATGGATCTTGCACATATTTTGTTTGATTTATACCTAAGTACTTAATGGGGGGGGTACTATTGTAAAGAGTATTATGTTTTTAATTTTTGAATTGTACTTGGTCACTGCTGGTAAATAGGAAAGTGATTGATTTTTGTATATTAACCTTGTATCCTGCAACCTTGCTATAATTGATAATTAGTACCAGGAGTTGGATTTTGTTTGTTGGTCAGTTGGTCAATTCTTTAGGATTTTCTACATAGATGATCATGTTATCTGCCAACAAAAAGTTTTATTTCTTCCTTCCCTATCTAGATACCTTCTATTTTATTATCTTATTTCATTAGCTAAAACTCCCAGACCAATGCTGAAAAGGAGTGCTGAGAGGGGACATCCTTGCCTTATATCTGATCTTACTAGGAAAGCTTTGATTTTCTCACCATTAAGTATGGTGTAGGTTTTTTGTAGATATTCTTTATTAAGCTGAGGAAGTTCTCATCTATTCCTAGTTCACTAAAGAATTTTTATCATAAATGGGTGGTGGATTTTGTCAAATGCCTTTTTGCATCTATTAACCTGATTGTGTGATTTTTCATTTTTAGCCTGATGTGATAGATGCCAAATGATTTTCAAATGTGAACCAGCCTTGCATACCTGGGATACATCCCACTTGGTCGTAGTGTATAATTCTTTGTATACATCGTTGGATCTGATTTCTAATATTATGTTGAGGATTTCTGCATCTATGTTTATGAGAGATATTGGTTTGCAGTTTTCTTTTCTTGTAATATCTTTGTTTCATTTTGGTATTAGGGGAATGCAGGCTTCATTGTGAGTTAGGAGACATGTCAGCTGTGCTTTTAATTAAACTGAATATATCTGCTTCTGTCCTAGGACAGAGAATGTAGAGAATTGGTATAATTTCTTCCTTAAATGTTTGGTAGAATTAATCAGTGAACTCATCTGGGCTGGTGCTTTCTGTTTTAAAAGGCGATTAATTACTGATTCAATTTCTTTATTAGATAGATACAGGCCTATCCAGATTGTCTATTTCTTCATGTGTGAGTTTGGGCAAATTGCGTCTTTCAAGGAATTGGTCCATTTCATCTAGCTTATCAAACTTTGGGGCACAGAGTTGCTCACAGTATTCCTTTATTATCTTTTAATGTCCAAAGGATCCATATGACTTTTCCCTTTCGTTTTTTTGAAATTAGTAATTTGTGTTCTGCCTCTTTTTTTCTTAGCCTGGCAAGAAGGCTTATTAATTTTACTAATCTTTTCTAAGAACCAGTTTTTGGTTTCCCTGATTCTATTACTTTTTGGATTTTAATGTCACTGATTTCTGCTCTAATTCTCATTACTTCTCTCGTTCTACTTACTTCGCATTTAATTTGCTCTTCCTTTTCTAGTTTCCAAATGTAGAAACTTAGGTAATTATCTTTATTGAGATATAATGGACATAAAACATTATATTAATTTCAGGTGTATGTTATGATTTGATATTTGTGTATATTGTGAAATAAACACTACAATGAATCTAGTTATTACCACAGAGTTACAATTTTTTCTTGTGATGAGAACTTTTAAGATCTACTGTCTTAGCAACTTTCAAATATACATACAGTATTATTACTAGAGTCACCATGCTATACATTAAATCCCATGACTTATTTATAACTGTAAGTTTGTACCATTTCGCCCCCCTCCACCTCTAGCAACCACTAAGGTGTTCTCTGTACCTATGAGTTTGGGAGTTTTGTGTTAGTGTGTGTGTGTGTTTGCTTTTCTAGATTCAAAATATTCCACATATAAGTAAAATCATTTGGTATTTGTCTTTCTCTGATTTACTTCACTTAGCAATGATGCTCTCAAGGTCAATCAGGTTATTGATTTTTTTATCTTCTTTTCTTATATATGAATTCAATGCTATAAATTTTTCTATAAGAACTGCTTTTATTGCATTCCCCCCAAAATTTTTTTAATTCTTTTTCTTTATTGATTTTAGGGAGAGGGAGAGATAGAAACATCGATGAGAGAGAACATCAACTGGCTGCCTCCTGCATGCCCCCCCCCCCCCACCGGGATCAGGCCCACAATCTGGGCATGTGTTCTGACTGGGAATGAAACCAGGGACATCTCATGTTGCATGGGTTGATGCTCAACCACTGAGCCACACTGGCCGGGCGCATTTCACAAATTTTGATGTTGTGTTTTAATTTTCATTTAATTCTAAATACTTTAAAATTTCTCTTGAATTTTTTCTTTAACCCATGTGTTATTTAGAAGTATGCTGCTTAATCTCTATGTATTTGGGGATTTTACAGTTACCTTTCTTTTACTGACTTCTAGTTTCATTCCATTGTGGTCTGACAGCAGACATTGTATGATTTCCATTCTTTTAAATTTGTGAAGATGTGTTTTGTGGCCCAGAAGGTGGTCTCTCTTGGTGAATGCTTCATGTGGGCTTGATTAGAATGTGTATTCTGCTGTTGTTGGATAAAGTAGGCTATACATGTCAACCATATCCAGTTGCTTGATGGTGTAGTTGAGTTCAACTCTGTCCTTACTGATTTTTCTGCCTATTGGATATGTCCTCTGATAGAGGGATGCTGAAGTCTCCAACTACGATAGTAGATTCATTTATTTCTCTCGGCAATTCTATTAGTTTTTGCCTTACATAGTTTGATGTTCCACTGTTAGGTACATACACATTAAGGGCTGTTATGTCTTCTTGGAGGAATTGACCCCCTTTAAAAAAAAAAATGTTTTTATTGGTATTTTTAGAGTGAGAGAGAAACAATGATCGGCTGCCTCCCATACACCCCCTACTGGGGATCGAGCCCGAAACCCAGGCACGTGCCCTGACACAAATCGAACCTATCAGTCCACAGGACAACCCTCAATCCACTGAGCCACACCAGCCGGGCTTGACCCCTTTCTTATGTATAGTCATTTGCTACATAACAATATTTCAGTCAATGATAGACCACATACATGGTGGTAGTCCCATAAGATTATAATGGAGCTGAATGATTCCTAACACTTAGTGACACTATAGCCATGGTAACCTCCTAAAGCAACACTTTATTCAGGTGTTTGTGGTGAGCTGGTGTAAACAAACCTACTGCTCTGCCGGTCATATAAAAGTATAGCACATACAATTATGTACAGTACATAATACTTGATAATGATAATAAATGACTGTTACTGGTTTATATACACTTACTATACTATACTTTTATCATTATTTTAGCGTGTACTCTTTCTACATATAAACAAAATAAGATTTGCTGTAATATATCAGAAGGAGCCTAACATCTCATGTTTACCATGTCTTTTGATTGCACCATTTTCTCCTGTGCTTGATTTAATCTTGTGTTGCTTTATAAATTTAGTGTAGCCTCAGTGTACAGTGTTTATAAAGTCTACAGTAGTGTAATGTATAGGCCTTCACATTCACTCACCATTCACTCACTGACTCACCAAGAGCAACTTCCAATCCTACAAACTCCATTCATGGTGCCCTATAGATTTTTTATCTTTTATTCCATATTTTTACTGTACCTTTTCTATGTTTAGATATAGCAATACTCACCATTGTGTTACAACTGCCTACAGTATAACATTCAGTACAGTAACATGCTATACCGGTTTGTAGCTTAGAGGCAATAGGCTATACCATATAGCCTAGGTGTGGTAAGCTATACCACTGAGGTTTGTGTAGGTGCACTATGATGATCACACAACAAAATCGCCAACCACACATTTCTCAGAATGTATCCCTGTCGTTAAGTGGTGCAGAACTATAATGCCCTTCTTTATTCCTGATAACGTTCCTTGGTTTGAAGTAAGCTCTGTCTTAAGTTAACATAGCTACTCCTGCTTTCTTCTGATTAGGTTAGCATGGTATATTTTCCTCCATCCATTTACTTATTTTTTTTTCCTTTATTGATTTTTAGAGAGAGAAAGGGACAGGGAGAGAGACAGAAACATCGATGAGAGAGAACATCGATTTGCTGCCTCCTGCATGCTCCCACTGGGGATCAGGCCCATAACCCGGGCACGTGCCCCGACCGGGAATCGAACTGGCAACCTCTTGGTGCCTAGGTTAGAACCACACCGGCCGGGCTCCAGCCATTTACTTTTTTTTTTTTTTATCCTCACTCGAGGACATTTTTCCATTTTTTGTTCAGATAGAGTGGGAGGGAGAGAGAGGAAGAGAGAGAGAGAGAAACATTGACGTGAAAGGGACACATCAAGTGGCTGCCTCCTGCACAACCCAACCAGGGCCAGGGACAAACTGCAACCGAGGTACATGCCCTTAGTGGGAACTGAACCCGGCTCTCTCTGGACCGCAGGCTGATGCTCTAACCGCTGAGCCAAACCGGCCAGGGCTCCATCCATTTACTTTTAATCTATATGTCTTCATATTTAAAGTGGGTCTCTTGTTGACAACATACATGGATCTTGTTTTCTTTTTTTAATCCTCATCTAAAGACATGTTGTGATTTGAGAGAGAGAGAGAGAAACAATGATCAGTTGCCTCCTGTATGTGCTCCGCAACCTAGATATGTGCCCTTGACCAGGAATCAAACCTGCAAACTTTTGGTGTACGGGTCAATGCTTCAACCAACTGAGGCAACTGGCCAGGGCTGGATGTTGTTATTTGATCTACTCTGACAAGCTCTTTTTTTGGGGAAAAAAAAGTTTTTATTGATTATTTTAGAGAGAAAGGAAGGGAGAGGGAGAAACATCGATAGGCTGCCTTCTACATGGCCCCCACTGGGGATCAAGCCTGCAACCGGGCATGTGCCCTGACAGGGAATCGAACCAGGACCTCTCAGTTCATAGGACGAAGCTCAATCCACTGAGCCACACCAGCACAGCAAGCTCTGTCTTTTAATTAGTGCATTTACCAGGGGTGGGGAACGTCTAGCCCCAAGGGCCATATAAGGCCTGTGAAATCAATGCCAGCTAACATCACATGCCTAACCAAATTAGCCTGACTAAATATAGAAGGCTATTTTTTTTTTTTAATCCTCACTCAAGGACATTTTTGCATTTACCCTCAGATAGAGTGGGAGGGAGAGAGGAAGAGAGAGAGAGAAACATCGATGTGAGAAAGACACATCGACTGGTTGCCACCCACACGACCCCAACCGGGGCCAGGGACAAACCGCAACTGAGGCACGTGCCCTTAGCGGAAACCGAACCCGGGTCTCTCTGGTCCATAGGCCAATGCTCTAACTGCTGAGCCAAACCAGCCAGGGCTAGAAGGTTAATTTTTAAGTTGATAATTTTGTATGGCCTGTGAATAATGTTATCATTATCCAAATGGCTCTTGGCAGAATAAAGGTTCCCCACCCTTGATTTAGACCATTGGCATTTGAAGTGATTACTGATACAGTTAGATTAATATCTACCACATTCACTACTATTTTCTATTTGTTGCCCTTGTTCTTTGTTCCTTTTTTTTTTTTGTCTTCCACTCTGTTTCTGCCTTTTGTAGTTTTAATTGGGAAAGAACATGAGTTAGCAAATCATTTATACTTCTTTTTTTTACTTTTGTTTAGTGGTTGACTTAGAGTTTCCAGTATACATTTACAGCTAATCCATGCCCATATTCAAATAACACTATACTACTTCACAGGCAATGTGAGCACCTTACAATAACAAAATAATCCTAATTCTGCCCTCCTATCCCTTATATCATTACTATAATTCATTTAATTTATACATGAGCATACATAAGCAAACACACGATATATACTTAGGCATACATAACTGGATACATTGTTAGTATTATTTTGAACAAACTGTTAGGTGTTAGATCAATTAATAAGAAAAATAAAAGTTCTTGTTTTTTTAAGTGTCAGGGGAAACTCTTTTATTTTTTATTTTTCTTTATTGATTTTAGAGGGAGAGATAGAAACATTGATGAGAGAGAACATCAATCGGTAGCCTCCTGCATGCCCCCCACTGGGGATCAGGCCCACAACCTGAGCATGTGCCCTGACCGGGAATCGAACCGGTGACCTCTTGGTGCATAGGTCAATGCTCAACCACTGAACCACACTGGCCGGGCATAAAAGTTTTTATTTTACCTTCACATCCTTCTTTGATGTTCTTCCTTCTTTACGTAGAACTATGTTTCTGACCTATATTATTTTCCTTCTGTCTAAAGAACTTTTAAAAAACATTCCTTGCAAGGCAGGTCTACAGACAATAAATTCCCTCAATTTGTGTCTGAGAAAGCCCTTATTTCTTCCTTCACTTTTGAAAATCATTTCACACAACATAAAATTCTAGTTGGTGTTTGTTTCTCTCAAAACTTGAAATATTTCACAACACTCTCTTATTGCTTGCATGGTTTCTAAGAGATTAGATATCATTCTTACCTTTGTTTCTCTGTAGGTAAGGTGTTTTTTCCCTCTAGAGTTTTTCAGGATATTTTCTTTATCTTTGAGTTTCTGTAGTTTGAAAATGATATGCCTAGGTGTACTTTTTTTGGTATTTATCTTGTTTAGTGTACTCTGAGCTTCCTGGATCTGTAGGTTGGTGTCTGGCATTAATTTGGGGAATTTCTCAGTCATTATTGTCTCTATTATCTCTTCTGTTCCTTTCTTTCACCATTCTGTATTCCCATTACAATATATTACACAAAGATTGCTTGTTCCACAATCCTTGGATATTCTCTTCTGTTTTTCTTTTCAGTCTTTTATCTCTTTGTTTTTTGGTTTGCAAGGATTCCATTGATATATCCTGTAGCTCAGAGATTTTTTTTTCCTTTTCATATGGAACAGGCTTATTGGAGAAAGGAAAAATAAGGTAGAGTCATCAAGAAGGCATTCGTCTCACATTATTACTTCTACTATCCCAAGAGATATTTACCAGAGTCCACTGAACATAACATGGGTTCAAAGTTCAGTGGAGAAACCATTCTACTATGGGTCTTTCTTCTTAAGAGAGTCTTTCCTCAGCTGTGTCCAGTCTACTAATAAGCCCATCAAAGGCATTCATTTCTGCTACAGTGTTTTTTGTTTCAAGTATTTCTTTTTGTTTTCTTTCTTAGAATTTCTATGTCTCTGATTACATTGCCCATCTGTTCTTACATGCTGTCTACTTCCCATCAGAACTCTTAGCATATTAATCGTAATCATAGTTTTAAATTTCCAGTCTGATAATTCCAACACCCCTGCCATATCTGGTTCTGATGCTTTCTCTGTCTCTTCAACTTGTGTTTTTTGCTTTTTGGTATGCCATCTAATTTTTTTCTTGATAGCCTGACATGATGTACTAGGGAAAGAAAGTGCTATAAATAGGCATTAGTAATGTAAGGGGAAGGGAAGCTTTCTATAGTCCATGATAAGGTCTCAGTCTTTACTGAGTCTGTGCCTCTAGACTGGAACTCCACAAGGTTTCTCAACTTCTTCCCCCTTTGAGGACACAGGATGTCTAGAGGGGCTAGAACTGGTATTTCCTTTTCTCCAAGTTAGGTTCTGATAATACTCCAGAGGTCTGACTCTGGTTAACTAGTCTGCCCCTGAGGGCAGGCCTTGTTAGGAAGAACAGAGTACTGTAGAGTATTTCAAAATGGTTCCTTCCCTGCAGCCCCTGCTAGAAACCTGAGGGGATTTTTCTCCATATATACTGTAGGAACCTGGTCAAGCTCCCAGAGGTAAATCTGACAATTTGGGAGAGAAGGCGGCTCATGACTGGGTCCCCCTGGAGTTTTTAACTCTCCGAGTTGTCCACATTGAACCTCCGGCAATTCCTCAGTTACACTTCAGGTTTTCCTACGGCAGCACTGGTTGCCATGGTGATTTCTGCTCATGAGTCTCTGTGATGACTCCCTGTATTCACCTGTTTCTCCAGTCTTGGGGGCAATTGTTTGTCCTGTGTCCTGCCCTCTCTTACACATTCAAGAAGAGTTGATGATTATTTAATCTGTTCAGCTTTTTACTTGTTAGAACCCCATGGCAACTTCCAAGTTCCTTACATAGAAAATAGAAAACCAAGAATCCTTTGAAAGGTTTTTAAACGATGAATTCAATTTGTTAATAGTTATAGGACTATTGAGCTTATTTGCTCCATTTTGGATGACTTTTGGTAGTTTGTGGTTTTCAAGGCATTGGTACATTTTATCTAAGCTGTTAGATCTATATGGATAGCCCTGACTGGTTTGGTTTAGCGGTTAGAGCATTGGCCCATGGACCAAAGGGTTGCAGGTTCGATTCCTGGTCAAGGGTACATACCTGGGTTGCAGGTTCAATTCCCCAGCCCGTCAGGGTAGTGCGAGAGGCAACCAATCGATGTGTCTCTCTCACATCGATCTCTCTCTCTCCCTCTCCCTTCCACCCTCCCTTCTATTTTATCTAAAAATTAAGTAAAAATATACTCGGGTGAGGATTAACAAATAAACAAATGTATATGGATAGAGTTGTTCATAGTATTCTCTTATTATCCTTTTAATACACAGATCTAATGAACAAAAGCAGAATCTGACTACAGAGTTTGTTATTTATGCTCCACAATGAAGAGTGTTCATTAAGCATGCTTCAATAGTAGGATTCGAATGTCTATTGTCTCATTTGTGATTAGACCAGACTTTCTAAATGTTTAATAAATATTATTTTCTTTTACCTCCTTAAAGTTTTTAATAAACTATGAGAAATATGTTAAACTCAAAATATAATTACACACATGTTTATATATATATTTATATTTATATGTTTATATTTATACACACAAAAAAATTCCACTTATGGCAATCACAAATTGGGGGCCCAGACTAACTTTCCCAATGAAAACATCTAGAACGACTGTATTAAAAAAGTTTTTAAAAATCTTCTTGAAGTTATCAAAGAACAAAGAAGAAACTGAGGGCCAATTTTCCCCCTGGAGGGTTCTGATGAGTGGAAAAGTAACAATCAAGAAGCTGAGCTGAGCCAAACTTTGACAGGCATAAGAGGCTGAGAACTCATAAAGAAGGGGCCCTGAAAAATACCAAGGTTGTTTGTTGAGATTTAGAGGGACAACATCTTGGGTATGAACTGGAAACAAGAGCAGCCCTCACAGGGAAGAGAGGTAGTTTCAATCTCCGTACATGCACTGAGGTGACATTGGGTTGTATGTGTCCCCAACCCATCCACCTGCTAGAAGCAAAAGCAAATTCTTTATGGAAAAACAAAAGATTATCTTGGAATCACAAATCATCACTACATCTACAATGTCTGGCCTACAAGCAATAAGAAGCTGTGACTAAAAACCATGAAAAACAATAGACAATAGAAAAGATACACATAATCCACATAATGCAACTTTAAAATAACCATGATCGCCCTGGCCAGTTTGGCTCAGCAGTTAGAGCGTCGGCCCACGGACCAAAGAGTCACGGGTTTGATTCTGGTCAAGGGCACGTACCTCGGTTGCAGTTCATCCCCAGTCCTGGTAGGGATCGTGCGGGAGGCAACCAATCTGTGTGTCTCTCTCACATCGATGTTTCTCTCCCCCTCCCCCACTCTCTCTGAAAATAAATATAAAAATATCCTCCGGTGAGGATTTTTTTAAAAGGCAGATTCACTCTACAGATATGGAAACTTATCGTTATGCTACAGTGCAGAGAGAAGCAGGTACTAAGGTTGACAAGTAGAGCAACAGAGCAGAAACAATCCAGCAGTGGAGAAAAGATGTCCTTTTCCACAAATGTGCTGAGTCACTGAATATCCATATGAAATAGAAATGAAGTGACTTTTTCTCACACCATGCACACAATTCAACTCCAGGTGGATTATTTATCTAAATGTGAAAGACAGGCCAATAAAAGCTTTTTTGAAGTAATACAGAATACCTTTACGACCATGAAGAAGGAAAACACCTCGTAAAAAGGACACAAAGAGCACTAACCATAAGGGAAAAGACAAGAATGCTTCAGACCTCCAATATAATTCACAAAGAGATAATAAAGAACAAATAATGAAAAGAAAACACTTGCTAGTCTAAATATGTCACAGATCTTGAGGTAAGTGGATTAGTTTCCTGTGGCTGCTGTAACAAATCACCAAACTTGGTGTCTTAAAACAAGAGAAATTTATTCTCTCACAGTTCTGGAGGCCAGAAACCCAAAATCATTTTCACCAAACCAAAATCAAGGTGACAGGAGGGCCACACCACACTCCCTCTGAGGGCCCTAGGGGGAATCTGCTCCGTGACTCTTCCAGAGTTTCGTGACTGCCAACATTCCTTGACTTGTGGCCCCATCGTTCCAATCTCTACCTTGGTGCTCACACAGCCTCTTCTCCATCTTTTGTCTGCCTCTCTCTTATAAAGATACCTGTGATGGTATTATAAGGTCCACTCAAAAAAAATTCCAGGTAACCCATCTCAAGATTCATAACTTAAACACATCTGTGAAGACATTCAAAGGTTCCCTGGATTAGGACCTCATTACTTTGAGATTACCAATGAGTGCACGACAGTAGATGACCAATAAAATTATATATAAAATTTTTTAATTGTTATACTATTAGGAAAAGAACAATGTGCTTGAGTTACCTTAGGAAGGGCAAATGTCTCTAGGTCAACAATACCAGATTTACCCTAACAAAGTGGCTACACTGATAAACGGAATGACTGTTTTTATATGTCGATGGTCAAGCAGGGTCACATCATTCTAAAGAATAAGAGAGAAACTGTGGCCAGAATACACTGTTAGTGAGATTCATCCCAAACCTTCCTTGACACACCCTGGATCTGCTTCCTTCAATACTGACCCTACTTTGACTCCATCAGCCACTATTTAGGCCTGGTCCAGTCTGAAGGCTCTCTCCATTTCCCTCTTTTGCTGAGCATTTCTCCTATGCTGGTTTGTGTTTGAGCTTCTGGGCTGAGGCCCTGATGCCTATCCCTGGACAATCTTCTCCAAGTGGACTGTGGAGCGATGCTAGTAACAACTCTGCAGATTGTTCACCCTCCATTTGTTTAAAAAATACATTAGGACTATATAATAAATGGTGACTATGTGTCATTATACATATATCAAAACCCATAGAATGTATACCACCATAAGGCAATCTATGGACTCTGGGTGACAATGATGTGTCAGTGTAGGTTCACTGATTGTAACACATGCACCACTCTGATGGGGTTGTCCATAGTGAGGGAGGTTGAGCATCTGTGGGAACAAGGATATATGGGAACTCTCTGTTTTCCACTCAATTTTGTTGTGAATCTAAAATTGCTCTAAAAAATAGTTTATTTATTTAAAAAATATACATGTTTTATGTTGTTTTAAAACATGCAAAATATATAAGAAAAAAAAGAAAGAGAAATAAAACATGCAAAAACAGCACTATAGATTGTTTAAGGATATTTGAATATACAATAAAATGATAAAACATCAAGTTCAGGAAAGAAGTTGGGGGAAGGAATGGAATCAGAGTGAGTGTGGTTTCAACACTCTGAATGATAGTTCTTTGAAAAAAGATCTGAAGCTAATGTGGCAAAATCTTCATTTTTTGAAATGTTGAATGGTCGGTACATGGGTGTGTGTACGAGTCACAAATTTTCTGTATATTTGAAATATTTCACAATTATAAAAAAATTAAACAATGAGCAGTCATCCATGTTTGACAGTTTCTAACTCTTAAAAGACTTTCAAACTGAATTCTGCAGTTGGCTAGGTTGTGTTTCCCAAAGACCAGAGAATCCTTGTTCAATACAAATGTCTGCCATATTTCCTACAGTCCTGATGAGCTTATTTAAATTATCCCACTTAGCTAAGTTAAGACCCTGAACATGCATTTAGGACATACAAGTAGACAGCAGTATCACAGAGAAGGATAATGAGATTCTTCCATAAAATATAGCTCTTGACTAACAAATTTGTATTACATAAATGTGTAAACAGATAAACCTTTTAAAAATAGCAGACATTTAATGAAAGAATGCTTTTACACATCACTTGGTGAGATAAAGCCACACTACAGCATGATTCTTATTGGACACTCATGATTAGAACTTAGAAAGCTCTTCAAGCTGGAAGAAGAGCTTAAGTATCATCCACTCCAGTGTTTTTCTAATTTTTCAGCTGCACACCCTCCACATAAGTAAACTCTTCTGAGAAGTGTAAGTGGAGAAGCTGCTCTGGCTGAGGCTGAGGTGGGGCCTGCTCCCTGAGCACTGTCTCCTCACAAAACTGGTGACCCCTTCCAAGGGAGTGGTGTGGCCAACTGTGGAAAGCTAATGAAAACAACATCCTCTTCTCACCACTCCCACTCCTATCCTCCCCCCAACTCAGTCCGAAGGGCACATTGTCCATCTACACTGATTACTAGTAATTAGTAATCAGTAATTAGTAATTCAGTCTTCCCTACCTAGGTAGCATTTGCTGTTCTGATCTGCTTTCTGACTTTCCAATTTCAGACTACTATGAATTTTGTTTCAATTTTTAAAACATCCAGCATTTTAATGAGGTTTGGGGAAGGAGAGTCATCTTTATCTGATGATTGGTCATGAACATCAACCCAGAAAGTCCTCTACTTCCTACATGTTTGTCTTGAAACCCTCTCCTGCCTCAGCTGCACAGATGTCCATACTCATTTCTCCTGTGGCTCCCTCCTTAGTCTTCCCTGTGGTCGGTTACCTTTTTCTGCCTTTCTCTCATGGGTTTGAGTTCCTCAGGGTTTGTCCTAGTCCCTGTCTGCATTACTCTGTTCTTCATACAGGATAATTGTATTTACTTCAATTACAATATATGTGCCAATGACTTCCAAACTCGTATACTAGTCCTTTCTAGGAAGTACCAGTCTTACATATCCAAATGTCCCCTAGACACCAGCACTCAGATTTCCCAGAGATACCTCACACTCGATGAACGAAACAGACATGTCCTGTGTCCCACAACTTCATGAATGCCCTATCAACTCCCACTCATCTCAAACTTGGCAGCCACCCTTCAATGTCCAGTTCTTTACACCAAAGCCTGATCATACCATTTAAGACCATTCTCTCCATCCTACTGGCTCAGCCTCATTTAAGGCCACCAAATATCTTGCCCTAGATTACTACAATGTGCTCTTTAATCTCATTTTCTGCTCCCAATTTCATAGTCCTCCAATCCACTCTCTACATGCTGCCAGAAAATTCATTCTAAATTGGGGGGTTTGGGGGAAGGCAGACAGACAGATCACACAGGAGTATTTCTTTTTTAAAAATTTTTATTTACTGACTTTAGAGAGAGCGAAACATCAATTTGTTGTTCTGCTTACCTATGCATTCATTGGCTGATTCATGTATGTGCCCTGACTGGGGATCAAACTCACAACCTTGATTTCTCCTGGTCTCTTTCACTGGCTAGCACAGGGCTGTGTTCTCTCTGGTCTTTACATGGCCTTTCCTCTGTGCTTGTACTCCTGGTGTTTCTCCCTCTTCTTATAAGGACACCAGCCCCATTGGATTAGGGTTCCACCCTTAGTACCTTATTAAACCTTAATCACCTCCTTAAATGACCTATCTGTAACTTCAGTCACATGAAGGTGAGGGTGAAGAGGGATTAGGGCTTCCACATATGCATTTGTGGAGGACACAATTCAGTCTGTAACATCAAGGTTATCTAATAATGAGATTACAATCTCTCATTTCTATAACCTTTACTTCAAAACAATCCTAATTTTAGTGTTTCCTAGTTGTTTCTTGAAAAGCCTAATCCTTAGCCTGCTTCATCTTCAGAGATAACATAAGGAAACAAAGTCATGCAGGAACTTATTATGGTATGCTCTTTCGAGTTACTTACCTGCTTTTAACAAGCAAGAGTGTGCCCTTTTAAGTTTCAGATACTCAATTTAAAGGCTCTTTACCAAAGATCCTGTAGAAAGAATTCTGAAATCTGAACTGGAATAAAAGTTCTTTCTCTGCTATTTCCAAATGGTGCTCTCAAATAATGAAGTCAGTGTATATTGAAGGAACAGGATGTCTATTTTCGCCTTAAAGCTGAATAACACAAAGCCATATTCTGAAATGAGACCCCTTGCATGATGAATGGTCTACAGGGATTATCCAAGGTGCTGCCTCAAGAATCCAGGATATTTTAAGAACAGAGGTCATTCATTTCCTATGTGAAAAAGGGAAAAAGGACCCTTGGGTACATCACTCCAAGATATTCTTTACCAATGAACGATAGCAGTAACCATTTTTAGGTATTCCATCGTTCACTGACTACACAGGCTTTTTTTAATTTTTTTTTTTTTTTGCCAAGTGGTATATCATTTCCTAGTTTTTTAAATATATAAATACAACACAGAAATGATAGCTAATTTAAGGGTACAAAGACTGATCCACAAGGATTATGTTAGTCTTATAGTCTTACTTAGAACAAGGTAACTGCAAACAAAATGCTACATCAAGAATTAGTTTTAAAAGATTTACTGGCAAAGCAGAATAAAGTAAATTTTCCCATTAATTTAACTTTATTTTACTTGCACCCTTTCTTCAGTTATAGCATAGTAGAGTGATCAGATACTGTACTTTGTATAAATTCATTTTTATATTAAATGTTGTATATCACACCAGGAAAAAAAAACATCATAAAGATGAAATAAAAATATGTTTTCGGGACTTCCGGTAAAGATGGTGGCATAGGTAAATGTGGTACCGCCTCCTCCCACAACCACATCAAAATTACAATGAAACTACAACACAACCATCATTCAGAACCGCATAAAATCGAGCTGAATGAAAGTCCTACAACTACAAAATTAAATAAGCAGCCGCATCGAGACTGGTAGGAAGGGCAGAGGCACAGATGGGCTGGTCCCACACCTACGTGTGGCAGATAAAAATCAGGAGGGACACCTCAGCTGGGAACGTCCTCCCTAAGGAATGAGGGGTCCCAGTCCCACAACAGGCACCCAGCTCAGGGTCCCAGTGCAAGGAAGACAAGTCCCCATAACTTCTGGCTGTAAAACCAGGGGAACTGAGGCTGAGGGAGGCTGCGGCTTCGGAAGCCCCAGGCAGCTCCGGAAGCCCCAGGCAGCTCCTCTTAAAGAGACTGCGCACAGACTTACTCAACTTGCTCCCTCTGAGCTTGGAGGGGAGGTAGCTCGAGGAGCACCAGAGAACAGGGAAGAACTGAGCTGTTTGGCCTCCAGACGAGGGCTGGAGGGGCAGATTTCTCCTGGAGAGACATGCGGGCGGAAGCCTTTGTTCCTTTGGTGAGCCCTTCCCCCACGGGGCAGGCAGACTGCCGCCATATCTGGGACTCCAGCAACCTGGCTCACACTGTTTGTCCCGCCCTGGTGATTCCCTGAGGCCCCGCCCCACCCAACTTTCAGGCCCACCCAAGCTGTTTCCAAAGGCTTTACCATAGGATTAGCCTGTCTTGGATCCTGATTCAGAGTTACCTAAAATCTCTCAAACAAGCAGCATCTGGTCTCAGCGAGCCATACCTCTCATTTAGTGGCCCAAGGCCTGGCACTAGAAGCAGCCAGCCTTGGTTCACAACTAGGCTTTTTCTGGACACCTCCAAGCCCAGCACAAGCAGCAGCCATCTGCAGGTCACTTTATAGCTTATGCCAGGTGCCCCTGGATAGAACACAGGCAGTGGCTGACCTTGCCCCAGAGCCAGCACACCCAGTGGACAGCTTCAGACCACATTGAAGCACCACCACCCAACCACCTCCATAAGTGACACACTCAATGAGTGGACTCAGTGGGTACCAGAGCCCTGATGAAGTAAGTCTTACTCTGTGTGGTGGGCCCCTGCACAGCTGATTCTCCAAGGTAGTCAGAGGCCAGTGGCTGGTGGGCACAGCCAGTCCTTGCAGCTGATCAGCCTGAGTAAATCCCTCCCATTGACATGCCAACAGCAATCAAGACTCAAATACAACAGAAGGGTGTACAGTCCACACTAGGGGTGCACCTCGAGGGCCCAGCTGGGGTGATCAGGGAGACTGTGCCACTGGATCCTACAGGACACCTACAATAGTAGGCCACCCTAGGAAGCCTAGGAGACATAGCAACTCTGCCTAATACATAGAAACAATTACAGGGAAGCAGCCAAAATGAGGAGACAAAGAAACATGTCCCAAATGAAAGAAAAGAACAAAACTCCAGGAAAAGAACTAAACAAAATGGAGATAAGCAATCAATTAGATGCAGAGTTCAAAACACAGGTTATAAGGTTGCTCAAGGAACTTGGTGAGACATTCAAGGGACTTAGCGAGACCTTCAAGGAACTTAACCTCCAAGGAACTTAGTGAGAACTTAGTGAGAACATCAGAGGCCCTGGCTGGTTTGGCTCAGCGGTTAGAGCATCAGCCTGTGGTCCAGAGAGACCCAGGTTCGGTTCCTGCTAAGGGCACGTACCTCGGTTGCAGTTTGTCCCCGGTCCCGGTTGAGGTCATGTGGGTAGCAGCCAGTCGATGTGTTTCTCTCACGTCGATGTTTCTCTCTCTCTTCCTCCCTCTCCCACTCTCACTCTATCCGAAGGTGGATGCAAAAGTGTCCTCGGGTGAGGATTAAAAAAAAAGGACCAGTCAGAAATTAAGAATGCGCTAACGAAATAAAGAATAATTTACAGGGAATCAATAGTAGAGTAGGTAAAGCCAAGAAACAAACCATCAATTTGGAATATAAGGAAGCAGAAAACACCCAACCAGAACAGCAAAAAGAAAAAAGAATCCAAAAAAATGAGGCTAGTGTAAGGAGCCTCTGGGACAACTTCAAGCACGCCAACATTCGCATCATAGGGGTGCCAGAAGGAGAAGAGAGAGAGCAAGAAATTGAAAAACTATTTGAAACAATAATGACAGAAAACTTCCCTATCTTGGTGAAGGAAACAGACATATAAGTCCAGGAAGCACAGAGAGTCCCAAACAAGTTGAACCCAAAGAGGTCCACACCAAGACACATCATCATCAAAATGCCAAAGGTTAAAGACAAAGAGAGAATCTTAAAAGCAGCAAGAGAAAAGCAGTCCATTTCCTACAAAGGAGCTTCCATAAGACTGTCAGCTGATTTCTCAAAAGAAACTTTGCAGGCCGGAAAGAAGTGGAAAGAGATATTCAAGGTGATGAAAACACAATGACCTACAACAAAGATTTTTCTAGCCTGCAAAGCTTCATTTAGAATCGATGGATGTATCAAGAGTTTCCCAGACAAGAAAAAGCTAAAGGACTTCATCATCACCAAACCAGTATTATATGAAATGTTGAAGGGTCTTCTTGAAGGCGAAGAACAAAAATATGAACAATAAAATGGCAATTAATACATATCTATCAACAACTGAATCTACAAACAAAATGAGCAAGCAGAACAGAAACAGACTCATAGATACAGAGAACTTTTGTTGCTTGCCAGATGGGTGGGGGCTGGGGGGATGGATGAAAAAGATGAAGGAATTAAGAAGTACAAATTGGTTGTTAGACTGATGAACCTCAAAGGGAAGGGGGGAGGGAGGGAGGGAGGGATGAGATAAACTAAAAAACTTCTATGCATATATGCATAACCAATGGACACCAACAATAGTGTGGGGAAGGCAGGAGCGGGGTGGGATTGGGGAGGAGGGGGTCAATGGGGAAAAAAGGGAGAAACATCTGTAATACATTCAACAATAAAGATGAGTTTTAAAAAATAAATAAAATAAAAATGTGTTTTCAAAAATTACAATTCTTTTGTACTTTTCAACTAAAAAAATGGAACACACACACAAAAATAAAAAATAAAAAGATGGGCCCTGGCCGGTTTGGCTCAGCGGTTAGAGCGACGGCCTGTGGTCCAGAGAGACCCGGGTTCGGTTCCCGCTAGGGGCACGTACCTCGGTTGCAATTTGTCCCTGTCCCTGGTTGGTCGTGCAGGGGGCAGCCACTCGATGTGTCCCTTTCACGTCGATGTTTCTCTCTCTTTCTCTTCTTCTCTCTCCCTCCCACTCTATCTGAACAAAAAATGGAAAAATGTCCTCGGGTGAAGATAAAAAAATAAAATAAAAATAAAAAGATGGAACACCCATTCCAGACCCCAATGATGAGAGAAGGGCCACAGCAACAACACATCGGCTAACATTCACTGAGGATACACCAGCGAGAAATGTGGGTGCCAGGAACTGGGTGTGGGAATGATTCCATTTCCCCAGGCTTATGTTTCCATGAGGACACTTCATCAGCCAGAGACCCTTCACTCTAGCAGACCAATATCCCACACCTGAGTCTCCTTCCAAACCTCTAAGTCCCCACTTCGTAAGACTGAAGGTCAAACAAGAGAAGGGAACTAAACAACCACTAGCAGCTGCCTCAGAGTGCAGGGCTCTGACCCACACCTCAATGGAGGGCCTGCCCTGAGGAGAAGGACCAGGTGGCTTTCCCTCAAGAAGGGTGCCCCAGAGACAGCACATTCCTTCCTACCTACCAACAAGAGCCTAGTGTGAGAAATCAATGTGGTTTATAGCAGCCAGCCAGCCGAAGAAAGGGCCCACTCCAGACCTGGCCAGTGCCAAGCAGGATGGCAATACCACTCTCTTCAAGGTCCTTATGACTACTGGGTGGGGGAGACAAACACAAGACAAGATTATCTGAAAGTACCTCCTTACACTAAGTGCTCCTAAAGAAAAATAGATGGTGCTGAGTCACATGCGGGAGACCCAGTGAGCTGGGGAAGGAGGGGTGGTGGTAGTCGCTTTTTGGTACACAAGTCATTCTCAATAGAAATAGCTTTGACATTAGTAGTCAGGAGTCAGAGTAAGTCACAAAAGCCTATTAAACTAATAGGGAAGGTGATATAACATTAGGATAGCAAATTCATGATGTTCGTGGTAACTATTACACTCATGAAGCATTAATACACCTTTAATGAATGCAGTAGTGGATGCATTCCTCAAAGTCATCCTGAAACAGCGAAATGATCGAGACAACTAGCTAGTATCACTATCCTTGCTTATGACCTCACTCTCTGCTCCAGCCTTGTCCTACTCACCAATCTCATTATGGGGACAGAGACCCTTGCACACAGCACCTACACCTGTCAAACAATGGCCCTCCTCCACAGCTCCCCTCTCCCCTGGAATAAATGCTGATCCTGGGAAGGCACATATGATCCTACAGAATCTCCTCCTCCATCCCACCCTCTTTGTCCCTTCTGCTCCACACACATGGACCTCCATGAGGCTCCTCATATAGGAGTCCTCATTTGCCTTGGGGCCTCTCCACCTGCAAAACCCTCCACTCAAGATAAACCTCCCAGAAATCCAATTTCTCATCTTGATGCAAATATCCCTTCTCAGGGAGGCCTTTCTTGGTCACCCTCATGAACACTTCAGTCTCCCCACCCAAATGTACACATGCATTCTCCCTATCACTCTTTATTTTTCTCAATAGTACTTATCACAGTCTAATATTCCACATATTTTAATTCATATTATATCACCTTCCCCCACTACAATGTATGCCTGTGACAGCAGAAATTTCCGTTTACAGCTATAATTTCTCAACACATATTTGAAAGCAATGATGAATCTACTATCCATCTCTAGCTCAAACCTTCCCCAAATTCCAGACATGCATATCACAACTCAACACCTTAACATGGTGGCCTCATACACATCACAATTAATGTGTTCAGATGAGTTCTTCCTTGAACAAATGTACTGTGCTTTCCCTCAAATCCTGCCTTCCCCTTCTCGTCCCCATGTCAACACCATATATGCACATCTCAAAACCTAGGATTCAGTTCTTGATCTCTCCGTGTCTTCCTCCCAAAGCATCTAGGTCATCAGCAAATCCCCTGTGTTCCCTTTGGAACACCTCAGAGCCATCACTCTTACCTCCCCCTCACAGCCACTGCCCTAGATCCAGCTACCACTTCTCACCCAGTAGTGCCTGCCTCCTAACTGGTCTTGCTGGGTTCACTCTTGCCTCCCTCTGTGCGTCTTTTTTTTTTTTCAATCCTTCAGACAGAGTGGGAAGAAGAGAGAGAGAGAGAGAGAGAGAGAGAGATTGAAAGAGAGAGAGGCATCAATGCGAGAGAGACACCAAATGGTTGCTTCCCGCACGACCCCGACCAGGGCTGGGGACCGAAATGTAACTGAGGTACATGCCCTTGACCAGAATCGAACCTGCGACTCTGTGGTCTGAGGGTCGACGTTCTAACCACTGAGTCAAACCGGCCAGGGAGAAAACTAGTGCATCTTTAAGGACATAAATGGTCAGAACAGTAAAAGCTCCAGTGGATCTTCTTCACATTTAGAATAGAAACCAAAGATCCTCCAGGCCTGGCCTGGCCTGAGGTAGCTTTTTTAGCCTGTCCCCTACACCTTACCCACTCTTTCTCATTGCAAGACTCACCAGGCCAATCCCTCTTGTGCCCCTGGCCCAGCTAACTCACCTGCTTGGGCTGTTTTCTCCCTAGGCAGATGGAAGGCTCTTCTTGTCACTCAATAACTTGCCTGCCCACAGGTATTTTCTGACCACCAACCTAAAGTCACCTCCCAACAGTCCTAACCTCCCTCCCTCAACGAGTTGTTAAAAGAAAGCAAATGGAGCCGTTCCCCATGTGGCTCAGTTGGTTGAACATCGTCCCATGCACCCAGAGGTCGCTGCAGGTTAGATTCTCTATCAGGGCACATGCTCAGGTTGCTGGCTTGATCCCCAATCGGGGGCATGCAGGAGGCAGCCGATCAGTTTTTCTTTCTCATCGATGTTTCTCTCCCCCCCGCCCCCCCGCTTCCTCTCTAAAATCAATAAAAACATATTTTTTTTAAAAAAAGCCCAGCTGGTGTGGCTCAGTGGATTGAGTGTTGTCCCATGGACTGGGAGGTCCAGGTTCAATTCCTGCCAGGGCACATGCCTGAGTTTCAGGCTCGATCCCCAGTAGGGGGCATGTAGGAGGCAGCTGATCAATGTTTCTCACATTAATGTTTCTATCTCTCTCTCCCTTCCTCTCTCTCTAACAAATCAATAAACACGTATTTAAAAAAAGAAAACAAATGGATAGAGCAAATGGTGCCTTTCTTTACTGCAGAGCCTGGAAGTATATGTAACAGGTAGGTGGATACAGATGACACACCAGCTGGCTGGGCCCCTACTCTCATAAGCATCACTATGAACAACTGAACAAGAGTCAGCCACCACCAGAGTCCTGAGAAGAGCAAATAATTCAATTCAGTACACATGACCAACATCTACATGCCAGCTACTACGCCAGTGAACAGGTCATCTATAAGGGAGAAGACACAAACCAACAGCAACAGATAAAACAGCCTTTCCAACATGGGTCTAAACCATGGACCTCATATTTGGGGCCTCTGAGAAGCAGGTGCTATGACAAGATTAGACATGTGAGAGATTTATGTGAGAACAATGGGGAGAAAGGTGGAGGAGGCTGGAGAGTTGTATGAGGTGATACAGGTGGATCCTTATGTAAATGAGGGGAAAGGAGGGCAGGTAGGGCAGAAAGTCTTAAGAGTCCAGGCAACTCTAAGAAGTTTCAAGCCAATGTGGAGTCCTTGAGCCAAAGTCCCCTCGGGGTCACAGCCTCCAGGAAACAAGCATGCTTTTTTATTCCTGCAATGGGAAGCACATGGCCTCTGTGTGAAGGCATATGGACGCAGAGCCCAGCTGGTGAGGCTATAGGTAGATCATGGCCACATGGGGGCCAGAATAACCTGCTAGATTAGACTTCAGTCTTTGAGTTCACACCACTGGGGCCTCTCCAGCTCAGCCAGAACTCCACAGCACACTCATCTCAATCTGTTTTCTTCCTGGTAGTTTAGAGCAACAAACACCATGTCCTACTATAATAATAGCTCCTTGAAGCACAGATCAGTCCTGCTGATGGCTTCCCTGAATATGAAAAACTGTTACCCAAAGGTTAAGTATTCAACCAGTTACAGAGGATTCTTGATTAAAAACAGAGAATAAACATCATGTGTAATTTTTACTTTTATTAATTTAACATTAATTAAAATGCCTAAAATGTGCTAGGTGCTGAGGCTATAAAGAAGAGATCAAACTTCCTTTTAAAATGCTTCCGGTGACCCTGACTGTTGTGGCTAAGTGATTAGAGCATCAACCCGTGCACCCAAGGGTCATGAGTTTGATTCCCGGTCAAGGGCACATACTTGGGTTGCAGGTTCCATCCCCACTCCAAGTCAGGATGCGAGCAAGAGGCAACCAACCAATGTGTCTCTCTCAGACAGATGTTTCTCTCTCTCTCTTCCCCTCCCTCCCACCCTTCCACTCTCTCTAAAAATCAATGGAAAAAGCATCCTTGAGTGAGGATTAACAAAAATAAATTAATTAATTAATAAATAAATAAAAATGCTTCCTGTGAAGTGGCAAAGAACAGACAAGCAAACAGATACAACATTGTGATAAATCCTACAAGAGTGATATAATGTGTTAAAGGGACACAGAACAGCAGGCACCTAACTCTGGGGAGTGGGGTGTTCTTAGTGAAAGGCAGAGCTTTAAAGATAAAGTGAAGTTTAAGCTTAAGTCTTAAAACAAAAGCAGAAATTCAACAGGCACAGAATCGGTGGCAATGAATGGTATGCAAAGTTTTAGTATATTAAAATTGTAATCATAGGAGGACTTCCAGTTAAGATGACGGCGTAGGTAAACGCGGTATCGCGTTCTCCCACAACCACATCAAAGTTACAACTAAACTACAGAACAACCATCATTCAAAACCGCCTGAAATCAAGCTGAAAGGAAGTCCTACACTACAAAATTAAAGAAGCCACATCGAGACTGGTAGGAGGGGCGGAGGCACAACGGGCTAGTCCCACACCCACGTGTGGCGGATAAAAATTAGGAGGATACCTCGGCTGGGAAGGTCCTCTCTGAGGACTGAGGGGGTCCCTGTCCCACACCAGGCGCCCAGCTCTGGGTTCCAGTGCCAGGAAGAGAAGTCCCCATAACTTCTGGCTGGAAAAACCAGTGGGAACTGAGGCTGAGGCGGCTGGAGCCCCCAGCAGCTCCTCTTAAAGGGCCCGCGCACAGACTTACTCGGGCTGTACCCTCCAGGCTCCAGTGTGCGAGAGGGAGCCTGAAAGGCACCAGAGTCATATGGGGAGGAACTGAGCTGTTTGGCATTGGAGCGAGGGCTGGAGAGGCAGCTTTCTCCTGGACAGATGTGCTATCAGAGGCCTTTGTTCTTTTGGTGAGCCCTTCCCTGGGCCGGCAGACGCCGCCATATCTGGGACTCCAGCTACCTGGCTCACACTGTTGGCCCCACCCTGGTGATTCCCTGAGGCCCCGCCCCACCCAACTTTCAGGCCCACCCAAGCTGTTGCCAGTTGCTTTTCCATAGGATTGGCCTGTCTTGGATCCTGCTTCAGCTTTTCCTAAATTCTTTCAAACAAGCAGCATCTGGTCTCAGCTAGCCCCATACCGCTCGCTAAGTAATACATAGAAACAAACACAGGGAGGCAGCCAAAATGAGGAGACAAAGAAACAGGTACCAAATGAAAGAACAGAACAAAACTCCAGGAAAAGAACTAAGTGAAATGGAGTTAAGAAACCTAACAGATGCTGAGTTCAAAATACTGCTTATAAGGATGCTCAATGGACTTAGTGAGAACCTCAGTGAACTTAGAGGGCCTCAAAAGTATAAAAAAGGACCAGTCAGAAATGAAGGAGGCACTAACTGAAATAAAGAATAGCTTACACAGATTCAATAGTAAAGTAGGTAAATCCAAGAAGCAAACCATCGATTTGGAATATAAGGAAGCAAAAAACACCCAATCAGAACAGCAAAAAGAAAAAGGAATCCAAAGAAATGAGGATAGTGTAAGGAGCCTCTGGGACAACGTCAAGCATGCCAACATTCGCATCTTGAGGGTGTCAGAAGGAGAAGAGAGAGAACAACAAATCGAAAACCTATTTGAAACAATAATGACAGAAAACTTCCCTCACTTGGTGAAGGAAACAGACATACAAGTCCAGGAAGCACAGAGAGTCCCAAACAAAATGAACCCCAAGAGACCCACACCAAGACACATCATCATCAAAATGCAAAAGGTTCAAGACAAAGAGAGAATCTTAAAAGCAGCAAGAGAAAAGCAGTTAGTTACCTACAAGGGAGTTCCCATCAGACTGTCAGCTGATTTCTCAAAAGAAACTTTGCAGGCCAGAAGGGAGTGGCAAGAAATATTCAGAATGATGAAAAGCAAGAACCTACAACCAAGATTACTCTATCCTGCAAAGCTGTCATTTAGAATCGATGGCCATATAAAGAGTTTCCCAGACAAGGAAAAGCTAAAAGAGTTCATCACCACCAAACCATTATTATATGAAATGTTGAAGGGTCTTCTTGAAGAAAAAGATAAAAAAATATGAACAAACAAAATGGCAATAAATACGTATCTATCAACAATTGAATCTACAAACAAAATGAACAAGCAGAACAGAAACATTCTCATAGATACAGAAAACTTTTGTTGGGTACCAGATGGGTGGGGGCTGGGGGGAGGGGTGAAAAAGGTGAAGGGTTTAAGAAGTACAAATTGGTTGTTAGACTGACAAACCTCAAAGGGAAGGGGGGTTGGGGGGTGGGAAGAGATAAACCAAAGAACTTATATGTATATATGCATAACCAATGGACAAGGACAACAGTGTGGGGAAAAGCAGGAAGGAGGCAGGAATGGGGAGGAGGGGGTCAATGGGGGAAAAATGAGGAACATCTGTAATACATTCAACAATAAAGATAAGTTAAAAAAATAAAATAAAATAAAATAAAATTGCAATCATAGTATTGAGTCTTTTAAAAACTTGTAAATTAAAATTTTGTAAAGAGAAAATTGCACTAGGGCGATTTACTATGAAAAGAAAAACTCTAAAGGGAATACTCTTGAATCATGAATAATGGATTTTGCTAAAGTGGTATATACAAACAATTAGTAAGCATAAATTTTAAAGGTTTTCAAACATATGTTTTATAAATTGAAACATCTGACTGCCCTTACATGTGTACAGAAATCCTTATCATATTGGCAACAGCTTAAAAATATGTTACGAAAAATTTGAAGTTCTATTAGAGTTGCATGGACTAGCAGTTGTCAAGAAGAAAAATCTGAGATATCCTAAATTACAGCAGGCAGAAGGGTGAGAGGAAAAGACAAGAGAGGTTCATCAGTTGGAAACAAAAGATGCTTACATCCCTGAACGTATGTTGAAACTTCTAATTTACTTCTAGGTGGCTATTTCCACCATTATCTAGAGAGAATAACCAAATAGCTGACCACCCCTACACATGAACTTTCTGGGCTATCATCCACAACCAATCCAAAAGAGCAAACACTTCTTTCTGGACTATGCACCCATCCCAGAACTAGCCCCACTTCACCTTCTCCCATCCACCTTATCTACAACCAATGTAAATTCTTTCAAAACAACTTACATCTTTCTTCACCAACCTCACTTTCTTCCCCTAAAGTCCCAGGACGATGAACATGCTTGTCTTCCTCATCTCGCCCTGCTGCTGGTGGTTCAGACTGCATGCCCTAAGACCTGGTCCTTTTTCTGGCCAGCATGTGGCTCAATAAATCCTTTCTTTCAGAAAAGCTTTTAGCAGCAAAGGTTATTATTTACCACGGTTCTCAAAGGTTTTGGACTCAGGACACCTTCATACTCTTAAAAGTTATTAAGGACCCCAAAGAGCTCTTCTTTGAGTGGGTTATATCAATGTTTAATCATATTAGAAATTAGTAAAAATTTTTTAAATATTTAATTCACTTAAAAATTTAATAAAAAACGGACATGTTAACATAAATATTTTTAATAAAAAAAAATAATAGATTTCCAAAGCCAAAAACATTTAGTGAGTACCAGTATTGTGGTAGGCAGTTAGACAGATATGAGCAGAGCAAGGACGATGGGCCAGGTACAGAAGGTCACCAGGGTGACCTTTCCTCCCCTGGCATATTGCTGGTCATGGGGTGTAGACCCCCTTTTCTCCCTAGAGATAACATTTAGGCCTCAGTTGTATTTCAGCTCCAGGCCCAGAAAAGCAGCAAAACCAGACAAGCAACACCAAGCCAAGGCTGACCTCAGGACCAGCTGCACTGAACAATGACCCCCTGCCCTGGTGCTGACCAATCAATGGAGACCCCAACCCTGAATGGACACACTGGGAAAGCTGATGAATATTCTATTAAGATCTTCCCCTGGGACCTTCCCTAAAATCTCCACTCTTAAAACGCTTAGGATGGAGGAGCCAGCACAAGAGCAGGCCTGCACCTTTCCCTTCCTCCCCCACTCTCCACCTCCCCTGGCATGGCACCTTTACCTTCCTCACTTCTAAGCTCCAAGGGCCCTTCCTTTACCTCTATAACTTGTTTCATAAGCCCATTTCTTCTACAAATTACTTCTTCTACCTCTGTGATTTTTCAAATAAATGTTCTCTTATAGTTTGAGTCTTGGCTCTGAATTCTTTCCTAGCCAGAACTCAAGTACCAAAGTTGCTGAACCCAGGTCTGGTCTGACCCCACCAGTCTAACACCTGGTGCCATTCTTGCTGCCCCCAACAATACTGTTTTACTTTTACAAGTCTCTGTAATATCTGGCTTCATAGAAGATAATTACATTCTCTTATCTGCTTCAGCATTCCACCTGTTGCAAAATGTGGCTTTGGTTAAAGTTTATGAAGCAAATCCAGCCTCCCAGAGAGATGTGTTGGAAAAGGGAGGAATATTTCAGTAGCTTCTTCAGATCGTTGTGGACATCCTTCTTTGATACTGCATCAACATTAGGCAAGTGGTAGTTTGCTGTGTGTTTTCTTTAAAGTGGTAGTTTCTTAAAGAATACTTTCTAGGTAGACTCTGAAACCATAGCAATGTACTTTTCATACTGTTACATTACAATTCACTGGTCTATCTTTTGAATGGATCTTTTTACCCTGCAAGAATTTGTAACATGATGCATTGATCATTTGGGAAATAGTGGTTCACAGACTTATGCAGATCTTCCAAATGCTAACACATTTCATTATATAATATTTAAAAACTCACATTCATTAATATTGCCATTGATCTCATCAAAAAGTTGGTAAGTATTGCCCTGGCCGGTTTGGCTCAGCAGTTAGAGCATCGGCCTGCAGACCAGAGAGTCTCGGGTTCGGTTCCCACTAAGGGCACGTACCTCGGTTGCAGTGTGTCCTCTCCCAGGTTGGGATCGTGTGGGTGGCAGTCGATGTGTCTCTCTCACATTGATGTTTCTCTCTCTCTCTTCCCCCCTCTCTCCCTCCTGCTCTATCTGAGGATAAATGCAAAAATGTCCTCGGGTGAGGATAAAAAAAAAAGTTGATAAGTACTGGGAAGTTGTCATGTTCATGGTAGCAGATAAAAAGTTTTTAAATTTTTAATTTTTGCTTGAAAGTACAAATATTATCATTGGCCATAAATTATGACAGTTTTTCTCCATTTATTTTTGAGAAAATGTCCACCAAATACCCAAGTGTGAATAATTTTAGTTTGTCTGCCACCCATTTTTTCAAGTAAAAATGGCATTCCACAGCAGAAGTGGCTAGTTTACTTTGCAACTCAAACAGCACACCTGCTGTTCCTCAAAGAGGTACGATACCTCTCCTTGTGGCAGGAATGCTCTTACCATTTCCTCATACAGACGATTAGAAAAATGAGTACTCAAGGGCCAAGATTTAAGAAAATTAATTTTTACTGCTTCTTTATGGTAGGACATGTTTAAGTGGAAGTGACACCCCCTTTTTCCACTGCAAGTGGAAGGTAGTAAAGAATGCAATTGGGGCCCTTGCTTCAAATCATGCTTAGGTACCAGCAGTTTTACCCATCATTGCTTTTGAACCATCACAGTATAAACACGGGGAAAACAGAAATGACATCTTAGAATTATTATGAAAATAGTTTTCCCTCATAGGCCCCAGAAAGGGTCGAAGGGACCCCCAGAGGTCTGTGAATCAGGATTTGGGAACTACTGGCAGATTAGAGGACACTGCCTCTGTGTAGAGGACATGGGTAGGAGGAAGACTCACCAGACCCTATCTGTCCTTAGACTTGTTTCATTTTTCTGCAATGTGTATCCGCATTACCTTTTTAATACAACATTTTGCAGAGCCTTATGATCAATGAAGAAACAGAGCTAAACCAGACCTTTGAAAGCCAAAACATTACCTGGCACCCAGCAGGCTCACAATCATTACTGAATGAATGAATATACTATATAAATAACAAACACACACAAAAAAAAACAAAAAGTGCCAAGAACTCCAAAAGAGGGGGCAAGTGTGGTGAAAAAGTAGCCACATTGAGAGATGATCAGGAAAGGCTCAAAATAAGAAGGCATTTGGGCTGGGCTTTGACATAGATGCATAGAGTTTAGACATGAGAACTTTAATTTACCACAAAACATTTAGGAAGCACAACAAAAGTTTATTGATGTGAAGGCAATGTCAGTCTGTCATTTTGAAAACCAAGAACTGTATCATAAATTTTAGAAATTAAAGACATTTTAATAGGGGAAAAAGCTTTGTGAAAGAAGTCCTTTCCTTATACCTACACATGGAGCTTTTCCCCTTTTCCTTTGACACTATCCAGGCTGGGGCTCCTGTATTATCAGAATGCAGGAAAACAAAAAACTCAAGTTAAAGCTAGGGAACAGATCTATTAACCAGAATAAAGAAACAGGAGTGGGACAAATGTAGCCTATTGTGTAGGGATTTCCTCTCTAAACCACAGCAGGCCACTAAAACAAAAAACAAATCTTACACCATTGTCCACATTTTTAAATCAGTTCAGAAGCAACAGACCCAAGACACTGTACAGTACCCAAATTAGTGGTGGTATTGCTAAGGTAATTTGATAAAATACTAGGTAAAGCACAGTGTTTGGGGGAAAAAAAAATTTTAAGTCAGGTGATACCTCTAATAACCTCATTTTCATCCAAGGACATTCTAATATGCTTTGAAGAACCACACTATGTGAATTCTTCTGAGTGTGTTCATGGGGGATGAGGTAGGGATCTGAGAAGACTGGGCTTTTGTGCAGTTTCACCCTTCAACCCCAACCCCATCTTTTTTTTTTTTTTTTTTAATCCTCACCGGGGACTTTTTTTTTTTTGCACTTCAGATAGAGCGGGAGGGAGAGAAGGATGAAGAGAGAGAAAGAGAGAAACATCGACGTGAGAGAGACACATCAAGTGGCTACCACCCACACGACCCCAACCAGGGCCAGGAACAAACTGCAACCGTGGTACGTGCCCTTAGTGGGAACCGAACCCGGGACTCTGGTCCGCGGGCCGACGCTCTAACCACTGAGCCAAACCAGCCAGGGCTCATCCCCATCTTAATTTGAGGGAGTCCCTAAGGCAACAAGGGTCTTTCTTAGAAAGTCAGGGAGCAAGACCACAGCTGTGCTTTATTTCCCTCTTCAGAATCCATAACAAAGAGTCAGCAAACCTGCCCTATGGGTAGAAACCAGTGCATTCTAAGACCAGAACCTTCCCTGAGTGCCAACCCCAATTATAACCAGTAGATGACAAGAAGCCAGTGAGGATGCTGGAGAACAAGGCACAAATGAGTTATAATAAAGGCAGGAGCATAGTTTCAACTAGTCACTGTTGGTGTACAGGTTGTGGGGAAGTAATGCAGGATTTTCCAGATTGTTCAGGTACCTATCACTCACTACCAGCTTCCATGTAGGCAGCATTTTGTCTATTAAGTTTCCTCTTCTCTCCAACCTGCCTAGCACAGTGTCAACTCTAACTTTTAAGCAATGTCTCATTCAGACAAATGTGAGTACTGTGAAGTGATCTTATTTGACATTACTCTGAATTAGAAGTTTATCTCCCCCCCAAAAAAAATGGGGGGGGGGGCATGGCACAGGACAAAAGTAAATCCCACTTTTTACTTCTACTTGATCAAAATATTAAAATAATGACAATGAAACTAAATTCAGTTGCTTTAGGACTGTGCTTCAATAATATCTTCCCTTAATTATGTAAATAAAACCTTCCCAGTTTCAAAGCACTTCCACATATAGTATCTGACTAAATCGTCACAAGAACTGTAGGACATCAATAAGGCAGGTGTTCACCTCTTTTTACAGCTGATCAAATCCAAGTTAAGAGATGTTATAATTCAGCCCTGGCAGGTTTGGCTCAGTGGTTACAGTGTTGGCCCTCACACCGAGGGTTTCGGGTTTGATTCTCGGGTCAAGGGCACATACCTGGGTTGCAGGTTCGATCACCAGCCCAGGCAACCAATCAATGTGTCTCTCTCACATCGATGTTTCACACACTCTTCTCTCCCCACCTTCTACTCTAAAAAAAAAATGGAAAAAATGTCCTCTGGGTGAGGATCAACAAAAATAAATAAATAAATAAACAGACGTTATAATTCAGTGGAGAGTCAGGGACACTTACCAGATGTCAGCTACTGTGTGAAGATGCCAAAAATCTGCCTGAGATACAGTCCCTATCACAAAACATCTCTAACTACAATAGGGAGGAGGCCCCATGTCAACAACAATCACAACACAAACTAAAGAAGCCAGCATCAAAGGGTGGAAGCACCCTGGGAGCAAGGCCAAGCATGACTGTACCCAAGTAATCACTGACCTATTTGGGCCAAAAGAAAGGTGTCAGGCCAGTCGAAGAGCTGGGACAGAAGCCAGGGCTCCTATCTCCTTGGCTGCAGCTTCACTCTGCTGTCCCTTCCCTTTGACATGTTTTTCACCTCCATTCTCAGCTTAAGCTACATTTCCAGGTTCCTCTCCACTTATAATCTTAAATCCTTTACTTATGTATAAATCCTCCACATATGTCTAAAATGACAACAGTATAAATAGATTCAATAGACAAGAGGCATTTCTTTCACTCAAGTACTTTGTGTGTGTTCTGTCATACAAATTATGAAGTTCTTTGAGGAAAGGATCCAATATCGCCTGTCAACTCCTAGAAAGTACTCAAACATACAACAATGAAAAAACAAGAAATTTAGGGAATAATGAATACACTGGCACAGAAATTAGGAGCAATCTGCAAAAACTTATTTCAAATGCATAAAATCTAAACTGCATTGACATGATTGTCCCTGGATTAAAAGCTGTAACAAATTCAAGACAGTGGCTTCTGTCAAAACCATTTCTAATTGGAGTTTTTCAGACTTCCCAAGAGCATCTAATCACCAAGAATTCTCAAATCCACCCATTTCTTATTGCACTTCCATTAAAAATATGTCCTACACATCACAGAACTTGAAAATTTGCATATTGAAATCAAAACAATTGCAAGTAGATGTTGTATTATCTGTGAAACAAAGATAACAACAGCACCCACCTCCCTAAAGTTGTGGAGGATTAAATGAATTAATACAAGCCAGTGCATATTTATTAGATGGTAGTAAGAAAGCACTACTCCAATCACAGCAAAACACATCAACCTGAAACCTACAGTAAGAATATTAAGATTATGCAAACATGGATTCTAAAAGCTGAAAAGCATTTACATTTTAGAAACAAAGTATGCCTTTCTTCATACTGCGCAAAAACTTTCTCTTTGAGCAATGACATCAAACAGAACATTAGGACACAGGTTTGGGGAGCAATAACCTCCAGATGGGTAATGCCACCCACCGCCACTGAAGGGGAATTACTCCAGTCTATTTTTTAACAAGCAAAGAACCATTTATTAGACTTTTTTTTTAATTTTTAAAAATTCTGTAAAGGGGCTAACAACCTCCCTGTAAGTGCCTCCAGAGAGGGAGGTGCTGTTTTAAAGCTGGTTTTACAGGGGAGGAAACTGAGGCACACAGGCGGAGATGGGTTCACAGGTCCGCACCCAGGTGGGCGGCAGCTGCCCGGGTAGAGCCACGCTCGTGAAGCCCAGACCTGCGGCCTCAGGCTGGGACAACCACCGCCTACTGCTGAGACAGTCACTGCCGTCCAGGTTCACGCGCCTGAGGTCAAACAACCTACCCAACCAACCCGCCGGGCACCCAAAGGTCCGGGCTCCGGGACGAGAAGCCGAGAGGCGCCCGGGGGTTCAAGGGGCCCGGTGTGAGGGACGAGGCAAGCTCCCGGGGTGACCGCCAGGCAAGGCGGGAGGGGTCTCCGGTGAGGGGCGGGGCAGGGTTCCCGGTGCGAGAAGCATGGCGGGGGTCCTGGGTCTGGGATGAGAGCCTGCGGAGCCCCGCGGCCGGGCCGCTCACCTTCCGACAGCTCCAGCTCCAGCTCGGCCAGGCTCTCCCGCACTTCGGCAGGCAGCGGCACCGGCTCCAGCGGGCACCCGCGGTCGGCCATGGCCCCCTTGCTCGCTCCGGCCGCACCCGCGACTGCCGGGCGGGCTCGAGCCCGAGTGGGTCCGGGGTCAGGGTCGGGTCCGGGTCCGGGTCCGAGCGCCGGCGCGGGCGGCGGCTACGTCGCTTCCCCTCAGCCCGGCGACCGGCATCGGCCCGGCGGGCAGCGGGGACGACAGTACAGGGGCGCAGCCCGAGCGGCTCCGCACCGGCGCGGGTGCGAGCGCGGGCACGTTAGCAGGCGGCTCCTCAAGCGCCGCCGCCGCCCCGCGCGTCCCCGACAGTTCGGAGGGCCCTACACGGAGCGCGCGTGCGCGACGGGAAGGACGGGAGGGGAGTGCGCGTGCGCATCGGGTCGCGGGCGGGGCTGGGAGCCCCGGGCCCGCCCAGCAACACTAATGGCTCGCTCCCATTGGCCCCGACGATGCGGCGAGGTCGCTCCGAGCTTCCATTGGGAGAGTCAAGTGAGCGTTACTCCCGGGAGGCTCTGCGCCGGGGTCCGGGTAGATTTGCGATCTGAGCCTTCCAGAGGCTCTGGGGGCGGAAACCTCCCTGGGGCAAGGGTCTTAGGCTGAGGTGGCCCCCACACCTCGTCTTGTGCAGAACAAACCTGTGCTTTCTTGTTGTCAATTGGTCGTAGGGAACTTCCCATGAGACCACAGATGTGGACTGAACAGGAGACAGTAAAGTAGAAAATTCAGCACCACAAAGACCGCTCACTCTGGTCAATTACTTATGCCTTTCTGATCTGTTCAAGCCCAGTTTTGTATATACTTTTGTTATGGACTGAATACCCCACTATCCCCAATTCATATGTTGAAATCCTATCCCCCAGTGTGATGGTGTTGGAAGGTAGGAGCTTTGGGAGGTAATTGGGATTAGATGAGGTCGTGAGGGTAGAGTCCTCATGAATGAGATTTGTGCCCACTTCACAATCAGGAGAGAGCTTGCTTACCCTCTCTGCTGTCCTCCATATGAACATATTTTTCAACCCAGAAAAGGGGCTTCAGCAGAAACCTCCAGAACTGAGAAAAATATATTTCTGTTGTTTATACACCACCCCAGGTTTGTGGTATTATAACATACTCTTTCCAGTTTTCAATGGAGTGCTGTTTATATCCAGTTTTACGACTTATGTATAGGCTATCTCCTCCCACAACAGGCCTTGTACTTTATATGGATCCACAAGCAACAGCGTCTGTCCCAGGTGCAATCGTAAGAGGTTTATATTTAGGCTCCCTTATCACATTTTTCTCGATACCAATTAGAAAAGGTGATCAGTTGAATTTCAGCTACCAGACAGCAGTATACCTTCACTACCTTATCTTAGGGTCTTTGTTTAGACATCGTAGTATCATTTTGATCCATTACTTTAAAGATGTCATAGTAACTGGTCCTAGTGAGCAGGAAGTGGTAAGTACCCTAGAAGCCTTAGTAAAACGAGTGCTGGATGGTGAGAGAAATCCATGAAAGATCAGGGGCCTGCCACTTTGGCAAAGTTTCTAGGGGTCAAGTAGTCTATGGAATGTCAGGGTATCCCTTCTAAAGTAAAAGACAAAGAGCTACATATTGCACTACCTAAAACCAAGAAAGGCACAAGGCTTAGCTTGTTTGGATTTTGGATACAACCATATTTGGGGGTGATACTCCAGTCTATTTATTGAGGAAGCTGTAGGCTGTCAGTTTCAAGTGAGACCTGGACAGTAAGTTTCAATGATGCTTAAAGTAGCTTTGCAATTAAGGACATGGATGGCACCCCACTATAAAGCCCCATTAGGGCAGACTTCAGGTGCCTTAACGCAAAGCTTTGCCTCCTGCTAACTCATTCTCCATTTCAGAAACATCTGACCTACTCCTCAGTCTTGGGAGAAACCAAACTCCTACCCATGGGATACCAAGCACTATACAACTCAAACTGCCAACGTACACTGGGTGCTGTCTGATCACCATCAACCAGAAGGAGCACACCTACTGGAGAGTAGAAAGCCTACCTTCTGAAGACTCATTCGTGGTGCCATTTCTCCCACAGCTACAGTGTATCAGCCTGGGAACCCAAAGGGTAAAGGCAGAAATGGTCCCTCTTAAAGGAGTTCTTGCTTCCCATCCTATGACTTTGAGCTCTGCTGTCCCAAGGGAGGATGGCTTCCACTAGATATGACAATGGTCCCTTTGAACGAGTTGAGACTCATCTGAACCAGCAAGCAATGATAGAGTTACTGTACTGGTTGGTGCAATTGATCCCAATTACCAAGGGGAAATTGACTGGCTGGTACACGAGTACAGGAAAATCTGTACTATCTACTGTTTCACTGGGCACCTCTTGGTACTGAGTACTTCCAAGTAAAAGAAAAGTTCTCTAAAAACAAGACTATTAAGGTCTCAAATCTTTCAAAAAGGAAAACTTTAAGTTACCCACCCAGCCAAAGTGCTTATTGAGGTTCAGAAACAAGGAAGAAGTGATGGAAGGAGGAGGTGATAAACATCAAATGGGGCCATGTGACTACTTACAGAAGCAGAGACATAGCACTTTTTACTTTAGTGTCTGCCTTGGACACCCCCTTTCAGGTCGCCTATTTTGTATGACAGGCTAGGGTGCATGAATTGTATAAATCAGTCCTGAAGGAGTAGACTGCACCATTGAGATATAACACCTTGGGGGCCTTGGAGAGAGGGTGAAGAATATTTGCCTCGCATCGAGTAGGTGCACTAAATTACATTCTAGTAAATAAATCCAGGCAGTTCAATTCAGCCTGTCTGCTATACTCAAGCTGCCAATAGCTGCAAGGATTTCAGCTTCAGCAAATCAAGTAAAAGAGCACAGAACTCAGGGGAAAAGGTGAGAATGTTCTAAACAGTGACCTCATAGCAGTGTCAGCTAATATGCAGAAAATGCAGACATGGACCAGTGTTGCAGGTTGAAAGAAAAAGCTATCACTGAAATAAAAGTGACTTAGGAGAAGTTTTTATATTAAAACCTAAGCCAGCAGAATAAATGTCATGTTCAAAGGTCCTAAAAACACACTGAGATGCTTGTATAGATTTCTGGATAAAGGATACTTGGCTAGATATCAGGTGGTACAAGTGAGTATCAGTAAAAGGTAAAAAGATTATGGGATCATAGTCATGAGAAGCAGTACAGAGTGGCCGCCTTGTACAGAAGTAAAATGAAAAACCAAGATGAAGCAACAGGCAAGTGTCTTACTAGGTGAAAAGTACTTCTTGAATTCCATTGAAAATTTCTGACTTAAAGGAATTTAACATAAATTCTAAGTCTATGTTTTTTTGTTTTTCTAGTGATAAAAGCAAACTGAATAAAAATAAAAAACAACACAAGGGCTATTCACAAATAAAATAGTGCTTTAATTATATTCTCTTTTTGTTTTTCTTTTGTGTTTTTATTTTTAAACCAAGTTTTTTATCTGTACACTTTAAGAAAATAAAACAACAGGGAGCCATTTTTGGAGGCAGGCTATCCTTTTTGGAGGCAGGCAGGGAAGCTCTGCCAACATGCCAAGAAACGAGCAAGTGCCCATCATCACTCATGAGCGCACACATTACCTCATGAAGGTAAGGAGCTAAAACATACTGAAATTACATAAAAAATACTCCATTTGGCGTTGTAGCAATGCACAAAGGTGAGAACACTTAATTAACGGCACTCTGGGGCTGGCATCTTGGGCACACGAGGAAACCGGGCACTGCTCAGTACGCCATGCCACACCACAAGCTTTCCTTAGAAAAGGAAAAAGCGAATCTTTTCCTCAAGTAGAACTGCCACAGGTAGGAGCCACAAGGACTTTATTCATTGTTTAATCTTCTGGCGGCAAGATTTCTTTGAAGTGGAATCTAAATAAAAAGGAAAACAATGTAGCAATTTGTTAGAAGGCTTCATTCACAGGTCTTTTAAGAATAATTTCACAATTTAGAAACATTGCCACTGAATTAATGTCTTAATTTTGGTAAAAACACAACTACATAATTCAAATATATAGTGGTTTAAATTATGATGATTAAAAAATCATATCCTGGCTGAAACAATCTTTACGTTTTCTATGAGTGTAAGAGAAAGGACAAAAAGCCCAGTGAGTGCCCTGGCCGGTTTGGCTTGGCGGTTAGAGCATCGGCCTGCAGTCCAGAGAGACCCGGGTTCGGTTCCCGCTAAGGGCACATACCTCAGTTGCAGTTTGTCCCCGGCCCTGGTTGGGTCGTGCAGGAGGCAGCCACTCAATGTGTACCTTTCATGTCGCTGTTTCTCTCTCTCTTCCTCTCTCTCCCTCCCATTCTATCTGAACAAAAAATGGAAAAATGTCCTCGGGTGAGGATTAAAAAAAAAAAAAAAAAAAAAAAGCCCAGTGAGTGATTAAGTCAAACTGATTCTGACACTTCTTGATTAAGTACACTGTTCACTTACAGTCATTCTTCTGATACTGTTAATGACAGCTAATTATTAGGACTCAAACTAACAACAATTACTAAGCTGAGTGCTAAGTCTTTCCCACATTATTTTACATTTCTACAGTACACTTACATTATTTTAAAAAATTAAATTAGAGGAGGACTTTTACCTGGTGGTACCCCCCCTAGTCTTTGCTGGATCCTTTCTAAATGGTGAATATATTCTGTCAAAGAATGTTCTGGATCTTCAGAAGCAGTCAGGGATCTTTCTGATCTTGAATTTGGAGATGGACTGGACCTTCATACAAACAAACCCAGAAACAAACAACAAAAGAGTTGAACACAACAGATGGGGAATGCAGTGAGCACACAGACAGAAAATGGTGGTCCTCTGAATGGACACACTGTGGAAATAAGGTAAACTAGATGGCTGTTTCCTTTGTATCTTTTCGTTACCATAAAACAAAAAAAGGCTTTTTAAAAAGTGGTACATGGCGTTTTGAAAACCAACTTCTATATAATGTCTCAGAGTTACAATGAGCAAAAACTATTGCACAATATTTTATTCACTAAATCTTCGTGGATTATGTATCTGCACCCCTCAGGATCCATCCCTGCGCCCTGATTGTCGACATGTGTATGTTCGCTGACCTTTTACCAGGTCTTCCACTGGGACTATGGAGCTCCATTGTGTCACTCCTCATGTTCTCTTCAGGGCAGGCATATGTCTTACAGAGAACAGGCCTTGGCCACCATTTGTTCTCTCCATAAATATTACCAACTAGGGCGCTATAGCCACCAGGCAGAATCCCTGCCCTCCCCAAATAAAGCAGGGCTCCAAAGCCCTCAGGGATTCACAGTGGTGCACTCCCTGCCTTGCTCTGGGGCCCAGCTAAAGCCAAACTTTCTAAATACGTTTCTTTGAGGAGCCACATACGCTGGTGAGACATGGTTAGCAGAGGTGATCAGAGCTAGATGTACAGTGGTGCCTGATGCTTATGTATCTTGTTTCTCCTGTCAGGATGGTTACACCAGAATTCCTTACCTCATAAAATGCAGCTTAAAGAGAGATGTCATTGTCAACCAGAGACACAGGGCAAAAAAGCAAATGAGAGCATTTAAGCTCCAGCTAGCTAACAGCATAGGGAATGATTTGTTTTACTCTGATAGGAGTAGAACATGCTCATTTTAGAACAGGGAAAAGCACACCCAGAGAGAAAAGAGAGGACACACCAACACAAATCTTAAATACCCACAAAAACACAAACTGAACTTTTCTATACACTTTGAGGATATGTTTCAAATATTGGAAAAATCACAACTGAAACAAATAAATGACTCAATCTAGAATTCCACATTCTAGCATTTGAATGGATTATTTTAACAGGATTATTTACATGGTTAAACCTGAAGAAATGAAAACAGAAATCCCATCCTTCATAAGTAACACTTGGGTGAGAAATCTCATGGTCAGGAAAATGGGGTATAATCTGTGATAACCCCCTGATGAGTCAGCAGTATTGGCTGGGGCTTAGAAGACTGGGCAATCTCAGGGGTTGTCAGTGACTGGCTTTGAGGCAGGGCCATTCCCCCTACTTTACAGGGAACCTCACAAAAGATCTGAAATAACACCCCACACACACAGCTTCAGGCAGACCCAACCTCTGGGCTCCATAGGCTCCACCCGCCTTACTACTAGGGGCTCTGCCTTGCCAAGGTCAGGGAACTATCAGGGTCAGACTCACATGTGTGGCTCAGTGGCGGAAAAACACACCCACCATCTTCCTCGAAGTCTGAATGGCACCAACCTCTAAATGGAGATCCAGTGGCCCCATCCTTCCGATTCTGCCAGAGGCTCTAGCAAAAACTAAGCCTTTTCAGTGACAAGACTGGCAGCTGGCCAGCAGATAGAAGTGGACCCGGGTGCCTTAGAACATTTGCTAATCCGCCTCTGGGCCCTGTACTGGTAAGAGGCAGCCTTGGAGCACAGCTTGGTCGTTCCTGTGCACAGCCAAGCCCAGTGGAGGCAGTCACAAACTGTAGATTGCTTGTAGCGGCAGACAGGTTGCCAAAAACCAGTCGTGGACAGTATTTGACATTGGCTTGCACCAGAGAACCTGCTTAGAGGCCTGAAACCTGCACACCAAGTGGCCAGCTTCAGACAGCATCGAAGCAGGATCCAACAAGCTTCACATTTTTCTTTTCTTATTCTTTATTTTCCTTTTCTATTTTTTCTGTTGTTGCTTTTTTTTTTATTCACATCTTTCCTTCATGTTTCTCATTTCTCTCCTTTTCAAATTCTATTTTCTTACATTTTTTCCATTTTCCTGTTCCTAATCTTTATTTTTTTTCCCTTCTTTCCTTTCATATGTTTTCCTTTCTTTTGTCTTCTCCTATTCTGTTTGTTTGTTACTTATCACTCTCTTTTCTTACTCTTTTTGTTGTTCATTTGTTCTATTTTGTTTTGCTTTGTCTTCTTCTGTTGGTACCTGTAAAACAGCTTGCATGACGTGGTTGAAGTTGAGCCTCACGGTCTGCCAAACTGTGGGTTGATCCCACTCACAAAAGGTCCAACAGAAATCAAGACCATATTACAACAGGAGGGTTCACATAACCCACACAACAAACAATCCTAGAGCATTCAGCTCAGGAGATCGAAGAGACTGTGCCACTGGGTCCCACAGGACACCTACTACATAAGGCTGCTGCATGAAGACTGGAGTTACAGCAGATCTATCTAATATATAGAACCAAACACAAAAAGACAACCAACATGGGGAAACAAAGAAACATCAACCAAAGAAAGAACAAGAGTACTCTCCAGAAAATGAGCTAAATGAAATGGAAGCAAGCAATTTATCAGATATAGAGTTCAAAGAAATGCTTATAAGGAACTTAGTAGGAACTAAAACCGCATGAAAAAGTACACAGAACCCATGAATAGTCAGAAATGAAAACTACCATATCTTACATCAAGAATACACTGGAAGGAATTAAAAGTAGGTTGGATGAAGCAGAAGATCGAATCAGTGATTTGGAAGACAAAGTAGAAAGAACACACAATCACCCGAAACACCAATCAGAAAGAATATATATATGCACCCCTATGATCATAGCAGCGTTATTTACAATAGCTAAGATGTGGAACCAGCCCAAGTGCCCTTCAGTAGATGAGTGGATAAAAAAGCTATGGTACGTTTACAAAACGGGATACTTTGTAACTATTAGGGGGACCAGAAAGTAATGTCGTTTTTTTTACATTAACTTCAAACAGATAAATTTTTAACAAGTTTTTTTTTTTTTTTTGGTATGTGCCCCTAGCGGGAACCGAACCCGGGACTCTCTGGTCCGCAGGCCAACGCTCCAACCGCTGAGCCAAACTGGCCAGGGCCAAGTTTTTATTTTTAATCAGTGATATAATCACCCTCGTTATCAACAACCTTTTGCCATCTAGTGTGCAAATTTTCAATGCCGGATCAATAAAAATCAATTGGTTTTTGAGCAAAATATCTGGAGATGGCATTTTGGACATCATCCAAATTTTCAAATTTTTTGCCACTTAGAAAATGTTGTAGCGATCGGAATAAATGGAAATCCGATGGCGCAATATTGGGCGAGTATGGTGGGTGAGGCAATACCTCCCACCCCAATTCATTCATTTTTTCCAGGGTTCGTCTTGCACAGTGCGGTCTTGCATTATCGTGTTGCAGAATAATGCCTTTTCTGGTGACAATCGCTGGGCACTTTTCAATTAAAGATTGATTTACTCAATCCAATTGTTCACAGTAAAGGTCTGCATTGAGTTTGTCCAGGTTTCAGCACTTCAAAATGAACAACCCCGCAAATACTCCACCAAACACACAAAAGTGCCTTTTTGGGGTGTAAACTTGGCTTAGCTGTACTTCGTGGCGATTCATTTGGAGAGAGCCACTGCCTTTTACGTTTTGGATTATCATAGAGGACCCATTTTTCATCTCCAGAGATCAAGCGATCAAAAAATGCTTCTGTATTGTGCCGCTGAAGCAATAAGTTGCATGTGGTGAACCGGTTAGCTTTGTTTTCTTTGGACAGATTATGTGGGACCCAAACACCTGCTCTGCTTACTGTACCAATCTGCTGCAAATGTTCTTGGATGGTCGGCCAAGGTTGGTTAAGAGTGTTTGACAGTTCCTCGATTGTCTGACACGGATTTGCTTCCACTTCCGCCCTTAACATGTCATTACTTTAACAACATTACTTTCCAGTCCCCCTAATATAAAAAAGAAGGATCTCTTACACTTTGTAACAGCATGGATGGACATAGAGAGCATTATGCTATCTGAAATAAGCCAGTCAGAAAACGACAAATATCACATGATCTTACTTATATGTGGAATCTAATGAACAAAATAAACAAAATAGGTCCAGAGGCATGGAAGCATGGAACAGACTGACAGATCTCAAAAGGGAGAGGGCTGGAGGGACAGAAATAGATTAACCAAAGAACTTATATGCATATATGCAGCATAGCCCAAGGACACAGACAATAGTGTGGTGAAGCCTTGGAGTGGGGTGGGGCTGGATGGAGGGGAGAAGTGGGGGTAAAAGAGGGGACACCTGTAATAATGTCAACAATAAAAAATAAACTTAAAAAAGAATCTACAGACCTGGCCAGTGTTTTTCAGTGGTTAGAGCTTTGGCCAACACACCAAAGGGTCCTGGGTTCAATTCCTGGCAAGGCACATACATGGGGTGCAGGTTTGAGGAACAAGCAGGAGGCAACCAATTGACGTCTCTCTCACATCAATGTTACTCTTTCCCTCCCTTCCCCTCTCTCTAAGAAAGCAATGAAAAAATAACCTTGGTGAGGATTAACAAAAAATAAAATAAAAAACCACAATCTAAAACTAAAAAATAATTTAAAAGAATAAGGACAGTTTAAGGCAGTGGTTCTCAACCTGTGGGTCACGACCCCTTTGGGGGTCGAATGACCCTTTCACAGGGGTCACCTAAGACATGACAGTAGCAAAATTACAGTTATGAAGTAACAACGAAAATAATTTTATGGTTGGGGGTCACCACAACATGAGGAACTGTATTAAAGGGTCGCGGCATTAGGAAGGTTAAGAACCACTGGTTTAAGGGAAATTTTGGACAATATGAAACGTAATAACATCTGCATCATAGGGGTTCCAGAAGGAGAAGAAAGTGAGCAAGGGATAGAGAACCTCTTTGAAGAAATAATGACAGATAACTTCCCTAACCTGGTGAAGGAAAAAGTCACACAAGTTCAGCACACAGAGTCCCAATCAAGATGAACCCCAAGAGACCCACACCAAGACACATCATAATTAAAATGGCAAAGGTTAAAGACAAAGAATCTTTTTCTTTAACCCTCACAAGAGGAGATGCTTAGAAAGAGGAAGGGAGAGAAAAAAAGAGACAGAGAAAAATTGATGTGAGAGAGAAACATCAATTGGCTAATTGGTTGCCTTTCGCATGCTCCCCAATTGAGGATCAAACATGCAACATAAGCATGTGACCTGACTGGGAATCAAACCAGCAATCCTTTAGTGCACAAAATGATGCTCAACCAACTCAGCCACTCCAGCTGGGCCAAAGAGAGATTCTTAAAGGCAGCAAGAGAGTGACAGTTAGTTACTTACAAGGAAGTTCCCATTAGGCTATCAGCTGATTTCTCAATAGAAACACTTCAGACCAGAAGGGACTGGCATGAAGTATTCAAAGTAATGTAAAACAAGGACCTGATTCCAAGACTACCCTATCCAGCAAGGCTACCATTTAAAATCGAAGGTGAAATAAAAAGCTTCCCAGCCTGGCCAGTGTGGCTCAGTGGACTGAATATTGTCCCATGGACCAAGAAGTCCTGATTTGACTCCTGGTCAGGGCACATGCCCGGGTTGCAGGCTTAATCCCCAATAGAGGGTGTGCAGGGGACGGCCAATCAATGTTTCTCTCTCACATTGATGTTTCTATTCTCTCTCCCTTCCTCTCTCTCAAAAAAAAAAAAAAATCAATAAAAATATATTCAAAAAGAAGAAGAAAATGAAAAAGAGCTTCCCAAACAAACCAATAAAAAGGCTAAAAGAGTACATTACCACCAAACCAGAATTTCAAGAAATGTTAAAGGGACTGCTTTAAGAAGAAGAGGAAATTGGGGGGGGGAGGGGGAGATAAAGAAAAAAAATGGCATTAAATAAATACCTATCAATGATAACCTTAAATGTAAGTGGATTAAAGGCTCTAATCAAAAGACACAGGATAGCTGAATGGATAAGAAAACATGACCCATATATATACTGTCTACTTCAGAACAAAAGATTCACACAGGCTGAAAGTAAAGGGATGGAAAAACTATTCCATGCAAATGGAAATGAAATAAAAAGCTGTGGTCACAATACTTATATCTGACAAAACAGACTTCAAAACAAAGGCCATAACAAGAGACAAAGAAGGTCACTACACAATACTAAAAGGATTGATGCAACTGGAGGACGTAACCCTAGTAAACATATATGCACCCAATATAGATGCAACTAAATATATATATAAAACAAAAATTCTTGGTGGACTTTAAGGGACAGATCAACAGCAATACAGTCATAGTAGGGGACTTTTTTTTTTTCCCATTTATCTTCAGATAGAGCAGGAGGGAGAGAGGAAGGAAGAGAGAGAGAGAGAGAGAAACATCATTGTGAGAGAGACACATCAACTGGTTGCCACCCACACGACCCCAACCGGGGCCGGGGACAAACTGCAACTGAAGTACGTGTCCTTAGTGGGAACCGAACCCGGGTCTCTCTGGTCCATGGGCCAATGCTGTAACCGCTGAGCCATACCGGCCAGGGCATATAGTAGGGGACTTTTAACACTCCACTGTCATCACTGAATATATCTTCTAGACAAAAAATCAACAAGGAAACAGCAACCCTAAACAACACACTAGATCATAGAGATGTAATCAATATTTACAGAACATTTCATCCCAAAGCAGCAAAATATACATTTTCCTCAAGTACACATGGACCATTCTCAAAGATAGACCACATATTAGTCTTAACAAATGCAAGAAGATTGAAATCTTATCAAGCATCTTCTCGGATCACAATGGCATGAAACTAGAAATCAACTATAATAAATAAATTCAAAAACATTCAAACACATGGAGGCTAAAAAGCATGTTATTAAACAATGAATGAGCCCGGCCGGTGGGGCTCAGTTGTTGAGCGTCGACCCATGCACCAAGAGGTCGCCGGTTTGATTCCCAGTCAGAGCACATGCCCAGGTTGTGGGCCCGATCCCCAGTGGGGGGCATGGAGGAGGCAGTCAATTGATGTTCTCTCTCATCGATGTTTCTATCTCTCTCTCCCTCTCCCTTCCTCTCTCTCTAAAATCAATAAAGGAAAAAAAGAGAGAGAGAGATCAACCACCAACTTATACCATACACAAGAATAAACTCAAAATGGATAAAAGATTTAAATGTAAGTCACAAAACCATAAAAATCCTAGAAGAAAACATAGACAATAAAATCTTAGACATCTTGCGTAGCAGTATTTTTACCAATATATCTCCCAGGGCAAAGGAAACAAAGGAAAAAATAAACAAATGTGACTACATCAAACTACTAAGCTCCTGCACAGCAAAAGAAACCATCAGCAAAATAAAAAGGGAACCCATTCTATGGGAGAACATATTTGCAATGATACATCTGAGACGGGGTTAATTTCCAAAATACATAAAGAACGTATATAACTCAACACCAAGAAGACAAACAATCCAATTAAAAAACGGGCAAAGGACCTGAATGGACACTTCTCTAAAGAAAAGATACAGAAGGCCAATGGATATGAAAAATGCTCAACATCACTAGTCATCAGAGAGATGCAAATTAAACTACAATGAAGTATCACCTCACACCTGCCAGAATGGCTAGCATCAATAAATCAACAAACAAGTGCTGGTAAGGATGCAGAGAAAAGGGAACCCTAGTGCAATGGTGGTGGGAATGCAAAAATGGTGCAGCCAATGTGTAAAACAGGATGGAGTTTTCTCAAAAAATTAAAAATGTAACTGCCTTTTGACCCAGCAATCCCACTTCTGAGAATATATCCTAAGAATCACAAAACACCCATTAGAAAGAATATATGCACCCCCATGTTCATAGCAGCATTATTTACAACAGCCAAGATCTGGAAACAGCCCAAGTGCCCATCAGTAGATGAGTGGATTTAAACACAAAAAAAAGCTGTGGGCCCAATCCCAGGTGGGGGGCATACCAATCGATGTTCTCTCTCATCGATGTTTCGCTCTCTCTCTCTCTCTAAATTCAATAAAGAAAAAAAATTTCTTAAAAACAAAAACAAAAAAAGCTGTAGTACATTTACACAATGAGATATTACACAGGTGTAAAAAAGGACCCTTTCTAACAGCATGGATGGACCTGCAGATTAATATGCCTAGCCAGTCAGAAAAGACAAATACCATATGATCTCACTTATATGTGGAATCTAATGAACAAAATAAACTGATGAACAAAACAGAACAAGAAGCATAGATACATGGAACAGACTGACAGAGGTAGAGAGGAGTGGGATGGAGGGGACTGTATAAAAGAAGGTGAAGAGTGTAACCAAAGAACATATGTACATAGCCCCTGGACACAGACTACAGAGTGCTGAAGGACAGGGGAGGGGTGGCGGGGGCTGGGTGGAGGTGGGCAAAGTGGGGGAAAATGGAGAACATCTGTGACAGTGTGAACAATAAAAAAAAGAAGAAAAAGAATGAAAAAATAAGAAAGAAAAATGGAAATCACATCCTTCATAAGTAACATGTGGGTGAGATATCTCATGGTCAGAAAAATGGGGTGTAAATTGTGATGAAGGTAATTAGGACTCACCACACCCTCTCACAACAGGCACAACCATATTACATAACATTTGAACACAGGGTCTCAGAATGTGACAAGTACATTCAATCACAGCTCAAACCATCAGTCATTAGGGAAACCTTTTACACTTTAATTTTTAAACCAGATTGCATTTTTTTTAATTGAAAAAGTTTTTTTTCCCCAAAATAACTTATCTTTAACAATGTCACTGTAACATCTCAATTGTCATCTGAGTAGTAAGTATATACATTGTGGGTGCAATAAACCCAAATCTCACAGAAAAAGATTAAGTAAAGCCAACCAAGGCCTTGTATGTGTGTATGTGTCTGTGTCTGTGTCTTGGAGGGATTCCCAGGCATATGTAAACCCCCCTGGACACACACACACACCTTGACATCCATACAAATCTGCCCAAAGATACTGACATGCATGGCCACTTGTCTCTGCAGACTGGGTCTCTACTGATGGCTACACCACAGGTCCTGTCTAATCCTTACAGTGGAAAAGCAGTCTGAAAGCACCATATCTTACCTTTCCCTCCTGCGTGGGGAGGCTTTAGGCAGAGGGTCCCTGGTGTGGATGAAAGACACATCCCGAGTTGGTGGAGATTCGCTGGTTTCAGGTGGGGATTCACTGGTTTCAGGTAGGGATTCACTGGTTTCTGGTGGAGTCAGCTGTTGCCGTGGCACCGGGAATCCTTCCCCAAGAATTATTCAACAAAGGGGTTAGGAAAAATGACAAATGCATTTTAGTAGGAAGGCCCATATACGAAAATTTAAAATGTATAAGCTTTAAGAGTCTGCATGGCAATTTCAAAGCACCCAACTTATAAAAATTCTATTTTAAAAAGCTTTGGAAGAAACATGAGTTTTGATCACCTTTGATCCCTGGTATCCCGTATGGGCAGCAGCCCTGGAGAGACGAGGTGCCTCATGGAGCCAGCAAGGTAATGGGGAACCTGGGGTGGGGGTTCTCCTCCACTCAACTGAGGAGTGGGCTCAGGAGGCAGGGGCATAAACCCTGTAGAATACCAGCTGTGCCCCAGAGGGAGGCAAACTTTCCTGAAGGCTGACTAGGCATTTTGATTCCAAGAAGTAACAATTAACACATGGAAATCAAAGCTGACTGGCACCAATTTCTGCCACCCATCCAGGTGACCGAATCCCTGTGCTTAGCAGGAGGAAGTTCTCTGCCAATGCTTCCCCAGGGCAGTGACCTGTTAAAGGCCTGCATTTGGTGGGCAGGGCGCATCCTGCGACTGGGGGCAGCAGTAGAGACCCTTAAGACACCAGATGTAACTGAGAAAGTAAGCAATGGTGCTCTCAGAGCTAAGGTGCGGCTGTCTGAAGAACACTTCATTTTGGAGAATAAAAACAATTCTTTTTATTAAAAGTAAGTTATTAGTTGACATATTTATCACTTCTATATTTTTCAATCATTATGCTCCTCTGAATCACTTTTACTCATTAGCATTAACTGTATGAATCATGGTTTTATTTGTGCTTGTTCCCAACATAAACATTTTCCTTCAAAAATCATTTTGTCTCTGCCAACTGCACTGACTGAATTTACCCATTTCTTACTGTGCTTCATTATATCCCCACCGAGCCCTAAAAACGACCAGATGTTAACAAAATGCTACAACAAGTTTGCAAAGGCAGGGTTAAGGGGTCCCTTCAGGCCCACCTGGGCGGGGTGCTCGGCCTTGAACCAAAGCTCCTTTCCGATCTACTTCCTGCCATTTCTTAACCAAAAAACGTAATCTACAAAAAGAAAAAAAAAGACACAAAACATTAAAAACTAGAGCAAATCAGCAATGACAAAAGCAATGAAAATCCAGATGCAACCAACAGCTGAAAGGGTTTTGGCGGCGAACCTTCCCAGTGCAGCAGGTCTTACACACCGACCGACAGGGTAGCTACCACCAAGCCTGAGCACAGGGTCCCTACCCTGCCTGCTCCCAGCCCTGACCAACCCCAGTCCTCCCCCAGTGGAGGCCCTGCCCTGCCCTGCCCCAGCCACAGCCCAGCCCACACCTGGCCCCAACCACTCCTAGTCTGGCCCTGCTCACTCTCAGACATCAAGCCTGGGGTCTCCCAGACTCCAGTTCAAAATCAGTCTGCAATACCCTGCTCCCTTCCACTACCAAGGCCACAAGCCAGTGAGTGGGATGTTGGGGTGACTGGAGGGCAGTGGTGCAGGGACTCCACCCAAGGTCCCTACAGAGGTTGTTGCCTCCCTGGGCAGTGCTGCCTCTCTGAGCCCTGCCCTCCTACAAGCCATTTCCTGTTAAAAATGCTGCTGCTCACCCTGGCCAGTGTGGTTCAGTTGGTTGGAGCATCGTCCCATATAGCAAAAGAATGTGGATTCAATTTCCAGTCAGGGCACATACCTAGCTTGCGGGTTTGATCCCCAGTTGGGACATGTACGGAAGGCAACCAATCAATGTTCTCTCTCACACTGATGTTTCTCTCTCTCTCCCCCTTCTCCTCTCTTTAAAATCAATAAGCATATCCTCAGGTGAGGATTTTTTTTTTAAATGTGGTAGCACTTAGATGATCCTCCCTCTTGAACAGAAAGGCTAGAGGTGGAGTTTGGGTCTGTTTACCTGTCTCCACCTAGCACCTAACCAGCTTCCTGGCACAGGATAGCTATTTTTTTCAGGATAGGCAGGTGGATTGGTGGATGGGAGGACGCCTGTGGACAGAACTCAGAGGTGAGGGGACTAAGTGCCCTGAGGCTGGAGGAAGCCTTCCACCCTGCCAAGGACTCCCTGCATGGAACTTCCACCCACTCCACAGCAGTCTGGAGAAAGCCAAGGGAATCGAAGCAGCCTGTCCCACAGACAAAGACCAGCATGGCCCGGATAGGGCACCTCTGCAGGAGTCACAGAGCAGACATAGCTGCACAGTTCTTAGTAGGATAAACATTATTAGAAATTCAGCAAAATTTAAATTATAAAATAAAATGGATTTCATCACTATTAATTTTGAAATTCCCAATCACACTAGGGAGTCACAGCACTGATCCAACAATGACACCTGTGTACACAGTGGCTGGGGAGAGTGAGCAATGACTCTGGCTGGGGGGGGCGGTTAACAGGGCTGGGCCAGGCAGACACACAGTGGAGGGTGGAGATGGGAGGCCCCCCTGCCCCCCTTCACCTTGTAGCAGGCTCTTCCTCCCCTCCCCCATTCACAGGGAAAGACAGGCAAATGCCTGTGCTATAAATGGCCACCACCCTGCATGGATCACTTATGTATTCCTATGCTCCTGGCCCCTCTTATGTAACACAAATTTGATTATAATATAGGAAACAGAAATTTAAAGAAGTGCAATACATTTTAAAACTTGACCAGACATGCCTGTCTCCAGAAGCAACCCTGGCAAGAGACCCATTAAGGGCAAGGCATTGTTTTGTGATTAAAAAGGCACCCTTAAATTTTTTCCTTTTAGAGGGTGACAGTTTCAAACACAATAATTTCCTGAAGACAAGTGTCATTTATATTTTCTTCAGACCTCAAGTGTTATTCATCTTAAAAGAGAATACAATTGTAGAGTGTCAGAGACTAAAACCACCTAAAGCCAATGCACCTCCCCAACCTGTGAAGACAGCGGTGGCACATGCCTCCCATTACCTTGAAATCGCAATCACCACCCTGACAGCCGTTCGGAACCTGGTGAAAGGCCGGGATGTGATGATTTTCTTATCTGCTTTGGAAGGAAACACTCCTAAGTGAGCGATCATGGACAGTGTCTCTTGTTCAGAGTCCTGGAATCCACCGATCAACAGTAAAAGATACTTCTTTTGATAAATCAGAGCTTTCCTAAAGCTCTCTGCTCTCAAATAATGCAGGTACAATTTTTCCATCTAAAAGAAAATTGGAAAATTTAATCACAGAAAAAAGATGTCTAGCTGACAAATCTGGAAAACGTGTTTGTACTATTATGCTTTAAAAAGAACCAGACCTGCCCTGGCCGGTTTGGCTCAGCAGTTGGAGCGTTGGCCCACGGACCAATGAGTCACGGGTTCGATTCTGGTCAAGAGTACGTGCCTTGGTTGCGGTTTATTCCCAGCCCTGGTTGGGTCGTGCAGGAGGCAGCCAGTCCATGCGGCTCTATCACGTCAATGTTTCTCTCTGTCTCTCTCTCTCCCTCCCTCCCACTCTATCTGATAAGTAGAAAAATATCCTCAGATGAGGAATAAAAATAAATAAATAAAAAGAACCAGACCTTGCCCTGGCCCGTGTCGCTCAGTGGTTAGAGCATTGGCCCAACACTGAAGGGTCGAGAGTTCAATTCTCAGTCAAGGGCACGTACCTGGGTTGCAGGTTCAAGCCCCAATCAGGATGTGTGCAAGAGGCAACCGATCGATGTGTCTCTCTCAAGCTGACCACCCCACCTTCAACTCTCTAAAAATCAATGGAAAAAATATCCTCAGGTGAAAATTAACCAAAAAAAAAAAGAACAAGACCACTTTTTCCTCAGCAAATCATTACAGAAGTTAGCCCTTGCACAACATCTATAACTGGAAACAACTTGCTGTTCAAAGTTCAATCTCGTTTATTAGACAAACATAGGCCACATGTCTTCTCCATAGCATCAAAGCAGTCCCCAAGAAGGCACCGTGGATCTGACCACTAAGTCAAGTCCAAACTGGGGCAGGGTGGGGCATTTCATCATGGGTTCATGGACACTTCCAGATGGAGAAGGTGGGAACCCCAGAAAATGTACAGAGGTTGATGTCCATAACTTAATACGTGTTTTTCCTCAGGAGAGGGCCCATCACTTGTTCTACATTGTCAAAAATGATAACGAGTAAATTTTTTCAGGCTGCAGAGACTTTTACCTAATGATTCAAAGCATCACATGTCTCGCCCCTACTCATGAGCACAGAAACGTGATGTCTGTACAAAACTAGGCCAAATTTCAAGTGAAAGTTCATTCTCTTTAACTTCCCTTATTTGGCCACTAGAACCAGCATGTGGTCATCTTAATGTGAACAGACACATTTCCTAGCAATGAAGTCCAGGCAGAGGAGGACCTCACAGCTGTGAACTACTTTTACTAGTTAACAAATCAGGTTTTATTTATTTTAATATGTTAGTATTGATTTTTTAGGGAGAGAGAGAGAAACATCGATGTGAGAGAGAAACATTGATCGGCTGCCTCCTGCATGCCCCCTACTGGGGATCAAGCCCGCAACCTGGGCATGTGCCCTGACCTGGAATCAAACCAGAACTTCTCAGTCCATGGGATGATGCTCAATCCACTAAGCCACACCAGCCAGGCCAAAACCGGGATTTTTAAAAAGCATCTCTTAGAAGGGTGGGAGATGAACAGGTGAGCAGAGAAGATGTTTAAGGCAGTGAAATTAATCTGTATAATACTGTAATGGTGAACACATGTCATTACATATTACACACCTGTCCAAACCCAGTAATGCATACCACCAGGACTGAGCCTGATGTAAACTGTGGACCGTGGGTGAAGATGACGTTATCGATGCAGGTTCACAGATTGTAACAGATGTGCACAATCTGGTGGGGATGTTGACAGTTGAGGAGGCTTAGTGTGGGGGGCAGGAGGTATTATATATGAGAATTCTCTGCCCCTTCCCCTCAATTATGCTGTGAAACTAAACTGCTCTAAAGATATAAAGTCTTAAAATCAAACCAAGAGCAGTATCTCCACTCAAAGCCCATGCCACCATAGGCATGATCTCACCTTAATGTTGCGGGTGTTTGCTTCCTCCCTGGAAGCTGGCTCGGGCAGTCCTGGGTCTGGAAGTCCTGGTGAGCTCTGCAGGACCATCCTGTCCCGCCTCCAGGCTGACCTGTCCGACCTCTGCAACAACCAAAGAAAACACATCTACAGAGCTGTTCTCACATAAAAACACCTTGCGATAAATGACCCCTCTCTATCCCAACTCCAGGAAAAACGTCATGTCCAAACACCTCATTCCGTCCCTGGCTGTTCCCCAGGGACCTCAGCAGGGTGAGGCCTGCTTTGGGAGGAGGGGAGATGGGCCCACGGGAGGCTGGGTACAGGCCTTCCCAATGCCAGGATAAGGGCCACACCTGTGTCTCCTCCCTTCAGTATCTTTTCATTGGTGCGCAAGTTGTTCTGTGACATTATTAACCAGACAGTTAACACTTCTGGGGTGAATATTACATGCCATTTACTAGAGTATGATTTCATTAAAGGTACGATTTTATTAAAAACAAAAGATCAAGTATTTGTGAAATAACTCCAAATTCAAAGCTTTAAGCATATTAAAAACCCTCTAGTTCTAGAAATGCTAACTGGAAATACCTAGTTCAGCTCTCGCAGCATCAAACCACACACCTGGAAACCTCAGCAAGCTTCCCACACAGAAGACATTCACATGGAGGGACGGGCACCTCCCCCCCATCACTCTAACAGGGAATACGCTAACAGAAGGAGGATTCCACAGTGTGGGGAACGAAGGGGTCACCCACAGCAGACAACCAGGACCTGCCTGTCATCAAGAAAAAGAGAACCTGAAGCACTCCCAGGGCCATGTGGTCAGTGGCCTCCATCCAGCAGTTTGGAAGAGGAATCAAAGACAGCCTAGTCATGCCACCCCACCACTGCAGGGCAGGGCTGAGAGGAGGACAGACCTGTGAGTGGGAGATCCTGAGAGGGGCTCCCATGTACCCTAGGAGGCAGGAAAGACCAGTGGTTTTCCTGGTTCTAAAGCACAGCTGGGTCACTCCTAGAAAAAACACTCTACAAACACACGTCATCTTAGATGTGAAGGAGAATACTCCACCATTCACTTTCAGTCTACCTTTGATTTTCTCATCAAGAATATTCACTTCACAGTTTCTTTGTTCACTTTCATAAAGGATAAAAGCATTCTGCTGCTGATTGCATTTTAGTCCACACAGGCCCAATGGGGTGCCTTAAACAAAGAACCCTGAAACACTTTCTAAGCAAGTTCTAGAGAAGCAGACAGGGCAGAGTGCAGTGACAGGAATGGCAGCTCTTGTTGAAATTAAAATGTGGAGGCTTTACAACTTCTCCCATCAGAGAATGTAAGTCGTGGGTCCACTTGGTGTTTGGGCCCAACTCCACAGGTACAAAGGTCCCTCCCTTCACCTTTACCTAACAGAGCTTGAAAACTGACAAACCCACAACCCTCATTAGAGATGTCAACACCCCCATCAGTGACTCACATGCAGGAAGCAACTCAGCTGGGTCACAGAACCAATGGGATGTAACTGACCTTTATAGGACATTCTACCTGACAACACAAGAAACAGCAAATCCATCACTAAAAACCTTCCAAAAAAGGAAACACTAGGTCCAGATGGTTTCACTGGTGAATTTTAACAAATATTTAAGAAAGAAATACCAGCTCCACATAATCCCTTTCAGAAAACAGAAGAGGAGGGAACACATCCCAACTCATTTTATGAGGCCAAAACCAAAGACAATACAAAAAACTCCTCATTAATATCCCTCATGGGCCCAAATACAAAAATGGTCAACAAAATATTAGCAAATCGCATCAGGCAATATCTAAAAAGAATACTATGCCATGAAGTGGACTTTTTCCTGAGATGACAAGGTAAAGTCAGCATTAAACATCTGTATGATCCACCATATTAACAGACTAACAGATGCAGGAAAGCACAACAAATTTCAACATCCATTTATGACGAAAAGTCTCAGCAAACTAGGAACAGAATGGAACTTCTTCAAACTGACAAGGACGTCCACAAAAGTACCTGTATCCTCCCTCATGGAGAGACTGAGGCTCCACCCCTGAGGGAACCAGGCGAGTGTGTACTCCTCACAGCACTTGCCCAACAGTGTTCTGGAAGTTCTGGCCAAACACGCAAGAAAAAAACCCCGAAGTATTCAAGTAGAAAAGAAGGAATAAAACTCCTTATTCTATACAAAACCCAAGAAAAGGCTCATAGGGCTAACGTGAGGCTACTGAGGTTTCAAGTCACAGGTCCCCCTACGAATATCGGTCATGCTTCCATATGTGAGCCACGAACAATGAGAACACAAAATGTTTGAAAAGTACCATTTACAACAGTCCCTTGAAAAATGAAATATTTCGATATAAATCTAACAAAATTTTTATAGGATCTGCATGCTGACAGCTATAGTATATTTAGGAAAGACATTAAAAAAATCTAAATACATGGAAAGACACACCAAGTAAGGGATGGGAAGGTTCAATGTAGTTGAGATGTCAATTCTTGCCCAAATGTTTTACAACAGCTTCACTGGGATACAATTCACATACCATAAAATGTATCCTTTTAAAGTAATCAATTGATTTTTAGTATACTCACAGGGTCGTGGAACCATGACACTATATAATGCAAGAACACTTTCATAACCCCCCCCCAAAGCTCTGTCCCATTAGCAGTAACTCTCCATCCCCCTCCCCCAACCCCTGGCAACCACTAATCTGTTTTCTATCTCAATAGATTTGCCTCTTCTAGACAGTTCATATAAATAAAATCATACAATATATGGTCCTTTGCGACTGGCTTCCTAAACTTATAATGATATTTTCAATGCTCACCCATGCTATACAATGCGTTATCAGTCCTTCACTCCTTTTTATTGCTGAATAATATTTGATTTATGGATATACTATATCCTACTTATTTATTCATCCATTAGTGGACATTGGGTTATTTCTACTCTTGAGCTACGATGAATAATGATGGTAAGAACATTTGTGCACAAATTTTGTTTTTTAAATTTTTTTTCTTTATTGATTTTAGAGAGGAAAGGAGAGAGCGAGAGAGAGAGAAACATCGAAGAGAGAGAACATCAACTGGCCGCCTCCTGCATGCCACCCACTAGGGATCAGGCCCACCTGGGCATGTGTCCTGACCAGGAATCGAACTAGCGACCTCTTGTTGCATGGGTCGACGCTCAACCACTGAGCCACACCAGACTGGCTTTATGTGAACATATATATTCACTTCTCCAGGTAAATACCTAGAAGTAGAATTGCTGGCTAAGAGAGCAGATCTGTCTATTCTGAGGAACAGCCAGACTGGTTTCCAAAGTGGCTATATCACTTTACTTTCCTATTTTCCCCCCATTGATCTATAGATTTAAAACAACCCCAATAAAAATAGTCAGCAAGATTCTAAAGTTTATATTAAAGGACAGAGGAACTAGAATAGCCAAATAATTTGAAAAAGAAGAAAAAATTGGAGCATTTCCACTATCTGATATGAAGATGTAATATAAACCTGTAGACAGCTGGTAAAGGACAAACATATAGACCAGTGGAACAGAAGAGAGAGCTCAGATACATATACACAAATATTGTTCACTGGTTTTTTGAGGGGTTTTTTTTTGTTGTGGTGGTTTTTTTTTTATCCTCACCCGAGGACACTTTTTCATTTTTTGTTCAGATAGAGTGGGAGGGAGAGAGAGAGAGAAAAACATCGATGCGAAGGTGTCACATCGAGTGGCTGCCACCCGCATGACCAACCAGGGCCAGGGACAAACTGCAACCGAAGTACATGCCCTTAGCGGAAACCGAAACCGGGTCTCTCTGGACCGCAGGCCGACGCTTCAACCACTGAGCCAAACCGGCCAGGGCTGTTCACTGGTTTTTGACAAAGGCACAAAAACAATTCAAGGAGAAAGAACAATCTTTTCAACAAACTGTGCCAGAATAACTGGGTTATCAATATGCATAAAAATAATCCTCCACCTGTCTCTCAGACCATTAACAAAAATTAACTCAAAGTGGACTGTACACCTCAAAGTAAAAAGTAAAACTATAAAATTATTGGCATGATCCATAAAACAACAATGTGATACATAGGACTTCATCTAAATAAAAAACTTTGTTTCGCAAAGAATACTATACAGAGAAGACAGCACAGCAGGAGAAAATATTAGTAAATCATGTTCTAACAAAGGCGTTTTATCCATAATGTAGAAAGAACTCTTAAAATTCAGCAAGAGCCCTGACCGGTTTGGCTCAGCAGTTAAGAGCGCTGGCCCACGGACCAGAGAGTCCGGGGTTCGGTTCCCGCTAAGGGCAAGTACCTCGGTTGCAGTTTGTCCCCGGCCCCAGTTGGGGTTGTGTGGGTGGCAGCCAGTCGATGTGTTTCTCTCGCATCGTGTTTCTCTCTCTCTCTCTTCCTCCCTCTCTGTCTGAAGATAAATGCAGGAAAAAAATGTCCTCGGGTGTGGATTAAAAAAACAACTCAGTAATAAAACGAACAATCCAAATTAAAAAGGGGCCAAGACTTTAACCAAGTAAGATACACAGATGCCACTTTATACCCCATAGAATGTTGATAAAAGTACTAAGAAAACCAAGTGTGATGATGCAGAGTAGCTGCAATGCACACCTTGTGCAGCCATCCTGGACAACACTGTGGCATGGTTAATACAGAAGTCAAAAACAAACTCACCGTAAGACATAGCAATCCCACTCCTAGGCATTTACACAGAGAAATGAAACATGTCCACACACCACCCTGTACATAGTGTTTACATGAACGTTGCTTGTAACAGTTAGAAACTGGAAGCAACTCATATGTCCTTCAGTAGGTGAATGGTTAAACTGAGGCACATTCATGCCTCAAACACAGCTGGGTAGTAAGGAGGAACAAGCTGTTGAGATTGACACCCAGATGGACCTCAAATGCACCATGAAGGAAGTGAAGAGCCTTCAAAGGCTATATGCTGTGGTTCCAACTTATACTACATCTGGAGAAAGAAAACCACAGGGCAGAGGGCAGAGCCTGGGTCCATGCACATGTGGAAATTCAAGTGACATCACACCGATAAGGGACAGATTTTATCATATGTAAATTAAAAGGTAATTTGTAAAAACTTTTTAAAAATTTTTTTCTTTACTGATTTTCAGAGACAGGAAGAGAGAGGGAGAGAGAGATAGAAACATCGATGAGAGAGTACATCGACTGGCCACTTCCTGCATGCCCTCCACTGGAGATTGAGCCCACAACCTAGGCATGTGTACTGACCGGGAATTGAACCAGCAACCTCTTGGTGCATGGGTCGACGCTCAACCACTGAGCCATACCGGCTGGGCTGTAAAAACTTTTCATTATAAAAAAAGTAAAGCAAATCACAAGCAAAAATCAACCTAAAATATAAAAAAAATAGGCACTCCAAAAGTCTATCAAACTTCACAAATCAGGAAAATCATAAATTATTTTCATTAGGTAAAAGTCAGATAAAATTCTAATTTCATCAGATTATTATATTCTTAGTCAAAATTTCCTTTCGTAAACATGTATCAAACACCATCTTGTGTCAAGGGCCATGTGTGACAGTGTGTGTGCATGTATCTGTGTCTGTGAACAAGGCAGATAATTGGCTAAAATGTTAAATAAGATACTGTGGCCATTAGGGAGGAAGGAACCCAGACTGGCTAACCAGCCAGCCATGAAGGAAGCCCAGCTCACTTCACCCTCAACCCCCGCAGGAGTGGGAGTCACATACACTGAGAGCGCAGCCCTTCAGCAGGTGGTGCTTGAGTGTCTTCTCCAGCCGGGAGGCGGCCCTGCACAGCTCTGCCTTCTCCTGGGTCACGGTGCTGAGAGCGTTGGTAAGAGAATCATTTTCTTTCAGTAACACATCCACCAGTTGGACCTGTACCGGTGCTGTTATTTTTTTCTTGAAAGAAGAAATCAAAAATAAATGTACAGGACTTTTGTTAAAAAGTATACACACTGCCCTGGCCGGTTTGGCTCAGCGGTAGAGCGTCGGCCCGCGGACCAATGAATCACAGGTTCGATTCCAGCCAAGGGCATGTACCTTGGTTGCGGTTCGTCCCTGGCCCTGGTTGGGGTCGTGTGGGAGGCAACCAGTCGATGTGTCCCTTTCACATCAATGTTTCTCTCTCTCCCCTCTTCTCTCCCTCTCTCCCCCTCCCATTCTGTCTGAAGATAAATAGAAAAATATCCTCAGGTGAGGATTTAAAAAAAAAAAGCATACACGCTATTTGTGTTTTTTATTGTTGGTTGTTTTTAGGTATTATCATTTTCAATGTTTCTGGGATTCAATGGGAAACTTGTGGGGCTAGAAAGAGTTGTCAATCTGTGGGACAGGAAATAATAAAAGTTTTCACAACACATTTCTTTCCAATCCTCTATGAAACAGACTTGACACAAAACCGGGCTATATAAACAAAGTAGGCCTATTACAGATACAACACTCTTTGCTGATAACACCGTAGACAGGTAGCATCTGAGGTGACCAGGGAACATTGTGTGCTCACCCCTGAGGGCTCAGTGAGTAAGTCCCTTAAAACAGGCTCATTATTCTCATAATCAGAGGAACCTTCAGCCTGCGGAGGGCACGGGACACTGAGGAAGCCAAGGTGCCCAGCAGACAAGAGGGCAGGATGTACTGCACCCACCCACCAACTACACTCAGTGAGCAGGTCAGAGGGAGGATGCATCAGAGGGCAAGTGGTCAGAGGGTGAGCAGGTCAAAGGTGCTCACCACATGCACACTGCTTTCAGATAAACATCAAGATTTTATAATTATCAGAGGGCATTTTTATCAGAAATTTATATCAGCAACTTCAAATGCCTTCAGATGCAGCTGATGGGGAGCACAGCCCTCCTTCTTCAGCCTTGGAGGTCCAAATCGCTGAGGCTCTCAACACAAGTGCTCAAGGAGCAGGCTAAAATAGAGCACGACAGATCACCAGGCCAGGAGGCACCAGAGAAAGTGCAAGTGAGCGTCTGGCCCCTCCCAGACACAGGAAAAGGCACATGCTTGCTCATCCAGACTGCAAACTTAAAAACAGAGGAGGAGGCAATGAGGGAGGAATAACCAATCACAATAAAAAAGAAACCAGGCCCCAGATGGCCGGAGGATCTAGGCCTCGGCAGCTGTCTCTCACCCAGAGGAGTTGGATTCTTACCTGGGGAGAGCTAGATGTGCTCAGCTGGGACTTGAGTTCCTCTAACGTCCGCAATAAAGATGTCACTGCTTTCTCGTTTGATGACGTCCAATCATTAATTGTTCTGTAAAAATAAACATTTTAAAAGTTCAATCGGATTCCATTTGACCATCAACGAATGCCACACAAGACACTGAGCTGAAGATGAGCTTGTGAGAGCCAGGGGTTCCAGGAGGACCTTGTGTGGATCACTGGTAACGTGCTTGTCAAGCATTTCATCAAGCCACGTTCTGTCCATAAAGGTGGCTGCTGGGAGCCCCCTAGTGATGGTGGCAGCAGACAGGCAGTGTAGCTCTGGGGTGGACAGTCTGTAAAGCTCAGAAACCTCCGGCCACTGACCACTGAGGCTCCCTCAGCGCTTCCACCTCCTACTGCTGCTTTCTGCAGGGATTGTGTTAGTTATTAGAATAGTGTCCTAAATGAATCTTTGCTGCTCTATAAATTAAACCCAACTATAGAGAAGAGAACTGTGTTTAAGTTTCTGTGCATACAGAAAAGGGCAAATGTCAACATTAATTGTTCTGTTCAAACAAAACACCTTGGTCTCGGCTCAACTGTGAAACATATTCTTGTCGCATGAATGGCAGCCCCAGAGCCTCAGGTGAGGCTGACACAGCAGATACCGGCACTGCCCAGCTCAGCTGACTCAGGTGGGGGCTGGCATCACGCCTGGACCCTCTGGATGGTGAACAACCTAAAAAAAACTCGGATTTTTCTGTCATATTAGAATTCAAGAGAGTGCTGTCTCTAACCCATCCAAGCACATGGGACGAGAAATAGAGTCAATTTCATTAAAACATGAACCTAAAATCGCAGACATACCCCAATCTGGTTCTCCGTGACTGACCTGTCTACAGTCTGGTTGATGAAGCTGGTCAGCAGCCCTGCTGCACAGAGCAGCTGCTGTCGAATCATCTCCAGGCCCTGCTGCTGCTCTCGGAGATGCTCTGATTCTGGGGACAGGCGCACTACCTCCCTGGCCTCCAGCTCCCTCGTCTTCCGCTGAAGCTGCTTGATCTTGTGCTCGTGACGCTGGCGCTGCAATTCTAACTCTCTCTGTTGTCAATGCAGAACAGAAAAGACCATCACACATGTTCCAGAAACCTAGCCCTGCACCACAGGTCTCCACCCAGCATCAGATCCAGGGGCTGGGCTGCCCTGCACACCACCCCCAATGGGACCTCCATGCTGGGTGCTTCAAGTGTGACATGAAGTCAGAAGAGCCCCTGCCTCAGAGACAGCACAATCCAATTGTAAAATCTAAGGGATGAGGTTTTGTGTTTATTTCTGAGAACATATGGACTTTCACAGGCCCACGGTAAGCACGAGTACAAAGGAGAGGGGCAAGGACAATGACACCTGCAGGACAAAGCCTCACAGGTCCAAGTTCTGGTCCCCCACTCTCAACACACATGTTCATGTACATATCAACACACAGACACAGAACATGCATGTGCATATGCACACCATGAATCTGGGGGTGCCCTGGGGCGTCACTAACTGAAAAGCCCCCAACTGGTACAACGCTCTCTACCGAGGAGGTACTGGGAAAAGTCAGTCAGCAAGGATGCACTCCCTACCCAATACCCAGAACCTGAGTCTCCACTGGGAGAAAGAGTTAACCCTTCGGCGGTGACCAGACTGGGCAGAGGCAGTAGGCCAAGGACAGCTTGGGGTAGAAGGGCCTCCTCATGGGGAAGAGAAGTCCATGTGACTAGAAATGCGCAGACAAGGCTCTGCCAAGCTGGGGACAGAACCTCTGGAGCCCAGAACCCAAGCTGAGCCCCCAGCTGCACAGCCCCTGCACAATGAGGATGACATGGCCGAGGGTCGCCAGGTGTGGGGTTTACAGACTCGCCCTTTCAGTGCATCACGAAGAATAGTTATACAATTAACTCAGAGAACATTTCTTTGTAATTATGTATTTTAAGTAATCATTTATATCACTCAGTTTTATAAAGAAATATCAAAACTGAATTAAATAAAATTGTTTGGCGGAAACTTTATATGCAGTTTGGGGAGGTCATCTGAGAGGCACATGAAGGCTATAGACCCCTTTTCCCAGGGGAAAAAAAGGCCAACAACATTCATGCACAAAATCTTGAATGCATTCTGGGGTTCCTGAGTCACCAAAGCCCACCCAGGGACTTAATTCCACTCGCCTCCACAAAACAACTGGGGACGCCATCTGGCTGCACTCTGCCCATTGTCACACCTCCAAACTACACTTTCTAAGACATCTGGAGATAAACATCACAACTATTTTAAAGGTTGTTTAACACAGTGAAAAATATTAATCATACTGACACACTACAACATGGACAAACCTTGAAAACATGAAAAAAGCCAGACACAAAAGGCCACTAAATCTGTATGATTTCCATCTAGAGATGGAAAGTAGATTAGTGGTTGCTTGGGGCTAGGATGGGGAATGGGGAGCGACTGCTCATGGGGACGGGATTCCATGCTGGAGTAATGAGCATGTTCTAAAACTGATTGCAGTGATGGTTGCACAGCTCTTTCAAAATACCAAAAACTACTGAATTGTGCCATTTATATTGGTAAACTCAATGGTATGTAAGTTGTATCTCAGTAAAGCTGTTAAAAATATTAATAATTTCCCTCATGTTAACTTGCTGATTATATAGGATTTGGAATATAATTTATCCTTGTAACATTTAAAAACCTAGAGTTTTCTTAGAAACACATATTCATTTTTCAACTTTCATGGCAGGCTAACCTCTGAAAAAAAACTAGGCCATTCATTTTCACTGTGCATTTTCAAAAACTTTTTTTAATCTGCAAAAACAGAAATTGTGAACGTTTTTTTTCCAAGTTTTTAGAAAGTATTTTTTAAAGAGGTCAAAATAAATGTCAATCCATGAGAAAACACAGGATATAATTTCCTTAGAAACAAAGGCTTTTGGTTGACATAAAATGTATCTAAAACTAAGGCCCATCCAAAAAATAAAAGAGGGAATACTACCCAGCCCATCAGGTGAGGCCCAAATCATCCTGATTTCAAAAACCAAAGATACCACAAGTAAATAAAACTGCAGACCAATGTCCCTTATGAATATAGATGCAAAATACTAGCAAACTGAATCTAACACCATATAAAAAGAATTACACACCAAAATCAAGTGGAATTCATCCCAAGGAATGCACCGATGGCCTGACCTATGAAAATCAATGTAATACACCATATCAATAGAAAAAAGTACAAAAACCACAGATCTCAAAAGATACTGAAAAAGTAAATCCAATACTCTTATGATTAAAAATAATGAAGATTTAAAAAGCTAGCAATAGAAAAGAATTTCCTCGGATATGGGACATATCAAAAATCCCATAACTCCCATCTACTTAAAGGTGAAAGACTGTCTGCTCGCCCGCAATCACGAACAAGGCACGATGTCGCCTCACCACTTCCATCAACGCTGCCCTGTAAGCTCTAGCTAGGACAGTCAGGCAGGAAGAGAAAATGAAGACATCAGATAGAAAAGGAAAAAGTAAAACTATGCCTATTGCAGACGATATGATCTTGTACATGAAAAATCCCAAAGAATCCATTAAAAAATACTAGAACTAATGAACAAGTGCAGCTAGGTTGAGGGACACAAGATCAACATACAAAAGTCAACTGGACTGCTGCTATAAACGAGCAATGAACAGTCTGAAGTAAAACTAAGAAAAAATTCCATTTATAGCAACATCAAAAATAATAACACACTTAGGCATAAATTTAACAAAAGTGCAAAGCTTATCATCTTAAAGTTATAAAACATTGTTGAAAGAAATTAAAGACCTAAATGAATGGAGAGACCTTCTAATTTCACGATGGGAAGACAGAACATGATTAAGGTGACAATATTTCTCAAAGCAACCTAAAGAGCTGGTGCAATGCCTGTTGCAACGCCAATGGCCTTTTTTACAGAAACAAGTCAGTCCTCAAACGTGTGTGGAACTGCCAGGGCCCCCTAGATCCAAAGAACCGTGAAAAAGAACGAAGTAAAGGGATGTGCACTTCCTGACTTTCAACTGCCACAGAGTTGCAGTAGTTACTGCTTCTAGCATAGGACATTACAGGTCAGCCGAACAGTAGGGACCAGAACAAACCCCCCATCCTGCGGGTCACCCTAACCCTATCAACTTGGCTGCTAAGTGTTGATATTGGCCAAGGGCGGCTCTCACCAGTTTCTCCTTGTCTCTCTGCCACTTCTTCCACTTGTCCGCATCTGCCCGACTCTGCCTTGTCTCCACTCTTCTCCTTGCGTCCTTGAGTCCTCCTTGCTCTGCCAACCTCGTGTGTAACTGCTCTAACTCTGCCTGCAGCCATGTGGGCTTCTCCCTCTCCCTGTCCCGATCACAGCTCGGCTCTGCTTTGGGGGTCCGCAGGGCCTGCACAGTGGACCTCAGCTTGGCACTCACCTCCTTCTCTCTCTCAAGCTCTGCACAGCGCCTCTGCACCTCAGCCTCCAGCTGCTGCTGGGCACACACGGCATGCTGCTGCACTTTCTCCAGTGCTGCCTGCAGCTCTGCCACCCGGGTCGTCTCATCTTTCAGCTTCCGCAGCAGAGCACGGTGCACCTGTGTCTCCTGGTGAGCACAGGCCTCCTGTGCCCGCCGGCTCAGCTGCTCTGTCAGGACTCGCTCGTGCTGCAAAGCCTCAGACAGCTCCAGCGAGCGGCCCTGCGCAGCCTCCAGGTTCCGGTGTAGCTTGGAGAGGCGGCTCCGCTCCTGCGCCAATAGTGCCTCACAGCGCGAGGACTCAATCTGCAGCTCCTTCTGAAGATTGTCCTTTGCTGTCTGCTCGTGTTTTAGTGCTACACACAGTCGATTATTCTGAGCATATTGCTTCTCCAAAGATACTCTTAATTCCTGGATCGGGGAAATATACGATGGAAAAATTAAATCTAAAGAAAAGTACCTAAAACAGTTTTCCTGCCCAAGTTTCTATTCTTCGACCAGCAATTATACCTTTTGAAATTTACCTTGTGGATGAAAGAAGTATGTATGGCTGACCCTTCAACCACATGAGTGTTAGGGGCATCGACCTCTCTTGAAGTCAGAAATCTGCACGTAACTACAGTTGGCCCTCTGCATATGCCAATTCCCAACTGCAAAGCTGACCCTTGGAACAACGCAGGTTTGAAGCACCCCAGTCAAATGAACAGAAGTCAAGTGAAAATCCACAAATAAGTGGACCCACATAGTTCAAACCTGTGTTTTTCAAGAGACCTGTATAATAATTTGTTACTTTTTTTGATAAATGCACATACACATCCTGGGTTCATTCGCCTTAGAACAACAATACCCAGGACACTAGAATACACACAGTTTGTACTGAACCATGGTCCGTGTTGTCGAAAGACAGCTTCGCCCTAAATGGGAAACTGATGGTCAGCTTGGCCAGGACTACAGAACACCTGTTGGACACGTGGTTATCAAGCTGCCAAACAAAACACTGATTCACACACACCATACATCACAAGGAGCTGGGTCACTGCCATTTATCTGGTTAACACAGGCTTCTGAGGCTGTGCCTTGTGCGAAGGCCAGTCAAGAGGCTGCATCCACCCTGCATAACCAAACTCTCAGAGATGGTGGGGACCATATGTGGCACAGCACTGGCATCATGGTCATCACACAGTCTGTCACTGCAAAGCTGCCAAATGTTATACCTGAAGATGCAGCCCTACCTCATTGCCTCAAAACCCTATCACCTGGGCTTGCTGTCCCCAACAAGAATGAGAGGCAGTATCAAAGAGAATGGCCTCCCAGCTCCCACCCCTGGATGGTATAGTGACGAGGCCAGCCCTGGTTCCCTCACCTCCAGGGCCTTGGAGTTCTGGCCTTCCCTCTGCAGGTGCTGCAGCTGCTCCTGCTCCAGCAGGCTCTGCAGGGCACACTCCTTCCGGCGCTCGCCCTCCAGCTCCTGAAGTGCAGCCTTCAGGTCGTTCTCCTTGCTGTCTAGTACAGACCTGTGCAGGAAGAGAGGCTGTCATGCCCCATGTTGTCCAACGCTCTGAAGGGACACAGACTGGCCGTCAGGGGCCAGGGGCTCCCAGGATGAGGACAGTGGGCCCTGTTGCTTCCTTATTATCTGCACACATGCTCAGTCCTGCCTTCCCGCTCTAAACACACGGGATCAGGGCACCTTTGTCCAACACCTACCGAGCATGCAGCACCCACAAGTCATGGCACCACAGGCTCTGTTACCTCACTGCCAAGAAAGATGTATTGAGAACTATGTAACTTCCATTTATTCTTCTACAAAATGTCTGACAACAGCCTGGGGGTTACCAGGCTGCGTATCACAAAGGCAGTGCCAGTGCCGTACCTCAACTGGAGAACCTCCTTCTGCACGTCACTGAGAGACCTCAGCAGCCTCTCATTGTCCTGTTTACACTCACAAAGCTCAGATTTCAAAGCTTTGACTGCATTCTGCTCCACCACCAGCAGCTTTCGGACGTTATTTGCTTTCTCTTGCTCTTCATTGAGGGTTTTCTGCAGATCGCTCGCTATACATTTTTCCTGCTCAACTTTATATGCCAGTAATTCAACTAAGAAAAAAATTAAAGAACATAAAGTAGCATTATTCATGAGTCCAAAGAGAGTTGTACAGATGATTTAATTACAGACATGCCAGTAAGGGCACAGGGAGAATGACGTTTCTGTGACCGAAAAACCACTGCTTCTGATGGTGCCAGGACACTCAGGGATACATTCCTTCTGCCTGTTGCTGGTTCCTCCACCATGCATGGTACCAGACCTCACCCTACTGGCTGGGAGCACCCAAAAACTCGTGGGCAGACAGCATACATGATCCACACAGGCCAAGACAGTCATGTGAACACAATATGGTTCCCCAGAGTGGGCCACACGCCCTCTCTGCCCCTGCAGCAATTCAGATCTGGGGTCTCCCTGGAGGCAAAGTTTGGAACTAAGCCAAGATGGATCTGCATGCAGGAGGTGGCTCAGAGCCCTCTCTGACTGGTGCAGAAAAGCCAGGTGTGACCACCCCTGTGGTCATTCTAAAATGCCATGCTACCTGCCACTCCTATGTTAAATGTCTCCCACCATAGACGACTACAGCCCAGATGGCTTCACTACAGAATTCTCCCAAAACTTAAGAAATAAATCTAATTCTATAAAAACTCCTCTGGAAAACAGAAGAAGCAGACAGATATCAATCCTCCATGAGGCTGGCACTACTCTAATAACAAAACCAGAAGAAAGAAAACTACAGACTAGTATCTCTCATGAATGCAGATGCAAAATATGACCAAACCCAGCCCAGAAATGTACAAAGGATAATGCCACAAGGAGGGGTCACGGCCAAAATGCAAGACTGCTCCAACTAGACAGACTTAGTTGGCCGTCATTCAGCTTCCAAAACTAAGAGAAGGGACTTGCCAGAGCTGATAGAGGGCATCTGTGAAGATCACAGTTAACTTCCTATTTAAGGCTAAGGCATGGATGGAGTACTCCCCCTGTGGCCAAAAGCAGGGACAGACACTCCATTCACCGCGTGCTCAAGTGCCTGACTGGTGGTCAGCAAGAGAAAAGGGTAGATGAGAAAGACAAAATGGTTTTTATTCACAGGTGCCATGAGGGTCTATATAAAACACACACACACACACACACACACACACACACACACACAAAGAATCTAATTAAATGTACAAACTACAAACAGCTACTTAAGTCCTGGGACTCTCCCAGATGTGGTCCTGCTGGTGCCCAGCACACGTGCTCAGAGACCAGCCCCCCGCACCGCCTACTAGGACCCTTGGCAAAGCCTCTGCCCTAAATGGTCTCTCAGAGTCATTTTTACTCAGAGTTCTATGAACCGAGCAATGTTGCAGCCACAGTGTTCTGATGATGAGGCTGAAAGTTCCTGTACTTAGGGACCTGGAGAAACCAGGATGTCACCGTTGCCACCACCAGATCCAGCTGTGGGCAGTCCAGAAGGGGTTTGCTAACCTGCATGTCACCTTATCCACCAGGTGAAACTCAGGGCTGGGACTCGAGGGGTTGTACCCACCCTGCCTGCGCAGCTGGTGCTCTTGCTGGCTCCCGCGGGCCTCCGCACTGGTCAGCGCTGCGCACAGCTGCTGCAGCTTCTCCTGGTTCTGCAGGTGCGTCAGCCGCAGTTGGGCTCGCAGGGCCTGGATCTCGGACAGCAAGCTGCTCCTGTCAGACTGACGTAGATGCTCCAAGGACTTCTCCTGCAGGTCCCCCTGGAGACCAGTTAAAAGGAGGACAGCAGTCAGGTAGGAAGGCTCTGCAGGGAGGGGGTGCCCACCCCCATGGAGAAACAGGATGAGAAGGGAGCATGTCCCAAGTGCTGGTGGCTCCAGGCAGGAACAGCCCACCCTCTGCACACTCAAGCCTCCAATGTTGCTGGTATAAACTACTGACTCTGTTTGAGTGTCTGACTGTGGGTAAGAATGCACCCGCCGAGGACATGAGTGACCCTCCACCCTCAGCACCTTGGTCTGTGGCCGGGAACTGTTCTGACCTACCACGCACCCTGATTCAGGATTTGTGTCCTCTCCCACTGACCTCCAACCTTGGGTTCAGTGCTCACAACCTGGGGCTGGGCAGCCTAAAAATGCTTTTACTTTCAAGGAAAGGCCAGTTATTTCTAGAACAGAATGAGGTGTAAAGGAAAGTAGAGGCATATGACTCTCCTTCAGTGTTGTAGAATTCTTACAGAAACATAGTGTTACCCTTGGTCTGAAGCAGGGTTTCCCCTCAGTTATAGGCATGTTCCCAGGTCAGCTGAAACAGGGTTAAGTTCCGAGGTAAACCAGACCAAGTTTACCTGTTCCTGGACCACCTTCTGCAGTCTCTCTACCAGGGCGCCATGGGCCCTGGGGCCAGAGCCACAGAGTTGTGGCTGCAGCTCCACTGTCAGCATCTCCCGCTCCTTTTCAAATGCCTCCTGAATGATCTGCAGGAATTGTCCTCTCCAGTCGAGGCAGGTGTCAGAAGGTTCCTGAAATTGGAACAAGAAGCTGAGTGTTTGCATCGGATGCATCTGCAGGTTAAAACAGGAGCCACCCTGTCAGGAGAGGAAACACATGAGCACCCTGACAGTCCACGACACGCTGCCATCTGAGCAGAGAAATCACTAGTGAAACAAGGTCAAGCAAAGTCAGCAGTCAAATCTCTTTTTTCCAACACAAGGCCCTGGGTCTAGGGAAGGCCCAAGGTCAGAAATGACGCTGGGTGTGTGCGTGCCAGAGCACATGACCGCAGTGGGTGGGGGTGTGTATGTGCGCATGCACAGGTGGCCACCCTCAGGCCATCTGCTCTGGACCTCTTCCCCTGCAGGTCCATCCTAGGGACCCGTCCACTGCTCCCTCCAAAGCCCTTGGCACGCTGGCTCCCCTTGGACATGGTTCACATCTGGCCCTCGCTTCTGCACTGCCCCCTCTCCAGGCCACCCTGGCTCCCTGGCTGCAGAGTGGACACTGAGACCCTGTGGGCTTGACCCTGGACCCCAAACCCATCTCCTGGAAGCCTGTGCTGCCCTAATAAGGGCCCAGAAGAAGCCAGCATGTGGCTATTGCCTAGGAATGCCAGTGAGAGGGTGGTTTGGTTCCTGCCACCATTGACCACCTTGTTCCCTATTCCTGCTTATTTTACTAAACAATTCACTCAGACTGGTCCAAGCCCACTGTTTCTCTTCTCTTACATAAACACCTCTGTACCTTCTCTCCCTGTTGGCATGTTGGGGTCAGGTGCCCCCTCAGAGCTGGCACTGCCTCCAACAGGCCTTGGCCACTCCTCAGAAAGTGCTCAATGGGTGCACTTGGCTCGCCCTTGCTCAGTGCGCTGGGGTATCCATGGTATTCGGACAGGGCCAGGATGTGGTGGCTCTCATCATACACCATCTGCAGCAAAGCCTACAACAGGACAAGCATTTCAGAAAGGAGGAAAAGCAGCTTGAAAGCACTCATCCATTCACTGTCCTGCCCTCGCCCTGAACATTTGCTGGGGCCACCTGCATGGTACTCACATGGCCTTTGTACCAAAGAGCAGAACCTGCTGTTCTATGAGGTTTTCAAACTTCCCTCTCCCATAACCGTCAGAGATAGCAGAAAATTGGTTTTGAGAGAGTGAATTTCTGTATAAGCCACTCCAAGCACGATCCCCATGATTTAGCCATCCCATTTGTTCTTACATAGTGAACACCATCCCTCTCCTAAGTCTGAAAGAAGCTCAGGGCAGGGCTTCAGGCCAAGTTCCGCAGAGAGGTCACAAAGACTCCATGCACTTTCCTGGCTCTCCTGGGACCACAGCTATAACACTATGAGGAAGCCCCATGGGGAAGTGTGTACACATCCCAGCTAATGGGTGACGCCTCAGGGGACAACGTGCCTGCAGATAGCACCAGGCCAGCTACTGACCACTCTGGCCCTCTAGTGCCCCAAGACAGAGGGTCTAGAGAAACAGTCCCCAATGCGCCCTGAGTCCTTGCCCCTGGGTCTGTGAGCACAGGAGAAGGTCCTTTATTATAGAGCATGAGGAACTGGGACATGCATGCTGGCCATCTATGTCTGCCCAAAGAGGCTGAGAGAGGAGGAAGGCGACTTCCCAGAGCTGTCCTCATGGAGAAGCTGAGCCATCTGAGCACAGCATGATCTTCGTGCAACACCCTGAGGCCAACGGCACAGTTACAGAATGGACCAGAGATGGGGCCCACCAACGCACTTTGCTCCGCTCCCACCGCCCTTACCTTAACTTGCTTCGGGTGGACTTCCTTCTCCTTCATTTCTTCCAGTGGCTGTTGGAAACTTCCCAAGGCAGGGGGCGACACTGCAGGACTAGCAGTGGGAGCTTCAAGTCCTCCTGTACCTTGGTTTAGTGTCTCTCCACACCCAGAGCCATCACCTAAAAAAATACCACCAAGTCAGGGTCTAAAACTGCAATTCTCTCAGGGGCATTCCTGGGTATACTCTGTAGAGTGCTGAGGGTTGTCAGCACTTCCCCCACTGGCCTGTGCCATGTGAGGCTGGGCCCCAAAACACCTAGAGGCCTCTACAGCTGCAATCTTCTCCCTGAAAAAAAATCAATGAACCACAAAGACTGTAAAAATATTTGTATAAAAACATCAGATGAGAACTACATACACTAAATAAGAAAAAGTGTATTTTGCACATTTAAAACGTTAATGTTCATGAAATATAAACCTTACAGATATTTCAGTCATTTTTACATAGATGTGGATGTGTGTTTCCTCATCCCCAAAAGACAGAACTGGCAGGATTCCGCAAAGCGAGTGCTGTGGCTGATAGACACACACAAAGCCAAGGACTGGGTAAAGACAGGATGGAAACCCAGCCCTTGAGGACAAAGAGAGTGGGTGGGAGGACAGGAAGTAGAAGATGCCAACAGTAAGGACAGGTTGGGAGCAAGTAGACAAGTAGCAGATGTCTGATCAGGAAAAGGTGAACATGCCTGGCCTGGGGGTGGAGGGTGGGGGTGCAGGGGGAGAAAAACCCTAAAATCAGCCATCAGAGCTGGGGAACCCCGAACCAGGTCTGGAATTAGAGGCTCCAGAAACTTGTGTCTAACAGGGGCCTCAAATCAGAATTCAAAACCTTTCAGAAGAGCACAGGCCCCTGATTCATTCCTGAGCCCTACTGCTCGCAGCCAGTACAGAAAGGCTAGAAACACATGCTCTGGAAAATGGAGTGGGCACCCAATGGAAAAGCAGCCTCAGATCTTCTGGTTACTCCTTCCCACCAGCACCCAGCTTGGGGCAGGGAGAACTTTGGGGGGCTGATGGCAAGGCCCCTTGGCACTGAGCTTTCTGACAGCTGGTCAGGCTGCCCTGCTGAGTAGTACATATTCTCAAACAGGCTGCGGAATGTTCAAACAGAAAATACAGAGAGAAATGGAGACAAACAGAGAAAGACAGGCAGCACACACAACAAACAAGGTAAATATCAGCACTGGGGAATCTGTGAAGGATATGCAGGAATTCTCGGTGCTCTCTGGACTCTGAAACTAAAAATTAAGAGTTTTTAAAAAAAGATAATGAACTCACTGTTTTCGATTCCATTGCTTTTTCCTTCCAACCCAAGAGGAGGTGATCTTGACTTTTCTTGAGAATCAAGAGACGTTATGATAAAATCCTCAACATCTTTCTCCTGTTCAAATAAGTAGAATTTTAAATTGTCATAAAATAACTTACTACATCATGAAGTTGAATTTGCCTGATGGAAACTTTCTAAGGCCTGAATTTATCATCTTCCCACAAAGAACCCAAACAAAAGTATTCAAAGCTATGGACACATTGCAGTCACATGCTTCTAATATAATAATGCAATCAAATTCACCCACAGTGCTCTAGGAATATTTTAAAGAAGTCACTAGCAAATATTTCAGATTAAAATATTTTTTCATGAAATGGTACTATATGGATACTTCAAATAAAACATATCCCCACATTTACTTTTTATTTTATCTAACTCAAGATAAACAAAATACAAAAACCATGTTAGTTAGGAAATACATAATCTAACAAAAATAATAAACTGAAGTATTCTTGAAATTGATTAGCATTACACGTGGAACCTGTTACGTATGCAATACAATTAAAAATAAATCTAAAAAACATATTCTAAACAAAGAATCTATATGCAAACTATACTCAAAGATGAGTTTATGACTGTACTTCTCAAAGTCAGCGTTAGTTAAGAAACTTAGTCCTAGCGTGAATTTCTGAGTAGGACAAATGCATCTCGTATACTTCCAAAAATCACTTAAATGTCTAAATATTCCTATTACAGTGGATTAGGGCAAGTCCTGCAGAAAGCTGACAGTCCCTACACACAGCTGACCAGGGAACTGTAAAGTGTTTACCCACACCCAGCCCACAGGAGGTGAACCAACAATGGCTGCCGTTGTGACACCGTGGGCCATGCAGACACAATCCCATGGGAACACACTGGGGCCCTGGGCACTCTACAGACACTAAACCAGGACAGCACCCGGGGAAGCCAACCTACCACAGCCATATGATGCACATGATGGTCAGCGGAGGAAGCCCTGTCTGCAGCCAATGAAGACTCTGCCCAACAAGGGGCCTTTACAACTGTTGACCTGCCAAGGGAACAAAGTAATTCCGACGGGTCAGCCTGGAGCAGTGAGGCACTCCTCCTGTCCTTCAGGGAGGTATCCAGGCTGTGCTGGCTCAAGGCATCCAAGCAGGGTGTCAGGGGCAGGCTGGGTGGTGGCTCGAGCATTGAGTCCTTCCTGACAACCTCTGGGGAGCTCCAGGAGGACAGGTCCATTACACTGAGTGCATTCTTCAAGGGCTCAGCCTCCTCGGTGTAGGTTAAATCACGGGAGCGACTTGGCAAGCCCACATGTAAACAAAGTGACCCATCCTGCAAATCTACCTCATCTTCCAGGGGAACATTTGGCATTTCATTCTTTATCAGTGAATCCTGATTTCCAGTAACGTCAATTAGATCCTGTGTGATTTTATTGATATTAAATGCATCAACAGGAGGCAATTTGTCAGTTTCTTCATGGTTACTAGAAGTACCACTTGAACTGTTTTCTAAACCATGAGAAAATGCCAATGGCTGTTGAGAGTTCAAATCCTCTGTCTCGATGTTCTGGAAGCTCATAGAACATATCAGATGGTTCAGTTTTTCTTGAAGCTGTTTCACCTGAGTTATGAGATCAATTTTCTGCAGCTTACAACCTTCCCATAGTTTTTCCTTATCCTACAAGTAAAAAAGGACATGCATAGAGTAAAATAATTGCATTACACAGTGTAATATTTGTCTGCCTGAGTCAGTTTTTATAAGCCAATTTCAGAGACTGAGCAATTAAGAATGTGATGCCTTGTCCAGCTGGTGTGGCTCAGTGGTTGAGCATCGACCCATGCACCAAGAATGAGATGCCTTGATGAGCCCTTTGGTCCCTCTAGACTCTTATGATTTCAGTTTTTTAAATTTCTTAAAAGATAGAATCAAGGATGAAAACTCTGTGCCTAGCCCTGGCTGGTTTGGCTTAGCAGTTGGAGAGTCAGCCCATGGACCGAAGGGTCTCTGGTTCGATTCCGGTCAAGGGCATGTACCTGGGTTGCAGGTTCGATCCCTGGCCCTGGTCAGAGTCATGTGGGAGGCAATCAATCGATGTTTCTCTTTCTTTCTCTCTCTCTGTCTCTCCCCATCCCTCCCCTTCCACTCTCTAAAGACCAATGGAAAAAGCATCCTCGGGTGAGGATTAACAACAACAACAAAAAAGCTCTGTGCCTAAAAGGCAACTGTTGGAGAGTATTTTGGGAAGATGGTGCAACAGAAAACACCAAGCGTCCATCTCCCTACCTGGACATCAACTGCATTGGCAGAATCCTGTCTGCTGTAACTACAGTCAAACCTCAGTTCTCAAGTATCTCCCATCTCGGGCAATTCACTTCTCAACCCGACAACCCTTTCATGCTGATACCTGTATGATCAGTCACACATCTCTCAGGTGACAAAGGAGAGAATGCGTGAGTATGAGTCAGTTTACCGCGAAACCTCATGGTATTAATTAATATCTCAGGAAATTGTGCTGTGAATATTTTCATTTTTTTGCTTTTGTGTTTGTTGCTGCTTATCATTATTAAAATTTTCTTTTACTGTACATTTTATTCCCTTTTTGTTAAATTTTCATTTACATTTCGTGTCCTTTTTGTTTTCAAAGCGTTTATTTATAAACAGTACATTATACATGTACTGTATATAAGAAAGGTTAAAGCACAGATTCATTTGGGGTTCTGGAATGGATTAATTCAAAATTTACATTATTTCTAATGGGAAAAAATGATCTGGTTTTCAAACAGCCTTCCGGAACAAATTAAGTTTGAGAACCGAGGTTTCACTGTATTTTGGAACTCCGGAGCCTGTGGAAGGTTTATAACTTTCAGAGGAAGGCTTGGATGATCAAATGTAGACAATTTGGGTCAATTTCACCTCCTAGAAGAATAGTAGCACCCGACTGGTATGGCTCAACGGTTGAGCATGGACCCATGCACCAAGAGGTCGCCGGTTCAATTCCCAGTCAGGGCACATGCCCACGTTGTGGGCCAAATCCCCAGTGTAAGGCATGCAGGAGGCAGTCGATGGATGTTCTCTCTCATCAATGTTTCTATCTATCTCTCCCTCTCCCTTCCTCTCTCTCTAGACTCAATAAAGAAAAAACAATTTTTTTAATAATTAAAAAAAAAAAAAAGAATAGTAGCTACCTGTCCTCCCACCCCCAAACACGACGTAGGCAACTATATGTGTGTTCCTAAAGCAGCTTGTACACAGATTGTGGAATCCTGGGTAAGCAAAAAGGACACTACTCTCCAAAGATTGGGGACCTATGCTCCGAGTGCTGCTTCTGATCACAGAGGTGCACACAGAGGTGGGAGGCCATGGTTTCAGCCCCTACTCCTCTGGCGAAAAGTGACATCCAGGAGATTTAAAGGGTTAGTGCCTTTTATTCTACTCCTGCATTTTTCTTTTTGGGAAGAAATTAAAAAGTGGGACGTTTAAAATCAACTACATAGACAGAGGAAATTAGAAAGTGACTGTGTGTGTCCAGGAAAGGCAGAGGCTAGGAAAAGATCTGAGAAGAGCTTAAGTTATCACCTCAGGCTGATCCTCAGCACAGAGACAGCCTACAACAAACAAAACAAACACAATAAAAACAAACACATCAAACCCTGAGGAAGAGGAAGACTCTAATTTCCAGATTTGCTACATTATTAAATTCAAATGTTCAACATTCAACAATAACTACAACAACAAAAATCACAAGGCACACAAGGAAATAGGAAAGTACAGCTCATTCAGAAAAGAGAAATAAATCAATAGAAACTATCCCTAACAAAGACTTTATAGTAGACCAAATAGACAAAGACTGACACAATTGTATTAAAGATGCTCAAAGAACTAAAAGAAGATGTAGAGAAAATAAAAATAAAAAACGTATAAACAAAATAGAATCATCAATGAAGAGACAGAAAACCCAAAAAGAAATTATGGAGCTGAAAAGTGCAATAATTGACATTAAAAAAAAAATTCACTAGAGGGATTCAAAGGCAAATTTACAGAGGCAGAAGAAAAAATAGTGAACTTGAAGACAGAACAATGGAAAAAATTGAGTCTGAGGAAAATAAAGAAGAAAAAAATTTAGAAGCATGAATGGAGCCTAAGAGACCTGTTTAGGGAACCACCAAGTGGATCAACATACTCACTGTGGGAGACCCAGGAGAGAGGGAAGGCGGCAGAATATTTAAGGACATAATGACTGAAAACTTCCCAAATTTGATAAAAGAAATGAATATAAACATCCAAGAACCTCAACAAACTCCAAGAAAGATAAACTCAAAGAGATCCACACTGACACATATCATAATCAAACTTTCAAAAGAGAGAATTTTAAAAACAGCAAGAGTGAAATGCCTCATCATATACAAGGAATCCTCAGTAAGATCATCTTCAGATTTCTCATCAGACACTTAGTAGGCCAGAGGACAGTGGGTCAATATATTCAAAGTGCTAAAAGAATTAAATAAAAAATCTGTCAACTAAGAATCCAATATCCAGCAAAACTATACTTCAGGAGTAAGGAATTAATTAAGACATTCCCAAGAAAACAAAAGCTGAGAGAGTTTGTTACCACTAGACCTGCCCGCAAGAAATACTCAAGGGAGTCTTGCAGGGTAAAGTGAAAGGACACTAGACAAGTAACTCAATTTACATGGAGAAATAAAGATCTCAATGAAGGTAAATACATGGACAATTATAAAAACTAATGTTACTATAACAATGGTTTGTAACTCCACATTTTGATTTCATCATAATTTAAATATTTTTTAAAATATTAGTCTAAAAAAGTATTACTATAACTTTAGTTTATAACTCCCCATTTATTTCCTACATATTTAAGAGTTTAATGCATTTAAAAGAATTATTTGTTTGTTTTGGGGCACACAGGTATAAAAATGTAATTTTGTAACATCTAAAACTAAAAAGGGTGGGGAAAGAGCTATAAAGGATATGTTACTGAAGTTAAGCTGGTATAAATCCAGATCAGAGTGTTATAATTTCCATGGTAACCACAAAGAATATAACTATACAATATACACAAAGAGAAATGAAAAAGGAATTTAAATATTTCACTTTAAAAAAATCAATTCAACACAGGGAAAACAGTAATAAAGGAAATGAAAAACCAAAAAAAAAAAAAAAACCCTACAAGACATAGAAAACAAATTGCAAAATAACAAAAGTGCATCTCTCCTTATTAGTAATTACTTTAAATGTAAATGAATTAAAGTTCTCCAATCAAAGATAAAGATTGGCAGAATTGATAAAACCACATGACCCAACTATATGTTGTCTACACGAAGCTCACTTCAAACCCAAAGACATTAATAGGTTGAACGTGAAATGATGGAAAAAAATATTCCATGCAAATATGAACAAAAAAAGAGTAGTGGTAGCTATATTAACATCAAACAAAATACACTTAAACCAAGAAAGAGGTTATAAGAGACAAAGAAGGAGACAATCAGTATTCAAAAATCTCCCAACAAAACAAAGCCCTAGATCTGCCCTAGATCTGATGGCTTCACTGGTGAATTCTATTAAACATTTAAAGAACTAATATTAATCCTTCTTAAATGTTTCCAATAAACTGAAAAAGTAGCACCAGTCTCAGAGGGCTTCACTGGTGAATTCACCAAACGTTTAAGGAAGAAATTATACCAATTCTCTAAAGTCTCTTTCATAGAACAGAAGCAGAGGGAATGCCTCTTAACTCAATATTCTGTGGGGTATTTACCCTGATACTAAATCAAACAGTACAAAAAATGAAAACTATAAACCAATATTCTCTACGAACATTTATGCAAATATCCTCAACAAAGTACTAGAAAATTGAATTCAACAGCATATTAAAAGGATTATATACCATAATCAAGTGGTGTTTATTCCTGGAATGCAAAGGTAGCTCAACACAGAAAAATCAATGTAATATACCACATAAACAAAATGAATGAAAAACATCACACAATCAATTGATGCACAAAAATCATTTGACAAAATTCAATACCCTTTCATGATAAAAATCATTCAACATGACTAGGAATAGAAAAAAAATCTTAACAAAATTAAAGCCATACATGAGAAACACAGTCGTGATAGATTGAAAGCTTTTCATCTAAGAACAAGGAAAGGATGCCCACTTTCACCACTTCTCTTCAACATAGTACTGGAAGCCCTAGCCAGAGCAATTAGGCAAGAAAAAGAAATAAAAGGTATCCAAATTGGAAAAAAAGAAGTAAAACTATCTATGTTCACAGATGATATGGTCTTATATGTAGAAAGTCCTAAAGATTCCACACAAAAAAATGTTAAACTTAATAAATAAATTCAGCAGTCCCAGGATACAAAGTCAACATACAAAAATAAGCTGCATTTCTATACATGAACAATGAATGAATAATCTGAAAAGGAAATTTAAAAAAAAAATTTTTCATTTATAATAGCAACAACCAAAAAAAAAAATAATAAAAATTAACCAAGGAGGTAAAAGACTTATACAATGAAAAACTAAAAACACTGCTAAAATTAAGGAAGACATAAATAAATGAAAACACATATCATGTTTATGGATTGAAAGACCTAATATTGTTAAGATGTCAATAATACTCTGCAACCTACAGATCAAAATGCCAATAACATTTTTTGGAGAAATAGAAAAACCCATCCTAAAATTCATATGAGATCTTAAAGGACCAGAGAATAGGCAAAACAATCACGAAAAAGAAGAACAAAGCTGGAGGACTCACATTTCCCGATTTCTAAACTTACAACAAAGCTACAGAAATCAAAAGAATGTAGTACTGGCATAAAGACATATATATAGACCAATGGAACAGAATAGAGAGATCAGAAGTAAACCCTCACATATATTGTGAAATGACTTTCAACAAGGTTGCCGAGACCATTCAATGGGGAAAGGACAGCCTTTTCAACAATGGTGCTGGGAAAACTGGACATCTACATGCAAAAAAAATCAAGTTGAACCCTTTCAAAATATCACACACAAAAATTAACTCAAAATGGATCTAAGACTTAAATGTCAGACCTATAACTATAAAACTGAGAAGAAAACATAGGGCAAAAGCTTTGCAACACTGAAACTGGCAATAATTTCTTCGATATGACACCAAAGGCACAGGCAAAAAAGGATAGACAAATTGGATATTATTAATTTTTAAAAATTAATGCATCAAAAGTCACTATCCCTAGAATAAACAGGCACCCCACATAACAGGAGAAAATATTTGCTCATCACACATCTGAAAAGAGACTAATATCCAAAATATAGAGAGAATTCCTGGAACTCATCAAAAAACAACCTAATTTAAAAAATGAACAAAGGACTTGAACAGACATTTCTCCAAAGACATACAAGGGGCCAATAAGCACATGAAAAGATACCCACTATTGCCCTGGCCAGTTAGCTCAGTTGGTTAAGAGCATCATCCTGATACACCAAGGTTGTGGGTTTGATCCCTGGTCAGAACACATACAAGAAGCAACCAATGAGTGCAAAAATGAGTGGAACAACAAATCGATGCTTCCCTTTCTCTCTCCTCCTTCCCTTCCCCTCTCTCTCTCTCTCACTAAAAGAGAGAGATGTTTCCCTCTCTCTCACTAACACCTGCTGTGCTAATCTCTCCTGAAAGGGGCCCAAGTACCTTCATTGTCCCCGATGCTTTGCCATGGTCCTCAGTACTCAAGTGCATTTCGTTTTTCACCAGGAGCAACTCAGACTCCAGCTGCCTTTGGCAGACCGTGAGTACCGACATCATGCTGTCTTGTTTGTGGAGATTGTGGTTTACCTTCACCAGGGCTTTGGCAGGCTGCAGATCATCTTTCACTGAACTCTACAAGAGGAAAAAAAACAACAATGCTATAAAGATGATGCTGAACACACAAAATGTCAGAAGTGCAGAGAGGCTAGCTGTGGGGTGGTCTCAGGCTCTGGGAGCTCTGAAGCATGAGACCAAAACCATGCTTCAGTCCTGCTGCCTGAACATAAACCACAATAGGTCAAGATGTGCTGGAGGCTGAGGGCTCTAAGGGCATGGGTGCCCACTGTGGCAGAATGGAGTCTGCTCAACACAGAACCCTGAGCTGATGGGGGGTGGGGCGTGCGGCAGGCAGGGAATCCTGAGTTCTACTCAAACACAAATTGGAACATGTTCCAAAAAAATAATAAGTTAGAAACATTTTACACTGGAAATGTTGATGAAAGATAAACCATTTGATTAGACATCTAACACAAGGTTGAGCTCCATATCACTGAATATTCCCTATCAAAAAAAGAAGTATTTTAAAAAGCTTAAGTAGACCAGCTGGTGTGGCTCAGTGGTTGAGCAGTGACCCATGCACCAAGAGGTCCCAGTTTGATTCCCAGTCAGGGCACACGCCCAAGTTGTGGGCCAAATGCCCAGTGGGGGGCATGCAGGAGGCGGCCAATCAATGTTCTCTCATCGATGTTTTTCTCTCTCTCTCTCCCTCTCCCTTCCTCTCTAAAATCAATAAAGAAAAAAAAAGAAAAAGCTTAAGTAACTTACAGCAATAATAAGTTTAAAACTGTACAAGACTGCCCAGCTGGCGTGGCTCAGTGGTTGAGCTTCGACCCACACACCCAGGTTGTGGGCCCAATCCCCAGTGGGGGGCATGCAAGAGGCAGCCAATCGATGTCCTCTCTCATCGATGTTTCTCTCTCTCTCTCTCTCTCTCTCTCTCTCTTTCTCCTTCCTCTCTAAAATCAATAAAGAAAAAATATTTAAAACTGTACAAGACAGCAGGACCCAGCCTGATCTCACTGTGTACATGTGTTCTGACTTGAGGTTCTATGGATCCTAAATGGGACAGGGCCCCAGGCCAGCACAAGATGCAGACTCACTTCCCCTCCTAGGCATGAGCTACCCGTTGGAAACTGTATCTCCTATCTTTCAGCAAAGAGAGGAGAGTCATTAATTAAAACAGAAACAAAGCAGGAGAGTAAGAAAAAGAATTGTTTCCTTAAGAGAACCCCCAACTCTCTCTGGTCCAGCCCCAGTGCTTCGTCACCAGCTGCCTGGGTCAGGGCTTCCTGCAGATGCCAAGTACACCCCAGCTCTCTGCACACAGACTGCACCTGTGGGACCTCAGGGAAACCAGGCCCACCTGTGGATCATTGCCTTGGCCACTGGGGGCCACAGTTAGCTGCCTGGTGCCCAAACTCTGTTCCAACTCTTCATCACACAAGGCCTCATCACTTCTGGCCACATGTTCCTCGAAACTGCCCCTCACACGATGGAGCATGGGAGCCCCACATGCCTGCTGCTTGTCCAGCTCCTTCTGGCACCTCAGAAACCGCTGGTTTAGTGCCTGCAGCTGGTGGCTGAGACGGACACACTGTACTCGGAGCCGCTGCAGCTCAGGAGGCTCACACATGGCACCCAGGGGCTGCTGTTCCAGGGTGCAGCGGAGGCGGGCAAAGGCCAACAGGATGGCCTCCAGTTCGGCGGAGTGGGCTGATTGCTTTCTGTTTATAGCCTCAATTTCCAAATCCCTTTGAGCAATCTCTGCATCCTTTACTTTGAGGGCGGCCTCAAACTCTTGAATCTGGGAGGCCAAGCCCTGGACCTCAGCCTCCCGGAGGGTCCCGCTGGAACCCAGCTGTGCCAGCTGCCTCGAAGCAGCGTCCTCTGCAACCCGGAGGCGCTGCTGCAGGGCCTCCAGGGCCTGGCTGTGCTTGTGCTCCTGCTCAGCCAACAGCTGACTCAGGGCCTCCTTGGTCTCAAGCGCAGCCTGGAGCTCGGCCTGCAGCACAGCCTGTGCCTCGGCTCCCTTGGTCTGCAGGCAGCAGAGCTCCAGCTCGCTCTGGAGGTCTTCAGCTTGGCTGTCACCAAACTCATGCTCAGCAGGCCCCCCAAAGGACAGCTCCCGCTGCAGCTTCTCGATGACCTCATGCAGTTGCTCGATTTCCTCTGCTTTGTCCTTCTGCAGCCGCTCCTGGTTCTCCTGCAAGGTCTCAATAATGGACTTCAGCTCCTCGACTTCAGCACTTCTACTGTACATAACCTGGGAAAAGAGCATGTTTCAGAGGCAAACCAAATCAACTTCAGAACCCCCTCCCAACTTACAGCTCTGAATTCGCTGTGAGAAGCAGAGGCTTGAAATACAAAATAACTATAAGAACAAACAATGTCACCAAATGACAGTTAATATTTGAAAAACAAATGCTGCACCCCAACTCTTTAAGTATTTCAAAAGGGAAGTCCTGTTGCTGCCGGACAGTTCATTCAGACACTCCAATTGAGGCAGCTGGGCACTGCCACAGACCCTAGCCCCCTTCGTCAGAATTCAGAGGAAGCTCGGACTTGACTACTTCTCAGTCAACGACACCTTCATACTAATACTTCACCACCTTTTAAATGTATATTTAGTTAATATTTTTAAAACTCTGATTTGATTTCCCTAAAGGGAGAATTTAGATTTTAGGTGTCATTCTAACAGAATAAGAAGACAAGTGATAAAATCGGTCTAGTAAATTCACACAATGAAGACTGTGAATGAGCCAGGCACACCACATGTTCCCACGCTGTGTGTACATGTGGGGAAGTGGGGACTTCAGCTGTTGCCCGGACTGCTCACACTGAGCACCGTGCCACACCAGGCATCAAACAATGTTTTACTACTTCATCTAACAGTAACTGCTTGTGCTGTTTAATCTAATCCTCAACAGTTTTAAGGTAAGTAATGTTACTATTCCTACTTTAATGACGGGATAATTGAAACTTAGATATTAAGCAACCTGCCAAGACCACATAGTAAATGGAAAACCAGAATTGAAATCTATGTCAATATGGCTCCAAACTCCATTCCATTAAGGTCACATCACTGGTAGTGACCAAAAAATAGAAAATACTAACCAATTTGTGTTCTAGTTAACAATCAACCAATTTGTTATAGTCTAACCTTATGCTTCCTAAAAACTGATTTTATAACAATTCTTGATTTCACTGGTACTACTTAACGATTACTATAAACTCATATTCAAATCTGGCCTATAATTAAAACAAAATAAGAAAACTGATTAACTTTTGGTTTGGAGAATATCAGCTATCCATTATATACACATTTACCACATCTGAATGTTGTATTATATATTTAGCAAAAGACAACTTCTCAGTGCAAGGCAAGATGCTCACACCAGCTCCAGTTTGCCCCCTCCCCTACCTGGGTGCTGAGTGTTACCCAGACTGTGTCTCCCTACTCACAGACAGCTGAAGGGGTTCAGGGGTAACTCTCACTGTACACAGTTTGTGCTTATTCACTTTCTGCGCTAAATGCACTGAGACTGGAAGGATGCACTACAGAACAGCCATAATCACAACGAAGTGTTACACTTAAAATATTAAACCCAGCACATGAAGGGGGCTAGACTCTAAAGCAAGTCCTCTGAGATACAGCATAACTGGCACAGGCAAAGCAGCAAGGGCAACAACAGGTCATGTACCAAAGAAGAAAGAGTACAGCTGTAGGCAGGGAACGGAGCAAAATAAAGGGTGTTGCTTGAGCCAAGAGTACGAATGTTGTGGTCTCCCTGAAACTGCGGAAGCTGCTTATCTTGGGCAGAGCGGTCCTATTGACATGGAACAGTACAGAGGTGACCAGGCCTGAGTGTAGCCATAACAGGCTCACTTGACCCAGAAGTGGTGTCTCAGATGGGCATTTCTCCCTTAAGGATCTCGGTTCTCAAAGGAGTCTGAGAGTCAGCACCAGCAGGGGTGCCATAATGTGGGGCTGAAACCACACACCAGCAGCCAGGAAGGTCCTGCAGAGGAGCTCCTCAGAACTGACTTTGTAAAACCTGACAGGCTGCACCCCACCTGCATGCAGGCCCAGGACTTCATGCAGAAGCCAGAAGATGGGGGAGTTCCCTCTATCAGGCTGTGCCCCTAGGCAGCACAGCCAGAGGAGGCCCAGGAGGAAGAACAGATGTACCCCTATGTTAATTGGAGCATTATTTACAATAGCCAAGACATGGAAGCAAAATATGGAAGAACTAGAGTGTTTGCTTTTTGGTGTTAAGCAGTATGAATGAGTTCCGTATCTATTTTGGATATTAATCCCTTATTGGATGTATGATTTGTCCATCAATAGATGACTGGATAAAGAAGATGTATATTACTCAGCAATAAAAAGGAATGAAATTTTGCCATTTGTGACAACATGGATGGCCCTAAGAGGGTATAATGCTGAATGAAATAAGTCGAACAGAAAAAGACAAATACCACATTTCACTTATATGTGGAATTTAAGAAAACAAAATAAATGAACAAATAAACAAATTCATAGATACAGAGAACTGATGGTCACCAGATGAGAGGGGGTTTGGGGGTCTGAGTGAAAAAGGTAAAGGGATTAAGAAGTACAAGTTTAGCCCTGGCCGGTGTTGCTCAGTGGTCAGAGCGCTGACCTGCACACCAAAGGGCCACAGGTTTGATTCCCAGTCAAGGGCATATACCTGGGTTGCAGGTTCAATCCCTGGCCCAGACCGCAGTGCGTGTAGGAGGCAACCAATCAGTGTGTCTCTCTCACATTGATGTTTCTCTCTCTCTCCCTCTCCCCCTTCCTCCCTTCCACTCTCTCTAAAAATCAATGAAAAAAATATCCTCAGGTGAGGATTAACCCCCCCGCAAAAACACATTTACAGAATAATCATGGGGATGTAAAGTACAGCATAAGAAATATATTCAATAATATTGTAATAACTATGTATGGTGCCACATGGGTAGTATACTTATCAGGGGGATCACTCCAAAAGGTATCACTGTGCTGTACACCTGAAACTAATATAATACAAGTACGTCAACAACAATTGAAAAATAAAATTTTAAAAATTAATTGCTGGTTTTAAAGACATTCCTCAAAGTAATACAAAATAATACTCTTAAATTTTGCCAAATATACAAGATACCAACACAGATCATTAATAGCCCAATAGCCTCTGTCACTGTGAAATCTGGAGACTCGAAAATCTGTAGACAAAACTCCTTTTTTACCCTAACAGGTGCCACTATTCTTACACCCTCCATCAAAATTAATGGAAAAAGTCATTAAAAAATTTATGTAGTGTCATCCCAGAGGTCTCTGTTGATCTTAGGTCACACCTATAAATTACCAAGAACGTAATGCCTAAGATATCTTCACAGCCAAAAGGACCACCTACCTCGCTGAGAGCACCACTTCCCATCCCAGCCAGCTGTGCCTCGAGCTGCTCACTCATGCACAGTATCTCCTTTTCTTTGTTTTGCAGAAAAGCCTGTTGAAATGATAATGATAATAAAAATAATGAAGCCAAGAAAGCATTACTATGGGAACAGTCCTCAGGCCTTGTAGACGTAAACTATCCTAATAAGCAAGCCTGTAGTTTCAAATATTAACACTCAATTTGAAAATGTTTTTCTATTAAAGTGCTTTCTATTTAAAGTGACATATTAGCCCTGGCTGGTTTGGCTCAGCGGTTAGAGCGTCGGCCTGCGGTCCGGAGAGACCCGGGTTCGGTTCCCGCTAAGGGCACGTGCCTCGGTTGAAGTTTGTCCCTGGCCCTGGTTCGGTCTTGCTGGGGGCAGTCACTCGATGTGTCCCTTTCACATCAATGTTTCTCTCTCTCTTCCTCTCTCTCCCTTCCACTCTGTCTGAACAAAAAATGGAGGAATGTCCTCGGGTGAGGATAAAAATAAAATAAAATAAAAAAAAGTGACATATTAGTTTGGTTTTCTAAAATCAGTTATGCATTTCTCCAGCAAATTTGTTTAAAGCAACCACTAAAGAGTATGTAAAGCCTGTTCTTTTATGTTTCTCATCTAGTAATTAAGGATGAATTCCCACTGAGAAGATGAGCAATGATTCTAGGATTGGCCTAAAATTCCATTTTCACTGAAGAAGATGTAAATCGTGCAGTTGCGACCTTTGGGAGGATTAAGCACAAATGACCCGGCCCCAGAATGTATTTCAATGCTATCAATTCACTAATCAAACAATAGACAGGTTGGCATCATATGCCACGATTCTAAACTCAATATATTTCATGGCCATCTTTTAAGGTTATGTTTTCCTTACAACTTTGATTATTGTGTCCACTATATAGGGTTATTTTTCTTTTTTGCTTGAAAAGTACAATTACATTAAGATAACAGACAGGATTTTATTTATTTATTTTTTTTAAAGAAAGATGGGAGGAAGGAAGGGAAGAAGGGAAGGAGGAAGGAGGAAGGAGGGAGGGAGGGAGGGAAGGAAGGAAGGAAGGCCGGCCCAAGTGGTAATAGTCTTTTTTTTTTTAATCCTGGAGGATATTTTTCTATTTATCTTCGGATACAGTGGGAGGGAGGGGGAGGAGGAGGAGGGGGAGAGAGAGAGAGAGAGAGAAACATCGACTGGTTGCCTCCCACAAGACCCTGACCCAGGGCCGGAAAGAACCACAACCGGGGTAGGTGCCCTTGACTGGAATCGAACCTGCGACTCTTTGGTCCACGGGCCGATGCTCTAACCACTGAGCCAAACCGGCCAGGGTGATAATAGACAGGATTTAAAAGCAGACTTTTTTCAATCCTGAGCTGGGAAGAATGCGACCATTTACTAAACACTGCCGTCCCTAAAGGGGGCACCCTGGTAGTGGCCAGAGCCGGGCCATCCTTCCCAAGTTATGATTTGTTTCCCCAGCAGCTGGGGAAGTGAGAGCCTCTCTCGCAATCTTACTCCAACAAAGAGCCTTCAAAAGACTTGACTATGATCCACACTGCAAACCAAAACCAAGAGTCTGGTGTAGAGGTGAAAGCAGGTGAACTTCACCAATCAAGGTGACTCTGGTTTTCCACTCATGACTCCCTGAAGCTGCCTCCACTACACTTTCCTGAGCTGCCCCAGGTGCCAACCTCAGTGCAGACAAGTCAGGCACTTTCTGAAATCTCCTGCCAGCATAGGGCCCTGTCTTCAAAAGGAAGCCTCACGTCTCCTGGGAAGGCCTGAGGTACCCACTCCCCATAAATGATGGTTCCCACGTTGGGCTGCAGCACTTACATAATCGACATACACTTGGATGTCAAGGTGGGTCTGTTCACGTTACCTTCAAATTGGCATTCTCTTCTTGTAGTCCTCTGACGCTGACAGCAGTGTGGTTGCTCTGCAGGTCTAATTTTAAGTTCAGATGTAGTACTTCTTCATTTTTACTAACTAAGTCATCTTTAATCTTTTCTAATTGTTCTTTTAAGTCCAACACCTTTCAATGAAATAAAGGTAAATATTAAAAATTACCTAATATTCTAATTTATTTAATAATTATTAAAATCATGCTAAAAGATTTAAAACTACATGCCAAAAGAAAGTTATTACTACCTTATAACCCACATAGAAGTGCTAAAATTACAAAGAACATGCAGTAGTTATAAACCCACTGATGTACTGTTTGGATGTCCCGCCCTTTACACAGCAGTGCAGTGTACTGAATAGAGGAAACCATCTGTCCATTCTCTCCCCATCCCCTTACCTCGCTCTCCCGCTGCAGGAGTGCCCTCTGCACTGCCTCTAACTGGAGTTCTGGGCCCTCGGAATGGCTGTCTGCAGGAGGCACAGAGCATTTGCCCTCATCTAGTTTAGACTGCAATGTGGACACCAGCAGCAAGTTACTCATCTGCTGTTGCTGTAATGCCTCCTTATCCTATTTAAGAAAAAAGGAGATTTGTTTTAGGCAAGTATTTCAAGAACCAGAGCCCTTAAAGTGCTGTCTGTTAAAGTGTAAACCATCCTTAGCTCTTCCTGCACATACCTACATGTACCACACCTGATCCCCAGACCCAGCCATATTCCAGAGCAGAAATCTGCTTGATAAAGGATGCAACCCCAAACAGAGAGCCACTGGTGGCCCATGATTCCGATTCCACTGGGAGGAACTGATCCTTAGTAATTATTCAACAAGGTAAAAAATAGTCTTGCCCTGGCCGGTTTGGCTCAACGGTTTAGAGAATCGGCCCTCAGACCAAAGAGTCACAGGTTCAGTTCTGGTCAAGGGCACGTGCCTGGGTTGCAGGTTTCCCCGGTCCTGACCGGGGTTGTGCAGGAGGCAACCAATCGATGTGTCTTTCCCAACATCGATGTTTCTCTGTCTCTCTCTCTCTCTCTCTCTCTCTCTCTCTCTACCTCCCTCCCTTCCACTCTCTCTAAAAAATAAAAAAATCAATGGGGAAAACAAATTTAAAAAGTAGTCTCTAGACTGTTAGCAATTTTTTTTTTATCCTCACCTGAGGACATTTTTGCATTTATCTTCAGATAGAGGGGGGCGTGGGGAAGAGAGAGAGAAACATCGATGTGAGAGAGACACATCGAGTGGTTGCCACCCACACAACCCCAACCAGGGCAGGGACAAACCGCAACCGAGGTACGTGCCTCTAGCGGGAACCGAACCCAGGACTCTTTGGTCCACAGGCTGACGCTCTAATCACTGAGCCAAACTGGCCAGGGCTAGACTGTTAGCAATTTTTAAAAATTGGAAAAAACTTGCCAAAGAACAGGACAATGGATGACAATACATGTGTACAAAGAACATTAAGAGCCCATTAAAAAGTTTTCAAAGAAAATTTAATGTAGATAAAATGGTCACATATTGGTCCAAATTTGTGGAGGAAAAAAAAGGTATTTTACATACCCCTCCCATCTAGTAAGTTCAGTAAATGTTTGCTTAGGTGGGCAGGGGAGCCAGCCCCAAGGAGCTGTCCCCAAGCCAGCACCAAGCATCACTCCCCTCCAGGTGGGTAAAAGGAAGTAAGAGGAGGTGAAACCCAGCCAGGCTGGTGTCCTTAGGTAAGAGCCAAGCTTGACTCCTTCAATAGTTCTCACAGGCATTTTTAAAAACCGAACACATCTGATAAAAACTCACCTCCTTGAGTCAGGATTTGTCTTAAGGCCAAATCAATGATTCTAAAATAGAATTTCTCATGGAGCATCACTTTTCACGTAACCTTTTAACCTCCAGCATCATTAAATAAATGAAACATCAGAAATTTAGTTGCTTTTAAGGAAGTGCTGAATGATCAAAAATGTCGAAGCCACCCCAACCCCCCACCCCAGCATGCAGCACACGGCCCTCCAGCCTCATCCTAGTGTTCAGATACAAACAAAAGTATCCAAATGACAACATGAAAACTGTCACTGGAGGCATTTTCAATGGGGGAGTTTACATAAATTACTAAACTCAAAAATGAAAATAATTATAACTAGCTCTAAGTAAAGTAACTTTTTGAAATCTAAAATCTTGAACATTTACTTTATGAAAATAAAGTACTACGCTAAGCGAAATAAGCCAGTCAGAGAAAGACAAGTACCACATGATCTCACTTACTTGTGGAACATAATGAACAAAATAAGCTGTTGACCAAAAGAGATCCAGAATCATGGAAGTAGGGAACAGATCAACAAACCTCAGAGGGATGGGGAGTGGGAGGGGGGGAAGAGATAAACCAAAGAACTTATATGCATATATGCACCACCAATCAACACAGACACTAGGCTGGGGAAAGCAGGAGGAGGGTGGAAGCAGGAAGGAGGGGGTCAATGGGGAAAAAGGGGAGATATCTGTAATACTTTCAACAATAGAAAAATAAAATCTGAAACCTTGAACATTTATTTTATGAAATACTAACCAGTACTATAAAAATTATTATATAATGCTATTACAGTAAATGTGATACTGTGATTTATAATAAAAATATATATTGATCTTCATCCGATTCCTAGCACGGAACTCTTTAAAAGCCTTGGAATTATTCCTGAGTGGTAAGAATGACAACAAAGGTGTTTGATATTCATAACAAGCCCCTTCCAGCCACACCTGCATTTATGTTACTGAGGTGACTTTTGGAAAGCCCCCAGGTCACCTAAGAATCGGGCTGGTCACCAGGGGAACCAACCATGTGATTAGAACGTTGTAACTTTCAGTCCATCTCTGACCTCCAGGGAGGGGAGAGGGGCTGGAGGTTGAATTGATCACCAACAACCAATGATTTAATCAATCACGCCTAGGTGATGGGACCTCCAATAAAAACCTAAAGGACAGGTTCAGAAAGCGTCCAGGTTATTGAACACATGAAGATAAGGAGACAGTGGACATCTGTGCCCCTTCCCCCAGACCTCACCCAGTGAGTCTCTTCCATCACCTGTTCCTGAATTATATCCTGTATAACAAACAGGGGACCTACTAAGTAACATGTTTCTCTGAGTTCTGTGAGTGGCTCTAGCAAACTAACAGAACCAGAGGAGGGGTTGTGGGGACCTCTGATCTAAGCAACCTGGACTTTCGATGGGCATCTGACGTGATAAGGGGCGGGGGCTGAGCCCTTAACCTGTGGGATCTGACGCTAACTCTAGGTGGACGGTGTCAGAATTAAGTTCTAGGACACCCTACTGGGATCTGATGAGAAATGAACACCTATTTGGTTTGTGGGAAACCTCTGCAAGTTTGATGACCAGAAGTACGATCCATGAAGTGATGTAGCAGAGCACTGATCGTGCAGGAGACACACGAAGCATTTTTCCTTTAGAGCAAATAAAACCCAAGAGGTCAGAAGGAACTCCACCAGCAGTCGGTCTGAGGTCCTTGCTAACACACAATCTTTCTGGTAAAAGGGAGGGCCCACCTTGCCTGTCCACCCCAAGAAGCTCAGTGTCCTCAGGGCGATGCATCAACAACAGGGACCCCTAAAGAACCCCACACAACAAAGGGTGTTTACCTGCTGTAGCTCTTTCATAGCTTTCCTCTGCTTCTCCAGTTCTTCTTGGAGCTGGATCACTTTCCTCCTGGTATCAGCATTTGTCTCCTCCAGATGTTTAATTTCTTCTTCCTGGATCAACAGTTGTCTATCTGCTAATTCTTTCTTCATTATCAATTCATTAAGTTCATCTGATTTTTCTCTCAATTTTTCCTGTAACAATTCAACCTAAAATAACAAAGAATGCTTGAGAAATTCAATAGTTAAAAAAAACTCAACCATTTCCCAAATAAAAAAGTACGGAAAACAATTCAGAGAAAACTGATCTTTTATGTGGCTTTGTAGACCTAGGTTGTGCAACAAAGCCTGGAGAATAATATGATGAAACTAATAGAAAGGGTATTCTCTCAATAAAAAAACAAAAATAAAAAATGTGTTATTAAAATTAATTTTGATAGTGAGGAATAGACTGCTACTCAGCAATGAAAAAAGAATGAAGCACAGATACGGCAACAACCTGGATGAAATCTCCAGAGAATCTCTTGGCTGAGTGAAAAGCAATCCCCAAAAACTGCCCACTTTGGTCCATTTGTATAACCATGCAGAAATAACAAACTATTATGGGGATCAGGCTGAGTGCCCCATGGGGCTCTGTCTGCACATCAATTTCCTGGCTGTGACCTTGGGCTGGCTTCTTGCAGGATGTCATGACTGGGGAAACTGGGAGAAGGGTACACAGGATCTCTGTGTGTTTTATTTCTCACACAACTGTGACTGAAACCACAGTTATTTCAAAATAATTTTAATTTTTAAAAAGAATAAGCAAATCAACTAGAGGTACCTCAAACAAGAGGAAGCATACAGATCCAGACCAAGCAGAAGGATGCAAGAGAAAGAAGCAAGACACAGGAGCAGGTGTGCCATCGCCCATTTGCTCACGAGCACCAGCCATGCAAGTGGACAGGACACAAACAGAGGACACGTACCTCCTCATCCAGCTGTGCCTGCTGTAATTTCCGCGGACATGGAAGGCAAAAATATTTTTAAAGATAAAGCTTAAAACACTGTAAAGAACCACTACTCCGTGACACACGGCAGGCTGACTTACGTCACTATCTCGGGGGCCACGGGGCTGCAGCTGGGCTGCCCGGCGGAGCTGCTCCTCCAGCCTCTGGATCTCCTGCTGGAACTCCTCCCGCTCATGCTCCCTCTCGACAGCCTGCTCCTGTCATGAGAGGCAGACTGTGTGGGTCGCTTACTGTGAAGTCACTTCCCAGTTGCACCCACTTCCCTCTGAAGGGGACCACTGAAAGGTATGAAATGGAGAGAGAATGCTCCTGGTCTGACACTATAGCCAGGGCTTCCATTTCACACACATGGCCACTGCCCAGTACCATGGGCCCTTGCATGGACACTGTGTGAAGCAGAGATAAATGAGGAGGAGGACCTTCCCATGAGATTAGGGGGAGGCTTCTGGAATGCTGAAAGGAAGAAAAGACAGAAAGGACAAATACTGCGGGTCCAAAGTGGCGCCGGGCACAAAGGGCCTTTAACTCAACTACAGGAGACAACTGCCCAGACCACAGAAAGGAGCATGGCCACAAGACCACAGGCGTGTTCCTTCAGAATCACGTATCATAAACGCTGACAATGTCTGAACTGTCCACCAAGAGATGAGGACACATAAAGGTCTACTATACATTAATCTCCTCGTTGGGTCATAGAAGCTTATTCAATGACTTGGGAAAGGCCCAGGCCACAAAGATGACTTCCAGGGAGGCAAACAGAACTTATACACAGTGCTTACATCCATAAACTGCCGCTGGCTACGCAAGTGTTTATCCAGAGACACCATCTGCTGCCGCAGGGCGCCGAGCTCCTCGGCCTGTGAGGCGCACGCTCGATGGCTCGAGAGCTGCTCTTCCAGCTCAGCCTCCAGGAGCTTCACCTGGGCAAGCAGAGCCGCACGGTCTTTCTCACATTGCTGCCTGGTCTCCAACCGCTCTGTGATAGCAGCTTCCACTTCCCTCCGAAGAGCTGCAGATACAAAGAAAACAGAAGGGGAGCCTCACAGCACAGGGCATGGTCCTTGTGCTGCACCAGAAACACCAAACATGCACTTACTAACAGTGACACCCACATAACACAGGCCCCACACGACACCATGGCCAGCCTCCCAGGCAGCTCGGGACCCAGTCCTGGCTAGGGACTGGAGCACAGGGTCCCCAAGGCCCAGATACCCCCCCAGACTCAGCACGATCTACCCTTCATTGCCTCTCCTCCTACAGGACCAGGACACAACCCAGGCTGCACACCACCTCAAGATGAGGAAACGTACAGCCCACAAACCAGTGTGGGCCTGGTTCTGTCGGATGCTGAGCCCATGTCCTAACGTAGCCGCAATACAGCCAAAAACCCACTGAAAATAAACTCAAGCACTTTGCCAAAAACAAATAAATTTTTAATATTGTAACTTTTACATGAAAATTGCCTAAAATAAAAAATTTTTAAGCCTGCCCTGGCCAGTTTGGCTCAGCAGTTAAAACGTCAGCCCGTGGACCAAAGGGTCTTGGGTTCAATTCCTGGTCAAGGGCATGTACCTGGGTTGCAGGTTTGATCCCCCGCTCTGGTCAGGGCACGTATGGGAGGCAACCAATCAATGTGACTCTCTCACATTGGTGTTTCTCTCTCTCTCTCTCTTTCTTCCTCCCTCCCTCCCTTCCACTCTATCTAAAAATTAATGGAAAAAAATCCTCAGGTAAGGATTAACAAACACTAAATAAAAAATAAACTCCCATATTAAAAAAAAATTTTTTTTTTCAAGCCTGAGAAAAATCTATCTTGGTGTTCCCAAATGACACTGTCAGGTAACTTTCCAGGCATTATACTTTCACATATAATCCCCAATAGGGAAAAATAAAATGTAACTTAAGCATCTAAAAGGAGGCTTGCTGCCCTGGCCGGTTTGGCTCAGCGGTTAGAGCGTCGGCCCGCGGTCCAGAGAGACCCGGGTTCGGTTCCCGCTAAGGGCGTGTACCTCGGTTGCAGTTTGTCCCTGGCCCTGGTTGGGGTCATGTGGGTGGCAACCACTTGATGTGTCTCTCTCACATCGATGTTTCTCTCTCTCTCTTCCTCCCTCTCTCCCTCCAGCTCTGTCTGAAGATGAATGCAAAAATCTCCTCCAGTGAGGATAAAAAAATAAATAAAAGGAGGCTTGCTTCTGTGGAACCCTAAGTGTTCAAACTATCCAAAAATGAAATATTAAATATTACTTACATTTCACCAGCTTTCAAAGCTTCATTATTTTGGTTTATAAAAATCTGTCAATCTTTTATGACAAACTACTGTAACCACTAACAACATTCTCAATAAAGGTTCATGCTATTAAGTCAGCAATTACAGTAAATTAGCCTTAAATGTGCTGTTAGGTCAGTGTCAGTCTGGAGACACAAAATGAGGCTCAACTGTCACTGCTGTGACAGTCAATGATGCCTGATCATCCACCCGGACACCACCACCTTCAGAGCTATGAGCTGCAGAAAAAACACTGGCTGCCAGCACACATGGCCTACATGCAAGTGGGACCAAGGGGAAGGTGTTTGAGTGGCTGCCAAGGCCACACTGAGGGCCGACTATGGAGTCAGAGAGCAGAGGAGCTCCACTGGGCCCACCCCTCCCCCAGACTAGGTCCCCATGGCCTCCAGCCCTGCACAATAGCACACACTACAGCTCAATAACTGCTGTAGGCATCACCAGAGGAAGGCATGCCCATTTATATATATGAATATTGAAAATGAAATTATTGTTTTAACAGTTTGTCCCAAAAGCTCTGGAGTACTTTTCCTCTTTAGTAAAACATTTGCAAAGTCTGGTGCAAACACAGAGTATGGCACAGAAATCACTCGTTTGTTTTCACAAACCTGAGTCCTTGCGCGCTATAGTAACAGGAACGCCTACAAATGAACACGTAACACTTTCAGAGGTGAAACAGGAGAATGTGTGACCTAGAATGTGACAGTTAGAAACAAGAGAGGGCAATGACAGCAGCAAGGAATGTCTTTGGCCCTGGACAACCTCTAAAACTTGTACATTTCCAAATCAACACTGCTTAGGGGTCTAAATGTCTGTCTCCAAAAATCCTACATTGAACCCTGACCCCCAATGTGATGGTATCAGGAGGTAGGGTCTTTGGGAGGTGGAGCCTCATGCTGGGCCTCTGAAAGAGACCCATCCGCATGTGAGGACACAGTGGGAAGACGCTGTCTGGACCCAGGAAGAGGCCCCTCACCAGAAGGCAACCATGCCAGCACCCTGACCTTGGACTTGCAGCTTCCAGGACTGTGACAATAAATGTCTGTTGTTCATGAGCCACACCAGTCTGTGCTTTGTCACAGCAGCCGAATGGACTGAAACATGACTGTATGCCCAGGTGTCACAGCAAGTTTTGGCTCCCAAAGGCTTTTATTTATTTTTATTTTTTTAATCCTCACTCTGAGGATATTTTTCCATTGATTTTCTAGACAGAGTGGAAGGGAGGGAGAGAGAGAGAAAAACATGGATGTGAGAGAGACACATTGATCAGTTGCCTCCCACATGATTCTGACCGGGCCGAGGTTCGAACATGCAACCCAGGCATGTGCCCTTGACTAGGAATCAAACCCATAACCCTTTGGTCCACAGGCCAATGCTCTAACCACTGAGCCAAACTGGCCAGGGCTCCCAAAGGCTTTTAAAGGAGTCAAAGAAAAACACAAAGGACACCTGGCATCACACTGAAACACAGCACACACCACCCAAACAGACAAGGCAGAGCTGAATTTCCTCATAAGATGCCTGGCCCTTCCAAAATTCTTGGAAAACTGACAAATGTTCGTGAGTCCCCAAAGCTCAACTAGGACCAAGGGCCCCCAGACTGTACCTGGGGAACCAGTGGTGAGGGTAGGGCAGGTGTTGTGCTGGCAGGCAGCACATCAAACAACTCGCACTGGGTGACTAGCATTTTCAGTTTGAAGGCACATGTCGAGTCCCTAGCTGGGATCACACAATTATGTGGCAGGGTGAGGGGAAGAGACAGATCAAGTGAGAAATTAAGGCAGGGTTAACAATGTGAAAATGAAAGCAAACCCAGAGGACCCCAAAGAAAGTACAAGAATTTTCTAGTGACAAAACAAAGCAAAGGAGAGACTGGTCTGGGTTCAGGAGAGGGTTCCATGATCTGTCCCTCCCTGGCCCAGCTCCCTCTTCTGCCAAGACAGTGTGGCACACAGATGGGCCAAGCCTCTCTGCAAGGTAGGTAACCGCCTTGAGAAAGCCAGGGAGGAGCCCAGCCAGGTGCGGACAGAGACAATGCCACAGAAAGGCTGGTCTAGGGGCTGCTGGGTCCAGGCCCAGCTAAGGCAGAGCCACTCAGGTCTTGACCAGCTAAGAGAAGATTGCTCCACAGGCCAGGGCTGTGTGGCCACCCAGAAGGTCCCACACCTCTATGTATCCCACAAGGTCCTAACTCTTAGGTCTCAATCTAAAGGATGAGGAGAATGAACTAGAAGTACCAGTGCTCATGGTATAAGCATGAGTCTGGATGGACAGATGTGGGACCAACTGTCCCTTGGAGGAGGCCGGGCCATCACACTGACCTACAGGATGGGACATAACAGGTCCGCGCAAGAAAAAGGTGGCCCCACCTCGAAGTGTAGCCTATGAGGAGTTCCAGAGGGCCAAAAAAGGGTGAAAACAGAAGAAAAAATGCCTGAAGAAACAATGAATGACAAACCCCCAGATTTAACGAAAAATATCAGACTTTAGGCTTAGACAGAACAGGAAAGATATGAAAAAAACCCACTCTAGTGTAACATCAGAGCAAAGAGACATTACTAAAAAAACCTGCAAATGAACAAGATAAAGACATCTCAGCATACATACTGAATATAAGGAAAAGTAGGGTTATAACCTCATATTTTAAAGAAAAATTAATCTAGAACTGTATCTTTTCAGCTACTTCATTTAAGGTTGAGGGTAAAATAAGGTAAATCTCAGGTATTCAAGGTCTTAGAGTTTTCCTTCTTTGAAACTGTTGAGTTGAGGAGAAAACAACCCACAACTTATTGCGTTTAGATGGCAATTTGCACATGACACAGGAGAGCTCATGTGAACACGTGTGTGCAAACAAATGTGGACAAAAGCCTTGCCTGACAGTGGCATGGCTGGGGCAATGCGAAGATGGTTGAGAGAGACAAGATAGATTTCAGTGTTGGGGAACACTGGATGCATGGCATTAGTCAGCAGAGGGCATTGTGTGTGTGTGCGTGTGTGTGTGTGTGTGTGTGTGTGTGTGGTGTCAGAGCACCCACAGGAAGTGTGGAAAACAGAAAACGAGGGAAAAGACCCAAATAGACATTGGCACGGCAATAAAACCTTGCTAAACAGAGCAAAAGAGAAGCCCACAGCTGAACTTTTTACAAAGCCATTAATGTAACATCCATAAATAAGACAAATTAAAAGTATAAGGAAAAACTGAAAATAAAGGGGTAAAAACTGATACACGAGAAAAAGAAGACAGCTAGATTAATTTTTTTCTTTCTTTTTTTAAAAAATGTCAATTATATCCATTTGGTCTAGTGTGTCACTTAAGGCTAATACTTCTTTACTGATTTTCTATTTAGATGATCTATCTAGAGCTGTCAATGGAGTATTAAGATCCGCAACTATGACTGTGTTTTGTTTGATTTGTTTCTCCCTTTAGTTCTATATTTGCTTTATATATGTCAGTACTCCCTTACATTAATTTTTAATACCAAAATTTACATCAAAAAATAAAAAAGGGCCCTGGCTGGTTTGGCTCAGCAGTTAGAGCCTCGGCCCGAGGACCAATGAGTCACAGGTTCAATTCTGGTCAAGGGCACTTACCTCAGTTGCAGTTCGCCCCTGACCCTTGTCAGGGTCGTGCGGAAGGCAACCAATCGATGTGTCTCTCTCACATCGATGTTTCTCCCCCACCCCACCCCCAAAATCAGAGGAAGAATGTCCTCGGGTGAGGATTGAAAAATAAATAAATGTAAAAGGGACAAAAAAACGTGATACGTGCACACACACACAAAAGAAAGCTGAGCAAGATGAGGTCTGGAAATGATTACAAATACAGTCTAAAGTACTGCTCATGAATGGAAACCAAAGAACAGCCTACAAATCATTATTTGCTTAAAGAAACGGCAGGCCTGTTGGACCTGAATGTCCACCAAGAGCCACAGGTCAGCATGAACTGAGCACCCACCGACAGGGCTCACAGAACCAAGATGGCAACAAACAGCAGAAATGAGGGCACGATGAGTTACACAGAAGACAAGGAAAATGGAAATTGTAAGCAAAATCAAAAGCTGGTTATTTATTGAGAAAAAATTTTTTAAAGGAAATCATTTGGGAGAAGAAAATTGAGTTTCTGAATGGGTGACAGTGGCCCACAAATGACCGAGGCTCAGAGCACAGGCATGGAGCTGCAACCATGGTAAAGGTAGAGACCTCGGGAACACCGAGAAGCAGGGAGCTCCACCCACCACGACTCAGCCAGCAGCCACACAAGCTCATTGGGGAGCAGGGGGAGAGACAGCTCTGGGAAAGCTGAGCTCACACAGGATTGTTACAAATCTGCTACTGAAGACACTGCAACCTGCAAACTCAACATTTTAAAATCCAAAAATATCTTTAATTAAAGCTGTTTTCCTAGTTAAGGTTAACATTAGGAACTTTTTTTATTTTAAATTTTTAAAAAATTTCTTTTTGCCCTGGCCAGTTTGGCTCAGCGGTTAGAGGGTCAGCCCGCGGACCAGAGAGTCCCGGGTTCGGTTCCCACTAAGGGCACGTACCTTGGTTACAGTTTGTCCCCGGCCCCGGTTGGGGTTGTGTGGGTGACAACCACTCGATGTTTCTCTCTCTCTCTTCCTCCCTCTCTCCCTCTCGCTCTATCTAAAGATACATGCAAAAATGTCCTCAGGTGAGGATAAAAATAAAAAAAATTTTTTTTCCCTTTATTGATTTTTAGATAGAGGAAGGGAGAGGGAGAGAGAGAGAGACATCGAAGAGAGAGAACAGCAACTGGCCGCCTCCTGCATGCCCCCCACCGAGGGTAGGGCCCACAACCTGGGCATGTGTCCTGACCAGGTGCATGGGTCGACGCTCAACCACTGAGCCACACTGACCAGACTTAAATAAAATTAAGTTGCCTTTATTTTTTTCATGATCTTGGCTGTTTATCTCAAACAAGTTGGAGACAGTTTCAGTGACCTTTTTGCCTCACAGAGACTTGAGAACCAGGATGATATATCCTCACACCCCTCTCAAGGCCACACACTCTAAGGTTCCCTCTGAAAAGTGCTGCCATCTTTCCTCTCCACCCTCTAGAAACGTCAAGCTTCCCTTCCAGAAAAGCCAACTGGGCTGCTGCCTGTGCTCCACCCTCCGTCCCTGGAGACAGCCTTTCTTACCAGCCTCTCTCTCTTCTGCTTCTGTGGCTGCCACCTCCTTTTGGCGCCACAGGACTGAGTTCTCCTCCTTCAGCTCTGTCTGCTGCCGAGTCACCTGCTGAAGCTGCTGATTCAGGCTCTCCAGCTCAGCCACAAGGCTCTGCTCAGACATCTCCTTCCGGCCTAGTGCCTCCTGCAGGCTGGCCTTCTCCTCCTTGAATCCCTCGATGATGCCTGGGGAGACAGGAGAGACATGGCTGCTGAGGCCCCCCTGGAGGAGCGAATGGAGCAGCCAGACAGACAAGGGCTGACCAGGCATCAGCAGAAGCTAAGTGGTTACACCTGTGTTCAGGTCTTGGCTGGCACAGTGCTGTCCCCCACTCGAAGGCAGGTATGGGAGCTGCCAGACAAGGCAACACACCTATGAACACCCACCTACGCACACCTCCTGGTGCCAAGTACCTAGCACACATTGCCACTGTGCCCGCCAGATACCAGGGTCTTGGGGGTCAGAAGCAGTCATGGGGTGATTTCTGGAGGCACTCACTGCCCAACACCTGTGATGGGAAGACAAAAGTTCCCATCTCGCCATGCCACTAAACATTCTGAGGTCATCACCCCAAAGAGCAGCAGGAGGTAAGTGCCAGGGACAGGACAGCCCCATGAGGAGCCTGTCTGTTGTAACCCTGACCATCCCCAAAGCTATTGCAGTTCCTCAAAAGCAATTCATTCCACTGAGAAAAGACACTGATGCCTCAAAACTATTTGCTTTATTTTTACATTTGCTTTAAAAAATTCTGTGCTAGCCCTAGCCGGTTTGGTTCAGCAGTTAGAGCGTCAGCCTGCGGACCAAAGAGTCAAGGGTTCAATTCTGGTCAAGGGCATGTACCTCGGTTGCAGTTCTGTCCCCTGCCCTGGTCGGGGTTGTGTGGGAGGCAACCAATCGATGTGTCTAACGTCGATGTTTCTCTCTCTCTCTCTCCCTCTCTCCCTCCCTCCCTCCCTCCCACTCTATCTGAAGATAAATGGAAAAATATCCTCGGGTGAGGATTAAAAAAAGATAAAAAAGAGATCATTAAATCTATTTAGAAAGTGTGTGTGTGTGTGTGTGTGTGTGTGTGTGTGTATAAATTCTGTGCTAATACTTCACCTTAGCAAGGTGATGCCTGTGTTCCAGCCCCTCCCCGCCAGCCCATCGGCTGCTCACCTTCTGCCTTGTGCAGCTCCAGCGTCAGCCGAGCCTTGGCTGAGTTCTCCTCTTCCAGGCGTTCCAGTAACTCCTGGTGTTTTCTAACAACCTGGGCCGTCTCCTCATTCTTACAGCTAAATTCTTTTTCAAAACGAGCATGAATGTGACGTGCTTCCTCCAGCTGAAAATTTGAAAAATTGGAACTACATATCAAAAACAATCAAAGTTTACTTACATTAATCCCAATAGAATTCTACTTGCTTAGAATTCTGGTGAAATCATCAATATTCCATAAGAAATAAGTTTTCCATGCTTGCTATTATGTCAATTACTAAAGTTGCTCATTAAACAAATTTTCAACAACAAACAATTCTGCGCACACAGCACCACACAGACTCATGGACTTATGAACCATGGATATGCATGTCTGTGCATGGAAACATTGTTAAGGACACATGACAGGAAGTCGACCACCAAGAGCCTGGCACCTGGGCAGGGATGAGCCCCCACCTCCACGGTTGGAGAAGGAGATGGGAAAGGCCAAAGGGGTGGGGAAAAGGAACTCCTGAGGCCAATCACCACACTGGGAAGGAAACCTGATGGTCTCCACCTCCCTGACTAGTCACAACCAGGCCCCTCCCTGGCTTCCTTGAGTGCCCTCACTTCCCGGCTCAGCCCCGGGCCCCGACCTTCCCTTCCTCCCCTGCTCCCCTGGTGGCGTGTGTCCATTCTGAGGCTCCCAGGCCATCTACAGGCTGAGGGGCCCTGATTAACCTCTGAAGTCAAGAGACAACTACTCCCAGCTGTCCTGACAGACAACTCAGCACCTAGCCTGGGTGGACCTCCCCATGTACCTGATGCAACTCAGCTGCTAAGGAAATCTGTTGGTTTTACCCTGAAAACAGCCCCCAAGGACACATCTTTTCACGCCCTGCCATGGGCCACCTCCCACAGCTTCTGTCCTCTCCAGACACTTGCCCATGCCAATTAGCCCTCGGGCAGCCCCACCACTGACCCCAGCCTGAACTGGGGCCCCTCATTCCTCTCCTGCCGCTGCCCTGCCCATGTTCCACAGGCCTCTGCTTCATTCACCCCACTTCCCCAAAACCTGCCCTGTTTTCCCTTCCACGCACCCCACTTTCTCCCTGTAGTGGGGATGGTTGACTTTCCTGTGGAACACACTCTGTAGGGTGTGCAGGACACAGGAAAAGCAAGCGTGGGCCCACAACAGACAAGGGCACCTAGTCAGACACCAAGCTGGAGTCATGACCAGGTGACACCTGCAGGTGCCAGATGCTCACAGAAGAGCGTCTATTTCCATGTATTAACACTGGGGGGGGGGGGGGGGGCACACAATTTAAAGCACCTGATGACTTATTTGTTGCTGCCCAAACCTATCCAGGTTTTGAGAGAAGGTGGGAGGTGAAAGGAAGAAGGCAGCTGGAGGGGATGAGAAAGAGACATTTCAGGTCTAGACACTGTTGCTCCGCCCACCTGCCCTGACGAGGGAAAATTACTCAAGTGTTTCTGAGATGTGAGCTAAACTTCACATAAGAGCACTTATTTATTTATGTGTTTTTAGAGAAAGGGAAGGGAGAGGAACAAACATTGATGTGAGAGCACAACATCGATCGGCTGCCTCCTGCATGGCCCCTACCAGGGATTGAGCCCGAAACCCTAGCACGTGCCCTGACCGGAAATCGACCTGGCAACCTTTCCATGCATAGGACAATGCTCAATTAACTGAGCCACACTGGCCAGGGCTAGAGTGCTTATCTTTTAACTGGAAAAACTTTTTTTTCTTTTTTAAATAGAGTGCAGGGTGGGAGAGACACATCGACTGGTTGCCTCCCACACGACCCTGACCAAGGCCGGGGATGAACCACAACCGAGGTACATGCCCTTGACCGGAAGTGAACCCACAACTCATTGGTCCACAGGCCGACGCCCTAACCACTGAGCCAAACTGGCCAGGGCTAACTGGGCAAACTTTAGACAAAAAAGAATATCTTTACTGCTTTCAATTATTCCTATTTAATGTCTTCCCTAATTGTCTAAAATATTCTAAAAGGGTTAACAAAAACAATTCCCTTTATCAGTGATAATCTTTGGATATAAATATATTGAATGTGGACTTAAAACAGTACATAAAGAAGAGTACGAGTGGTCTAAATTATACATCATCCAAGTTAAGGATGCTGAGGTTTATTTTTCATTCACAGAAGGACATTCCCCCAAGAATTTTGGTTCAGAAAAGATTCCTCCTCTGTCCGGCCAGTGTGGCTCAGTGGTTGAGTGTCGACCCATGCACTAAGAGGTTGCCAGTTCGATTCCCGGTCAGGACACATGCCCAGGTTGTGGGCCCGATCCCCAGTGGGGGGCATGCAGGAGGTGGCCAATCGATGTTCTCTCTCATCGATGTTTCTATCTCTCTCTCTCTCTCTAAAATCAATAAAGGGGGAAAAAAAGTTTAAAAAAAAAAAAAAGAAAAGATTCCTCCTCGCCCAGCCAGTGTGGCTCAGTGAATTGAGTGTCCTCCCATGGACTGAGAGATTCCAGTTCGATTCCCAGTCAGGGCATGTGCCCAGGTTGTGGGCTCAATTCCCAATAGGGGGTATGTAGGAGGCAGCCGATCAATATTTCTCACTTCCATGTTTCCTCTCTCCCTAAAAAAAAAAAAAAAAAAATCAATAAAAACATATTTAAAAAACAAAAAAGATTCCTCCTCAAGGAGAACCTCAGAGGAAGATATCACTGGTAGTGACTTGGGGGGAGGAAGGGGTGTGAGCACCAGAATCAATAGTTTCTGTTCCCAAACGTCAGGTGCACGAGGGAAGAGAATGGCCAGGTCCACCTGGAGAATCAAAGCGTCCATACCCACCCTGAAGGGCTGGTGGAAATCAGAAATGCCCAATGGAAAAGGTCCATCGACCTATCCAACCTACTTACTCATTCACCCACTGCCCTTTTCTGAGGCAGAGCATCAGTACAAGGGCCAGAATGGGGCCACAGAACAAAAAATGGGTAGCAAGGTTGATGCAAACTGGGCCATGGCTCACCTGCCTGGAGGAGTCCAGAACCATCTCCAGGAGGCCATCCACCGCCAGGCCAAGGCTCCGGTAGATGTTCCTGACAGGCTCCTCACACTCCAATGTACTTTCCGGACTCATGAAAAAGCTTTCACAGATGTGGCTGCTGATCTCAGCCAAGGAAGACATCTCAGTGCAGTCAGGCAAAGTTCTATCCAGCTCCGGCAGGGCCACATCAGGCCCAGACCACGTCTCATCCAATGGTGGCGCTACAAAATGAGCAAACACAGAAGCCTGCACCACAGAGACACACACACACACTGACACCAACCTAGGCATCAGGGACAAGCACACCCATGTCGCTAGGGACAGCACTCCATCTCAACAAGGAGTGGGCTCACCACCACTAACAAGAGGAAAGGTGCAGCCTAGGGGGGTACTTGGAGGCCTGAGACTGCACATGGCCCATCCAGTGCTCACCTACAGACAGATCCTGGCCCCTTGGCCTCACGTTGGGTGGGTTCTCATCCTCCAAGCAGAGTCCCACGCGCTCACTGATCCGGCTCTTCAGAGAGATGGCATCCTTCAGCGTCTCTCCAAATAGGCCCAGCAGCCTCCGCAGGGAGTCCTGGAGAGCTATCCTGGGAAGGGAAGCACAGAGGGTGGCGGAATTCAGCCTGGACCCCAGCTGAATGGCTCTGTGATGGAGCAGACCTTGTTGCTGCTGCTCTTCATTTTTAAAAGATGCTGTTACTGCTTATTCAAGCATGTTTCTCCAGAGTCGGGCTCCAGCCAACCAGCACAGGGCAAGGGCTTCACATAGAACCATCCCCACAGTGGCTCTCCCCTCAGATAAGAACACACAAACCTCACCCATCCCCATGGCACAACCTCCTTGACCCTCAGGGCCCTGCCCTTCATGAGACATCTGTTGACACCTGACCCACTGCCCAAGTGCATGGAGTTTCTCCCATGCCTCTCCCAGGGGCTGCATAGACTACAGAGGTTGGTGAGGTTTGTTCTTCACAGGACCAGGACTCAGCCTGCACTCTTTTGTCTCCAAGCTGTACCCTTCCAGACCAGCCCTTCACCTCGGGCTCCTCTATCACAGTAACCCTGACTTGGATACAGCTATGGGCAAACTGATACAGCTTATGTGCAAGCCAGACAGGACTCATGGGACCGGACACGGGCTCGCCCATCCCAACCTGTTCACACACGCACTCCCTACCAAGAGCCCCACACAGGCACTGTTCCCAGCACAGGGAGAGATACCACTGAGTAAAACAAACAGCTGCACCTTGCAGAGCTAACATTCCCAGTGAGGGACATAAGCAGGAAGTGCGAGGAGAGACCAGTAGGCAGACTGCATGAAGCACAAAAACCTTGTGGTGGCAGGTGGCCTGACAGCTCCCTGGCCACTGCCCAGGCCCCTGCAGGTAGCTACTGAGGACATGGGGAGGGTGGAGACAGTACGTGCAAAGGTCCTGGGGTTAGCATGCGGGAGAAGGAAAAGGATGACCACAGAGATGGTGGGTCAGGGAGGGCAGGTGTCAGCTCTGCTCTGAGACAAAATGCCAAAAGGCTCCCTCAATGCCGGCCCCCTCCTCCTCCTCCTCTTCCTCCTTGCATCCTGTCCAGGCCATGCTGACCCCTGGTTCCTGTGGTAATCCCTGTGGGTGTCCGGGCATCTGCAGCTGCTGCTCACTTGGCTACACACACCTCCAAACACCTGGGGGTCTGCTCACTGCTGTGTCCCTCCCACATGCAGAGCTGGTGACCATGAAGCCTGTCACACTCTACACTCTGCACTCACCTTAGTGGCTCAGGAGTCCACATCAAACCACAAGAGAGCTACAAACAAGTGCTAGAAAAGCATGCACTTCTTCACGGAGAATTACAAAGCTTTCAAAAGAACAAAAGGAGACCTGGTGGGGACGCCATACAGCCGAAAAGTCATGGATCCTGCACATCGAGCTCAGGAATAAGCCAGACCTGCCCGTTCCGCCTGGTCCCTCTTAAACTTCGAGGTCTTTATAGGACAACCAGACAAGACCCTGGGCAGAAACAAGTTGGTGGGCACAGCACAGATGGAAGGGCCCAGAGGAAGGCCAACCCACAAGTGGGATGCTGAGCAACTGATCAGACCAATAAAAACAAATCTCGTGACATCAGTACAAATAATGAAGTAACTGAACAGTTCTAGACGTGCTCCAGACTTATATATAGGAAAAGCGAGACAAAATACGGGGGAAAAAAATCTATGTGGTATCAGAGTAAAAAAAAACTATTTCTAAAATGAGACACCCCCCCAGCCCCAGCCGGTTTGGCTCAGTTATCAGAGTGTTGGCTTGTGGACCAAAGAGTCGAGGGTTTGATTGCACATACTTCGGTGGCGGGTTCAATCCCCAGTCCCGGTCAGGGTTGCGAGGGAGGCAACCAAACAATGTGTCTCTCACATCGATGTTTCTCTCTCTCTCTCTCTCTCTCTCTCTCGCTCTCTCTCTCTCTCTCTCTCTCTCTCTCTTTCTCTCATTCTCTCCCCCTCCCTCCCACTCTATCTTTTTTTTTTTTTTTTATCCTCACTCGAGGACATTTTTTTCATTTTTTGTTCAGATAGAGTGGGAGGGACAGAGAGAGAGAGAAACATTGACGTGAAAGGAACACATCGAGTGGCTGCCACCCCCACAACCAACCAGGGCCGGGGACAAACTGCAACCGAGGTACATGCCCTTAGTGGGAACCGAACCCGGGTCTCTCTGGACCGCAGGCCAATGCTCTAACCGCTGAGCCAAACTGGCCAGGGCCCTCCCACTCTATCTTAAAAAAAAAAAAAAAAAAAAAAAAAATCAATGGAAAAATATCCTCAGGTGAGGATTAAAAAAATAAAGTACATTAAAAAATAAAATAAAATAACATAAAAAATGAGACCCCACCCCCCAAACAGGACAAACGGGCAGATTGCTAAACTGCGCCTGCATTATAGCATCAAATTTTGTAATCAATTGTAAGGCTTTGGCAAAGCAAGACAATGGGTATGCAGATGTCTGGATATTACTCAGTTTTCTCAACATTTAAAATTTTTAAATGATGAGAATCACATAGCACGAGGGTCCCCTTCCTCTAGACATCACTGTGTGCCTGGGCAGCAGTGACAGAGGAGGGCACTGACCTTTCCCTGTGAGACAGGTCCGCGTCAGACTTGAGCATCGAGATGAGGTTCGTGCCTTCCTGGTTCTCCCTGTCCCGCCTTTGCTGTAGTGTCTCCAGTTCCAAATGCCGCTCTTCTATCTCACGACTTAAGGATGAAATTTGGTCTTTTAGCTGTTGAGAAAAAATTGTTCAAGCTTTAATTAAAATGATTTAGTTAAAAATAAACTTCTGCACAAAACTTTCACCATCCCACTTAATAAAAGCAAAAGACGAACAAGGTAGTGCTTAAAGGTAAAAACTATTATGGCTCCATTATTCTCTACTTACAAAAACAGAACACATAACTCTCCCAGCCTGCTAGCTCTGAAGGGGAGGGAGGGGCCAATTTACTAGAGGTTATTCTCACAAATAATAACTTGAAACAAAATCCTTTTTCTGGTCATTCAGAATAAAAATCAGTTGCCAAGCCCTGGAAGGTTTGGCTCAGCAATTGGAGCATCAGCCCACAGACCAAGGAGTCTCGGGTTCAATTTTCCAAGGGCACGTACCTCGGTTGTGGTTAGATCCCCAGTCCTGGTTGAGGTCGTGTGGGAGGCAACCAATTGATGTGTCTCTCTCATGTCAGTGTTCCTCTCTCTCTCTCTATCTCTCTCTCTCTCTCTCTCTCCCCCTCTCTCCCTCCCTCCCTCCCTCCCTCCCACTGTATCTGAAAAAAATCAATGGAAAAGTAGTATCCTCAGGTGAGGATTAAAAAAAAAAAATCAGTTGCCAGGCAAGTGAACATCCCTCTTACAAATTTCTCTCTAAAAACAAAAGGTCAATGATCGCAATGTCTCAGTGGGGTGGGTGAGTGGGTAGCACCATCTACCACGGGCTCCTAGGCCACTCAAGCACCTTAGAGAAGTGACTAGTGTCTTCCAACAACAGAGCAACCTGAGCCCCTGAGTCCTCTCCTCTGAGCTCATCGCCAACAGTGGCGACTTCTCAGTTTCGGTCCAGTTTACCAACGAGAACATGAGCGTCCTCCCCATGGAGGATGAAAGAACAGAGGACCCAACAGACCATGCATGCGCCCAGTAGGGCTGCCAACATCCCAGTCCCACCTTTCTGGAGGAAAACCAGACAACCCATTGCTGCAAGGGACCAACAAGCTGACACACCCATGGCCTCGGCCAAGATGGGCCAGGAGGAGCCACAAGCAGGTAGAGAAGCAGTGCAGGAACAGCGCCACACTGCCATGGACGTCTCTTCATCCAAGAGCAGGTTTGTAGAGTGGAAAAAACGAACAAGGGAACACAAGCACGAGACCTGTAAGGTAATGTTAGAAAATACAAAAAGAAAACTCAAGCCACTGGAAAAACAGGAGTGCAATTTTGAAACCGATTTACTGCAGGGAAGAACAGCAAACAAAACAGTTTCAATGTTGTGCTTGGAGGGAAATTAGGTAAGAACAGGGATTCTATAAACCACTGCTTAAATCAGACTGACACATAACTAGAAAAATTAAAGAAAATGAAACAGAGAATTGCAAGTTTCAAGACAGCAAAAAATGACCCAAAAGTGAACAAAAGAGATCCAGAAGATGACCTATGTACACCAAACACTGCCAACATATGGACTTGCATGTCCAGACCACTTAAGGACAGGCTATGGCCCCAGGTGTTCGAGTATGGATAGTGGATAGCAGTCAGTGGATGGCGGACACCTAGGGCCTTGCTGCATTGAGCCCCATAGCCAAGATCTTTGAGTCGGCCATGCCCATGACTGGTGGCCAGGGTACACAAACCATCATGATGGCCGGGTCTACTCAGAAAGCCTATGGGACAGCAGACTCTCCGCAGCCTGTCCAAAAGCACACAGTAGGTGGGGGGAAATCCTAACATATGATCAAGAGGAAGGTAAGGGCAAATAAATATCTTTATTTTTTTAATCGTCACTCAAGGATATTTTTCCATTTACCTACAGATAGAGTGGGAGGGAAGGAGGGAAAGAGAGAGAAACATCTATGTGAGAGAGACACATCAACTGGTTGCCTCCCACACGACCCAACCAGGGCCGGGAACCAAACAGCAACGACCAGAATCAAACCCGTGACACTTCGGTCCGCGGGCTGACACTCTAACTGCTGAGCCAAACTGGCCAAGGCACAAATAAACATCTTAACAAAAGACTAGAGAAAACAGAAGAGAGAAATCGTTCTATTAAATTTTAAATTGTTACTTTAACATCTCCCCACCCTCCAGGGACACATGACCTTGTTAACTATCCTGTGATTTAATCCCCACCTTATACTCTTCCACCTTCATGTAATCTTCCTCAAGTTCCCTCCTTAATTCCAAATGCATAAAAGGAACTACAAACTGCAATTCTCCTGAGCATCTGAGATCTTGCTTCTGGCGTGTAGTCAGTTTGGCTCAAATAAACTCTCATAAAAATTCTCTACGGTTTGAACTATTCTTACATCAACATGCATATAAAGGAATATTCAGCCATTAAAAGGAAGGACATTCTGACACCTGCTACAACATGGATGGACCCTGAGGACATTATGCTCAGTGAAATGAGCCAGTCACAAAAGAATAAATACTGTATGATTTCACACCATCAGATTCATAGAGAAAGAAAGTAGACGGTAAGTGCCACAGGCTGGGGGAGAGGGATGGAAAGTTAGTGTTCAATGGGGACAGAGTTTCAGTTTGGGAAAATGGAAAAGTTTAGAAATGGATGGTGGTGATGCCTACACAACAGTGTGAATGTGATTATTTTAACCATTTAAAAATGGTTAAAATAGCCCTGGCCGGTTTGGCTCAGCGGTTAGAGCATCGGCCTGCGGTCCAGAGAGACCCGGGTTCGGTTCCCGCTAAGGGCATGTACTTCGGTTGCAGTTTGTCCCCGGCCCTGGTTGGTCGTGCGGGTGGCAGCCACTCGATGTGTCCCTTTCACGTCGATGTTTCTCTCTCTCTCTCTTCCTCTCTCTCCCTCCCACTCTATCTGAACAAAAAAATGAAAAAATGTCCTCAGGTGAGGATAAAAAAAATAAATGGTTAAAATGGAAAATTTCATGTTATGCATATTTTACCACACACACAAAAAGTAGTAAGAAGCCAAGACATATCCACACACCTGCAGAATTTGGTTGTTCTTCTCCTGAAGCTGCAGAGACAAAGACTCCTTTTCTTTTTGATGAAGAGACTGTTCTTGCTCACACTCCAGTCTGTTTATCTCCTCTTTTTCATGCAAAGCAGCTTTCTTTTCATGTTCAAATTCACCCTGTACAAAGATATGATCAAGAACAAAAAATGTCATTAAAGTATAAAATTATGCTTGTTCCATTTCTCTGCTGTTCACTAGTACTTAGTTCATTCAACAAATATGTATTGATCCATACTCTGCCAAAAAAGGTGATCAAAAGGGCTGAAGCCGCTACCCACAGCAAATACACATTCAAATGCACTTATGAGCCCGGCTGGTGTGGCTCAGTGGCTGAGCATCAACCCATGCACCAAGAGGTCACCGGTTCGATTCCCAGTCAGGGTGTGGGCCCAATCTCCAGTGGGGGGTGTGCGGGAGGTGGCCAGTCGATGTTCTCTCTCGTTGATGTTTCTATCTCTCTCTCCCTCTCCCTTCCTCTCTCTCTAAAATCAATAAAGAAAAAATATTTTTATTTTTTTTAATCCTCACCCAAGGATATTTTTATACTCATCTTCAGACAGAGTGTGAGGGAGGGAGAGGGAGAGAGAGAGAGAGAGAGAGAGAGAGAAACATTGATGTGAGAGAGACACATCGATTGGTTGCCACCCGCACGACCCCAACTGGGGCCGGGGACTAACCGCAACGGAGGTACATGCCCTTGGCCGGAATTGAAACCAGGACTCTTTGGTCCACAGGCCGATGCTCTAACCACTGAGCCAAACCAGCCAGGGCTAGAAAAAATATTTTAAAAAATTAAATTAAAGGAAAACAAATGCACTTATGATACAGAATATCAGAGAAACAGTTCACTACCTTTCCCAAAGGTTCACATTAAGAAATTCTCCATCAAGGAAGGAGGGGGTCAATGGGGAAAAAAGGGAGACATCTGTAATACTTTCAACAATTAAAAAAAAAAAGGAGCCTGGCCGGTGTGGCTCATTGGTTAAGCGTCGACCCATGCACCAAGAAGTTGCCAATTCAATTCCCCATCAGGGCACATGCCCAGAATGTGGGCCCAATCCCCAATGGGGGGCATGCAGGAGGTGGCCAATCAATGTTCTCTCTCATAGGTGTTTCTATGTCTCTCTTCCTCTCCCTTCCACTCTCTATAAAATCAATAAAGAAAAAAAAAGAGGGTATCATGATCACCTTGGTCGGTGTAGCTCAGTGGTTAGAGTGTCAGCCCACGCACCAAAGTGTCACGGGTTTGATTTCTTGTCAAGGGCACATACCTCGATTGCAGATTTGATCCCCAGCCCTGCTTGGGGAGTGTGCAGGAGGCAACCAATCTATGTATCTCTCACATCAATGTCCCCTTGCCTCTCTCCTCACCCCCCGCCCCAATTCTCTCTAAAAAATCAGTGGAAAAAATATCCTCAGGTGAGGATTAACAACAAAAAAAGAGGCTATCATGATAATCAAAATCCAAAATATTTAGAAATCTAAGTTCCTTTGGTTTTAAAAAAATAAATCCTGTTTCTTCTTAAATAAAAAATGTTTAAATAAGGTTCACCTAACAAATTAAACTATATTATTGAAGTAAGCTATTTCTTGCCCTGGCCAGTATGGCTCAGTTGGTTGAGCATCATCCACGCACCAAGGGGTTGCTAGTTTGATTCCCAGTAAGGGCACATGCCCAGGTTGTGGCTTGATCCCCAGTAGGGGGTGTGCAGGAGACAGCTGATCAATGTTTCTCTCTCACATAGATGTGTGTGTGTCTCTCTCTCCCCCCCATCCCTCTCCATTTCTCTCTCTCTAAAATCAATAAAGAAAAGAATGAAAGAATTTTTTTTTTTAAACTACAGAGGTTGTACTTTCAGAAATGACAAAATAAAGACCTCCAAAAGTCTACTCCTCTATAAAAGCACTCTTGGGAACATTGGCAAAAACTGTCAAAATCAACTTTTTCAGGGCTCTGGAAATTAAGAAAGGCTTGCAACAACCCAGAGTGTTTAGTGAAAACAAAGGCTAACTCTCCATCAGAGCAGCAAGCCTTCGGGTATTTGAACCTGCCCTAATCCCATCAGTCCAATCTCAGGGACAGTCTTGAAAACAGCAGCCCAGCAGCCATTGTGGGGGCAGGGGACAGTTGGAGCTCCCCTAAAGTGCCACCACAGCTACTGTCAGTAACTGACCTGTCCAACAGCTCACTGAATAGCTCCATTTTCAGAGTTGATCTTTATTTGATCTGAGGCAGAGAACACAATCCATTTGTTACAATCAGAAGCAACAGCTTAACATCACACGGCCTGAAGCTGTGATAACAGTTGGTGCTAAAAGAGGTTGACCTGCCCTGGCCAGTTTGGCTCAGCAGTTAGAGCATCAGCCCGAAGACCCAAGAGTCGCAGGTTCGATTCCTGGTCAGGGGCACATATCTGGGTTGCAGGTTACATCCTTGGCCCTGGTCTAGATGTCTCTCTCTCCCCCACCCCCCAACTCTATCTAAAAGTCAATGGAAAAATATCCTTGGGTGAGAATTAAAAAAAAGAGGCTGACCAAAAAACTTAAAAGGAAACACTAGAAAATGATGTCAACCGGAGGCTTTTATTATTATTTTTTAATCCTCACCCAAGGATATTTTTCTATTTATCTTCAGATAGAGTGGGAGGGAGGGAGAGAGAGAGAAGCATCTATGTGAGAGAGATACACCAACTGGCTGCCTCCCTCATGACCCTGAGCAGGGCCTGGGATCACCACAACTGAGTTATGTGCCCTTGACTGGAATCAAACCCGAGACTCAGTGGTCCTCGGGCCGACACTCTAACCACTGAGCAAAACCCACCATGGCAACAGAGGGCTTTTAAAAGACCCAACATGCTCTGAGAATTTAGAAGGCATGGGCATGTGCAGCGCTGTGCACATGCCCAGAGAGACCTGAGAAGGCGCTGAGCCCTCACCTCTCCCTCACCTTGCAGCTCCGCACACGCAGAGGTGAAAGCTGAAACAGAGTTGTTAACTACCTGCCAGAGCTCAGAGAGCATGATCTAACCAGAGCCCCTCACAACAAAGAGAATTATAAAAGGAACCAAACAGATATTCTGGAGCTGAAAATACAATTACTGAAATGAAAACTTCACTAGAGGAGCTGAGTGGGCAGAAGAATCAGCAAACATGAAGACAGGTCAAATGAGATTACTCAGTCTGGGGAAGAGAACGTAAAAAGAATGAAGAAAAGTAAGTAGAGCCTCAAAGGCCTGTGAGACATCATCAAAGACCAATATACACACAATGGAAATCCCAAAGGAAGGAAAGCCAATAGGGCAGAAAAAATACTTGAAAATAAAAGGGCCAAAATCTCCACAAATTTTATGAAAAAATATGAATCTACACATACAAGAAGCTCAATGAATTCCAAGTAGAATAAACTCAAAGATATCCATACCTCAACACATCATAAGCAAATCTTTGTAAAACAAAAAGAAAAAAATCTTGAAGCAGCAAGAGGGAAGCAACCCAACACAAGGGACCCTCAATAGACTAACAGCCAGCTGACTTCTTGTCATAAACCAGAGGTCAAGAGGCAGTGATATTACATATTTAAAGTGCTGAAAGAATAAGGCTGTCAACCAAGAATTCTATATCCAGAAAAATATCTTTCTAAAATGAATGAGAAATTAAGCTATTCCCAGATAAATAAGAACTAAGAAAATTCATCACTAATGAATCTGCTCTGAAGAAATACTAAAGGGTCCTGGTCAGTGTGGCTTGGTTGGTTGAGCAGCGTCCCATGAACCAAAAGGTCTCCAGGTCAATTCCCAGTCAGGGCATATGCCTGGGTTATGGGCTCGATCCCCAGTAGGGGACGTGCAGGAGTCAGCTGATGGATTTCTCTCTCATGTCGATGTTTCTCTCTCTCTCCCTCTCTCCATTCCTCTCTTTCTAAAACTAATAAAAACATATTTTAAAACAAAAAAGAAAGACTAAAGGGAGTTCTTTAGGCTAAAATGAAAGGACAGTAGGCAGCAACTTGAGTCCATGTGAAGAAATAAAGAGCACTGGTATAGGTAACTATATAGGTAAATATTAAAGACAAATAGATTTTGTTGATTATTCTTTTTTCTCCTATCTGATTTAAAAGGCAACTGCATAAAGCAATGAGCATAAAATGTATACATATGTACTTTGCACAACAACACTGGCACTAAGGAGGAAGGAATAAAGCTATATATATAGAATAATCTTTGAAACTATTAACATTAAGTTGGCAAAAAAATAAAGAACCAACCCCCAATGAGGTCAAGCCCCTTCCTCGTCTCACCCCCAACACAGAACTGCAATTCCTAAAGGCAGTTGGAAGTTAAGCATATCACTTATTTTTGAACCTACACTTTGTTTCAGGAAAGGTTTTAAGGAAGTTGACAGAGACACACAAAGTCTAACTAGACACACAAACTAGGCTGAAGAGCAGCAAACTCAAAGCACTCATCCCAACTATCTACCTGCAAGGAGCACTGGGGACACTGTATGTCTGTCCTGACCAGTGTGCCCCCAGGCCTGGTACAGGACCTCGCAGAAGTGCACCATGACGGAGGCCAAGACCAGACATGGCAGCATCCTGCAGTAGAACATCCATGCAAGACATGCAAGAGCCAGGCGAAGCAGTTTTGAAGGTGGGAGCAGGTGTGCCCTTACAACCCGTGCAAGGAGGGTGGCCAAGATACACTCAGGAACGGCTGCAGAGAGCACCCAATGTGGGACCTCAAAGGCCCAGTACCCGGGATGACTTTGGACGTTGGACAGGAGTGCACGTCTTCAGGCCACCCCCCAGACATGACTGGACAGGATCAAAGAAGGTTTGACTCATGAGACTATCCACTCATCAGACCCCTACAGACAATCACTTCTAAGTTCCAGACATGCATAAAATTCTATTTAATTTGCCATGTTCTAATGGTAAGGCCAATATAGGAAAAAGATGTTCTGAGGTTTTTCTAAAAATCCTAGAGTTATAGGGAAAATGTCATATATATATATCTCATTACGAAAATGATATATATATACCTCTCATTAAGAAAACACAATAGACATGCCTGGAGAAGAAAAAAGTAAGTAGTACTACACAAAAAACATCAACATAGTAATAAAAATAAATTAAACTGATAACGAATTAAAGACATTCAAACTATACCTAAACTAACCATAAATTCTTAATATTTTCAAAAATTGTCATATAAATATTTTTTTGTTTGTTTGTTTACCAAGAAAAGATGAAATTGCCTTGAGTAATAAGTACTGGTCACACAGACCCTGTTTGGTGTTACCACCCAAGAGAGCGTCCTTCACAGAGGCACATTTCCAAGAAAAGGAAACCGAGCTTACGTTTTCAGAGCACTTTTCTCACAACCACACTCCTAAGGGAGGGAACCTAGAGAGTGATCCAATCACCTCACACACACACACACACATTAAGTAACTCTTCTAAGTGACACTGCTTTTCAAACAGCTGCAAAGATATTTGTAGCCCAGATAAAACCTGCTCGCAGAGGAAGAACACCATGTCCCTGCTATTTTGGGGACGATGATCCTGGCATCCCCAGAAATGTCCAGCAAGGCTTTATGTAACATCTGCGGTAAAGCCTGAGGGAAGACCACAGGAGGAACATGCCACCATCTCTAAGTGTTCACACCAAGTCACGGACTTGAATCCAGTCACGTGTAAGGGTCTGTAGGCATGTTTACAGGGAATAAGAAAACGTTAGCTGACACCCCAGGAAGCAATAAAAACAGCCCCAGTGCAAATTGGACCCTGTGCAGATCTTGACCTGAGCAACCAGAGGAAGAGATTGCAACTTGGGCTGGATATGGAATGAAATTTTTTTAAAAACTTGATTTTTTAGGTTAAATGGATTATGGTTATCTTACAATGAGCAGAAAAACACCTTACTTGGTAGAAACAGATACTGAAAACACATGACATCTGGAATTTGCTTCAAATAACTGGGGGGGGGGGGGTGGTAATGCACTATGATTGCCAAGTTCTCCACTGTGTAGCCAGATACGAAGTTTTACTGAACTGTTCTAGTTCTGTGTATGTCAAAATTTCCTCCAGTAAAACATTAAAATAAAATAGGGGCAGAAGCAGCATGTCCCATGCCCCATAAGCACACTGCTTTCTTCTGTGAAATAAGCTAGACAAAAAGGTCACTTCAAGAGAACCTAACACTCGCATCCTTACTAGCAAAGGGATTACGTAATGTTCGTGAACTGGTACAACTGGAAAAATACTCCCCAAATGCTCTAGGAGTACCAGACAATAGTCAACATAAGTAAAAAAAAAAGCTAAGCTAAGAACATAAATGACACACAGTTTCAAAATGCATATGGCTCTTCGTGTTACCAACAGATAAAATGGGCAGGAATGCATCAGCGATGGGACACACTCTTCAGTGGGAGGGTGGTAAGTCAATGAGCCCCACAGAAAGGGAAACGACAAAGTCTGAGACACACTCAGTGTGTCCGCAGGTCTCAGGGCAGTGCCTCAGGAGAAGGGGACAGGTGCCCACACTCGTGGTGCTAACCCACCCAAATACACTGTCTCCGGATCCTGATCTGCAAACCGCAGTCGTGCAGTGTGACTGCAGGGCCTGCCACCCAGGTGGGTTCCGGCCCCCCTCACACGGGCGCTCAGAGAACCTGTCAGCACCCCACTGTCACATGCCTTTTACCAGAGCAACTGAACAATGAAGGTGCTGACAGGTCAGTAGCTTCTCCATCTCACAACCTCCACGCTTCCTCCCTGCAGTGAAGCAGCTTCCTGGAAGCCAGGAGACCCTCTGTGATGGCCCCTCAGGATGGCAACTCGAGGGGCTGGGGGACACTGAGGGGACACTAAAGGGGCTGAAAGAACACTGAGAGAGTTGAAGGGACATTGAGGGGACCTGAGTGGGCTAAGAGGACTGAGAGGGAGGAGGGAACACTGAAGAAGCTGAAGGGATACTGAAGGAACAATGAAGGGGCTAAGGAGACACTAAGGGGACACTGAGAGTGCAGAAGGGGGTGAGGGTGGGGTGGTTCATCCTCTTTGAAAGCAGTTCAAGTAAGAGGACATTGTAAGGAGAAGACAACTGTGTGATGCCATCAGTGACCTGTGAGCCTCGGCTCTTAGCTGGGGTCTCACCATGTGCTTGTCTAAGCTGCCTTGAGGGCATGACTTTCTGTGCGGGGTCCTGTGTCTTCTCCCTTCAAACCTGGCAAACTCACCAAGTGGCCTGATTCAGGGCAACTTAGAGTCCACGGAGCAAATGTCAGCAAAATTGCCTATTCCCAGACTTTTCAACCAAACAAAGCGGGGGGCGAATCTCATTTAAAGGCTTTTCTTTATTTTTGCAGTCTCCCCTAATACTCATTCTGGGAACTTTCATGTAAACAAACAGTTTAAGTACTAACTTAAGAAGTCAGTCACACATACACACAACTCAGAGCACTGACTGTTAATCCGGGAAACCTAGGCAAATGCCAGGGCCTGGTTTTATGGTCAGAAGCCAGATATCAGCACACCCTTTCTAAAAACCCCGTAGAAATAGTACTTATAAAACTTCATAACCTTGATCAATTTGTATGTATTCACATAAAATACCAATTATTTATGGAACACTATGTACATATATTCTTATCCTCTCACGCCAAGAGAAAGACCAGAAGATACAGGAGACATGAGTATTTCAAATCTAAACAACAGGAAGGGCCTTGGGATGTCCAGCCTGTGTCCTCAGATGGACTCCAGGGGTTTCACAAGCCTGCAAGGAGGGTATGCAAAATTACATTGGTACACGTGTGTGCATGCACACATGTGGTAAAGACAGGGAGTCCCCAGCTAGTCAAATGCCATCCAGTACAAATGCAAAGGGAACTGAGGACACGAGCCCCACAGTCAGTCATGAGGACCTGGCCAGGTCCCAGCCACCAAACCCCTCGATTGGAAGCCACGTGTTTCAAGAAGAGTTCCCTTCTGCTTACTTTGTTAGATGCCATCATGAGAACGACAGCATAATCTGACATAACGGCTACACATACACACAAACACACACACACACACACACACACATTTTCTGACGTACAAAATTTTAAAATCTGAAAAAGAACCAGTCTGTGCCAATTCCTAAAAGCACCTGCCCTAAAAAATGTGTTCTGATGCACCCTAGGGTGCCTGCCCTGCACCATCCTCCTCCCTCCTTGCAGTGAGGGTACCTCCATCTCAGCCACTACTGCCTCCTGCAAGTCCAGACCCAGCTGCCTCCCCGTCATCCCCAGATGCCACAGCATCCCCATGCTACCCCAGCACCACTGTCAATCTCACTCTCACAGACCCTGTGAGCCATCAGGAAGCCCTCACTGTACCGTCCCCCCCACCCCGCCCCGAGCACTGCCCCTGTGCCCTCCCATCCCTACGTTTTCCAAGGGCCATGGTCAACTCTCATCTAGACTAATAAGTCACCTCCACCTCTCTTCCATCCAGCCGCCAAATGGCTTTTGGAACAGATCCATTTGCTTTGTTGCTGCATGCCAGATAAGGTCAGAGCCCTGCCTGCAAGGACACCACCTTCTAGGTGCACTCAAGAGGGTCCTGATATCCTAATTCCCCACCCCAACCCCCAAGATCCTAACAAGGTTTGGCAACAACTATACCTCAGGAGGTTTGCAGGAAGAGTAGGGCTGGCCCCTGCATCAAAACACCTCTCAAAGAGCTCCCGGAGAGGCTTCACTCAGTCTGGGAACTGCTATGGGCCCAGGGACGCAACAACAAACAGCAGAGAACAGACAGGACAAGCACAATCTGCCACACACACTCTGCTGGGAGACAGTGCTGTGGGGCCCAGAGGGGAGGAGCTGGGGGCCAAATCAGTCAGTCAGGGAAAGGCTCATTTAGAAAATGACTTGATGAAAAGAGGAGAGAGCACAAGTTTCCATGCAAGGGACAAGGACAGGTTCAGAGGAGAGTACAACTGGTATATCACAGAAACAGCAAGGCAGTACATGGCCATGAGAATAAACAGAACGGGAGACAGTCAGAGGGCACATGTGGTGGGAGTTTGTGGGGAGCCATGCCCTCAATCCGAACAACAGGCCCTGGGGTTTCAAGGTGTGTTATGGGGTGCACAGGGCAGGGACCACTGTGCAGAGAAGAGACTATTAAGAGGCTGGTGCCAGGCTCCTTATATAGGCCCTGGGTCCCCTTTGCAGGTCCAAGGCCTGCCCACTAAGCAACCCCACAGGATTCACCAATGCTCTGTATTGTCTACAAGCAATTCGCACTCTGATGATAAGCCCCAAGAAGCCCGGCACCCCGTGGGGGCCAGAGACTATCCCCTGGCCATCCCTGAATCCTCTTCTGCTCAAGAAGGGGCCACCCTGCATACTCAGAGCAGCTCACCTGCACAGCCCTCTCCTTCAGTGCCTGCTGCTCTACCCACTGCCTCTGCATCTCAGCCACATGCATGTCACCAAGCTCCTGCAGGGCTGCTTGGTGCTGCTGTTCCAGAAGCAGGACATCAGCACGCACCTTGTCCAGGGCCACGCTCTTCTCCTCTTCCAGCAGGCGCCTCTGACTGAGCAGGGCTGCAGCCAACTCCTCCTGTCAAGAGAGTCCACAGAGCACTGCACCCCACCCACCCCATATCAGCATCCACACCCTATAAATGAAGACACACGTCCCACCTTGCATTGGGCTGTACCTGAAACAGTCTGCCCCTGGGGGCCTGACATGCTCACCTGGCCCACAAAATGGGCAGAGCAGCCCCATCTACTGTGACACAGGTGTTGAAGTTGTGGAGGTGACAAAGGTGGGCGCCAGTCCAGGGCACCTGGGCCTTCTCCAGAAATTCCCTTTCATACTAAACTTAAAGTCACTGCTCTTGATACATGACAGAGGATTTAATTTTATGAAGCATCCACAAAGGAAAGCTGAGACTACATATGCACAGCAGGAGAACCAAGCTGAGGCCCTGGAATGCCAGGCTCACAGAGGGGGCCAGCACAGCCACAAGGAGCACTGTGACCCCGTGAGATCACATGCACACTTCCCTAGGGTCAGAGAGCCCAAGCCTTCCCAAAGAGTCTGTGATCATGTGATCAAAGAAACCATTAAAACTCACTGTTCTAGACCTACCTCATGAGAAAACCAAAGTCACCACTAATGAGAACACTGTGAGACACGCAGACACACAGGCTTGCACATCCACTGACACACTCATGCAGGCACACACTATGGACACCCAAGAGTGAAGTGAATCATGTAGGAACTGGAAGAGACCTGTCCTGAGACAGGGAAAGGGCCCAGTCCTCACCTGGTGAGCCCCCCGAAGCTCGGCAGCCAGAACCCTCAAATTCTCGGTGTGTTCAGTGCTTAGTTCAGTTCTCCGGCTGCCCTTTACAGACTCAAGCTCTTCATCATGTTTCCGCTGAAGTTTCTCTAACTCCTGAGTCAAAATCATTTGGTGAGAAGAGTCCTTTTTTTGCAGTTGTTCCTCAAGGTCCCCTCGCAACAGCTCCAGGGCCTGCCTGTGCTCATCCCTGAGGGTCTGAATTTCAGACAGATAACACGACTCCACAGAATCCAGGTGTGACAAATGCTTCGTCTCCAGAGCATGGATTTCGGCAGCATGTTTCGCCTGCAGTTCAACTACACGAGCTTCTGAAAGAGTCCACTGTTCTCTCTGGAACACAGCCTTCAGTTCCTCAACATTGGCCTGGTGCTTGGCCTCGAGCTCCATTGTCAGGGACAGAATGTGCTGCTGGTGTCTCTCCTGGAGGAGCTGGAGCTCTCTGGCATGCTTCTCCTGGGCCTCCTGCAGGAGGGCATCTTGTTCTGCAGTGAATTTCTCTGTGATTTCTTTACGTTGTTCTAAAAACCTGAGATGACATGCAAAGTGAACAGACAGCAAAACATGCAGTCGTAAAAGCACCAACCTCTTCACATTTCCTGCAGGAAACACCACGTCTAACGACAAGGTCGTCATTCATGGGTCTAACTGCTCCTTCTTCCTCTGCCACAAATGGCCTGAGAGCACACCACCAGGAGTAAGTGGAGTGAAGGGGCCTTTATGAAGCCAGAGGACTCAGAGGCCAGAGCCTAGGCGTCCCTGGCACAGCCTGAAGTGGAGGACACAGGACCCATAGCAAAAAGTCACATGCATACTCCCGACAGGTGCCACAAAGGAGCAAGCATAACTGTTACCCACAAGAGAAGGATCTTGACAGGGAAGGGGCGGCAGGACCACTCACAGGAGCCCACAGGGCCGCAAAGAGCATTCAAAAGATCTCAGAAACACTCTTCGGTTTTGAATTAAGAGATGTGACTTAAAGAGCCACAGGAGGTGCTGGCTGGTAAAAGCAGAGGCAGGAAGATGCATTCTCATTAAAGTGCCCAGAATCTCATCAGGAATAGGAAGAAGCCTGGAACCTCTACCAGTGTAGGTTACATCAGTGATGCGGCTTGATGAGTTTACGTGCTGTCTACCAGATTCTGTAAAGGCATTTCCATGGATTACCCCACTTAACCTTTCCCTGAGAGCACTCAGTTTTCATGCCTATGTGGTGCATCAGGATCGAACTCAAGTTCTCAGACCCTAGACCAGAAGCTCTTGCACCTCACTCATGATGGTGGGGACCAGCTGACACACAAGAAGCAGCAGAACAGCGTGTCCACTGACCCCAAAACTCACGAAAACCCCAGCCACAACAGGCCAGGTTTGCAGAGAGTCGGCACCAACAAAGGCAAAGAACCAAACTACATTCTAAATCTATTTAAAACCTGTATATATGTTTTAGTAAAATATATTTTAAATACCTGTTTAAAAAACACAGAACACTTATGTGGATGAACTACATTTCCTTATAACAAATGAGGTCTAAAGTTATGCTAATGAAATTTTAAAATCTGCTAACAGAACAAAAATGACGTGAAAGATGCATGCATAGCAGCACCCATCAGACTGCGCCAGAAGGATCTGAACATTGTTTCTGTCGGCACGTCTTGTTTACAGAGCTACATGTCCCATTCTCATTTTAGGGCAAAGACCAAGTGTCCAGGACTCAGGAAGCCACCGAGAGCCCGCAGCGCGTCTTCCCAGAAGATCTGCCTCCCACTTTCTGACAGGTAGCCTGGGTCAGGTGTCACGTGGGAACCTGGCAGATGGCTCCATACTAACAAACTGCTACAAGAATGTCACCCACCTGTTCTGGGCCAGCATCAGCTGGAGGGCACAGTCCTCCTTCAGATGGACCGTAGCAAGTTCCCGGTCTCGGTCCCGGTCCACAGGGGCCATACCACTGCTTGGCTCCTGGCTGCACTGCAGAGACTCATCCCCAGCAAGGGCAAGCTCCAGCTGCCGCAGGCGGCCCTGCTGCTCCATCAGGGACCCCTCCAGGTCCAGGATCTGGGCTGCCTGCTGATCCTGCAGTTGCTTCATTTCAATTTCTCGAAGCTCAAACTTGTTTATTATTGATTGTTTCTCCAATTCAGCCTGTTCTCTCAGGTCAAGGAGCATCAGGGTTAACTTCTCTTCAGCTTCTCTCTTTAAGGCTTCACCTGCACTTTTCCACTCGGCTTCTCTTTCTTTGAGTTCTTGTTTCATTAGCTGAATCTGCTCCTTAGCTTTCCTCAATTCTTCCTGGTGATCTTCAACTAAATTATGTTTTACCTGTAGGTAATTTTATTTAAGAGGGAAGAAATTAAGGGAAAAGATTACTGGCAGCAAAAATCCCAAATCCATCTCTGAAGACAGAGAAGCTTCCACAACATGTAGGCATTATGCTTCTTGTGCTGACGGGAACAGTTTATAAACCTAAAATAGAATAAACCTAAAAACACCTTTTGCTTAAGTAAAAGGTGCCCACATCCTGGCACATGGAACCAATAGCTCTTTATGTCTGGAGTCAACAAGCCTGGACAAAAACTAACTGAAATGAACACTAAGACAGGCTAGAGGCTTTCTCTGTAGTGCCAAGACCAGCAATAGGGGGAAAATCTGACATGTCACAGGTCTTCTGTTGAGGTAAAGGCCAAGTGGACCCCCAACAGAGCGGAACCTCCACCAGCAAGGAGATTAAAAGTCTGAGGGAGATGAGAGCAGCAGACAGTATCCTGAGTTCAAGTCTCTGGACTTGCACAATTTATATTCCAGGACATACAGGAACCTGAGCAAGAGGCTGATGAGTTAAAACTAATATTTTAATTTTTTTTTATCCTCACCCAAGGACATTTTTGCATTTATCTTCAGATAGAGTGGGAGGGAGAGAGAGGGGAAGAGAGAGAGAAACATCGATGTGAGAGAGACACATCGACTGGCTGCCACCCACACGACCCCAAGCGGGGCCAGGGACAAACTGCAACGAAGGTAGTGCCCTTAACAGAACCGAACCCAGGACTCTGGTCCACGGGCCAACGCTCTAACCGCTGAGCCAAACCAGCCAGGGCAAAACTACAGTAATACTTTTAAAGGTGTCTTGTGAAATGGAAGGTGAATCAGAAAGCTGAAGGTAGACAAATATGCTGGTTTGTAAAAAAAAAAAAAAGGAAAGAAAGTAGGTCAACAAACTACTGAACTTAATCAAAAGAAACTAAACAAAATCAAAACAGGTATGTAAGACTAACCTCAACTCCTTATTTAAGTTATTAAAAATAAAGTTTAGGGCCCTGTTTCTGAGGATGGCAGAGAAGTTCTAATGAGACCAACCTTCCCAAAGATAACAACTATAAACTCTGGATAAAATATAAGAAACTACCTGAAGGCCCAGAGAGCATCCAAAAGAAATGGCACTAGGTGATTTACCATCTGTGCTATGCTCACAGGAATTCCATGATCTTACTTGTTTGAACAGAGGGGCTGGAAAGTGAGAAAGGGAAATACATTAGGACAGAGCCAGGAAGGGAGAGCTGCAAAATCTGAAATAAACCAAGCCCTAAGCTCAGGCTCATGCCTGACCCACATGTGTGTGGGCAAACTCCAAGGGCCAACTGGAAAAGACTAAACGAACTGAAAAGTATACTTTAGTCCATCACAGAGAAGATGGAGTGTGGAGTCTGAATCTAGCCAGGTTAACTTTCCACTGAAACACAAAATCATTACTCTTCAGAGGAACATAACAAAACTCAAGAGTCTCCACAATGTCCAGGATCCAATCCAAAAATAGTAAATATACAAAATAAAGAGGAAATATGAGCCATGCTAAGGAGAAAATACAGTCAATGGAGAACAACCCCAAGATAACACAAATATTTAAATTAGAAAGTAGAGGTTTTAAAGTAGCTATCTTAACTGCATTTATGAACATAAAGGAAAATGTGCTCATAATGAATAAAACAGGAAATTGTGGAAACTAAAATAGAAACCGAGGTGCTAACTTGAAGATCAACAGAATTTAAACAATAAAAAGGAGGAAAGATTCGAAAAACTAACATGAACAGACCTCAGGAACCAAAAAGATATAACATCTATGTTAATGGAATTGTAAAAGGAAAAAAAAGAATGAGACAGAAATAAAAACTGAAGAAAATACTTGATGAAAATTTCCCAAATTTGGTGAAAGACATAAATGTACAGAATTTCCTATTATCAAAAGACCACTAGTTCAATAACATAATCATTAAATAAGAAAAGATGAGGACAATCTAGTATTTGTTTTGGGGTTTTTTTAAGTCTCTGCTGTGACTTTAAAAAAAAAAATTTATAATTGATTTTAGAGAGAGGAAAAGAGAAAGAGAAACATCAATGTGAGAAAGAAACATTGATCAGTTGCCTCCTGCACACACCCTGACCAGGGATCAAATCTGTAACATGGGTATGTACCCTGACCAGAAATGGAACCCGTCACCTTTTAGTGTTCAGGATGATGCTCCAACCAACTGAGCCACACTGGCCAGGGATAGTATAAGTTTTTTTAAGGTAACTATTCTTCTTAGAATCCCTGTTTCCTTTTCTCAAATATTCATTATCAACTTTATGTACTAATTTTTATACTGTCATGAGAGAAAAAATGTCAAATGTAATCAAGCCTAGGCATTCATAGTAAAATGAACATGAAACATAAAGAGGAAAATCTTTGAAGGAGCTAAAAGAAAATGACATGTGACATTCAGAGAAATATTGATTTGAACAATGACTGATTTCTCATCAGAAACAATGTCAGATGGCCCTGGCCGGTTTGGCTCAGCGGTTAGAGCGTCGGCCTGCGGTACAGAGAGACCCGGGTTCGGTTCCCGCTAAGGGCATGTACTTCGGTTGCAGTTTGTCCCCGGCCCTGGTTGGTCGTGTGGGTGGCAGCCACTCGATGTGTCCCTTTCACGTCGATGTTTCTCTCTCTCTCTCCCTCTCTCTCCTTCCCACTCTGTCTGAACAAAAAATGAAAAAAATGTCCTCAGGTGAGGATAAAAAAAAAAGAAAAAAAAAAAGAAACAATGTCAGATGGAACAACATCTTCAAATCCTGAACAAAAACCAGACACCCCAGACGTCTATACACACCAAAAATATTCTTTAAGAATAAAGATGAAATTAAGACTTTTCAATTAAGAGAAAATATGTGCAGCCCGGCTGGTGTGGCTCAGTAGTTGAGCGTTGACTCATGCATCAAGAGGTCGCCAGTTCAATTCCCATTCAGGGCACATGCCCAGGTTGTGGGCCAGATCCCCAGTGGGGGGCATGAAGGAGGCTGCCAGTTGATGTTCTCTCTCATCAATGTTTCTCTCTCTCTCCTTCCCCTTCCTCTCTCTCCTAATATCAATAAAGAAAAAAATTAAAAATAAAAAAAAGAGAGAGAGAAAACATGTGCAGATCTGCACAAGAAATGCTAGCAGGGATTCTTCACACTGAAGGGATCAAACCAACTGTAACCTCAGATCTTTGGGGAGAAATGAAGAGCACTGTAAATGGTAAATGTAAGACTATTTTCCCTCAATTTCTTTCAAGTATATATGACTGTTCAAAGCAAAACATACTGCAGAATTTAAAATACAGGTAGATTTAATACGTATGAAAAGTATAAATGACACAGAGGAGATATTAAATGCACTTTATAAGCTTATATAATTATAAGCTCTTACATTGTATGTGAAAAGGACTAATCTTAACACTAAGAAGACTGAGGTGTTACAAATGTCTATTCTAACCCCTAGGGCAACCATTAAAACATAATGCAAGAGACACAACTCAGACATCCACAGAACACTAAAATCAATTCTAAAGAGTATTTTAAAAAATCCAGAAGGCAAAAGAAGAAACAGAGGAACAACAAAAAACAGACAAAATAAAAACAGATGGACCCTATAGAAATTAATAGAAAAATGGCAGCTCTCAGTCCAACCATATCAATAACATGAAACGGTAACATACTATGCACTCCCATTAAAAGGCAGAGTTTGTCAGAATGGATTTTATAAATACCCAACCATATGCTGTCCATATGTGTAATATAATAAAAAAAATAAGTATGTGCTCTTTTCCCCCAACTACTAACACAGCTGCTAAAACCCTTGGCATCTGTGCAGTGCTAAGAGGGTCTTGTATGTTATGAGAGGAATGGTGGCTGGGACCCCTGCATGGCTTCAGGATGGGGACTGGTCCCCAGAAAGACCACAGTGTGATTAGAGGGCTGGAACTTTTAGCCCCACTCTGACCTGCAGGGAGGGAAGACAGTTGGAGACTGAGCTCAATCACTGAAGGTCAGAAATTGAATCAATCATGCCTTCATAATGGAACCTGCACAACAACCCCTAAACAAAGGGGTTGGGAGAGTCTCCGGGCTGGTGAACACATAGACGCTAGGCCTGTGGCGCCTGGGAGCACAAAAGCTGTACACCACCCCCATCTTGCCCTGTGCATCTTCTCCTCCTAGTTGTTCTTGTTTGAATCCTTTGTAATAAACTGCTGACAGTATGTAAACTGTTTCCCTGAGTTCTGGGGCTGCTATAGCAATTATTGAACCTGAGGAGGGGGTGGGGCAACAGAAACATTCTGACTTTGCAGCCAAGTCAGAGAGAAGTGTGGGGTACTTGGGGACCCAATTCTTGCGACTAGCCTCTGTAGGGTGGGGAGGGGTAGTCTCATGGGACTGAGCCCTTACCCTGTGGGGTTGGACACTTAAGTTTGGGTAGTTTCCTTCAATAGATTAAAAGTAAAATGGGCCCTGGCCAGTTTGGCTCAACGGTTAGAGCATCGGCCCATGGACCAAAGAGTCCCAGGTTCGATTCCAGCCAAGGGCATGTACCTTGGTTGAAGTTTGTCCCCGGCCACGGTTGGGGTCGTACAGTGGCAACCAGTCGATATCTCTCTCTCACATCGATGTTTCTCTCTCTCTCTCTCACTCTCTCTCCCTCCCACTGTCTGAAAATAAATGTAAAAATATCCTAGGGTGAAGATTAAAAAAAAAAAAAGGTAAAATGGCCCTGGCCGGGTGTGGCTCAGTTGGTTGGAGCATTGTCCTGTATACCAAAAAGGTTGCAGGTCTGATTCCCAGTCATGGCACGTATCTAGATTGTGGGTTCGATCCCTGGTCAGGGCACCAATGGGAGGCAACCAATCGATGTTTCTCTCTCACATTGGTGTTTCTCTCCCTTTCTCTCTCTCTAAAAAAAAGAACTCAAGCCCTGGCCAGTTTGGCACAGCGGATGGAGCATTGGACTGCGGACCAGAGAGTCCTGGGTTCGGCTCCCGCTAGGCCCTAGCAGCTAAGGGCACGTACCAAAAAAAATAAAATAAAATAAGAAATCAATAAAAAAAAAATCCTTGGGTAAGGATTAAAAATAAATAAATAAATGTAAAATGGACAGAAAAAGGTATACTATGCAAACAAAATGCAAAGGAAGGTTGGAGTGACTATATTAGTAAGAGAAAGTAGGTTTCAACCAGGAAAGAAAATTGTAATTTCATTAATGACAACAGGGTACATTTTTCAGGAAGACACTATACGTGTGTGTAACAACAGAGCTTCAAAACACTTAAAGCAAAACTGAACAGAATTAAAAATAGATAATTCCACACACCTCTCCAATAATTGACACAAGTAAATAAATGGTCCAAAAAAGATATTAAACACACACACACACACACACACACACACGTAAACATCAAAAGACACAGGAAAGTCTGCCTTCAGTGAAGAGCGCCTAAGAAGGTCATGTCAGATGACTGTGGCCCACATGGCTGCCTGCTCGGTTTCCACAAAGCTCTATCCTTGCCTCTATCTTGCTTCATGTCCTCACCAATGCCTAAGTTTGGAGAGAATAACATGCTGTCAAACTTGCAGGTACTAATAGCTTCCTGTGAAATCCTGTTCTGGTGGAGAATGAAAATCCAAAAAGGCCTTCACAGAGAAGAACCTGGGGTGACAGCAGAGGACCAGAATGACAGACTGGAAGAAATATGCTCGTGTCAAAACACAAGTAGGAAAGACATAAAAGTTCCAGTCACCTTAATTATAATATTCCTACAAGGTGATAAAACTTCGCTGCTGTATAACGAGGCCCATCAGTAATTCAGTGGGTCTACGTTTATGTGTTCGTCAGTGTACACAGTGGTGCAGTAGCAAACTCATCAGTCAGGGTCCGAGCATTGCGCAGCTGCATGGCTGACAAGAGGAAGAGCCTAGGGGTTTGGGACACCATCACTGGAGGCACTGGGTGGACAAGGCTTGAAGGTGGTCATGGCTCAAGCCCCTTCCTGCATCCTCTGAAGACACCTAGCCATTCCCCCAGCCCCTGGGGGCCGGTGGAAGGAGCAACAGGAAGCAAAGCTCTGGCCTCAGTTGGGAAGCAGGCTCACTCCAACTGAGGGAGACACTGACCAAACCCGCTCCTGGCCATGCTCACGTGCCGCCTGACATCCTACCTATCCTCTGGCACAGGCCACTGCTCTCAGAAGATCACAGTGAAAGTGGCAGCAGTGCCTTGCCATGAGGACTCACAACTCACTTTCTCCAAATCCTCTTTCAGGCAGAGTTCCCGCTGCAGCTTTTCATGTAAATTTCAGTTTTCTGTTTTTAAGAGATTGATTTCTTTCTGGAGCTCCTTCTGAAGCAGCGAGAGTTTAACCTTGTGCTTAGTTTCCAAACCCGAGACTACAGTTGCCACTTCAGTCTCCACCTCCACGGCTGGGTCCTGCACACCCTGAAGACATATGTAAGCAACAGTGCCCACCCACAGAGCTACAGGTGGGACGACAGTCTGGCAGTACTGAGGGAAGGACAGTTAACTCTCCTAGCCATCCTGCTCCAATTTAATCCCTTAAACCCAATCACATTTGTTGTAAACAAACACACAGACCACAATGCAATGGAAAGCACCAAAGCAATTCATCCACGAAATACAAAGCAAGCCCTCCTCTATGTGACGTGTGAAAAGGACGAAATTCAAATTTTATTACCTGACAGATCATTTCTCAATTAAAGATTATTAAAACACAACCCTTCTCGATTAAAAACTGGCATACAATTCAACAGCAAAAAAAAAAAAAAAAATCCAATTGAAAAATGGGCAGAGGACCTGAATAGACACTTCTCCAAAGAGGACATAAAGATGGTCAATAGACATGAGAAGACATGTCTAAATGTCTTGAATCATCAGAGATATGTAAATTAAAATCGTCCTCATGCACTGTTGGTGGGAATGCAGACTAGTGCAGCCACTATAGAAAAGAGTATGGAGTTTCCTCAAAAAATTAAAAATGGAACTACCCTATGACCCAGAAATTCAATTTCTGGGTATTTATCCAAAGAAAATCAAAACACTAATTTGAAAAGATATATGCACCCCTATGTTCATTACAGCTTTTTTTTTTTTTTTTTTTTACTATAACCAAGATATGGAAGCAACCTAAGTTGCCAATGATAGATGAATGAATAAAGAAAAAGTGATATATATGTGTGCATATATATGTGTAAATATTATTCAACCATAAAAAAGAATCAAATCTTGCTATTTGTGACAGCGTGGATGGATCTGGAGGCTATTATGGTAAGTAAAATAAGTCACAGAGACAAGTAAGATATGATTTCCCTTATAGGTAGAATCTGAAGACAAAAAAAAAAACGTAACAACTGAGCTCATGGATACAGAGAACAGACTGGTGGCTGCCAGAGAGGATGGGAGAAATGGATGAAGTGGGTCAAAAGGTACAAAATTCCAATTATAAGAAAGTCCTGGGGAACTTCCGGTCAAGATGGCGGCGTAGGTAAATGCGGTATCGCGTCCTCCCACAACCACATCAAAGTTACAACTAAACTACAGAACAACCATCATTCAAAACCACCTGAAATCAAGCTGAATGGAAGTCCTACAACTACGACATTAAAGAAGAAGCCGCATGGAGACTGGTAGGAGGGGCGGAGGCGGACGGGCTGGTCCCACACCCGTGTGTGGTGGATAAAAATTAGGAGGATACCTCGGCTGGGACGGTCCTCCCTGAGGACTGAGGGGTCCTCGTCCCACACCAGGCGCCCAGCTCAGGGTTCCAGTGCCAGGAAGAGAAGTCCCCATAACTTCTGGCTGGAAAAACCAGCAGGAACCAAGGCTGAGGCAGCTGGAGCCCCCGGCAGCTCCTCTTAAAGGGCCCGCGCACGGACTTACTCAGACTCGCTCCCTCCAGGCTCCAGCGTGCGAGAAGGAGCCTGAAAGGCACCAGAGTCATATGGGGGAGAACTGAGCTGTTTGGCATTGGAGCGAGGGCTGGACAGGCAGCTTTCTCCTGGACAGACGTGCTATCTGAGGCCTTTTTCCCTGGGCCGGCAGACACCGCCATATCTGGGACTCCAGTAACCTGGCTCACACTGTTGGCCCCACCCTGGTGATTCCCTGAGGCCCCGCCCCACCCAACTTTCAGGCCCACCCAAGCTGTTGCCAGTTGCTTTACCATAGGATTGGCCTGTCTTGGATCCTGCTTCAGCTTTTCCTAAATTCTTTCAAACAAGCAGCATCTGGTCTCAGCTAGCCCTATACCTCTCGCTAAGTAATACATAGAAACAAACACAGGGAGGCAGCCAAAATGAGGAGACAAACAGGTCCCAAATGAAAGAACAGAACAAAACTCCAGGAAAAGAACTAAGTGAAATGGAGTTAAGAAACCTAACAGATGCTGAGTTCAAAATACTGCTTATAAGGATGCTCAATGGACTTAGTGAGAACCTCAGTGAACTTAGAGAGGGCCTCAAGAGCATAAAAAAGGACCAGTCAGAAATGAAGGAGGCACTAACTGAAATAAAGAATAGTTTACACAGATTCAATAGTAGAGTAGGTAAAGCCAAGAAGCAAACCATCAATTTGGAATATAAGGAAGCAAAAAACACCCAATCAGAACAGCAAAAAGAAAAAAGAATCCAAAGAAATGAGGATAGTGTAAGGAGCCTCTGGGACAACTTCAAGCTTGTCAACATTTGCATCTTGGGGGTGACAGAAGGAGAAGAGAGAGAACAACAAATCGAATACCTATTTGAAACAATAATGGCCCTGGCCGGTTTGGCTCAGCGGTTAGAGCATCGGCCTGTGGTCCAGAGAGACCCGGGTTTGGTTCCCGCTAGGGGCGTGTACTTCGGTTGCAGTTTGTCCCCAGCCCTGGTTGGTCGTGCGGGTGGGAGCCACTCGATGTGTCACTTTCACATCGATGTTTCTCTCTCTCTCCCTCCCACTCTATCTGAACAAAAAATGAAACAATAATGGCAGAAAACTTCCCTAACTTGGTGAAGGAAACAGACATACAAGTCCAGGAAGCACAGAGAGTCCCCAACAAGATGAACCCCAAGAGGCCCACACCAAGATACATCATCATGAAAATGCAAAAGGTTCAAGACAAAGATAGAATCTTAAAAGCAGCAAGAGAAAAGCAGTTTGTTACCTACAAGGGAGTTCCCATAAGACTGTCACCTGATTTCTCAAAAGAAACTTTGCAGGCCAGAAGGGAGTGGCACGAAATATTCAGAGTGATGAAAAGCAAGAACCTACAACCAAGATTACTCTATCCTGCAAAGCTGTCATTTAGAATCGATGGCCATATAAGAGTTTCCCAGACAAGGAAAAGCTAAAAGAGTTCATCACCACCAAACCATTATTATATGAAATGTTGAAGGGTCTTCTTGAAGAAAAAGATAAAAAAATATGAACAAACAAAATGGCAATAAATACGTATCTATCAACAATTGAATCTACAAACAAAATGAACAAACAGAACAGAAACATTCTCATAGATACAGAGAACTTTTGTTGGGTACCAGATGGGTGGGGGCTGGGGGGAGGGGTGAAAAAGGTGAAGGGATTAAGAAGTACAGATTGGTTGTTAGACTGACAAACCTCAAAGGGAAGGGGGGGTGGGGGTGGGAAGAAATAAACCAAAGAACTTATATGTATATATGCATAACTAATGGACACAGACAACAGTGTGGGGAAAAGCAGGAAGGGGGCAGGAATGGGGAGGAGGGGGTCAATGGGGGGAAAATAAGGAACATCTGTAATACATTCAACAATAAAGATAAGTTAAAAAAAAAAAAAAAAAAAAGTCCTGGGATGTAACATACAGCATGGTGACTTGTGGGGAAAGTTGCTGAGACAGATCTGAAAAGTTCTCATCACAAGAAAAAAAAATTTGTGACTATGTGTGATGATGCTAACTAGACTTACTGTGGTGATCATTTCACAATATGGACAAATATCAAACTGTTATGTTTGTTGTCCACCTTGGACTAATACAATATTATGTGTCAATTATACGTCAATAAAGCAAAACTGGCCTGTTACCTCATGCTGCTCCAGTTGGAAGCTGAGCTGATCAAGGTCTCTTCTTTCTTTTTCAGAAGTTTCTTCTAAAACCACACTGGATGAACTAAGAGAGAAAAATACATCCTGAAAACCTTACATATGGCACTTTCACATCTGAATTCTGCTCTGTTCCTGGAATCTGACCACACGCAAGAAAACTCTTCCTGCTCCTTCCATCACAATCCTACTTGCATCAAGGATAGGATACCACAGCTGACTGAACTATGTGGGTAATGGTGACCACAGCTGGTGTTTGCAGTGGCGGGGATCCTGGAGCAACACAGATCCTGACTGCCCGCGCCCACCTCCACTGGCCACACATCATCCGCAGCCTGTCATGCGAGTCAGACTCAGCTCCTAGCTCTAATGTCCTCTTGGTTTGAGTCCCAAACATAAATATGTGTTTCTAGAATACCAGGCTATTTATCTCCATTGGCATGAAATCACAAGCAAAACAAGACTTCAGGGGTGGTGAACACAATACAATCTACAGATGACGTACATAGAATTGTACACCTGAAACCTATATAATTTTATTAACCAATGTCACCCCAATAAATTCAGTTAAAAAAGTAGAAAATAAGAGCCCTGGCCGGTTTGGCTCAACAGTTAGAGAGCGTTGGCCTGCAGACCAAAGAATCCCGGGTTCGGTTCCTAAGGGCACGTACCTCGGTTGCAGTTTGTCCCCAGCCCCGGTTGGGGTCATGTGGGTGGCAGCCAGTTGATGTGAGTCTCTCACACCGATGTTTCTTTCTCTCTTTTCCTCCCTCTCTCCCTCCCGCTCTATCTAAAGATAAGTGCAAAAATGTCGCCCTGGCCAGTTTAACCCAGTGGTTAGAGCGTTGGCCCGCAGACCAGAGAGTCCCGGGTTCGGTTCCCACTAAGGGCACATACCTTGGTTGCAGTTTGTCCCCGGCCCCAGTTGGGGTTGTGTGGGTGGTAGCCAGTCAATGTGTCTCTCTCACATCGATGTCTCTCTCTCCCCACCTCTCTCCCTCCCGCTCTATCTGAAGATAAATTCAAAAAATAAATAAATAAATAAAATGTCCTCGGGTGAGGATAAAGAAAAAAAAAAGTAGAAAATAAGAATTTTTTAAAAATTAGCTTAAATGTATAGGGAAGGGATGAAAGAATAAAGGAAAGTAAAACTTTTGAAATATTAAAACTATATTGTCAGAGAGACAAATTCTTGAGCCTTTTCCTTGGGAAAGGCAATGTCTCTGAGATCAGGGCTGCTGTAATCAACTTTTATTGTACATATATACCTATATTTTGGTGTCGAGGGTAAACTGAAAAAAAACCACTAGATTTCAGTTCAACTCAAGGTTCCATATTTCAATTTTATAGTCAAGATAAAAACTGCTTTATTCACCTGATCTCCGCAGACTCCAGAAGAGAGTCTTCCCTCACCTCCTGCAGCCGCTGCTGTAACAGAGTCAGATCTTCCTGGTAATTTTTTTCAGCATCCTGTAATTTCTTTTCAAAGTAAAGTCTCAACTGCTCCAGTTCGGACTCGTGCTCAGTTTTCTCCCGTTGCTGCTGCTGCTCAAAATCTTGCTGCAGATGTTCTAATTCTTCCACGTGAGCCGCTCGCACCAGGAGCTGCTCACGTAAGTCTTTAATAGGATGAAATTACACAATCACCTTAAACAGAAACACTTAGGAAAAACTGGGAGATACTGAAGGTCCTGGAGCATGGTTGAGGGGGCCAAATTCTAAAGGCCTCAATCCCAGAACCTGTGACTGTGTCTAATGCTACGTGACACAGGAGGGCCTCCACAGGGAGATGATCGGCCGCCTCGGCGTTCTCAGGCTGGAGGGAGAAGCCAAAGAGACTGAACATGTGAGAAGTACCCCATGTGCTGCTGGGCTCTGAAGATGGAGAGGCCATGTGGGAAGGAATACAGGCAGCCTCTGGTAGCTGAGAGCGGTCAGCTGACAGCCAGCAACAACATGGGACCTGTCCTACAACCACAGGGACTGGATTCTGCCATACCTGAGTGAGCCAGGTTGAGGGACAGACCAGCAACTCGGTTTCAGCTGTGGGCGATCCTGGGCAGAAAGCCCAGCCATGCCACCTGAGACCTCTGACCCACAAATCTTCAAGCTAATGACTATGTGTGGTTTTAAGCCAACAATTCTGTGAAACTTTGTTAATGGCAACAGTAATGCAGAGCAGAAGAGAACTTGTCACCATTGTTGTTTTGATACAGAGAAGGCTGCTAGCTGGTTGATAATAATAAACAATCAGCCTTCAAATAACATGACATAAATAATTCCCTATCCCAGAGATTTCCAATCAGAGTTCCCTGTGAGGGTCCTTTACACACAAGGGTAAAGATTTCCAGCAAACATGCTAGAGTTGGAACACATGTGTGAAAGCATGCATGAAATCATGTACAGGTAAGTCCACCAGTGCCACCTGTGGACTCCATCAGTGACACACAGACTCGAAGGAAAGACTGAGTGACAGGCTGACACAGCGAGGGGTAGCAGAAACATGAACTTATTCACCACCAAGCGGCAGACAGGCTGTTTCTGATCCCTTCTCATAACAACTCTGGTCTTTGGTCCCAATAACGCTCACCTAGTAAGGGCAATCACTAGGTTTACAAGACTGTCTGGAGATTAGCAGCAGAAAAGCACATGTCTGTGTCTCTCCCCTCTCCCCCCCCCCCACCAATGCCTCCTGACCTTCCCTGGCTGAAGGTGTCACCAGGGAGCAGAGGCCGCTCTGACACAGTCCTGTAAAGGGACCCAGGAGAGCTGCCCTCAGTAAATGTGGCCACAGTTTCGGAGCCTCGAGACTTGGGAGTCACCCCCCTATAACATTGGAGGTTGGGACAATGGGAGTCTACCCCAGGTGAGTTCATAGGATCCACATGGAAGGCACAAATGCGACTCCAGGTGCCAGCTGGGAACCTAGTTTCTAGAGCACTCAGCAGCTTCTAGGCAGAAGCACACACACTTAACAGGTGCCTGACATCAACACAAGCAAACATGATCCCGCAGATGTTAGTCAGCTTTCTTAGCATGAAACCAAGGCTTCCCACCAACAAGCAAACTCCACTTCAAACCACATGCACCCATCTTCAGGAAGTACACAAATCACTCTTTGCGCTCTCTATAACTGCTACATCCTCATTTGGGGTTCCAACAATTAAAAACACACAGCTTCGGCTTCTGAGGCTCCGAATCCTCAGCATGAAACTCCTCACCACTCAGCTCCTGTCTGTCGGTCCTCGTGGACTCAAGCTGGGACCACAGGCGCCTGACTTCCTCTTGTGACTGAGCCTTCAGCTCTTCGTAAGATGCTTGAAGGTTCTCCAACTAGAAAAGGAATGTAACAGTGAGACACTGACGGAGACTGAGCCCTGTGACTGACTGGGAGAGCATGTGGAGTAAAAGCTCAAATCTGAAACATCCAGCCTAGAGAACACCAGCAACAGCAGCACCAGAGAAACTACCACTCATCATGTTTCAAGTTGCTGTTTCCTATCAGCGCCTGGTATTTCTCACAGATCACCTGCTCAGGCCCTTGGCCTTGTTCCCTGCAGAGACCACTTCTTCTCACTGACCAAGGACAAAAACTTTTTCTGCTGTCCCTCTAATTAGTCAGGGGAGAGTCAATGGACCAGGCCCCTTGAGGCGGGTGCACTGGCTCCCTCCCAGGCTGCCAGTTGGCACTGTCTGCACAACTCAGTCTCTCAAAAGGTCCCCCAGTTGTTGACTTTAACGTGTTCTGCCCCACAGGTCTTTCCTTCTCATCTGTGGTCACAGACCTCCCTCATCCCTTGATGTGTTTGGGTTTTCTCTGCACTTCTTGGTCAACCTTCCTAGGAAGTGGCTTCTTTCAGGGGTGAACAAAGCTAGCACACTGAACCACTGCTTCATGCCAGACAACCTGAGAGAAAGAAAGAACTGACAGAGCTGAGAGCAGCTCCAACCTGCCTCCCCGCACAGGGGCTCAGGGTCAGCACGGTCAGTCAGCCTGAGAGGGGGGCAGCGATGGCCCTGAGGCCCCTGTAGCCTTTTCTCATCCAGGGCACAGAACTGAAAGTGCCCTCCTATCATATCTTTCTCATCAGGGAAGTGATGTGTGCACCAGTCTGGCCCTGGCTCTGCCGGGCCATCACAGCCTCGCTCTGGAGGAGGCACAGTTGGGAATGGATGCAAGCGCTGCAGAGGCCAGAGAGACAGGCTCCTCCTGGGCTCGACTCCTTCCCCTCCTCATCTGTAAGCCCACGCACAGACCATGCCTGACTCCATCTGGCTTACTTTCTTTTTAATTTCTTGAACCAATGCTTAGGATTCTTGGATATGGTGACAAAAGCACTTCAGGTCTCAGTGGATCTGGTCACATCGCCCCCATCCTGATATGCAGTGTTTCATTGGAAAAGAGTTTTAAACACATAAGCAGCAGGAAAGTTTCTGCTTAACTTTTCTTAGAAGTTTCTTTACTGAATTATGGTCAGAGTATGTGGCCCTCCATCCCTATTACCTGGAGTCTATAAATGTCTCGGGGGCACTTGCAAGAATACAAATTCTCTGTATCTAAGATTGAACACAACTGTTAAATCAACCTTACAGACTTTATACCCTCACTTCATCCACCAGCTCCAGCAAATACTGAGTCACCTTAAATAGCTACTTAAATTTTAGCAAGTAATAGAATGTGAAATGACCTCAATCTAAAACCTTCTAAGTAATTAAAGTAAGTAGTTAATCGCCCACCTCCAGCTGTTTTTCTCTTTCCTTCTCGCTGACTCTCAGGTCCAGGTCCTCCGCATGCCGGCAGCGCTCAAACTGCAGGTCTTCCCGGAGCTTCTTCACAGCAGCATCATGTTGAGCCTGCAGAGTCTGGAGGGATACTGAAGAGCACAAATGGTGCTCAGCTTACAACAGCACAGTCTTCTTCCTCGGCAGTACCATTAATCAGCAACCTCAGTAGTAACGACAGTTAGCACTAAGAGGGCCACCTCCCACTCAAGGCCCTCAGGCTCCTTTCAGGCCCATTCTCAGCATCCCTGCTCTCCTCAGGAGGAAGGGAGGGGTACAAGTCAGCCAACCAGCAGACAGCCGCTCTGACAAGTGAGTGTTGGGGTAATGGGCAACCCGCATAAAAAGTGAACAATTTCAATATTACTGTTTTGGTAGCAATTTAATAATGGAACATACAAAAACTCTCTCTGAAATTGAAGTTTCAGGAAGGGTTTAGGGAACTTGTGGTCAACGAGTGGAAAACCCGTGGCTGACTCTGTCCTATGGCAGCCCTGTACCTGTCAGACGAAGGTGTCACATGCACTATTATCTGGCATTTGAACACATAAGCAGTTCGTCTTCAACCACAAATCTGGCAAGTCACATGGTGTTTATTCCAGAATTACATAGGAAAATTTAGTCCCCCTTTAGACCTGCTCATTTTAGATACTCACATTCTGCCTGATTTTTGGCTTGAAAAATCTTCTCCAGCTCAGCTTTCTGTTCTGCCAATTCTTTCTTAAATTGGCTTTGTAAATTCTCCAATTCTGACTGATGCTTTGCAGATAACTCTTTGCGCAGGCTTTCTAAGCATAAATCTCTCTCAGACTCCCAGTCTTGCTTCAGGGTCTAATTTAAATAAGGAAAAAGGAGAGCATGACCAATAGTTATGTCGTAAAAAAATTAAATTACACATTCAAAAACTGGGCAGCCACCCCCTGCCCAGACCAGTCTGTCACCATAGGAAACCAGCTCTGAATGTATAGGACCAGAAGTACCTGCAAGGCAAACAGCAAATGAAAAGAAACAAGGCCCACCTGCCCAGAAACAGAATCTGTCTCTGAACACATAGCAAAGGAGTCCAGTCACTCTCAGGGATTCATGCATCTGCCCCCACAAAGATGTGGGGGTTCTACAATTATGCCACTGACCTCTGTGGGAGGACCAGACTATGTCCCAGGTGCCCTAAGGAATGAGTTCTCACTATCTAGCTCAAGGAGGGGAGGGGGTTCGGGCTGGAACACAGGCCTCCAACCCAGGACAGCCATTGTCCACCAAGTGCCTGACCGGAGCGACCAGACAAAAACGCCCACATGCCCTGACGTCACACATCTCCTAACATTGTCCATATTCCCTGACATCACCCATTTCCTCTGCCATCACCAGTGCCAATGGCCACTCCACAAATGTAGATTTCAGAAATGGACAGGCTACAAGAATCAGAAGTTCCAGTGAAACATTTCTTCAGAAAAGAGTTCTAATTCTGTTATACCCTAAACTATAACTCTTTCCCCAAAAAGGGGGTGTGGTATGGAAACAGCAGGACAATTACAGGCCATGCTGGTGTGGTCAACACTGTGAACAGAGCCAAGCATGACGCACACAAGGGTAGACACCCTTGCCCAGCTGCTTCGCCCCTGAGGCACAGCTCTTCTCTGAGGTCCCCCGCTGCATCCCAGCACCCACACTGCCCGCATCTCAACTACCGCAGCTTGCACCTCCCTGCGTGAGGAGAGAGGTCTGTGTCTCAAGCAAAGCAAGGGCCAGGACACAGCAGCCAGACCTGGGATGACAGAGCCTCATGTTACAAAGTTGTTCTGACAAATTCAAATTGTAAAAGTAAAAGAACGCTTTACCTCAGAAAAAAACACATTTCTACCAACACAGCCCACTAAAGTTCTAACTGGGTTTGGTTTGTATCAAGTTGAGGGAGGAGCAATTCTGTGGGGGTTCCGTGTGGAGGGGCAAGCTGGTGGGACAGGCAGAAAAGGAAAAATCCTGTACAGAATGGCATTTTCTAATCACATATACCTCTATTATCTGGACATTTCTCTCCATTTCTGATTGTAACTTCTCCTTCAGCTCAGCTGCAAGAAAAACATAAAAAGACAGTCAGATCACTGAGTCTCAGGCTTTTCCACGACCTGATCACCCAGGAGACAAGGGGCTCCCAGCTCTTGCTGGCTGCTCCACAGATACCCACCAGCATCAACAGGACAAGATGCATCTGTGAGAAAGCAAGAGTACGATGATGTGTAGTTTAATTAACAAATTATATTCATGCCCAAACCGAGGACTGCAAGATTTCCAGCCAACAGACAGTCTGAGACGAGCGGAGAAGGCTGGTTCCAGACTGCAGTCACTGAAAGCCTTGAACCCACCTATTCCTCTGGTAACAGGACCTGTCCACTCCACACCAGGCCAGATCCCAGGCTAGATGCAGGAAGACAGGTAAAGACATTCCAGGACCCAAAAACTCCCAACCCTGAGAGGGAAAAAACACAAGAAAAGAGGAACAGATGCTAGGGGGTGGAGGAGGAAGACTTGACTGGACCAGTGGGCACAGCCAAGTTAGCACTGAGATGTGGGAACACACCTAGAGATCAGGGTGCCAGGTAGAGATGGCAGAAGCCTCAGGAAAGGGCCAAGGCGGAGCTGGGGAGAGTGTGTGCCATATGTGCACAGTGAAGGTGCCTGAACGAGTCCAGAATTAAGGCAAAGGGCCAGGAGCCACCCTGAAGGCAGGTCCCACACTGTCCACAGGAGCCAGGCCACAGTAGAACCTCTCAAATCAGAGGGCAGGCATGGGCCTCTCTATACACCTGCTCTTGGATGCCGTAGAGAAGACTGCTTTGGGAGGGGCCTAAGGCGGAGCATGTTTTGTTTTTAAAACCTTGGCCAGTGTGGCTTAGTTGACTGAGCATCACCCTATGCACCGGGAAGTCACCAGTTCGATTCCCAGTCAGGGCACATGCCCAGGTTGCTGGTTTGATCCCCAGAGGGGGTGGGTACAGAAAGCAACTGATAGATGTTTTTCTCTCACGTCAATGCTTTTCTCTCTCTCTGCCTCTCTCTCTAAAATCAATAAAAACATATTTATAAAAGGAAAAGAAAAAAAAAGGAAGAAAAATCATTAAAAAACATACACACACACATACACACAGGGAAGAATATATACATATACAAGAAAATATAAATATGTATACATACAAAAAAAGGGGTGGAAGTAAAACGATGTATTCACGTTTGCTTGAATCTAGAAGACGACTCACAGAGAATGCTACAAGAACCTGAGAAGAGACCTAGAAAGAGAACTTCTCAACATACCTGGAGCCAGCATGCTTTTTTTTTCCCAAAAGAAAAACTCGGCAAAGGGCAGAAAAGCAGGTGCTCACACCAGCAGGAAAGTGGAATGACTGCCAGGGCGCGTGGGCTTTCTTTAAAAGGTGATGAATGTTCTAACTGCAGACTGTGACAATGTCTGCACAACTCTGACACACTCAAAGCCACTGACACACATACTTTAAGAGAGTGAATTGTGTGTATGAGAATCATTGCTCAGTAAAACTATCATTTTAAAAATACGTTTACAAAAAGTAGTGACTACTTTAACAAAGATGTACAAAAAACATTAAAATGAAAACATAAAAGTATATTTTAGACATAAAAAGCTCAGTCTAGGCAAGAGAATCAGGAGATAAAGAGGTTCCTGGGCCACCTACCAAGAGCACCATAGCCCCACTGGGCACAAAGGAGCCTGGGGAATAAGGGGTTCTGTGTCCAGGAGCATCTGGGTCAGTCTGGACAAAGCTTGGCCACAGACACAGTCCTGTCAATGATGCAAATGTAGAAACCTCCAGCACATAAGCAAATCACTTCCAGAGATATCATTTCAAAAGTTAACACAAGCACATTAGAGAACTGGAAAGAGGCAAAGAGACAGAAAGCAGGGTAAGGACATGCAGAGCCAGCAGAGCAGGATGCACTGCCACCACCAGCCGGGAGGTAAACAAGGACCCAGCAGTGGTCAAAGTCGGGTGCCCACACCATGTAACAAACCACATAGCTTCTGCATGGGCAGGGAGATCAGGGCATGAGCTCCTCACCTTGGAGGCACCTCTGATGGGGCCACCTGCTTCCCCAAATACCAGAAATGGGATATGTGATTCCCAGACAGTCACTGGAAGCCCATGCCGGCCCACAGACACATACCTATCTCCCTGCTGCACCGCTGGGCCGCCTCCTCCCGCTCGCGTGCATGCTGCTCTCTAACAAGCTCCAGTTCCAACAGCTGGCGGTTCTGCAGCAGGGCCAGCTCCTGGGCGTGCCGGCCATTAAGCATATCCCGAAGTTCCATCAACGCAGTCTCCTTCTCCCTCTGCAGATTGGCCTGTGTCAGCTCCAGCTGCACCGTGTGCATGTTGCTCAGACTCAAGCGCAGCGCCTCCAGCTCCAGGGGTGGCACTGGCTACAATGAGAGAGGCGGTGCTGGGGTGGCACTGAGGAAGCAGCACCCAGATGTGGCCTTGACCTCAAAGCCTGGGGTGTAAATGTTCCCAGGATGGCCCTGACCAGGGCTTCTTGTCCCTCAATGCCCCCTCACTGCCACAGCACTACTGTGTGTGAGAAGTGTGACTGGCCACTGATAGGGAAGTGCAGGCCATGCAGTCAGTGTCCCTGGCACCTGGCCAGAATTGCTGCCACCAGATGTCCACGTGTATTCCTCCACTAGCAATGGCCCCACATGAGACGTGAAAACAAAACAAACCAGGAAAGCAAACACAGTAAGCCTGAAGCACACATCCATCCACTGTGACAAATCTCTCCTACCTGCCACCCTCCCAGATCCCAAACCCACTGGGTCCTGATATAGCAACAGCATTTTGGTCACCTGGGTCTGCAACTGTACCTGCTGCATCTCTGCCGGCAGCCCCACCATTGCCCACTGCTCCCTGCCAGTCTTGTCTTCATGTTGGCTCATCAGTTCGGCAATTTCAGGTTTACATTCCTGTCCACATTCCTGAGGAAGGAGAGCAAGAGGTAGGACCCAGAGAATTCAGTCATGAAAAATAATGATGATATGCCAGAGAGAACGGAAAACACACATCCTTGTTAAACCATGTCCATGAGTGTTCACAGCAGCACTGTTCATTACCGCCAAAAGGTGGAAGCAACTCAGTGTCCACTGACAGGCAACCAAATAAACAAATGTGGTGCACCCACACAACCGGGATGTCACCAGCCACAAAAAGTACTGACGTAGGACACACTACTAACACTGATGAACCGTGAAACACATTCAGTGAAAGAAGCCAGACACACACTCAGGTCCATTTGCAAGAAACATCCAGAACAGGCAATCCACAGACAGAAAGTAGACTGGTGATTGCCAGGGGACAGGGGAGGGAGGAGTAGGAAGTGACGGATAATGGGGAAAGTTTCCTTTCGGGGTAAAAAAAATGTTTTAGAATTAGTTGTGATGGATACACAAGCTAATGAATGTAATAAAAGCCACTGAAGTATATACTTAAAATTGGTGAATTTTATATTATGTGAATTACATTTCAATAAAAATAACTATAAAAGGGTATGCAACCTGTTTGAGTGGCTTAGTATAAAGTTGAACCCCAGAAACAGAGGCTACAGATACTGTTACTGGGTGAGAAGAGCCTTTGGGCCCCTCACTCATTGTGGCAAAAACTGAGACACTAAGACTGATCACCAGCCCGCCCTCCCGATACACTCTGAGTACAAGACTGACTCACAGGTCCATGCTAGAGACCGGATGCACACAGCTGACAATGTGAGACAAGCAAAGCACTTGGCCTATCTGGGGTGGCTCAGTGGTTGAGCAATGACCCATGCACCAAGAGGTTACCAGTTCAATTCCCAGTCAGGGCACATGCCGGGATTTCAGGCCTGATCCCCCATAGGGGCATGTAGGAAGCAGCCGATCGATGTTTCTCTCTCATCAATATTTCTATCCCTCTCTCCCTCTCCCTTCCTCTCTCTCTAAAAATCAATAAAAACATATTTAAAAAAAAGAGAGAGAGAGAAGCACTTTGCAGGGCAAAGTCAGAATGTGACAGCTATCCTCCATGCACGAAAAGCGACCTTCTCTCTTCAACATCCAGCAGAAAAGGCCAAAGGTCACAAGGAGGGCCAAACTGGGCTCAATCAGAAGGTCTGGAGAGACCTTACGTGCAGGGGCAGCATTAAGAACCTGCAGAGGCAACTCTGCCTCGAGCCTCTGTGTACCCCTAGTTTCCACTTGGAGAAATAGGGTCCTTAAAAGACTGAGTCCTCTTTCTGGTTTGGGTTTCTACAACAGAGAGAACTCCTCTGACAAGGAACACACCTTAACAACAGAACCTTGAGCCCGGCTGGTGTGGCTCAGTGATTGAGGTCGCCGGTTTGATTCCCAGTCAGGGCACAAGCCCAAGTTGTGGACCCGATCCCCAGTGGGGAGCATGCAGGAGGCGGCCAATCGATGTTCTCTCTCATCGATGTTTCTATCTCTCTCTCCCTCCTCCCTTCCTCTCTCTCTAAAAATCAACAAAGGAAAAAAAAAAAACCTTGAAAATGAATACCTTTGTGAGGACCCCAGGCTCTTCTGAACCGTCGCCATCCAGCTTCTGCCGCGGCTGCTCCGAATCCTCTGTCTTTGCTCCATCAGGGTTCTCCAGCTAAGAGAGGAAGGGCCAGAGAAGAGCAGTTACAGCAACGTCCAGGGCCTTAGCCTCAGGCCCTCCAGGCCCCTCCACCTGCCAGCCACACTGACTCCACCTCACCTGTTCAGAATCTGCACTCTCTTCCTAAACCATTCTCAAGCTCTAAACACTTTTTGTGCAACTCATTTACCTTATGCTGCTGCTGCCCCTCTCTTTAATTAATTTTGCTTCTTTAAGTATTTCACTGTGTACTTGACACCTAAATTACTAAATTTTAGTTTCTCAACAAATTCAAGTCTTTCAGACCCATATACTTAATTTTAATTTCTTAGCTCTTAATTTTATATAAGTACCATTTTATCTTCAAGTTCTTTCTTTTTTACATAAAATTTTCTCTTAATTTGTACAATACCTTTAGTTTCTCACTGTAAATTATCTCAAACTTTAAAGTTTCCCAATAAATTTTTCCACCAAGTTTCTTGACCTGTAAATTCACAATAATTTGCAGCTTTTAATCTTTTGTGCAAACTGAGATGATGATAACTCTATTGACAAAGAATATCTGTAGTTCTCAAAAAGGATCTGTGTTTGAAACATGGAGTCAAAGGCACTTCCACTCCTACATATCTCATACCTTTGTGGCCATTAACCACAGCATCCCTTAACTCTGCATACAGGCCAGGGTCTGCAGGACCCAATTATAGTTATTAAGTTTCAACAACTTGAGAGGAATAACATTTCATTGTATTTCTTCTCTGATAAGTCGTCCAATTAACAGTAAGAAAATTTACTTATTTTTTAAATAGAGTAAAACGAATTTTATCTTGCAATTACTACACGAGTCCATGAGACCCTTGTGTGTACCTAAAACATAAGGTGGATCTAAGCAACTGTGTTTTTCTGTATCGTGACACTATTTCATCATCCTAAGAATTATTTTATCATACTCATCAGTTATTCCCAACTATGCTAACAACTAAAATAATGAGAAAACAGAAAGATGAGGGAACTGCCTAGGAGGAGGCAACAGTGAAATGAATCACCATCCTTGAGTTTTCTTATTGAGTGAACAGACCATCTTTGTAGCCAGCTTTCAATACGAGAATTCATTAAGAACTCTTCTTTTTTCTCTCAAAATGGCAAAGAGAAGAAAGCTGACAGCAAAAACCTTTCACAATCATCAGATGAATGAAAAGATATAGACAGAGCAGCACTCAAGGACACCGATGACAGCAACTGATGGCAAAAATGAAATCTCAGATCACAAGTGTTCACAGAACAACACTGGATCAATTTCCTCAAAATCAGGACCAACTAAACAACATCTCTAAGGACGGAGAAAACCTGTTGGTCTCATACTGCTGATCATGCACAGGAAGGACTCCATCTCACAAAATCTACAGCAAGAGCCTCCAACATCCCATTGTGATAAAAGCACATGTCAATATTCTTTCATTTTTTTATGTTTGGGAGCCAAAATTTACTTAATACACAAAAATGTGAATCAAAATTTCCAATAAAGTTGTTTTAAATTATTGCTCAGTCACTTCTGTAAATTATTTGTAGAACAACTTAAAACGACAAAAAAGAGGGTACATGGGACCAGATGATAAATGGTGATGACTATTCTTCTTGGTAATCTAGACAAAAATAAGGTGGGAAAGTTCTGGAATCACACTTCCTGAACCTTCCTCAGTACTAGTTAAATCTTCAGTCTAAGATTTGGTAAAGGTGATTTTCTTCCAAAATTCTTCATGCAATTTTTGGATGGCTCTTTTACAAGAAATGACCTCTACTTATTTTTGTCCTTGATGCATAACTGAAAGGTCAAATGCTGCTCTGCCATTGAGTTAAGTGACAGAACTGAGATGACAATCGCATTGATTAAAATAAAATGGTTTATCATCATGCAATTCATGATGACTTCCATATGACTGGATCCTGAACATATACCATAAAGTCACTACAATTCTATCTTCACTTATAACTTCCTGAAAAAACTCAGATCTGCCCAGCTGGTGTGGTTCAGTGGATTGAGCATCATCCCATAGACTGAGAGGTCCCGGTTTGATTCCTGGTCAGAGCACATGCCTGGGTTTAGGGCTCAACACCTGGTGGGCAGCATGCAGGAGGCAGCCAATTGATGTTTCTCTCTCACATCAAAGTTTCTATCTCTCTCTCCCTAACTCTCTCTAAAAAACCAATTAAAAAAAAAAACATATGGCCCTGGCCGGTTTGGCTCAGCGGTTAGAGCGCGGCCTGCAGTCCAGAGAGACCCGGGTTCGGTTCACTAAGGGCATGTACTTCGGTTGCAGTTTGTCCCTGGCCCTGGTTGGTCGTGCCGGTGGCAGCCACTCGATGTGTCCCTTTCACGTCAATGTTTCTCTCTCTCTCTCCCTCCACTCTATCTGAACAAAAAATGAAAAAATGTCCTCGGGTGAGGATAAAAAAAAATATATATATATATATATTAAAAAAAAACTCAGATCCTCCAGTTGCTTACAAACATGCCTTATTTATATATTCTTAGAATTTAACATATGCTTCTGTTTTCTGCACAGGTGAACAATTTACTTTCTTTACACTAACTTTAGAATCCTTAACTGAAAAGGCACATCAAAATTATGATGTATGGCCCTGGCTGGTTTGGCTCAGCAGTTAAAGCATCAGCCCACCGACTGAAGAGTCACAGGTTCGATTCCCCATTAAGGCCATGTACCTCTCGGCTGCAGGTTCAATCCCCAGTACCAGTCGGGGTCGTGCAGGAGGCAGCCAATCGATACCTGTCTGTCTGTCTCTCTCTCTGTCACTCTCTTCCACCCTCCTTCCCTCCCATTCTATCTGAAAAAAAAAATCAATGGAAAAATATCCCCGGGTAAAGATTAAAAAAAAACTTATGAGCCCTGGCCAGTTTGGCTCAGCAGTTAGAGTGTCGGCCTGCGGTACAGAGAGACCCGGGTTCGGTTCCCGCTAAGGGCATGTACCTCGGTTGCAGTTTGTCCCCGGCCCTGGTTGGTCGTGCGGGTGGCAGCCACTCAATGTGTCCCTTTCACGTCAATGTTTCTCTCTCTCTCTCTCTCTTCCTCTCTCTCCCTCCCACTCTATCTGAACAAAAAATGAAAAAATGTCCTCAGGTGAGGATAAAAAAAAAAAACTTATGATATATGAACTTTTACAAGTTAATTTTTGCTACAGGATTTTCATGTAGTTATGTCATATTTTCAAGCTGTCTACTATCTCTAATTTTTCAGTCTTTGTGCTTTAAAATATTGAACACAAAAAAGAGCTTACATATAAAGTTAAACTGCTATTTCACCCAGCTTAATAGGTTTCATTACACAGCAAACCCACCCATACAGCCCTGGGCCACCATTAAGGGCAGCCTCAGCAGTAGGTCATAACCAAGTACCAATGGGACATTTTCCACTTCAGAGACTGTTTTCCCTGGGGTGTTTTCCAGTTATTTTCCTACTTCTAAAAAGAGTTCAAAATTTCGCATGTATACAAAAGCACTCCAATTACATTAGTAAGGAATAAACTTACGCTAGAAATCACCTGTACAGAAATTACCTATTATTTACCTAACAGTTAATGAGCATTAAAGTAGCAAGTGTATCAAATATAGTACACTTCTGGAACCAAAATAAACAATTTACTATATGTTAGAATTCTATTTGACACACATTTATATTATCTTATGCTATCCAATACGCTCATTAAACTCCATATAAAAGGTAAACTTCTCAAAATTCCCAGACATGGGTAAAATAAAACACAGACACCTTGAATTATGTTCAAAGCACTGTGATGACATAAAAGCTCTTCAAGGACTCACACTCCACTGATACACAATGACCTACCATCTGAGAGAAGGCTAACTGGGCTTCTGGGTCCTGCAACGTGTCCTGCTGCAAGCACAGGGATGCACTGGGCGCCTATGAACTACTAGGCCACACAGCGTTCTGTTGCTGGGTATCTAACAGTGAACACTTCCCTGGAACTTTACTTTTCAGAAGATCCCTGGAACTTCACTTTTCAGAAGATCATTATTCTGAACACAAAATAATTGCTATCTCAACCCCTACACTTCTATCATTATTTTATAACATGTATCAAAAAAACTTCCCTTTTTTTATTGAACTCTTGACGTACAATTGTATGAACAGAGGTAAGTAAATTATCTGCTCTTAGAGCACCAATGGTATATGCATAATAGTAACATAAAATAGTCTCATCAAGAAATCTGACTCATAACTCAACGTATAGGAGGAAGAGAATGACTCCATCTTACACATGCCACTTGGTTTACCTGTGCACATGAGAGTTTTTAAAATAAGCATGTACATTGTGAATGTAAATTTTAAAAAATTTACTGCTGCAAAAAATAATAGAAATTTGAAAAATTGTGAATGCAGCTAAAGTCACATCTAAAGGAAAATCAATAGGCTTGACTGTATATTTTTTTAAAGCCTAGGAATCAGTGCTCTACATATCTATCTCAAGAAGTTAGAAAAACAACAGCAAATTAAAACCAAAGATAATTAAAAATAAGAAAACATATATAGTAAGAACAGGAATTAAAGAAACAGGCCCCGGCCAGATAGCTCAGTTGGTTAGAGCATTGTGCTGATATGTCAAGGTTCCGGGTTTGATCCCCAGTCAGGGCACATACAAGAATCAACCAATGAATGCACAAATAAGTGGAACAACAAATCGATGTTCTCTGTGTGCGTGCGTGTGTGTGTGTGTGTGTGTGTGTGTGTGTGTGTGTGTGTCTCCCTTCCTCTCTCTCTAAAATAAATAAATCTTAAAAAAAAAAAACGTAAATATACCACTGCATGTAACATTTCAGACTGGCATCTTTCAACTTAGCAAGATGCATTTAAGATTCACCCATGTCTCTGTATGCTCTGAATGCTTATTCCTTTTTATCACTGAATTTGTATTGCTGATGGGAATACAAAATGGAACATCTACTTTGGAAAACAGTTTTTGTCAGATTTTTAAAAGGTTAAACACACCTACCATAGGATCCACCCATACCATGCTTAGGTGTTGACCAGAGAGAAATGAAACCATAGGTAAGAATTCTAAAAATTTCAAAGTATGACAAGACTGTGTTGGCAAGGCTGTCAAGAAACTGGCAAGATCATTCTTTTCTGATACAAATCAAAATTAGTATATCCCTTATAAAGGAAACTTAGCAATACCCAGCAAAATTATAAAGGCACTCACCTTTCGACTACTTCTAGGAATTTACCCTGAAAATATACCTCCTATGATATAAAAATACACATGAACAAGGTTATTTACCTCAGTACTGTTTGTAAAGCAGACTACTGGAAACAATGCAAATGCCCAGTCACAAGACAGAGCTCAAATAAACTCAGTACCTCTACTCAATGGATGTACCATGCAGCCGTAAGAAATGAATGAAGGCCCTGCCTGGTGTGGCTCAATGGTGGGAGAGTCAGCCTGCACACCAAAGGGTCGCGCGTTCAATGCCGTCAAGTGCACGTACGTGGGTTGCAGGTTCGATCACCAGCCCAGGGAGGTGGGTGTGAATGGGGAAGAAGAGGGAATTAGGAATGGGATGGTAAGAAAGAGGAGGAAATGACATTCTCTGAATAAAGCTCCAAAATTTAGAACCTTGGTAATGAATGTTTCACTTACTCAAAATATAAAATTAACCCGGGTGTGAGAAAAAACAAAATAGAATAAAAATATAAAATGAGTAATACTAGCTACATTACGAATGAGTAAATAACTACAATAAGAAGCAAGGAATAAAAGAACTAATCTAAATAAATTTGGAACACTAAAATAATAAAATTTGGCAAGACAAAAAGAACTACATACAAATATTCTACTCTAGTTAGTAAATTTGTTTTTCACCGGGGATAGGGTTAGCAATTCTGAAACTAATTTGTGTATATTTTAAGACTGAGCAAATAAGTAAATATACTATAAATAAGGAAGCCATGTTTCTCACTATTGGAAAAAGGAATTAAAAACGGGGGGTAGGGGAGGGCTGTCTGGTGTGGCTCAATGGTTGAACGTTGACCCATGCACCAAGAGGTCACTGGTTGGATTCCCGGTCAGGGCACGTGCCCAGGTTGTGGGCCTGATCCCCAGTAGGGGCATGCAGGAGGTGGCCAATCAATGTTTCTATCTCTCTCTGCCTCTCCCTTCCTCTCTCTCTAAAATCAATAAAGGGAAAAAAAAAATTAAAAAACAAGGCGGGGAAAGCTAGAAGAAATTCTGTGGTGTTGGACTGGAACTGAAGGTATCAGTGGTTTTTATTACACATAAAACAGAAAAGGAAATAGATACAGATGTGTGTACATACATACATTTAATTTCCCAGCTGCCTGTTGAAAGAGCCTAGAAGCGCCCTGGCCGGTTTGGCTCAGCGGTTAGAGCGTCGGCCTGCAGTCCAGAGAGACCCGGGTTCGGTTCCCGCTAAGGGCATGTACCTCGGTTGCAGTTTGTCCCCAGCCCTGGTTGGTTGTGCGGGTGGCAGCCACTCGATGTGGCCCTTTCACGTCGATGTTTCTCTCTCTCTCTCTTCCTCTCTCTCCCTCCTACTCTATCTGAGCAAAAAATGAAAAAATGTCCTCAGGTGAGGATAAAAAAAAAAATTAAAAAAAAAAAAAGAAAGAGCCTAGAAGCGATGACACCCCACTAGCAATGGCACACCTAGCACGCAGACCTCGGTTTCTAAATATCATTCTTCACTAAGAGGAACCAGGGTTCCTTGAAGAAATGGGTCATTACAGGGCTACAGCAAGGAAAGGACAAAGGAAGCCTGGAGAATCTTGGTGCCAGAAAGTAAGGAATCAAGGTACCAGAAATGATGAGGGTGTGTTGAAAGGACATAGAAGCCAATTCAAAGTTTCTTCCAACTGTCAAATCTATGTACTCCAGCAACAAAATAAACATTGATATAGCTGATATGATGGATTAAATTTCCCACAGAATAAAATAAATACCCAGGAGTCCATACCAAGAAAAATAACTGAATAAATAAATAAATTGGGGGAGAAGCAACAGTTCCTCCTTAAAGTAGAATGCCCAAAAAAAAAAAAAAGTAGAATGCCAATTAACACATGCAGATAAAATAATGGAAACAGAGTCTTCATTTGGCCAACACTGCCATAATAACTGTTGTGGACAAGAATCATCAATAGAAGCTAAACTTAATATAAGAAAGTATGATGAGAAACAGGATATTTGCAGAGTCTCGAAGTATCTCCATACAAAATATTTATTAACTGCACAGGGAAAAAGAGTGACATTTCTCTCAAGAAAAATTTGGCAGGCCCCACATAATTAAGTGATCAAAGTTAGCTTCACTAGCAGGGAGACATATCAAGTATCAATATACCATATGCCTCTTCACGTGATGCACAGAACAAGGAACACCATCAATTCCACAGTGTTCTTGCCAAAACAAAGGACCTGATTTTAATCAGGAGGAAACATCAAACAAACTCAAACTGACAGGTATTGTACAAAACAACTAGCTAGTACTCTTCAAAAGTGTCAAACTTATAAAAGACAAGGGAAGACTGAGAAACTGTCCCAGGTAGTGACATGGCATACAATAAAGAATCCTAAGCCAGCCCTGGTCGGTTTGGCTCAGCAGTTAAAGCGTCGGCCTGCAGTCCAGAGAGACCCGGGTTCAGTTCCCGCTAGGGGCATGTACCTCGGTTGCAATTTGTCCCTGGCCCTGGTTGGTCATGCGGGAGGCAGCCACTCAATGTGTCCCTTTCACATCGATGTTTCTCTCTCTCTCTTCCTCTCTCTCCCTCTCACTCTATCTGAACAAAAAATGGAAAAATGTCCTCGGGTGAGGATTTAAAAAAAAAAAAAGAATCCTAAGCCAGCAAAAGGGCATTAGTTAGACAATGGGAAAAATCTGAAGAAGCTCTAGCCATTGCTTCAACATTAATGAAACTGACAGTGATAATTATAACATGATTACACAGATGCTAACATTTCAGGAAGCTAGATGAAGGGTATCCAAGAACTCTGCTATTCTTTGCAAAATTTTTGTAACTCTGACATTATTTTCAAATGAAAAAAATAAAATAAAAAGCTAAAAGATACAAAATCTTAAATTTAAAATAAGACTTCTCTGATTTGAAGTAAAAGCAAAAAAATTAATAAGCCCTGGCCGGTTTGGCTCAGCAGTTAGAGCATCGGCCTGCAGACCAAAGAGTCCCAGGTTCAAGTCCAGCCAAGGGCACGTACCTCGGTTGCAGTTCATCCCTGGCCCCAGATGGGGTTTTGCGGGTGGCAACCAGTCAATGTGGCTCTATCACATTAATGTTTCTCTCTCTCTCTCTCTTTCTCCCTCTCTCCCTCCCGCTATATCTGAAGATAAATGTAAAAATATCCTTGGGTGAGGATAAAATAAAAAATAAATTAATAAATGTTAATTATACAATACGAGCTTTTCTCTTCAAAGAGTCTAGGCAGAGAAAAGCCACTGGAAGTTGCCTGGCTGGTGTGGTTCAGTGGAATGAGCATCATTCCCACGGACTGAGAGGTTGCTGCTTCAATTCCAGATCAGGGCACATGCCTGGTTGTGGGCTCAATCCCCAGTAGGAGGCCGCCAATAGATGTTTCTCCCTCGTGTCGATGTTTTTATCGCTCCCTTCCTCACTCTCTTAAAAATAAATTTTTTTTAAAAAGTCATTGGGCCCTGGCCGGTTTGGCTCAGCGGTTAGAGCGTCGGCCTGCGGTCCAGAGAGACTCGGGTTCGGTTCCCGCTAAGGGCATGTACCTCGGTTGCAGTTTGTCCCCAGCCGTGGTTGGTCGTGCGGGTGGCAGCCACTCGATGTGTCCCTTTCATGTCGATGTTTCTCTCTCTCTCTCTTCCTCTCTCTCCCTCCCACTCTATCTGAACAAAAAATGAAAAAATGTCCTCGGGTGAGGATAAAAAAAATAAAATAAAAAAAATAAAAAAGTCATTGAAAGTAAATATCCATAGCTTTCATCTTCTCAGCTGTGATCAAGACATTGCTGCAGAGAACTGCTACTCTACCCCAAGAGAAACAACAAGACGACATTGATGAACAGCAACTGACATCCAACCTCAGGCCAATGAACTAGGCACAAGCTGGTCCACAGGCAAAGCCATCACAGTTATGGTCAGCTGTTCCCCAGGCAACGTGAGAGCACTGTGGCTAGATCTTCCAATTTATCAAAAGAAGCAAAATTCCAGATGTGTAGGTAGTATATCGTCAACTTTACACACTGATAGTCATTCCATTTTTTTCAATAAGGCAGGCCAGACACATCAAGATTTTGAGTCAAATTCTGCCCTCAGCTGTCAGCTTTCCAGCTCTTTCTAGCGAACACCTAAACCTGCACCTGCCCTATTGAACACAGTAGGGGATACTCACAATTCAAGGCCCCTTATTTATAAGGCACACAGGAAGAAGCCTGAAGGAGAGCCACTTACGGTCGATCGGGAGGCCCCAGGGAAGCCACGCAGGGTGGCACCCTCAGCACTCCCAATGCCCAAGTCCACCCACTTGCTACACCTGGCCCCTGCAGCTCTCAGGGCCTCAAGCAGCAGCAGGTGGTGCCTCCCTCCAGCAAGACCACATTTCCACACCTTCACCTCCTTCCCTCCTATTCCCACATTCAGAAAGAAGGGAAAGGACACAGGATGACAAGTAGGTGGATTTGAGAGTAGGTGAAGGAGTATTATGGTTTAAGTGTCCAAAGAAACACCTGTTAGAGGGGTTGATGCATACAACCACACCCAATGAACTCATACCTATAAAACTTCCATCATCAAAGCAAGCACCAATACTGACACTGTGTTCAGTCAATCCAAAATTTCTCAACATCATACAGAGATAAAAAATTTATTAGGAGTAAAACCACAAAAATATACTCCCCTTTTATGAACTAAAATCAAACCCTCTTTTCCCCACTTCTGAGAGGTAAAAACAGACCAAAGACCATGTTTCATAAATTACGCTAATACTAACTAGAAGATAAGCAAATTGTAAAAACATGATGCCAAGTAAATTTACCTGAGTCGCTGCTGCTCCTTCAGGGGTGTCACTACACGATGTGGTTTTGCAAATGTCCCCTCCTCCCAGGAATCCACTGTCCTCAGTGGTTACCGGACTCTCCTCCTGGACAGGCGCATCGACAGTCGAGCCCTTCCTCTTCGCCGTCTTTTTCTTCGAATGCGCACAGTCACCTTTTGTTTTTCTCTGTCGGAAGTGAGCAAGCTGTGCAAAAATGTAGAGAGGTAGTAAAGGCAAAGGTAGGTGAGAAAAATGTAACAGAACCACAAAGTCAGCAGGCTTGTGGGGAACATGAGGCTCTAGGGCTGGATCAGTCCACTTGGCCACACCTGACCAGATTCACATCAACCAACAGATCCCTGTCCCCCACACACTGCCTTCATTAATACCTATGATGCCAGGCTCTAAGCTCAGAATTATATCCAAAGAGCTTAGATTGAAGACTGTTAATTATGCCTGTATACAAACAAAAGAAAGCAAGACAGCCCAGTGACAGAACAGCTTTTCTAGCCACTGGAAATTTACAGAAAAATAGTATTTTAAAAGTGCATCTATTTAAAAAATTGATAGCTTAATCAAACCATGTTTAAGGTCTAAAATCATATAAAAGCTAAATCTCTCCTTTTCCCCCCCGTTTTCAAGAAAATAATATAGTCTAGCCAAAACTTCCTAGCCATAGATTCTGAGACAAGGTACAGAAATAGCAAAAAATTAATTAAGCCAGGTCAATCTAACATCCTCTTTTATGGAATCAGATGTTCTAGTTTTCATGACACAGCTCACCAAAGCACCAGGGACTCCACAGAATGTCACCCATCATAAGGCACAACCCAGCTCATTTCGTCCTTCAAATCTGGGGGTTTCAGACTCTGCTTACACTCCCTCTCCCACTAACACCTTACTCAAATGTTATGAGATCTAACATCAGCTTTTCACAGGGGGGACATCTGTTCCTTCAAATGACAACTGTGGTCATAAAAGCAAATGCATTTAACAAATGTTTGTGCACAATTCCATGGACGCAGGAAATTACACAAGCCATTCACATGAGAAAAGCCGTCTGTCAAGGACAGACACTACCTTCAAAACCAGCCTCATTTATTTATTTTAATTCATTTGTTTTAAGCCATCCGAGTTCCCGTTCTGCATCATAGTCCTCATTTCTGGCCTGTGGTTGCCCAACAGGAGGCATATTGTTTCTTCTAGAGATGAGGTTAATCACCACCCTCAATGCTCCTTCAAGCACATTTACTCACGTTTACAAAACCAGAGTAAGCTCAGAAACAGTGTTAAACAGGCTCCCTTTCATCTCCCATGTGTGCCAGGCATAAGCAAAGGGAGCAAAAAACAGGCTACAGCCTCCCTACTCAAAACCCAGTCAGAAGTTTCACCTTCACAGGAAGCTTGAATTAGGCCACTCTGTCCTCTGCCTGTCATCCTGCCATTAGACACGCTGTCCCTGTCACCGCCTCACACCAATCACTGTGTTCTGAATGGTTTCTTTAATGCAGTGGCCCTACGGTTTCCTCAAGGGAAGGAACTAGCACTGAATACCTTCCACTAGCTAATCCATATGAAATCCCCACGGTTTGGCCACATCTGACCTCAAACACAGCAACTTCATGTGACTCTCCTTACTACTGGCTGGCATTGTACAGGCCCTCATTCTTTCATTCCTGACAGAGCAGGTCACTCCCCACAGCAAGAATGGGGTGGGGCAGGAGTCACCGCCAACATGTCCATGCCTGCTCCCTTCTGCCTCTAGAGCCCAGGTCTATTGACAAGTGGTGTAATCCCCACAATATGCCCCCAAAACAGTGAGTACCAGAAGGCGTTCTGTGAAAACCTCGGCAGAAGAGAGGTGATAAAAGCAAGCCTGGAGAATCAACTCCAGGACTACTGAGTTCACTAGGGCATCATCCACAACCCTCGGATACAGCACTCCTCCCAGGAGGCTCTGCCAGGGTGTCTATAGCTTCCCTAGGAACCCAGCTTTAGGGGCTGACTCTAGGCAACTCCACCACCCTCACCTGCTCAAGACCATCCACCTGGCTCCCAAATAGCAAGGATGAAAGAACAGGAGCTTCTAGACCCCGGTAATATTAAGCAGCAGGTCAGAGGGAGGTAGTATTCCGCAATGTTAACAAGTCTCCTGGAACACCACTCGGAGGCCCTTTTATATTAATACTGCAGAATTTCAAGTAAAATGAAAAACTGCACGTAGTTTTAAACGGATGAAAGCAGCCTGGAACCCTAGGGAGCGCGCCGGTGTCTCCCAGGACTGAAGGAAGTCACAAGTCCTAGAAGTCCTCCAGGAAGCCTAAGCTGTGTGACGAGGCGGAGCCGCAGCAGGTGCAGGTGTGCACAGGTGTGCAGGGGTGCCACGCGCTGGCTGTCCCAGAGAATGAGGACGCACGATGTGGTGAGAGCGCCCTTCCCTTCACTATCCACCTGCCTTTCACTTTCTATTGGGATCTGGATGTGGGTGATCGGTCAGGGACGCAGCACGTTCCTAAGCTACTACTGTCCGTTAGGGCGCTTCGGAGCCTGGCCAAGACTTGACCGCGAATCCAAGGCCGCCAAGCCGGCCTCCTTGGAAACGCGGGAGGGCGCTGTCCCACCAGAGACCCCCCACCCGGCCTGCCGGTACGGCCCCGCCTGTAACAACTACAGCCGCCACACCCCCGTTCCGCGCGCCGGAGCAACCCCTCGAGTCCGGGCGCGCCCCGCGCCCGCCCTCCCAGCGAGACGCCGCGCGTCCTCCGTCGCTGATTGGCTGCGACCGCGGCAGGGGCGGGTTCGGGCAGAGAGCGGCGGATTCAAGATGGCGGCGGCCAGGAGGCAGCTTCTAGCCGAGTCGACGGAAAGGGCAAGAGTGCGGCAGCCTCCACCTGACCGGGTCCGCTCCAGGCAGGCGCTGGGGGAGAGCCCTGGAGCCTGCCGTTAGGAGTCCACACCGGGGCAGTGGGAGGGGTCGGCGCTACCGTTTACCTTCGCCCTCCCGGCCTCCACCTTTCTGCGCCGCTGCTCTTGCTCATCTTCTTCCATCTCCCTCCAGGCCTCCTCGCGGGACGCCCGGGAGGTGACGGGGCCGACGCGGCGCCGCCTTCGCTCTATTTACACTCCCTCCCCTTCGCCCAGGCTCGCCCTCCCCTGCGACAACTGTCACGCAGACGTGAGCCCGCCCCTAGCCCGGCCGGCTCCGCCGCCAATCGGGGGGTCACGTTCCTGCCCTCGCGCACGCGCGCTCCGAATGGCGCGCCTGGCGTCGGGCTCCGCCCCTGCCGCTTGCCGGCCACCGATTGGCGCGGTGTCGCTCCAATCAGCGGAGGGTAGTGGCCTCGGCACTCGCTGTGGTTGGTCGATTTTAAAGGCGCAGGCACTCCTTGTCTGCGCAGGCGCTGGGGCTGCGGTCCACCTCTGGGACACCGACTCTCAGGATTCATATTTCGTGGAATCCAGAGTAGGCCCCACGGACGCCAAGACCTCGGGACCAAGTGTTGCCGTCAGTTTTATACCCAGATTATTCGGTTGTTACACGCGGACCCCTGGAGAGTTGAGACCTACCCCAAAGGAGTCGGGGCGCTTGCAGAGCCCACGCCACCTTCCTCTTCAAGGAAGGGCTTCCAGGCCGCCCACTTTTCGTCTCCACCCGCATCTACTTCGCGAGTGAGAAGTCCTAGAGCCGGGTCCCTTTGCCTGGAAAACTGACTGGCCTTAGGGCTGCAGTAGGCATCTCACGTCTCGCCCCCGCTGTCCCAGATCCCCTAACCATCGTCCCTCAGGGCTGAGCCCTTCGCCTCTGGGATGCTCTCATTGTTCAGTTCACAGTCCAGACAGCTAGCAAAATCACTTGGATCCTTTCCTACAAGTCCCTTCCCCTATTGTATGACTTCACTTCTACCTCGCTTGCGGGTGCATGGACTGAAGGAGCCCAAGTGCCAGAGCAGCCAATTACAAATTCGATGGAATCTCTGTCAGGACCTCCAACCACAGAGCCCAGAATTGGAGGGAGCCACTGAGACTGGTGCCACTCCTGGACCTATGTATTCTTCCTACTGGAGAGACAGTGCTAGATTTAGGTCTCGAGTTAATGCGTCTACACCCAGCTTGCAGCCTCTGGGTGGTGTGGCATAGGATTTGACCAGAGGGTCCTACAGTCATGGGTCCACTCCAACATCTCTGCCATAAAACAGTCCTCTGGATCAAAGAATGTTAGGAGGGACCCGGTGCTGGTGGGGAATTCTGGAGGGAGGAGCACGCTGAGGCCCTGCAAGCAGGAAAGGAAAACCCATACTTGTAATGGGCATCTATTGCTGTTAGGACAGCCTCTGGAACCCCAGGATGGAAGGGACTTCATAAGCTGACTTCCCAGGTGGCCTCTGGTCTTGAGAAAAATTTGGTGAGGATTTGCTTTTAAATTATACAGTAATTGTACCCAGTTCTAGCTCACTAGAAGGTAAGCACTGATTCAGCGAAAAGCAAAATTGGTCTTCTCAAGTGGAAAAGGATTAAGGCTTTGAAATATTTGGGTAAATCATTCTGTTGGTGGTGGTGGGAATGGCACCAGGTGTTAGACCAGTGGGGTCAGGCCAGACCTGGGTTCAGCAACCTCGGTACTTGAGTTCTGGCTTGGAAAGGATTCAGAGCCAAGACTCAAACTATAAGAGAACATTTATTTTGAAAATCGCAGAGGTAGAAGAAATAATTTGTAGAAGAAATGGGCTTAGGAAACAAGTTGTAGAGGCAAAGGAAGGAACTTGGAGCTTAGAAGTGAGGAAGCTATAGTTGATGTGCGTGGGGCATGGAAAGAGGGAGGGGAAAGGTACCTGCATGCTCCTGGGAGGGAGAGTTCGCTGGGTTCTCTGTTTTGAGGGTGGACAATTTAGGGGAGGTCCCAGGGGAAGATATCAATAAAATATTCAGCAACTTTCCAGATGTGCCCTTTCAGGGTTGGGGTCTCCATTGATTGATTGATTGGCCGGCGCCAGGGCAGGGGGTCATTATTCAATGCAGCTGGTCCTGAAGTCAGCCTTGGCATCACTGTGTGGTTTTGATGTTTTTCTGAGCCTGGAACTGAAATGCAACTGAGGTGTAGATGTTATCGCTAGGGAGGAAAGGTCAGGGGTCCAAACCCCATGACCAGTGATGTGCTAGGGGAGGAAAGGTCACCCTGGGGATAAGGTCCTACCCTACAGTTGTCGGTTGCTAGGCTTTCCATCCTGGTGACCTGTACCTGGCCCATCATCCTTGCTCTGCTCATGTCTGTCTAACTGCCTACCACAATTCCATGTATATTGCAAATGGTTATTAAAAAGGAATGTGCTGGCCTTAGACGGTTTGGCTCAGCAGTTAGAGCATCGGCCAATGGACCAGAGAGTCACGTGTTCCATTCTGGTCAAGGGCATGTACCTCGGTTGCGGTTCGTCCCCGGCCTTGGTCGGGGTCATGTGGGAGGCAACCAGTCAATGTGTCTCTCTCACATAGATGTTTCTCTCTCTCTCTCCCTCTCTATCTCTCTCTCTCTCTTTTTTTCTCTCTCTCTCCTTCCCTCTCCCTCGGGTGAGGATTTAAAAAAAAAAAGGAATGTGCCGGCCCTGGCCAGTGTGGCTTGGTTGGGCGTAGTCCTGTGCACTGGAAGGTTGCTGGTTCGATTCCTAGTTGGGGGGCATGCAGGAGGCCACCTATCAATATTCCGCTCTCATATGGATGTTCCTCTTTCTCCTCCTCTCCCAATCTCTCTAAAAAAATCAATAAAATAAATTTTTTTAAAGAAATGTATTGTACTCACCTGCTCAATTTTTCTAAGAACTTAAAACTGCTGTGGACAAAAAAGGAGCCACATACTAAACCTGACAAGCTCAGATGAGGCCTGTATGGTGGCATTGCAAACTCAGAGACCTAAGTAACCACCTAGGATGGGTCTGAAATTAAAGCTTTCTAACTAAAAGCAGTTCAAGGTGGGTAGTCATGTTTTAGGGCAGTACTTTTTCCCTAACAAAGGTCAATTTTCACCATCTTTTTGCAGCTAAAATAACATACCTGATAACATACCTTTAAAATATCAAAGTAAATTCTTTCTCCCACCCTCCAACCCCTCAAAGCACAACCGCAGCACCAGAGCAAAGATTAACTGTTACCTATCCTGTACCCGCCTATGTAAAAGAATGTGTCTGTTTCTTTTATTTTTTATCCAATCCCAGAGATCCCCCTCCCCTCATCAGCTTTGCTTTCTTCTGCCTCCTGCCTCCCTATTCTGTCACCAATGGATTTCATATAACCCCTTTACATCTTCACCTTTGATTCTGATGTATAAAGTAAGTGGTAACACTGTCATTTTCCAGAGCATTGTTCCAACCCATTGAGGTTTTGCTTCCTGGCAATTGTCAGTTTGGCTCAAATAAACTCATAAAAATTCTTCCAGGTTTGCCCGGCCGGTCAGGCTCAGTGGTTGAGCATCGACCCATGCATCAAGAGGTCGCCGGTTCGATTCCCAGTCAGGGCACATGCCAGGTTGTGGGCTCAATCCCCAGTGTGGGGCATGCAGGAGGCGGCCAATCAATGTTCTCTCTCATCAATGTTTCTATCTCTCTCTAAAAATCAATAAAGAAAAGATATTTTTTAAAAAATTATTTTAGGTCTGAACGTTTCTTATGTTGACACTGCTCTAAAAAAAAAAAACAAAGTATTAAATGTTGTTTTTTTTTTAAGAAGAGGAATGTGCCTGGCTGGTGTGGCTCAGTGGATTGAGTGTCGTCCCATGGACTGAGAAGTCTTGGTTCAATTTCCGGTCAGGACACTTGCCCAGGTTTCAGGCCCAATCCCCAGTGAGGGACATGCAGGAGGTGGCCAATCAATGTTTCTCTCTCACATCAATATTTCTATCTCTCTCTCTTCCCCTCTCTCTAAAAAAATCAATGAAGACATATTTTTTAAAAAAGAAGAAAAGGAATGTAACTTTGGTTAATAATTTATGGTCTGGATGGGAATCTGAAGTCTCATGAAATCATTGTTTGCCCAGATAAGGAAACAATGCAAGGTTTTTATTCCTAGCCCAGGGTTTTGATTAGCAATCAAATGCTGGTAGTGTAATCAAGCTCATTGGAAGCTCATAACCTCTGATTAATTGACAATTCAAAGCACCTGACTTGCACCTCTTGTTACTCTAGCCTAGCGTAAATAGACCTGGCTGAGTGTTTCCAACTGGTGTGGCGCCCAGCGGAGCAGCGAAGCTCTCACTAAGTGGTGATCTTGTTTACCTAAATGGGCTTAACATTCTCGTCTCATTTTACCTTTTCTCATCACTATCAGTAACATCGAATTTGCCATTAAAGGGAAAATGAAAGCAAAGCCCAAGGTTAGAGTCTGTCAATAGAACACACATTTCAGTTGCAGGATTAGGACACCACAGAGTCCAGGCAGATGACGCAGACAGGGTGGGAGTCACCATCTCCCGGAGAGACACGGGAGACCACTGAACAGCTGTGCCTTGAATTCCCTCTGTGAAAAATGTAAACACCCTTGAAAGTCACCCTGTAACAGATCTGGATCATTGTAGAGCTGGGTAGGATGACAGTACTTCAAGTGGCCTACAACTAGAGAGGTGGCATAAAACACAAGATTGGGGTGAATGACCTTGTGCAGGAGATGTTGCAGCAAACATACCATGGTGTCTGGGTTTCCTTCTGTCTCATTCACCCATTCCTGTACCTTTACTTGAAAGGGGTGTGCTCCCTGTTTGCTCTCTTCTCTGAGATGGGCTAACAGTACTTACTAATGCACTTCCATTAATGGGCTGTAGTGACACCTAGGTGACACAGCTCATCTTTCAACCTCAGTGAGAATGTGTGATTCTAAGCAACCATGACTTACACAAATATCCTTCAGGAGACCCTGGAAACTCAACTGCCAGAAAGCATTCATGCTGTTGTGTGGGACCACAGCCCTTTGTGTAGTGAGTGAAGTTTCCAGTCTTAGCACACAGAAATGAGCAGCTTGAATAAATATGCAACGGTGGGCTCATAAAACCAGGGGCCAGGCAGGCACACCGGCAGACCACATGATAAAATTTTCTAAGAGCAGTCAGAGACCCAGACCTAAGTCTGAATCTCTCAAACTTTATGTGTTGCAATAAAGTTTGAAACTCCATGGGAGCCCATGTGCACAGTTTGCCCACACAGCTTTGGGCAGTGGTTAGTGGTTTTCAAATTGTGTTCCTCAGAATCCAGGATCATGTCCATGGCCATTCTAAAAAGGTTCTGTAACTGCTGGATACTCACCCTGAAGGAGGGGAACATTACCCACCACTCCTTAAATGTGGGCTGTGCATAGTGACTTCCTCCCACAGAGGACAGTGTGGGAAGAGAGAGAAAAACAGTAATATGGAGTAGAGAAACCCGTCTGACGCGACCTCCACCAGGTGATCAAGGTCAACAACAATAGTGACAGGTCATGTTGATGGCAGGCACCCTGGATAGGATGTGATGAAAAGGGGTCTGCACCTCTGTGGTATTCCTCCCAACAAGCCATAACCCCAGTCCAATCAGGAGAAAAACATCAGACAAATCCCAAGAGAGGGACATTCTATGAAATCCCTGACCCAGTTTCCTCAAAACTGTCAAGATCATCAAAAGCAAGAGGAGACAAAGACGACATGACAACTAAATGTCATATGGTGTCCTGAATGGGATCCTGGGACAGAAAAAAAGACAGGCAAAAGAATAAGGAAAGGAAATGAAGTATGAACTTCAGTTAATTATAATGTATTAATATAGGTTCATTAATTGTAACAAATGTGTCATACCAATATAAGATGTTAATAACTGGGGAGCCCTATGCAGGACCTCTCTGTACTATCTTCTCAATTTTTCTGTGAATCTAAAGCTGTTCTAAAAAATAAAGTTTGTTTTATTTTAAATTGCCAAACAAGCTCGTACTCCCTGGGATGTATATACCCCTGGAGTCACCTCCTAGCTACCTTGAGTTGCTAAGTTAACTAGTTTTTGTGCACACTCAGACCTCCTGTTTGAATGTTAGGGTTATGATACACATACCAAAGGACAACATAAGGGATTTTAGCCCAATTTTGGCCATCTGATGCAAGTTTCTGGGTTGGCTGCATTGAGGAGAGGGCTATAAGTTGCTGAGCCCTACTCCCACCCCAACCCTGGACCGCAACCACCACTCCAATTTCCAATCTGTTAGAACTCTTCATCAGAAGTGGAAAGCCATGAGAACCAAGAACGACTTCCTCTGTTCCATGCCCTGCCTTCCGTGCAGCTCACCAACTACAAAGGCCTCCCCTGCTGGTTGCACCCTCCTACTCACACATGCCCAGGTGTCCCCTCCTCGTAGCCACCAGGATGCCCACCTCTGCCTTGGCAGGGTCCTTACCGGGCAGTCCCACCAATAGATTCACGTCTCACTCCATAGGGTAGGGCCCAGCCCTTGTCACTTGAGGAGCCAGCTGAGTGCCTGTGGGGTGGGTGAACCGCGTGCCCCACCAGGGAGACCCTGGGCAGTCATTGGCCAGCTCCCTGGTGCCACCCCAACTGTGGCCCAGAATTTCCTGAAATCCAAAGGGAGCTGGTGCCCCCACCCCATACTCCTGGTTTGGGGCTTCACTCCCATCTTGCTGAGAGGGTGCCTAGGAGTGGCCAGGGGACTGTTGGCCTCCTGGAGGCAGTAATGGATGGAGGGTGCAGGCCCCTGCATGCAGGGGGGATGGATATGGCTGGCCCCTCCTCACAGCCTCACCCTCTTCTGAGATTTGTCCTGAGGGTGGGGGCTGCACATGGAATGTCCTCCCCCCGGGACCCTGCTCTGCCCCTCTGGCCCCAGCTGCTGTCCACTTTTGCCTTCCCAAGGGGCCCAGCCTGGCCATACCTGGGAATGGCGGTGTTTGCAGGTAACCCCTGCATGGGGACTGGGCGGGGCCTGGAAGGGACTCTCAGCCAACCTGGCAACCTGGGGCCTCCCTGTATGTGGTGCCTAGCAACTGCCTTGGTGATGCCAGTGTTGGCTTCAGACACTGCAGTCTAGGGGAAAGTGGGGCCCTCCTGCTCCCTGGCAGAGGCCAGTCACCAGGAGGTAACTGAGCCCAGTGCCACAATCCTTTAGTGACAGCAGGGCTGAGGCTGCTTGGGGGCCTGCGGCGTCCCCTCTCCTACAGTCCTGGGATGCTGGACTCCTCTGTGGCAGGTCAGATGGCCCGACTTAACCTGAAACTCTTAGAGAAGGTAAGACAGCCAGTTTTTTTGTTTTGTTTTGTTTTTATCCTCACCTGAGGATATTTTTCCATTTATCTTCAGATAGAGTGGGAGGGAGAGAGAGAGAGAGAGAGAGAGAGAGAGAGAGAGGAACATCGATGTGAAGGGGACACATCGAGTGGCTGCCTCCTGCACAACCCAACCAGGGGCCGGGGACAAACTGCAACCAAGGTACGTGCCCTTAGCGGGAACCAAACCTGGGTCTCTCTGGACCACAGGCTGACGCTCTAACCGCTGAGCCAAACCGGCCAGGGCCAGACACTCGTGTTTTTAACACCTGGTTAGAGGAGCATAGCTTTCAAAGGTAAGATATTCTTGTGAGTTGGACTGCTTCCCAGCAAAACCCTCTCCAGTGGTGTTGAGCCTTGTAATGAAGCACTGTGGCTTCTTGATTTTTCTTCTTTTTGTTCATACAGAACCAAGTAGGTTCTTCTGACAGCTTCTGCAGCCAGGACAGGCAAGCACCTACTGGCTGGCACTTTCAGAGCACCATAAAGGTCCCCTGAGGAGCCTCTGGGCTTCAGTGTTTAAGGGAAGACAGACCCACCTGGTGTAGGACCCACAGTCCCCCGGGCTGGGGCTGGGACGGGCAGCCTGGTGGACCTATCCTCACACCAGTCTTCTTATCCTCTGAGGGTCTGCATGGGCCTCACAGACCATCCAGTGCAGCAGCTCCTCTGTGTCCCCACCTGCTTTATTCCTCTTCTGCTGCCCTCACAGCCCTGTACCCTACCCCTAGTCTGGTGGCCCATGGGCCTCCTTGCATGAGTCACTCCAGTACTGGCCCAGACTCTGGCTGCCCAGCCCAGGGCCCAGGTGGGGAGATCAGGGACACAGAGCTAGCCTGAGGTTCAGCTCTTAGAAAGCTGTCTGAAGGAGGCCGCTCATGTCAGAGTGTCCGCACTTAGAGTTCAAGGAGGAATGTGTGCATTGTGTGGAGAATGTGACACACTCGTCCCTAAAAGAGGATGATGACCCTTGCTGCCTGTCCCACACCTCCATCACACAGCACTTCCTGCCCCGTCCCCTCCATCTGGGGCATGGGCAGGAGCACAGGCAGGTGCCCACGCCAGCCCGTGCACTGCTCACACTGATTTGTGCTGGGATCCCTGTCATGGTCTCTTCCTCACAGAAACTGGAGCAGGAGCGTGAGGATTTGGAAGGGGATTCTGAGGACCCCCACCTTGTGCCAGGTAAGAGCTGGGCTGCTTGGAGCCCTTCAGGCAGGCATGACACCCAACTTCTGCTCAGGTCCCTCCCTCTTCTGTCACTGGCTAGACTGTGCTTAATACTGTTCCTTACATCCAGGGTTGAAGGCTTTTGTTTTCATCTTTACAACACTCTCTCTCACACCCATGCGCACACACCACACTCCCGTGCACTCACACATGCACACACACTCACGTGCACTCACACACCAGGTGCTCTGCTGAGTGCACCCTCACCTCCCATCCTGTCACCTTTATCACTAAACCCCAAGTCAGGAACATCCCTCGTCCCCATTTTCCAGATGAGAAAATGGAGGCTCACGTCACCCCCGGTCCAGCGGGTGAGGTGGGGGTGTTCTGGGGTCTGCACATTCCTCAGCATGGTTTCTCTCCAGGACACAAGGACAGGCTGGACGCAGCCCTGCAGAGCTCTCTGAGGAGGAGAAAGGACCTTCTGCAGAGACTCTGGGTAGGCCGGCATCTGGCCTTGGCCAGAGCTGTCTGTGGCTGAAACTACATGTTCAGACCCAGGAGGGCAGTGGGGGTGCAGGTGGGGGTGGGGACTAGGGGGTGAGAATGGGGTATCGAGTCTTGCTGGATCAGTGCTGGTTCTCTGAGGTTTGTAACTCGTGGATGGCTAGCTAGTGAACTGCAAGCAGCTGAGAGACTTCACGCTTGGGGCATGGAATGGACTCAATGGAGAAAGGAACATGCTCGCACTGTCCATGGTCTGGGCTCTCACAAGCATATGATTAGCTAGGGGTCGCGTGGGTGGCAACCACTCGATGTGTCTCTCTCACATCGATGTTTCTCTCTCTCTTCCTCCCTCTCTCCCTCCCGCTCTATCTGAAGATAAATGCAAAAATGTCCTAGGGTGAGGATAAAAAAAAAAATTAAATAATAATAATAATAATAATAAATAAAAGGAGGCAGTATTCTCAAGTGGCCCTTGGGCCTTGCTTTCAGTCCTGGCTCCAGTTCTAGGGAAGCCCTGCAAGGAAGCGAGGGAGACCCAAGGTGTCCCACATGGGCCACCCATCATGCAAGAGCCCAGGACACATCTCCCCCACCAGCCTCAGTGGCTGCCCCTTGATGCAGCAGGCTCTGGTTGGCGTTGCAGGAACAACACCTCCTGGAAGAGCTCTCCACTGCCCACACCTGCGCCTGCAGGAGGCCCAGCAGAGGAGCCCATGGGTCAGCGCTGCCCCCAGAGGTGCCCCCTGGCATCTACACCGCCACCTCCCCGCCCCCACCAGCCCTGGAGCTGCCTCGGTTCATCCAACACTCGGTAGGTCTACCTTCAGGTGAACCCAGGGGCAGAACCACTGTGGGAAGGCAAGCTCAGCAGCATTATGAGAGTGCTCTGAAGAGGGGCGGATGGCTAACAACTAACAGTGGTGCACTTACCACACCCAGGCACTCACAAAGATGTCAGTGGCTCTTCTCAGTCATGCTCGCAGGTGCCCTAAGACAGCGTTTTGGGGAGTGGTGGTCTTGTCCCCTCATTACAGATGAGAGGCTGGGGTCCCAGCCCTAGGTCCTAACTTTTGCTCTAGGAGTAGAAATATTAGGAAAATTCAGCATCAAGAGGATCCTGAATTTGGGGAAGAAATGTGTTAACTCATTTTCAAAACTTCTTAATGACCAGGAGACGCTTCAGACCTTCATTTCAAGAGCAGCATGAGAAAAAGGGAAAAGAGAGATTCAGCATTCTGGATTGCAAACAGTGGAAAGCAGTTCTGACTTCCTTAAGGAAAAGGGATTGTATCAGAGCCAGCGGGGTGCCCAGAGGAGGGACAGAAGCTGGGATCTGGCCTGTTGAGGCCTCTGGGAGAAGATCAGTGTGACTGGGGAGAAGAGATTGCCAAGGAGGTGGGCAGGCTAGTTGAGAAGGTTCTGCACTGGCTGGCCAGGGAGCTTGATGGTGCCGGCAGGCTGAGTCAGGACCTGGAGGGCACTTGTTCTTTGAGAGAGGACCTGGCAGCACATGGTGGAGAGAATAGAGTGGGGAGGGGAACCTTAGAGGGATCCCTGCTCATAGAGATCCCAGAGCCCCCTTTGCCGTTGGGCTATCTGCATCTAGGGTCCAGTTATCCCTAGCCTATGCCCTCCAGTCTTCTGACACCTGGAACCTCCTTCCAGGTATCGAGGGAGGGTGGGGTGTAAGTGCAGGAGACTCCCCCCAGCCCCAAGTATGTTCACACTTCCTGCACTTGACCAGGGCCTGGCCATGCTTCCGTGTTTCCCAGTGACACCAAGAGGCCAAGCAGGGCCCTTGTTCACTGACTTTCTAGAAGCTGGACTCAGAGAGCCTGAGGCAGGAGGTCCTTCAGCCAGGGCAGGCACAGTGCTCCAAGAGGGCCTCCTTGGTAGATGCCAGGGGTGGCAACTATGGCTGTGGCTAAAGCTGGTCTGTCATTTGTGTTTGTACAACCTGCAGGCTAAGAATGCTTTTGCACTTTTAAATGTTTGGGGAAGCCCTGGCCAGTTTGGCTCAGTGGTTAGAGCATTGGCCTGAGGACCAAAGAGTCGCAAGGGGTTCGATTCAAGGGCACGTACCTCGGTTGCGGTTCAGTTCCTGGCCCTGGTCAGGGTCATGCAGGAGGCAGCCAATTGGTGTGTCTCTCACATCAATGATTCTCTCTCCCCTCCTTCCACTCTATCTGAAGATAAATGGAAAAATATCCTCTGGTGAGGATTTTTAAATAAATAAATTGGGGGAAAAAATCAAAAGAAGAATAGTTTGGAACACATGAAAATGATATGAAATGCAAACCTCTGTGTTCATAGATAATCTCACTGGACCAGCCTCATCAGTTTAGTGTCTGTGCTGAGTAGTTGGCCCACAGAGCGCAGATGGTCACAGAAGAAGGTTGCCAGCTGTGGCCTATACCAAGCCTTCTGTGAACTGAGAAAGAAGCGACAGGGTCAGGGCCTTGTACATCCACAAAGGATTAAAAGAGAAAGTCTTCCTGATGTACAATCAATGCCCAGTGCATGCTCAAAATTTTTGTACATTTATTTTATTTAAAAAAAAAATTTTTATCGATTTTTAGAGAGAGGAACAGGGAGAAGGGGAGCAGGAGAGAGAGAGAGAGGGAGAGAGAGAGAGAGAGGGAGAGAGAGATTTGTTGTTCCACTTATTTATGCATTCATTGGATAGGTGGATGGATGGGTGGGTTACTAGGTGAGTGGATGGATTACTGGATGGGTGGGTGGATGGGTGAGTGGATGGGAGGATAGATGTGTGAATGGGTGGGTAGGTGGGTGGTTTGCTGGGTGGATGCATGGGTGAGAGTGTGGATAGGTGGGTGCCATAGGACACTCTCTCCAAGGACACATTCAGGCAGCTAGTCCCCTGGCTCTTCCTAGGTCCCCCAGCCTCCTGCCACCATCATTCAGCAGCTACCTCAGCAGCCACTCATTGCACAGATTTCCCCTCCCCAGGCCTTCGCAGCTCAAAGGTCAGGAAGCATTAAGGAAGGTAAGTGTTTGATATTAATGTTGTTATGGGCTTATGAAATTCTCTACTGAAAGGAAAAATATTTTGTAAGCAGTATAGTCATTTAGGGTCAGCTTCTGGCTACTCAACTGAAGTCACCTGTTACCAACATGAAAATATCTTCAACTTGAGAAATGCTTTCATGATGGATATTGCTGAAGGAAGGAAAGAGGTAAAAGAAAGAGGATTTGACTAGGAACTGAAAGAATACTGGGCTCCAATTCCAATTCATCCAATTATTAGCTCTACAAAAACCTTGGTTAAATTGCTTCTTCTTTTTAAATAACTTTTAAATACTTGATTTTTAAAACAGCTTTATTGAGATGACATAGAATAAATGGCACATATTTAAAGTGTACAATTTTATAAGTTTTAGCCCAGCCAGTGTAGCTCAGTGGATTGAGTGTCGTCCCATGGACTGAGAGGTCCTGGTTCGATTCCCGGTCAGGGCACATGCCCAGGTTGCGGGCTCGGTCCCCGGTAGGGGGCGTGCAAGAGGCAGCCTATCGATGTTTCTCTCTCATATTGATGTTTCTATCACTCTCTTCCTTCCTCTCTCTCTAAAAAATCAATACAAACATATTTTAAAAAACAATTTGGTAAGTTTTGACATATGGATATACCCATGAGCCCAAGTCAATAAATCAAGGCAGTGAACACACCCACCACCCCAAAAGCTTCCTCATATCCCGTCTCACTCTGTCTTTCCAGCCCCACAGGCAATTGCTGATCATCTTTTGTCACTGTGTGTTAATTTGTATTTTCTAGAGTTTTATGTACACAGAATCAGAGAGGATGCACTGTTTTGTTTGGCTTCTTTCCCTCAGCATAATTGTTTTAAGAGTCATGACTCTAGCTGGGTTCCTTGTCACTGCTGAGGGGCTGCACCCGTTTCTTTATCCTTTCCCCTGTTGATGGACATTTGGGTTGCAAGTCATGAACATCATGTCTGAGTCTCCTGTTAACATGTTTCCATTTCTCTTTGGTAAATATCTAGAACTGGAATGTCTGGATCATGTGGCAGGTGTATGTTTAGCTTTTCAAAAACTGCCAAACTGTGTCCATAGTGTCTGTACGTTTTACATCTCCACCAGCCATGTATGAGGTTCCCGTTCCTCCACACCCTCATATGGCATGGTCAGGCTTTTTAGTCTCAGCTATTTTAATAGGGGTAGTGGTAGTTCACTGTCATTTTAATTTGCATTTTCCTGATGACTGACGGTGTTGGCAGTCCAGGGGCAGACGGCGATGTTTCTCTCTCTCTCCCTCTCTCCCTCTCCTTCCCTCCCACTCTGTTTTGTTTTGGTTTTTTTTTAATCCTCACCCGAGGACATTTTTCCATTTTTTGTTCAGATGGAGTAGGAGGGAGAGAGAGGAAGAGAGAGAGAAACATCGATGTGAAAGGCACACATCGAGTGGCTGCCTCCCGCACGACCCAACCAGGGCCGGGGACAAACTGCAACCGAGGTACATGCCCTTAGCGGGAACCGAACCCGGGACTCTCTGGACCACAGGCCAACGCTCTAACCGCTGAGCCAAACTGGCCAGGGCATCCTCCCACTCTATCTAAAGATAAATGGAAAAATATCCTCGGGTGAGGATTAAAAAAAAAAAAAAAGAATGCCAACTAGATCAAATATTTGAATGTAAAAATATGAAATTTCAAAAGTACTGTGGCAACCACTTTAGAGAACTGTTGGGCTATTCGGTATAAAGTTAAACACACAGTCTTGAGCCACTGGCTCCCCCAATAGCAAAGGGAACCTGGAACACTGTAGCTGCCTCTTTCTCTCCTGACTTCCCCGTGGTTACTCTCTATTACAGTTCTACCTGTTGGAAAAGCTTCACAGAAATACACACCAGTATAATTTCATACAGACACTGTTTGAATTCACCTCACATCTTTACTCTTTATTGTATCTCAGATCATCCTTCTGGAATCACCTTCTATCATCTTGAAATGGATCTTTTACAAGTTTCTTCAGAACAGGCTATTGAAGCTCCCTCAATGTTGACCTTCTTGCAAATGTTTATATTTCTTTTTGTTCTTAAACACAAGTTTTGCTGGATATTCAAATCTAGATGGATAGTTCTCTCAACAGGTTCTAAGAACATTTGTGATCACACCGGGCCCACCCAGATAATCCCAGAAAATCTTGCCACTTCAAGATCCCTTTTAAAAAATTAATTAATTTTGCCCTGGCCGGTGTGGCTCGGTTGGTTGGGCGTCGGCCCATACACTGAAAGGTTGTCAGTTTGATTCCTGGTCAGGGCACATGCCTGAGCTCGATGCCCAGAGGGAATATGCGGGTACAAGAGGCAGCCAATCTACCTCAGTGTTTCTCTCTCTCTCTCCCCCTCTTCCTTCTTCTCTCTCTCTAAAAATCAATAATAAATAAATGGTGTACCTTTAAAGCTTTAAAAATATTAATTTTAAAAATTGTGATAAAAAACACAAAACAAAAAAATTTACCATTGTAACCACTTTAAGTGGTGTTAACTATATTTGTTATGCAACAAATCTTCAGCGCTTTCTCATTTTCCCAAACTAAAACTGTCCCCATTCAACACTAACTCCCATTCCTTTCCCCCAGTCCCTGGCACCCACCATCTACTTTCTGTGTCTATGAATCTGACTCCTCTTGTAAGGGAATCACACAGCATTTGTACTTTTGTGACTGGCTTATTTCACTGGCATAATGTCCATGTTGTAGTGTGTGTCAGAATCGCCTTCCTTTTTAAGGCAGAATAATATTCTACCGTATGTATGGACCACATTTTGCTCATCCCTTCATACATCCATGGACACTTGGGTTGCTTCCACCTCCTCTCAAGATTATTAAGTTAATCACATCTTGCAAGGTCCCTTTTGCCCTGTAATGAAACACAATCAGCCCGGCTGGTGTGGCTCAGTGGTTGAGCGTCAACCCACGCACCAAGAGGTCGCTGGTTCAATCCCCTGTCAGGGCACATGCCCAGGTTGTGGGCCCGATCCCCAGTGGGGGGCATGCAGGAGGCGACCAATCGGTGTTCTCTCTCATCAATGTTTCTATCTCTCTCTCCCTCTCCCTTCCTCTTTCTTTTTAAAATCAATAAAGAAAAAAAAATTTAAAAAAAAAAAACAAGAAACACAATCACAGGTTTTGAGGATTAGGATGTGGATGTCACTAGGGCCATTATTCAGCCCACTTCACTAATCGATCACATTATCTCACAAATTGAGGGTGCATTCTTTTTGGGGTTGGGTGTGCCAGTTCTTTCCTGTGGGGGGCTACTACAGCAGTGCTGCTTTGGACGTTGCTGTCTTCTGGCGAAGGGACATGCACATGGGGCACATGCTGGGAAATGAGACGCCCGTCAGGAAACACTGCCAGACAGTCTTCCTGGGTGGGGATTCCCATTTACATGTCACAGAAGGGAAGGAGAGTTTCAGTTGCCCACAGTAATTCACCAGCACTCTGTGTTTTCAGATTTTTTTTTCCCATTTAGGCTAATCTGGTGGGCATGTGTAGTAGCTCATTCCGGTTTTAATTTGTTTCATCTTTTAATATATTTATTGGCCATTTGAATATCCTTTGTGTGAAGTGTCTATTTAAGTATTTTGCCCATTTTTCTTTCATGTTGTATTCCTCTCATTAATTAATAGGAACTTTTTATATTCTACAATGGGTCCTTTTTTGATATATGTATTACAAATATTAAGTTTTTTGTGGCCTGCCCTTTCACTTTATGTCTTTGGATGAACAGAAGTTCTTTTTTTTTTTTTCAGTGTAAAATTTTTATATTTAGAATTAGCCAGCTGGACTCAGTTTAGATGATCCCAATTTTGTTGGCAACATCCAAAGCATCATAGTCAGGAGCCAGTTGAATATGCCTTCTTCTCTCCATCAGGCCTGAGCAGGGTGTTGACCTTGGCCACATCAATGTCATAGAGCTTCTTCACAGCCTCTTTGATCTGGTGCTTGTTGGCCTTGACATCCACAGTGAACACAAGTGTATTGTCTTCTATCTTCTTCGTGGCTGACTCCTAGTCAGGGGGAATTTGATGATGGCATAGTGGTCAAGCTTGTTTCTCCTGGGTGCGTTCTTCCAAGGATATTTAGGCTGCCTTCGGAGCCTCAGTGTCTTAGGCCGACGGAAGGTGGGTAACGTGTGGATCTTCTTTTTTGTGTGGCTGTGGACAGCTTTCAGCACTGATTTGTTTGCCTCCAAAGGCTTTGCTTTGGCTTCGGCTTTAGGAGGGGCAGGGGCTTCCTTCTTCACCTTTGGCACCATCTTCGTAAGAAGGCAGAAGTTCTTAATTTTAATAACAGTTTTTCAGGCTTTTCCCTTTATGGTTAGTTCCTTGGGTGTCCTGTTTAAGAAGTCTTTACCTGCTCAAGGTCACATTGTCTCACATGGCTTTGTTTACATTTCACATTCAGATTTACGATCCTTCTGAAGTAGATGTGTGTGTGCTGTGAGTTAGGGATGAATGTTCTTTTTTTTCCATGGACATCAGCTTGACCCTGTGCCATGTACCGAAGACTTTCCCGTTGTGTCCCTTTGTCAAACACAATGTGTCCATTTCTGTGCCCTCCTGCCTAATCTAATCAGTGGGAGTCCTGCGGGCCTGACAGGGAAGTGTCCCCTCAGAGGGTTCCTGCTGCCGCTGGTGGGTGGGGGCGGCCCAGGCCCAGGCACACATGAGTCTCCTCAAAGGCCTTTCCTGGATGGGGCTGCCAGACTCAGCCTCTCTAACTGTTTCTCTTGCAGGGTCAGAGTTCCCACAGCTGTGCTGCTGCAGGAATCTGGCTCTGGGCCCCACCTCCCATAGTGCCCCGACCCTGTGGCAAAATCTTAGTCAGTGCTCTCCAGAGAAACAGAACCAATAGGATGTGTATACAGAGAGAAAGATGTGTTTGAAGGAACTGGCCTGTGCAATTATGGAGGCCTGGTTAGTCCAAAATCTGCAGGGTGGGCTGACCCACTGGGGACCCAGGGAGGGGTTTCTGTTTGAGTGGGGAGGCTGTTGGCTGGAGTCCTGTGTCCTGTTGGAGCCCCTGCCCCTGGGCCTCCAGGCTCCTGTTTGCTTGCCTAGGAGTGTGAATGGTCCTAGGGGACCTGTCTTCCTTTGGGGAAGCTGACAGAGCCTGGAGGAAACGCCTACTTTCCAGGACCTAGATGCTGTGGAAAGAACTCATGTTCACCTCCCACACTGACAAAATTTACATGTTTTATAGTATTCAGAGTTGGTGAATATATATACTGGAGCTGCCAAAACAAAGAACCACAGGGCAGGTGGCTTAAAACCTCAGAAATCCACTCTGTCACAGTCTGGAGGCCAGAGTCCAAAATCCAGGTGTCCCAGGGCCATACAACCTCCAGGGAGGGTTCTTCCTGCTTCTTCCCAGCAGTGGCTCCAGGTGTCCTGGGCTGTGGCCGAATTGCTAGTCTGTGTCTGTCTCCCCTTTGGACTCCATCTCCCTCTGCCTGTCTCTGATAAAGACACTTGTCCTTGGACTTCGGGCCCACGTGGAAAAGCCAGGGTGATCTCAAGGTCCTCCATAACATCTGCAAAGACCCTTTTTCAAAGTAAGGCCACATTCTGAGGTCTTGAGGTTAGGACATGGACACACATTTCGCGGGCCACCATGCAGCCCAGGTGGACTTGAGGAATCTGCTAGCAGAAAAGCAAGTGGAGCCGCCTCCTGAGAGTCCAGCTGGACACCATACACACACTTTATAGCACGCACACCCTCTGACCTGGAAGTTTCACACCTGGGAATGTGACCCTGCCTGACCCCCCCCCCCCCATGAGGAACAGACACCTGTAATACCCTATATCTGTTTCAATAGGCTGCTCTAAAGCTCTGTTCTCAGGTCAGATCCCCTGTCGGGGTGAGCCCTCGGTGTGTGACCGAGCCCCTCTCCCCGCTTTCAGACATGGTGGAGATGATGCTGCTGCAGAATGCACAGATGCACCAGGTCATCATGCAGAACCTGATGCTCCAAGCTGTGCCCCCAATGGCCCCTGTGTCCTCCAGGGGACAGCAGTCCACACCCCTGCACCCCATCCTGCAGGTAGGCTCAGCCTGGAGCAGACACCAGACAAAGGAGGACCTGGGCGGCTTCTCTTCTGGAAATTGTGCATCTGTGTAACTCTGAAAAGCACAATTTTGGCTCTGGGGGTCTGTGATCTAGCTGTGAAATCTCCTAGCTCTTCCCTGTACCTCTCAGATAAGGAATGGGTTGTGCAGTTTAAGGCTCAGAAAGCTGCCTTCTTGAGCTGGATGAGTCCCTCCCCTTCCTTCCTCTCCCCTCCCTTTCTGGGCTCTGAGCCCATCCTAAGTCAGGAATGGGGGTGGGGTGGGGGTGGGGGGAGAGGGTTGCCCAGAGCAGCTGGTCCCAGTTGAAATGGGCTGGTGTTTGCGCTGTGTTGAGGACCCGCAGCGGGCTCATCCAACCATCCTGCGAGCTGAGAGGCAGAAGCCACCCTCTGTGCACCACCACCACCACTATGCACCCCCAGCCCCGCTGCAGGCTGGTTTTGCACCTGGCTCACCTGTGGCTTACTCCACGTGGCCCACGGTGGTCTCAGCCACTGCCCTCCCACCTGCCACCAACTTCCAGCCCACCGTGCGCCACTTGGTCGCCCCCTCTGCTGCTGCTGCTCTTAACACGTAAGGATCCTGGGGCCCCATTGCCCTTCCCTACCCCTACTGAGAAACCAATGGACGTAGGTCTTTGCCAGGTCCCTAGGCTGCAGCAGGGAATTGGAAAGGAGCCTGGAAAGGTCCTGCCATCTCCCAGAGGGACACAGGTGGGACCATGGCAGCTTCACCCCCCACCCCCATCACCATAGCTGAGTGTGGACCCCATGGCAACCTCCCGGGGAAACTGTCTGCAGTTTGGGTCACACTGTCAGCGCAGATAACCCTGGGTGTGTCCAGTCAAAGCATGGCTTCAAGGGCCCCCACCTGATCCCCAGAGCAGAGCTCACCTGCCCCGTGGCATCTTCCAGCCCTATGGGGCAGTAAGGATATCCAGACTCTTGCTTTTCCTCTAGGGCTTCGCCTGAAGGTTTCCTGCCTGCACCAGTTCCAGCTCCTGGCCAGTGAGCCCCCACCATGGCTGGTGAGCCCCAAGTCCCTCTCCCCCCAGGGGCATGGTCTGAAAAACCAGGCAGAAGCTGGGCAGTGGTCCCTGGACACCAGACTCTGAGGACCACAAGGAAACATGGGGATTTTGCCAGAAAAGATGCCCAGGAGCCACAGGAAGAAGATACATAGATTTAGCCACAATTGAAGCCTTCCTATGGGAAAATACCACAAAGTTAAATACCTGGGAGATGTTTGCCCCACGGCGGCAGAGGTGAGGCAGGAAAGCAGCGGCTGCAGACTGTGCTGTGCTGTCCTGGGAGAAAGCCCTTGTTAACAGGTGGACCCACCTGCCAGCCTGGCTTTTCTCCTGCGAACGAAACCTGAGGAGCTGCACATGGCTCCTCTGAGGGGCTGGGCCCTTGAAGGCAGCTTCTTTCTGACTAGACCCAAGGGTTCTCTCCAGTACTACATCCACCCAGGACTCAATTCTGGGGCCCTCCACCATGGGAAGGACAAGTCAGTAAGCCTAGTAAAGACACCATGGTGTCAGAGCCTAAGTGCTGGTGTGAATTGTTAAGGCTGTCTTTGGTCTCTAAGAAACCTTTCTTTTTTTATTTTCTTACTTAAAAACAACTATATAGGTCTATTCCATACATTACAAAAGACAACTGAACCCCCCCCCCCCACACACACAGGCACTTTCTTCATGGTAATGAGGAAAGATTTTTTTTTTTCCTTTTTTTTTTATCATAAAAGAATCAGATAAGTAATCTGATAGAGGTTGCAGGAGGTCATGAGCTACTACTGAAAGAGTCAAGGGATGACAGGGCCGAGGATTACAGAATGAGCTGAGGGCCTGAGGGGATCACTGAGGGAGCAGAGGCAGAGCAACCTGAGGGCGAGGGTGGAGGGACCAGGAGCACCGAGGTAGGACCCAGGTAGGACCTGGGCACAGGTGGGAGCCCAGTGGGGAGCGACCAGGTCTGGTCCTGGGAGGTTTTGGGACCTAGGCGCAGCTCAGTGTCCCCTGAGACATGAAGCCCGAGGTGGGCAGGTTTCTGGAGCTGCCACCTCTCTGGGGACTGCTCAGGACCCAAGTCAGGCCTAGGGCAGGCAACAGGATGGGGAGGCACGGGAGGGAGGGTCGCCAGGCTGGAAGGGTGACGGGTAGGTTCTGAGCTGCCCGCCCTCCCTGGGTGTCTGGGGGCAGGCTGCCGAGGCATGTCCCAGGTCCAGGTGCCTGGAGTGTGGTGGTTGGGGGCTTTACATGGCATGATATTGTGATATAATAAATACATACTTGCTCTTTGTCTTGGTTCCTGGCACAGCACCTCTAAAACGCTGTAATTCCTGGGTGTTGGGGTGAGAGGAGCATCTTCTATTATTCCTAATGAGCACCTTTCACCACACCTAAGATTATGCTAATGAGGTGACTGGGTGGGCCCCTAGAAAGTTTCAGGGTGGGGGCTGGTTGCCAGGGAAACCAATCACTGTCAGGGGTGAGTTAATCACCATTGGTATTTAATCAATCATGCCTACTTACATAATGGAACCCTCATAAAACCCTCTAAAGATGGGATGGTGAAGCACCTGGGAGGTTGGCACACCCCAAACTCCAAGAGCACAAAAGCTGCTGTGCTTAGGACCCTCCCAGACCTCACCTGGTGGACCCTTCATCTGGCTGCTCATCTGTAGCCTTTACAATAACCAGGTGTTTCCTTTAGAATAACTGGGTGTTTGCCTGACTTCTGGAAGCCATTCTAGCAAAGTACTGAACTGGAGGAGGAGGTTGTGGGAACCCCGATTTGTAGCAAAGTTGGACAGAAGTGTGGGTACTCTGGTATGAAATGAGGGGCAGTCTTATGGGACTGAGCCCTTAACTTGTGGGTTCTGCACTAACTCTTGTGAGTAGAATTTTCTTTGAATGGCTGAGCGCCATTGCACCCTGGTGAGGTCGTGCTGGTGGGGCTCCTACACTGTGCCCACCTGTGCTGAGACGACGGTCAAAGTCGGTGAAGATCAGTGAATGAAGCTAGAGACACTGAACAGGTGGCTGGAGCCTGGGTACCCTCAGCCGTCTATGGATCTACTGTGACCTAATTAAGACTCCAGGTACTCAGGAGCTGGGTGTGGATTCACATAGGACAGTATGAGGGACCGAAGCACCTCCTGGAGCAGGAGGAGGGATGCTCTAGAACCAGGACAACAAGGGCACAAGTGACCAGTAGAACAACCCAGAGAAGCAAGACAGCTCCACGGGCAGGTGGCAGATGACAGCTGCTGACTGGACAGTGAGTGGAGCGGCTTTCTCTCGGATTTAGGTCAGAAGGATACTTGACCACATTCTCTATTTTCAGTGATATATAAAAACCTCTGAATCAATTGGGAAAAAGAAAAACCAACATGAAAATAAGCACAGACACGAGCAATCACTTCAAGGCAAAGTGGACACGCCAATGAAAAGGGTCACTGGGAGAAATGCAGGGCAGCCCTAGGGCACGAAGGACACCTGTCCAAGTGGAGGGGTTAGGGTACACACAGGTCAGGGACTGGACCCTGGTAAGGGCTGAGGAGGAACAAGTGATCTGGCCATTCAGAAGTACTGGCCGTCACCTGGTAAAGCTGGACCTCCCATCCCCTGCCCCAGCACCCCACAGGTGCCCTGAACATGACAAGACCAGCAGGTCTCAGTACCCCTTCTGTCTCTTAAAAAGGACTTTGGAGCCAAGAGCTTGGTGGGTCTCTGCATTGACTTTAAACTGAAAACAAGCTTAACTGACTACAAGCAGGCCATGCGCAGCCAGCAGTAACTCAGGAATATCACAGGCTCAAGTCCCTGTTCCTAAGAACTGGGGGAAGTGCAGACTGAGACTGGACACAAATCCAGTGGGAAATGTGTTCTCATGTTTCTAAAGTAGACTCATAGGGGAAACCAAATTCTCAGAATTGTAGCATCCTTGGTTTTAGGGCCAAAAAGGATCTGAGAGACTGTGTTACTGCATGCCCTCTTCAGAGCTCCTTGTGTTGTGGTCAGCACCTGTACCTGACAGGTCAGGTGATGGAGGCCCCGGCTGGCTCAGTGCCTGTCCCCTCCACCATCTGCTCCCACACATATGTCCCCAGGCCACTTGTTTCATCCTCCTGAGTGGCTGTAGAGGTGGGAGAGAGAAAGGCCTCATTACCAAAGGCAGAACCCCAGGAAGGGGGAGGTTAGATGCTCTAAGAGTTTAGAACTATTTTATTTACAATACTGAAAATAACATGTCTGCTGTGTTCTAAGTAAAGACATGAATGGAAATTTCTCTTGTATTTTAAGAAACAGTCAGTTCCACTTATGGAATGTAGCCCCAGCTTGGCCTTTGACCAGCAGGGCCCTCAGTTTGGCGATGCCTCTGATCCTTGGGACCCGAAGGGAGGGGTCAACTCCCATCCACACAGTGTCCCTGTGTTCTGGAGGGTTCCTCAGGTACTACCTGCATCACGGGCTGTGATAATCAGAAGAGGTCCCTGCTCAGGGGATGGAGCTTGGCTCCAGTGCGCCGGCCCAGCTCCTCGAGAACTTGCTTCTCCTTCTGGTACATCTGAAACAAAGGAACGAAAACCAACTGTGGACTTACCTAGCTGGCCTGGCCTCCTCAGGTCCTGGGGAGTCCCTGGCTTGGCTCAGGGGTCCTCGCCTTGGGAAATCCCTCCTTGAGGCCCATGTCCACAGCTATGGCATGGGGAGCCTTGGCCATGGGGCCCCTCATACAGGTTGAAGGAAAGGTCCTGGTTCTACTCACGGGCACCCAGCACCTGTGCACAGGGAGTGCCAAAATGCTGCCTGCAGGGTGAACTATGGAGGCAGCAGGAGAGGCTGTGGGCCAGGGCTGAGGTGGTGATCTTGGGTAGGAAAGAGGAGAGCCTGCCTGGGGTCACAGAACAGGTGCAGGACACACAGGAGGGGTGGTGGTGCAGATGGCCCCTCCTGGGGAAGGGTGGTCAGGGTTTGGAGGGCTGGGGTTCCTGGTGGACTGCACACTGGAGGTGACATCTTGGGCTTTCCCCAAGATGCTGAGACAGGTCTGTTGGTTGTAGAGACAGGGGGCTGAGGAGGAAGGGGCAAAGGGGCCACAGTAGGGTCAGCATCTGACCAGGAAGGGAGGTGGAGCCATATGTGGCTGGTGTGGACCCAGTCTAGGACGGCTCAGGGAGAGGACAAGTGCATCAAGGACTTCTTGTTAATGAAAAAAATTTTAATGCCTTTCAGAGAATCTGACTATTCAATTACAAATGTAGTTTGAGTTTATTAAACACATTATGGTATATATACCAACATGGGCCTTTATAAGTGAATAAACATTGGCACCTTTCAAGGAAACCAACTGCTCCATAACTTTGCACAATAAGTCTCTATCAGAAGCCTGCACATTTTAAATCCTGTTCCTAATTGATAAATATCATCACAATTTCTCTTTTAAAGATTTTTTTTAAATGCCCAGCTGGTGTGGCTCAGTGGATTGAGTGTTGTCCCCTGGACTGAGTAGTCCCAGTTCGGTTCGGTTTCCCATCAGGACACGTGCCTGGGTTTTGGGTTTGATCCCCGGCGGGGAAGGGGGGGACTCCAATCTATGTTTCTCTCACATCAATGTTTCTGTCTCTCTCTCCCTTCCTTTCTCTCTAAATAAATAAATAAATAAAAACATATTTAAAAAAGATTTTTTTTAACTTTAAGCCATTAGAATTTCATAGAATTTTTAGAATTCAGTCTCTCTGCTTAGACTTTCTTTTCAACAATGACTTAATAATACAGTTAACAGCATTTGGGAAGCCCAATATATATATATATATTTTTAAATCCTCACCCAAGGATATTTTTCCATTTATTTTCAGACAGAGTGAGAGGGAGAGATAGAGAGAGAAACATCAATGTGAGAGAGACACATCGATTGGTTGCCTTCCGCATGACCTCAACCAGGGACGGGTACTGAACCGCAACTGAGGTACGTGCCCTTAACTAGAATCGAACCCGTGACTCTTTGGTCCGTGGGCAGATGCTCTAACTGCTGAGCCAAACCGGCCAAGGCATGGGAGCCCAATATTTAAAACAAACATTGTAAGTCTTTTTTTAAAAATTTTTTTATAAAGTAAGCATTTATAAAATTCCTTATTTTACTGTTTTCTCCCAATTTTGGTTTTCAAGACTGCAAGGGCAGGTCAGGCAGCCCTGGCTTATGGGGGATGGCACCTACCTGCTGCCACGTGGCCTCTGTGCTATGTGTGAAGCCCAGTAGATGACAGAGCCCATGGGTGGCAGTCACCTGTTGGAACAATTTAAAAGCTGCCTCAGGGGCTGATCATGACCAAGCCGAGGACTAGGGGAGGAGGAAGACAGGGAGTGCTCATCCCACACCTGGTGAGAGGTTAGGAACCCTCCTCTGGGCCCAGGTAGGGCTTCGGGAGTCTGTGGCAGCAGCATCAAGGGTGTGAATGGGCAATGAAGACATGGGTGGGGTTTGGGGAACAGCAGGTAGACTAGGGCCCTGTCAGGGGTGTGAAAACCAGGATCTCTGGGGTGAGGTGGGAGGGTCAGTGGTTATTTCCTGAGGAGACACCTGCTTTTCAGGGCAGAGGGAAGGGTCAGAGGGGTGGTGAGATGCGGAGGACAAGGAGGGTAGTTGGAGGGTACCTAGGGCTGTTAGACGGTGCCTATGGGCAGCTGGGAGCCAGTAGGATGGAGAGTGGCCTGCTCTGGCCCTGTGCCAGGGGATGAGGGTCCTAGGAGTGGTGGGCTGGTCCTCTACTTCAGTGCAGAACCCTCAGTTGTGGGGAAGTGAAAGCAGATGTCTACAACTGCCCCCTGGATCACCTCCCAGGGGTGCATAGCTGCTGGCCACAGAGATCCCAGAGCTGGACCATGTTGACCAGTCCTGTCTACACTGGGTTCCCTGTCACTTAGGAAGAAAGGAAAACCTCCTTCTTCTCCCCCAACACCTGCTCACACTGGGTATCACATGGAAGCACTAGGACACCCACCCTTCAACATATTTCAGGGTGCATCTATTGGGCCAAAGGAAGACTCCGAAATTGAATCCTTAGGGTAGTTGAAATACGACTCTATCACACTCAATACTTTCAGAACACACTCTCCTCCTCCTTTTTAAAATATTAAGCCAAGGACAGATCTGGAAGGTCCTGGATGCTAGAATCTTGTTCACTTTGGGCAGTTTCCTAAGAAGCTTATTCAGCAAGCCTAAGTTAATTACACAGCCTGCTGAGCTCAAGGTAAAAGCTAAAGCAAGGTCACTACTGGGAGCTTCCCTTATCTCATATCTCAGTTATGGAGAAGTTCCCTGTCCTCTCCCCGCCCCTAGCACTGCCACAGGGCATGCAGATTCCACTAGGCCATCTCCCTCTCTGTGGACTTCCCTGTCTGTGGGTCTCCCTCAAAATCCTTGTTCTTCATGTGAGCGATAGTGTGGGCAATAGTGTGGACACAGGTGGCGCATCACCAACCTCTTAATGGTCTGGATGAAGGACATGGTATTTATTTCACTAGGCAGAACCTGTTATTTCAGCATTTCCACTTACAGTCAGGATATCATAGTAATCTTCATTTTCTTTGCACTGCTGGAAGATATACTCCACTCCTAGAAAAATGTCCCCCAGATTATAGTCATCTGGAAAATCAGGCTGGGGAATTTCACCTGCTTTCAGATTCTGCAAACAAGGAAACAGATTGTGAGAACAGGGCCTCAGGAACACTAACCTGACTACAAGTCTACAGATTCCATTCTGGAAGGCACTGTCCTCTCACTAGTCCTAAGCTGGGGCAGGGGACCGAAAAGCCACTACACACAAGTGACTTAAGATGTTTCCACCTTGTCAGATGAGTTACTTTCCATTTCTTTCATCGTTCTCAATGCACAATCATACATATTACAACTTCTAGGAGTCAAATCACCACATTGATATTTTATTTTCTGTTCTTTCCTCTTGGTAGTTTGTCCTAAACAGCCTTTCACATTTTCCTACTTAAAGCCCACAAAGACCAGTCCATTCAGTTGAGTTCTGTGCACACTAAGCCAGTCTCCTACTGCTGCATATTTATTTAGTATTGTTGATGTTTTTTTCTTCCCATTAAGGAAAATAAGTGAACACTTTAATGCATTTTTACATTACACATTTAACATTTTATTGTCCTCCTTCCTTTGATTTATTTCTGTGGCTGTGATACTAGCGGATTGAAGTATGTTGCCAAGCTGCTTCCCAATTTATGCTGCTACTAACCCATGTGTGAAGCCCTGAATGAGTCATTTACATAACTGAGAATAACCTGACAGCTATCATAAGTTTGTAGAAAATATTTACACAAGTCTCTTCTTTTATTCAGTGTTATTTAAATTTTTCAACCATACATATTCATTATTGATTCATATTCAAAACTACTACGTAATTCACTGATTGCATTAGGTGGGCATTGATGAATAGGGTTGATCTCTACTTTTGTGTATATTAGAAAGTTTTCAAAATAAAACTGAAGTCTGGCCGGCCTGTGTGGCTCAGTGGTTGAGCGTCGACCCATGCACCAAGAGGTCCCCAGTTCGATTCCTGGCCAGGGCACGTGCCCAGGTTGTAGGCCAAATCCCCAGTGGGGGGCATGCAGGAGGCGGCCAATTGATGGTCTCTCTCTTCGATGTTTCTCTCTCTCCCTTTCACTTCTTCTCTCCCTAAAATCAATAAAGGGAAAAAAAAAATTAAAAACAAAATAAAACTAAAAAATCATGTCTTTTGTATAATTAACACAGGAAATTTACATCGGATGGTAGGTTAGAAAAGGAAAGGAGGAAAATATTTTGTACCTCATGAAATGGAAAAGAAAGCACATCAGTTGGGATATTTTTCTCTCTGTAGATCCTGTTGATGTGCTGAATACTCTTGTTGTCAACACAGATGATCCCCAGGTCGAATTTCTGGACCCCCAAAATACTCCTGACTGCCTCCATCCTCTGGCGGAGCGGCACTCTCCGGAGGGGGATAGCTCGCTGCAGGTTTCTGAGCACCAGACTCATTTCAGGAAGACAACCGGGGCACTTAAAAAAACGTTTGTAAAGGAATCTGTGCTTAAAGTTGAAGAGAAGACAAGTCAGTCCTAGAAAGTGAAACACACGCCCAATCAAGTCATTTTATTTGGTAAAATTCATTGAAAAAAGTTACAGGAATTTACATTTTACCATAAGGAAGATATAAAAATGAAGGTATATAAAACGAAACCATAGTCAGGCAAGCCAGAATGGATAACAGTAGCCACAGGAAATTAAGGCTGGTGGCGAGGAAGGGCCGTTAGTAGTGAAGGCGAGTGAGTGGGGTAGGGAACAGGGGAGGTGGTGGAGGGGGACAGTGTGGGGGGTAGGGGATGTGGACGGGGCGCGTAAGGCTGGGTGCAGGACTTCCCCAGGAAGCGCTCAGAGCTGGCCCCGGACAGTACGCGGGTTGGCTGTCGTCCCCCCACAATTGGAGAAAAGAAGCCACTCGCGTACCTACGGGAGCCGAAGCCGGCGGACCCCACCCTGCACCCCACGCACCGGAAGCCCCACAGCCGCCGCTCGGCCGGAGAGCGGAACCCAAGCGCGGAGGGCCGCGGGCGGGGCCGGGTCGCAAATGTAGGACCGGAAGTCGGTCCACCACTTTTTTGTTCCGCGGCGCGCAGGAAAGTGCTGGGTCCGGCGGCCTTGGTCCGTGTGTGCACCTCCAGCCAGGCGCCGAGGTACCCCGGAGCGGCGTCGTCCCTGAGCTAGACGCTGAGCGCTTCACGAGGTCCGGGCCGGGCGGAGGCTGCCCCTTTCGTCTCGCCGCTTCCCGGCCCCCCCCCCCCCCCCGCGGGCGTGTCGCCAACGGGGCGGAACTGCGGAGCGCCGGGCCCAGGGCGCGGCCGGTGCCGGGACCTATGGCGATGCCTCCTAGATGCGGTCCTGATGGCTCCGCTGCAGCCCCTCCGGGGTCTAGGGCGGCTTCTCCACGTGAGTACACTTGACCTCCAAGCTAGTTCGTTCAGGCAGTAGCCCCGGTATAAGAACACATTTTATTTCTGTGTCTGGAAAGAGTGTTTAGTGCTGTGGTTGCTCGGAGAAAAATTAGGTGGGAGGAACTGGAACACGGATGTTTTAACTGTTACAGTGTAATCATCTGGCTGTGGAGATTGGAAGAAGTCAGGAGAAACTCCTCTGTTTAACTTAAAAAGTGGTACGGCATTCATTTTTTAAATTAACATTTGAGGTTTGTTGTGACTTTACCAATTTAGTAAAATGATTTGACTTTTAGTCACGCTTTATTTTTTATTTATTTTTTGACCCCGTATTTTACTTCTCAAAATATACATTTTCACACAAGATAACGTTCAAGGACATCCACCTCAACACTCTTTAAAACACTTTAAAGCAGGGAACAATCTATGTGACCATTAATAAGGACTGGTTGAATAACTTATGATACATTCATTCAATAAGAAACTCTGCAGAATATTAAAAGTATGAAGTAGAGCTCAGAGTCCCAAGATATATTAGAGTGAACAAAAAATTGAAGAACGGGATATATATTGTCTTTAAGAAAAAAAATATGAGTGTGGAGGCATACTTGAATATGCATATGTTTTCTTCAATGCTCCAACTCCTGGGGACCCCATGAGTGAGTGATGTCCACAATGTCCTGTCCTCACTGCACTTTTCAGCTCCTATTGACTCATGCCTATGGCTTCTTTTATGGAATCAATTCATCTCATGTTTGATCTTCTCTTTTCCTGCTGCCTCCTATTTTTCCCAACATTACTGTCTTTTCCAAAGAATTTTGCCTTCTCCTAGTTGTGCTTTAAACCTCTGTAACAAAGAATTACTCTCCACCTCATACTCCAAAAAAAAAAAAAAAAAAGAACCCACTGGCTCTCAGGAAATAAGAAAACTTGGCCCTTTGCTTTGCCCACCTATTAAATAATTTAGAGTGTGACGTGTGATTAAAAATTATTTTCTTAGTCTTCTAGCAGCGGATAGCTCTGATGATCTGAGTTTTTGTCTTTCAGCTTACATGAAATGAAGGGGAGCTCCCTAGTTCAACAGACTGTTTAAGGAAGAGGACTGCTTTGTACACGGAATATTTATTATCTTCAAATAACTGGGTCAGAAGATGAACCCAAATAATCCTTTCAGTGGGCAGCAGCCTAGTGCTTTTTCAGCATCTAGTAGTTCCATAGGAACAGTTCAGGCTAAGCCACAATTTCGATTTGGTCAGCCTTCTCTTTTTGGACAAAATAATACAGTATCTGGGAAAAGCTCAGGATTTTCACAGGTATCTAGCTTTCCAACATCTTCTGGAGTAGCTCATTCTTCTTCAGCGCAACCATTAGGACTCTCCCAAACCTCAAATGTTGGACTCTTTCCTGGACTTGAACACACTCCATCCTTTGTAGCTACTTCTGGGCCTTCAAGTTCATGTGTGCCTGGAAACCCAAGATTTACTTTTAAATCACCCAGCCTTGGGGCTTTCCCAAGTAATTCTACTTTTGGACCAGAAACTGGAGAAGTAGCAAACTCTGGTTTTGGGAAAACAGAATTCAGCTTTAAACCTCTGGAAAATTCATTGTTCAGACCAATATTGGGGTCTGAATCCGAGCCAGAGAAAACTCAAAGCCAAATTACTTCTGGATTTTTCACATTTTCCCAACCAATTAGTAGTGGACCTGGGGGATTGGCCCCATTTTCTTTTACTCAGGTGACAAGTTCAGCTACTAAATCAAATTTTACCTTTTCGAAACCAGTTGATAGTAATAATTCATCATCACCCTTTACCCCTGCTTTGTCAAACCAAAATGTGGAGGAAGAGAAGAGAGGCCCTAAATCACTATTTGGAAGTCTTAATAGTAGCTTCACTAGCTTCTCCACATCTTCAGGGGCATTGGGGGAACCCTTCCCAGTCAGCAAAACAAGTGTCAGACAAGGATGTGAAGAAGAAGCTGTTTCCCAAGTTGAGCCACTTTCCAGCCTCGTGAAAGGACTGAAAAGGAAAGAGGATCAAGACCGCTCCCCAAGGAGACATGGCCACGATACAATGGAAGACTTGGACCCTCTTTCAAGGGGTGATCATCCTCCCGATAAGCGACCTGTCCGCCTGAATCGGCCCCGGGGAGGCACTCTGTTTGGTCGGACAATACAGGATGTCTTCAAAAGCAATAAAGAAGCAAGTCGTCTGGGTAACAAGGAATGTAGAAAGGAAATTGGCTGTGCTGAGTCTGGGGAAAATGACCACATAGCCATCCCAGGAGGGAGTCAGTCTGTTCTAGCCCCTTCCCGACTTCCAGGTGTGAATAAAGAGGAAGAAACTGAAATTAGAGATAAAAAAGAAGGTGAGCTCTAAAAAGGTACAACATACAGTAAATCCTGCTGGCAAGTTCTTGGTAAATTTCCCTGGGGGTTAGCTTGATTTTTCTGTTATGTCCCCTATGAACATTAAGGATATTAATATACCATAGGATCTTGGAGTAGGTCTCACATCCATGGAAATTTCCTTTGCCCTTAAAAAGTTGGTCCCTCCTTTTGTTTGAAAACATTATACCTACTACAGTTCTGTGCCTGTTTTCTGATCCTCTAGATTTTCTGAGAGGAACTCCTGGGCGTCAGAATAAAAGAAGTGAGAGCACAGACAGTCTTGGGGGCTTCTCTCCTACTGAAGTTACAGCGATCCAGTGCAAGAACATTCCTGACTATCTCAACAACAGGACCGATCTGGAGAACCACTTTGGCAAAATTGCTAAAGTGCAGCGCATCTACACCAGGCGCAACAAAAAGCTAGCAGTGGTGTATTTCTTTGATCATGTGAGTACTCCCAACTGAGTTTATGTGAGTAAAAAAATAGGTTTTAAAGTGAGAAAATGGGAGTGAACTTTATCACTTTGAAACCTATTTTTAAAAAAATCTATCAGTTATTTGCTTGCTAGAATATAAGAAAGTACTAGAATATTTTGTTCTTACCTTGGAGAGGATAGAATAGCACCGTTTATTTCATAACTGGAGTGATTAATGAAAAGCTTGCAGCCCCTACTGAATGCAGTGGTGAGTCCCATGAAGTCAGATTCCTGTGAAACGTGTGGGAGTGGCTCTGTAACCACAGTACTTTTTCAAACTTGAGTTCTGTTTTGTTTGGTCATAGTACATGATCACTGTAAACATTTAAACAGTACAGAAAAAATCCCTTTGTAATCCCATTCTCCAGAGATAACAGTTTATGTTTGGTTTATACCCTAACTTTATATATATGAATTTTTTTATTCTCACCCGAGGACATTTTTGCATGCATCTTCAGATAGAGCGAGAGGGAGAGAGGGAGGAAGAGAGAGAGAAACATCGATGTGAGAGAGACACATCGACTGGCTGCCACCCACATGACCCCAACCGGGGCCGGGGACAAACGGCAACCGAGGTACATGCCCTTAGCGGGAACCGAACCCGGGTCTCTCTGGACCATGGGCTGACGCTCTAACCGCTGGGCCAAACCAGCCAGGGCTGGTTTATATCCTAACTTTAAATACAGGGTTGAGCAAAAGAAGGTTTACAGTTGTTAGTATGGAAAAATAATACAGTAATTAATAAGTAATAATACAAGAATAAACTGTTTTGCCCTGGCTGCTTTGGCTCAGTGGTTAGAGTGTCAGCCCATGGACCAATGACTTGTGGGTTCGATTCTGATCAAGAACACATACCTCGACCTGGCTGGTTTGGCTCAGCGGTTAGAGCGTTGGCCCGTGGACCAGAGAGAGTCCTGGGTTCAGTTCTTGCTAAGGGCACATACCTCGGTTACAGTTTGTCCCCAGCCCTGATTGGGGTCGTGTGGGTGGCAACCAGTTGATGTGTGTCTCTCTCACCTGGATCCACCCCCCCCCCACTCTATCTGAAGATAAGTGCCCAAAAAAAAAAAAAGAACACATACCGCTGTTGCAGTTTGTCCCCGGCCCTGGTCGGGGTTGTGTGGGAGGCAACCAGTCGATGTGTCCCTCTCATGTTGATGATTTTCTCTCTCTCCCTCTCTCCCACTCTATCTGAAGATAAATGGAAAAATATCCTCGGGAGAGGATTGAAAAAAGAAAAAGAATAAACTGTTTCACAGACTCACAACTGTAAACCTATTTTTGCCCCACCCTGTATGTGTGTGAGTACACCTATGCATAACACAGTTGTTTGTTGTAGGGTGTTCACATACATGGAATGCTCACATGATTTAGCTTTATATCTTTTTTTTTAACTTATCTTTATTGTTGGATGTATTACAGATGTCCCTCCTTTTCTCCTATTGACCCCATTCTCCCTACTCTCACCCTCCTCCTGCCTTCCCCACACTATTGTCTGTGTCCATTGGTTATGCGTATGTATATGCATATAAGTTCTTTGGTTTATCTCCCCATCCCCCCATGCCCTTGAAGTTTGTCAGTCTAACAACCAATTTGTACTTCTTGATTCCTTCACCTTTTTCACCCATTCCCCCAAACCCCCTCCCATCTGGCAACCAACAAAAAGTTATCTGTTTCTATTCTGCTTATTTATTTTGTTTGTAGATTCAATTGTTGATAGATAATGTATTTATTACCATTTTATTGATCATATTTTTTATCTTCTTTTTCTTCGAGAAGACCCTTCAACATTTCATGTAATACTGGTTTGGTGGTGATGAGCTCCTTTAGCTTTTTCTTGTCTGGGAAGCTCTTTATATGTCCATTGATTCTAAATGATAGCTTTACAGAATAGAGTAGTCTTGGTTGTAGGTCCTTGCTTTTCATCACTTTGAATATTTCTTGCTATTCCCTTCTGGCCTGCAAAGTTTCTTTTGAGAAATCAGCTGATAATCTTATGGGAGCTCCCTTGTAGGTAACTAGCTGCTTTTCTCTTGCTGCTTTTAAGATTCTCTCTTTGTCTTTAACCTTTGGCATTTTGATGATGATATGTCTTGGTGTGGGCCTCTTGGGGTTCAACTTGTTTAGGACTCTCTGTGCTTCCTGGATTTGTATGTCTGTTTCCTTCACCAAGTTAGAGAAGTTTTCTGTCATTATTGTTTCAAATAGGTTTTCAATTTTTTGCTCTGTCTTCTTCTTCTGGCACCCCCTTGATGCGAATGTTGGTACACTTGAAGTTGTCCCAGATGTTCCTTACACTGTGTCCTCATTTTTTTGAATTCCTTTTTCTTTTTGCTGTTCTGATTGGGTGTTTTTTGCTTCCTTATATTCTAAATCGATGGTTTGCTTCTTGACTTCACCTACTCTACTATTGATTTCCTGTATATTACTCTTTTTTAAAATTTTTAATTCTTTTTTATTTCTCACCCTGAGGATATTTTTCCATTTATCATCAGCTAGAGTGGGAGGGAGGGAAGGAGAGAGAGAGAGACAGACAGAGAGAAACATCAATGTGATAGAGCCACATTGACTGGTTGCCTCCCACACAACCCAACCAGGGCCCGGGACAAACCACAACCGAGGTATGTGCCCTTGACCAGAATCGAACCCATGACTTATTGGTCTGCGGGCCGATGCTCTAACCACTGAGCAAAACCAGGCAGGCTAAATTATTATTCTTTTTAAACAATATGTTTTTACTGATTTTTTTTAGAGAAAGAGGAAGGGAAAGGGAGATAGAAACATCGATGTGAGATAGAAACATTGATGGGCTGCCTCCTGCACGCCCCCCACCAGGGATCGAGCCTGCAGCCCAGGCATGTGCCCCCACCGGGAATCGAACTGGAACCTCTCCGTGCATGGGATGACACCCAGTCCACTGAGCCACACCAGCCAGGCTGTCAATTATCCTTTATTTCAGTTAGTGCTTCCTTCATTTCTGACCATGCATCCTTAATTTCTTACTGGTCCTTGTTTACGCTCTTGAGGCCCTCATTAAGTTCATTGAGCATCCTTATAACCAGTGTTTTGAACTCTGCATCTGTTAGATTTTGTTTAGTTCTTTTCCTGGAGTTTTGTTCTGTTCTTTCATTTGGGACATGTTTCTTTGTCTCCTCATTTTGGCGGCCTCCCTGTGTTTGTTTCTATGTATTAGGCAGAGTTGTTATGTCTCCAAGGCTTTGTAGGGTGGCCTACTATAGTAGATATCCTGTAGGGTCCACTGGCACAGCCTCCCTGATCACCCCAGCTGGGCATTTGAGGTGCACTCCCTATGTGGACTGTACACCCTTCTGTTGTAATTGAGTCTTGATTACTGTTGGCATGTCAATGGGAGGAATTTACTCAGGCTGATCAGCTGCAAGGACTGGCTGTGCCCACTGTCCTCTGACTACCCTGGAGGATCAGTTGTGCAGGGGCCCACCACACTGAGCTAGATTTACTTCAGCAGGGCTCTGGTACCCACTGAGTCCACTCCTTGAGTGTGTTGCTTGTGGAGGTGGTTGGGTAGTGGTGCTTCACTATGGTCTGAAGCTGTCCACTGGATGTGCTGGCTCTGGGGCAAGGTCAGCCACTGCTTGTGTTTTACCTGAGGCCACCAAGCATAAGTTACAAAGCGATCTGTGGATGGCTGCTTCTTGTGCTGGGCTTGGAGGTGCCCAGGGAAAGCCAAGTTGTGAACCAAGGCTGGCTGCTTCTAGTGCTGGGCCTGTGGCCACTTAGTGAGAGGTATGGGGCTCCCTGAGGCCAGATGCTGCTTTTTTGAGAGAATTTAGGAAAATCTGAAACAAGAGCCAAGACAGGCCATTCCTATGGTAAAGTCATAGGAAACAGCTTGGGTGGGCGTGAAAGTTGGGTGGGGCAGGGCCTGAGGGAATCACCAGGGTGGGGCAAACAGTATGAGCCAGGTTGCTGGAGTCCCAGATATGTTGCCCGTTTGCCTTCCCTGTTGGGGAAGGGCTCATCAAAGGAACAGCAGCCTCTGCCAGCACAGAGGAAATGTCCAGGGCTCCAGCAGCCTCAGCCTCCCTCAGTCTCAATCCCAGCTGGTTTTTACAGCCAGAAGTTATCAGGACTTCTCTTCCTGACACTGGGACCCTGACCTGGGGGGCCTGATGTTGGACAGGGACCCCTCATTCCTCAGGGAAGACCTTCATAGTCGAGGTATCCCTCCTGATTTTTATCCGCCACACGTCTGCGCCTCACCCCTTCTACCAGTCTCGATGTGGCTTCTTTTTAAGTTTTGTAGTTGTAGGACTTCCATTCAGCTTGATTTCAGGCAGTTTTGAATGATGGTTGTTCTGTAGTTTAGTTGTAATTTTGATGTGGTTGTCGGAGGAGGTGACTACTGCATTTTTGTACGCCGCCGTCTTGACTGGAAATTCCTAGCTTTATATCTTTATTATTTTTAAAAATACTCTTATGGAGAAAAGTTATATAGAATTTATAAAGTAGAAAGCTCGCTTTCACACTTGTTAAATGGTGGAAGTATTGTCTGTCAATATTATTGTGGGAAAGAGCACAAAATCACCCATAATTCTGTCCTCTAAGATATTGACTAAATATTTTGGTTAATGTTTTTGCAAATATATAGTCACATTGTTTTTACACAAATGGGATCATACTCTATATACTGTTGGTAACCTCTTCATGTAGCAATCTTTAATATTTTCTGAAATCAATAAACAGTCTAGCTTAGAGTGCAGTTGTTAAATGCTGCATAGCATTCTAGCTTGTTTACTTACTTGGCCAGCGTTGTACTTGTGAACATTTTTGTACATATATTTCTGATTATTTTATATCCGTTGTTTAAATTTCTGAGAGTGGAAGTTCTGTGCAAAAATATATGCACAGTTTTAGGGCTTTTGCTATTTATTCCTTCCTATTTATTTATTTTTCAATTCAGTAGCATTTAATTATGTTCACAGTGTTGTGCAGTGATCACCACTACTTATTTCCAGAACATTTGCATCATCCCAAATAGAAACTCAGTAACCATTAAGTGATAACTTCCCATTGTGTCCATCCCCAGCCCCTGGTTACCTCTAATCTACTTTCTATCTCTATGAATATGCCTATTCTAGATATTTCAAATAAGTAGAATCATATGGGTTGTCTTTTTTGTGTCTGCCTTTTTTCAGTTAGCATAATATTTTCAAGGTTCATTCTTGTGGTTGTATTTTATTCCTTTTTATGGCTGAAAAATACTCCATTGTATGGGTAGACCACATTTTGTTTATTTATCTGTTGATGGACAGATATTGTTTCTACCTTTTGGCTATTTTGAATAATGCTGCCATAAACGTGGTGTGCAAATCTCTCTTAAGACCCTGCTTTCAGTTCTGTTGGATATATTAGGGGTGGAATTGCTGGGTCATATGGTAATTAATCCTCTTTTTTTTTTTTTTTTTTTAAATCCTCACCTGAGGACATTTTTGCATTTATCTTTAGATAGAGTGGGAGGGAGAGAGGGGGGAAGAGAGAGAGAAACATCGATGTGAGAGAGACACATCGAGTGGTTGCCACCCACAGGACCCCAACCGGGGCCGGGGACAAACAGCAACTGAGGTACGTGCCCTTAGCAGGAACCAAACCCAGGACTCTGGTCCACAGGCTGACGCTCCAACCGCTGAGCCAAACTGGCCAGGGCAAATCCTCTTTTTTTTTAAAGTTATTGTTTGGCTATTGCAATGTGCTTATTTTTCCAGCTGAACCTTAAAAAATGTTTATATAATAGATACATAACATGATATATAAATGTGTTGTCATTGTAAGCAATTTATTGCATACAAAGCTGAGGTCCCTGATCACCCTCATCTTTCCTGTTACCCAGGAGCTAGTACAGTTGCTAGTGTGGTGTGTATTTTTCTGGACATTTTCATCGGTATATCTATAGGTATACTAACATGTAGTAGATTTTATGTGTTTTGTGTTACATTGTATCCACGTGTGTATCGTTCTGCAGCTTCCTTTGTGTGTGTGATTTGGTTGTATCTTTCCATTCTATGTGTTATCAGTTAGTGGGAATCATTTTACCAAATGCCAGTGGGGCCAAGGTGATGGGTTCTATCACACTAAAGTCATTGATTTAAAAAAGAAGAGCAAATATCAGATGTGAAACAGGTAAAGGAGGCAAGGACTGTGGCTCCCAAGGCTGGAGGCTAATAGCGTGGTCAGACATGCAGCGGGTGGAGGTGTTGCTCTGTTGGGTGAACTTTTGCTGACTGCGTTTGAGTATTGAATCTCATTTCCTGTAGTCTGCTGATGCCTCACACTTTGTGTTGTGCACTGTTTTCCAGGCTTCTGCAGCCCTGGCCAAGAAGAAGGGGAAAGGTTTGCATGAAGACATATCTATCTTTTGGCACAAGAAGAAAATAAGTGAGTTTTTAGTTATTCTTTGCACTGTCTCTAATGCTTTGTGTACAAGGCCCTTTAAGCTTTGAGTGGGAGCCCTTCCCCAAGGCCAGTGGGGGCCTGGCTCTGAGTGGATCCTTGTGTCTCATAGTGTTTCCTTGGGCTCTTTTGTAACCTTATGTAACAATTATAAGAATTTTTCTTTCTCAAAAAAAGAGAAAAATTCAGTGTCAAGTGACATGTGATATCATAAATTCTTCTGACTCTTGCGTCCTCAGGTCCCAATAAGAAACCTTTTTCCCTCAAGGAGAAGAAACCAGGTGAGGGTGAAGCTGGCCAGGGCACCGAGGACACATCCTTTCAGCACTCCCCTCTTGGCAAGCCCATGGGGAGGGCTGCAGCCAGCAGCCTCATGAATAAAAGGTGTGGCTGGTCGTTCCTGTGACTGACATGCATGTGGGTTTTTTGACTTCTAATGTCAGCAAACAGGAGGGACTTCACAGCAGTCCTGCCAAAGTATGAAAGGAAAGTGGGGTGATATGCTGACACCTGAGTAGGGGCTAGGGATGATGGGGAGGGGGAGGAGGAGAGGAGGATATAGTGAAGAGGAGTGGGGGTGGGGAAAGACATAAGAGGGTTGACTGAGAGCCACTTGCCAGTGCCCTGAAGAGGCCCTGGGCTGCCTCAATCATCTGACTGGCTCCCACATATCATATAGTTGCTGTCATGCAGTTCTACCTGACGTGTAAATGTATAAGCAGTCACCTTTTCCCTTTAAACTTCTAAGTGGCCATAATAACTTTGTATTCCTAATAGCCACTCTAGCAATTTCCAGCATGGCTTTTTTTTTTTTTTAGATGAAAACATTTATTTTTTTGTGTTACGAAAGCAAAAAGAAAGCCAAGCAAGTAATGAAATAAACATTTTCAAATGTTCCATCCTGGATTGTGCGTCCTAGAATTTATTAACAGCATGGCTTTTTGTAGGTTCAGCTTATCACAGTGAGGCTGCATTATAACTAGGTAGCCATGGTGTGTGAGCTGTCTCCCTCCAAATACTCCCTCTCTCCTCCCCCTCCCCCCTTTTCATAGCAGGACTGCTTCCACAGGTCTTCTGTTTAATCTTTCACCTATTTTGGCCAATGTATTGTTTTCCTCACTTTCTGTTTTGCAAGTAACAATTTAGTTGCTGATTTGCTTTTGCTTTTTCTTTTCTCAACCCTTACATTTTCTTTGACATTCGCGTTCACAGAATTCTGAGAGCCAGCTGGAAAATGGGGAAGCTAAGAGAAAATACCTAGTTTTTTTTATAGTACATTCTTCTACTGAAATGAAATAATGCATGAAAACATGTAGACATGATATTTCCTCATGGTGGTGGTTTTTTTCTTTTTTTTTTTTTTATCCTCACCCTAGGACATTTTTCCATTTTTTGCTCAGATAGAGTGGGAGGGGGAGAGAGGAAGAGAGAGAGAGAGAGAGAGAGAGAGAGAGAGAGAGAGAGAGAGAGAGAGAGAAACATCGACATGTAAGGGACACATCGAGTGGCTGCCTCCCGCACGACCCAACCAGGGCCGGGGACAAACCGCAACCGAAGTACATGCTCTTAGCGGAAACCGAACCCGGGTCTCTCTGGACCGCAGGCCGACGCTCTAACCGTTGAGCCAAACCGGCCAGGGCGGTAGTTTTTTTTTTCAGGCTGAATTTCATTTCTTTGAGATTGAAATCTATAAATATTCATTTCAGCTGTTTAAGTGGGCTTATCTCATTTTAAAAGAAGTATGAAATATTTAAACTTATAAAAATCACAATGAATAATGTGAGTAACACTTTTTTGCTCATCACTAGCATTATCAAGGCTCGTCTCACTTCAGTGTTTGTAGTTTATCAGCTTTTAGAGGAACAGAAAATCTTGAAAGACAAGGGAAGTCTTTGGAAGTGGCAGTGGTACAGATGCCGAATGGGCACAAGACCCTAATGTGTTGCTTTCTTTGTAGCTCTCCAGTGAAGAAGCCAGGTCTTCTGAAGGTCCACCCATTCGAGGGAGACTCTTTTGACTCAGGCTCCGAGGGCTCTGAGGGTCCTGGGCTGTGTGTGTCCTCCCTCAGTGTGCTGATAGGCACTGTGGCCGAGACATCTGAGGAGAAGTACCGCCTGCTTGATCAGAGGGACAGAATCATGCGGCAAGGTATGGTGGCTGCCTCTCTGCAGAGGTCCAGAGACCCTTGTAAGGTCATGATAAGGTCTTCTCGGGAGCCTTGAGTGCGGGGCGACCCCTGAGAATGGGCTCCTCTGTTGCTGAGTCTCAGGGCCTCTGATGAGCCACAGGCAATCTTTGTTGTTTACTAGTCTCCTGGGGAGTGAATAGATAAGGATATGATGCAGATGTGTCTTTGATTTTATTTATTTTTGGCATTGATCCATGCCAAATTAAATAATTTAAAGGGCAATTTTTAGACATTCAGAAAGCATATGTAAAAAATAAAAGTTTTATTTGACAGAAATCACCACATGTAAAACTAAGAAATGTCAACCAGGGCAAAAGTCTGTAACTTGGACAAAGGGCCAACTGCCTTGCAGAGAAAGTCCTGTGCATGTCAATATGAAAAAGACCAAACTCAGTGGAAATATGAGGAGGCGGAAAAGGAAGTATCCTGAATTGGCTCTTAACTTTGTGGAAAGATGCTCTTCCCATCACCCAGTGAGTGATACAGATGACACCCCATGGAGATGCTGCATCCTGGGGCAGGCTGGGAACTCAGGCTCCTGCAGAGGGCAAGTGGGTGGGATCTTTGAGACAGGAAAACGCATGCCTTTGACTCAGCATTCCATGTCCAGGGAATGTATCCCACAGGGAGTGTGTGTGATTCATATACAAGGTTGTTTGTGGCAACAAAGATTGGACACACAGTGAGATTGTAAACAGTTTAATGGAAGACTGGGGCTTCTTTGTAGAAATTCATCAAAATTTATTGTGAAGTGAGAAAAGCAAGGTGCAGGAAGTCTGTAGTGTGCTACCATTTGTGTACAAAGAGGGGGGAAAAGTTGTGTGTGTGTGTGTGTGTGTCCATACTTAAGCATACTTGTTTTATGTGTGCATAAATTAGTCACGGGAGATGTGAAAGGCTCTGTTCACGGTGATTGTCAGGAGAGGGAGAACAAGATGTGAAGGTGTGTTCTATTTTGGATGTTGTTATACCTTTGTATTATTGAACAATGTGAATGTATTACCGATTCCAAAAGTAAGTATTCTGTTAACATTAAAACTGTGTGCAGTGAAAAAATAAAAGAAAAAGGTGTATGTGCTCTTTGCAAAGTTTTTTTAAAATTAAATTTTAGCTGTAGGATTTTTCTGTTTTCAAAAGCTGTGGATCAGTGGAATAATCCCAGTGCCTCCTTAACACTGTAATAAAAGCTACCATCATAAATCATGTCACTGACATGGTAATTTTTATATTACAAATACAATTATTACTAGGTATTGGAATTTTCAAAAATAAAAATAAGATGTATATATTTCGAGTTATGAAATTGTTCCATTTTATTTAAAAGATACTTTTATAATTATTTAATTTATTTGTCTTAAAAGTAGTTTTGTTTTTTTTTTTTTAGAAAATATGTTTTTAATAATTCTTAGAGAGAGAAGTAGGGAGAGGGTGAGGTAGAAACACCAATGAGATACATTGATTGGCTACCTCCTGCACACCCCCAGTGAGGATTGAGCCCGCAACCCCGCATGTGCTCTGACTGGGAATAGAACCAGCATCCTCTTGGTCTATGGGTCAACGCTCAACCACTGAGCCACACTGGCTGGACTTTTTGTAATTATTTTAATTCTGTGGATAATAGTAGTGGTTTATTCAGGTCAGGACCAGGTAACTTCCATTATGTGTTTCCTGTTATATTTAAAAATGTGATGAAATACTTTAGAATATATTTTGAATATTTATATTTAACAAATTAATTTTTTTAATAAACATACTGCAGCATGACTGTCATTATAGGAGCCCGAAATACAATGTGCACCCCTCTACCTGTGGTGTGCAGTGAAGAGATCCATCTGGAGAGGCAAGAAAGCCTTGGGGTCTTTATAGGACTTGACACCCTTCCCTCCCTCAGGATAGGCCATGCTTTTCTTTCCCTGAGGCCCAGTGTTTTAAAAATACTTCTTTTTTGTGATTTGTCTGATGTACGTTTATATTTTTATTTTTTCTTTTACCATTATGAAAACGCGCTTTTCTGAATCCTTTTACCATTATGAAAACGCACTTCTATGAATTCTTAGTAACTGTGTGGTATGTTCTTACTATTTACTTGATGTCATTTAGCTCGGGTGAAAAGAACTGACCTGGACAAAGCGAGGACTTTTGTTGGGACGTGCCCTGACATGTGTCCCGAGAAGGAGCGGTACATGCGGGAGACTCGGAGCCAGCTGAGCATATTTGAAGTGATCCCAGGGACTGACCAGGTGGAGCCCTATGCCCCCCAGGGTCCCCTGCAGGCCACTGTCTGTAACTAATTGTCAGGCTTTGTCAGGTTGGAAGTGGGGTGTGCAGAGAGGGGAGGCTTATTCTTTCATAATTTCTGTACACGTTGATACATCCTTTAGAGCAGTGGTTCTCAACCTTCCTAATACCGCAACCCTTTAATACAGTTCCTCATGTTGTGGTGACCCCCAACTATAAAATTATTTTCGTTGCTACTTCATAACTGTAATTTTGCTACTGTTATGAATCGCCATCGGAAATATGTGTTTTCCGATGGTCTTAGGCGACCCCTGTGAAAGGGTCGTTTGACCCCCAAAGGGGTCACGACCCACAGGTTGAGAACCGCTGTTTTTAGAGTATGGTGGGATGTGCAATTTATACGCATTTCACATTGTTTGTATTGTGAGTTGTGTACTAAACAATCTTGTTTAAGGTGCCAGGACCATACAAGACCCTAAGGTATAGATGTAGATGCAGATTTATTTCATAGATTAAAAAACTCTTTTGCATTTCTTTATTCTTTTCACAATTTTATTCCTATCCTTTCCTATGTTTATGTTTTGCACATCTGAGATTATGTTCTAGATATAATTTTGTATGATTTTTTTTTCACTTAAAATTATATCATGAACTTTTTTTTTTTTTATCCTCACCCGAGGACATTTTTGCATTTATCTTCACATAGAGCGAGAAGGAGGGAGGGAGGTAGAAAGAGAGAGAGACATCGACGTGAGAGAGAGACATTGACTGGCTGCCACCCACACGACCCTAACTGGGGCCGGGGACAAACCGCAACCGAGGTATGTGCCCTTAGCGGGAACCGAACCTGGACTCTTTGGTCCACGGGCCGACGCTCTAACCACTGAGCCAAACTGGCCAGTGCATGAACATTGTCTTTAGTTATGATGAACTCTTTATAAACATTTTTATATATTTTTTAAAGTATGTTTTTATTGATTTTTAGAGAGAGAGGAAGGGAGAGAGAGATAGAAACATCAATCACCTCCCTCCTGCACGCCCCCTACTGGGGATCAAGCCTGCAACCTGGGCGTGTGCCCTGACCAGGAATCGAACCGGTACCTGAACCGGGACCTCTCAGTCCACGGGAGGACCCTCAATCCACTGAGCCACACTTTATAATATAGCCGGGCTATAAACATTTTTAAATGACAGCATGTTATTTGGTTATATCATTTTGTCAAATCTCCCCACTTTGCAATCATTAGATAGACTGTTTCTAATTTTTCAATTATGTTAATTCAGTTGGGCATGCCAATGCTTCTAAGGTATTTAGATTATTTCCTTCAGATAGTTAACTACATCAGAGGCTATGTACGACTTCTCTTCAAGTTCCTGAACATGTGCCAGTTCATGTTCCCAAATTGTTTCCCCAGAAATCACCGTTTTAAGTCCTTTTATTCTTTGTTAGTTTGCTTTCAGGCTTTTCCTCCTCTTCTGGCTGGTGGTTTTATAGCTGTCTTTACCCAATGCAAGGCCGTAAGTCAGGCAGCAGCTGTCATGGCAGAGGCCCTGGAGTCCTGCCCCAGGGGACAGTGACGACAGCTTGCAGTGGATGCCCAGGGCCCAGGCCTGTGGACATCTGTGCTTCTGCCCTAGGCCACATATCTTCAGCCTCTTTTTGCTGGTGGAAGATGTAGCTCCAAGCCTCTGGTGGCCAACTGGACCTGGCCCCACCAGGCCCCTGCTTCTGCTACTCTACCCCCCTGCCTACCCCCCCCCCCCCCCCCCCCAGTCCTCTCTGTTGTTTCCATTTCATTCCTGGTCTATGTAGACTTAATCTGTTGTTTGAGTGTGGCTAAGATCTTTGAAAGTACTTTAAAGTTCTTGACCTATCACACTATTGTACTTGGAACCAAGCAAGTATGTCTTCACTTATATTCCTCTGCTTCTTGATGTGATGGCCACTTATTTTCAAAATATGTTTCTCGATTTATTTTATCTTTGAATTTTGCTTGTCACTGTCAAATAGAAATTTTACATATAAAAATTGTATTCTGTAGTATTGATCTTGTATGAGAGAGAGAGAGAGAGAGAGAGAGAGTGTGTGTGTGTGTGTGTGTGTGAGAGTGTGTGATTTCCTCCCTTATTTTAAGGCACAGCTGCTGGGAGGCTGGCCCTGCACATGCCACCCAGCTGCTTGTCCCCACTCTGTCTTCAGGTGGACCACGCAGCAGCTGTCAAGGAGTATAGTCGCTCCTCAGCTGATCAGGAGGAGCCCCTCCCGCATGAGCTGCGGCCCTCAGCAGTGCTCAGCAGGACCATGGACTACCTGGTGACCCAGATTATGGACCAGAAGGAGGGCAACCTGCGGGACTGGTATGACTTCCTGTGGAACCGCACACGGGGCATACGGAAGGTATCAGCCTTTTCTGATTAGGAAACTAGAAAACGTATGTGAATTCTCTCTCTCTCTCTCTTTTTTTAATCCTCACCTGAGGACATTTTTGCATTTATCTTCAGATAGAGCGGGAGGGAGGGAGGAAGAGAGAGAGAGACATCGATGTGAGAGAGACAAATCAAGTGGTTGCCATCCACACAACCCCAACCGCGGCCGGGGACAAACTGCAACCGAGGTACATGTCCTTAGCGGGAACTGAACCCGGGACTCTCTGGTCTGCGGGCCAGCGCTCTAACCACTGAGCCAAACCGGCCAGGGCGAAAACGTATGTGAATTCTAAGGTGAAAGAGAGTTTTTGTCATTTTACTCAGTTATATTTTATCTGTAACAAAAAGTATACTGTTATTTAGAATCATTACAGAGGCCTATTAAAATGATCTTTATGGGCTTTGTTTCAAATTGAAATATGAGAAATTCAGGTAATAACCATGATTTTTCTAGTAGTAATTTAGTGATTACTAAAAATCTAGTGATTTTTCTCTGCATGGGAATATGTGCACAGGATCTGTGTATATGAGACACATTCATATAAGGTGTGAGTGTGTATGTGTGTGTGTGTGCATGCATGTATACAAGGCAACTTGGGTGTGTGTGAGATATGTATGTGCATGTATAATATTCCCCTCTTGCTCGTGGCCAGGACATCACGCAGCAGCACCTGTGTGATCCCGTGACGGTGTCCCTCATTGAGAAGTGTGCCCGGCTTCATATCCACTGTGCTCACTTCATGTGTGAGGAGCCCATGTCCTCCTTTGATGCCAAGATCAACAATGAGAATATGACCAAATGCCTTCAGAGCCTGAAGGAGATGTACCAGGACCTGAGGAACAAGGGCGTGTACTGTGCCAGTGAAGCTGAGTTCCAGGGCTACAATGTGCTGCTCAATCTCAACAAGGGGGACATCCTAAGGTGAATTTTCAAATTTCAAAGCTAGCCTAAGCTGTCTGGAAAGCAAGGTGTAAACAGGAAAAGAGCTGTTGGGATAGCAGTAGCTGATAATGTTGAGTTGACTCTGGTCCTTAATGTGGGATGACATTAAAAAACCTGGACTGTGTTGGACTGTGCAGTCTGTTGAGCTCAGTCACTGGGAGCAGGATGGGAATGTGTGCTGACACCAGCACATCTAAAGTTGGCTCTAAATCCTTCCTGAGAATAATTTCTCTTGGTCAATGAGAGAAAATGAGGAAGGAATCGGCCCGATGAGCAGAACAGGCAAGTGAACCAGGACAGCGATGCCCAGGGTGCCCTATCAGAGCGGTTAGCAATTTGCTGTATCCAGGCGTATTTCCTAGTACATGTGTGCACACACACCTCAACAAAGATCTAAGTAACAGGAGAGTGAACACTTGTGTCAAACATGCTAAGGGTGTGATATTAAGAAAGAATGAGTTTTAAATTCCAGTCTGACATGTATATAGATATATGAGAAATATTGCAGAGTCCTCTGAGATTCTACTCTTGTCACTGGTAATCTGGACTCGATGACAGTCGGTATCTCCTTTAGTTCCAGGATTCTCTTATTTATGCTGAAACTCTTTTTTCCCCTTAAAAGCTTTTTTTTTTTTATCCTCACCCGAGGACATTTTTCCATTTTTTGTTCAGATAGAGTGGGAGGAAGAGAGAGAGACAGAGAAACATCGACGTGAAAGGGACACATTGAGTGGCTGCCTCCCGCACGACCAACCAGGGCCGGGGACAAATTGCAACCGAGGTACATGCCCTTAGCAGGAACCGAACCTGGGTCTCTCAGGACCGCAGGCCGACGCTGTAACCGCTGAGCCAAACCGGCCAGGGCCCCTAAAAGCTTTTTTAAAAAAACCACATTTATTTATTTATTTATTTATTTATTTATTTATTTATTTATTTATTTATTTATTTTTTTCAATCCTCACTTGAGGACATTTTTCTGTTTATCTTTAGATAGAGTGGGAGGGAGGGGGAGAGAGAGGGAGAGAGAGAGAGAAACATCGATGTGAGAGGGACACATCAACTGGTTTCCTCCTGCACGACCCCAACCAGGGCCAGGGACAAACCGCAACCTAGGTACGTGCCCTTGGAATTGAACCCACGACTCATTGGTCCATGGACCAACACTCTAACCACTGAGCTAAACTGGTCAGGGCACTTAAAAGCTTTTTTTTTTTTTAATCCTCACCCGAGGACATTTTTTTTTTTTTTTTTGATACGTGCCCCTAGTGGGAACCGAACCCGGGACTCTCTGGTCCGCAGGCCGACACTCCAACCGCTGAGCCAAACCAGCCAGGGCTAAAAGCTTTTTTAAAAAAATAGATTTGAGAGGGAGAGAGAGAGAAACATGATGCAAGAGAGAAACATGATGGTTGTCTCCTGCACATGCCCTGGCCGGGGATCAAACCTTTCATCTTTTGATGTACAGAAAGGTGCTCCAACCAACTGCGCCACATCGGCCAGAGCTCATTTTTAGCTTAATATTTTCCCCAAGAACCTTGTCACAGAACATCTGGATGTGTAATTGATTTTAAGTTTTAAAGTTAAGCCTTGGAGGTAACCTTGTCATGGAAAGTGGCTGTGTAGTCTTTTTATATGTGCTAGGCATGTGTCCTCTATCTTGGTTGGTCATATTGGTTTATTTCTAAACAAAAAGTTAAATTTTGTTTCTTAGACATTGTCATCAAACACAGCTAGCAGTCAGTTGGGATTAAAGTCTTTTTTAGGTAATCAATTCTTAAATTGCTGTTTGAATTTGTTTACTTTATTCATCATCATCTTAAAGAAAATCTTTTTATCAAAGTGGCCCAAGAGTGGCAGCTTTGAAGTTAGGAAACAATGAATTTAATGGCATATGTCACCATTAAGACTCTCTTTCTCAGTATGGTTGAAATCTAGTTTTTTGTCACATCTGCTTTTGTGGATATTTTGTCTAATTAAAATAAAATTTAAAATAAAAATCTAAGGTTTTTTATCTCCTTTGATTAACAGAGAAGTACAACAGTTCCATCCACCTGTTAGAAACTCCTCTGAAGTGAAATTTGCTGTTCAGGCTTTTGCTGCATTGAACAGTAATAATTTTGTGAGATTTTTCAAACTGGTCCAGTCAGCTTCTTATCTGAACGCTTGTCTTTTACATTGCTACTTTAATCAGGTGAGTAATGTTACTGTACTTGCAGAATTAGAATAATAGCAGGTTGTTACTCGTGATATTTAAGTGCTTCTCTATTCCATGAATGTTTTTTTTTTTTCATCCTCACCCGAGGACATTTTTGCATTTATCGTCAGACAGAGCGGGAGGAGGATGGGGGGAAGAGAGAGAGAGAAACATCGATGTGAGAGAGACACATCGAGTGGTTGCCACCCACACGACCCCAACCGGGGCCAGGGACAAACTGCAACCAAGGTACGTACTCTTAGCGGGAATCGAACCTGGGACTCTCCAGTCCACCGACTGACGCTCTAACCGCTGAGCCAAACCGGCCAGGGCTCCATGAATGTTTTAGGCAGGTCCTGGGCTAACTCTCCTGCAGTCCTCATGACTCCCCAGGGTCACTGGTGTTACCTTGTTCTACAGGGGTTGGCATTGTTGATCACGGAAGGCAATGAAAAATACTGTTCTTAGAGTTTAGATAAGAGAAATGAACCATATAACTAGAGTTTAGCACTTTATCCTCTCTGGAAATAAATCTAAAAGCAAAAAACTGCATGCACAAAGTCTCTAACTTAGAAATTCTTAATGTTATTAATTTAAATTTTTAGAGTGAGCCTGATGATGCTAAATGCATTTCAATAAATATCTCAAGTGCCTGCTCTTTGTTGATGCTGTGCTGTGCTTTGGGTTTAAAGGCGGGCACCTGGGACTTTGCCTAGAGTGAGCTCCTGGTCTCAGAATCTCCAGTCAGGTTTTTAGTCTATGTCTACCTCACGGTGTACACTCTATGCTGCTCCCCCACCGCAGGGTGGAGGATGCCACCAGCAGGAGTCCTTGCTGAGAGCACTTGGGGTCCCTTGGGTTTGGAGGAGGCTGCTGGAGATCTTAGGGGCCTGCTGCTGGTTCTTGTGACTCCAGGTCAATTTTCTTCTTGGTCACACACCAAGTCCTCCTGTAAACAGTGACTAAACCCATAGTCACATCCCAGGTAAAGAATCTTTTGCAAGTGTCAGATCTGACATTTGACAATAGAACTGAGATTCTGGAACAAATGAAAAGGTTTATAACAATGTGCCACTTGGGGAACTCCATGCAGATGATAAATAAAGCTAATAGTTAATATTTTTTAAATGATTTAATGTTATTAGAATGTTCACCATTTGTGCCCATATTAATAACTTTAAGCCCACACCATCCCTCGTCCCTGGGCCACCTCCCCTGCTTCCTCCTTTCTGGGCTCTTGCTATAGTAGTGTCTCCAGCCCTCCAGGCCCTGCACCCTCCTGCCTCAGGGTTTCTGCACTTGCTGTTCTCACTATTCTTCCTTCTCACAGCCATTCAAGGTCACATCCTCCAGATCTAGACTTAGCTGCCACCTTCTTGGCTGGGCCCAACCTGGTCAGTGCTTCCTGTCCTCCTCCTCTGCCTTTCTCTCTATTGCTCTATCACCGTTAAATGTACTGTGTATTTTATACGTTTATTTTGTTCAACGTTGATCTCTCCTTAACACATCAGCTATGTGGGGACAGGGATTTTGTTTTGTTCACTGTTGTGGTCTCAGCATTAATAATGCCAGGCATGAAGTAAACACTTGATAAATACTGGTTGATTTAGTTAAAGAACACTTTAGAAGAAGCCACCCAGAGTCCTACCACCCAACACAAGTTTTATTAGCATTTTCTTGTTTTTCCTTTGTCTTTTTAAAAAGCATTTGTTATATTGCTATGAAACAATTTTGTCTTTGATTCTTAATTTCATGTCTTGCTTTTTCCATTGGCATTCCTTTATCTTTGTGGTAATTTTTTGTTTTTTGTTTTTATTCCTCACCTGAGGATACTTTTTTTCTATTTTTCATAGCTAGACTGGGAGGGAGAGAGAGAGAGACAGAGAGAAATGTTGATGTGATAGAGCCACATCGACTGGTTGCCTTCTGCATGACCCGATCAGAGCCAGGGACGAACCGCAACCAAGGCACGTGCCCTTGGCCGGAATTGAACCCGTGACTCATTGGTTCGCGGGCCGACGCTCTAACTGATGAGCCAAACCAGCCAGGGCTGTGGTAATTTTTAGCATCTACACAGCTTTTTGTTGAATGGATGCTGCACAGTTTACTTTCAATGTCCTGCTGTGGGGTTTTTTGTTTTCTAATTTCTCTTGCAAATAAGACCTTCAGGCTATTCTTTTCTGTGTACGAAGTTGTTTCCTTTCCTGGGCATCTTTCGCTGAGCAAGTGGCCTTAGATCACCAAGCCTGGGACCCGTAATACCAGATTGCTTTCCAGAGGGACTGAGCTACAGCTGGAGCCCTGTCTTCTTTGCCAGCCTTGCTGTTGTCCTGGGGTGACCCACCCTTTGAGACTGCAGTGATTGGCTTCTTTCAGATCCGCAGGGATGCTCTCCGGGCACTCAACATCGCATACACTGTGAGCACACAGCGATCCACCATCTTTCCCCTGGACGGCGTGGTGCGCATGCTGCTCTTCAGAGATTGCGAAGAGGCCACAGACTTCCTCAACTATCATGGTCTCACTGTTTCTGATGGGTAGGAGCTGAGAGTGAAATTGCAGGGCCTCTCTCTTTCCATTTGTCTTAATTCTAATAAAGGGCTGGGAAGTGCCATCGACGTGCTAGGCCCTATAGAAGGGACGTTTCATGTGCTACCTCCCTGCTATACATAGTGAGGCTCAGAGAGGCTGGGAAATGTCTCCAGGTCACATGCTGCTTGTGAGCAGATTGGGTTTGGACCCAGTTCTTTGTAACTCCAAAATCAGTGCTTTTCACAAGTTACTGAAGGACTTAAATAAAAGATTAGGGCCTCCTTATTCTGTCCCTTGAGGATAGCTTCTGCTGGCCTGTGAGACACCACCACCCAACTCTGATGGCCCAGATAGGCACCAGTGGGCCAGGCCAGGGGCTGCTCTGCTTGGAGTCTGAGTGTTCTGAGAACGTGATGAGCCTTGCAGATCCTCTCCCAGAAGATGGCATCATGATACAAAACATGATAGGCATGCCCTGAGCTGGGTTTCCCAATCCCTCCCTGTAACTTCACCACTTGCATGGTGCCTGTAGTCCTGTCCTCATGGAGACGTGGCAGCTTTGGAGGGAGCCAGGAGTGTGTATATGTGGCTGTTAACAGCTAGGCCAGGTAGCTCCCATATAGGCCGGCAGCAGTGAGTGCTGCTTCCCTCCTGATTTCCACGTGGCTGTTTGGTGACTCAGAGAGGGGGGCTTCTAGTGTTGTTGCCGGGTACTGGGAAGTGAAGGCTGACCTCTTACCTGTGATGCCTCTCTCTGGGTTCTTTGTGGTCTGGGTAGCTATGTCGAGCTGAACCGGTCCTCATTCTTGGAACCAGAGGGGTTATTGAAGGCCAGGAAGTCGGTGTTTATTACCAGGAAGCTGATGGTGTCAGTTGGGGAAATTGTGAACGGAGGGCCATTGCCCCCTGTCCTTCGTCATACCCCCATGTGCAGCTTCAACTCCCAGAACAAGTACGTCGGGGAGAGTCTGGCCGCGGAGCTGCCTGTGGGCACTCAGAGACCTGGTTTGGACATAGCAGGTGAGTAGAGATGCAGCTACGGGAGGGAACTGGCTGCTTGTCCTTCTAGGAAGCCTCTTGAGAGCCAGAAGCATCTATCTTGTTTTGGGGTCCAGATGTTGATGTTGGCACAGTGCTCAGTGTTTCACCCTGAGATTGGCCTAAAAGGCTCCCTGGTGTCATGGTGCTTGGTTCTTACTGTGAAACTCAGGGAGGGTGGCCAGTCCTTAAAGTCACTGTGGGTGGCCTGGAGGTGAGTCCTTAGTGCCCACGTTTTCCTGTTCTCTTCCAGGTCGGGGGAGAGGAGAGGAGTGTGGTACTGAGGCGTCTCCGCCTGCCCTCCTGCAGCCTCTTCCCATCCCGGCGCCTGCACTGTCCTATCTGCCTCACCAGCCAGTACCAACCCCGAGTGCGGCACCCAGCCTCTTCTCAGCGCCCATGCAACCCCCTGTGCAGCCAGAGCTGCTTCCTGCAAAGCCTGAGCCTGTGTACTCCGATGCGGTAAGGAGTCTTCCAGATCAGGCTCCAAGGAGCTCATTGTGCACAAACATCTGTCAGCATCTGATGTCCAGTCTGACCATCGTCTGTAGACCGAATCCACTGAGGTGGTTACACACATGACCTTAGAATGTTCTGGACTAGTCATGGCAGGTCTCACTTTGGGACCTGGTCCACAAGGCTTGAGTCTGTGTCTCAGATGAGGAGCCTGAGGCTCTGAGAGCAGGGATGATATGCAGGTCTCTAGCTTGTTGCCCATGTCTTTCTTTGAAAGGTCACAGATGGAACTTTGGAGAATGAGCTGAAGGGTTTTTATGAACCTAATGCTGTTGATAAAATAAGTGCCGCCCTGAGTTGAGTGCTTCCTGTGCCAAGAGCACTGCAGACATGTGGTGTCCATGGTTGTCCTACCTTAGCGCCATCCTGTGCCCCTACGTGACTGTTCCGAATGGTGCTCAGCATGCTCATTCAAAAACCACTGGACTTGTTGACTAGGGACGTGGGGACCACGGGTAGCACTGCATCCCCAATGACAGGCCAGTCTCTGGGGTCAAGCAGGGCCTGTCCACCACACAGATTGTAGGACTTGGTTTCGCCACCTGTTGCTTAGACAGGCATTCTATGAGAACTTGATGGCTCTGTGAAGGTCTTCAGTGCCCTTAGGCTGTGGAGTCAGATTGTTGGGTTATAAGCTCAGTCTGTCACTGCTTGCATGGCTGACCTCCTGTCTGATCTCTCTTTAGGACCTGGCGCAGGTGGTGGATGAGCTTATCCAGGAAGTTCTTCAGAGAGACTGTGAGGAGGTTGGTGCCGCTGGGGCGGCCTTTGCAACCACAGCTCTGGGGTGAGTGGGGTGCCCATTTTGCTCTGAAGCTGTCTGCACTCACTGGGACCACACTCCGTCCCTCCAGACAGTTCCTCTCACAAAGCTGCTATCTTCAGCAAGAGATTGCAGCTTCCCATTTGTACAGGCTCAAATGTTGGTCCTGGTCTCTAGGTGGGTGTAATTCATGTTTCTGACCATTCATGTCTGCATTTGAGCAACATTAGGTTTATTAAAGTTGTAAATTAAAAAACTATTTTTCTTTAAACTCTAAATGTGATGTAAAATTCTAGTAAAGTCAAAATTAGTTAATTCTCTATTAAAAATGAAAAATACTCAAAGGAGACTTGACTTGGTGTGGTGAACACACAATACAATATACAGATGATGTATTACAGAATTGTACCCCTAAAACCTATATAATTTTATTAACCAAAGTCACCCCAATAAGTTCAATAAAAACAAATAAATATTCCAAGCCCCCCCCCAATTAAAAATACTCATTTGATCTTGGGTTATGTTTAAGTTTATAAATTTGACAGATTAAATCCTTTTGAACATTTTATACCATCTGCATTTTACACCATGGTAAAATTTCCTTAGACATTTCAAACTACATTTATAAATTTTCTTTATCTGATTCTGTCTAATACTTCAAACATATAGTCTTTTTAAAAAAAATTTTTCTTTTTTAAAAAAAAAAATTTTTTTTTATCCTCACCTGAGGACATCCTTCCATTTTTTGTTCAGATAGAGTGGGAGGGGGAGAGAGGAAGGGAGAGAGAGAGAGAGAGAGAGAGAGGGAGAGAGAAACATTGATGTGAAAGGGACACATCGAGTGGTTGCCTCCCGCATGACCCAACCAGGGCTGGGGACAAACTGCAACTGAGATACGTGCCCTTAGTGGGAACCGAACCCGGGTCTCTCCGGACCGCAGGCCGATGCTCTAACCACTGAGCCAAACTGGCCAGGGCAAAAAATTTTTTTCTTTATTGATGTTAGGGGGAGAGAGAGGAAGGGAGAGATAGAAACATCGATGAGAAAGAACATCCACTGGCCACCTCCTGCATGCCCCCCACTGGGGATTTGGCCCACAGTCTGGGCATGTGCCCTGACCAGGAATTGAACCAGTGACCTCTTGGTGCATGGGTCAATGAGCCACACTGGCCAAGGCCCATGGGTTTAATTTTTATGCTGAAAGCCAAATAAGTTGTTTTTCTCTTACCAGTGTTAAAAGTTTAGTTATGTGGTTTGCTTGGCTTTTACTTATTTATTTCGGATGCTATCCACTTTGATTTGTCTAGTGTTTCCAGTGCTGCTGTGGAGGAGTTGTTAACAGCTGCAACCACAGGCATTTTGAGGCACATTGCAGCTGAAGAAATGGCTAAGGAAAGGGAGCGAAAGGAGGAAGAGAGACGGCAGGCTGAAGAGGAGAGGTGAGTGTATCTCATCCTTGCAGTGCAATGGGGGTCAGAGTGTGTGGACATAGGAGAGAAACCAACTGGGCCTAGGATGCTCTTGCTGTTGTTGTCCATTGCATCAGACCCAAGGCTCACCCAGCACCCTTATGCACTTCAGCCCAGGGAGTGGATGGGGGTCCTGAGGCTGCAACCACCTTGTGAGCTGCAGCAGCCCCTTGCCATCGGGGGTGCAGGGAGGGTGGTGGTCAGTGGGGCTGGAGTAGGGGCCCCTGTGTGGTCTGTCTGGTGGGATCAGAGGGTTAGGCCTGCTGACTCAGGCAGCACAACTCAAATCTCCACTTGTGAGATCAAGTGTGATATTACTTATTTTTTTGTTGTTTGTTTTTTTATCCTCACCCGAGGACATTTTTGCATTTATCTTCAGATAGAGCGGGAGGGAGAGAGGGAGGAAAAGAGAGAGAGAAACATCGATGTGAGAGAGACACATTGAGTGGTTGCCACCCACACGACCCCAACTGGGGTGGGGACAAACTGCAACTGAGGTACGTGCCCTTAGCGGGAACCAACCCTGGGACTCTCTGGTGCCAGGGCCAACGCTCTAACCGCTGAGCCAAACTGGCCAGGGATGATATTACTTATTTTTATTCTGAAACATTACCCTGTGCTTTTTCCTCTTTTTAAACCCTTAGGTTGAAACAAGAAAGAGAACTGGTGTTAACTCAGATGAGTCAGGGCCTGGTTGCAGAGCTGACAGAACTGGTGGTGATGGAATGTGTGAGGGAAACCTGCTCCCAGGAATTGAAGTGAGTGAAGTGCTGAGTCCTGCAATGTGAGAGGAGTGGCTGGCAGAAAGGAGGAGGGTCATTTAGGCACTATGGTCAGGCTACAGTTCAGGCTAGCTGGGTTTCACTTTGACAAGCAGCATACATATCTTTGGATAGCCAAACACTAGAACCCTGTCACTGTATGTGTGTTGCCTCCAGAGAGGGCCTCACTTTTACTGTTATCTTCACTATGGACCCTGCCCTGGGCATGGGGATGTGCTGCAAAAGAATTTACTGGTAGTTTCCCATACCAGGTTACTTACTGTTAGTTTTCCTCAAGTAGAAGATCCTTCTCTTATCTCATATGTTAAAATATTTTTTGGAGCTATCTCACTTAAGACCTTTATTGATTTCCATGCCAAGCTTCAGGGAAGACAGAGGTTCAGTGGTGTAAGGAAATCTATCGTGCTTAAGCTCTCTGAGATAGCCCCAAAGGTGACGGACTTAGTACTGATTACAGCTCCCAGTGCAGATGGGGAACAGAGCAGGGAGGCAAAAGTGTGTTAATAAATGTTTCTTTCCATGTCTATTGAGAATTTATTTCCATATTTACTATAAGTAAGAGACTTCACAAATGATGAATATATGTCTGTTCTTAACCCCAAGAAGGAGTGTTAGGAGATAAGTAAACCCAAGACTCATTGATGTGCAGGGAACTTGCTGTTCTCCTTGGTTCCAGGAGGCTTGGACAGCACCTCACCCAAGAGGATGGCTATTGGAAATGGGTCTTGTGTGTTTAAGCTACTTTGATTTTGTGACTAAATGTTGATAAAGTCCTCTTTGCTCCCTTGGTTGGTAGAATTTTGTTGTAAAAATCTCTCTTACACATAATGGTTTATCTGAAGGGCCACTGCTGTATGACCACAGGCTGCCAGTTAGTACTTGAGACATTTCTAACTGCAAACAACAAATTTTGCTGATGAGAAGATGTCTTAATGGTCATTTAAAAACTAAAATTTTTAACCATTATATGAAGATAAAGGTTTATTTCTGGACTATTTCCAAGGGCCCCATTGGACCTATAATCTAGTACCCTATACCACTCTTGTTGTTTTTCTCTGTTATGTTTGTTGTATGGTGATTCTTTCCAGATGGCTGTACATTAAGTAAAATGAAAATCTTAAAGCTTCCCTTGCAGCAAAGATGTAATTACATTTCTCTCTTTTTTTTAAATTTTTGTTGTTGTTGTTAATTCTCACCCGAGGATATTTTTCCATTGATTTTTAGATAGAATGGAAGGAAGGGAGGGGAGAGAGACAGAGAGACAGAGATTGATTGAGATTGATTGGTTGCTTCCCACATGACCCCAACCAGGGCCAGGAATCCAACCTGCAACGTAGGTACGTGCCCTTGACTGGGAATCAAACCTGAGACCCTTCAGTCTGAGGGCCGACGCTCTAACTGCTGAGCCAAATCGGCCAAGGTGACGTAATTACATTTCAATATAAAGGACACGGACTCTTGTACTTTTAAGACAAGCCCTCAGTGTGTGTGGGCCCTGGGTGCAGTGTTTCCCATGCTTATGGCCCTATTCCCTAGGAGTGCAGTGGAGACAGACCAGAGGATCCGCATGGCCCGTTGCTGTGAGGAAGTCTGTGCCCATCTGGTAGACTTGTTTCTTGGAGAGGAGATTTTCCAGACTGCAAAGGAAACTCTCCAGGAACTTCAGTGCTACTGCAAGTATCTTCAGAGGTGAGCACATGTCCTTACAGATAAAATCCATGCACACAGGAGTCTTTTTACAAAGATTATATTTTCGGAAATTGTCAGTTATGTACATGCATGCGTAAACACCCATGTTACACGTTCCTCCTAAAGGGTATATTAAAGGGATAAGTAAGGAATTAGATTGGAGGGGATTGTTCTGTACTGACAAATATTTATAGGTTGCTTTCTATCGTTTACCCATTGTGCTAGACACAGGGAGATGGCCATGAACGAGCCAAGCAAATTACAGCTACATGCAAAACATAATTTATAATAAAAGCAGTTCTTAGGGAAATGTATACAACATACGAGCAGTGTATATTCAAATAGATTCTTTTGGATTTATATATAGTAGTGTAACCCTAAAGAAAAGAAGGAACGTAGTGCACATATGCTCAGCATAGTGGTTACTTACGGGGATGAGAGGGTGTGTGACTAAGCAGGGTCCACGGGCATCATGAGTGCTGCTTTTCAACTGGATGAAAGGAAGTGGGTGTTTGACTCAATCGTTAATCTTTAAACTGGGCATATATGTGTTACGTATTTTGTATGGTGATTCAGTTCATGTATAATTTAAAATAAGTACTAGTATTCCTTGGCAGTTGCAACCATATGAAAGGGAACACAATGAGCAATGAGTTTCCATTCCATGAGACTCTGTCTTCCTCCTCAGAAGCAGCAGCTGCTTATGTACCCACCAGACACCTTCTGTCCTTTTTTGTAGGTCTTAGCACAGCTAGGAGTGTGTTCTCAGCTCTGTGCCCAGCCATTCTTTCCTCCATTTGCTAGGAGGTGGAGGCCTGATCACAGTAGCATGTAAGCTTTCCCAGTTGTCAGTGGCACTGTAAATGACCCACCTGGCCCCTGTGGATAGATTTTCACATGAATTTCTCTCTTTAACTATGACAGAGTACTATAGTAACTATCTTTGTACACACAGTGCACACGTGTCTGGAGATAAATTTCCGTCAGTGGTGATTGCTGGGTCAAGGGTATATGTATTTGTATCCCTATTGCCAAACCTTCTAGAGAGCAGTCAGCATTAGCTCTTAAGTTCACTAATGTTTTTGTTTACCACCACTCATTTGCTTCAGGCCTCTCCCATGCTTGAGTTTTTGTTTTTAAACTTTTCCCCCCTTGAGTTTTAATTCCAATTTCTTAGGTTCAGGACTGTTGCTGAAAAAAATTGAACATATTGCCAAAAAATGTGTTCCTGTGTTAATGGTGCCAGAGCGTGTTTTTCCATTTGTCCCAGTGGTGAACCTTTAACATACCCAGTGATGATATGTTGGCGTGTCCTCCAGGTGGAGGGAAGCTGTTGCAGCCCGGAAGAAGCTGAGGCGCCAGATGCGGGCCTTCCCTGCAGCGCCCTGCTGTGTGGATGTGAATGATCGGCTCACGGCACTGGTGCCCAGTGCAGAGTGTCCCATTGCTGAGGAGAACCTGGCCAAGGGCCTCCTGGACCTTGGCCATGCAGGGAAAGTGGGCATCTCCTGCACAAGGTCAGTGCTCAGCTTGCCGCAGCCCCTCCTAAATGCCACCCTGTTCCGCCTGTGTGTTTGGAGGGAAGATAGACGGAGTCAGGGAGCATGAAGACAGACACAGGTGGTCTTTTCCTCCAGTTCTGGACATGTGGTTGCTCCGCCTGCTTTGATTTGTATTCCTTTTCCCCTTAAAACACTTGGGGTCCTGGTAATTGAATTTTAATTAGAACTACCTGTTTTCCTGAATTAAGAATATACCATGTCCATTCTCATTGGTGGAGCCAGAGGTCCACGTGGGCTCACTCCCACTCCCACTTCCTGTTTCCTGTGCTTTCAGATTCTTCTGCTTTGTCATTTCTGCTGCTGCCTCGCTCACATCACTCACTGGCTCCCTCTGTCTTCTGCAGCAGCATTTTAGCTACTCCACCTCCCACCCTCCAGTCTCCCCTCTTACAGGGCTCCCTCCTGTGCCCCTTTGGTATGGCCCTCCCTGCCAATCCCCCAGTCACCCTGAGCATGTACGGCTCTGCAGGGCCCTGCTCAGGTCTTTGCTTGAGCTATCCAATGCTGGCCATGCAGGGCTCGGCCTCTCTGTTCAAGCCATGCCAGTGTCACCTTTTGAGAGGAGCCTCCCAGTAGGGAGCCCGCGAGAAGGCAACATGGAGGGGCTGCAGCAGTGCACCTTTTGGTTCTCATGGCATCCCTCGTCTTCTCCTGGGCTGTCACAGGACATTTTCTCTGAAAACCATCTCCAGGGTTTCATTTGACTCCAACAAACTGTGCAGTTGCCTAGATTTCTGAGGTCCGTTTCTGCATCTGTAAGTGGAGTGGGTGACAGTGCTGACCTGTCTCAGACGCACTCTTTGTGGTCAGGGTGCTCCTCTTTGACCCATAGCAACCTTGGCACTGGCCTGGTCTCCTAAAGTCATGGCTGCTTTGTCTGTTCCCCCACCCCCACATCCCCAATCCTCTACACACACACTCTCAACACAGCCCCCTGCCCTCTGTTCTTCCCTTCTGCCCCCTCCTCTGATACTGTCTTTCTGTCCTTCACACTGACAACTCCCCTAGTACATCTCCAGCCAAGGCTCCTGTAGTGTCCTGAGTTCCAGACTTCTGTATCTAATTCCCAACCTGATGTCAGAACCTAATCTTCACCCAGCCTGCCCCACTCCAGCCTGCTCACAGGACACCAACCTGTCCTCTGTGGGCTTAGGTCATGCACCTGGACTCACACTCATCATTCTGGAGCACTGCCCTCACCGGTGACCTTTGCTGCCAGCCTGTCTGTCTGCCAGATTCCGCCCTTAACCCCTACACTCTAGTGTTCTCACCGCCACAATCAAGTCAGGTCACCTTATGTCTCTAGTTGACATCTCTGTGTTGCTCCTGGGTCCTTGCTCTAGTTGACATCTCTGTGTTGCTCCTGAGTCCTTGCTCTAGTTGACATCTCTGTGTTGTTCCTGAGTCCTTGCATGGCAGCCCTCGCCCTGCCACCCCCCTCCATGCCCCACTGCTCTCCTTGTATTCTCTGCACACATGCCTGCTCCTGCCTTGGCATGGCCATCGCCTCTATGTCTCCCCCAGAAATTGTCATGCTGTTTCCCCTTATTTCCTTTAGGCCTTTACTCACATATCATTTCTCTGACCACCCTGTGTGAGACCAAGCACACCCATGTGCCTACCCTGCCATCTGCTCGCAGAGGCATGTCTCTCCCCTGATAGCGGGTGTCCTCAAGGGCAAGGAATTTTGTCTGTTTACTGCTATCTCCCATGACTGGCACATGGCAGATTTTTTTTTTTTAATCCTCACCCAAGGACACTTTTTCCATTTTTTGTTCAGATAGAGTGGGAAGGGGGAGAGAGGAAGAGAGAGAGAGAGAAACATCGATGTGAAAGGGACACATCAAGTGGCTGCCTCCTGCACGACCCCAACCATGGCCGGGTATGAATCGCAACCAAAGTACGTGCCCTTGGCCGGAATTGAACTCACGACTCATTGGTCCACGTGCCGACGCTGTAACCACTGAGCCAAACCGGCCAGGGCCACATGGTAGATAATTGATGTCTGTGGAATGAACAGATTTTCTGACTGATCCGTTTATCAGAAAAATTTTTCTTGGTCTCCTAAGTATTTCCTACCTAGAGATACTTAATAACCAGTTCATTTTACTGAAAACATCAGTATACTTACTTATCAGGTTTCTTCCATGGGCGCTGAGCTGGCCTCATGTAGGCAGGTATTGTTCTCTCTTTCTTTGTAGGCTAAGGTGGCTCAGGAACAAGACTGCACACCAGTTGAAGGTCCAGCACTTCTACCAGCAGCTACTGAGGTCTGTCCTGCCCTGCCGTGCGTGCTGCTCCTGCCTGGGGCTTGAACACCAGCTCACCTGCCTTGCTCTGTCCCTTCTAGTGATGCAGCATGGGCGCCCCTGGACCTGCCATTCCTCGTGACTGAGCACCTCCCTGGTAGGAGGGAGCACGTGTTTTGGAAGCTGGTGCTGGTGTTGCCCAACTATGGAGAAGAGCAGTCCCCAGGGAGTCCTGGCAGGTCAGGGAGGGGTTCCCTCTGGGGGTTTGATGCAGAGAAAGCAGCCTGGAGAGGTGGAGCAACTTCTCTGAGAGTGTTGGGCAGTGGAGCAATACAATGGTTGACTGGGGTGTCAGAGCAGTGTGTTCCTCTCCTGCATGGTGGGAACACCGACGTGTAGGTTTATGTTTGGGTGCTTAGACTTGCAATCTGTTTTGTTTGTGATTTGAAGTTGACACTTTAGATTATTTAAATTTTTATTCTGTGAACTTGGCAATAGTCTTTGTCCAAAAGCATTTCAGAGTTGATTGTTATTTAAAGCTATGCTGAGGTGTATTGATTAGAGCCTGCTTCATTGTAGAGTCTTGGGGAAGACAATTTACATTTTGTCTGCTATAGTTCTGGTTTTTTTTTCCTTAGAAAAAAATCTTTGGCATTTTAAAAAAGAAATCCAAAAAATTGACATGGCATTACTTTTAATAACCAAATTGCTTCCATACTTTTATTTATTTATTTATTATCCTCCCCTGAGGACATTTTTTTTTTTATCCTCACCTGAGGACATTTTTCCATTTTTTGTTCAGATAGAGTGGGAGGGGGAGAGAGAGAGAGAAACATCCATGTGAAGGGGACGCATTGAGTAACTGCCTTCCGCACGACCCAACCAGGGCCAGGGACAAACTGCAACCGAGGTATATGCCCTTAGCGGACACCGAACCCGGGTCTCTCTGGACCGCAGGCCGACGCTCCAACTGCTGAGCCAAACTGGCCAGGGCCCCTGAGGACATTTTTGCATTTATCTTAAGATGGAGCGGGAGGGCGGGGGTGGGGGGAGAGAGAGAGAGAAACGTCGATGTGAGAGAGACACTTCGACTGGTTGCCACCCACACAACCCCAGCCAGGGCTGGGGACAAACTGCACCTGAGGTACGTGCCCTTAGTGGGAGTCGAACCCGAAATTCTCTGGTCCGCGGGCTGATGTTCTAACCGCTGAGCCAAACCAGCCAGGGCCAGTTGCATACTTTTAAAGCAACTATAAAACATGTTACTTCCTTTTATAGCAGCTTTATTGAGATAACAATTCACATATAAATTTCACCCGTCTAGTGTCCATTTCACTGGTTTTTAGTATATTTACAGAGTTGTACAACCATCACCATGATCTAATTCCAGAACATTTTTTCATTTTAAAAGAAACCTCATATCTATTAGCAATCACTCTCCATTCCTCCCTACCTTCAGCCCTTTGCAGCCACTAATCTGCTTTCTGTCTTTATGCATTTGACTGTTCTGGACATCCTATATAAATGGCATCATACAGGATGTGGAATTTATGACTAGCATCTTTCACTCAACATAGGTTCATGTTGTAGTGAACGTATCAGTCCTTTTTTTTTTTTGGTGGCTGAATAATATTCCATGGAATGAATATATCACATTTTATTTGTTCAGTTATGGGCATATTTGGGTTGTTTCCACTTTTTGGCTATAATGGGTAATGCTGCTATGAACACTTGTGTATAAGTGTTTATGTAGTCATATATTAGCAGTTCTCTTGGTGGTATATACTTAGGAGTGAAATTGCTAGGTTGTGTGGTAACTCTCCTATGTTTAAGCCTTTGAAGGTTTGCCGAACTGTTTTCCATAGTGGCTGTACCATTTTACATTCCTATCAGCAATGTTTGAAGGTATTAGGTTCTCTGAACACATTACTTTTTTTTTTTTATCCTCACCTGAGGACATTTTTTGCATTTATCTTCAGACAGAGCAGGAAGGAGAGAGGGAGGAAGAGAGAGAGAGAGAAGCATCGACGTGAGAGAGACACATTGACTGGTTGCCACCCACACGACCCCAACCAGGGCCGGGGACAAACCGCAACCGAAGTACATGCCCTTAGCGGGAACCGAACCCAGGACTCTCTGGTCCGCAGGCCGACGCTCTAACCACTGAGCCAAACCGGCCAGGGCTGAACACATTACTTTTTAAGCAGAAACACATATAGGCTAAGGAAAAAGAAAGTCTTCAAGCTTATCCCTTAAGATAGCTGAGCAAAGGTGAGAGTTGTGGTGTTTTAAAAGTATTTAAATGATTCATTTCTTAAAATAGCTGTCTTCTGGTTCGCAAATTCATTAGGAAATATGTGTCCCAATAATTCTTAAGGTCCCAGGCCTGAGAAATTTGATTCTATAAAACATCTATATTTTAAACTGTAAGGATCTTTTCTATTGCTCAGTCTTTTCTAAGTGCTTTAGAATCTTAAATCATATTAGAGTGAACCAGTTCCATGAGTGCCCTCCTCTTACCCAGATAAATAACCCAGTAGAATTTTGTCCAGATCCACTTCACAGTAAAATTGTGCCTGTAGACCTACATCTGTTTAATACTCCTTTTTCTAACTTCTTTTACTGATAATCTTTATAGTTTAGATTTAGAATTGGATTCTTCTTCAAGTGTTTTCGTTTATTCACAGGATTCTGGCAAATTGGTTGAAAGTCAAGTTCATGGGAGGTGATGGCTCAGATGACACATGCAGTGATGCTGGTGGAATTCAGACACTCACGCTGTTTAACACTCTCAGCAGCAAAGGAAATCAGACAGTTTCTGTCAGCGTGTGTGTAAAGGTGAGTGACAGTCACTTCTGTGATTGTCTTATTTTTTCTCCCAGACATCACTGGAATCATAAATGGCTGAAGTGGCTTTGAAAGAATTTGGGAGGCTCAGAAGAAAGTATTATGTATGTCCTCCTTGTGTCTTGATGATATCCCATGGACCCCTTTTGGTGTGAGATGCCAGGCTAGAGTCCAGGAGCATGATGAGCCTTAACTGACTCTGGTCATAGGCCATTTTAAGAACTTGGTGAAAACTCAGAACCATCCTGACAAATGCACAGGTGCACTTATCCTCTTCTGCACATCATTCAGAAGCCCTGTATTTGCCTCTGGTAATCCAAGAGAAATAAGAAACAGAACATTCCACAAAAATGCAGTGACTGTTACATTTTACATGGTTTCTTAACTACTGACATCACTGTTAAAATGGCTTCCTGACACATCTGGTCTTAGCAAAAACCTAATGGTTTTTAATCATATTTAGTTTTCACTAAACTTGATCCCAGCCTACCATATTGTATATTGGTTCAATATTGGATGTTTCAGGTTAGTTGAATTTGCTTCACATTTGAGTTGTCCTCAGTTTTCCATTACAAGTTCTAGTTTTTGTTCCTTATGTAGGTGTTTGTACAATGCTCACATTAATTGGTTCCCTGAGAGATTCTTATTTAATGAGAACCTGTTTCCACATTAGATTCAAATTGGCATAAATGAATTTTAGGTTTCGGTGTATGTGTTCAGAAACAAAACCAAATGTGTATCTTATTTACTTGGAAAACAGAAAGTGTGGGCTTCAGTGTTGAGCAGACATGGTGTTGATAGCGGCTGCTCTGGCCAGCTCTTTGAGCCTGGGTGTGGTACCTTTCATGATGTAGTGACCAGAGCCTCCTGAGGGCTGGCTGGGCTGCATGCTCAGGGGAGGGCTCAGTGAAAGTCAGCTCTCTGCCCCATGTACTGACTTGAAGGCCTGCAGTGCCCAGGTTTCCTCTTCCTAACCAAGTCACCTTCATGGCACACCCTGGTCATCTGCATGTGACACTCCAGTCCATATCCCCTTTGTCCTCGGAACCTCTTCAAATTGTAATTTGATTATACGAATTTTGTTTCTTTTGTTTTTCAGTTTTAATAGAATTTATATTTTCTAAATGTAGAAGAAATACAAGTATAAAGCTTTTTATATTTTTGCTATTTTTATTAATTTATTTTTGTTACAGATGTTTCTCCTTTTCCCCCCATTGACACCCTCCTCCTGATCCAGCCCCCCCACCCAAGTGTAAAGCTTTTTAAATATAAGGACATATAAAGAAAGTATAAAGATGCTAAGAGCCATCTCTGCTCTCAACATTCAGAGGTAACAATAGCATCATGGTTTAGGTGCCTATTCTCCCTTTTTTCTTATGATTAAAGTCAAACTTCACCTATTGAACAATTAGTTTGTTGTTTCCCTTACCTTTATCTTAAAATTTATTTTATTTATTTATTTTTTTGTCCTCACCCGAGGATACTTTTGCATTCATCTTGAGATAGTTGAGATAGAGCAGGAGGGAGAGAGGGAGGAAGAGAGAGAGAGAGAAACATGGATGTGAGAGAGACACATCGAGTGGTCATCATCCACACAACCCCAACTGGGACTGGGGACAAACTACAACCGAGGTACGTGTCCTTAGTGGGAACCGAACCTGGGCCTCTCTGGTCCGCAGGCCGACGCTCTAACCACTGAGCCAAACCTGCCAGGGCTATCTTAAAATTTTTAATCAAAGTAATACTTGCATGTAGTTAAAAAGTCAGATAGCACCACATGATTTATAATCAGAACCAGTGGCCCCTGTCCCCTTTTTGTCCCTTTCCCAAGGGCTTGATTTCTCTTGTGTTTCCATGTCCCATGCTTATGCTGCTGTTTTTCAATTGATCTGCGTTAGATTTTCTCCACTGACTTCCCATTAAAATAGGTGTATTATTTATTGCTGTATAACAAATTATTCCCAAACTTAGCAGCTTAAAATAACAAAATATTTGCCTGGCTGGTGTGGCTCAGTGGATTGAGCATAGTCCCATGGACTGAGAGGTCCTGGTTCGATTCCCGGTCAGGGCACATGCCCAGGTTTCAGGCTCTATCCCTGCTAGGGGGCATGCGGGAGGTAGCTGATTGATGTTTCTCTCTCATATCGATGTTTCTGTCTCTCCCTTCCTCTCTCAAAAGCCAATAAAAACATATTTTAAAAAATAAATAAACATTTGCCCTGGCTGGTAAGCTCAGTGGTTAGAGCGTTGGCCCGCACACCAGAGGATCTTGGGTTCGATTACTGGTCAAGCGCACATACCTAGGTTTCAGGTTCCATCCCCAGCCCTGGTTGGGGTGTGTGCGGGAGGCAGCCGATCAATGTCTCTCTCTCATATTGGTGTTTCTTTTTTATTTATTTATTTTTGGGGGGGACATACTGATGTTTCTTTCTCTCATCCTCTTTCTCCCCCTCCCTCCCTTTTACCCTCAGGTGAGGATTAACAAAAAAACACAGAAAATAGCAAACATTTGTTACCTCATGGTTTTTGTGGGTCAGAAGTCCAGGTGTGGCTTAGCTGGGTCCTCTGGCTCAGGATTTCTCATAAAATGGAAATCAGGATGTTAGCCAAGGCATAAGTGAGGGAAGGTTCTCTTCTAAGCTCACTCCTGGTTGTTGCCAGAATTCACTTCCTTGTAGGCTGTGGCCAGAGGCCTCCTTAGTACCCTGCCATGTGGGCCTCTCCATCAGGCAGCTCACAACATGACACTGGGTTCCATTAGTTGAGTAAGATGGCAGTCTCTTTGTAACCTAATCCTGTCACTTATGTCTGATTGTGTCTTTTAGAAGTGAGTGACTAGGCCCAGCCCACACTGAGGGCAGGATTGTACAAGGGCATGAGTACTAGGAGGTGGCATCTTGGGGCTATCTTGGTGGCTGCACACCATGCTAGATGAGGAGACAACTCTTACACCATGGCCCCACTCAGCCTTTCCCACCTTCCTGGGGTGGCTCCATTATTACTTTATGTTACCTCAGTGGGGTCATGTTTTGATGGCTATGTTTTGCTATTTGCCCAGAACCAGTAAGTGTTCTGTGACTACATATATTTTTTTTGCAAGTAATAGTTGCCTTATTTTCTCACTTAGTAGTCTTCTCTGTATCTCAGTTTTTACCCAAATGTGCCATTAGATGGGCTGTATATATATCCTAGTGGAGTTTTCCAAATGCTCTGTCACTTCACCTTATCCTTCCCTCTAAGAAAGTGCCATCCTCTTGCTCCTCTCTGGGCTGATAGCGTGTCCCAGGGTGTGGCTGCCACTGGGGTCTCCAGACTCATAGGGTCCTGCTCCTTCACCGACAACTGTTAACTTGGGGTAAATTCCTTGTGTCTTTGTGCCACCTATGCATCAATACTCTTACTTATTATCCCTGTTTTACTTATGGGAAACTGAGGAACGAGAACTTAAAATAAATTGCCCCAGGCCTTATAGCCTGAGGATGAAGTGAGTTTATATATAGAGTTCTTGGAACAGGGCTTCACACATACCAAGTGCTTATTCAGTGCTGCCTGGACAACAGCAGCAATCCTTTTTCTTGGTTTAGCCTCTTGTTTGATGGAACATATCTCCAGTTTCTGCCAAAGAAAGGATGCACAGAAGGGAGAATGTTCTGAGTCCTTGCTTGTCTGAAATGTGTTTACCTGCACATTTGCTTTACAGAGTAGCTAGGTTTATAGAATTATGGGTTGAAAGTTATTTTCCTTCTAGTTTTGCTTCACGCTCACCTCGCATCCAGTGTTGCTATTGAGATGTCTGACACTATTTCTGTTTCTTTCTCTTTGGCCTGGTTTTGTTCCTCTTTGGAAGCTTGCTCTCTGTCCCATGGTTCTGAAAATCCACTCGGGTATGCCTGGGCTTGGGGGGGTCCTTGCAGGTTGGAGACTCTTGTTTGGCTTCTGGGATGTTTTTGCATCTTTATGACACATGCTTTTCTTCTCTTTCTGTTTTCTCTTGAACCCTGATTAGACATATGTGATCCTCATCAGGTGATCCTCTGAGCTTCTTATCCTTTCTATCCTGTTTTCTATCTTGCTTTTTTATAGTGTTCTGGGAGATTTCCTTGACTTTATATTCCAAATGATTTTTATTCCATATACATTATTCATTTCCTTTTTCTTATCCTTATTTGATGTATCACCTTGTGACTATTTTTGGATGCATGATATTATGTCTCTGAGGAAATTAGGATTTTTTCCTAAGTTTTCTTGCATTCCATGCCTTACCTGTTTCCTTTGGGTTTCTTTTTCTCTGTAATTCTAGTCTCTTATGTTGGAAGCTCTCCTCATACACCTTATTTGAGGCTGTCTGCCATACCCAAGAGAGGCCCTAAAGGGCTGGCCACAAGTTCTGTGTTTAGGGTGGGGTGGAGGGTAGCTGAATGTCAAGCCATCCTTTTTGGGGAACCTCCAAATGTCAGAATCTGGGTATCTACTCCCTGGGCTGTTTGGTTTCTCTGGGCGGGACTCGTCCTGTCTCTTGTGGCAGCTGCTGGTGCTCTCAGTGTAAGATGAGGGGTGGCCAGTGTCAAATACCCTCTACTGTGCCTGGGGATACCCCTGTGACGATCCTCTCAGGATGGAACAGACCCCTACCTAGTGTACAGGTTGTGCCTAAAGGCCACCTGCAGGTGGGTGTGATCAGAAGTTTCTTTAATGACCTGCAGGGCCATTGCTCTGCATGTGACTCATCCCTCTGGACCCTGAACCAGGTCTCTGGTTCTTGGTGCCACAGGCCTGGGTGCTCTCAGCTGGCCTGGGTCCTTCTACACCATGTCTGTAGCCCCTGCGGTGGTGTAGCTTCCTCTGCTTCCCCAACCCAGTGATTGTTCCCATCTCTGCCATGTTTTCTAGAAATGGTTTGACATCCCTGTTTACTGCTGGCTTGCCTTCCCCCTTTTCTGTCATTATGGGCTTACCTGTTTTTGTAACTCTTTAAGGGTAACTGATAAGATGAATGTAACATACTCAAACACAGTAAGAGCTAGAGGCTGAATTATCTGTTGATTCTCCTCTTTCTGGCACTAATTCATGGCCTCATGGAGGAAGGCTGGCCCAAAGCGCAGTACGATTTGGCTGCGCTCACTCTGGGGCTGACGTTCACTGCTGATTGTCCCCTGGTGCGACCATCCTGATGGTCTGGGTGCTGTTTCAGGTAGCCCATGGTGCTCTCAGCGACAGTGCCTTTGATGTTGTGGAGATACAGAAGGAGCTCCTGGGAGCTAGTGGGCTCATGCTGCTGCTTGCCCCCAAAATGAAGAGCGACATTGAGGACATTGCAGAGGAGGACGTGTACTGGCTGTCAGCACTGCTGCAGCTCAAGCAACTCCTGCAGGCCAAGCCCTTCCAGCCTTCGCTGCCTCTGGTGGTTCTCGTGCCCAGCCTGGGAGGTGACGCCGTGGAAAAGGAAGTGGAAGATGGTTTGTGAAGGCAGTCTTGTTTATGAACCAATATGTTCATTAAATGGGTTGAGTCCTGGGTCTGAGGAAGTGCTGGCAATGTAACATCGGTAGTCAGGACAGCAGCCACTATGGTGGCTGGGAGCATGGCTGGGCGGGGTCAGTGCAGTGAGATGTGTTTGCTCATATGCAGACTGAGCAGAAGGTAGGTGACCTCCATCTGTTTCTTTCTAAGGTCTGATGCTACAGGATTTGGTTTCAGCTAAACTGATTTCAGATTATACTGTTATTGAGATTCCTGATTCCATTAATGATTTACAAGGCACAAATAAGGTAAGTTTTCATCATTTTTAAAGGTTCAACTAGATATTTTAGCTTTTACCTTTTTGCTCTGTCTTGAATTTAGTGTATATTGCTGCTTGTATTTTTATTTTGTTTTTGAAAGGTAATCTTTTAGAAATACAAGCAGAAATAAAAATGAAAGACAAAACTTGTCCATAATCCTCCTTTCTGCAAAATATGAAATTGTTCATGTAATTTTTTTAGAGGTTTTATAGTTATGGATTTAAAATGTGACCATTCATGTCTTACATCTGAAGGTCAGATATCTAAATTATTTTTTGTAGGGTGCTTCTTGGAATATATGAAGAAATAATGTTATCAGAAGCTTCCTTTAAAAAAGGAAGTCTGTGCTGACATACACGTTTAGGGAAAGAAGTGCCGGGAATTAAAAAGTAAATATAGGAAGAAAGATAACTACAGGATGTGAAAGCATCCAGGCACATAATGAAGCTGTTAGTCTTTCAAAGAATTGGAAGGGGTGGTTTTCTTCAGGCCCAAGACTTTCCAGCGGGTGATCCTGCAACCCTACCTCGGGGTAGGGTGGGACTCGGAATCCCTCTCCTAGGCTCCTTGCTGTAGGTCTCCAGGGCCCTAGGAGTCCAAACTCCACTGCAGCAGAAGCTTCTGCTCCCCTTCCCAGTGTAGCTGAGAAGCTGGTGCTTCGGTGGCACCTGGTGTGGCAGCTGTGGGAGGGGGCTCCTTCTGAAAAACAGCATGACTTGTTTAACCAAGTCTCTTCCAATTGTCTTTCCTTTTCAGGTTTCACAGGCTGTGCAGTGGTTGGTCTCCCACTGCCCCTGTGCCCTTGACCTTTGCTGCCAGACCCTCATTCAGTATGTGGAAGATGGGGTTGGCCGTGAGTTTAGTGGCCGGTTTTTCCATGACCGAAGAGAGAGACGGCTGGGGGGCCTGGCCTCGCAGGAGCCTGGCGCCATCATTGAGCTGTTCAACAGCGTGCTGCACTTCCTGGCCTCCGTGGTGTCCTCCGAGCAGCTCTGCGACCTGTCCTGGCCTGTCACTGAGTTTGCTGAGGCAGGGGGCAGCCGGCTGCTTCCTCACCTTCACTGGAATTCCCCAGAGCACCTGGCCTGGCTGAAACAGGCTGTGCTGGGCTTTCAGCTTCCGCAGATGGACCTTCCACCCCCAGGGGGTATGTGCTCGTGCTGAGGGGTGCTGGCTGGGGATGAGTGTAGGGGGCGGCTGAGATCACCCATTTTCTTTCTTACTGTAGTGACAGTCTGGCAGGTATTGAGCACTGGTATGAGGTTCTTACGTCCTTTACTCTGTGCCCCCTGTCCCCATTCTGTACCCACCTGCACCTGCCTTTGGGTTTAGGAGTCAGAGTGCGCCGAGGTTTTTGTGAAATGACAGTTGGCCCTTCACCACCAACAGAGCAGTCTGTGGGTGTCTGCTGATCCCTGAGAGGAAAATGGCCTGCAGTGTTGGGGGAGTACTGACCCCAAGGAATGGATGGCAGGTCCTGTCCTATCTGCACCATAGGGTATGGGAGTGAAGAGTGTGGGGACTATGCAGTCCTGTCCCCATGTTGCTGGCTCTGCTGGGGCCACAGCACTCAGTGCTGACTTAAAGCCAGTGTTCCTTCTTTGTCAAAGAAGCCTTGGTTCTATGGCTCTGGCTGTGCCAGTTGAAACTTTCAGGCTGTTTTGATGCCTTCTCCAGGTACTCTTGGCTGGGCATGGAGGCTGCCCTTCCCTTGTTGATGCTGTTAGGAGGGAAGGAGGCTGTTTGCTGCTTATGTGGCACAGCATGGGGCTCTGGCAGGGCCACTTTCTTTTGGGCTGCATGGAACAGAGGCCTCAGGTGCCCTTTTAAATTTCAGGGTGTGGTCGTCAGTAGGTCTAATAGATGCTTATTACTGAAGGAACCCAAAGTGGAGCAAAGCACACAGCGCAAACCCTCTGTCAGTGTTCCCCAAGAGAAGTTAAGACCTCATGTATCAGCCTCACCTGGGTCCTGTTAAAGTACAGGTCCCTGGGCATGTACATTAGAGTCCCTAGCGGGGTACCCTTAGTTGTGAGTTTTGTCTAGGGAGACTGGGTCCCTTGTCGGGACATGGAGAGGGAAATGCTCTTTTCTGAATAGCTATGGTTTATTGTATTCAGATTGGAGAACAGACGTCTCAACTACACAGTTGCCTTCTCCTAAGTTAATATAGAGTGAAGAACATTTCATGTAGACTTCCACCTGTACTTTGGCCAAACCTTGTGACTCACACGGAGTGCTTTCTCTCTAGCTCCCTGGCTTCCTGTGTGCTCCATGGTTATCCAGTATGCCTCCCAGATCCCCAGTTCTCGCCAGACGCAGCCTGTCCTCCAGTCCCAGGTGGAGAGCCTGCTCCAAAGAACTTATGGCAGGTGGAAGAGCCAGAACACCTCTGCTGGCTGGGGGGCAGGGCCCTCAGTTGCCGAGATCCCGTGGGATGATGTCATTTCCTTGTGCATCAACCACAAGCTGAGGGACTGGACGCCCCCCAGGCTTCCTGTCACATCAGGTAATTAGCACTTGGCACTTTGGGGCTGGCTCCTCATGAGACATGACTGGTCCAATTTCAGCAAAGAAAAAAGTTTACTTGATATTTGTCCCTTTTCCTGTGGGTTACCACCCTTCCCTTCCTTAGGACTCCTCCTTTAAGCCAGTGACTTCCAAGTGACTTGTAAACATTGAGAAGAGCTAAGATGGTTCCAGGAGAGCCAGGACACACCTCCCTAAAACGGGCCCCCTAGGCTGGCTCTAAGTTTGAGACAATTTTGTAGCCCTCAGTAGTTGTGCTGGCCATACCACAGTCTAGGTATGATCTGACTGAATCTTGAATGACCCATGGACACTTGGAGCATGTTTGGCTCAAATGAGAGTCATGTGATTATGTGACTTTAATCAGAGGGGCTTGTCCTTAAATCAGTGAATATAAGCAAATGTCAAGTGGTCACTTGTTGCTCTTTTGATACTCTTATTTGTTTTTATGTTATTTTCTCAGAGGCACTGTGTGAAGATGGTCAGATATGTGTTTATTTTTTTAAAAACCATTTGAAGATATATGATGTTCCTTTGTCATGGGAACAAGCCAGAATGCAGACACAGAAGGAGCTCCAGCTGAGTCAGGGGCGGTGAGATATGTGTTTAGTGTGTGTTTCTGTGGTCCCTCCACACAGCAGAGCAAATCCTCTTCTCTTCCTATGTACACAGACAGAAATTCATATCTTGTACACAGAATCCAGTCCACTGTGGTCAGATTCTGACATATTTGAACAGGTCATTCCCATGTATTTCTGTTTTTGAGCAGAAAAAAGCAAGCATCTCACTTCATTTATCACATGAACCTGACCCTGAAATTATAACGTAACCAGGAGAGTGCAGACAAAAGAAAGCTGACATCCCACTGACAAACCTGGTTCAGAAATACTAAATAAAATGTCAGCACATCCAATCTTGCAGTGCATAAAAAACTCCCAAGTAGGCTTTATCCTAGGATAAACAGTGTCAACAAGAGAAATCTATTCATGTAATTTGGTGCCATGACAGAAAAATAAGTGATCATTTTAGTAGTTATTGAAATGTTGTGTTTTTTTTTTTTTTTAAATTTACATCCATTCCTGCTTAAAACATTTATATCCATTTCTGATAAAGTTTGGGTAAAAAAAAAATTCTTAGCTTGATAAGGCTATCTGTCATAAAACTGCCAAAAAAATTATGCTTCTTGGTAAAACATTAGAAACACTAAAGTCAAAACTAGCCTGAGCTGCCCCTGATGTCACTGTTGTTAACTGTTATCCTGGAAATCTTGCCCAGTGGAGGGATACAGATGGCATAAATATCGAATGGAAGGAGAAACTGTACTTTCCAGAGTGTAAAGTTGTCAGTTCAAGATAATCAATAGTCACATCCTTAGAATCAGAGTTCAGGAAGGTGATAAGATAGATTGACCTACAAGATACAAAAAGTCTAATTCACAGCAGCAACACCTGTAACATGAACATAGACTGACCAAGAGAGGCGCTAAACTCCTGTCAAGGGAACTGAGGGCCTTGAGGGTGCAAAGAAAACCTGAATAAATGTGGGACAGGCTACCCTTGCTGATGGGAGGACACAGCACTATAAAGTTGTCAGTTCTCAAACTATAAAGTCAGGGCATTTCTTTTTTTAAATTATTTTATTATAAGGGCGGAGGGAGGCAGTGGGAGGAGGGACCGGCGGGCTCCGGAGGAGGGGGAGGGAGGAGGGGCGGGGGGGGCTCCTCCTCCCTCCTCAATCCTCCCTCCCCTGCTGCTTCCCTCCAGCCCTCCCAGCAAACCTCTCTCTCCGCCACGGCATTTTTAATAACCCCAGAAGATTTTTCCCCTTGGTCTTGACAAGTTAATTCTAAAATGCATTAGTATGAGAAAATATGTAGCAATTGCTGAGAACATTTTGAATAAGGGTAACAAGCAAGGCTTGCTTTGCCTGATGATAAAACATAATAGTAGGCAAATGGATCAGAAAATAAAGTCCAGACATAGAACCATATGTGAGAAAAGTACCATGCCAAATTAGAGGGGGAGGACAGACATTGGCATCTGTTTAGAAAAACCGTTAGCTCCACTCTCTCCCACTATTTGTAAACAGTTCTGGATGGACTTAACAGCTAAATATAAAAATGAGAACCTTGCTAATAATAGGGGGCAATAGAGACCTGTTGATAATCCAGGGATGGGAAGCAAAACTCAGAGTAGGGATGCTCCAAGAGCCCAGCTGCCCAGGAGATCAGAAGCTCCCCTAGGCAGAGCCTGGCAGAGGCTGGGCTCCCTCTGAGCCCTGCACCTGACCTGAGGGCAACCCTAACCATTAGGGAAGCTGGAAGCAGGAAGAGTGGGGGTCTCAGGCTCTGTCTGCACCCACATCTACTTATTGCCTGAGAAACCCTTTCTCCCTCTTTCCTGACCATAGCATTTCAAAACATGTACTTACAGTTTTAGAACAAAGTCTTTTCATCCTTCTGCAAACAAGTTTCCTACTCCATTACTTCATGTGCACCGAAAAGGGAAGAGGAGTGCAGAGCGTGGCCAAGAGGGGCAGATTCCCAGCACAGAGGATCTGATGCGTGGCGCCTCTGCCCAGGAGCTCCTGGCCCAGTGTCTGTCCAGCAGCCTGCTACTGGAGAAAGAGGAGAACAAGAGGTGAAGCCCGTTTCCTTCTGCGCATTGTGTCCTTAAGCCGCTTCATGCTTGAAAGTCAGTCTTCTGGCATTTCTCCCTATCTTGGCCCCATTTCCCTCTCTAGTCACCATCCTTGTTTTCTGCTCCCTTTATAGTAAACTCAAAAGACAGTGATTCCTACTTCCCCAGTTTTCGGTTTCTAGTCTTTCCTTTAGCCCTTTTCTGCCCCTCATGTCCACTCTGCTTAGGATCACTGCAGCCCCCACACAGCTGAACTGACCATGAACCTGAGTCCCCAGCACCATTCCACACCTTTGCTTCCTCCCTTCTGGCTCCCAGAATGCCCTCCTTAGTCCCTCTCGTGCCCTGCTGGCCACATTTCCTAGGCCAACCCTGCTGATTCTTCCTCTTCCCTCAACTGCTCCCTCAATCATTCTCTGGACTTTGCATCTGTGACATCTGTACTTACTCCCTGATGATTTCACCCAGTTTCGTGGATTTTAAAATAACATTAATATTCTGGCAACTCCAAATATATATCTCAAACCCTGAGTTTTTTTCTGAACTGCAGATTTGAATATCCTGCTGCTTCTCTGATAACCATTTCAAAACTACATCCCAAATCCATTTCCCAGTTTCCCCCCAATCAGCCCTTCCTACAGTGGTCTTCTCAGTTGAAGGCATCTCCATCCTTCCTGGTGCCCAGGCTGAATGCCTTAGAATCATCTTTCCACATCTAGTCCATCCGCAAATCCTATTGGCTTTATTCAAAATATATTCAGAATTGGACCATTTTTGCAGTAGGCCATACTCGAGTCTCAGCCAACCCAGTGTGAGGCTTTCAAGTGTGAAGCAGAGGTCATGTTACTCCTTTGCTTACAACCTTCCAGTGGCTTCCTCTCTCACCCTGGATCAAAGGCAGAATCCTTATGAGGTGGGTGAGGTTTTACGTGCTCTACCATTTCCTTTCTGACCTCTGCTCCTTCCTCCAACACGCCAGGCAGTGCATAGCCAGGCCTTTGTGTTCCCTTTTCCTTTTGCTCAGGACTCCACAGCCAACTCCTGATATTTCCATGGCTCACCTTGCACTCACTTCCAGTCCCTGCTCAAATGTTTACTTCTTAGCGAGGCCTTCCTTGCCTGTTCTCCCAACCCTCCCTGTCTCCATATCTTTGCTTTGTCTTTCTCATCTTCAGACCACATTTCCATTGTCATGTGTCCTTTCTATTTCCCCTCACTAAAGTATAAGCTACTTAGATCTGAGTCTTCTGTTTTGTTTCAGTGCTGTATCCCTAGTACCTACAATGGTACCTAGTGGTACCCAGTGTTTGGTGGGGCTTGATAAATATATACTGGAAGGGTGAATAATTATACCATGTTTTCTTTTTTTAATATGTTTTTATTGATTTTTTAGAGAGAGAGGAAGAGGGGGAGAGAGAGAAACATTGATGTGAGAAACATCAGTCGGTTGCCTCCTGCACGCCCCCTACTGGGGATCGAGCCCGAAACCTGGGCATGTGCCCTGACTGGGAATCGAACTGGGACTTCTCAGTCCATGGGATGATGCTCAATCCACTGAGCCACACCAGCCGGGCTGTATCATGTTTTCTAAAAGTAGATTTTTCCCAGGTCTTTTTTTTTTTTTTTTTATTCCTCACCTGAGGATATTTTTCTACTTATTATCAGATAGAGAGGGAGGGAGACAGACAGACAGACAGACAGATAGACACATCCATGTAATAGAGCCACATCGACTGGTTGCCTCCCGCACAACCCGACCAGGGCCGGGGCCAAACTGCAACCTAGGTACGTGCCCTTGACCGGAATTGAACCCATGACTCATTGGTCCACAGGCTGATGCTCTAACCGCTGAGCCAAACTGGCCAGGGCCCAGGTCTTTTTTTTTTTTAAAGACAATATGGAGTGGACAGCTGTAGAACGTTAGGTGGCAATAGGATATTCTTTTGAGTTAATTTTAAACTGTAAACAGCAGCCCTGGCCAGTTTGGCTCAGCAGTTAGAGCATCGGCCCGCGGACCAGAGAGTCCCGGGTTTGGTTCCTGCTAAGTGCACATACTTTGGTTGTGTTTCGTTCCCGGCCCCCGTTGGGGTCGTGTGGGTGGCAACCAGTTGATGTGTCTCTCTCACATTGATGTTTCTCTCTCTCTCTTCCTCCCTTCCTCCCTCCCACCCTATCTGAAGATAACTCCAAAAAAAGGTCCTCTGGTGAGGATAAATAAATAAATAAATGAATAAATAGATAAAAATTATAAACTGTAAACAGCAATCCATACATTTGGATATCCCATCGAGAGATAAGAATTAATTATAGCCCTGGCCGGTTTGGCTCAGCGGTTAGAGCGTCAGCCCGTGGACCGGAGAGTCCCGGGTTCAGGTCCCGCTAAGGGCACGTACCTCGGTTGCAGTTTGTCCCCGGCCCCGGTTGAGGTCGTGTGGGTGGCAACCACTTGGTGTGTCTCTCTCACATTGATGTTTGTCTCTCTCTCTTCTTCCCTCTTTCCCTCCTGGTCTATCTGAAGATACATGCAAAAATGTCCTCGGGTGAGGATAAAAAAAAAAGGAATTATAGATACAAAAATCCAAAATAAGCCAGAGAAAAAGTAAATGAGAGAATTCTGAGTAATGTTAAGTAACATAAAAACAATTGTTTTTGGATAAATGCCACCTTTCTCATTAAGTATAAGTTGGATTTATAAATTAAAGATAAGATACTAATTTTTTAAAAGTACATTTCTGCTTCTCAATTGATGTCATAACATCATTCTGTCCTTAGTAAAAAGCAAAGGTTTAAACAATTTAAAGTATATATGTAGAGAAAAAGTGAATGATAATTAAATTTTGCTTCCTAATGCTCAAATGTTTCAGATTTGAAGATCAACTTCAACAGTGGTTGTCTGAAGACTCAGGAGCATTTGCAGATTCAACTTCCCTTCCCCTCTACCTTCCTCAGACTCTGGTGTCTCGGCCTCAGGCTATCAAACCTGTGATGAAAACATCTACAACTACTAGCCCACAGGTGAGAAGAGAGTACATTTGGCATTTATATTAGAATTAGACATAAAATGTCTGGGAAAAAAGTAACTTTTGATTTATCGTATGATGTTATGATGATTAGTAAATTATTAGCTTAAATTAGATCTTTTCTTAAACAATCTGTCAGTTATAGAGGCCCAACTAATTCTGAGTTTCTGCTTGTGAAATAAGTGAAGAATGGAATTGAAACATACTTAAGAAATTAACAAAACCCATCACTATGGTGTGCTGACATTAAGTAAGGGCTTGAGGAGAATAACAGCTGATGAGTGTCTTCTGATTATGGAGCACATACTATCCAAGCTGTGGCATCACCCAGACCTCCCTTTCTGGGATTACCTTTCCCTGAGCAGGTTAAGTTCACAAAAGTCAAGGACCTCACCCAAGTGTGTTCAGCTGGTCAGTGGCAGAGCTGCTTTTAAGAGCCAGATCTGACTTGCTCCGAAGCTCAAGGTCTTTTAACCTCACCATCCTTGCTTCAGTGGTAAAAGAAACAAAACCGGAGTTTTAATCATAGTTAATGCTGGACAGGTAAAAAGTATACTCCTGGACTGGCTTTAGGAACTCCTTCAGTAGGGAAGAAAAGCAAATTAAGATGACATACTGTTTCTATTTATCAGTTTGGCAGACAAATTAAAAATTTTTGTAACATTTGACTTAATAATTCTGTCCTAAAGAAATTACTATAGATGACAAAAATTAATGTCTTTTTATTCACTGTGGCATTAATTATACTGCATAAAAATAGAAACAAACTGAATATCCAAAGATGTGAGTCTGTTTAAGCAATTACAGTACATATGATGGAATAGTTTGTATTCCCTGAAATGCAAACATTATAAAAATGACTGACACTGGAAGTTGTTCATAATAGAATCAGCAGAGAAACATTCCATGTGCAGATGATACCAGCTGTATGTATATGTGCTGGAAGAGGCTGAAGGATCTTCGATAGATGCCAAGAGGGGAGTTTGTTGAGCCCAGCATGCCCCAGATGAGATTTCTAACATGAGCCCAATCTAGTGCCTTTAAAGAGAATATATCTTGGTTTATGGATATCACAAAACTATTTTTAGTTTCTTTTTTATCTACATAGAGTGAAAGGACAGGAGAACAACTACAGTTGTCAGAGGCAACAGGCACATCTCTGACTGAACGGCTGAAGCACCTGGAAAGACTGATCCAAAGTTCAAGGGAAGAGGAAGTTGCCTCAGAACTCCATATCTCTGCACTGCTGGACATGGTGGACATTTGAGCTGCATACTTGAGAGTGGGAGGGTCTCTCCAGAAGATTTTCTGCTTTTATTCAAACTAATCTTATTCTTAATGCTTGATGCACTGTCGGAAATGTGATTATTAATCATGCAAATAAAACATTGAATGTCTAAGGAGGTCTCCCCCAGTTTTCAAAATAGTAGGCTGTTTCCTCTTATGTAACATCTTTGATTTTACCTGTTTTCTTTATCTCTGACTGTCACCCATCAACATGCTCTAAGGGAGTTTGCAGCTACATTTCTTTGTGTAACAAGTCATCATTCATTGTCTCAGCAAAGTTGCAGTCCTAGATGTGCCAGACATCAGTAATGCAGGCCCATCTAACTCACATCTGAAAAAGCCAACAGTATATGTACATAGCTCTCTGAGGATGTTTATGGGGCATGTTTCTGGACTGGGAGTGGGGAGATAAGGGGATTGGCTGGAGATGAGAGCAGAATTCCTGGAGAGGAGTGCAAGGGTTGTAGTTGGAGAGAGTACCTGGGGGTGTAATGAAAACCTGGAGGTGCCAGTTTGGTACTGTTGCCGAGGGGATATGCCAGACCACAGAGACCCTTGCTGCCTTATTCTGAATGCTATGGGAACCAGCTGTTAGAAGATACTAGGCAGAGAAGTGACTTGCCACATTTTTTTTTAATCCTCACCTGAGGATATTTTTCCATTTATTTTCATATAGCGTGGGAGGGAGAGAGAGAGAGAGAGAGAAACATCAGTTGGTTGCCTCCCACATGACCTCAACCAGGGCCGGGAACCAAACCGTAACCAAGGTACATGCCCTTGACTGGAATCGAACCCACAGCTCTTTGGTCCACAGGCCAGTGCTCCAACCTCTGAGCCAAACTGGCCAGGGCACATTTTTTTTTTAAATGGCATTTGGGACCCTGGCCAGTGTGGCTAGGTTGGAGTGTTGTTCCTTGTACTGAAAGGTTGCAGGTTCAATTTCTGGTCAGGGTGAGGCAGCTGATCAGTGTTTCACTTTCACAGATAATTTCTCTCTCTCCCCCTCTCACTTCCTCTTTCTCAAATCAATAAAAGCATGCCCTCAGGTGAAGATTAAAAATAAATAGCCCTGGCTGGTTTGGCTCAGTGGTTAGAGTGTTGGCCCTCAGACCAGAGTTTTGGGTTCGATTCCAGTCAAGGGCACGTACCTCGGTTTGGTCCCCGGCCCTGGTTGGGGTTGTGTGGGAGGCAACTGATCAATATGTCTCTCTCACATTGATGTTTCTCTTTCTCTCCCTCCCACTGTGTTTAAAAATAAATGGAAAAATATCCTCAGGTGAGGATTAAAAATATAATAAATAAATATGGCATATGGGGAAGGTCAGCAACATAAGTCAGGAATCTTAAAAGGGGGGTGCTGCAGCCATCCAGGTGAAAGGAAGGGTATAATCCTGAGTTTGCTACCAGTTGGTGTGGAGAGAAGGGATACATTTGAGCTGTGTACTGAAAGGTATTAATAGACTTGGGTGATGGCCATCAATCAAATTGGCACTCAGCATTTCCCTACTATAATCCTACCTGCCCTAGACTCTGGGAAGACTTTCATCTTCTCATTCTCTTCAAACCTCCAACATTCCTAAATATAGACTGCTTCCTATTTCACTGAGAAAACAGAAGCAAAGAATAGAAATTCCTTATCCCACTACCACAAATCCACCACTTCTCCATATCAAACACTATTCAACTATTTTAGGGATTTCTTCAGTGATCAACTTCATGTTTATCAATAAAGACTAATAATGCTATTTCTTAATCTTTTTTTAAAAAATTGATTTTTAGAGAGGGGAAGGGGGGAAGAGAGAAACATTGACTTGTTCTTCCACTTATTTATGCATTCATTGGTTGATTCCTGTATGGACCCTGACCAGGGGTCCAACCCACAATCTTGGCATATCAGGACAAAACTCTAACCAACTGAGCTACCCAGCCAGGGCCAGGCAGAGAGAGAATCATCGATGTGAGAGAGAGACATCGATTGGTTGCCTCCCACAAAACCCCAACTGGGGCTGGGGATTGAACCTGCAACCCAGTTATGTGTCCTTGACTGGGAATCAAACCTGTGACCCTTTGGTCTGCAGGCCAACACTCTAACCGCAGAGCCACGCTGGCCAGGGCCAGGGTTTGTTTCTTAATCTTGATTTTAGACATTATGTGTTGATTTTCTACAAATGGAAAAGGAGTTAGCTGTCTTACACTATCCTCTCTGCAACATATATCACCCATACATACATACCTACATTTCCTCTCTTACTAGTTTAAAATTTTTTTTCCTTTATTGATTTTAGAGAGAGAGGAAGGGAGAGGGAGAGATAGAAACATCGATGAGAGAGAACATCGATTGGCCTCCTCCTGCATGGCCCCCACTGGGGATTGGGGCATGTGCCCTGACCGGGAATCGAACTGGCGACCTCTTGGTGCATGGGTCGACCCTCAACCATTGAGCTACACCAGCTGGGCTCTTCTCCTACTAGTTTAAGTTTAGCTGAAATTTGCATTCAGAGTTCAGTGTGACTATATTAATACTGTTTTGTTATTGAACCCTATATTGGTTTATGATTACACTTCCTTTAGATATAACTTTCAGTTTTTCTTGGAGTCAACTGCCTTGTTTTTTCATTTGCTTGATTTTCTGTGTTCCTATCACTGCTTCACCTGAAACTTTCTGCCCTAAGCGTACAGTTCCTCCCATCACAGTCATGTGTGCCAGGTAATGTGCTAGCTCCTCTTTCTTTTGGAGATGACCCTCTGGGCAAACCTGTCTTTCTGCCATAGCTTGGACATTTCCTAGATTCTGAGAAAATGGTTCGCTTTCTCATTTTGATGGAACAATCTATTAGCAGCCCATTTGAAATGTCTTTATTTCTTATATTTGATTCATTGTTTGAATGGATAGAATTTTAGATTGGAAATCATTCCTCTGCTTTTTTTTTTTTTTTTTCTTTTCTATTGGGGCTCAGTGAAGGTGGGAGGTGGTGAAGACTGTTGGGAGAAGAGGGGGTGAGAGAAATGGAGTGGGAAGATGCTTAGCTGAGGGGGATTAGCAGAAGTTTGAAGAGAGGGAGAGGAGGCTACGGGGAGCCCAGAGAGGAAGCCGCTTTTGTTTTTTGTTGCTGGAAGTTTTTAAGATCATCTCTATCTCTGGTGTTCTCGAATTTCTCAACAACATGCTTGATGTGTTGGTCTCCCTCCCTACTCCCCATCCAATTTATTGTGCTGAGCACTTAGTAGTACTTTTTTCCAGCAGTTACTGTTGTGTCACAAACTACCCCAAACATAGCTTAAATTTCAGAAGGATTCATCTGGGATCTTTCTCTTGGGATCTCTCATGCAGTTGCAGTCAGGTATTGATTGGGGCTGCAGTCATCTGAAGGCTTGACTAGGCTGGATGTCTAAGCTCACTCACATGGCTGGTAGATGATACACTGTTGGCTGAGGAGTCAGCTGCAACTTTCAACCCGAGTGGCTATATGTGACCTCACCATGTGACTTGGCTTCCTCAAGTAAGGTGTCCTCAGGGTAGTTGGACTTCTTATATGGCATCTGAGAACTCCAGGTGCAAGTGTTCCAGTGAGCAAACTGCAAGCCTAGCTTTGAAAAACTCATGCAGGATCACTTCCTCTACATTGTATTGGTTACAAACATCTGGTTACAGATCCAAGGGACAGAGCATAGATCCCATTTCTCAATGGGGACAAATGTTAAGACCCACATTTGAGAAAAAAATGTGAGATGGGAGGTGTTGGAAGCATCTTTAGAAAAACAATCCACCATGCTTTTTCAATCTGGATCATTACCCACCCATTTGGGGGATTTTTTGAAATTATTGAATATATTCATCTCCTCACTATTTCCCTTTGGAACTCCTAATATTCAGATGTTTGACATGTGGATTGATCTAATTTACTTTCTCATCTATTTTTTACATCTTTATCTTTTTAGCCTATCCTAAAGTTTCCCCTATTTTATCTTCCTAGTTTAGTGACTTTTAAAGTTTGCTGCCATATTTTTTTAAATTTCTGAGTCTTTTTTCCTTAATGTTTCTTTAGAGAATCTGTTTATTCATTTATTCAGTATATGCTTTTAGAGTATTTACTATATGCCGGGCATTATTTCAGGTGCTAGGGACAGAGCAACAAACAAAACAAATTGCAGCCCTCCTGAGGTTTATATTTTAGTGGGGAGATGGGCAATAAATAAGAAAAATATACAAAACATTTGGTATGCTAATTGGTGGTAAGCATAGAGACAAATATGGTCTGGAGGGAAAGTGTGTCAGATGGTTCTTGTTTCATGGTGCAGTATCTATTTTCAGGTGATATTTGAAACCAAGATTGGATGAGATAAACTTTTATCAAAGTCCTCTTCTACACTTTGCATCATCTCCATTTCTCAAATTTTCCATTTTCTGTATGTTTTGTTGTTGTTTTTTTGTGGTAGAGGTTTTCCTCAAAGCTGGCTCATGTTGAGGATGGGGCTCTGAGGAGCTTACTGGAAGCTCTGTGTCAACGGATACAGCCTGCCAGATGACCATGGTCTTCATTTGGCTCCCCTGACTCCACATAACCCTGTTCTCTCTTTCTGGATAGTCTTCCTCCTCTAGACTGGAAGCTGTTGGTGCCCCACAGCTCATCCTGGAAATTTTTCTCTTTGGAATACTCCCTAGTTGTTTTCAAATATCACCTGAAAACAGATTACTCCCAAATTCCTCACTCTAACCTTGTTCAGTCTCCAGAACACCAGCCTGCTCAACGTGTCCACCACCTGAATGTCTACTGGGCATCTGTCTTAACATGTCCTCCAATTTAAGTTGAAAATTTTCCCCAAACCTACCCTACTTTAGAAAATGACACTATCATATGCCCAGTTGTCCATGCCAAAAACCTTGGAGTTTTCTGTATCTAGTTTATTGAACAAGTTGGAATTGATAGGGTGCAAGCAGAGAGAAGCATTATTTTTTTTTCTCATGACTCTTTTTAAGAGTTCCTAAAAACTCTTATCTTTGAATTCTCAGATGGAGTTTATAGTTTTTTGCCCTTTCTTTCTTAGATTAAAAAAAAAAGAGGATTAGGCCCGGCTGGCATGGCTCAGTGACTGAGCATCGATCCGTGCACCAAGAGGTCACCCGTTCGATTCCTGATCAGGGCACATGCTGAGGTTGTGGGCCAAATCCCCAGTGGGGGGCATGCAGGAGGTGGCCAATTGTTCTCTTTCATCGATGTTTCTATCTCTCTCCCTCTCCCTTCCTCTCTCTCTAAAATCAATAAAGAAAAAAAAAAGGATTATTATTTTCATAAAAAGTGAAAAGGCAAACTCTGCTCCAATTGAAACCTCTTCCCTCCCTTAGCTCGGTCAAACTGAGTCTGAGATGTAGGCCAGAGCCCTTATTCCTACTCTTTGTGTTTCCACATGGAGGTACATCCCCAGAGAAAAACTTCCAGCCTCTTTTCCACTTCCAGGGAAGTGTGAATTGTTGAATCTAGGAGAACAGACAGGGTCAAGTATGCCCAGGTTTCTCTGGGTACAGTTTCTGGGGTCTGTAGGCTGACAGGTGTCTTATTACTTGGCTACATGGTACCTAGTGGGGCAGCTTTGTGGCTGGGAGGCTGCGGTTGTCCAGCTCTGCCAGAGGCTGGGAGGTATGTTGCTCTGATTTAGAAATGCATCAGTATCTAGCTTTCTTGATTTCAATCTAAGCCACGTTCTCCACCTGGTTTTTTTAATCTGTGGCAAGGCAGGTATTTTGATATCCATTCATCTTATTGCTATGTCTTCTTTACTCATTTCTGAACTGGGATAGGAAGAGACAAGTGTTCTGTACTGGCCACCTAAAAGCCCCATATTCCACTAGTGGGGAGGGGTGTGTGTGTGTGTTTTCTTTTGCAAGACCCCTCCCGGCAACTTTCCCCTCTGGCTTGCCGTGGTTCATGGGCACGGAGGGACGGGTACAGAAACCCTCACTGGCCCGATAGTGGTTAGCTGATGTCAGGGCTTCTGTGGGGCAGATGAAGACATGCCGGGGCCCTCTGGCTGTAGTCCTTTCACGTTAGCACTGTGTCCTCCAGTCAGAGGTTCTCAAGTCTCCCCAGTTCCAGGTGTCTGCCGTACACACCGAGGGCCACTCTGCCCCACCCAACAGCCCACCTTCCCTCCCTGTCCAACAGTCCCCCGTCAGGCCGGGCCACTCTGTTTCCATCTTTCTCTCCCCTCTACTGTTAAGGCCTTGCACCTTTAACTTGCCCTGGGAACCCCAACTCTCCAGGGACGTCTACGAGTAGCTGACGCCCTAGCTTGGCCTCGCCCTCCCCTGGGCCGCGGAGGCTCCTAGGCCTCACCAGCCCAGCCCCGCCGGGGACCCTGGGGCGCAGCCTCCTGAGGAGCGCGCTGCCCTGTCTCCACAGCTCCTCTCCTCCGGAGACCTTCCCACCCCGTCGCGGCCGGGAGCCCGCCGCCCACCGCCTTCCCTCGCGCACCCCCAGCCGCCGCCTGGCTACTCCTCCAGGGCGCGAGCTCCTCCCCGCCTCCGGTCTTGGCCCTCGCTGTTCGCTCAGCCTGAGCCTCGCTCCCCACATCCACCTGACCTCCAGAACTCCTGCGGGACGGGACCTTCCTCATCGCCTCACAGGGCGACCCCGCCCCAGCCAGGCCCACCTCAGCCCCCGTCGCAGATCTCCACCCCACTAGTCGCTCGGAGGACACGGGAATCCCGCGTGAATTCGCGGCCGGCCCGGCTCTGTCACCAGCTGCTGGCCCGCCCACTGAGTCCGGGCCGGCCCCGCTCCGCCCCAGCTCGTCCAGCCCCGGCCCCGCCCCCAGGTCCCTCTTGTCTTCTCGCCCCGCCCACCTATCCCTGACCCTGCCTACAGAACCGGCCTCGTCCCGCCCTGGTCCCGCCCCGTCCACCTATGCCACGCCCACCGAGCCCAGGACCCGCCCTTCCCCGCCCCAGGTTCCGCCCCGTCCTCCGCGCCACACCCTCTGGACTCTGGCCCCGCCTCCACCGCCGTCGGGTGTCTCGCTCTCCACCACTGCGGTGGCTGAGAACTGCAAAGGGCTCACTCTCGTGGCGTTCTGATTGGCTGTTCGGGCATCTTCCCATCGCGCTTGGCGTGTCAGTGGAGGAGTGGGCGGGCGAAGTGCGCGAAAGGAGAGCTGGTGGGGGCTCCCGGCTCTGTGCACAGGTTGCAGAGATCGCGGCGGGCGTCATGACAGAGGGAACGTGAGTCCTTGCGCTCCGGATCCTACAAGGGAGAGCGCGGTCGGGATGCTGAGGAGGGGGTCACAGCGGAAAGGGTGCTTCCAGCCGAGGTTCCACGTGGGCTGGGGGCCACCTGGCGGGGGCGGGGCTGAGGAGAGCCCGGTGGAATGGGGGTCCTGGGGATCCGGGTGGCCGGAGTCTCCACTTGCCACGACAAATAATGCGACAGTAGCTAGACGCAGCAGTGGCGTTGAGAGTGTTTCCATTTTGGGAGGTGAGGATAACAGCCTACCTGTGGGTTGTTGGAAGTAAGACCTCTGGGCTCTGACCTAAAGACGAGGCAGGATGGCCATTCATGACCGTTTTCAGGTGTCTGCGTCGTAGAGGGGGACCCTATAAGACAGAGCCCGCCACTGACCTCAGCCGTTGGCGACTCAGCAATGAGAGGGGAAGGCAGGTGTGGACATATTTTCAAGAAGAGGACAACCCCGGCCGGGAGCAGACTGCGCTGGAAGCTCACTCCTTGGGATTGGACACTGTAGGTGCTCAAGTCTGCTTCTCACACAATGTCTGGGACTCCTGCTCGAATCCCTTTTCCTTAGCCAGGAGCACCAAGAACCGACAGGGAGCTTTCAAAAGCTACATGTGAAGGGTATTTTCTACCTTGTTAAAATGGAAGGGATGTGTAATGTAAGGCCTGGGCCACCTGTCACTAAAGCTGGTTAAAGATAGGGCATGAGTTGAATGGACCCCTTGCTTCAATTCCTCTATCACTTAATCATGAGTAAGAAACTGCTCTAAATTTTTTTTATTCAGAAAAAAGTGGTTTTTTTTTTGTTTGTTTTTGTTTTTTTTTTTATCTTCAACTGAGGATGTTTTTATTGATTTTAGAGAGGAAGGGAGAGAGAAACATGGATCAGTTTAGGCACCCTGACCAGGGATTGAACCCAAAACCTGGGTATGTGCCCTGACTGGAAATTGAACCTGCAACCTTTTGTTGTATGGGATGATGCTCCAACCAACTGAATCTCTTGGCCAGGGCAGAAAAAAATGTTTTTGATCCAGTGAATTTCGTATAAGAAATTCAGCTAGTCAAAGAGTATGCAATATAAATGGGATCTCCTGATTGTGCCCTGGCCTCCAGTTGCTGTTTGGTCCCTTGGCCCTTTCCTGTGAGAGGCCTGAGTTTCAAGTGCCCCATCGGACACTCTTTGAGCACTTGATTTACAGTCGTCTCTCGCAACTTTGCTCTTCGACTTTTGCGGCTTCACTCTATCGCGGTTTTTTCAAATACTATACTATCTTTGAAAAAACCGCGATAGAGTGAAGCCGCGAAAGTCGGAGCACGAAGTGGCGAGGGAGGACTGTATATAAATAAAGAATCCTACTTTGCGGAAATTCATTTATTGCGGTAGAGTCTGGAACTGATTAACCGTGATAAACAAGGGCCGACTGTATTTATTTAGGATGTCTTTTTAAAAAAATGTATTATTATTATTTCTTATCCTTACTCGAGGACACTTTTGCTTTCATCTTCAGATAGAGTGAGAGGGAGAGAGAGAGAAACATTGATGTGAGAGAGACACATCGACTGGTTGCCACCCACACGACCCCAACCGGGTCTGGGGACAAACTGCAACCGAGGTATGTGCCCTTAGCAGGAACCGAACTCAGGACTCTCAGAACCGCGGGCTGATGCTCTAACCACTAAGCCAGACTGGCCAGGGCTATTTAGGATGTCTTGGAGAAGTTGTAAAGAAATTTGCAAACATATTTGACTGAAAGCAAAACCATGAGAACGAACTGTCCTTTTACTTTGCTGAGATGGTAATACTGTCATCAAAGAGTTTCATATTTTTTATTAAAGTAATTCAGATTTATTATTTTGACTTGGGCTGTAAGTGATGAGGGCTTCCTGGCCACAGAGCCCCTTCAAGTCTCATCTCTTCTTTTTTACAGGGAAGTTACTTTAAAGACTTGCCCAAAGCCCACACAGCCCACGAGGGGGCTCTGAATGGGATGACATTTTACATGGGACTGCAGGCTGAGGACGGGCACTGGGCGGGTGATTATGGTGGCCCATTCTTCCTTCTGCCAGGTAGGAGGGTGCTGCCTTGACCTGTGGGTGAGGCCACCCTGGGGCATCATTGGGGTACTGGCCTGACCTGGTTCAGGCCCTTGGTATATGTGGTGTGAATAAGTGAGCAGGTGCACACCCAAGAGCTTGTGTGGAAAAGGGAAAAGGGCTGGGGAGAGTTACCCTGCACCCTAGTTATCCTGGTGTTGGTACTGGGAGAGGGACGTGAAGACACAGCCAGCCCAGTGTTGTGACGAGGGAAGCAAGGGGTGCTCTGGGGGTGGGGGAGGAGTGGCTCTTGGGTCCCAGTGCAGACTGGTGGGGCACTCCAGATGGAGGGCTGAGCCTGTGCAAAGGTGCCGGAGGCAGGCAGGGTAGTTGGTGGGTATCTTTAATCCCCTGTGGGCAGCTCTGGCATCTTTTGAAGAGGGTGGCTGAGGAGCTCACCCAGGTGAGCTACAGGTCCGGGTTGGTGAGTGCCAGGAGGATTGCTGCTGTGCCCTCTGAACATGGAATTAGTTTGGCTAGATAAGACTATTGCATTCTGTAAATGTTTCTCTAAAATACTGTCTTGTAGTATGGGAAATCCCCTTCTATAAAAGTATGTACAAGGACCCTGTTTACTGGTGGGAGGGCACTGCAGGTCCCTTGGGCTCCCATCTACCTGCCTCCAAGCCCTGCTGACTCCTGGATTATACAGCTTTGGGCTTTCTGTCCGGAGGCCCATGGGCCTGCCTGTGGGGGCAAATCAAGGGCACTTTCTTCCCTACAACCCACCGGGAGCCTGTTGAGACTCTGCCCACTGTCTGCTTTAACCCTGGGCAAGGCGATAGGACTTCAGGTACCTCGGCCACCTTACCTGTAACATGGGGATGATGAGAATCTTGTTTGAACATATGTGTACATATGTGCATCACTCTGGTGAGCACTGATACCCCCGACGCTGCAGCCCTAGCCCCACCACTTAGGGCCTGTGCCTCAAGTTTTCTTCCCTGTAAAATGGGTGAAGACACTGGCTCTGCTTTCTGTCTGTGTATGTTTCCTGTGTTAACAGTGTCATGACTGTTTTGAAAGGAGATAGGTTTGGTTTCTGTGAGCCTCTGTGGTGTCTCAGCATCTAGCTGCCCTTCCAGGGCATGTCTGTGGCCATTGTGGCTACCAGGGCTTTGATGCCTCTGAACCAGAGTCCAGCAATGCTCCACAACCATTGTGGCCGGGCTCACCCTGAGACCCCTATGCAGGGTGTCACAGGCATGTGGCTGATGTAGCCGATGCTGGGGGGTGGGTTTGGGGGCCAGCCTCTGAGCATATCATGCTCAGGAGTGCCAGGCCAGGAAGGGAAGGTTCTTTGTGGCTGTTTATTGTTGTCTATTTCCCCCATTTGCAAAGTGACATGCTAGTAAATAAATTGTAAACGGAAATATATAAGCAAGTAAGTGTTATCCATCCAGGGGTGCCCCACCAGGCGTGACAACCTCGTGGGTTGTCACGGAGTGGTTGGAAGAGCTCCACACACCCTGTGTGGAGAATGTTACTCGTGCTGTTGCTGCTGTGTTTGGGGCCTGTTCCTAGAGTCCCTGATGGTGCCAGGAGGAGCAGCCTTCCCAGGCTTGTTTCTGTGGGAAGGAGAACCTTGGGAATAGCTCCCAGTCAGGAGGAGTCCTCAGGAGGAAAGGGGCTGGGCTTAACAATGCTGAGTGCCTGCTCCCAGTGACGGACATCTTTTCTGCCACACAGGCCTCCTGATCACGTGCCACGTGGCGCACATCCCTTTGCCAGCTGGATACAGAGAAGAAATGGTGCGGTACCTGCGGTCGGTGCAGCTGCCGGATGGTGGCTGGGGCCTGTGAGTCTGCCTAGCCCTGTCACTGCCCATGTGTGCATGCATGTACACAGATGTTCTTCTGTAGGACATGTACCTGTTGAGGGGTAGGGTGACTGTAACTGTGGACCTGGGGTGGGTAGGGGGAGTGTTCAGTGTCACAGCTTGTGTTATAAATTGGTTTCATGACTATCTTAGGGACTCAAGACTCTCACCCATAGTGAAAACCATCTGGCTGTTATCACTAAGGCAGAAGGAAATGATCTGACTCTGGGGTGGCAGCAGATGCAGCAGGGGCTGGTCAGCTCTCCCTAGTCTCAGCCTGCCTTTCCGTGGCAGGGCTTGCTCTGGAATCAGGGCCCTCCCCCAAGATGGTCACCTGCCTCCCCACCCTGATCATGGGCTCTGGTCGGCCAAATCCACACCACCAACCTCCATTACAGAATCCTAGGGGGACAGCTCAGCCTCTGCTACCCTCCTCAACAGGGTTGTGGTCCCCGGCTCTGGCCTGTGGGTACTAGCATGTCATGACAGATGTTGAGATATCATCAGTGCCTTATGACAGCACAGGGTGGTAGCATGCCCTTACACGTTGCCCTGCTGTGTTCCTTGTGTGCCACAGGGAATGGGCCTTAGTTTGGTCATGTTGATGGAGGCATGGGAGGTAAGCAGAGGAGGCAGGCAGGTTCTGCAGGCTCAGTTTTGGAACGCTTAGTTGTCATTGGAGGTGGCTATTCTGGATGTTTCTTGTGTTGTCATGTTATGTCAGTATAGGATGTTTTAGCATTCCTGATTTCCTGAGGAAATTTAACTGAAAGCATTACTTAATTTCTTTTCTTTCTTTCTTTTTCTTTTCTTTTTATGTTTTTTCTTCATTGAGTTTAGAGAGAGTGGATGGGAGAGAGAGAGAGATAGAAACATGGGTGAGAGAGAATATCTATTGGCTGCCTCCTGCACGCCCCCTACTGGGGATTGGGCCCACAACCTGGACATGTGCCCTGACCGGGAATCGAACCAATGACCTCTTGGTGCATGGGTCGATGCTCAACCACTGAGCCACACCAGCTGGGCATATTATTTAATTTCTTAGAAGTCATAAACGATGTCATTTTGCCACCCCATCTCCTGCTCCTGCAGGCACATCGAGGACAAGTCCACAGTGTTTGGGACTGCGCTTAACTATGTATCCCTGAGACTCCTGGGTGTTGGGCCCGACGATCCTGACCTGGTACGAGCACGGAACATTCTTCACAAGAAAGGTACGCCCTGCACAGCACGTGCTAAGTAAAGGGTCCATGTTACTTCGGCTTAATGAGTTCTTGCAAATGAGAAATAAAAAGATGCACCTTTATCTGAAACACTGGGCAAAGCATGTGAACAGGGAATTCATCAGAACAGAAAAGTAGAAAGCGTCTAATCTTACCAGTAATTTTTTTGAAAGCAAATTAAGATAAGCATATACCCTCCAGTTTGCTGAGTTGGCTTCTAGCGGGTAGCACCTCTCCCCTGCCTGTGTGCTCTGAAGGCTAATAATCACAGTCCTGGGGCGGCTCCACGGCCTCCCCTGATCTGAGAGCTTTCTGCTGCTCTGCAGAACCTGGCAGGTCTTACCGCCTGTCTCTCATGGCCATTTCTCTGTCCACCTGCCCTCCTGCTCTGGTGCTCACACACAGGGGCTGTCAGCTCCTTGAAGTCCCTTCACACCACAGGGCTCTGGATGCTGCTGCTTCTGCCTGGGATCCTGTTTCCACCCCACCCTACCCCACTGCCATGGGAGCTCCTCCTCATTCTCTACCTGGCACCTTGGATATTCCTACTCCGGGAGCCCTTCCTGACCTGCCCAGCTAGGTTAAGCCTCCTGTGTGCATTCTAATGAAATCCTACATTCTTTTCACGTGTCGCTCTTGCAGTGAGCACCTCATTAGCCTCTGGTCTCACCAGCTGTTTTTGGGCTCCTTGCCTAGGGAGGGAATGTGTTTGGGCACGCTTCCTTCCCTGGTGGCTTCCTGCGTTTTTGACCTCCACATATGTGGGTCTGGGCGAGGCCTCCTTGTGAAGCACAGCCAGGATGGTGTTTCTGTGCCTGGGACCCGTGCTGCTGGGGTGGCTCCAACTTGGACTAGAGTGTCACTGACAGCCAGGTTGGAGTCCCGACCTGCCTGCCAAGTGGGGACACACATGTCAGGGGCAAGCTATAGTGGCCCTAAGAGGAGAAGGCCGAGTGTGTGCACTCACTGCCCCTCATCGCCTTCTCTAGTCACATGTGGTACAGGCTGCTGCGTGCATCTGGGTCTCTCAGCTTCCCCAGGTAGCTGCCTGTGTGTCTCCTTCCCGAAGGAAGGGACACACTCATTTTGGGGAAGCTGCTGATCCCACCCTGCGGCTGTGGTGTTGGATAGTCCGGAGCAGCTCTGGAGCCTACTTCTCATGGGGTTTGGAGGCCCCTGCCTTCAGTTCATGCAAGAAGGGCATGCATGACTCCTGAGGGTCCACTTAGAGGGAGATGACGTGGGCCTGTTCTCTCCCCAGGTGGAGCCGTGGCCATCCCATCCTGGGGGAAATTCTGGCTGGCTGTCCTGAACGTTTACAGCTGGGAAGGCCTCAACACTCTGTTCCCAGAGATGTGGTACGCTTGCCTCTGTGGCGACATGGCAGCTCAGTCCCTGCTGCCCTACTGAGTGGAATGACAGGGCTCTGGGTCCCTTGCTGCAGACCGATGGAAGGAGGGAGGGAGGGAAGTGCCCTGGGTTGGGCCATGTGGCAGGTGGGTCACCCTGCAGGGCTGTTACAGAGCCCCTGGTGTGGAAAGGGGACGCTCTGGCTTTGTTGACTAGACAAGCATGATCGCATCTTGTTATTACGGACATTGTGAGCATCTGCAGAAATGGAGAAGGTAAAAGCCCAGCACCCCTCATCAGCCCCCCTATTGGGGTATGCTGTGCTGTTTTATCTGCTCCCTTGTCTTTTTTGATGGTAAATGTTTTTTTTTTTTGAAAAAATTTTTTTCAATCCTCACCTGAGGATATGTTTATTGATTTTAGAGAAAGAGGAAGGGAGAGAGAGAAAAATACTGATGTGAGAGAAACATCGTTTGGTTACCTCCTCTATGCACCCTGACTGGGGATCAAACCCACAACCTAGGTATGTACTCTGACCGGGAATTGAACTCACAACCTTTCAGTGTACAGAACGATGCTCTAACCAACTGAGCCACATTAGCCAGGGCGATGGTAAATGTTAAAATTAATCTCAGACATCAGACTTTACCCATGAACACTTCAGTGTGCATCTTTAGAAGATTCGCATTTTCTTTGAACACAACCACAATACTGTGTACATACTCAGTAAAATCACACTAGTTCCTTATTGTCTGATACAACCAGTGTCTTGTGACATTTTGTGAATATCCAGTGTAAGCTGTGACATCTCCCCAGAAAACGTTCATATGCGTATAAATACCCCTCTATGCCTTGTAGAAGGTGAGATCATGGAACCCTGCTGGCCCCCTGGAGCACTGTCAGCAGGGTTAGGGTCCCCCAGGGAGCATCAGGAAGGTTGGGAGGCCCTTGTGTTAGATGACTTTGGTGGAGGAAGGATGCCTGGTGAAGGGACCACTGGGGAGATGATAGCAGGTCCTGATGAAAGGGCCACAGCTACGAGGCTGGGGTGATGGTGGCAGAGGGACAGCAAGGTAAAGTGTGGGAGGGACTGTTACCCAAGGCTGGCCACTCTGGAGAGGCAGGGAGGCGTCCGGGGGCCATTACAACTTTCCTCACTGGCGAGCTTGCCAGCTGGACTGTGAACCTCACTGGTGTGGAAGGAGTAGGCGAGGAAAGGCATCGAGCAAGCTCCAGGAGGGTGTGGGTGTCAGGCTGCTGTTGGGGAACTATGTTGTCTGTGTCCCCCAAGAGATGGGGCCCCAGCAGTCACTGCTGCTCTTTGCTAGAGTTTTGGGAGGGGTGTGGGTTAGAGAGTAAAGGGCAAGTATGCAGGATGGAGGACCTGAACCCAAAATGTAAAAAAAACCAACACCCTTTAAATTGAGTGGAGGAACTTGCAAGAGAGTGAGGGAACTGGCCTCAGGCTGGGGGACATCTGCTCGACATTCATGACTGGGAGCTGTGTGGATACACTCAGCTCAGCGCCTCCCTGTGCCCTGCACATGAGGACGGGGACTTGAAGGGGAGGGTGTAGAAAATAATCCAGGTGCTCACCCACCCGGGAAGGTGGCCTGGCTGTGCTGATCTCAGAAGACACATGGGTGGAGGTCACAATCAAAGGCTCAGGCCTAACGGTTTTATTTTTTTAAAAATATTTTTTCTTTATTGATTTTAGAGAGAGAGGAAAGGAGAGAGAGAGAAACATCGACGAGAGAAAACCTTGATTGGCCGCCTTTTGCATGCCCCCCCACTGAGGATCAGGCCCACAACATGGGCATGTGCCCTGACCAGGAATTGAACCAGTGACCTCTTGGTGCATGGGTTGACACTCAACCAGTGAGCCACAACTGCCGGGCAGGCCTAACCATTTTAAATTTTTTTTTTTTTTTTATCCTCACCCGAGGACACTTTTTCAGTTTTTGTTCAGATAGAGTAGGAGGGAGAGAGAGGAAGAGAGAGAGAGAGAAACATCGATGTGAAAGGGCCACATCGAGTAGCTGCCACCCACAACCAACCAGGGCCGGGGACCAACTGCAACCGAAGTACATGCCCTTAGCGGGAACTGAACCCGGGTCTCTCTGGACCGCAGGCCGACGCTCTAACCGCTGAGCCAAACTGGCCAGGGCAGGCCTAACCATTTTAAATACACTTTTTATTTTGGAATAGTTGTTTCAATTTCATGAAAAGTTGCAAAGGTAGTCCAGAGCCATCCCACAGACCCCTCACCTGTTTCTCACTGTTAACGTTCCATGTTACTGTGGTTTGTCTGTCACAATTGAGAAACCACAGACAGTCCTGAAGTCTCCTGGCTTTGGGATGCATTTGGCTGAATCAGGAGTGGCCTGTGCCCTGGGACACCCAGGGGGTTTGACTGCTGCCCATGGAACCATGGCTATGCAATGCTGGCCTTGGCAACTTGGGCCTGGACAATCGTCCACCCTGAGTCCATGCTTGGGAGGCCTGGGGCTGTGGTGGTGGTGATGGCAGGGCCGGGGCTCCTGCTGATGCACTGTTTCCCCAGGCTGCTTCCGGACTGGATGCCTGCACACCCCTCCACACTCTGGTGCCACTGCCGTCAGGTCTACCTGCCCATGAGCTACTGCTATGCCACCCAACTGAGCGCCAAGGAGGACTCACTGGTCCAGAGCCTGCGCCAGGTGAGGACCTGGGTCTGGGTCATCCTGAAGCCCGGCTGGCTGTGCACGCCTGCTCCCATGGGCCTGGAGAGCTGAGCCCCTGAGGTTAGGGTGAGGCCTCCCTCTCCTGTCCTCTCAGTGACTGCCCAGAGGGGCTCCTGGGGAGGGTTGGGCACAGGCACCTGTCCCTGGGAAGCAGGCCCTAAGGTGGGTTGGGGTGCGGGGTGTTCATCAGGGTGTGCACTGGGGGAGCAGAGGGAGGAGACAGCTATAGGCAGCCTGGTGCTGTCACCCCCAGGAGCTCTATGTGGAGGACTATGCCAGCATCAACTGGCCAGCACAGAGGAACAATGTGGCCCCTGATGAAGTGTACACGCCGCACAGCTGGCTGCTCCACGTGGTGTACGGTGGGTGTTTTCCTGGGGCTGGCTGGGCCTCTCTGGGGTCAGCTGACATCTGAGGTGACGATGAGTTTGTTCTCTCCTGTTGTTTGGGTCATGTGGTGACGAGCAGGCTATGTGTGCCTCGTGTCCGGCAGACCTGCCCTGTCCTTGCCCTTGCCCTTGCCCTTGGAGCAATCCTGGGTCTTGGGCTCTTAGATGAGAGAAGTTGGAGCTGAGGGACCTGGAGGGTGCAGTCATTCCTTCCCTGGGGGAGAGAAGGGCAGTTCCCACCAGGCCCAGTCCAGGTTCACTGCCCTATGGGACCCCTCCCCATCCCCAGAGGCCGGCACAGGGTGCTGTGTGGGGAAGCAGTCATGTTCCTTCTGTGCCGGGGCCTGGGTAGTAGCTGGGTCCCTGTCCCATCAGTGCTGAGAAACAGCTGGATTTCCACTTATGGAGCCCTCCTAACACGGCAGGGCAGCATGCCAGGGTGTGGGGGCAGGCAAGGTATGGGGTATGAAGGGCATGGGGGAACAGTAGGAAAGGAAGGCAGTAGGGCAGACTGAAAGGGCCCTGGTGGCCCTGTGCCTGGCTGGGCTGAGGCCTGGAGCTCCTCTGTGCCCTTTGCTTGCTGATGTCCTTGCCCCCGCAGCAATCCTCAACCTGTACGAACGCCACCACAGCACCAGCCTGCGGCAGCGGGCCATCCAGAAGCTGTATGAGCACATTGTGGCCGATGACCGCTTCACCAAGTGCATCAGCATTGGCCCGGTCAGTGCTCCCTGTCCGCTGGGTGTTGGCCTTGGGTGGGCACCCGACTGCAGCCCTAGGGTGGGCCAGGAACCAGGGCAGAAGGCCCAGAGACCAGCCTCTGTGGAATTGGGAGTAGGAGTCTCCCTGCACATGGTCCTCTTCTCCCACAGGACCACATTCTGCCATCACCTTTGTGCTTGGCCTTCCTCCCACCCCCACCACCTAGTGTGTCTGAACACTGCTCTTTGAGGCCCCCTCTCAGGATCTTTCTGGCCAGCCCCACCCCTGATAACCTCTATCTGCCTTTCTCTTATGGGGTTTAGAGCACCAGGGGTGCTTGGGTTCCATTGCTGGATGCCGCCAAGCCCTGTGACGTGGAACTCTCACTGCTCTGAGCCTCTGGGCTCCTGACCTGGCTTTGCCTCATGGGGCCAGGTGTGGACACACTGTGGGACCATGTGGCAAGGCGCACAGAGGCCAGTACAGGGTGGGGAAGGCCGGCTCATGGCCATGGGCAATGGGTGCAGGAAGCAGAGTGGTTTTGAGCCCCTGGGTTGGTCATGACCAGGTTCTTGGGGTACACCCAGTTGGTGCAGTGTTACCCAGCCCCACTCCCGTCCCTGCTCCCAGGTATTTTCTGGGCCTCATGGGACCCCAGTGGATCGAAAATGATGACATGCAACGGAGCAGTCCATTGTGTTCCTTTTAGCAGCAATGTGACTCTCAGGCTTTGACTTAACGCTGCGTAAAGCACGTCTGACTTAAGTTTGATGTAGGCTTTAGTTGGGTCTTCACTTATGAGATCCCAGGGTGGAAGGTCTGGGCCTCTAGAACATGGCACCCTGAACGCCTGCCCTTGTGCACAAGTCTGGTCCCTGCATTTCCCCTGTGCCCCTCAGACCCCACGAGCCTGCTCTGGCACCCACATGGTGGTTCTGCTCACTCCCCTGCTGGCTGGGCTCACAACTCTTACAGGTCTCCCTCCCTCCTCTGCGCCCACCCTCGGCCCCTTCCCACTTCCTTGGGAGACCTGGTTTCCTGGGCACCATGGTGGCTCTGTCTCTCTCAGGGCCTGGAAGCAGCATGTGCTTAGGGAATGTGGGTTAGAGCAGAAGGGCCAGCCTGGCCTGGGGCGCTGTGCTGGGCCCTCAGTGGGCTTGGGCTACATCCTCTGTCCAGCAGGTCTAGAGCAGAGTCCTGACAGGCCTGTCCCCTGCAGATCTCGAAAACCATCAACATGCTCGTGCGCTGGTATGTGGATGGGCCGGCCTCCAGCGTTTTCCAGGAGCATGTCTCCAGGATTCCCGACTACCTCTGGTGAGTGCAGCGGGGAGGGCCGGCTCGGTTGGTGTCATGGTTAGTCTCTGACCGGGCTGAGAGCACGGTGCAGTGTTTGTGGGCCCTGCGGCTGCAGCAGCAGGCGTGTGCCTATATCTCTGTCTGTGTGTCCTGGTGAGGGTGCAGTGGATCTGGCGTAACGCAGAACCAGCTGTTTCAGGGTTGATGGACGCTGGGGAGGGTTGTCTTTGAATGGAAAGTTCCACCCCCTAGCACAAACTCTGGGTGCTTTCAGAAGGCAAAACCAGGAGGCCTGTGAGTGGACAGGGCAGCTCCAGGTGAATGTTAGGAAGGCTTTGGTGACAAGGAGAGCTGGTCAGTTATGGATTGTGCCATGGAGGCACGGAGGGGGCCTTCTGCTGCCCCTTCACACGCTTGAGGGGCGGGGGAGCCGTCCTCGAGTCTCCTGCACGGTGCGGGCTCTGGGCACCGCCTGACTTCCAGCTCTTTGCCCTCTGCTCCCTGACCTGGCTTTTTCCCTCACAGGCTGGGCCTCGACGGCATGAAGATGCAGGTGAGGGCTGCAGGGCCGGCTGCCCGCTTCCTTTGCAACCCTTCCTGCCTGTGGGTTTGTTGAGATTCAAAAGTCACTTCTCACAAGGCCTGGCAGTGTGGTGAGCGGCTGCAGGCCCTCCGTCCTGTCTCTGAGGGGACATGGGGCACCTCCTGGGCTGGGCAGCCTGCAGGGTGTTCTAGAGCCCTAGGGTTGTGGGAGTGTTGAGGGTCAGAGCCCCCCAGGGTTGTGGGAGCCCTGAGGGTCAGAGCCCCCCAGGGTTGTGGGAGCCCTGAGGGTCAGAGCCCCCCAGGGTTGTGGGAGACCTGGGGGTCAGAGCCCCCCAGGGTTGTGGGAGCCCTGGGGGTCAGAGCCCCCCAGGGTTGTGGGAGACCTGAGGGTCAGAGCCCCCCAGGGTTGTGGGAGCCCTGGGGGTCAGAGCCCCCCAGGGTTGTGGGAGCCCTGGGGGTCAGAGCCCCCCAGGGTTGTGGGAGACCTGAGGGTCAGAGCCCCCCAGGGTTGTGGGAGCACTGAGGTCAGAGCCCCCTAGGGTTGTGGGAGCCCTGAGGGTCAGAGCCCCCCCCAGGGTTGTGGGAACACTGAGGGTCAGAGCTCCCCAGGGTTGTGGGGACACTGAGGGTCAGAGCCCCCCAGGGTTGTGGGGACACTGAGGGTCAGAGCCCCCCAGGGCTGTGGGAGCCCTGAGGGTCAGAGCCCCCCAGGGTTGTGGGGACACTGAGGGTCAGAGCCCCACAGGGTTGTGGGAGCCCTGAGGGTCGGAGCCCTGAGGGTCAGAGCCCCAAAGGGTCCTGGGATCACAGAGGGTCTGCAGCTGCCATTTGGGAGCTGTGAGCCAGAGTAGTTCAGAACTGCAGGTCAGGGGGAGACAGTGACTCAGAGCCCACACACTGGCCTGACTAATGAAATTTAGGCCTCAGGTAGGAGGAGAGTCCTGTCCTTCATACCCCCAGCCTAGCACCTGCTGAGCTGCTCCCGCCTCTATAAGGGTTTGTGACCTTGTCCTCCAGCCCTGAGATGCATTCCCATGGGTCCTTCTCTGCATGTGTCCCACTGGTTTGTGCTGTTTGCACCAACCCCACCCCCAGCATATTTTCTGTTTGTGTGACCCTGGGTGGGGTGCCACATTGCCGGGTTTCCTGGGTTGACCTCCTCTGTCTGCAGGGGCTCTGCAATCAGCGAGCCTGGGATCTGTTGGGACATGCTGAGGAGTTCTGTCTGCTGTACCCGCCTGGCTCAGTGTGGGAATGCAGAGGTTCCAGCATGGTCCTTGGGGTGCACAGGCCACTGGGTCTTTGGGACGGGGCATGGGGCCAGCACCCCCAGCACAGAGCTCACCTTGGTACCTTCTCCAGGCATGCCCTGAGCCCCTCTCCCAGCTCCTGACTCCCACACTGCCAATCTCTTGTAAAAGGGTTTTCAAAACATGCCAAGTCGGAGAGGGTGGCAAGCCCCTGTGTGGGCCCTTCCAGTGCCCAGTGCTCTAGGGCTTCTTTGTCTTTAGGAAACCTCTGTGCCGCTGCCACCACGAGTGACGCCCTAGTATGGTCTGTGCTGGGCTTGTTGGCATCCCTGTTAGAGCCCAGGGGCTGATCCTTGTAGTTGCTTTCCGCTAGCCATCTCCCAAGTGCCTCCTTTCCTGGATCTGACCGATTTCTTCCTCTGGGCCCTGTATTTCCAGCAAACGAGTGGTCAGACCCTGAGGGTTGATCTCATCCAGGTTTCTTTTGGCCAACCTGCTTTCCTGGTAGTGTGTGTTCTTCCCTGCTCTGTCTCACTGGGGTTTGGTCATCGGTATTCTAGTGGGGCCAGAGTGCTGACCAGTGAACCAGGCTCCCAGGGTGGGATTTGAGGGGGGCCTTCCCAGCCCCTTTGAGGCCTTGGCCAGCCCCTACCATCTCAGAAGTGGGGGGTGTTTCTAGTCATCACTGTGAATAGGGCCAGAGGCTGTCACTGGGGGGGTAGAGGCCACAGGCAGTGGACACAGGTAGTGGCCATATAAATCCTGAAGTACCCTGACACGGTTCTGTTCTGGCTGGTTGGCCCAGTGAAGGCAGGTAGGGCTGCCTGCAGTACCGGCCCCTCCAGCCGTCATGGGCTTTGAAGTGTGCACAGAACCCAGAGCCAGAGGTCAGGAAATGCTGGGCTTCTGCCTCTTTGTGGGAGCTGGTGGCAGTCTCCAGACACTGTCGGATTCCGAGAGGCGGTGGGCGAATGGGAGGACAATGCATTGGCTCCTGTAATGGTTCATTCTTTGTGTGCAGGGCACCAACGGCTCGCAGGTCTGGGATACTTCATTCGCCATCCAGGCTTTCCTGGAGGTACGCGGTGTGTCTCCTTGTTCCTCAGCCTCCAGCTGATCTTCCTGTGCATCTTACCCCTGTGCCCAGCGCGGACACAACACCTGCTGGCCCTGACTTCACTTTCCTGGGCTCCGAAGCCTCTGGCGATGGTCCAGCTCAGGCTGGGTCTTATCTGGCAGCTCTGGCCGGTGGGCTGGCTTGGAGGCTTCTGGAGCAGGGAGACTGGAGAGGCTGTCCCAGAGACACAGCAGTGGGGACTGTTCCAGGCTCTGCTCAGACTCAAACTGCTCCTCTTGGACACTTTGAAAAGAGCCTTTGAGCACATAGAGAGAAGCAGGAGTGTGTTTTTATTCTGGTGGAATAGTTTGTGGAATCCTGGGGAGCCCTGAGGAGGGGTCTGAGCTCTGTGGGGCCTGTGCTGGACAGGTCAGGACCCCATGAGTGTGGGTGAGTGGGTGTGGTGTGGACATCCCTCCCTGCCCACTCCGTTTCTCCATCATGTCCTTCTGACTCGTTGGCAGACACCCAAGACCCCAGGTGGGTGTGGTCCTGGTTCCCAGGGTTGGCAAGAGTAACCAGGATTGTCCGGAGACCAGCTGCCTGCACTGGTTCCTGCAGCCAGTGGCTCAGCCTCTTTTCTCTTCCAGGCAGGTGCACACCACAGGCCTGAGTTTTCGTCCTGCCTGCAGAAGGCTCATGAGTACCTGCGGATCTCACAGGTGAACCCTGGGGGCTGTGAGAGGCCTCCCAAGGGCAGAGGTTACCCTGCCTTCTCCAGCTCAAGGGGCGCCTGATTATGTTTCCTAGCAGTGGGTGGGGCTGTGGGCAGTGGGCAGTGGGCCATGGGGGTGATGCCTCGAAGGCTCCCTCAGGCACCGATGGCCAAGAGGCCACAGCACAGGGCCCCCCACGTCCTGCTGTGCTGATTCTGCCCTGGTGTCTGGTGTGGCGGTGACATGTTTCCTCTTATGCTTTCCACACGTGCCCTTCGGACGCTGCTCAGGTCCCAGACAACCCACCTGACTACCAGAAGTACTACCGCCAGATGAACAAGGTACCGCAGTCATGCCTACCACCCCAAACCCTGGGAGAGGCTGCCTGTTAGCTGGGCCTGTCCTTCGAGGACGGCTCCTCCCTCGGTGTCCTGGGGCTTCCTGCTCTATGGATGCACATGTGGGTTCCAGTGACGCTCCTGCAGTACCCTGACTGAGGCGCGAACGGCTCAGGCCGCTGTCGTGTAAGCCTCTTCACATGCTATGTGGACGTCCGTGCCCCAAGATGCTTCTAGACAGACACATGTCCAGACGTGAAATAAGCTGTCGGGTTATGAATTAGAGTGATGGGGAGGACAGAGAGCACCAAGGGCATTTTCTTCAGTGTGAGAGTGTAGACAGTCGTGACTGCATCCACACAGGGGTTAGGAGGGCGCCTGTGGCTATTTCTTGTGCCCATCCTGTGGTGGGGTGAGGGCGATGATGGGGAGAGGTTCCAGTCTCGTGGGGTTCTCGTGCTGGAAGCTGGAGGCCTGTGCACATGTTCGGCTTGGGGCTGTGGCTCCGCAGGTGTGGAGGCTGCAGTGGCTTTGGGTGATCCCAAAGACAGGGTGTGGGCTCAGCCTTCCACCCCCACAGTCACAGTCTCCGTGCTTTCCAGGGTGGCTTCCCCTTCAGTACTGTGGATTGTGGCTGGATCGTCGCCGACTGCACAGCTGAGGCCTTGAAGTCTGTCCTTCTTGTGCAGGAAAAGTGTCCTTTTGTCACCACACCCATCCCGAGAGAGCGACTCTTTGATGCTGTTGCTGTGGTGAGGCTGCTGGGCCTGGGGCTCTGTTCCCTGGGTGCTGAGGGTGCCATGCACACAGGGGTCCCTTGGGTGTGGTTAGAGTTGCAGAGGAGCTGTGCACTCACATGTGCTTTCTCACGGGGACGGTTTCAGCCAATACTCAGGCCCAGGACCACGAGCCAGAGGGGCCTGTCCTCTAGTGGCACCTGTGCCAGGCCAGCAGGAGGTCCTGGCTGGGTGTGTGCAGAGCCCTGTGCTTCCCCAATGGGTGTATGAGCCCAGCCACCGAGGGCAGGATGGGGCCAGTCTGGGGTGGCTGCCGCGGCCCCGTTTTCTCTCCAGTTCTGGAGGCTCACAGACTACTCCCAGGTGCCTCCTTTGGGAGGTCTGGTAGTCTCCACTGGGTGCCTGATGAAAGAGGACGGACTTTCAGCATGTCCATTTCAGTGCATGCCTTACAGCGGAGGGCACATGGTTCAATAGCACATACATGACTTACAAGTGCATGTGCATGTCAGGGTGTGTTCCCAGATGGTTACTTACGGCATAGCTGATCCATAAAGGTTGCACTCCACTTTCAGGGCACCTGAGGGCCTCGGTCTGATGTGAAAACTAGCTCCCTGCTACTCACCACTGTCGGTGCTTAGCCCTGGGTGCTTCCCGAAAGCCCACCCAGCCTTGGGCACCCGTACATGCTCAGTTCTCAGGATATGCGGTCTCTGGTTTCAGTTGCTGAACATGAGAAACGCTGAAGGGGGGTTTGCCACCTACGAGACCAAACGTGGGGGGTACCTGTTGGAGCAGCTCAACCCCTCAGAGATCTTCGGTGAGTGACCGGCCTGCTGGCATGTGGGCACAACCTGGGCCCCGCCGCCCCCAAGGCAGATGGGCTGACCAGAGCCCTGAGGTTTTTCCCTGACCAGAGGCAGTCCCACAACAGCTCTGGTGGGTGATGGTGGCTCCTTTAAGGAGCCCCCCAAACACCGAGTGTTCCATGCTCCTCGACCTCCATGACGGCACCCCCTGCTGCAAACAGAAAGCTACAGTTCTGTTTTGGGGGTCACATCTGGCTCTGGCCCGAGCTGGGCCGACTCCTGCTCTGTCCTCCATGGAGACTGTCCTGTCTCCTGAGCGCTTCTTGCAGGAAGTGTTGGTGGGACCCTCTCCCTGAGTCCTTGTGCTGTCTGTCATGGTTCTGGTCTGTGAGGGCTGGTTCTGTACCCTGGTCTGCCTTTGTGTGTCCCTGTAGCCCTCCTGTAGCTGTGAAACATGACCCAGTGGAGGGTTTTCAGGGTGGGGTGCTACTCTGCTGTGTGCTCCCTACTTCTCCCTCCCACTGGCCTGGTTGTCCCACAGCAGATGGGCCTCCAGGTCACTCGGTCACCAGGCCCCTTGTGTAGGTGCCACCTGCCACCTGGTGGCTGTGTTGCCTGAGCTGGTCACTGGTGATGCTTCCTCATTTCCTCCAGGGGATGGTCAGGCTCTTGCTGTGCCATGCAGGCCCCGCACGGTACGGTGCTGTGTTCTTCACGATTGGCCTGAATTGCTGAGGTGAAGCTCACAGGCCTCGGTCCTCCACTTTCCTAGGGGACATCATGATCGACTACTTGTACGTGGAATGCACCTCGGCCGTGATGCAGGCACTGAAGCACTTCCACGAGCAATTCCCTGAGCACAGGCCAGGGGAAATCAGGTAAGGGTGGCCCAGCCGCTCAGCCATGGGTGCCACCAGCTGGGTCAAGAGCGCAGACACTGCCAACGTGACACTGAGAGCTGTTGTCCTCTAACTAGGGCCCATGGCATAGGAGGCCCTGGAGTGAAGCTCGTTTAGGTATGGGAGGGGTTTACGATGTTTCTGAACCGGGTTGTATTCCTTGAAGTGCATCAGATGTGTGTACTGGGGCTCCAAGGAGCTCAGTTACAACACAGAAGTGTTATTTTTCAAGTTATCTTCTCAATAATGTTAAAGACCCATACCCCCACCTCCACCTGTGTCCAAATGTAGTTTTGAAACATGTCCTGATGAAGTTTGACATATGTGCAGAGCAGCACACAGACCATCTGTGTGGTGCCTGAGGAACCGTCATGAAGTGGACGGAACCTGTGACCGCAGGGGCACACACATTACCAGAAGTTCCCTCCCCCCCTGGTTTTGCGGCTGTACGCTCCTGCACCAGAGGACCCAAGGTGGGGACTCGGAGGCCCGGCTTCCCTCGCTTGGCCTCGTGCTTAGGACACTGGGCAGCGGAGCAGTCGTTCACATCGTTCTCTGCCATCGGCGCATCTGCTGAGCGCAGGTGCCACACAGTGTGTCCACGTGTTTGTCATGGGTCCTTGGGGGCGTTCGTGGTTATTATGGGTCATCCTGCTGTGAACACATGGGCTTATCTCTCGGGCACGGAGGACGTTCAGGAGTGACATGCTGTGTCATAGGGTACATGCTGCAGGTTTCAGAGGTTTCTTCCTGGGACAGTGCCCTTGTCATGTGTTTCACGGGGGGCCTGGTGGAAGCTCAGCTTGGTCCTAGGTATTTTCCTTTTTACATGTTGCTGGATTAAATTTGAGAGGTGTTTTGTTTAGGATTTTTACAACTGTGTTTATAAGAGAAACTGGTCTGTAATTTTTCTTATTCTAATGTCTCTGTCAGGGTCTCCTGTGAAGGGATGCTGGACTCCTGAGTTGGACAGTATGTTTTCTTTTTATGCTCTCAGAAAGAGTTTGAGATGTGTGCTATTTTGTCCTTATGTGTTTGAGGAGAGTAGTCATAGTGGCATCTTTGTTGCGTTTCCTGATTTTTTAAAGGGGAAATGCTTCTAATATTTCTCCATTAAGAATGATATTTGCAGTAGGTTTTTGATAGTTAACCCCATTTCTGGGTAACACAATTCTTTTTTCGAATTTGCTAAGTTGTTTCTTTCCGTTGTGAGCAGATACTGTGTTTAGTAAATGACTTTTCAATGTCTATGAGATGATTATGTATTTATCTCCTTCATCTCTTAGTGTTGTGGATGATTATTTTAGATTTTTCTAATGTTAAAACACCTTTGCATTTCTGGAATGAACCTGATTTAATATATCTCTACCATGTTCAGTTTCCCAGTATTGAGTTTAGAATCTTGCATCCGCATCTGTTGGTGCCGAGCTGTGTCATGGCCACAGGGGCACACGCCTCGCCGTCCCTGTCTGGCTTTGAAAGGCTTATGCTGGGTCCCTACAATGAATTAGGGAGTGTTTCTTCCTCTTCCTAGTCCCTGGAAGAGTTTGTGTGAGATTAGAATGCTTGTTCATGATAGTTTAGTAAAATTCACTTACAAAACTTTAGGCCTGGAGGCAGGGGTCATGGGTACCTCAGACTGTACTTGTACTTCCTCTCTGGCCTTTTCAGAGAATTGGGTTTTCTTCAGAAGTACCAGTTAGACTTGCAGTAGAGATTCTCTGTCCTCTGAATCTTTTGTTTCTCTCTGATTTTTTATTTCTTTTTAAAATTTCATCTTGTGTGATTTACCCAAGCTTGTGTCACTGATATTGTTTTCAGGGATATTGATCCTGTTACAGCTGCTGCTAATGTTATTTCCTACCTCAGGGTTTGCTTTCCTCTTGCATTTGAACTCCTTCCTATGTCCTATACAGAGGTAGAAACATCAATGAGAGAGAAACATCAACATCTATCAGCTGCCTCTTGCACGCCCCCTGCTGGGGATCAAGCCCGCAACTGGGGCATGTTCCCTGACCAGGAATCAAACCAGTGACCTCTTGGTGCATGGGGTGATGCTAAACCACTGAGCCACACCGGCTGGGCTACGTATTTTTTAAAGAGAGACCATGCTCATGTTTTTGAGACCATAGAATGAGTAGAACTGAGTAAATTGCTATTTTGCTGGAATGTTCACTGGGGTGTCCTCTGATATTGCAGGGAGACTCTCGAGCAGGGCCTGGAATTCTGTCGGCAGAAGCAGAGGGCTGATGGCTCCTGGGAAGGGTGAGTGAGATGGGCGGGATCCAGACACAGCTGCACTCACAGTGCACATGTGCTGCGCCAGAGGACTCTGCAGGCAGCTGCCAGCGACGGATGGCTGGTGGACCTTGTCCCTTGTGAATGCCTGGCCCTCACCCCGGCGGTGTTTGGCGAGTGTGTTGGGCATGCTTGGTGGCCTGTGCCTTGTTTGTTGGGTCTGATTATTCACGTCCTCCCACTGGGTTTGGATCAGTTCTTATCTTGCTTGTGGTTCCATTGGACGGAGCTGTCCCCGGTGGACCGTGGGCAGGTCTGTCTCACTGGCCTTAAAGCTCTGCAGTTGGTGTGACTTGTGAAGGCCATGTGGATGTTTTTCTTGAAAATAACCACAGCTTCCCCCCGCTGGAGGGTGTTCCCATCCTCTCAGACCCGCTGTGAACGAGGCCTGGGCAGCTGAGGCTCTGTTTCCCCTTGTCTCCCTCCAGCTCCTGGGGGGTTTGCTTTACCTACGGCACCTGGTTCGGGCTAGAAGCTTTCGCCTGCATGGGGAAGATTTACCGTGATGGGTGAGTGCGGGCATCCCCCTGGGGGGATGGGTTTTCTCAGTGTGATATTTTGCTGGGGAGTATCTTTCTTTGATGTTTGATTTTGGGGGTGTTTTTACATTTTTTAAACAGTAACAGTTGGAGAGGCTAGAGTTCAGTATACTCACTGGGTTGGGTTGAGGGAAGGGCGGAGGCCTCAGTCTGAGCTGTGTCCAGTGGCCTCACTCAGTTCTGCTTGGCTGGATGGGTGTTCATGGGGGTCATGGCAATTAGGCCGCCTGCAGCTACAAAGCTTTTTACTTTATTCATGGTGGGGTGGCCTCAAGTGCAGCGCCCCTCCCCATGGCTCTAAGGAGGCCTGGCCAGGGTGAGAACCCAGGGGTCTGGGACTTCTACTCTGTGACATCATCTCGTGTCTGGTGTCTCTGCAGGGCTGCCTGTGCAGAGGTCTCCCAGGCCTGTGACTTCCTGCTGTCCCGGCAGATGGCGGACGGAGGCTGGGGGGAGGATTTCGAGTCCTGTGAGCAGCGGCGTTATGTGCAGAGTGCCCAGTCCCAGATCCACAACACGTGCTGGGCTCTGATGGGGTTGATGGCCGTCAGGTGGGGACAGGCAAAGGAAGGACACTGAGCCTGGCGAATTGGGTGGGATGTGGGCAGCTGAACTCTGTGTGCAGAGATGGGAGGAAGTGCAGTTGCAGGGTTCCTGGGGCAGAGTTGTAGGTCTGTCTGAATCAGTGGGTTCCTGCAAAGAGGCTCACTACCCACAGTGACAACAAGGGACACAAGAGGCCCCAGGGAAACAGTGTGAGGTGTGGAGCATCTACAGCTGCGCTCCGTGGTCCTATCTGTTGCCACAGTAGTGCTCAGCTATGTGTGTGCACAGGCAGGTGTACACACAGAGGTGTGCATGTGCAAACATGCACACACGGGTATACACATCCATGCACACACAAACATGCACATGTATGCATACATGGACATGTGCAGTATCCTAGTCTGTGCTGCCCTGTTGGTTTGTGGTCATTTGGGGAATCTTCCTAAAACCCTCTACAAACTAGGCCAGGCTAGTGTGGACAGCAGGGGCCTAGTCTGTGGGGACCTCGGGGACCAGATCAGGGACTGGCAGCTGAACCTGCAAGGATGAGCAATGATTAGCATATGTGGCTTCTGTGGCTCTCAGAGGACCCTGAGCACCAGAGGGCAGGGTGGACATCAGGCTTGGCCTCCTCCTCATCTAGGGGGTGCAGAAGAGCAACACCTTGTGGCAGGGGCCAGTGCGGCAGGTCTGGAGCAGGCAGGGCCCCTCATCGGCCACGTCTGAGGGGCTGCCCACCTGACCTGCTTGCCCCCGCACTGTCTACATCCTCTGCTTCTCAGGTCAGAGCTATGCAGTGATGGCCTGGGGTGTGCTGACTGTCCCTAGTGGTGCCGATGCCTTGTGTATGTTGGGTTAAGGTTTTCACATCTTTGTCCTGTGCTGTGCTGTGGGGGGTGAGGGCTAGGTTTCGGCTGCAGCCAGTGCGGTCTCATCCACTGAGTGGTGATGGTGTGTTCACTGCCTCTTCTTCCCACAGGCATCCTGGTGTAGAGGCCCTAGAGAGAGGAGTAAGATGTGTGCTGAGAAAACAGCTCCCCAATGGTGATTGGCCCCAGGTATGCTGTCGGGGCTCAGCACTGACTCCGGCTTCATATCCCCTCCTGGCCCTGTGTCCCTCGTGTGTGCTCACAAGTGGGGTTTAGCTTTGGGGATTTGAGATTCAGAAACGCCACACACAGGTGGCCTGTGTTGAAAGCAGATCTAAGCACTAGCTTGGGCAGGGCTGGTGGTGCCAAAAGGTGCTGGGAGGCGCTGGACTGAGGAAGCCCTGGGGCTTTGCCTGATGGGCCCCTCACTGTCGATCCTTGCAGGCATGGGGTCATGAGGTCACGTGAAGCAAACTGCCCTCCCCTGGATGAGTCTGGGGTTGACACACCTGTGTGGGCCTGGTACCCAGACAGGAGGGTGCTGCAGGGGGAGGGGTCCGAGAGCTGGGATGTGTGGGAGGACTGCTGCTGAGGCTCTGCCCTGTGACCTCCCCACCAGCTGCCCAGCCTCCACCTGGGGTCTCGGTTCGGAGAGCCCCTTAGCTACCTGGTGGAGCCTTTGAGTTTAAGTCCCTGTGTCCTTTTAGGAAAACATCTCCGGGGTCTTCAACAAGTCCTGTGCCATCAGCTACACAAGCTACAGGAATGTTTTCCCCATCTGGGCCCTCGGCCGCTTCTCCCGCCTGTACCCGGAAAGTGCCCTTGCTGGTCATCCTTGAGAGGGGGCCTACGTGTGCCTGGCCAGTGGGTGGCAGGCACAGGCCTCCAGTGGGGCTGCTGAGCGAGGTTGGGGCATCTTGCCGGGACATGGGTGCCCCTGTAGCCCTGCCGCTCACTGTCTCATTCACCATTTCTGGAGTGAATCCTGGGACCAGGCCTGCCTAGGGGCGTGGTGCATGGCCATGTGTGGTCATGGGGCTGGGAGGGCTTTCTTGACCAATAATAGTTCTCAGCAGTTGTGCCTTATCTTCCTCCTGCCCGGTGCTGGGCTGATCCCCCGGACAGCTCTTCCTGCATCTTCTGTCTGTTGGACTGAGGGAGATGACAGCTTCTCTGAACAGCCTGGGGCAGAGGCTGGGCCTGCCTCTTCACCATGGCCACCCAGGGCTCGGTGAGGACCAAGACCAGACACACCAACCCCGCCCCAGATCTTGTTCATCCACGGTGCATCGTGGCCTTTTCCCTACAGCTCTCGCGGCCCCTGGGCCCTGGCCTGGGCTGTCTGGGCTCGCCAACTTCTCAGTTTCAGGGAACAAGAGTAGCTGCTTGAAGATAAGCAGGTGCATCTCCAGTTATTTCAAGGGAAAATATTTGTCTCAACCTGATTAAAAATCTAGTTTTCTATCCTGGGTAAATCACTGAAGAGTCTTGGATTCAAATTATCTCATTTCCAGGTAACAGATTTTGTATATTATGCTGGGAAATCTTCTCTGGAGTCACACTAGGTTTTCTGTGTTCAGCACAATTAAACTTCACACCCTTTCCTTTGAGGAAATGTTTAACTCACAGTAGAAACTTACCTCTAGGAAAATACTTTTCCTTACGAACATAATCACTATTGCTACATCAATTTATTTAGGCAATAAAAATGTAAGAATCAATCCCGTCTACTGTCGTTCTACTCCCTCCTCCTTCTCGTCTTCCAGCAACTATATAAGAATCATAGGTTAACTGGTCAGCTTCATTTATTTTTCATCTCCATCTGCAATATAAATTATTTATAATTCACTTTGTTTAAAAAGGAATTGAGTTTAGAGACATGAGGCAAAGGGAAATAAGGGCAGGAGAGTCGGATGGGGTGGGAGGGACATTAGCACACGAGCTACATGCCCGTGGGTCTGATTAATTTGCCGTTGGCCTCCAGACTCAGTGCTAACTTTCTGGGAGGCAGCAGAGAGGAAGATCAGTGTAAGACAGGGTGCACACATCACTGGTTGTGCTGTTCCTCATTGCACCAGAGCACAGTACACCTGGTCATAGCAGAATGCACCAGCACAGTGTCCGCAGGGACAGCTCTGGATGGCTGTGTGATTTACTAGGCGCGCTGGCCAGCAGTTCTGGACCTTGGGCTTCTCAGTGACGTGTGACCTTAGTGCCTGGCATTTTCATTTGGTATGTCTGGTGCCGTTCAAAGACTCCTTTTCCTCACTCAGGAAGATGAGGGTGAAATGGATAACTTCAGAGTTACTTGTTTTCCTTAGTGAAAATAATTCAACAACTAGTTTCCATATGATGAGAGGGTACAGTGATGCCCCAGGGGGTGTCTAAGACCTATGCTGACACAACTGGAGAACAGCTGGTTTGCATAGCTTCGAGCAGCCTCAGCCACCTACCCCATAGCCAGGCCTTGTATGGGTGAGAGACACAGTGATCCTGAGGCCCCATGTTCCCTGATGTGCCCTCTGGCTCCTGGGAAGGTAGAGGAGCATGGCCTGCCTCTGGCCATTCAGGAACAGGTGAGCACTGAAACACCTGTGGTGGCCAGCAGACTTAAAAACAAAGCAACCTCAGTGACTTGTTTTATAATACAGGGTGGGGCAAAAGTAGATTTATAGCTGTGAGTATGCAAAACGCAGTTTATTCTTGTATTATTTATTTATAATTTTTATTGATTTCAGAGAGAGGAAGGGAGAGGGAGAGAGAGATAGAAAAATCCATGAGAGAAAACATCGATTGGCCACCTCCTACCTGCCCTGTACGGGTGATCAGGCCCACAACCCGGGCATGTGCCCTGACCGGGAATCAAACCAGCGACCTCTTGGTGCATGAGTCGACGCTCAACCACTGAGCCACACCAACCAGGCTGTATTATTATTTATTAATGTATTATTTTCCATATGAACAACTGTAAACCTACTTTTGCCCCACCCTGTATTGAGTGGTCTAATATATGTGTACTTTGTCTCAGGAAAGGGGGACGGAGGAAGGCAGAAAAACTTCCGAAGTAATCATGGCTGAAATTCTTCCAAATATGATGAAATGTATAAGCCCAGAGATCCATGAAGCTCAGCAGACATGTAGCAGAATAATCACACAGACCCCCCCCCAACAAAACCAAAAAAAACTCTTCATAATCAAATCAATAAAAACCAACAATGAATAAAAGTCTTATAAAACACATATCACACGTAAGTGAACACAGATAAGGATGGTGGCCAGCTTCTCATTAGGAAAAATGTAAGCGAGAAGAGTGGAATGGCATCTTTGAAGAGTTGAAAGAAAAAAAGAACTGGTCATCTTAAATTCTATGTTTAGAGAAAGCACAAATAAACCAGAGCTGAAGGACTTCTCCAGCAGCCACATCCTACAAGAGATGTTAAGTTGTTTGGGTGGAAGGAAAGAGATAACAGTTGGAAACTTGGGTCCTCACCAAAGAATGAAGAGCACCAAAAATGGTAAGTCTGGTAAATATAGAAGGCTTTCCCCCCATCATTTAAAATATTTTCTTTAAAATATAATTAACTTTTAGCCCTGGCTGGTTTGGCTCAGTGGTTGGAGCATTGACCATGGACCAAAGGGTTGCAGGTTCAATTCCAGTCAAGGGCTTGCAGATTCGATCTCCAGCCCTGTCAGGGCTGTGTGGAAGACAACCAATCAATGTGTCTCTCTCACATCGATGTTTCTCTCCCTCCCGCCCTCCTACTCTCTCTAAAAAATCAATGGAAAAGTATCTTCGGATGAGGGTTAGCAAATATATATATTTATATAAAATTAACGTTTAAAAGCAAAAACAATAGTGGTGTTTTCAGATATGGAGAAGTAAAAGATATGACACCAACAACAGGAAGGGTGTTAGAGGAGGGTGGACGTGTACTGCTGTGGGTTCTCACCTCATACGTGAAGTACATCACGAAGTCACATATTATTTAACATAGATTGTGATAAGTAAGAAACCTATTGTAAACCCTAGAGTAAACTACTAAAGTAAGAAAGAGGAGGTAAAACAATCCAAAACAAGGCAGGAAAAAGAACAGATGGAACAAATAGAAAACAAATAATAGATTTCAATCCAATTCTTATGGACTGAATTGCTTCCCCCCAAATTCATATGTGACTAAATTAGGAGACAGAGCTTTTGAGGAGATAAGATTAAATGAGGCCATAAGGGTGAGGCCCTAATTCGATAGGGCTGGTGTCTTCATAAGAGAGACACACCAGGAGTGGACATGCATGGAGGAAAGGCCATGTGAGGACACAGGGTGAAGGCAGCTGTCTACATGCCAAGGAGAGAGGCCTCAGGAGAAACGAGCCCTGCCCACACCTGGATCTTGAACATGCAGTTCTTGGAGCTTCCAGAACTGAGCCCCACAGTCTCTCTGGTGTTTTGTTATGGCAGCCCTAGAAGATTAGTATACCAACCATTTAAATAATTTTGTTTATTGTAAAGGGCTAAACACTTCACTTAAAAGGCAGTGATGGTCACATTGACAATGAAAAAGCATGACCCATCTATGTTATGCATAAGAAATTTTAAGTATAAAATACAGGATAAAAATAAAAGTTTAGGAAAATATATAACAAAAATACTAATCATAAGAAAGCAAAAGTGCTATATATTAATACCAAAGTATGAATAGTATCAGAAATAGACCTTTACTAATGATAAGAGCGTCAATTCATCAAGAAGATAGAATAATCCTGAACATATATTCACCTAATAACAGCTTCAAAATACATGAAGCAAAAACTGGTGGAACCGAAGAGAGAATTAGACAAATACACAAGTAGGAGATTTTATCACTCATCTCAGGAAATGTAGACACAAAGTTTTCAACCAGATTGAACTAATTGGCATTTGTAGAATACTTCACCTAACATTAAAAAAAATTTATTTTTTCTTTATTAATTTTTAGAGAGAGGAAGGGAGAGGGAGAGAGAGATAGAAACATGGATGAGAGAGAACATTGATTGGGCGCCTCCTGCATGCCCCCCACTGGGGATCGGACCCACAACCTGGACATGTGCCCTGATGGGGAATTGAACTGGCAACCTCTTGGTGCATGGGTCAGTGCTCAACCACTGAGCCACACCAGCCAGGCTCACCCAACGTTTTTATCAGGTGTTCATTGGCCAGTCACTAAGATTGGCTATATGCTGGGTCATGAGTCTCAAGGAATTCAAAAGGATTGAAACCATACAGAGTGTATTATCTGACCACAATGGAATTAAATTATAAAAAGAGATTTAGGAAATCCCAAATACTTGGAAATTAAACAATACACTTCTTAAATAACCTATGGTCAATAATGAAAGCACAAGAAAAATTTAAAAATATTTCAAGCTGAATGAAAATAAAAACATGACATCAAAGTTTGGGATGTAGCTAAATCAGTGCTTAGACCTAGGAGACATAGCAACTCTATCTAATACATAGAAACAATCACAGGGAAGCAGCCAGAATGAGGAGACAAAGAAACATGTCCCAAATGAAAAGAACAAAACTCCAGGAAAAGAACTAAACAAAATGGATATAAGCAATCAATCAGATGCAGAGTTCAAAACACTGGTTATAAGTTTGCTCAAGGAACTTGGTGAGACATTCAAGGAACTTAGTGAGACCTTCAAAGAACTTAAGGAGACCTCCAAGGAACTTAGTGAGAACATCAACAACATAAAAAAGGACCAGTCAGAAATGAAGGATGCACTAACTGAAATAAAGAATAATTACAGGGAATCAATAGTAAAGTAGGTAAAGTCAAGAAGCAAACCACTGATTTGGAATATAAGGAAACAAAAAACACCCAATCAGAACAGCAAAAAGAAAAAAGAATCCAAAAAAAAAATGAGGATAGTGTAAGGAGCCTCTGGGACAACTTCAAGCGTGCCAACATTTGCATCATAGGGGTGCCAGAAGGAGAAGAGAGAGAACAAGAAATTGAAAACCTATTCGAAACAATAATGACAGAAAACTTCCCTAACTTGGTGAAGGAAATAGACATACAAGTCCAGGAAGCAGAGAGAGTCCCAAACAAGATGAACCCAAAGAGGTCCACACCAGGACACATCATCATCAAAATGCCAAAGGTTAAAGACAAAGAGAGACTCTTAAAAGCAGCAAGAGAAAAACAGTTCGTTACCTACAAGGGAGCTCCCATAAGACTGTCAGCTGATTTCTCAAAAGAAACTCTGCAGGCCAGAAAGGAGTGGCAAGAGATATTAAAGGTGATCAAAAGCAATGACCTACAACCAAGACTACTCTAGCCTGCAAAGCTATCATTTAGAATCGATGGACATATCAAGAGTTTCCCAGACAAGATGGAAGCTGAAGGAGTTCATCACCACCAAACCAGTATTATATGAAATGTTGAAGGGTCTTCTTGAAGGTGAAGAAGAACAAAAATATGAACAATAAAATGGAAATTAATACATATCTATCAACAATTGAATCTACAAACAAAGTGAGCAAGCAGAACAGAAACAGACTCCATAGATACAGAGAACTTTTTGTTGCTTGCCAGATGGGTGGGGGCTGGGGGAACGGGTGAAAATGGTGAAGGAATTAAGAAGTACAAATTGGTTGTTAGACTGATGAACCTCAAAGGGAAGGGGGGAGGGAGGGCAGGATGAGATAAACCAAAGAACTTCTATGTATGTATGCATAACCAATGGACACTGACAATAGTGTGGGGAAGGCAGGAGGGGGATGGGATTGGGAAGGAGGAGGTCAATGGGAAAAAAAGGGGGGGAACATCTGTAATACATTCAACAATAAAGATGAGTTAAAAAAATAAATCAGTGCTAAGAGAAATGCTTATAGGCTTACATACTAGTTCTGTAAATAAAGTTTAAAATCAATGATTTAAGTGTCCGTCTTAAAGATTTAAAACCAAAGTATTAGAAGGAAGGAGGTAATAGATAAAAAGAGTAGAAGTCAAATGCTATAAAAACAATAGAGAAGATCTTTAAAACCAAAAGTTGATGCTTAAACAAGAAAACAACCTATATCAGAGGGAAAAAAAGGTGCATCACTCTAGATCCAGCTGTTGAGCTTGTCCTGCTGAGCCTGCTGCTCTGGCCTGGTCACCCTGTAGGCCTGCTGACCTGGCCTGGTCATTCCCTGGGCATGCTGACCAACCCCCCGGCCCTGCTGACCTGGTCTGGTCCCCCCAGGTCTGCTAACCCGATCTGGTCATTCCCAGGCCTGCTTCTCCAGTCTGATCACCCTCTGAGCTTACTGTCCAGCCTGTCCCACTGAGCTTTCCCCCTTCTCTCTGGGTCATACTGTTCCCACTTGGCCTGTTTGCCACACATTCTGCTGCTACAAAGACCTGCCACTGCTGTTTTCCACTTTCCCTTTGTGGTTTCTGCCTTGGCCGAATCTATTTGTCCTTAGAGGCATAAGACTGCAGAGGGGATGAGGAAATATCAGGAGCCACTCAATGCCGGTATTCCACAACGTACATGACACGGACACATTCCTTCAAAGACCATTGCTATCTAGATGGACATGAGAAGAAATGGAAAATTTGAATAACCTTATATCTATTTAAGAAATTGAATCAGAAATTTAAAAACTTTCCCAGAAGAAACTCGAGGGCAGATGGTTTCACTGGTGAATTTTATCTGACATTTAAGAAAGAAATAAGCTAACAAAAATACCCAGGAAATAGAGAAGGAGGGAACACTTTGCAACTCATAAGGTCAGTGTGACGTCGACAGCAAAACCAGACCACGAGGTTACAAGAAAAGGAGACACAGATCAGTTTCCCTCACAACATAGAAAATACTTAATATCAGCAAGTTGAATCTAGCGCTGTATTAAAAGCGTGGTGCGTCAGGACCAGAACACTGGCAGAACGTTGACAGGCCCGCGGCTAAAGGGGCTGTGGCTTTGAGACTCTTTTCTTGGGCTGGGAAAGAAATGGGATTTGAATGTACAGGAGGAGCCCGTGGAAGGGTCCATGGGGCATCTGCTGCGAGTCCTGGAAGCTCCCACACCTTCCTCAGGGGCCACTGCCCTCTGATGCGAGGGCCTGTGGGTCCAGACACCCGTATATCTGGGGAAGCGTAGGGGATGTTTGGATTTAGAAGGCCTCCTTCCCACAAAGCCTGACTCAGGCTTGCAGTCCTTGAAGCAACCTGTCAGGCATGGGGCAGTCTGGGGAACAAAGGCCTTGTTCTGCCTGGAGACACCCCACTTGCTGCTCGCACCCTGAGTGCCTTGATGCTGAGCTGGGGACCCAGCACGGGGGCTAAAGGGATGGAGGACACACTGGTTCCTTTTTCGGGCTATGTTTCTTCTCCGGAGGGTCTGTTGTCTCGTGGCTTTGGAAAAGGAGGAGCCAGGAAATAGCATAGACTTAGCTACCTGATGAGCAGTTACGGGAATCACTTCACGGGGTGGTCCTAGTGCGTTGGCTTCACGGAGGTCCGGCTGACTGTGTGTAGGCTGAAACCTGGCTCTGGCAGGACTCCGTGAGCCACAGGTCTGCCTGTGATTGGTCCAGATGGCCCCTGTGCTCTGGTGAGGGGTGTTCAGTTAGGTCCAGTGACGGTCAGTGTCCACACTCAGCGCTGTGTGTGTGGGCACAGAGATGTCTGCCTGGGCCCTTTCCACCAGGGCAGTGTGGTCAGCAGGCGGCCTCCAACTGCCAGCCCTTTGGAGCTGCTGGAGCTTCTAAGGCTGGGGCCATCGCGGGGCTCCAAGCTGGGCTCCCTCTGTCCTCACTGCCCCTTCCTCCCTCAAGTATGAGTCCCAGGGGCGCCAGACACCTGCCCAGGTTTGGGCTGACTGGCCAGCCTCCGAGAGCCTGGCTGGGCCTGGAGTCGGGAAGCCCTGAGCCCAGGCTCAGGGTGGGGGTGGGGTGGGGGGTAATGAGGGCAGCTCTACCAGTCACTCAGACTGAAGGCGGCGTCCCCACTGGGCCTTCGGACCCCCATGGTGTGAATGGCCCGACACCCCCTCAGCCTAATATTCCGGCGGTTCCTAGAAGGTGCCAGAATCACCCTGTCTCAGGCTTAGCCCTGTGGGTTCCCTTTGTGGGGCTGGCCTCCCCATGAGTGTCTCAGGCCCCCCACTAGACTCTGCCTGGCCTCACCTCCCTCGTCCTTCCCTGTTGTGAGGTGCCTGCCGTGGTCTGGGCACCCCCTGGAAGTCTGGGGAGGGGGCGGGCAGGGCACCGCCTCTTTAAGGCGACATCATAAGGCTGCGGAAGGTGGGGCAGTCGTGGAACTCCCGGTCTGGGCTGTTTCTGGGGCGTCCGTGGCTCTGGATTTCCATCTCCATGGGGCCGCAGGCCCACACGTGAGCAAGAAGCCACGGCCATGGCTGAAGGGAACGAGCTGATGAACAGGCTCATGAGCGAGAACGCCGACCTGAAGAAGCAGGTCCGGCTCCTCAAGGAGAACCAGATGCTGAAGCGCCTGCTCAGCGAGAGCTGCCAGGAGAGCTGCGGCCGCGGCCGGGACCTCCTGTTCCCCAAGGCCCCCGCCTACCCCGAGGACTGCTCCCCCGGGACTGCAGGTGGGCCAGGCTGCTCTTCCTTCCCTCAGGTGCCACGTGCTCATTCTGCTGTGTCCTCAGAGGAGGCCCTTCTCCTCTCTGAGCCTGGAAGTCCACACCTGGAAAATGGGTGTGGTGGCTTAGCCACTGAGCTGGTCAGTGTATCAGTCAGTGGCGAGCACACAAGCACTGTCACAGTGGCTTAACCCAGGATGTGTGTGACCTCAGGACCTCCAGGTCCTCTGGGGTTAGCCCAGCCAGGCCGAGCATCTCGCTCTGCTCCATGCATCCTTCTCCTGGGGCCAACAGGCTTGCCTGGGCTTGGGTGTCTCATGGCAGGGGTGGGTGTGCCAACCACCCCAGCTTGGAGCCTCTGCTGTGTCTCCTCTGCGCATACACCATCGACCAAAGGAGTCCTGTGGCGGAGCCCAGCACCCAGGGCAGGAAGTGACCACTCATGGAGGGAGGATCTGGTGGGTGGGTGCAAGTCCCTGGGAGGACGTGAGCTCAGCACTGTAATCAGCTTACCACACAGCATCCCCTCCAATAGTCTATGACTTAAAAAACATGTATATATATATGCTTTGATCATTTGCTGCAAAAGCAGTTGGCTTGGATTTAAAATTTCTGTGAAAAAATTCCCTCTGAAACATGGAAAGTATGATTTAGGGAGTGGTTGGTGGGCATGAGTGGCTTGGATGTGGACCAAGGACAGGACCCTGTGACCAAGTGAGCGCTTAGAAATGGGCCCTCTCAACTGCCTGGCCAGGGTGGGAGAGGATGCACCCAGCCTGCTCGGTTGCCATGCTGGATCGGACAGCCCGGCCGGTGCCCCGTGGGCCTGGTGTCGCAGGGTGAGCCCTTCCACCCGCTGTTTCCAAAGCTGGGCCAGTCCCCCAGCGGGATGCTCCAGGGACTGATGGCTGGGCCCTGTATTGGGTGTGGTCACTTCCTGGAGTCCACCTGAACGCCTGCCACCTCCCCTGAGCAAGCTCACCACGTGTGGAAGGCGGCCGCCTCCTGACTGTGGCGGCTGCACGGAGCTCGTGGGCCCAGAGCCCTTGGGTGCAAGGGTCTTTCATGGCATTTGGACACCTTGGAGCCTCAAGGGGAGCCTTAAAGAGGGAGCTCAGACAAGTATGGGGTCTTCGGGGATGGTGGAAAGAGAGTGATGCACCAGGAGGGGCAGCTGGAGAAACCCTGAGCCCACAGGACGAGGCCAGCTGCAGCCCCATGTTCTAAGCTCCCACCGGTGGCCAAAGCACACGCTTGTTACCGGTGCTCGCTGAGAAGGGACTGGCCTCGCAGTGCCATGTCCTGGGTGTGATGACAACCTGCTAGGAATCAATGCTACCTTCTCAGGCCACTAGGAACACCTAGTGTGCAGTGGCTGCAATAGGACTTGTCCGCAAGCCTTGCTAGCCTGTGACAGCTGCCAAGTCACGTGCCTCATGCTGCTTCGTTGTCCTTTGCCCTGAGAATTGAATCAGGCCAACCCTCAGGGCTCAGGCCAACCGTGTGGTCAGCAGTGGCAGGCGCCCTGGGGCTGTCCCTCGCCCCCTGCCTTGCCTGGTCTGAAGGTGGGCTTTGGGAGAGTGCAAACTGTCGCTCAGGCGGGCTGTTCCCTTGCCAGCATCTCAGAGCGGAGTCTCCCGGATCACAGGCAGCACCCCTGCCCCTGGGCAAGTCCAGATCTTGCTAGACGTCAGCCTTAGGAGGAGCCCCAGCCCCTGGTCAACTGAGTCCACCAAGGTTCCATAGAGAGGCCTTGGAGCCCAGCGCAGGGCATGGGCCAAGTCATCGCGGGCCCCACCCTCCTCAGGGAGGCCGGGACTCTGGCGGTGGCCGACCCTGGGTTTCTGCAGGAGCAGCTGGGCCCTGGGGCTGGAGCGTCAGCAGGAGTTCCTGCAGGAGCAGCAGTGTTGTCAGACAGGGAACCTCGCAGCAGTGGCTCACACGTCCCACAGTCCCTCGGCCTCTGCTTTCAAGAAAGGATGTGCTTTAAAATCTGTTTTTCTTATCCAGCAACATAAATACCCGCGAGGACATAACATTGAAAGCTGCGCCCGTGCTCCTGGCCCCACTCCCTAAGGCAGCCTTGTCAGCGTTTGCTCGAGTTTCTCTCGGAAGTTGTTGATGTGTCTATTTCGGCACCTTTTTGCTTTCACTTAGATTTTCCCACAACCCGTCATCTCACTACCATCGCCCGCTGGTCTCTTCCGCAGCTCTAATGCACTTAACGCTGGGGAGCAGACTGTTGCGTGTGGGGTTCACATGCCCCTCGGCCTGAAGCCACGACAGGCAGCGTCCTTCCAGCGCTGTGACCACCGACAGCCTGACGTGTGCCTCTGTGACCTGCCGCAGGGGTGACTGCCCGGCAAATCTTTGGGTCAAAGGCTGTGAGCGGTTGAAATGTTGAAATAGACACTGATGAATGCGCTCCAGGAGGTTGGGGCCTCTGCACTCTGCCCATGGAGGAGCAGGGGCCTGCCCTCCGGTGCCTTCCCAACACCCAGCCCTGTGAAGCAGCCGAGCCTGCTCCGGGAAGGCTGTGCAGGGCTCCCGCCGGGCTCCTGTGGGCTGTTCCTTCACTCGGGTTTTCAAGCACAAAGGTGCATATTTTCAAAGGGTGACAGGTCCCCTCAGCCCCAACCCTCAAAAGGTGGCAGGTCCCCCCAGCCCCACCCCCAACCCCCTCCTCAGTTCTCAGGGGTCCTTCACTATTCACTCAATTCTTCATTGTTCTTCTGGGTAGAGATGATATTTAGTAGTTTTTGAGTATTCTCTATGTGCAGTCCTCTGCCTCTTTCCCTTTCACATAAGGACATGGTTATTTCTGTGTTGTTGTAAGTATATTTTTAAGTGACTGTGCGATATTAAAAAATCAGATGAACCACAATGTAATGAACTCTTCTCCTCATGTTTGAAATTACACCTGTTTCTTATCCTAAGATAAATAACACAGAGAAATACTTTTATATGAAGGGCTGTTTCCTTAGGGCATGTTTTCCTAGAGTAGAGTCACCAGCTCAGAAGGCAGGAGTCATTTTTTCCCCACATTATTTCTTTTTCTCACATTTTTTTAATCCTCACCTGAGGACACTTTTTGCATTCATCTTCAGATAGAGCGAGAGGGAGAGAGGGAGGAAGAGAGAGAAAGAGAAATATCGATGTGAGAGAGACACATCGACTGGCTGCCACCCACACGACCCCAAGTGGGGCTGGGGACAAACTGCAACCGAGGTACGTGCCCTTAGCAGGAACCGAACCCGAGTCTCACTGGACCGCGGACCCATGCTCTACCCACTGAGCCAAACCGGCCAGGGCATCTCACATTTTAATCTATTTATTCTTCCATAAACCCAAAGGATGACTTCACCCATCGCAGTGCACTAAGCTTTGCTGGCTCGCAGTTTCTCCAAGTCTCTTCATCTATTTCTCACATAGAAATCTTTCACACTTATCAGTAAGTTTATCCCTGGAGCACTTCATGTTCTTTCTTGCAATTATGGACTTCCTTTTCCATTGTATTAAAACATTTTTTTTTTTCTTTATTGATGTTTAGAGAGGAAGGGAGAGGGAGAGAGAGAAACATCGATGAGAGAGAAACATCGATGACAGAGAACATCGATTGGTCGCCTCCTGCATGCCCCCCACTGGGGACCGGGACCACAACCTGGGCATGTGCCCTGACTGGGAATCGAACCAGCGACCTCTTGGTGTATGGGTTGACGTTCAACCACTGAGCCACACCGGCCGGGCTCCATTGTATTTTTAGAGTCACCAGAGTTGATGTATTTTGGAAAGATGTTGATTGGTAAATGCCCATCCTACATCCAGCCACTTCATAAGCTGTTTTTATTCTACTGTTTTTCAGTTCATTCCCGTTTTCTACATCTACAACTGCACTATTTACAAATGATCATTTTAAACGAGATCAACAGCATGTACACTTGTTACTTTTGTCTTTGTTTTTATTTCTCAAACTCTCAGAAACCTGGTTCCGGCAGCCTGTCCCCTGTCCTCCAGCAGGCTGAGTGGAGGGGAAGAGTCTTTCTTTCTAGTCCTTATTTTAAAAAAACAGAAACTGGAGAAATGGCTCATTTTTTTCAATTTTGATGTCCTCGTTTTGGCATTGGTGGAGGTGCCCTCAGCAGCTTCCCTCAGCCTGTCCGTGGGGGTCTCTTGTTCAGCTCCCTTGGGAGACCCAGGGTCCGGGGCTCTGCTGTGTCTGGATGGGGCTTAGTTCAGGACCTCGGGCTCTTCCCTCTGTGAGTCTGGGCTGTGTTTTCCTTCTGTGGGTTCTTTGCAGGGATTTGATAGCAGAGTTGTGGCAAATTATAACCTCAATCAAACATCTTTTAATTTTTCAGTTTATATGACATAGGGATTATTCATTGTTTGGGAACTTGCAAGAACCCACCCACCAACCACTCAGCCCGCAGCCCTTTAGAGCACACTTACTGTGTAACTTCTAGATCTGTCATCTTTCTTTATTGCTCCCTTTAGGTTTTCCACTTCTTATTGGGTCATTTAAAAATAATTTCCCAAAAGACCTCTTCTTTTATCAAAATTTTCAGTTAATATACGATTGTATATAATCTTCTATAATTTAAACATTTCCTTTCTAGCTTTTCTCATTTCCAGTTTTATTCCTGTGTGTTTTCTGTTTTTCTAAAGTAGCTTTGCACAGTTTTGCTATCTTATCGGACTTTTCATGGAGCTCTTTCCAGTTTATTTCTGTTGTCATTTTTATTATTTTAAACTTTTACTTTCCTTAAGAGTTCCTCCATGTCTTGATTTGAGTGTTTATATATTTATTTATTTTTAGATAGAGTGGGAGGGAGAGAAGGGAGAAGAGAGAGAGAAACATCGATGCCAGAGAGACACATTGAGTGGTTGCCACCAACACAACCCCAACTGGGGCGGGGGACAAACTGCAACCGAGGTATGTGCCCTTAGCGGGAACCGAACCCGGGACTCTCTGGTCCACAGCCCGGCGCTCTAACCACTGAACCAAACCAGCCAGGGCTGAGTGTTTAATTTTTTTGGTGATTTCTATTTTATTTATTTATTTTTTATATGTTTTTATTGATTTTTTAGAGAGAGAGGAAGTGAGAGATAGAAACATCAATGTGAGAGAGAAACATCGATCAGCTGCCGCGTGCATGCCCCCCACTGGGGATTGAGCCCCAAACCCAAGCATGTGCCCTGACCGGGAATCGAACCAGGACCTCTCTGTCCAAGGGACGACAATCAATTCACTGAGCCACACCAGCCGGGCAATTTTTTTGGTGATTTTAAAAAGCAATTAAAGCATTACTAATTTCATGAATTAGTTTAAAATATTCTGATGTCTTACTACAGTGTTTGACTTTCATTATTTCTCAATAATTGTGTTTTCCTGTTTTTATTTTTGACATGATCGTTACTCAGGAGAATCCTTTTAATTCTGAGGAGACAGAGTTTTCTGTTGACTCCTTTTATTTCTTTATAGTTTAATTATAATGTGACTTAAAATTATACCTACATTTTGGACTTGACTGATGATTAAAATTTTTAAAAAGATATTTAACACAACTTTATTGAAGTCTTGAGCATAATAGGAAGGAATTACAATTTACTAAATAAAAGCAAAGCCCAAACCCACCTGACCACAACAAAAACCCCCTTAGAGTTGGTAATAGATGTCACTCTTCCCCAGGTCTCCGAGGTGAGGTGGTCCAGCCTCTGCTCCATTACTGGGACAGAACCCCCCTTCTGAGCACAGGGCTCCATTCTCCTCTGGGGAAGAACCCAGGACTGAGGGATTCTTGATGTCTTATGCTGGGTAAATTATTAGAAGATGTTCATTGACAGTTTCTGGGCCACGAGCTTGGCTGGGGTGGGAGGCTGTGAGCCCTGAGCCAGCCGCCGGGACTAGCTGTGCCCGCTGTGTGGGCAGGTGGGAGGCAGGCCTTATACCCATTATTTTCCTTCTGGAGGACATTTTTTTGAGGGAAAGCATTGCTGGGGATAGATTAGTTGGTTTCTGAGTAGGCACATTTTAGGATTTAATTTTGTAATATAGCTCTTAAACTATTTTTTCCCCCAAATATATATACTTGCTTTTTTTACTAGGAGAAAAAAAATCATGACCCAGTAGTAGAAAACCATTTCATAAATCACAGAAGAATTAATAGGTTAAATTTGAGACGTTAAAAATTCTATATGATAAGAGTCACCATAAAAGGGTTAAAATATCAGCAAGGCACCCACTGGGAGAAGACATTTTATCAAAAAGGAATTAGGATGCAGAATACAAAAGGAACTGCTACAAATAATTTAGAACGACTACCCGACTGAAAATAATGATCAAAGAAGAGGCATAGAGAAGTCACAGAATGGAAACCTGAGAGGCCCATGGACACATGAGATGTTCAACATCACCAGGGATTAGGGAAAAGCCATGTGTCATCATCTGTGCACATACCAAGGAATGATGAGGGGGTGGGATCAGAACCTCCATCGCTGTTGTAGAAACAAAGTTAAACGTGCATACACCTGAGCCTGGGGGTAGACAGCAGAAGGTACTTGCTGTGAGCAAGAAGGTGCGTCAAGGATACTGATCGAAGCTTTGTTTTTACAAGAAAACCTGGAAACAGCCCCACATGCATCAATAGGGCACTGAATAAAACAAGTGCTGTGTCTGTGTGTGTGTGCATATGCATGTATGCCAGGAGATGGTTAAATGAACCAGGTAGTTACCAAGGGACTCAACATGGATAAATCTCAAAAAAAGATAATGCTGCAGCAAAAAGGTATGTTGCAGAATAAAGTGGGCATAGGTTGATACCATTTACATAAAATTTAAAAAGCATGCAAAGGTCACTCTGTATGGGGTGTTGGTGCACGGTGGCTAGAAGCTATGGAGGCACACATGCTCACCATGCCCATAGACTTGAGGCCGGTGGCTTCCTTGGGCAGCGGTGGGGCCCACAGCCTCTGCACCCACATCCTTCACCTTCTCCAGAGGGGAATGGGGAGAGATCTGAAGATGAGAGATGTAAGCAGGTGTCAGAGCTTGGGTCGGGGGCATAGTCCTCTACACTTCTGGGGATGTTTTAGGAACGTCAGCCTGACCTCTCCTCTCTTTCCTCCCTGTCCCAGGTCCAGAGATTGGAAGATTCACCAGTGTCCCTGATATGCCCTCCCAGCTGCAAACATCCTCCCTAGAGGACCTGCTGTGCTCACACGCCCCTCTCTCCAGTGAGGATGATGCTTCCCCAGGCTGTGCGACCTCCTCCCAGGTGCCCTTCAAGGGTTTCCTCAGCCCCCCGGAGCTGCATGTGCCCCGTGGCACTGACAGGAAGCTGTGCCCACTCCTGAACCCCTTGCAGGACCCAATGGTGGACAAGACCCTGCTGGAGCCCAGGGAGATGGTCCGGCCTAAGAAGGTGTGCTTCTCAGAGAGCAGCCTGCCTTCAGGGGACAGGACGAGGAGGAGCTACTACCTTAACGGTACAGCAAGGGCGGGTGAGCACTAGGTGGGCACAGTGCAGTGGCTGGCAGTTGGGTAGGGCGGGTCTAAGTGGCCAGCTGGGCACAGCTTCTCCATCCATCCAGCTCAGGGAGGAGAGTGTGGCTGGGATGCCAGCGTTCAGGGCTGGGTCTTTTTTCCCTTTTAAAGGAAATTGAGTTGCTTATCATCATTGTGCTGTAAGAGTTCTTCATATAGTCTGGATACAAGTTCTTTTTGGGTATATGTTTTGCAAATACCATCTCCCAGTTTGTGGCTTTTCCATTTCCATAACAGTGTTTTTTGAAGAGCAATTTGAAAGTCTGGTGTATTGCACTTTTTTTACTTTATGTATATCATACTTTTTGTGTCTTATTTAAGAAATATTTGCCAAACTAAAGATTGCAAAGATTCTTTCTGATGTGTTCTTTCAGAAGTTTTAGGTTTACATTTAGAATCCTGGTCAATTACAAGCTAATTTTTGTATATAGTATGAGATTTACATTAGCTATCCACTTCCACCAGACCCACTTTTTAAAAAGATTATCTTGCCCTGGCTGGTGTGGCTCAGTTGGTTGGAGTATCATCCTGTACACTGAAAGGTCCAGGGCTTGATTCCCAGTCAGGGCACATACCCAGGTTTCAGGTTCAATCCCTAACCAGGGTGTGTACGGGAGGCAACCGATCCATGTTTCTCTTTCACATCGATGTTTCTCTCTCTCTCTACAAAATCAATCAAAACATGTCCTCTGGTGAGGATTTAAAAAAAAGATTATCTTTTCCCCATTGAATTGAGTTGACAATTTTGTCAAAAATCAATTGTCCATGCATGAGTCTATTTCTTGATTCTCCAGGCTGTTTTAGTTGTTTGTGTCTATGTTGGTTCTAATACATACTCTCTTAATTACTATAGCTTTATAATAAGACCGTAAACCAGATCATATTAGTTTTCTCCACTTTGTTCTCTTTTTGTAAAGTTGTTCTGGATATTCTAGGTCCTTTGCATTTCTATACGAATTTTAGAATCGACTTGTTCATTTATATAAGAAAGCTTGCTGGGATTTTGATTGGGATTGTCCTGGATTTACAGATCAATTAGATCAGTTTCCAGTGAAATGAAACCTTAACAGTGTTGAGTTTTTGGATCCATGAACATTTTATATCTTTTCATTTATTTAGGTGCTCATATATTTCATCAAGCACTATCCTAGATAGTCCGGGTATTTCTGTGAGGGAGTTTTTGGATGAGCAGACTGCTTTCCTTAATGTGGGTGGGCATTATCCAATCAGTTGAAGGCCTGAATAGGACAAAAAGGCTGACCCCCTTTCAAGAAAGAGAGAATTCTTTCTGCCTGACTACCTTTGCACTCCAAATGAAACATCTTGGGTCTCGTGCCTGCTGCCTCTGGATGGGAGCCACACCATTGGTTCTCTTGGTTCTCAGACCTTTGAACTCAGACTGGAGCTATACCATCAGCCTTCCTGGCTCCAGCTTGCTGAGCTGACTCACCCTGAAGATCTTGGAACTTGTCAGTCTCCATAATCATGTGAGCCAATTCCTTATAACACACACACACACACACACACACACACACACACACACACACACACACTATTGGTTCTGTTTCTGTTTTTCTGGAGAATTCTGATAAATGTAACTTTGTGTCCTGCAACCTTACTAAACTCAATTACTTGTTCTAGCAACTTTAAAAAGAAATATTGCCTCCCTGGCCGGTTTGGCTCAGCGGTTAGAGCGTCGGCCTGCGGTCCAGAGAGACCCGGGTTCGGTTCCCGCTAAGGGCATGTACCTCGGTTGCAGTTTGTCCCTGGCCCTGGTTGGTCGTGTGGGTGGCAGCCACTTGATGTGTCCCTTTCATGTCGATGTTTCTCTCTCTCTACCTCTCCCTCCCACTCTGTCTGAACAAAAAATGAAAAAAAAAAAATATTGCCTAGGAAAGATGATCAGATCAATTACAAATAAAGACAAGGTTATTTTTTTTTATTTCTAAATGTGTGCCTTTAATTTTTTTTTCTTCTCTTGTTGCATTGACTAGAAACCCTAGAATAATGTTGAATAGAAATGGTGACAGTGAGCAATCATTTCTTTTCTTGATATAGGGGAAAAGCATTTATTTATTTATTTTTTTTATCCTCAACTGAGGACATTTTTGCATTTATCTTCAGATAGAATGGGAGGAAGGGAGGGAGGAAGAGAGAGAGAGAGAAACATTGATGTGAGAGAGACACATCGAGTGGTTGCCACCCACACGACTCCAACTGGGGATGGGGACGGGGACAAACTGCAACTGAGGTATGTACCCTTAGCAGGAACCGAACCCGGGACTCTCTGGTCCACGAACCGACGCTCTGACTGCTGAGCCAAACTGGCCAGGGCTAGGGGAAAAGCATTTAGCCTGTCATCATTAAATATGATGTTAGCTAAGGTTTTTGTATATACCTTCATCTGGCTGAAGAACTGCCCTTTAATTTTTAGTTTGCATGGAGTTGTCATGAATGCATGTTGGACTTTGTTGAATGCTTTTTCTGCATCTATTGAGATGAGCATTTGGTTTGCATTTGTAGTCTGTTAATATAGTAAATTACATTGATTGATTTTTGAATTTTAAAACAACCCTTGCATTCCTGAGATAAATCCCACTTGGTCATAATGTATTATACTTTTCTGTATCACTGGATTCCATTTGCTCAATTTTTGCTCTCTGTGAGGAGTATTGGTCTATACTTTTCTTTTAATGTCATTTTCTGGTTTGGATATCAGGTTAATTAATGTTGGCCTCAATGAATGAGGTAGAAAGTGTTTCATCCTCTTTAATTAGCTAGAACAGTTTGTGTAGAATTGGCATTACTTATTTCTTAAAGATGTCTGTTAAAATTTACCACTAAACTTTGACTTTTCTTTGTAGGAATACTTCCACTCCACAAATTCAATTTCCTTAGTTGATGTAAGGTTATTTAAATTATCTATTTCTTCTTAAGTGAGTTTTGGTAGTTCAAGTACAAAAGTAAGCTTTTGTGTCTTTTATGGATTGGTTCATTTCATCTAAATTGTCAAATTCATTGCCATAAAGTTGTTCCTAATATTCTGTTATTATCCTTTTAATGTCTGTAGGATCTGTGGTGATGCCATCTCTAAATTCTGATAGTGGTAATTTTTGTCTTCTTTCTCTCTCTCTCTTTTTTTTTTTTTTTGTAGTAAAAGATGTTTATCAATTTTTTTGTCTTTTTTTAAGAATAGGTTTTTGGCTAGATCCTGGAAGGCCTAAGTTGGACTAGACATGATTTCTAGAATATCTTAGGAGTACTTGTTTCTTCAACCTAATTTATGCTTTAGAGAGAGAGGGAGGGAGGTAGAGAAACTGACTTCTGATGAGAAGAATGTATGAATGGAGAAACAGGGTTGCGCCCTGCTCCTCTGCCCCTCATCGGCCCTAGCATACGTCTGTGCAGTGTGTCTGGTTCTCAGCTTTAATTCCTGGGTACCTTCTGCAGCATAGCAAAGTAATTAGGGAAGGAGTACACTGAATACAACAAAATGTTGTTGAAAGAAATTAAAGAAGAACTAAATAAATGAGAAAACATTTTGTATTCATGGACTGGAAGACAATATCATCAAGATGGGAAAACTCCCCAAATTGATCCACAAAATTCAATGCAATCCCTATCAAAATCCCAGTTGGCTTCTTTGCAGAAATTAACAAGCTTAACCTTAAATTCATATGGAAATGCAAGGGACCCAGAATAGGCAAAACAATTTTGAAAAAGGAAAGCAAAATTGGAGGATACACAATTTCAAAGTTTACTCTAAAGTTACAGTAATCAAGACAGTGTGGTAGTCATAAGGATAGATATACAGATCAGTGAATTGAATTGAGAGTCCAGAAATAAACTCATGCGTTTACAGGTCTGATGTTTTGACAAGAATACCAGAAGAAGTCAATGGAGAGAGAATGGCCTTTTCTGTAAATGGTGCTGGGACAAGTGGATATCCACATCCACACATGAAAATTAACTCAAAGTGGATCAAAGACTTAAAAGACCTAACAGAGCTAAAACCATAAAACTCTTAGAAGAAAACAGACATAAATCTTATGACCCTGGATTTGGCAATAAATTCTTAGATATGATACCAAAAACATTAACATCAAAAGAAAAGAACCAGATATATTGGACTTGATAAAAAAAAAGAAAAACTTTTGTGTTTCAAAGGAATACATTTCGAGAAAGTGAAAATTCCACCCACAGAATGGGAGAAAATATTTGTAAATCATGCATCTGACAAGGGAACAGCACCCAAATTATCTAAGAACTTTAACAACTCAACAATTAAAAGACAAATAATCTAATTATAAATGGGCAAAGAGCCATCCCATCCAAGGACATGCGCAGACATGGCAACGGTGGACCCTCAGCTGCAGCTGGTGGCGTGGCACATCTGCAGCTTCCAGGACTTCCCATTGTCCCTGGTGTGCGGTTCAGGGACATCTCCCCACTCCTGAAAGATCCTGACTCGTTTCTTACTTCTGTTGTGGCAGAAATTTGGTTGGCGAGAAGAGACAGACTGCACGCACTCAGAGGATTAGAAAATGACTGTTTAATGTGCACCGGTACTGGCCCAGCGGAGTCACCTCTAAAGGCTGAGCCCCGCACCCGATTCCAGCGGCCTTTTATACATGATAAGCCTCTGGGTATTTGAGGGCTTTCTAGGTCCGCTGTAGTTTAGGCAGTTGGCGGATGTAAGGGAATTACAAAAGCCAGGGGCGGGGTCTCTGCACTACCTAAGGGGCTGCACCTGGCTTGCCTTCTCACTTCCATCAGCCTCCTGGAGAACCATGGCAGCAAGACACACTACGTTCAGGCCTAGACTCGAGAGGCTTTCTTTTTGGTCTCTCCCTGGCCCAGGATCTTGGCTTGAGCTGCTGGGCCAGCTGCAGGCTCAGGTGTTAGAACGGTGAGCTTGGTGAAGCTGACCTCGCTGAACGGCAGGGAGAAGTTGGAGGCCATGCCCTTTATCTCCCTCCTGCAGCACGAGTGACCTCGATATCCTGCCCCACACCAACTAGAAAAAGGAGAGGACAAGCCTTGGTGACTACAATGACCTCCACTGGCTGTCAGGGAGCACTGGACTTTTAAAAAATCCATTTCTGTGGTTGAGTGACTTTATCCAGCACCCAGAGACCTTCCTGCAGGTTCCGGAAGTGCAAAGGCCTGGAGCCAATAGCCCAGGGCAAAGCCAAGTCCAAGCTGCTCAGGTTCATGTATAGTGAAATGAGAACATGACTAATAAAAAAAAATGGGCAAAGATCTTTAACAGGCGTTTCCCCAAAGAAGATATACAAATGGCCAACAAACACACAAAAAGATGCTCCATATCATTAGTTATCAGTGAAATGCAAATGAAAACCACAATGAGATACCATTTCATACCCACCAGGGTGGCTAGAATAAAAAAGATGGGCAATAAAAAATGTTGGAGAGGATGTGGAGAAACCAATCAACATACATTGCCACCGTGGATGACAGTCTGGCAGTTTCTCAAAAAGTTAAACATAGAGTTATTATGGGTCCCAGGAATGCCATTCCTAGGTACATACCCCAAAGAACCGGAAACATTTGTCTACACAAAAATTTTATATGAATGTTCATAGCAGCATTATTCATAATAGCCAAAGAGTGGGAACAGCCCAAATCCCTGGTCATATGATGGAATATTAATTAGCTGTAATAAGGAATGAAGTTCTGATTCACGCTACAGTGTGGATGGACCTCGAGAACATCATGCTGAAGGCAAGCTGGACACAAAAGGCCACAGATTGTGTGATCCCATTCATAAGAAATGTCCAGAATAGCCCTGGCCGGTTTGGCTCAGCGGTAGAGCGTCAGCCCGCAGACCAAAGAGTCGTGGGTTTGATTCCGGTCAAGGGCATATACCTCGGTTGCGGTTTGTCCCTGGCCCTGGTCGGGGGTCGTGCAGGAGGCAACCGATCGATGTGTCTCTCTCACATCAATGTTTCTCTCTCTTTCTCTCTCCCCCACTCTGTCTGAAAATAAAATGAAAAAAAGTATCCTCAGGTAAGGATTAAAAAAAAAAAAAAGAAATGTCCAGAATAGATAAATTTATAGGGACAGACAATAGATTAGTGGTTGTAGGTCTGTGTGTGTGGAGAATTGTAAGTGACTGTTAAGGGGTTTGGGGTTTGGGGGGCTTTTTGGTGATGAAAATATTTTGGAAATAGATTGCGATGATGATCGTACAACTCTGTGAATATAGGAAAAACCACTGAACTGCATACTTTAAAAGAGTGAATTTTATTATATGTGAATTATATCTCAATAAACAGCAGTGAAGTGATTGAGGAAGCAGTGTGCCCCCAAGCCTTGTTCTTTTGGGTGTAAGTTGGGTCTGCGGCCCCAAGTAGGGTCATTGGGAGCGTAAATGAAGTCAAGAACAGCTCCGTTACAGGACAGTGCCAGGTGAGGACCCTCAGGAAGCCCAGGAGAATCTCACCAGGACCCTCCCTCCCTGAGTTAACTCTGAGGTTCAAAGGCTTTGCTGAGATCTGCTCTAGCTGCCCAAGCGACCACAGATCACTTTCTCGACACCCTCACCCAGCATTTGTCCTGGGCCCTGGAGACCTGGCCTCTGTCCCCACATTTCCTGTTTCCTTGACCTGTGACCTTGTGACCCTCTACCCAAATCACATGGCCCTCATGTGGCTCTGGGTCGTGTGGTTCAGGAGGGGCCCTCTGCCTGGGGCAGCCACACCTCTGCTGCCTTTCCCTCACCCCACCCCCATCTGCAGAGCTTACCTTCCCTGGAGTGTCCCCAGTATGCTTCATCCCTAGATGCTCTCCGTTTAGCACCTGCGAGCGGAAGGACAGGCGCTCCGGGCCTATGCCCTGGGCCCACTCAGAAAGGAAGAGGCTGCTGTTGCCTGGGCCTGATAACCCCGTGCTGACCAGCTGTCATATTCCTGTGTGAGAGTGACTGGGCAGGGTTCTGGCATGGACACAGGATGGCGCCAAGGGAGGGTGAACAACTGCCCAGGTCACAGGCAGACTTGGTCCTGGAGCCCAGGCCCTTATGCCACACGGATTCCTGTGCAGGAGCTTCCCTTGGGCTGGTCGCAGAACAGCCCAGCACCCCCAAGGCCACAGAGCCAGCAAGGGTGGCAGTCCAGCAGACCTTTTTGCCTGGTGTCAGGGGCTGAGCCTCTGGTGGGCACAGGTGTCTAACAGAACTCGGGGCCGGTTGTCCAGCACAGCACCTGGCCTGCGCACCCGGGGCCTGAGGCTGGGCTGACCCAGCAGGGCTGCACCCAGTTGACACCCTGGGCGGGAAAGGCTCTGGGGGCTTTAGAAATGGGCACGTTATGAAGTGTCTCCTGCAGGGATGGAAGAGCAGAACCTGGAGAGTCTGTGCTGAGCAGGTCGGGAGGGGGTGCCAGGCGCCCACTGCCAGTTGGGCGGCCTCTGGGCTCCGAGTGGCTGACCGACTCTCGGGCTGCCTTTCCTCACTTTGCGTCTTTCAATTTCAGAGGCATCTCAATTTCAGACAGTAATCACTGGCAGGGTGTTTTCAAAGAGCACGTGGTTCTGAAGGGTGTTGACACACATTACATCGTGTGATGAATGACTAGTGACATCAGGGTCTGCTGTGGAGACAGGAGACTTGGAGGGGAAGGGTGGTCAATGTGCCCGGTAACATCCAGGAAATTATTAAAAATAGAATCTCCTGCCAACCCAGCAATCCTCTGCACAAACATAGAAAAGGAGTCGTGTCATCGAATACACATTAAGCCTGCCTGGGAGGCACGGAGGTTGCCGGGACTGACAGAATCTCCCCTTTCACTAGCCAGGCAGACTGGACCCGATGCGTGTGTTACATACGTGTTCTCATGTTAACCGGGACCCAGCCCTTGGGTGATGGGACAGGCCTGGACATCCTGTATTCACCTGGTCATAGGGCTGGGTCTCTGTGACAAACAGAGGTCATCCTTGACCCAGGTGCCTGGGCAGACTCCCTGGTAACAAGGGGACAAGAAAAATAATCCTGGGCTGTAAAATGTCTCAAAGGGACGGAGCAAGGACTTAGCATCTCAGGTTTCCCAGGGAATACGTTAAGAAAAAGGAAGAGCCCTTGCTGGTTTTGCTCAGCGGTTAGAGCGTCGGCCCCCAGACCAAAGGGTTGCGGGCTCAATTCCTGGTCAAGGGCACGTGCCTGGGTTGCAGGTTTGATCCCTGGGCCTAGTCGAGGTTGTGCGGGAGGCAACCCATTGATGTGTTTCTCTCGCATAGATGTTTCTCTCTCTCTCTCTCTCTCTCTCTCTCCCCCTCCCACCCTCCCTCCTTTCTTCTCTATCTAAAAATCGATGGAGAACTATCCTCAGGGGAGGATTAAAAAAAAAGAAGAAGAAAGGAAAGGGTAGAGAGGAAGGGTCCTTTTCCTTTCTGGCAACAGAAATATCAGTTTTCTTTAGCCTCACCGTGGGGTAGAGGAGGGCACCCTCACACCACTATCAAGACCAGGGCCCTTGGGGAGCCCCTGCCAACAGCCCCACAGGTTTCACCTGGAACATGCAGCAGCCCCTTCAAATCAGTCCTTTCCCTAAAATAGATGCTGGAGCATAGGAAGGATGAAGGCAGGTGGCCCCTGACCCTACATATGGGGGACCCCAGCCTGTCTCACTACCCCCCACCCCAGAGATCCATAGCTTCACCAGTGCGGAGAAGGATGGGCGCATCGTTGGGGAGATCGCCTTCCAGCTGGACCGGCGTATCCTGGCCTACGTCTTCCCTGGGGTGACCCGGCTGTACGGCTTTACCGTGTCCAACATCCCCGAGAAGATCAAGCAGGTGTGCCTCCTTGTCCCATGAGGGTTACCTTCCTGCTCTGGGGTCCCTCCCTACCCCAGGTCCCCTCCCTGCCCTGTCACCTGTGGTACCCTCACAGCTGTAGACCTGGAAGAGACTGAGGGGTGTCCGAGGCACGTGTACCACAAGGTGTGCTGAGCCCCTGCCATAGCACCTCTGCTTTGTGGCCTGGGACAGTGTCAGGAGTGGCTCCCGGGACCACAGAATGCGTTGGGTTCCTCCTCGCCCCGGTTGGCTCTGCTCTTCTGCCTGGCACTGTCTGCGGGAGGAGAGAATGGGAAACCCAGCTTGCCATGGTGGGGGGCTTGGCTCTGGGCCTGTTTCCCCATCTTTGAAGCTTCCTTCATGGAAAGCTGGTCACTGTCCCTGCCCTGGCCCAGACCCACCTGCCCACGTTCTATGTCTCCAGACATCCATCAAGTCCCTGGACGGCTCTATGGATGAGAAGAAGCTGCGGGAGCTGACGCACCGCTACCTGACGCTGATGGCGCGCCTGGAGAAGCTGGGCTACAGCCGCGACGTGCACCCCGTGTTCAGTGAGTTCCTCATCAACACCTACGGCATCCTGAAGCAGCGGCCCGACCTGCGCGCCAACCCGCTGCACAGCAGCCCGGCCGCCCTGCGCAAGCTGGTCATCGACATCGTGCCCCCCAAGTTCCTGGGCGACTCGCTCCTGCTGCTCAACTGCCTGTGTGAGCTCTCCAAGGAAGACAGCAAGCCACTCTTCGCCTGGTGAGCCCGCACCCCAGCACCCGCCATGCCTTTCCTGCAATAAACGTGTTTGTTCCAAACCCGGGGGCCAACGTGCCTCCTGTGCGTCCCCTCCAGCGGGGGGAAGGTCCGTGTCCCCGAGGGCGTGCCCAGGGCCACAGGCAGGCACGCTTCGCCAGAGCAGGCGCACTCATGGACCGGCCGGGCGCACCCAAAGCCCACAGCCCCGCCAGCTGCCCACATCTGCATGGCACTTGTCACACTTTATTAAAATCATCTGTTTACTTGTTTGCCTTTACTTTTGGCTCTTTGAAGGCTTGGAGAGCGCCTTGGTAGCCACTGGGGCCACAGGAGGCGCCCCTGGTGTTTGTGGAATGACGCCTGGACAGAGCCCCGAGGGGGCAGGCTGAGGCGTAGGCAGGGCCCACAGCCCCCAACCTCAAGGACCTACCCCTTGAAAGGGCCAGAGGGTCCTGTCACGGTTTGGGTTTTTCCAAAAGCAGAGCCTGAGGCAAGGATTTAGGGGCGGGCAGGATGGCTGCAGAGTCTGCGGGGCCCTGTGCAAAATGAAAACCCAGGCCCCTTGTTCAAAAGTTAGACATTTCAAACCCTGGGCGCGGGCCGTGCGACCGTGTAGGCAGTTGCCCATGAGGATGGCCCAGGGCAGGCAGTTTATCTGGGAGATAATTTAAGGAAGCAGAAGCCACCCAGGCAACTGGGCCAGCACCTAGTGTGCTAATAAGCTCATTGTGTCTATTTCCTGCTGATCTGGAATCCGGAGTGCTGGTTCCTTTTATTGGAGAATGGTGATAGAAACCAGGATCTGGGTGCCAAGTGAGATCACTTTTCCCTATAAATGGTGGAGCTTTCTGGGGTCCCCTATTCAGGAACTATTTACAGGACCCACTAGAATTTTTAATGTCTTAAAACCCAGCGTCACACCAGGTTCAGTCCCTGCATCTTGTGTTCCAGCCGTGACCAGGCCCCAGCCCAGGACTGTCTCCCTAGGAAACACTGCTGGAGCCCTGGTCCATCTCTCCTGAGGTCTAGAGAGGGTAGGGGGCCTCCTGGGTGTTGCTTCCTTCCTGGGGTTTGGCTGCAAGTGTCTCCGGTCACTTCTCTGTTGTGGGGACCAGGATGAAGGTATTGGGGTTTTTGGGTCAACCCCAGTTGTGGGGCGACCTGTCCCTCAGTCCTCATAGCCTGGTGTGTCCTGGATGCCCTGGACCTTAGACCCCGTCTGGTCAGTTCAGGCTGCAACAAACACCATGGAACAGGTTGCTTGCACGACAGACATTCACAGTCCTGGAGGCTGGATGTCCACGACCAAGACGTCGCAGGGCTGGTTGCTCCTGAGGCCTCTGTCCTTGCCGCGCAGACACCCTTGTCTCCTGTGTCCTCACATGGTTGTCCCTCTGTGTGTCCGTGTCCCCGTCTCTTCTCATAAGGACACCAGTCTTGTTTGATTAGGGTCCACCCTAGTGACCTCATTTTAACCTCTGGAAAGACCCTCTCCCCAAATACTGTCGCTTTAGGGGTTAGGGCTTCAATGTGTGAATTTAGGGTCACAGTTCATTCCATAACAGACCCCATCCTCCCCTCCCAGCGGCTGGACACTGACCTCTGGCTGAGGACCTCCCCACCTCCTGGGGGTCCCCGCAGGTGCACGAATGCTGCCCCAGGGTCCTCGGCCAGAAGAGCTGCTGGCGGGCCCTTTGGCTGGAGACTCTCCAGGTGTGGCCTGGCAGCAGGGCGAGTTTGGAGAGCTGCCCTTGCTGGGCCTTTGGGGTCTGCCAGGTGCTGCTGAGGCTTCCACAGTCCCTCCCTGGGACCTGGAGGTGGTACGGCTGTCACCATGGTCACCCACATTCACCCAGGGGAGCCATGGCTGGAGAGGACCCGGCCAGTCCCCAGCCTCAGAGGGTCTCTGGGTTCGCCTGTCTGCTCCAGGGTGGTAGGGTCCCTCTTCCTCTGAGTCCCCTTGAGTCGAAAAGCTGGGGATCTGAAGATCTGGGCACCTCCTCGCCCTGGCCCCATGATGACTGCCAAGGGGTGACGTAGCCTCAGACACCGACAACCCTAAAGGCTGTGTGGGGCACCTGTGCCTGGAGGACGACAGATGGGGAGGACAACAGATGTGGATGACAGGCCCTTGGCAGGGGCCTGTGGGTGTCCATGTGCTGTCAAGGTGGCCACGTGATTGGCGGGCCTTTGCAGAATGGAAACCCGCCCTGATTAAAGATCATCTAGGACTTCAAGACAGCATGAACCTGAGGGTGGCACTCTGAGTACAGAGCCTTGTGCTGCTGACCAGGGGCACGTTGTCCTTTGCGGGGAGACCCTGGCCTCGGGGAGCAGCAGCCACAGCTGGGGAGAGCTGGGGCCTCGTCTGGCCTGCCTGCCCCACTGGAGCACCCACCCGCCTGCACACACCCCCTTCCCACGGCCCTGCCTGATGAGGCTAGGCTGACCTCTGCCCAGAGCCAGGCCAGTGCTGAGGCCCCACAGTGCCCTTCTTGTCCCTCAGACACCCTGAGGCTTGGGAGTTCACATGAATAAACGGAGGCCCAGAGGGTCACTGGAGGGTCATGAGGGAGGTCACACAGATGGCCACCAAATGGCCATGGGCCAAGGTGGGAGTGGAATCTCAGCTGACCTGAGATCATGGTCTAGTGAGGGCTTTTCCCACCGAGGGTCCAGGTCACAGGAGCTTCCTTCAGGAGTGCTCACCCCGGGCAGTGCGGTCCTCCTCCTCCGACCGCCTCCTCCAGCTGCAGCAGCCTCCCTGGGACCCTGCTCTGCCCCTCCCCAGACTGCTGGGTGTTTGCACGGGACCAGCCTGTCCCTCCCTCCTTGCCATAGCTGATGGTTAATAAGCAGCCCGGTGGGGAGTATAAAGGCCCTGCCAGCACCGAGAGCCGTCCTTCCTTCCTTCCCTCCTCCTGCCTTGTGAGAGGAGCACCCGATCGAGCTCAAGGCTCAGACCATGTCTCGCTTGGTGGAATGTGTCCCCAACTTCTCAGAGGGCAACAACCAGGAGGTGAGGTGCCAAGGGGGGAGGTGGGGGGCAGGTGGTGGGCAGCGCAAGGGGCTCAGGGCAAGGAGCCAAAGCTCTGCTCCGCGTGGGGTCAGGACTATCTTCTCTCAAAAGGGACCACCTCCTATCGGCCACAGTGACATGCACGCCCCTCCCCCTCCCCACAGCTTATCAGGTGAGCACTGTTGTTATCCTCACATCGCCTATGAGGAAACTGAGGCACAGAGCGTTGGGCAGGCTGCTGAGGACCACAGAGCCGTTTGGGCCCTGGGTCCCTGCTTCTAACTTCTGGGCATTTCTGTCACCTCAGAAGCTTCTGGGCCTTTCATGCCCCTCCCCCCATGCAGCTACTCCCACTGGAGGCCTCTTGGAGGGGCTGGAACCCTGACCTCTGTGACCTTGGCCTGTCAGTCACCTTCTCAGAGCCCTGGCAGCTCCTCTGGCTGGGTTCTGCTTCCTGCCCCAGGTTCACCTGGAGGGTGCCACTTGTTGCCCCCTCCTTGGTGACTACAGCTGGCAGTGGGTCTCCCCAGGCTCCTGCTTCTAGGGAAACGCCCACATGCTCAGTGCCAGCTGGCTAGACACACCTTCAGTTGGGCAGGGGACAGGAGAGGCACAGCCACCTCTTCCAAGTGGAGAGACCGAGGTGTGGGTCGGGCTCTCATCCCCAGGTGATCGATGCCATCTCCCAAGCGGTGGCGCAGACCCCAGGCTGCGTGCTGCTGGACGTGGACGCCGGCCCCTCCACCAACCGCACCGTCTACACCTTCGTGGGGCGGCCCGAGGACGTGGTGGAGGGGGCCCTCAACGCTGCCCGGGCTGCCTTCCGGCTCATTGACATGAGCAAGCACAAGGGTGAGGGGCCGTTCTCGCCCACAGGGTGTGGCATGGGGTGTGGGCCTTCTCCTTGGAGGGCCCCCAAAGCCCCTGAGAGGTCTCAGATGCAGCCCGTGGGAACTGCTGCCAGGCCGAGCTATGTGGCAGCCCCCCGTCCACATTTCAGGGGCCACTGGCAGTGAGGCTCCAGCACTCTGAGCAGGCCCTGGGGGTGGGGGCAGGGGGTGGTGAAGACATGGCCCTTCTGGAAACCAACCTGTCAACAGCCTACAACGCCAAACACATCAGGTGGCAGGCAGGGTCAAAGGTCTCTGGCTGCTCACAGTGGGGAGGCCAGGCCCACAAGCAGGGAATTCCAACTGGTGAGGAGATGGGGCTCCTCTCAGATTGAGGAGCTGCTTGGTGGGTGGGGAGCAGTGCTGGGGGCGCAGCTGGCCAGCAGCAGGACGCTCAGCATGGACTCCCAGCTGCCAGGGGAGGGAGGGCTGGACAGCCAGCGCTGGGCCAAGGCCTTCCAGCCTGGCCAGGACTCTCCCAGAGCACAGCTTCGAAGCCCTTTGGTGTCACTTTTGTGGCTTTTAGGAGACAGGGGGATGTACACTGTTAACCTAGGAATAAAAGGGTAAAGTGAGCGGCAGAAGCATTTCTCTGAGATCAAAAAAGAGGTATTCAGGAAGCACTGATTCAGGGAGAAGCCCAAACAGCGTCTGGTTAGGAGACGAAGGCAATGGGCATTCATGCGAAGGGAGAGGGGGACAATTCCATCAATAACAGGAGGACAGTTCTATCATGCAGATCACATAGTGATGCTGGTTCTAAAGAATGTTTTAAATTTTTAGTCCTGTAGTCATAATCTGCTCTTCTGTTGCAAACAGTTCTTTGGGGCAGTGTTGCTTTGGGCCCGGACCGGAGGTTATTTTGCCTGTTTGAACATTCCAAAGGTTTGAGGAGTCAAATCTGCAAGGTAGTTCCTCTGGAATGGCAGCTCAGGTTCCATTTTGAAGTGGCTCAGTTTATGTTATTTTTTACTCAACACAGACACCAAAATACTGGGGGCCTGCCTCTCTCAGGGTCCCTGTGGTTAATGTGAATAGCTGAGTGTGTGGATAGTGGGGCAGATGGGGGCCTGAGAGGGGCAGGTTCCAAGGGAGCCCACTGAGCCCCTGCCCATGCCTACAGCTGGGCCTCCTGGTCCTCGGTCCCCATCTCTCTGCAGGGGAGCACCCTCGGATGGGAGCCCTGGATGTGTGCCCCTTCATCCCGGTGAGGGGCGTCGGCATGGAAGAGTGTGTGCTCTGTGCCCAGGCCTTTGGCCAGCGGCTGGCAGAGGAGCTAGGAGTGCCAGGTGAGTGCCCTCGAAGAGAGCTGCCCTGATCTCAGGGGCTCCCCTAGTCAGCCCTTCCTCATTTTCAGTTCCCACCAGCATCCCTCACCAGTTTCTGCTCATAACTCCTTAAAAATGCAGATGATTAAAACCCCCCCCCCCCCCAATTCTACTACCAGCAAACTGACAGGCAAGAATATTCCTGTTCTTCCATTAGGAGATAAATGCAAAGGAAGCCCCAATCTCAGGAGGCCCTGGGCTCTCCTGCATTGAGGCAGTGGGAACCAGCAGCCACATTGTAATGTAATTTAGCAAGATGAGTAGACAGCCCTGAAAGTCCTGCCTCCAGCGGAAGCAAAGTGCATGTGGACAGGACACGTGAGCCCTGGGCGCACATCCCGCCCCATGCAGACCTGGGGAGCAGCACACACGGCACTGTGCTTGTGCGGGTGCTGGGCATTGGTGGTTGCCTTATTCTGTGGTCTTATTTATTGTACAATGAAAATACATTTTAGAAAGAAATGTGAATGCCCTCCCAGTAGCATGCCTTATCTCTCCTGGCCAGCTGATGGCTTTTTCAGGGACATCTGTACTGGGGGGCAGTAAGGGTGGAGGACTGCCCTGCCCCTGGGTGCGCAGAGGAGCAGTCCTGGCCCATACTGAGTGTCCATGAGTGACACCCACAGGGAAAGGGCGCTTCTGGAGAGACGGGAGAGGAGGGAGGTCGGTCTGCCAGGCTGAGGCTGGCGGGAGTGGCCTGCCTCGGCTGTCCTCTGGGAATGGAGGTCTGGACTGCCCACCTGCCAGGGCCTGATCAGCCAGGCTCCCCTTGCAGTGTACCTCTACGGCGAGGCGGCGCAGATGGCCAGTCGCCGGACCCTGCCGGCCATCCGGGCGGGGGAGTATGAGGCTCTGCCTGAGAAGGTGTCGTGTTCCCCCAATGGCGGGTGGGTCTGGGGCGAACCCTGTAGGGGTATGTACCCTCTTCCTTTCCCCAACCCCGGCGGGATACCCTTCCATGGGGTACAACACCCTAGGGTGAACCTCCCTACAGCTCAAGCAGGCCGAGTGGGCACCCGACTTTGGCCCCAGCTCCTTCGTCCCCAGCTGGGGGGCCACTGTCACGGGGGCACGGAAGTTCCTCATCGCCTTCAACATCAACCTGCTCAGCACCAAGGAGCAGGCGCACCGCATCGCCCTCAATCTTCGGGAGCAGGGCCGTGGGAAGGACCAGGTGAGAGGCAGCCAGGCTCGCCCGCCACCGCCTTGGGCTGGGCCTGCCCCATGGATCCCCAGGGACCCAGGGAGCAGGTCGGAGGCTGTGTGGACCTGTTGACCAGCCCAGCCTCAGTGTCCACGCCATGTGGGAAGAGGCAGGGTGCAGTTCCAGTGCTTGAAAGGGCAGAGCACTTGCTTTAAAGGACATTTTCCGTGGAAGCAGGCAGGGCTTCCTTGCAGCATTTCCATACTGGAAGGAAGACCGCTGCTTCCTGAGCCCGTCACCCCAGGGACTCTCAGGTTCCCCCGGATATTCCTAGATACTCCCAGGTACCCCCAGGGACTCTCAGGTAACCTGACCCACCTAGTCTGCCACAGCAGCTGTCACCTAGATTGAACATCACTGCTATAGAAAGTCCGAGTTGGACACAGGTAGACACAGGAACACCTGGTGAAGGTGAGGGCAACACCTGTCAGCCCCCCACTTCCAGAGACTCCAGGTCCCCAGCCTGCAGATGCCATTGGGTAAGCCCAACACAAAAGCAGGGAGAACCCCACATCCTTCTTTCTACTCTGGCTGAAGTCAGAGGTCAGAGGTCCCTCCTCAGATGGTCTGAGTCACCCCGAAGATGAGGGGCTGAGAGCAGGCCTCTGGGGTGAGGGATGCAATGGAAGGAAGGGACCAAACACAGGCTTTTGGAGTTGGGTGGGGGTGGCCCCGGGCTGGCCCCCAAGACACAGTGTGGGTGGAGTGCTGGTCAAGAGTCAGGGCCTAGTCTGAGTCTGGTGCCCATGGGGGTAGGCATCCTGGAGCCTCAGTTTCCCTGCAGTGGGTCGTACCCTTCCTGCTGGCTCCGACGAGAGAGAGGAGAGTGAGGAGGAGGATCCACGTGCGCTGGGCATCTGGGAGCACCGCACACCTGCAGGCCGTGGTGGGCCAATGGACCTGCCAACCTCCTCACTTGCCTCGCCCAGGCCTCTGGAGAGGAAAGGGGTCCCCAGGCGTGCTGGGGACCCAGGGGCAAGTGGCTCTCAGCACCAGGAACCAGGAGAGGTTGGACAGGGCCTGAGCTGGGAAAGGCTTTTTCTTTGCAGCCAGGACGTCTGAAAAAGGTTCAGGGCATTGGCTGGTACCTGGATGAAAAGAACCTGGCTCAGGTGTCCACAAACCTCCTGGACTATGAGGTCACAGCGCTGCATACGGTCTATGAGGAAACCTGCAGAGAAGCCCAGGTGAGCAGGGCGGCGTCCCCGCCACCCTCCTGGGTGTTCTCAAGCCCAGCTCCCTGGGGGCTGACGCTGGCCGACCTCTGCAGGAGCTGAGCCTCCCAGTGGTGGGGTCGCAGCTGGTGGGCCTGGTGCCCCTGAAGGCCCTCCTGGATGCCGCTGCCTTCTACTGCGAGAAGGAGAACCTCTTCATCCTGGAGGAGGAGCACCGGATCAGGCTGGTGGGCTGTGCCCCTGAGGGAGGGATCAGGGATCGGGTGGGAGGGTGGGGAGAAGGCTGAAGGGCTGAGTGAGAGCCATGAGTGAACTCCAGGCTCTGGGAGCAGGTCTGGGTGCTAGAGGTGCCCACATGAGGGTGCAGCCCTGTCTATAGGGCCAGGACACATTCCTCCTCCTTTGTATTATTGTCTGTGCTTAGAAGATGAGATCATACTATTTTCATTTTGGGGACACTATTGAGGTTTTCTTTGTGACCTAAAATGTGTTCAGTCTTTTTAATTTTTAAAAATGTTTTTATTGATTTTTTAGAGAGAGAGAGGATGGGAGAGAGAGATAGAAACATCGATGTGAGAAACATTGATCGGCTGCCTCCTGCACACCTCCTACTGGGGATCGATCCCACAACCTGGGCATGTGCCCTGACTGGGAATCGACCTGGGACCTCTCAGTCCATGGGATGACGCTCAGTCCACTGAGCCACACCGGCCGGGCAAATGTGTTCAGTCTTGTAAGATTCTTGTAGGAGGACTGTCCTCCGACCTCTCTTCCTCTGGGATCTGTTCTGGAGCCATCTCCAGCCTCCTCACATTTCCAGACGAGGGAGTGAGTCTCCGACACGGCGCTCCATAGACGTATATGGTTCTACTTGTTCCATGTGACACCTTTGCCCTGAGTTCCACCGACCTGGGAGTCCTCCCATTTGGAGTGTGTTCCTTACATTGAGCATGATTGGATTTCTCTGACAGTTTTCGTTTGGTAGTTGAAGTTATCTCTGAGTATTTGCCAATTTAGCAGGTGTGCCTGGTCCTATTGTCCTATTTTCAGGCGTGTCGGGGGTGTGGCTCCTTCTGGTTACTGTACATGGAAGTTAGTCTATTTTTTAGGTATTCTGGTAATTACTATTATAACTTAATGTGCTTATCTCATCTATTGATTATTTTCAATTTTAAAATTATATCTAAAATTTCAAATATATTGGTTTTTATCAGTACATTGACCGTCATCTATGAAAATGAGAAAATAAACATACAGTATTTACTCCCACCTTTTCTGATTTTTTAGAATTATAGCATTTTTTTTGTGGGGGTGTTTTTTTGGTGGTTAACTTTTTTTTTTTTGGTGTGGTAAAATACACAGAACAAAATTTGCCATCATAACCATTCTTAAGTGTATAGTTAAGTAATATTAAATACACTCACAATGCTATGTAGCTAATCACTACCGTCCAGGGTGGGTTTTTCTATATCTGCAAAAACCATCATTGGGATTTTGATGATTTCGTTGAATCTGCAGGTCACTCTGGGTAGCACTGCCATCTTAACAATATGTCTTCGGGATGTTGCCATTTGTTTACGTCTGCTTTAAATTCTTTCAGCAGTGTTTTGTCATTTTCATTGTATAAATCTTTCACCCCGTTGGTTAATTAATCCCTAAGTATTTTATTCTTTCTGATGCTATTTTATATTTATTTATTTATTTATTTATTTATTTATTTATTTATTTAAACTTAGAGAGGAAGGGAGAAGGAGAGAGAGAGATAGAAACATGAATGAGAGAGAACATTGATTGGCCACCTCCTGCATGCCCCCCACTGGGCATCGGGCCCATAACCTGGGCATGTGCCCCAACTGGGAATGGAACCGGCGACCTCTTGGTGCATGGGTCGACGCTCAACCACTGAGCCACACCGGCCAGGTCCTGATGCTATTTTAAATGAAATTGTTTTTGTAACTTCTTTTTGAGATTACTCATTGTCCTGTATAGAAATGCAGCTGATTTGTGTGTTGACTTTGTATCCAGCTACTTTGCTGAATTCATTTATTAGTTCTAAGTGTCTAAAGTTTTAAGTTTAATAATATACTTAATCTTTTAGCACTTTATCAATATTAGACAATGTCTGTTGACTCAATGAAGATAAGAAAATTAACTCCCTGTGAGAACAGTCATCTCTGCTCCAGTTTTAAACTGCAGTGTTGTTATTTTTACATTGTCAAATATGTAACAGTGACCTTCTGTACCCATATCCACATGTTAAATATATTGAATATCCACAGATAATAAATCTTAGTTCTATAAGTGAATAAGGTCAATGTGCACCTCTCTTGTCCTGCCAGCCTCCTTACTTGTCTGTTGGCTGGGTTTCACAATTAAGCAGATTTTGTTTTAATTTTAATTTAATTTTTTTATTGTTGAAAGTATTACAGATGTCTCCCCTATTTCCCCCATTGACACCCCCCTCCCTCTCCACCCCCTTCCTTGCTTTCCCCAACCTAATGTCTGTGTCCATTGGTTGGGCATATATGCATATAAATTCTTTGGTTTATCTCTTCCCACCCCTCCCACCCCCCATCCCTCTGAGGTTTGTCAGTCAGTTCCCTACTTCCATGACTCTGGGTCTATTTTGATCAACAGCTTATTTTGTTCATGATGTTCCACAAATAAGTGAGATCATGTGCTATTTGTCTTTCTCTGATTGGCTTATTTCGCTCAGCATAATACTCTCCAGGTCCCTCCATGTTGTCTCAAAGGGTAAGAGATCTTTCTTTCTTATAGCTGCATAGTACTCCATTGTGTATATGTACCACAGTTTTTTTGTCCATTCATCTACTGATGGACACTTGGGTTGCTCCAGATCTTAGCTATTGTAAATAGTGCTGCTATGAACACAGGAGAGCATATATTCTTTCTGATTGGTGTTTCTGGCTTCTTAGGACATATTCCTAGAAGTGGTATCACTAGATGAAATGGTAGTTTAATTTTTAATTTTTTGAGGAAACACCATATTGTTTTCCATAGTGGCTGCACCAGTCTGCATTCCCACCAGCAGTGTACTAGAGTCCCCTTTTCTCCACACCCTTGCCAGCACTGTTGTTTGATGATTTGTTGATGGCAGCCATTCTGGCAGGTGTGAGGTGATATCTCATACTCATTTTAATTTGCATCTCTCTGATGATTAGAGATGTTGAGGATTTTTTCATATATCTCCTGGCCAAGGCTGGTACAATATCCACAAATCAATAAATGTGATACATGACTTAAACAAAATGAAAGCTAAAGGTTATATGATCATATCAATAGGCACTGAAAAAGCATTTGACAAAATCCAGCACCCATTTCTGATAAAAATGCTCAGCAAAATGGGAATAGAAGGATCATATCTCAACACAATAAAGGCCATATATGAAAAACCTACAGCCAGTATCATACTCAATAGGCAAAAACTAAAAGTATTTCCCTTAAGAACAGAAATAAGACAGAGATGCCCACTTTCGCCACTCTTATTCAACACAGTGCTGGAAGTCTTAGCCACAGCAATTAGACAAGAAGAAAAAATAACAGGGATCCAAATTGGAAAGGAGTAAGTAAAACTGTTATTATTCGCAGATGACATGATATTGTGCAAAGAAAACCCTAAGGATTCCATAAAAAATCTACCAGATTTAATAAATGAATTTGGCAAAGTAGCAGGATACAAAATCAACATCCAGAAATCGATTACATTCTTATACACTAATAATGAACACTCAGAAAGGGAAACTAAAAAAAACAAGCAGATTTTTAATGAAAGGATCAGGGGAGCTTTGTTTTGTGAATTGTAGCATGTTTGGGAATGTTTCTCTGCGACTTTATTCTTGAGAGACAATTGGACAACCAAAACTCCAAGTCACTTGTTTTTCCCTGAGAATGTTGCAAAAGTCTGTAATTACCATCTTTTGGGATTAAATGTCACTTTGGGAAGTTTAGGGCAGCCTGGTCATCTCCCCACTCAAGGTGACCGGTGCTTTCTCCCTGATGCCTGACGAATTTCTCGCTTACCCTTGGAATTCAACAACTCTGCCATGTATGTGTTGCTGTTATCTTTCCCTTTGGAAGTGTTCTTTGAGATTTACAGATTCCATCCTTAGTTTCAGGAACATTCTCTTTTATTATATTTTTGACCCAGTTATTTGGTTCTTTCACTCCAGGGACACTGATTACATTGTAGACGCATTTTCTGTCTTCTCAATATTCTATCTTTTCTCCACTTTCTTTCCATTTATTTCCCTCTGTATTAATGTGATTTTCTCAAGCTTAGCTTCAAGTCATAGGTATAGTTTATGGCCAGTTTATTCTCTTTCTTTTTATCTTTTTAATGATCTTTATAGCTTTTACAAATGTTTGTGTAACTTTTTGTTTTGTTGTGGTTTTCTACTCACAGAAAAGGTGAGGAATAGTACCAGGAACACCTTTCCACCTTCCAGATTCACTGGTTGTTTGCATTTTGCCCCATTTGCTTTATCACTCTCTTATTCACACATAATCATATATATATATATTTTTTCGGGACCATTTGAGAATAGATTGAAGACACTGTGCCCCTTTATCCCTAATTTATTTAGGGTGTGTTTCTTTTTTTTTTTTTTTTATCCTCACCCGAGGACATTTTTTCTCATTTTTTGTTCAGATAGAGTGGGAGGGAGAGAGAGGAAGAGAGAGAGAGAGAAACATCGACGTGAAAGGGACACATCGAGTGGCTGCCACCCGCACGACCAGCCAGGGCCGGGGACAAACTGCAACCGAGGCACATGCCCTCAGCGGGAACCGAACCCGGGTCTCTCCGGACCGCAGGCCGACGCTCTAACCGCTGAGCCAAACCGGCCAGGGCTAGGGTGTGTTTCTTAAGAACAGGACCTTCTTCTCTTACACAACCGCAGTACAATGACCGAAATCAGGAAACTCAACGTTAATACAATTCTAGCAACTAATCTATAGTCCATAATCAATTGCATTGATGTTCCAATAATTTCCATTACAGATATTTATCCTCCACTCCAGGATTTGATCAGATGACACAGTGCATTTAGTTGTCACATCTTTGGTCTCCTTTAATCAGGAACAGTTCTGCAGTCCCTCTGTCCTTCATTGACCTTGGCAGACTTTGAAAGTACGAGCTGGTTGTTTTGTAAACGTGTTCCTCACAGGTACTGGCCCGAAGTTTCTCACGACTAGATGTGGTCATGCATTTTCGGCAGCAACAGCACAGTAGTGATGTGACCTCAGGGCAGCAGGCCAGGAGACCATGCATGTACCTGTTCATCTCCGGGGGTAACTTGGGTCCTTGGTTGAGATGGCGTCCAGACCCAGTGTTATTCACTGCAATCTTTCTGTTTTTCCTTTTGTAATTAGTAAGCACTGTGTGGGGAGGGACTTCAAGGCTATGCAAATACACTGTGCCTCCCCAAATTCCAGCCACAGGCATCAGTGGCCACCCATGGCTTTCTGACTTCATCCTTTCTGTTAGAAAAAGCTTTCACCTCTGCCACATTTATTCTTTATTAATGTGCTTGATGTGCTGTTCTATTTTTTAATGAATTATTGTATATTCTTTAGCTGAAAGGTCTGATTTAGCCCATTGTTTCTGCTCTCTTGTGGTGTTCTGTGATTTTTGGTTGTGAGTGTGGGTTCTTTGGAACTTTCTCTGTGGTAGTCTGTGTTTGCCTGCTAAGTGCTTGGGGACACTGCCACATGGGCCACTTTAGACGGAGCCTTGTGCCTGCAGCTTTGGAAGCTCACAGCTCAAGAGCTCAGTGTGAGCATGGCCCGTGCCCTCATCAGGGTGGTTCAGGGTTAGAATTTCCAGGAGAGACTCTTTCCTGCTTCACCAAAGGAAAGGCAGAGACTGGGAAGAACCCCAGTTCCGTCCTTCAGAGGATTGTTTTTCTAGTGCACCCTTAGAGATGTCGCCTTTCAGGGGTCTGCAGTCTGACCCCCACTTACTGAAGGCTCGAGCCCTCCCCACTCAGGAGATGCTGCCAGGGATGCTCAGATGTCCCCAGGACAGACCCAGCCTCAGGGCCAGCAGGCCTTTTTGGTTTGCATTCTGGTCACTTCTGGCCTTGATTGATTTCCTTTGCTGTCTGCCAGCTTAGCCGGGTGTTTGCATTCATTTGACAAATCCTGGTCATCCATCTGAGGTTTTCTGCATCGGCAGGGCTTTGCCTGATGTTGATTCTACAAGCAAACTCTCCAAGGGTCTCTCCACCTGTTCCCATGTTCTCAGAGACACCTCACGACCCCCCCAGGACCCTGCTGGCTTGTGCCTCTAAGCAGTACTTGTCACCTATTTTTTGTAGAAGTATCAGCCTACTTGCCTCAGAATGAGCTGGGCCTCTGTCGCTGGCATATGGCATCATAACATGTTTTGAATGTTTTTTGGTGGAAAGAATTCTAATCTTAAATGAGGATTGTTCCAACTTTAGTTTGAGTTTAGGTAAACTTCACTTTTTCTTGCATAACAAGTCTTATGCTTAGGCAAATCGGGCAGCTCCTGGGCTTTAAGAACTAGTTAGTTGTTGATACCTGAGGAAGCAACGCCTTGATCAGAGAGGCAGGGCTGGTGGCCCCTTTCAACAACGAGCTCGTGGGCGTGGCGTCATCTGTGGGACAAATGGGAAGTCCTGCGTGGTTCAGAGTGGGGCCAGTTGCTGGGGGACTGAATGGGCAGCTCCTCTCTCTGGGCCTCAGTTTCTCTGTGGAGTAACACGGGTGGGTGGATGTGTCAGAAAGTCTGTACGGGCAAGGTGCCTGCTCTGAGCTAGGTGCTCTCCCAGGTGGGCCCAGCTTAGATGGGGAGCCAGCCGTCAGCAGGTCGGCTGCACCCCGGCCTCACTCCCCACGCAAAGGCTGGATCAGGGTGGGGATGTTACCACGAGCTGAGGTGGGACTGACCCTCTGATGGCCTTCATCATGCACGGGGGATGGGCTGAGGTGACTTGTTGGTCACCAGCCCCTTCTTTTCCAGGTGGTGAACAGGCTGGGCCTGGACTCCTTGTCCCCCTTCAATCCTAAGGAGCGGATCATTGAGTGAGAACCCCCCAGTCCATCCCTTTGCTCCCCATCCTGCTGGCCCACCTCAATCCTTCCAGAGCCTTCTGCTTGGTCATTTATTCATCATCAAACACCAGGGTGCCTGTGCCAGGCACAGGGTTGTGGGGTGCACTGAGGCCCCAACAAGGTCCTGCTCTGTCCTCAGGGGGGCTCTGCAAGCTGGGACTGTGTCCCCTTTCTCATGTTGTGAGGGTGTGGTGAGAGGGGGGTGGGCTGGAGTTAGGGACCGTGGTCTGAGCCAGACCTTCCTTCACAGCCTGTAGTTAAGACCCAGGACCCTGTTCCTGTCCCACAGACCGAGGACCCCATCCCTGTCCCTCTTGGTTTCCACAGATACCTGGTCCCCGACGGCGGGCCCGAGCAGAGCTTGGTGGACAAGTCCCTGCATGCCTTTGTCCGAGAGGTGGGCGCCCGCTCAGCGACCCCAGGGGGCGGCTCAGTGGCAGCAGCCAGTGCAGCCATGGTGAGCTCGGGCTGGAGGAAGGGACAGGAGTGGGGGCAGAGGCAGTGGGGGTGTGGACCACGATGGGGTGATGACAGGGGCCCAAGTCCCTCAGTTTGCCCCTCCGCAGGGTGCCTCGCTGGCCTGCATGGCAGGCCTGATGACTTACGGGCGGCGCCAGTTCGAGCACCTGGACACGGCCATGCGGCGCCTCATCCCGCCCTTCCACGCAGCCTCAGCCAGGCTGACGGCACTGGTGGACGCCGATGCCCAGGCCTTCACGGCCTGCCTGGTGAGTGCCTGGAGCGGCCAGAACGGGGTCAGCGGGCAGAAGGGCTTTGCAGGAGAGAAAGCTGTGTGCCCTTGAATGCATCCAGAAATCCTGCAGGAGGACAAGACCTGGACATGGCCACGCTCATAGTTAGGGGTGCACAAACAAGGGGGTGCTGCCCGTGTGGTGGTCAAAGGAGCGTGAGCACATTGTGTGGAGACCACTCCAGGGTAGAGGTGCCTTCAGGGATGGGGACACACACTTTGAACCTTTATGTCTAGACTTTGGGGGTGCCACACTGTTGCCTGTGTCACTTTTGAACAATGACTGCAGGTCAGGTCTGTGGGAGAGGTGGGGCGCAGAGACCTCACGGGACCCCTTTGGTGTCCGAGGGCACTGCCAGCCCTTCCTCCCCAGTCCCTTAGTGCCCACTGTGGGGTCCCTGAGCCAGGTCACCTTCCTCTGCGGGGGCCCCACACCAAGGACTTTAACCATGAACCCAGTGGAAGTGCTGTTCCCAAAGTGACGTCTGTGCTGTGTGGAAATGCCACCCTGGATGGTGATGTGGGCGCAGCTGCAAGGCTGCCCTGCCCTGCCCAGGCTCCCGTGGGGCCCGGACACAGCTGGCCCTCACCCCGTTGGTTTCTGCACTTTGTTCCGGCAGGAAGCGATGAAGCTGCCTAGGAGCACCCCCGAGGAGAGGGACAGGTGGGTGCAGTTGCGGCAGGTGTGGTGCAGGGGGACATCCAGGAGCCTTGAAAGGACCTCATTTCCAATTAATCTACCCTCTGAGCATGTGTTTGTGGTTAAAGAGTGACTTTCCTGTTGCCCCTACCCTGGTTCTGTCTGCTCGGAGCCGTCGGGGTGGGCTCCAGGCTGGGGTTCCCGGATGACCCAGGCTCCGACCGTCAGCACCCCCTTGGTTTCAGGCGAGCAGCCGCCCTGCAGAAGGGGCTGAGACAGGCGGTGACTGTGCCCCTGGAGCTGGCAGAGACGGTGGCCTCGCTGTGGCCAGTGCTGCGGGAGCTGGCCCTGTGTGTGAACTTGGCCTGCCGGTCGGACCTGCAGGTACACGGTGGCGCCTGGCCTCCTGCTGTCAGGGGTGTAGCCATGTGGAGGGTGGTGGGTCACGGGGCGATCACAGCTGTTTGTGGGTGTTACTGAACAAGGCCTGGGCATGAGCACGGCCCCGGTGCTCTTGGCCAGCCTCAGCAAGCAGGGCTGGGGTGTTCATCTCCTTTGAAGATGGAGAATTCAGGATCTTGTTCGAGGTTGCAGGGAAGACAAGTAGAAACTCAAGTGAATCCACCTCTGACCCTCCTGGTGCCACCTCCTCATACTCCCCTCTCTGGGCCTCCCCCTTCCCCTCCTCCTGGCCTCCTAGTTCTGGAAAACACCGAAGATAGCTCACAGGTGTGCACACATCCCGTGGTCCATAGCCTGTGTGTGGAGGGCTTGGGACTGTGATTTCTGCAGCTCGAATTCAGACCCTACAGTTTATAGGGTCTTTATAAGAGAGACACCTGTGTTCTGTGTCTGGTCTTGAGGCTGCAGAGAAGTGTCCCCCGTGCACCGAGCAGTGTTCCGTGCGTGAGGTCAGGGAACACTGAGGCCAGTGAGATGAGAGCCCAGGCTGTTGAACAGATCAACTGAGGGGGAGCCTCCGCGCTGGATGGCATGGGGTCCAGGAACCCCCAGGAAGAGCCATGCTCCTACCAAGTGACAGGCCACCATGCTCACTCAATTTGCAGTCACCTCCACACCCGCGACTTTGACCAGAGTGGGCCCAGCCTGCCCTGAAGCTGGTATGCTAGGAGGCTGGGCCTCGCTCAGATAAGAGAGGCCTCCATTTCTAAGTGCGAAGGCGGAGTCAGGCTGTGGTTGTTCCCTCTGTCCTCTGGATTGACAAGGCTGGAGCCCACTCCCCGCTGTGGGACAAGGGCGGACCTCCTCGGACAGGCTGCCCAGCTGCCTCTGGGGAACCTTGGTGATCAATGTGCCATCAGTATTGATGAGTTGTGAGGGCTCAGAGGGGCAGGCACTTGCTGAGATCCCAGATGCTGCTGCCTAACCCAGGTCTTGGCCCCTGGTGAGAGTGGACAGGGGGAACCCTGCCGTCCCCCAGCCCTGTCCCCGTGATCTTGCAGGTGGCAGCTAAGGCCCTGGAGACAGGCATGTTTGGTGCGTATTTCAATGTCCTCATCAACCTGAAGGATATCAGTGATGACAAGTTCAAGGACCAGGTGAGCAGCGGGGGCTCAGGGCCAGGCCCCTTGGAGGGGCCTGCAGGTAGCCCTCGGGGCTGTGGTTTGCAGATGTGAGCCAGAGCCTCTGGCAGCAGGCCCTCAAGGGAAGTGTCTGTTTAGCCTTCTTCCTGTGGATGAGGCCCGATGGGGGGGCTTCTGTGGAGACAGGTGGCTGGCTCTTCCTTTTCGCTCACTGTGGGGCTCTGGCAGGACCTGGGCCAATCCTGGCTGGAGACCAGAAAGCTGCAGGGACTGGGGCCCCTGTGCTCTTGATGGGGCTGCGGCCCAGCCACCCCGAGCTCACCCACTGTGCCTACTGCCCGGCGGGGCCTCCCAGGCCTGGGGTACCCTAGACTGGCCATGTCAGACACTGGGCACCAGCAACACCGGGCCTCAAAGAACAGTTGCCCACTCACAAAGTTATTTTAGCTTTAGCATTCATGACACTCATTGTTATTGTTATTGAGGTAAAATTTATAGATCATACATTTACCATTTTAAAATATACAATTCAGGGCTTTAGCACACCCTTACTACGATTGCAATCGCCACTTCTGTCTAGTTCTGGAACATTCTTGTCACTCCAGAAAAACCCTCCACACTCCTTAGCACCCCATTCCTCTGCCCCGGCTCCAGCCATCACTGAGCTGCGCAGATTTTCTCTGTAATTTTGTGATAATTGTTAAAAAGCAATTTCACAGCTGAGAATGGGCACACTGTGGCCTTTTCAGGGGCTAGGCCCTGTCCCTATCTGCCTAATCCAGCCAGGCTGAGGTTGGCCATCCTCAGGGAAGTCACTGTCCACCACATGTGCATTGAATTAAAGTACTGACCACATGCTCACTCCCCTCTGGGACTTGGGGACACAGCCCTACTCTTGGCAATCATTGCTAAAGTGGGAAGATCGGGAGGATGGGGGCCCTTGGGCCTGGCTGTCCCCAAATCTCAGGACAGAGAGCCCCTCCCATCTCCACCAGGAGGCCTGTGAGGAGCCCAGGCTGGCCCAATCATCTGAGTGGACAGACCAGGGAGTTTGGGCCAAAGGTGGCCCAGGGAGGTGGCAGGGAGGGTCAACAGGGATGGGCAGAGTTACAGGGTGCTGACCTGACCCCCTGTCTGTCAGATCCGCCAGCGCATCTCCAGCCTCCTTCAGGAAGCCAAGACCCAGGCCGCACTGGTGCTGGACCGCCTGGAGGAGCGGCAGGAGTGATGGCCAGGAGGGGACCTCCCTGGACTCAGCACCCCCAGCACCCTCTCTTCCTTCCCAATAGGGTCTGGCTTGCCCAACAAGACAGGGTGGCCTCTGGAGACAGTCCTTGTGAGGCCCAGATGGTGGGCATGGGGGTGGGTGGGGCCTGTCTGAGGTTGGCGGTGCCACCAACCGTCACCTGTGGCCGCTAGTAAAGTCACAACACACCACTGCCTGTGTAGTGTGTTTGGGGTTTGGGGAGAGGGCTGAGCGGAGAGGGCAGGGATTGGCCTGGGATCTTCCACGTGGTGTGCGTCTGTGGCAACAAGCACACATTCGAGGTCTCCTTCCTCGAAACAGCCCGGGTTGCCCTTGTTCCTGTGAGTGAGGTCGGCACAGGGCACAGTTGGAGCCAAGGGGTTTTAGGTGTGGGGGCATTGGTGAGGGAGCACTGCGGAAAGACGTTAGGACGAGGATATTAGTGAGATGATGTGCCCTCTGAGAGACAGGAGCGGAGCTGGCCCAGGCCCTTCGTCTTTGCTGAGTCTCCTTGACTCATGTCCACGCTTCTCAGGGGACAGGATGCATGTCCACGTGGGGCCGGGTGGGGGCGAGCAGGCAGAGCAGGGAGCCCTGCCAACTGGGGCCATGGTGGAGGGTCTGAGGGTGTCCATGTGTTTGAAGTGAAGGTTCCTGTATGAAACCATCATAGAACCCTAACTCAAACATCACACGTGGCAGGCAGTGTGTCTGAGGGTCCCTGAGGGGCTGAGGGATGGGGACAAGGGGCTCAGAGTGCATCTCCGAGAGGGGGTTGGTGTCCTTGCCCTCTGGGGCAATTGGGGGTCCCAGTGGAAAACTCAGTGGACACCAGCATGGCCTGCACCAGTGGGGCTCAGAGATGGCCTGCACGCCCAAAGGACCCCAGCCATCCACTCATGGGCGTTGTAAGCCCCTTCCAAAGGGACAAATGTTCTTGCCTCCTGAGGGTCAAAGGCTGAACATGCAGGGCACAATGTCAAAGAGAGAGATGTCTTTTTCTCTACAGAGGGACCCGGGGCAGGGTCCAGAGGGCAGAACTGCAGATATGTGGAGGGAAGGGCCTCTCGCTGCCTCCCACCACCTTTTGACCCCTGGATGCTCACAGGCATTAGTGCTGTGGTTCGAGTCTTCTGGGTGGTTGCAGGGCCTCTTCTCTCTCTCTTGCTGGCAGTTTATATGGTTCTTTGGTGGAGGGAAAAAAGCGGTAAGGGAAGAGAAAATGCTTGGGTTGAAGTCCTCCCTCCAGCTGCAGGCTGTGTAGGCAGATGATGAGAAAGGTGGAAGTACCTCAAAATGAGTTAGTCATCCCCACGTGGGAACGAACAGGGTGTCAGCATGTTCTGGGCTGAATGGTGTCCCCTCAAATTCACATGTTGAAGTTCTACTCCAAATACCTCAGAATTTGACCTCATTTGGAAATAGTTATCGCAGATGTAATTAGTTAGGTTGAGATGAGGTCGCACTGGAGTAGGATGTCCTTACCAAAAGGGACTTGTGGGCGCAGACTTGCACGGGGAGAACAGCTGGTGAAGATCGGGGTGATACTGACAAGGAACCACCAGGAGCTGGAGGAAGCCTGGAGGAGATCCTTGGCAGAGACTTCACTGGAGCCTCCAGGCTGAAACAATCCGTTTCTGTTGTTTAAGCCACCAGCCTGTGGCACTTTATTAGGGCAGCCCCAGGAAGCTGTAAATAGCCAGAGCAGAGCATCTGCCTGTGGGAGCCAATGGTTTAATAGGGCATTTCCCAAAGGGTGAGCTTAAAAGACCTGGGAGTCAAACAAGAAGTCATTGAGGTTGCCAGAAAAAAAAAAAAAATCTGTCTGTCTAGCTATCTACAAAATAACCTCATTCAAACCAACAGACATTTTTAAAGCACTTTGGCCCTGGTTTGAGGATAGAGGGAGACTTCACTGACCAAGTAGTATCGTTTTCAGCTCAAAGCTGACTAGACAGGTGTGGATTTCATGGCTGAGGCTGTAAAAATAAGTAAAGGAAACCTCATGAAAGTTGGGAGAGAGAAGCCCTGAGGGGACGCTCTCATGTAGGACCACCCACTGCCCGCCCACTGCCATCTGCAGACTCCAGCAGGAAGAAGCTACCTTGTACTGTACTCTCCAACGGGAAGAGCATTTTACTGCCCAGGAAGGAGGAAGGTTTTCTCCTTGCCCAGCAACAGCCCAGCCAATGGGAGACCAGCACACTCAGCCAATGAGAAGCCACCACCAACCTGAATGCTTACTGTCCTCCAATGGACTTCTCTGCTCATCACTGCCCCTCCCAATTCCTCATTTTTCTCACGCTTCCCTCCTTTGTTCTCCTGACTTTATGGGTTTGCCACAGTTTGCATGTCTCAAACTGCTATTCCCAAATAATCCCATTTATGCTGATAAAATTACTATTTTAAGATCGACAAGACTGTCCAGTCTACGCACTTGGGGGTGGTGTGGACAGTCAGTGCTGGAGGCAGCACCTGTTCTTACGAGAGGAGGCCAGGCACCATCTCCATGCTCAAAGCAAGTGTGTGTGCGTGGGTAATGGGGTTGGCCTATGACACGTGCTGGTGGGCATGTGAATGCTCTGAGAGTCCAGCTGGTTCACAGGGGTCCCTGGTGGGCACAGACACATGGAGGCTGGGGAGAAGGAGGTGGTTCAAAGCCTTTATTGGACTGGGGTGTGTGCATATAGGGACATGTAGAGTCTGCTGTCACAGCTCTGTCTGATGGGGGCAGGTGACCCCCAGAGGTGAGGTGGAGACCTGGGAGCAGGGCCAACAGGGCTGGCAGGGCTGGCAGAGAGCCTTTGGAGGGTGCTGGAAAGTGGGTAAGAGTTCAGGGGTGAGGCTGGGCTGAGGGGGAAACGGGGCCTGTTGATGAGGGTCTGAAGCTCACCGTGGGAAGCCTCTGGGGACCAGGGAGGGTGTGGAGAGTAGGGCGTTGCTGGATAGAGAGGAGGGTGGAGGGGGTGCAGTGCCCAGGGCCCGAGGACCCCGGGAAGAACTGGGGAAGCGAGGGGATACTCCACTCCTGTCTTTATACCCACACCTGGAGAGATCGAGTCTGCAGCGCCCTGGACCTCTCTTGGTGGGATGTGAGTAGCACCATGGACAGGAGGACAGAGCCTGCAGGGCTGGGTGGGTGGGGGCGCTAGCAGATCCAGCGGATGAACCTGTCAAAGAAGCTGGGCTGGGCCAGGCTGTCATAGTCCTTCTCACGGAAGATGGCAGATGTGTCGCCCAGGCTGATCTTGGAGAGTATGTCCATGTCCACATCGTCGCCCGCGGCCACCACAGTGGGCACCACGTTCTGCTTGCGCATGGAGTGCAGGGCCTCGTCCAGGCTATCGTTGCCTGTGACACCGTCCGTGAGGAACACGAAGGCCAGCTCGGCGTGGCGGCGTGCCCCGGGCTGCGTGCCGAGCACCACCTGGTTGATGGCTTGCACGATGCCCGAGCCCACGTGTGAGAAGGAGTTGAGGTAGCGCGCCCTCTCCAGCGCCTCGTGGATGACCGTCAGGTTGAAGGTCAGTGGGAAGGCCAACTGCTGTTCCCTGGGGCTCCCAAACTGCAGCAGTGCCACGCGTGCGTTGAGTGGGTCGTCGTCCCTGCGTGCCAGCGTCAGCCGCCGGGACACCTCCTCCACGAAGTGCCGGGCCTTGTGGAAGTTCTGCTCACCTAGTCGCTCGGAGCCATCCAGCAGGAAGACGATGTCCACGGGCCGCTGGGTGCACTGGGCCACATAGAGCTCTGGGGGGAAAATGGGTAGTGGGCAGGGGCGACCCAGGTGAGGCCCACCCTGGCCAAGGCCCTCTGTGCCACAACCTACCCAGGCCATATCCCCTCTCGGGTCCAGCCCACTCGGCACACCCTGCACCACATCTCTTCATGTGCCCGCCCCCTGGAGCAACATAGGCAGCTAGAGCTGGGGGGGGGGGGAGGGGGGAGCTGTACCCAGAGTCACCTGTGGTTGGATCCCACCCCGTAGCCCCTGGGCAGGAGTCCAGAATCCCACACTGTCGCCTCAGACCCTCACTGTCTCTCTTGGTTGTGCTCCAACCAGGAAATGTCCCCAAACCTGAGGACGGAACCCTTTTCCACCCTATAAGCACCATATCTGCCTAGTGCTTCCTCCAGGCCCTCCACAGAAAGGGGTCAGCAAAGTCCCTTCACTTGGCCCAAGAACTGGATACCCCAGAAGGGCCACAGTCCATGGGGTGTGGGGGTGGGAGAGAAGGGCAGGGAGGCTGTTATCATGTTTATAGTGATGTAAAAAGGCCTTGTGAAGACCCTGGGCCTGAAGACCCCTGGATGCAAGGACCCACCAACAGCTGTGACCCTCCTCTGTCCCCTCTGTCCCAGAGCTGCCTGGCGCAGGCCAGGCCACATCTCTCCTGGCCCTTAGAGCATCAAAAAGAGAATGAGCCTATGTCCCCTCTGAGAGGACAAGGCTTTGGTGGGCAGTGGGCCCAGGTGTGGCTAGACCCCTGCAGTAGCCTAGGTGATTCACCCGAGGAGACCCTTGCCCACTTCTGTGCAGTGACTAGCCCTGGACATGCCAGACAACATGGGGGCAAGACTGCCGCCAGGACTGAGGCCGGGCCTCTGGGGGACATGGGCACCACGCACAACCTGAAAACCCACGCCCCACACACATGGGAGCACCACGCAGCCAGGCTCCTTCCTCAAGGCCTTACTCGAGAGCTCAGCTCTATTCACCACGGGGGCTAGGCAGGGCCGGGGCTGGGCCTCCTGCTCTCATCAGCTCCTCAGCCCCCTGTGTACGTCTCTTGGACATGGGCCAGAAAGGACTCTGTTCACGCCCAGGTTTGCCCACCCCGGGGCTGGGCGCTCGGGGATCCCATTAGGACGGAGGACCTGACCTGTAGCACCAATGCCTGAGGGTCTCAGCCCAGGACCTGGCTCTGGAGCAGCGCCCACCTGCGCAGGTAGGTGACTGCCGTGGACCAGCCCCCAGCCAGCAGCAGGTCACCCCAGCACACCACTCAGCCACAGCAAGGATTCACGTTCTTTGTTTTTCAGCTTTTATGGAATGTTTAAGGTGCGCTCACAGCGTCTGAAGGACACCCCCTGGGTGTGTCACTGAGAGGGGCCAGGTGCCAGCAGACAAGATGCTTTCAAGGAGCTTATTAATGACGTAGCTTATTTTGGCAGCAGTGCAAATGAAGAGCAGCTTCTTTTTCTGAGTGCCCTGACCTTGAGCCCTACAAGCAGGTAGACATGTGGGGAGGGGGCTGGTTTTGGGGGAGTTTTCCTCAACAAGGGGTGATCAGACACAGGGGCCAGAAGCTGAGCCAGGAGTGTTGGGGTGTTTAGGAGACTCTGCTGTTCCCCTTCCTTCCCTCTGCTGACCCCCACCCACAGCAAGGAGCCTGTGCAGCAGGGAGGTGAGACCCTGCCCCCCGGAACCGGGGCCCAAGCCCAGGGTGAGAGCTTCTCTGTATTAATCCAGCTTGTGGGGGAGCAGGTACATGTGTGTCTGAGCATGCTTCCTCAGCCGTGGAGATGGGGTGCCCCTGATGCTCCCTGAGGGCCTGGGGCAGGAGGAGGATGAGAAGGTGGTGTCTGAGGTCCTTCCCCATGCTGTTGGCCAGAGGCTGTGGCAGGTGTGTCCTAATGAGTGACTCTTACGTCCCTTAAATGTGTGAGACAGCTCAGCTAGATGGGGGGTGGTGGGGGTCCCCCCAAAGATGCCTATGTCCTAATCTCAAAGCCTGCGAAGGTAACCTTATATGGCAAAATAAAGCTTTGCAGATGGGCCTAAATTATAGACTTTGAGATGGGAGATTGTCCAGGGTTATCTGGTTGGTCCTAAATGCCATCTGTGTTCTTGTAAGGGAGGCAGAGGAAAGTTAGGCTGCAGAGGGGCGGCCATGCGGCCATGCAGGCAGCTAGGAGCTGGGAGAGGCAGGAAGGGCCCTCCTTGGAGCCCCTGGAGGGAGCACGGCCCCACCAACACCTTGATGCCGGTGTCTGGCCTCCAGACTGAGATTCCGGTTGTCTTAAGCCCCCAGTGCACGGCGGGCAGCCCAGAGAGCGAATGCAGCCCAGTTCGGGTAGCTCCGGCCTCTCTGAGCAGTTGCACCCCTGTGGCTTCAGCAGAGTGCTAGTACGGTCTCGGGGTCGCCCACAATGTCCCTGTGCACCAGCTTAAAAGTGTCAATGAACAGCTCCATCCAGTCCTGCCGCTCGCCTCCTGTGGCGAACTTGGCCCGCTCAGCGGTGTAGACCAGCACGGCCACCAGCCTGGAGTAGGCGGCTGGGTCCTGCGTGAGCTCCGTGGCGTTTAGCAACTGTTGGATCTGGGGGATGGTCGTGGGGAAGGAGGAGTCCGGGCCCTCTTCCGTGCGGAGGAAGGTGACCGGGGGCGCATCGCCAGGCCGCGGTCCATCTGCGGGGCATCCAGAGAAGGCTTTAAGGGACTTGGTCAGCGTGAGCAGGCCTCCAGCCGCCCTCCTCGGGGCTCTGTCCTCAGAGATGAGTTAGACCAAAGCCAGGAATGGGGCTGAGGCTCCGCCGGCGGTGGGACGAGGAGATGCCGCAGTGCCAGAGACAAACGGCTCTGGGCCAGCAGCAGGGCACATGCCGAGGAGGCGGGAGCAGCAGGCCTTCCGGTCCCGCTGACCTTAAGAACTACAAGACTCTCAGCTCACACAGCTGCACCGAGACTTGACCAGATGCTAGTATGGCTGCTGACCGCTCAAGGTCATGTCTGTGCCCTGGGATGGCCCCAGCTCCTTAAAATCCTCTGCGCTACCAGAACTTACTGTCTGTTGCAGCCCAAACCTGGTCACAGGACCCTTCTCAGAACAGTGACTTTAGAAAGGCTGCAGTTATAACCTTCTCTGCCTTTTCAGACATACATTCCTCCCCCTCCCAGAACTGTCCCCACAAGGACCTGGGAGCAGCAACCACTCAGGGACGCTTTTGCTCTCTCCCCAGCCCCCAGGGAGGCCAGGGCCTCACTCCCGTGGGCAGCTGACTCCAGCTGCCTCCTGTCCTAAAGGTTGAGGAGTCTGTTTCTCCCCTGGGTACGCCGGTCAACAAACCCAGGTGGCCTGGTCGCATGGACCACCCCCTCCCCACCCCCATGCCCTCTGTGCCTTTCCTTCAGTGCACCGGCCTTTGGAGAGTCCCTGCCTGTGTAAGCCGAGCTCAGGTTAACCTGGACCTCCTCTCCTGCAGCAGCACCTCGGAATGAAATGTCTCTGCCGCCTTTACCTGGGTCCAGCTTTGTTTCTCTTTGACACTCTCGTGGTTCTGACACGATCAGTCTGGGCCTCTGGGTGGACAGGGCAGTTTGGCCCAGAAGGTCAGGGCCACGCCAGAGGTGGCAGCATCCCCTCCGCGCCCCGGAATGCCGAGGACAGTGCCCAGTCTGCGGCAGTCTGGAGTCCCCGCACGTCTCAGCATATATATAGTTACGTCTGCTTTCTGTTCTCTGGTCGCAATGTCTGTTTTACTTGGAAATTTCTAATCGCTTTCGCAGAGGACGAGTTTGTGAGTTTAGTAGTAGGAGGTTAGTTAAGGGGGGGGGGTCTGCAAGGGGCCCATTCATTTCCTCTGTCAGGTCCTGGGGGCTCAAGAGAAGCGAGATCACTGTCTTGGGAGCCAGTGTTGCTCTAACGCCGAAACCAGACAAAGACATCACAAGAAAGGGAACTGTGGCCCAAGCTCTCTCACGAGCAGAGACACAAAAAAACAACAAAATATTAGCAAATTGCATCCAACAATATGTACATAAAAAATGATACTCCGTAACCACGTGGGGTTTACCCCTGATCTGCAAGGCTGGTTCCACATTTGAAAATCCATGACCGCATCTGTCACATCAACAGGCTGAAGAAGAACCTCGTGATCATGTCAACCGACCCAGACAAATCATCTGACAAAGCCCATTCATTCACGAGAGGGCTTCAGCCTCAAGGAGTGGAGGGACCTTCCTCAGCTCGGTCAGGAGCAGCTATAAAAACCTCCGCTAACATGGAACAACAGTGAGGCCAGGGCCAGGGCGAGGATGCCGGGCGCCTGCGGGGCCCGGGCGCCTGTGGCTGGGGTCTGGTTTCTACCCTAGAGGGATCACGTTTACTGAGGACCCACCCCAGGAGGACTAGGGTGCCCTGGGGGCAGGGGCATGGCCTACGGCTGTCTGGGCTGCCTCACCCCGGGAGGGACGGCGCTCTTGGGCAACATCTGCAGTTTTGGGTGGTTCTGACCACCACACACAGCTGTCCCCAGAGGGACCCCAGGCCCAGGCAGTCTCTGGGATGACCTCACAGCCTGGTCACAGGCACGACTTCAACAAGCATTTCCTCGGAAGTTCTCTGTCAGAATAAGGGGAACCCTGGCCCACTACCCTACATGTTCCTTCCCTCAGGCACCCCAGTCCCTCGAACCCGCCGCGGGCCCAGCTGCCCTGTGAGGGGCCTGCACAAAGCCCCGGAGGGCCGACCTCACGGGCACATGTGAGTGTCCTCTGCTGGCCTGCCACGGCCCCGCTCCTCCACGGCGGCCCCACCTTCCAGGACCAGCTCCAGTCCCCACCTCAACGCTCCTTGGAGGGGACAGGCAGGTGCCCACACCCCAGCGGGAGGGTCCAGCAATGGCTCCCAGATCCAGGTCGACAGGACACATGGATTGCCAGTGGGGGCTCAGCGCCTGCCACCCCTAGGGCACCTGCCTGGGCTCCGTGGCCCTGGTCACTGTGTATGTAAGGGCAGAGGTGGCAGCATGATGCCCAGAAGAGTGGCAGCGCTGTTTCGCCCCTTCGCCGGCCTCTGCAGGACCCCGTGGGGACAGCCCTTGTGTGCCCCCAGGGCTCCAGCCAGGCACACAATGCACCGTGTTGGGCGGGTCCCCTAAACACAGCCAGAGTCTGCTCCCAGAGGGAAGATGGGTGAGCGGGCAGGGGTCTAAGGGAGCGCCTCAGCCTCTGTGTGGCTGTCAATACGCTCGCCTCCTAGAAGACTTCAAATTAACAATTTCATTGACTGGATCCAGGGCTTCTGCCGGTGGAGCCCGGGGGACGGCCCTGGGTGTCTGTCTCTCCCGGGCATGGGGAGCCACAAGGCCTGAGCACCTGGGCATCAGGCACGGGCCAGGCCCATGGCAACCCCTCCTCACGTGTGCCAGGAGGGTGGGGTGGCTGAAGCACTAGAGACACCAAACCCTGGGCCTCCCAGCCCTTCATCAGACATGCTGAGGCCCAGGGGCCGGGAAACCCACGGGTCTCACTAAGGAGGGGCCCCACAGTGCACTTCCTTGCAAGGTCCTCCAGGCCCTGGTCACTGCTAATCTGGGGTGGGGGTGCTCGGCAGCTCCCCGTGTTACCTGTTTGGCAGGGAAGGTCCGGGCACACGATCTGGGGGTCTAGGAGAGAGAAAAGGAGGCCGGGGGTCCTGGTCAGGCTCCGCTGCCCAGAGAGGGCTGGGCTCCCTCAGTGGCCCACTGACGCCCGGCCCTGCCCTCCTGAGGTCCTCTTCCCTCCTGCAGGGACAAGAGCCAGGCAGGCGAGAGTGGGGCGGTGGGGGTGGGGGTGGGGTCCCACGGCGCTCACCCGGGCACAGGACGTCCTCCATGTCGTCGATGAACTTCTCGGCCACCAGGTCGGAGAAGAGCGTCATGTTGCGCACCTGCTGGGGCTTGTCGCAGGCGATGGAGTAGAGGTTCTCACTCTCGTGTTTCTCGTGGAACATGTCGCCGATGCCGATGGCAGTCACGGTGACCTCGTGGTTGCACAGCGCCCGCAGGTTGAGGTCGTCGTCCCGGGGGTCGTGTCGGCCATCTGTGATGACCACCGCGAACACACGGGTCTTCTTGCGCCGGCTTTCCTTGATCAGCTTGTTGTAGGCGAACTTGAGGGCCGAGGGCGTCCAGGTGCCGCCCGCGATCCACTCGAGGTTCTTGACGGCCTCTTTGAAGCTGGACAGCGAGTCGATGCGCTCGTCGTCCAGCTGGATGGCCTCGAAGGTGCCCTCGTGGCTGTACTGCACGACGCCGACGCGGGTCCCTGCGGGGCCAGGCGCGGGCGTGAGGGGTGGGCCGTGCCACCGCGCGCTCAACACCCTTAAATGGGGGCCTTGGGACCCTCGGCCCTGCTAACATCCCTCCCAGAACTGGATCTCAGGGCGTCCTGCCCACTGACTCCTGCCCCTCCCCGAGGGCACAGCCGACCTGTCTCAGACTTGGGGTCCTTGGCGATGGCCCCCAGCCTGTTGACCACGTTGATGACGAAGTTCTTCTCCAGCGTGAAGTTGGTGTAGCCGATGCTCTCGGAGCTGTCGATGACGAACACCACGTCCAGGGCGCCACACCGCTTCTCGCAGTCTGTGGGCCGGCAGGGGGGCGCTGGCTGCGGGCACTGACTCCGCCCCGGAATACACCCCCAGACCACAGGGGCGCACGGCCAGGTGCGCAGTGGGAAGTGATCAGCACAAGGGCGAGGGTGGGGCTCTGATGATGACCCTGACCCTTGGACAATGTCCCACCCCCTGGACGAGAGCCCGGGGCAGCCCGGCAACGCCAGCATGCGGGGGGTGGGACTCACCACAGCACCCGCACGTCTCCCGCACGTAGGTCATGACGTCGCACTCCTGCAACACAGTGGGTCAGCCCCGCCAGGACGGCGAACCGAGCGGGGCCTGGGGTGCTGCTGGAGGGAGTCTGTGGCCCTGCTCCCCTCTCCTCTGACCTCGCCCTGCTGGCCTCATGCTAACTTGCTCTTGCTAACCTTGTCCTCTGACCTTACACTGACCCCTCTCCTGCTGACCTTGCCCCCTGACGCTGTCCTTGCCTTTTAGTTTTAGGAGGGAGGACACTGGTTCCATCCCCAGCTGACACCTACCGTGAGGCCGGGGTCTCCGGGGGGACCGGGCTCGCCCTGGAGGAGGAAGGATGCCAATGAGAGGTGACCGCTGTTGCGGCTGGGGCTGGGCAGGTCCTTGTGCACTGCCCCTGTCCTCCCACCACGGGCACAGCCCTGTGGTTCAGGGTGTGTGTTGGCCTGGCTGGCCCAGAGGCTATGGCCTGAGGGCCAAATGGACCTACCTCGGGTCCTGGGGGTCCTCTCGGCCCCCGAGGGCCCGGCTCACCAGGGGGACCAGGATCTGCCTGAGAAGAAAAAAAAAACAGATCGGCTCAACAAACATCCTGGCTTCCAGGAAGAGGAAAGACAAGGAAGGAGGAGGTGGGGGGAGGAGAGCCGAGGGGGGAGGAGGTTGAAGGAGGAGGGAGGAGGATGGAGGAGGAAGGAGGTTGAAGGAGGAAGGATGAGGATGGAGGAAGAGGGAGGAGGTTGAAGGAGGAAGGATGAGGAGGAAGGATGAGGGAAGAGGTTGAAGGAGGAAGGATGAGGATGGAGGAGGAGGGAGGAGGATGGAGGAGGAGGGAGGAGGAGGAAGGAGGAAGGATGAGGATGGAGGAGGAGGGATAAGGATGGAGGAGGAAGGAGGTGGAAGGAGGAGGAGGAGGAGAGACGAGGAGGAAGGAGGTTGAAGGAGGAGGGAGGAGGATGGAGGAAGAGGGAGGAGGTTGAAGGAGGAAGGATGAGGATGGAGGAGGAGGGATAAGGATGGAGGAGGAAGGAGGTGGAAGGAGGAGGAGGAGGAGAGACGAGGGGGACACTTACAGGTTCACCCTTTTCTCCTTTCCGCCCAGGTGCTCCCTTCACTCCAAAGTCGCCTCTGCCCCCCTGGGACACAGGACACACACGTTAGCCCGGTGGAGGAGACATCTGTGGGAGAGCTCTGCTTGCCTCCTCCCAGCCTCTCAAGACCTCCAGTGGGTCTGCTGGCGACATGGACATGCTTTGCCCAGAAAAACCTGTGCTGGCTCTTGGGCTCAGTGAGATGGCAACGGCACAGGGCGCTTCACGTGATTGCAGTTTTTGGTTTGAGAGAGACTGCTACTCAGCCGGCTGGCGACTGCGCTCAGCACGGGACAGCCGCCGGTGGCCAGGCATGAGGTGAGGGATGTGGCACTCAGCCATGGGAGAGGGGCGCAGACCACCCAAGGCAGGTGCAGAGGGGCCCCTACGTACCTCGGGGCCGCGTGGGCCTGGCTCGCCTTTTTCTCCCTGGAAGAAAGCACAGGTGGGGGTCACTCAGCACAGACCCCCGAGGGCTGATGCGCTGACCCCTGGGACATAGCTGGAGACCCGGAGGTTTTCTGCTGCCCGCTCTCTCCCCTCACAGTGGTCTCAGTTATCACAATCTGTGGGCAAATGCTGCCTGCACTGCGACCCAGACCACTCCTGGGGGCTGCACCTGCACCGACGTGTGACTCCTGAGCCTCCTCTGCACCCTGTCCCCAGGGCCCTTCTGTCAATGCTCGCCCCTCCCCAGGGGCTCCCATCCCATGCCAGGACTTACAGGCAATCCTCGGGGTCCTGGGTAGCTGAATCCAGGCCTGCCGGGGTCTCCCTGGAGGAGGGAGAGGCCGGTCAGGGAAGGTCCAGTGGGAAACAAGAATAGTCAGCATGGACTGAGGGCTGCTGGGCGGCTGGTATGGTTGAGGGGGACTTGGGGAGGGTGTGCTACCCCCCAGGGTGAGGACAGGAGGGACTGCCTGGCCCCCCGCCATCAGCCCACACCAAGAAGCTGAGTACAGACGAATCCATCCCCTTTCCCGCTCCAGTCCAGCCAGGCAGGAGGGGGTGTACCTTTGGGCCAGGCTGTCCAGAGTCTCCACGGGGACCAGCGTCACCGGGGTCTCCCCGAGATCCCTGAGGGCAGAGAGAAAGTGGGGAGTTGGCACAGACAGAGACCAGGTGCGCCCAGCTCTAACCATCAGGCAACACTGCCCTGCTCCCCTGTTGCCCTGAAGGTAACTGCCTGGCTCCTCTCTTCCACATGCTCCCACCCCTGCCTCTTGCTCACCACCCCCACCTGCTAAAGCTGGATCCCTCAGGGCAGGGCCAGGAGGAGGTGCACAGGGACCCTAGGCCCTGTTCCACTGCCTGCGTTTGCCATGGGGACTGTGTCCTGATGAGGACAAGAGGACCCAAGTGGCACTGCAGGGCAGGAGAGTGAGACAGGTTGGAGGGCAGGCAGGGGCCCGAGACCCAGAGCCACAGGCCCCTCCCAGGTGTCCCACCACTGACCTGCTTCCCGGGCTCCCCAAGAGCCCCCTGGGGTCCTCTGGGTCCAGGCAGGCCTCGATCTCCCTGGAAAGAAAGAGACCCTGTCATCAACACAGCAGATGTTGACAGGCAGGGAGGGGGTGCTGCTGCCCCCTAGGAGGTCCTGGGCATGGCCTGGGTCTTCATCCCTGACCACAGTGGCCCTGGCAGGGTCTGCAGGAGGGGAAAGGCAGGCGAGGGGCAGGGGTCCCAGGCTCCGCCTCCTCCAGCCACCTGGGTGCCGCATGCCATCTACTTACCTTGGCTCCTTTGCCGCCAACCTCCCCAGCCAGGCCCCGTGGTCCCTCGGGGCCAGGGTCCCCCTGTGAGAAGAGAGACCCAGTTATCTGGGGCGTGTGTGAGAGGAGGTGAGGGAGGGGGGCATTAAACTCCCTGGAGAGGACCCCAGATTGTGGAGGGTGACATCGAAACAGCAGCCCTGCCCACTCAGCCTGGTGCAGCACGGGCAGGGGTCACCACCCGTCCCCAGAGGAGGAGCCCCCTCCTTCAAGCTCTTCACCCGCACCTCACAGGACACTCTGATTTTGCCACACAGACAAGACATCCTGCACCAGCTCCGGGGCGGGCGTGCGGCAGGTGCCGCGGGGGAGCAGGAGCTGTCGTGGAGCGGCTGGCAGCCTGCACGGCTGAGCATGCCCCGCGTGGACTCGGCCGAGCCCCACCCAGGTTCCTCAGCAGGAGTGCAGGTGGGGATAGCCTGGCGGCCTCCTGCTTTCCCAGACGCGCAGGGAGAGCCCTCGGGTCACTTTTGTCCTCCCTTGTCACGAGGTGCTGGTGCAGAGGCAGACCTAGCGACAGCACCCCACCTTTCCCCGACACGGACACTCACCTTCTCGCCTTTGGGGCCCTCGCTGCCTGGGCTGCCCTTGGTTCCAGGGTCTCCCCTGCGCCCCTGCAGAGAGTGGGTGTGTGGGTGGGGGCCCTGATGGTGGGGGCCACAGGAGGACCCCAAACTCTGCTCTATCCATGAGGACTCAGGCTTTGGGGTCTGGAGGCCCCTCATGAGGACCCTGCTTAGACCCTCATCCTCTGCTGGGTTGGTTTGGCCCCAGCCAAGGATTTAGGAAGTGATGGGAGGGCTCCCGGTCAGCTGTCAGTCAGGTTGTTTCAGTTGACACCAGGCTTGGACAGGCTATGGGTGTGGTCACTCAGCTCACTGCTGGGCCAGGCCAGGCCTCAGGATGCATCCCCTGGAGGGTCAGCCCGGGGACTGGGCCCTTCCCGCCCGGAGGCAGGATGCTCTGGGGTTGGCTGGGTGGGGTGAGGATGCTGTATGGGACCCATGGAGTGTGAGCCCCTGTTTATGCTCAGCCCTCAGGGGTGTCCTGCCAGGAGGGCAGGGTGGGAATGCGGGGCCACTTCATGGGCACTGACTGTCTGTGGGGGGCGTAGCTGAACCCTTCCTCTGCTGCAGTGAGGTTGTGGAGGCACACTGGGGACCCCTCCGGCAGAGAGGTCCAGAGCAGGGCACAAGCGAGGAGGGGCTGGGCAGGCGGGCCGGAGGAGACAGTGCTCTGGACCCTGGGCTTCAGGAGTCCGAGGGGTGTAACTCACGGGCTCGCCTTTGGGTCCCCGGGGCCCAGGCCCGCCTTTGGCTCCTTTCACGCCAGAACTTCCCGGAGCTCCGTTGTTGCCTTGATAGCCCTGCGGAGAGGCGACAGCTCAGCCAGGCAGGGCCACGGGAGCAGGCTCGGCCTGCCAGGTGGGACCACGTCTGCCTTGCGGAGTGAGTGCCCCGTCACCTGGCAGTGGGACAGAGAGCCTGGTGGCTTGCTCAGGGCACGGGGCAGGCGAGGGCACCTGCTGTCCCTCCTGCCTCCCATTTCTGTGGGTCCAGTGGGCACTGGGGTATGTGGCTGGGGCAGGATAACAGGTACCCTCAGGGGCACTTGCCTTGCTTCCCTTGGCCCCGTCTTCTCCTGGGGGCCCTCTGCGTCCTGGGCGGCCAGCGTCCCCCTGGAAGGGTTTGGAGAAATCAGCCTCACGTCCCTTGGATGCCAGACATGGGGCAGGACTCTGGAGAGGCTGGGGGCACGTGACTCCCCTCCCATGGCAGCAGAGCACACTCTTGGGAGGCAGGGCCCCCATGCAGCCCCACAGGTGAATTACAGGTGGTCCTTGTCTGAGGGTGCTGGCTTCTCGGGGGAAAGGCTGCCCTCCCTGGTCCTCCAGTGTGCAGGCAAAGTGATGCCTCAGGTGGTCTACGAGGCAGAACCCTCACAGGCACCCAAGAGCCTTCCACAGGAGCCCCCTGGAGGCCCGGAAGTAGGGTGGGCTTGTTGCTGTGGCCATTCAGGCGCAGCACAGCTGCCTGAGCTGGGACACACGGTCCTGAGTGGGACACAAGCTGGTAAAACCTCAGGAGAGTACCCTACAACCCCCTCAGCATGGGCACCCCACTACCCACCAGGTAGGACACCCCTAAGCTTCCTGCCCCTGACTGCCTGGTCTGCAGGGACAGGTCCCCTCTGCTGTGCTTCTCAGCCCGGGTGTCTCCCCAGAGGCCAGGCACAGCAGCAGGGAGAAGGCAACCTGGAGGGCAGGGACCCCAGTCTGCTCCGGCCACTGCCCCCTTGCTTAGGCCGCCTACCTTGGCACCTGGGTCTCCGGGTTCCCCAGGGCTGCCTGCGTCCCCTGGGTAGCCGTCGAGGCCCTGTGAGAGAAGGTGGGGAGAGGCTGTCCTAGGTCTCTTGCTGAGAACTGCACCTGTGTTTTCCCCGTGAGCCCAGGGCCAGCTGACATGGGGAAGATGATGAGCCCCCCCATTGTCTGGACTGGACACTCTGCCTGGGTCTTGGTGGCCAGAATCCAGCAGGGCTGGGCAGGACGACCAGACAAACCTCAGAGCTGAGCCCGTCAGGACTCTGGGAAACAGCTGCTCCAGAGGCCATTTAGTTCTGCTGTGGCCCCAACCCAGGCTGATCCCTGGGCAGCGGTCAGGGACAGTCAAGGCAGGGCCGAAGCTTCCCCACCCCCACCTGGCGCCTGGCACTTCCATTTAACGTTAATGGGAGGAGGAGCCAAGGCCATGCTTACCCGACTCCCCGGGTCTCCCTTGCAGCCAGGAGGTCCAATGCGCCCCAGCTTGCCCTGAAAGAGGATAGGGGAGCAGAAGAGGCATCAGGGGCGAGATCTGGGGGACGATGCACCAATGACAATGTAAATGGCAGGCATAGTCCATGTCGGTCTACACGCACTGGGCACACATGTGTGACCGTGTGCTTTAATGGCTTGACTGTTATAGTGGCATCTCTGTGGAGGCAGGAGAGTACCTGGTTGTGGCTGCGAGCATGAGTGTCCACAATGCTCCCTCCGACTGTATGCATGCCTGTGTGCACGTGTGATGTGTGTGCATGTGTGATGTGTGCACTTGTGTGATATTTGTGCATGTGTGAGTGAGTGCATGTGATGTTGTGTACACGTGTGTATGTGTGTGAACTGCCACTCAGGCCATTCTGGGAGTCTGCAGAACAGACTGGGAAGTCCCTGCAAGGCTGGGCCTTGGTTTTCAGAAGCAAATGTCCATTCCTGCTCTTGCAGTGGCCTTATTTGTCCTGTGTCCCCTGGACAGGTACAAACTGGGCTGCTGAAGCCACAAATTGTGGGCAGTGGCCAGTGGGCCTGGCTTAGAGGCCTGGCCCCAGGGAAGGATCTGAGAGCCTAAGGAGGTTCTGCTCATTCCTGTGTTTGAGATGCTGGTGTGCATGAGCCTCATGCCCAGACCACGATGCAGTCCAAGGAGCACTACCTTCTGTCCATCGGTCCCGTTCTTGCCGGCCAGGCCAGAGGCACCCTGGAGTGAGAAGGAAGAGGGACTCCCGTCAGCCCTGATCATCATCCCCTTGGAGCAGCAGGAAGGTGGGGTGCTCTGCTCGCCCAGCCCACCACTTGGCTTACCTTCCGCCCATCAGCTCCAAATTCTCCCTGCGCAGAAGGAAAGGGAAGCTGTTAGCTCAGGTCTCCAGCATCACAGACCCACTTCTTAGGGGCCCAGGTCTGCCCTCAGCCAAACATGAGGCCCGAAGGACCCCAGAACAAGGCCACCACCAGCACGAAGCCGCATCACGCCCCCAGCAGGAACCACAGGCTCCCTGAGGACACACTGTGGGGAGTTGGGGCTGAGGCTCAGGCTGAGGCTGTGCGGAGTCTGGCTGCTCAGAGTTAGAATCTCACCTTCTCTCCTTTGAAACCAGGAACACCCTGAGGTCGGAAGGAAAGAAAAGCAGCATTACAGTGGGGCATGAGTACGGTACCCAGAAGGCCACCAGAGCGGGTGGTGGTCACCAGCCTTGGATTGGGAGGCATGACCACGGCTCAGGCTAGACCCTTCATCTGGTGACAATACTCAAAATACTGAAGTACTTCACTTCTTTGGGTCAGGGGAGGTGGGGGGAGGGCTGGCTGGGCCAGGGACATCCTGATCCTGTGGGCTGGCCCCACCTGGAGCCAGGCAGCCCTTGGCTTATCCCCCAGTCCCCGGCCACTGGGGTAGGGCCAGGGGCAACTTGCCTTGGGTCCTGGGAATCCGATGGGGCCTTCAATACCTGGATCCCCCTGTGGAAAAAGAACAAAGGGCCGTGGATGCAACTTCAGCATGGAGAGCAGGAGCTGCCGGAGGGGGTGGGAGGACACTTACCTGTCGACCCTTCTGTCCGGGCTCTCCAGGCTCTCCCATGTTGCCCTTGGCACCCTAAAAGCAGACAACACAAAGGGGTAAACCAAGGCAGGGAGGGTCAGTGTGGGCCACCCAGGGACCTTGTCACTGGCTCCTGGGAGGTGGAAGAGTGAGTCTTGGGGTCAGTGTGGCTTGGCTGCTGGTCCCACCCAAGCGACAAAGGCAACGCCACATGGCGATGTCCTAGACTAGGGTCAGCTGCCCCCGAGAATCCGGGCCTCTGTCAGACCAGGGCCGGTTATGACCCCGTTTCTCTGATGGACAGCCCCGGGTGGGGCACCTGCCAGGTCTCTCTGCAGCAGCAGCTCCAATTCTGCACTGGCCTGGGCGGCACCCACCCTCACACTGCCTGGGACACCAACTTGTTTACTTTATAAGAGTATTTCAATAGAAAATCTTAATTTAAAAAGTGTCCCTACTATTCTCAAAATGCCATTTAAAAGGAAGTAGATAAAAATGGAATTTTAGTTCCTTTAGGGTCAGAAGTGTTGAGCCCATTGAGGTTTAGTTGGTCCTAAATTCATAGTTCAAGAGGGGTCAGGGACATCCTGGCAGGGCAAACCCCAGGGTGGTCTGGGTATCTTACCTTCTGTCCACGATAGCCCTTAGGGCCAGGGGGCCCGGGGATCTCCAGACAGCTCATCTTGTAGCACTGAAACAAGAAGGAAGTGGCAGCGTGAGGCCAGAACGATGAATCCCAACTGGGAGGGAGGGAGGACGCTGCCCAGGTCCCCGGCCCCCTGGGGGTAGGCCGTCCTGAGCACAGGGCGGGATAGAGGACCAGACTCAGGAGGTGCCACCAGGGTGGGGTTCTACATAGGTTCTAGTCAAGTTTTGGAAACCAAGGCTGGGTTGAGCAATGACTGACAGTAGCAGGGATTAAACAGCGGTTGGCTAGGCATCCTTGTGCTTGTGTGTTACACCACTGTGTTGTGAGCAGCTTTCTGGGGGAAGGTGTGCTTGTAGAAGCCCAGCTGAGTGGGCAGCACTCCTTCCCGGGCTGTGAGCTGGTACTGGGATGCACAGGGACGGGGGAATGTCAGGGATCCAGGGCTGCAGATCCCGAGCCGGGCACCCAACCAGCTGCCCATCTTCTCTTGGCCTGGCTCAGGTGGACAGAGCCGGTCAGTCCAGAGGGCCACCCTCAAACTCAATGCTCATCCACTTGGCATGTGCTAAGTGGATGACCCCAATGCCGACTTCCTGGGTTTAGACAGCTTGGTTTGAGTCAGAAGTCCTTCGTCTCAAACTCAAGAGTCTCAGGGCCTACATGGAGCAGGGGGTCTCTCTCTTTTGCCTCCAGAGAGTGCCAGGGAGCTGGCAAGGCGAGGCGTGTAATCTTTGCTGGGTCAGCGCCTCAGAGGCCCCAGGGCACACCTGGTGGGCTGGCATGGACAGAAATGCCTCTCACCTCTCCATAGGCCTCATGTTTCTGCAGAAAAGACAGAGAGAAAACCTGGTTAGCCATGAGCTGGAGATCGGGCAGCTCAGCATCTAGCAGAGAACGCAGGACATTGGAATTGGCAAGACCCTGACCAGAGCTTACCCGCTTCAGTCGCCTGATTCACGGAGGGGTAAGCTGAGGGTGATGCCCAGTGATCAGGTCCCAGGGCTCTAGACCTCACCCTCCACCCCACACCCAGCAGGTGGACGGTGGCCCTAGGAGGAGGGGGCGCTGTGGCTGCTCACCATGACCTTGATGATTCGGTTGATGGTGTCCTGGTCGATCTCGGTGGAGTCCGGCCGCATGGTGGCGTAGTTGCTGCGGTAGAGCTCCTGGGGCGTGCTAGCGATTTCGCGCAGGCCCTGCTCGTTCAGGTTCCGGTTGGGGGCCACAGCGAAGAGCCGGATGCCCTCCTCGCGGGCCCGCTCAGCCTGCAGCTTGATGCCACCGCACGGGCTGCCGGTGACGTGGCCGTCAGTGATGACCACCGCGAAGTTGACCACGCCCTTGGCCCCGTACTGCCGGATCTCCTTGGTCATGTTGGCCAGCGCGCAGTCGGTGAAGGTGCCGCGGCGGAAGGAGCGGATGCCCTGCAGACTCTTGGTGAAGGAGGCCCGGTCGCTGCCCGGCGGGCTGAACACCTCCACCAGGTCGGAGAAGTGCAGGCCGCCATAGCGCCAGCTCAGGGCCACCTGGTCCAGGTACAGCTCGTCCTGCAGCTGGCTGATGAACTGGGGCACAAACTGTTGCATGTGGTAGAGCAGGCTGTCGGTAGGGGACTGCATGGTGACGCTCTCCGAGGTGTCCAGCACAAAATACACGTGGACTGGGCAGTCGGCTTTCTCTGCGGGACACAGGAGGAGTCACAGGGCTGCACACGGAGGGTCTGTGGTGAGCCATCCTGGGGTCCCGTACACGTGGGTGGTCCTGGGCTCTGCCCCACACAGGGCTTACCTGCATGCGGGGCCCTGGCTCCCAGCCCACTGCCCCTGCTGCCCCCTTTGTTTACCCCAGGAGCGCAGGCCCCGTGGCTATACCTGGGCAGTTGCTGTTTCTCTCAGAGGTTTCTGGTGCGATGACTTCCTGCTGTTGGGCGTGCAGGGTCCCCAGGAGGCCCCAGAGCAGGAAAGTGGAGCAGGAACCCCGGAGCATCTTGGCAGCACCCATGAACCCTGACGTCCTGCAACAGGGAAAAGAGCAGCCACTGCTACAGGTGGGGGAGGAGAGGACCAAGGGGCCAGAAAGACTGCCCACAGATTGGCCCTGCTCTCCATGTGTGTGTGCATGTGTACCTCCCACACACATTATACATACATACCACATACACATTGCACACACACACATCACATGCCATATACACCACACACCACACACCACACACACACACACACACACACACACACACACCACACACTTAACAAATTAAAAGAGGTCCACATAATAAAGTGTACTGGTGGAAAAAAATCTTACTCTTTGTTCTAATTCAGAAAAATATTTCATAAAAAGAATTTCTCACTATAATTTCATTGTAATGAAAAATTTCAAAAACATCTACACAGGGAATAACACAATAGCAACACTAAAATATAGGAAACACCTAAGGGGAAAATATCATTTTGGCATTGTGGTAGACAGATTCCAAGGTGACCCCCAATTATTCTTGCCTCCTGGTATCCATGTCCTTATGAAGTCCTCTCACATACTGAATTGTCACTGGCCTGACCTGTATGACCGACAGAATAACCTGGACATGATGGTGTATGACATCCAAGACTAGGTCATAAAAGATACTGTGGCTTTGCCTGGCTCTCTTGGATTGCTTGCTAAAGGGGAAGCCAGCTAAATATGAACACTCTCAAGCAGCCTTTGCAGAAACCCTTGAGAGGAGGAACTGAAGCCTCCAGCCAACAGCTAGGGGAAGTGAGACATCTTAGAAGCAGACTCTCCATCCCAGTCAAGATTTCAGATGACCATGACCCTGGCCAATATCATGACTGCACCTCATGAGGACCCCGAGCTAGAACCACCTAGCCAAGCCACTCCTAAATTCCTGAACCGAATGAATTATGAGATTGTAAATGCTTATTGTTCTAAACCTTAAGCTTTGAGGTAATTTATTATGTGGCAATAAATAACTGATAGAGGCATCAAACTTTTCTCCACAGTATTGCAGACAGAAGACAATAAAATAATAAACTTGGAATTTTGAGAAAAATAAAATGAACCAACAATGTCTTCTCAGTCAACTTATCTTTCATGTACAAGAACAAAAGTCTCAGATGAAAACAGGCTCAGATCTATGCCACCTATATATCATTACTTTAAAAATTCTGCAAGGACTTCCTGCAGATTACAAAGAAATAAATACAAAAACAAAGAAACTTGAGAAACACCATAAAGTATAGAACATGAAGGGAAAAAGAGTTAGAAAGCATGAAATTAAATGCCAGAAACATTACATAGATCAGTTGTGACAATAAATGTGAATGGTTTAAACTCTCCTGTTAAGGACAAACATTCCTCAGTTGGGTCAAAGAATGAAACCTATCTCAATGAGGTTTAAGAGAGTCACACTTTAAACATGTCACAGATGGTGCAAAGAAAATGAAGTGGGGAGAGAAGGATGCAAATGAAAAAAGAGGGGCAATGTTGAGTGAGACTAGGTAGAACTGAAGACAGAAGAATGAGGGATGGGGCCAAGGAACAGATAAAGGCTGTAGTCTAGTTATAAATCTTTATGTACTAAATTTCATAACATAAAATTGTAGAAAGCAAAATCTGAAAAACTGAAAAAAACTTGACAAACTGAAATTATGGTAGAAGATCTACTCATCTTTTTAAGTTATTGACAGATCCCATGAACAAAAAATAGAAAACCTGAATGTCATTTTTTATAAAACTATGATAGTAACAAGTAGGGAATATGTATTTTTTAAACATAAAGGTTTTGGATTATGTGCATAAAACACATATTATATATTAATGTCTTTCAAACCTACAAATAGGGAATATATATTCTTTTAAAATTTTTACAAAATTTGATCCTAGAATAAGCCACAAAGAAAGCTTAAATTTAGTTTTTTAAAAATTAGAAATTATACAGATCAAATTATCTGAGCCACAATACAAAACCAGTCACTAATAAGACACAGAAAAAAAAAAATCAAAGCACCTGGAAATTAAAACACTCTCTCTTGCAAAAACTACATAGAAATTGGTGACAATGAAAATGTTTACACATAAAAACAAACCCGAGAAGGACAAAGCTATAATCAGAGGAACATATATAGCCTTAGATACTTTATAAAATAAGAAATTAGTGACAAGTTAGGCTTATAGTTGAAGTAACTAGGGATAAAGAAAATCAACAAGATAAATCTCAGGAAAGCAAGAGAGGGAAAAAAATAAACCAATTGATTAAAAAAAAAATACCCAGAGTAGAATAATAAATATATTTAAGAGCTGATTCTTTTTTTTTTTAAGTCACCTAAGGATACTTTTCCATTTATCTTCAGACAGAGTGGGAGGGAGGGAGGGAAAGAGAGAGAGAGACATCGATTGGTTGCCTCCTGCACGACCCTGACCAGGGCCGGGGACCGAACCGCAGCCAAGGTACGTGACCTTGACTGGAATTGAACCCTCGACTCTTTGGTCCATGGGCTGACGCTCTAACCACTGAGCTAAACTGGCCAGGGTGAGCTGATTCTTTTAAAAGGCCAATAAAATAGAATTTTTTTTCAGCAAGTCTAATCAATATGTATAAATACAGAAATATGCAAATTTAAGAATAAATAATATGATATATGAGGAAGGTTTTTGTGGCTGTTTTTAAAAGCACATATCACATGCAGCTTTAAGTTAATAAAAGTGAAAGACCATTTTTCTGGGAAATGTCTTGAGAAGAAGTGAGGAAATGGCTGAACTCTGCCCAAAGGCTCTGGCCTAGACAGCTTTTAAATGAGTTCTTTTGCATCAATAACAGGTGTCTGCTATTTAATCTGCTTTAAAAACCTAAATCATAAGCTTCTTTTCAATTCATTTTTAAACTTGGGAAAGTCTGAGACCAAAACTTGACAAAAGAAATCCCTAAAAGAAGCTCTACAAATAAATCTCACTTTTGAATATCAATGCAAAAATCCTAACTAATATTAGAAAATAAAATCCAGTAGCACATAAAGTACCATTATACCAGAACAAAATTTAGTTAAAATACAATGATGAAACACTGGGGAATATATTAATGTAAGTCATAGTAATATAAACAAGAGAAATTAGTATTACTGATTTAATAGAACCCCCAAATGTTCATTTCTGATTAAAAACAAAACAAAAACAAAGCAAAACCTCACAAGAAATTTAGGAGTTGGATTAACATTATAAAGGATATAAATTTCAAGTTAACATCCAATACAATATTTTACACAAAAACTATAATAGAGGTTCTTTGTGGGTCACAGACCACTTTAAGAGTCTGGACAATTTCACTGACACAAATGCACAGATATGCATATATCAGAAATTATATCTTTTATGAATTCTGGAAGTCCTGGATTAAAAAGTCCTGTACTCAAAGAATGCCCATTAGAGTACCAAAAAAGAGAAAAAGACAAGAGTGTTTATCTCACTGTATTATTCATTGTTGTGTTGGAAGCCAATGTAATAAGATGGAAAAATAAAAACCCAAAGTTTAGATCTTGGAAAGGAAGAGATGGAAACTGTCCTTTTTAAGATGGGACTGTCTACCTAGGAAATCCAATGAAATCAACTGAACAAAGTTTAGAGGGAGAGAGAGAAAGGTGGGGGGAGGGGAATGCAGTGAAGTAGTTACAAATATATATATATATATACATATATATATACAAAAAGCATAGATTTTCTTCTATTAACAACAACCAAATTAGATAATGTAATGGAAGAAATACTATTTAAACTAGCAAGAAAAAAACCTCTATAAATCCAAGGCATAAACTTAATAAGAATCTATTTTTAGAATGTGCAAGAATTATGAAAAAAACTAAAAAAATTTTAAGGAACACATCAGAGAGACAAATCTTGTTTTTGGATAAGAAACATAATATTTAAGCATATCAGTTATTTCTAACTAAATCTAAAATTGAAGGAAACTTTTGATTAAAATCTTCAAGAAGAGTTTTTGCTTTTTTGCTGGTATGGGTTAACAAAATAAATCTAAGATTCACCTGGAAGCATAAGTAAAAGTAGCTCAGAAAAATAAAAAATAAAGGGTGATAAGAAAACAACCTAGCAAGTGCAAATGATACAATAAAATTACAGTAATTAAGCATTTGTGGTTTTGGTGCTGGAATGGAGCAACAGACCATAGAGCAACGGGCACAGCAACATGTGCAAACTGAGGAAATGGGACAGTGGCAGGGCTGTGACAAGGGCTCCCAATGAGAGCAGAAATAAAGGTAATCCTAACTCACACAGGAAACCCAAATAAATCTCAGGAGAAGTAACAGAGTGCAAAACATGGACCAAAGTTTGAAGAAATTTTGAAGAAAATAGAAAGGATGGAACGACAATGAAGTATCTTCTATGATCGCTCTCCACCAGACACTATGCTATAGCATTCAGCACTCATGACAGCCCTCAGACATAGGTATTATTATAATACCATTTCATAGATGAGGAAAGTGAGAGTAAGTGTAGGTAACTTGTCCAAGGTGTTCAGCTAAGAGCTGAGGTCCAAACCCAGGCAGCTTGGGTCCAAGTTCGCACTCTTAATAACGGGGCTTCCATACATGACGTTCATTACAGCAAAAGCAACATGAGCAGAGTGGAAACAGACCAAGAGCCAGGCAACAGTCTTCCCAATCAATGCATGATCAAGATTTTATATTCTTAAGGTTTAAAATTTTTGATGGCCCTTTATTAAGTGTGTAAATGTTTATAACTGTCGTATCTTCTTGCTGTATTGAATCTTTTATTAATATACAATGTATTTCTTTGTCTCATAACTGTTTTTTATTAAAGTCCATTTTATCTGATATTAATATAACCACTCCTACATTTTTTGGTTCCAATGTGCATGGAATAACCTTTTCCATCCTTTCACCTTCAACCTATTTGTGTCTTTGGATATAAAGTGAATCTCTTGTAGACAGCAATGTAGTTGAACCATGTGTGCTTTTTAAATCCATTCTGAAAGTCTCTGTCTTTTGACTGGAGGATTTATCCATTTACAATTAAAGTAACTACTGATAAGGAGAGGCTTACTTTGGTCATTGTTTTCTATATACCTATAGCTTTTTTGTTCCTCATTTCCTGCATTAATTTCTTTTGTGTTTAGTTGATTTTCGTAGTGAAACATTTACATCCCTTCTTCACTTTTTTTGTATATATACCTCAGGTATTTTCTTTGTGATTACCATGGGGATTACATTTGACATCCTAAAGTTATAGCACTCTAATTTGAATTTATACCAGCTTTACTTCAATAATGTACAAAATCTTTGCTGCTTTATGAGCTCCATCCCCAGCCTTTTCAGATGCCACAAAATTACATCTTTTTTTTTTTTTAATTAAAAAATTTTTTTTCACATGCAGTTTACATTCAATATTATTTTGTATTAGTTTCAGGTGAAAATTATATTTTATATACTGTGTGTCCAAAAAACATTAGCAAATTTTTAATATAGTCCCTTAGTTATGTAGAAAACAAAACAAGGAGTTACAAACCAAGGTTACAATAATACTAGCCTTTAGACTAATAATTGGATTAAAATTTGTTCATTTCTTAAATCATGTAAATAACAAAAAGTGGAGTTTTGCATCATTGTTACAATAATAGTTTTTATAATTGCTCATGTACTTATCTTTATTGAGATCTTTATTTCTTCATATGGCTTAAAGTTACTGTCTAGTGTCCTTTCATTTCACCCTGCAGGACTCCCTTGAGCATTTCTTGCAGAGCAGTTCTCCCTCAGCTTTTTGTTTATCTGGGAATGTTTTAATTTTACCCTCACTTTTGGAGGACAGTTTTGCAGATATAGGACTCTTGGGTGAAAGGTTTTTTTCTTTTAGCACTTTGAATATATCAACCTACTGCCTCTGATTTCCAAAGTTTTTGATGAGAAATCTACTGATAACCTTATTGAGGATCCCTTGGATATAATGAGTCACTTCTCTCTTGCTGATGTCAAAATTCTCTTATCTTTTGACAGTTTGATTATAATGTATCTCAGTGTGACTCTCTTTGAGTTCATTCTACTTGGAGTTCATTGATTTTCTTGAATGTTTATATTTATGTTGTTCATCAAATTTGGGAAGTTTTGGCTATTATTTCTTCAAATATTTTCTCTGCTCCCTTCTCTCTATCATTTTCTTCTGGAACTCCCACAACATGTATGCAGGTCCTTTAGGCTCTGTTCACATTTCTTTAGTCTTCTATCTTTCTGTTCCTCAGAACATTGTCTTATCTTCAACTTCACTGATTCTTCTGTCTGTTCATATGTCTTTAATCTCTCTAATATATTTTTTATTGTAGTTATTGTACTTTTCAGCTCCATCATTTATTTCTAGATTCTATCTACGTTTTCTGTTTCTTTATTGATATTTTCATTTTATTCAGGCATTGTTTTCTTGACTTCATCCATGCCTTCTTTAGTTCTTTGAGCACCTTTAAGATGGTTGTGTTAAAGTCTTTGTTTACTAGATCCACCATCAGGTCTTTTCAGGGACAGCCTGTTGGTTTATATAGTTTTTCGTTGGAGTGGGCCACACTTTCTTGTTTCTATGTATGTCTTGTGATTTTTTGTTGTTGAAAACTGGATGTTTGAATCTAATAATGTGGTAACCCTGTAAATCAGATTATTTCCTTTCCCTAAGGTTTGCTTTTTGTTTGTTTGGTTTTTTTGATTGTTGCAGGCTGCCTCTGTGCCAAGAATCAGCCTGAGATATAAATGTAGATCTTCTCAGGTATTTTATGAGACTGCACCATCCCCTGGACATGTATATGCAATTGTTTTTTAATGTCCTAGTCTTCAGTGTCTGGCTCCCAAAAAGAGAAAAAGAAAAAGAAATTGGGGGGTGGGGAAAGGAAGATGCCAGCCTTTTAAATCCCTCTGAAGTAAATTCAGCCAGAGAGGAAGGGGCTTGCAATGATGGGAGTGGGGGGGCATGAGGGCATGTAAAAACAATGGCAACCTCAATCGGTTTAAAAATAAAATATTACACAAAGTATCTTCTCTGATCACAATGGGATAATAGTAGAAGTCAATAACAAAAGAAAAATAGGAAAATTTGCAAAATTGTGGAAATTAAACAACTCACTTTTAAACAATCAATAAACCAAAGAGGAAATCACAAGAGAAATTAGAAAATACTCAGAGACTAATAAAAATAAAAACAAGCCCTGGCCGGTTTGGCTCAGCGGTTAGAGAGTCGGCCTGCGGTCCAGAGAGGCCCGGGTTCGGTTCCCGCTAAGGGCACGTACCTCGGTTGCAGTTTGTCCCCACCCGGCCCTGGTTGGGTCGTGTGGCAGGCAGCCACTCGATGTGTCCCTTTCACGTCGATGTTTCTCTCTCTCTCTCTCCCCCTCCCACTCTATCTGAACAAAAATGGGAAAATGTCCTCAGGTGAGGATTAAAAAAAAAAAAAAAAAACCCACAAAAAAACCAAAATACACCAAAACTTTTAAAACACAATCAAAGCAGTGCTAAGGGGGAAATTTACAGCTCTAAATATTTACATTAAAAAACAAGAAACATTACACATTAATAATCTAAGTTTACAACTTAAGGAACTAGAGAAAGAACAACAAACTAAACCTAAGGCTAGTGAAGAGAAAGAAATAGTAACAATTATAGCAGAGATATATAAAATAGATAATAAAAAAACAACAGAGAAAATCAATGAAATCAAAAGTTGGTTCTTTGAAAAGATCAACAACATTGACAAACCTTTAGCTAGACGGACTAAGAAAAAAATATAGAAGACTCAAATTACTAAAATAAAAAATAAAGGTAGTGTATTTACTACAGAGTCTACAGAAATAAAAAGGATTATAAGCAATTGTATGCCAACAAATCAAGTAACCTAGATAAAATGGACAAATTAATAGAAACACAAAATCTACAATGACCAAACCATGAAGAAATAGAAATTCTGAACTGACCTATAAGTAGTAAGGAGACTGAATCAGTCATTGAAAATATCCTGACAAAGAAAAGCCCTGGACATGATGGCTTCACTGGTGAATTCTACCAAACATTTAAAAAAATTAAAAAAAAAAAAACAAAACAAAAAACTAACACCAATACTTTCAAACTTTCCCATTTCAATTCACCAAACTTCAATGGAAGAGAAGGGAATAATCCCTAAGTCAGTCTATGAATACAACATTACACTTATACCAAAGTCAGGCAAAGACATTACAAGAAAAGAAAACTACAAACCAATGTCCCCTATGCATATTGGTACTAAAATCCTCAACAAAATATTAGCAAACAGAATTCAGCAGGATAGTAAAAGTATTAAACACCAGGACCAAGTGGGGTTTATTTCTGGAAAGCAAGGATGGTTCAACGTACAACAATCTGTGAATGTAATACACCAAATTAACAGAATGAAAGGGAAAAAAACCCCTCATAATCATCTCAATTGATACAGAAAAAAATCTTTTGATAAAATTCAACAACCTTTCATGATAAAAACACTCACAAACTAACAAAAGAAGGAAACTACCTCAATATAATAAAAGCTATATATGAAAATTCCATAACAAACATACTCAATGGTGAGAGACTGAAAGCTTTTCCTCTAAGTTCAGGAACAAGGCAAAGATGCCCACTTTTGTCACTTCTATTCAACATGGTATTAGAAGTCCTAGCCAGAGTAATTAGTCAAGAAAAAGAAATAAAAAGCATTCAAATTGGAAGGATGAAATAAAATTATCTGTTTACTGATGTTATGATCTCATATGTAGAAAACCCTAAAGATCCCACAAAAAGAAACTTAGAATAAACAAATTCAGCAAAGTAGCAGGATACAAAGTCAACAGTCAAAAATCAGTTGCAGATTTGTACACTAATAATGAACAATGCAAAAAGCAAATTAAAAAAACAATTCCATTTACATTAGCATCAAAAAAATAAAATACTTAGAAATTACCTTTACCAAGGAGGTGAAATACGTATTCACTGAAAACTATAAAACATTTCTGAGAACCATTAAAGATATAAATAAATGGAAAGATATTCCATATTAATGGATTAAAAGACTTAATATTAAGATATCTATACTACCAAAGTGATTTATAGATTTAATTTAGTCTTTACCAAAATCTCAATATTGATTTTTACAGAAATAGAAAATCCATTCTAAAATTCATGAGGAGTCTCAAGAGACAACAATCAATGGCTACCATCACCAAATCATCAAACAACAAGTGCTAGCGAGGATGCGGAGAAAAGGGTACTCTAGTACACTGCTGGTGGGAATGCAGACTGGTGCAGCCACTATGGAAAACAATATGGTCTTTCCTCAAAAAATTAAAAGTGGAACTGCCATTTGACCCAGTGATCCCACTTCTAGGAATATATCATAAGAAATCTGAAACACCAATCAGGAAGAATATATGCACCCCTATATTCATAGCAATGCTATTTACAATAGCTAAGATCTAGGAACAGCCCAAGTGTCCATCAGAAGATGAGTGGATAAAAAAAACTGTGGTACATTTACACAATGGAATACTATGCAGCTGTAAGAAAGAAAGATCTCTTAACCCTTTGAGGTGACATGTATTATGGAAAATGAAATAAGTCAATCTGAGAAAGACAAGTATTAACATGATCTCACTTATTTGTGGAATATAATGAACAAAATAAGCTGATGAACAAAATAGATCCAGAGACATGGAAGTAGGGAACAGACTGACTAACCTCAGAGGAAAGGGATGGGGGTGAGATAAACCAAAGAACTTGTATACATATATGCATAACTAATGGACACAGACAACAGTGTGATGAAAATGGGTGGGGTGTTAATAGGGGAAAAAAGGAGGGACATCTGTAATACTTTCAACAATAAAGATAAATTTTAAAAATATGCAAAAACTTACTACAAAGCTATAATAATCAAAACAGTGTGGTAATGGCATAAAGACAGATAACATAGACCAATGGAATAGAATAGAGTCTAGAAATAACTCTGGCATATATAGTGAAATGATTTTCAACAAAGGTGTCATGACCGTTCAATGAGGGAAAGATAGTTTTTCAACAAACAATGCTAGGAAAACTGGATATCCACATGCAAAAGAATGAAGTTGGAACCTTAACACCATACATAAAAATGAACTCAAAATGGACCATGACCTAATGTAAGATCTGAATCTATAAAAATTTAGAAGAAAACATAGGGCAAATCTTTCCAACATTAGGTTTGGCAATGATTCTAGGATATGACACCAAGAGCACAATCAACTGAAAAGAAAAAAAAAAATAGACAAATTGGACTTCATAAAAATTAAAAAGAAAATTGTGAGTCAAAAATCAACCTACAGAATAGGAGACAGTATTTGCAAACCTTTTATCTGATAAGGGATTAATATCCATAACATATAGAGACTAAAAATCAACAACAAAAAACCCCCCAGTCAGCCCAATTCAAAATGGGCAAAGGAATTGAATAGACATCTCTTTAAAGAAGAATTACAAATGGCCAATAAGCACACAAAAAGATGCTCAACATTACTAATTAGGGAAATGCAAATCAAAATTATGAGATACCACATCACACTCATTAGAATGGCTACTATAAAAGAATAAACAAATAGAAAATAAAAAGTGTTGAGAAGAATGTGGGGAAACTGGAATTGTTTGGTGGGAATGTAGATAGTAGAGCTGTTGTGGAAAACAGTATGGTGGTTCCTTAAAAAAATAAAAGTAGATTTACCATATGATTCAGCAATTCCACTTCTGGGTATATACTCAAAAGAATTCAGAGCAGGGTCTCAAAGAGATATTTGTACACCCATATTCATAGCAACACTAGTCACATGGGTAAAACATGGAAGCAAACTAAGTGTCCATTGATGGATGAATAGATAAGTATAAAGTGGTATATACAGCCCTGGCCAGTTTGGCTCAGCGGTTAGAGCGTTGGCCAGCAGACCAATGAGTTGCGGGTTCGATTCTGGTCAAGGGCACATACCTTGGTTGCGGTTCATCCCCAGCCCTGGACGGGGTCTTGCGGGAGGCAACCAGTTGGTGTGTCTCTCTCACATCGATGTTTCTCTCTCTCTCCTTCTCTCTCCTTTGCTCTCCCTCCCTCCCAGTCTATCTGAGGATGGATGGAAAAATATCCTCAGGTGAGGATTAAAAAAAAAAGTGGTATATACATACAAGAGAATATTATTCAGTCTTAAAAGGGAAGAAAGTTCTGACACATGCTACAACATAGATGAACCTTAAGGAAATTATGCTAATAAAATAAATCAGTCACAAAAAGACAAATACTGTAAGATTCCAATTACAGGAGTTAGTATTTCAGAAATCACAGAGCCAAGAGGTAGAATGGTGGCTGCCAGGGTCTGGAGAGAGAATGGGGAGTTAAGTGTTTAATGGGGACAGATTTCAGTTTTGTGAAATGAAAAGAATTGTGGAGATCAATGTGGTGATGGGTACAACAATATGAATGTACTTAATACCACTTGAAATGGTTAAGCATGGCGGTGTGGCTCAGTGGACTGAGCATCATCCCATGGACTGAGTGGTCCTGGTTTGATTCCCAGTCAGCGCACATGCCCGGGGTTGCGGGCTCAGTCCCCAGTAGGGGACCTGCAGGAGGCAGCCAATCAATGTTTCTCCCTCACATCAATGTTTCTATCTCTCTCTCCCTTCCTCTCTTAATAAAAAAATCAATAAAAACATATTTAAAAAAAATTTAATGGTTAAGATAGTAAATTTTATGTTACGTGTATTTTACCACAATTTTTTTGGTTAATCCTCACCCAAGGATATTTTTTCAATTGATTTTTAGAAAGAGTGGAAGGGAAGGAGGGAGGGAGGGAGGGAGAGAGGGAGAGAGAGAGAGAGAGAGAGAGAGAGAGAGAGAGAGAGAGAGAAACATTGATGTGAGAGACACACATCGATTGGTTGCCTCTCACACATGCCCCAACTGGGGCCAGGGATTGAACCTGCAACCCAGGTACGTGCCCCCCAGGAAGCAAACCTGGGACCCTTCAGTGCACTGGTCAATGCTCTAACCACTGAGCGCACTGGCCAGGACTATTTTACCACAATTTTTAAAAATTGGAGGGAAAAAAGCTCTTACATATTAGTAAAAATCAGCACCCACAAGGCAAATCATAGCCTGACAAGTAATAACACTATAAACAGTCAGTGATAAGGAAAAAAAAAATGTTGAACCACACCAAAACAAAGAACATTCATTCACACAAACCAACAAGGCGCCATTCCTCATCTATGAAATTTGCAAATAAAAAAGACAGCAACACTGCCCATCGTCTGTCCCTGGTGATGGACACCACTGTCCATCTGACAACAGCATCTGACAACAGCCTTTGAAAGCATCGACACCTTTCAGAAGTTCTGACCCAGCCCCTGCTCTCCAGGGAGTAGGGGCCCCTCACAGCTGGGGTCCCCATCCTCCATCTGCTCATCAGTATCTACACCGGGCCACCATGAGGTTGACTCACTGGTGTGGCATGGGTGTTGACATGTTTTAGGTCCCTGGCGGCTCTGTGGAGACTGTTGCTTTATGATATGGCCCAAACCCAATGTGTTTCCCTTGTATGGGGTCCGGCCCCCCCCAAAGCCTGTTCAATGAGCTGTACCTCAATGAGGTGACTTCTGCTTCTTGCAGGTGTGACCCACACCAGGGTCCCCCTGGCTTTGCATAAATGTGCAAAAGGAACCACAGGAGGGACCAACTCCATTGAAATGTGGTGGCATGTTTAAAAGGGATCAAACTATTTGTGTTTTTCTTAAAACAATCACAAGAGCTAGGTTTTTCCAGCATTATAAAGTCTTATGTAGCTGCAAACATGATCTTCCTACACCCCATGCACCTGGAGACCCCTAGCAGCCCTGGAGGTAAAAAGGGTGGGTACTGTTAATCCTGACCTCATTCTACAGAGAAACCAGAGGCTGAAGAGGAGCGTGGGCGCGGCTCCCTCCACAACAGAGCCCACTGCGCTGGCTGGCAATGCAGTCTCCGCTGGGCGTGAGTGTGCACTGCCCAGTGCAGGGGCCTGCGCCCCACCCAACCAGGTGGCCCAGTGGATCAAGCCTGACTTTCCCCCTGGACGTTGCCTTCCTTGGGCTTCCATGGCAGACAAACCCAACAACTGCCTTGACCAGCTGTGATCTTCACAGGCCTCCCAGGTCACTTTCAACAGCACAGTGTGGCAGCTTCAAAGTGGCCAGAGTGGGCATGAAACCCATATCCAGCTAAGGGGACACACCCCGGGTGCCCAGCTCCTCCAGTCTGGCCAGGAGATTCCGAGTCACCTATTTCCCAGGGACCCAACCCTCTCCCAGCCCCACTCTTCCTCTGAATGACTAAAGAAAGGCAGATAACTTCCCTCCTGGAGTCCCAAATGCCTGTCCTGCCTTCTGGCCTTGGATGTTAAGCAAATGTAAGATGGCCTCCTGGTCAGAATGATATTTAAAGGAAAAAAACAGGGAAATCTGTGGATCTCAGGCCTCCTTTTTTTTAAGGCATCCATCTAAAAGTGAAGTTCCTCTCCTCTGGGACAGCTGGGTAGACCAGGGGTGTGGGCGCAGGAACCAGCAGTCTCTTCCCTGGGTACAGGGGCCATATTCCAGGTGGGCACTGGGTGGAGTGGTGGGAACACCTGAGCCACCACACCCTGCTGTTTTGTGTGCTGTTACTATGTTACTAAGGTCAGTAGGCCTCTCAGAGGTTGACACCCCACTACACACCCTGAGGTTCTGGGCTCCTGAAGCTCTGCTGGGTGGGGTGAGGAGTCCTGGGTGGGGGGGCCTGGCCCAGCACGGAAGCCGCCACAGGTGAGATCAGCTGGGCTCCCACCTCACACCCTGCTGTGACCACTAAGCCCCCTGCTTAGTCTCCCCAGCAGACTTTGAGGGGGGAGGCTGGGGTGTGGAAGGGCCTCCAGCCTCAGAGGAATGGGGGGAGGCTAGGATGTTGCTGATTTTGAGACTAGGGGTACATGACCCGTACCACTCTCAGCCCACTTTCTACCCTTGGGGTATCAAAGACTCCCTCCTCCCTTGTTGCTCCCAGGAGCTCCTTCTATCCGGGCCACTCTTCCCAGGAGGAGGAGCACCCTCTCTCTCAGCCCAGGGGAGAGGGGCCGGCACCACTGCAGAGGCTGTGCCCAGTTCCACATCAAAGGGGGGGGTCTTCCCAGAGGAAGACTTGGGCCCTCATCTCTCTGAAGGTGTCCTCCAGGCCACAGATAACACCAGAGGTCCCAGGGCCCCGCATGGGTCTGACTGCAGATGCTGAGCCCCTCCAGCTATTTGGTGACTCGGGGAGGGGGTGAGGCCCCAACAGACAGCCGAACTGCTGCACCTTAGCGCTGAGCCAGAATAGGGGGGAAGCCTCCCATTCCCAACTCTGTCCCAGAAGAGACCAAAGTGGGGCAGTACAACTCTCGGAGCCCCCTGGCCCGACCGCAGAGATTGCTAAGACGTGGACGTGAGGGCCAGTGATCTAGGGCGGAGTGGGGCCGCGAAGCAGGGCCCGTTGCCGCGCGGGGACAGCCCGTCGGAGCGCTAGCCTGGGAGAACCCATCCGGGGTGCCTGCGGGACCCGGTCCTCTGCGCTCCTGCACTGTCCTGTCCCGCAGGACTTGCCAACCAGCAGGACGCGGCTCCAGGCTGACTGCCCGGGTCCCCGGGCCGGACCACAGGTCCCCACGCGGCGGGTCCCGCTCCCGGGGTCGAGGGGCACTTACCTGACCCCGAGCGCGCGAGGGGCGCCCTCGCCGTTCACCCGAGGAGGCTCCGGGTCCTGACCGCGCAGAGCCGACGCGGAGTGGGCAGGAGGGAGGGGACCGCGGGAGGGGCCGCTGTCTTTATACCCACCCCGCCCCCTCCCAGCCCGCCCCCTGATGCGCGGCCACCGGGAGGCGCTGCGGCCCCGCGGATGGGCCGGTGGGGGACGGCGGGCAGGGGGCACACAAGGGGGAACCCGGGAGGGCCGAAAGGGAGTGGGAGCGGGGAAGCACCTCCCCCCACCCGACGCGGCCAGGGTTAGGCGTTGACACTTCTCTAGAAACAGTCCCGGGCGAAGTCCCTCCTCACGCCGGGCCGTCCGCCTGCTGCCCCCACCCCACTTCCCGGGCCACGTCCACTCGGTGTTGGGGACCACGCCCCGCACCCAGGGCCGACGAGGGGCGACCTGCACTCCCCCTCGAAGGAGCTGCCCCTGGCGGCAGCGCTGCAGGGTCCTCCCACCAGCCGTCCCCCACCTCAGTGCCCCCCCGCTCAGTGTCCCCTTGCTCGGTGTTCCCTGCTCAGGCACAGCGGAGCTCCCACCTTTCTCCTTCCGCAACGCTACCAGTCACAATACGTGTCCTTGGTGGGCTCCGCCAGCCCTACGCAGAGGGCGACAGAGGCGAGGGTAGAGAGCAAGGGCTGGCTGGGAGAGGCAAGGGCAACCAGGACAGCCAGAGCCTCCGGTGCTTGGTGCTTCGGGTGGGGAGTGAGGGCCCTCTTCTTCGCCAGAACCCCACAGGCACCCTTGGAGCTGGGCCCTAGGGCCACTGTGATGTCCCTACCTTAAGGGAATCTGGGAGAGGGTGAGAGGGGGCCCTGACAAGGCTGTAGTGGGGATCCCCACTTCCAACTGTGGAACAGGGAGCCCCCCAGGACCAGGGCTTCTTCTCCTTGAGATGGGATGTTGGCAGAACTGGGGGCTACGTCCTGGGCTGTGGGACAGGGCCGAATCACCACCATCCTTAGGGGTGGGGGGCAGGCAGCAGAATGTGGCTCCCGTTTCAGATGAGCAGCTTTGCAAATCTCTGATGGAGCCCCCTCCCACCAAGAGGAGAGAGACCCCGGAGCTTCCTGATCACCTGCGGGTGCCCCCAGAGGTCCCTGCGTGCACACCCCCTGGTCTTCCTGACCACCTCCTTCCATCTGCACCCTGATTCCCATCTCCTGGCCAGATAGTAAGGTGCCAAAGGCAGCAGTAGGCGCTGTTCGAGCAGAGCGGGAGCCGCTGTAGCAACAGGCCAGGATGCCCCTGCTCTGCTGCCCAAAGTCCTGCAACTTTGCCCTGGCCCCAGCACATGGCCTCCCACCTGTTTCCAGCTCCCAGAGCCCCCTCAGGCTGGGCATTCATCAGTGATCAGTGCCCACTCTGCTTTCCACTGCCTCCCTCCCTGGGTGGTTACCAGTTACTGCTGTCCTCCGCCACAGTGCCTTTCCTGTGGGCAGGGGGTGCCTGGAGCCAGGGGGCACTGGAGAGGGTGTGTGTGTGTGTGTGTGTGTGTGAGTGTATGTGGAGTGTGTCAGTGTGTGTGCATGCACCTGGTAGCGTGTGAATGCATGTGTGTCTGTGTATACACGTGCATGAGTGTGGCAGCCTCCTGATGACCAAACAAAGCTCAGGTTCTGCTGCTAAAGCACACTGACCGAGGGCCTGTGTGCCACCCTCTGCATCCACCCGCCCTCTCATAGGGCTTCTGGGCTAGGAATACAGGCCCACTCCTCTAATTAGGGATTAATTTGGCTTCAGGTGTTCCCATCAGCCCGCCACTCCTCCCACCCAGCCCCCACCTCCCCTCCCACCCTATCCTTCACAGGGCTCCTGTGGTCTATGGGCTCCTCCACCATCTTCAGCCCTTCCCCAGATCCTTCACAGCCATTGCCCCGTAGATCTGTAATCTCCTCCAGCCCTGCCTTGGTGCCTCCTTCTCAGAGGAGCCCCCTTGTGGACACAGGGACTGGAGGGAATTCCTGCTGGCTCACCCACCACTGACAGGTGAAAGGGATGCCGTCCTTGTTGGTGTGAGAGGTACAGGTAGTTCCTAGAACAAGGTGGAGGCCCAATTGCTATTTCGTTAGAGGTGACCTAGGAAACCATCCCTGTGGAAGGGAGCAGCTTGCAGGTACGAGGACTCAGGTGTTTGAAGGGGGGTGATGGGTTGGCTGCGGAGTTGCACTGAGGGTCCTGCAGAGGGTTAACCAGCAGTGGGAGATGAACCAGCAGTGGGAGGCTCAGCGTGAGACCAGAGGCCTCTTTGACCTGAAGAGAAATCTCATTTCCAGCAGAGGACGGGATGAGAGGACTATGACTCCAGGCGTGTTTGAATATTCACGGACGCTGATCTCTGAAGGTCAGGACCCCAGCCAGGATAACCGGAGACTCTGAAACATGGACTGGGACATCCGAGCGGAAGCCTGAGAACGTGGGCCTGACCTCTCAGGGCTTTTGGAGGGCTACCCCTCTCTCTGAAAAGCCAGCACTTCCTCTGTGCTGGAAGATGCTGAGCCTCCCGCCCCCTAACAAAGCATGAGAGGCCCTCATCAGATGCTACCCATCCTGTCCTCTGGCTGCCAGGCCAGTGACCAGTGAGCTAGGCCAGTGGACCCTGGATGCGGACGTGCTGGGCCTGATCGAGGAGGAAAGGAGCTGCCAGCACACAGCTGCAGGATCCAGGCGCCCCTGGGGAAGGGTGAGGGTTACTGACCCAGGAGCTGGAGTAGAAGAGGGGAAGCAAGCAGTATTGATTTGGAGGCGCTTTCTCGGAACATGGAACTTAATTCCCTGGCACGTTCCTCGGGTCACGAGCAAACTCCGTTCTGGGATGATGGTGGATCATGTTGAGCAGAGCAGACATGCACAAGCTGTTCTGGTAGGTGGCCAAGGAGGAACGAAGAGGCAGGGGCCCCCGTAAGAAGGTGTGATCCCTACTATATTCTCAGACTAGAGATAATTTTCCCACCCGGAAGTGTTGACTGCAGAGGTGGCCAGTCACCAGGAGGAAAGACCAGGCCACACCTCCACACACATATACTGTGATATCCCCCCAGCTCTCCTACAAAGAGACCTACAGCATTTACTGGGTGACTGAACACTGGGGAAGGGACAGTCAAGACATTTTGAAGACAACTGGACACAGAATCTGAGTGGACACGGACACCTGGAGACCCAAAGTGTCATCATGGCCTCCCTATTGGGGGGGGGGGGAACCAGGTAGTAACAGGAATCCTGGCTGAAGTGTTGGTCACTGTGGGTCTCCTAGTCAACAGACCACCCATTTCCTTGGTCCCCAAGTGTGTACTTGTACCAGCACACTGGGATCCTGGCCTGTGTACTTGACACTGTAGGGGAGATGCCCTAGGGCAAACCTTGAACACTGCCCCCTCCACAGCTTGGATGGAAAACCACAAACAACACGGCGTCCCTGGATCTCAAGGCCTGGAGGACGCAGGTGTGGTGGGCCATCATGTCTCTGTGAGGTCAAGAGCTGGTCCGGGCCTTGCAGAGAATATCAGATCCTGGAGAGTGATCCTGAGTCTTCACCAAGTAGCAATCCAACTGCATTTACTGTGCGGGAGGGGTGGGGTGGGGATGGGGTCCTGGTCACAGCAGATTAGTAAGGCCATTGATTGGCAATTACATTCTTTTCAACCCATTTAGGAAAGACGATTAGAACAGTTTGCATTCACACAGGAGGGACAGTAATACTCATTGACAGTTGGCTTCAGGGCTGTGCTAACTCCCGCTCTGTCCTAATATTGTCCAAGAGACCTGGACCACCTGGACATCCCACAACACAAGACAGATTCATTACAATGATGACATCATGCTGACTGAACAGGACAAGTGAGAGGAGCCTAGTGTGCTGGAGGCCATAAGACACATGTGCCCCCAAGGGTGGGAGACGAGCCCTGTGTAAATCCAGAGATCTGCACTTCAGGAAAGTTCATAGGCATCTAGTGGTTGGGGGTGCACTGGGATAACCCCCCACAGTCAAAGACTAATTGCTGCATCTTGCACCCCCCCACTTCAAAGGAGGAAGCACAGGACCTGGTAGTCTCTTTGGGTTCTGAAGGCATCACAGTCCACTCTTAGGAATACTACTCTGGCCCGTATCTCAGGTGACGCAGAGGCAGCCAGCTTGGAGGGGCCAGGAGCAGGGATGTCTGTGCAGCTGGCCCAGGCTGGGTGCTTGGACCACGTGGTATAGGAAATGTCAGGGTGGGAAAAGACACCCTATGGAGCTCAGGGTAAGCCCGGGGGTCTGCAGCCAGGCTGGCATCTGCAGAGCATTCACCTTTAGGGAAATGCTTCCTCCTCCTGGGCAGGGCATTTGCCACCTCTAGCCTCTGCCCTCGGTGACACCAGGCTTGGTTTTGGGTGGACCCAGTGGGGAGGCTGGACACTTTCTTTATGGCCTTACTGGGACATTATTGCTCCTACCCCTTCCTTCTGTGGAGGGGTCCCGCTGTAATAGCCACTAACGTGGGCCCTGCACGTGGGTTTCCGTTGCCTCTCCAGGCGGTAATGATAGCATCAGCTATACAACTGCTTCATGCCTCCCAAGGAGCGTGCCATGTGTGACACTGTGTGTACAGCTCATGAACCCCTCTGTGTAGCTCCCCCCTGCCCTCTACTGCAAAGGAAACAGGCTGGACAGCTGAGTGACCTTCCCAAGACCCCACGGTCAGCTGGTGCAGGGTCAGGCCCAGGGCACAGAGTGGGCCCTGTGCACACTCACAGGGGGACCTGGGACCCTGATATTGCCCACTGGGTTCAAACTGCAGTCCATCCCACCCTCAGCTGTTGGGTGACTGTGGGCTCTGCAAGGTGTGGAACTGACCTCAGACCTCAGCAATGACACTAGATGCCCACATTGCTATGAAAACCAACAGGGCTTCCGGCTGTGGCTTTATTGAGAGCCCTGGAGGGACCAGACTCAGCCTTGCTGTCTCTTCATTGTCTCTCCTCTGTTCAGATTTGTTTACCTTGATGTGTCAAGTGGTGGGCTCGTTTTGATGTTCTAGAATTGCAGGTGGGCTCCGTCCCCTCCGTCCGCATCATGTCCCATCTGGTCCCTGTTTGCTGGCCCACAATCATGCCAGCACCCACACTGTCCCCTTGTTTCCGCAGGCAGAGGCAGGACAGCTCAGGGATTCTGAGGTGCAGAGGGATGGAGAGGTACCCAGGTAAGTCCTGCCTCCACCAGGTGTCCTGGGCCCGAAGGCCTGGAAGGTTTCCACCGGGCTGCTGTCGGCTTGAAGGGTCCGCAGAGGTCGCCTCTGATGCGCACGCGCCCCACGTGGGTTGTTCTGCTTCCTGTTTCCAGAGAGGAAGCCGTGCCAAGGTCACATGACTGTGCCTTTTCGCTGCTCTGGAGCCTGTTTGTGGGGAGATGGGCGCAGTCGAGTAACACAGATCTGCCTTGATGCTCAGGAGGCTCGGATACCTGTGGAGACATGTGTGAGCCATTAGCGCAGGAGAGTTCTATATTTGGTGCGTCGGCCGGAGGAGCCCTGAGTAATGCCATTTCCGTCTGTCTGCCCACATGTTCTCAGGCTGAGGAGGCAGTAAGTGGTTCCGTGTGGACCAGCCCTCCATGGCTTTCTCATGCTCAGCATAGCTTGTGGGACCGTTCTGGGCGCTGGGGCGTTGCTCCTACGGCCTCAGAAACACGTGTAAGAAGACGGCTCAGAAATGGCTCTGCACTCACAGTTTCCTTTGCTCTCTCATGGGGTTGAGAGCAGTTTCCCCTCCCCCACCTCAACGGTTCTCAACTTTCTCCAAGGACAACTCAGAAATTACAAAACCCGATGTTAACGGGCAATGGGCAGTGTGTCACAGTTTGTGACCCAAGTCGGTGGTAGAGCAGCGAGCTTTTGTGTTTTAGGCCCAAACGAAATCACCAGTCTCAGCAGTGTTACCTGGTGTAGGGCGGCAGGACCCTCGTGCTTTTCGGTCCAGTTTATGACACCACTCGCATGTTGTGAGAACTCTGCACCAATAATCGCTCACTTCTTCAGTGGGAGCCGGGACAGAGGCTGGGCACTGGGGAGGAGCCCTCATGGGGTGGGCAAGGGCACGGGTGACAAGAAGGTCGAGGGGCAGATGCTAGTGGGCAATAGCTGCCCTGGATGGAAAGGGGCCGTGAGCATCTGGTGGACTCAGTCCAGCCACAGGGATGCTCCCCAGGGGTCTTCACTTCCCCTGCATGTTGGCGTGGGGCATACAGTCATTTCTCAGAAAGAGAAGCCAGTCTGAGGGGAGCAGCACCCTAGTGTGGTGTCCACAGAGCTCCCCTCTCACACCTGGGCTGATCAGACCCTGCATCGTGAGAGCCTCACAGGAGACGATGCTGACAGGGGAGAGTAGCTGGGGAAGAAAATTTCAGGTCTTTGAACTTCTTCCCCCTCCACCACCTCTGAGTATATCTAAACTACATGAAATTCGATTACAAATATTTCAAAATATTTATGTCTCATGTAAAACTCCTCTTAACCAGCTGTGCTGTACTAAATAGAAAGGGTCACCAAAAGGTCATGCGACTAATTTCTCTGCTGGTTTAGGAGGGCCACACCGACCAGGGGCTGGCCTGGCCTGGCCTTTTGGGTATGAGAACGCCAGGTAACCACAGCACAGGACTTCTCATTGGGGGTCACTAAGAGGACAGGGACACCAAGTCCCAAAGTCTGAGCAAAACTTTGTCTAGGTGCATTTTCCTGGGACAAGGGCCTACAGGTGTCACCGGATTCTCAAAGGTACATGGAATTCTAAAGACATTGCATATTTTCAGAGAACTGGGTCACCACAAAGTACACAAGAACCATACTGAACAAAGATGAATCCTTCTGTGATGACTTAGGAGGTGCAGAGTCACCATCACTGTCACCATGGCCACTGTCATCACCACCTCCCCACTACTGTCAGACCTACCAGCGCCATCACCACCATCTTCATCACATCACGGCCACGGCCAGCCCCTTCACCACCGAATCAGTTATCTATTCTCCATCACAAACCATCCCGACACTTAATGGCTTAAAACAACCATTTTATTGTTGTTGTTTTTTGGTGGGCTGGGCTCAGATGGGCAGTTCACCTGATGGTTCCCCTGAGTGCATTCATGAGGTGGCAGCCAGCTGGAGGCTTGGAGGGCGTTGGGTGATCTAGGGTGGCATTACTTACAGGTCTTGTGGGGCCCGGGTGTTGGTCCTCCTCCCTGTTGCTTCTCTAGATGGAGAACTTAGGCTGGTGTTCATGGTGGCGGCATTGCGACCGAATGAGGGCAGAAGTGTAAAGATTCTTGAGATGCAGACTCAGAAGCCCTACCACATCACTTTGCCATGTTCTGTTTGTCAAAGCCAGACATGGGCCGGCCATGTCGACGACTGGAGAGCTTGTGGGCTGTGACCACAGGTAGTCTGTGTCCTCTCCCACTAGCCTCTTCACCTTCATCGAGCCTCGCCACTCTCCCCAAGGCGGCTCTGACCATGTCAGGGGCTGATCTTAGACAGACAGGTCTTCGTGTGCAGGTGAAGATACAGACATTCTCATGATGGTAAATAATGGTGGTGTAGTGCTCATGACATACTCCTCAGGTACACTCACAAAGGCTTGAGGGAGAAAGAAGGGCAGGGTCCTGGGTGTCGGGGGTTCTCCTATCTTGGGGCAGGAGGTAGGGCCTCTGTCTGATTCAGGGGAGCAGTGTGCCCACCCATTTAGATCCCCATTGGGGGGTCAGGAGGCAAAAGGGTCCCTTGGGCACTGGGAGCTGGGAGCGACCAAGTGTTCCCTGGAAACTAGGAACACTGTCTGGAAGGGACTCGGGGCCACCTGGAGTGACACACATTTCACACATCCCTACCCCCAGCTCCTGCCCTCAGGGCCAGGACTCAGGAAACATGTAACCCCCCCCCCCCCCCAGTTGCAACACTCCCTGAAGTCAGGAAGGGCGGGAGGCTGTGACAGAGCCAGTTTTGTGCCCTGCTGGCTTTCCTGGGGACGCTCACCCAGACCCCTCCCCTGACTTGCACCCTCACGTGGCCTGCTGCCCCTCCCCTCCCCATGGGCTGACTCTGGGAGGGAGACTCAGCCACATCAGCCACAGAGAAGAATCCGTTCCCTTTGATGGAACCACTTTCTGGCAGGAAGAAATTTTAAATTGTCTGACAAATCAAGCCCTAAACAGAACCAGCTTGTCTGAGGGTTAAGAGCCTTGAGACTCAGAGCAAATGAGCAGCACTGATGAATTCCCACAGACCTGCACTTGGGGGTGAACTGCTCTGTGGGTGAGTTGGAAGCGACTTCAAGGGAGCCCAATCCAGGGCTCTGGGTAATCATGGTGTGGGATGTTCTTAAATGCCTCAAGGGCCCAGCGATTTCCACTCAAGATCAGGGACTCCCAGGGCCAGGAGAGGCTCAGACTCAGCCGCCCTCAAAACCCAGAGCCTCCCCTGCCTGGCCCTTGGCTGCACAGGCCCTTCCTCATCACGAGCACAGGGCCACCGTGGACGAGGTAATGTGAGGCCAGCAACATGCCAACCACCCTCCTCCCTCAGCCCCCTCAGTTACCCACACTTAACCTGCGGATGTGCCAACATGGCGGCAGGCACAGGACGGACACCGGCGGTCACTGCTTCCATTGCAGGGGAGGTGGCGTCCTCCAGGTCTCACGAGTAAACAACCTCACATGGGAACGATGCTCCTGCAAAGAGGTCCCCCGCCACCCAGGACTGACCTGTGAAGCAGCCCAGGTCCTGGTGATGGGGGTCTGAAGGGGTTGCCAGGTCGAGGGCCCCGCCTGGGTGATCCTTGGACCCACAGTGAGTCTGGACTGGGGACCGGCTGCCCTGGCCCAAGAACAAGGTCCCCTGGGCTGGGGTCAGGTGGGGGCTGGAGGGGCAGGCAGCTGTTGGTGGCCCTGGAGGGCACAGCGGTGCCTGGAGGACCTGAGTGAGTGGGGGAAGGGCCAGGGCTCTCCCTGTGGGAGGAGGGGCCAGAGCACCTGCCAGGTCTGCTGGCTCCACCACTGAAGGAGGCCTCCAGCATCAACTTCCGAGCCATGGCTGACGCAGGGCTTTGGACCCAGAAAGCCATTCCTGATGCAAAGCCACTGAGGTCCCGGTCTGCAGGCCCTCCTGCCCCACCCGCTTGGCCTGACCTGTGGAGGGGATCTGCCCTGCAGTGGGTGGGCTCTTGCACTGCCCATGTGGGCTGGAAGGGGCCGAGGCGCTGAGCCAGTGGCTTTTGGCCCAGGCAACCTGGGCAGGGCAGCGCTAGCAGCCTGGGTGCCAGAGTCCCATGACTGGCCAGCCCACCAGCCCCACCCACAGCAGAGGCCCTGGCAGTCCTCCCCTTTCCCTTCCCTGCTCAGGGCCCACCTCTTAGTTCCTAGGGTTGGGGACGGGGGTCTTCTGTGGGGCCTAAGGGAAGCACACATGGCTGGGGGGCAGTACATGGCCATTGCCCCTTCCCCAGGGCCAGCTGAAGCGGTCACAGGGATTCCTGTAATGACACACTTTCCAGACCCGGGTTAGTGAGCCGAGGTAGTCACTCCAAGAAAATGTTCCGAAGGGGGTGGGGTCCAGGTGAATGTGTCACAGCTAATTTATCAGGAAGGAATTTGGCTGTTTGTGAGTAACAGTGGAACAAACACCACGTTTTCTGCAGAACAGGCCCTGCATGTGGACTGTGGAGGGGAAATGCGTGGCTCGTGCCTTTGTGTCTCCTCTCATCGAGTGGTCCAGAAAGGTCACTTCATGCCCACGAGGCCTGTGGGGTCTGCACTGGCTCACACTCCTGGCCTCACTGTCCCTGCAGCTGTCCTTTCCAGTGCCCAGCTCAGGGTCCAGCCTGTGTCCATGGCGGCAGAGTCCTCAGGTGGCCCCTGGGGTCAGGCCTGTGATGGACTCGTCCCGTTTGCAGGTGTTGTTAAGGTGGCCAAGCAGTTGACCTGAGGATGGGAGACCACCTGGGTGGGCTTGACCTGGTCGCACAGTCCTGGGGACTCAGTGTGCAGGAGGGGTTCTCCGTTGCTGAGAGGAAGGGGACATATGGAAGGAGCTTCGAGGGCCCCATGCCGACAGATGGTCAGGAAACCTGGTCCTCCAGCTGCAGGAAAGTGAATTTGGCCAATGACCCCAATGAGCTTGGAAGAGGTTTTTCCTCAGGGCCTCTGGTCGGACTCCAGCCCGGCCATCACTTTGACGTCAGCACGTGAGCACCAGCTGAATCCGGGAATGCTCACCAACAGACTGTGGGCTAAGAGTGGGCGCTGTTTAGGATATACTTTGTGGAAAACTGATATGCTCTGGGGGTGCCCCCAAGCCCACCAAGCCCAGTGCTCACCATCTTCTCCCAAGGCCAGCAGCTCCTGCATCTGTCCTGCACGCGGAGCTGGTGATTATGACCCACTGGACAGCACTCAGGAACCTCACCAGCTTTGGGCAGCATCCTCCTGACGCTCATCGATGGGTTCCCCGCTCCCAGTAGGAAGCTCATGTTCCAAAGAAGACACACAGGTGGCCAACAGGTACACGAAAAGATCCTAATCACTAATCATCAGGGAAACGAAAATCAAAACCACAATGAGATATCACCTCACACTTGTCAGGATGGCTATCATCAATAAATCAACAACGCAAGTTGGCCAGGTGTGGAGAAAAGGGAACTCTCGTGCACCGTTGGTGAAAATGCAAATTGGTGCAGCCACTATGGAAAACAGTATGGAGATTCCTCAAAGAATTGAAAATAGAACTACCATATGATCCAGCAATTCCACGTCTAGGCATTTATCTGAAGCAACCCCAAACACTAATTCAAGAAGACATATGCACCCCTATGTTCATTGCAGCATTATTTAAAATAACCAAAATATGCCCTAGCCAGTTTTGCTCAGTGGTTAGAGCGTCAGCCCGCAGACCAAAGGGTCACAGGTTTGATTCCAGGTCAAGGACATGTACCTGGGTTGCAGTTTCGATCCCCAGCCCGTCGGGGTCATGTGGGAAGCAATTGATTGGTGTGTCTCTCTCATATTGATGTTTCTCTCTCTCTCTCCCTCCCTCCCTTCAATGAAAAAAATGTCCTCAGGTGAGGATTAACAACAAACAACAAAAACCCAAATATAGAAGTAACCTAAGTGTCTATCAGTAGATGATTGGATAAAGAAGATGTGGTACATACATATGATGGCGTATTACTCAGCCATAAAAAAGAACGAAATCTTGCCCATTTGTGATAATGTGAATGGACCCCTTGAGGGTAAATGCCACATAATTTCACTTACACGTGATATATAAAGAACCCAAACCAAACCCAAACAAAACGACTGAGCTCATAGATCCAGAGAATAGATAGGTGGTTGCCAGAGGCAGGGAGTGGAAGGTAGATGAAATGGGTGAGGTGAGTGAAAAGGCACACACTTCCAGTTATAAAATAAGCAAGTCCTGGGATGTAATGTGCAGCATGGTGACTGTAGTTGACAATACTATATTATATATTTGAAAGTTGCTAAGAGAGTGGACCTTAAAAAGTTCTCATCATAAGAAAAAAAGTTTGTGACTATGTGTTGGTGATCCTAACTAGACTTATTATGGCGATCATTTCACAACACATACAAATATTGAATCTTCACATTATGCACACACATTCCCATGGCACACGCCCCATTGTACAAGCATCCCACAGTGCACCCCCGCAGAGCAGGGGCTGATTTGCTGTGAGCATGAAGGCTACTTTTCAATGGGAATGAGGTATGCATATCTATGTATGTGTGCATACGTGCACCCCTCATATACATACATCTGTACATATGCATGTATGTGTATGAGTGTCTCTCTGTGTAAGTGCATGTGTATGCATGTGTGTACATGTATGCATGCATGTGCATGTACATATGCCTCTCTGTGTGTATGTAAGTGCATGCATGTAGCCAGGTACTCTTGGTAGGAACTGTGGTGACCACTCTCCTGGGTCAGGGTGGACGTGCACGGGAGCAGCGCCTTCTGCAATGACCAGCTAGATAAGATCAGCTATGTGGCCTACACATGTCAGCCAGACCAAGCCAGGGGCTCAGAGGAAGTGAAGTCCCTGGTTAAAAAGCCTGTGTGAGTGGTGGGGGAGGGAGGCACCAGCTTCCTCTGAGTCACACATGGGGTCTGTTTCTAATTATGTGTTCTGCTAGCAGAGACCAGCGTGTGGGGATGTTGGTGTTTGAGAGTAACCCTACGCAGCCTGGTGAACCCTTCAGACACTGTCAGTGCTGGGCCGCCGGGAGCTCCTGGCGGGGCCCATCCGACAGAAGCCGCATGTCAGCACTTCGGACCCCACGTCTGAGACCACTGGCCTGAATCCTTGTTTGTTTGTTATTTTTTTAAATTGTGTATTTCTTTTATTAGTAAAGCAGACATTTTTTTCATGTGTATGGCCATCTATATTTATTTTTTTGTGAATTACGTATTTATGTGCTACGCTTTTTCTTACTGATTTGTAGGAGGTTTTGTTTTTGGCAATTGAATTAACACTTTTATTACATTTTTCAAGCTTTTCTTTTTGTTTCATCTCTATTGATATTTAATTTAATTTATTTTTTTAGTCCTCACATGAGGACATTTTCCCATTTTTGTTCAGAGAGAGTGGGAAGGAGAGAGACGGAAAGAGGGAGAGAGAGAGAAACATCAACGTGAGAGAGACACATCGACTGGTTGTCTCCTGCACAACCCCGACCAGGGCCAGGGACGGACGAACCGCAACCGAGGTGCGTGCCCTTGACCGGAATTGAATCTGCGACTCATCAGTCCGTGGGCCAACGCTCTAACTGCTGAGAAAAACCGCCCAGGGCTCTATTGATATTTTAAATCATTATTATAAAAAGCATCGTCTGGTTTTTCATCTGAATCCTTGGGCTTTGTTGACGGGTTGGCAGCTTGGTGGGCCTGGGCCCCTCCTGAGCCTCTCCAGCCAGTGTGGCCTGGTTCTCTGAGGTGCCCACCCTCAGCAGAGCCAGGACAGCGTGTTCTTTATTTTCTTGTAACTTGCTCTGTGCCCCTGGGATTGCGGCTGTTTAGTATCTGTCATTGGGAATTTTCTGACCCTTTCCTAGAGAATCCAGGAGGACCCTGTGGTGTGGGGCATGGGGGTGGGCAGTGGGGACCACTGCTCAGTCCAGAGCCAGGAGCGTCCGCCGCCCAGCTCAGTCTTTGGTGCCTCAGCCACAGACTCCAATGATCACCTCACTTTCTCTGCTCAGGCCACTCAGGGACTGGGGATGCCCCTTCTGTTTTGACTCTGTGCCGGGTGGGAGAATTCCAGGAGGCTTTGGGCCAGGTGGCCCTGCTGTCAGACCCTCACCCTTGTCCAGACAGGTGGAAGCTGAGTGGCCCCGCCCTATCCTGGAGGCCACTCCCCTTACCAAGATCACCTTCCCCGGGCTCAGCCTGAAATGCAGGATTTTTTCCGGAATCTTCTATTCTATCTGAGGTCCTTCTAGCTCCCTTACGGACTAAGATTTTGAAACATGAAAGTCAGAACAGGCCCAATTTCACTACTCTGTGTTAGCTGGAGTCAGGAGGGCTTCGAAGGGCATATAGATGGGAGCCAGCAGCACACGAAGCCATTGGCAACTCTTTCCACCAGGGCCACCCCACGGGCCACATGGGGCAGTCTTGTGGCTGCAGGGATGGTCGGCCAGAGTCCTCAATGAGGAGGAAGGCACAGGACCATGATCTGGCACGGGAAGAATCCAGAAGGATCCTGAGGGCCTGGCCTATTACTGACTCTGCACTTCCGGGCTGCAGGGCCTCAGCAAGAGAATGAGCCAGTGTTCTTCAGAGAAACCGAGTCAATGGGATCTGTATCTATAGGGTGTACATAGATATATGTAGATCTTATACATAGATCATATATGTGTAGTGAGCTTTGTTAGAGAAATTGGCTCATGTGATGGTAGAGGCCAAGAGGTCCTGCGCTGTGCCGTCTGTAAGCTGGAGACCCAGGAAAGCCCACGGCGTTTCCTTTCTCCAAACATCCTGTGATCACTCGAACACCAATGAATTTACATTGGTGAACCTCCATGTCCTTCTCCCAACCTCAAGGCTATTGCTGTTACATATTTTACTTAAACACATGTTTAAACCCCAAATGCATTATTATTTTTGCTTTAAACAGTCAACTATAATTTTAAAAGGAGGACAGTTCTTTACGTTTACCCACAGTGCTCCTCACTGTGTAGATTTAAATTTCCACCTGGCGTACTCTTCCTCCGAAAGAGCTTCCTTTATCATTTCTCCTAGGTGCTGTTCTGTGCGTGAAGGTTTCGCTCAGCTTTTGTTTGTTTGAAAATGTCTTTATTCTGCTTTCATTTTTGAAGATCACTTTGCTGACCACAGCATCTTAGGCTAATGGACTTTTTTCATGTAGGGCTATACCTATGTTGTCCCACGGTGTGTGGCTTGAGTGGTTGCTGTCAAGAAGTCAGTACCCGTACATGTAACGTGTCTCCCCCTAGCCCTTGATGTGACTGTCACTTTTCCTAAGACAGTGGGAGTAAACGCCACACTGGTTTCTTGACCTGTGGGTTAAGAGCTATACTGATGAGAAAAATCAAATGGAAACCTCTGAAACTGCTCCCCACCTCCTCAGGAGAGTAAAATCAGGAACAATATGGCATTCCAGAGATGACAGAGCAGTGCTACCATCAGAGACCCGACGTAGGCTTCCTGTCGTATCTTTGTAAACTCGTCCCCGCAGCACCTGCACGGATCCTGGAGGAAGACTACAATCCAGCACAGAAGCAACAGGCAGCGACTGGAGGGCAGCTGCTGTTCTGGCTGTGGCGCTGGTCGAGCAGGCTAACAAGACCCCAGTATGTATGTGACGGTTGGTTTGGTGAATGCATTCTTTTCTATTCTAGTGAGAAAGATGATCAGAAATAGTCTGTAATCATGTGGGATAGACTAAAATAGTCACTTGCAGTTTTGCCTCAAGTTCTGTGAACTCTTATGTCCTCTGTCATAATATGGTCCAAAGAAATATGGACTGCCTGGACATCCCATAGAATGTGGCACAGCAGTGACCATGATGAACTCCTGCTGGTCAGGCAGGATGAGAAAGAGGGATTCTGTCTGGCCAGTGTGGCTCAGTGGTTGAGCATCGACCCATGCATCAAGAGGTCACTGGTTCGATTCCTGGTCAGGGCACATGCCCAGGTTGTGGGCCAAATCCCCAGTGGGGGGCATGCGGGAGGCAGCCAATCAATATTCTCTCTCATCAATGTTTCTATCTCTCTCTCTCCCTTTCCCTCTCCCTTCCTCTCTAAAATCAATAAAGGAAAAAGAAATATTAAAAAAAAAAGAAGAAAGAGGGATCCTGGGCCAAGCCCATGCCACCTATAGCATATGCACTAGGAGAAAATGCTCCTGGAATGTTAAGGCCTTGATGGGATGGAGCACTTGAGACAACAGGTAACCATGTGTCTGAAACTCCTCATTCTGAGGTACAGTCTGTTGAACTCACCGTGTCGTAAGGCCACATGGGTCCAGTAGCAGTCTTTCCAAAGATGGACAAGAGGGTACGAGTAAGCTGCATGAGCAGGTAGCTCTGACTCCCATGTCACCACAACAATGACACCAGTGCCTCTCCCCAACTCACACCTATGGCTATGTGGGGAGCTCTGTATGACCAAATGAAGAAGGAGGAAATCTGAGTTGGGTTTATTGATGGGGTTAACTTGTTATGGGAACAAGCTGAAAATGAATGGCAGCTGCATTCCAGGCATAGTCAAGGGTATCTCTGAAGACAATGGAGAAGGGAAGCTGGCCAATGGGCAGTGCTTCAAGCACCTGGTCATTCACTCTTTATGGAAGAAGTGGCTAGGATAAGAATATATATAGATTCCTGGGCAGTATTTAATGGCCTGGATGTCTGCTCAGGAACCCAGAAGGAAAAGACTGCAGTCAGGAATGAGGAATTCTGGGGTAGAGGCATGTGAATGGACATTTGGAAGTGGACATGAAGTTTGAAGATTTTTGTGTCACTTGTTGACATCCACCAGGAAATATTCACCATGGAAGAGGCCCTGAATCACCAAGCAGACAAAAAGACTAGGGCAGCAGACATTCTCAGTCTTCAGTATCAGTTACCCAGATCTGACATGGTGGGCATGTGAATGGAGTGGTCACAATGGTGGGCAAGGAGGCTATGGTAGATATGAACCCAAAAATATGAACTCAGAATGTCCAAGTTCTCAGCAACAGAGATAGTACTGGGCCCTCATTATTCCTCAAGGAGATCAACTGGATACTTGGTGGCAAGCCAATTGCACTGGCTACTTCCATCATGGAAGGGCTCCATGAGTAGATATTCCAGGCACAGGTCTACTTTGCTTACAGAGCTTCAGCCTACACAGTACAGAGCGCCTGTGGAATCTCACAAGCATAACATCAAATTGGAGGCCCACATCACAGTGACGGAGTATGGGAGTGGGCTCATGACCATGGGGCCCAATAGGCCTATTGTGTACTGCACCACCCAGAGTCAGCCGGCCTCTCAGATGTTAGAGAGACTTTCTAGAGCAGAGCTGAAGCCAGACAGAGCAGTGAGGAGATAATAGTGAAATGGGTGCCCTCCTTCAGGATGCAGTGTCAGAGACACTCATGTGGTGTTCTACCTCCAACAGGAAGGATATATGGGTCCAGGAACCAAAGGATAGAAGCAGAAGTAGCCCCACCTACCATCACTCCCATTGGCCTAATGGGGAATTTTGGGCTTCTTGACCTTGTAACTCTGGGCTCTACAGGGTTGAAGGTCAGGTCCCCAAAGGGTCCCACTGGGCCACCAGGGCACTTTGGAATCTGGCACTAGGGTCTAGCAGATAAGAAGAGGACTCACTAGCTCAGCAGAGTATTTGGCTTTGATCATCAGGAAGTAGGCCTGTTTTCATGCCATGGGGGGGCTGGGAAGGACACCTGTGAAACCCAGGTGATTCACGTGGGTGCCTCCAGGCACACCCTTTCCCCATCGTAACTGTGAATGGACACATGTAGCTGTGCAGCCTGAGGAGGTTTGACTGCCAAGGGCTCAGACGTCTCCAGAATGAAGGTTTGAGCCACACACCTCAGGGATGCCATGGAGACCTGCTCAGGTGATGGCTTCCCAGAGTGAGGGGGATTCAGAACGGATGGTGGAGGAGGGACAGGATGAGTGTCGTGGCCCTGAGACCTACTTACTGCTATGATGGGGGCTGTAGTTAACCCTACTGACCTCCCTCCTCTAAGCTTCCCCTGAAAGAGGCCCGTGGAGCTGCTCCCGGGCCTAAGTAGAGAGATGGGTCCTTGCAGTGCAAAGCGGAGTGGCGTGCAGTGTGTGCTAGGAGAGAAGTGATTGACAGCCCCATGGTGCCCTTCTTGGGCCTTCTACCATGTATCCTGACCACACTTCAAGGGGACGTTCCCACCTAGTGACTCAGTTTGTGGGGATGCTAATGTAGGTCATTCCTGTCACACACAGGACCCCATGAAAGGGAAATTGGGCTCCAGAACCCTCCACCGCCTGCCGAAGCCTTCCCAGCCAATGTGGCAGACTCAGACTTCCTGCCTCTCCCCACTCCTCCCCTGGCTCCTCTCGTTTTATCTTTCACAGATGTTTCCCCAAGACATCTGTGCTAATCCCACCTTGGCATCTGCCTCTTGAAGGACATGAACTAGTACTTCTTGTCTCTTTTTGTCAAATGCTAGCATTTTTTATTAAGCCCAGGGATTATTCAGTGTTCTTCAGGGAAGTCTCTGTCTAAATGGTTCATTGCTTATGGTCCTTTTAGAACTGAAATAGACCCAGTCCGAGATTGAAGTGTGCTACCGTCAAAATTCCTTCAGTCAGATGAAGAGATTTGCCCTGGGTTTACATGTGTACTTTACGACCCAGCAGGCAATGAGGAAGGCCATGGCAGCTGAGACAGTTCTGGAAGGGAGCAGAAACTGTGCTAGTGAGGGCTACTAGTCCAGGACCAGTCCTGGGTCTCCCCAGCTAACGATATGACTCAAATGCCACCACCTCGCAGCAGAGACAAGACAGTCTGGGCATCTGTGTTGCCCTACTATCCCCACTATGGCCCCATGTCCCGGGCCTGGTTACTCGCAGGAGGAGAGCCGCAAACGGCCTCAGCTGGTCAGGACAGCTTATCGCTTTCACAAAGGCTGTGACGCTCCTGGACAGCAGCCCAGCTTCTCTCTTGGCTTCCAGTCTGAACACATTTTTAAGGGGTGGGTGGGGAATTTCTAGCCTAGATATTTTTATAGGGCTCTTGGTTGGGAGAGTTACACGTTGCTTTTCAAAGTACTATTTTGCTGGGAACTCTCTCTCCAAACTGTACTGTAAGCTGTAACATACTGTAACATTACATTGTACTTATCTTTGTATATATTCTCATAAAGGTAAGGTAGGTGCTCAATAAGATCACATTTAACAAACAATAATAGGATACTTTGAGAGTGTTCTACTGTTCTCCAGTCTAACAGAGGCCTGGAGTGGTTGAACAATTGCCAAAGGTGACCCCGTGAAAGGGGCAGCTGGGAAAAATGACCGCACTAAGGATGCGAAGACACTTGCATTTTTTGCTCATGGCAGGTGTTCAATAACCTGGTGAGTTAATGAGTCAAAGGGGCCATTGGATTGATATGCTAGTGTGTGTTGGAATAATTTCTGTATTACCAGAGTACATATTTGAGATTCAAAACTGGGTAGAAATGTGAAATTCCTCATTTAGGACAAACATGGGACACGGCAGCAAACAGACTTGGTGGAGCAGTCTGTCTTCTCTCAGTGGGGACCGACAGAACAGTGGGAAGGGCAGAGGGCAGACAAGCGCGGGAGTGAGGGTCCCTCTCACTGGCTTTGCCACTAAGTGGCTATGTGGCCTCTTTGCTCCTCAGCTGCTTCACTTCACAGTCAAGCAATCGGAATAAGAGAAACAATATTTTCCTAGCAACCAAATTCTGTGATTTCTAGAGACAAGGATTCCTCAGCTTCAGGGTATACAGAGCCTGTTCCATCAGCAGCTCTGGTCGTTAGAAAGAGAGGAGGTAAGTGGTAGGAATGTTTTTGTTCTTATATTTAAATCAGGAGCAGGGGTGGAAGATGTGGGAGCAGAGACTTGCCCCGCACGGCCGGGAGAAGCCCGTCCCGGGGTGGGAGAAGGAGCACCGTGGCCCTTTGTCCTCCGTGCCCGGGAAGGGCGTTTGCCAGCCAGTTCTGGCGGGGCGAGGCACGCAGTGGAACGGGAGAGAAGGAGTCAGGGAGAGTGAGTTTGGGTTTCTGGAGTCCACTCCTGCTGAGTTTCCAGCTCTAGGTGTCTGCTGGAAAAATGTAGTGGGAGCGAGTGACACAGCTGTGTGTGTTTGTTTTTGATGTTACCAGAGAAACAAGAGGGAGAAATAAAAATGAAGTTTCCACACAAATCCAAACTGACTTCAAGAACGCCTGTGTGCACGGAGAGCGGAGGAACACAGCCCACGTGCCAAGAACGGTGCTCCCTGTCCCGCGGCGCCCCGCGCGCCCCGCCCGGACGCACACACGCTCACTCACACACCAGCGGAAAAGCAAGTTGGTTTTTCCGTGCGGGAATGGGCTGCCCCTCTTCCCAGTGCCAGCAGCGGTGGCACCACATGAAGTAACTCTTAGCCAGGGTCAGGAGAAACACACTGCCCTGACTGTTACATTAGATTACTCAGTGGATTAAAGAAAACCACCCAACCTCAGAGAGTCACACTGGTCTGCATTATTAAGTGGTTATAAATAGGAGGGGAGGAATTGCTATTAGCACATTAAACATCAGAATTCAGGGGACCGGAAAGGAGGAGGCTTGATCTCTTCTGACTTAAAGAAAAGGCAAAGAGCCAAATTCGACAGGCCAGAGGGGCTGTACTTTATCCCACAGGACCCAACATGGGCACTTTGACAACTTCAGGTCTTTACAGAGTAGATGAGGTGCTCGGCCCTGCCAATGCCCTCTCTATGGCATGGACTGGGGCGGGGCCGGTCTTCTTCCAACCAGGCCTCAGAAAAAAGGGCCCAGCATGTGCAGGGTGCCAGGCAAGCGTGCCAATGGGTGGGTCTCAGCCCTGCTGCCCGCTGGTCAACTGGGCAGTCACTGGGCTCTTGTCTGTCTGCGAAGTGATTCATCACGCCCTCTGGGCCTCAGCACGTACATTTCCATCACTCCTGAACAACCGTGAGGACCATCGCTGATGCCTCCAAGGGAGAGATCCTGAGAAAGACTATGACACAGTGCCTGGTCTCAAGGCTCTTACCATGGAGACAGTTTGCTTAGGCTTCCTTCCTTCCTTCCTTCCTTCCTTCCTTCCTTCCTTCCTTCCTTCCTTCGTCCCTCCCTCCTTCCCTCCTTCCCTTCCTTCTTTCCTTTCTTTCACTGAGATAAAGTTAATCATTTTAGCCATTTTAAAGTGTACAATTCCTTAGCATTTAGTACAGTCACAGTGTTGTGCAACCATCTCCTCATCCCCCCAAAAGGAAACCTTGTCCCCATTACACAGTAGCTTCCACCCCACTCCTCCCTCCCCTGCCCTCCCCTCTGGCAATCACAGTCTGCTTCCTGTCTCCATGCATTTGCCTGTGCTGGACAATTCACACAAGTGAAATCACACAATATGTGACGTTTCGCATCTGGAGTTTCTCACCGTGCGGAACGTTCTCAAGGTTCAGCCGGTTGTAGCCTGATCAGCACATCGTTCATTTCTGTGACTGGATAATACCCCATGGTACGGATACTCCACAATTCATTTATCCACCAGCTGTCTTTTGGAAAGTCGTGTGAAATTAACTTCATTGTTGCCCCCTCCCTATTACTGTGTTGAGGGAAGCAGAGATGGGAAGGTGGGACCATTTTGCCCAGCACTGACCCTGGACAAGCTCTCAGGCAGGGCTGGGAGGGCCCCAGCACTCACTGGAGTTTGCACCACCAGCACGTGGATCCAAGGCTCCAGACCTACGGGGCTTCCTAAGCTTCCGGTCTGGTCCACGTGCCTGCAGGCCGGGACCCAGGATCTGCAGTCGCTGCGGAGGCAGAGCCCAAGCCCAGGCGGCCTCTGACCCCACATCACTGAGGATGGACCTGGCAAGCAGGAAACACGGACGTCACCCAGTCCCAGCAGGAGGAAGTCCTGACCCGGGAAGTCACGGGGGTGGGGCCTGGAGCCCACGTTTGGCGGCTGCTTCCTGGGTGATGAGCTTCCCGTGGCGGAGAAGCGGGACGGGGGTCAAGCTGCAGCAAGGAGGGAAGTGACAGGCGGCGTCCGTCCAGGGGTGCGGTGCAGATGAGCCGGGGAAACAGCCCGCTCGCGGTAGCCGCTGACTTCTTCCGCGTCTCAGGGTTTAGCCATGAAGACTTGGACCCTTAACCAGAGATTCAGGACTGATCCTCCTGCTCCTCTCACAACGCAGCTAATGATGCCAGTGAGGGGTTCCCATCCCTGAAGCGTTGACTGCACCCCACTCCCTTCCTCCAAATTCGCATTTTTCTCTTTTGAAGACAGGGCCTGAAGAGGAGGGACGGAGGGAAGGCGCGGAGGCAATGGCACCGTAGCTCTCCTCTTGAGAACCTGCCACAGTCTGACTGCTTAAACATTTGGGGGAGCAGTCCTATCTAGAGGACCATGCCTATTGACCAAACAGGTACACCGCATTTCTCAGTTGCCTGTGGAATCGAGTTGTGTAATTTCACTCCTGCTGCCCCACACTGGGACCCAGTGCTCAGACAGGGCACCTTGCCTTTCTGGGGAGCCGAACCAGAGCCCATGCTGTGTGCAAGGAGGTGATCACTACAGCTGGGAGTTAGGGCACTGTCTGCCTGGTTGGAAAAAAATGTAAGAATGTCTTACAACAGCCAAAGTAGGGATCATATAGAGGGCTTAAAGTGGTATGGGGAGGGAAAAGGGGGTGGAGGTGAGTGGTCCCCACTGAGGCAGGGTCTTCGCTGACCACTGGTTGATGGTTTAAGGGCGATGAAGAGTTGAGCACAGTTTGAGACTGAGCCTGGGGAAGCTGGGATTGGGGGGAACCAGGATAGCACCAAGAAAGTCAGGATGGAGGGGAGGGCATTATCAGAAAGGGTGGACTCTGAGGGGATGCTCTCCACCCAACAGCCTGAAGCTGACAGTTGGCCGCGTGGCCGGTACTGAAGTTTTTCTGTTAAAGTTGATGCTCTCCATTTTCCAGGGACTGTGCATGAGGTCCCCCCGCTCCCCGACTTCACTCATGCTCTTCCTAAGGTTTGAAACGCTTTCCCACCAGCTTCATCTATGTGAGTGTCAACCACTGTCCAAGACCTAAATATCACCCCTGCATGAAAAACTTTTCCTGAAACTATCCAAATAGATGTTGCCTTTGCCCCCTTGTGAGGTCACGCAGAGGGTTTGGCAAATGTAGATCCCTAAAAGCTCAATAAACATTTAAGTTGAATTGAGTTGCATTGATTTCCTTCAGTGTTCCCCTTGGGACAGGCCATCCCACCATCCTTGGTCAGAAGTGGAGACTTTCCACTGGAAATTCCCAGAGGACCCAGTAGCCGAGGCGGGGGTGTGTGCTGTACCCCATCCAGAATGACTCACTGTGGTCACCCTGTGACCCATTTTCCACTGTAAGCGTTGGCTGAGTGGATTCTCATGATACCTCTTTTTCATTACGGTCAACCTCCTCACTGAAAAAGCAAGTCAGAGCCGGAAACACGCAGCTTCACAACGCCACTTTTAAGGGTGAGGAAAGAGAATTGGAAGGGAAAGGCAGGTCCTGCAACACTGGCATTACCTGGATTGCTTTTCTCCTCCAAAATAAAAGCATTTCCCCCGTCTCTTCACAGAACCGTTAGTCCCGTGACAAATGGGAAAAGGGGTCTCGGTGGGTGGGTGAGGGGGACACCTTTCCTGAGAATACAAGGACAGTGAGCAGTGAGTCCATGTGGCTGTACGTCAGGGAAAGTTAGGTGTTTTCTCTCTCACAGAATCACCTAAAAACGATTTCTTAAATGTGGCTAACATTTCAACAAATGCTTCTACCTATGTGACCTCTTTAACCTTCAGAGCGTTCCAGGATGAGGTGCTTCAGCTTTGCCTGTGCCTATCTGTGCCCTGGTGTATTTCACAATGCGCTCCATGGATTAAGGGGAAGTCGAGGAACTGGATTTTCAATTGGGCTCCATCAAGCACTTCCTTTCAAAATATAAAGCATTCTGTTAATTTCTCAAAATTTAGAGTATGGTGCATACAACTCTGCTAACCTAATACTATAAATAACAACAGGATTCTGGCTTTTTGAGATGGCCACATGTGAGAAAAAGAGCGAGAGGTAAATGAACACACAGACTTGCCCACAGACACACTGAAGGATGCGGGAAGCTCAGGAAGCACTGATATTCTAGCAGGCTTGATTGTAGCCTTTGGTTATTTAAAACTGGGGAATAAGGCAAAAAGGTGACTGACGTGTTCTTTCAATGTCAGACTGGGGCATTGTTTAACCAGCTCACCCAAGGATCATTTAGGACTGTGTGCCTGTGCTTGACGTCACCGTTCACTAAGGGTGAAGATTCTGTGGAGTTCGAAGATGACGTGCAGGCTCTTTCCAGAACAGCTGCAAATAGTCCCTGTTTGGTAGATAACTCTAAAGGCGATGATGGCACTGCTTTGTAGGACCCAGCACTTTGGTCTCTAACTCAGCACATTCATCTCAGAAAATCTATCCTGATGGACAGACCATCCTGGCTCTTCTAAGGCCCATTGAACTGGTCCCACCACCTCCCTGGTTCCTCCCTGAGGAGACTTTTTGCCATGTCCTCATCCTTATTTGTGTGAGAGCCATGTTTTTAATTTGTTGAAATTGTACTTTGACAGTGAAGGTGTGCTAGTTCACGTGGGGTCTTTGCAGCTATAGGTGAAAGTGGCAAGGCCACGTCACCTGACCCACGAGTCATGGGAACTCCAGAACTGGTCTGCAGTAGAGATGGACCCTCTGTGCTTTCACTGGGGTGCCTTCTAGGCACACAGACACCCATGCAAGCCTTGAGGACAGGTCAAACCTCTTTCCCTGGGTGAGAGAGGAAAGCCCAGCCCCGAATGGGAAATCTTTGTTCTTTCTAGGAAGGAATATTGATTCTAGACACAAAAGCAAGTCTCTTGAGAGGAGGTGTGGAGCAAAGGTAGAGAGCATGCAACAAACACCATCGTTTTTTCCCTTCCTTCCCTCCCTCCCTTCCACTGAGCATCCAGCATGGTGAAGAAGACACAGTCTCAGCTTTCATGGGGCTTGTAGTTGAGGTGACCTAACTAAGAGAGAAAAACAATACTTTGTTCTTTAACTAATCTGTAATGTAACATAAAGGGAGAGACTATTATTTTGAAAACTGGCTGCACTGGAGCTGATAGACTGGAAAGTCCTGTTGGGGACAGACCCTCTTCGGTTGTGTGGGTTGCGGAAGGGAACTCCTGCCCATCTGTGCCTTCCACCGGACTGGGTGGAAGAAGTGTGAGTTGCATCGAGGGTCAAACCACAGGAGTGCGGAGCAGTCCCTGCGGGGTTGGCATACTTGGAGAAAAAAGACGGGAACAAAATTTCTGGGCGTGAAGAGGGCGCAGGGGCTCAGGGACCAGGTCCATAGGCTTGGAGGCTGATTCCCGGGGCTTGATGTACATACAGCTCACTGGTCTCTGGAAGTCAAGGGTGTGTTCTTAGGCTGGGTTTGAACTTGGGCTGAGGCAGTGACCAGTCTGGGGGCCTCCTTACCCTTCACCATCTGCCCCTCGTCAAAGTGGGTAGAGTGGTTCCTGTCCCAGTGAGATTTATAATCTCCTGGGAGATTAGACATGAAATAAACAGAAGAAACTAAGCAATCAAACTAACGGTACCAAGCCACGTTGTGGCACTGATTCCCCGCTGGGCACGTATTTCATATACGGTGGGAGTTGGTGATGGAGGCTAGGGAGGACGTGACAAAGGCGCAGACTTCCTGGCCCGCGCGGGCCCTTCCACTGGCCGCCCCTGCCCCGCTGTGGTCTGTTCAGTCACAGCTGCAGCAGAGCCCTCTCTCGCCACTAGCCCCCAGACTCTCCCTTTGGCTGCTCTTGAGAGAAGTTCTTGATACTGCCTGCTCACTTAAGCTTTTCCATCTGGGGGACCAAACTGGGAAGACCAAGTTCTAACCATAAATGGAAACATTTCGAAGGGGCCACGGACAACTGCCAAATGACTTGGGAGATGACTAAACAGCCAAGAGAAGGAGAGGCGTTGCGGGTCCACAAGTGCCAGCTCCCTTCTTGGAAGGCTGGAAGGACGGGGCGCCAAGGACAGTGTGTGAAACTCGGTGAACACGACCCAGCAGCAGCAGTAATTTACTCGCCCAGCTTCTGAGTGCCTTCTAGTAAAAGGGTAAATTGGAAGATTCTCAGTTGGGAAAAGGAAATCTCAAGTTTGACCTCCTTAAAGCCAGTTGAAAGTTAATGAAAGAGGACTTTCTTTTTCAAAGTTAGGACCAAGTGATGCTGGTGCAAATCAAAGGGAAGCGATTTCCACGTGGACTTACACGTGGTATGTTGTCCACACCACAAAACAACCACGCGTCAACGGATTTGGTCAATGTAATGAAAAGTGAAGAGAGATAATTATTTAGTGTTTATTTTAAAAAGCTTTTCCGTCTATTGCTATGTGGACTCAGTTTTTTAGTTTCAAAATGGCATTTTCTTTCTTTCTTTTTTTGTTTCCCATTTGTCCCCATTCTCTGTCTAGAATTCTACAACAGTGACAGGTTGTGCAAAAAACGAGGCAGCAAACTGAAGGGCGAGGAAAGTCTCACCAGGCAGAGGAAATGCTGGGACTCCAGGGAGGCGCATCTGACTCCTACCACGGTGACCCAAGCGTCTGGGCCTCTCCAGCTGGATGTCTGTCAAGCAAGTGAGTGTTCACATGTTGGGTATGTGAGTGACTCTCCATGGCCCCCAGGGACCAGCAGAGAGGTGCCAGAGCTCACCGTTTTGAGAATGAGTCAAAATGGAAGAATCAAAACAGAAGGTCGGGAAGGAACAGATGCTCTTGGTAACTCACCCTCCCCTTGGTGAGGAGGAGGCCTCACCCCAGAGAGGCCGCTTGTGCTGAGCTGCACAGGTCACGAGTGGCAGGCCCGAGACTTGAGCCAGGCCCGCTGTCTGCTCACCCACCTCCGAGGCACATAGCTACGTCCGATTTTCCAGCCTCCTTCCTGTTGGCTAGAGCTACTTGGCTGAGTGACCAATGATCATAAGTGGAAGTGATGAGTGCCACTTCCAGGCCTGGCCCATGAACCACCTCTGTGTGATTCTCCACGCTTTCTCTTTTCTTTCACTTGTCTGGGTGCATAGGGCTCCAGTGATGGACCCGAAGGCACTAGTGGGGACAGAGCCATCAGTAGAAGGATCCTGACACCCCAAAGGACCATATGGATTGAAGCACCCCTGCCCTGACAACTTGTTCTGACTTGTGGCAGGAGCATCAACAAGCCTATACGAGTTGAGCTGATGAGATATTATTAATAGTTACCTGTTACTACTAAGCTCACCAGCTGACTTGAGAGCACCTTCCACTACCCAACACTGCCACCCAGATCCTGAGCACTGGCCTACCGAGGCTTCCCTTCACAGAGGACACACAAGAGGTTGTTAAATTTGAAGTTTTGACTAAAGGGCCAAGATGCAATAAGTAGAAACTCAAGAGAAGAAGGTCCAGATGACCAGCCAACATCTCTCGCTGGGTGACTGAGACCCAGTTAGGAGGCACCATGCTCACAGCTGTCTACGAACAGGTCGAGAGTGGAAAGCAGAGGACTTGTGAAGCTATTTCCTTGGAGGCAGCTGCTGCTGGTGGTGCCTTCACTTCCCAGCTCCTTGGTCAGGACCAGCTGGACCACTCAGCCTGAGGGCTTTCTCTGTTGTTGGTGAATGGCAGGGAGCTGAGCCTGCCTGGGACCTTTGAGACTGTGAGGAGGCTGTGCAGGGCAGAGAGAAGGCAAAGAGCTGGGTTGGGGACAAACCATACTCCATTCAGAGATGGGAGAGTGGGAAGGAATGCGTGTGCTTGGCCAGATGTGGACCATGTGGGAGAGGAAGTTGGCGGGTCCCTCTGAAGTCCTGCCAGAGGAGGTGCCTGGGACGGGGAGAGGACTTTGACAGAGACAAACTCTAGGGACAGACTGACCTCTCGGGCTTTGGGGAACCGGGTTGGCAGAGGGAAAAGTATATCACCACATCACAGGACATGGGTCAGAGGGCCCACGATGGGCTGGGAACTGGTCTGCTGCCTTCGGAACCTTCCCCAACATTCCACTGCTCTGCTTGTGCCAGAGTGGAGCGGATGTCACAAACTACACCCAGGCTCTCCTGCAGGAAGCCAAGCTAATACAAAAGTCCAACCATTCTAGCAACGAAAAATTTACAAATCTTATCATTTACCATAGCATCAAATAATACATATCACTGAGGGGTACATCTAAGAAAATAGGTGTTAGACCAATACTCTGAAAACTGAAACCATGGCTGAGAATAAAGAAGACCTCAGAGAAATATACCATGTTCATGAAGACTCAACATTATTAAGCTCAGAGTTTCCCCCAAATTGATCTTTAGATAAAATGTGATCTCAATCGATGTCACCAAGCTTGTTTGTACACATTGAAACACTGATTCCACAATTTATATGGAAATTCAAAGGACTGAGCATATTCAGCTGGGAAGCAGAGGCCTGTTTGCTTCACCAGGAAGCTACGCTTCACACCCCAAGAAATCGCAGCATTGTCCCTCCAAGGGGATCAACACCCCTCCCTTGCCCCCTCCAGTACCTGACTGTGTGTGGGAGGGGGAAGCAGGGGGAGATAAGGACATGCACAGTAAAGTCAGATCCTATGGGGTGGGGGGTGGGGGGGGAGGTGCTGGACCATAGAGGCCTGTCAGTCTAACCTGGGAAAGGGATCATTCGTCAGGGGGTGGACCCTGTCAGAAGCTCGTGAACATTTGGGAAGCTGATTGGCTAGTTTGAAAAAGCTCCTGGTTCCTCCCGAGCATGAGAATACAGGTGGACAAAGAAGCTCGCTGTCTCTCTCTCGTTGGAGACCCGCACTCGCCACATTCGTTCGTGTCCTCTCCTGCCCTGGGAACATGCGACCATGTAGGTCTGGTGGCCACCTGGGGCCCGTGACAGACTGTGTGGGCTCCGAAGAACTATGAAGCAGAAAGTCCTGGCATCGGCCTCTGCCTTGGCCCTGCTGAAGAGGCGGTTGAACTCTTTCCGTGGCAGGATGGAGGGCGATGGGAAATTGGAAAGCCAGGAAGAACTCTTTTGCTATTGCATCACATGTAAACCATGCCACTTCACAATCTTCCGTGCGTGGATCCTTAAAATGCTTTTCTCTCGATGCTGTGGGAGAGTCTGTCTCCACCAATGACACAGGACGCTCACAGCAGCTTTATTTGTAGCAGGCAGAAAGTGGAAACAACCCCAAGACTGTCAGCAAGAGAGAGGACAAGTGTGGTCCCTCACACGACGGGCCACTGCCCCCTGAACGAGGACCAGCTGGTGCTGCAGGAGCATGGGGACCTCCAGACATTCTGCTGAGGGAGAGAAGTGATCTCATGCCTGTGAGGTTCTGGAGCGGGCAGACGTCATCTTCAATGACAGGGAGCAGCTGAGTGGTGACCAGGGTGGGGGAAATGGACAGCAAAGGGCACAGGGTACAGCGGGATGTGTTCTGTATTTGAATGTGGTCATCACACACTGTGTGCCTTTGTAAGAAGTTATCAGACTACACGCTGAAGACATGTTCTCTCATTTATGGGAGTTGTACTTCAATAAGATTGATTCTGAAAGTTATAAAAAAAGGCGCCACTGTTTGTGAAGTATGAGTGAAGTCCCCATGCCCTTTGCCGCAGGGGTGGCTGTGGAGAACCCACCCACACAGGCCAGTATTCTTGCAGCAAGAGATCTGAGGGGGACATGAGGAGGTCAGTCATCATCACGGTAGTCTGGCATTTTTGTCAGCCGCACATTACATTTTCCCATAAGGAGCGTGGGTTCAAGAGTGGGAGAAACCTTGGAGATGGGAGAAAAGGGGCCGGTGTAGGTCAAGGGGGTCAGGGTATGGGGCCACGAACACGACTGGATGTCACGGCTCTTTGGGAGAGAAAGGCAGGCATTTTTTATTGGAAAAAGATGCCAAGCAAGGCCTAGAAGCTCCCTTCTCTGGAAGCCCCATGTCCTGCAACTCCTACCTGCAGGGATCCTGGACACGGGTGCCCTGGACTGCGGGGCCACCCCTGGGACAGTCCCTGGGGCCATGGACCTCAGCCATCTAGGGCAGTGGTTCTCACTCTCTGGTCTCAGGACCCCATTCCACACCCACAGATTGTGGGAACTGCAAAGAGCTTCTGTTTGTGTAGGTCACACCTGTCAGGATTTATTATATGAGAAATTAAAACACTGACTTACTGATTCATTTCAGATTAACAAGGGCAAATCCACGACATATTAATATAAATAACATACTTTTAATGAAAACCCTATTTAAAAAAAAGCAAAAAACCAAACCTGTGAGAGGAGCGGCACTGAGGTACCTTTTCACAAATCTTTAACACCCAGAAGGGAGCTGGGTGCTTTAACTGGTGCTCAGACTGTCGTGATAGGTTGTTTGGGGTGAAATCTGTGAAGGAAATCTGGCCTCATCCAGACAAGTAGTTGGAAGGAGGAGTATTTCGAGGGTCTTTAAAGATAATCGTGGATATTCTTTGCTAGGACACCAAAACCTAACAAAGGGTCACTTCTTAAGGCTGGTAAACATGGGATCTGAAATCAAATGAATGAATTTTTGTGCTCCATACATTTGAGAGAGAATGGGAATGAAGAAAGCAAATAGCATTTTAGTATTATGATCAAAACAGGTTTGTCTTCATAGACCTCTGAATTTCACAGGAACCCCTGAGGTCCCCAGACCACACTTTGAGAACCACTGTGCTGTCATCAGATGGGTGGGAATATTCTCTGAGCAGACAGGACCGGTTGGAGCACTGGGTGGGGCTGTTGAATCTATATTTCTAGAAAACTCCCCAGGTGAGTCTTGTGATTAGCTAACTTCAGGACCCACTGTGGGGGGAGCAGGCAGCCAAAGGTGGGGAGAGGGGAATGCTGAATGTCACAGCGAGACCCGGAGGGCTCAGCCTCCCCACAGCCAAGGAGGGAGAGAGGGTAAGGAAGGAGCAGGTGTGCAGCCACACTCCACTCACTGCCCTGCAGTTTCATTCACCAGTCACAGTGCATCCCCACCAAGCCCAGTGAGATCCCAGCAGTGACCAGACCACACAGTGTCTATTCCCTCACGAAGCAGTTTGGTTGCTCCGTAGGGAGGATGCAGATCCTGTCTTCCTGCTCTGTCACCCTCAAAACTGACTTCCATCCTCACAGTCACCTCACAGACCATGACGGCTGCTGAAGCTGCTGCCTTCACTTCTGCGTCCCAGGAGGACAGTGAGAAACATCAGGGAACACGAGGAGTTCTAGAATAGTTGGCTTCCTCCCAGTGACTTCCCTGGATGTCCACTTGCAGCTCATGAGCCACAACTAGCTGCAAGAGAAGCTGGTACATGGTGTCTTCTAGGTAGCACAGTGTGGTCCTGAGCACCAAGGAGGAAGAGGAGGGGAGGTAGATGTGGGGCAGCATGGAGCAGCCTCACCCCCTCCTCCATCTGCCCTGTTAGATGAAGAGGCCCTAATGTCCCCCTTCCCAGCCCTACCAGGGAGCTCCAGGGCTGCTTTTCACCAGACCTCCAAGGGGCCCTGGGCTGGTTCCCTGACCCAAGTCCTGATCTGTGCATCCTTTGTAGAAAACAGAGAACAAGCCCCAACTCATCCTGTCCCTGGGGGCCTGTCTAGAGTCCCCACACTCCCTGTGAGACCTTCCCATGATATGGGCTGTCTGGAGGGTCAGTGGGCCCCTGAGCCCCTGGCCTTACTCCCCTCTCTGCACATTTTGAAGGTGAGTCAGCCCTCTCTCTATCATGTCCCCAGATCCCCATCCCTCCTGCCCTCCCACCCCCACCCCACAGCAGAAGGCAGACCCTGGAACTCCATTTGGCGGGTGAAGGAGTCAGAGAGGAAGAAGGAGGGAGTGGCACTAGGAATCATGCATCTTGTTCTGGGAGCTGGCGGCTTCAGATGTGTGTCTCTGTGTGACTCTTGGAGGTGGCTGGACTGCCACAGGCTGTGCCCAAGGACCCTTTGTGCAGCTGTAGGTTGGCAGCCTTGCCACTTGTCCTGTGCCCCCTGCCCCTGTGCACAGTCACTGTGATCAGCAGCTCAGCCTCTGAAGCCCCTGCAGGCCACACGCCCTCAGCCGGCTCCAGGGAGGGCAGGAGGGGGAGGTCTCAGGGCCCGGGTGAACGCAGTGGTCTTTGCCCAGGAAGGCACTGTAGGTGAGCTATGCAGAGGTGATTTTGGAGGGTCCCTGGTGAGCCTCCTGTACCACGCGCTCCAACGGAGCAGCTCAGGGGAAAGCCCAGGGCTCACTAGAACCCCTCCTGCCCCAGTGGGTGACTCTTGGCCTGAAAGACTCGTGCTGTGCAGTGGAATTGGGGGCGTGGTGGTGACAACAAGGGCCCCTTGTCCAAACACACTCTGTCCACTGCTGTGCGCGTGTGAGGCCTCCGAGAGAGCCTTGCTTCCTAATTTTGAGCCTTCTATCTTTTTTTTAAATCCTCAACCGAGATATTTTTCTGTTTATCTTCAGATAGAGTGGGAGGGAAGGAGGAAGAGAGAGAGACAGAGAGAGAGAAAGAGAAAGAAAGAGAGAGAAACATCGATGTGAGAGAGACACATTGACTGGTTGTCTCCCGCACGACCCCAACCAGGGCCGGGGACTGAACCACAACCGAGGTATGTAGCCTTGACTGGAATCAAACCCGTGACCCTTTGGTCCGTGGGCTGACGCTCTAATCGCTGAGCCAAACTGGCCAGGGCTAATTCTGAGCCTTCTTGCTATCTCTTTTCCAGGTCAACCCCCAGCGGATGTTGCAGGTGAACGTTGAGAAGACCAGATACCCCTACCCTTACCGCGGTTGGCCACCAGGTCCTGAGAGCCTGGGCCATGGTAGGCACACTGTAGGGAGTCTAGGAGTTCTGGGGTTGTGTCCTGCTCAGAAAAAGAAAGGGGGCTCATTTTGCTGGCCTGTCCCTCCACCTCCTGGTGGTGGGACTTTAAGCACTCATTCTGGCCCTCTGCTATCACTTTGGGTTTTTTGTTTCTTTTTAAATAACATGATCATCCATGTCCCCCATTAAAAACTGCTGTGACCAAGTAAAACTAACATTTCCTCTTCAGGGAAAGGGAGTTTTCAAGTATGCATCTTGAATTAAATGTTTCTGGATGAAAAAAACTACATATTCTGAAATAAGAGTAGAACACCCATGAATAACATCCATAGAAGGAGTAAAAAATTAAATCCCCTCCCCACGGAAAGGAAGCAATAGATGATTGTGCAAAGAACAGGTTTGATCAAATGTTTTTGGAAGAGAGGGTTAAAATTTGTAATCAACTGTGAAACTGTCCGCTGGAGTTCGGTTCAGCCTTCTCCCCTAATCCCCTGATAAACAGCTACAAACTAAGTGAGGCCAAAGGGGAGGGAGGCGAAGCTGGCTTATCTTCTTTTCTTTGTGATTTCTCCTCTTAACAGCCAAGCAGCGTTCGCCTGAATTTTCTCTGGATCCACAGATGTCTGGTTATGCAAGACTCTTTCCCATTTTTGGCAAAGAAAGTTACTCAAGGGGGCTCTGGAAAGAGCTTCCTTTGGCTGCCGACCAGAGGCCCTGGGCTCGCTGGGACAGGGATTGAGGAAGGACCCACTGCTGGTTTGGGAACGCCTCTCCCTGGGAATGTCTCTTTGGCGCCAGGAAGCCTTTCCAGAAGCCTTCAGCAGAATTCTCCCTCATCTCCTTGCCAGATGTTGGTCACATGCTCTTTCAGCCCTGGAGCTGAGCCATTAGGGGAATGTGGATAGGGAATAACATGGAGTCAGTCAAGAGGAAGGAGGAGTGGATGAGGGTGCTGTAGCGATGGCTCTTGACCATCCTTGATCTGGAGAGTCTCATGGGCAAGTCACAAAGTCATAGGCAAGTCCTGTGGGCTATAATAGTCATTTGAGTGGTGGTTCTCAGAGGGGTTTATCACCCTGTAGGAGTATTTAGAAATGTAGGAGGGGCTTCTAAACATCAAAGTCATTGAGGCATAGTATGCATTGCACGTATAGGTATACACATAATAAAAGGCACCCATTTTTAAGTGTACAGTTGGGTGCATGTTGACAAAGTTATATAACCCTGTAAACATTAGCACTGTCAAGACAAAGAACGTGCCCATTGCCTCAAAAGGTTCCCTCATACCCTTCTGCAGTAAATTGCTCCCCATACAATCATTGACTGGCAGTTGTAATTGTGATCATTTTCCAAGTTAATTTCATATACATGGAATAAGATAATATTTGTTCTTCTGGCCTCTGCATAATGTTTTGAGATGTATTCAGATTTAATTGCTGATTATTTCATCATGTGGATATATCACAATTTGTTTATCTATTCACCAGTTTAGTTTATGGACATTGCCAGCTCATCAATTGGTTTCCATTTGGAGCCATTATGAAAAAAGCTGCTATAAATACTCATGCGCAAATCTTTTTGAGAATGTGTCTGCATCCCTTGTGGATAAATCTATTGAACGAAATGGCTGCCTCATACAGTAAGCTCATTCTTAACTCTCTAAGATAGTGCAGGTTTCTGCAAGTGGCCACACCATGTTACATTCTCACCAGTGATGAATGAGAGTTCCAGTTCCTCCACATCTACACCAAACATTTGCTACTGTCAGCCTTTTAAATTTTAGCCATTATTGTGGGTGTGTAGTGCCATCTAATCACAAGTTTAATTGGCATTTCTCTGGTCACTAATGATGTTGAGTACTATTTCACGAACTCACTGGCCAGTTGTATATCTTCTTTTATAAAGTGTCTAGTCTAATCATTTGCCTTCCTTTAAAAAAAAAATTGGATAGTTTTATTTATTTATTTATTTTAACTAATCTTTATTGTTGAATATATTACAGATGTTTCCCCCTTTTTTCCCTCACTGACACCCTCCTCCCCAATCCCACCCCACTCTTGCCTTCCCCACACTATTGTCTGTGTCCATTGGTTATGCATATATATGCGTAGAAGTTCTTTGGTTTATCTCATCCTGCCCTCCTTCCACCCCTTCCCTTTGAAGTTCATCAGTCTAACAATCAATTTGTACTTCTTAATTCCTTCATCTTTTTCATCCATCCCTCAGCCCCCTTACCATCTGGCAACCAACAAAAAGTTCTCTGTATCTATGAGTCTGTTTCTGTTCTGCTTGCTCATTTTGTTTGTAGATTCCATTGTTGATAGACATGTATTAATTGCCATTTTATTGTTCATATTTTTGTTATTCTCCTTCAAGAAGACCCTTCAACATTTCATATAATACTGGTTTGATGGTGATGAACTCCTGTAGCTTTTTCTTGTCTGGGAAACTCTTGATATATCCATCGATTCTAAACAATAGCTTTGCAGGATAGAGTAATCTTGGTTGTAGGTTGTTGCTTTTCATCACCTTGAATATCTCTTGCCACTTCTTTCTGGCCTGCAAAGTTTCTTTTGAGAAATCAGCTGACAGTCTTATAGGAGCTCCTTTGTAGGTAACGGACTGCTTTTCTCTTGCTGCTTTTAAGATTCTCTCTTTGTCTTTAACCTTTGGCATTTGGATGATGATGTGTCCTGGTGTGGACCTCTTTGGGTTCAACTTGTTTGGGACTCTCTGTGCTTCCTGGACTTGTATGTCTGTTTCCTTCACCAAGATAGGGAAGTTTTCTGTCATTATTGTTTCAAATAGGTTTTCAATTTCTTGCTTGCTCTTTTCTCCTCTGGCACCCCTATGATGTGAATGTTGGCACTCTTGAAGTTGTCCCAGAGGCTCCTTACACTATCCTTATTTTTTTGGATTCTTTTTTCTTTTTGCTGTTCTGATTGGGTGTTTTCTGTTTCCTTATATTCCAAATTGATGGTTTGCTGCTTGGTTTTACCTACTCTACTATTGATTCCCTGTAAATTATTCTTTATTTCAGTTAGTGCATCCTTCATTTCTGACTAGTCCTTTTTTATATTGTTGATGTTCTCACTAAGTTCCCTGGAGGTCTCCTTAAGTTCCTTGAAGGTCTCACTAAGTCCCTTGAATGTCTCACCATGTTCCTTGAGCAATCTTATAACCTGTGTTTCGAACTCTGCATCTAATTGATTGCTTATCTCCATTTTGTTTAGTTCCTTTCCTGGAGTTTTGTCCTTTTCTTTCATTTGGGACATGTTTCTTTGTCTCCTCATTTTGGCTGCTTCCCTGTGATTGTTTCAACATATTAGATAGAGTTGCTATGTCTCCTAGGTTTCCTAGGGTGGCCTATTGTTGTAGGTGTCCTGTAGGATCCAGTGACACAGCCTCCCTGATCACCCCAGCTGGGCCCTCGAGGTGTACGCCTAGTGTGGACTGTACACCCTTCTGCTGTAATTGAGTCTTGATTGCTGTTGGCACATCAATGGGAGGGATTTACTCAGGCTGATCAGCTGCAAGGACTGGCTGTGCCCACTAGCCACTGGCCTCTGGCTACATTGGAGGATCAGCTGTGTAGGGGCCCACCACACAGAGCAACACTTACTTCATCAGGGCTCTGGTACCCACTGAGTCCGCTCATTGAGCGTGTCACTTGTGGAGGTGGTTGGGTGGTGGTGTTTCGATTTGGTTTGAAGCTGTCCACTGGGTGTGCTGGCTCTGGGGCAAGGTCAGCCACTGCCTGTGTTCTATCCAGGGCCACCCGGCATAAGCTACAAAGTGATCTGAAGATGACTGCTTCTTTTGCGGGGCTTGGAGGTGCCCAGGAAAGGCCAAGTTGTGAGCCAAGGCTGGTTGCTTCTAGTGCCAGGCCTGGGGCCACTTAACGAGAGGTATAGTGCTGGCTGGGACCAGATGTTGCTTGTTTGAGAGATTTTAGGAAACTCTGAAGCAGGACCCAAGACAGGCCAATCCTATGGTAAAGCCTTTGGAAACAGCTTGGGTGGGCCCGAAAGTTGGTTGGGGTAGGGCTTCAGGGAATCACCAGGGCAGGGCAAACAGTGTGAGCCAGGTTGCTGGAGTCCCAGATATGGCAATTGTCTGCTGCCCCAGGGAAGGGCTCACCAAAGGAACATCAGCCTCCACCAGTACCTCTGTCTAGGAGGAAACTGCCCCTCCAGCCCTCCTCCTGAGGCCAAACAGCTCAGTTCTTCCCTGTGTGTCTCTGGTGCCCCTCAAGCTGCTTCCCCTCAGAGCTCAGAGGGAGCAAATCCAAGTAAGTCCATGCACAGGCCCTTTAAAAGGAACTGCCTGGGGCTCCAGAAGCCGCAGCCTCCCTCAGCCTCAGTTCCCGCTGGTTTTTCCAGCCAGAAGTGATAGGGACTTCTTTAGGGCACTGGAGCCCTAAGCTGGGCGCCTGGTGTGGGATGGGGACCCCCCACTCCTCAGGGAGGACCTTCCCAGCCGAGGTGTCCCTTCTGATTTTTATCTGCCACACGTGGGTGTGGGACCAGCCCATCCACCTCCGCCCCTCCTACTAGACTCCATGTGGCGGCTGCTTTAATTTCGTAGTTGTAGGACTTCCATTCAGCTCGATTTCAGGCGGTTCTGAATGATGGTTGTGTTGTAGTTTAGTTGTAATTTTGATGTGGTTGTGGGAGGTAGTGATACCGAGCTTACCTACGCTGCCATCTTGACCGGAAGTGAAAAAATTTTTTTTTATTTTGAAATAATTTTAGACTCACAGAGAAGTTGCAAGTATAGTAGAGTTCCCATGTACCCTTCACCCAGTTTCCCCAGTGATATCATCCCACATAACATCAGAATCAAACATATCAAACCAGGAAGCTGACACTGGTACCAAACTGGTAATTAAACTACAGACCTTCTTTGAATTTCACCAGTTTTTTCTTTCTTTCTGTCTCTCTCTCCCTTCCTTTCTCTCCCCGCACCCCCAAAACCTTTCTTCCTTTCTTCTTTCCTTCCTTCCTTTCTTTTTTGGTATCGAGTTTACAAATTTATAGATTTGTGTAACCATGACTATAATCAGAATACAGAATTTTTTGCCCCGCCCCCAAAGAAAGCCCCTCATACTATCCCCTAGTAGTCACACTCTCCCTCCAACCCTAACCTCTGGCAAACTCTAATCTGTTCTCTACCTATACAATTTTGTTATTTGAAGAATATTTATAAATGGAGCCATACAATATGTAATCTATTGAAGTTGACTTTTCTCCCTCAATATAATGCATTTGAGATCCATCCAAGTTGTTGCATGTATCAACAGTTTGTTCCTTTTTGTTGCTGCGTAGTATACCATTGTGTGAACGGACCACTATTTACTCATTCACTTGTTGAAGGACATTTGCATTTCTGGAATAAACCCCACTTGGTCCTAATTTATCATTCTTTATATATTGATTGTATTTTATTTGCTAACATTGTGTTGATTATCTTTTTGCCTCTTTGTTCATGGGTAGTATTGGTATATAGTGTGTGTGTGTGTGTGTGTGTGTGTGTGTGTGTGTTATCTTTGGTTTTAATATCAGGGTAATGCTGGCCTCATATAATCATTTGGGAAGTGTTCTTGCCTTCTTTAAATGTTTGTTAGAATAGAAATCATCTGGGTCTAAATATGTCTTTTTTGGAAGGTTTCTAACTACAAATTCAATTTCTTTAAGAGTTATATAACTGTTCATATTATCTATTTCATCTTTGGTGAGTTTGGTAGTTTGTAGTTTTTGAGAAATTTGTTCACTTGATCTAAGTTGTTGGTTTTATGTGTACAGAGTTGTTTGCATTATTCATCTACTTTCCTTTCACTGTCTGCAGGGTCTGTAACTTTGATATTTCTTCTTCATTTCTGATACTGGTAATTTGCATCTTCTCTTTATTTGTGTCAGTTTTGCCAATGTTTTGTTGCTTTCAATTGTCTCAAAGAACCAGCTTTTGTTTTTGTTGATTTTCTACATTGAGTTTGGTCTTAAATTTCATTGACTCCTCTTATTTTTATTTCTTCCTTTTATTTAGTTTGGGTTTATTTTGCTCTTTTAAAATAGTTTCTTGAGGTGAAAGCTTGGATTATTGTTTTGAAATCTTTCTTCTTTTTAAATATAAATAGTATTGTAATTTCCTCTCTAATCATGCCTTTAGCTGCATACCACAGATTTTGGTATGTTTTCATTTTCGTTCAGTTAAAGATAATATTTAATTTCCCTTGAGACTTTCTCTTTGTCCACAGTTATCTAGAAGTATGTTGTTTCATTTTTAAGCATTCAGAGATATTTATGTTATCTTTCTGTTATTACTATGTTGTTTGATTTTATTATCATACTTTGTATGATTCAATTCTTTTATCTTTCTTAAAGATTTTTAAATGATATTGTGTATCATTTATGTTGGTAAATGTTCCAAGTGTATTTAAAAAATATTTGTTCTGCTCTGGTTGTGTGGACTGTTCAATAAAAGCCAATTAGATCCCATTGATTAACAGTAATAGTTATTTATTCTTGCTAATTTTTTGTCTATTTGTTCTTAGAGAGGAATGTTGAAGACTTCAACTATAATTCTGGATTGGTCTAAATTTTTTAGTTCCATCTTCATGAATTTTGCATCATGTATTTTGAAGCTATGATGTCAGGTACATACACATTTAGAATTGTATGTCTTCTTGGTGAATTGATCCTTTTATCATCATGTAAGTTCCCTCTTTATCTATGATAATTTTCTTTTCTCTGAAGTCCACTTTATCTGATATTAACATAGGTACACCAGCTTTTTAATTGTTTTGCATGGTATATCTTTTTCCATTCCTTTTATACCAATGTACCAATATCATATTTGAAATGAATTTCTTGTAGATAGCATAGAAATGGGTGGTTTGAACAAATTCATTCTGATAATCCCTGTCTTTAAATTTAGACCACTTACATTTAATGTAATTATTAATATGTTTGGATTTTAGCCTTCTATTTTATTATTTGTTTTTCCTCCTCTGTTTTTATTCTTCTATTCTTTAATCCTGCCTTTGTTTTGGTTACTTGAACATTTATCAGTATTATCTTTTAATTTATCTATTGCATTGTTGAATATATAGCTTTGTAAATTTAAAAAATAGTTTTCTGGCAATTACAATATGTATACTTAACCTTTCACAGACTACTTAGAATCAATATTTCACCAGGTCTCACATCTGGTTTTTAGCTCTGTAGGGTCAGGGACTCAGAACCTCTTCTGCTGACTCACTGGGCCCATGGCCAGATCTGGTCACTTACTTCCTCATGACTCACTGCCAGGTTGTTTCATATCTGAGAGACATGGTTTAATGCCAACTGTCCCAGCTCCTCTTGGAACCCCTCTCTGCAACCGCCCCCCCCCCCACCTTTACAGTCAGGCCAGCTTCTAACGAGAGCTGGACAGGTCTGCTTGGGAATGAGATCTCTGTGGTTCTCCATGATGCCCTGACCAAAGTGGAGCCAGGCAGTTCCAGTGCTGGGAGCTGAGAGCTTCAGTGGACCTGATGCCAACCTCAACTCATTCATTCATTCATTTAAAAAAAATTAATTAATTAACTAACTAATTAATTAATTAATTAATTTTTGTTACAGATGTTTCTCCTTCTTCCCCCATTGACCACCTCCTCCTTGCTCCTGTCCCTGCCCTCACAGTATTGTTGTCTATGTCCATTAGTTATGCATATATGCATATAAGTTCTTTAGTTTATCGCTTCCTGCTCACCCCTCTTCCTCTGAGGTTTGTCATTCTGATCCCTACTTCTATGTCTCTGGGTCTATTTTGTTCATCAGCTTATTTTGTTCATTATATTCCACAAATAAGTGAGATCATGTTAATACTTGTCTTTCTATGATTGGCTTATTTCGTTTAGCATAATACTCTCCAGGTCCCTCCATGTTGTCTCAAAGAGTAGGAGATCTTTCTTCCTTATAGCTGCATAGTATTCCATTGTGTATATGTACCACAGCTTTTTTATCCACTCATCTACTGATGAACACTTGGGTTGTATCCAGTTCTTAGCTATTGTAAATAGTGCTGCTATGAACATAGAGGTGCATATATTCTTCCTGATTGGTGTTTCAGGCTTCTTAGGATGTATTCCTAGAAGTGGGATTACTGGGTTAAATGGCAGTTCAATTTTTAACTTTTTAAGGAAACTCCATATTGTTTTCCATAGTGGCTGCACCAGTCTACATTCTCACCAGCAATGTATTGAAGTCCCCTTTTCACCACATCCTCACCAGCACTTGTTTGAGGATTTGTTGATGGCAGCCATTCTGGCAGGTGTGAGGTGATACCTCACAGTCATTTTAATTTCAGCATTTTTTCATATGTCTCTTGGCCATTTGTATGTTTAGAGAGGTGTCTATTTAGGTCCTCTGCCCATTTTTTAATTGGATTCTTTGTCTTCCTTTTGTTGAGTTGTATGAGCATTATATATTTTGGAAATTAACCCCTTATCTGATGTATCACTGGCAAATTCATTCATCTTTTATCAACTCTCTTCTAAGCACCCGCTGGATGCCCTTTCCTCTTAGAGCATGAATAGGCACACTTTGGGGGAGACTCAAGTCTTGAGTGAACTCTTTTGGCCACAGGTAGCCTATGTCCTCAAAGCTCACATGTGGCTTCACTAGGCAGCCCCAACAGGCCACAGGAGCATTGAAACAGTATTTGCACCACCCCTTGAAAGGCCAGAAGAACCCCACTATGAATTCTGGTTACATCTTTGTTTGTGGTTTGCTTTAAAATGGTTGTTCTAATATATAATCTCACTTTATTTTGCATTTAGCAAAATACTTGATCAGTATATCAAATCTTGCACAAGGTATTTTTTTAGTAATTCAAAGTCAGATTGGCTCTTTCTTGACTGGCTGTGTGCGTTTGGGTAGTTTTCAGCCATTCTAAGAGGGAGAGGGGACCATGCTTGCCCCCAAAGAAGGAGGTATTTGGAGAAGAAACTGATTATTGTACAATGACAATGGGAGTTGATTTCTTAACTTGAGGACATCCTCCACTGTATGATTTTTTTGGTGTTTAGTTGTTCTGTTTGAGGGGAGTTGGGTGGCCTCTCTGGACACCATGGGAAAACCCCAGACTTGCTCTTGGAGACAGGGCAGGTACAGACTCATTCCCTTTTCTCACTGGGAAGAAGCAAGCTGTGGGGTTTACTCAGCTAGCCAGGAAGATGCCTGTCCATCTCCATGTGGCCTGAAGGCACCTCCACTGGGAGGCAGGGAGGGTGTCTAGGTTGTAGTGCTGTGGGTTCCCCTCCTGCTTCTCCCTGTGGACAGGATCCTGCCACCCCAGCCAGTCACTGAGGAGGAAGCCCCTCATGGTTTGCAATTCTTCATTTGAGGATTACCTGATTGATGCCTACCACCCCTCAGGACTATAAGCTCTGAGAGGGCAGGGGCCCTGGTGCTGTCACTCTGTTGTGGGGTTTATATCCCAGTGGCCCCAGTTCCTGACTCCAGTACCCTCAGCCCCTTCTCTCTCTGACTTCTCTCCCTCATTTTCTGTTCTTCCTCCTGTTTGCATGTTTTGGTTTATTTCTCCTCTTCATTAGCTCTCACAGTCCCGTCTCTGGCCAGCCTCCTTTCCGGGCAAACCACTGAATCCTCAGAAAGCCCCCAGCTCCAGAGCTGAAAGCCTAGGACACGTTCCATCATGAAGCCAGCGAGCATGGGAGGGTTGCCCAGAGCCATTGGGAGGTATGATGGACGCCAGCTGGGGCCTTGTCCAGGCCAGGAGACCGCCTCCCTGACCGCAGCTCTCTGTGGAAGTTGAGGGCTCTGTGGGAGGACTCCCAGAGTGGGCTGTGGTTTGGAAACTGGAGGAATGTGGCAGAGTTGTGATGATCCCGGAGTCTGGTATCTGAGCTAATTTCTGTGAGGGCCCTGGGCCTGCCTGACACTGGCACAAAACCCAGAGTCAAGGGCAGCCTGCAGAGATGAGGAAACTGCCCCACATCAGGCACTAGGCTGGGGCAATGGTGACCCATGCTGTGACAACTTCAGTCCCTAGTCTCCCAGCACCAGCAGTCACAGCAGGTGGCCTCTTAGGTGCTACCCCTCACCTGCTGCCCACCGTCCTCAGGACAAAACTTCCAACAGGCTCTCCTCTCGTCCCTCTGGCTCTTTTTGAGCGTTTCTTCCCCTATAACCCCCCATTCAAATCCTGCCTTCAGTGCCCCATCTGTCTCTGTTGTCTGGACCACTGCCCCCCTCTATACCCTTTGTCCTGGTACTTGCCATCTTTAGCCCCAGACAGGCCTGTGCCTTAGACCCGATCTTCTAATTTATCATCTTGGTGGGGGGTCAGACACATCAACAACAGTGAAATTTTCCAAGTGGACAACCATGAGAAGGTTCACCATGCTGAGCTCATTTGTCCCTGTGAACTGAAGACACAGCTCCACAAGACCAGGGACGGCCAGTCCACGCCCAGCAAGATGCCTTGGGCTCTTAGGGCCTCTTCCAGGGGCTCTTCCAGGCCAGCTCTTGTCACAGAAAACCTAATCAAAGTCCCTTCTAATGTCCAGTTGGTGGAAATCTTCACAAACACGTCTGTGTAAGATCACGTCCAAAACTTCAAAGACAACCGTTTTGCTGGCCAGCACCCACACAGCACCTCCTGGTGCCTCCAGAGGGCCCTCATCTCCAGAGGCAGCCAGGCACGCTCTGTGCAGCTGACTGTAGTGGCAGTTCTGCCTGGTCTTTAATGGGATTTCTTTCTTATTGTTTGTTTTTATTTATTTATTTAAAAATTTTCATGCAATAACAAATGCATAAAGCTGTGTCACCCCCACCAGAATCAGGACACAGAGTAGTTTCCTCACCCCTCAGGTCCCCTGGTGCTACCCTGTGTGGACAAATACTGCCCTCTCCCCAGCCCCTGGCAGCTTTGCCTTTTCTGGGGCACCCACGTGGAGTCCTGCTGCGCCACCTTTGGCCTGCTGTCTTTCACTCAGCACGGTGTCTTCGAGGCCCGTCCAGCTGTTGGGAGTGTCTACTCTCGTCCCCTGCAGTGCTCTGTACTTTTCCGTCCTGTGTTGTGCCAAAGCCCATAGCTGCTGAAGGACGCCTGGGCTTCCCCAGTTTGTTGCTTATGAATCACGCTACCACAAACATTCATGAGTAAGTTCTTGCTGTAATCGTGGGTTTCTGTTTCTCTCGGATGAATCTTAGGAGTGGGTGTGCGGTACACAGGGTCAGTGTGTTTACAAAAACTGCCACACTGTCTCCCAGAGCGACAGTGCCAGTCTGGACCTCCAGCCACGGAGGTCACCTGCAGCTGCCCTGCACCCTTTTGGTATTGTCAAAGGGCATTTTTTTTTCCCTTTATTGATTTTTTAAAGAGAGAGAGATAGAAACATCAATGAGAGAGAATATTGATTGGCCGCCTCCTGCATGCTCCCCACTGGGGACCTGGCCCACAACCAGGGCATGTGTCCTGACCGGGAATCGAACCTGTGACCTCTTGGTGCATGGGTCGATGCTCAACCACTAAGCCACATGGGCCGGACAAGGGCTTGTTTTTTTGTTTTTTTTTTAATCCTCACCCAAGGACATTTTTTCATTTTTTGTTCCGATAGAGTGGGAGGGAGAGAGAGGAAGAGAGAGAGAGAGAAACATCGACGTGAAAGGGACACATCGAGTGGCTGCCACCTGCACGACCAACCAGGGCTGGGGACAAACTGCAACCGAGGTACATGCCCTTAGCGGGAACCGAACCCGGGTCTCTCTGGACCGTAGGCCGACGCTCTAACCGCTGAGCCAAACCGGCCAGGGCAAGGGCTTGTTTTTTAATTTAGCTACTTTGAGAAGTGAGTAGTCATGTTGTATTGAATTTAATTTGCATTAAATCATGATCAATGATACTGAACACCTTTTCATGTGCTCACCTGTCATCCGAGATTCTTTGTGATATGTTTTTTAAATATTCATTTAAAAAATTAGGTTGCATTTTTTTCTTATTGTTGAGTTGTGAGAGTTTTTTGGATATTCTGGAGATGTCCTTGGTCAGACACAAGATTTACTATTATTTTCTCCCATCTGTGACTCGTCTCTTTACTCCCTCAATGGTGTCTTTCAAAATTAAAAGCAAAGTTTTTAATTTTGATGAAGTACAATTTTCCAGTTCTTTCTTTTATCGGCCATGCTTGTGGTGTTGTTTCTAAGGCTCATTGCTTAACATGAGGTCACAAGCTTTAAGTCCTACATTTAGGCGTATGATCCATCTTGAGTCTCTCTCTGTGTGAGGTGAGACACCGGCTGAGTTTGTCTTCCTTTTGTGGAGGAGTGACCAGCTGCTCTGGCACCATTTGTTGGGAAGAACATCCTTCCCCCAAGGAATTGCATTTCCATCTCCAGCAAGTGTTCCAGTTTTCCAAGTGGAGATGAAACTCTGAGGACAGTTCAGTGGGGTTTCTGGGAGGCCTAGTCATATGTCTCCTTTCTGGGTCAGCAGAAGGCTGTCTGAGCCTCCATGACCTCCAGGAATGAGTAGGAATGGTATGGATTGGGCCTTCATTCATTCTGTGATGGGGCTGCCTGCTTCAAACACCTCCCAGCCTTGGAACCTCTGGGGCAGCACCTCTGAGCTGCTGTCACATCTCCATGCTCCACTGTTTTCTTCTGCCTGGCCCTGCCATTGCATCCGAACAGCAGGCCCTTCCATCTGCTTTCCCAAACCTGCCTCTGCCAACCTGGAACCTGATCTCACCCTAGCCTGGGGCAGAGCTGTCACCAGGCCATCTGCACAGCCCTGGTCCCCACTGCTGGATCCCCGCCATTCAAGAAGCACCTTGTGAAGGCCTGGCCCATGGCTGGGTGTCCTGAATGTTCTCCATCATCAGAGAGTTGGGGAGGCTCCGTACTCTAGCCCTGAACACCCCTTGCCAGCCCTGACTCTCAGCAGAGCCCTTCCTTCCTGACAAGAGGTTTCCTGTAACGTTGGACATTTACATTGCTTCTAAAACGTGAGTAAATATTTACATTGCAGATGAATTCTTTGGTAAATATTCCTGAAAAGAGTTACGGGCTCCCAGAGGAATAAACTTTTCTTGGTGGATGTTTGTGCCTCTTTTAAAATTGAGATCTGCCTGGCTGGTGGCTCAGTGGCTGAGCGTCGACCCATGCACCAAGAGGTCGCCAGTTTGATTCCTGGTCAGGGTACATGCCCAGGTTGTGGGCCCGATCCCCAGTGAGGAGCATGCAGTAGGCGGCCAATCGATGTTCTCTCTTATAGATGTTTCTATCTCTCTCTCTAAAATCAATAAAGAGGACCCAAATAAACAAAATCAGAAACAAAAGAGGAGAAGTAACAACCAACACCACAGAAATACAAAGGATTGTTAAAAAATACTATGAACAATTATATGCCAACAAATTGGACAACCTAGGCGAAATGGAAAAATTTCTAGAATTATGCAGTCTCCCAAAAGTGAACTGGGAAGAGACAGAAAACTTGAACAGATCAATAACAACTAAGGAAATTGAAGTTGTAATCAATAAACTCCCAGCAAACAAAAGTCTGGGTCCAGATGGCTTCACAGGGGAGTTTTACCAAACATACAAAGAAGAATTAATGCCCATTCTCTTCAAACTATTCCAAAATATTCAAGAAGAAGGAAGACTTCCAAGCTCTTTTTATGAGGCCAGCATAATCCTAATTCCAAAACTAGATAAAGACACTACAAAGAAAAAAACTATAGGCCAATATCCCTGATGAACATAGATGCCAAAATCCTCAACAAAATATTAGCAAATTGGATCCAGCAATACATTAAAAAAATTATTCACCATGACCAAGTGGGATTCATCCCAGGGATGCAAGGCTGGTACAATATTTGCAAATCAATAAATGTGATACACCACATAAGCAAAACAAAAGATAAAAACTATATGATCATATCAATAGATGTTAAAAACGCAGTTGACAAAATCCAGCACCCATTTCTGATAAAAACGTGGGAATAGCAAAGAGGAAATAGAGGAATCATATCTCAATATAATAAAGGCCATATATGAAAAACCTACAGCCAACATCATACTCAACAGGCAAAAACTAAAAGCATTTCCCTTAAGAACAGGAATAAGACAGGGATGCCCACTTTTGCCACTCTTATTCAACATAGTACTGGATGTATTAGCCACAGCAATTAGACAAGAAGAAAAAATAAAAGGGATCCCAATTGGAAAGGAGGAAGTGAAACTGTCATTATTCACAGATGACATGATATTGTACATAGAAAACCCTAAAGATTCCATCAAAAATCTACTAGATTTAATAAATGAATTCGGCAAAGTAGCAGGATACAAAATTAGCATCCAGAAATTGATGGCATTCTTATACACCAATAATGAACACTCAGAAAAGGAAACTAAAAAACCAATACCATTCACCACTGCAACAACAACAAAAATACCTAAGAATGAACTTAACCATGGAGGTAAAAGACCTGTTCTGAGAAAACTACAGGAGATTGAAAAAAGAAATAGAGAAGATATAAAAAAAAAAGTGGAAACATATACCATGTTCATGGATTGGAAAAATCAACATCATTAAAATGTCCATACTATCCAAAGCAATCTACAGATTCAATGCAATCCCTATTAAAGTACCAACAGCATATTTCACAGATCTAAAACAAATACTCCAAAAGTTTATATGGAACCATAAAAGACCCCAAATAGCCACAGCAAGCTTGAAAAAGAAGAACAAAGTGGGAAGGATCACAATAGCAGATATCAAATTATATTACAAAGCCATCGTAATAAAAACAACCTGGTACTGGCACAAGAACAGGCATATAGATCAATGGAACAGAATAGAGAACCCAGATATCGACCCAAGCAGTATGCACAATTAATATTCAACAAAGGAGGCAAAAGCATACAAGGAGTAAAGACAGTCTCTTCAATAAATGATGTTGGGAAAATTGGACAGCTACATGCAAGAAAATGAAACTAAATCACCAACTTACACCATACACAAGAATAAATTAAAAATGAATAAAAGACAAATGTAATCCATGAAACCATAAAAATCCTAGAAGAAAATGTAGGCAGAAAAATCTCAGACATCATGCTTAGTGGAATTTTCAAATACGTCACCTAGGGCAAGAGAAACAAAGGAAAAAATTAATAAATGGGACTACATCAAACTATAAATCTTCTGCATGGCAAAAGAAACCAGCATCAAAATGAAAAGGGAGAGCATATTTGCCAATTATACGTTGGATAAAGGGTTAATATCCAAAATATATAGAGTACTTGTACAACTCAACGAAAGGAAGACAAAGAATCTAATTAAAAATGAGCAGAGGACCTGAATAGACACTTCACCAAACAGGATATACAAATGGCCAGGAAACATGTGAAAAAATGCTCAACATCTCTAATCATCAGAGAGATGCAAATTCAAATGATTATGAGATATCACCTCACACCTGCCAGAATAGTGGTCATCAACAAATCATCAAACAACAAGTGCTAGTGAGGGTGTGGAGAAAAGGGTACCTTAATACACTGCCAGTGGGAATGCAGATTGGTGCAGCCACTATGGAAAACAATATGGTCTTCCCTCAACAAATTAAAAATGAAACTGCCAATGGACCCAGTGATTCCACTTCTAGGAATGTATCCTAAGAAGCCTGATACACCAATCAGAAAGAATATATGTACCCCTATGTTCATAGCAGCGCTATTCACAATAGCTAAGATCTAGAAACAGCCCAAGTGTCCTTCAGTAGCTGAGTGGATAAAAAAGCTGTGGTACATTTACACAATGGAATACTATGCAGCTATAAGAAAGAAAGATCTCTTACTCTTTGAGACAACATGGAGGGACCTGGAGAGTGTCATGCTAAGCAAAATAAGCTAGTCAGAGAAAGATAAATACCACATGATCTCACTTATTTATGGAATATAATGAAAAAAATAAGCTATCTACCAATAGAGATCCAGAATCATGGAAGTAGGGAACAGACTAACAAACCTCAGAGGGATGGGGGTGGGAGGGGTGGAAGAGATAAACCAAAGATCTTACGTGCATATATGCACAACCAACGGACACAGACATTAGGCTGGGGAAAGCAGGAAGGGTGTGGTAGCAGGAAGGAGGGGGTCGATGGGGAAAATGGGGGGACATCTGTAATACTTTCAACAATAATAAATTTAAAAAAATAAAGTATGGATCTGCTTTGTCTCAAAAAACAAACAGGTGTTCGATAAAAGTTTGTACACAAATGTACATAACAGCATTATTCATAATAGCCAAAGGTGGAAACAACTTAAAGTTCTGTTCATGATAAATGGATAAACAAAACATGATATATCCATACAATGGAATATTATTTAACCATAAAAATAAAGAGAATAGTAATAAATGCTATAATAAGGAAAAAATAAACTCAATATAGAAAAATTATTTGAAAAATAATAAAATAAAATTGAGATCTAATTTGCAATATGAAAAAGTATACATCCCAAGTACACAGCTCCAAAAATGCCACCCTCCTAAAGTCCCTCAGCACCACCTCCCAGATCAGGTACCCCAGGGAGCAGCTGCTCTTCTCAATACTTCATCTCACCTCCAAGTAATCACTGCTCTGATTTCTGTCACCGTGCATTAATGTTGCCCATTTCAGAACCTCATCTAAAGGATGAACTCTCTGTATTGGGTTCCATTGTTTAGCATAGTGGTTTGACATCTGTCCATGTTCCTTTACACTGTTCAGGAGTATTCCTCTGTATGGCTATACTGCCGTTTATTTGTTCCCCTGCTGGTGGACATTTAGGCTGTGTTCAGTTTTTGGCTGTGGGATAATGCTGTAATAAGTGCTGGTGTATAAGTCATTGTGGGGGTGTAAGCATGGGCTTCTGCTACATAATTACCTAAGGGTGGGACTGTAGTGTGAGTGTCAAGGGGGAGGAAGGTACCCAGCTTTAATGGACACGGGGGAGGAAGGTACTAAGTTATAATGGACATGGGGCAGGGAGGTTCTAAGCTTTAATGGACACGGGGGAGGAAGGTACTCAGCTTTAATGGACATGGGAGAGGAAAGTACTCAGCTTTAATGGACACGGGGAGCAGTTTCCAAGAAGCTGGACACCCTCAGTTCCCCCAATAAAGTCCAAGCATCTGGTTGTTCCACATCCTTCTACACAGGGTTCAATTTTAACTGTTTTGGTGGAAATTTGGTGTACCACATCGTGTTTTTCATTTATGTTTTTCTGGTAAATAATTATATGAAGCACTTTCAGATGGCTCTGAGTCTTTTGGGTAATTTCCTTGTGGCTTAAAACAACACAAGTTTATCATCCTACATTTCTATAAGTTAAAAGTCTAACATGGGCCAAAATCAAGATGTCGAGGGGGCAGTGTCCCTTCTTAGGCTCGAGTAGGCCATCCAGTTCTTTGTCTTTTCCAGCATTTTCAGCCAACCCCCTTCCTTGGCATGTAGTCTCCCCCTCCCTTCTCTAAGCTAACAGTGCGGACTGAGTCCTCTTCTTATCACCTCGCTCTGATCTCCTCTAGCTTCTTCTTCCACTGTGATGGACCCTTGTGATTACACTGGGGGCCTGGACACAGACAACGCGGTGAAGGCAGAGGGGGGAGGATGTTGGGTGGAGGGGAGCAAAGTGGGAGGCATCTGTAATTGCTGAATTTAAAAAATGGATAACCTCCCTCTCTGATTAGCAATCTTTATTCCACACTCAACCTTAATTCCTATTTGCCATGTAATCAACATATTCATCGGTCCCAGGAATCAGATGTGGGCATCTTTGGGGAGCCAGATATTTTCTCTGAATATAGAATTCTAGGTTGACAGCATTTACTCTTTTATTCCATTTTCTTTCTAAATATGTTTTTATTGATTTGTTTTTTTTTTTTTAGAGAGAGAGGAAGGTGGAGAGAGATAGAAACATTGATGTGAGAGAGAAACATCAATCAGCTGCCTCTTGCACGCCCCCTACTGGGTATTGAGCCCCTCACCCTGGCATGTGCCCTTACCGGGAATTGAACCTGGACCTCTCAGTCCATGGGACAATGCTCAATCCACTGAGCCACACTGGCTGAGCATGCTTTTTTCCTTCTTTCATCACTTCAAAGGTGTTATTCCATTGTCTTCTGCTTGTATTGTTTCTGACAAGAAATCTGTTTAAATTCTTATCATCATTCCCCTATTAAGTCACTTTGGTTGCTTTTCCTATTTCCCCTTCACACCACTGATTTGTAGCAATTTGATGATGATGGATCTTTCTTTGTGTTTATCCCGCTTGGGGTAATTTGTTGAATTTTTTTTCATCTGTAAATTTATAGTTTTTATCACCTTTTGGGATAAATTCGGCCATTATTTATTCCAATGATTTTTTCAGAATTATTTTCTCTCTCTTTCTGGGGCTCTGATTACATAGATATCAGACCACTTGATATTGTCTTACAGGTAACCGAGAATCACGTCATTCTTTTTCTTTCTGTTAAAAATATCTCTCTCTGCTTCAGTTTGCATACTTTCTATTACTATATCTTCTGTTCTGATTATCTTTTATTCAGTGTCTGATGTACTATTTCATCCATTCAGTGAATTTTTCATTTTGAATTTTTAACTCTAGAAATTTCATTTGACTCTTTCAAATATCTCCCATTTCTCTCATTGTGTTCATGTTTTTCTTTAAACCATGTTCAGCTTGCAGCCACTCAGTAGTTCTTTGCCCTGCTTTGTGGAAACTCATGGTATTCATACACAACTTAGTATTCAACAACAAATTCAAGACCCTTTTTCAGTGTTCTAAAGCTTTTTCTCAGAATAGGTCCTTCTGTGAAATTCCACCCTACAAATTCTTGCTGTGTCCGTTTTCCTGAATTCTGATATATCTCCTCAGCCCAACAGGATTATCATTTTCTGCTTGACTTTTCTTTCTTTGCTTTTGAGTTTAAAAAGATCCTCCAGGAAGACAGCTAGGGCACTAGTAGAGCTCTCTCATTTGTTTCCCTCTTCATGATCACTGTCCTGCACTGACTCTTGTCCAATGTTTGAAAAGAGGTCTTTTATATATTGCATCCAGTTTTGCAGTTATTTATGGTAAGAGGGCAATTTAGTACCAATTAACCCATCATGGCCATCAGCAGAAATTATGCCCTCATTTCGGAAATAATATTTTCACTGAATATAAAATTCTAGGTTGGTGTTAATCTTTTAGCACTTTAAATATGTTATTTCATTGTCTCCTGCTTTTTGTTTCTAATATGAAAAATTTATCATTTCTATTTTTGTTATCCTGAATTTAATGTATTTTTTCTTTGGCTGCTTATAAATTATTCTCTTCATCTTTGCTTTGTATTAGTTTGACTTTATGTGTTTTGGTGTCATTTACTCTATATTCACTTTAATTGATGTTCACTGAGCTTCTTTATCATTATTATTATTTTTAATCCTCGCCTGAGGATATTTTTCCATTTATCTTCAGATAGAGTGGGAGGGGAGGGGGGAGAGAGAGACAGAGAGAGAGAGAGAGAGAGAGAGAGAGAGAGAGAGAGAGAGAAAGATCAATGTGAGAGAGACACATCAAGTGGTTGCCTCCTGCATGATCCCAACCAGGGCCGGGGACTGAACTGCAACTGAGGTACATGCCCTTGACCGGAATTGAACCCATGACTCTCAGGGCCAACGCTTTAAGCACTGAGATAAACCAGCCAAGGCATCATTTAGCTTCTTAAATTTGTGTGTCGGTATGTTTTATACATTTTCAGTTATTATATCTTCATATATTTTGGGGCTACTTTCTGTTTCTCTTTTCTTTCTGGGACTCCAATTGCACATGTTAGACCATTGATATGGCCTCAAATGTGTGTCAGGCTCTTTCTGCCATTTCTTTGTCCACTCCTGTTTGTCTGCTTCATTTTGAATACATCTGTGTTTATCTGTCTAAGAGTTCACTGATTTTCCCCCCACTGTGTCTATTCTTCTGTTTAGCTCATCCATTAAGTTATTTTATCAGATATTATATTTTTCAGTTCTGGAATTCCCATTTGGTTCTCTCTTTTTTTGTGAAAGATTTTATTTATGTCCTTTTAAAAATTAAATATATTGGGGTGACATTGGTTTGGTTCTCTTTTTAAGTTTGAATTTCTCTGCTGAATTTTTTTTTCATCTTCTCACCCACTTTCTTGATCTTTCCCCTACAAATTTTTATTTTAACAGTTATTTTAATGTCATCGCCTGGCAATTCCAACATCGTTGTCATCTGAGAGCTGACAATCTTCTGTTGATTTATTTTTGGTTTTGACAATGGGTCACATTTTCTTGCTTCATCACACATCTCATAATTTTTTATTGCATGATCTGTATTTTGTACACAAGAACCATGGAGACCGAAGAAGATAATGTTTCTCCGAAGTGTCAGATAGCCAGGGTGAGGAGATAAGCTCTCAGATATAATGAGCCTAGATAGGTTTGAGTCTGGCTGCATCTTTACTTAGTCTCAGATCTCATATGGATTTAAGTCCCATGTGACTCTAGCAGGAAATTGATCTTTGACCTCTACGAGATTACAAAAGTATGCCTGCCTTTTTATCCCAGACCACAGCCTCCCAGACCACCACATCCTTGACATAGGTCTTCTTCTCCGGAATTCTGTCCTGCAAGTTCTTGCTGCCTCAGCCTTCCTGAATTCTGATGTGTCTCCTAAGCTCAGTGGGACCAACACTTTATGCTTGGTTTTTCTCTCTTTGCTCTGGAGTTTAAAAGGCCCCAGAGAGCAGGGAGAACTAGCTTTGTGTGAGAATCCTTCAGATTCTAATTCTCGCCAACCCACCCAGTTGTTTAGAAGTTTGGGGTTTCTGTGTGCCCCAGGAGAATCCTTCTGCCTTGAGAATTTCATTTGCCCGGGTTCAGATTTGAAAACATGCTCAGGGAGAAACAAGACCACACGTTTCTTAGTGAGGGCCCAGCCCTCCCTGGGGTGCATTCATGTCGACGTCTCGTCTCCACAGCTCTACCACGTGTTTACATGTTGTATGATTCCATGGATGTGAAATATCCGGAACAGGCAAACCCACAGAGAAAGGAAGTAGACGGATAATTGCCAGGCGCTGGGGGAGGAAGAACGGGCACGCTGTTAATGGGTTAGGGTTTCTTTTTGGAGTGGGGAATATATTCTGAAGTTCGAGGGTGATGATGTGCTCATACACTAACAACCGCTGAACTGTACACTTTTAAATGGTGAACTTTATGGTATATGAATCATATCTCAAACAGATCACTGTACTCCTGGTTTTAAAAAAGAGAGAGAAGAGAGAGAGAGAAAAAAGGTTACACATATCCCCTGTGAAAATGCGGAAAAGTCTACACAAATGTATACAAAATAAATTATATATCACCCATAAGCCCACCCACCACCCCATCATACCCACCTCTGCTGTGTCTGTGTCTCCCCCTGTAATACTGGCTGGCACGCACACATCTGCACACCCACAGATTGCTTATAAAAACAGGATCCTCTGTTTGTAACTTGCTTTTTCTCCATGTATCAACATAAAACAACATATAAAACCCTTTATATATAATATAATATAAACCCCTTTGTTTCAAGAAATACATGTTGCTGTTTAAAAATAAAGAAAAATAAAGAATGACTGAGCGCTGTGCAAGGACAAGGCCACCAGGGGAAGAAGGCAGCCTCTCCAAGCCCTACTGGCTTCGGTCTGCAAAGGGCAGGGCAGATGTCCGTGGGAAGCAGGCCAGCGCTGGGGCTGGCTCCAGAGCAGGTGCTGGTGCCGCCTGGGGCTCTGCAGTTGGGGAAACAGCCTCTGTGCTACGGGTGGGGGCATGGGAGAAGCCCTTACATTCCTGACGGCTCTAGCCGGAGGCCATAGTGCTTTTCATCTTCATTTTTCATGAACTGAGAGGATTAGAATGTTATCAAAACAGAAAAAAAACAACCCAAAAACCCACACCGAGTAATATTAGTCATGGGATGAGGCCCAACTGTGCCGTGTCCATGTTCACTTCCCAGAAGGGCTTGGAAAGAATCACCATTCACCTGCAGGAGGCTGAGAATCTAAATATTTACAGGGTCCCAGCAGCAGCAGGAGCTGGCCCAAGGCTCCGCTTGGCACCCCATGGAGAGAGCTGTGTCCGCCCAGGGACCTGGGTCGTACCCCAAGTGTACTAGCCAGCCCCAGTGTGTGTGGGCTTTATCCTGGGCTCAGTGGGGAGCTTGGGGCGGGTGCAATGTAGGGCTGGGGGATGGCTTTGAAGGTTGCTCACCTGTTGCAACTGTGCACATGGTATGTGTGCGTGTGCATGTGTGTTCTTGTGGGTGGGCCTATAAGACAGAGAGAACCACAGAGGCAGAGAGATGGAGAGAGGAAGTGTATGATGCCCTTGCAGGCAAGACTTGCCTCCTCTCTTGGGAGCCCTGTGTGGGGTCATCTGGGTCCACAAGGAACTCGGAATCCCTGCCTGGTCATGCGATACAGGAAAGATAGTGCTTGGAGATGCTCAAGGATCATGGGCTCCCCCCACGCACAAAGGCATGGGCTCCGACTGCCGGGTCCCCTCCCCTGATAAGCACGGCCAGTGGGTGGAAAGCCTAGTCTGTCAGCCAGCCCCAGTCCTGCCCATCTGGTGGGGCACTGCCGTCCCTGGAAGGTCCCACCCTCAGTCAGTGGTGCTGCCTTGGTTTCCCTGTTTATAAGGAGGGGATGGTGACAGCATCCCTCCTCTTACACTCCAACCTCCGCAACCGGGCTGTTTTGAGGGTGCACGTGGAGGGCTCAGAGCCCAAGCCGGCAGCTCACATGTGGCTTCCACCTTTATGTCAACTTTGTTGTTGTTACTGTTACTCCCATGGCCACCAAGACAGGTGTCAGGAGCATGTTCACCTGCTCCCATGCCGTGACAAGTCCTAGAAACCCCTGCTAGCGTCTGGGCTTTGCTCCCCAGTCCTTGGCCCTGCCTAAGCCCTGCCCAGGCCTTGGACGCTGGACCCTGGACCTAACCCCTGTGGTTTGGGGAATCGGGAGCTCCCCCACCAGGGGGATGACTGATGGGACCTTGCATGGGTGGGGAAGGGAGTGCAGAGCAGACCTCTCCCTTCACAGAGAGCAAGGCCCCAGCAAATCCTGGACCAGCTGGCTGCAGGGGCAGGGGTGGGGTGGAGTGGAGGGGACAGGAACAAGTGTGGGGGTGGGAAGGCCAACTCCTGGGGACTCTCGAGTCGCTGACCCACGGGGTGGGGTGAGGCCTTGGGGACTCTGGACATGAAGCCACAGGGACACAGAGCAGCCAGTGGGCGTAGGATCCTCCTCCAGCCCCCCACGCCCCCCACGGCTCCCCTCAGAGGCCTATTTCCTTCTGGTTCAGAAGAAAGCCTTGTCCAGATGTGTTCGACTCTGCGTGTTTGTTTAATGTCAAATGACAGTTGCTGGGAAGGGCTGTGACTCTCAAGATGAACTCCTGAGCAGAGAGGCCGAGTTAGGGGAGGGTAATGTCCAGACCCAGGGCTTGTCCCCCAGCTGGGCAGTGAGGGAATGACAGGTGGGTGCAGGGACCATCTCGCAGCAGAGATGTCCTCCCCACCCCCCATGCCCTGCTGGCCCACTGCCTGGACCATGGTCACCTCTGGACCCATAAGAAGCCCCTCACCCGTGCTGCCTGGACATTGCAGCAGCTGTCACCCATGTGTGGCCACGTGAGCCCTAGACCCGGTCCAGTCACTAGCAGTCTTGCTCTGCGGGCACCTGGCAGACGTGAGAGCCCCAGCGTCTTCATGAGCCTGACTTGGCACGTCCCCTGAGGTGCGGAATGAGCAAGCAAGAAACAAAAACTAAACGTGTCATTTTCAGCCTTTGCTTTTGTGGGATGTTTGTTTCCCAGCCCCCGTGACCATGCAGGCCCCAAACCCCCAGCCCACAGAGGACGGCCACACCTCTGCGTTACCCACAGCTGTCGAATAAAGAGCAAGGACATGACTTTGGGGTTTGTAGACATTCCACTCTGTTTTCTGTTTCATGGAGTCTTGCTTCTCCACCAGGCAGAAAGCCCCCCATAAACCAAGACCCCCACAGTGGGAGCCCTAGGGAGAATGGGCACAGGCAGCTACCCCTTCTCAACAGTAGATAATGTCTGGCCAGGGGGACCCCTGCTCCGTCCTCACATGGGGACAGGAGCCCACTGGCTGGCCAGGGTCCGACTTTCCACCACGGCTACTCTGGTTTTCCCCCAGAGAGCAGAGTGGGCCATGCCAAGACTCAGAAGAGGCAGCCGCGGGTTTCCAGACTCCAGGCTCCCACTGCACGGTGCCTGCCCTACCCCACGCCGGCTGCTGTGCTTAGGGCAAACCTCGGGGCTGAGCCGTCCAGCTGGCCTGGGCAGAGGCTGGATCCACATTTTCCTGTAAAAGGAAATGGGGACTTTCTTCTCTTGGGCAAAGCGTTGCTGTGGGAGGCATACCTGGGCAGAGCCCCTGTGCTTTGGAGAGGAGGGTTTCTGCAGTCCAGAGGGGACCACATCGCCAAGACTCCTTCGCTCTTGGAGACGGCACTTCAGTCAGGGGGCGTGCAAGGTCAGTGGGAGATCCTGGAGTCTTTCGAGGGCATGGAGAGTGGGGCAAGGCAGACGACACTGAAGACACACACCCAGGGCCGGTCCCCATGGCCATCAGGACCTCCCTGGCCCCAGCCACATGTTTGGAAATAGTTCTGGCAGGAGCTAGAGAGAATGCATGGTTCCTGAAGCTCCATGTTAAAGGGAGTGGACAATAAATTCCCTTCCAGACTGAAGACTGGATCTCTCCGACCCCCTCCTCTAGGGTCTCCTTTCTTTGGAGAACCTGGGGGCCTCAGACAGAAGCTTTGACCGCTGAGGCTTCAGGCCGCAGGTCATTCCCTCCTGGGACATGGGCCTCCAGCCTGCTTGCTTTTCCCGTAGCCACCCCTACCGGTGTGCTTTCTCTGAGGAGGTGGGATTTCTTCTCCTTCATTTAAATATGTTCCCTTTCTTGGGGTCACCGTTTTCCCTGGACTGTGTGCAGAGTCAAATACCAGGCCTTGGTCATACGAGATGCAACCCACATGACCAGGTTTGTTTTCAGTTCATCTCTTTCCGGTTGCATTTTATAACAGGCAGCTAGAATAACCCAGGTAGAAGCTTCAACAACCCCCCGCCCAGAAATCTCCTTAGCTAGACCATCAAGTTTATTAGGAACGTTTCCTATTTTCTAGGTTATTATAAGTGTTGCCAAACTTTCCATGCTATGTAACAATAGTTCCCTTTCTTCCCTTTCTTTAAGCCCTAACCAATGGTCTTCTCAGTGTCCACCAGGTTTCTATCTGCTATCCACTCCCCAAGTTAACAAACTTAGTTTATGTTATAGCAACATCCAACTTCCAGCCACCAAAATCCTAACTAGGCATTTTTTAGTCACACCCTTGGTTTCATCCTTCCCTTGAGACTTCTCTGCAAGGCCTTGGGATTTATCTTTACCCCCAAGGCCCTTTCTTGCTATGCAAGCTCTTTGCTGCCTGGAAAGATTGTCCTGAGATCTTCATGTTTTCTCTAAATTCTACTTGAAAACAGAACAGTTCATTATTTTAGTTTATGTCTATACACTCAATTGTCTTTATTATACCCTCACTCTTCAATAAAAACTTTTATAAAAACTGGGTATAAAACTCTAGATTGTTAGTTGGAGCAGTTTCTCCATTGTTTTCTTGATTCTATTTATCTTGATGAGAAATCTACTGTTAGTCTGTTCTTTTGTAGTTATTCTGTCTTTATCCCTGAGGTTCTGTGGTTATAGTATGTGTCTGGGGGGTAGACACTAATTTCTCTGTTTGAAATTTGGACTCTGCTTTGTATCTGAGGCAAGGAAAGAAGTGAGGTCTTGAGATCTCACAGGAGGTTGGCACCAGAGCCAAAATAAGAACCCAGGGCTCTGGACTCCCCAGTAAGTGCTTTTACACAGTTCTGACTTCTTCCCATGTGAGTGTGGTCTGCTCTTTGCTTCTGTGGCTATCTTAGGTAATGTGGATGGGCAAACAATTCATTTATGTGATGATGTTCTTTCTTTAATTGGATGTACTTTAATTGAGGGCATGGATTCTATCTTCCTTTTTCTTAACCTTGTTGACAATGCAGTGTCATGGAGCATGTATGCATACTCATTTGAGAGAAAACAGACTTTGGAGCTGGGCAGACTTGGGTTGGAATCTAAATTGCCACTGATAGTTGTGTGGTCTTGAAAGAATTGTTATTATCTCAGAAGCTCACTCTTCTCATTTGTAAATTGAAGGTATCACCATCTTCCTTATAGGACATATGGAAATGTTTGAGAGGTGCTCAGTACAAGCCTGCTGGCAGATGATGGGGAACTGTAAACAACTAACCTTAGAGCCATCCAAGCACTGCATTGTGCAAGAGGAGAAAGGGACTACGGATAGAAGGAGAGAGATTTGTTCTTCCCTTGTCCCCACGAACATTTGCAGGCTAGAGGGCACCTCTAGGTAGGAAATGTGTTAGGCTTCTGTTTGCAACACCAGGTGGATGATGCTGTTTTGGCTACCACATCTTTATTAATTCTGAGAGTGGAGGAGATTTATGAAGGAATAAAGCCAGACCCTCAGTCCCTGGCTTACTCTGTGGGTTCATTCCAGAGCCTCCCAGTAATGTTCCCCAGAAATCTCTGAGCAAGTACTGAAGAAGGGAGGTAAGGTTTCAGTATTTAGTGTGCTTCTGGTGGAGGTTGGATAGTTTCCTCCAGCACTAGGGTGAATGGCGGTCTCCAAATGGATTTAGGTCACTGCTATGAATAATGCTTGTTTGCTTCATAATTACTTAACAACAGAGTGACACACAAGTGGATTTAAAAAAAACATTTTGAATCCATTTTCTTCAGGACAAGCCTGTGCATTGAAAGGCTCTGAAAAGACAAATTAATTCACTTAAAACCTTTTGATGTATGTGTTCCAGGTGCTCTGTTGGTCTAGCCAGTTCTTTGTGATGCTGGTGCTGTGACCCACCTGAGGTTAGGGACAACACAGCTGAAGAAAGCATGTGGCTCAAGCAAAGGAAGAAACCAAATCTCTTTTTATGAAAATTTTGGCAGGTCAGATAGTCCTCGTTCCAGCAGATTCCCCTAAAATGAAAGCTGTTTTACAGGAGATGCCAGATCCTGGGTCATGCTTTGAGAATGTTACCCTGAGCTCTGCGATAACCTCCCTGGGGGTCACATCTGGCCAGGAGGACACATGCCAAGCACTTCATATTTAGGCTGAATTTGCACGTTTACAACAGGAGGGGAAAATGCAACAATAGCGTGTGCCAGAAATACCTTATCTAGAGGGAATCTAAGGACACAGAATCTGCTGCTCATAAACCTTGTTTATTTAATAGTATCGTGGTTGGCTCATGAATGACCAACTCCTCATGTCCTCACCCACATTAGGTGCTGTCAGCCTTCTGAATTTTAAGCTTATAGTTAGCACGAAGTGGTGTCAAATTGTGGTTTTAACTGGCATATCTCCAGTGATTAATGATGTTGATTACCTATTCGTGTGATTATTGGATATCTTTCTACTTGTCTATCTTCTTTTTTCAGAAACAACTGTTCAAAGCTTTTGTCCACTTTTAACCGGGTTGTCTTTTTATTATTGAGTAGTAGAGGTTCTTTAGATATTATGAATACAAGTCATTGTTCAGATATATGTATTGTAAATATTTTATCATATTCTGTAGCTTGCCTATTTATTTTTTTAATTATGGGTTTTGATAAGCAAAGGTGTGCAATCTTCATAAAGTTAAACTTATCAATTCTTTTCTTTCATAGTTAGTGCTTTCTGTGTGCCCTGTCAGTCCAAAGTTTTCAAAGATATTCTCCATATTTTCTTTTAGAGGCTTTACAATTTTAGCTTTTATGATTAGGTTTTTTATTTTCCATAAATTAATTTTTATGTATGGTATAAGATAGGCATCAAGATTCATAGTTGTTCCTTATGTTTTACCAGTTGTTCGAGCACCGTTTGTTGAAAAGACTTTTCTCTCGTTGAGTTGCTTTGGTGGCTTGGTTAAAAATAAATGGCTTAGATAACTGCTGGTCTATTCTTGGATTATTCTGTTCCGTTGATCTACTTATCTCTGCCTTTACAGCAATACCACACTCTCATAATTACTAGAGTTTTATCAAGTCTTGAAATCTGGTAGGTAGTGTAAGCACTCTGATTTTGTCATTCTTTTCCAAATTTTTTTGGTCCTTTGGCATTTTCATGTAAACTTTAGAATCAATTTGTTTTTATTTTTAAAAAGTCTGCTGGGATTTTTATTGAGATTTATTGACTCTATATATCAATTGACATCTTAACAGTATTGACCTGTGCAATCCATGAGCATGGTATATATTTTCATTTATTCAGGTTTTCTTGAATTTTTCTCAACACGCCTTACAGTTTTCTCTGACAAGGTCTTGCACATCTTTCATTGAATTTAATCCCAAGTATTTTAAATTTTGGTGTTATTAATCATATTTTTCATTAAATGGTTCATTTTCCTATTGTTTGTTGTTAAAGTATAAAAATTTATTTGAGCCCAGCCGGAGTGGCTCAGTGGTTGAGCATCAACTCATGCACCAAGAGGTTGCAAGTTCAATTCCCAGTCAGGGCACATGCCTGGGTTTCAGGCTTGATCCCCAGTAGGGGATGTGTAGGAAGCAGCTGATTGATGTTTCTCTCTCATTGATGTTTCTATCTCTCTCCCTCTCTCCAAAAAAATCAATAAAAACATTAAAAAAATGTTTAAAAAAATAAAAATTTATTTGATTATTATATATTGACTTTGTATCCCATGACTTTACTTAATTCACTTATTAATTCTTATAAATTTTTGTTGTTGATCTTAGGATTTTCTACACACACAATCATATCCTCTACCAACAAAGACAGGTTTGTATCTTCCTTTCCTATGTTTATAATTTTATTTCTTTATTTTTGTCTTATAGAACTTAGCTAGGAACTCCTAAGTACAAAGTTGAACAGAAGTGGTAGAAGCCAGCATCCTTGCCTTGTTCCCAACCCGATCCAAGAATAAATAGAACATATTTTCCCTTAAGTACAGGTCATATTTTTCTGCTTATTTGCATGTTTCGTAATAGTTCTTATTATATTCTGCATGTTGCATATAAAAGAATAATGGAGACAGGTGAATTTTGTTTTGTCCTTTTTCTTCCCTTAGAGATTGCAGTCCTTTCCTTCTGAATGCAGTAAAAGTGAGGAGCTAATCCCTCCGCTTTCTCCTAGTGCCTAGTTGAGCAAGAGAAGTTGTCATTTTCCTTAGGCTGAGTGAACCTGTGATTAGCCAACCTCAGATCCTGAGCTATAGTCTTTAGATCTTATCCATGTTCAAGTGGGGGACAGGTTGATTGCCACTTTAATTCAGGTAGTGGTGTAGAATCTATTAACCAAAAGAAAACATAGGACTGTGATTTTTCTGCTTAGCAACCCCTCTTCCATTGCCATTTTCATGACAAAACTTAGAGTGGAGAAGGAGGAAAATTATTCTGGTCTAGGGCTCTATTCTTGCCTTTGTGGCTCTTCTAGACTCCAGTTTGTCCTGTCAGCCCAAACTACCACCCAAAGTCCAGCTGCTAGCCTTTTGTTTCCACCAAGGTTTTCATTCACAGCAGATCAACTCTACCCAGACCTCAGTATGGAAGCAGGAAGGTGTCATGTCACTCTGCTCATCCATGTCCCCCCGCCCCCCACCACTGAATTCAGTTCTCAGGCTTCTTTCTGGCCTTTCCTCTTCTTACTCTTATAGAAAAGTACAATTTTTCTTTTGTCTTGATTTTCTTGTTCTTCCTATGGAAATGAAAGTCTTTCTTATCTGATCTGAATCAGAAATCTCCTGTACTTGGCATTTTGCTATGTGCTTTTTCCATTCAACAAAATGCCTCATAATTTTAGATCTTTAAACCCTTTTACTTCCCCCCACCAAAGTCATACCTTCCTGTTATACGCAACTTGATAAAACACACACAAAATAAAAACAATCACTAAGTTAACCATTATTCACTTCTCTTGTCTTCCTTTTTACTCTTAAGTGCGCAGCCCAGTGAATTTTACATATATTTACACTTTGTGACCAACACTCAGATCAAGACATAGGACATTTCCATCATGACTTCCCAGAGATAACCATTATTTTGATTACTATTGCAATAGATTGCTTTTGCTTCTTCTGCTCAAATAATGTCTATGAGAATCACCATATTGTCATGTGTCTCTGTTTTTAGTGCTGTATAATATTCTATTTATGAATTTTACCACAGTTTATTTATTAATTATTCAGTTGATGGACTACTGAATTGCTTCCAGCTTTTGGTTTATTAGGAACAAAGCCAATATAATTGTTCTTGTACATGTTGTTTTTTTTTTTAAATCCTCACCCCAAGGATATTTTTCCATTTATTTTCAGAGAGAGTAGATGGAAGAGAGAGAGAGAGAGAGAGAGAGAGAGAGAGAGAGAGACCTATGTGAGAGAGACACATCGATTGGTTGCCTCCTGTACAACCCCGACCAGGGCCAGGGGCCGAACCACAACCAAGGTATGTGCCTTTGACTGGAATCAAACCTGTGACTCTTTGGTCTGTGGGCCGATGATCTAACTGCTGACCCAAACTGGCCAGGGCTTGTCCATGTTTTTTATAGCATATACACTAATATTTCTCATTTAACCCAGGGTGGAATTTATCATAGGGAGGTGTATATATAGCTTTAGTAAAAACTGCCAGTTTTTCAAGTAATGGAGCCACTTTACATTCCAGCAGCTGTTTTATATCCTCACCAGCCTGTGGTATCAGCGGTCCTTCTGGATCTCTGCCACTCTCCCGGGTGTACAGTAGGGCCCCATCAACATTTAACTTGCACTTCCCTAGTGCCTTCCCATTCTTTTTTTTCTTTTAAACCTCACCTGAGGGAGAGAGAGAGAAACATGATGTGAGAATGAAACATGGATAGGTTGCCTCCCGCACCTGCCCTGCCCCAAGGACAGGGTGAGCAGGGGTTGAGCCTCAGGCTCTGCATAGGCGGAGCACCATCAGCAACAGCAGGAAGGCCTTGTTCCTTGAGCCTGGTCTGCTGGGTTTCTGTGCTCCTGTGTAAAGCACCTCTTGCCAGGGTGACAGCCAAGGACTTCCATCTCCTGGGATACTAGCCTGGGAGACAGAGGTCACACTGCAAGCATTTGCACCTCCTCACCGCGGTAATGCTCGGGTGCAAACAGCGCTCATCTTCCTCCAAGTGGCATTCGGACGAAGTGTTTTGTTTGGTTTCCGAAGCTCCCAGAGCATGTAAGGAGTGCTGGGCCTCTTCTCCTCTGAGGCCGTGGCTGTTGGTTAAAATCACCTGGACTCGAGTCCAGAGGGCGGGAGTCACTTAGGCTGGGCTGGGCCTGGTAGCAGAGTCGAAGAGCCCCTCCCACCCCTGCCATTGTGTGAATGCAAAGCCAGCCGAGAACCTCTGCTCTGAAGGCTTGATCAGGTTGGGACTGAGGGCCACCTGGGAGAGACAGCAGCTCATGAGTTCACGTGCTGATTCCAGTTCTCCACCCAACTTGTGCTTTGGGTCTACCTGGTCATCTCTGCTTCCCCCGTTAGTGGGGTGTGGCCTGAGCACGGAGACGCCATTGTGTGCCTGGAACTTCTTGCTTAAATTGTGTCCTCGGTCTCCTGGAGCAGTTCCGACCTGGCCATCTTCAGCCCAGCCATCCCACATGTGCTCTGCCATAGAGGGGAGTCTGAACAACACTTCTGCAGCTGCCCTGACAGCCGTTCCTGCCACATTTGGGGACCATCTGGGAGAAAAGATCAAACGCAAGCCTGAGAGGAGACCTCATTAAACCCAACTGGCAGAAAATGAACAAATATGCAGAACCCACAGAAAAGCAACATGAAGGCAAAAGTAGTGGGAAGTCTAATCTAGGAACGATGTCCTGCAAAAGGCAAGAGGGTGGATGGCGGTGGCTCGTTCGCATGGAGCACTGGAGAGCAAGCTGCAGTTACAATCCCCTTGTCCCCTCATCTTACAGCCACGGGACAGGCACTTTACTGGGCTCACAGCTTTTACGTAAACACGTCTCATTATACTTACCATGCCCTGGGCACTCTCTAGGTGCTTTAGACTCTCTAGTCTCCTATGGGTGCTACTCATGCTCCCACACCAGAGATGAGCAAATGGAGGCATGGACAGTCAAAACCTGAGTCCAAGCAGTCATCTCCTGAGCTCGTGCTCATGTCTACCATTTAAAAGACTGATCACACCAGATGTAGTGAGGATATGAAGCAACTAGAGCTCTCATACACTGCTGGTAGGAGTATAAAATGGTACAACAACTTGGGAAACAGTTTGTCTGTTTCTTAAAAAGTTTACCATAGCTACCATGTGACCCAGTCAGTCCAGTCCTGGAAAAATTAAAGTGTATGTCCACATAAGGACTTGTATACAAATGTTCATAGCTGATGAATATGTAGAGAAGAGGTCATGGCTGTGCACCATCAGTAGGACATTTTTGCAAAAAAATTTTTTTTGGGGGGGGGGTTGCAATTGAGCAATATCTATCTTTTTTTCCAAGAGAAACTTAGTTCCCAACTTGTGTGAGGCTGGCTCTGTGGATTCCTCTTTTGTCTGGAACATTTCTGTTGCTCTGAATATTCAGAAAACAATAGAAATTGAACTGCTATAAAAACACACACTGAAATATGTTAGTTATATGTGTGTTAGGATTTTCCTTTACATGGCCTATTATTCTTGCTTAATGAAGTAGCATTAGTAAATTTATTCCAAATGGAAACTTTGTTGAAAACATTTTAATTGTGTGGCCATTATATATTTGCAAAAGTTGCTTATTAAAACTTCTAAACAAAAACTAATTTCATCACCGAGTATAATTGGTATTATTTTTATCCCTAAATACTTCAGTGTGTATTTCCTAAGACCAAGAATATTTTCTTACATAATCACAGTGCAAAGATTACAGTTAGGAAATTTAACATCAATATAATGCCATCATTTTATCCATAGAATATATTCAAATTTTGCTGACTGTCCAATAATGTCCTTTATTGCATCCCCTCCCACCCAATACACTATCCAATTCTGGATCACCTGTTGCATTTAGTTGTCATATCTTTAGTTAGTCTCCTTTATCTTTTTAATTTTTTTATTATTTTAAATTTATCTTTAGTGTTGAAAGTATTACAGATGTCTCCCATTTTTTCCTCCATTGACTCCCTTCTCCCTGCTCCCGCCCCCCTCCTGCCTTCCCCACAGTACTGTCTGTCCATTGGTTATGCATATATGCATATAAGTTCTTTGGTTTATCTCTTCCTGCACTTCCTCCCCCCTTCCCTCTGAGGTTCGTCAGTCTAACAATCAATTTGTACTTCTTAATCCCTTCACCTTTTTTGCCATCCCCCAACCCCTTCCCATTTGGCAACCAACAAAAAGTTCTCTGTATTGATGAGTCTGTCTCTATTCTGCTTGTTAATTTTGTTTGTGGATTCAATTGTTGATAGATATGTATTTATTGCCATTGTTGATATTTTTTATCTTGTTCAAGAAAATCCTTTAACATTTCATATAATACTGGTTTGGTGGTGATTAACTCCTTTAGCTTCCATCTTGTCTGGGAAGCTCTTTATATGCCCATCAATTCTAAATGAAAACTTTGCAGGCTAGAGTAATCTTGGTTGTAGGTCCTTGCTTTTCATCACTTTGAATATTTCTTGCCACTCCCCTCTGGCCTACAAAGTTTCTTTTGAGAAATCAATTAATAGTCTTATGGGAGCTCCCTTGTAGGTAACGAACTGCTTTTCTCTTGCTGCTTTTAAGATTCTCTCTTTGTCTTTAACCGTTGGCATTTTGATGATGATGTGTCTTGGTGTGGGCCTCTTTGGATTCATCTTGTTTGGGACTGTTTGTGCTTCCTGGACTTGTATGTCTGTTTCCTTCACCAAGTTAGGGAAGTTTTCTGCCATTATTTTTTCAAATAGGTTTTCAATTTCTTGCTCTCTCTCTTATCCTTCTGGTACCCCCATGATGTGAATGTTGGCATGCTTGATGTTGTCCCAGAGGCTCTTTACACTATCCTCATTTTTTTTTATTCCTTTTTCTTTTTGCTGTTCTGATTAGGTATTTTTTGCTTCCTTATATTCCAAATCAATGGTTTGATTCTTGGCTTCACCTACTCCACTATTGGTGTCCTGTGAATTATTCTTTATTTTAGTTAGTGCATCCTTCATTTCTGACTGGTTCTTTTGTATGCTCTTGAAGTCCTCACTAAGTTCCTTGAGCATCCTTATAACTAGTGTTTTGAACTCTGTATCTGTTAGATTGCTTATCTCCATTTTGTTTAGTTATTTTCCTGGAGTTTTGTTCTGTTCTTTCATTTGGGACATGTTTCTTTGTCTCCTCATTTGGGTTGCTTCCCTGTATTTGTTTCTATGTATTAGGTAGAGTCACTACATTTCCTAGTAACATAGGGTGGCCTATTGTTGTAGGTGTCCTGTAGGGTCCAGTGGCACAGCCTCCCTGATCACCCCAAGGGGGCATTTGAGGTGCACTCCCTGTGTAGACTGTACACCCTTGTGCTGTAATTGAGTCTTGATTGCTGTTGGCATATCAGTAGGAGGGATTTACTCAGGCTGATCAGCTGCAAGGACTGGCTGTGCCCATTGACCACTGACTGACCACCTTGGAGGATCAGCTGTGCAGGGGTCCACCACACAGAGCAAGACTTACTTTGGCAGGGCTGTGGTACCCACTGAGTCCACCCCTTGAGTGTGTTGCTTGTGGAGGTGGTTGGGTGGTGGTGCTTTGATGTGGTCTGAAGCTGTTCACTGGGTATGCTGGCTCTGGAGCCTCCTGGGAGGCACAGGCCAAGGTCAGCCACTGCCTGTGTTCTACCTGGGGCCGCCAGGCACAAGCTACAAAGGGATCTACAGATGGTTGCTTCTTGTGCTGGGCTTGGAGATGCCCAGGCAAGGCCAAGCTGTGAACCAAGGCCAGCTGCTTCTAGTGCCAGGCCTGGGGCCACTTAGTGAGAGATATGGGACTTGCTGGAGGCCAGATGCTGCTTGTCTAAGAGATTTTAGGGAAATCCAAAGCATGAGCCATGACAGGCCATTCTTATGGTAAAGCCATTGGAAACAGCTTGGGTGGGCCTGAAAGTTGGGTGGGGCAGTGCATCAGGGAATCACCAGGGCAGAGCAAACAGTGTGAGCCAGGTTGCTGGAGTCCCATATATAGTGGCCATCTGCCTGCCCCATGGGGGAAGGGCTCTCCAAAGGAACAATGGCCATCACTAGCATGTCTGTCCAGGAGAAAGCTGCCTCTCCAGCCCTTGCCCTGATGCGAAACAACTCAGTTGTTCCTCGTATGTCTCTGGTGCCTTCCAAGCTGCCTCCCCTCCATTGGAGCCTGGAGGGAGCGGGTCCGAGTAAGTCAGTGCATGGGCCCTTTAAGAGGAACTACCTGGGACTCCCAGAAGCCTCAGCCTCCCTCAGCCTCAGTTCCCACTGGTTTTACAGCCAGAAGTTATGGGGACTTCTCTTCTTGGCACTGGAACCCTGAGCTGGGCACCTGGTGTGGGACGGGGACACCTCACTCCTCAGGGAGGACCTTCTCAGCCAAGGTGTCCTCCTGATTTTTATCCGCCACACATGGGTGTGGGACCAGCCCATCTGCCTCCGCCCCTCCTACCAGTCTCCATGTGACCTTTTAATTTGTAGTTCTAGGACTTCCATTCAGTTCAATTTCAGGTGGTTCTGAATGATGGTTGTTCTGTAGTTTAATTGTAATTTTGATGTGGTTGTGGGAGGACACGATACCGCGTTTACCTGCGCTGCCATCTTGACCGGAAGTCTTCTAGTTAGTCTCCTTTCATTTGAAGCAGTTCCTTAGGAACAACATGATAAAACTAGAAATCAAAACAAAAAATGTCAATGTCCTTTTTCCTCTATGTTTTAAAACTTTGTTTGAAAACTCTTGTGTCAAAGGATAAAAACCAACCAATTCCAGAATTGCTAGGAAATGATGATAAGAAAACGTATCAGAATCTAGGTGTATAACTCAGGCAGGGCTGAGACAAACTTACAGCTTCTATTTATATCAAGGAAAACAAAAGAAAAAAATAAATAAATTAATTGTCAACTATAAAATTTAAAGTAAGAACAATTGAATAAACTGAAAGCCATTAATAAGGCAAAGTCATAAAATAACTCGTAAAACAGAAAAAAAGGTAGAATTAACAAATAAAAACCTGATTCTTTGAAAACAGCCTTCAAAATAGATAAATCAGTAGCTAACTTCATCCAGAAAAGAAAAAAAGTAAAACAATAAATACATATAACAAAAATCCTAAAAGGAGGAGGAAATGACCATTGGATAGAAAAAATTAAATAAATCTCAAGTGATTACTTATAACTAGGCCAAAACACTTGAAAGCCTGGATGACCAATGACCAAACAGTAATAAAAATAGATAAAATAGGATTTAAAAATGAATATGCAAAACTTGCATGAAGAAAGCTTAAATTTGAAAGACACTAAAGTAGACAAACAAATGAAAATGAAAGGCATGTTCTTAGACAAGAAGGCTCAGTATCATGAAAATGTCCTGTCTCCTTAATTTATAACCACAAATACCAAAGGGTTCTTCCTCTCCTTCAGGGCTTAGAAAAATTGATTCTAAAGCACATCTGAAAAAATAACAAGGGAGAAACAGGAAAATGCTGGAAAAGATTAGCAATGGCAGGGGGGAGGGGGCTATCCCTAGCAGATGTTAAAAGTACTAGAAAGGGTCCATAGTTAAAAGTGTGGTTCTGGTGTATAAATAGACTGAGCTGTGGAACAGACTAGAACAACCAAAAGTAGACCCACATACATATGTGAAGTTTAAGTGTGATAAAGGCAGCACCTCAAGTTGGGGGAAAATGGAGTTTTTAATAAATGGTATTGGGTGATTTGGATAGCCATTTGGAAAAATAAAATTGGATCCATATGTTACACTATGCACAATAGGATAAACTTTGAATGGATCAGAGATCTAAATATAAAACATGAAATCATGTAAGTACTAGAAGAAAACGTAAATTGCTTTATAATTGGGACTGGGGAAATGTTTTCTAATATTGTTTAAAATTCAGTATCAATAGAGGAAAAAAATCAATAAATTTCAACTGTATTAAAATATAAAACATCCCTGGCCCTGGCTGGTTTGGCTCAGCGGTTAGAGCGTCAGCCCGAGGACCAATGAGTCACAGGTTCGATTCTGGTTAAGGGCATGTACTTCAGTTGCGGTTCGTCCTGGCCCTGATTGGGGTCGTGAGGGAGGCAACCAGTGGATGTGTCCCTCTCATCTCTCTTCCTCTCTTTCCTTCCCACTCTATCTGAACAAAAATGGAAAAATATCCTTGCATGAAGATTGAAAAAACAGAACAAAAAACAGCCCTGACCAAAAAAAAACAGCAACAGCAAAGAAAAAACCAAAAGACTAATGAATGATAAACTGAGAACAAACATTTGCAAGTTATCACTAAGGGCTAATTAACTCAATGTGAAAAGAGTTCCCAGAAATGGAGAAAAAAAAACGAAGACCAAGAAGAACAATGGGCAGGAGCCATGAGTACGCCTTTTCTCAGGAAAAATGATGTCAATGACCCTAAACATAAATAAGTGCTCAGCAGCATTTGTAGTGAGAGAAATGCAAATCAGAGCACTGAAATACTGGTTCTTCGCCATCAGCTTGACAAAACCCCAGAGGTCTGACAGCGAATTTCATTGGCGAGCCTGCACGGAGAGGCACAGTGTACATTGTTGGCCACGGTGCAAAACAGCACAGCCTGTGGAGGGAATCAGTCAGATCTAACCAAGTTACAGATGTGTTTCCCTTGATCTGTCCTGGGGATGCACACATGTGCGAGAGCAGGAAATGACACATGCATGGGGGTTTTCTTTGCAGCCTTAGGACTGGAAGCCACCCAAATGTCTTACTCCTGAGATGTTGCCTGAAACCATAGCAGACCCACAAGATAGAAAACCCAATTGCTGCAAGGAATGAAGGAACCTCCAGCTATGTGGTTAAATGAAAATGTAGAGTAAGGATCTGTGGGCTTAGTGCACTCTCTTTTGTATAGAAATGATGTTGACAAAAGAAACACTGGAAGAATGAACCAGAAACGAATGGAAATGGGTGCCTGCAGGGAGCTGACCAGAGTGGGGTAGAGGGATAGTCTCCGGAGCACAGCCTCTCCAGGGTCCCCTTTAACCTTTGACTTTTGAATCAGGTTAATATTTTAAATATTTGAACAATTAAATTACTAAGAAAAAATTCCCAATATTAAAAATAAGCTGAGAAAAAGTAAAGCCAACTGCATATTTTATTCATAATATAATCCCAAAAGGAAAGAATTCTTTCAAGCCCTTTCAGAACATGCAGCTTTACCCCCGTCCTCAGTGTGATATAGGACAGAAAGCTGGAAAGAAGCCTTGAACTTCAGTGCTTAGGCGGGGGAAAACAGCTTGTAAAAGGCAATTTTGGAAAATTGTGGAAATGTAAATATGGCCAGGCATTTCAGGATGCTTCGGAGCTATTTTTAGCTTGGTATATTCTATTTGAACTTGATTCAATAATGGTATTATGCTATGTAGAAAGCAGTCCTTATTTTTTTTTTTATAGATGAACATTGAAATATTTATGTGTGAAATGACATAATGTCTGCAATTTACTCTAAAATATCTCAACCATAAAGCTGTGAAAGCAAGTATGGCAAATGGTTAACAGTGGTCCCCTAGGAAGTGGGTACAGGGATGGTCACTGCTCTGCTCTCTACTCTTCTGTATGTTCAAAATTGTTCATGAATGAAAATTAAAACGATGAACAAGAAGGACCTAATTTAGACAAGGGGATTGTGTGTGTGTGTGTGTGTGTGTGTGTGTGTGTGTGTGTGTGTGTGTAGGGAGGCGGCATTTAAGCTGATCCTTGAGAATGGAGTCTGCCCTGCCATTGTGGCTCAGTGGTTGAGCGTGGACCCGTGCACCAAGAGGTCGCTGATTCAATTCCCGGTCAGGGCACATGCCCAGGTTGTGGGCCAAATCCCCAGTGGGGGGCATGCAGGAGGCGGCCAATCAATGTTCTCGCTCATCGATGTTTCTATCTCGCTCTCCCTCTCACTTCCTCTCTCTCTCTTTAAAGTCAATAAAGAAAAAAAAAAGAAAATTAAAAAAAAAAAAGAATGGAGTCTGGAGAAAGTAAGAGGCTGGGTCTCAGCAGGAGAAGGGGTTTGGGGTCACAGGCAGTTGCCATAGTCTCCCAACCCCTTATTGTTAGCGTCTTTTCTTATCCTGGAAAAGCATCTCCTCAATAAAGTAACAAATTATTAAGAGGCCTGTTCTCATAAGGAGCCATTCTCCACAGTCCAAGTTGGAGCTCAGCCTTCTACATAAACCAGATGCTCTCAGCGTCAGCCAGCGGCTTCTCTGGAAACCATGACAGTGCCTCGGAGACGGTGCAGCTGTCCTCTGGGCCCCCAGGAGAACCGGGAAACCTGTGTGTGCCTCTCTGAGCCGGAGAAGCACCCATCTGTGGAGCTGCGGGCGGGGGGAAGGGTGTGGGCTCTCAGAGGCAGACTGTAACATTTCAGAAACCAGTCATGATGTAGTAGTTCACTGGAAACCTCCCCCTCTCTTAATGGAACATGAACTAAGGGCACCCTACAACCGACGGGTCTTAGACTCATGAAACACGTGTCAGTCGGCGAGGAGCCCTGGGCGATGGTGATGTTCCGAAGGGAGTGGGCCTGTCGCGGAGCTGAGGCTGGGCTGGGCTCTGGGCTCCGCTCAGGTCTGCGGGCCGAGGCTGGGTGAGGGCATGTTCCTCGTGTTCTTTTGGCTGAGTGTTTTCTGACGGATCCAGCGTGTTTGGAACTAAAGTGATATAAGCCACATGCAGGAATTGAGGAGCAAAATCAACTCATAAACACATCAATTTATAATTTATTGACCAAGCACAGTTTTGGAGCCTCTGGTAGATTTTTAACAGGAAAAGAGTTTTGAGAGTGTCCACAAAACTTGGTGGCCTAAAACAACACAGATTTATTTGTTTAGAATCATGAAATTTAGTTCTGGAGGTCAGAAGTCCAAAATGGGTCAGTAGGGCTAGTTCTTCCCAGGGGCTCCAGGGAGGACTCGGTTTCCTGCCTTTTCCATCTTCTAGAAGCCTCCTGCATTCCTTGGCTCACGGCTCCTTCCTGCATCGTTCAAGTCAGCAGCCTCCCGTTTTCCAGTCTCTCTCCCTTTCTCCCACGATCACACCTCCTTCCTCTAATGAGGACCCTGGTGATGACACTACCTCCCCCCACCTCCCAGATAATCCAGGATCATCTCCCCAACTGTAGAGAATCCAAACTGTAAAGGGAGGATGGGAACCAGCAGGAGGGCACTGAAGCCCAGACGGGAGTGGCCCCAGCTCGGGAAACCTGGCAGCAGGGCTGCACCCAGAGGGTGGTGGTCTCGGTCTGTGGCAGGAGACCTTAGGAAGAAGGATGGCCCAATGCACAACCCAAGGGAAAGAAGCTGCCCCACTCCTCTGGGGAGAAGGGAAGAGTATAGTCAGCATGGGCTGATGGGTATGAATTCAGGAGTGAGGAGTGTGGGGAGGGGGGAAGTCTTTCACTTTTATTTTTTTAATTTTTAATTTTCTTTTTTCCATCATTTTTTATCCCCTCTATGCCCTCTTCAATCTCCACCCCCACCCCCTACAAGGGGGAAAGTCTTAAAATATGACAAGAGTTTACAAGGATTGGGGATAAAGAAGTAAAGACAAAAAAAAAAAAAAAAAGAAGTAAAGACAGTCTTCTAACTAACATAACTGCATAACAAATTATCAGAAGTTTAACAGCTTAAAACAGTGCAAATGGACCATCTCCTGGTTCCTGCAGGTCAGAGGTCTGGGCACAGCCCAGCGGGGTCCTGCTCAGGGTCTCACAGGTTGGAATCAAGCTACCGGCCCATCTCCTCTGGGGCTCCGAGCCTCTTCCAGGCTCGCTGGTTGCTGGCAGCATTCAGTTCCTGGAGACTGTGGGCTGGGGTCCCGTTTTGTTGCCTGCCACCATCAGGTTCTTGCAGCCTGGCCCCCCCACGGGCAGCTCATAGGAAGGCCAGAAGGAGAAATCTCTCTGACGTCTTCTGACCCACCCGGGAGAATCATCCCAAAGTCAACTGATGAGGGGACTTAGTTCCTCTGCAGAATCCCTGTGCCCTACAATGTAACATCCCATCCTGGTCACACTCACAGGAGGTACGGGCAGTGTGCGTACACCGGGGGAAGGGACAAGACAGGTAAATAATGCCATGTTCTACCCACGGAAAGGTCCTGGGGCTGCATTAATAGAGGCCCAGAAGGATGCTCAGGGGGATTTCCTGCCCGGGGAAGGCGGACACGGTCTGGGTGAGCGGACACCTGGCACGGGAGCCAGGAGAGTTCAGGAGCCTGCGGAGCTGAAGGAGCCGGGACAACCAGTGGCAGCAAGTTCGCCTTTTAGTTTTTAGTGTCTGTGCAAGGAAATGTGCAGATCTCACGGGCACAGTCCCAAGGGTTTTGACAAACGCACACCCCTGTAACCCACACACCATCGAGGTAACAACATGTCCATTAGCCAGAAAGTGCCCGTCCCTGCCACCAATCCCCACCCACAGGGGCAACGGCTGCCTGACTGTCACCGCTGGCTACCGGTCCGTCCTCCGGCTCCCGCGGGGTCCCACGGCAGGTCCTCGCTGGCTTCTTTCATGCGGCACAGAGAGCGTGGAACTCACCGGCGAGCTCTGCTCCCTGTGGTCCGAGTCTGGTTCACGGCCGGGGCGAGCCACACTTCTCTTGTCTGTTCTCCTTGGGCTGTACAGTCAAGTTGCTTCTAGTTTTTGACTCATAAATAAGGTGGCACTCTGGCCAGGTAGCTCAGTTGTTAGAGCACTGTCCCAATACGACAAGGTTGCGGGTTTGATCCCAGGTCAGGGCACATGCAAGAATCAACCAATGAATCATAAATAAGCGGAACAACAAATCGATGTCTCTCTCTCACTCTTTCTCTCTCTTACTCTGTCTCTCTTTCTTTCAAATCAATAAATTAAAAAAAAAATTTTAAATAAGACTGTGCTCTGGCTGGGTGGCTCAGTTGGGGAGCATCATCCCATACATGTCCCCCCCCCCCCGAAAGGTTGTGGGTTTGATTTCTGGTTGGGGCACATACCTAGATTTCAGGTTCAATCCTGTCAGGGTGTGTGCGTGACGCTGCTGATTGATGTTTCTCTCTCTCTCTCTCTCTCTCTCTCTCTCTCTCTCCCTTCCTCTGTCTCTAAAAGTCAATAAAAATGTATCCTCAGGTGAGGATTTTTTTTTTTTTAAAGGTTGCTATGAACTTTCTCCTACGAGTCTTTGGACATAAGAATTTATTTCTTCAGTGCTCTTGTCCAGCGCTCAGGAGGAAATGGTAAAGTTGTATGGCAGGTGCATGTGTTGGAACTATTGAAGGTTCTGAAGTGGTTGTACCACTTCACAGAGCCACGGCAGCTGCGAGGGGTCAGTATAATCCCAGCCATTCTGGTAGGCTTGCGGTATTCACCTTGCATTTCCCCACGGAGGCGTTCAGTCTTCACTGGAGAGGTGGACCTGTCTCTAGGGGACTCTAAGTGTCCCCATCTCAGCAGTTAGAAGACAGAGGAGCCCCTGAGTTTAAAATCCTGCCTTGGAGAGGACATCACTTTCTAGAGCCAACCACACCCTTGGTGTATTGACACCCCATTTCTGTAGAAAGTGGCTGCCACACCAGCAGACGGGGACTCTGGGCTGGAGACCCCTCCTGGCAGGCTGGCTCCCACGGGTCTTAGCCAGTGATCTGCATGGCTGACAGCCCTCTGATGTATGCCTCCCACGTACTTTCAAAATTATAGATGGAAAAATGTTTCTTCCTGCATATCCTTAGCATAGAAATGCTCTAGAAAGACCAAATATTGGTTGTAGTAATAAATATGAATGTGTTTGATTTTTTCATGAAAAGCAAGGAATAATGAAAAAAATGCCATTATGGGCTATCTAAAAACATACACCTAGGACTATGTGTCTCAGGAGATAAAAAGGGAAAGGACAACAAAGAAACATTAAAACAATGCAAACGGAAGGAAGGGTGCAACTACTGAGCTGTCCAGGCAGAACTAACAGCACAGCCTCGGGCACAGCGGCCCAGATGGGGCAAGAGCCGACCCAGGTGAGTGGTCGTAACCAGCAGTGCACAAGCAGCATCAATATATGCCAAGCTAAAGGAGAAGTTGGCATTAACCAAACAGCCCAGGGGGCTCTGACTCCCCCCTCACACGTGGATAGATTACGGGGGTGGGCAGAATACACCCTGCATGTCCCCAGCGCTGGCAGATGGATTGGGGAGCTTCCAGGATCAGCAGGTGGGGCTGAGCTGATGGGGGAGCAGGTGGGGGTTGGGAGTCCCTCCTGAGCACTCCTTTGGACCCCACAGGTGCCCCTTTCCTTCGAGGAACACCCTTTCAGGGAGAAGGAGGGAAGTGCAGCCCCTGGGCTCCTAAGTGGGGTGGCAGGGCCCAGGATAGAGGCCTGGGCACTGCCCCCTGCAATTCTGGCCTGGGAAAACGTGGGCACCATGATCTAAAATACTGCTTTTATAAACTTGGCGAAGATTCAGGCATGATGAGCCTGAGGTTTCCCTCATGACATGTTTTTCACAAGTCGACTTCTGTAGAAGGAAGGGGGACCCTTATCTTTTCCTGATGGGGGTGGGAAGGCGAGGCTAAGAAGGACAGCATGGAGGAGTGTCGCTGATGTGGTACTGTGTTCTCAACCAGCTGGTTCCAGTTAGAGAGATGATTCCAGTTAGAGATGAGTCACAGATGGACTAAAGGCGAAATTCCTTCTTAAAGGGGAAATGCCTATTTCTGATTCTCACTTTTCTTCAGGAAGAGGTCTCTGGGTGGCCACCCCCAGGTGGGCAGGGAGAAACCCCAGACCCACCTGAAGGGAGACTGTGCACTGCGGACTGGGGAGAGGCAGGGGCCCTCCTCACCCGCCCAGGCCACCCCCCCTAAGCCACCTTCCAGGCCAGCCCTCTGGCCTCCCTGCCATAGGCATGGCCAGGAGTCCCGAGTTGCCTCGGCTCGAAACAGAGAGGTGTTTGATGTCTGCTCCAACGAGGGCCCTGGGCCTCACCACAGCCCTCTCAGGCAGGCGCTAAGGTGTTAGAAACCCATTTTGCAGTTGAGAAGACTGAGGTGGCAGGCAGATGAGCTGCTCAAGGTTACACAGCTGTGAGCGATGGGGAGGTAGCAAGCCCAGGGCAACGGGTCCATGCTCTGGGGACCCCCTCAGGCTGGGGGCTCACAGGGCTGGCTGGGCACATATGGGGGCCGCATGAATGACGGCCTAGCAGATGGAAACTGACCTGCCGGCAGCTGCCTGGCTCCTGGCAGGTCTGCATGAATCCAGGGGCTGAGATGAGGTGTCCACGCGAACCCCTCCGGTGACTAGGCCTGACACCGGCTAATTCTGTGTGGGGTGCTGCTCTTTACGGGAATCAGAGACGATTTCAGGCATTGTCCCCTGCCCCACCGATGGCTTTCCTGCAGCTCAGCTCTCATGGCCACATTTTGTGAGGCATTTGCGTGAGGGACGTCCCCTCCCTCCCCTCAGACATCAGTGCCCCTGCCACCCCTGAGGGACACTCCTCAGGTTCCCTCTGGCACAGACCCAGGGGAGGCCTCGCTGCCATGAACACCCTGTGTGCACTCCTGCCCTCCTCTGTGTGCCAGGAGCCACATCCTCCCTGGTCCCAGCAGCCCTGCCAGGGAGCGATGAGCACTGGTATTCTAACGGCTGTGATTCCCTGCCACGAACGTGAGTGGGCTCAGCTTCCCCCTACGCCTCCATCCTTCCCGAGGCAGAGGCCCACTCCCCATGATGGGGGCAGACATGTCTCACTGGAATGAGGGCCCAGTCTCCAGGTGTCTTCCCTGGGGCCTCCTGGGGCCCTACTGCCCTCTAGAACTCCCGGGGTGTTTGGGGGGTTTTATCTTAGTGGTCAGCTCTCCCAGCCCCGAGGCTGAACCTGCTTGTGATTCTGCAGCCCGGGTGTCTGGGCGCCTCCTGGCTGCTCTCCATCTATAGACAAACTTCACGTCACCGATGTCTTGCCCCAGACCCAGAAGATGGTTGATGACGGTGTCTGGCCACGGCAGGCACCTTTCCTGGCTGGCACTGGGTTGGAGGTGGGCATCCCACCAAACACCCTCACCTTCTCCAAGTCCTCCTGTTGGCACCAAGTGCACACATGGTGGGGATTTTAACTCCTCGGAAAGACAACCACCAAGAGAAGAGTGAAAACTTAAAAAAAAATTTTTTTTTCTTTATTGATTTTGGAGAGAGAGAAAGGGGAGAAGGAGAGAGAGATAGAAACATGGATGAGAGAGAACACCGATTGGCCGCCTCCTGCATGCCCCCCAATGGGGACCCAGCCCACAACCTGGGCATGTGTCTTGACTGGGAATCGAACCGGCGACCTCTTGGTGCATGGGTCGACGCTCAACCACTGAGCCACACCGGCCGGGCAAGAGTGAAAACTTTTATTTGGAAAATTTGCTGACAGGGACACAGTTGAGAAAAACACAGGAACGACTGAAAAATTAAACTAACAAGGAGGGTGTTCAATAAAATGCAGAACCAATCACTCCCTTGAGGAAAGAGCTTTGGCCCATCACTTTGTGCCACCAGATGGCCCGGGTGCCCAGGCCTCTCGGGGTCAGTGGGTGAGGGGTCGACAGGATAGCACCTTTGTTCTTGGGGTTTGCAGGGACACAGGGTCAAGGAGACACTACTTCCTGCTGTTCTCTGGAGATGCTGGTCAGCCTCGGTGTGCTGCCCAAGCTCTGGGCTGAGGCTTTGGAGACCAAGGTCCAGGTGCTGAGTGACGAGACCCAGTAAGGGTTTCAGAATCCTCTCAACCTTGGCTTTCCAAAAGCAAAACGCAGTCCCTCATCTCACATGAGCTGAGTAGTGGGCTTTGACTTTATGTGTAAATGAGATGTTAAATGGAGGGGTCCGTAGGGTTAGTGTGGGGAGTGGGGGGCAGTTCGCAACTGACACCCCAGAGAAATGAGGTTTCGGGGTTCTGACCGGCTGAGGTGTGGAGCCTGCAGGAGGTTCAGGATGATAACTTGGGGTGGTGAGATGGGGGTTCAGGTGTGGGGGCAGTGGCAGGATCCTAGGACCAGGGCGCAGGCACCCGCTCGCGTGGCGGCTTTTCAAGCTTTTCCTTGTAAAAAAAAATCTAGCTAATTGGGTTGGTCAGGAATATTTATGTCACATTTTTACTGTGTTTCAGTTTGGGGGAGACTGGCTAATCCTGCGCCACCTTCCTGGACACGGTCTGGTAGAAGACGCCCCGCAGCAGGGCCTGGTAGCTGGGCACGCGGAACAGGTGGCGCTCGCCGAAGGCCACGTCGTACTCGGCCGTCTTGCCCGTGACCAGGACGCGGATGTGCGGCTCGTTCACCTGGTGGCCCACCACCACCACGAAGATCTCGATGCCCGCCCGCTGCGCCTCCTGCACCGCCTTCTCGATGGCCGCCGCCGTGGCCCCCTGGGAGTTGCCGTCGGAGAAGAGCAGCAGCTTCTTCTTGGCGGCGCCCGCCGCCGCCTCGCGGTAGAAGCGGGTCGCGTAGCGGAGGGCGTCGATGACGTCCGTGGCGTCGTTGAAGAAGTCCAGGGCGTCCACGGCGCCGGCCAGCACGGTGTAGTTGCGCAGGAACTGCAGCGCCGCGCGCTCCGGCTGCTGCTGGCCCGGGCCGCTGTACTGCACCACGGCCACGCGCACGTCCTGCGAGGCGTCTGTCCGGCCGGCCGTCAGGAAGCGCTCGGCCAGCAGCTTGGCGAAGCGCTTGGTGGTCTCGAAGTTGTGGCCGCCCACGCTGGCGGAGCCGTCCAGCAGGATGGTGATGTCGGCCGGCGAGGAGAACGTGACTGAGCAGGCGGGAGGGGCGCGCACGGTTAGCGCATGCAGGGCCCCCCAACACAGCCGGGGGACCAGCCAGAGGCGCCCGCGCCTGGCAGAGCCAGACCCCATGCACTAGCATTACCCCCGACCCTCCCCACCGGTGCCCCCCACCAGTGCCTTGTCCACAGCCAGGTACTCACTTGGGCAGGTGTAATCTGGACATTTCTTGTCTGTAAGAGAAAAGCCCCACATGGCATGAACCCAGTGATCGTAGGGACCACTGTTCCATCTGTCACCCCTGGACGAGATGACACCAGAGCATCTCCATGGAAGGCGCCATGTGCCATGAACACAGGTGGTGCTCCTGACCCCCTACCTGGCCCTCTCCACCCCACCAGGAAGGGGTGTCCCCTACTCCAGGGTGGATCCTTGAGGGGATGGAATGGTCCTAGCCATTATTTCATGGTCCTCACCCCAAGCCAGTGAGGGTGAGGCAGTCTGGACACCCTGAGATTGGGGAAATGGAGACTGAGAGAGGAGAAAGGAGGATCTGCAGGTCAGACACCTGTGACATGCTGTCCCTGGGCCACACTCTCCCTAGGCGATGTTGATCACGTGCCCCCTGTGTGGGGAGAGGGCCCAAGCCTGACCCTGGCAGCTCTCCCTGGCTGTCAGCCAGCTGCCTGCACCGTGGTGCTGCTTCGGGCACAGCTGGGGAGGGGCGGCCCTGCGCCTGCGGGCCCCCCACCCACCTATGCAGATCTGGGTGGTGATGTTCTTCAGGAAGGCGTCCTCCAGCAGCTCCGCGTAGTTCTCTTTGACCAGCGAGATGCCTGGCCGGTCCTGGGGTGCGAGGCCTTGGCAGGAAATGGTGTTGAGCTGGTCAGAGCCCGCGGCGAAGCCAAATACGTCCTTGATGCCCACGGAGACCACCTGTGGGGAGGGACAGCATCAGCCAGCCCCAGGGGAGAGAGTGCCCCACACTTCCGGCTGCGAAGGTGGCCGTATGGGGCGTGGGTGTGGACCCACCTTGATGTCAGGGCCGCAGAGCACGTTGAGTGGTGTGGTGTCCCTCTGAGTGTCTGAGCGGCCGTCTGTGATGACCAGGGCTATCCGGTTGTTCTGGGTGGGTGGCAAAAGCCGGTCCCGGGTGTACTGCAGAGCCTCTCCCGTGAATGTGCCTCCCGCCATCCACTGCAGCTTCTTGATGGCTCTGCAAGGCCACAGCACGTCAGCACCGGGGCCAGGGCTGGGGCCAGCGCCCAGGTCAGGTGCAGGGTCAGCACTGGGCTCCGGGGTTGGGCCTGGACCTGCTGCGGGGCTCGGTGGGCTCTTGGAACTGCACAGACAGCTGTCCAAGCACATTGCACTCACTCCTTGAGCTCCTGGGTGTTCCTGATGTTGGGGTCCCTCAAGTCCACGTGCTCTTGCATCTGGTTGTGGCTGTACTGCACCACGCCTGCGTGTGACTGTCCGGCCTCGAACTGCACAGTGACAGGCGCCGAGGTCAGGAGTGCCCCCAGCTGCACCTCCACCCTCCTTCCGTCCCAGGCCAGACTTGGCAGCAACTCTCACATGCTGGTGGGTTGGGGTTTCGGCTTATAAGAAACACAAGGCCCTGTCTCCCCGGGCCCCCAGGTCTGGTCCCTCTCCAGCCTGGTGTCAGGAAAGACCCTTGCCTCCTGGGAACCACCTCCCCCAGAACGTGGAGGCCAGGGAGGGGCACACCTTGACCAGCTCATCCCGGCTCAGCCGGTCGATGACCTTGACGATGAAGTCCTTGGCGATCTCGAAGTTCTGCAGCCCGATGCTCTCGGAGCTGTCCAGCACGAAGAGGATGTCGATGGGGCCGCACTTGCACTCTGCAGGGGCAGGGGCAGCTGCTGGTCTACAGCTCAGAGAGGAGGGGCCAGCCCCACCACCCGCGGGCTCCGTCTACCCAAAGCTAAAACTACGCGAGTCAGAGAGTGACACTCACCACAGCAAGCTGGGGAAGAGGAGAAAGATGAGATTAGGTGACACCAAGACTGAGTCCTATGTGAACCCTCCCACTAGTTCCTGCCTCCCTGGGCCTCCCTGACCAGGGTTCCCAGCCGGCAGCTTCTGGTGGGAGGGGAAGGGGGGCCAGTGGTGGGGTTGAGAGTGGCTCAGCCCCCAGGGACATTCTCACGGGTGGGACACACACCTGCCCCCTACTTGCCTCCCCCTCACCCATTCACTGACGGCAGGATGTGCTCTTTCCAATTAAGATAATTATTCAAAGGTGGAGACACTCACAGCACATTTTCATGATGATGTCCAAAATCTCGCATTCCTGGGGAGGGGAAGGCACTGGCTTGATGGGCTGACTGGCTGGTCACCCAGCCAGAGCTGCCCCGGCGCTAGGGGTGAGGCCGGCCCTCTGGGTCACGCTGCCCTGGGACCATAGCCAGGTTGGGTTCTCTGACCACAGGCACAGGCACCCGATGTGGTCACTGACATGTGGCCAGCACATGTCCCCCTGCTGCTGTCACGAGTTTCCACCCCCATGGGATCCTTAGCCAGAGTGGTTGGCCCCTGAGCATGCTCACAGACACCCACTTACATCTGGTCCCGGCGGTCCCGGGGGTCCCGGGGGTCCCTATCAGAGAGAAGACGGGAGGACTGCAGGGTCTGCCAGGAGCTCTTGGTAAGCCCCCCCTGGCCCCCATGACTCCAGCTCCCATCGGGAGACCCCTGAATTCCAGGGACAGCAGAGGTGTCTGCACATTAAGAGCTGGAGGAGAACCAGGACCTGCCGTATCTCCTCTGCGCTGACCGTCCAGCACAGTCTCTTTCTGGTGGCCAGTGGGGTGTGGCCGGGACCCTGCGTGCAGGAGCCCCAGGCCTTGGTGCCCGACCTCTTCTGGGCCCTGTGTTTCTGTCCTGCCACCTGGTGACTGGTCCCCTTTCTCTCTCCCATTCAGCACCCCCAGTGCTCCCCTCAAAACTGTCTGTTCCCTCTGATCCCACCTGTCAAAGCCCCAACCTCCCCAGGCCTTCCCCAGAGACCTGCTCCTCAAATTCCCACCCTCCTCTCCCCAGTCCCCTCTCCACCCACTGCAGCCTCAAAGTCCCAGGTGTGTCACCAGCCACCCCAGGCCAGCCACGCCTGCACTCACCTGGGGGCCTTCGGGGCCCCGGTACCCCTTTGCGCCTTTGACACCGGGGGGAGAAATGTCATTGTTCTGGAAGGAAACAGCACGTGTCACAGACACAGCGACCTACCCCTCCCGGCCTCCTCCCTCGGGGTTCCAGAATGTGAGGGGGGAGAAGGCGGTGGCTGCACTCACGTCCTCTCCAGGGTCTCCAGCTTCTCCCTCATCCCCCTTGAGGCCCGGGTAGCCTTTAGTGCCCTGCAGGGGACAGGGGAGCGCGGTCAGCGGGGTGCAGAGGCCCGGAGCAGGCCCATGTCCCCTTCAGCACTCAGCCGAGTCCCTCGAACGGAAAGGCAGCTTGTCCACCAGAGGCATCTGGGTGTTCCTTTTCTTCACCGATTTTTCTATTTTAAATCAGTTTTACTAAGGTACGATTTATATGTATTTCATTTCATTTTTAAGAAGTTTTAAAGGAAAAAGACAAAGGCGATATTGTCTGCCCAGCCCCCCCCCCCCCCCCGTACACATTTCCTGGGGAAGAAACTGCGGCCGAGAATGGCCCGAGGACACCCTGAGCTTTGGGGAAGGCTGGGATCTGACCCTGCTCCCTGCACCGAGGGCAGTGTCATCACCAAGTGCACACCAGTGGGGACACTAACGGATGGAGACACGGGCTGGAGGGGCCCTGGCAAAGAGCCTAGGCCAAGGGTGTATGTGTTTGCACATGTGATAGTGTTTGCACGTATGTGCATGCTTATGCGTGTGCGTGTGCACATGTTTGCACGTGTGGGCATACACCAGTAGCCTGGTGGTGGGCGTGTACTCACGTTTATCCCAGGAGGGCCCCTGCTGCCCGGATAGCCCTGCAGGGGAAGGCAGGACAGTCACACAGGCTCTGACATGGGGCCTTCGTGGACAATCCCCCGTACCAGTTCCTGGGTACAACCCGCCGGCCCAAGTGTGCTCAGCTGGCCAAAGGGGGTGGGGGCTAGGGGGCACTCACAGGGAAGCCAGGGAAGCCTTCAGTGCCGTTTCCGGGGGGGCCATCTTCACCCTGGGGAGCAGACGACGTCTGTCACTGTGGGAACCACCCAGGCCTGGGACGTCTCCAGACAGCGTGGGCACACGAATGGCACTTTTGGGTCCCTCATCAGCCTGGAAGGCGTCTCCCAGCCCGGATTGCCCTGGGGGTCCCATGCCCACCTCTCCCCGGACCTTGGAGCAGGCGGGCAGACAAAGCGTCCACGTGTTCGGTGACCACAGTGACCGCAGTGACTGCAGTGTCCACAGACACTGAGGGGACAGTCACCTGTGGAGAATGCTCCCTGTCCAGTTACTGCAACGAGGACCCTCATTTAGACTCCATGAGCCCAGGGCTCGAACCCAGGGCTTCCCAGGGTCTCAGGCAATCAGGTGTCAGCCCCTCCAGGACCCTGTGCCCTCGGGCCCATCACTCACCCTTTCTCCCATCAGTCCAGGGTCTCCGGGGGGTCCTACAGGCCCTGGGGCACCTCTGGGACCCTAAGGAGGAGAGGAGTGGGTTTGGGAAGGGTAAGTGAGACCCGAGGAAGGAGGAGGCAGGCTCTGAGGCAACAGGTCTTGCAGAGGAAAGTGAGAGGGAGAGTTAAATAAAATAGCAGCTGGGCGATGACCAAAAGGAGGATTCTAAACCCACGACCCTGCGGCTGGTGCAGATGGAGCAGAACAGGACCCCATGGGGCTCAGAGTCCAACCTCCAGCCGGTGACCCACCCAGGGGCACCTGGGCTGTGACCACAATGGACAGGGACCCACGGGGAATCCAGAACAGCCTGTGAGTCCAACAAGGGGGTTCGGAGAAACAAAGAGACCCAAACACAGGCATGGCTCTAAGCACCCGTCAACGATGCTTTGAAAAAGTGTTAGGGTTTTAGGAAAATACTCATAAGGGGAAAAATAGACCTTGTGAAGTCAAATTGGTAAGGCATAATATACAAAGAAAGAAAAACAAATTGGAAAGAGATAAGCCAAAGGGTTCATATTATTCATCTCGGGGTGGGGGGTACTATTTTGTTTGTTTATTTATTTTTGTTCGTTTATTATTTTAGATTTCAATTCTCTTTTTTATTTTTTATGAATTTTCCAAATGTTCTAAAAGTCACGTATACTAAAATGAAACGAAACTCCCAATGGCACAGGGGGCTCTCCCAGGGAAGCACAGGGCGGAGGGGAGGGGGCCTGGGGTCAGGGCTGGCCCCTCCTGGGACCAAGGGCAGGGAGGGCTACTCACCTCGAGCCCTGGGGGCCCCTCGTCTCCTCGGTAGCCTTTAGGTCCAATAGGGCCAGCTTCACCCTGCAAAGAGATGGACATGCCCATGGACCCTCTCTCCGGCCCACACCAGCCCTCCGGACTTCACGTGCTGCTGCTCTACCTATGCGCTCCCTGGAGGAGCATCACCCACTCTTCAGGGCCCAGGGTCTCAGTCCCCCAAACACTGCACAGACACCCCCGCCGGGCTGGAGGAAGGAGGACAAGCACACGTCGTCCCCAGAGCTGCTGGCCCCTGTGCCCTGCCAGCCATGGCCCTACACTCGGAGACCCTGTTGTCAGAGGCCCTTCTTGGATGAGGCCCCCTCACAGCTGTGTGCAGCTCCCCGTCATCCAGCCTGTCCCATCGACCAGCTGGCAGCCAGAGGCTGCTGCCGTGCTGATGCCCTTGCCAGGGCTCTGCAAGGGTCCAGCTGCGCCCGAGGTCCAGGCCCCAGTGCTATTAGGCACCTTGGGCAGCGTCGGCAGAAATGGGAGGATGAGAGGCACGATACAGCAGCTCCAGAAAGACACACAGACAAGGGAGGAAAAAATAGGATAAAATTGCATTTTAATGCGAGAAATCGTGTTGTGACAATGGGCTTGCTTCTAACCATACACTATACAAGGATGGGCAAAAGTAGGTGTACAGTTGTAATACAATAATAATAAATAATAACACAAGCATAAACTCTGTGTCGCACATACTCACAATTGTACACCTGCTTCTGCCCACTGTTACATGATCCAAACGAATCAAAGATAAAAGCAAAAAATACAGTAAGAGAGGTGAATGTATTTGGAATCCTGTAAACGAGTAGGACATCCTACACTGCAAAATGTCACAGATTTGGGAAAATGTCCTCATCACATCAACATGGGACACAGAATCCAGTGGGAAATGAACAACCTCATGAACAGCCGGAGACAGTGACACCTGAAACCATGCTCAACTTTTCCCATGAAGAGAGGACATGGTTGTCACCTGAGGAGCTAAAACGCACATTCACAGTCTGATAAGATCTTACGTTGGCAAAGGCGTGGGTGCAGTCTCTACTGTACACTCCTGGATTCCTGGGGGGGGGGGTGTAAGCTGGGACTAGATAGACATACAGGTGGGATTATTTGGCAATTGTCACACATACACCATTTGGCCAAGACATTCTGCTCCTAAGGATTTACATTCTGGATATAGCCTTGGACGTATTTCAAGATGGATGGACTATGGATGAGTGGATGGATCGATGAGTGAATGGAAGACGGATATATGGATAGATGATAGATGGGTGGGTGGATAGATGATAGATTAATGATGGGGATAGATAGATGATACATTGATGATGAATAGGTGAGAGCATGTGTGACTGGCAGAGTAGATGGATAGACAGATAATAGATAATGGATGAATGACTGATGATAAGTAACAGAGATAGATGACAGATAAACAGATAATGGATGGATGAGTAGACAGGTGGCTGGCTGGGTGAACAGATAGATAGATTATAGATAATGGATGAATGAGAGATCATAGATGGAGATAGACAGATAGATAGATAGATAGATAGATAGATAGATAGATAGATAAATGGATGGATGGGCAGACAGACAGGAGAGACAAAGGAGCTGGCAGAGCGACAGATAGATGTTGATATTTATCACAGTATTTTTCTGTAAAGCCAGATGCTGGAGCCAGTCCATGCACGTGCTGACGGAGAGGAGCTGGGCGCGTCCGGGGAGCTCACACAGTGGAAACAGAAGGCACTGCAGGTCCGCACTCCTCCCGACTCCTCCTCCAGCCCAGCCCACTGGCAGGGTCAGACCCTCTGCTTCCTCAGGGTCCCACTCTCCTCCTCTCCACCAGCATGGCCTCTGAAAGGCCGCACCCCCAGGAATTCTGGAACCTTCTATGCACTACACACCCAAATTGATTTCCAGCCAGGATCTCAACCTGGGCTCCAAAAACTGAGTGAGTTCCCCCACCGCCTGTGTATTCTGGGGGCTCTGATGCCCCAGCTCCAGTGTGAGATGCCTTCTTCCAGGGCTCTGTCCTCAGTGACCCAGCCCTGCCAGGCAAGGGCAAGGGCAAGGGCAGGGGCAGGGGTTGTGCCCAGGGCCTCCAGGCTCCCTCACACCCCTTCTGCTGCCAGCCCTGCCCACCCTCTCTCCATGTGCACCGACCAAGCCAGGGCACCCTTCCCCACCCACTCTGAGAGCAGAGCTTGGGGGCAAAGTGGGAATCTGCCCACTCAGCTCCGTGTCCTGCCAAGTGCCCACCAGATGACAAAGGGGTTCCTCTGTGAGTGCTGGGCATCTGGGGGCCACAGGAGCTGGGTCTGCCCTCACCAGTTCCAACTCTGCTGCCCCAAATGCCCCTGGCCACCTGCAGCTGGCTCCAGGGCCCCATACCCCACGGTCTCCCAGGCCACATCCCCTGGAAGGAGACCTCCCCACAGATCCCTGAACTGCTGGGAGCATTTCTGCTCCAAGACTGGAACCAGCAGGCCCGGCTCACTCATGGACACCCCCTCAGCCAGCCAGGTTTCCTACCGGGTCTCCGGGGACACCGACAGGGCCTTCTCGACCCTGGTCACCTGGGGGTCCAGCTTCACCCTGGGGAGGAATAAGCGGTAAAGTGGAGGTCAGGAAGGGCGAGGCTGGGGAGCCCAGAGCTGCCCACTGTGTGCCTGGGCCTCATCCTTCCTTTTCACACTTTCCCATGTTTCTACCACAATGTGGCCATGTGCTCAGCTGTCCAGTGACTTGTGTGCTTTCAGGAGGCCCCGCCACAAGGCCAGCAGCTCCTCCTGAGGTCCAAGGCCGCTCCCTATGACGCCTCTTCTCCAGGAGGCTCACTAACGGGGTCCTGGGAGCTGGGGCCCCATCGCGGATGCTCTGTCCCCTCTGCTGGGGGTGCTTCCTGGAGGCCTGGCCTGGCCTTCGGTCCCATTTTCTGATCTCAGGGGGAGTGGGTTTGGAAGGGGGTCAAAACCAAGTTACCCCTACTTTGATGTCCCTCCCCAAACCCTGCATGGGGCCTCGGAGTAAACTCACTGTCTCCACTGGGACACCTGATACACACCCGCCCCTCCCACCTCCCACGGGGATGAGCGGCAGCATCGCAGTGCGCAGAGGGCCCAGCCCACATCTGAGGGCTGAGGGTCACACAGCCTAGTGCCTACCCTCTGGGTCCAAGAAAACTTTGCCACTCAACCACAAGGCCAGAGAAAGCCCCCCTTGGCCGCTGGGCCACTCCCAGACCCTCAGCCACAGTCTGTGCAGCTGCAGCGTCCCAGTGTTCCTGCTCTGGAAGTTTTAACAGAGAAAAGTGTTTCCGAAGAAGAACGCAAGCTCTGTCTGCAGAAACGTTTAGGGAGTTGTCGGGGTGGGGGTGCTGCAGGTGTTTAGAAAAGCCCAGGTGGCCCTGGCCGGTTTGGCTCAGTGGTTAGAGTGTCAGTCCACAGACCGAAGAGTCGTGGGTTCGAGTCCAGTCAAGGGCACGTACCTCGGTTGCAGTTCGATCCCCAGCCCTGGTCAGGGTCGCGCGGGAGGCAACCAGTCAGTGTGTCCCTCTCACATTAATACTTCTCTCTCTCTCTCTTCCTCCCTCCCTCCCTCCCACTCAGTCTGAAGATAAATGGAAAAGTATCCTCGGGTGAGGATAGAAGAAGTAGAAAGAAAAGCCCAGCTGTGTGCGGGAGGGGGCCGGGCTAAGGAAACCGTGTCACATGGAAAGTTGTGCAGCTAATACATAAAGACAGGTAGCCTGATGAGCAGTCCCTGAACTGGGAGCGTAGAATGAGCTGCTGTGAAGGGCCTCACACACCCCACAGCTGCAGTCCTGAAGGAAACCCATATACAGACGACAAAACCTCAGAGAGCAAACCCACTGTGTCACCGTGCGATTTCAGGTGGTCGTTTCCCATGGGAACTGGTCCTTGGTGATGAGGGGAGAGGTCCTGCCCTCTGCTCTGTCTGCCTCGGCCCAGGCCTGGCTCCCTGCCCCCCTTCAGGTCCCAGCAGAGCACCCCTGGGAGGTCTGGCTGGGGCCTCGCTCTCCCTGCTCTGGGGGAAACTACCTTTGTTTGGGAAAACACAAATCCAGGAGCTAAAGGGACTTGGTGGCATGTGTCTTGTGATTCTGACAGCCTGACCTCAGTCTGTCCCCCAGGGAAGTAGGGTCCTAGCTTAGTGAATGGTGACTCACCGGGTCTCCTCTCGGGCCCCGCACACCTGGGGTGCCCCGTGGTCCTCTTTCCCCAGGGCCACCCTGCGTGGAGAGAAGCAGAAGGAGGTGAGGTTGCAGCTCCAGACTCTGAGACTTGGGAGGGACTCAAGGGCGCAGGACCGATCCCCTCCCCCAGCAGGCTCCCAGCTAGCAATGCGGCCGTGTCTGGCACTACGCAATGAGGCCCAGAGCCCAGATCGACACCCCACTGGACTCACCCTGTCTCCAGGGGGCCCGTCTGGCCCGGCATTGCCCTGGGATGGAGAGGAATGAACAGGAGCATTAGTTTGAGATGGGAACTCAGCCTGAGTCTCAGGAACAGGGAAAAGGAGACCAAATGTGGGTGCTCACCTCGTCGCCGGCCTCACCCTTCTCTCCTGGGGAACCGGGCGCTCCGGGGTCTCCCTGGGGAGAACAAGCACACACTCATTCACCTCTGGCCTGGCCAGTACCTGGAGTGCGGCTGACCCACTCCTGGTGGCCCTCCCAGGGCCTGGGCTGCACCCGGGCTGCAGTGAAAGGAGGGGTGGGGTGGGCACTTCATGCATGCTCCCCCTCATCTCCGGGGGGCCCATTCATGCATGCTCACCTCATCTCCGGGGGGCCCTGTGTTCCCTGGCCTCCCAGGCTCCCCATCGGCTCCAGGCGCACCCTGGAAAGATCAGAAGGGTCAGGCCCTCCTGTCCTGTGTTGGGGGGACCAGAGACCCCATACCAGCCCTCCCCACCCAGACTTCCGGCTGCTGCCCCTGACCAAGCCCACGATTCTCGGACATTTAGGGCTTTCCCCACAGCCCATCTCTCTGCACAGCTCCCGCCTGGATCGCTTCTCCTGGCAGGGACAATCCTGGTTCTCATTAGTGAGGCCCAGTTTCCGGCAAACTCGGCTCTGGGCCCACTCAGTAATCCAGGAGCTGGAAGGTGATATCCGAAAATGCATTCCTGGAAACCGTGCGGTCAGAGCACGTGGGGCAGAGTCCATGCTACTCTGTCTCTCCCAGCACTTCCTGCTGCCACGAGAAACCCCAGAAAAACGCCAGCAACAAAACCCCAGCTTCAGACCCGAACCACTGTATCTGCGTGCTTCCCTCCCCTGCCCACCGGCCACCGTCAGCATCACTGCCTAGTCTTAAGTTTTGATTTCCACGTGAGCAGACAGACTCTGGGAGCAACGCAGAGCTGCCGGCTGTGCGGACACCCCCGGGCGCCGAGGGCCACCTCCCCCGCTGCAGAGGGCAGGTGTGAGGGAGGCTGCAGGGTCTGAGGCCCAGTGACCTGTGGTGCAGAGAGCGCTCCCCTTGGGCAAAGGCGCCTGCCTGCCCATCAGTTGTGATGTTTAACCCATAACCTTGTTTCCCGACATTCCCACCCTCAGCTCCCCCGCCTGCCCACGGAGCAGAGCAGTGGCCCGTGACCTTCCCCGGGCCATGGGCCTGGCCCTCAGACTTTATGGATGCTCAGTAGTTGATAAAGCCCCAGCCCCAGCCCCCAGGGGGCTCCCAGCACTAACCTTTTCTCCCTTCTTTCCGAATGCACCTGCATCGCCCTTGGGCCCCGGGGGGCCTTGCACTCCCTGGTGAGAAGATGACAGAGGTCAGTCCAAGGTCTCAATCAAGCAGCCATCAGGCTGCACACCTGTATGCAGCATAGCCCTTTAGGGACCTCTTAAGGGTGTGAGCCCATGTTCACACCTGAGAACTTAAAGTATCGGTGAGAAAAAGTGACTTACATCGAATCCAGGTGAGCCCTTGCAACCTGGCAGGCCAGGGTACCCCATCTCCCCCTGGAAGGAGGAAGGCAGATTTGGTGGGTAAGTCTTTGGCTCTGGTTCATCCATCCCCCTCCCAGGAAAGCCCCACTCCAGAAGATGCTCTGAGCTTGTCCAGGTGGCTTGGGGTCCACTGGGACCTTGGGCTTGGCAGGAAACATCTCCTGCCTTTCTCACTATCTCCAGATTGCCCAAGAGTGCCCACATGAAGTCCCTATCTGCTGATGTCTGGAGAGGCACTTGGTGCTGTCCACCATCCCTTCCCTGAACCATGTACCCTGGCCACCAGCCCTGCCCCTGGCTGGGGGGTACCTTCATGCCGTCCACACCGTCGATGCCTCGCTTGCCCTTCTCCCCCTGTGAGATGCAAAGGCCAAAGGATCAGATGAAGGCCAGACCGCACCGACCCGTGGGGCAGAACCATGTCCCCCCCCACCACACTCACCTTGTAACCTTTGGGTCCCCTGGAGCCCTGTAGAGACAGGAAGGGAGAGTGAGGGGGGGTGGTCCCTCCATCATGGGGAAAACTCCCCAGAAATTGGCCAGAGAGGTGGAGGAGGACAGCAAGGAGGGGGTTGGCTTTCCAGATCCCTTGGGAGAGGTGTGCCAGCCACCCCCCCACCAGCTCGCTGGGGTCCAGCCACACTGGGGACGGACAATGTCTTCCCTGTCCAGGTGAGGGGGGCTGCACAACTCACCTTCTCTCCTCGGCTTCCTTTTTCTCCCTACACAGCAAACGGGGGAGAAAGGGGAGGGCTGTTACTGGTGTCCCAGGGCCCGATGCCCTGGGGTAGCTCCGATGCACTTTGGCTCAGGCCCAGAAAAGGCTGCTGTGGAGGAGGGGAGACGTACCTTCATCCCCTGGTAACCAACGGGTCCCAGGTCCCCGGGCCTTCCCTGAAACACAGAGGAGGGTACGTGTTAGACACCCCTGGGGGGCCAGGGCAGCCCCACCCAGCCGGCCTTGTCCCCACTCCCCTCAGGCCCTGTCAGCCAGAGAGACTGGGCCACCCTGCTGGCCCCGCTGGCCCCTGGCCGCCCTGCTGGCCCCGCTAGCCCCTGGCCGCCCTGCTGGCTGGCTTCTGAGGGAGCAGCCCTTCTGTGAAGAACCCACCTCCACTCCTGGGGGTCCTCAGTGGAGCTCCAGGGAAAGGGAGGGGGAGGTCAAAGGCCCCCAGGAGGAGCTAGGGGTGGGCTGTGGGGAGATTGGCCATGGCTGAGGCGGAGGGCGTGGGACTTTACTGACCAACCCCCGGCCTGCTCTCCTGAGCACAGGCCGGGCCTGTGTGGGGGTCTGAGGGGCACGGGCCCCACCGGGTGGGACTGCTGGACGGAATGTCTGGGCTGTGCACCCTCCAGCCCTGGCTGCCCATGGGGGCCATGTTCTCCAAGGACTGTGGCCATGGCACGCAGAAACCAGCCATCCTTCTGGAAGTTTCCACAGCCTGGTCTCCCAACCTCAGGCTTCTCAGTGCTCCCGCCCCCAGAGTCGGGCATTTGACACTTACAGGGTCTCCAGCTTCTCCTTTCTCTCCTGGGAGACCTGGTTTCCCTCGTTCTCCCTGGAATGCAAAGCAGATCAAGGTTAGCGGACAGTGTCCCATGTGTTTCTGCAAAGCTGGTGAAAGGGGCCCCTACTTGCTCGTGTGGTTTTCAGGCACCTTCCCCGTCACCCATGGCCCATCTTGGGATCTGCAAGGTCAGCTTTACGTGTCCCCTCCCTCACACCCCCCAGGCTGTGGGGCTGCCCTGCCGGCTGGACAGAGGCCTCTGAATGTGTCCTGTCTGCCGTCCTCGCCCCGTGCCTGCTGCCAGGCGGGCTGCCCAGGCACAAAGGCTCCCCGGGGAGAGGCTGGCTTGGCTCCCATGGTCAATGCGGCCACGTGGCTTCGTGCCACTGAAGCTGACATTTTTTAGGAGAAGCCAGAAATCTGGACTTTCCTGAACAATGTCCCAATTTGTAAATACTAGCAAAGAATTTTGATTTTCAAAACGTCACTTGGTAAGCCACCCTGGCCGGGGCCCCAAGTGCATGCCCATCCCCCATCAAGGTCCATCTCCAGGAGCCGAGCACTCAGGAGATTTTCAGAAAGGGCCAGTTCCTCCGCCACAGGGAGGGGACAAGGGTGCTGTCTGACCCTGCCCCCCACACCAGCCCTGGACCACCTCTTTGGCCTTGGGGTCACTGTGCCTGGACTCTCTCCCCATGGCTGGAGGCACCTGCTTAGCTAGGGATACCTTCACTGTCCCCAGCCCAGCCCAGTGGCAGGTGCATGGTGGGTGCTCAGCACTGCTGCCTGGGGACCCACCGTGTCCCTAACACCTGGGGTGCCAGGCTCTAGGGACATTTCTTCCATGCTTACTGGATACCTTTCTCTCTGCTGGACGTAAGCAAGGGTAGGGTGTGGACACTCACCTCATACCCCGGGTCACCGCGTGGTCCAGGAGGTCCTCTTGCAGGCTGCAAGGCAGAGAGAACAGTCAGCCCGAGACAGAGCATGCCGGGAGGCCCCAGGGGCGGGCAGGGGGCCCACGCTCACCTGGCACTCGAAGGAGCAGCACTGCAGGAAGGAGACAGAGACACATCAGAAAGCTGAGGCACTCGGCCGCGCCCCAAGCTTGCGGGTGCTCAAAGGGCTTGGCTCGGGCGCCCAGGTGGGACGTAGGGGCCAGTGGTGACAGCCTGGGCAGTGGGGGAGGGTAGGAGTGAGGGGGGGCTCTTACCACTTGTTCCACATTATTTTTCTGAAAATGAAATGAAAAAGTCAAATTAATTTATATTTGTGGCCACAGGATTTCCTGGCACTGGACATGGGAGGGGGACAGTGCAGTGGCCACTCACAATCATGTCGGTAATAGTGTCGATGGTCTGGCTGATGACCTCCTCCGCATCACGGCTCTGCCCCCAGTCAGCCGCTGTGAAGTTGCGCCGGTACGTGTGGTCTGTGGCAATGATGCTCAGACGTGGCTCCTGGGGTGGACACGGCAAGAACAAGGGTGATGGCAGGAACAGGGTGCCGATGACAGCTAGGAGTGCATTCCTCTCCCCATCTCTGCTCCCCACACCGTCCTGCAGCTTGGTGCCTGCTCTCTGCACCCAGAGGCTGTGCCCTGTGCCCCCTCCCAGGCCACAGGCCCAGGAGGGCTCCTACCAGGTGGTCGGGCGTGATGGCCACTGAGAAGACTTTGATGCCCAGGTGCTTGGCCTCGTTCACAGCATCCTCCAGGCCCCCGCATGGCTCCTTGTAGCCCTCCAGGGGGTGCCCGTCGGTCACCACAATCAGGTACTTGTTCTCCTTCAGGTGGGAGCCCCTGCAAGGGTAGGGGCAGCTGTGAGAACTGACCTGGCTCCCTCAGGCCACCTCTGACCCTGACAGCACAGGGCCCCTTTGGAGAGCTGAGACCTGGCAATGGGAGGTGATGGGGGGTGGGGGGTGGTAGACCCTCTGGAGGGAGATCCAGACCCAAGCACAGCTCTGCAAAGTGCTGTTTCCTGTTACACTGAATGATGTTTCTCTTTGTTGATCCTGCTATAATGTAGCAGCATAAAAACAAACATTAAACAGAAAACAGTTTTGTGGGGTCACATTTCCCTAAAAGGCTATTTTGGAAAATGCATATACAGCCAGGGGACAGGCATAGTTCCTCACAGGGTGTCCTGACATGGAACTTCAGCCACAGGCAGTGGGAGGGAACGGCTGAAGATATGCCCACCTATGAGTGGGGGCCCTGGGCGCGGTGGCCAGGCTGAGCACAGCCAGGAACCAACCCTCTCTCTGGACATGGTGGCTGCTGGCTGCTCGCCACTACGAAGATTCCAATAACCTGCAGAGCCAGCACTGGGGACGTAGGTGCTCTTACAGGGACTCCTTCCCACTGTGTTGCCCTCTCTGTCCCTGTCTTCTATGTCTCTCTGTTTCTGTCTGTCTCTGACTGCAGACATCACCTCTGCTTGGCCAAAGGGTGGCAGTGATGGGGGCACTTCAGGTCCCTCCTGCTTTCACTGGTTGAGGAGACAGTGGATCGCTCCAGGGAGGGATGAGGAGACTCAGAGCAACCTTTGGTGACCCTGAGGGCAGGCTGGGTAGTGGTAACTAGCATGATCTCCTTGGACACCAGAGCTTGGTTTGCCAGCGGGCAGCCCCTGGTACCGGCGAGTTTTGGTGCAGTGACCATGCACGGGTCAGGAAGGTGGAGGCCTCCAGGGCACCGGGCCTGTGCAGCTCCCCAGAGGCAGGGGCCCAGCCTGGGCCTGAGGCCAGCCACAGAGGGAGCCGCCACGTGCGCACGGGCCTGGGGTGCGGTGCTCACCCAACGAGCAGCTCCTCCAGCCCCTTCTTGATGGCGCAGTCCGTGTAGGTGCCCTTGCCGAAGTACTTGACGGCGTCCACGCTGGCCTTCAGCTCGTCGCGGCCGCTGGGCATGCGCGTGAGCCCGCGGATGATCTCCACCTCGTCGCTGTAGTGCAGCGCGCCCGCGTTCCACACCAGGTTGCGGTCGCAGCGGTAGTACCTGCGGGCGCGGGGGTGAGCGGTGTGCCTCCCAGGCCCACGCCCGTGTTCACCGGGCACCCTGGAGGCCTCCCGCTCCTAGGGTGCTGTCCATCCAGTGCAAGGTGGCCGCCTGTCACCGGTGGAAGACCGCCCGGGCTGGACTTCACATGTGGCCCTAAAACGCCCGGTCGCTGGCCTGGTGGCCGTGTGTGGGAAGGCCAGCGTGGTCAGGAGGCACTGGCTCCAGCTAGCAAACAACCACCATCGCTCCCGATCTCCAGGGACTTCAGCGGAGGAGCGGGGCGACGGGGGCGACCCCTCAGTGGGGAGGGCTGAGGCGGGGGTGGTTAGGGGACTGGGCAAGGCCAGTTCTAAGCAGGACACTGGTGAGGGGTCCCCAAGGATCTGACTGGGCGCCTCTCTGATGCATGCACCTGGACCCTGAGGCTCTCGGTTTTGCTCTGCCCAGGCCTGGGTGGTCTGCCCAGCAGCCCATTCAGCAGATGGAGTGATTGAGGCTCCTGTGGCCATGGTAACAGTAGCAATCGCCAAGAGGAGCCCATTTCAGCTCACAGGTGGGGAAACTGAGGCACAGAAGGGCGAGTAAGTGGCCAAAGGCACATGGAGGGGGATGTTGGCTCACATGGCTGGCCCAACATCTCTCCCTGAGGCACCATCCACGCAGCCCCCAGCATCCTTCGGCCCCCATGGACCTGGGCATTTGGGGTAAGTGTGGAGCTTCAGGTATGATAACACCCTGCGTTGGGCAACCATGCCCTCTGTCCCTTTGGCCCCTTTTAGTGGGGGAGGTTCAGGGCCCTGGCCAGCAGGTCAGCAGGGACAGGGTGGGCCTAGGGATGGGGCCCTGCACAGGTGTGGAGGGGAGGAGTTGTGTTCTGACCTGTGCTCCTCCCCCCTCCACTCTGCCATTCCACTGTGGGCGTGTCCTGCCCTTGGCCACACCCACTGCTCCAGGCTTTCCCACCCCACCTTCCCAGCACTGTGGACTCCTCACAAAGATGAATGAGGGCGTTAGTGAATGAATGAAGTGCGCCATGCCCAAACCCAGAACCAAGCTGGTAGCCCTTCCAGGCCTCTCTGTCTGCAACACTGGGGACATTGGGTCTGGACACGGCTCTGGCCAGTCATGTGGGCAGCAGTTAGTGTCCAGGTGGTTGGCAAGGTGCACCCCCTCCAGGCTCTGGTCAGGGCCTGAGACCAACTCCCTAAACCTATTCAGTTTGGGCTGGGAGGCAGTTCCTTGTATGTCTTTGGGGTGACAGAAGCCCCATATCAGAGCACTGTCTCAGCCCTCCCTGCTGACCAGTGCCCTCATCCCCCTTCCCCTAGCCTGCTCCATCTCAGACCCTTCTTTGGCCCATCTGAACAACTGTGGACATTGGGAAAGGACTCGAGTGGCCAGGCCAACACTTCCCTTCTCAAATGGGGAAGGTGAGGCTGGGCTCTGCCTGCTGGGCTGTGGCAGGCATGGCACCAGGCTGGCCAGTGCCCTGGGCTCACTGGCCTTTCCTCTGAGAGGCTTGTGGAAATGCAGGAGAGAGTTCAAGGTGTGCCCTCCTACCTGTCTTTCAGGTTGTCGATGAAACGCTTGGTGAAGGACTTGACCTTGTCCACCAGGGCCCCATAGGGCTTCAGCCTCAAGGCCACACTCTCGGAGGTGTCCAGCACAAAGAAGACGTCCACAGGGCAGTCTGGGCCAGGGATAGGAGAACTGCGGCTCATGCCCTGTGCCCTTGAGGCCACACTGGGACCACCTTTATCCACTCTCCCTTCCGGCTCCTCTGACCCCACCAGCCACCTCCCCAGGCAGCCACTCCTATTGCACCAAGGGGCCCTCATCAAGAAAGCTGGCACCCAGTGATGGGCTGGGGTGACCGTGAAAACCCCCACATTCGGTCCTGAGAATCCTGCCAGGCCTCCGGGAAGACAGGGAACCCCGCCCTGGACAACTGAGACCGCTTTCTCACTAAGTTTCCAAGTTGAATTTAAAACTACAAGGGGGCATGAGTTTCTTGACTGACTGCCGGGCAGGGAATCAAATGGAATGAACTGAGGTGGAGAAAAACAGCCCTGGACGGTCAGGACAGTTGCTCACGGAGTGCTGGCGGCTGACACCCAAATGGGTTCATTCTCCTCACGGGGCCCTCCGGACTCGCCGTGCTGACCAGAGCCCAGGGGTTTTGCTGGAGGAGTCACTGGGAATGGGACACCGAGCTGGGGAATTCCAAGCACCTAACAAGGTCCCCATCTACAGCTCTCACATCAAGGGAAGAGACCAGGGTCCCGCTTGGGGCTGGATGCGTCTGGTCCCGGGCCCTGTCTCACCCAGCAGCAAAAAGCACAGTTGGAGATGCGGCAAGTCCACTCACCTTGGAAGGCAATGGCCCTCTCAGCGGCCGGGAGGTCCTGCGCGGTGGCCCAGCAGGCCTGCAGCAGCAGGGGGAGCAGAGCGCGGGCCAGCCTCATGTCACCGGCCTGCGTGTCACCATCGAGTGAGGGCAGGGGTCAGGGTGGGCCGACGATGACCAGAGTGAGAGAGAAGTTGTCTCTGCTCTGCCGGAGTTACTGCCTGGGAAGGAGGGAGGGAGGGGCCGAGGGAGGAGGAGCGGGTGGAGGAGGAGGAGGCTGGGGCGGGCCCAGGATTGGAGTGGAGGCCGGGGTCTCCTCCAGCTCCCGAATGAGTCACTGAAAGAAAAGTCTTTGGTCTCTTGAGCAGCTTGGAGCCCAGGCCACTTCTCGGCTAAAGGATTTATTTTCAGTTCGTGGGGACTGCTTCTCATGTAGAACAAAAGTGCAGTTGAGTTTAAGATGTCTGAAAAAGAGCTGTAACCCCAGATGAATTTCCTTGCAATGTTTTTTGGTTGTTTCCAATCCAGACAGCTTGTGGAACTGATCTGCATGTCTAATAGCTTCCCGCCAATGAGATGCTGTTGATTTCAAGGTTCCAAATCCATTGCTTTTGTCGGATTTCCGAGTTATTTTTCATGCATATATTTCTTCAGTTTAGTCAAATACATATTTGGAAAAGACATTTCAGTTTTCACTGTGGGAAAACAAAGTCAGCAAATATATATATTTGAGGCCCTGCATGGGTGGGTTCCAGATGTGGTCAGACCACCCCTGCCCCAGAGAAGGTTCCAGAAGACCTTTGCTGGAGCTGAAGCTGTTGACACTTGTCTGAAATCAGCCTAAATGGTTTATAGTTTTAAAACATACAAAAGTTGTGGAACCATCGCAAGGAAATGTTTGAGAACAACTTTAGAAATCACACTTCTCAATGATCTCAGGTTTCTTCCAATATTCTCTTCATTTGCCCCACCTAATTTATGGGATTTTTATACACTAACTGCACGGGTAATTTTGCCTGCCACTGATTTCATCCAGACTGTGCTGTGGGCATTTCTCCCTCTGCCCTGGGCTTCGGTGCTGCGGCGTCCAGCTTGCGGGCGTCCAGTTCAAACGGGGTCAGATCCGCGTGCAAGCTGTGACCTGCTCCCTCGGCCTCTCCAAGTCCGAGCTGTGCTGTTTTTAAAGAGTGGCAACTCTGACATTCTTGCAGGTTGGAAGAAGAATATGTTGTGTAAAATAATAGCGGCCCAGCCAGATCATGTGTGATTCTTGAGATGGCAGCTGGGTACTGGGGCTCAGCCTCGGGGTTGGGAGTAACTTGTTACAAAGCAGGCGAGAACCAACACACTGTCTATAAAATGGAAAGAAGTGTCCCTTGCTCACACAGGGACAGATTTACGTGGCCTCCAGGCCTAATTGCTTCTTTGGCCCTCCCTGTAGGGGTCTTTGTCAGACACCAGTTTGCGGAACACCAGTGAGTCTCCGGTGGTGTGACCGCCCCACGATGAGGCTGTGGACCCCCACCCTTTCAGTCTGCAGCTCCCACATTCAAACCAGCCTGAACTTCTCCAGCGCAGGGCAGGGGCCATGTGGGTATGTTGAGTGAAAGGAAATTCTCACTCGAGGGGCTGGAGGTTCTTTTAGAAAATTTTATTTTTCCTTTTACAAAAAAAGGTACATGCTCGTCATAAAGAAATCACAAATATAGAAAAGCACCATCTTGTCTCACTACCCAGAGATAATCGGAGCTAACACCTCTGTGTCTCTTATAGTCTTTCTGCTTAAACATTTTTACAGACGTGTGGTCACCTGGCATATATCTGTTTATACACCTTTGTCCGTGGTCTTTTCTGATTATAAAAGTGATGCATGTCTACTAAAGGAAATATGAAAAAATACAGAATACATGAAAAAATAAAATAAAAGCCACCCTGAACCTTGCGTCCGGATGCGCACAGGTGGACGGCTGCGCACTTCACTGTGGTGGAGGGGAGGCTGCCTTTGGCTCCTCGCTCTCCAGATCCTTCTTTCTCCAGGAGCACTGCAGGGTCCACGCGTGATGGCACTGCCTCTGAAAGTGGCACCATCGACCCACAGCTGCCCCCGCCCCAGTCCAGGCCAGTCAGTTGTCAGTGCTCATGCACAAATCTGTCCCAGCTCCTCCTGGGAGCCTGGAGGCTGCAAGGACATTTTGTGGAGGGAGCTGGGTCATGGGGGGGTCCAAAGGGACTGCGCTGGGGGGCGCAAGGGTCTTTTGTGGGGGGTAGTAGCAGGGCTACTGCAGGTTTGAAGGGACCCTCTGGAGCAGCTGGTGGCACGCTGGCAGGCGACCCTGGAAGGGCCTAGCCCCGTAGGTGAGCTCTCCAAGTGAGAGGAATCAAGGCCCTGGTGGCAGAAGGAGGAAACGGGCTGCGGTGTCCAGGAGGCTTGGGGATAGGGCTGTCCCTGAGGACCTGAGGGAGAATGGGGTTGGTGACAGGGAGAAACACCTGCTCATCTCTGGCAGGGAGCCCTGGCGCCCATGCTGGGCACCTGTTTTAGGAAGCATTGGATGCCACAGGCATGGGGGAGGGGCGTCGCAGGCACCCAGAGGGCACAAGGCACAGAGCAGGGCTTTCCTCTGTGGCCTGCAGTGTGTGTGTGTGTGTGTGTGTGTGTGTGTGTGTGTGTGTGTGTGTTCAGTGGTGTCCATGAGATGATCTGTACCCTGTTCACCCTGGCCAGTCCTTGTTCACCCCCTGGGCTAGACTGGGACCCTGGAGTCCCCCTGACAGGAGCCCTCCAGGAGCTCCCGTGAATGGACCCCTGCTTTCTCCCCCTCGTTCCCATATCCCTGCAACTCTTGGTGCCTGGAAAAGTCAGTGCTGGAAAAGGGGGAAGACCCACAGCTCTGCCATCAGTCCTTTCAAACCATGAGGGTCGGTGGGAGCAGGAAGGAAAGACATCCTGACGGACCCCCGTGTCCCCATGGAAAGCGGCAGAAGGAAACTGGTGCTGCCCAGGCCTGCGTGGGGTGGGGTCCCCCTGCACAGCCAGCCTGGAGCCCTGCCCCCCTTCCCCTCCTTCTTCCCCACTCTCCTCTCTCCGTCCTCCCTCCATGGAGCAACAGCGCCCCCTCTGACACACAGACCCCAGTCTAGGGCAGGGCCTTCTTCCTTTAGAAAAATCATTTGTCCTCCTCCTCCCTCCCTCCCTCCCAGTCTTTGTGTGTGTGTGTGTGTGTGTGTGTGTGTGTGTGTGTGTGTAAGGAAACCTCTCAGCAACAAGTGAGACAGGAAGGGGTGGTCCAGCCCCCTGCTGGCTCCTCTAGCCACAGTCGGGGCCTGGGTGTGCCCATACCCCTTGGTCATGTCCACCCCCATGTCCTTCAACTAGAGTTTGCCCCCATTATCCAGACAGGGAGACTGAGGTGGGTTATCTTGTCCATAGCCACACGGCAGGTGAGTGACTATGGAGACAGACCCAGACCGCTGGCCTCGGCTGAGCCCTTCCTGAGCTGAGCCGGGCACCTCCCTGCCTGCCCAGGGCAGCTTGGACATAGGCAAGATGTCCTCCTTGGGCTCCACAACCTCGGGCTCCACCTGATAAAATTTTCTAGAAAAGGAAACACAGCTGAGGGCAATGTCAGGACCTGAAGAACAAAACCTCTTAGCATCTTTTGAATGAAAACCTTTTTTATTTCTTTTTAATGCCTCAACTATCGAGTGAATTTTCCTCCCAACTTAGAACATGATTCATCGAGGAAAACAATGTTTTCCACAGGTCACACATGTGTGGCAGTGTGACTTGGGACCTAGGAGCTGGCAGATGCCAACCTGGCCCTTGCTCCCCCTCCCCTGGCACAGGTCCCGAACGGCAGGCAGGCTGTGTCCTGGGTGTCTGTCCCTGTCCTCAGCTTGGCAGCCTCTCTCTCTGTCGTGTCTGGGTAGTCCCTCTCCAGGCCAGCTCCACCGTGAGGGGGCCGGTGCTCTGGCCCCGGGCCCCTGGGACAGGGCAGTCCTGTTCCCCAGCCTGTGTTTGCGGACTGCACAGTGAGTCACCTGGACAGGAGCAGCCAGTGGTCACATTCACTGCTGTGGTCGGTGGGGCAGGGCTGAGAGGCGTGGGGCAGATTCTGGGTGAATTGGTCATGGCCAGGCTGGCCACCCAGGAGGAAGCACCCAGCCCTAGGGGGCATCTGAATCATCCAGTCCTGCAGGCAGGTCCCTCAGGTGAGGACTCAGGTCCTAGCTGACGAGGAGCCTGCATCAGTCGGCAACAAGGCAGCCAAACCAACAAGAGAGAGGCCAGGATGGGGAGGCAGCTCCCGGCCGGGTCCACGCGTGCTGGTGCCCAGAGGCGATGTGAGGCCGCTGTCAGAGGGAGGGTACCTTGGGCTGCCAGCCTGTTGTTGGGGACAGGGATAGGCCTCTCACGGGTAAGGGTATGGATGAGACCAAGCTCATCACTGGAATGCAGTCTCCAGACTTATTTGCAAAAATCACACCAAAACACTTGCTTTCTTTTTTTTTTTTTTTCTTTAGTGAAAAAGTGTGGTAACACCCCACAGACTCAACAAGGGGATTGTTCAGTAAATTAGGGCCTGCAGTGAAAAGCAGGAGCTAGGCAGGCGAGGCCATGGGACAAGGGCTCAGGAATGCTCAGAGTACCATCAGGGTCTTCTGTGCAGAGCCAGCATTACTCCTGGGTCGTCTGGGACATCTCTGGACACCCGCCTGCAGTTATTGGGCAGGTGGCCCGGTGCTGCCAGCACGCTACTTGTTTTTCTGTTACTACTGCCTGCGTTCGTTTAGTGTAAAACTGTGCGGGAGAGCTCAGCCTGCCCCCCTCCCTCTGCCCCCTCCCCGGGACGTGGGCCAGGACAGCCATCATCAACTGCACTTGAGAAACTCAATGAGTCCCTCTGGCCCTCTTCCCAGGGCCACGTGCACTGTCTGACTTTATCCTCGTTGTACTGCTGGGAGCTGAGAATTTTATTTTCTGGTCGGAATCAGACACAGAGCCTGTGGTTGTGAGCACCATGATCTGAAAGAAACACTGAAGAAGAAGAGAGGGAGGGAGGAAGGGGAGGAAAGGAGAGGGGCGCTGCCCAGACGAGATGATCTGGGACAGACTGATGCCGTGCAAGTGTGCACCTCGCGTGTGCTGGGTGGTGGGGGGCCGCTGCTGGTCTGACCCAGGTGAGCCTGAGGGCTGCTGCACAGGCACAGTTCACGCAGAACAGTCGTGACGGGGGATGGGCTGGCAGGCCTGTCAGAGGCCCGTCAGACCCCAACCCTCCATAGCTTTTTGTTGCACAAACTTCCCAGCGTTCTCGGCAACATCATGTCATCGGGGAGTGTGCCCACCCAACTTGTGACCAAAAGGTATGTGGCTCAGTGGCTGAGCGTCGACCCTGCACCAAGAGGGTGCCGGTTCAAATCCCAGTCAGGGTACATGCCCGGGTTGTGGGCTCGATGTTTCTCTCTCTTTCCCTCTCCCTTCCTCTCTCTAAAAAAATCAATAAAAACATTAAAAAGAAAATTAGGCATTTCTGCCCTGAGTGAGCTGGGGGAGGGATGGACCCAAGGGCCCTGTGGAGGACTGGTTGAGGGCGACAGAACTCGCCGGGCACCCTCATGTGCCCAGTAGTTGCAGAACAGGCCTCAGGCCGGATTCAGAGGGAGAGAGGGACCCTCCAGGGAAGCCAGCAGGCCTTGCCAGATGCCCCGAGGCCTTCGTGTGCGGGGAAGGTGAGGGGCAGTGGCTTGTGAGCTACGGGCCCACCCACAGGAGCACCCAGGCCCTCGCGGGGGCACACTTGGCGGCACAGGAAGCATCACTGGGGCCGCAGCCATGGTGACTGCTGTGGGTCTGGACGGGTTAATCTTTTTCCAGTTACCTCACGGTGGCCTCTGGTTCTATGGAAAAAGCACAGCATCTGGCGCTGATGTTTCCTTAACGGCTGGCCGCGCCTGCGGGGGAGTTTGGCTGCTCTCCTCTGAGCCTCGCAGACTTCCATGGGGTGGGGGAACCGGGGGGAGGGGGCTTCCCAGGCAGCGCCAGCCACTGGGCCCGCCTACCACCAGGCCCAGAGCCATCCAGCCCAGTCCCCATAGCCAGTCCAGCATTCCTGAGAACAAGAGTCATTTCCTGTGCTGCTGACTCCTGGGGCTGGGGTCCTGAAGCAGTGGGGGTGAAGCTGGCACAGCTGGCCCTGGGCTGCTGCCCACCCCCATGCTGTACAGTGAGACACTGTACAGTGAGGCGCCTTAAGGGACTGGTAAGGGTCCCACCCCCCTGAAAGCCTTCAGGGCTGGGGCTCCCACTTTTCTCCTATAGATGGTACCATGGGGGCCAGAACCCAGCCCCACAGGCTGCCCTCCTCAGCAGAAGACATCAGGGTCTGCTCCCCTCCCCTCAGCTTCCTCCAGGGTGGGGCACGGGGGCTGAGGGCCTGGGTCTGGTCCGGGAATCACTTGCGTTAACCCCGTGCTGGTCCTCTGGGGTTCGGTCGCAGGGCCACCTTGGCTGGGTCCACAGCCTGTTGTTCTCCCTGAGCCACACAGCAGTTCTGAGGCCCGTCCACAGGGAAGAGGGAGACGGGCCAGGGCCCCACAGACCAGCAGCCCCTCCGTGCCTGGGATGGCTGCCCCAGAACACTGGACCGGGAGAAGCGGCTCTGTTCCTCCTCTGCCGGGCCAGGCACAGTGACCTCAGTCTGTCACTGGGCCCCATCCCAGCAAGCCCCGCCCCCCGCTTCCTTCCCTGACAGCATCTGTGGGGCCACTCAGACACTCCACAGGGAAGCCACTGCATCTCGCCTGGTGTGCCCGAGCCCAGTAGCCCAGTGAAGCAGGGGCAGTCACACTGGGTCTGGTCCCTGCTCTGTCACCTACAGGCTGTGTGACCTCAGGCACATCAGCTCCCAGAAGCTATTTCCTCAAAATGTCCTGAGAAATACCGACTCGTGCTCAGGGAGTGGAAGCTGGTGGAGGGACAGGGGATCCCTGTGAGGCAAAGGAGGACGTGGACATCAGTCCAGACCTGAGCCCCTCCTCCTGCATTCAGTTCCTGCTTCCCTGCTTAGCTCCACATCCAGGGACCAGCTGTGGCCCTAGGCAGACCTCTGGAGTTCTCAGGAACAGCCTGGGGTCTGAGGTCTTGATGTCCAGGGCAGAGGAACAGAGGGTGTACAGTGGATGTGAGGGGCCAGGGTTGCAGTCACCCCATTTTTCTTCTCCACCCAGAGGGGTCAGCCCAGCCAGGGACCCCACAGTGCTTGCTGCTAGCACAGCAGCCCAGCCCTCCTCTCCCTTCCCCAAAACCTGCCCTGAACATCCAGGACTCAAAAAAACTGGAAGGCCCGGGCGCCCTCTGCTGCCTGCCGGGGCACTCACACTGAGCAGCCGGCCTCAGTGGAGGGGCAATCCTGGGACCACCTCATGACTGGATCCTCTGGTGCCCCAGAGATACAGAGGTGGGACATGGCTTCCACTGGGGACAGGGACTTGTGTGACCCCTGACGACCCCAGTTTTGCAGAGATGCAGCGAGGTTGGGTCAGCATTGCCCAAAAGTCCCACTCAGGCCTCAGGAGTAGGGTCTTTTAATCCCACCCCACCCCACCCCGGGCCAGCCACCAGCAGGCTCAGCCCAGGACGCAGGGAACATGTGGGTCATACTCCAGCTCTGGTCAGCCTGGCCGGCCCTGTTCCCAGCCTCCAGCCAGTAGTCCCAGAAGCCTCTGCCCGGCTTCCTGAGCTGGCCAGGCCAAGCATCCCCGGACCACAGGACACTCCCGGCCGAGGTGCCCGGAGCCTCGTCCAGTGCTCTGAGCCCAGAGGCTGTGGGGGGCAGGAAGTTAGAGGTGAGCTCCCACCAGCCCCAGGACCAGTCACAGCTGGGGCAGGGGTGTTTCTGGGAGTTCTTTGTGTTCATCCAGGCCTCTGTGCTCATCTATCATCTATCAACATCTATCTGTCTATCTATCTAATCTATCTATCATAATCTATGTATCTATCATCTAGTTATCATCTATTGTCCATCATCTTTACCTATGTCTGTCTATTATCTATCATCTACCTACCTACCTGCCTACTACATACATACCTGTCAGTCATCCATCACAGTGTTATTCTGACCTCCTCATTTCCATAATGGTAACTCCCTTCTCTGACAGTGGGAACCTGGCTCCCCTTAGACACAACATCTGTATCTACTTGGTCAACCTAGAACACACACAAGTAGCTTCTGAGTTGCTAATCCCTTTCTATGTGAAAAGCAAACCTACTAACTAGAGTTAATATTTGTTTACATTTTTTTGTCTTTAGCCTGAGAATATATAGTCAAAATACTTTGTTTAAAAATCCTTAGGTTAGCCCGGCCGGTGTAGCTCAGTGGTTGAGTGTTGACCCATGCACCAAGAGGTCACCGGTTCGATTCCCGGTCAGGGCACATGCCCAGGTTGTGGGCCAAATCCCCAGTGGGGGCATGCAGGAGGCAGCCAATCGATGTTCTCTCTCATCGATGTTTCTTGTTTTGTTTTTTTTTTAAATTCTCACCCGAGGACATTTTTGCATTTATCTTCAGACGGAGCGGGAGGGAGAGAGGGAGAAACAGAGAAACATCGATGTGAGAGAGACACATCGAGTGGTTGCCACCCACAAGACCCCAGCCAGGGCTGGGGACAAACTGCAACCGAGGTACGTGCCCTTAGCGGGAACCGAACCCGGGACTCTCTGGTCCTCGGGCCGATGCTCTAACTGCTGAGCCAAACTGGCCAGGGCTCATCCATGTTTCTATTTCTCTCTCCCCCTCCCTTCCTCTCTCTCTAAAATCAATAAAGAAAAAAAATTTTTTTTAAATCCTTAGGTTAGTTCTCAGACTTTTCCTTTCGGTGTCAGGTGTGTATTCTATTTGGCTCCCCCCTCCTTTCTTATTTTAGTTGTTCACGTTTCCAAGTGTACGAACACGAACACAGTTCTGACATTTAGAACTACGGGAAGACTGCAGCCAACAGGGCTGCCCAGCCCATCTGCTTCCCAGCTCCCACCCAGAGACCCTCATTCTCTGTTCGGCTGCGGAAACTCCAGCAGGTGGAAGTGTGACATTCCATCAAATGTCCGTCCCAGGGCCTGCCCCTTCAACTAACCCAGTCTTCCACTCAGCATGCTGAAGGCCCTGCCACACCCACTTGAAAGTCCCCTGAAACCACGCGTCCCATATCCCTGAACCTAAACCACTCCCCTACGTCACATATGAGGGGACCGCACTTCATACGTGGTGTGGACACCCGGCTGCGGGTCCTAAAACCGTCTCCTTGTCTGGGCCTGTTGCCTCTTTTAGAGTAACGTTCACTGGCGTCTTTTCTCATGGCAGAGAATAATAGAGTTATTGTGCAAAATTTGGAAAATACAAGGTTGACCGTAACATCTGTAATTACCCCATCCAGAGGGAATGTGTTGAAGTTTGTGCTTCTAACCTCGATTTACATAACAGGTAGGAGGTGACAGAAAAGCCAAGCAATGGCCACCAGTCAACTTGAGATTCTGACCTGAATCACAGCCTCTGAAAGAGCTACGACAAAGGGCAGTTGTGCTTAAAATATGCACACTTGTTAAACAAAAGTGAAATCACATTGTACTGCTCCTTTGAAATGTATGTTTCCCAAAGAACAAATCATTAGCGTTCCCCTCTGTTAGTGGAGAAGGTAGTTTCCAGGACATCGGCTGTCCCACCGTGTCAGCATTGAATCAAAGAGTACTCTTCTGTTTGTTTTTTTCAGTTTTCTCACTGCTGTAAAAATAATTCATAACTATATTTGCACATAAATATTTGACTCCATTAGTGATTGTTTTCTCATGATAGTCTCCTACCAGAGGAATTGCTGTTCTGCCTCTTTAGTGGATGTTGGCATGAGACAGTATAACGGAGAATCACAAAGGAAGTAGTTGGTGGAATTTACCTCCCGGAGCTAAGAGAGGACAAGGGACACCTGCCTCGCTGGCCTGTGCCCAGGTCAGGAGGCCCTGGCTCTCAGCGCACTGTGGATCCTTGGGAGGCAGTGAGCATCAGATGGGCTTGCTCTCGGGGCCAGTTGGATGGACAGGGCACTTCCTCCATTAAACACTTGTACAAATCAGTTTCCCAGATCCTGAAAGTCAGCTCAGCCAGAATCTGTTGATATCCTATATGTGCAACCCTGATTTCCCACCACGCTTTATTCTTCTTCTTTTTTTTCTTTATTGATTTCAGAGAGAGAGGAAGGGAGAGGGACAGATAGAAACATTGATGAGAGAGAACATCGATTGGCCGCCTCCTGCATGCCCCTCACTGGGGATTTGGCCCACAACCTGGGCATGTGCCCTGACTGGGAATTGAACTGGTGACCTCTTGGTGCATGGGTCGATGCGGCATGAACATCTCTGCTCAAATGTTTGTGTGGACAGGTTTTCATTTCACTTGGATAGACACAGGAGTAGAATTGCTGGGTCATGTGGAAACACCACATTTAATTTCTTGAGGAACTGCAATCTGCTTTTCTCAGTGGCTGCACCATTTTACATCCCCACCAGCAGCATATGAGATCCTAGTTTCTCCACGTCCTCACCAACACTTGTTATTGTCTGTCTTTATTATTCTAGCAGTCCTTGTGATGCGAAGTGGTCTCATTGTGGTCTTGATTTGCATTTCCTTGATGACCAGTGATGCTGATTGTGCTTATTGACCATTTGTTTATCTTCTTTGGAGAAATATGCATTCAAATAATTTTCCCATTTTAATTAATTAATTTTTATTGTTGAGTTGTAACAGTTCTTTATATATTTTGGATACAAATCCCTTATCATATATGTGATTTCCAAATATTTTCTCCCAGTCTATGGGTACTCTTTACACTTTCTTGTTGGTGTCCTTTGAAGCACAAATGTTTTTAATTCTATTGAAGTCCAAGTTATTTATTTTTTCTTTTATAACATGCTTTTTGTGTCATATCTAAGAAATCATTGCCTAATCCAAGGTCACATAAATTTACTCTTATATTTTCTACTAAGGGTTTTATAGTCTTTAGTTCTCACATTCAGGTCTACTATCTCAATTGAGTTAGTTTTTGTGTTTGGTGTGAGGCAGGGGTTAAATTCATTCTTTGCATGGGAATACCTAGTTGACCAGTACCATTGGTTGAAAAGACTGTCCTTTCACCCATTACATCATCTCAGCAACTTTATTGAAGGTCAATTGACCATAAATATAAGGGATTATTTTTGGACTGTTAATTCTACTGCATTATCTGTGTCTATCCTGATGTCACTACCACACAGTCTTGATTACTGTAGCTGTGTAGTAAGTTTTGAAATAAGGATGTTTGTGAGTTCTCCAACTTAGTTCTTCCATATGAATTTTAGGAGCTGTTTATCAATTTCTATTTAAAAAAAAAGTCAACTGGGATTTTGATAGGTGTTAAGTTGAATCTGGACATAAGATTCTTGGTTAACCGTTTTTTAATTTTCAGTACTTTGAACATGTCATCCAACTGCCTTTCTTTCTTTTTTTTTAAACTTATAAACAACAGATGTTTATTTCTCACATTTCTGGAGACTGGAAATCCAAGATCAGTGTGCCAGTAGGGTCAGGTGAGGGCTCTCTTCTGAGTTGCAGACTCCTTCTTGCAACCTCACATGGTAGAAGGGCCACCCTTGTTTCTGATGATAGGTCAGTTATTAATATTAATGGGGTACCCTTGAATGTGGTAAGTCATTTTTCTCTTACTGCTTTCAAAATTTTCTCATTATGTTTGCATTTCGATATCTTGACTTTGGTGCATCTGGGTGTGGATGTGTTTGAGTTTATCCTATGAGGGATTTGTTAAGCTTCTTGAATATGTAGATTATTGTTTTTCATCAAATTTGGGGAGTTCTCAGCCATTATTTCTTTTAATTTTTTTCTACTCCTTTCTCTCTTACTCTGGTACTCCCATTATGCATGTTGTTGCATTTAATGGTGTCCCACATTTTCCTGAGGCTCTGTTCATTTTCTATTCTTTTTTTTTCTTTCAGTTCTTCAGGTTAAATCATCTCTATTGATCTATCTTCAGGTTCACTCATTTTGTTCTTCTGTCAGTTCAAATCTACTTTTGAGTCCCTCTAGTGAATTTTTTATTTCAGTTATGTATTATACTTTTCAACTCCAGAATTTCCATTTGGTTCTTTTTGATCATTTCTATCCATTTATAGTCACTATTTGATTAGTTAGTGCCATTAGGTTTCCTTTACTTCCTTAAGCATGGCTTCCTTTTGTTCTTTGGATATATAATAGTTCAAATCTTTGTTAAGTTCAACATCTGAGCTCCCTCAAAGAGTTTCTGTTGCCTGTTTTTTTTTTTTTTTCACATTTTTCTGTTTCTGTGCATGCCTCATAATTTTTTGTTGAAAAATGGACATTTTAGTCACTGAATTAGTCCAACTACACCACTAAACAAACACAAAAACAAGAAGCTGGATTGGGGCAATGTTTGCAGCTTGCATCGATGCCTCCCTCCACAGAACCTATGTGCTTTGGAGTGGAAGCTGAGGAGGAGGAGGATCACTCTTCACCAGCTGTTCCAGCTATGAGGACATGAGATAGGCACCCCCACCTGGCTGCAACAACCCACACAGTATAGTTCTCCCACAGTACGTGGTACAGAAATGGGATGTGCTGATGTCCACTGGCTTCCATGCTGGTTCTTTCACCCTGGGACATGGGAAGGTGGGCATTGCCACTTTCCTGCTGAGCCCTCCAGAATGACTTCTACACAACCCAGAGCAGAGTGGTTGTATTCACAGCTCAAATGCCATTGCCTCCCACTGCTCCTACTGAGTTTCCATAAATTTTGTGGCATAAATTCCTCTAAATTTGTCAGTTGGGCCCTTTAGTTAATCTCCAAAGACTTTAAACAATTGCCTTTGTTAATTTTAACTAATGTATTGGAAATGTCTTTAGGGGAGAGGTTTTGCTGAGCTCCTCACACTACCTTTTCTGCAGTTCTCTCTCCCCCAGTTCATATATTTTTAAAAGGAGAGGGAAAAAAGCAACAAAGAATGGGTTGTCTCCGAGTGAGGGATAATATTTAGTTTGGTTTCTCTTTTTTTGGCTTATCTCTATTTTCTGATTTTTCAAATTGCTTAGACAAATTTTTTAAAAGACAATAAAATCTCACATATAAATGTTAGAACATGTGGTGCTGAAGCAGCCAGCCCTTTCCCCACCTTCCCCTGAGTAACTCTGTGTGGCTTCTCCCTCTTCTTGCCATCACAGGTTCATAGCTGACAACCTTTCCTACCCCAGTACCGCTTATTTTGGGACTGTTAACATTTCCTCATAATATTAATCCTCCAAGTTCCTGGGATCTTTTTGTGTCAGAAGATGGGTCTCTCAGACACCTTTCTTCCCCCTGGTGGACCTGAAGTCAGGTTGACATTCTATAGCTTGGGGGATTGGTTGCAGGTGCGTTTTCAGATGTGTTTGTGCTGGGACACAGGGCCCCCTGCAAGAGGCTCCCCCACCTTTCTGGGGCTCCACTGAGGCACCAACAATTCATCCTCTTCCCCTAGGCTGGTATCCCAGAAGTGAAGTGATTTCTCTGACTGGGTTTGCGGACGAGCCTGACAGTCACCACGTGTCCTCATTCTCTCCTTCCAGGAGAATAAAGGCAACTCCCTCTTGTGTCCTGAATTAACAGAGTCTGTCTGGAAGTAGAAACCAGCCCCATCTGGAGGAAGCTGTAGAATGTTTGGATGAGGTCAGTGCTGTGGAGGGAGGGCTGGGCTCAGGCTGATTCTGAACTGGGTCCAGCAGCCACGCCTGCCTGCCTTGATCCATCTTCAATTCACCCTTTCACTTGGGTTATTTGTATCAGCCATATTTTGTCTCCTAGTCCTCACTGCATGCATTTCAGACCTGTTTATTTGAAGATCAGAAACATGCCCAGGGAGACTGGGGATGTGGGTGCCTCCCTTCCTCCAGCTCACAAAATCCCATTGTGAGCTAGTGTAGCTGAAAGGGGGCGGCTGGGTTTTTGCCAAATTTTCAGACAAAGTCAGACCCAAATTTACACATTGGCTGAATCCTATTTTGGATAATTCTTAGGGAATAAATAGAAACAGAGCTTGTGAATATATATGATCCTGGGATTAAATGACTTGTGAATTTTTTTGTTTGTGAGCCCGGTGAATTAACCAGAAACACATGGGCAGGATTTATGTAAAAGCCATGACTTCACAGCCAGGCTCTTGACAGCCCCTTCCGAGGCACCGGTGATGGAACTGGAAAGCAGACACAGGCTGAGTCCTTCAGGAGCCCCACACACTCTGCTTGGTCCTGATCAATCGCTGGGATTCTCTTTCTTTCCCATGTGTGTGGAGGTGGCTCTGCGCCCCGCTGAAGAGCAGATTTCCTCAAGGGGAGAGGTCTGCTTTGGGCCGCACCCTAAAGTAGAGAATGTCTCCACCTCATCCACAAGTGCTTGTGCCCCTCAGGGAGAGAGCAGAGAAATGACACCCACCTGCCCAGCTTCCCGCTTACACGGGGGCTCCCTGCCTCTGCCGGGTCACTCACCAGGATCGTGGGTCTGGGGTACCATCCCCCTGTCACCTGGTTTTGGACATAAGTCTTCTGGGGGAATTCTGGTCATTGCCTGGGTTGTGTACACTCTGGGTGGCCCACATGCCCTCCAGGGGACCAGGGTGTGCATCCTTGTTTGAAAAGTGGGTAAATCAGATGATCCCCGAGGCCTCTTAGGCCTGAGTGTGTATGTGTGTGTTCACAAGTGTGTGTCTGAAGGGGGTAAGCACGTACTGTACCTGAAAGGATGAGGTGAGGGGTCAGTTCTAAAGGTGCCTGGCCAGCCTGGCTCAGCACCCAGACTCCTGTGCCCCTTCCTGATGCTGTCAGTGCAGAAGTCACCCGAACCTTTGTCATGTTGAGAGACAGGAAGCCCCTGTATGTGATCATGATCAGACAAGGCCAGGGAGGCAGGGAGGAGCTGCCCGTGCAGGGCCGCGGGGGCCCTTGGGTGTGTCTGGGACTGGGTGGACCCCCAAGTGTGTGGGAATGGGAGCCTGGAGATGGGGGGGGGGTGCGTGGGTGGTGTGGCTAACCACTGTGGCTGCTCCTGGAGGTGGCAAGACCACAGCCTTGACCTGACTCAGCGGGGTTTGTGCAGAGCCCACCACAGGGCGTCACCCCCATGCTTGATCCAGATTTCCATCAGAACCCCCAAACTGGGCCTCGCTGGGAGCAGTCGGGTAGCTAGCCAGGCCCGGGCACGCTGCCTCAACCACTTGGATCAGACCCCTGCCAGCCCAGACAGAGGTGGGGGCTGTATCCCAGCCGCCTTGCCCACCCGGGCTGGGCTTCCCTGAGCCTCGGCGCCAGCCCCACCCACCAGTTGCTATTTGGGAAAGGAGGACACAGATTTTCCTTTTACTCTGTCTCCTTCTCCTCCTCTGTCCCTTTGCCAGCAGCGCTGGCTGGGCGGTCATTTCCGGAGTCAGACTTGGGCCAGAACCCAGCCATTCTCCAGAGGGCCTGCTGGGTAGGGGGCTGGCCGAAGCTCAGGGCACCTCGAGGGGTCTTCTTCTAGACAACACACAAACTCCTTCACAGTAACCCCAGAGCGGTGCTGTGCCCTCCAGCCACACACTGGGCACTCAAGCTTCCTACCCACTTTGTCTCCACTGTTCCTGTGAGACCTGAGTGGTGTGGGGCCCAGGCCTCGCCTGTACGTGGATGGGGCCACCTCCACACTCTCAGGTGAGCTGCTAGCCAGGCCCAGCATACCTCAGGACCCAGTCTAGAGGTGGCATGTGAAGTCCTTTGGTACAGATGTAGCCCACAGATGGTCCAGCCTGGTAGTAAAAATATTCAATTCAGTGCTAATGTGAGTTTTCATATAAAAATCCCTGTCTCCACAAATCAGCACTGCATGACCTCTGCCCTGTGAATGAGTGTGTTCTGAACACATCCTGGATCTTTCCTGCTGTGCACATACCTGAGCCCAGTTCCCGCTTGCTGAGTGTACACCTGAGCCCCGGCCACATCTGCTGTGCTCATACCTGGGCCCAGGCCCCAACTGCTTGTTCACACCTGGGCCCAGGCCCCACCTGCTCTGCTCATACCTGGACCCAGGCCCCACCTGCTCTGCTCATACCTGGGCCCAGGCCCCAACTGCTTGTTCACACCTGGGCCCAGGCCCCACCTGCTCTGCTCATACCTGGACCCAGGCCCCACCTGCTCTGCTCATACCTGGGCCCAGGCCCCAACTGCTTGTTCACACCTGGGCCCAGGCCCCACCTGCTCTGCTCATACCTGGACCCAGGCCCCACCTGCTCTGCTCATACCTGGGCCCAGGCCCCACCTGCTCTGCTCATACCTGGGCCCAGGCCCCACCTGCTCTGCTCATACCTGGACCCAGGCCCCAACTGCTCGTTCACACCTGGGCCCAGGCCCCAGACCCCACCTGCTGAGGGGACTCCTGAGCCCAGGCTCCACTTGCTGTGTTTACACCTGAGCCCAGGCTGTATCTGCTGAGTGTACACTTGAGCCCAATGGCTCCTGTCGGCCTTTGAGCCTCCTGAGTCATTCCAACCTCTGGTTTTGTTTTTGTTTTTTAATCCTCACCTGAGGATATTTTCCCATTGATTTTTAGATAGAGTGGAGGTGGGGAGAGAAACATCAATATAAGAGAAACACATCAATTGGTTGCCTCCTGCACGACCCTACCAGGGCCGGGGATCGAACTTGCAACCGAGGTACACACCCTTGACTGGGAATCAAACCCGAAATCCTTCAGTCTGTAGGCCGACACTCTAACCGCTGAGCCAAACCAGCCAGGGCCTCAACCTCTGGTTTTAAAGAAAGAACCAAGTCAGGCGGTGGTTTTGGCGGCAGCCCTGACAGCAGGTACTTTGCATCCTCCTCTGTGTGAGGGGCCCTGTTCCCCACATGTAGAGCCTGGCTTGGCACAGCCTGCCTGGTCCCTGGGCCTGCACATCCTCTGTGCTCTGAATTCAGTCTCTGAGTGTGTGCCCAGCTGGAGGCGCCTGCCTCATGACACCAGGTCACTGCAAAGGGGCTGCTTTGTAATGTTGGGAAGATGGAGCACAAATGAACAGGTAACTGAAAAGAGTAAGGCCAAGCCACAGAGGGTGGTGCTCCTATGGAGCGTCTGACCTGCAGACATGCGGCTGCCCTCCCGCTGCAGCAGCTTCCCCACTTGCAGCTCGGAGCTGCCTGCTGTCAGGAAATCTCCGCCTTAAAAATCAGACACAGCACTTAGCTCTTATAAAATTGTGACCAGGCTGAAAGTACCAGGAGAGTCCTTGGGCCTCCCACCTCTGATGGTGGTCACCAGGACTTCTGTAAACCGCAGACTGCGCCCATCCTACCTGAGAACTAGGCCGGTGATCCCCAGTGCCATGTGGCTTAGGGTGTGCAAGTTTCTATTCAAGACACTTGAGGATGAGACAAACAGAACCACCACCAGGAACATGTAGTGCTGTTGAGAAAAGAGCTGATTCAGCCATAATTTTGCTTGTTTTACTCACTAAACATTTCTGGAAAGGGAGCCTGAGTTCAGACCTCCCCTGACAGCTGCTCCCATCTGGGGCAGTAACCCTCCCCTCCCGGAGACCTGGGGCCATCCTCTGGGGGCCCTTGAGAAGCCATGGAGAGTTAGGCTGGCAAAGCCACTGCCATCCCTCCCCACACTGTCAGACTTGCTGAGGAGGGGACTGGAGGGGATCAGTGGGGACAGTGAGAAGGGGCAAGGGGCATCCCCCACAACAGAGGGTACGCCAGGAGGGAGCAGGCCCTCCCATACTGCCTGTGGAATGTGGGGTTGACATAGCAGGATGCAGGGCCAGCTAGCCTGGGAAGGAGCCTCGATGCAGTGGAGAGTGTGGGGTGACCAGCATGCTGGCAGCCAGACCCCCATGTCCCAACGTGGCTCAGCCCTATAGTCCTCAGCAGTGTGCTGCCTGACTGTATTTGGGGGTCCTGTCTCATGCCCCAAAGCCCCCCTCAGTCCCCAGTTTATTTATTTATTTTATTTTTTATTTTATACCTGAGAATATTTTTTCCATTGATTTTTTTTTTTTAGAGAGAGTGGAAGGGAGGGAGGGAGGAGGGGAGAGTGAGAGAGAAAAACATTGATGTGAGAGAGACACATCAATTGGTTGCCTCCTGCACAGCACCAACAGGGGTGGGGATCGAACATACAACCCAGGTACATGCCCTTGACCAGGAATCGAACCCGAGACCCTTCGGTCCACGGGCTGACACTCTAACCACTGAGTAAAACTGGCCAGGGTGCCCCCAGTTTCTTTAATGAAGGATGTTGTAGACAACGTGGACTACACCCCACCCAGTGTTGGGGCTCCCGAGCTGAGGTGTGAGGACACATGCAGTGAAAGGATCTGAGCCTAAAGATGGGGAGCCAGAATCTGGGCCTCTCCCTCCCGCCAGGGACACACCGACCAAACAGGAAGGAAGTGGCTGCCCCTCTGAGTGAGAAGGGGTCTGGGACGGGAGGTCCCTGACTGATTTCTCAGAGAAGACCCACAGAGCCCACCCAGCCCCACCTCCTGGTGCCAGTGGGGGAAGCCCTGCCAATGAGGGTGGATGTAGGGCCTGTGGCAGAGGGGCTCAGCCGAGAACTGGCCATCACCCACAGGTGGAAGGGCCCAGGGAGCTTCATCCAGATCCTGAGTGGGGAACCTGGTTAGTGCCTAGGCCTCGTGGGGTTAAGAGGGGACACTGGTCCAGGTCTCTCCCAACTCCTCCAGTCCATCTGTGTGTCCAGGGATACGAGGACCTGCCCAAAACCTGGTGTAGGGAGGAGGTACCCAGTCGCCCATCTCCTATCTGCCCTCATCCCCTGTCCCCTCCTACCCTCAGGCCTTCTAGGTAGGACAGGGCGCAGAACAACGGCAGCTTCGAGGCCACATGGACGTCAGAGCTCCTGCCTGTAGGTAGCCTTCAGCATTTCACCCCCAGCCTAGAGCCAGGCGTTGCCAGGTGCCTTTGGTCCTACCCCACATGCCCACTCTTCACATTGAGAGAAAGAACACATTTGACAAAGCAATAGAAGGGGTAAACACTTAATTTCTCTGTTCTGTGCAGAGTCAACAGTGAATTTAGCAAATACTCACAACCAAGAGCTACCGACACTAAAACCCTCATGACCAGCACAACGAGAGACTAGAATATCCAAGGAGACCTGGCTGGACCCAGACAGGGTTGGGGGTCACTGGAGAGAGCAGTATCCATGGCCCCTCCCATATTCTGGGAGGAAAAGTTGGGGGAAGTTGCTTTAAAGGAGAGTAAATAGACATAAAAATAATGTGATATATGAACCTAGATTGATCCCATTTCAGAAAAATACAGCTACATAGGACATCCTTGGGATAACTAGAGGAAGTAGAATATAGACTAGAAACTCTGAGATGATACATTTCTTAGCTGTGATGATTTCATGTTTTTGTAAGCAAGTTCCCTTGTTCTCAGAAAAGGAGGCCCACTCTGACACATCAGGGGAGCAGAGTCAAGATGCCTGCAGACTCCTTTCAAATGATGGGGGGTAGAGAGAGAGGGAGAGGGGGGAGAGAGAGAGATAATGATATTCAGAGACAGAGGCAGAACCCTGGCAAAAATTTTATAATTTTTCAAATTTTCCATATGTTTTATTTATAATAAAGGTATATTTTTAAAATGCTGTGGGGGGGGGGGACTTCAGGTGAAGATGGCGGCGTAGGTAAATGTGGTATCGCGTCCTCCCACAACCACATCAAAGTGACAACTAAACTACAGAACAACCATCATTCAGAACCGCCTGACATCAAGCTGAATGGAAGTCCTACAACTACGAAATTAAAGAAGAAGCCGCATGGAGACTGGTAGGAGGGGCGGAGGCGGACGGGCTGGTCCCACACCCGCATGTGCTGGATAAAAATTAGGAGGCTACCTCGGCTGGGAAGGTCCTCCCTGAGGACTGAGGGGTCCCCGTCCCACACCAGGCGCCCAGCTCAGGGTTCCAGTGCCAGGAAGAGAAGTCCCCATAACTTCTGGCTGGAAAAACCAGCAGGAACTGAGGCTGAGGCAGCTGGAGCCCCAGGCAGCTCCTCTTAAAGGGCCCGCACACAGACTTACTCGGACTCGCACCCTCCAGGCTCCAGCGTGTGGGAGGCAGCTTGAAAGGCACCAGAGTCATATGGGGGAGAACTGAGCTGTTTGGCATTGGAGCGAGGGCTGGAGAGGCAGCTTTCTCCTGGACAGACGTGCTGTCAGAGGCCTTTGTTCCTTTGGTGAGCCCTTCCCTGGGCCAGCAGACGCTGCCATACCTGGGTCTCCAGCAACCTGGCTCACACTGTTTGCCCCGCTCTGGTGTTTCCCTGAGGCCCCGCCCCACCCAACTTTCAGGCCCACCCAAGCTGTTGCCAGTTGCTTTACCATAGGATTGGCCTGTCTTGGATCCTGCTTCAGCTTTTCCTAAATTCTTTCAAACAAGCAGCATCTGGTCTCAGCTAGCCCCATACCTCTCGCTAAGTAATACATAGAAACAAACACAGGGAGGCAGCCACAATGAGGAGACAAAGAAACAGGTACCAAATGAAAGAACAGAACAAAACTCCAGGAAAAGAACTAAGTGAAATGGAGTTAAGCAACCTAACAGATGCTGCACTCAAAACACTGCTTATAAGGATGCTCAATGGACTTAGTGAGAACCTCAGTGAACTTAGTGAGGGCCTCAAGAGCATAAAAAAGGACCAGTCAGAAATGAAGGATGCACAGTTAGAAATGAAGGAGGCACTAACTGAAATAAAGAATAGTTTACACAGATTCAACAGTAGAGTAGGTAAAGCCAAGAAGCAAACCATCAATTTGGAATATAAGGAAGCAAAAAACACCCAATCAGAACAGCAAAAAGAAAAAAGAATCCAAAAAAATGAGGATAGTGTAAGGAGCCTCTGGGACAACTTCAAGTGTGCCAACATTTGCATCTTGGGGGTGCCAGAAGGAGGAGAGAACAAGAAATCGAAAACCTATTTGAAACAATAATGGCAGAAAACTTCCCTAACTTGGGGAAGGAAACAGACATACAAGTCCAGGAAGCACAGAGAGTCCCAAACAAAATGAACCCCAAGAGGCCCACACCAAGACACATCATCATCAAAATGCAAAAGGTTCAAGACAAAGAATCTTAAAAGCAGCAAGAGAAAAGCAGTTAGTTACCTACAAGGGAGTTCCCATAAGACTGTCAGCTGATTTCTCAAAAGAAACTTTGCAGGCCAGAAGGGAGTGGCAAGAAATATTCAGAGTGATGAAAAGCAAGAACCTACAACCAAGATTACTCTATCCTGCAAAGCTGTCATTTGGAATCGATGGCCATATAAAGAGTTTCCCAGACAAGGAAAAGCTAAAGGAGTTCATCACCACCAAACCATTATTATATGAAATGTTGAAGGGTCTTCTTGAAGAAAAAGATAAAAAAATATGAACAAACAAAATGGCAATAAATACATATCTATCAACAATTGAATCTACAAACAAAATGAACAAGCAGAACAGAAACATTCTCATAGATACAGAGAACTTTTGTTGGTTACCAGATGGGTGGGGGCTGGGGGGATGGGTGAAAAAGGTGAAGGGATTAAGAAGTACAAATTGGTTGTTGGACTGACAAACCTCAAAGGGAAGGGGGGTTGGGGGTAGGAAGAAATAAACCAAAGAACTTATATGTATATATGCATAACCAATGGACACAGACAACAGTGTGGGGAAAGGCAGGAGGGGGGCGGGAATGGGGAGGAGGAGGGCAATGGGGGGAAAATGAGGAACATCTGTAATACATTCAACAATAAAGATAAGTTTAAAAAAATGCTGTGGGCAAAACTGGGGACGGGGCAGGGAGGGAGGGGGAGGAGGGTGACAATGGGGGAAAAAGAAACATCTGTAACAAAAATAAATTAATAAAATAAAATAAAAATGCTAGGGGGGAAATAACTTTAGACAGGTCTTAACATCTGGGACTGAAATTAAATTCTAAATTCCTAAGCCAAGAGAATGCAACAGTATTTTCCAATCGCCCCTTCCAAGCTGGATGGATGTGTTCCTTGTTAATAGGCTCCGCATCTGTTTGGAAAGTTCTAGAAACTAAACCAAGAATGCATTTTGCTCAGCCTTGTTTCTGTCCTTTGTACTCTACTGCAAGTGCTGAGCAGGAAGCTTCTGCAGCTGCAGCCATCATCTGGACACCTGCTCTTCGCCTTCCCTGGGTGGAGAGTATGGGGGATAGCCTGAGAGACAGCACCTAGCAAGGCCACCTTAGAGGGCAGCTGAGGGCCAGTGCCCCCCAACCATGAGAAGAGGCATGACAGGAAACCTAGGGGGCCCACAGGGAAGTGAGCACAGGGGGAGCTGTTGGTTTTGACCACGACATTGACCAGAAGCTAGCTGACCAGCCTGCTATTTGTATTCAACTTCATATGGCTCTTACAAATCTAGGACAATTTTTTCTGAATTTTATTTATTTATTTATGTTTTCATTTCTTTTTAAAAAATATGTTCTTATTGATTTTTTATAGAGAGAGGAAGGGGGAGAGAGAGATAGAAACATCGATGTGAGACAGAAACATCAATCAGCTGCGTCCTGCACGCCTCCTACTGGGGGATCAAGCCTGGAACCTGGGCATGTGCCCTGACTGGGAATTGAACCGGGCGACCTGTCAGTCCATGGGATGACACTCAATCCACTGAGCCGCACTGGTGGGCAATTTTTTTCTGAATTTTAAAAGATAGGGAAAGACTGATGATTTTATTATTTTATTTAAATTTCGGCAACGATTTCAAAACTATGTATAAACTCCTATTTTCAAGTATGCTATTTGAAAGATTTTCTTTTTTTTTGCAAATCACAATTATCCATAAGAAAACATGCCTCCTTTAAATTTTCTCACACACACACACACACACACACACACACACACACACACACACAAAGGTATATTTATCAATAGCTGGACACCATATCTTAATTATAGTAAAAAAAAATAGAAGCCATGGAAGTGGGGACCTGAGATATTCCTAAGTTGTAAGAAAGACTCATAATGGCAGGGCTGCCCCCGGGCAGGGGTAATGGAGCTAGTGGGAGCCCTCTATCAGTGGAGCTGGCTTGGTCCTTATCAGAGAGGGACACATGGAATCAGTGCCAACCAGCACAGCTCCCATTGACTTGGTTTATGTCTTGGAAGTTTTCACTTGACATGGGGCCCTGCTGCTTGACTTTGAAAGCCAGGCTGCAGTGCTAACAGCAGGGCTCAGGGCTCCCACTGGACACCTTCCCTTCTTGGAAGCCCACAGGACTGCACCTGGGTTCCTGTGGGCCTTCTGCAGCTGAGAGGGGAGGAAGTAGGAAGGGGTGTTAGGAAGATGGGCCCAAGGGGAAGTAGTCTCACTCAAGGATGCACACCTGACAAGCACCACTCTGGGACAAGCACACGGTCTGGTGCACACAACCAATACCCTACACCCATTGGGTCCCTCATATCTATCTGTGCAGCCTCTCAGGAATGGAGAAGGGGGCACTGGGGTCCTGCAGCAAGGTGCAAGGAGGTGAGCCATGGATGCGCTGCCTACACAGGCTCAGGAAGCCTCCTGCTATGACCCAGTGGCCTCACAGCCAAAAGCACAGAAAATTTCTGAAGATCAGAATCCTGTGACATCTCGGAAGGATGATCATCAGTGGCTTCTCCCCTACTGTGAACATCCCTGGCTCCTCCAGCATGGCTGGGGCTGGAGCACAGCACCCTGAGTTGGAGTTGGGCTTAGGATTCTCACCTCTCAGCAATCTTCTGAATCTTTACTAATGTCAGCCATCAAGGCCACAAAGGATTTGTTACCTACGTTACTGGACCCTCTGATTGTTGTCATTTCTTTAGAGACACACCTTCTTTAAAGTTCATTAAGACACATTGTTTGGGCGAAATACATATTTCAGGTTTTGATGGGGATGTTTTAAGATTCGTGGACTTTCTGAAATCTTATGTATCTATGAATGGTCTACTTTGCCTGGGCACCAAATATGGTTAAAAAGATCCTGTTTAGCCTGGCCAGTGTGGCTCAGTGGATTGAGTGTCATCCCATGGACTGAGAGGAACCAGTTTGATTCCTGGTCAGCACATGCCCGAGTTTTGGGCTCGATCCCCAGGAAGGGGTGTGCAGGAGGCAGCTGATTGATGCTTCCTTGTCTCCTCCTCTCTCTAAAAAATAAAATAAAAATAAAAATAAAAGATCCTGTTTAAATTACATTATTTTCTTTACAAAACTCTTCAGAAAGCACCGCCTTTTCTCTGAATCTCTGCCCACATGGTTTATTTACCTGTGCAAGTTAAACTGATTTTTCCCTCCCAAGCTATTCACAGGTCTTTCTTCTCCTTCTCTACTTCCTCCTTCTTCATCAGTTGCCTTTTATTTAAGTAGAAACAAAACTCTATGCAAAGAAATTTCAAATCCTTAATGAAACAAACCATTTCCTAAAAAATGATAATTTACCAAAACAGACCACAGAAGAGATTTAAAAAATTCTAAATAGACTGATTTCTATAAAATAAACAGAGAAAGGTGTTTGAGCTCCCTCACTTCCCCCAAATGCCAGGTCCAGAATATTGCATAGAAAAATTCTTTCTTTTTCCTCATAGAACTTTTATTTCTAATTTAAAAAATCATATTGTGACTTGTCATCAATAATTAGTTTTACCTCATGGAGAAACTGTGCTAAAACTGCCAAGAGCACATGGCACTAATGCCATTAACCTCTCCCAGGCTATAGAAAAAAGAGGAAAATTTCCAAATTCTTTTTTAGAAGTGAATATAACATTGATTCCAAAGCCTGACAAAGACTAAATATAAAAAAAGGAAAGTACAGAGCCGCTTTACTTATGAATATCAGTCCGAAAACCCCAAATATAATATTGGAAAACAGAGACAGGCAGTACATCAAAAATAAAAGAATGCATAATAACTAAGTTATCACAAAGATTGTTCATTATTAGGGAATCATTAGTAGAATTCATTAATCAGAAGATCATATTTATAGAAGCATTTGTCAAAATGTAAGAGCTATTACTGATTAAAGTAAGACTCCCAATAAAACAGGAACAAATGGATGCTTAAAAAATACAAACAACTACAAAACACCCCTATCTCAGTCCACAGGCCAGCAAAATGGTTCGGGGAAAATGGCAAAAGTGTTCCTGCTAAGGTGAAGACCACCCATGTCCACCACTAGAATGCGCTGTTGTACTGGAGATTCTAGTCAATGAAATCAGGAAAGAGAAGCAAATTAGAGATAAAAAACCTGAGATGCAGTAGGTAAAACTCACACTACTTGCAGACTGTTAGAACTATGTATTTCACTGAACATCATTGAAAACAACATATGCTTGCGTCAGTCATTGCCTTAAGTGCTTTATATGTAATTCACTTGGTCCTCACCCAAATCCTCTCTGGTTGGTATTATGATATCACATTCTACAGAAGAGGAAACTGAGGCATAGAGGCCAAATGGCTTGTCCAAGTTCACACAGCCAGTAGATGGTAAGGCTTGGATGGAATCCTTGCAGTCTGCCCCCAAAGCCCTAGATGATATAGTCTATACTGAGAAAATCCATGAGAATCACTTAAAAAACAACTACACATAATAAATCAAGAAAGGTGGCAGGATACAAAATTGATATACAAGACAAGCAGTAATCAGGTAGAAGATATAATGAAAGAAAAGACCCCATTACAACAGTAACAAAAATGAAAAGAAATGCTTAGGAATACAGTTAACAAGAAATGTGCACATCTCTATGAAGAAAAAAAGGACACACAGAAAACAAGTCAAAGATATGCCATGTTCTTGGAAATATAGACTCAACACATAAAGCTGTCAATTCTTCCTAAGTTAATACATTTAATAAAATCCCAATAAAAATACCAACTTTTTTTTTTAAATAAGCTAGATTATTCTAAGTTTGCAAACAAAATAAACAATAAGAGCAACAACAAAAACTCCTTAAAAAAGAACAGTAATGATGGGGTATTAGCTTTGTTGAACAATATTATAAGGCCCAGAAATTAACACAGAGTGAACTTTCATGAACGGATAGGCCAGTGAGTTGGAACAGAAGGTTCAGCAGACTCAATGCCCCCAGGAGGTTAGCATATGCAAAGGTACCTCTTGAATTAGTGGGAAGATGGATTTGTTCTAAAAATGCACTGGCATACCTGGGTGGCCATCAGCAAAAATATAATGTCAGGGCACACATGCCAAAGAAAAAGACACTGGACCTCAGTCCTGAGAAACAGAAAGAATATCTAGTGCTAACAAAAATTGTCACAGTTACTACATTTAAAAAGGTTTACATTTCAGGGGTCATGTTAAAAACTGGCAGTTTTCAAGTAATGGAAATTATTAAACTAACTCTGAATTTGATACAATTTTGTCAGAGCACTTAGAAAAATGTAAACATGAAATAAACAATATGATTAATTTACTCAAAACAGCTGATGAAGAATTAATCAAGTTAATGGGAAAATGTATATAAAATGCAGGGGTAAATAAAATAAATAAACCAGGGACTTTTCCTGCCTACCAAGATATAATAACAAGGAAGAATTATATTCCTGCCTAAAACAAGAAGAAATAAAACAAAAAAAATATATGAAACAATAATTTTGAACACATTGGATGTGGGGTAATGAAGGACAGTGATCTCAGAGAGAGAGGAACCAAACCAGGTAAGTCCTGGAATTGCCTAGTTAACTGTCTGAGAGTTTCCAGGCTGTGGTGCTTGGAAGATTCCTTTAAATGAGTAGATCTAACCCAAACTCTGGTAAGGTCATAGCAGTGCAAGTTTTCAGGAGAGAGTACTGAAAAGGATAGGACTCTAGAGAGAGAGAACCTCAGATCTGCTGGGGGCCCCTCTTTAATTTTAGCAGAGTTCCAATCAATGTATATGAGTAGGTAAAGTACTCAAAGAAAGGAAATAAATGTCTGGAAGGACTGGAGGGGATGGTAGATTAGTCACTCCATAGAAAATATGGAGAACTTGAAGGTATTGCTATAAACCATCCAAAATAAAACACTCAGAGTAAAAAGAATTTAAAAAATAAACAGCAGCCCTGGCTGGTTTGGCTCAGCGGTTAGAGCATCGGCCTGTGGTCCAGAGAGACCTGGGCTCAGTTCCCGCTAAGGGCACGTACCTCAGTTGCAGTTCATCCCCGGCCCTGGTTGGGTCTTGCGGGAGGCAGCCACTCGATGTGTCCCTTTCACATAGATGTTTCTCTCTCTCTCTTTAAAAAAAATAAAAAAATAAAAAATAAAAATAAATAAACAGCAGCAGTGAGCTGTGAGACAACTTCAAGTGGTCTGATATATGAGTATTTGGAGACCCTAAAAAATAGGAAGTCATGGGGTCAGGGGCAGAAAACATATTTAAAAAAATAATTGCTGAAAAAATCCTCAATTTGATGAAAAGTATCAACCCATGTAGGTCCCAGTAACTCAAGAAATCACAATCATGAGACACATGATAAATTATACCAAGGCACACCATAACTGAATGGCTCAATACCAGCAATAAAAAGATCTTAAAAGCAGCCAGTAAAAACAAGAAGAAGAAAAGAAGAAGAAGAAGAAGAAGAAGAAGAAGAAGAAGAAGAAGAAGGAGGAGGAGGAGGAGGAGGAGGAGGAGGAGGAGGAGGAGGAGGAGGAGGAGGAGGAGGAGGAGGAGGAGGAGGAGGAGGAGAAAAAGAAGAAGGAGAAGAAAGAGAAGTAGAAGTAGAAGTAGGAGAAGAAGAAGAAGGAGGAGAAGAAGGAGAAGAAGGAGAAGAAAAAGAAAAAGGCACATTCCATATAGAAAAACAAAGATGAGGATAACTGCAGACTTCTTGTCGGAAACAATGCAAGTGAGTGGACAGTGGAGCAACACCTTTAAAGTGCTGAATAAACAAAATCCAAACAAACCTGTCACAATGGAATTCTAAACCCAGCAAAAATTCTTTCAAGAGCAAAAGTTAAGTAAAAGATTTTTTCACACATATATTCCTGAAAGAATTCCTCACCAGCAGACTGGCACTGTAAAAAATGGTCAAGATTTTCTTCAGGCAGAAGGAAAAGAATACTAGGCAGAAATCTGGATCTATACAAAGAAGTGAAGAGCACTGAAAATGGTAACTATATGGGTAAATATACAAGATTTTGTCTTATGTAAATCTTTTTAAAATATGAGATGAATTTTTACAAAATTTACAACAACGTAATGTGGAGTTTATAACATATGTATAAGTGAAATGTAAGACAACAGTATAAAAGACAGAAGAAGAGCAGTGAAAGTAGACTACTTTAAGGTTCTTACATATGTATGTGTGAAGTGGTATATCCCTTAAAGGTAGATTGTGAGAAATTTACAAACCCTAAATCAAAAATAACAAAATAAAGAGTTATAGCTAATAAGCCAACAAAGTATCTAATGAATCCAGAAAAAAGTCAGAAAATGAAGAAAAAGGGAACAAAGAATATGTGGGACAAATAGCTATATGATAGACTTAAATCTACATATATCAATAATCACATTGAATGTAAATGGGTCAGGGGTGGGGACCATCTGGCTGGCAGGCCGTATATGGCCTGTGAAATCAATAGCAGCTAACATCACACGCCTCTCCAAATTAGCCTGACCAAATATAGCAGGCTAATTTTTAAGTTGATTATTTTGTACGGCCCGAAAATGATGTTATAAATATCCAAATGGCCCTTGGCAGAAAAAGGTTTCCCACCCCTGGAATATTCCAATGGAAAGAGATTATCAAATTGGATTAAAAAGGCAATTTTATTTTATTTTTTATTTATTTATTTTTTATTATTTTATTTTATTTTAATTTTATCCTCACCCGAGGACATTTTTACATTTATCTTCAGATAGAGCGGGAGGGAGAGGGAGAAAGGGAGAGAGAGAAACATGGGTATGAGAAAGACACATCGACTGGTCGCCACCCACAAGACCCCAACTGGGGCTGGGGACAAACCACAACCAAGGTACATGCCCTTAGTGGGAACCAAACCCAGGTCTCTGGTCCGCGGGCTGATGCTCCAACCACTGAGCCAAACTGGCCAGGGCAAAAAAGACAATTTTAAATATAAGACACAACTAGGTTAAAAGTAAAAGGGTGGAAAAAATATTGCATGCTAACACTAATATAAGGAATGCTATAGTGCCTATGTTAATACCAGACAAAGTAGATGTCAGAGAAAAGAATACTATTAGAGGCAAAGAAGGCAATTTCATAATAATAAAGAGTCAATTGGTCTGGAGGACATAACACTGAACATTTATGCACCTAACAGTAGAGGTTCAAAACAAACAAAGTGAAATGGATAGAAATGCAAGGAGAAATAGACAAATCCACAATTATAGTGAATGGCTAAGGTTGTAAGATACAAGATTAATATACACAAATCAATTGTATTTCTATATACTGACAATAAGCAATTGTAGTTAAAATTTAAAACAGTATAGCCCTGGCCGGTTTGGCTCAGCGGTTGGAGCGTCGGCCTGCGGTCCGGAGAGACCCGGGTTCGGTTCCCGCTAAGGGCATATACTTCGGTTGCAGTTTGTCCCCGGCCCTGGTTGGTCGTGCGGGTGGCAGCCACTCGATGTGTCCCTTTCACATCGATGTTTCTCTCTCTCTCTCTTCCTCTGTCTCCCTCCCACTCTATCTGAACAACAACAAAAAAATGTCCTCGGGTGAGGATTAAAAAAAAATAAAATAAATAAAATAAAACAGTATAGAAAATAGGAAATACTTCGGGATAAGTCTGACAAAATATTTGTAAACTTGTACACTAAGAACTACAAACATTGCTGAAAAAAATTAAGATATAAATACATGGAGAGATATACGTGTTCACGGATCAAATGACTCCGCATCGTTCAACTGTCGATTATCATTGAATTAATTGATAGGTCCACACTATCTCAACCCAAACTCCAGCAGACTTTTATTTGTGGAAAATTACCTGCTGATTTTAAAATTCATATGGGAATTCAGAAAGAACTTAGAATAGTCAAAACAACTTGAAAAAGAACAATGTTGCCTGATTTCAAGACTTACATGGCTACAGTGATTAAGATGGTATGGTATTGGGATAAAGATAGACAAACAGATCAACAGAACACAAAAAGAGAGTCCTGAAATAAACCCACACATATATGGAGAACTGATTTTTTATAAAGGTGCAAAGGTAATTCAGAGGGGGAATAAAATGACAAAACTTCTAGAAGAAAACATATGAGAAAATATTTGTGATCTTGGGTTAATCAAAGATTTCTTCAATATGACACTAAAAGCACAATCCATAAAAGAACAAATTGATAGTTAGTTAGGACTTCATCAAATTAAAAAACTTCTGTTCTTTAAAAGACATCATTAAGAGAATGAAAAGACAAACTACAAACCAGAATAAAATATTTGCAAAGCACACACCTTAGGACTCATATCTAGAATATATAAAGAACTCAACACTCAATAAGAAAACCAAATTAAAAAATGGGCAAAAGATTTGAACAAACACTTCAACAAAGAAAGTATAGATGGCAAATAAGCACATGAAAAAATGCCCAACATCATCAGTCACAGGAAATGCAAATTAAAACCACAAGGAGATGCCATTTCACACCCACTGAGATGGCTAGAATTAAAGACTGAGCTAGCAGTCTGGCCAGTGTGGCTCAGTGGTTGAGCGCTGACCCATGCACCAAGAGGTCACCGGTTCGATTCCCAGTCAGGACACATGCCCAGGTTGTGGGCCCGATCCCCAGTGGGGGGGCATGCAGGAGGTGGCCAATTGATGTTCTCTCTCATTGATGTTTCTATCTCTCTCTCCCTCTTTCTAAGATCAATAAAGGAAAAAAAAAATACAAAAGGACTGAGCTAGCAGATGTTGAGGGTGTGGGGGAACTGGCACTCCCACACGTGAGGGGAATCTGTAATGGTACAACCACTGTAGAAAACAGGTTAGAAGTTTGTTGAAAAGTTAAACATACACCTATCAAATGATCCAGCCACTTCACTCCTGGGCATCTGCCCACAAGAAATGGAATATGTCCACATAGAGTCTTATACATGAATGTTCATAGCAGTTTTATTTGTAGACACTCAAGGGTGAGCCTACCCTGACAACACCTCCTCACTGTGGTCTAGGGGCCCAGCTCCTCAGGGTGCTGGGCATCACCTGAGGCAGGTGACCTGCCTGGCACAGGGTCATCCCATCTGAGTGCAGCCCCCTGTGCTAACTCCTTCTGGGTGTCCTACATGGAGCCCCCTCAGTGTTCCCCAAATTGCTCCTGGTCTGCTGCTGTCACCTAACAGGCTCCAGTCGTAACTCTGAGCCCGCACCTCCATGGTGGGCTGGCATATGTCAACTCCAACCTGTCCCAGACCTACCCCTCCCTTCCCCCACCTCTCAACAGCTCCCCAGAGCTCAGACTGAGAGCCTTCTGTCCACCTTGACCCTTTCTCTCACAGCCCACATCTTATCTGTCAGGAATCCTGTTGGTTCTCCCTTCAAAATGCCTCCAGAACCCATGCTCCCTGGCCTGGCCCCACCTTCTGGCAGTGCCCACAGCCTCCAGAACCTGTGCCCCCTGTCCTCGTGTTACCTGAACCAGTTCAGGCGCCCAGCCCTGGCTCCAGCCACCCCTCCACCTGCTGTTCTCAGCCCAGGCCCACCTGGGCCACACATTTAACCCTGTACTTCTGATGCCTCATTGCTGGGTTTATCTCATCACGGGCATCCACTGCTTTCTAAGGCACTTACCTTGTCTACTGGCAACCTGCTGCCACAATGCTGATGGAAGTGCCCAGAGGAAGGCCTGTGTCCATCACATCCCTGCCACCTCTCAGGCTCCAAGTGGTGGCCGGCACGTGGTCAACATGTCCAGTAGGTGAGTGAATCACATGACCCTAAACCATCCAGTGTACAGTGTGGCCAGGCGCTGCTATATTGTGCACCCAGCCTTGACCAGGGGACTCCTGGGATGGTGATGGGAGCATGTCCTGGTGGCCTAGGCACATAGGCAAGTACCTGAGGTCTGGCCGGAATTTGGACAAATAGAAAGGGGGCTCCTGTGGGAGGTGGGTGTTGTAGGCAGACCATCCCAGCCACTGCATGCTTGGTGGGTTCTGGGAGAGACAGATGGTGTCTGTCCACCCATGAGTCTCCCTCTGTGAGGGGCCTATGTCCCAGCCAGGGCTTCCAGAGGGACTGTGGGCTCATTCAAGGTGAGCACAGGTGAGCCAAGCAGACAGTTCAGAGAAAGGGTGAGATGTACATGCTGGGAAGTGCCTGGGGTCACCATGTGTGGCCTGGCCTCCCATGCCCACAGAGGCAGTGGGAGAGAGACTAGTTCCCCAAGTTAGAAACCAGCACTTTGGAGTCAGGGTAAAAATGGAGTTTTCATTATTCTCATTTTACATAGTTTTGCAAAAGTAAAACTAGAAAGACCTGTGAAAGTCAAACATTTAAGAAAGGACTGGTAGAGAGGGGATGAAGTCTTAATTTATATGAGAAAGAATCAGCTGCTTTAGACAGCAGGAGGCCACAAAGCCAGGTCTCATGAGTGTGTGACCAGGTGCATGAGCACGTGTGTGTGTGCGGGAGGGGGTTCTGAGTGAGGGGCACAGAGAGGAGCCAGAGCCAGTGGGGGAAGCCCACGACATTTATTGAACTCCAACATGGTTCAGAGGCGCTTCCTGGCCAATCCGCACCCTCCAGCCACCCCAGAAGCCACCCAGGGCCCATGTATGGCCCTCACACACGACATCTCTGTGAAGTCAGAGCCTAGCACCCCCCTTCACCCCACCTCTTGGGTCAGGACCTGGCACCCGCTTTTCCTTCCCTCAGAACAAGGGGAAGGGTGCAGCCTGACCCCAGCACAAGACTTGCATGGACACGTGGGCCAAAACAAGCAAGGATTCGAGGGGAAACAAAGTCAGCAGGTGGGGCCAGGTGAGAGAGGGGCAGCCACAAGTCTAGATGGTTGAGGAGAGGACGGCTGATAGGAAGTGCTGTGAAAATGTCAAAACAACTCTTAAAACAGTTACACTGACACTAAGGAACAATATTTCTAAAATGTCACAGATGGGAATGCCCCTAAGCATTGAACAGAATAAGCACTGCATGCGGATGCCTGAGCAGACTGGAGCAGAAGTTATTGAATGTGCAGAGTCAGGGACAGGCCTGGAGCTCACAGACAGCTGTAGATATAGACTTGCTTTATCAGCATGTATACCTCTACGGCATAGACCATTTTGTTAGTAAAGAAAACCTCTATTTGTATTTGTGACGAAGGACGGGTTGGCTGTACAGAGTGCGCGAGCCAGGTGGATGCCAGGGTTCGCGGTGTAAAGGACGCTGGGCAGGATTAGAGCGCGCCCATCCCAGTGACCTCAGACGTCAGCCTGGAAGAGACAGAAGGCACAGGGAAACAGGTCACAGTGTTCTCATAAAATGAGATCAGACACGAAATGTATTGCTCTGTGGCATCCTCACAGCCTTAGCATCTATCTCCTTCCTTGTTGGGACAGATAATCTCTGGTCACTGCTCATTAGCCTTGAGCTGGAGACCAAGGCCCAGCAGAGGGAGGACCTACCAGGGGCCCCCATGCCTGTTATCATATCAGGGGCGGGATCAGAACCACCTGGATAATCATAGGCTACAACAACTATTTCTACGGCAACCACTTGGGGAGGGGCACTGGAGTCACACTGTTTACAGGGGCTGTCTCCCTGTCCACCTGGGCCTTCTTCCAGTCCCCTCAACATTCTGCAGTAGGGAGGTGGTCTGGCCCCAGGTAGAGGGGATGCAGGGTGCTTCCTGGCCCCCTGAGGAGTCCCATCTCCCTGGGTGTGGTCACACCAAGTTTTCCAATGTGCCCTGGGCAGAGAGGCCAGGTGAGTGGCCCAGGTGTGGCCAGAAGAGTCATCCACTGCTCTGGGCTTCTCATCATGTGCCCTGGCAGGGTTGCAGGACCTCACCTGCCCCCGCATGTAACCTTGAACTCTCGCACAGTTCCCTCATGCATTGCTCTGCAGCTATCCTTTCAATTAACCCAGGTGCATGGCTGACCCCAGGCCCTGGACAGCGTAGCTACTGCCTTCCTGAAAATGCTCTCACCTCTAACCAACTAGCCCCTCACTAAAGATCCTTCAGGGTGAAAGGTCAAGTGAGAAAGGCTCCATGTCTTTGTGGAGACTCTCTCCAGCATCTTCCATGCATAGGCCCAGCCAGAGAAAAGCCCCAAAGGAGGCATATTCCACACTCATAGCCAGTCTCTGACCATCCTATCCATTGACCAGTACTCACCTGGCATTGATGAGGTACTGGGCAAGGCTGATGTTGGCTGGGGTCCCTGTGATGGTGATCTGGCGCTCTGATGACCCTTCTGTGGCATTAGCGATTTTGATCTGAGCTCCAGACATCTGTCGAATTTCATTGATTTTGGTTCCTTGGCGTCCAATTATACAGCCTATTAGCTAGAAAAAAGGATGGAGGAATTTCTTAGAGAAGAGCCCATGGCAGTCCTGAGCAGAGTGTGCAGAGCCCTGGGGGAAGCTTGTGGGGATGGCCCAGCCTTGGTCTCCACCCCACACCACCAACTCTTGCTTCCAGAAGGAAGAGGCACTGCCTTCCTGTGGGAGAGATGGGAGCTGTGGGCACCAGGACTCTGCTTCGTGACCTATTTGTGAGCCATCCTGACAAATCAGGAGCCTGGAGAGTCACATGGCTTTCACCTGCCCAGTGTTCTTTGGGAGCCCAGAGGCCCAATGCCAATACCAAGGCTAAGGCCATGTTGGCGCCTTCTTGGCTGGGTTCTCAGGGTGATGGGATGTTTGTTTGAAGCCAGAGTAAAGCTCGCTGCTGTCTAATACCTGTCTTTTGATAAACTTGGGTGAAATTCTGAGGACACATCAGATGTTCCCTTTCCTTTCCATCCTGTGACCTCTGTTTCAGGATGGATGCAGTGGCCTCTTGCCACTTAGCCATTTGAAGGAGTAGACAGTCATCGAGAATGAAGCAGCCAGAAGGACAAGAGCCAGGGCTTCCTCAGGACACAGGACAGCTACACATGGGGCCAGACTGCAGCCTGAGGTCCCTGCTGTGCATGGACAGAACTGAGTCCCTTCATTCACATGGGGGCTGCTGAGGAGAGCTCTGAGCATGAGCACAGAAAGAAGCAGCCAGAGAAGTGGGGCCTGTGCGGTTGGTTTCCTATCCACCTCTCATGTGGCAGCCTAGACGAGGGTGTCAGCTCTTGTGACATCAGTTCTTATGTTCTTGTGTCAGCAAGGTGGTAGGTACAGGAGTTGGGCCTGGGCTGGAGGAAATCCATTTCCAAATGAAGCGACTCTGAATCTGCACAATGACAACAGCTCACAGAACACAGGAGCACCTCAACTAGCTCTTGTTCCTGAGGTGACTTACAGCATCTCAATTCTGCTCATCTGTAAGGCCATCTCTGCTTCCTTCCTAGGTTAAACCAGCTGCCTCACTAGACCTTAACACAATCTCTCCAAATATCCAAACTTCCCCAAGCTGCTCAGCTTCCTCCACCTCCTACCCAAGTCCCCCCCAACTCCACCCACATCTCTCCAGGTTCTGCCCACACACTCCCCTGGGCCCACCTACCTCCCTAGGCTCTGCCCACATCTCACCAGCTTCACCCCTCACTCCTTTGTGCCTGGCCAGGGAGAGTGACTTCCACAGTTATCAGCTTGAGATCTTTGATTCGCTCTTCCCTGGCATCCTCCCACTGGTGGAGAAATCTTGAGGGCTCTTCTCTGACCAGGGCCAGTCAAGGCAGGTGACTGGCAGGCCCACTGGGGCAGCAGAACTGGAGGGAGTATATAGGGGCAGCTGAGTTCACTGAAGATGCCAGCACTCAGGAGGGCCTGCCTGAGCTTTTGCCCTGACTTGGTATGTCCTGCCACTGTCCTCCCTCTGTCCTCACACCTTCCTCGGCCACTAGAAATTGATGTCTGGCAGTCCACTTTCCCTTTGCACTTTAGTGTGAGAGGCCCTGCCCAGCCCACACAGTGCTCTAGTAAGCCCTCTGAGGTAGATTTCCTCTGACATGCAGTCCCTACATGCTCTTAAACACATTTGTCTTCCCATTTTCTTGCTGAAAACATTCTCACGCCCACTCCTCTTCTTCCTCGCCCTCAAGGCATCTCCCCTCCCTGAGACTTTATACCCAACGGCCTCTGAGCTGCTCCCCACCCCAACATGGAACATCTCTCTTCCAGACAATACTGCAGTCTGAGTGCTGAGAAACCACGCTGGCAGTAGAGCATAAGGCTTTTCTAAGCAGCTAGAGGGGGACGTGACAAGGACACAGGCCTCTCTAATCTAGACAGGAGTGCAAGGACTGCACCAGCTCTGCCCTGGACTAGCTCCTTTGGTAGGAGGCATGCTAGGCCAGACCTGCAACCCAAGGCTGCCCTTTCACACAGCCTCTCTGGCCCACCGGGCTCCTCAGACATTCATTCCAGAGACCAGCTCTCCTCTAAGCCTTTTGTGCCTCCATTGGACATTTAAAGAAAGACTACAGAGGCACTCTCAAATAACGCAGCCCCCTCCTAATCAGATTTCCAAGCCAAACCCCACGGGAACCACGGGGGCACATCTACCCTACCACACCTCCTGCAGCTGCCTGTGTGAGCCTTTAGGTTCCCTGTCCCAGCAGAAGGGGCCTGAGCATGGTGTCACCACAGGCAGTGACATGAGTGAGGCAAGCTGTGCTATAGGCAGTGAGGGCACAGTAGTGACCATCAGAGATGAAGACCAAGGCTGCCAACTGCTGGGGGCAGCTCCATGCACAACTCTCGGCCCTGACCCAGCCTGGGTTCCTGTGGCCAAAAGGGCAGGCTGGCCATGTTGTGGACTCTGTGCTTCATTTAGGTCATCATATTCATCTCAACATCCAGAGTTCCTTTTGTCAGGTAAGTCATGGTGACGTGTAGGTATTAGCACAATTTCCCTTTGTCTGATCTAACTTTGACCAAGAGATGGAAATGGACAAGATGGCAGGCAAGTGTCCCAACAGACACACGTTCTACTTCCTTCCTTCTATCCAAGGTGGCAGGAGGCCCTGGGGGCACACGTCCTCTGCACGAGATCCTTTGCCAGGAAGGGTCAAGAAGTGTGCTCTACAGGGCACACAGGTCCAGAAGGTGTCCTCCTTCTGAGGAGCTCCCCCAGCAGGACAGTGGCAGCCATGTACTGGGAAAGGACCCAGAAACAGGCATACCAGCTCTCCAAACGAGCTTATCCCCTTGTTTTTTAGGTTCATTTGGTTTTAAAATAAATGTCCCGATCATAGCAGGATACCTGGTGTTGGTGAAAGGGTGGTTTAAGGAAAGGCTACCAAGAGGGAAGCCCACAGCAGAGCAGCGACTTGCTCGTATCATGTGGGTGAAAAGACTTGGCAGGCTGCCCGGTGCCATGGCTCGAGGACCAGCCACAGTGGAAGGACATGTCTGGAGCCCTTAAAAGCAGAAATGGTCTCTGTATGAGAACACAGAGCCACACTACCCCATGCAGGAGCCTGGCCTGCAGCTGCACAAGGGTCCCTGACAGGAGTGGTCTCTTCTGGAGGGCCTTCCTGTCCAAATGCCCACCGCCCATCTCCTTCCACACTAAGGGAAGGCCACTACCTGAGGTCACAAGTCTGTGCTTCCCGTGGTACGTCGACTGAGGGAAAAGGCAGAATTCCTGCTGGGCTGGTGTGAGGAGCAAAGCAGTGGTTACTGAAGGCTGCAGTTCTAGGGCAAAAAGGCCCATGTCCCACATGTGGCAGCCTGTGTTGCTCGGGGCAGCTGCCCCTCCAGGACGCATGGTCCACATCCACCTGGTGCCTTAGGTTGGGGATTCAAGTCAACATTCTTAGTATGATCCAAGGATTCAGAGGATGATGCGGGAAGACTGAGTGTGCAGGAAGCTCGAAGGCCACTTCCTCAGCTGAGCCCAGGCAGGAACAGATGGTGGACGCCAAATCCAGGAATCCAAACAAACCTGTGACATCCCCACATCCCGCAGACTCAAAGAGAACCCCGAACCGTCCAGAGACCCAGGGAACATGGGGCAGGGCCACTCCAGAGCATCCCTGGGCCATCATTCTTCAAGGGCCAACCCTGAACCAGGGCAGTGTCCACATGGGGTCAGTGGGGCCCTCAGCTTCCCAGACAGCTCTGGCATCTAAATTCTGAGTAAACCTTGAAGCCCCCTATTTGCTCCTTTCTTGTCTGGCATCTCAGGGACTTTTATGGGCATTAAATTGCTTAATGTAGGAAGGGAAGGGGAGGTCATACAGTGAGGTTAATGGGGCTCGGGCATACTCACATCATTGGGAATGGTAAGCTCGTGAGTGCTGGCCGGGGGGCTGGCATCCAGACCTGGGCACACCAAGGGTACATGGTTAGGCTGGTGGAAGGCTGCTCACATTGCACCCCAGTGCCCAGACCATGCTCGGCCCACAGGCAGGGCAGGGCCAGGGGCTGGCCCAAGAGGTAGGGTCAGTACAGCTGGGGACCAAGGGCCCTGTGAGCTCTTTGCTCAACTGCAATGCAACTCCCGAGTCCCAGCTTCTCTCAAAACAAGGAAAACAAAACCCAGCAGAATGACGTTTCACTTTCTCATTTTGGGCACATCATTATGTCCCTCCTCTGCCATGTCGAGAGACAGCTCTTGAAGCCCTTCACAGACACGAAGGAAGCACCATCCTAAGCAGCTTTTGGGGTGTGGCCATGTCTTGGGGACTCCATGGGGTACCCAGGGCACAACCCTGTGACCCTGGTGCTTGTCCTCCATGGGTTCTCTGTCCCCTCTGCTCCTCCCTCTCCCCAACCCAACAGTGCTCAGTCCCCTCTGCTGGCCACCAGCCCCACTGTAGTGTCAGCTGTCTCTTATTGCCCTCTGACCCTATGCTCCTCAAAGGCCACTACACAGCCTGCTTCAAGGCCAAGTGTGTAGTCTTCCAGGCTGGCACTTCATTGGTTCAAAAACAGACTGCTGGGCCACTGGAAGACTTCATTTCTGCATGGGTGTCCTATGTTGGAGATGAAGACACAGGCCTAATTTGTCACCAAGCCCCAATCTTTATCTTGACAAATCTCAGCTTAGGATCTGCAAGATCAAGAAAGCTTTTCAGAGTTCAGGACAAGATCTACTCTCACTTTGGAAACAGTGACAACAAAGCACATGGGGGGACTGTGTTGGGGGAACCAGTGGGGACAAAGGCCCAAGGCACACTGGCTCCCTGTATCCAGTACTTCCATTTCATTCTTAGGAGGCATCTCAAACCCAAAGTCCACCGCTGAGGCCCTGCTCTTCTCCTCCCAGGCCCCACCCGACATTGGTCCCTTCCGCTGCCCTTGCCTCTCAGTCTAATCTCCATATGGCCCAGAGAGGTCCCAACAAAACACAGGTCAGATGCCTTCAAGACTCAAAACTCGCCAAGGGTTTTAGCTTCTTCCCTGTGCCCCCAGAATTCACTCCATGCTCCCCAACCCCAGACCTAAGCTGACCTGTGCCCAGTCTCACCTACCACCTTCTCACAGGCCCCACTCCTCTTCCTGCTTCTTCCTCCACAGCACTTGTGTTCCCAAAACCAGACGCACTGTGGTCATCTGTTTCACTGCTGTGAGTGACTCTGTGAGGGCTGGACTGTCCTGGGAACCCGCCAAGCATGGGGACTCAGTTGGCAGGTGCTGCATGAACCAATTTAACCTGAATTGTCTGTTATTTTTCTTTTGCATAGCTAAACTTAGAGTTTCTGTTCTTTATCTTCTTTTAATAAAGGTATTTTCAATATTCAACCATCTATATACATTCTATAAATAGTGACATTTAAAATGTCACTTAAGAGATTTCCTTAGTCCTGTCTGAGTCCTACACAGAAACTCCTAACAGCCTGGCTTGGGATGGACATAAAGGCGCAAGTCATATTTGTTCAACTTTGTGTATTTTGATCGAGGGGAGGAAGATATCAGATTTCTTTTCAAGAGAAAAGTAAAATTGAACTAATAATGTGAAGACACATCGTTTAAAACTCATATTCCTGTGTGTTAGGGCTTTGTGCCCAGGGGTGAGTGTCTCTCTCCTGAGATGATAACATCCCTGCTCTGGGACAGGAACAATGCTTCCCCAACACAACCTGAGTCTGCTTTGGAAGCAACACTGACATCAGCCTTCAGGGTCCTGTCAAATAAGCCAATGCCTCTCCTCACGACTGCCTTGCTTAACTTGCGATGGAGGACATACATGTGAGAGTATGCATGACACGGGGCCTTGGAGAGGGAGGTCATCACAGGGAGCAGCGAGTAACCCCATCTCTGAGGCCCAAAGACCATGGGGAGGGGCCAAGGAGAAAGGTGGGGGCTGAATGCCCAGGGCAAGCTAGGCCCTAGGGGTCCCCAGGTTATCTCTAGGAGCCCTTCGCTGGTAATTATAGGAAATCACATTATAAACTGCTAAGGGCTGTACAGATATGCATGTATTAGCCAGATAATAACTTTGTAAGGGTTGATATCCACTTCCATAATAAAAACATTCTATAAACGCTTTCTCCAATTTTCATTCATTAAGTTCTTCATTAACTTAAATAAAGGCTGCACCAAGATAGAATCCATAGCCAGTGCATGGAGCATCGGGGCCAGTGTCTCAGCCTTGAGATGCTCGTGAGCCCCAGTGTGCACAGCTAGGCCCAGATGCAGCCTGTGGGGAAGTCTTGGGGCTTCCTCCAGCCTCAGCTGTGCCCTGGGGCCTAGAACACACCACTGGGGTGATAGCCAACACCGTTGGAAATGTTCCTCCCTTGCATTTTCCCTTCAGCTGGACCCTCACGCTTCTGCTTTGATCCAGGATTTCAAGGGAGATGGGAGAGCAGGTGGCACCTCCCTGACAGAAAACCCGCTATGCCAGGCCACAGGCTTCCAGTGGCCTCACTGTTCCTTGCCCTGGGTAATGGGATCTACAAATCTCCGAGCTGCCCTGCGGTGTCCCAGGACCATTTTAATTCCAATCAGAAGGGGTGCCTAGAGTGCTCTTATCCATGAGGGTGTACTCCCGCCTCCTAGGAAATATATTTTGGGAAGAAGTTTTACAACACGGTAAAGTCTGCACTGCAGGCCCCCACACACTGTGCTACTAGGAGAACAAATGACAACAGAGACAGTGGCTCTGCCTCGTTCAGGGACTTTGTATGACAGGCCGCCATGTTCTGAGCACTGCTGAAGCCGTGACCCACCACAACACTCCCAGCAGTGACCAAGGCAAAAGCTGGGAACTGTAGATGTGAATCTGGTGTGGGCACATAGGCTCTGTCTCCATGGCACAGGCCTCCCTTTGTTGAGGCACTGGCCGCCCCCTCCTCCCCAGGTCCTGCCCGGGAGCCCAGGCCTCCACTCTCTACTAGAGCACTTTGTTTTACCTGACGACGGGCCCATCAGATTTTGAGCTTCTTCGGAGGAGTGTAAAGGCAGCTTTTCTCCTGGAGAGCAAAGAAGAAACAAATTTAATGTTTTGCCCTCAAGGAGATAAGCAAGGTCACTTCAACTAGGAAAGCTCAAAATCTGACTGGTGTTCTCACCGGTCACGGCTGCCAAGGCGATGCTGTGTGTGTGTCATTGGAAGGAACCCACCCCAGCCCGTGCCCAAAGGGGAGCTGAGTACCACTGTACCCTGGGCTGAGGGTGGCTTATCTTGGTTTTCCCAGGGGCAGGGCAGGTGCCATGCTGTGTGGGTGTCACTCCTGGGACGTGTACTGGCCTTCTGCAGAAGGGCATCCCCATATGCTTGTTTGAGCTCTCGCTCCTGGAGAGAACAGGCTCCAGGGCTGGTCCCATGGATGCATTCAGCAGGAAGGGCCCCCTGAGGATGCCTGTGGGCAGCAGAGAATAGGCCTGGATCCTTAAGGGGGCAGACATCCCTTCACAAGATAGCCAGCTGTGAGGTGACTAACCCACCTCAGGGGACACACAGACAGGCCTCCCACCAGGCCCTCAGCAACGTGCACACTGCCACATGTTAATGCATCCTTGGCATTCACAACTAGAACTGTACCTGCTCTGTCACTGCCCTGAATAAAGACAGTTCAGAAAGAGAAAGTCCCCAGGTGAGAAGAGAGGAGGTCAGAAAGGGCAGCTGGGTACGTACCGGGGAAAGCGGGGTTGGTCTGTCCGAGGGGAGGAAAGGGGGTTTGCTGCATGGCCAACTGGTGGAGCTTGGTCAACTGCTGGGGGTAGGAGGGACATGAGAGCTAAGAAGGTTATTGTCATTGAGTACAAGTCACACCAAATGAAAAAAAGGCAGTAACAGAACTTAGTACAAATAGATATAAAGAGGGGCCATGCGGACACATGGCAGACGCAGCAGAACTCAAGGACTTGGCCTGGGAAAACCAATGGGCAGTTGTAGGCGGGTGCACTGAGCTCCTTTCTTCTCCTTGGCTCCCTGGCAGCTCTGGCCTGAACGAGCCAGACTTCCCCAATCACATGGGCCTGAGTGGATGAGTGACCCCCAGACCAGTGCAGAGACTGCTGGATCCCTGGGTTTCACAAGGAGGGTCTGAGAGCCACCAAATGGGACCAGCTGGGCCTCTAAGAGCTTCGCAGTCATATTGTCACTAAGAGCTCGAGTGCATCTGTGGGGAACCCATGTGATGCTCCCTTCTGCAAACCTAACCTGCCCCAGCCCTACACTAGGCCTGGGTCACTCCTGAGGCCAGCCCTGCCTCACACCCCACCTCCTGTGACCTCCAAGATTATAGGATGTAGTGCTGGAAGGTTCTGTGGAGGGCATGTGTGAGAGCACCCAGACGCCTCCCTGCTTCTGTGCCCACTGTGTCTAAGCAGGCAGCTTCCTGTCCCCTGGTCTCCTATCCTCAGTCACTAGACTTTGGGGGAGGGGGGCTTTGAAATGCATTCTTCAGTTATTTTATCTGAGTCTCGTTTCTTAAATGAAAACTAAATGTAACAGAAGATAAAGGTAAATGTGGTGAGACTTGGCCACACCTGGGAAAAAAGGCAGTGGCTGTATGCTCAGAATTCTCCCACCCTTCAGAGACGTTGAGGCTGGACTTCCTAAAGCTTGGCTGGACCATAGGGCCCAGGCCTCCAGCTGCCTTGGAGGGTGGGACAGCACATTCTGGGAAATGTCCTCAACCTACAGTCTTTTCTCAGCAAGACCAAATGCTCCCAGTGCAGCTACCAGAGCTGGCCATGGCCTCATCAGGAGGCAAGAACGGGGGCCTCTGCAAAGCCCCCAGAGGCCAGTAGGTGGGGACCTCAGGGAGCAGAGTTGGTGTCCCCAGGTGACATGAGGATCTGACCAGGCACCCACATTTGTCCCATCTTGCAGGATCTGGGCTCCTTCAGCTCCACAAAAATGTCTCAGGAAGGCAGCGACTGTGCACTTGGGTTTCTGACATCCCAGCACCTACACAGACTCGCCCTTGGGGCCATTGATGAGTGGGTTTGCTGCTGGCTTCCTAGAGCTGCGCATGCTCTCCCAACAATTTAATTAGCACCAAGATAAACATCAAGCGCCCCTTCCCAGTGCGTGGAGAATCACCCCTGCTCCCAGACGGCCCCTCCCCCAGAGCCTCATGTCCCATCTTCTTCCTTGAGCCCTGTGGGGAAGCCTGTGGGGACAGGGGTTTGTGGTGCACTGGACTGTCAGTCTGGCCACCTTCTGCTTCCACAGGCCGCGGTCTTGGCACAAGGTGGTATGTGGTACCCAGCTGCAGCCTGAAGCTGGGCCACAGCCAGCTTGTGGCCTCCTGGTCACACCTTTGAGGTAAAACCTTGGTGGTGTGAGCCACTGGGATGCAGGTGATCCGTCTTCCTAGGCTGCTCCTGAAGCATTTCCATTATAGAGCTGTCCACTTTCCTCTCTACTGGACATCCTAAGTGCATATGAAAAGCAGCCCAGTCCCCACACCAGGTGTCTCCCTGTCTTCTGGGGTGCTTCCTGACCTGCAGCACTTGGGTGGGCCTGCTCAGGGACAACTGGCCACATCTGAGATTCCAAGAGGCCACTCCAGGCACAGTTATTGTGCCTGAGGTCCTGAGGAGAGAAGGTTAGGGGACCTGTTGATCTGGGGTCAGATTCAGTTCTAAAAGTCCTCAATGGGGTGGTGCTAGTCGAGACCACAGCAGGGGCTAGGGTCTGACAGTCACCCACTGCCCAGCACATATGCTTCTTGACCTAATTTCACTAGGCACAGTGTGACCTGACTGGACACGCATCAAAGCCCCTGGGAAAAGTGCCAGGAGAGCATGCCTGGGAGACACTATCACAGAACAAGTGGTGAGACTTGGCTGAACCCCATGTGCCCCAGGTGAGAAAGGCCAAGGGATCCTGCAGAAAAGGGGCCGGCAGGGGTCTGAGACCCTGCTGCATGGCTGGGAAGCCTAGCAAAGGCTCCTCCTTACAGGGACATGAAAGTGCCTTATAGAAAGACAGCAAGTACTCAAAGGCATCCTGGGGCATGAGGGCTAAGGGGTGCATGAGACCACCCTCAGCCTCCTGGGGACTGAACTGCACTGCCGTGATCCTGCAAACCCCACCTCCCACTTGATGGACCTGGGCAGCTGTGCCCTCTATACAATAGGTCACAGAATCATGGAGGTATTTGGTGGGGACTGTGCTCTGAACCTACCCACACAGTATAGTTCAGACTAGGCCTAACGTTTCCTCACAAGGAGGTAACTCCAAGTTCCCAGGATACAAAGGAAACCACACTCCTGGAGATAACAAATGTGAAGTTGGAGAGGGAAGGCCAGCCCAGTCCAGCTCAGGGCAGTCAGTCCTCAAGGACTGGGCATGCTTCAGGCTCTGACCAGCACTAGGGTTTTCATGCAGACGCGGTGCTCACACAGGGACAGTGGCCTGGTGTGTGACCAGCCTCTTGAGGATTCCAGGCCTTCCCCCAGGGAAAGAGGCCAGTAGGGAGCCTAAAAAGCCCCACAGGCTGCCCTCTGCTCCTATTCCACTATTTCATTCCCTGCCCTCTGCTCATGTGTCTGATGGCCAGGCTGGCATACTCTCATGAGGGCAGGCCCTCTCCTATCTGTCCCTGCATCCCCAAGAGTGCACAGCTATGCACTGGTCTATTGGTGGGGGAGAATGGGGCTCTGGAGGAAGAAGAACCCGCCTGAGTTGGCCACAACCCTGACAGCTCTGTGGAGATAGGCCCAGCTGGTCTTCTTGGGCTGCCCTCCCCATATGTAAAGTGGGGGAACCCATGTGTATAAATGGCAGGCTGTGAAGTGCTGTCCAGGTTAATTGGGGTGAAGTCATGGAAACTACCAGGAGTTTTCCTACCCACTGACCACAAGCGACTTTGGAGGCCCCCAGGTCTCTCCATCGCCTCCTTGGCAGGTAAACAGAGGAGGTACATCAAGTAGGCTCTACTCCAAAACCACTGGCTGTGTGTGTTAAAGGCACAGCTTCACTTGCACCCAGGAGTCTGACACCCCAGAGTTCACCAATCCCTACTGCAATGTACTTGCTGCTTTTTAATGAAACAACGGCCACACCAGCAAATAAATCCCTGTCCCCACTCACCTATGAGCATAAAGTGACATCTTGAGGAAGTGCTGTACCAGCACCGTGGTGCCTAGATAAATACCCCCGGTGAGGGGGTTGATGGACAGATGTCTTGGTTCTGCCCTTAGTCAAGCATTTCACCTCCTTGGGACTCAATTTCCACATTTTTTAAAGGATGGAGCAGGACAAAGTGCTAAGGGGAATTCCCAGTTTTTGAGATATTTCTGCCATAAAAAGATCAGACTTCCAATTCCCACCAGTGCCTACAAATCAAGAGAAAGGGAGAAGGGGAGAGGGAGAGAGGGCAGGAATAACGGAGGTATCATATTATAGCTCTTTCTCTGTGGCTTGCTGTTTCCACTTAACGTTGTGTCAGAATATAAAAGCAGACAACTACTAAACACAGACAATTACTAAAACGTAAGTATCCATAAATAAACAACTCAATGGGTTATCACAAAACACACCATGCAACTACCTCTCATGGCAGGAAATACACCATGTTGGCTGGATATGCATTCATGTCTCCTTTCTGTAAAACGCTTGCTTGTGTTTTTGCCCATTTCTCTAGTGGGTTGATTTTTGGTGATTCACAAGAACTCCTTATGTATTTCAGATACTAATCCTATTTCAGTTATATCTGCTGAAAAGATCTCTTCCCCATTCTCCTTATGGTGTCTTTGGAGAAACAGAATTTTAAAATTTATTATAGTCAAATTAATTAATATTGTCTTTATGGTTTACATTTATGTTTTAAGAAATACTTTCCTGACCTGTGTACAGAAAGATATTCTACTATATTTTCTTCTAAAAGTGCTACATTCTTCTCTTGTGTACTTGATACATAAGGAGTGTTTTTTTTTTAAATAATTTTTTTTCTTTATTGATTTTAGAGAGAAGGGAAGGGAGAGGGAGAGAGAGATGGAAACATCGATGAGAGAGAACATTGATTGGCCACCTCTTGCATGCCCCCCACTGAGGATCAGGCCCACAACTTGGGCATGTGCCCTGACTGGGAATCGAACTGGTGACCTCTTGGTGCATGGGTCAACGCTCAACCACTGAGCCACACCAGCTGGGCAGGAGTGTTTTTTAATTTATATTGTCCCATGTCGATGACCTGCCATCCTGGCATCTCTGTAACGGACCAGGCTCCCTCACCCTTGTGGATCAGATCGGGCTCTCTGGTTGGATCCACTTGCCTATGGTCTCTCCTTGCACCCAAACCATGCTGTCTCAGTTAGGACTGCTTTGTTCCTATCACTAGAACAAATCTCCCTATCATATATCCTCTTCATGAATATATTGGTGATTCTTAGCCTTTGCTTTTTCATATAAAAATTTAAAACAGCCAGTCAGGATTTGATTGCAACTGTATTGAATTTTTGTTCCTCAATTTGGGAAGAATTAACATAATTAAGATACTCAGTGTTCCTATACATGAACATGGTATGTCTCTCCATTTATTTTGGTTTTTGGTCTTCTTTAACTTTCAATAAAGACAAGATTTTAAAAGTCATCTTCTGTTATTGTTGTTGTTAATCTTCACCCAAGGATATACTTTCCACTGATTTTTAGAGAGAGTGGAAGGAAAGGAGGGAGGTGGAGAGAGAGAAACATCAATGTGAGAGAGACACATCGATTGGTTGCCTCCTGCACATACCCCTACCAGGGCCAGGGATCGAACCTGCAACCCAGGTATGTGCCCTTGACTGGGAATCAAACACGTGACCCTTTGGTGTGCAGGCTGACACTCTATCCACTGAGCCACATAGGCCAGGAATAAAGTCATCTTTTAATTATTGATTTCAACTTAAGTGCCTTGTGGTCTATATGATTTCAATTTTTGAGAGATAGTGAGTCTTCCTTATGGTCTAGAATGTGATCAAATTTTGTAAATGTCTTCTTGAATTCTACAGCTATGTTGGGTGTAGTGTTCAATATAGGTCAAGTATATCAGTCTCATTGACTATACTATTAATATTTTCTTTATTCTTGTCTACTTGACTTTTATTGAAGGAGAGATATGTTAAGGTTCTACTATAATGACTGTCAAATTTTCTTTATGGTTTGTCATTTATTTCTTTATATATGTTGAAGCTATGTTTTAGATGCATACAAATTTTGAATTGTTACATCTTCTAGTGAACAGAACCTTTTATCAATATGTAATGACTAAATAATGAACTTGCCTTAAAGTCTTGTTTTTTTTTGCCTCCCCCCTGGATATTAATATTTATAAATTGTTTTTTTTGGGGGGTTAGTATTTTCCTAGAATAGCTTTTTCTATTCTTTCAATTTCTCTGCATTGTTAGTCTTTAGGTGTCTCTCTTGGGGAGAGGGACAAAGTTAGCATTTTTAAAAAGTCTGACAGCCTTTGAATTTATGAAAAATCTCTTTTACTTTGATCACAATTACCCATAGATGTAGAATAACTTCTGCGATCTTTTTTTTTTTTTTTTTTTTACACTTCTAATTGTTCTAATTTTCTAGGGTTTTTTTTCTTTTTTACACTCCTTTTCTTCTTTTGTAATGATTAATAATTTTTCCCCTCACCCACTTTCCTCTCTATACCTTTATGGAGTTTATATAATTGAACTCTTTTCTATTGGTCACTTTGAAACTGTTATTAACATGCACATTTAAGCCTAAATTCAACATCTGTACCCTCTTCCTGATGATACAGTGACCTACAGGATGTTTTAATCCCCTTCAACCCATCCTAGTCTTATGTATGCTATTTTTGTCCATTTAGTTCTGTTATGTTAATCCCACAAATTAGAATGCATTGATATTGATTTTACAAAGCGTGTTTTCATTTACCCAAATGTTTAAATTTTAGTGTAGTCAAATCATCAATATTTTCTTCATGGTTTGTGTTTGTGCTTGTGTTAATGAAAGAAACGGTACTTGTCTTTGCTCACACTCCTTCTTGTTTTTCTAGCCTTCCTTCTGGGATCATTTCTTCTCCGGAAGGTCATCCATGAGAAGCCTGTTGGTAACTGCTGTTCGTCTGAAAATGTCTATCTTTAGGTCCTTGGAAGATGCTCTTGAGACAGAATTTTAGAGAAACAGTAACTTACTTTTATTATGCCACCATCTTCTGGCTTCCACTGTTCCTAGTGAGAAGTTAATTCATTCTCTCACTCTTGTTCTTTGTAATATTCTTTTTGTCACTGACTACTTTGAAGATTTACTTTTGGTCTTTGATGATGTGTGGTTTTGTTTTGATTTGTCTAAGATGGATTTTTTGTTGTTCATCTTGTTTGGGATTTGCTGGGATTCCTGAATGAGAGGATCGGTTCCTTTTATTAACTCTGAAATTTTCTCACTGTTTATCTCCTAGAATCTCCCTCTCTCCATTCTGTTATCTCTTCCTGGGGCTCCAACTGAAATATATGTTCTTCTTCTCAGTCTTTGTTATCAGTGTTTCTCAGACTTTTCGTGTGCAAACAGGTCACCCAGGAGTCTTGATTCTAAGAAGGAGCAGGCTGGGAGGAAAGGCCTGCCCAGAGCCCTGCTACTGATTAGCTCAGTAGGAGAGGGTGCTGATGTATATGTTTAACTCCAGGGAAGGGAGACAGAGAAAGGAAGATTTAGCTCAAGCAAACAATGGTGACAGTTAACCCAGTCCTCCTACTTTATGCGAATGTTTGTAATAGCCCTGATCTGACTGCAGGTGGGCCATGGGCATCTCTCTACCACTTAGAGCTACTCAGTCTGGAAAGAACAGAGACTGACGTGTGGCCATCAGCTGGTGGCCATGGAGTGCAGTGCTGGTTACTCTTTCTGTGCATTCATTATGAAATTTGAGTAGCAGCCTCAGCACCACCTCCCCACAAAGCTGTAGAGACACTGAGGAAGTGGGAAGGGGAAACCCACATTCGCTCTCCATGTGTCCATAGTGAATTGTGCAGCCCAATAGCTCCTGGGAAGATGTAACCATGCATTCTTCCACTGATTTACTTCCATTATAACTCATGTGTTGTTACAGTTTCCCCACATGTACTTTCTAAGCTTCCTGGCAGATACTGATGCCCATATTACTCCCAGTTACTTAACATCCTCTGCTGAAATCAATCAGTGTGGGGAGTGAGACTGCTCCTCCATTCACTGGCTCCTCAGCTCTGGGCAAGGGACCACTGAGAAGTTCCACTTCCTTGCAGGTGCAATTAGATGATGGTCCTGAAAGCTACCTCACACTGTTAGAAAGAAAGCTCAGGTAAGAAAGCAGAAGTGGCCAGTACTTTGTTGCTTCTAACATGTTGGTTTTGTTGTTGCTTGTGTTCAGTATCCTTTTTAAATGAGGGGATATTAAGTCCAGGAGTGACATGGAAACTGTGAAAACTAGAAATAAAGATCACACATGAGGGTATGCTTAAAGTTGACTAATTTCTTTCAGAAGAAAACAATTTCTTCCTAGTGTAATCACACTAAAGTGGCTGAAATATCAGATGAGAGAGAGAATGCGACGGTCACTGCACTGTCTCTCCTGGCTTCAAAGTTCTCTGCATTCTGGAGTCTTCACTGCCCAATGCCAAAGGCAGGACACACGGAAGGGAGTGGGCAGCTTCTGAGACTAATGGGTAGCTGTCCTAGCACTCCAGCAGTCAGCAGCTGTGACTCCTCCCAACACCCAGCTGTGCCTCTCTGGAATGTACAAGAGCGATAAGCTTCCAGAAAGATTCGGGTAAAAGGATGCGAGAACCTGGAAGGAAATTGGCAGTGGGGTGGGTAGGAGGTATTGATGACTCTTAAGGGTAAATCAGAAAGCTTTCTTTAAAATTGGGCGCAGAAAAAAATATGTATAACTTAGTTCTAGGTAAAGAAATATTCAGATCTAAGAAATATATTTTCTCTAGGTCTGTGTCTGATTTAGGTAAGATATTAAGATGCTAAAAAATGATTATGGTGTATGTGTCAGTCACAGTGGTTGAAATATTTAAATTGTGCATTCAGTTATATTATAAATCAGTATTTCCTGTAATTATTATATTTGGGTTCTAAGAAATGAAGCTTTTAAAATTACTATTGAATACTAACCTCAGATAAAAACTGCCTTCCTAGCCATTATCACCTATGTCACCAAATACGTAGTCATTTTATTTTTGTTTTGGGTGGATTATAAGTGATTGTCCAAGTCTGCAACTCTCTGTGCCTACAAGAAAAAGCATTTATAAAAGTTCCCCCTAGTCTGGTCCCAATAGCTGCTCCCATCCTAAGCTGGTCTAGACAGCAGAACGTCCTGCACCGAAAGCCATTTCACAATAAGTAGCCACCTAGTCCACATCTCTACCAAACACAATGAGGCAGTTATAGAGAGTTAGTTATAAGATAGTTCAAATGAATCTGGGGAGAAAAAATTGTCAAACTACCCACTTTTAAGAGAAACTGAGAAAATCATATGGAAAGAGCAAAACAACTGATTGACATAAAAATTAACCAACCAAACCAATCAAAACCCCTCGCCCTCACACAGGCGCCTGTGCCCACAAATGAACATTTTAGACCAGAAACACTTCTCTGTCAGCTCAGAACCTGAGCCAGGAGGCAGTGGTTGTGAGACCATAGGCCTTCTTTCAACAGTGGGCTTCTGCATCTGAGCACTGACCTTGATGCTTTTCACTAAGGAAGGGCCAGACCACTGTTGAGTTCTCTAGCTGTAAAAGGGTAAAAAAAAGCCAGGTCTTCATACCTGTTGCTGCACACACACGCATTTCTTAGGGCACAAGGCCACCCTGCTCCGGGCTAAATGAAGGCTGTGCCACCCTAGAAACCAGGCCTTTTGGCTCCATTCTGATCTCCTGTCCCCACCATTATAAGCATTCCATTAGAGGCTGTTGAACCTGCACATTGCAGTGCCACCGACCCCACTTGGGCCCACACACACCCCTTCTCCCTGCATGGCACTCCTGCACATGGGGCCTGGCCAGCCTTCCCCTAGGTGCTAACATCTGCCTCCCTCAGTCCCGTGGGCTGTGTGGGCTAAGACAATGCAGGACAGGCATCACCTATCTGGAGTCAGAAAGGTTCCTGGGATATGGGGTGGCTCCGACCAGCTGTTGGGGTCTCACAGCTCCCCCACTCTGATTTTCGTGGGCAATGCCATTGACCTCCTGGGAATATGAGACATCAACTTTTTAAAAAAAAACTGTTGATGCTTCTTTCAAGAAGACTGAGAAGGTCCACATCTTCATCCCCCACCACTGAGATCTGATTAAAATAAATTCATAGAAAGGTGAAGAGCAACCCAAATAAAAGAGAATGGGGTATACGGGGAAATCACTGGCAGAGCCAGGTATCAGCACTTGTCCTCAAGGGGAAGGCTGAAATGGCAGTGGGCGTCTGCAGCAGTGGACTCGGGCGGGCAGGTGGGGGAACTGGAGTGACCCCCACCAACCACCTGATGAAGGAGAGTTGTGCCCCCCCGCTCAGCTTCTATTTAACAAGTAGAGCCCTAACAGCATGTCCAGGCAGGAGGCAGATGGCTTCCCAGTGTGGAAAGGCAGGTATGCCCACCACTGATTTAGAGTTTCACTGTCCTCACCACAGGGTTAAAACCAGGAACCATTAAAAATAGCCTTGGGGTGTGACGGTGTGGAGGGACTTCTCTTCACCTGGTCCTCTATCATATAATTCCTATGTGTGCTGATTAATAAGGGTTTTTTTTTTTTTTAAGAGAAAAACCATCAGTATTTCTTTTTTACTCAATAGAAAATTTCCTTCAGTGGTAGTGAACTGATCTCTGTATTTCAAATACTTAGTGTTAGTTACTTCTTAAAAATCCTCACCTGCCCAATTCAAAGTGAACGGTTTGCAGAAGACCCCAGTGCAGGCTCGCCTGCCTGATGGCACCTCCCTGCCAGAAACAGAGCCGGAGGAACTGAAGCTCTGCAAATGTGCAGGACAGTATAGAGAAGAAAAAGGTTTCTCAAAACTGGCTGCAGGTTTCCTCCACCTGCCCAAAGCAGGAAAACCGACTACCTGCCTTGACTTCTTTTTTCTTGTTTCCTCTCTCTTCCCTCGTTCCCCACCCCATTTTTCCTGGCACCAGCTAGTGTCTCCCTCTTTATCCGCAGTATCCAAAGCCAAGAGAGAAAGCCCTTTGCTCTCCATTGCTACCCCATATCTCTCCCTGAGAACGGCACGTAGTCCCCTCAACCCCTAGGCCACAGGAGTCCAGGATGCTTCTCCCCAAAGTACATTCGGGATGTCTCTGATCTCCAGCACTGATGTTATTAACTCAAGAATAAAACCAAGGCCTGTCACCATTAGCCTTCATATACATGTAGACCCTGTTTCAACTAGGGCTTCAAAATGGGAGAGTGTAGCCTCCCTGGATTTTCAAATACTCTTTCTGACACATTTCAGACCTGCTTGAGACAGTATGTCACCTAATTTCTTAGGTGCTTGTAAGACACTGCTATTCCTGCCCATGGGGTGTGGGGCGGGCACCTGGGACAAGACAGTCCTGCAGTCACTGCCCGCCCGAGGCCCCATGTGCAGAGGAAAGCCCCTACTGCAGCAACAATCAAAACAATTTGACATCAGGCCAAGTCCTCCAAATGAGTAGAATTAGTGCTAAGAGGTTAAAGTTATTTAAGGTCATATGGATACAAGAGGTCAGGAACATTGAGAGAACGGCATTAATATTATTGTGTAATATTAATATTGTAGCAGTTCACAGCAGCATGCAGGTAGTAAATGCTAACAAGAAGAAGAGGGAAGGGAAACAAAGTGAAAACTCACATCTGGGTGCGGGATGGCATACTGTCCCTGGATCGTGTAGGCCTAGAGAGAGAAACAATGTCAGCTCAGGAAGTAGCAGACCTCCCCTACAGAACAGGCTTTCTCCTGGGTGAGACTTTCACATGAACCAGCCCCAAGCCTTCTGGTTATAGCTGTCCCTCTCCCAGAGCACATCTCCACCTGCCCCAATCCTGTAGGACATCAGGGGAGTGACCTGGAGTCAAGCCTCGACAGTACCCCTTGCTGGCTAGAGCTACAATCACAAACATGAGCCAGGGAGTTGCACCCCACTTCCTAGAGGCCTGCAGGAAGCCAAGTTAGCCGGGAGGGAGGGAAATGACTCATCCCTGAATAATTCTGACTCTCAAACCCCTAGTTTCTTAAAAAAAAATATCTAAGAATGATCTGACCCCTGTTGTTGTTTACTAATCATTAATCTATTGAAAATTTAATCAATCATAAGAGTAAACACTTTTAGGAAATATTTACTCCAAGAAAACCAAACAAAATCAGAAACCTTTAAAAGATGACCAAAAACCAATTTTGCAAAGGCCAGATTAAGTAAGAAATGTACCCAAATCAGTCATCAGATTGATCAGTTCGTCTTCTAGCCTCTGAAGATGGGGTGGCTGTTCTGACTTGGGGTTACTCATGGCACATACTCATGGCACAACTCCCAGGGGGGCCAGGGTGGGTCCTGAGCCCTCATTTGGTTTCATAGTTTCACTGGCCTTGGAAACAGTGGCTGGGACTAGCCACAGCAAGTGTAGGGCCCTGCAGCCTCTCCCACCCATCCCTACACAAACCCCACTGACAGGCAGAGGCCCCGCCCACCACACCTGCCTCAAAAGTCCATCAGCTAAGAAACTCACGGCCAAAAAAACAAACTTCCAGAAACTCTAGGCCAAAAAACAAACCACACAGAGTCAAGGGAGAGTAAAGACCAAAGACTTGCCATCAGGCCTTGGTGACGTGGAATGTGCACACCAGTCCCAGGCCAGCCACACTTGAACCTGCAGGCGTGGAGTGACTCAGGTGTGGAGGGACATGGCTTCTAGAACCCAGCCATGCCCCCCCCCCCCGCAATGTCATGTCCTAAGTGCACACCTAATGTTCACCGATGTGGGTTCCTATGAATCTGAGAGGGAAACCTCAAGCCCATCCAAGAGTCACTTCCATGGACCCCAAACAGAGGGTGGTTTCCAAGGTTCTGCCAAACGGTAGATTTTGCATCTGCTGAGTGTTCATCATAAACAGCCCAGCCCGAGAGTTAAAGACCAGCTAGCCATTGGACAGGGACCATGGGAGGAGAGGCCCCAGTCTGGAACTTCATGGGAAATAAAGGAATCTTATCAGATAGAGAAAATGTCTTGGGGAAAAGGCAGCAGACCACTGCCTGTGCTTGTGTTATGAGTCCACAGGAGCTGTGTCCACACCTCACTTTCAGGGATTTTGGAGGTGCAACCAGGCCATGGTCCAATGTGTCACCAAACATATACTGACCTGGGACAATGCTGCCCCCCCCCCCCACAAAGCTATGCAGGGTGACAGGACTGGCTTGCTGCATTGCAACCCTGCATATCTGAGTGGAACTGCAAACGAACCCCAACAGGGCAGGTCTTTGCCCCAATATCTTAAGTTTCTGACTCATCTTCCCTTCACTTAGGTAGCTGCGGTCTTCAGTTATGTTCCAGTGGTTCTCAGCCTTCTTAATGCTGCGACCCTTTAATACAGTTCCTCATGTTGTGGTGACCCCAACCATAAAATTATTTTCGTTGCTACTTCATAACTGTAATTTTGCTACTGTTATGAATCGCCATCGGAAATATGTGTTTTCTGATGGTCTTAGGCGACCCCTGTGAAAGGGTCATTCGACCCCCAAAGGGGTCGTGACCCACAGGTTGAGAACTGCTGGTTTAAACTGTCTGTGCAGCTGACCATCTCCTCTAAAGAGAGGTAAAGTAGAGGCAGACAGACAGATCAAATGTTGTATTGAGATGGAACTTGTATCACCTATGATCAGATGAAGTGGGAACTACCACTCTGTAGCAGAGCGTCTACCAGGCAAGTGTGCACTCCTCTGCCCCCTGAGACCTCCAGGGCTGTGTCATGACCAAAGGCAGGCCACCCTCAGGGAGGGGTATCTTCACACAGATAAGTCAGGGTGAGTTTCTCAGGCCACACATCTCTAAAGTCCAGGTTTGTAGTATGTCCTATGTGGGCAGTGTGGGGTCTGAGTTTGGAGGAGACCTCTTGCTGTATTAGGTCTCATTTACACCCTCATTTCAGAGTCTGTACTGTGGCTCCTCTGCCTTGTTACCTGCATTGTAGTGGTGACTCTTCATGTGACTTTGTACCCCCACAGATGATCAGGACTAGCCACTGGTTGGACCAGACTGTTCCAAGGGCACAGGTACCGAGTTAAGATGCTGACAGCTTGGCGACAGCCTCGGGACAGATGCCAATGACGGTTGTAATTGAGAGGTGAGCCTACTGCCCTTGCTTTACAGATCAGAAAATTAGATGGATGGCAGAGTGCTGACCACAGCCTACCCCAGCCAGGGTTTCCTGGCCCCCGTTTGTGTTAATATTAATGTGCTTCCCTTTTGATTAAGTCCCACACTTCACTGAGTGGTATGATCATGGGTTTGTTCCCACCTAAGGGTCAAGACCACCCAGGTAACTAACCAGCTAGCTAACCGTAACTGTGGGGGAGGAAGAAAACAGACTTCTGAACAAGGTCTGCTGTGACTCCCTCACCCCTGCTCCACAAGGTTGGTGAGGAGAGGGAAAAAGCCACAGGTTCTCAGGTCCCGGCCTCTGGGCCTCCCTTTTCAACCTGGGACTGTTGTAGGAGGATGTACGAGTGTGAAGGTTCCTGGCAAAAGTCAGGGACATTGGGAGACAGTGTGAATTGGGCTGGGGAAGAGAGAGATACCTCAAATATGAACATCTGTGGGGCCTGCAGTATCTGGATGGGGAAACTGGGGGAAACAAGTGGGAGCTGCTGCGTCCCTCAAATGCTATTAAAGATGTAGAAACAGAGGCCCCGTCCTGCACCTAACATATCAGTCAATCTTGAAAATCAGATAACATTCCTTTATATAGTAAAGAAAAACATGGAGAAATTTATTATTTACCTCTTTCCTTTCTTTTTTAATGATAAAATAAAATGTCATGGACGTTCTCCCCTGACCTAGATCCTCTGTGGTAAGTCTGTCTTAACTCTCCCTTGAACAAAGACACACATCACTACTGACTGGACGCAGAGCTCCTCCAGGCACCACTGGCCAGGTGTTTTCAAATCCATCCATCTGCTGTGACTGAGCGACCCTGAGGTGAGTGGAACAAACCGAGCTCCTGCTCAGATGCCTCTGGGCACAGCTCCCTCTTCTTAACTCTCTCTAGGCCCTACTAAGTTAACTGCTGGCCTTGCATACAATTTCTCTGTGAACCCTGGCCCTTCCTGGTAGGAGAGCAAGGAGGGCAGTGGCTCCAGCCAAAACAACAGGTGTGCGAAGCAGACGCTCCCAGCATGCTGTAATCAGGAAGGCTCTCACCAGCTGGGCATCTTTTCCTTCCTCAGAGGCACGACTCTTGCCTCATGTGCTCCTAGAAACTCATCTATGGGAAGTTGGGAACATGTGTTTCAGGGGAAAATGGGACTCTAGCTCTTACAGTCCTAATTGTTTTAATCAGGATTCATAAAAGTTACTTGTAATGCTCCTTGCCCTCCTATCTAAGCTTTTTAAAGACACCTGAGAACTAGATTTGAGCAGGCGCAGCCCAGGCAGAACTGGTGTGAGCATGGAACCAGGGTCCTCTTGTGCCAGGTCAGGGAGATGTTTCTGGGGCCCAGACTCCACAGGGCACCCGCCCCTTATGTCTGCTGGACACCACCTAGCCCAGCCTTTCTCACGTGGCAGCCCATGTCTACCCCACTGCCCACAGCTGGTGCCTGGCAGTGGACCGGGAGAGCTCTGTGTCCAGCACTCGAGGGGTGGGAGACGTGCACGTGAGAAGGGAGAAAACCTGAGTGCACTAACGGGCAGCGGCGGGGGCTGCAGTAAAAGGCTGAGGTTGGCAGTGGAGGCCGCGAGCGGGTCGGCTCTTACCTGACCACCTGCAAAAATGACAGGGGTGGAGGCGGGCTTTGGGCGGTAGGGAATGGTGGCACCTTTCGGTGGGGACTAGGAAAAGGGACAGGAGAGGAAGAGAGAACGTTAGACAATCTTGCAGCATGACAGTCGTGAGGATGGGGAGGTCTCCTTCCTTAGCCCACCCACCACTGTACCCAACCTGCCCCAGTCCCCCAGGCCTGCAGTGCCAGAGGGGTAGGAGGACACCCCGGGGTGGCTGGGGGCCTGCCCAAAACCATGCCCTCACCACCCTAGGTTCCTCCAGGAGGTCACCATCCTCCTCTTAACTACTACCCTAATCGCCCCACATGGTGCCAATCACCCCAGCAAGATGGTGAGGAATATGAGTCTGAGAATGGGGTAAGAAGAAAAGATGTGACCCTATCCTTGCCCATGGGACCCCCCATGCTGCACAGACAGCCAGACGGCTTCCTCCAGGCCTGGGCGCTGTTGCTCCACCTGTGTGTTAGCCCGGGGTTGTCCTGAGAGAAAAACTCTCCCTTTCTCTTGGATCCTCCGGAAGAAGAGGCTGTGCATAGCTGACATCATCACAGCAAAGTTAGAAACATCCAATTTCACTATTTAAGAAAGGAGCCATTAAAAAAAAAAAAGCTTAGAGTCCAGACGAAATATTCCAGTCATGATGAGGTTTGCTATAATTTCCTTTGATTATTCTGTGGTCCAAAAACATAGGATTCTTATCTTCTGGTGAATGATATTCTCAAATACCAGAAGTCTGCCAGATTCTAATAAAGTCAGGCCTTCCTTGTCCCTCTGGTGGGTAGTCTTCCCTGGTTGCAGGGGCCACAGTCCAGGCCTGGTGATTGAGTTGGGAAACCTGAGTCAGTGGCACCACTAGCCAGAGGCAGAGGGAGTGGGGCCAGGGAAGCCTGTCCCTGGCTGGGAGTTCTGGAGGCCATAGCCCATACAGGCCCAGGCCACAATCTGGCCAGTTGGTGTGACATCAGAGTGCCCCCACCCAAGACACAGCCATGTGGGGACAGCAGAGTGGGTAGCAGCTTCAACTGTACAGCCTAGGCCACATCATGAGAGCTTGAACAGATTGTGTGACCTTAGTCATGCTGTGTGACCTTGGCTGTACTGTTCGACTTTGGTCATGCGTGACCCTGGTCATGCTGTACAACCTCACTGTGAAGTGGGAGGGGTGCTGAGAGGGCCAGTGAGCTGACCTCGGCTGGTGTCTAGAGTTCAGTATTTCTGCAGTTATGATTGAATGAATGACCATTTTCACTGCTTCAAGCAGAAGACTCAGTCTGGCTGCTGCCCCCATCCCTGAGCTGGGCATCATGCTACTCACGCCATTACTCAGCCCAACACCCCTGCTCCATGGTGCCCTCTGACCTCACCAATGGCAGCATCTGCATTTCCGACACTGTGAGCTCTTCCAGGCCATAATGCGGATTCTGGCTTGGGATTCCTGATTCCCAACTTCCTCTGATGGAGGAGAGGCCCTCTGAGTACAGCCCCCTGTCTCGCTCCACCCTGGGAAAGGTGCAGCTGTGTGTGGTTCTCCACAGGTCCCCACCCAACTCGCCCACACTGAGGGGCAACCCTCTTGGTGGTGATTTCAAGGGTGTGAGGCCCACCCTGTAGCCAAGCCTGGAAATCCTCTGGTCTTCTGCTCTATTTGTCCAGTTATTCTTCACTTAGAAACGGACCCAACTGTTTCCAGGTGTGATGAATCTTCCTCCCCAGTTAGGTCAGCTGCTCCCGATCTTCGAGAACTTCATGACACCAACAAGAAAAAGGCATTACCTTGGCCCAATGTTTATCATTCATATTTGCCACAAGTACTTCACCATTCACTGTCCACATAGCCCCGTCATCAGGAAGGAGACAGGGCAGTTCCAACCATGGCCCAAGGGGTACCAGCGTTCCATACTCAACAAGGGTCATGCCTGCTTCTGGGGGCTGCCTGACCAAGAACGTGGTACAAACAATGCCACTTGGGAGGAGTTCTGACGAGACCACGAGTTTTGTTCTAACCACTGATCGGGGACGTGAGTGGCTGTGTCAATACAGAAAGTGTTCATATCACTTTGCCATCCTGTGGTGCCCACTGCTGCACTCAGAGTTCCAGGCCTGTCAACACTGGCCATGTGGCCCCTCCGGAGCCCTAGCGGCTGGGGACTAAAGGGAACATGGCCAGCACCAATTGTCACTACAACCAGTGGTTGGGGAAACTTCAGCACATTTAGAAAAATATTTTTGACTTCACAAAATATCACACTTCAAGAAAATAAAAACTATACAAATATTTTAAAGAGTTGGACATAGGTTTTAACATCCAGCCAAGTACAAAATGAGAGATAAACCCACAGCTGCCAACGAGGCTTCCGTTCCCATGAGAGATTGCTGTGGCGGTCACTCGAGCAGATCCTCAGGCCCAGGGACCACGAGCATGGGAGTAGAGGAGGGACCAGGGAACTTGGCCACCAGCACAACTGTTGGAACCTTTCATTTGTGACAGGATGACGTCATTTTAGCTTAAAGAAAGACAGATGACTACTGATTGCCTCAATGACTCTGTTGCATTTTGGGTATTAGTTGTAATGTACATCTCAGGTTTTTTCCCCCCAAATTTCAAGAGAGGTTTTGTCTTGCTCAGCTATACGTTCTTTGCTCCTCCTTTGGCTTTTAATCCTTTTGTTTACTTCTCTGTCTTTACAATTCGAGCATTTTCATGTGCTTTTCCTAAGTCCTGCCCCTTGTACCTTGGTGGGGCTCAGATGCCTTCAGCTGGCCCAGAGTGAGAGTCTTGCCCACAGCCAGCAGCCTTTCCACCTCCAGTCCCCATTTCCAGCGCAATCACATCTCCGGTGCAGACCCAGACCCCTTTCCAGCACAGACACAGAACCCTCTCCAGTGCAGACTCATCTCCAGAGCAGATCTGTCTCCAATGCAGACTTGCACTGTTTTTAAGGCCCATCCCTCTACTAAAGGATCCTCACATCACAGACTAATAGCTCTTCATCCAGTTCTAGAAATAAAGGGAGGGACATGTGCCTCCCCATGTGTTCTCTCCCCTAATATCCCAGTGAAGATGATGGACCTGCCCTACAGGGGGCAGGCACCAGCGCTGCCCCTTTCACGGTGCCCAGCATGGCTTTCACTCAGGTGGCCTTAGGCCTGGATTAGGGACCTGGGTCACATTTCTGACACTCAGCCCCCACAGAGCCCTGATCTTGTGAATCCTCAAGGCCCCTGAGGCACCAAAGCCTTTTCCACCACTGACACTAAGAAGCCACAGCCAGCCTGGACCAAGGGCAGGCCAGCCATGAGCACAGATGCAGAGATTGTACCTCCAGCATGACCACACAGATCTGCTTGACACACTGGATGATGGCATCGGGAGTCCCTGAGATGGTCACTGCCCGCTCTGTGGAGTTGGGCAACATATCCCCAGCCACCTGGACCTGGGCACCTGTGGACTGGAGAAACCAGATGTTGAAAGGGGCATGGCAGAGAGAGGAGGAGGCAGTGAGTGCTGTAGTAGCACTTCCTGGACTCTCTCGAGGGTATGCCCATGGCACAGTGCACTGAGAGGCCACCCTGACATTACCCCCATGACACCCCCTCCGTGCCAGCTGACCTGGGAAGCGAGGCCCTCTGCATATGCCTTTGGGGAGCCCTTGTGGGAAGGTCTCATCTGTCTCAGCCTGCCATTGCCCAGCACAGAGCTGGTGTAGGGGAGAGCATCGCTGTCTAGGAGGCGTTTTAAGTGGTGGACAGGCATTTTCAGGAGACGAAGATGGGAAGGGAGACATTTTTTCAAATATGTGTAATTATATCTCCACTATGGAGTTTTAGGTCACAGAGAAAGATGGATTCTAGATGGGCCTAAACTTTGTGGCCTCTTCCCTTAAAGGAATGAAGACTGGGTGGCCGCTCTCCTTCTGGGAGGGAAGGATCAGGCTTTACTTGAAATGAATGAACATGTAACTATAGAGTCCACAGCTCCTGCCAACACCATCCCAGCTGGGCTGGCTCCCGTTCTTCCAGTAAAATGGGGGCAGAGACCAGAAGCCCCGTGTGTAGGGCCTCCATGCCCCAGAGCCACATGACTGGGGCAGGGTGCTACAATTTGCTCTGTCCCAGGAGGCCACTGCCTATCCCTGGTCAAGGCATATACTCCTCCTCGCAGTGCCCAGCACCTCTGCACATGCCTTCTTACCCACCCAGTGGCTCAGCACCCACCGGGCTGGGAAGGGTCCTGTTACCTCCCTGATCTCCTTGATCTTGGAGCCGCCTTTGCCAATCAGAGAGCCACACTGGCTGGCGGGGACCACCAACCTCAGCGTCACCGGGGGCTTGCTGGTGGCAGGGCTGTTGCTCATGGAGTTGATGATGTCCTGGGGATGGAGGAAGGTGTGCATGTTGGCTGACAGCCCGTGTGTGAACACCGAAAGTGCAGATGCGAGGCTCTGCTCGGAGCCCTTGACTGCCAGGGGGCAGGGAGCACAGGCCAGAGAGATCAGTGGCGAGGGCCCTTCCCTAAGAAGCTCCCAGTCCACGGGGAAGAGGACGAGTGTAGAGATGCATGCACTAGATGAAGGAGCACACACCCTGGAAAATGGCCAAGTGTACAGAGAGAGGGCACAGCAGCCAGACTGGGCTGATTACAGAGACTTGAAGGCCAAGTCAGGCTCAGAAGAACAAGGAGAAAGTAGTGGGATGGACAGAAGGGGACCCACAGAAACATGTGTCAGAGTGGCCATGGTGCTGCTATGGACAGGGCAGGGTGCAGATGGGAGGGTACCTGGACTCAAGGCCTGACATTTGTCCTTAGGGCCTGGCAGAGCATGGGGGCTTTGGACAGACAGGGTGACACATTTTTGACAGAAAATGTATTCTGATCACCCTCTGAATAAAAACATGAAATGTACTTCTAAATAATTTTTGGCAATTTCAAAATAATTAAAAATACATAAAAACTTATGATGTGACTCACTGACACAAATGCACAGGCATTCACATGTGCCCACAGGGGATTCACTCCTTCATCTGTGTCCCTTTATCTGTCCATGGAGTCGGCCCACTGCTATGGAGAGGGCTGAGGCCAGATGTGCTGGCCAGGGCCTGAGGACATGTCAGTGAGATGGGCATGAGCACCAACTGACCTGACAAGGAAGACACTGGCCTACTACCAGATAGACCAGAGCAAGGAGAGTCCTAGGAGGCAGAGGAAGGGACAGGAGCTGAGAGAGGATGTCCTGAGGGGGCTGGGCCATGACCTTGTCTAGACACAGGGGAAGAGGTGCCCAAGAACTGGCTGGGACCAGCCCTATCCATCGCCTATCCTGAGTGGGTGCATCTTACCTCCTCAAACTTGTAGGCGATCATAGCAAAGGCCTTGAAGATGGCATCAGTCGGACCCGTGATGGTCACAATTCTTTCTGGGCAGTTTCCCTCCGAAATGTTGATCCGGGCACCACTCTAGAAGGGAGTTGAGCAAACCCCAGAAACTGGATTAAAGCCGCAGGGCCAGTAATGAGTTGGCTTCTTCCCCAACAACTGATACAAACATATCCACCAGATGGCCTCTGGTGGGCAAAGCTTGGCACTAAACAGTAAAATTCTTCCCAGTACTGTCCTCTATGGTGAGATTTTAATTAGAGAAAAGACCCAAGTGACGGTAAGGATGCATTGTGTCCACAGCAGTTCCTGTAGGAACTTCTGGGGTGTGTGTGTGTTGATGGGGGGGTGGGGAGGCTCCATGCTACTGTGTGCCCCTTCTCCAGGGCAGTGACTGCAGTGGCCCTCCAGCCCATCACAGACAGAATGCAGCTGATGCACGCAGTCTCACCTCTTCACGCATCTTTTTCACAGTTTCTCCTTTCTGGAATAAAGATTTAGACAATAGGAAGAAGGGTCACTCAGGGGTCCACTACAGGCAAACAGAAGGTTTGATGCAGCAGCATGAGGTGCCAGGAGCTCCCTGCACCCCAGTCCCCCAAGGCGAGCGGGCAGCAGTTTCTCAGAAGGCAGGACTCCCTACCAGGTGCTGTCTAGTGACTGACACACATCATGACTCACTGAGTCCTCAGTACACCTGACATGTAAACCCACAGAGGAGGAAACCCAGGAGCTCACCAAGGGACACAAGGCTATGAGGGCAGATGGGCTAGGACCCGGAGACCTAACTGGGCACCACACTTGGCCAGGACACCTGCTCCACGGAGTGGAGACAGGAATACACCCAGGTCACAACTGTCCCCATCTTCCTCACAGGCAAAGCAGGACCAGGCCCACGGGGGTGGGGATGGGGAGATCCCCTGAGGCACATATGGAAAGAGCTTGACTTTGAACACTGGAGGTGTCCCCACTGCACAGGGACCACTTGGGATACCAGGGACCCTGAGGTGGTCAAAATGGGACCAACAGGAGGGCAGTGCCTCAACCGTGACCTCTCCTACAGGCATGGGCTCCACATTGGCTCTGACTTTTCCCTGGGAACGTTTCTTCTATTCTGGAATGGAAATGCAATGACACTCACTACCACTCACAGAGGTAGGTGACTGCTCTAAGGAATGGAAGTAAAGGAATACTTACTGGGCTCTCACACCCAGGAGGAAGATCTGGCTACTAGGGAGGAGGGAGGCGGGAGGTGGGAGGCGGGAGGCAGGGCTGCTGAGTGACCAGTTGTGAGCCAGTGAACAGGATTCTCTCAGACCATCCTCATAGTGGTTGGGCTTGAGAGTGAGTCTTGGGATTCCCCTGGGATCCTCACTGCATGGAGATGCTGCCCTCCTGTGGGCATCCCATCCCCCTCCCCTGCCCAAGCACAGAAACCCCAACAGAGAGTTTGCTTAATAATTACCTTCCCGATGATGCTCCCAACTTCCTGTAGGAAAAACCACAGAGAGCTGACATCATATAGCAGAAAGAGAAAAGCTCTTGTGACAGACACTGTTATGAGTGAGGAAAGGACATTTAGATGGTCATGAGAGGGCTTGCAGGCCCTATTTCCAGAGGGTCCCTCTGTTCCTATCTGACCATTGCTGACTCTGGTCCTACTTCTGACTGACAGACAGCCAAGCAAAGGAGAATGGCCAGCTGCTTTCCAGCTAAACAAGTCGGGAGGCACACCTATGCACTTAAGGACACAAGGAAACCCTATAAGAAATAGATGAAAAATAAAATCTTCCTCGATTTTGTGATGTAAAGAAAAGGTAGCACTGCTTTTGCTACTTGACTTTTTAAAAAGATAGAACAGCCTGGCCAGCGTGGATCAGTGGTTAAGCGTCGACCCATGCACCAAGAGGTCACCAGTTAAATTCCTGATCAGGGCACATATGCCCAGGTTGTGGGCCCAATCCCCAGTTGGGGGCATGTAGGAGGTAGCCAATTGATGTTCTCTCTCATCAATATTTCTCTCTCTCTCTCCCTTTCCCTGTCTCTCTCTCTAAAAATCAATAAAGAAAAAAATTTAAAAAAAAAAAAAAGTTAGAACATTCAAAGACACCCTTGAACTCATCACCACAGTTCTAAGGCCTGGAGCCTGTGACAGTTTGGACATGTGGTCCCAGCCAGGCCTGCTCATCACAGTACCTCCCTGCCTGGGACAGAATCACATGGTGCTGCCATGCATCTCATGGAGGCAGATCCAGCCCATTTCTAACTGCAGAGAACAACATGTTTCAAAATAAAAATTGTTCTTATCACAACAAAGTCCTCAGCAATTATGTTTCCACTAGGCCATGGGGAGGGAGTGTGTAGTAGGGACTGGGGCAGCAAAGGGCAACTGGGCACAAAGTAGTGACCCCTCTGGTGGTGGGTCAGGGACCTCACCTCCCATGGGCAGGGTTTGGTGCTTGTTATGGTGGCTGCAGCTGGAGGTGGGACCATATAGCTGACTCCACAGACTGCCTCCCATGGTGCACACCCAGCTTCCACACCCTTGACAAAATGCCGCCCCCAGCCAAGGGAAGGGAAGACTGGTGGTCATTTCTCTATCACAGAAAGGGATGCTCTCAGTGTGAGTAACCCCCTTCTGGAAATCTAGGGTGGGCAAAGCCACAGGCACAAGGCCAGAGCCTTTACCAGCCTGAGAGTCAGGCTTTTCATAGCACAAACATGGAACAGTGGAGGAGCTAGGATGGACCCTGTGCCATTGGACTGGAATTGGGGGTATGAACTGCTGGGGCCCAATCTAGAGAGAGCAATATGTAAATAAATATGCAAATGTGTATATGCATGTGATAATACAACATTCACACATGTACACATACATACATACATAGGCACACATGTATGTTTCCCAGCTCTGTCTGGGACCCACAACAGACCAAGGGTGATGATCACCCCACGTGCCCTAATCTGGGCCTCAAATACAACAATCCTCCCCTCAAAGAAGTTAGAATTCTTTGGAGAAATGGCTGATTCCAGGACTGTGGCAGGGAAAGCACAAAATAAGTCATGAGCAGCGTTTTGAGCCAGAAACCAGGCAGTGCTGTAAAAATGATGGGCCCCATCAAAGGGACGTAAGAGCCAGCCTGGAGGGGCCCCCATTGGCCAAGTCATGGACAATTTGAGCATCAGAATAAATAATAACAGCCCTGGCCGGTTTGGCTCAGTGGTTAAAGCGTCGGCCTGCGGACCAAAGAATCGTAGGTTCAATTCCGGCCAAGGGCACGTACCTCGGTTGCGGTTCATCCCCGGCCCTGGTCGGGGTCATGCAGGAGGTGACCAGTCGATGTGTCTCTCTCACGTTGATGTTTCTCTCTCTCTCTCCCTTCCTCCCTCCCCTCCACTCTATCTAAAGATAAATGGAAAAAATATCCTTGGGTGAAGATTTAAAAATAAATAAATAAATAATGACAGAATGGAGAATAATTGAATAAAACAACAAACCCTGAGTTCATGCAGACATGAACAAGTGAAAGAATGAATGCAACTGAAAGCCTGCTGACAAATGGGGTATTTACATAGCATCTATGTAACAGTGGAAGAAAAGCAGCTCTAGGCAGAGACACCTGGCAGGTATCTCTCTAACTAGGTGATTGGTAATGGGACACTCTGAAATCTGGGCCACCTGATAGGAAAGGTTCTGTGACTTTCCTGCCAACAGTGAGGAAACATGAGAAAAAGCCAATGTGAGGGACATTCTACAAAGGAACTGGACAGAATGTTCAAAGGTGAAAGGCCAAGAATGACCAGGGCAAGTCCTCCAGGTTGAAAGAGGCTGGAGACATGATAAGGACATGGAGTGAGAGGCCACCTCGGAGTACCCTGTTAGAAAGGTCAGTGTTGGGATGATAAGGACCATGAATGGAGTCTGTGGTCAGGTGGCCAGAAAAGATCAGCATCGCTATCCTGACTTGATGGTGCAGGTGGTGATGGAGGAGAATGCCCATGCACATAGGAAATACACACTAAGGTACTCGGCAATAGGGCGTCAGCTTGGCAACTTATTAGTTTCGAATGGTTCCAGAAGTCAAGTGTACTTTAGGCTGGACTGCTCCTGTTCTGTAAGTCTGAGATTGCTTAGAATTTTAAAAAGCATAATACAAAACAAAGGCCCTAGCCTTTGGGGAGGGTGGGGGGTGGACCTCCTTCCTCCCAGCTGGTCTGATGCCTTCTGAGAGTGACAAAGGCAGGGCTTATGCTTCTGTACCTTTCCATGCATGAGTAGGCGGATTGTCAGGGTCACATTCAGGCCACCTTCTGAGACCTTGGACTCCATCATTCTCCCAAAATGCGGCTGGGGGTGGTGGCTTAAGGTGCCAAGGGTGCCGTGAGGAAGGACAGATGGGGCCCAGATGGTGTCACCTGGAAAGAGAAGGCACAGCTGCTGCTAACTGAGAACATCAATGGCCAATGCACTGGGGGATGTCCTGCCTCTGGAGGAGTAGCAGGCTGCTGGTGAGAGGCAGAGGCTCAAGGAAAGGCTCCTGGGGCATCCGTGGAATGACCTACTGGGGCATGGGGTACAGGGCAGTGGAAGGATGGGCCTCAGGAAAGCCCTCCAGGGACAGATCCAGCTCCACTGCTCAGTAAATGTGTGACAAATGCAGGTCATCAAGCCCTCTGGCCTCAGTTTCCTCCTTTGTAACAAAGGAACAGCTCTCTTAGCTGCTGGAGGGGAAGCAGGGTCACCCAGTGAGCCCTGGAGCCCTTGTGTGCATCCAGCGAGTGCCTGCTCTGCTGTGAGGTTAGTTCTGCCCATTCCCTTCACATCAGTGCCAGGATCCCTGGCCTCCTGCTGCAACTCCCTTTACCCTTAAAAAGTCAGGAAAGTTCATGTATTGGTGTGCCCTTGACATCTAGAGTCGAGATTCCTTGATAATCCTCACTTCTAAAGTGGATTTAGTCTCTATCAACTAAACTGCCAAACAGCTGAACATCCTCCTTTATAAGTTTTCAGAAAATGCTTTACACCCCCCTTATCATTGGTCTGTTTGCAGTATACTTTCTGAAGATGGCTGGCACAGCACTTCGCCCACCAGGCAAAGTGAAGGCTCTACTTCGTGAGTTAGAGGCAAGGAGTAATTGCAGGCAATGAGCCTCCAGTACTGGAGGGAGGAGCACAATGTGCCCCTAGGCCGTGTAGTGGTGCTTGGGCCCTTGTGACTTAGCCTGAATGGGTGAAGGATGGAGAACAGTGTCCAAGCAGTGACCTGAGCCCTCCACCTAGGTCTGCATGAGGGTCCTGGCCTCAGCCCCTTCTCTGGGAGGATCTGGGTCCTTTTCTGGGCTGGATTCTGAAGGCAGGTCACCCTCATGCCAGGATACACAGCAGCCTCACGAGACAGGCATCAGTGAGGATTTGAAGCAAGGTCAGGTGAGGACTGGAGTGAACAGTGGGGAGGGGACTTTCAGATCATACAGGGAGAGGTCTAGGAGAACCAGGCACACACAGTCAGATATTGGAGCGTGGCCAGAGTGCACCACACCCAAACTCTAGGGCTGGGAGGTGCTACTTCACTCTGAGGGCAGGGTTCATAAGTGAGTGGTATCGGTGTAGCCTTTCTAGGAGTTTAAACAGGCAGTTTCTGGGCTCCTGTCTGTGCAGTGCACAAATTGAGAGGGAAGCTGGAGAGCCACCTGCCTGAGTGCATAGGAACATGACAAGGTGTGGGGGTGTAGGGGGTGTGTACAGGGATATTGCAGGGTGCATGGGTTAGGGAGCACGTGGGTGTAGACACATCACAGGGTCATAGGGGTCTCACAGTAACAAGGGGAACTGTGGGCATGGGTGGCCTTCAAAGGAGCAGGGGACAGGGGCCATAGGGATCTGACAGCAGAGTGTCTTTGTTGGACAGAAAAGGAAGGAAGGGTTGGCTGAGGGAAAATTCCGGATGATCCATGGTGCAGGTCTGGGCCTAGGCATTCCACAAGAGGTCCAGGAGGGCCCCTGGGCTGACCCTGCAGGACAGCATGACAGGCCTCTAGGAGCCACCACTTGCCCAGGTGCATAATTGAGAGTGTGCCAGGACAATGAAGGATGAGGCTTTGGAAGCCTTGAAATGAATCAAGGGCTGTTTCTGTGAGAGTTCCTCACACACTACCCCACATTCAATCCCTTCACTAATGACAATGTCACATTGCCTGCATGGCTGCCCAAATCCTGCAGGAACAAAAGCCCTGTGAAACTTGCATGTGTCCCCATGCACCCTCAGGCTGTCTGGACATTGGCCCTGTGATGAAACTTGTAAAGATGAGAGGCTCTGTCCATACAGGAAAGACTACAGGTTAAAGAAGCAAGCTTTTCCTTTAAACTTACAGGTTTTTTATTTTTATTTTTTTATTCTCACCCAAGGACATTTTTTCCACTTTTTGTTCAGATAGAGTGGGAGGGAGAGAGAGGAAGAGAGAGAGAGAGAAACATCGACGTGAAAGGGACACATCGAGTGGCTGCCACTCACACGACCCAACCAGGGCCGGGGACAAACTGCAACCGAGGTACATGCCCTTAGCGGGAACCGAACCCGGGTCTCTCTGGACTGCAGGCCGACACTCTAACAGCTGAGCCAAACTGGCAATGGCTAAACTTACAGGTTTTTTATCAGGCAAAAAAATTGTTTTTTCCTCATCAAAATATTTCTGGCCCTGGCTGGTTTGGCTCAGTGGTTAGAGCATCAGCCCGCGGACCAGAGAGACCCTGGTTCGGTTCCCGCTAAGGGCACCTACATCAGTTGCAGTTTGTCCCCGGCCCTGGCTGGGGTCGTGTGGGTGGTAACTAGTCAATGTGTCTCTCTCACATCGATGTTTCTCTCTCTCTCTCTTCCCTCTTCTCTTCCTCCCGCTCTATCTGAAGATAAACGAAAAAAAATGTCCTTGGGTGAGGATAAAAAAAAAAAAATTCTGCTAAAAAATACGCTAAAAGGAAAACACAAAAATAAAGCACAGAATCAGTGTACATCCCATCACCTATGTGACATGTAGGGGACACTTACAAAGGGCAGTCACGGGCATAGGCAAAATGACAGCTACTAATTCCATTTCTGTATTAATAAGCAGTCACATTTAAAAATATATTTACAGGCAACTTCAACACACTCCAACTATTCAAATTATTCATAATTAGAACATTAAAATAGCAACGGTTTTAACATGAAAATCACATAATATATAGCAAGAGAATTTAAAAAATCATCCTTCCATATGAATGTCCTCTATCCTCACTGTCCAGTATAGTAGCCACTAGCCACACGTAGTTATTTATATTTAACAAAAATTCACTAGCCACATTTAAGTGTTAAGTAAACAGCCTCGTGTGGCTGATGGCCGCATATGGAGGAGCACAGACAGAGAGCATTCTATCACCCAGAGAGTTCTGGTGAACAGTGCAGTACATGTGGACAGTCAGGAGGAAAGACCTCAGAAAGGAGACAAGGCTCTAGTTCCAGTGACTGGTGTGGCATTAGATAAAAGCACTCCTTCCTACAGAGGTGCCCTGCAGCAGGCCCTTTCTACTCCAGTATGGGGAAGGCTGAGTTCCCAGCACCCATAAACTGGATTTTGTGGTGCCAGGCAGGGGCACCCACCTTCTTTTTCATTAGAAACACGTCCTCCTATGTCTGGGGGACAGCAGGGCCCTGCAGCCATCTGTTATGTAAACGTTTCCAGCCCTTGGTGGAGAAAGTAGGTCAGTGGGTGCTGCAGGCTCTGGGCTGTCGACTGCCATCAGTCACACAGGCCAGTGAGCTGCTGCATAGGCCAACACCTTCCTTCTTCACATACCAAGAATGCGTGTCACAGTGCTCTCTGCAGACTGGTGGGAACAAGGAGCAGTCCAGGGTAGTGGTTAGGGTCATCTGTGACTCAGTACCCTTGACCCTGAAGAACCCACCTTGTGCCAGCTGGCAAGCAAAACCAGCCAGGGAGTGGCATGGGCCAGGTGGCTTCCCCAGAATTATGGGCCTCTCAGTGGGCACAGAGTCATCCTCTGGCTGTCCTGCCAGGCCCCAGGTCACCTGCTCATTCCAGGCAATCCCAAGAGTGGCCGGGCCTTGCTCCCACCTCAGGGGCCACTGCTGCCTGAGAACACACAGGAGCAAGTGGGGGAATCAAGGGGAAGCAGCTGGACTTCTGCGGTCACAGTCATCCATAAAAGTCAGAAGGATGTTCCATAAATCGGCAGATTTCTTTTGCCAGCGAGGACCCTTCCTTCTCTTTAGTGCTGGGGATTTAATATATTAATTCATTTAAAAGGAGGAAGAGAAGCAAGCCTGGTCCCCCTATATTGCCTGGGAGGAGCCCTCCTCTTCTTGTCCATTTGCACTCGCCCACCGGAGGAACCCCGTCCCAAGTCTGTGGTTTAAACACTGCTTTGTGCTGACACCATCTATAGATATGCCTCAGCCCTGAACACTCCCACACCTGACACCCACACCACCACAATTTCTAACAGATACCCACATCCCACACGTGTGACTGCTGGAACTCCTGACCCACCCCAGGCTCCCCAGTTGTTTGTCTCAGCACTCCTGCCATCCAACTGCTCAGGCCTGAACCCCTGCACATGCAGCACTTCCCTTCTCTGCCCCCATTCCATTCACTAGCAAAATCCTGACACATGGATGCAGGGTTTCACATATTCATCTTTTCCCCCAGTTTCTTAAGAAGCTGATGGCATCAATTTAAAAACCTTACTTCTTGCCTAGTATAGGTGTTCAGTTCTATAAATTTCTCTCTACATATGACTTCAGTTGCATTCCACAAATTTGATATTTGTGCTTTTCATTCACTCATTTCAAAATACTTTCGCATTTCCCTTTTGATTCCTTTTCTGATTCATGAAATATCTGGAAGTGTTACTGAGTTTTCAACTATTTGGAGTTTTTCAGGATATCTTTCTTTTGTTGATCTCTAGTTTAATTCCATTATGGTTAGAGAACATATTTTATAATCCTTGAGATAGTTTAAATGTATGGAGACTCACTTATGGACCAGAGTGTGGTCCATCTTTGTGTTCTTGTGTTAAGTGTGGAAAGTTATATTAATTAGAGCAGTTGGATGGCAATATTGTCCAAGTTTGCCATGGTCTTATGATTTTCTGCCTGTTTATTCTATCAACTACTGAGAGAGGGGTGCTGAAATCTCTGCTATAATTGTGGATCTGTCTGCTCTGTCATTAGCATCATAATGTTTGGCATTGTCGTATTCTGTTGATGCACTAACTCCTTTATCATTATGAAAGATCATTTTTATCTCTGGTAATATTCTTGGCTTGTAAATTTACTTTGTGTTATTAACATAGCTGTACCAGCTTTCTTTTGGTTAGTGTTAGCATGGTCGATCTTCTTTTGTCTTTTATTTTCAACTTCTTTGTGTCTGTGTATTTAAGTGAGCTTCTTGTAGGCAGCATACATTTAGACCTGCTTTCCTTTTTCTCTAATTTGACAATCTGCCTCTTAATGGGCCATTTAGATTATTTTTAGTGGTTGCTGATATGGCTGAGTTTAAACTGATCATTCTATTTGTTTTCTATTTTTACCATCTGTTCTTTGTTCTCCATTTCTATTGTGTTTTTTCCCTCTGCCATCTTTTGGATTAAATGTAGGCATTTTATGATGTCACTTTACCTCCTTTGTCCACTTATTAGTTACAACTCTTTGTTTTGTTATCACAGGTTGCTTTAGGGTTTAACTTATTATAGGACAATGTCCAGTGGTCTTGGCCACTTTACATGGAGTACAAGAACCTCACAGCAGTCTTCTTCCACTTCTGCTCTTGCCTGCACTGTTACTGTCACACACTTAAGTTCTATCTATGTGATAAGCCCTACAGTACATTACTATTTTTAATTTAAAAGGTCAATGCTCTTGCCCTGGCCGGTTTGGCTCAGCGGTTAGAGCGTCGGCCTGTGGACCAGAGAGACCCGGGTTCGGTTCCCGCTAAGGGCATGTACCTTGGTTGCAGTTTGTCTCCAGCCCTGGCTGGGGTTGTGTGGGTGGCGACCAGTCGATGTGTCTCTCTCACATTGATGTTTCTCTCTCTCTCAAAAATGTCCTCAGGTGAGGATAAAAAAAAAAAGGTCAATGCTTTTTAAAGGGATTTAGATAACAAGAAAATGTCTCATTCTTACCCTTTCTTCACTCCTTAGTATGGTTTCAGATGCTCACCTGCTACCACTTTTATTCTACCTGAAGAATTTTCCTTAATGATTTTGGTAGTGCAAGTCTGCTGGTAATGAATTCTCTCAACTTTTGTGTGTCTGAAGAATCTTTTTTTTTTATTCGGTTTTAAAGGCCATTTCACCTGGCAGAAAATTCTAGGTTTGACAGTGTTTTTCTTTCAGTGCTGAAGAGATGCTGTCCTCACCTCCTCACTCATCTTGTTCCCAAAGAGACTGGATCCACAGAGTCTCACCTCTGCATCTCTACATGTCATGTATCTTTTTCCCTAGCAAAAAGGTTGTTCTCTTAATCACAGGCTTTTAGCAATTTAATTATGATGTGCCTTGTTACAGTTTTCTCATGATTATTTGTGCTTGGGGCTTCCTTGAGCTTCTTGGATCTGTGGCCTTACAGTTTTCATCAAATTTGGAAAATTGTAGCCATTGTTTTTTCAAATATATTTTCTGCCCCTGCTACTCCCTCACTTTCAAAGTCTCCAAATACACATATATTGGCTACTTGAAGTTGTGCCACAACTCCCTGGTGTTCTGTTCATTTTTCCTGCCTTTTTTCTCTGTGTCAAATTTGATAGGTTCTACTTCTATCTTTAACCTTACTAACCTTTACTCTGCATGCTCAATCTGTGGTTCCTCCTGTCCAGTACAGTCAAACCTCGGTTCTCCAACGTCCCTCATCTCGAACAATTTGGTTCTTGACCAAGTTGTTCATCGAACAAATGTCTCAGTTGTTGAACCAAATTTTGGTTTTCAACCTAACAACCCTTTCATGCTGATACCCCAGCATGACAAAAAGTAGCTCTCTGGCAACAAAGGAGAGAATGCTTTTGTTCCTGGCGTTTACATTAGCACAATTTTAAAACATAAAGAGGCCATCAAGAGTACTAATGTTACTAAAGGCTGAAAGAAACAATAATCACAGGCAATTGAGGAAGAAAAACTGTTGTTGATGGATAAACAAAAAGCAGTTAGCAGGTGATAGCATTTTGGAGGCAATGATATGTGAAAATGGAAGATGCTGCATGCTGAGCTCTTGAAAGATACCTCTGAAAATGATTCCTTTAAGGCTAGTCAGGGGTGGTTCGATAAATTTAAGAAGTGTTTTGTTTATAGATTAAACAGTACATTAGACAGGTACTGTATATAAAAAAGGTTAAAACAAAATCATTTGGGGGTTTGGAACAAATTAATTCAAGTTACATTATTTCTAATGGGAAAAAATGATTTGGTTTTTGGACAAATCGCTTCTCTAACAGACTTTCAGAACAAGTTAAGTTCAAGAACCGAGGTTCCACTGTATAGTTTTTATCTCAGACACTGCAATGATCACCTTTAGGAATTGTTTTGGGTCCTTTTTTGCTATCTTCCACATCTCTATTTGTTTACTTATAATAACGATTTCAACACTGGTGTCCCCCAGTTGTACAATTGTCCTCATTTTTGAGTCTAGGTCAAGGAAGTGAACACCGAATTGGGAGAGGGCAGGCTACTGGTGACTTTGACAAGGGCTCTTTCTCTATGGGTCACAGAACAAGTTCTCAGCAGTGCTTGGCTCAGACCCAGTCTTCCAGGGTCAGCACACCAGCACTCTCACAAGCCAAGATGAAGCAGACCTGACAACTGAGTTGCTTCTTCAAGCCTGCTGCTCTTTCCACTCCTGTGGGCTGGCACATGGCTGCAGTGCAATGGCAGAAACGGGGGCCCTACTCAATTCAGTTTGATCTATAATGAGATGATTCAAATCTGAAACCCCCTGGTTTCCTCTGTGTTGAGCATTTCCAGAGCTGGGGCATCCACTGGTGGAAGCTGGTCTAGACTCCCAGGAAGGGCAGCAATAGCCATCAGGTGCTACATTTACTTGTAAGGGCTTCCTCTGGTTTTCAAAGAAGTGTCCTCTAATGCCAGGTTGGAGAGAATTAGTAGGCATAGAGGCGGGTTTTGTGAGATTGTAATCCTGTGTCCAGATGAAATCTCTATGTACTTAAATGTTCTTCCCATGCCTATGCCCAAGGCCAAGGAGGACTTAAAGCAACACATATTTGTAGCTATTTCAGAGTACTGCCACAAGCACGTGTGGGGAGACTAAGGTATGGACTGTTCAATATCACAATGCAAGTGAAAGGGAGAGCCAGGTCTCTCAACATCACTGTAAATCCTTTCCAAGAGTTGCGTTTGGAAAGAGAGAGGGAAAAGATGGCTGTGGGGCATTGGAAATTAAAGGAGGGGTTGATGTGACACTGGAGTGAGCAGATGACATGCCCGTACTTCCACACTGTTAGTTGGGAGTGCTGAGTCTGCCTGTGATATGACCAGATTTCCTGCTCCTTAGCTCTTCTGAAAGCCAGTCTGTGGCTAGAGGAGCTCCTCTAACTAGGTCCCAGGTGCTCAGATTCCCATGCACCAATCTGGGCATGTCTTTGTAAATAGGCATCAGGAGAGAGGTGGGGAGGAAAGTCCTTACAATTTCTAAAGATACCCCAGGCTTTATGTGACTTCATGATTCTTCTCCAGTCAAAGGAAACCAAAGAGAGGGTACTGGTATCTGTATTGCTGTCCCTGGGAGCTGGCCCCTTAGCCCCTCAGAGCATTCCTGCCCATACTCCACCTCCTCCCACCCTACCACCACCCTGTCTCCAGAGATGAAGCAGACCTAGGAAGGTACATTCAGAAAGCAAACACATAAGGGCGATATGACATACAAACTTTATAATCATTACATGTATAGATTCTTTTCATGTGTGTAAAACATATTCATTTAAATTTCACTTAAAACTCTTGATAGATTTAAGAAGTCAGCTTCAATGGGTGGTTCTGTGAAACAGCTGAAACTATATTTAGGAGGTGGCGGGAGGTGCACGTGATTCCAAACACCCAGTCATTACACAGGAAAATTCTGCTACCAAGCAGGCATTTGTAAGGGGAACACACCTGAGGATGCTTGCTGATGGCCACTCCTAGGAAGCTCAGTGAAGCCACACAGCCTGCCCTGATGTGGCATAGCCCACCTGCATGGCACAGCCAGCCCCAATGAGGCACAGGAGCCTGGCATCAAAGACTAGGGCCTAAGCCTGCACTGACTGCTCTTGCCCACCTCCTTCCTCCAGGAACACATACATACAAGAAGCAGATTCAAATCTGCCTTGAAGGTAATTGGTAATTAATAACTTTGTTAATTCAGCAAGTATGTCCTTGGCAACTACTAAGCTGTACGCAGTGTGCTATCCTACAAAGATAGATAAACAGGACAGGACTGTTAAGAAATCATTATGGTAATAGTGACAGGAGATACAGAAGCCAGAACAGGAGGAGGGGCCACAGAGCAGGGATAATATGGGAGACCTCCCTCCTCCCCAAAGTGAAGCCATATGGGAGTTAGTCACAGGCCAGGATGAGTCCTCAGACAGCAGCACTTGGGGACTGTAAGGGCTCCTGGGGAAAGCTCTGAGAAAGACTGTCACCCCTACTTTTCAGAACTGCTTTCAGGGCAACAGTAATGCAGGTGTCCTATCCTAGGAGGGAGTGCAACTGCGAGATTCCAGTCTGGGAAAGGAGGCCCTGCCCCACCTCGTACCCTAGTGCTTCCCTGGTGGCCCAGTGCCCACTTAATACCCCAGTGCTCACTTGGTGACTCAGTGTTCACCTGGTGACCCAAAGCCCACTTTGTACTCCAGTGCTCATTTCGCCATCCTGCAGTGACAGAGCAGGGAGGCCTAGGCATTGCAGTCACCTGGATGGGGTGTGCTGCCCCTGAGGGCCTGATCCAGGAGTCCCAGGTGGCCGTGGAAGTAGCTTTTGAGGCTGTCCAGATTCCTCTTGAGTGAAGCTAAACTGGGGAACCACTGATCCTAATTTCCACCCCAGTTTTCCCCACTCTATCTGTTAGGAATTCTGGTAGGCTGCCAGTAACGGGAACCAACAACCACACAACCAAGTGACCTGGTACTCAGGGCCTACTTTTCTCCTTGAGAAAAATATTGGGAGGGGGCAGTGAGCTGGCAGAGGGGGGTTGCAGACTGTGGGAGGTGATGGGGTGAGGATGTGGAGGTACAGGGAGACTTGTGACCATATGGCCCGGGGGGGAGGGGGGGTGTTTTTCACAATGGAACACCACTCAGCCATAAAATGGAACACATTATTTATGCACTCAACAACTGGGGTCAATCTCTAGAGAATTAGGCCACGAGATAAAGTCAATCCCTAAAGGTTACACACTGAATAATTCCATTTATATAACTTTCTTCAAATGAGAAAATTATAGAAATGGAGAACAGATTAGTGGTTGCCAGGGGCTGAGGAGAAGGTGTGTACAGGAACAAAATGCTTATGGCTATGAAAGGGCAGCATGAGGACCCAGTGGGGATGGAATATTCTGTGTCTTATCTGTATTAGTGTCAACATCCTTTTTCTGATAGTCCCACTATTGTATTCTAGATGTTACCATTGAGGGAAGCTGAGAAGCATGGGATCTATTATTTCTTACAACTGCATGTGAATCTAGTTATCTCAAATATAAAATTTATTTTAAAAAGCAGCTTCCAAGACCTGAGTTTGTACCAGACAACCTTCAACTTATGACATTAAGGGGACTAATTATTTCCTCTGATAATTCAAGCAAAATAACCATCTTCACACTGTTTGAAGACATGGAAGCTATAAAAAAAATTAAAATCAGAGAGCTAAAATCACTAGCTCTTTTTCTTTTTAAACTTATCTTTATTGTTGAATGTATTTCAGATGTCCTTGGTGTTTTTGTTAAATTCCTTGAAGTTTTCACTAAGTTCCTTGAGCATCCTTATAACCAGTGTTTTGAACTCTGCATCTGATTGATTGCTTATCTCTATTTTGTTTAGTTCTTTTCCTGGAATTTTGTTCTGTTCACTTGGGACATGTTTCTTTGTCTCCTCATTTTGGCTGCTTTCCTGTGATTGTTTCTATGCATTAGGTAGAGTTGCTATGTCTCCTAGGCTTCATAGGGTGGCCTGTTGTTGTAGGTGTCCTATAGGGTCCAGTGGCACAGCCTCCCTGGTCACCCAGCTGGGCCCTCGAGGTGCACTTCTCGTGTGTACTGTCCAAACTCTGTTGTAATTGAGTCTTGATTGCTGTTGGAACATCAATGGGAGGGATTTACTCAGGCTGATCAGCTGCAAGGACTGACTGTGCCCACTGACCACTGGCCTCTGACTACCTTGGAGGATTAGCTGTGTAGGGGCCCACCACCCAGAGCAAGACTTACTTCAGGCAGGGCTCTGGTACCCACTGAATCTACATCTTGAGTGTGTCACTTGTGGAGGTGGTTGAGTGGTGGTGTTTCGACGTGGTCTGAAGCTGTCCACTGGGTGTGCTGGCTCTGGAACAAGATCAACCTCTGCCTGTGTTCTGTCTGGGACCACCAGGCATAACCTACAAAGCAATCTACAGATATCTGCTTCTTGTGCTGGCCTTGGAGGTGAACAGACAAAGCCAAGCTGTGAACCAAGGCTGGATGTTTCTAGTGCCAGGCCTGGGCCACTTAGCAAGAGGAATGGGGCTTACTGAGGCCAGGTGCTGTTTGTTTGAGAGAATTTAGGAAAATCTGAAGCAAGAGCCAAGACAGGCCAATCCTATGGTAATGCCACTGGTAACAGCTTGGGTTGGCCTGAAAGTTGGGTGGGGCAGGGCCTCAGGGAATCACCAGGACAAGGCAAACAGTGTGAGCCAGGTTGCTGGAGTCCCACATATGGCGCCCATCTGCTGGCCTCGTGGGGGAAGGGCTCACCAAAGGAACAACAGCCTCCACCAGCACATCTGTCTGGGAGAAAGCTGCCTCTCCAGCTCTCCCTCCATTGCCAAACAGCTCAGTTGTTCTGCCCAGTGCCTTTCAAGCTGCCTCCCCAACGCTGGAGCTGGAAGGTGTGAGTCTGAGTAAGTCTGTGCGCGGGCCCTTTAAGAGGAACTGCCTGGGGCTCCAGAAGCCTCAGCCTCCCTCAGCCTCAATTTCCACTGGTTTTCACAGCCAGAAGTTATGGGGACTTCTCTTCCTGGCACTGGAACCCTGAGCTGGGGTGCCTGATGTGGGATGGGGTCCCCTTGCTCCTCAGGGAGGACCTTCACAGCTGAGGTATCCTCCTGATTTTTATCTGCCACATGTGGGTGTGGAACCAGCCCTTCTGCACCTCTGCCCCTCCTACCAGTCTCGATGTGGCTGCTGCTTTAATTTCGTAGTTGTAGGATTTCCATTCGGCTCGATTTCAGGCAGTTCTGAATGATGGTTGTTCTGTAGTTTAGATGTAATTTTGATGTGGTTGTAGGAGGAGGCGATACCGCATTTACCTATGCCACCATCTTGACCTCAAGTCCTCACTAGCTCTTTTTTAGGGGGAGCATTTTGACCAAGTTCCTGGCTTCCATGCTAAGTCAGAGGGCCTATCTCCTTCCTTCACCCACCTACCACGCACACATCCACTCACACATGCTCACACACACTCACAATCACCCACCCACTCACACAAACCACCCACTCACACACACACCTACTCATACACATTCACTCATGCCCAATCACCGACTCATTCTCTCATCTTCTCACCCACTCACACACATACCCACTCACACACACTAATACACTCACCCACTCACTCACCCAGGCACACATGTATAATCAAATACGCACCCATTCACCCACTCACCTACCTGCACATGCACTAATCCACTCATCCACACACTCACCCAAGCGCACACACACACACACTCACCCACCCACCCACTAATCACCCACGCACACACATACTCACACCCACTCTTATATATACCCACTCACACATCCCCACTCACCCACACACACTCAAAGAAGCACCCACTAACACCCACACAACTCACCCACTCATACATGCATTTACTCAGACCCACCCCCCTACTCACCCACACATGCATGCACACTCACTCAAACAAGGACCCACTCACACACCCACTTGCACATGCACTCACTCACTTACACATACATCCACTCACTAATTCATACATGCATTCATACCTACTTGCACATGCACACATTCGACCATTCATATATGTACTCACAAGTACCCACTCAGCCACTCATCCAGTCACCTACTCACACATGCACACACTTACACACTCTCACACATGGGTGTTTCCCTGGTGTCTATTTCAGTGTGTATTGGTACTGGGTACTTGGGGGTTGTGGCAGACATGGCACTTGAAAACCTCTACTAACAACTTGGATTCAGCCTGTCCCAGGGAGATGCAGATCGCTCTGGTGCCCAGCATCACTTGGAGATGTGTACAGCCTTTGTACAGGGCTGGCCTGGTGAGAGGACATTATGTGCCATCAGCCATTTTGCACACCTCAGGGGCCATAGGTGTAGATGGAATGTTTGGGGATGCACAGAGGGTACCCGTGACTGTGGACTGTACCAGCCTGTGGTGGCAATGTGACAGGGACACCAAACATCACAAACAAAAAGAAAAAGAACTCCCAGCCCTTCCTATAAGTGCTGAGCCTAGGCCAGCCTTTGCAGGGTGGGTCCTGCATGCCCCAGGGAGGTGCTGAGACTCTGCACCCATTACCTCTAGAGCAGGCAGAGGAGCGTGTGCCTGGTGCCCTACTATCCTGGTTGCAGTGTTCAGAGGACATGGCCTCCCTATAGTCACACTCTGTGGCCATCAGCTCTTGCTTTGGAACACGTGGAAGAGACAAACACATCTTGCCTTACATCACCAGTGACCTTCCAGAACCTCAAATCAGGCTGTCTTCCCCTTGCTGACACCATTGGGTATCTTCCAGTTGCTTATGTAATTCAACCCAGGCTCCTTCCCCTCCAGAGTGCTGCCCTCAGGCCTATGGGTGCCATCCCCCCATTCTGCTGAACCCCAACCAGCCCCACTGGCCTCTCTTCCTGTGACAGGCTGAGTTCTCCTGCCAACTTGCCTGCTGCCTTCTGCTGACAGCACTTCCTGCCAGGCTTCTACCTGTACTCCCTAAATGCCCACACAGCATCTCTCCTGGGCCCGTCCTCACCCACAACCCTGACCCTGTTGCACTGTGGGCAGAGGACACATTTATCTCCTTCATTCAACACTGAACCCCCAGTTCCTAGCACCATTCTGGGCCCACAGGAGGGCAGGAGCAAATTCAGTACAGATTTAAAGATTGGGTGAATAATATTAATACAATGAGTACTGAGTCCAGCTGCATTTCTCCAGCCTCGCAGGCCATTCTGAATCAGAATTTAGTGATTTTTAAACTCAGATACTCATGAAACAGCCAAGATTACATTTCCATTTCTCCTTTTGCTCTCATCTCCTTATTTATTCACTTGGTCACTGAGGGTTTGCTAGAGGCTTCCGTGTGCTGGAGTGGGAGGGGCTACCAGGGGGACACACTCTCTGGGAGAAGCAGATAGCCCAGCTAGCCAGGCAGAGCTGGAGACCCCTGGGCCTTTCGGGGAAAATCGGAGCTGTTCCCACATCCAAGCTAGACAATCTTCCCTCCATCCTAGGTTCAGTCTGATTTGCAAACCCACCAATTCCCAGCAGAGGGCAGAGGAAGCATGCATAATGGCACATGTCTTGTTAAGGCCAATAAAAGGGTGCAGAAAAATATCAAGAAAAAGGAAGGAATCCCACCCCAGAAAATGAAACAAAGGACTGCCACACCCTCTAAATTCTTGAAATACAGGACTGTTTTTGTCTGTCTATATTTGAGCTGGTTCAATTTGAAAGGCTTATAGTTGTTTTCAGTTTCACTGGTTTCTGTCCTTATTATTTCTTTCCTCTGCTTTTTCTTTTAGTTTCTTATGGTGGAAGCTTAGATTGTTTGGAAACTTTTTCTCATGTTAGTATTTCATGCTATAAATTTCACTAAAGGTGTTGATTTACTTGTATCTTACAAATTTATGTATATGAATTCAAAATATTTACTAATTTTCTTTGGTACTTCCTCTTTAACCCAGACATTATTTAGAGGTGTGTTTTAACTTTCAAGTATTTGGAAATTTTCTACTTATCTTTGGTTACTGATTTCTAGTTTAATTCCACACTGGACAGAAAATATACTTTTTATTATTTCAATCATTTTAAACCATTAGGCTTTTATTCTTTTGCACAGAATATGGCCTACCTTGGCAAATATCCTGTGTGCACACGAAGACCATGTGTGCCCTTCTGTTGTTGGTGGGTACCCTGTAAGATCTAGATGGTGGGCTGTGCTGTTCAGTACTTCTCTATACTGACTTTCCGTCGTCCATCAGTTACTGAGAGAGCAGAGCTGAAATCTCCAACAATAATTGTGAATTTGTCCTTTTCTTCTTCTGTGCTGTTCAGTACTTCTCTATACTGACTTTCCATCGTCCATCAGTTACTGAGAGAACAGAGCTGAAATCTCCAACAATAATTGTGAATTTGTCCTTTTCTTCTTTCCACTCTATCAGTTTTTGTTTCATGTATTTTGAGGCTCTGTTATTTGATAAATATGTACATTTGAGAATGGCATATCTTCTTGGTGAACTAATAATTTTATCCTCATGCAACGTCCTTCCTTATCCCTGGTCACTGTCCTTGTCTTGAAGCCTGACATTTATCTGACATTCGTGTAGCCAATCCAGCTTTCTTTTGACTGGTGTTCACGTGACATCTTTTTCTTTAACTTTTAACTCACCGATAGCATTTTATTTCACATTGGTGTCTTACTGACTGCACAGAGATTGATCTTGTTTTTTTATCCACTCTGATAATCTCTCACTTTTAATTGGTCTATTTAAACAATTTACTTTTTTATATTTGCAGATTTAATAATTATCAACTTTAATGAATGTAGGTATATAGGAGTGTATGCACAATTTTGAAATAATTTTAGATCCATGAGTAGTTGCAGAAATCATACAAAGTTTCTTTGTACCCTCACCAGCTTCCACTTAACACAAATGCAAGACATTATCAAAACTAGTGCTGGACATGGGTAAGACCCTATTACTAAACTGCTCCTGTTTTTACACACCCCTTTGTTTGTTTTCCATGTATGGGTCCGTGAAATTGTATCTCATGTATAGATTTTTCTACCCACCTGCACAAGCAGGATCACTAGGAAGTGACTCCTATATATTATCCCTTTATATACTATCACTTATTTCCCCCAATCTGAACCCCAGACAACCACTGATCTGTTCTGCATCACTATACTTTGTCATTTCAAGAACTTCACATAAATTGAATCAAACAAATTTAATCATTTGAAAATGGCCTTTTTTTTACTCCACATAATAATGCTCTCTAGGGCTGCCCAGTTATTGGACATAACAGAGACTTGTTGCTCAGTAGTATTCCACTGTATGGTTGCACCACAAGTTGTGTGTCCAGTTACCAGGAAGGACACATGGGTCGATTCCAGTTTTTGCTGATTACAAATAAAGCAGCTAAGAACAACAGTGTGTACATCTTTGTATAAACATGTTTCCATTTTTCTGTGATAAATACTCAGGTCTGTGGTCACTGAATTGTATGTTAAGTGCATGTTTAACTTTATAGAAAACTGCTAAACTGTGTGCCCAAGCGGCTGCACCATTTTCCATTCTCACCAGAGCAGACAGACCTGGTGGCTCTGCATCTGTGACAGCACTTGGGACTGTCAGTGTTTCCACTGAAGCCAAGTTAACAGATGGTAGTCAGATCTGGCTGTGGTTTGGTTTGCTTTCTCCTTAATAGCGAAGGATGTCAAACATCTATCCATGTGCTATTTCCCATCCACTCGTCCTGTTTGGAGAAGTGTCTGCCTCAGTCTTTTGTCCATTTTCTAACTGGACTGTTTGTTTTCTTACTGTGGAGTTTAAAGAGTTCACTACATATTGGGGGTACCACCACTGTTGGATGTATGATTTACAAAGACTTTTCTGGGTCTCTGGTTTGTCTTATCAGATCGTAAGAGGGTCTTACTTAGGCTGATGAAATGTTTTTGTGACCAAGTGCAATTTCTCAATTTTATCTTTTACAGCTTTCGTTTAAAATTCTTATTTTTTATAGATCTTCCTAACACTTTCTCCTATATTTTCTACTGAATATTTATTGTTTTACATTTTACTCTTAGATATTTGATCCATTTTGAGTTAATTTTTAAATAAGGTATGAAGTTTAAGTCAAGGGTTTTTGTTTTCTTTTTTTGTATATAGATATCTAACTATTTCAATAATCGTTTCTTGAAACGATTGTCCTTTCTGTATCAAATTGCTTTATTACCTCTGTCAAAAATCAGTTGTCCATACTTGTGTGGGTGAATCCTGGGCTCTATGTGTTATTGTCATAATTAGCTAGTTATTGATATTAATAACAGGAAAAGAGCAAAGAGGAGGCCAGACATTTTAAGCATGGTCATCTGGGCAGCTTTACTGGGAAGCTACAACTTCACCCCCCATGCCCACTCAGGAAGCCACCAGCCCATTCCCTGCAAATCACTGGGGGAAGGGGTCCAACAAAGGAGGAGATGGGTGCATGCACGGTGAAGTTGGGGTGACATAGGGAAGGTGCTTGCCTGCCAATCTAGCCTGTGGAACAAAGATCATTGGCTAGAAGGGTGGTGCCAATGCAAGCACATCCTGAAATCCTGTAGGGTTAATTGATTAAGCTCCCAGTTATAATCCCCAGACAAATAATTCTCTCTGTCTTGTGTTCTTGCTTCGCTCCTGCTCCCTTGCACTCTCTTGCTCTGTGAACTGCACTCATTTACCGTGTGGCCTTAAGCAGCCACATGGCCCATGGCCATGTGGACCCCACACGCAATGGACTGCAGCTGGGAACACAAGCTAACCTAGACAGATGCTGGACTGGGCTGTGCTTTAATATGGAGTAGAGACTCTGGGCAGTGGCCTTAATCCTAGCTCTGCTAAAGACAAGATTGGACTTCTTTCATGGCAAGATGGGAACTTGGAAGGGAAACCCCTTAATTATACATCATCAATAAAGCTTTCCACAATACCTCATCCTCCCATAGCGGCCTCAGGAAATTCTTTTCCCCACAGCACCCCAAGAACTCCACTTCTACTGGTAACAGATAGGGATGCAGAGGTACCCAAACGATACCATATGTATGTGCTTGTCTATGCACCAACATACAATGTCTCTATTACTGTAGTGTCAGAATGCCTTAAAATTACTCCAACTTTATTCTTTTCAAAATTCACTTGGATTAACTAGTTCCTTTGTGTTTTCATGTAAATTTTAAAGTCACTTTGTTTATATCTACAACCACCCCGCTGGGATTTTTATAGAAATTGCATTAAACTTATAGATCTATTTGGGAAGCATTAGCATCTCTATTATGTTGAGTAGCCCAATCTATGGACACAGGATTTCTCTCATCAGTGTTTTATAGTGTTCAGCACACAAATCCTGTGTACATTTTTTAGACATACAGCAAATATATAACTTTTGGAATTCCTGTAAATGGTAGTATGTTTTGAATTCTGGTTTCTGGTTGTGCATTGATCGCATATAGAATATTATTGATCTTTGTATGTTGACTTCTCATTCTTAAACAAGTGAACTTGTTTATTAGTTCTAGAAGGTTTTTGTAGCCTTAACGGGATTTTCAATATAGGTAATCATGTCATCTGCAAATACAGACAGGCTTATTTCCTCCTTCCAAATCCATATACCTTTTATTTCCTTTTCTTGTCATATTGAACTGGCTAGAACTTACAGCAAGCTGTTCAATAGGAGTGGTGAGAGCAAACACCCATGTCTTTCTTGTTAATGACTTTTAGGAGGACAGCATTAGTCATTCACCATTAACTATAATGTTAGTTTATCGCTGTAGCTTACTCCATTTTGACCAGAACCAAAAATGCATTTGATCTTTTATAATGATTAAATTGGCAAAATCTGTTTATAACCAATACTACTTAGTTTAATTCTGATAAAACAAATTTTCTCATCATACTTAAAAAAATAAAAGAATATTCAAGTCAACAGAATTCTAGTAAAATAAATATCGTCATAATAAGATGTGTAGCTATAACAGCAGCAGGAACAGTAAATGGTGCACATGTCCCGGGTGCTGTTACATAGGCAAACCCCTTTGTCCTAAGGCAGGAGGGACAAGGACATCTTTGTTTACATATAAGAAAAAGAGGGGCTGTGAACTGAATAATGACCAGCTGGTTCCAGAGCTCATGCTCCTGACCACCAGACATGTAAACTCTATTTTCATGCTAGTCAAATATAAAAACCAATGAAGATATTTTTTCAGACTTGAAAGAAAAAGTCTCATGGTTGAAAGTGATATGTAACTTCCAAGTTGTAAGGCTTTTTTCGGGGCTGGGGACTGGGGCAGTAAATAGATTTGGATATTAAAGTAGAAGTAGTTTATAGCTGTCTGGGATTTATAACAGCATCACACCCATGGTAAATACACTAGCGTGTCCTCTCCAACATGAGAATTCTTGCCCAGAGAAGGGAGCAAACCACCACCCAAAGCCCGCATGGCTGCTGCGAGCGCCAGTCAGGGCCCCCATCAGCTGTGCTTTGTCCAGGGCTGTACTCAGGCCTCAGCTGTCGGGGGAAGGTGGCTGTGATCAGAACCTTGGGGGACAAGCGCACACTTGATTTATTGTGTTTAACAGCTCAGTGCCCCATCAGGCTGCAGGAGCCAATACAGCAGAAACCGACAGAGCTTATTAGCTGCTTTCTGCTTCTTGAGAGACTCACAATACAGATTGTGTCCTTAGGGCCATGGAGGGGAGGGGAGATCTGTTCTGTAACGCTCTTGCCAGTCACAGTTAGCACTGGAAAGATGGTCAGGGTTTACACAACCTGACTTCAGTGAGCATTCTACACAGTTTGCTGGCTTGTCACTCACATCCACACAGACAAACATGATGGGGCTGGGGAGCCAGTGGCCTGCCCCTCTTCCCTCCCTGCTCAGAGGCCCCAGCACACTGGCCTCATGTCAGCAGAGGTGTGGAGCTTTTCTCTTTCCAGCAAGGTGTGGACTTCCCTCAGTCCTAGCTCTGAGAAAGTGCCCAGGGTCTAGGGTGTGACCCTCCTCAGAGCGTCTCTAATAGACATCTCAGGTATTTCAACCACATATTCAAGGTGAATAATAACTCTGCTGTGGAGACAGGGCAGGCCTCCCTGAGAGCTGGGTCTGGTCCTGGCTCTGCCATCTCTGCTCGCCCCTGCAGTGATGACCTCTTGTGCTTAGCACCCACACACAGCAGGTGCTCAGTCTGTCTGCACACACTTTATCTTCCCATGGACCCTCTGGCCACAGTGGGAGGCCAGCCACAGCAGGGACATTCGACCGAACACTCAGTTCTTACCAGGAGCCTGTCACCAGGCACAGGACAAAGGAGCACAGCCATCACCCTCAAGTGGCTCTCAGTTTGGTGGAAAAATCAGACTGGAAGCTGGGAAAGCTAGCAATGCCAAAGGTTGAAAATCCACCATCCTTACCTTCAACCCTCAAACATGTGTTCCAGGTAGGTTGGGGGTTCAAAAGTCCCTCTTCTGGAAGGAAGGACAGGAGAGCTGTTTATGGCATTAGGGTTAATGAGACAATGAGGGGGAAAGGCTGGGGAACAGTCCCCATGCTTCTACTGCACTGGGGAGCATTGCATACCTCTCCCTCCTGCCCTCGCCCTGGACCAAAAGCATTGCCCAGGCCATTGCTGGCAGACATCTGAGACCACAGGGAGGAGCTAGGCATGGGTGACTGGCAGCAAGGGAGTCAGAGAGAATGGCAGATACGTGGGGCCTGCCCGACTTGGCATTCTGCAGGCCCCAGTCAATGAACAACCTGAGCTTTCTGATGTCCTATAACTGGGCCCAATGCAGCCCGATGGACATCGGCAGTGAGAGCAACAGCTGGGACAGAACTGTGCTGAATGAGCCCATGGCAGTACGAGGCTGAGACCTAACCAGATGACGAAGGTGTCTATCTGGGTATCCAAACACATGTCACCATGGCCAGACATGCAGCACAGCAAGGAAAGGGGATGCCAGGGACAGATGTCCCAAACCCACCTCCTGTAACCTCCCATGTGGGGACACGCACACTCCACTGAGGGTATGCGCTTCCTGAATTTCAGGGGCCCAGCAGGCCTTCTCATGTGAGTGCCCCCATGACACAGAGACAGGCCAGCACCAACAGGTACAGATGACAAGACTGGGCAGGTAAGACCCAGAAAAATCTACAAATAATTATAAGAAGAGATGGGTTTAATAGGGAGACTAGAATTATACATCTCTATACTATACATCTCTAAGCTAGAAAATATATTTTTTTTAAAATTTCAATTTACAAGAACCAAAAAATAAAATCAGAGTTGGGATAACTCTGAGAAAAGGTATATAAAACCTCTATGTAAAAATCTATAAAACACTATTAGGCAAAATTAAAGAAGGACTGAGAATTAAAGAAATGCATCATGTTCACGGACTTGAACACAATTATTCAATATGTTAATTCTTCCTAAATTGATTTGCAGATTCACTCCAACAGATAAGCTGATCTTAAAATGTATGTGAAAATTTCATCAGGCCAAGTGTAGCCAAGATATCCCTGAGAGAAAGAACCAAGTGGGAAGACCTATTTACCAGAAAGCTAGGGTAGTCCAGTCTGTGTGAAAGGGGCACAGGAACAGACAACTAATTGATAGACCACAACAGAAAGTCAGAGATAGGCACACAGCGCAAGGGAGCAGAAGACAGTCTTTCCAATCAGTGGCACTGGTCAGCAGGGTTGGCAGGTACAGAATGAAACCCTGCCCTATTGATTCCACCCCCAAAAAATTTCCAGGTGGACTGTATCTCAACATGAGGAGAAAACATAGGATACTATCTACGTGAAGTGGGGACAAGGACAGATAGATCGCTTAGACATGACAAGATCAATGGTTCCAAAAAGGCTGATATAATGGACCACATTACAATTAAGGTCTGTTTGTCAACAGACACCATTAGGAGAGAGAAAAGGGGCCCACAGAGTAGGTGAAGATATTTGCACTTTACTTAATCACTCAGGGCTCCTATCCAGAAAGTACTTATTGATTGCCCTTGGAGAGGTGGGCAAAGCCTTGACCATACACATCCCAAATGACTGATGAATAAGTTAGAAGGCAGCGAATCTCATCAGTGATGAAGGAATGGAAGGTTACAGTCACAGGCTGGACACCAGGATGGCTGACACTCAACACATGACAAAGACCCCCATGCAAAGCCCTGGGGAGCATGGCCTGTGCTGGAAGGCTCAGCCACTCACACTGGCCCCATCCCTGAGTCAGCCACAGGCCTGTACTGTGACCCAGCATTTCCAGCTTCTGAGCAGCAGAAATTTTTTACTAATATTCTGATCAAACACTAACAGAATCAGCATGTATAAAGAGTGATAATACACAAGACTGAGAAGAGGTTTACTCTTGGACTGTATGGGTGATTAATATCAGGAATTCTGTCCATTAGTAAATTAAAGGAGAAATTCAATAACCATACAAATAATAATAAACACCTAATGCTGACACCACGTTTACTGTGTGCCAGGTACGGTCCTTGCAGCAACCCTGCAAGGAAGGCATGTCTCCACTTCACCCCACACACAGGGCCAGGGGTCACAGCTGGGAAGTGGGGGACCAGGACTCAGCCCAGAGGCAGGCTCCATATCACTGTGCCAAACACCGACGTGCTGCTTCTCAACAGCAGCTGGAAAGGCACTTAATAAAACTCCACAGCCACCAATGATAAAGTAAGATAAAACAAGAAAAGGAAAAATGTCTTAAGATAAAGATCGTTTACTCCCCCAAAAAACAAAGCATTGATTTTGAGTCTGTGTCCTTTTAACCCTTTTTTACTGGGGCAGGGATGGGGCATAGAGCTTTTATTACAACAAAAGGACACAGATGATTTATACCAAAGAAATGTGGAAATCAGAAAGAATTTTAGGTAAATACAACAAAAGAAAGGGTGCTGTGTTATGGCACAAAAAGCAAAGAAGGCTAAGTACTCAAAGATTTGTTGAGTATATGAGATTTTTAAGGAAAAATAAAGCCCAGCTAGTTATAAAGGAAAAAACTAGGGCAGGGTTGCTCTGGTCCGTGTGGACCCTGTACAAAGGCTGACCTCGCCCCTGAGTCCACTCCCCCAACACCCATGTAGGATCCAAGCACTGCTTCCAGTTAGGAACATGTCACCAGGTGCTCACACAGCCGTGCTCTTACAGGAACAATGCTCTTCATTACCCTCTGGCACTGACTCATCCACTGATTAATGTGTAGCCCCAAACAGACACCTCAACCCCTCCTCCTGGGGCACCCTGAGCCAGCCCCACCTGCGGCACTGCTGAGGCCATGGCCCCTCCACTCCCTGGCAGGAAATGCAGACCAGCGGCCAGCTGTTGTCCAGAACTGTCCTTCAGATGCAGGGATCTGAGCGTAGAGTGAGCCAGAGTTCACACACAAGGAGGGGCCATGAGGAGGCCAATCATCTTCTGAGCCCATGGGGTCGGTCAAGGCAGCAGCACCCCATCCTTATGACTGGTCAGGGTTGAGGACCCCATGCACATCCTTCGCACTGCTCCGGAGGGCACGGTGAGGCTGGCTCACAGCCTGCCCTCTTGCACTCTGTCACCTCTGCAGTGGAGGATCTTCTCATCTGAGGGGACTCTGAGTGCAGGAGGCAGAGGCCTGGCCCGGTCACAGCAGTGGGCCAATGCTGCTCAGTTGTCTCGGGGCCCTGTTGTTGGTGGGCGTCTTCACAGGATGTGCACAAGTAAGGGCACCTCAGGGATCACGGGGGTTCTCCTTATTGAGAGGGCTGGCTTTTTTTCTCCTAAAAGGACATAGGGTCATCTCAGCCTCCAGAATAAGAGCAGTGCCATAGACACAGAGATGTGGTAACACTACTAACAGGAATGCCAACTGCACAGTATGCAGACTAGACACGGGGGCTAAAGGCAGCAAGTGGCTTGCCCACAGTCACTGAGAGGGTAGGCTGTGGGCAGGCAGTGGGCTGTGGGATGGGGACACACCATCAGCCTTAGGCAGCCTGACCCAGGCCCCAGCCTCACTTCCCACCCTGCCATGTGCAGCAGAAGGGCCTGGTACCTAGGGCCCAGCTTGTGACTGCAGGGCCCAGGAGCTTCCAGCCCAGGCCAGATCTTGTGCAACTGCCCAAGGCACAGGCATCAAATCTGTAGGTCACTTATGTCTATGTGGGGCCCAGGCGAGGCAGAAGGGGACCATATCATTTGCTCCATTTCACTAGCACAAGCTCCTGGCTGCCTGTTGCCAGGTCTCCTGGATATGTGGACTCATGTTCTTATAAGATTCACACAGTGTCACAGACAGAATCACAGATACTCTTAGCCATGTCAGAAAAGTACGCTAACATGAGTTTAGCAGGTAATTTATTTCAGTGTTGTAATATTTTACAAATATTACAAAGGGTATCTGCTAAAAATAAAATATATATTTTAAAAGAGATGTGCTAAAGTTGCCCTGGCCGGTGTGGCTCAGTGGTTAGAGTGTCAGCTTGAGCACCAAAGGGTTACGGGTTTGATTCTTGGTCAAGGGCATGTACCTGGGTTGTAGGTTTGATCCCAGGCCCCAGTTGTGGCGCATGAAGGAGGCAACCACATGTGGTGCATGTCTCTCTCTCTCACATAGATGCTTCTCTCTCTCTCTTTCTCTCCCTGCCCCTCCCTCCCTCCCTTCCACTCTCTAAAAAAATTAATGGGAAAAATATCCTCAGGTGATGATTAACAACAACAACAAAAAGAGATATGTGCTAAAGCAACTAAAACCATTAAGAATCTTTGCAAATGAAGGAAAGGAAAATTGAGGGAGGGTGGTAGGAAGAGAAATAAAGACAACAAATTTGAGTAAAACTCTAAGGGGAATAAAAATGAGAGTGATACAAGAAAAATAAGTGATTCAAGTAGTTAAAAATAGACAAGATTTATAAAGGTTAAGAAGGCAGAGACAGCCGGGTCGGTGTGGCTCAGTGGTTGAGCATCGACCCATGCACCAAGAGGTCGCTGGTTCGATTCCCAGTCAGGGCACATGGCCAGGTTGTGGGCCCGATTCCCAGTGGGGGGCATGCAGGAGGCAGCCAATTGATGTTCTCTCTCATTGATGTTTCTATCTCTCCCTCTACCTTCTTTTCTCTCTAAAATCAATAAAGAAAAAAAATTTTTTTAAAGAAGGCAGAGACAGCACCATGGAACTAAAATTTAAAAATAAATTCAGGGGCAAAAAGCAAAACAACTTAGATAAAAAACTACGAAGACAAAAAAAAAAATCAAGTTTAAAAATATGGCTAAAGGCAACAAAAAATCAGATTAATAAATGAAGAATACCATGAGTTGGAAATTGAGTCTGGAACCCCTGGTTTCAAAGTGGTTTTGATAAGTGGGGATGAAAGCACAACTGCTGGGTCCTGCCTATAGATGGAGTTGGGCCACAAAGATCCATCGTGCAGACACAGGAGGCAGCAGCTTAGGGACAGTTTCCAGAAATGCACACATATACTCAAACCTATGTTCTGGCTGAAAGCAGGAGGGGGACCTAGAGGGGACAGTGGCAGATCCATCCCCATTTGCCCTGCACTGTGCTAAGGAGTTCAAACTCATAGTCAAGTCCCACCCTTCAGGAAGCCCACCTTGTGGGGAGCCAACAGAGGGTCCCATAGAAGGGCACCCTAAGCACAGTCTGAGACCCCTGGCTGTCCCCTCCCTCTGCCAGGCTCACCCTAGGGGAGGGAGGGGAGAGCTGAAGATGACCATTGGCACCTGAGGGGTCCTAGTGACTTTCAGGGGTGGGGCAGCCCCAACAAAGGAGGTTGGGGGGGGTCGACAAAGACACCACTTCCTGCAATATTGACCTCCCTGACCATGGGCTCCTGCATGGTGGTGGGGGTTTGTTGCTCCTGAAGAGATTTAATCCCCTGACTTCAATCTGCTGATGATCTCTTAATCCAAAAACTGTGTAGCAGCCAACACATTTCATTTACTTGTAATGGGTTTGGTTGTATTCAATTTGCATGTGTTGGAGGAAGATAAAGACAGTGTGTGGACTGTCTAGCTCAGTATTGCCACTGGCCAACACACAAAGGCGGAGTTATAAACCCATGCAGAGATGCTGCACCGCAAAGCCAACAGGACAACCAGACAGGGGTCCACATTCTCGGATCCGGTCCTACTGCAAACAAGGGCTTTGCTGCAGCAGGACCCGAACTTTATCGGAAGACAGGTTTCCACTGACCTGTCCACAGCCAACCCCAATACCCCACCACCAAGGCAGGCAGCAGTCTAGGCTCCCCCTCACTTCTTCCTCGGTTCAACCACCATGTTCCAACATGCCCCCCGCTTCCTCAGCACCATGGGCCAGGGTCTTTGCCAACTGGGACTGCACATGGGGGACAAGGATGGGGATGGGGATAGTGGCGATGCTCAGGGAAGCCCAGCCAGGCAGTGGGCTCTTTGTGCTTCTGGAAGTCTGGTCAGGCAGTTGTGCTGGAGGCAGGCACTATAGACACAGCCAGGTGACAGGCGAGCATTCCTGCCACGCTTCCTCCCTGTGCGCCCCAGTCTGAGGCAGGAAGCTCTGGAACCCAGGGTGTCACCTGCTGAAACCAGCTGTCCATTCCCAGACACCACTCCAAAGGTTCTTCAAAAATTTCAAGCTTAGAAAGTAAAAAATACACATTTTTCAGTCACCCAGACCAGTGGCTTTTAAAAGACTTGACTGTAACGGCAGCAGACTCCTTTTTAAACCCAGGAAAAAGCACAAAATAAAAAGGCAAACAAATGTGGGCAGAGGGCAGAACTGTTCTGGCTAGGTGAGTGAGCAGCCCCCTCCCAGCTGGGGAGACAGGATCCCAGAGGCTCTGAAAAACACTATGATTGAGGGACAGAGCCTCTGTGAATTCTGCCCATCCCCACCAGGGCAGAAGTTGCTGTCACTGGAACCTTTTCTCAGCATTTCCAAACAGACCACACACTACCTTCTTATTTTGCATAAATATCACAGTATGTGTTCTGTGACTAGATTTTAAAATGCAGGTCTAATTTATAGGCAAGAAAATGTACAAATCTTAAGTGGCAGGTTGATTTTTCACACAGGCACTTACCTGTGTGACCAGTTCATGACATGGAACATTCTAGACCCAAAGAGAAGTACCTGTAGCCTGTTTTGCAGCCCAGCCAGCCCCACGCAACACTGCTTGCTGCTGTCACCACGGGTCCTTCTGCTGTTGATCTGCTCCATGCAGTCTCCACTTTTCCGCCTGGCTTCTTTCACCCAGAATAACATTCCTGAGATCTGCCTCAGTCTGCACTAGACTGTCTAGTGCTACGGACTGACCTGCCGACTGGGGCTCTGTAGTGGGAGTGGGGCCACAGGGGTGACCTTTGTCCTGTCAACTGACAGCGGCCAAGGAGCAAAGCCTCCACATCGTGTGTCTACGTGGGAACATGGCCGATGGGGCTACATGGCATGCCATCTTTACAAGTCTCCACACTGGACACTCTGCTCACTTCCAGGCCCACACAGTTCCCAAGCATCCTAGAAGGAGCAGAGAGGGTCCCCTTTCTCCCTTATAAGCATCATGACACACATGTGTGGTGAGGTGGATTCCTAAGTTATGTGGAAAGCCTGTGTAGATGCTACTCCATGTGGCCCCGCACACACCTAGCTGCCTCCTAAGCAGGTTTCCTCCAGGTGCTGCCACCTTGGACCCTCAATTTGCTCCCATTCAACACTTCTTAAGAACTGCAGGTTTATGTCTACAAGCTGAGGTTTCCATTATGCCCCACAGCAGCTCCCTGTGTGCCCACAGCACCCGTGAGCCTGTAGCACCCTTGTCCCTACAGCACCTGTGGGTCTGCAGCACTGTGGGCCTGTGCCCTGAGCTGCTGCTGTCTGGTTGCTGGGTCTTCTTGCTCTAGGCCCGAAGGGTGCCATCCAGACCAGGGGTGTGAGCGTGGCACCACAGGCTGCCGCCCTCCAGGATGTGTACTTTTCTGGTGGGTGCCCTTCCCCCCAAAAAACTGTTTTAAAAACTCAGTACATGTTTTTTTGTGAATCCTTGAGCTCATCACTTTGTCTCACACACACTGGTGTTTGGTGGAAGGAAAGGTTCTAAATTGGGTGTTTGTTTTTAATAGATACCTAACCATTCACTGAACAGTCTATCCACTCCTACTGATTTAAACACACACCAAGTTTATGAAAGCAGAACAGAACAGAACAGAACAAAATGAAGCCCACCTCCCTACAGGTCCATTTCCCTAGTCATTCACGACTCCTGTCTGATGGTTTCATGTCTTGCCCAGCAGGCTGTTTTTACACAGGTTTTTCTTTTCTCTTTTAGATTCTTTTGGATTGTTTTTAATGGCAGCATCCCCCAACACATACACACACCTTAGTGTGGGGGTTGCATGCTCAGGGGACAGAGCCCAGAGCTTGGCAGAGGGTATGAGCATCTGGCTTCTAAGGTGGCTGCCCTGTTGCTCTAGAGCATGACCCCTGCACCCAGCCAGGCCCCCAGAGATGTCCAGACATGACAGGGGCTCCTGAGGACGCCTTGCCACCCAGCAGACAACCTGGGGTCATCCCCTTCTCTGGTGAGGGTGCCATGAGGCATGGGCTCCCGCCTGCCTGAGCCCCAGTAAGCAGGACCAGTCTCCCCATGGTCCTGTCTCTTCTGGTTTTCTGTGAGACTCCTGCCCAGCAACAGGGCACATGGGTACTGTTTAGCAATGGGGTCTTGCTGTGTGGCACAGACAAAGATGGACAGGCCCTGTCAGACCTCAGCACCATAGCACAGACTTGTACACCAGGTTACATGCAATGGAAAACCTATGAGAACATATTACATGCTTCCACTGGCTCATATTTGACCTGAGGGATCATTAGATGGCTATGCTCAAAAGCACCGTCACTCGGCTAGACACTCTCTGTCTCACTGCAGCCATAGGTCACATGCCCACTATATCAGGAGTGCCACGTGACCACAGTCTACACTTTCACTCCTGTGTGGTTGATCCACTGGCTCTCACACTTATACGGACATCAACACCACCTGGAAAGTTTAGTAAGTCAACCAGACCCCACCCCAGAGTTTCTGACTCAGGCTGTCTGGAGGAAGGGGTAGCTGAGAACCTGCTGCTCCAGAAAGTTCTCAGGTGATGGTGATTGTCCAGGACCCTCTGGAGAACAATGCCCTGTACTATTCATAAAACAGTGTAGCCAGCACTCAGAAAGAAGGAAGCCCAGTGCTCTTTTGGTGGGCACACCACACCAGCTCTGCCGAAGGACAACCCCAGGTCACAGTACCAGCCTGCTGGTCCTCAGTCCCTGACCTCGGAGGCTCCCACCTTGGCCAGAATGAAGATGTGTCTTCAAGAGCTCCAGCTCTGTGGTACTCAAGACACCAAACCTTCCTGAGGTTTCTTCACATGGTGACATCTGATTTGTGGCGGGTGGGTTTCTGCCTGTCATGCAGACCCTGGGGATCTTATATGAGACCCCTGACACATGAAGCGCTGAAGGTCAGAGGGCACCTGCAGAAGGCCAGCCAGGCCCAACTCTATCATGTTCCCTTTTCAGTTCCCAAATGAATCAAAGCCAAAAGCAATGAGCTTGCTGTGAAAACACTAGCCCTATGTTTCCCCTCCCAGGACAGTGTGAAAGAGAAGGACGTGCACAGTGGAGACAGGTGGGGGCAGAGACCAGCTGTGGACCAGTGCGCCATTCCTCCTGCTTTATGAAAAACACAAAGGGGCCATAGCCAGTTGCTTCTAAATCATTGTATTTATCTTACTTCTGGAAAAACAACAGTCTATTCCGCTGTAAGAAAGGAAAATCAACATCCCATAACACTTGCCAGGGCACAGACAGCACAAAGCAGTTCTCATTTTCCCCCTAAAGGCAATAATTTGGGGGTATAACTTTGTAATTTTATTAACATAAACATACATGGTTTTCACACCAGAGTGTCTCAGTATTGTTACCACATGAGATGACTGAATCGTTACATTAAGACAAATGGGACACATGTCAGGTGCAGCAGGAAAAGGAGACTGTTAAAAACTGCATCAAAATATGTGGGACCTTCCTCAGACATGAAAGAAATTTTATAATCATAAATATAAAAAAATACTACAATTTTCTGCCTTATCTTAATAAAATAGTAGAAAGATTTCCCTTTCTTCAAGATTGGAAAATGGATAAGAAAGAGCTCTTTAGAAACATTACATGAGATTGCTTCAAAGGCTGCAGTTGGAAGGAACTAGACATCATCCTAAATAAAGAGTACTTGCACCAGGCATTATTTTCAAGAAGAGAAAAGCTTCTTTTCTTACTAAGGGTGCAACTGTTCTTTTACATCTAAAATGTAGAGGAATTCATTATCTGAAGCGTTTACATTTACTTTTATGAACTTGGCCATAGAACCATGTTTCCTGGAAAGTTAGTTAAAATACAAATAAAATAGTAAATATTTTATCTATGAAAGGCAAAAAACTTTTTTTCTGATAAAACATAAATCAAATACCACTATGACTTTGGTTCTGTTAAACTATTTCTGGAAACATGTTTTCCCAGCAAATCCAAACAGGAGATATAACTTGTCTCAGTTTGGAACCAGCAATCAGCCCACTATACAGATATTGCAGATATTTTATTCTCTTCATTATTTGACAAAATATGTTCATCAGAAGGATCCTGAACTAATGGAATACCTTAGTTCATTTATAGGACAGGCAAAAACCCAAAATTTTGTTATTTATAGGCTATAAAACTCAGGTTAGTTTTACACTTTTAAACTATTATACAGTCCACATCTGCTTTATCACAAAACAATCACATTCACTGACCTTCCCAGAGATAAAAGAATTATGTTATTTCTCAAGATAAGTATCAAACTCCAAAGTGCATGTTCTCCATCCAGTAATAATATACAAGTATTAACCTTATTCTGATATGCAGATCTCACCATGCATTCATGCTACTGGAAGCCAACAGCTTACCGGTTTCCTTGAGAGGCAGACATTCCCAAACAAAGGCACTCACCACCTGACAGTGGAGGGCCCCGCTCTATAGAGATGGCTGATGTTTCCGAGCATACGAATCATATTCCTACACCTACCCTGGTATCATTGATGACAAACATCTGTAAAATTACATGTTCTTTTTTCTACATAATAACACTTTAACATTAGAGTGCTAATAGTTGACCCTGATCCTTAAAAAGGAATCAGATTAGTGAAATAAAGGACCCATTGTGAATACCCTCATCTGAATGTCTAGAACTATGATACCCTGTCCACTTCCCCATCCCTAAGCAAAGTACCGCAACGTCGCAGTAGGACCTCCCAACACTTCCTGATGACCTACACCCACCCCACTCCTCACCCTGGGCTCCGTGTGGACTGGAGTCCATCCTCCTTTGCCAGGCTGGTGCTGGCCAGGCCCCAAGCACCCCCTTACCTCCGAACACAGCGGCTATGAAAAATCGGGCAGGAATGGGTGGATGTGGCTATCAGACAGATGGTCACTCTCCCCGTTTAGAGGAGAAAATTAGAGTGATGTTTTGTTCTAAACCAAAGGAGGCTACAAATCCCATTGGCCTCAGGTTGGAAACCTCGTGACATGGGACCAGGCACATGTGACCTACTTTTTGCCCAACTCCCCTCGTTCTGTTGGAGGGGTGCGCCTGGCACGGATGCGCTGTCATTTCAATGACTCCTTCCCCCAAACAGGGGCCACCGCACAAATGCCTGCAGGACATCCAGCGTAGCAGCTAAGCTCTTAGAAAGAAGGAGTGGGTGAGGGGACCTCATGGCCCAATATTAATAAAAATGCAGCTCTTAAGACTTGAGCTGTCACTGCCACTGTCAGCTGTCTGCTGTGTACAGGCCTCACATGAAGCCGGTCCTACTGAGACATAGAGGGCTTGGCCCTGGAACTGCAAGGTGAGGCTCTTCCTCACCAGTATGAGGGGCCTGGAATGGCACCAAGAGCGAATACTCACCTTTCCCATTTTTTCTTCACTGTGATCTAGAACTTACAGGTCTAGTCCTAAAGGCAAGCTGCACACAGAAGTTCAGCAATGGACTGTGCATCCTTCAGAGCCACCCAGATGTGCAGGCTCTGATCTGTGCAGTGTGGGGCTGAAGGGTGGACTAGGACCCCAGGAGTGAACATGGAGAATGCATGCTGGTCCGCCCATCAGGATGGGCACTTCTGCCACCAAGAAGGAGAAAGCTGCCCTCCAACTCCACCTTTTACCGAGTTATTACCTATATCTCATCATCTCATATGAAATCAGGCACAGAAAAAAATGACAAAACATGTATCAGGCAGTGGTATAAACATGGAGGCAGAGTGGACTTGCTGGCTGTGAGGATGGGCATGTGTTTGGCCAAGGGGGCACTGAGCTCGCCGCTGTGCATGCCCACAAACTATGCTGTGGCTTTCTCACACCAGCAAAGGCACACAGAGAGAAAGGGGGAAGGGCATGTAGGTATCACTGACCAAGGTCAGCCTAACTGTTCTTTACAGGAAAAAAACTTTAAATAACACATGTACTCAATACAATATATAGATGGTGTATTATAGAATTATACACCTGAAATGCATATAATTTTATTAACCAATGTCATCCCAATAAATTCAATAAAAATTTAAAAAGTAAATAAATAACACAAGTACTGGATGCTCATAACAGAAAACAATAGAAAAATGCATATATGCAAAAATAACCTATAATTACCAAGAAAGATCACCAGTGATAGTGATATATTTTTGAAATCTACCTACTCAGGCTTTTTTCTAATAGGTATGTGTTACTATATTTTTAACAAAAATAGGACCAAACCATCCATGAGTGTTCTGTTTTTCTCACTTACCATTATATACAAACTATTTTCCTATGTCAATGTATTTAAATCTACATAATAGTGTTCAAATTCCCATGGTATTCTATTTTATGCATAAGATTTTATGCATTTTTATGCATAAGAACATAACCAATCTGCTGCAATTGTGTATCTAGGTTTTTTAATTGTTACATTAAACAATGCTTTTATAATAATCTTTGGGTGTACCTCTTCATGTCCCTCTCTTATTTCCTTGGAATACATATTCATAGATATAATTTCTGGGTTAAAGGATACACATGCTTGAAGCTCTGTCATGTAGTGACAAACTGACTCAGCCAGCTGCACTCCCTGTACCCCACCCCCAATCTCGGAGCAGGCTCCGTTATAGGTGACCAACTAAGTCGAGTCCTGAGGACATCAACATTCATTGTTCAGGCAGAGGAGGAAAATGCTAACAGTGAACATTAAGCAGGCCTTGCTGCATGTCTGGCACTGTCGGCTAATTCACTCCTCCCAGCAGCTTTCCGCATAGGATCTGTCCTTATTCCTCCAGAAACAGCAGCATAGTCACTCGTGGCTTGCTCATAGTCATAATGCTCAGGCCATTGAGGGCCCACGCTCTTGCCCACTGGGTGTCCGACAGTATCAAGTATTGCTGAGAGAATGTGCGGGAGGACTGGACACTGACCTTTGGATCTGTGAGGGGCAGATCTGTGAACTTTGTCAAGGCAGGTCTGGTGCAAGATGAACAAGTGGTGACAGCAAGGCCAGTGGTCAAAGAGACAGAGATGGGTGATTACTACAAGTGGATGTGCCACCAAAGGGTGTGCCCACATGTTAATATGTGGTAGCAGCAGAGAGGGGGAGCAAGGCAGGAGCCAAACTCTTGAAGAGGTGAGAGGAAAGGAAGCAGCAAGCAGAAGGGACATGAAGGACCAGGGTCACCAGCTGAAGAGGAGGAGCTGAGGGTACAGGGACCAGAGAGGAGATAAGGAGGTATGGTCCAGAGGTTGAGGAAAAATGGGGGACAGTAGCATCCAGGGCACCAGAGGCAGACAAGCTACCACTAAGCTGAATGCTGCTGAAAGGGTCAAGGCCAGGGAGAGAACAGAGGATGTGACTGCAGGCGGTTTTAAGGGTAGAGGGCGTTTCGCCAGTGGGGGTAGGGAGGGGAGGGATAAGAAGGGACAGAGGAAGCACACTGTGAGCACTATACTTCTGGGGGGTTGGCCAGCTCAGGGTGTTCAGTGGCTTTGTGTTCACTGGAATGAGTCAGGCTAAGCAGTCACCTCCTCCATACCTGTGGGTTTTCTGTCTTAGTGGATTCTACTCATTACTTCTGCTGCCATATCCTGTGCATACATAGGCTCATATGCTCACCAAGGAGCACATAGGTACCTGGCAAATATGGCCAGGCCAAGGGCAGGCAACAAGCATTGCAGGTCTCGTGGATATGGGCAAGCTAGAAAGGCAGTAGAGGGCCCAGCAGGGGGCCCCTTCGGCTCCTAGCCTGGGGGTGCTCCCAGCCTATCCTCCACATGTACCTGAAGAACACTGTCAGCCCCAGCTCTGGTTTTCATAACCAGCCTGGCTCTTGACCACAGCCTGGGACACGCCAGTGGTGTGAAAAGAGCCATTTCCTCCGGCTCCTCTTCAAACTCAGAGCAGATTTGCAGTCCGCTGTGACCAGTCGCTGATGTACAGCCGACATAGACACCTGGAGGCGGAAATGGTTTTAACCTTCCTCCGTGGAAAGAAGAACAAACAAAGCAAAGATAAAACAGCACAGGACACAGGCTTACAGAATTGGGTCAAGCACCACGGGATTAAAAATGCTGAGCTGCAATTCAAAAAAACACCAAAACCAGACAGACAGCATCTGGACAGGGTGGGCGAGGAAGCTGGTGCTGAGAGGAACAGCGAACCTTCAGAGAGTTGACAAGGGGGTCCTGATTAAGTCTTGTGACTTTTTAAGATACACATGTTCTTTGACAAGCACCTGGGAGGTACGTTAACTCAGAACCTATCGAATGTTTGTGTTAGGAATCTGGATTAATATATGAAATAGCTTGAAGCAGATTCCTTGTGGCCGCTGCTGTGGCTATAAGTGAATAAAGCATCCTCAAGTGTATTCTTAAGGCTTTGGCAGTGCCTCATAATGTAAAACACATGGGGGAATAATCTAGAATTGGGATGGAGAGGATCAAGGCATCTGAACTGCAAAAGGAACCTCTGAGGCCTCAATTTACAGGTAGAAACTGAGGCCAGAGAAATTCAGTCCTACAGGCTCAGAACCTTGAGGTCCATCAGAGAATGTGGACCTCAGGGTGTTGGGGCAAACGGCAAGCAGCATGCAGAATACATGCTCCTGCACACATACACACTGGCATAGAGGCACACATGCTCCTGCACACAACCCACACTCATGCACACCCACACTCCTGCACACATGCACATACATTCCTACACCTGAACATAAATGCACATACACTCCTGCAAACATGCACTCATGCTTCTACATATGTGCTCCTGTACACATTCTCATGCATACTGGCACACATGCCACTTCACATACAATACTGCACACATGCTCACAAGCTCCTACACACATGCATACACGTTTCTACACTTGTACACACATGCTCCTACACACATTTCTACACCCATACACAGATTTGCCTGCATACATGCTCCTGCACCCACACACAGACACACACACTCCTGCACACCCACACATATACTGTTGCACCCTTGCACACACAGCAGGACTGCCAGCAGGACCAGGCCAGAGTGCAGTGCTTAGCACAGGATCATGTTCGCGGCTGGTGCTCACTCACAGGGAATCAGTAAAGAAGCTGACAACAGACCCAGCTCTTCAGATTACCCACCCAGCATTCTTTACAAAATAGCAGGATGAAGATCTACAGGGGTAAAAACAGGGAACACTTAGAGGCAAATAGTTCTAAGGGTTCCCGTGCTCTTCAAAAATTCAAAGGAAAGAGCAATGGAGAACCATTTCTGCCTCAGTGTCGACCTGCTCCTGCAAACGCAGACCAGCTTCTTCAAACGCCAACTCAACACAACGTGACTTCTTAAGAGCCAACAAGACAAGAGGTTCCCTCATTATCATTGCATCAACTACCTTTCTATGTCAAACATTCCCTTTCATGGTCTGTTTCTCTCCCTGGCCCTGCTCCCCAGTTGACACCCTGTCATGGACTAAACAGAGTGAAATGCAGATTGGACCACATGGAACAAACTTCATTTTCAAAGGTGAGTTTGACTTTGTTACATACATGCTTGGTAAACAAACAAATGAGCAAACAAAAGATACTTTACAGCAACTTACCTTCCCCCATAAGCGGCTCTAAGAGTCAGAGCAGATCCATAGACACAAATGTTGAGACTTGTCGTAACTTAGAGCATCATAACTGGAACTGGTGATTTACGGAAGGCCTGACTTTTGTCATGGAACCCACCTACCTAAAACACAAAAACACAGGGCATATGAGCTTACAAATTTATGACCCTGTCCACTAGGGTTGACAGAATGGCTTTTTTTTTTTTTTTTTTTGCATTCAACAGAGCAGCAAACATGTCTTAAGCATTCAGGTACAAGGCAGGTGCAGAGTATGGAAATGCAGTGCCAGTGAGGACTTACCCGGGAACACAGCCCTATTATAACACAAATGAGGGAGCTAGAAACATGAGGAGGCTTCCATTTTATAAATAAGAAGTCCAAAAGAAGTTTATTTTTTGGTAAAACTGTGCAAACCTATGATACTGTAAATAAAACAGTCAACTTTATACTTACAACATTCAGTATAGTTATATGTATTTATACTGACTTTAAAATAGCATTTATGAAATTATATATTAATTTAAATGCATAGTTGGTTTCCCACTTTCATGGCTAGTACAATAATTTAATTCAAACTCTTCCATTTCAGCATGTAATTTTGTCCAAGTGGAGCCATCTTCCGTTCTATCCGATGTTTTTCCTGAGTGTATCATTTTCACATTGGTCTAGCTAAGTTTCTTGAGTTTTTACATTTTGAATCAATTTTACAGCTCAAACTGGAACTTTAATCCTCAGTCACAAGTACCCATTTTCATAACATCCTCTTTGCTATATTTTTAGTCTATTCCATAGGTGTATATTTATGACTGCTACAAATTATTGTTATAGACATCTTAAAAGGCTTGTTTATAATAGTGTCCCAACATTTGGAATTGTGAGCACCAAAAATAATTAGAAACCTATGTTAAACCTCTTTGCCTTTCTCTATGTCAATCATTGCCTAACCAATCACTTTAGGCAATAAGCAATAGCAATGACTAAGTTTGTCTCAAGCTAAAATGTCTTATGCATATATGTTGAGGTTCAAAATGAAATGTAAGAAAATACCACATGTAAGGAAATTCCATGTAAGATAACGTTGAGTAAAACCTCGCTTTCATATGGGCACACAACATCTCACTTGGGAAGACAGTCACACACAAGTGCAGTCAAAGGTTCAACATGTTACTGATCAAAGTATCAGAAAGGCCTTGATTGTTGAGTTAGGCCTAGGGTCAATGAGTGAGAATTCATCAGAAAGCAATGGAAAAGTTCTTAACAGAGGGCTAAGACAATTCAATGGGGAAAGAATAGTCTTTGTAACATACGGTGCTGGGAAAACTAGGTATCCACATGCAAAAGAATGAACTTATACCATATATTAATACAAAAATTAACTCAAAGTGGATCAAAGACCTACACTTATGAGCTCCAACTAAAAAACTTTTAGAAGGAAACACTGAAAAAAATATTTATGACATTGGATTTGACAATGACTTCATAGATATGATGATATCAAAAAGCACAGGCAACAGCCCTGGCCGGTCTGGCTCAGCGGTTAGAGCGTCGGCCTGCGGTCCAGAGAGACCTGGGTTCAGTTCCCGCTAAGGGCATGTACCTCGGTTGCAGTTTGTCCCCGGCCCTGGTTGGTTGTGCAGGTGGCAGCCACTCGATATGTCCCTTTCACGTCGATGTTTCTCTCTCTCTCTCTCTCTTCCTATCTCTCCTTCCCACTCTATCTGAACAAAAAATGAAAAAATGTCCTCGGGTGAGGATAAAAAAAAAAAAGCACAGGCAACAAACAAAAAAATCAGGTGAACCAGATTTCCTCAAAATTAAAAACTTTTATGTATCAAAGGGCACTAATAAGAAAGTGAAAATATAACCTACAAAATAGGAGAAAACATATGCAAATCATATATCTAAGAAAGGATTAATATCCAGACTATATAGAGAACTTTCACAATTCAACAATTGAAAAAAACAAAAACAACAAAAAATGTTCAAAAGATTTGGATACTTGTTTCTCTAAGGAAGATATACAAATGGCCAATAAGCACATCATTAGTCATTAGAAGAAAAATGCAAATGAAAACCACAATGAGATACCACTTCATACCCACTTAGGATGGCAATAATAGAAGTAGTAGGAAGAAGAAGGAGGATGAGGAGGAGAAGGAAGGAGAGGAAGGGGAGAAGGAGGAGGAAGAGGAAGTAAAAAGGCAGAAAATAACAAGTGTCAGCAAGGATATGGAGATACTGGAATCCTCATACATTGCTGGTACAAATATAAAATGGTATTGCCACTTTGGAAATCAGTCTGGCAGTACCACAAAAATTAAACAGAGAGTTACTGTATGACCTAACAATTCTACTCTTAAGTATATAATTATGATAACTGAAGACATGTTCACATAAAAACTTGTACATGAATGTTTACAGCAGCATTATTCGTAATAGCGAAAAAGTGGAAAAACCCAAATATCCACCAGCTGATGAATGGATAAACAAAATGTGGCATATCCATACAATAAAATACTATTTAGCCACACAAAAAAGAAATGAAGGACTAATAGATCAACATGGATGAACTTTGAAAACATTATGCTTAGGGAGAGAAGCCAGATATAGAAACTGTCTCATCCCATTTACATGAAATGTGCAGAGCAGGCAATCCAGAGACAAAAAGTGGACTAGCATTTCCCAGGGCTGAAGAAAGAGGGGAATGAGAGTGACTAATAATGAGTATGAGGTTTCTTTCTAGGTGATAAACATGTTTTACAATTAAATAGTGGTGATGGGGGCCCAACTTTGTAAATATCCTAGAAACTACTAAAATGTAAACTTTAAAAGTGTGAATTTTATGGTATGTGGATAATATTCAACTAAAAAACCCAAAGGTAATAAATACTCAAAAAAAAGTTTAAAGCAATGGAAGAAACCTCTCATTAAATACGGCCAATTTAACATGTGTTTATCTCCACCTTACAAAAACTGCACAAAAAAGACACAAGGTAAAAAGGCACAAACTCACAAGCACTATGTCAGGAGAATCGAGAACAACCAACAAGCACTGGCAACACAATCCTGGAACCTAGACAGTGGATGAATAAGTGGTGACTAATATAGCTAAGCCTATCAGGGAGAAGCCACAAGGAAACCCTGGTTTACACCATGGATTCTAGAAGGCTGACGTGTGGCTCACAAAGTAAGACGGGGAAGTCAGGGAATAAAAATAGGAATCATAATTTACATTTTCTGGAAGGAAGCTTCAGGCCCCCAGAAATCCTAATCATTAGGTGAGTATTCTTCTCTTCCCATGGACAAGTGGAGGTTCACCCTAGAAGAGGGTGACTCACTTCAGGGTATGACAACTAGCAGTTCTGAAGATAAGGAAATGCCGAAATTAAAACTGGGGTGTTACATGGAAGAAAATAGATGAATAATGAGATTTCTTGTCCCCTTCTCCCAAGAGGCTCTCAGAATGCTAGCAGACAAGGATTACATACAACAGTAAATTACATACAACAGAAATAGTATAGACAGCAATCTCTGATATCAGTGCAATCAAACCAGAAATTAATGAACTTCAACCAAAGGGCAATTTACATTGTTTTAGAAACATCTAAAGGAAACTAGTTTACTAAATATAAATAGCCCTATGTCACTAAATTGGTAAGGAAAACCATGAGGCCAGAAATCTGGACAGTGATGTGACAAACAGACACATTCATGCAATGACCCATTTCTTCTAACATCACCAACACGTGTCAGAGAGCCAGGGCCACCCAGCACCCTGTGGAGTTAGACATGAGTAATGATGAAATCTCAGAGACTCTTCTGTTTGCTTTTCAAAATTCAATTGGGTCCTGGCCAGTGTGGCTCAGTTGGTTGAGTGTCTTCCCATGCACTGAGAGGTCCCTGGTTCGATTCCCTGTCAGGGCACATGCCTGGGTCGCAGGCTCGATCCCCAGTAGGGGGCGTGCAGGAGGCAGCCGATTGATGTTTCTCTCTTTCATCGATGTTTCTCTCTCTCTCTCCCTCTCCTTCGTCTCTAAAATCAATAAAAACACATTTTAAAAAAGAATTGGGACACTGGATCTGCTCTGTGACCTCCTGCTCCTGTTAGCCATTAACTGTTTTTTTAAAAACCCACACAATTGGTATTAGAAAGGGAAAGAGATCGAATGAGGGACATGACTCCTTTCCTCACCTCTATGGTCTTCCTTTGCTGCACGCCCCACTTAGGAACAGCAGAAGCATGGTTTTTAACATCTTGCTGAACAGGCTGCCACAACAAATCAGCTTCAAAGGACTAGTCTCCAAGGACATCACATCCCCTCCTGGGCATAGTCCAGACAAAAGCAGCCCATTAAGCTGCAAACTCCACACACGCCAGCAGACATACACTCACACGTGTGCACTTGGGGCATGCACAGCTCACATCGTTATTCGTGTTCCGGTACAGGGCATGGGCTGTGCCAGGAGTTTGAAACATCAGACAATCAAAAGGCTCAGCACTGTCCTACCTGCTCCCACTGGCCTTCCCCTATGCCTTCATCTTGCCAGGAGAGAGTGATTGAGGGGAGGGCAGCTGAGGATGGTATGGAGAGAGAGAGGGGCCACGTTGGGTGGGGTGTTTTAGGCCATTTTAAGAATGGGAGCAGGTGGAATCTGCAGAAAACCAGGCTCTGAGAGGGTTTTGAGGAAAAAAAAGGAGGCATGATAAATCACAATATTTTAACATGAGCAACCTGGCTGCTGGTGTGGAAAACAGGCTGAAGGTGAAGAGGGGTGGGAGAAGAAGTCAGGAGAGAATTTAGGAAATTAAGCAATAATCTAGTCAAAAGATGATGTTACTGTATGTGCATCCAGGAAGTATGCAGTGGCTGTGAGGGCCCAGAGCCGGGAATTCGGTCTGATGAGCAACACCCAAGCCAAACCAGCAAACGGCCCATCCAGCAGGAGATGCCAACATGCTACTGTGTTACAGTTCATACAATCTAGTGACAATGTAATAAAGAAGCAGAATACATGAAAACACAAAAACATGATAGTGTGTGTGTGTAAAATGCCACACCTGCCATTTAGAGGTTACTCCTTCTCCTCCAGCTCTGAGAGAACAACAACAAAAAAATTTGGCCATATTCTGACTCACTGTGCAAGTTTCAAAAATGTTGAAGACGGGAAATCAACAGACAAGGCTTTCCACCCACTTGGCAATTAAATTAGAAATCATTAGCAAAAGATAACTTCGTAATCCCCCTAGACAGAACATCTTTTCCATGCTTCTCAATAAGAAATGAACGGGACAACATCATAATGAAATTAGAAAATAATTAGACCGCAACAATAATAAAATTACTACATGCCCGAATCTGAGACAAGAAGCTAAGATAGAACTCACAGGAAAAGTTACAGCTTTAAAAGCGTATATTAAGAATAAAGAAAGGCAAATATTAGTAAGTAAAAAATCCAATTTAAGAAGTTAGAAATATATGTCCGGCCGGTGTGGCTCAGTGGTTGAGCATCAACCCATGCACTAAGAGGTCGCCGGTTCGATTCCCGGTCAGGACACATGCCCAGGTTGTAGGCCTGATCCCCAGTGGGGGGCATGCAGGAGGCGGCCAATCGATGTTCTCATCTCTCTCTCCCTCTCACTTCTTCTCTCTCTAAAATCAATAAAAGAAAAAAAAATATGTTTAAAAAAAAAAAAGTTAGAAAAATAACAGAAAGTATCCACAGAAAGTAAAAAGAAGTTAATAGTATAGATCAGAAAAGAAACAAGAGCCGATTGAGAAAATGAACAAATATAAAATTTATTTCTTCGATTAAGGTCTAAATATATACAACCTGCTGACATTGATCAGAAAAAACATCTAGAAGGTACAGATGATATTAGTAATTTAAAAGAAGACAAGGGCTCCTGTTTCTGGGCAAGATGAAGGAAATACATTTCTCCCTATTCTTCCTGCTGAATCTAACTAAAACTCTGGACATTAAATATGAAAAAGAAAAGAAAATCAACAAATGCTAAACACTGAGAGGACAGAGATGCTAGAATTCTCTGACAAGGATTGTAAAGCAATCATAAAAATGCTTCAAAGAGCATTTATGAACATGCTTAAAGCAAATCTCTAAGAAACTTCACAGAGAAAGAGGAGATGTGAAGAATAATTGACAAAGTACCAAAAGTCAACCAAAATGAAATCAACAATGTCCATATCCCTATGGTCATTAAAGAAGCTGCATTTGTAATAAAGAGCTCGCCAGGAAAAGAAATCTCCAGGTCCAGATGATTTGTTTCACTGAAACATTTTAACAAACATTTGCAGAAAAGTTAACTACAACCTTAGACAATCTTTTGGAGAAAACAGAATAGTTTCCAACTCATTTTGTGTGGCTCCTCTCATCCTGATACCAAAACCAGAGAAAAAGACAGCATACAAAAAGAAAACTATAGACCAATCTCTCTCATAAACAGAGGCACAAATAATTTTTTTAAAATTTAAATTAGCAAAATGAACCCAGCAACATGTAAAAGAACCATAAAAATCAAGTAGGATTTATCCAGGTATGCAAGGTTGGCTCCATATCAAAAATCATTCAATATAATCCACCATATCTGTAAACTAAGCCAACATTGTGCTGAAGATCATAGGGTCTGTGGAACATAAAACAACGTTCTCAGTTCCTCCCTGAGGCAGACAAAGTTCCCTACCCCACTGCGTCACACGTGGCCAGCACCTGCTCTACCCAAATGTGAGCACAGGTGGCAGAGGTCACTTCGCTGCCCTAGTGACAAGCATCCTGAAGATGTCCAGCAGGACTTCAATTGACCTGAGACTGATGTGTGTGACATGTGTGAACCACAGAGGCCTAAGCCTTGCTGACAATATGGAAACCACTGGGGGTATCAGGCCTCCATACAGCGGGCTAGGCAGTGATACCAGAGGTTAGGATGACAACAGAGCACAAAAGCAACAATTACTACCTGCCAGAGCAAAATCAGATTGTTTCCTAACAGTCAGGAGGGTGCTTTCATTCTGAGAGGCCATACTGAAGGAGGTACACGAAAGAGAAGAACCCAGGAGAGAATGGAGTGTGGGCTGGTGGCAGCACAGACAGAAGAACCTGATAGGAGGACTAGAGGGCGGATGGTGCAGATTCCCCACAGCCAGAAGGGCAGCCACCCTCAAAACTTTTGATCTCAAGACCCCTTTACTCTCTTAAAAATCACTGGAGACACCAAAGTGCTTTTGTTTGTGTGGGTTCTATCTATCACTATTTACCTTATTAGATGAAAACTGAGGAACCAATCACCAAGAGTGAACTCTAATGCAAATTATGTACTCTGAGTGATCATGATGTGTCAATGTAGGTTCATCCAATTGCAACCAATGTACCTCTTGGTTAAGGGTGTTGATAATGGGGGAGGCTGTGCCTGTGGGAGATGATGAGGGATGTATGGGAAATCTCTGAACCTCCCACTCAATTTTGCTATGAACCTAAAACTGCTCTAAAAAAAAAATTCAAAACCCTTAATTTAAAAAATTCAGTTTGGTTCTTCCTTACATTTATTTATTTGCTGAGGTTTTTCTAGGTTTTCATGTGTTTATAATTGCTGTTGGAGCATTTTTATGACGGCTTCTTTAAAAGCCTTGTCAGATAACTTTACCATCTGTATCACTTCAGTGTTGATGTCTGTTGACTGTCTTTTCTCATTCAAGTTGAGTCTTCCTGGTTCTTAGTATATTGAATGACTTTCCACTGAAATTTGGGCACTGGGATATCACGTTATGGGTTTTATTTAAATTTGTTTCCTCTGGCCTCCTCAGACCCCATTCCAGCGAGGAAAGGCTGTGGTGCTGCCTTGTTGCTACCAGGTTGGGTAAAGGCCCAGGTTCCCCACTCCGTCTCTGCTGACACCCTGGTTGGGGCTCCATCACTGCTGGGCATGTGGGGGAGTGCTGGCTCCCCTCTTGGCCCCCACTGAGGGGGTCTTCTTTAGAACCCAGCAGGGATGAAAACATGGTACTCCCATCCAGCCTTCTCTGATGCCAGAGTGGTTAAGACTGGAGCACCTTGTTATAGCCTGACATTCTCCACTGGGCCTTTCCTGGCAAGGGTGCATCTGGGGCCATGGTTTGAGGGGAGTGTTTGGCCAGAGTAAAGCACTTCTTATTTGAGGTTTCTATCTGGCTAGGCCCTTTTGCTTAGAGAGGGGTTATTTGGATTTTCTTTTTTTTTTTTTGAATTTACCATATTTTATTTTATTTTATTTTATTTTATTTATTTTTTTTTTTTTATTAATTTACTTATGTTACAGATGATTCTCCTTTTTTTCCCCCGTTGACACCCCCCTCCCCTTCCCTCCCTGTCCCGTCCCCGTTTTGTTGTCCATGTCCATTGGTTATGAGTACATACGTACAAGTTCTGTGTTCATCTCTCCCCTCCCCCGCCCCCTCTTCTGGCAGATGTCAGCCTGTACCCCACTTCCACGTCCTCCGGACTACCCTGCTCCTCCCACTGTTATGTTCATTATATTCCAGAAATAAGTGAGATCATATGATGTTTGTCTTTCTCTGCTTGGCTTGTTTCACTTAGGATAATAGTTTCCAGGTCCTCCCATGTCGACGCAAAGGATAAGAGATCGTCCTTTCTTAACGATGCATAGTACTCCATTGTGTATATGTACCAGAGCTTTTTTATCCATTCGTCTACTGATGGACATTTGGGCTGTTTCCAGATCTTCGCTATTGTAAATAGCGCTGCTATGAACATGGGGGTACATGTATTCTTTCTGATTGGTGTTTCAGGTTTCTTCGGGTATATTCCTAGGAGTGGGATCACTGGGTCAAATGGTAATTCAATTTTTAATTTTTTGAGGTAACGCCATAGTGTTTTCCATAGTGGCTGCACCAGTCTGCACTCCCACCAGCAGTGTACTAGAGTCCCCTTTTCTCCACATCCTCGGCAACACTTGTTGTTTGATGCTTTGTTGATGGCGGCTACTCTGACAGGCGTGAGGTGATACCTCATTGTTGTTTTAATTTGCATCTCTCTGATGATTAGTGAAGTTGAGCATTTCTTCATATGTCTCTTGGCCGTTTGTATGTCCTGTTTGGAGAGGTATCTATTTAGTTCCTCTGCCCATTTTTTAATTGGGTTCTTTGTCTTCCTTTTGTTGAGATGTATGAGCACTCTATATATTTTGGAAATTAGTCCCTTATCTGATATATCATAGGCAATTATGCTCTCCCATACAGTAGGTTGCCTTTCCACTTTGATGGTTGTTTCTTTTGCTGTGCAGAAGCTTTTGAGTTTGATGTAGTCCCATGTGTTTATTTTTTCCTTTATTTCTGTTGCCTTAGGTGATATATCAGTGAAAATTTTGCTGCGTATGATGTCTGAAATTTTGTTGCCTACATTTTCTTCTAGGATTCTTATGGAGTCATGAGTCACATTTAAGTCTTTTATCCATTTTGAGTTTATTCTTGTGTATGGTGTAAGTTGATGATCTAGTTTCATTTTTTTGCATGTAGCTGTCCAATTTTCCCAACACCATTTATTGAAGAGGCTGTCTTTGCTCCATTGTATGCTCTTACCACCTTTGTCAAATATTAATTGAGCATACTGTCTTGGGTCAATTTCCGGATTCTCTGTTCTGTTCCACTGGTCTATGTGCCTGTTCTTGTGCCAGTACCAGGCTGTTTTGATTACAGTAGCTTTGTAGTATAACCTGATGTCCGGTATTGTGATCCCTCCTACTTTGTCCTTCTTTTTCAAGATTGCTGTAGCTATTCGGGGTCTTTTTTGGTTCCATATGAACTTCTGAAGTATTTGTTCTAGTTCTGTGAAATATGTCGTTGGTATTTTGATGGGGATTGCATTAAATCTGTAGATTGCTTTGGGTAGTATGGACATTTTAATGATGTTAATTCTTCCAATCCATGAACAAGGTATGTGCTTCCACTTTTTTATATCTTCCTCTATTTCTTTTTTCAATGTCCTGTAGTTTTCTGTAAATAGGTCCTTTACTTCTTTGGTTAAGTTTATTCCTAGGTATCTTAATTTCTTTGCCGCGATGGTAAATGGGATTGTTTTTTTAGTTTCTCTTTCTGTGAGTTCATCATTGGTGTATAAGAATGCCGTCGATTTCTTGACGTTAATTTTGTATCCTGCTACTTTGCCAAATTCATTTATTAAGGCTAGTAGATTTTTGATGGAGTCTTTAGGGTTTTCTATGTATAATATCATGTCATCTGCGAATAATGACAGTTTCACTTCCTCCTTTCCAATTTGGATCCCTTTTATTTTTTCTTCACGTCTGATTGCTGTGGCTAAGACTTCCAGTACTATGTTAAATAAGAGTGGTGAAAGTGGGCATCCTTGTCTTGTTCCTGTTCTTAAGGGAAATGCTTTTAGTTTTTGTCCATTGAGTATGATGTTGGCTGTAGGTCTTTCATATATGGCCTTTATAATGTTGAGATATGATCCCTCTATTCCTAAATTGCTGAGCGTTTTTAACAGAAATGGGTGCTGGATTTTGTCAAATGCTTTTTCAGCATCTATTGATATGATCATGTGGTTTTTATCTTTCATTTTGTTTATGTGATGTATCACATTTATTGATTTGCGTATGTTGTACCAGCCTTGCATCCCTGGGATGAATCCCACTTGGTCATGGTGAATAATTTTCTTGATGTATTGCTGGATCCGGTTTGCTAGTATTTTGTTCAGGATTTTGGCATCTATGTTCATCAGGGATATTGGCCTGTAGTTTTCTTTCTTTGTAGTGTCTTTTTCTGGTTTTGGGATGAGAATTATGCTGGCCTCATAAAACGAGTTTGGAAGTCTTCCTTCTTCTTGAATTTTTTGGAATAGTTTGAGGAGAATGGGTGTTAGTTCTTCTTTGAATGTTCGGTAAAACTCCCCCGTGAAGCCGTCAGGGCCTGGGCTTTTGTTTGCTGGGAGAGTCTTGATTACATCTTCAATTTCCTTCGTTGTTATTGGCCTGTTCAAGTTTTCTATCTCTTTCCGATTCAGTTTTGGGAGACTATGTGTTTCTAGAAATGTGTCCATTTCGCTTAGATTGTCGAATTTGTTGCCATACAAATGTTCATAGTATTTGCTAACGATCCTTTGTATTTCTGTGGTGTCAGTTGTTACTTCTCCTCTTTCATTTCTGATTTTGTGTATTTGGGTTCTCTCTCTTTGTTTCTTGGTGAGTCTAGCTAAGGGTCCATCAATCTTGTTTATCTTTTCAAAGAACCAGCTTTTTGTTTTGTTGATCCTTTGAATTGCTTTTTTGGTCTCCATGTCATTTATTTCTGCTCTGATCTTTATTATTTCCTTCCTTCTACTTGCTCTAGGGTTTTCTTTTTGTTTGCTTTCCAGTTCTTTAAGTTGTGAGGTTAGGTAGTCAATTAGAAATTTTTCTTCTTTCTTAAGGTGGGCCTGTAGTGCTATGAACTTCCCTCTCAGAACTGCTTTCGCAGTATCCCATAGGTTTTGCGTTGTTGTGTGTTCATTTTCATTGGTTTCCAGAAATTTTTTAAATTCTTCCTTGATCTCCGTGGTAACCCATTCATTGTTCAGTAACATGCTATTTAGCCTCCATGTGTTCATATGTTTTTGCATGTTCTTGTTGCAGTTGATTTCTAGTTTCATGGCATTGTGGTCTGAGAAGATGCTTGATATGATTTCAATCTTCTTGAACTTGTAGAGACTTAGTTTGTGCCCTAACATATGGTCTATCTTTGAGAATGTCCCATGTGCATTTGAGAAGAATGTGAATTCTGCAGTTTTGGGGTGTAGTTCTCTGTATATATCTATTAAATCCATTTGATCTAGTGCTTCATTTAGAGTCTCTGTTTCCTTGTTGATTTTTTGTCTAGATGATCTATCCAGTGATGTCAGTGGGGTGTTGAAGTCTCCTGCTATGATTGTATTGTGGTCGATTTCTCCTTTGAAGTCTTCCAGAAGATTTTTAATATATTTTGGTGCTCCTATATTGGGTGCATATATGTTTACCAAGGTTATATCTTCCTGTTGGATAGACCCTTTCAATATTATGTAGTGGCCTTCTTTGTCTCTAGTTATGGTCTTCAATTTGAAATCTAATTTATCAGATATGAGTATTGCTACCCCAGCTTTTTTTTCCTTTCTGTTTGCTTGGAAGATTTTTTTCCATCCCTTTACTTTCAACCTATGTGCGTCTTTTGTTGTGAGGTGGGTCTCTTGTAAGCAACATATGTGTGAATCATGCTTTCTTATCCAATCAGCTACTCTGTGTCTTTTTATTGGAGCATTCAGTCCATTTACATTTAAGGTGATTATTGATATGTACTTATTTATTGCCATTTTTGTACAGTGTGGTTCTAATTATCTTTCTATTTCTTCTAATAATTATAGCAGTCCTTTTAACATGTCTTGCAGTGCTGGTTTGGTGCTAATATATTCCCTTAGCCTTTTTTTGTCTGGGAAGCTCTTTATTTGACCTTCTATTTTGAATGATAATCTTGCTGGATAGAGTAGTCTTGGGTTCAGATCCTTGTTTTTCATGACCTTGATTACTTCATGCCATTCCCTTCTGGCCTGTAGTGTTTCTGTTGAGAAGTCAGATGATAGCCTAATGGGGTTTCCTTTGTAGGTAACCTGTTGTTTATCTCTTGCTGCCTTTAGGATTCTCTCTTTGTCTTTGATTTTTGGTATTTTAATTATTATGTGTCTTGGTGTGGGCCTGTTTGGATTCTTCTTACTTGGGGCTCTCTGTGCTTCTTAAACTTGAATGCTTTCTTCCTTCACCAGGTTAGGAAAGTTTTCTGTCACTATTTCTTCAAATATATTCTCTAACCCTTTCTCATTTTCTTCTTCTTCAGGGACTCCAATAATGCGAATGTTATTACGTTTCCAGTTGTCCCACAGTTCTCTTAAGCTATCTTCCTGTTTTTTCATTGTTTTTTCCTTTTGGTTTTCTGATTGATTGATTTTTTCTACTCTGTCTTCTAATTCACTGATCCGGTCCTCTGCTTCCTCTACTCTGCTGGTCAATCCTTCCAATGTGTTCTTTATTTCTGCTATGTCATTCTTTATTTCCACTTGGTTGGTTTTCAGTGTTTCTATATCTTTACTCATGGTGTTGATGTCCTTACTCATGCTGTTTAGTTTCCTCAAGATCATGGCTCGGAACTCTCCCTCTGATAATTTGCTTAGCTGCACTTCATTTATCTCATCTTCGGTGGAGTTCTCTTGTTCTTTCATTTGGGATCTGTTTCTTTGTTTCACCATTTTTGCTATCCCAATGGGTTTTGGGGCCTGCCAAATTTTCCCTGTGGGTGTTGGTGTTCTGGTGTTTGTGGCTTCCTCTACTGGGTTTGAATTAGCGTGGAGGGCCCTCCTTCAACACCTCTATCAAGTCTCACTTTCCTGGGTAGATATGCAAGCTCAGGAAAGGTTTAGTTATGCTCTGGCTTTTTGCCTGGAGGCTATTAGCCTCTGTTACTTGAAAAGCCTTAGGATCTCAGTTGAATGAGGACCTCCCTCAGATGTTTGCAGTGTAAGAGGGTTTCCGAGGGTGGGGCCAATGCTGGTTGTTAATGAGCCTCAATTTGCATTTCTTTACCTCTTTACCTCACCTGGAAATCTCTGAGGGAGGGGCTTCCACAGCTCCAGGAAGGAGCGAACTTCGCTGCAGGTCTGTGCAATTGGGAAGGAGGGGCTGGCCACCACTGTCCTTTGTGGCCACAGCTCAGCACCAACTCTGAGCGCCCTCCAAATCCCAGGTGTCCCCTCAGAGTTCCAGTCCAGTCCGCCCTCCCTCTGTCGGAGCCCCAGGTGAGAGGCTGTGGCTATTTAGCAGTCTGTCCCGGCTCTCTGCGCTTTGGAGTAGCTGGGGCTCTTAACCCCGAGGGCGGGCACCGCCACCGCCGCTCCCGGCTAAGGTCGCCGCGCTGGGGCCGCTGCTCCTAGCCGGGGCTGTCGCTCCTAGCCGGGGCTGCCGCTCCCAACCGGGGCCGCGGCTCCTAGCCGGGGCCGTAGCTCCCCACCGAGGGCGTCTGTCACAGCTGGGGCCGCAGTTTCCCGCCGCGGGCGCGAGATCCCAGCCGGGACCGCAGTTCCCCGCCGCGGGCGCGAGTTCCCAGCCGGGACCGCACTTCCCCGCCGCGGGCGCGAGTTCCCAGCCGGGACCGCACTTCCCCGCCGCGGGCGCGAGTTCCCAGCCGGGACCGCACTTCCCCGCCGCGGGCGCGAGTTCCCAGCCGGGACCGCACTTCCCCGCCGCGGGCGCGAGTTCCCAGCCGGTACCTCACTTCCCCGCCGCGGGCGCGAGTTCCCAGCCGGTACCTCACTTCCCCGCCGCGGGCGCGAGTTCCCAGCCGGGACCGCACTTCCCCGCCGCAGGCGCGAGTTCCCCGCCGAGGGTGTGGCTCCCAGCCGGGGCCGCGGCTCCCAGTCGAGGACGCAGCTCAGAGCCGGTGGCGACGCCCACAGCCGCGGGCAGAGCTCCCAGCCGGGGCCGGAGCTCACAGCCAAGGTCGCTGCTGTCCGTGGGCTCCTAGCCGCCACCCTCACGCGTCTCCGCAGATCCTACCAGGCTCAGTCAGTGTCCCTGGTTGTGTGGTCCTCTCCCACTGCTTTTCTGTTCGTTATTTGGATTTTCTTTGTTTTTGGTCTGCACCCACTGGCGTTTCAGGTTTCTGACTTGTCCAGTCCTCAGTCTGGGACATGTGAGGCAGAAGGAAACCTCAAGGGCACCACTGTGTCCTTCCTCAGGTCCCCAAGTCCCCTGGTTGTTCTGTCTTTGTCTCTCCACTTTTCAGAGAATTCCATGCTTGTTTTACATGTAATCCCCAGGGTTTTAGTTGCACTCAGTGGGAAGAACAGGAAAGTACCTCCATTCCATCCTCCTGGGAGCAGAAGCCCGTGGCCTGCTTTCCATCCCCACAGACAAGTCTGTACCTAAAGGACATTGTGGAAGTGACACCACAGAGTAGGGATGCTCTAACATCTGCTTCTTTCACTTACCCACAGTGAAAAATAAGATAGGGTACCCTCACTCCCCTGACCCAAACAGGCCAAATCCTCAAGGACCCTCATCCAATGACATTGGACTGCAGTTCAGCCAGACTAATCATCCCCTCACCCTTCTTTGACCGCCCCCCCAGCCCTGGGCTGGCCCCCCTACATATGGGCTTTCCACAAGGGCAGCATGCCCTGCTGGCCTCAGGCACCCTGCCAACAGGGAAGTGAGAGGTCAGTGTGCCCTCCTACCCTGGCTGCCCTTTCCTCTCACCTCCTGAAGGTTTTTTATCCACAAGAGGCTCAAATAAAGTAGCTGAACCAGAGGTATAGCTGCAGTCCCAAGGAGCTGGTATCCCAGGGAGCCCGCCTCACAAAGCATCTTCCTCTAGACTCTGAAGGGACTTGCCCTCCACGTTAGGGCCTCCTGGGGGTTCAGGCTGCTAGAAGACCCCACCAGGACCACGTCAATGAGCACCGGGGCAAGGACTGGGGCTCGTGTTTGTAAAGGCTGCCCAGGACCTACTGTGCAGCCCCAGGTGGGACGGGCGGGCTGCTTGTTGGGCCACGGGACTGAGGGATGCACCTCAGGGACTGAGGGTGCCTTCTCTTCAGTTGCCCACCTGTGAAATGAGGGGCTTAGAGGTTTGCAAACGTTTCCTTTCCAAAACAATTGTGCTCAGACCCCATAAATATCACCATGAAGGGGGGCTCCTCAGGAAGTTCAGACCTCTACTGCTGGTGAAAGTCCCATCTCTTTCAATGGCCCCTAAGCCCTGCGTGAATTTCTTGAGGCCCTCTTACATACACAGGATCATCTATACTCTTGCCGAAGCAACAGACTGAATGGAAGAGAAGGCCTTGTCAGGTGTGAAATGAAGAAGCAGCAGACCAACCTGGGAGCCAACCCCAGGATTTCATCATAAGGAACCATCATTGCTATCAATACCCCTCAGAAATCCCTCCTCCCACCCACATGCCTTAAAGACAAAACTGGGCAGGGAGGATGAGATTCCATGGCTTGACTGTGGGAGCAAGCAGGGTTTTACTGCATGATCCCAGGCCCGCTCAGGGCTGCATGGCTGTGAACGGGCAAACCTGATGACAGAGTATAGGGAACATAACATCAGTGTGTCCCTCTGCTTCCATGAGTGAGTGTGAGGACTCTGGATACAGCTCTGAAAGTACCCTTTCTGCTGTGACTTGGCTTAATGCCCTAAGAGAATGAACAAACTGTACAAAGAAAGAAAGAACGAAAGAAACCAGAGATCCAAAAGGTATAGCAAGAATTTGAGTGTTTTAAAACCTCAAGTGCTCTGTAAACTAATTTGCAGTTCAATGTAGAGTTTTCTGGAATTGTCTAAAGTGTTCTAGAAAAATAAGGAGGGAGGTGGGATTTCCGGGAGACACAGTGAGAGCATGGCAAATTCTGTCCCCCAAAACAATGATAAAAAATACACAAAACTGTCCAAAAATAACATTTTAGGATGCTGAAAATCAACCAAAGGCATGTAACAGATTGAGAAGCACTTATTCTAGAAAACCTACTGAACCTTGGGTCCCATGGCAAAGGTGGGCGGGAGCCTTTTTGTCTATGTCTCTAAGCACAACCACTGACCAGGCATGGGTGAAGACAGGTTTGCTCACAAAAGCAAAGTCCCTAGGAAGTCAGCCTTAAAAATAAACAAAGGACACCCTGGCTGGTTTGGCTCAGCGGTTAGAGTGTTGGCCCCTGGACCAGAGAGTCCCAGGTTCGGTTCCTACTAAGGGCACATACCTTGGTTGCAGTTCATCCCCGCCCTGGTTGGGGTCGTGTGGGTGGCAACCAGTTGATGTGTCCCTCTCACATCAATGTTTCTCTCTCTCTTTTCCTCCCTCTCTCCCTCTCGCTCTACCTGAAGATAAATGCAAAAATGTCCTCGGGTGAGGATAAAAAATAAAAATAAATAAATAAACAAAGAACACTGAGCAGGGAGATCATACTGTGGAGAAGACAGGTTCCACAATTTTTCAGGCAGCAGGAAACTCAAAAGTGTGACATTGGTAAAGAAGAGTTATTACAGTTCTTTTGTTCCTGACAAACCAACATTGCTCAATGACATGGGCAAACATCATTGGGTATCCTGGACCACAGACATCCGTGTTGACATGTTTGGTTTGCTATGAGAACGCATGTGTATGCATATGTATGTGCTTAGGTGTGTGCATAGTGGCAGTACAATCAAACCTACAGAGAAACCAGATGCCAAGAGAATTGAGTTACCTGGTGTGCTGGGGCTGCTCTACAGAGGCAAGACCACAAGAGAACACTTCTGGATGGAAGCACCGAGGGCATGGCACAGCCATGGGTGACAGGGAAGAGGTACAGGTGGAAGGCAAGAACGAGGAAGCTGGAGGTCAATCCTGGACATGGTAAGTGAGGGCTGAACCCCTTCCTGGGCATGAGCAGGAAGTGGAAACTCAAGCTGGAGCTCAGAGCGAGCTGGGTTGGAGATAGAACCAGAGTTGTCGTGCCTAGATGAAACAGTGCTAAGGCCCCAAGCAGAGTCAAGAACCAGGCCCCAGGACAATGTGGCTGAAAAGGAGAAGAGGAGAGTGACACAGCCAGCACCCACCAACAAGCCAAGAGAGTAGTGAGATGGAAGGAACAGGCCATGCACGAAAAACATATGCTTTCTGAGGGCGAGTTCTGCTTCTAACAGTACCAAACCCACCAAGTTCACCTGTAAGGGACAGGCCTGCCAGCTCTGGACATGAGGATTCTTTGTTAAGAAAGAAGTGGCTGGACAAAAGACAAGTGGGGATTTTTGTTCCCCCTTAGAGTGCACTCTGTACACATGGTGGAGTAGAACACTCACTCCAGCCTGTTGGCAGGCTATCCCCGCTTCTCCTCAGCATCTTATGCACAACGGTGTTGTTCCACCTCGAACGGGGCCTTCTGCAAAGAGGCGCAAAGGATGTTGGTCAACAGAACCGCCCAAACTCAACAGGGGCAGTTCTTTCAATCTAGGTATTGCTAGAAGCCTGGCACAGCAAAGCCAGAACTGAGGATGAAGGAGCTACCTTGGTGGCAAGACTCTGGCCACTAGGTGGCAGCAGAGCTCTGTGGTCTAATGGCAGTCCTTCAAAGGAGCACTCACAGGATTGTGTCCCCCACCCAGGTTTGGTCTCTGCAGCCTTTCCTGTTCTATCTACCTTCTTTATTCAGGACTTACCATTCTTTATTGTCCATAAACAATGGTCCCATCTCCTAGCTGTCAACTTCAAGGACAGCTATCATCAGTCAGGCTCCAACATACCTGCTGGGGGGTGCTCTGCCACATCCTTGCTGCTCCTCTCACCCTCCAGGAGCTTCCCATCCTCACACCACACATGGTCCTCACACTATGCCTGGTCCTTACACCACACACCGCCTGCGCATTATACACAGCGCTTACCGGCAAAGCACACACACCTACGGCACACCTTCTCCCACTCGCTGCCATCCTTTGGGTGTCAGCCTTATTTCCACATCACACCCAGAAGCCAAGCTCACCTTCATTCCCCCTCACAGCCATTAGTCCCCTGAGCACTCCCTGCGCTGTCCACCCTGGAAGGCACAGCTCCACATGGAAATGTCCTCCAGGAATTCCAAGCACATCTGAAAGTGTATACAAAAATAATTTTTTCTTCAAGGTAGCAGTGTGTTTTCAAACTTCTCTGAGCCAGAGAACCTTTTCTCTAAAAGCAGCTTTCTGCAAATGCTCAATACATGCATCAGTTTGTGTGTGCAGCCTGAAGAGAAGCCTGAATGAGACCCAGAGGTCACCTCATGGCTCCACCACAACTGCAGATGCCCCTGCACTTCCCACAATGTTCTGGAAAGCACTGGAACAGGAGGAAGAAGTGAGGACTTGAAATCGCAGACCAGTCAGAGTCCCAGAACCAACCTTCACCAACTAGGGCCCAAGGAGTAGTACTGTCTTGTTTGGAAAATGGGTACATTTCCACCCAACCTCTTCCCAACAAAGGTCTTCAGTGAGGACCCAATGAGGTAATGAATGAACACATGCTCTGAACACAGAGAGCTCAGTACAGTATCATGCTCACCATATCATGTCAAAAGAAAACACTATACATAAATTCAACCAAGAAATTAAACATACCTTAATTACTATGGAAAATACTTATTGTCAGTCTTTCTTACTCCCATTAATAACATTCAAATAAATTGCTCTTATCACAACGCTCTTGTGAAAATGGTTTCCCCAAAGATGCCAGCAAAATACACTGGGCCCAGCCAGTACCCAGGGCCACCCACAGGGTAGGGAGTACCTCCAACACTCAGCCATGGGGTCTTGGTGAACACACAAAGCAGAGGCCTTGTTTATGTATTTCACAGGTTGAGTACTTGCCATTTCAGTGCACTGGGATGCCAGAAAGGCATAAGGCAAGAAGATGACAGGACCCAGGTTTAAAAAGGTACAAAAGCAAGGCTGCATGGGACACCTCCAAAGATCCCACTGGACTACCAGATACCCACACACCACAGATGACAAACCTCTCTTGAGCATCTTCCCCTCCAAACATGGGCTCTTATATTATTAGGCTTGTCAAGCTCATGGAGCTCTTGGAGGTTAAGCTCTTGCCATTTGAACCACCAGGAGACCAACTGCAAGACCCACTGACAGGTGTGAGCCATCCTGTGTTGCACTATCACCAAGAACACTGTGATTTCACTAGTGCAAGCCTCAGCTTCCTCCGTAGCCATGACAGCCACCTACTCACAACTTCTCAAATTCAATCCCACATTTGCAAGATCTCTTGTTTGTCCCTATCTTCACTTTAAAATTAATTTTTCAGGCTGTAGTAACTAAAGGCACACAGCCCTCCTAAACCCAGTGTGCATGTGCATCTGCTCATCACTTCATGGTGCTGTGCGTTACATTTGCGATGTGAATTCAAATAGAAACTTGTTCCTTTCACGTCCTGTCAGAAGAAAATACACTTCAATTCACTCCACAATCAAGACATTACATGATTCATGAAAGTCTCTCTATCAAAAAGCGAGCAATCCTAATTCTGTATGTGCTAAGCAACAAAGCGACAAAATTTAGTAAGTAAAAACTGATAAAAATAAAGGATTAATAGGCAAATCCACAATTATATTTGGAGACTTCAACACTCCACTCTCCATGACTGGTAGAACAACTAGACAGAAAATCACCAACAATATAGAACTTAATACCAACCACCAAAATGAGGCGTTAAACACTCTATTTGACAACAGCAGGACACATTCTTTCTAAGTACCCATGGAGCATTCACTGAGGCAGACCACATCCTTGGCCATACAAATTTAAATAAATTATAATCCCACAGAGTGCATTTTCTTATTACAATGAAATCAAATGGGAAATAAATAAAAGAAAGATAAAAGGTATGTCTCTAAACACTAGGAAATTTAACAACACACATTCAAATAATCCATGAGCCACAGAGGAAAACTCAAGTAAATTTAAGATGTACACTAGACTGAATGAAAACGAAAATACAAAAATTTGTGGAACTTAGCTAAATAGTACTAAGAAGGAAATTTTAGGACTAAGTCCTTAAATTAGAATAGATTAATGGCCTCAAATCTGTAAGCTAAAATCCCACCTTAAAAAACCAGAAAAGGAACTAGCCCCAAATCAAACAGAAAGAATGAAATAGTAACTATAAAAGTAGAAATCAATGAAATTCAAACAGAAAAACAGCAGAGAAAGTAAATGAAACAAAAAGCTGGTTCTTTGAAAGGTTCACTAAAATTGACAAACCTATAGCTAGACTGATAAAGAGAGCAGAAGACACAAATTACCAATATTAAAAATGCTACAAGTGCTATCACTGCATAGTCCACAGACATTAAAAGGACAGTAAGGGAATACTACAAACAACACTATACACATAAATTGGACAACTCAGATGAAATACACCAATTCCTTGAAAACTACAAACTACCATAACTCACCCAATATGAAATAGATTATTTGGATAACTCTATACTATTAAAAAAAGTGAACTTGGTTTTAAAACCTCCTGAAAAGGGGATCTTCAGGCCCAGCTGATTTTACTGGAGAATTCTATTGGATCCTTAAAGACATTAACACCAATTCCATACAATCTTTTTCAAACAACAGAAGACAAGGGAACTCCTTCCAACTCTTTCAAGATGCCACTATTACCCTAACAACAAACTCAGTCAAAGACAGAACATAAAAAGAAATCTGCAGACCAGTGTTCCTCATGAATGTAGATGTAAAAATACTCAATAAAATATAAGCAAATACAATCCAGCAATATATACATATAATTGTACACCATGACAACATGGGATTTATACCAGGGATGCAAGGCTGGTTCAATATTCAAAGATCAATCAATGTAATCCATCATATTAACAAACTAAACAAGAAAAATTACATTATTATATTATTGAGGTATGGGAAGCATTTGACAAAATTCAGTATCATTCATGACAAAAAGTCTCAGCAAACTAGAAATAGAGAGGAACTTCCTCAACTAGATAAAGAGCATCTACAAAAAACTTACAGTTAACATCCTACTTAATAGCAAAAGATTGACTGTTTCCCCCAAGTTTGGGTGCAAGGCAAGGATGTCCATGTTCATCCCACTTATTCAACATAGCACTGGAGTCCTAGTCAATGTAATAAGGTGAGGAAAGGAAATAAAGAGCACACATATTGGAAAAGAATAAATAAAAATTTCCTATTTGAAGTTGACAGAATACCATGTAGAAAATCCCAAGATATCTACAAAAAGTCTCCTAGAAACAAGTGTTAGAAAGGTCACAGGATACAAGATCAACATATAAAGTCAATTGTATTTCTACAGACAAGCAATGAACACATTCAAACAAATAAAAAACACAATACCATTTACAATCACTTAAAAAAATGAAATACTTTAGTGTAAGTCTATCAAATATGCACAGTATTTTGTATGCTGAAAACCACAAGATACTGATGAAAGAAATCAAAGATTTAAATAAGTGTAGAGATGCATTGTGATCAAAGAATGGAAAAGTCAACACAGTAAAATGGCAATACTCCCCACATAGAGTTATGAGTTTAATGCATTTCCTAACCAAATCCCAGCAATAATTCTTGTAGAAACATGATTACTCTAATAGTGTATATTAAAAGGTAGACACTAGGTTAAAAACCATTTGAAAAAACAAAGTGGGAGAAACCATTTTGTTTTTTTAAGACTTATTTTACAGCTACAGTAATCAGAACAGCATGGGAGTGGTGGAAGGACAGACACACAGGACAATGGAACAGAACAGAGAGCCCAGAGATAGGCCCACACAATACCAGCCAAATTAGTTTGGGACAAAGGTGTAAAAGCAATGAAATGCAAAAAGGACCATTTTTTCAACAAATGATGCTGGAGCAATTGGGCATCCACAGGTAAACAAGGAAATAAACCTACAACTATAGCTCATGCCTTATGCAAAAATTAACTTAGGAAAACAGAGGAGAAAGTCTTCAGGACCGAGGGCTTGGTGAAGAGTTATCAGATATGACACTAAATTCCCAGCCAACAGCCGAGTCAATGAGCTGTCTTGAACATCTACCACCTGAGGCTTCAGAGAGCAATGGCATGAGTCTAGTACTACCCAAAAAGGAACCTTGAGAGAGATATTGCTGCTTTAAACTACTACCTGTTGGGGTGAGTTTTAAAGTAGTGGTTCTTTCTAATGTTTTGGGTCACGTCAAACCCCCCTGGCTCTGCACCATCTGTCCCCTACCTAGTTTCTCCTGTCACCTGCTCTTCAGCCTCTCCAAACCATTTCCTGCTCACCATGCATAGTCTGAATCTCTACTTTTATTACTTGGTAATATGGACTGCAGGCCCATCCCCATACACGCACCACTGTTCCCAATTCTCTACCACTCCTGTACCCCTGCCCTTTTTGCTCTGCAGTTTCTCCCCAGGAAAGGAATACATGCCCCTGGCCCACAGACACTGGGGCTTGATGACCTTTGGCCAGTGGAATGCTGGCTGACATGATGAGAGCAGAGGCTTCAACATGCTTGCAAGTGTGGGATTTTTCTCTTGTGCTTCTGCTAGTCCCTTGAGAAGAGCATGCCTTGGGCAGTTACTGGTACAAGGACAAGACTTAGAATCTAGCCAAGCCAGCCTGAAAGTGCATGACCTTACTGTTATGAGCCACTGTTATTTTGAGATTGCTTGTTATGCAGCAAAACCTGATGTATACACTCTGCACAAGTTATGGCCCCAACTTAAGATCTTTCAAAAACTAATCCGACCACACTTGTACAGCCAGCCCATAATTTCCAAGGTAGAAAAGACCTTTCCCACCTCTGAATTACCATGGCAAACTAGCCAAGCTGCTCCTCTGGCACCTCTACTTGGGAAGACGTGAAGGTGGTAGTCCAACTAAATGTGCTAGAACTCAACAGAGTCTAGCTTAAAGGGCAGGGCGTGAAACACCGTGTAACAGCAGACAGCCCCACACCAGGCCAGGCACTATGCCAAGTACTTTATACAAGCTAACTCTTCAAATGAGCAGCTGCTGTTATTGCCTTAAATTAAATCCGGACAGAAGAAGCAACTTGCCTTGAGTAATGGCTACCTGCAAGGCTAGTGGTTCAGAGCCAGGAAACACAGACAGATAGGCCACAGGCCCAGGGGCAATGGCCACACAGCCTCTACACAAAGCCTTGTGGGGCCCGGCCACTCTCCCATCTGCTTCTCATCTCTCTGCTCCCAGAAGCACTGCACAGGGGCTGTTTTCCGATCTCTGCACCTGTGTTCCTTCTTCCCTACCTGTGTTTTAGAGGAACATGGAATGGTCCCTAACTCCCATCCCCAGATACCCCTGGCTGGTGACTAATTAGTCCTCTTTAAGTCTCATGTTTGTCTTCAATCAATGCAGGCATCTGGCAATAAGCAACCTACCAGCACTTGCTCTTGTAGTGGTTATTTGAAAAAAAATCTAAAGACTATCTCTGAAAGTAGAGGACAGTATGTATATCAATAATTGAGTGGAAAAAAATAGAGAAAGAAATGAAAACCAGATTTCCATGGTTCAATCTACTTTAACAGAAACCCCACAGATGAGAGCAAGCATAGTCAGCAGCAATAATGACAGTCAGTCAAAGAAGGATGGCTATTTTCTTTCTTTCTTTTTTCTTGATTTTTTTTTTTTTTAGATAGAGTGGAAGGGAGGGAGGAAGAGAGAGAGAGAAACATTGATGTGAGAGAGACACATTGATTGGTTGCCTCCTGCATGACCCCGACCGGGGCTGGGGATTAAACCTACAATAGAGGTACACGCCCTTTACCAGGAATCAAACCCACAACTCTTTGGTCCTCGGGCCGACACTCTAACTGCTGAGCCAAATTGGCCAGGGCAAGGATGGCTATTTCCTTTCCTTTTCTTTTTTTTAAATCCTCATCAGGGGATATTTTTCCATTGCTTTTTCAGATAGAGTGGGAGGGGGAGAGAGAGGGAGAGAAACATTGATGTGAAAGAGACGCATCAACTAGCTGCCTCCTTCACGACCCCGACCAGGGCCGGGGACCAAACCGCAACCAAGGTACACACCCTGGACCAGAATCGAACCTGCAACTCTTTGGTCCGTGGGCCAATGCTCTAACCACTGAGCCAAATTGGCCAGGGCAAGGATGGCTATTTTCTATTGATATAAAGATCATGTTTCCACAGAATAGCAAGCATTAAAATATGCATGGCCAGATGGATTAGAAATAAAAGGAAAAATGACACAGTATTGCTAGCATAACATCCCATTGTGTTTCTAACAATGTAACATGATCATCAAAGTGTGCAAGTGTGCTGTCCTGAGTTCAACTTAGTGTCACCTCATATATCCTTTTTTCTTCTGTGATCTATGACAGTTTGAATGATTGTTCCCCACCTCACTCTCCCTCTGCCAATGGAATCACACGCAGCACAAGCATGTCTCTAGGTGGTAGAGTGACCCTCCAGCACCTCTGACCCTAGGTGGTCATGTGACTTGTTTGGGACAGTGGGACCTTAATGGACAGAGGAGGCAGGACACAGGCCTCAAGAGTTCCTGCCCAGGCAGCTTGTCCTGTGTGGTCCTGTGACCCACCAGGAGAGAAGTGTGCTGCTGCCCTTTCAGCCCAGGCCCAGAATGAACGTAGAGCAGACCTGAACCGAAGGATAAGTCTGGGTCCTGCCTGGCTAGCTGGTCAGGTAAATTCAGATTGCATTCCATTTTACCAGTAAGTTCTCCAGTAGACATTTAATCTAGGAATACTTGTTATAACCACCATTCAGTTCTCACATACAACAAAAAAATCAAGAAAAATTCTATGTCACCTAACACCTAGTCTATATTCAATTGTCTCTATTTCCAATTGTCTCTAAGATGTCTTTTTCCTATTGCTCTGTTCAATAATAATCCAAATCAGGTTTATAGAATGACTTTCCTTATGATATCTAATATTTTATTCTGTAGCTGCCTCTTCTCTTTTTACATGCATTTTATTTGTTGAACATACAAGTCATTTCAGAATCTTCCAAATTCTACATTTGGCTTAGTGCCTGCTAATGATATCTGGGCATGTCCTCTGGCCTTGACTTTCTGTAAACTAGCAGTTAGCTCTAGAGGTTTGCTTCAGACTCAGGTTCAATCCCTCCTTATGCTGAGCTATGACCTTCCTACAGGGTCAGAGGACAAGGCAGAACAGAACCTGGGTCAGCCTCTTGATGTTTCGGTTGGCAGCAGGTCTGGTGGTCTCCCTGAAACAATAAGCTTCTATAAGTTCAAACTTTACCTTGCCCACTACTGGAAATACAGTCTTCATAGCAAAAGATGAATGCATGCTGGATTCTTTCATTATTATTTATTGATGATTAAAACACTGAGTAGGTTTCGCCTAACAACCTCCAGAGAAGAATGACGTTTCTGTTCTTGTGATTCAGATTCATTATGACTCATGGATTATTATGTATTTGCTCTAATTCAGTCCACTGTGGTCCCTATCTTTTGGATTCACAATGTTACATCTCTGTCACTCAGAGCCCTTCAAGGTGGCCCATGTGTGATTTTGAAATTACCTCATCAGTCTTGTGAGTTTCCTTCCTTTTGGTCCAAACCAGATGTTTCAGACCCATCTTGTACATTTACTTGTTTGCATAATAAACCACTCTTCCAAGAAACCTGCCCTTTTAGAAACTACAATCTGGATGTCAGAGGTGTTCATAACTCCTAGAACCATCCCCACAAAATGTGCTAGAATACTTTTTTTTAAAAAAAGTAAAACCTGTGGTTCATCCAGACAATGGAATACTATTCAGTGACAAAAAGAAATGAACCATCAAGCTATGAAAAGTCACGAAGGAACATGAATTGTGTAGTGTTAAGTATAGAAAACAATCTGAAAAGGTTGCACAATGTAGTATTATACTAGCTCATAAAATTACACAATAATTTAGAAAGACTGAAATCACATAAGGTATATCTGTGGCCACCATTGAATAAAATGAAAAACTAACAAAAAGTATTTATCAAATATCTGAAATATCATGAACTTACCAAATATCTGAAAATTAAGCAACACAGTCTAAACAAACTCACAGGTCAAGGAAATAAATTGAAATTAGAATTTTTGATAATAAAATGATTTTAAAAACAACACATCAGCATCTGTGGGATGCAACTAAAGCAGAGTTGAGAAAAATGTAGAATTGTATTAGAAAAGAAGAAAGGTCTAAAATCAATGATATCAGCTTCTATCTTAAGAAGCTAGAGAAAGTAGAGCAAATTAAGTCCCAAGTAAAGAAAGCAGGTGTGACAGGCAGAGTTATGCCCCTGCCCTAGTCCCTGGAACCTGTGAACGTGTGATCTCACCTGGCAAAGAGATTTTGCAGATGTGATTAAGGTTACAGACCTCAAGATGGAAGATTATCCCAGATTATCCAGCGGGCCCAATATAATAACAGAAATACCTTAGAATGGAGAACCTTTCTGAGCTGGGTTAGAGAGAAAAGGGATGATGGATGGCAGGTCAGAGAGACATGTGGCCTTGCTGAGGTGGGAGGCAGAGGAAGAGGTCACAAGCTAGGGAGTCTGGGAAACCTCTAGACACTGGAAAAGACAAGAAAGAGGATTCTTCTTCTGTACCCTCCTTGGTACAACAGTGACCTCAGAGACAGCTTCTGGAGTTCCGTGATCCACACTGGACTTTGAAGAAGGAAAGAGCTCAGGGAGGAGGGTCCAGCCAGCTCAGTGACTCACACACTCCCAGGACAGGGAAAGGGGACTCAGGAGAGGGGCATCCCAGGCCTGGCTGAGCAGGGCCCACAGGGAGCTCCTGGTGACTTCTCCTCAATCCACAACCACAGTGATGGTCCACATCTCAGTCCAGGGATGGGGCCCTGTATCCCGTGGAATCTAATGAGCAGCCTAAACTCCGACTCTCAAGCCCAAGGACACACAGGGCCAGGATGTGAGCCAAGTAAGGAGGCGGGTCTGAAGATAAAGCTCCATCCATGAGAGGAGTCATCGGATTTACAATTTGAAAAAATAGTTTGATTTCTCACTATGAACTATTTCAAATTTAGAGACACTAAAAGCTATGAGACACCAGTGTACCTGATATTAAGGATTAACAAATGTTAACACTGTGCTGTATTTGCCTCAGCTTATTTTTAAATGAATAAAACACAAAAAAAGACTAAAGAACAAGGGCCCAGCAGCCTCTTCTCTGCTCTTGTGCCCCCCAGGTCCTGCCACCAGAAGTGGGCGTTCCCCCCTGCGCAGTCACACTTCTCCATGGTGGGTGAGCTCCCAACAAGATGCCCTGTTATGTCGTGTGTTCAGAAAGCCAGCATCAATGGCATAACTCTACACATGTCCCACTGATGCTCACATTCAGGATTTATCCACACAGATGCATGTGGATCTAACTCTTTATTCCACAGAAGGTATATTTACACACAGTACCCACCTCACCCAAGACCCCCAGGGGGTTGAAACCATAGATAGCACCAAACCCTGCATATACTAGATTTTCTCCTATATACACACACCTATGATAAAGGTTAATTTATAATTTAGGCACATTAAGAGATTAACAACAGTAACTAATAATAAAATATAATAATAACAATATACTATAATAAAAGTTATGCGAATGTGGTCTCTTTCTCTAGTAATTTTTATATTTTTCAGTCTGTACCTATTCTGAGTCTGTGTGACCATTCCTTACTTACAGTAAAGGGCTTGGTGTCACCTGTTTCAGGGTTCCCTTGCTGAAGTTCTCATAGAGGCTCAATGCTTTCTGGAACAACACACTGCCATCAATCAGAACACGTTTTTTGGTTCACGTCTTCTACTCACAAATTTATGCCTTTTTTATCCTAATTACTTATCACACACTATGGCTGTAACTTTTGCAGTCTGAGGTAGACACCAAAACTAGCACTTATTTCTTTTTCCTTCTTCACAATTTCATGGAAGGAAGAGTCAGTCTTACCATAAATCTCAGCAACCTCAGCATACAATCTTTTTTCCTTTCCTTATTAAGCTGAGAGCATTTACTTTTCCACATAAGAAAAGCACTTTACACCATCTCTTTGGCATCTCTGAATTGCCAGCATCACTGCTCTTGCGCTTTGAGCTCATTATTAAGTAAAATAAGGGTGACTTGAACATAAGTCCTGCAATACAGTCAATCTAATAACCCAGACTGCTAAAGTATATATAGCGTGGAGACCAGGACAAAAGGATGATTCACATTCTGGGTAGGACAGAAGGAACAATGTGAGGTTTCAACATGCTGCTCAGAATGGTGTGAAATTTAAAACTTATGAATTGCTTATTTCTGGAATTTTCCATTTAATATCTTTGGACTGTGGCTGACTGTGGGTAACCACGGGTAACTGAAAGAATGGAAAGCAAAACCGTGGATAAGGGAGGACTGCTGTATCTAGTCACAAGTAAACTTGGCATTTCTGAATATTTGCACAGGAACCTGCTCAGATGTGTCTCCTTGTACACACGTGCCTGGTTTTTCTTGTGTGTATTATGAGGTGTAGGAATGCTGAGTCCTGGGGACATGGCAGTCCTCCATCTCCCTATACACTGCCAGGCTGCTTTCCCAGGTGGAAGCCCTGGTCTGGCTCCCCCAGCAGCATCCAAGGGCCCTCCAGCATGCTAATCGATCTTCTGTATCTTCAACCTCTGTTTGCCAGTGAAGTTATGAAGCAGTTCATCCCTGTCCTACTTCTCATTCCTGGAGCTGAGGAGAGCTGGTGGACTGAGAGGGTCTGGTGAGCCTGAGGGAGGTTGGGCCCCTCAGTGGACACTGGCCAGGCATTTCCTCCTCCATGACTGTGGTGTATTATCCGCCCCGTTTTCTAAGAACCATTTTTCCTTTGCTTTCCTGATGTGTAGCCTTCTTTGCATAGTCGGCATGCAGGCTGAGTTCCTGAGTGCTTGAGGAGGTGCTCCGAGGACACTGAGGACCCTGGGCTCAAGCTGAGATGTGGTAAGGGAAGGTGAGGCAAGGGAACAAGGCTGGAGGGCTGGTAGGGCCCCGCAGTCAGGAGGACAGGAACAGGTTCCAAGGTCAGGCTCCTGCTGGGTACCCAAGATGACACTGTGGAAGGACAGCTGGCCGGGCCCGGAATGTATCTTGGGAGAGAGGTTCCCACATCCACATCCCTGTGAGCAGAAGACTCAGGAGAACAGGCAGAATAACCAAGCTTTCAGACACTGCATCACTTAATGGTTGACAAGAAAAGAGTGTGCGTGGAGTCAGAAAAGGAACATTCCCAGGGGCAGGGAGGGCCAGGCTGGTGCGGCAACAGCCATGGGAAGAGGGGTTTTCAACAAGGAACACAAGAACAGTCAATAATTCATTGCCTTTAAAAATCAGCAGGCCATGCATAAGTTGTGTCCACAGCTTCAAGGTAGGGAGGAGATGAAAGGCTGGCCAAACATGGACAAGACAGGCTCAATGTTTTTTCCAAAAATTCGAGCCAGGCAGTTAGTTAAAGACAGCTATAACTATAGATACTTTAAAAGAAAGGCATTAGCCCTGGCCGGTTTGGCTCAGTGGTTAGAGCGTCAGCCCGCGGACCAGAGAGTCCTGGGTTTGGTTCCCGCTAAGGGCACGTACCTTGGTTGCAGTTTGTCCCCGGCCCTGGTTGGGTCGTGTGGGTGGCAACCACTCGATGTGTTTCTCTCACATCGATGTTTCTCTCTCTCTCTTCCTCCCTCTCTCCCTCCTGCTCTATCTGAAGATAAATGCAAAAATGTCCTCGGGTGAGGGTAAAAAAAAAAAAGAATAAAAAAAAAAGAAAGGCATTAGCCCAATTAGCCCATCCGGTGTGGCTCAGTGGTTGAGCACTGACCCATGCACCAAGAGGTCGCCGGTTCAATTCCCAGTCAGGGCACATGCCCAGGTTGTGGGCCAAATCCCCAATAGGGGACATGCAGGAGGCGGCCAATCAATGTTCTCTCTCATCGATGTCTCTCTCTCTCTCTCCCTCTCCCTTCCTCTCTCTCTAAAATCAATAAAGAAAAAACAAAAACAGAAAGGCATTAGCCCAGCCAGTGTGGCTCAGTTGGTTGAACGTCATCCCATGCACCAGGAGGTCGCTGGTTTGATTCCCAGTGAGGGCATATGCCTGGGTTTTGGGCTCAATCCCCAGTTGGGGGCATCAATATTTCTATCTCCCTCTCCCTTCCTCTCTCTAAAAAAGCAATAAAAACATTTTTTTTTCAAAAAAAGGAAGGCATTAAAGTTATTTGTGATAATGTGATTCTCTACATAACATATCCTGACTTATGAGACCCAACAGGACGTAGTTTATGATGGCAGATTATACACTAAAGATGAAAAAATAAATATCTTTACTATGTATCAGTAATAATTAGAAAAGAAACCAAGAATACAAAATATAAAATGATCAGGGATAACTTGAATAAGGAACGTGCAAGATCTATACAAGAAAACTACAAAACTTCACTGACTGCTTTGGATGGAACATGGCATGTCTCTGAATTGGAAGACCCTCCCTCCCAACATAAATGGATCATTTTAATGGGAGGCCAACCAAAATCCAACTAGGTTTTTACAATTTGACAGAGGGACTCTAATGCTCATCTGGAAGTGTGGACAAGTGAAATAGAGTTTTGGGGAGAAAAATAATAAGATAGGTTATAACATTTTTTTTTTTGTAGAAACATAGCCATGAGATGGACTGTCTCTGAACACTCTTAAAGGGGCAAGCACAGACAGTAAGTTTCTGTGATAAAGGTGGCACTTCTCATCAATAGGTAAATTTTGATTAATTGTAAAATGGCTCTGAGATGACCGGCTAGTTCTTTAAAAATAAAACATAACAAAGCACAGTTGTCACTCAGCTTTGAGACGCTGACTCCCAGCCCCCTTCCAGCTCCTCTGTGCTGCTGGGGCTCAGTCTGCAAACGGCACCTCCAAGGTTCACCTGGGCTTTACTTCTCTACTGCTGAACAGCAAATTCTACAACTTAGGGCTTAAATAGCACCCACTTATCAGTCCACAGCCCTGAAGGGCAGAGGTCTGGAAACAGAGTAGTTGGTTCTCTAGGGGAAAGGCTCATACATGCAGGAGTCAGCCAGCTGTATTCCCACCTGGAGCTGGGGCCTCCTCCTGGCTGCTCAGGTTGAGGAGAGGCTGAATGCAGCTCCCTGTGGCTATAGAACTGATGTTCATTTCCGAGATGCTGGTCAGCTCCCAGAGGCTGCCTGCATTCCCTGGAGCATGGCCTTCATCTGGAATCCTCCTGTGCTTCCAATCTCAAGCTTCTTCCATCGTTGACTTCTCACCCAGACTTAAAGGGCTCATGTGACTGGGTAAGGCCACCCAAATCACCTGCCTTCTGATTCACTCAAAGTCAGCTGACTAGAAGTCTTAATTACATCTACAAAATCTCTTTGCCAGGCAACACAACATAGTCAGGGACCATGTCTCACATACCACCCACTCTCAAGGGGAAATTAAGCAAGGCTTGAACATCAGGTGAAAATCTTGGGGGCTATCCTAGATTTATACCCATACTTCGAAGCCTGGCTTTCTGTCAGGTTCTCCAGCAGAAGGTCCTGGGGGGATGTCTGAAGGCAGGAGGGTAGGCAAGTTCTTCCTCTGGTTAATCAGGCAGTGGGAGGAGGGAGCCTTGGCAGAGGCAGCTCCTTTTCCAAATCTCGGCCCCTTAAGCATCTCCACCAGCACTGGAGCTGGGGCAGCTTCCCAAGGTGAGGGGACACTCCTTGGGGCATGGTGACTCCTGGCCTGTGACCCTAGCCCTGGGAGCCTGCTCTGCAGAGACCACTGAGCTAATCCCCATGACTCAGAGGCTCTTAGGCCTCGGCTCCTCATTCTAAATAGGGATGAGAAAACACCCACCTTTCAGCATTTTGAAAAGAACTCTGTAATTTGCAAAGTGCTATACAGAAGGAGAATTTTAAGCCTTATTTTCCCAGGATGATTCTAGAGTAAGAATAGAAGACAAGAGAAAGAAACAAAGTGTGAGGAATGTACTACCTATATTATTGCTGAAGATGTCCAGGTCCAAACAACACCAAGATCTGACTATTTGCTGGTGGGGCTGGGAAGAAAGGAAGACCTGTGCCACATGCTCTGGGGAGGACACATCTCCTGACCCGTTGTTCCACGCGCAGGACCAGGAGTCTGCATCAGGTTCGGGTCATTCCCAAGAAATGCCCTCATTTGATTGAGAGGGAGACAAAAGGGGAGGCATGTAGCATTATTTTCAAGGTCCTCAGCTCAGCTTTAGCTGCTTCTGTGTGCCCTTCTCCACACTGCTGCCCCAAGAGGCCCCAAGCACCCAATCCAGAAGGCCCTACACGGCTGGGAGGCAACAAGATGAGTGAAGGCATGAGGGCTCCTCAAGGAAGAGAGGAAGGATGGGGCTCTCCACTCACAATGGGAACTGGCTAGGGAGCCTGCCCTTGGCTTCTTCCCGAGGTCCAACTCTGGGTGGGGTAGCACTTCTGCAACCTCATCAACAGCCCCAGTCACACACAAAGAGTCCCTAGGGGTCCTTAGACCCTCCCCTGCCACAGGCACAGGTGCACACTGGAAGGGCCCTGGGTACATCCCCAAAGCCACAGCTGAGAGAGTGAGTGAGATCCAGCCTGCCACAACCAGAGACGGAGGACAGCTTACTCCTCCTTTCCTCTGCAGACTCCTGGATACCAGGTGTGCCAGTCGGAGAGATTTGGGGGTGAAACTCGAAGTCAGGCACACTGAGTGCCTGGCTGTGTGGCCCCCAGAATCCTGGCCTCATCTGACTCATCAAATCTCTTGGAAAAGGGTGATGGTGACTGGTCCCTTTCTCCCTGTACTCCTAGAATGAAACCAACCAGGGCTTTTCTGGCAGGATCCACAGGAGTCCTAGGAACAATGTCACCCTACTTCTACCCCAGGAAAGGAACAGCAAAAACGACTGTGGTCCTTGGCCAAACTGTTCTGAGGGGCAAAAGATAAACAAGACAAAACCATAAACATAATAAATAAATAAATTTTTAAAATCATAAGCAAAATTAAAATTATTTTAAAAGCCTGGCCAGCACATAGCAAAAAATACTAAACTTGCTTGCATGGTCACCACACCCAGAAGAAAGAGGGGCTCTGTCTGCTCAAATTCCCAGCTTTCCCTTAGCTGCAAGAAGTGACCAGAGGAACTGCTTACACAGCAACACAGGCTCGTGGGCAGGACCAGGTTATGAAGAAAAGGAAAACAGAACTCAGTCTCCATTATGAAGGGGCTCTACATGGGATTTTCAAAGACTATCTCCTTGATGAAGTTAAAGAACCAGAACAAAAGTTTTCACAACAAAATATATTTGATTTCAAATTATAATTCTGTCCAATACAAATTAAAGGTTTTACTCTTTATTGAAAACAAGAAAAATAGTCACAAAGAACTCAAAGGGAGTCATGAGAAATATCTGAGTATCAATGAAAAGTGCAGGAAAACCTAACCCATCCTGGATAGGTGAGGAGGGCGAAACCCTTTTCCTTACGAGGCTCATTCCCATGTCCCTGTGATTGGTAACCCTGGCATCTCCAGACCTTCCCCCACTGTATTCTCATGCCCTCACCTGCTCCCCAGAAGCCCCGTCATGGGGTCCTCTGAGTTCTCACACCTGTCCTGCTCCCACTTCCCTGTAGAACTCTGCTCCCTCTGAAGCCAGAGGGACATTCCAAGAGCACAAAAAAACTGATCTGCCTGCTTATAAGTCCCAGACCTACCAGTACCCAGAAAGTGTAAATCCCCCAGCCAGGTCCCCCCTTCCCCTCAAACCTCCCCAAATCATCCATACTCCGTGTTTCCTCCCCTCACCCTACTGACCCCACCCTCAGAGCCCACCCTCAAGGTCCTGGGCCATCACAGCCCTGAGCTCTCACAGCCCAGGAGACACTCTCATAAATGTAATTATCTTTTATAACTATTAAGCCAAGAAAGCAAGGAAGGGAGGTTAAACCATCAGAGCTGTTTTATGTTTTGAAAGATCATCCTGACTACAGATGACAGGACCTTGGCTCCGATGAGGCTTTGCAACCTGCTAGAACACCTAGGGCCCTAGCCTACCTATGGGACTGGTGGAGCCTCTGTGAGGAGGAGGGGAGCAGTGAGAGCTAAGGGGCGTGTGTACCTTGACAGGAGGCACCCCAAGACAAGGAGCTCCCTCTAGTTACCCAGCTGAGAGGCCATGGCTGGCTCATGAAGAAGCCCTTGAGAAATAGGAGGGGAGCTTGCAGAAGGATGGTCAGTACCACAGGGCAACTAACTGGCCAGCTCAGTAAGGTCATTAAGAGACTCTGGAGGGACATGCACCATGAGAATTACAAAGGTGATTCGTTTTTATATTTAATTAAGTTTAAATTTTGGTAGATCACAGAGAATAATCATATGGGTTTGAATCCTCACATGCTGTTTTGCTGTTTCCCTGCTATATTGTCTGACCTCGTCTTGCTGGCATGAGCCAAACATTTGCTAATGTGATGGATCAGCAGATGCAGTAAGGGGCCCTCATTAGCACATGCTGTCTAGAATTCCTTCCAAAGAAAAAGGTAGTTCAAAGCAGAAACTGTGCAAGAAGCATACAGCAGTGAGATAAAAGGTGTGGTTTTCAAGTCGGAGAAGTGAACAAAATGGAGTGACCAGCACCATGCCAGATGTGGGTCACCTTCCTGTGAAGCCTCCTGGAGAAGAGCAGATGTAGTGAGGAGGTGAAGTGTGTTGTTTGTGTGTGACCCTAACTGGGCTGATTCCCTTTCCCCATGGTCACTTCCTTTCACATCGAGAGGTCACTGCAGCCAGCAAGGTGGGTCAGCCCAGGACATCAGCTATCCTCAGAGATGGCAACCAGTGCTGTAGGGGACAGAGGAGCTGGTAAAGTCATGCCAGGACCTGGACAACAGAAGGGCTCACACAGGCTAGACATCACAGATGTATCAGTCCTCAGAGCTCTCCTCAACAGTTAGGTCCAGGATGAGACTTCTGCAGGACAGTCGTGACAAAAAGACAGAGGATGACGATGATAATGCCATGGGCAGAGCTGGAGAACATTCTAGGGTCAGGCAAGTGGGCATGGCCACAAGAATGCACCAAGTCCGGGACTTCGAGTTGTCATTCCATCTCCCAGAAGGACACCAGAACGGGGAGAAGAGAGGTACCAGAGCCTGGATAGGTGAGGGCATGGAGAGAATAGAGGCTCTGTGTCTCCTCTACTGACCCTGCTAACCCCACCCTCAGGCAGAAGGCAAGACTCTCTCCTGGGCACTGGCCTAGGGGGCATGGCTATGTGGGAGGACACAGGGGTGCACATGGCAGCACAGGTGCTGAGCCCCAAGGACACAGCACAGATGGCTGGCTGGTGACCATGAAGAGCAGCAGAGAGCCAGGGTGGGAGGCAGCCTGAGCTAGCTGTATGGGTGGAATAGAGGCTGAGCAAACAGGGGCCTCGAGGTCAAGATCAAGCCCACATCTTTTTTTTTTTTTTATCCTCACCTGAGGACATTTTTCCATTTTTTGTTCAGATAGTGTGGGAGGGAGAGATAGGAAGAGAGAGAGAGAGAGAGAGAGAGAGAGAGAGAGAGAGAGGGAGGGAGGGAGAAACATCAATGTGAAAGGGACACATCGAGTGGCTGTCACTCACACGACCCAACCAGGGCCGGGGGCAAACTGCAACCGAGGTACGTGCCCTTAGCAGGAACCAAACCCGGGTCTCTCTGGACCACAGGCCGACGCTCTAACCACTGAGTCAAACCAGCCAGGGCCAAGCCCACATCTTGACATGCCTATGTCAGTGAGGCCAGGTCTGAGGCCTGTCTTGGAAGCATCTTTCAAGCACAAAATGTGCACAGTGCCACCGACGTGCCTGGTGCATTATACACTTCATGCTCAGCCAGCTGAAGTCACAGCTTCCTCATTTTTGATGGGTTTCTCCCTTTGCCACAGCCTCTATCTATAAAAGGAGACACTGTCTCCATTTCACAGAGACCTGGTCCAAGGTCACCACCAGGACATGGTCCACCAGGCTCAAAGCCCACAGGCCAGTCTCCATTTCACAGAGACCTCGTCCAAGGTCACCACCAGGACGTGGTCCACCTGGCTTGAAGCCCACAGGCCAGCTCCTGTGTCCTGCTTTCAATGTCCACGAAGCATGGCTCCCAGGGATGTCTGGTTTTGCTCAGGTTGTAAGCAGAAAGCTCTACATGAGACGCAGCTGTGTGTCAAGCACCAGGCCAACCTCACAGGGCTTTGCTGAGCCCATCTCTGACTTAGTATGAACCATGAATCCAGAGAACCATAAGGCCACAGCTGGTTTACACTTGACACTATAGAAAAGTAGGCACAGTGACAGTATGAGGTGCTACAACAGGAAAGGCTGCTCCCAGGTGCCAACCTAGGCAGTGAGCTCAGTGCCTACTGCCCTTCTGGGCCTCCTGCATTCAAAACCCAACGTCACTTCAACAGGCTACTTGTCCTCTGCTCATCAGATTTTTAAGTTATATTCTGAGGCATTTATTTGTCTTAATTAAAATTACAGTTTGAGAAAAATATTGAGAAACTAAAACAAAAAGCCTGGTTCCAGCATCCCTGGCTCACCTTCGAGTCCCCACCCAGCACATCCGTTATCTCATCCTCCCAAAGTCTCCCAGGACATCCGTCCAGAGGAGCAAAGTCATCATGTTTTCCACTGAGTAATTCATTGTACTTATTTAATGGACAACTTTTTATTTTTATTTAATTTCAAATCTTGAGAAAAATCATATGAATATTACAAATAACTTCTATATATGCTTAATTGTTCCTCCAACTGTTCACATTTAGGCCCATTTGTTTGTCATGCATGTATGCATTCATTCATTCGTTCGTTCGTTCGTTCGTTCGTTCGTTCTCCCTATTCATCTGCACCTTCTGAGAGTGATTAGCAGATATCATGCTCCTTGACTCCAGATACCTTAGTGTGTATTTCCTAAAAACAAAGATATCCAGATTTTTAAAAATAAGTATAATTATCCAAACCAGAACATTGCACATCGATGCAATACTATTACCTAATTCCCTGGCCACCCAGCCATGGTGCCCCACCACCAGACACATTCTAACTTCATTTTAGCCCGTCATAAACATAACAGAAGAGGGCATTCTAGAGACGTGAAATTAGAAATGCTATTATCAATATGCCTCCCTTCTAAGAAGTTCAGGAAAATGAATTTCATGTGAGGTCAAACTCCATGCAAGGCTTTTTTAAAGACAAAAGAAAATAAGGAACAAATAACATCCCTACTGACAATAAACACACACCATAAAGACATGAGAACAAAAATAATAAAACCATAATCTAATATCTTTAAATTGATTAAAAGACATTAAGATGATAATGTAAGAGATAACAAAAGATATACATCAGAATTAGAAAAATTCAAGAACGAGTTCATAGAACTCAGGGAAGAATCTGAAACAAAAGAAAAATATTTCAAAAATCAAGATGAAATTAGAAGACACATAAGATCAAATAAACACAGCAGAGAAAAATAGAAGAAAGAGAAAACTTAAAAATAAAAAAGAAAACAAAGCAATGAGAATTCATGAGACGTGGAAAAGACAGAAAGAGCAGACAGAGAGGACTAACTCGGATGCCGGGTGGCCTCCAAACCACAGCTCAACCAACTCTTAAGTTAAAAATATATTTAAGACTAAATGCTTTGTTGGATTCTATCTGCTAACACTTTATTTATGGTTTGCACATCTGTCTCTATAGGTAGAGTTACCTATACATAATTTTAAGATTATCTGCACAATTTTTGTGTCTTAATACTGCTGATCTCATAAACTGATTAGGGGAACTGTGAGTCTTCTCTGCACTCTGAAACAATTTACACACCTTAAAAGTCTCATTTCCTTTAGGACTGGTGAGTGCAGATCTCTGAGCACAGTTTCAGTCACTTCCACAGTGATGGGTTATTCAGAATTTCTACATTATATTGAAGCAATTTGATTTACATTTTTCTAGATTTTCATTTCATCTAGATGTTGTGATTTCTTTGCATAGACTTGTAAATAGCAATCTCTCAAAGCTTTAGCAGCCAGCACATCTGCAGTTATAACCAGTTTCTGGTTACCTCCGGTTTAAGTTTTGCCTTTTCCCTCTTGGTCAAAGTTGTTGACAGTTTAAGTATTTTATAGTCCTCTTCCAGAATTTATTGCACCAAGCAGCAAGTTTTCTGGTTCTACTGTATTCATCTCTACCTTATCTTAAATTATTTTGTAATTCTTTCTCTAACATTTAGAGTTACAGGGCAGTTCATTTATTTTAAATGTTTCTGGTTTCCTGACATTTTCTCCTAAGAACTGTTTTGGCAGCATCCTTCATATTTTGATATGCAGTGTTATCTCATTTTCATTACTTTTTAAACAGTTTATGCTTTATTTAAAAGCATTCCAAAATCTCCACATATATAGTGGAATCTGGGTTATTTTGGGGTATCATTTTGTGGTAAATTTCTGTTTTTATTGTACTTAATGACTTCTGCTATTGAAAAATAAAATTTTGTTTAAAATCAAATACATGGTAAATACATATATTTTTTAAACTCTCTTTTTTTAAACAACCACGGTGAAGGTCTTGGTGTGTTTGAAAATAAGAAAGGAGGGAGGGAGGGAGAGGGGAGGAAGAAAGAGAGAAAGAAAAGAATATTCTGTGTTTGGAACAGAGTTTGTTAAACATGCTATTCAAATCCTTCATAACTGTATGTTTTTATGTCTTCTTGATTTTTTATTTATTTTTATTTTTTCCTTTATTGATTTTAGAGAGAAAGGAAGGGAGAGGGAGAGAGAGATAGAAACATCGATGAGAGAGAACATTGACTGGCCGCCTCCTGCATGCCCCCCACTGGGGATTGGGCCCACAATCTGGGCATGTGTCCTGACCGGAAATTGAACCGGCGACCTCTTGGTACATGGGTTGATGCTCAACCCTGAGCCACATCGGCCGAATGTCTTCTTGATTTTTTAAATTAAAGTTTCTCATTATGGCACTGGATTTGTCCACTTCCTGTTCTACAAGTTCTTCATAAATTTTACAGCTATGTAATTATATACATAAAAGTTCATGAATATCATCTCTTCTTAGAGGATTATAACTTCTCAAAATGAAGTATCTTTGTCCCATTTAATGCTTTTCAGTTTTTTCTTGAAAATAACGTTGTTAGTCCTGCTTTCCAGTGATTAGCATTTGCTTAGTACACTTCCCACGAATACATTTAATGTTGGTCATTTTTAAGATAATCTGAGTTTTGTTTCTTAAAAGAGAAAATTAACACACATTTGCACTAATGCCTACATGATGTCTTGCCTTATATATTTTCTATGATTTCTACTTTTTTCCCTTCTACACTACCTTTTGGTGACTTAATCAGGTTTTCTTTGTTCCAGAGTTTTCCTCTACGAGACTGAAATTGTACCATCTGTGCCTCTGACTGGTGGCTCCTTATAAATCGTTCCTGTGTTTTGTTTTGTTTTTCTTTATTGATTTTAGAGAGAGAGGAAGGGAAAGGGAGAGAGAGATAGAAACATCGATGAGAGAGAACACTGATTTGCTGCCTCCTGCATGCCCCCCACTGGGGATTGGGCCCACAACCTGGGTATGTGTCCTGACCAGGAATTGAACCAGAGACCTCCCGTGCATAGGTCGACACTCAACCACTGAGCTACACCGTCTGGGCAATCATTACTGTGTTTAAATGCACAGTTTCATACCACAGGCTTTAAGAGTAGAATCTACACATCCCCAGGAAAAGACCCAAAGTTTAGGGAACTTTCACTTTTCTCCTCATCACTATATAAATACATATACCTAAGATTTTTCAACTATTATTTTAATTTGCACCACAATATGTATCAATAATTATTTAGATTATGTCATACTGGATTCTTTCCCCACCATTATTAGTGGGGCCAAACATTACCCTCTTTTATAGATGGTTTTCCCTTTTTTCATTTTGTCAAGAGTCTTAAGGGTAAAGCTGGTAACCTCTGAGTCCTTGACTGTCTGAAAACACCTTCCCTTTGCCCTTCAATTTGAATTCAAGTCTGGCTCTGTCTAAAATTCCAGGTTTGGGATCATTTTTCCCCACATACTTTGAAAATGTTGATCCAATTAAGCCTAGATTAAAATTTTGCCATTGAGAAATTTTATACCAATTGCTAGCCAGACCTTTGCTCCTCCTGCTGACTACTTTGGGGGTTTTCTCGTATTTGGTAGTATCCTGAAATTGTGTCCTAATATGTCTGGGCAGTTGTGGTTTCTCACTTCTCCTGCTCAATACTTAGTCCTCTGACACATTCTGCACTCTGAGAAGGGTCCTTCTAGTAGCTTTCCATTATCCTTCTCAGCCTTCTGTTCTCTCCTTTTCAGACTTCTACACAACAGAATATGGAGCTTTTCAAACTTGCTTTGGCCTCATCCTTTCACTTACACTCTCCACCTCTCAGTCCTTAATCTTCATTCTGGAGTAGCTCCAGGTCCTCTAGGTCTGCCTTCTGGAATAGCTCTAGCTCCTCCAGGTCTGCCTTCTGGAATAGCTCTAGCTCCTCCAGGTCTGCCTTCTGGAATAGCTCTAGCTCCTCTAGGTCTGCCTTCTGGAATAGCTCTAGCTCCTCCAGGTCTGCCTTCTGGAATAGCTCTGGGTCCTCTAGATCTGCATTCTGGAATAATCCTTGGCTCATTTTTCTAGTCACTAATTTTTTCTTCATTCTCTCTGTACCGTGATTCAGTCCATCCTGATTGTTCCATTTTGACTAACTTTTCTTTCCAGAATCTTTGGTTGTTTCTTTTGAAGAAGCAATGTTTTCTTTCATGAGTGTTCTTCCATTTCTGCCATTAACTCTTCCCTTAAGTACCTTCTTTGTTGCATTTGGTGATTCTTTCTCCTGTTGTTGGTTCTCCTCAAACCCATGACAGCTCTTGGTTCAACAGCTCTGCCTTTGAGAGGCTTGATTTGCCTGCCATGGATATGAGTTCCATTCACTCTGGTCTGCCTCTGGTATTGGGGAGAGAAGAGGTGGGGTTCTTTGGACTGCATTTGCCAAAATTTTGTTTTCTGAAGTAACTCTCTACTTCTCTCTGGAGTTGCTGTCAGGACACAATTCCTGCTGGCTCTGACCCAAAGCACACACCAGCAATGGGAGTCAGGGCACATGGCAGGGGGTGGGAGGGGCTTCCAATCAATCCTCTCAAAGTCCTGGTGTCCACTAACCCTGAGCTGAGTGTCCGAATTCTCATTCCTAGCATAGTAGGTATCTCTACATGTCTTCTGAGATGTTTTGATTCCATAAACACTGTTTCTATCCCTTAATAATTAATCAAAACATCTGACCCTCTACCTGTAGTTATATCACTGTTTCCACAAATGTCATGAGTTGCTTTTGCTGCTGCTATCTTAGAGTATCTGCCTTTTGGGGGATTCTGATACAGGTGACAGCAGATGAATGCTCTCAGGTAACCATTCTTTTCAATCTGCAGAAGACTGATGATTTATGTACTGATTTGTACTGTCTTTTTTAAAAAGAAAGCCCTACTTAAGTTTTTTTTGTGTTTTTTTTTTTTTAACAGGCAGTTGATAAACCACTCAAAGTCTAAAAGCACATTTTTTAAAGTTCTGGTTAATAAAATTAATCTCAATAACCATAACCTAGAGCCCCATGTGTCGCCTCCACACACTTCCCAGCCTGGTCCTGGGAAGTGCAACCCCATAGAGGTCCAGGGTGGGGGATTGGGGGGGGGGAGGAACTTGAGGAAAAACTGCCTGAGGTCCTAGAGAAGAAAGGAGAAAAGAAGCAGGACTCACTCCTAAGCAACTGGCTGATGGCCCAAGAATAGGCACTGTCCCCAGGCTGGTGACAGGGCACAAGGTAGGGCTTGGAGTCGATGAGGCCACAATCAAATCATGTAGTCACTTTGTATTTATTTAAGATTTACCCTGCAATTTCCCTGTTGTCTGTAATTACCCTGTGTCACCTCATAACACTTTCCATGTAGTTAAATGGTTGGCAGTTGCCATGGAAACCAAGAACTGTTCTCTAACTTGAAAAGGTAGTTGTATTTTTAAAAAATTTTAGTTGTATTCTACTTAGAGATTAATTCACAACTGCTGCCAACTTGAAAACAAAGTTAACTGTGGGCAGCTGCCATTTCTGCTGTCCCAGCTCCTCCCTGGGGAACATATGTTGGTCCCTCTCCCAGACCACACCCAGAGTCACCATCATCTGCTCTTTGCATGGGTGCTCACATCCCTTTGTTCTCAACTCACTTTATTCTTGCTTGGCAAAAGTGACACCCTGTTAAAATGTCATTCTCTGCCCAGTCCCTGCCTATACCCAGACAGCTGCATGGAACTTGAGAAAACACAAACCACCTACACTCACACCACAGACCACATGACAGCCGCTGCACTATAGTCAGCACAGTAGTCAGCACACTACACACCAGTCAGCACACAGCAATCCCTGCTCCAGTCACATTCCTAATTCTCCAGTATTCCTGCACAAACCTTAAGTTGAACCCTATGAAATTATCATTCACTGTATGGCAAAAATATGTGAATACTGGCAGTTCCTGAGGACAATGTATATTTCACTCCAATTCCTCTGTCTTCAAACCTTCCTGGTCCCCCTCACAGGATGGCTTCCTGGGACAGAACCCCTCTGGACACTGAACTCCCCCCTCAGTCTGTTCCTCCAGGTACCCACCTTCCCACCCCCTGCAGCTCAGCTGGTGGCACTATTCGCATGGAAACCAGTCACTGTGGCTCCCACTGTGGAATAAACCTTCCTTGGCCCCTGCCCTAATGCTCTCTTCCCCTTTGCAGCAAACTTTTCTCAACCCTGTCCAGAGCAGCTTCCCTGCTGCCTCTGTTGCTCCTCTTACATGCCCACCACTTTTACTCTTGGCCCCTCCAATCAACAAAACTGCTTAAGCTGCCGATGACCTACATGAACCCCAGTTCTCCCTCCCCAACCACTGCAGGGATGGAGTCAGACCTCACTCGCCAACCCCAATGCAGTGTCCTCTGGGCCTCTGCGTCTCCCTCATGGGTCTCTGGCTCAGACCCTACATGGTCTCCTGTCCCACCCCAGCCTGTCAGGCTAGGGTTCCCAAACCCATTCCTGATCCTCTTCCCTCTCTGAATCTCCCTTGATGGGCCTGCATTTCCTGCATAGAATCTGTACCAGTCCACACTTCCAGGCCGTCCTCATCCTAGCTCCAGTCTCATCTTCCCAGCTGTGGAATCAAGAGTCACCTGAATGTCAAAGTGTCTCACCTTAATATGTCCAAAGGCCAACACTCCCACTGCTCTCTCCACAGCTTTAGTCTCAGGAGCTGGAGGGGACATCATCCTTCCAGTTCATCAGTCTAAAACTTTGCCATTGTCCTTGCCCCACTCACATCACTACCATTCTGCTAGAAATTTACACACTCTGCCTTCCAAACACATCCCGAATCTGACCAGCTTTCACTGCCTCCTCAGCATCACCTCTCACCTGGCTCAGGTAGCACCACCTAATTGGTCCCTACTTCTACTCTGGGTCCTGAGTGTCTGTTCTCCAACAGAAGCCAGAGCAATTCTGCAAGAATCTCTTTCTGCTCTGGTCCCTAGCCCTCACACAGAGTGAAAGCTCTCACAGGCCACAATGACCCACTCGCATTTCTGCCCCTTGCTCACCAACCCACCACACTGGCACCTGGCTATTCTCCAGTCATCCTCACACTGAGGCCTCATATTGGCTGTTCCCTCTGCCTGGAATGCTATTCTCCCTCTATTACTCACACCCTCAACTTTACTTAAATGTCACCTTCTCAGTGAAGCCAACCCTGATGGTCCTGTTGATCACTGACAACCCCCAATCTCAAGCATGCATGCATGTGCACACACACATGCAGACACACACATGTACACACTGCACTTTGTCACTCCTGCTCTCTCTTTTTCTTTATTAATGAAGCTCATCTCCTGCACTCTCAGGTGTGCAGTCTACCCTTGAAGACTGTCTCTGGGGGCAGAGCCTGTCAGTGTGTTTGCTGATGGACCTGACCCGGCCTAGAACCAGGGCCTGGAACAAAGCATGCACTTGATCTGTCTGCTGAGTGAATTTGTTAAATGTGAGATCACAATTCAATTTTCCCAGCTTCATTAGAATTACTCCTAATATCAATTCTGATTCTGAAGTGTTTCATTTCTTTCACTATGTTTCTAACCTGAAGAGAATCATCTGTGGCCAGCAAAAGCATTAACATTCTGTACAACTGAAGAGTAACATCACCACACATTCCAGGTTGCATCACTGAAGGAACAGGACATTCTTTCTCATTTTACTACAAATGACCCTGTTAAAGGAAACGAACAGCTGAGAAGCAGCTTTGCATCTGAAAGGCATGAACACCAGCAGGTGGCGCTCACCCTGTCAGGAGGTTAATGAGAGCCAGGGTGCAATTCAGGGTTAATAACCTCAAAAGAAATGATCAAGCAAAGGGAGCAACCAGAAGTGAGGACTAGGCCCTGAGTCGGGATGGGAGAAGGGAAGGTCAAAATCTGGGCTGAGGTGGGTCAACCAAAAGGCACTGAGGTTGGGCGCAGGCAGGGCACAGGTGGGCAAAGCAGACCAGGAGAAGCAAGGATCACAGGTGAGTCATTGTCTGCAACAGGATGGGGCCAGGCAGGCAGGTCACCAGCAGGGGTAGATGAGAGTACCTGGGAGTGTCTCCTTCTCCCGGCCTGTGGACGCCTGTCCTGCCAGCCCACCTGCTTCCCCCGAGGGTGAGGACACTGTCCATCTACCAAAAAGCAAGGGAAAAGTGTCACGTTACCCAATGAACTCTGCAAGGTCAACGTTATGGCACACCTCGAAATCCCACTTGGCCCCAATTCTTTATCATTCTCATATTTGGGAGTTTACAAAACACCTGGTATACTTGAAATTCAGTTTGTTCCCCTCAGCAGTTGTCAGACACAATTCCTAGGTCACGGTGCTGCTCCCTGGTAAAGGGACACTGTGTGCCCTTGGCTGTGTGCTCCTGTCCACACCCTATTCAGTTGCTCCCACTGTCTCCCGAGGTGTCCTCCCTGTCTTTGCTCTGATCTACTCAACTTTACCCTATTCCTGCAGCCAGTATACCCTGAGCTGCGCCTCAAAGCTTCAACTGCTCAGGGTGGCTTCTGACTTACAACACACTGTTGGAACAGCATGCACCCTGGTTACAGCAGAAATGCATTTTTAAAAATCTGGCAACACATTTGGAAGAGTTCTGAGGTGTCCAGTGTGCTGTGGACCCCTGCCAAGCACCATTGTCTACTTCAATGGAGCAAAGCAACTGAAGAGAAGGCCCTGCCCATGGGCACTGTTACCCGCATGAGAGGTCTTCCCTGAGATTCCATGTGTAGTAATCCAGTGCCACCAACGCCAATCCCCACCCCCCCACTCCGCTCTGCCAGTGTCTCAGGAGGATCCTCAATAGAATTCAGGTGGCAGAAACACACTTCCAAAAAACTCAGATGAAACCTCAGATGTAGTCATTACCCTACTCATACCTAAAGAATTGTTCTGGAAATAGGAACTGGATTACAAAGACATGCCAAAACCCTAAAAGGGGGAGAAAGCAACAATTCCTAAGCACTTTATTATTTATAAGCACTTTCGTTATTATTCTTCTACACCTAGTATTTGCCAGGTTAGGAAGCAGGTATGATGATCACCACTTTTATAGAGGAGGCATAAGGCTCAAAGAAGGAACACAGTTATCAGGGTTGCAAGGAGAGAAGATCCTGCTCCATCGCTCCATTGGCACACTGCTGGCCTCTGGGGCGTACTCCTGTGCAAAGAGCAGGGCAGATAATGCCTTCAGAGGGTGAGGGTAAGTTCAGGACACGTTGCTATTTACAGCATTTTAATGACTGTTATTCTGTGTCCCTTCTATGTAGGAGCAGTAATGATGCCAGAACATTCTCTGCTCTGTGTGCTCCCAAAGTGGTGGGTGAACTTCTCAGTGATTAAATAATAGTAACAAACCATGAGTCTGGAATAAGCTTGGAAATACAGATTCTTTTAACAATATTAACAGTTAAAATTCTTCCTGGTCTTAGGTGGTTCTCATAACTCTTCAAAACCATAGATATTTAAGTATAAAGAGTAAAAATATAAACAAAGAAAAGTCAGTCTTTCTACTTTGCTGAGCTGACAGTCACTGTCACCATCCCTGTGGGCCCATCCAGGATGTTCTGTGTGGGGGGTGGGGAGGAGACACACTTGCCTGCTCTACACCTGGCACAGTACTCTTTATCTTCATATATCTTATGATTTTCTTGAATAAGCATTTAGAAGTACCTCAGCATGAGAAGTAAACTACTGTACATTTTTAATTTCAGAGAAGTTAGCTAAAATATTCTCCACATAGGTCTCTGCAAATTATACCCTGTCAAATTCAAGAGTGCTATCTCTCTAGCCACTGCCCACACGATTCACTGTTCACATTCTGATCTCTGACAAATTGAGAGGTGAAATGTTACCTCATCAGTTTAACTATTCAAGACTTTAAGCTCTTGTTTATGTTCACTGAACATCTGGACCTTGTGGTGTGAAAGGCCTGCTCATGGCCTTTGTCCATGAAGCAGAATAAATGATGACTCATCATGGATGGCTCGGGAATTATCACATTACACCCTCCCCACTACCCAGTGTGAGTCCTTATTAGCTATTTTTGGTTCTTTTACTGATAATCTTTATATGATATTCTTAAATGCCTTATGCATTGGTCAATTGGCCTGAAAGAGCATGAAGCAAATGGACTGTGCCCTTGGTCCCCTTTGCCTGCTCACCCCTCACCATCCTCCTCCATCACTACCATGTAAGCCACTGCTGGTTCTTGTGAGATCTTCGACATGGACATTTTGTTCTCCATACTCCCTGTACATTGTGCACATGGGGTCCCCACCAGGCTTTCTCTGACTCTTACCCCCTTACTCCATGGCTCTGTATGGAGTCTAGTCCCAAGTTCAAGGAGCTCTTTCAGCAAGGGCGTGTGAACATTACTTTTCCCTAAGTCCTCACAGATTTGAAAATGTATTATTGAGAAAATTCTTTCTTTCCTAAAGGTTTTGTATACTTTGCTACACTTTTATCTAGCATGAAAATCACTGTGGAAACATCTGGGGCCAGTAGACATAAATAGAAAAATGGGTAAAATTGAAAAAAGTACTTCACAAAAGACATCCAAATGGCCAATAAGCAAATGAAAAGGTACTCAAGTCTCATTAGTAATCAAAGATATGCAAATTAAAAACAAAAATAGATGTGAATACACACCCACTAGACTGCCTAAAATATAAGTCTGGCAATTCCTTGCCAAGTGCTGGCAAGGACAAGGAGTAATAGGAACTCTTAAACACCTTCCTATCACTTAGGCTATTATTTTGTTCTGAAAAACCTTCTACTATACAGGAAAACAATGATCCACTGATTAAAATAGAAAAATTATGATGTGTTCAATACCAACCAAAGATAACCAAATAATTTTCACAGCTAGAAAAATATATCAATTGAACAGTAAACACAAACTTATAAAGTAATAAATAATCTAAAAGCAAATAAACACAACTTGCATTTGCACAAAATGTGATATAAAGAAGGCTTGACCGTATGCCTCAGAGGAGGAGGACAGGACTTGTCAGGGGTCTAGCTGGAGAAGAATGGTATGAGAGAGTCACTCTTTGGAAGGCATATTCTTATTTCTGCACTATTTTCTTCACCAATTTATACACCTTTTTGAGGCTCATGGTTATTTTGCACTGTGACTGCATTTAGAGTTGCAGCACAGCATAACACCATCAGGACAGGATGATGGCACATGGAAACAGACTCACAACAGAACAGAAAGTGATAGGAGACGCAACTGTTGTGGCATCTCTCACAAGAGGCATGCATGAACCTGTTTGGTGTTCATCCAAACACTGTATGACATTCATTCCATATTTTCTGGTGGGAAAGGTTATATCAAGAAATTGGTATTTGTACCTTTTTTGAAATCATAATGCTATAATATCACTCCATATAGTTTGTTTATTTAATCTGTTTTGGGTAAAAAGGTCATTGTATGGAGGAGGGGGAAGATGATGATCTAAAACTTGGTGTAGTTTTGAAGAGCAATTGTGGAGAAAAGTGGTTGCCTGAACAATCACTACGTGAGGTACATCTGTATTTTGCTAGTTTGAGTACAAACTCTGAAAAAAACCAGAACGGATCAGCTGGCAAAGCAGACGTGCATGAGCAGAGGAGCAGAGGCTCCACTCAGAAAGGCATGGCCAGGAGACACACACCAGATGCAGACTGTGGTTCCTGGGAAAATGATGGGCCATCTTGAAATCTGGTTGTTTTTCAGATTGTCTTTGTCTCTAGTTGTCAACAATGATGTGCTTAGATGTGAAAGTGTATTTCTTGTTTGTTTCCTTGCTTTTTGATTTATGCATTTAAGTGTAGGCTGTTTCATGAATCTAGCATGGGTATATTTCAATGCTTTGGAAAGATTTATGGCCTTTACCTATTCAGATATGTTTTAATGCGCCACCCTCCCCACCCCCAAACTCAATCCATTCCATTAGATCTTTTGACTCTGCCCACAGGTTGCTCACACTCTATTCTGTATTTTATATTCTTTTCTCTTGTGCTTCAATACAGACACACTGCATTGAACTGCTGCTCACTCACTAAGCCTGTTTTCTGTTGTGTCCAGTTTCTATCCAGTGAATTACTTATTTTAGATCCTATATTTTTCAATTGTAGAATGTATTTTTGATTCTTTTTATAGATTATAATTCACTCTGGATCCTTTAGTTTCTATCAAGGGTTCCAGTTATGCTGCATACAGCCCTGCGGTCTGTCCTGCTATTGGTCCTGCCTCCCCTCCCCACCTACCCACCCGCCCACACTGTGCAGAGCCACATAAGGGCTTGTGACCTGGACAATAATGTTTCACAGGACCTGGTGTGTTGGCCTTTCCCAATTCTTATTGCTCTGCTCTGAGCCTGGATACAGTGGGTAGAAGATGCACTAATAATGGTTGTTATTATAGGCACACTCTTCCGGTAACATTGCCCCCACCCCTTGTTCAGGACAATATGCTGCTCAGAAAGTACTCAAAACTGAAATTTACCTTTTAGCCACCCATCACACTTCACTGTCAATTAAGTTTACAATAAACCAAAACCTATAAGTCTTTATTGAATACCCACCAAATTTTATTTTATTTTATTTTTATTTTTTCCCCACCAATTTTTATTTTTTTTATCCTCAGCCGAGGACATTTTTCCACTTTTGTTCAGATATAGTGGGAGGTAGAGAGAGGAAGAGAGAGAGAGAGAGAGAAACATCGATGTGAAAGGAACACATCGAGTGGCTGCCTCCCGCACGACCCAACCGGGGCCAGGGATAAACTGCAACCGAGGTACGTGCCCTTAGCGGGAACTGAACCCGGGTCTCTCTGGACCGCAGGCCGACGCTCTAACCACTGAGCCAAAGCAGCCAGTGCTCCCCACCAAATTTTAATGAATTCATTCAACAGTCACCTATGGGACCCTGTGTGGAATTTTAGTAGCCCAGCATCCTGGCCTCAAGACATATCATCTATTGGACACAAGCATAGAAAAAGCTTAATGTTACAAAATCCAAAGCCTGGTTCAAGGCAACAAGAGCAGCAGTGTCATAAGGAAGGTATGATTCTGTCAAGGATAGTGATGTAGACTCCGGGCTGAGGGAAAGGGAAGAACAAACACTGTGAGGTAAGACGGGAGCACTGGTAGAAGAAGGCCGCTGGCCCAAGTTCACGCATTTCCTTCTCCATTTCCCAAACTGCCAATGAGTCATGCAAAGAAATCAGAAAAACAAACCATTCAATGCCACAAATGTGGAAGCCTTTCTGCAAGCTCCAGTGTGACAGTATGAATGTCTAGGAGCCTTAAGGACCCTCCAAAGACCTTTCAGAAAGGCAGTGTGCCCTGGAGGCAAGGGGTGGGAGACACTGGTCCCAGCCAAATAGGGTGCTATGTAAGAGCCAGAGGTCACAAAGCCTCCTCTTAACACCCTACCTGGGCTGCTGTCATGAGGCCCGGCCCAAGTGAGTTGTCTGTCACCCAGCTTTAAGTCCAAGGCCTTAAGAGAGATGAGGGCCTCGCAGAGTATGTCCACACACTTCAGAGCCCAGACAGGCTTCTCTTTCAGGGAGGAGCAAACAAAGAAACACAGAAGCCATGAAAATATCCTGCCACATAATGAAAACACACACAAAAAAAACACAGCAGGAGATAGAAGAAGGACATATGTTTAGAATTATGTACAAAAAGAAACATGAGTGGTTTCAGTCAGCAGCCTGCCATGTGCTTTCAGAGGAGAAAGAAAACAAAAACTCACTAAATTAGATTTAAAAACTATACACTGGCCATCTAAAAAGAAAGGGAAATAATATCACAAAACAAAGTTATGTTAGAATTTAAAACAGCTTTAGACAAAGTAAAGTCTAGACAAACTGTAAAAAAAAAATAAGACTTTGGGACCTAAAGGAGAACTTGAGATCAGGGGTAATGCAGAGCCAGGCTGATCTAGATTCCACTTGACCGCCAGTGTTATCTAGCATTTTAGAGAAGTTACTGAAATTAGCCCAATACCATCTCCCTCTCTATTGATAGGAATGCATAGATATCTCAGGAGGTGATTACAAGAATGGGAGGCACTCCCTGGAGACCCACGCCAGCCCTCAGTTCACACAGGGAGCTGTGCTCTCAACAGGCCCTTTGAGGGCAGTTCAAGCCTGCAGGCACACCCACACCTTCTAACAGAGAGCACACTGTCACTTGGACTCTAGTCCAGGGTTGGGAGGGCCATCTGCCTCCTACCTCCCAAAGAGCAGGTCTTACTTACAGCACTCTCTCAATGGTAGAAACATTTCCACTGAATTCAAACCACAGAAGAGACGCAGGAGAGCACTGTGGGATAAGGCACCAGTGACACCAGTGGCCCCAGCATCTCATGGGTCCTGAAACTCGGCTGGGTCGCAGCCAGTGAGTGAACTCAAGGAGCTAGTGAGGGTGAATGAAGGAGGGAGGGAGACTGTGCACAGTCCAGGAACCGCTGGGCCTGTGGTGACGTCATCCAAAGCCTGGAATGCTGCTACTGGTAACCATTCCCTGAACTTGAGAGGCAAGCAGAGGCCTGTCTTCTGGAACAGCCCACTGCTGCTGTTGCCTCTTGCAGATTAGTGCTCACACAGGACAGTGTAGTGGTATTCTCACACCCGGGTCAGAGGGCAGCAGTGGTGGAGAGGAGGAGGCAATGGAGCAGGGGTGATGGATGGACAGGTCCACACCAGTGACTTCCACTTGCTTCTGTCCTCTGGGCAATGGAATAAAAGTTTCCAGGAGGTAAAACCATCTGCTTCTCATGCAATGAACACATTAAATAAAAGTGTTTTGAGTGGTCTTCAATGTCTCCTTTGCTAAACAAATTTAAATCTCCACAACATATAAAGAAACATCATGCTGATATATTACACTAAATCAAGTTGAATTACCAGGAAACTATCACACAAGAATGTGATAATGATATACTGGGAAATCTGAATAAGCCTCCCTTCAGATATATTTGCTTTGCCACCCATAAGAAACCACGATTAAATCCCACAGTCTGATGCTAAGTAACAAGAATTCTGCTAATGATTTTCACTGTGTAATTGAAATGCCTTCAGCAATTTACTGTCAGTAAAAGCAAAGCCAAGTAACACCATATCTAAAAGTGAGTGTCTCCACTGGCAGAAATCTTCATCTTGTTGAAGGGTTGCTGCTGGGGAGCACGGGGGTGCCTCTGAGGGGAAAGACAACAAAAGCTCTCAAAAGGTCCTGGTCTCTGCCAGGGCCACTACACAGAGGGTGGCCCCATGGCCCAGGGGGTATCCCCTAAAAAGGTTAGAAGACAATTGCACCAGGGTGAGTGTCAGGGAGCAATTTGAAAGAAGAAGTTGGCACATCCTGCCAAGCAAGGACACTGGTGGTGGCTTTGGCCAACCTGGGTAGCAGCAGGGATTGAAAACTACAGGCACCTTATCAAACAATCAAATAAAATCCCAAACCACGAGAGTTCATTCAAATCCCTAAGACTCTGTGTCCTCCCCTTCACATTGCTCATTCCTTGGAGGGTACTTCCCTCTTGTGCTTCAGGAAAGGCCCAGCATGGACAACCCTTTCTCTCTGAGCCCATCACTGCCCCGTCTCACTTCTCTGGCTTGGGGCTGCCCAGCCAGAAACTGACATGCATGCCAGGGAGCAAAGGCCTGGTGGTGGCCTCCCAAAAATGGGGCCAACACGGACCTGCCTCTGTCACCAGAGGGCTGTCTAACTTATCTTGTGCATGTTCCTCCATCTCCCCACACATCAGGTCCTTTATTTATTAAAATGGGAATAGAGGAGTGCCACCTTGGGAAGGTAAAATGGTGCAGCTGCCATGCAGAGCAGTCTGGCGGTTTGTCAATAAGTTAAATATATAATTACCACGTGATCCAGCTGTTCCACCCCTAGGGATATGCCCCCAAAAAGTGAAAACAGGTGTTCAAACAAAACTTGTACAAGAATATTCATGGCAGCACTATCCATAATGCCAAAAAAGTAGAAAAAACCTTTATGTCCATCAATGAATGGATAAACATATTGTGGTGTCTCCATACAATGGAATATTATTCAACCATAAAAATGAACGAAATTGTGATACATGTTACAATTTGGAAAAAACCTTAAAACATGCTAAGTGTAAAAAAGCCAGACACCAAAGGCCACATACTGTATAATTCTGTTTATGTGCCATGTGGAGAACAGGCAGATCCAGAGGCAGAATGCAGATTGGTATGGCTAGGGCTGGGGAGTGACTGCTTAACAGGTATGAGGTTTTATTGTGGGATTATGACAATGGTTTAGAACTAGATAGATGTGGTGACTGTACAACACTGTGAATGTACCCAATGCCACTGAACTGTACTTTTTTGTTGTTGTTGTTAATCCTCACCAGAAGATAGTCTTCCATTGATTTTTAGATAGACTAGAAGGAAGAGAGGCAGGGAGGGAGGGATGAAGGCAAGGAGGGAGAGGGGGGAGATAGAGAGAGAGAGAGAGAGAGAGAGAGAGAGAGAGAGAGAGAAACATCGATGTGAGAGAGACACATAGATTGGGGTTGCCTCCCACACAACCCCAACTGGGGCTGGGGTTCAAACCTGAAACCCAGGTACGTGCCCTTGACCAGGAATTGAACCTGAAACCCTACAATCTGGGGGCCACCACTCCAACTTCTGAGCCAAACCAGCCAGGACAGAACTGTACATTTTTAAATGGTTAATTTTATGTAATGTGAATTATGAATTACGCTTCAATTAAAAAAAAGGATAAAAAAGTGGCTACCTCAGAGTTGCTGTTAGGAACAAAAGTGAGCATTATCTGTGTGTGTGTGTGTGTTTATCTAGATGACTGATGATAGATAATAATGAATGTGTATGTTTGTATATATTTAGATATACATACAAATATAGTTTTTTCCTTAAACAGTGCCCGACACACAGTAGTGATGCTCTTCTTGCTCTTGTTCTTGTTAATTATGTGTTGGTCTTCCCATTTACTGAAAAAGAACCCCAAAGAACCAGCTATAAACAACCCACAAATTAACAGCCATGAGACCCAAAGGGGCAAGCAGACTCTCAGGTTAAGGAGAGCATGGGCAACTACATAATCATTCTGCCTTTTCAATGACCAACAAGTGACTGTGACATCTGTTTATATCTGCTGGGGCCTGCCCTCAGATAGGTCAACTGCATGTTGCTCTCCTAAAAATTCAGTCACTGAGTACATAAAACATGGTGTCTTAGGCAGCTCAGGCACCATAACATAATGCCACAGTCAGGAAGGCATACATGGCAGACATTTATTTCTCACTCTTTGAGAGGCTAGAAATCCAAGATCAGGGTGTGGGCATGGTCAGTTCCTGGTGAGGGGCCTCTTCCCGACTTTCAGATGGTCACTTTCTCAGGGTGTCCTCACATGGAAGGGAGAGAGCACTCTGGTGTCTCTTGCTCTTCTTATAAGGCCACAGTCCTGTTGGATTAGGGCCCCACCCTTAGTATCTCATTTAACCTTATTTATCTTTTTAAAGGCCCTGTCTCCAGATGCAGTCATACTAGGTGTAGGACTTCCATGTGTGAATTTAGGAACATAATTTGTCCCATAGCAAATGGTTTCTGAGGAGGAGAAAATGAGTTCCATGATGAGCCTTGTGAATGACTCAAGTGCATCCTTAATGACTCCAGCGGTCTGCTTGCAGGTGAGGCTTCTCTGGGCGCTCTGAGTGAATTGTCATCCTCAGCCTCTACTGTGAAACTCTAGATGATAATAATGATGCATGGACTGCTGTGTCAGTATTAGGAGGGGATGAGAATATGGGGATAAACCATTTTAAAGTACCCATGGTGTTTCCAAATTTAAAAGGCATAACAACTTACACTCGACATTACTTACCATTACTGTTAGCACCAGAGTATCCATGAGGCTTTCTGGAAGCATCCAACTGAAAACACTCCTTAGCACAATTATTAAACTGAACATAATCTGAGCCTTTCCTGTTCTCAGTGGCATGAAGGAAGAGTGTCACCAGCCCTTATTAAGAATGAATGATTTGCTTCTTTTATTTTCTCTGACTCCCATAAACATCATTCCCAATGACTTTGAAGAAGGTTAGTGGTCTCCATGAAAGTCCCCACAATGCAAAGCTGAAGCTGTGCCTGGGCCAGAAGGGAGGTAGCCCCTAGATGACAAACCTGAAAGTAGGAGCACCAAGACAGCCCTAGGATGGCAAACAACCAAAGAGCCACATTGGGAAACTGTCCCAGAGCCCAGAACTTCAGAGAGCCTCCAGGGTCTGACAGGCTAGGCCAGCTGCTAACTGGGACAGCAGTCACAGCCCTTTAGTGCAGTTGCTGACTTGGGTTTAACCTGAGTATTTCTCCCTATTTATTTGTGCTAGCCTTCTATTTTATGCTGTTATTTTTTCTAAAACAAAAAATCTAGTCATATCAATCCTTACTTTATACCCACCAAAGGCCCACCCTGGCCCAACAATGTGGACTGATGATAGAAGGGTCTCCTGGGTTCCAGCCTGGCTCCCCCATCACCCCTAACCAGAGCAGCTCCCCAGTAACCCTGAAGCAGTCACTGTAGTGTCAGTCACCCAGACCACTTGGGCATTGGCTCACACTGCTCTGTCTACCCGGAGTATGCAGCTCACCTCTCACCATCCCCAAAGGACCACTGAGTCTAATTCCACAACTCAGCAATGAGAGTAGACCTAGCACTACGTGCCATCGTATAGGATAGTCAGGTCTGCTCCAGGGGTGGACTCTGTCCTACACCGTCCCAGACCCAAGCAAAATAAGTTGGCATCAGACTTTGCCTTAAAGATAAATAATTAAGATGGTTTACCCATGCCCTGGCCAGTTTGGCTCAGCAGTTAGAGCATCAGCCCGTGGACCAAAAGGTCTTGGGTTCTATTCCCAGTCAAGGGCATGTACCTGGGTTGTAGGTTCGATCCCTGGCCCGGGTTGGGGTCATGCGGAAGGCAACCAATTGATGTAATGTTTCTCTCTCTCTCTCCCTCCCTCCCTTCCATTCTATCTAAAAATGAATGGAAAAATATCCTCGGGCAAGATTAACAACAACAACAAAAGAAGATGGTTCCCACAAGCCAATTAGGTACAGACTGCTCCCAGAGGTAACAGAGACTCTCTGAGGCCAGGGCCATTCTGGATCAGGGCTGGGGGCACATATTAGAAGAGTGTGTGTGTGTGTGTGTGTGTGTGTGTGCTTGCATGTGCAGGCGAGGAACACACATGGACCCCACAGACATTCTTGTCTTACTTTACACACAGGATACCAAGTACACACACTTCTTTCCACTTGGTATCTGGAAACTTGTCTAAATCTCTAATGTTCATCAGCTCACTAAATGCACATAAGATATTCATACGAAATGTTTCTCTTACCTTTTCTTTAAAAAGGAACCCTATAAGATGACAAAAGGTGCTCTGGCTGTATAAGTAGCTGCTCCTAGGACCCTCATACAGACCCTGCGGGAGAATCTGTCACATCTCCCTCTCTGTAAGGGAGCTCTGGGCACTGACAGGATGCCCATGGGTCAAGGTCACCCAGGAAACACGTGGGTAAGCTAGGATTCAAACTGAGGGGATTGCCCCAAGGTTAACCACTAACTAGAAAGGAACTAACAGCAACTGCATTCACCTAGTCAGCAGTGCCCTGGATATTCTTACCATTCATCTCAACCAGCAACCTGGAGAGAGTGCCAAAACCTAGGCCAGTCTTGCAGCTGCAGGGCATTCAGGCAGACCCACAGAGCACCAGAAGCTTCCAGGAGAAGGTGTGCACACAGCTGGGGTGGTGAGGGCACCAGTGGAGCTGGCCTTATACACCCTGCGTACAGGGTCGCTCTCCTTGAACCAAGTCAGGCCACAGAGGGCTCAAGAGAGACCCACATATTCTATTTGGTAGCTGTTCCTGTGATGACAATGGCCCTGGGCAGGGAGGAAGAGCCACACTGAAGGCACCTTGTGGGCCAGGTTCTGAGCCAGGCACCTGTGCTACCTAATTACTCCCCACAGTCCCCCAGCAGATGAGACCCTCAGCTTGGAGAGACTAAGCAAGTTGCTCCCAGTCACATGTGGTCAGTGCAGTGGCCCCATTCAAACCAGTTCCCATTCACTCTAAGGCAGGCCTATGCCAGGCCACAATGAGCTCAGTATAAGCCAGTGCAGAAGAAATGCCCACAGAGAGGACATAGGCACCTCTGGCTTCTCCCCAAACCCAAGCTGGAGAGGCTGCAGCCCTCCAGAGCAAGTCTCCCCTGGGAGGGACCCCAAGTCCTCTCTCAAACAGCAAGGCAGGTAGACAAGCAGGAGAAAGGCCCTAACTTAGACCCAGTCCTTGGCCTCCTTGGGCAGCATGTCTCTGCAGCTCCCCAGACTGGGCTTTCCTACTGGCTGGCTCCTCCTGTACCGGGTACGTGTCACATTTGAGAAGGAGTTGCTCTGGATAGACCAGGCTGTCCCCACAGAGAGCAGTGAGCAGATGCCCTGCCCCGCCCACCCTGGGCCTCTACCACTGATCCTTCCACTGTAGCTCCAAGGCCTTGGGGTCCCTGTCCCTATCAATAGGGCCAAGCTCACCACACTTTCCCTCTTCTTGGAGTGCCACATTTTGGGCATGGCCCCCTAGGCTCCCAGGAAGCTCACATCTGTCTCCACACTTGTAATTATCACTTAGCAAAGAGAACGATGACACCATTCTCTCCCTCACCAGAATGCAGCACACAGAAAGGAACATTTTAAACTTCACTTTTAGGTTCTGTGACTATTTAAATTAAAAGCATGAAAACACCCTTGAGTTAGCTGACTCCATGTGTCCACCACGTGCACTAACCATATCTGCCTGCCCCCTCCCAGAAAACTCTCTCAGGGTTCCTATCTGCCAGGTCACGTCCATGTCTACATCCGTGTCCAATAGAAGCTGCCCGGTGGCCACCCTACCTCCACCAAAGCTGGGTTTCTGGGAGGGGCTTCATGATGGCAGTGAGATGAATTGAAATAAGCAAAAACAATGTCAGAACCACCACACCCCCACACACCAAAGAAACTAGTAGACAACTGGTTTTACTATGGCACAATGGTATTTGTGAAACTCTGTATTTCAGAAACAATCATCTCAGTAAGAAAAAAAGGGGGAGGAAACTTATGAGCTAGATTTTCACATTCTTTATAATAAAGCTATTTTCTGCCATTATTTCAATAATGAACGCCATGTATAGCATTACACACATTATATGATTAGAAGCTAAACTAACTAGTTGTTTGATACAGATAAAATCAACCCTATTAGTAAGTAAATCTGAGCAAGGTGGGACCAGACCAAAATGAACCAGTGATCAGACTAAGGCTTCCGGAAGCATGATAAACAGGGGAGGAAAGAGTGATTGTCCTGTAAGAAGCCGTGGGGGGATAAGAAAAAGGTGGTTGTGTCTGAAAGATGTGTCCCATGCAGTCCCCCCAGGGCTGACAGCACTGCTGGGGTTGCCATGCAGGAAGTTGCGCAGTGGGCGGTGGGGCTGTCCCTCCCACAGCCCTCTGCTTCTGTACCATGAACACACCTGAGCCAAAGATGGCTGAGGCTGGACCACTGTCACCCCCTCCACATCTGGGAATGCCCCTCTTCCTTTTATTATTCTTCTCTGACAAGCATTCAACCAAACAGATTCCCTGCTACCATTCATCTTTCAAATACTCTACACCCTGGCCAGTTTGGCTCAGTGGTTAGAGCATCAGCCCATGGACCAAAGAGTTGCGGGTTCGATTCCGGTCAAGGGTGTGTACTTCGGTTGTGGTTCAGTCCCTGGTCGAGGTCATGCATGAGGCAACCAATTGATGTGTCTCTCTCACATTGGTGTTTCTTTCTCTCTCTCTCTCTCTACCCTCCCTCCCACTCTATTGGAAAATAAATGGAAAAATATCCTCGGGTGAGGATTTATAAATAAATAAATAAATAAATAAATAAATAAATAAATAAATAAATAAATAAAATGCTCTATGCAGAGAGAGTTCAGAGGGAGAAAGGACAGAAGACCAAAAATGAAAGGAAAACCGTAACAAACCCACATCCAGACAGCATTCTCTCACGGCTCTTCCCCCATGCATCACGGTTATTACAGCGTGAACAATAAAGTATTATCAACCCTGACCTTATATCAGGAAACCAGGAAACCTTGTGCCCAGAACCCACGAAAGACCTGGTACATGATCAGAGTGCAACAAAAGCTCAATGAATGTCGAATAAATGAATTATCATCCAAGTGTCATCTAAGCCAGAAATGGGGAATGTGATGTCATTCAATGACTCAAACTCCAAAACCTCAGCTCTGCAAAATATGCCCCAATACTAGAAACGCCCTTGCTACTTGTATTGTGTTGCCAGCAAAGCGGCAGGTTAAAGGAAGGGCAGATTTAGAGCCTGCTGTAGCACTGTCTGCCCAAACGTGTGATCTAATTTGTTCATTTTAAACTTGCCAAACTCTAAGCAAGGTGTGTCAAACTCAATAATAAGTGAGAAAGCTAGCACTAGAGAAGTTAGACACATACTGCTTTTTAAATTAAATTACCTAGACAAAAGCCCATAACAAAACAAAAGACGATGAAAATAACCACAAAAGTTATAAGACATGGAAAAGTTCAATCTCATGCTAATGCATGGAAGGTCTGCAACTAGTCTCATCTACATGGGTGATGTGGAGACGGACCTCCAGGGCCACTACGTCACTTTAGATCAGGAGGACCACTAGAAGAATTCCTCAGTAAGAGTGAGGTAGTTTCACATATGTCCACAGATTCTATGATATTCCTTATGTCCTATGATTTTATGATGAAAATATAATTCCCCTCCCTAAGAGCAGACTGTACTTGGTAACACACTTATAAAGAATACAGTGTGCTGACATCCAAGATTAGGATATAACAAGCATGAGATTCCTCCTTACTCCCTCTCTTGGATCAATGGCTTCAGAGGAGTGAGCTGCCATGCCATAAGGACATTCAAGTAGCCCTATGGACAGGCCTAAAGGTAGAGAACTGAGGTCCCCTGTCCAAAGCTACACAGGAAGTCAACTTAGAAGCAGCTCCTCCAGCCCCAGTCAACCTTCAGCTGACGCACTCCGGCCAACATCTGCCACCTCATGAGATACCACGAGCAGAACCACCCAGATAAGCCACTGCTAAATTCCTGACCCACAAAAACCATGAGATAATATATAGCTGTTGTTTTAAGCCATTCATTGTGGGTTGATTTGATAACCAGCAATGAAAAACAATATAGAAAGAGCAGATGGGGTGGAATCCATGGAGAAACTATTGTAAATAACACCACAGTACAAGCCTGTGTCAGGAAGTAAGGGAGTTTCGTGGGAAAGCAACTAGAGAGAAACCAAGCTGAGCAGGGAGCTGCTGTTAGAACCACCAGCAGGGGCAGGGCTCCATGTGCAGTAACTTTCTTACTGGGCTGCAGTGTCTGCTCCAGTGAAAGCTGACAGGTGACAGAGGCAGGACAGCTCCAAGGCAGCCACTGTAACCTTAGAGGCACAGCTGACACACGTTCCCACAGGAGGAACCATCCAGAACACCCCCTCCTGGCCACATGCCCCTCCACTTTCTAGCAGTCACCAGAGACAGGCATTCTCAAAATGCAAACCTCCTCCACCAATAAAGAAACAATATTTGAAGAAAACTGATGTCATCACAGAGACACAGGGAACTCAAAATAAGAATGATCATCTGAGAAATTGTAAATCCAACAATAACGTTAATGTGTATGTTCAAGGTAATAAGCATGGTATTCCACACTTGACAAAGAAACAAGTAGATACCTCAAGAAGAAAAATACTGTCAAAATAAAAACCTAATATGTAGTATAAGGGTAAATGGACCCGGCTTCAGAATAAAGTGGGGGCTTCCGGTCAAGATGGCGGCGCAGGTAAATGCGGTCTCGCCTCCTCCCACAATCACATAAAAATTACCACTAAACTACAGAACCACCATCATTTAGAACCGCCTGAAATCAAGCTGAAAGGAATTAAAGAAGTTAATTCTTTAATTAACGAAATTAAAGAAGAAGCCACATCGAGACTGGTAGGAGGGGCAGAGGCGCGATGGGCTGGTCCCACACCCGCGTGTGGAAGATAAAAATCAGGAGGACACCTCGGCTGGGAAGGTCCTCTCTGAGGACTGAGGGGTCCCCATCCCACACCAGGCGCCCAGCTCAGGGTTCCAGTGCCAGGAAGAGAAGTCCCCATAACTTCTGGCTGGAAAAACCAGCAGGAACTGAGGCTGAGGCAGCTGGAGCCCCAGGCAGCTCCTCTTAAAGGGCCGGCGCACGGACTTACTCAGGCTCCCACCGTCCAGCCTCCAGTGTGGGGGAAGCAGCTTGAAAGGCACCAGAGTCATATGGGGAAGAACTGAGTTGTTTGGCATTGAAGTGAGGGCTGGAGAGGCAGCTTTCTCCTGGACAGACATGCTGTCAGAGGCCTTTGTTCCTTTGGTGAGCCCTTCCCTGGGAAGGCAGATGCCGCCATATCTGGGACTCCAGCAACCTCGCTCACACTGTTTGCCCCACCCTGGTGATTCCCTGAGGCCCCGCCCCACCCAACTTTCAGGCCCACCCAAGCTGTTGCCAGTTGCTTTACCACAGGATTGGCCTGTCTTGGATCCTGCTTCAGCTTTTCCTAAATTCTTTCAAACAAGCAGCATCTGGTCTCAGCTGGCCCCATACCTCTCGCTAAGTAATACATAGAAACAAACACAGGGAGGCAGCCAAAATGAGGAGACAAAGAAACAGGTACCAAATGAAAAAACAGAACAAAACTCCAGGAAAAGAACTAAGCGAATGGAGATAAGCAACCTAACAGATGCTGAGTTCAAAACATTGCTTATAAGGATGCTCAATGGACTTAGTGAGAACCTCAGTGAACTTAGTGAGGGCCTCAAGAGTATAAAAAAGGACCAGTCAGAAATGAAGGATGCACAGTCAGAAATGAAGGAGGCACTAACTGAAATAAAGAATAATTTACAGGGAATCAATAATAGAGTAGGTGAAGCCAAGAAGAAACCATTGATTTGGAATATAAGGAAGCAAAAAACACCCAATCAGAACAGCAAAAAAAAAAAAAAAGAATCCAAACAAATGAGGATAGTATAAGGAGCTTCTGGAACGACTTCAAGCATACCAATATTCACATCATGGGGATGCCAGAAAGAGAAGAAAGCAAGAAAATGAAAACGTATTTGAAAAAATAGTGACAGAAACTTCCCTAACTTGGTGAAGGAAATAGACAAACAAATCCAGGAAGCACAGAGAGTCCCAAACAAGATGAACCCAAAGAGGCTCGCACCAAGACACATTGACACATTATAATCAAAATGAAAAAGGTTAAAGAAAGAGAGAATCTTAAAAGCAGCAAGAGAATAGCAGTTAGTTACCTACAGGGGAGCTCCCAAAGTTTCAAAAGAAACTTTGCAGGCCAGAAGGGAGTGGCAAGAAATATTCAGAGTGATGAAAAGCAAGAACCTACAACCAAGATTACTCTATCCTACAAAGCTATCATTTAGAATCGATGGACATATAAATAGTTTCCCAGGCAAGAAAAAGCTAAAGGAGTTCACCACCACCAAACCAGTATTATATGAAATGTTGAAGGGTCTTCTTGAAGAAAAAGATAAAAAATATGAACAATAAAATGGCAGTAAATACATATCTATCAACAATTGAATCCATAAACAAAATGAACAAGCAGAGCAGAAACAGACTCATAGATACAGAGAACTTTTTGATGGTTGGCAGATGGGATGGGGGTTAGGGGGGATGGGCAAAAAAGGCGAAGGGATTAAGAAGTAAGTACAAATTGGTTGCTAGACTGATGAACCTCAAAGGGAAGTGGGGGGGGGGGGCGCTGGAAGAGATAAACCAAAGAACTTACATGCATATATGTGTAACCAATGGACACAGACAATAATGTGGGGAAGGCAGGAGGGGTGTGGGAACGGGGAGGAGTGGTGTCAATAGGGGGAAAGGGGGGAGGACAACTGTAATACATTCAACAATAAAGATAAATTAAGGGGGGAAAAAAGAAGATGGGAAGCTAGAAGATGAAACCAAAGAACTTTCCAGAGTGCAGAGTGAAAGAAAAGAGAAAGTATGAAAGATACCAAGAAGAGGTCTTTAAGCTCCAGAAGCAATGAACACAGAGAATCCAATAAACAATATTCTGATTAAATTTATAAAATCCAAGGATAAAGAGAGAGCTCTAAAACTTTGGCATGACAACACTGAATGCTGAGACAGTGGAGTTCTGAGTGAAAATACTTTCAATTTAACTGTTTAATGCATGTAACCCATTAATATTTATACAAATTTCTGATATATATGGATTTATATACCATTTTATGTTATGTTTTCTATTTTCTTATGTTTCTGTATTTCTTGAGTCTCCTTTCTTGCCCTCTTAGATTTTTCCCTTCACTGTTTTATACATTTTTTTAAATTTCTTATCCTAAACATGATCACATGAGTCCCTAATTTATCAAAGTCTGATATCCTTACCCATCCAAACAACCTCAGGATATTAAAACCATATGACTCTACTCCCTCCCCTATTTTAGGTCTACTGTTTGTTGTTAATCCTGGAAGACATTTGCCTTATTGCTTTAAACATTAAATGTATGTTTGGATTAACTCACATGCATAAAACTTTCTGTTTTTAATTTCTTCTTAAATCTCAGAACTTCCATATGTGATAACTTTCTTTTCTCCTGAAATAGATCCTTTAGAAATGCTTTTAATAAAGACCTACAGTTATGAAATTATCTCAGTTTTTGTTATGAAAATGTGTTAATTTTGCCCACATTCCTGAAAGATTTATTCCTGAAGTATAGAATGCTGGGTGATTTCTCGTGTCCCACCACATGGAAGATCCACCCATTTTCCTGTTTCCATTGGTGCAGTTAAAAGGCCTTAATGTTCCTTCTTTGAACAATGTTTTTTCTTTCTGTTAAGATCTTTTACTTGTCCTTAGTATTCCAAAGGTTCATTATAATATGTCTGGACATAGACAAATTTCTCTTTGTTTCACTTGCTTGGTATTTGTTAGGGTTTTGAAATTGTACAATGGTGGCTTTATCAATTCTGTAAAACTGTTAGCCATTATATCTTCAAATATTACTGCTACCCCAGTCCTCTCTCTTCTCCTTCCAGAACACCAGTGAATTCTGTTATGCTTTTTCAGTCTCTTATCCTCTCTTTCAGTGTTAATGTTGCTTTGACTCTCTGTACTGCATTGTGGATAATCACTGTAATTACAGCAAGAAAACCTTAGAAGGATGGTGAATACAGAAAAGAAGTTAAATGACAAGAAGTATAAAGTAAGAAAGTCTGACATAATATAATTGAGTTTTTGAAGAAAAAAATGTAGAAGTAATATCTGACAACATAAATCACATGAAATATTAAAAGAAGCTACTCCGGTAGTAGGATTATGACACCAAACAGAAACTTGGATCTACACAAAGAAATGAGGAGTATTATAAGAATTAAAGAAATTGAATTCACAGTTTAAAACTGTCCAACAAAGAAAACTCTACACTAATTGGCTTTAATGGAAAATTCTGAAAAACAATTAAGAGAGACAAATACCAATTCTATACAAACTCCTGAAACTAAAAAAGAAAAGAACACTTCCTTACTCATTTTATGAGGTCAAAATTACCTTAACAGCTAAACCACATGAAACCATTTCAAGAAAGAAAACTAAAGACCCAAATCCTTCATGAATATACATACAAAATCCTTTTCATATAATACATCATAACTAAGTAGGATTTAACCCAGTAATGTTAGTTCAAAAGTGGAAAATCAACCAATGTCATTTACCATTTTTATAGACTAAAAATGAAAAACCATTATTTCAATAAATGTAGAAAAAGAATTTAATATATTTCAACAAGATTTCATGATAACAATTCTTAGCAAATTGCTTAACCTGATAAAAGGAATATATGAAAAACCCTTAACTATCATCGTACTTAATGGTGAGAAACTGAATGCTTTCCCTCCAGGATCAGAAACAAGGAAAGCATGTCCATTCTACCATCTCTAAACACCATCATACTGGAGATGCTATGTAAATGCAATAAGGAAATAAAGAGCATATGAATTGAAATCTGTAAGAAAAAAAAAAGTTCAGTAAGGTTGTGAGATACAAGATCAATATACAAAAATCAGTTATATTTACATACAATAGCAAAAAAGGTAAAAATAAAATTAAGAAAACAATTACATTTATAATAGCTTGGAAAATAAAATACTTAAGAATATGTTTAACAAAAAATGCAAGACTTGTAATGTGAAAACAAAATATCATTGAAAGGAATTATTGAAAACCTAACTAAATGTAAAGATATCCTGTGTTCCTGGGCTGAACAACTTCATATTTTTAACAAGGCAATACTCCCCAAATTTATCTACAGATTCAAGGCAATCACTGTCAAATGTCTATCTGCCCTTTATATATATATATATATATATATATATATATATATATATATATATATAAATGGGCAAAGTGATCCTAAAATTCACATGGAATTGCAAAAACAAAAACAAAAAGCAAAAAACACAGAATAGCCAAATAGCCAAAACAATCTTGAAAAAGAAGAACCAAGTTGAAGGACTCACACTTGTCAATTTCAAAACTAACTAAAAAATCTACAGGATTAAAGACTGGGCACTCAGCACAGGGTATACATATAGATATTGGATTAGAATTGAGAGTCCAGAAACGAACTCATATGTCTATGATCTAAATGAATTTCAATTAGGATGCTAAGATCATTCAATGGGGGAAAAATAGTTCTTTCAACAAATGGTGCTGGGACAGCTTGATATCCACATACAGTGAGTAAATTTGGACCCTTGTTCACACCATATACAAAAATTGACTCAAAATGGATAAAAGATCTAAATATAAGAGCTAAAACTTAAATCTCAAAGAGTCAATATAGGGCAAAAGCTTTAGAATGCTGGATTTGGCAAGTAACTTAAGCCCAAGTAACCAGAGAAAAAATAGACAGATTGCACTTCATAAAACTGAAAAACTTGCCCTGGCCAGTTTGGCTCAGCGGTACAGCTTCAGCCCACAGACCAATGAGTCGTGAGTTCGATTCCAGCAAGGGCACATACCTCAGTTGCAGTGGTTGCAATTTGTCCCTGGCCCTGGTCGGGGTCGTGCAGGAGGCAACCAGTCGATGTATCCCTCTCACGTCGATGTTTCTCTCTCTCTCCTTTTCTCTCCCTCTCTTCCTCCCACTCTATCTGAAAATAAATAGAAAAATATCCTCAGGTGAGGATTAAAAAAAAAAAGTGAAAAATGAAAAACTTTTCTGTGTCAAAAAGCATGCTACCAAGAAAGTTAAAAGACAATCCAAATAATAGGAAAAAGTTTATATCAATTATATATCTAAGGGTTTAGTGTCCAGAATATATAAAGATTCCTTATAACTCAACAATAAAAAGACATCCCATTTTAAAAGTGGGCAAAGAATTTGAATGGACATTTCTCCAAAGAAGATATACAAATTGCCAAGAAGCACATGGAAAGATTCTCAGTATCATTAGTCATTAGAGAAATGCTAATCAATACCACAATGAGATACCACTTTCCACCTACCACTAAGATGGCTATAACCAAAACAAACAAACCCAGAAAACAGCAAGTGACACTAAAAAACTGGAACATCCAAACATTGCTGGTGGGAATGTAAAATGTATAGTCACTTTGAAAAACAGTTTGGCATTTCCTCAAAGAGTGAAACATAGAATTACCATATGATCCCACAACACATTGATTAAAACATATTCATACAAAAAACTTATACATGAATATTCATAATAGCCAAAAAGTTGCAACAACCCAAATGTCAATCAATTGATGACTGGATAAAGAAAATGTGGCATATCCATATAATGGAATATTATTTAACCACAAAAAAGGAATGAAGTACTGATAGATGCTACAATACAGATGGACCTTGAAAATATTATGCTAAGTGAAAGAAGCCTGACACAAAAGGTGAAATATTATATGATTCCACTTATATAAAATATCCAGAATAGGCAAAGAGAAAGAGTAGGTTTGTGGTTGCAAGGGCTAGGGGTTGGGAGGAGTGGGGAGTGACTGTTAATGGAGATAGGGTTTCCTTTAAGGATGATAAAAATGTTCTGGAAACAGATAGTGGTGATGGTTGCACAGGCTAGTGCACATACTATAAAAAACCAAAACAATGAATTTTACACTTTAAAATAGTGAATGTTATGATATGTAAATTTTATCTCAATAAAAATAAAATAAAAGAGATTCCAATTATCCCCAAATTAATCTATACAGATCCAACTCAATTTCAACCAAAATCCTAGCAGTCTCTTTTGTAGAAATTGACAAGTTGATTCTATAATTTATATGGAAAAGAAAAGGACTCAGAATAGGAAAACAATTTTGAAAAAGAAGACCAACACTGGAGGAGTCATTTCAAGGCTGACTCTAAAGCTACAGTAATCAAAATACTAAGGTACTGGTGAAAGGATAGGTATATCGAGTAATTAATCAAAATAGAGAGTCCAGAAATAGATCCATCTATAGATAGTCAACTTATGAAGGAGCAAAGATAATCAATGGAGAAAATAATAGTCTTTAAACAGACAATGCTGAAAGAAATTACACCCATGGGAACAAAAGAAACTTTTCCCGTATCTTATACCATATTTTTAAAAATTAGCTCAAAGTGGATCAGAGGGAGGAAAAATGGATCAGAGATCAAAATGTAAAACCTAAACTATATAATTTCTAGAAGAAAACCTAGAAAATAATTTTTTTGGCCTTGGGGAAAGTGTAGAATTCTTGGCTAGGACACAGAGTGCAAATCATAAAAGAAAAAAATTGACAAATTTTACTTTATCAAGAGTAAACACTTCTGATTTTTTGAAAAACACTGTTGGGCAAAAACTAAAAGCATTTCCCTTAAGAACAAGAACAAGACAGGGATGTCCACTTTCACCACTCTTATTCAACATAGTACTGGAAGTCTTAGCCACCGCTATCAGACAAGAAAAAAATAAAATAAAAGACGTCCAAATTGGAAGTGAAACTGTCATCATTCGCAGATGACATGATATTGTACACAGAAAACCTTAAAGACTCCATCAAAAAATGACTAGATTTAATAAAAGAATTTGGCAAAGTAGCAGGATACAAAATTAACATCCAGAAATCAATGGCATTCTTATACAACAATAATGAACACTCAGAAAGGGAAACTTAAAAAAAAAATACAATTTACCATTGCAACAAAAAAATTAAGATACCTAGGAATAAACTTAACCAGGGAAGTAAAAGATCTGTTCTAGAAAACTACAGGACATTGAAAAAAGAAATAGAGGAAGATATAAAAAAGTGGAAGCATATACCATGTTCATGGATTGGAAGAATCAACATCATTAAAATGCTCATACTACCCAAAGCAATCTATGGATTCAATGCAATCCCTATTAAAGTACCAATGGCATATTTCACAGATCTAGAACAAATACTCCAAATATTTATATGGAACCAAAAAAGATCCTGAATAGACACAGTGATCTTGAAAAAGAAGAACAAAGTTGGAGGAATCATAATACCGGGTGTATCAAGTTATACTACAAAACCATAGTAATCAAAACAGCCTGGTACTGATACAAGAACAGGCATATAGATCAATGGAACAGAACAGAGAACCCAGAAATCAATCCAAGACATTTTGCACAATTAATATTTGACAATGGAGGCAAGAGCATGCAATGGAGAAAAGACAGTCTCTTCAATAAATAGTACTGGGAAAACTGGACAGATACATGCAAAAAAAAAAAAAATGAAACTAGACCACCAACTTACACCATACACAAGAATAAACTCAAAATGATTAAAGACTTAAATGTAAATGGTTAAACTATAAAAATCCTAGAAGAAAATGTAGGCAGCAAAATCTCAGATATCACACACAGCATAATTTTTACGGATACATCACCTAGGGCAAGAGAAACAAAGGAAAAAATTAATAAACAGGACTACATCAAACTAAAAAGCTTCTGTTCAGCAAAAGAAACCAGCATCAAAATTAAAAGGGAACCCACTCTTTGGGAGAACATATATGCCAATAATACATCAGATAAAGGGTTAATATCCAAAATATATAAAGTACTCATACAGCTCAACAAAAGGAAGACAATCCAATTAAAAATGGGCAGAGGGCCTGAATAGATACTTCTCCAAACAGTACATACAAATGGCCAAGAGACATTACTAATCATCAGAGAAATGCAAAGTAAAACGACTATGAGGTATCACCTCACACCTGCCAGAATGGCTGCCATCAACAAAGCATCAAATAACAAATGCTGGCGAGGATGTGGAGAAAAGGGTACTTTGGTGCAGCCACTATGGAAAACAATATGGAGTTTCCTCAAAAAATTAAAAAGGAACTCCATTTGATCCAGTGAGCCCACTTTTCAGAATATGTCCTAAGAAGCCTGAAACACAAATCAGAAAGATTATACCACCCCTATGTTCACAGCAGTGTTATTACAAGAGCTAAGATCTGGAAATAGACCAAGTACACCCATCAGTAGATGAGTGGACAAAAAAGCTATGGTACATTTACACAATGGAATGCTATGCAGCTGTAAGAAAGAAAGATCTCTTACCTTTTGAGATGATCTGGAGGGACCTGGAGAGTATTATGTTAAGCAAAATAAGCCAGTCAGAGAAAGACAAGAACCACATGATCTCACTTATTTATGGAATATAATAAACAAAATAAGCTGATGATTAAAATAGATCCAGAGCCCTGACCGGTTTGGCTCAGTGGTTGGAGCGTCAGCCCTTGGACCAATGAGTCGTGGGTTTGATTCTGGTCAAGGGCACGTACCTCAGTTGCAGTTCGTCCTCAGCCCTGGTCAGGTCATGCAGGAGGCAGCCAGTCAATGTGTCTCTCTCACATTAATGATTCTCTCTCTCTCTCTCTCTCTCTCTCTCTCTCTCTCTCTCTCTCTCTCTCTCTTTCTCCTCTCTCTCCCTCCCTCCCACTCTATCTGATGATAAATAGAAAAATATTCTCAGGTGAGGATTAAAAAAAAAAAGAAAATAGATCCAGAGACATGGAAGTAGAGGACAGACCAACCTCAGAGGGAAGGGGGATGGAGGGGTGGGAAGAGATAAACCAAAGCACTTATATGCATATATGCATAACCAATGGACACAGACAATAGTGCGGGAAGGCAGGAGGGGGATGGGAGTGGAGAGGAGGTGGTCAATGAGGGAAAAAAGAGGGAACATCTGTAATACTTTCAACAATGAAGATAAAAGAAAGAAAGACACTGTTAAGGAAATAAACCACACTCTGAGTTAAAATATTTGAAAAACACATATCTGATAAATGACTGGTATCTAGAGTATATAACAAACCCTCACAACAATAAGAAAACAAACAGTACCAAGTTGTTAATATGCGGACACTTCACTAAAGAAGACATACAGATGACAAATGTATATAGAAAAAAATGTCCAGTATCATTAGTCATCAGGAAAATGCAAATGAAAACTATGAGGTGCCAATGCACCTCCACTAGAAAGAATTTTAAATTGACATTGAGAACTAGCCATTCCAAGAGTAACAGGAACTTTTCACACATCACTTGTGAGTGTGCAGATGGTGAATCACTTTAGAAAACCACTTGGTAGTTTCTTACAAAGTTAAGCACACATTTATCATAGGATGTAGAAAAGCTCAATCCTAGGTATTTATGAAAAATGAAGAAAGTTTATAGCAAGTTTATTCATAATCCTCTAAAACTGCAAATCTCCAGATTTTCATCAATCAATGCACGAATAAACAAATGCAGTTCATTCATTAAATATCATTCACAACAATAAAGACACATCAAAGTATGACGGGAGTGAAAAACCAGACTCAAAGCTGCATGCTATGACTCCACTTTCATGACATTCTGAGGAGTAGAATCCAGTTACAATAAACTGAACCATGTTTGTCAGGGGTTCGAGGGAAAGGGAGGATAGGGGGCAGGAGGGAATTTGGGGCGGTGAAAATATTATATATCATGATTGTGTTGAGATTTAATATCTGCATGTTTATCAAAACTCCTAAAACTATATTCCTGAAAAGAGTGAATTTTATACTACATAAATTATATCTCAATAAATGACGTGAAAAAATAAGAATCCCAAGAGTTTTAAACATAAAGAAATCTATATCTAGATACACGGAAACTGCCAAAGACAGAGAAGATCTTAAAAGTTATCAGAGTTGTAAAAATGCCTTTAAATGAGCACCATTAAGATTGAAAGATGACTTCTCCACAGCAATGAAAAACAAAGACAGCAGAGGATAATCAGAGATAAAGTACTGTGGGATTCTAGTATCATTTGGGATGTGGCTAAAGAGACTGATTCACTTTTGACACTGATAAATCAAGTATACACATAAGACAAACATGAACACAAGAGAACCCACATTTACACAGTGAAGGAGAAAACTGAGTGAGAAAAAAATCATTTGTCAATCAAAAAATGAGAAGAGAAAAACTAAACAAAAGAAAGTTGAGCTAAACAGAAAGAATAAAATAAGATTGTAGGAAGGAGTCCAAATCTAGCAAATAAAAGTAAACTAACTGCTCCAGACTTTAAAAGACAATGATTGTGCCCAGTTGGTGTGGCTCAGTGGTTGAGCATTGACCCATGCACCAAGAGGTCGCCGATTTGATTCCCAGTCAGGGTACATGCCCAGGTTGCAGGCTCAGTCCCCAGTGGGGGCATGCAGGAGGCAGTCGATTGATGCTTCTCTCTCATTGATGTTTCTCTCTCTCTCTCCCTCTCCCTAACTCTCTAAAAATCAATAAAACATATTTTTAAAAGACAAAGATTGTAAGAGAAGACACAACAAAATGCCCTTAGACACCATTGTGAAAGATGCATCTACAACATACAGATACAGAGAGACTGAAAGAAAGGGAGGAGAAAAATATATACCGGGCAAATACATCAGAAAAATTTACTTTAAAGCAAAAAGCATTACCAGAGATAGACCACAGAACATAAAGATAAAAGGGTTCAATTTATCAGCAAGATACGACAATTCTAGCCTTGCATGAACCCAAAACAAAGTCCCAACATTTTTTATACAGCAAATATGAATAGAAACATTTTATATACAGCACAAAATGAACAGAAAATAGATAAATCCCCAATTACACTGGCAGATTTGGACACAACTATCATAGGGATAGATATATCAGTTAGAGAAAAATATCTCTAAGGATAAAAATGATTTAAATAGGATTACCAGGTTTCATCTACTGAACACAGAGTTTATAGTCCACACCAGCAGAACATGCTCTGCTTTGAAACCAGAATATTTACTGTGCTTGACCGCACACGAGCCACACTCAGTGCACATAAAGACCATTCACAGAGACCACTTCACCCACAATACAGTGAACCAAATTTAAATATTTTAAAATATTGTATATATAAACATAAATGTACATTTTTAACATAGTATATATTTTTTAAACTCAGTGTATTTGGAACTGAAACTTCTAAACTCATAAGTAAAAAAATCATAGTGGAAAGAGACACCATTTATGAGTAAAGGATAATAAAGCAGTAGATATCTAAATTTGTACAATGCAACAAACTACATTAGAATGAAATGTTTCATTTTATTTTTTTTATTTTTATTTTTTATCCTCACCTGAGGACATTTTTTCCATTTTTTGTTCAGAGAGAGTGGGAGGGAGAGAGAGGAAGAGAGAGAGAGAAAGATCGACGTGAAGGGACACATTGAGTGGTTGCCTCCCGCACAGCCCTGGTTGGGTCAGGGCCTTGGGTCAGGGCCGGGGACAAACTGCAACCAAGGTACGCGCCCTAGCGGGAACCGAACCCAGGTCTCTCTGGACCGCAGGCCGACGCTCTGACCGCTGAGCCAAATCGGCCAGGGCGAAATGTTTCATTTTAAATGCTTATTTATATGAAAAGAAAGCTGAATATGAATGAGCAAAATTCAATATAAATTAGAAAAAGAACAGCAAAATGAAACCTGAGAAGCAAGAAAGGAAGAAAATAAGAACAGAAATTAATGAACTAGAAAAATAAATATTCCATTATAAAAATCAACACACTGAAAATTTTATTTAAAAATAAATTAATAAAAATTAAACTACACATGTCCTAGGATAAAACATTATTGGTTTTCTCTTTAATCTGTGTAGAAAAGGCTATTTAACTATGACTAAAAAGACTAGATTTAATAAAAGATAAATAAATTCGACTTTATAAAAAATAAAAATGTTTGGCATGGCAAAATGCCATGAGAAAATATTTATGGCAAATAATAAATGAAAAAAATATTTTCAACATATATCAAAAGAAAAATAAATAATACTCCTAATATACAAAAAACCCTAAACTTTTTAAAAATTGAGAGGCAAAAAAAATAAAGACAAAAAATCCTATAGAAAAATAAGCAAAAGACATGAAAAATAATAGAAACTTGTCTTTAATCTTATGACATGCAACCCCTGAGCTACCATGGCTCTCCTGTCACTTTGGCAAAAACTGATGAGCTTAAGAATACACTCTTCAAGGCAGGTTGTGGTGGGAAAGGCACACTGATACAATGGTGGTGGGAGTGAAAAATGGGGACAACCCCTATAGAGGAGAAACTGGAAACATCTAGGAAAATGACACAAACACTTTCCACTGAACCCAGCTGTCTCACTTCGAGGAAGACATGATAATAAAAAATACCAGTGACATGGCTATTCATCACAGTTTATAACTGCAGAATAACATAAACTTAGCTATATTAGCATTAGGGGAAGTGATGAGATAAACTATGGGAGATCCACACAATAGAGCAGCTCCAGACAGCAGGAAAAAAAGAATGCAGAAGCTCTCTATGAATTGGTATGAAGTGACTTCAGGAGATACTGTCAGATGAAAAATACCAAGTGCAAGAGTACATACAGATGGATGCAAATGCAACTAATGCCACTAATGAGATACTCACAAATTGTAAAAACGGCAAATTTTATGTTACATATTTTACCACAATAAAAAATAGTATAAAAGCATATATAACAACATATATATACAGATATGTGTGTGTGTGTGTGTGTGTGTGTGTGTGTGTGTGTATAGTGTAAGAAAGAAGAAATACTTAGAAAACATACATATATCTGCCCAAAAAAAAGCAATACAGGAAGAATAAACCACAAAAAAGAGCGAGAGAGAGAGAGAGAGAGAGAGAGAGAGAGACTTGTTGATAACTGTTTAACCAAAGGACCTTAGGGATGGAAGGAGAGGTCCAGTCCAACCACCATGGGTGACTCAAACCACCAACTTAATGTCCCTGAACATGGAGTAAAACAGGGATGTGCAGGAAGTGCCTCTTGGAAGCTGGTGAAAGACTACTTTACAACACCACCATCACCTGCAAGGGGTGGGCTAATAGGAAGAGAAAGGATTATAAATATTATCAATACAATAAATATATTTATTACATATATGCACATATGTATATATGTATGTGCATACATACATTTCTGTGTATTATGTGCATATGTATGTTTACGTACATGTGTATGCATATATTTTCCATCTCTGCCCATGGACAGGGGTTAGAAGCAAAGACACCCCAGGAGCAATAAGCATACCTAGTACCCAAATTTTGGTGTTTAATAACATTTCCATACTATAAGGAAGCAGTCATTCAAAGAAATGCTGATTCCAGGGCTGAGCAGGTTAGGTACTAGATGAGCCTGAAACATGACACAGAAAATGTTAAAAATTTAAAACCAAATAGGGAGAGGGAAGAAAAGGAAGAAAGGGAAGGAGGGAGGATGGGAGGAAAGAAAGAAGGGTGTTATGGTCTAAATGTGTACCCCCTCAAAATTCTTATGTTGAGTCCTAACCCCAATGTAATGGTATCAGGAGGCAGGGACTTTGGGAGGCAATTAGGTCATGAAGGTGGAGCCCCATGATGGGATTAGTGCCCTTATGAAAGAGACCCCAGAGAGCTCTCTGGCTTGCTCTTTCCACCATGTGAGGACAGTGAGAAAGTGTCTAGCTGCAATTAAAGAGGGCCTCACCAGAACCCGACTGTGCTGACACCCTAATCTTGGACTTCTAGCCTCCAGAACTGTGAGAAATAAATGTCTATTGTGGATAAGCTACCCAATCTGTGGTACTTTGTTATAGTAGCCTAAACAGACGGACACAGGGCTAAGACAGGAAGGTAGAGTGGAGGAATGAAATGACAGGGACATACCACAGAACCAGGAGTCAGCCTGGAGGGCTTCCGCTGATCTGGGACAATTTGTGTTCCAAAGTCATTGAGGACAGTGAAGAATTATAAAGTAGAACAGTGATAAATTAAAAAACAGGAAGCTATGAAACTAAATTGATAATACACAGATAAACAGAAAGGGAAGAGGGGATGGCTCCTGCTCACAGCAGAAGGCCAAATGCTAACAGGTGTATGCAAACAGTGTTGGAGCTGGACAAACATCACTTAGCAACTATCACAGCCAAAAATCATCAGTGGATTCTCAGTTTTCCTTAAGAGCAGGATATCTGCATGTTCTTAAAATGCCTTCCCAGCGATTGCTTATTAGTTGTGAGAGGAAAAATAGCATCCTGGGGAGAGACTGGGCAAGTCCTAGACAAAGTGAACAGCTTAACATCCCCAAAAGGGCAGCTGGGCATTTTGTGTCTAGATGTGAAGCCCTGAGAAGGCCCACCTCACCTGTGGGGTGTCCAGCCAAGAATGCACAACTGGAACCTCATCATGAGGAACCAAGGAAAGGGAAGGACTATATACTTCACAATCTCAATGTCATAAGAGTGATAGAAAGGCTGTGAATATGTTCCAGGTTGAAGGAGACTAAAAGGCCCAAGATGGCTAAATGTGACACCTGAGCCTAGACTGGCTCCAGCCTTGGAGAGGAGCCAGTGCTGTGGAAGATATGGCTGAGCCCATAGAGAACAATGGAGTGCAGTGCAGAAAGCACTGTTAGCGTAGTGATCACAAACGAGAATCCTATTCTTAGCAAATAGCAGCTCTGCTAGAAATGCAAATTAAAACCACAATGAGATATCACCTCACATCTGTTAGAATGGTTATCATCAATAAATCAACAAACAACAAGTGTTGGCAAGGTTGTGGAGAAAAGGGAACCCCTGTGCACTGTTGGTGGGAATACAGGTTGGTACAGCCACTATGGAAAGCAGTATGGAGTTACCTCAAAAAATTAAAAATGGAACTGCCTTATGACCCAGCAATTCCACTTCTGGGAATTTATTAGAAGAAAACCAAAACACTAACTCAAAAGAATATATGCACCCCTATGTTCATTGTAGTGTTATTTACAATAGCCAAGATTTGGAAGCAGCCCAAGTGTCCATCAGTTGATTCGTGGATAAAATAGCTGTGGTACATTTACACAGTGGAATACTACTCGGTTACAAAATAAGAAGAAAATTGTACCCCTTCTGACAGCATGGATAGACTTGGAGAACATTATGCTAAATGAAATAAGCCAGTCAGAGAAAGACAAGTACCATATGATTTCACTAACATGTGGAATTTAATGAACAAACTGAACTAACAAGCAAAATAGAGGCAGACTCATAGATAGAGAGCAGGCAGACAACTCTAGTGGAGGGGGATGGGGTGTTGGAGATTTAGCAAAAATGAAAAGAGAGAAAGAGCTCATGAACATGGACAACAGTGTGGTGACTGAAGAAAGGAGGGGGTGGGTAGAGGTGGAAGAGGATATGGGGGGATAAATGGTGATGGGAAAGGAATAAAATAAAGGAAAAAAATAAATAAAGTAATTGTTGATACAGTTAGAAATAAATAAAATAAAGCAGCAGCTCTGCTGTCTCTGCATCCAAATCCGTGCTGACTCCTTGGGGACTGACTTCTAAGTAGTTTCCCACACTCTTTGTCTCTTTAATCTTCAACCTTTGTCTCTTTGCTAACTCTTCTTCAGGTTTTAAACTTATTCAAATAGCTCCTATTAAAAAAACAGACAAACAAACAGCTCTCTCCTAGACCTACATTTTCAGAATCAGACATATGAACAGCACCCCTGCCATTAATGCCAGCCCAGTCAGTCCACATCTTCCCATATTACTGAACTAGCTTCCTTCCCAGTCATGCCAAAGCCAATGACACTTTTAGTCCTCATCTTACTATACTTTCCTCCGTTAACCTGACAAAAAGAAAAAACGGCCCTGGCCAGTTTGGCTCAGCGGTTGGAGCATTGGCCTGCGGACCAGAGAGTCCCGGGTTCGGTTCCCGCTAGGGGCACATACCAAAAAAAAAAAAAAAGAAAAAACGTTTTATGACAATGAATGGTGTTATCCTGGGCACATTTAAACAGGCACTCTCCAAAACTGCTGGTAAAAACGGAAAATGCTCCAATTTCCTGGAAGGTAATTTGGCCCCAAGTACCTGACGTCTGAACTTCTTACAATTTAATACTAATAAAATAAAGGTGTTAAGAGAAGTTCTGGAATGGGAACTCTGGACTTGTCTCTACTCTGGTGCTAACTTCAATGTCTTTATTGATGAAGCAGAATAATCAAAGATCTTGGAGAATTATGGGGACTGAGTAAGGAACTGGGGCCTAGAACATAGCAATGACTGTAGAAACCGTCTTCTCACATGGTCACATACTTATTCCTGGAAAGACACCAACATCCTCACCCTCTAGTAACCTGAAGAACCTGCCATCCTCTTGGTTAAGTCACTGTTCCCCCTCTAGGACTAGGCAGGACAGCTAAGGAAATCTAGTCTCACTGATGGGAAAGCAGTACAGATGGGAACATCGACCTAGCCAAGGTCACAGGGTAATCGGGGCCAGAGCTGGAAGCAGAACACCATCTCTGGATCCCTGGGCTGGCTCCAACAGCCGAGGTGAGCTCCAACCAAAAAGTTTTTCCCATGATTCCTGCTTATACTCTGCCAAATTCATACAAGGGGATAATGAGAACAGCTCACTGTTGTGCTCCCTGTAACAGCTGCACTTCAGCTGCCACCAGCCCTGCTGGCTCTGGACTGAGGCCCAGGCCCTGCAAAGATGGTGCCCATACAGTCAGTGGAGTTGAGAGGGAGCCTAATAATAGGCATGTGAAGTGGGCGCAGGAGACAATGGGTAAAATCCAGTGCATTTCTTCAGTTACAGGGGGAACAAAGCTGTGGGTTAGTTTCACACCCTGAAAGTTAGCCAGAGCACTTAGAGAAAGGTCAAGGCCCATGCTGAAAGCCTCCTTCTGCTTCAGTGTAACTGCAGTGTCACTGTTACCCTTCACACCCAAAGATAAGGTGGCTCGATAAAAGTAACACAAGATCCACGGTAGCAGGGGAGCTTGCACTAAATCAAACAGTGTAATCTGTAAGTGCCACTGGACTTCTGGAGAAAGAAAACGGAAGCCTGAAGTAAGCAGAATGAGTATGCTTCAGCATAGAGGAAGAGCATCCTTGGCCCCTTTGACCATGCGTGACATTCCCCAGAATACATCAGGCTGCTCGCAGCCCTCCACACCTGGGAACATCTGACTCACTTGTGCTAAACAGCATTGGTCAAGGATCTGTGTGTGAGTTGAATAGGCCATGCACAGATAGGCTGGCTTCTGCTTGTCTGAATGTCTCCTAGAGGGCACTTGTCCTCCACCTCTGCACACCATCCATGGCCACCACAGACCAATGAAAACAGTTCTCAGATCCATCACTGTCTCTGCATGCAGGGCCGCCAGACAGCCTGGCAGTTGAGCCGCACAGGGAGGAGTAAATGAGTCATCTCGCAAAAAACGACCAGCCCCTTCATGCCAGGCTGCAATATAGCCTAAACCTCTGGGAGCACAGCATGGCTTCCACATCCCTGTGACAGGAAAAAGGCAAAGAAAGACAAGTGCCCCAGATGAATGCCACTTGACTGCAAAAGAAAGGAAAGCTAAGAAGAGGGAGGAGGTAAAGACCCCAGTGCCTGAGGTATCTGTGGCCAAGGCACTCGATTCTCTCTCTCAGAGCCCCAAGAGGAGTGACTATGCCCATTGTAATAAGGAGTATAAAATAAAGGGCAAGACTGTGAAACCTTGAAGGGGTCTGATGTCACGTGGACTGCAGGCCTCTGCAGCCATCTGCACTTCACCATCACTCCTAGAGAGAATGTAAAAATGTCCTCCCCTCCTGGAACTAGGACCTTCATGCCTTCACTCATCTTCCTGGTCCCAAGGCCCACAATTTGACAATGAGATGGTATCATGGCACGGAGGGGTGAGCAGGTGGGCAGCACCTGTGGAAGCTGGAACTCCTGTCAGCACGATGCCCAGGAGGAGGCTGGCACAGGAGGCAACACTGCCTAACAGAATGTGGGCTATATACCTACCCATTAAAAACAACCCCTCTTGCTAGTCCCCTCCCTCACTCTGAAGTACAGTGACATGAAGCTACACATGGCCTCAACCACCCCTGTAGCAGACAGTTAGCTATTCTCCCAGATCCATTCTCCCACCTCTATGACAATAGAGCTGTGACTGAGCACAGAGCCACCCAGGAGATGGCATGACCCAGCCTCCAAGGAAGCCAGGGGCCACTGTGCCACATTACTGGTATAAAGTTGTCCTGTATAACACCATTGGTATGCAGCAATCCTGTATCACACCATTGGTTCACAGTGGTCCTGTATAATACCATTGGTATATAGTTGTCCTATATAACATCATTGGTAAACAGTTGCCCTGTATCACACCGCTGATATAGAGCAGTCCTGTATGACACCACTGGTAAGCAGTGGTCCTGTATGACACCACTGATGTGCATGGTCCTGTATGATACCATTGGTTTACAGTGGTCCTGTGTAACACCATTGGTTTGCAGTGGTCCTGTATCACACTGCTGGTATACAGTGGTCCTGTGTGACACTGTTGGTATGCAGTGGTCCTGTATCACACCATAGGTTTGCAGCTGTCCTGTACCACACCACTGATACACAGCGGTCCTGTATGACACCATTGGTAAGCAGTGGTCCTGTATGACACAGTTGGTGTTCAGTAGTCCTATATAATACCATTAGTTTGCAGTGGTCCTGTATGACACCATTGGTTTGCACAGTCCTATATGACACCACTGGTATGCAGTGGTTCTGTATAACACTGTTGGCTTGCAGTGGTCCTGCATAATACCATTGACAAGGAGTGGTCCTTTATAACACCACTGGTATACAGTTGTCCTGTATAACCCGTTTGTAAGCAGTTGTCCTGTATAACACCATTGGAATACAGTTGTCCTACATAACACTGTTGGTTTGTAGTGGTACTTTATAACACCACTGGCATACAGTTGTTCTGTATAATACATTGGTAAGCAGTTGTTCTATATAACACTGTTGTTATGCAGCAGTCCTGTATGATGCTTTTGGTATAACAACTTTGGTTTGCAGTGGTCCTATGTAGCACCACTGGTATGTAGTTGTTCAGCATAATACTGTTGGTTTGCAGTGGTCTTGTATGAAACCATTTGTTTTCAGTGGTCCTATATGACAGTGTTGGTTTGCAGTGGTCCCACATGACATCATTGATGTGCAATGGTCCTGTATGATACTGTTGTTTTGCAGTGTCCAGTGTGTACAATGATTCAAGTTGGCATAACTTGTGCTTCACATCCTTGAAGTGCTGTTGTTTACCCTCCATATGCCCTTTCTGCTTCCACAGGGTGAAAACACAGGAGATGCATGTGTGTTCGGTTATACCAGAGGTCATGCCAACTGAGCGTGGTAGAACCACACATAGAAAAGCAGGCCACCCAGAGCCTTGGTGGTCACGGCCTCATGAAGCCCAGTTCCCTATCCCTAGGACTGTTGTGTCCAAGAGACAAATGACCTCATTAAAAGCGCCATGTTTGGGGAGCTCTGTTTCAGCTGCTGATCTCTCCCTAGTGCAGCCCCCATGGGCTCAGCTATGCTCTCAGCACTTGTAATGTCCCAGGTTTCTCAGCCCCTACTCTCATCTCAGCTCATAGCAGGGATCCAAAAACCCCTGGAACACTTCTCCCTTGGATCCCACACAGAAGTAATCTGCTCCCAAACTCCAGACTCTCTTCTCATTGCACATGTTCTTCCTATCTCTCCAGCCCTGGGTGTGACATTCCTGGGTGTCGCTCTTTTACCACTCTTTCTGTGTGCTTCTACCTCACTCCAGTGACTCACAGTATGTCCTCCTCTGTAGGCCCCCAGCCAACAACTACCAGCCCTGGCCAAGCTCAGGTCACTGTTCCTACATGACAACCACATCCCCAAGGGCTCACCTTCACTGAGCTAGACAGGCCACATTCTCTGAATGCCAAGCTTTAAAACCGGAAACAACGACAAAAGCATAGTCTTCCTCAACAGGGGAAATATCACCTACAAAATTTTATAATGAAGACTGGAAATGAAAAACATCTGATGAGAACAGGTCATATAAAAACCAATGGGCTGGAGTTTAACATGTCTTGAAAGAAAATTGAGAGCCAGATACATTGGTTAGAAAACAGGTTAAAATGTCCCAAAGAACATTCAAGAGACTAGAGAGATAACAGGGTAAACCTAAAGGAAGGAAAACAACGTATATTAAATGAGAAATTAAATGTAAACAAAATTATAATCAACAAACTGAAAGCTATTAAATAATAAAATAGCTAAATAAAAAATGGAAACGCTGCCCTGGCCAGTTTGGCTCAGTGGTCAGAGTGTCGGCCAGCGGACCAATGAGTCGCAGGTTCGATTCCGGTCAAGGGCACATACCTCAGTTGTGGTTCGTCCCCGGCCCTGGTAGAGGTCGTGCAGGAGGCAGCCAGTCGATGTGTCTCTCTCACATTGATGTTTCTCTCTCTCTCTCTCCCCCTCACACTCTATCTGAAGAAAAAGTAAAAATATACAATAATAAAAAAATGAAAAATTTGACAGAGCTGATGAAAAAATGAAATAAACATTAGAAATAAAAAGAACGCAACAAGAGATAAGAAGACTGAAAAAGTGTAAGACCACAACATGTATACATCTGTGTCCATATACTTGAAAACTTCCCTGAAATGAACTATTTTCTAAGGGGAAAAAAATTGATATACAAGATTGATACCCATGATAGAAATTATATAGGCAGTCAAAACTCCATCTCCAAAACAGATTCCAGGATTAGAGGCTGTTACAGAGGAATTCCATCAAATCTTAGACCAATAACATTTACTTTTCTAAACAAATGACAAAAATGTGTTACTTAACGAAGGACAGAAAAATAGGGTTTCTCAAGTCATGTTATGGAAGCATGTTATCATTTACATGACACTGACATAAATTAAAAATTAGGAAAAAAGAAACTTATGTGGCAGTATCATGTTGGTCCTAACCCTAACTCTCACACTAACCCCTACCCTAACCTGTATAGTAACTAATGCTCACAATAATCCCCACCCTGGCCCTAACCCGAACTCTTGCCCTAACCCTATTACTAACCCTTATTCTAGTCCAAATAAAATATTGGGAGGGTATTATAATAGGAAAAGTATTAAAAAGTATCAATAAGAACTAACAGGATTTATCCCAAGAATCAACACTAGGAATTTCATCAATGAATTTTCCACATGAAGAGATGAAAGGAGAAAGTCATGTGACTATCTTAATAGCAGCAATGAACACATTTAGTAAACTGCAACTTTTGTTTCTGTTTTAAAAATCAAGCAAAAGACTAGCAATAGAAGATTTTGATTTAAAGCATTTACCAGCCAGCAAGCATATGTCATGGTGAAAGCACCTGGGTCAAGTCCAGACTAAGTCAAAATCCAACTGAGAAATCTACTGTAACTAAAAGTATTATATGGCCACATCGAAATGCATAAAAATTGATAGCTTTCCTATACACTATTAAATATTAGAGAAGTGTAATAGGGGAAGTCCCGATTACAATAACCAGATAACATAAATTAGTTGGAAATAGTTCAAAAGAGAAAAAGTACCTACAGCAAGAAAGCTACAAAATATAACTGAAGGCTAATAATGGAATGGAGAAATAGAATATCTTCCTATACTAGAAACTAATATAGTCAAAATTCTAGCTGTTTATAATTTAAATTATAGGTTTGATCCATCTGAAATGAAATTCAAATCAGATTAACTTTTTAAATTTGAAAATCATCACTCTAAATTTCCTCTAGAAAGTGAGTAGCCAAGAATAGCCAAAATATTTTTAAATAATGACAATATCACATAAATGTACCATAAAACAAAAATTAAAATAGTTGTATAAACACAAGAACAAACAGATCAATTAGAGAATTTAGAAACAGACACTAGTATATATAATATTTTCATATAAGCTGCAGATATAGGACAACAGTAATGGCACAAATCTGTAAAAATGAAATATTTTTCAATAAATAGTGTTTTTAATACTTAGAAGAGAAAAAAATAACTTATATCTTCACCTAATAACACATCAAATTAAATCCCAAATGGATTACAAGGGTCAATACAAAAAGTAAAAGCAGAAAGAAAATGTAAGGGACCACCCAAATTTCAGGAGGGGAAAGGTTTCTAAATGTAAACACAGAAGATTACATCACAAAGGAAAATACTGATGCAACTGCCCAAAATGCCAACATCAGGTTAAAAGGTGAATGAGCTGACTGGGGAAAGTATCTGCCATGAAGGTAAAAGCATAATGTCTTAAATAAAACCAGAGTGTTTTACAAATAAAGAAAAGACTAAATTAACTACAGTGGAAAAGCTTGATCCATTGTACATGCTATGTTGGTTTCCCATGTTCTTCGGGATACAGTAATACAGGCACTGTGTGTTGCTCTCATCTAGCCATCTTGAGGTCAATTGGCAGTTATACATTATACCTCTTAAATTATCCATGTCCTTTGACCCAAGAATTCTGTGGACGAATACTGCACACTGCCTCACAAAGAGGAGAAGCTGATTTACACACAAGGATGCTCACCTCTCCACTAACCATTATTAGTGACAGAGCTGAGAAAAATCCAAAATTTTTAAACAAAACAGGAATGGTTTAATAAATACCTACATCCATAGAGTGGAAACATTGCATCCTTTATAAAATGAGATTTTCAAACCGGGTGACATGGAACATTTTGCAGTATTCCATTCAGTTTAAAAGCAGGGCACAGAAGTATGTATGCACCTTAATCCCTGATGTGAAGTCTGGAATGAAACAGACCAAAACGTCTGCAGTCATGCTGTGGGCCTGGTAGACCCCCAAGCACCAACCACCAGCAGGGTCCTCACTGAGCATCAGGAAAGAGCAGCTCACACATGCAGGAAGATAGGGGCACAAACAAATATAGGGACCAGGAGAGCACAGTGTTGTGGGAAGGGGTTGCTCTATGGGTCTAATGCTGCAGAGCTCAAGCCCCTGAAGAAAGACTTTTTCACCAAATTAGGGAGGCAGAGGCCACCTGAACCAGCCCAGTGGTGCAAACGAAGCCCCACTGGGGAGGACCAGATGGCCACACAGTCCAGCTTGGCCCTCGCAGGAGCACAGATGGGAGGGCCTGCTTTCATAATTAGTCTTTGTAAAACAGTATTTGCTATTGGGGATGAATGGGGGGCACATACTAAACCTGACAAGCTCAGGGGAGACCTGCGTGGCGGCCTTACAAACTCAGAGACCCAAAATAACCACAAAGAATGGTCTGAAATTAAAACTTTTTAACTACAAGCAGTTTATGGTGGGTAGTCATGTCCTAGGATGGTGTGTTTCCTGGCTGAGGTCAATCTTTACCTTAACTGAGCCTGTCTACTGTCTTTTTGCATCTATAATGACATATCTTTGGAATGTCAAAGTAATTTTCCTTTTTCCAGACCCTTCAAAGCACAGGACCGCCCAATGTTACTGAGTTAATTGTTGAATTGTTGACTATTAACTATTCTATACCCACTTATGTAAAAGAAGTGTATGTCTATCATTTTACTTTTTATCCATTCCCAGAAGTGTCCCCCTGCTTTGCTTTCTCCTAACTCCCTAATCTATCACCAATGATTTCATGTAACCTACTGACATCTATTCTTTTTTTTTTTTTTTTTAGCTGGAAAAGATTTTATTAATTTTTGTTACAGATGTTTCTCCTTTTTTCCCCATTGACACCCTCCTCCCCATCCCCCCACCCTGTCCCCAGCTTTGTTGTCCATGTCCATCACTTATGCATACATGCGCATAAGTTCGGTGGTTTATCTCTTCCCTCCTCCCCACCCCCTCTTCTGAGGGGTGTCAGTTTATACCCTACTTCCACATTGCAATGTATAAAATAAGGTACAAAACCGCCATTCTCTAGAGCAGAGGTTCTCAACCTTCCTAATGCCACGACCCTTTAATACAGTTCCTCATGCTGTATGTGGGAGTATCTGCATGTGGGCAGACCCGCCATAGAGGAGCTATGTCTCGGTTCCTAAGACCATCGGAAATATGTGTTTTCCGATGGTCTTAGGCGACCCCTGTGAAAAAGTCGTTAGACCCCCAAAGGGGTCGCGACCCACAGGTTGAGAACCGCTGCTCTAGAGCATTATTTCAATCCGTTGAGATTTTGCTTCCTGGCAATTTTTGACAGTTTTGGCTCAAATAAACTCACCAAAATTCTTCACAGGTTTGAATGTTTCTTACATTGACACTATGTAACCCTTTTATTTTTAACAAAATTATTAATGTACATAGTTTTAAAGATAAAGAATTCCAAAAAGTTTATGGTGAAAACGTGACCCCTCCCACTGGCATCTCTCTTGGTTCTCTTCCCTTCCTTTGGTATTTCTCTCCATGTTTCTAATTCTCAGGTTCAGTTCACTCTTCTTGACTTTAGAGTCTGTGTCATCTACTAACTTCCTACTATGACCATGAGAATTAACCCTCGGAGCCACCCACATACCTCTGCCCACTCAGGTCTGACCATCAGTCTTCAGTACCCACTGTCAGGACATGTATGTGGGAGCTCTGGAACCTTATTCCTCCTTCTGCTACATCCCCCTTCTTGTACCTCGTATGTGTTTCCTGGAGTTAATAAGGGCTTGCTGAGTGTTCTGCGTAATTATGTCAATTTATTTCCAAACTCGCAGCCAGGGATCACTCAAATACAGCAGGAAACAGCCTATGCTCCTCTCCTGCAGCCACCATCTTCCTGCTCCCCAGGCCTCACCCTGCCTGCTCCACTCACTCATGTCCAAAAGTCCATCCCAGGTTTTCAGTGTTCTGGGGCTGACAGGGCAGAGGCTGGATCCACTTTCTGTTTAGGACAATCCCCTCTTCTGTGCCTGAAGACTCCAGTCCACCCCCCAGGGGAGGAACCTGTAGTCTTCAGCCAGAGTAGGGAAGGGATTGTCAGACTGGGTGGGGGAGGGGGCTGAGAGTCTAACTGCTTCTTAAACAGACTTTCCATCAATTTCCTATTTCAGCCCTATTTTTATTGCCCCCGCCCCCCACCTCACCTCCAGCCCCACTTTCAGAGTTATAGGCAACGTCATTCCAGAGACTTGGTGGGGGGAGTGGGCTGTCTGCAATGTAGTACCTTCAAACTCCCAGGTGACCCAACACAGACACACACACACACACACACGAACACACATGCCTCTTAGCTTTCTGTTTTTCACATCTGCTAGGTCCCTTTGCTTATCCATCTGCTTCCCAAATTCCCAAATTCTGTCACCTCCTCTCTTAATCTCTTGGTAGCTTGTGCCCTTTTAGTGGGTTTTTTAAAGAAGCAGAGGTCAACTGCAAATTTAATCTCCTATTTTAGCTGAAAATCAAGGGAGGAAATTTTTTATTTTAAGATGGGAGCTATCAAGTTACCTTGGATGCTAACAGAGGTGATATGTCAGGGAGAAGAAGCTAAAACCCAGGAGAGAAGCGGCACAACTGAGGCAGAAGCAAGTCCCTAAGGAAAGGAGAGGGGGCCTGCCCTGGGACACAGGGAGCACCAAGCAGAAGGGCAGGTTGGCAGCATTCCAGACGGGAAGGAGGCACAGTACCAGCTGAGACTGAAATCTGAGGAAGGAAGATCAGATATACAAGCATGGCCTCAGATAAAAGCAAAGCCTCCAGGGAGGTGTGGCCAGGGTCAGGGCAGAGATGGAAGCTATGCCAAGTCCCTTGGCCAATATGCAGGGCTGCGTGGTCTCCCCACAACACCACGCAGTAATTGTGCCCAGCAGATACTCAACCACAGGAAGGAGCTGGGGTATTTGTGAGAAAGTGATCGCGGAGCTGCCCTGTGAACTGCAGGCTGTGGGCGGCAGGGTCACCAAGAAGGACACAGCAGGAAGGCGGCCTCTGAGGGAGTCCCAGTCAGCAAGCTCATCGGCATAGTCCTCCTGTATTCATTTTGGTGAATTTCAAAGTTCTTTTTCATATGTTCCAAATTTTCCAGTTCTATAGAGAAAGTTATCTTAATGTAATGTAGGAAAAAAACTGAAAAGCAAATAACCAATTCAATATTACAAAGACTAAAGACTTCAAAGTAAATAAAATTTTCAACAAAGTTCTCATTATCATTATCTCTTAATTTCCTGCTCTAAGTGTAGTCAAAGGCCCAGTCCTGAGCTGGGCCCAGAGGGGACTATGCCACCAGCTAGCTGTGAGAGCCCTGATACCCCTCTGCCTAACAAAGTGGGCTTTCAGGAGTACATACAGGCCTGTCTAAATACAGGTATCGCACTGAGGCTAGAAGTCCATCTTCAGCTTTACTATGTCAGACTGCCCTTCACCTCAGTCTAAGAAAGTGTAGAAAGTTCTCAGGGATGTGCAAATGGAAAATCAAGCTCTTCTAAAATCACCAGTTCCCCTGGGCATCACTCACTGCAGATGAGCTCTGTACTGGCTCATCACACTCCCAGGATCCCAGCGGAAGACACTGTAGGACTCAACCAAGATTGCCAAGGGAAGCAGAGCCATTTCTGTTCCAACCAGCTGAGTGCTCCTAATAGCCCCCTCCAAACCTGCAGAAGAGGCCACAGGTGTCCTATAAAAAACTAGCTGCCTTCACTTAACCAAGCCTCAGGGAATTCCCAAAGTCCCCACTGCAGCCCTCCAGAACCAGTCTTGATGGCTCAAACGCATTGTTTGTCTCTGCCTCTCCTCTGATGCGGAGCCCACAATGCTGTGCAGCGCAAACAGGGTGCGTAACTCAGCCAGCCTGGCCCACCCCAGCATGCTGGTTCATCTCCAGAACTGCAGTCCAGTCCGAACTCAGGCAGAGGAATTTGGACAACACCAAAGTCTAGGGCGACAGAGCCCAGCACACACAGGGTGTTGTTTATATGCCTGAGTTCCAGAGGCCCTTCCCTTGAGGTTTTTGTGAAAATTAGATCCAGATTTGCACAATTACAACGTTGGTCCCAAGCCAGGAGGAATTTGGATGTCCTCTATGTAACAGCTTTAGTTTGAAAAAACAATCCAACAAAGACAGAAAAAAGACTACCTGGCTCCCCACTCTCACACTCAGTCTCCATTCCTCACGTAACAAGAGTGGCCTCGGGATGACCCTCTAGGCCCATAATGTGTCCCTGCTGCCCACTAACCTCATCTCCTGCCCCTGCTCCTTCATTCCACTTGGCTCTAGCCACGTTGGCCAGGCACATTGCCCAGAGCCTCTGCTCCAACTCCCCTTGGCCTGGAGCCCTTCATCCTCCAATACCCATAGGACTCACTCCTGCACCTCCTTCATGGCTCTGCTCAGATGCCCCCTTCTCAGGAACCTGCACTGACTTCCCATTCAAAACTGCACCCAGCACTCCCACAGCCCTCCCTCTTCTTCAGTTCCTCCACAACAGCATCACCACCTGACACACTGTTACTTGTAATATTTATGATTCGTAACCCCAAGGATGTAAGCTAAAGGCATTCCAGAAGAGTGCCTGGCACATCACAAGCATTCCATAAATACTTGCTGAATAAAGGAAAGAACAAACAAGGTCTTTGTTCAAATGATTTGTTAAATACGAACTCTTCTCTTCAAATGTTGGTCAGGATTCCGTTACCCACCAGCCCTAAATACCCATGTGCATGTGCTCTCGACTCCTCGCCATCGTCTCCCAAGGGGGCTGCTGATAACTTCACTGCCCTGCTGCAGGCAATAGGCCCTGGAAGGTCAGTGGGCTGTATCTGTACCACCCTCCCACCAGGATGGTTGAGCTCAGCACTCCATGGTGGTCACTCGGGGCTGCCATCTACACTACTTGATGTAAAGGGCAGATACTGAGTTCAGGGCCCACATCACATCATCAAGGCAGTTCCCACTTATCCTCCCCTCCTGAGGCAGACTCAGGCTCATGAAGTCAAAGGCCTCGGCTCAAATCCTGGTCTCACCACCGACCACCAAGTGACATGACCTCCTCAAGCCTTAGAAGTAGATGGAACAGTACCTACCTCATAAGGTACTGTGGGGTCCGAGCAAGGTATTCAGACCAGCATAGCTGACACAAATCAGGCACTTCATAAACATTAGCTGCCCCATGACTATGTTTGTATTCCATGCAAGACTGCTGAAAACTTTTAGAAATATTACTATAAGTTTTAGAAAAACAGACCTCTTAAGGATAAATTTAAAAGGAATAATTTCAAGATAGTTTTGCAAACTGGAGCCACAGCCACAAAAAGGTATCCACAAGGCCTAGACATGCCATCACGGCCACAGCACACACTCATCACTGCCTGGCTTTGGGCATTGCTGGAGCATGGGGCACAGACATGTGTCTATGTAGGGCCCACTAACTACTGGCCCTCCGGTCCATTGCTAGACAGTTTAGTCAGGTTAAGTTTGGAGAAGAACGGTTAATAGAAAAGGAGAAAACTGCCTATTTTTTCAAACTTGGTTCTACAAAAGCTAGAAGGGAAATTGTGCACATCACTGGCACTGTTGTTGTACCCTGACCTGTAACAGGGCCCTCGTGTGACATAAAACCAAGCCACAAGGAAGGGCAGCAAGACACATGGTTTCATATGCAAGCAAGATTTGAAAAGTCAACTGATGTAGAAAGAATCACTCAATTTAAAGACATAACCTCTATAAAGGCATTGTAAGAAGCACTACTTACATGGAACCATGTGAAGATCTTCTCTCTGTGTAGATAGCCCTGTAAACAGGTTAAAAATTATTATAATTGTAAATCATACATAGAAAATAACAAAAAGAATGCTCTATCACTTTAGATATCAAACTTCATCAAACCAAAGTAATTTATTTTTAAAATGTAATCATAAATCAGTTATTTGGAAAGTTAAGGCAATTTTCCAGAGAAAGAATTCCACAAAAAGTAGTTACATTCTAAACTGAGTCTGGAACTTAAAAGATATCAATAAACACTCAGAGCCCCAGACTCCTCTAAACCCTGACCGGACCAAGGCCTGCCTGTACAAAGACTTCAATGGCGGGTAAACAACACCACCAGAGACTCCTTCAGGCAATCCAAGGCCCCAGTCCAGTAAGGACTGAAAAAGATGGGGGTGTCAGAAACTGCCAGAGAAGGACACCCACTTCTATCCGTGACAGAAGAGGGATTGACTCTCCCACCTCAAACAATTGAGAAAACAGACAAAAGACCTGAGACAGGGTTGTTCAGTCACGGGACAACAGGTATCACAGGACAATGATCCCTGATGGAAACAAACAAAGTGATGCATCCTGAATGCCCAGCCTACAGTGTGGGGAGAGTTTCCAGGCCACAGTGCAGAAAGCAGGGCCAGGCAAAGCAAGGGGAGTCCTGGGAGGAAGAAACAGGATTGCGATTCAGAGAGGCAACAGAGGCTAGAATGAACAGGGCAGAGTACCAGAAAGGAGAGGGCTGCACAGAGAAGTATTCCAGAGACCTGTGTGTGTGCATGTGTGTGTGTGTGTGGGGGGGGGGGGGGAGGGTGTTCACCTCAGTCTTCATCTTGACACCAATTAGCACATGTGAATGAGCAAGCTACCTGCGACCAGAGTCAACAGAAAGAAGCAGGACAGCAGGAGTTGTAGCTTCCACAGCTCTAAGAATGCATTCATTCCCAACAACCAGACCAGGGAATCTTGTGGCACAGGGGCCACAGGGCTGAGCTCTTGGAAGAGTGTCACCTCTGTAGAAAGGCCATATTAGCACCAGAAGAAACCAGTGTACTAAACTAGGAACTGCTTAACAATGTCCAACAACAAGCCACCAAAGGATCTGAACTTTCCAACTAACTTAAATGCATTCCAACAAGAAAGTTTAAAATACCTCAAAGAATACAGTACAGAACACAATAACATAAATTGTACAATGTCTTCCACCTATTCAAACATTAACAGGCATGCAAAGAAGCATGACAATATATCTCATAATTAGGACAGTGAATCAATAAGAAAAACATTACACATAAAAATAATTAGTGCACAAGGTCCTTAAAATAGCTATTATAAATGCACTGTATATGTTTAAGAAAATAGAGAAAAATATAACATGCTAAGGAGAGACATGAAAAGCATAAAAAAAAGACCCAAATCAAACATAGAAATATATATATCTGAGATGAAAAATACACTGGAGGAGATTAAAGTTATATCAGTCAAAAGGAAAGACAGTTAATATGTAGACAAAACAATATGTGCAGACAGAAACTATCTAAAATTAAATACAAAGAAAGAAAGACCCCTTTTTTCCTTAAAAAACAAAACAAAACACACAACACATAAATATATATGTAATTGAGGGCTTAGAGGGGAGGCCAGGTTGAGATAAAAACATATTTAAAGAAATAATGACAAAAATTTTCCAGAAATTGATGAAAATTGTGAGCCTATAGAGATCCAACGAGGTCAACAATCCCCAAGTAGAAAATACATGAAGGAAATTAAACCAAGGTACATCATAATCAACTTACCTAAAGAGAAAATCGTAAAAGCAGCCAGAGAAAAAAGAAACATATGTATAGAGAAACAAACACAGATATAGTGGACAGAAGACTTTTCAGAAATAATGCAAGCCAGAAGTTAATGAAATTCCATCTCTAAAGTAATGAAAAAAGCCCTGACAGGTTTGGCTCAGAGGTTAGAGCATCATCCTGCGGACCAGAGAGTCCTGGGTTCGGTTTCTGCTAAGGGCACATACCTCGGTTCCAGTTTGTCTCCGGCCCCGGTTGGGGTCGGGTGGGTGGCAATCACTCGATGTGTCTCTCTCACATTGATATTTCTCTCTCTCTCTCTTCCCTCCTTCTCTCCCTCCCACTCTATCTGAAGATAACTGCAAAAATGTCCTCAGGTGAGGATAAATAAATAAATAAATAAATAAAGTAATGAAAAAAAACCAAAAAACTGTCCACTTCAAATATCACACGTAGTGAAAAGAATTTTCACAAAGGCAAAATGAAGACTTTTTCCAACAGACAAAAGCTAAAATAATTAATCACCAACATATCTGAACTAAGAAAATCATTGAAGTCAGTCCATCATATAAAAGGAAAATGATATCAGAAAAAAATCTTAACTTACATAATAAGAAAGGAAAAGCACTGGAAACAGAAAGTTCATAAATAAATAGAAATGCCTATTTTACTTAATTTTTTAAATTATTTTAAAAGATAATAGACTGCCCTGGCCGGCGGTTCAGCAGTTAGAGCGTCAGCTCTTGGACCAGAGTGTTGAGTTCAATTCCAGTCAAGGGCACATACCTCGGCTGCGGTTCGGTCCCTGGCCCTGGTCGGGGTCAAGTGGGAGGCAACCAATCGATGTGTCTCTCTCACATTGATGTCTCTCTCTCTCTCTCTCTCTCTCTCTCTCTCTCTCTCTCTCTCTCTCTCCCTCCCTCCCTTCCTCCCTCCCTCCCACTCTATCTGAAGATAAATGGAAAAAAATATCCTCGGGTGAGGATTTAAAAAAAAAAAATAATAGACCATTTAATGCAAAAATAATAACAATGTATTGTGGAGTTTGTAACAATGTGTAAGTAAAATGGCACGACAACAATGACATAAAGGCTAGGAGAAGTTAGGAAGAAGTTACTGTTGTTAGGCTTTATACTATAAGTAAACGAGTATAATATTACTTGAAGACAGACAGTGATAAGTTTAGGATATATACAATGAATCCCAAAGCAACCTCTAAAAACAAAGAGATATAACTAATAAGCTAATAAAGGTGATAAAATTGATCCAAAACAAGGCAGAAAAAAGAAAAGGATCTAATAAAAAATGAAGCAAATAGAAACCAATAGCATATCATATTAACAATCACATTAAATATAAGTGTTATAAAAATCCTAACTGAAATCGAGATTGTAAGACTGGATAAAAAAACAGGATCTCGTACACAGATGAAATTCAAGAGCTCGGAAACACACACAGCGTACCATTCTACTTCTAAAAGATATTATGGCAGAAAAGCCAAGGTCTGCTTGCCAATACCACAAAACCTTTAGTCTGGAACAGCTTAGAATACTGAAAAATACATTTGAAAAGACCGTATACCCACATTGGGTTACCACAGTAGAAGTTACTTCAACTACTCAATTTGATGAGCTAGTAATAAAGACTTGGTTCAAGAACCAGCAAATCGCCCCGGCCAGTTTGGTTTAGTGGTTAGAGCGTCAGCCTGTGGACCAAAGAGTCTCAAGTTCAATCCCAGTCAAGGGCATGTACCTCGGTTGCGGGCCGGTCCCTGGCCCTGGTTGGGATCGTGCGAAAGGCAACCAATAGATGTGTCTCCCTCACATCGATGTCTCTCTGTCTCTCTCTCCCACCCCCTTCCATCCCTATCTGAAGATAAATGGAAAAATATCCTTGGGTGAGGATTTAAGAAAAAAACAAAACCAGCACATCAAAAGGAGGAAGCAGCAGCTACAAACTCGGCCAAGTCTGGCACTAGAAGCACCAAATCCAATCATTTCAGTGAAGAAAGATAGCCCTTTACCCATAACTTCTACACTCATCCCATGGGTCCCAACATTGTGAATGCCTATGACTATGAACCACCTAAGACTTCTGGTATCGAGCAACCTGGAGGGTTGGGGCTGGTACCTCTGTGTGGAATGCATCATGGGATTCTCAGCCTCATGATCTCCAGTAATTATGTCTGGGTGTCCCGGATCCTCCTTTGGCCTCCATTCCCTATGACATAGATCAGTTTATATACAACTGTATGCCTTACCTGGGGATGATCACTCCAACAGTCTAGATCAGTACCTCTTCCCATAGTGTCCTGGTTGAGGGAATATAGCTAGGACTGATCTTCAGTATGATGGCTAACACATCCACAGCCAAATTGAGAGACATTTCCAAATACTTTTAATGGGTCAACTCCAATCTAAACAGATCATTTATCTTTTTCTATAAGAAGAAATCCCTCTACTTTTCGTGATTGCCTGAAATTTCTGTCCTCTGAGTCTCCTGAGCCAAATTTCAGAATCAAAGACAGTCATTGGTGTCTTTGGAGAAAGCAGAAGCCAGCTAGTTTTCCTTGGTTCCCAGCCTGTCTCACTTGAGTTTACCACCATAAAAGCACCCCAACTAAAGCCAATACCATGTAAAAATTCCTGTTCCCTAAGGACCATCTTTATTTCTTACACAAAAAAGAAACAACAAACATTTAGGAGCATGACATCAGCAAGACTGGTGGAGTAGGAGGTCCCAGCACTTATACCTCCAGAAAAACAATTATTAACAGCTACTTACTGATTAAAATAGCTCTGAGAAAGCTCTGGAGTATAGTGCAGGAGCTACAGCAACCCAGTGGAGCACAAATAACAAAGATGGCCACATAGAAAAGCATAGGCAGCATTTTACTTGTGTCAGCCCATCCCCCAGTCCCACAAAGCTTGCTGCCAAAAGGGATCCCCTCAGCTGTGACTTCCCTCTTCGAAGGAAAAGGAGAGCAGAAGACCTCAGCAGCTTTCATTCCCAAGGACCCAAACAGCCCTCGTGACTGTCAGAGACACCCAAAGTTTTGCCACTAAGGATTCCCTCAGTCTTTGCCTATGCTAATCTCAGCTGACAGAGCTGTTCAGAATCCATGCTACTGAGCCCCCCAGAGAAGAAGCCAATGCTGCGACCCTAACCACAGTGGCCCCAGCCCAGCGCATGAATACCCACACCCTTGATGGTTAGGTATGAATAAAATGAACATTGATGGGGTTCAAAGAAAGGTTTTAATACAGTACTACCCAAGGTGATGCAGGCCAAAAGGATTAAAGAGGCCCAAACAACTCTGTTTTATTTATCCTGCTTTGGAGACATTTTGAAAGCCAAGATTATAATGAGAAATCTGACCTACAATTGCTTCAAGCAATGGTTAGGGAGATGAATCAAAATGAAAGCTGACAAAAGAACCTTGACTCAACCCCTCACTGGGGACCAAAAGCCTTCACACCAGAATGGGTAAAATGGTCTGGAGGTGAAAAAGAGAATTTTCTGGACTTCTCGACATGAAGCCCCATGAACTGTGCTATCCAAATCCACTGATGAAGCCCTAGTGTGGGCTACAATTAGACTGAGAGAACATAAAGGTTGTTCTCCCAACAAAAGGGTTGATGGGATTATTTTATTTTTATTTTTTAATCCTCACCTGAGCATATTTTTCTATTTATCTTCAGATACAGTGGGAGGAAGAGAGAGGGAGAGAAAGGGAGAGAGAAAGAAACATCGACGTGAGAGAGACACATTGAGTGGTTGCCTCCTGCATGACCCCGACCAGGGCCAGGGATGAACCGCAACCAAGGTACATGCCCTTGACCAGAATTGAACCCGTGACTCACTAGTCCACGGGCCAAGGCTCTACTGCTGAGCCAAACTGGCTAGGGTGGTTTGATAGGATTATGAATGTTGGAATGTTTAAACAGGCTTATGCAAATAACTTGTGTCTTCTTTACCTGAATATTTTATGGGAATGGACATTCTGTCTGGCCAAGGAACACTTACCCTACCAAGTGTTGTAAAACCAAAACTGTTAAAAGTCAGAATGGAAGCTATGGTTAAAAAAAACAAGACCCCACTGTCTGCTATTTATAAGAAAACCCATGGGAAATATAAACATACAGCCAGGCCAGTGTGGCTGTGGACTGAGCGTCGGTCCATGGGCTGAGAGGTCCCAATTCGATTCCCAGTCAGGGCACATGCTGGGGTTGCAGGCTCGATCCCCAGTGGGGGACGTGAAGGAGGCAGCTGATCAGCGTCTCTCTCTCACATCGATATTGGTCTCTCTCCCTTCCTCTCTCTCTAAAAAAATCAATAAAAACATTTTTTAAAAAAAGAAATATAAACATACACATAAAATAAGAGAAAAAGGATGTAAAATGTGTACCATGCTAATTCTAATCAAAAGAAAGTTTGAATGGCTATATTAACATCAGAAAAGGTAGATTTCAGAGCAAAGAATATTATTAGAAGTTAAAAAGGGCATTACATAATAATAAAGGGGTCAAAACAACTTGACAGATCAGTAAAGGATATGAGACTCAACACTATCACCCACATTACTTAACTGACATTCACAGAGCACTCTACACCAGCAATTTTCAACCTTTTCCATCTCATGGCACACATAAACTAATTACTGAAATGCTGCAGCACACCAAAAAATATATTTTTTGCCAGTTTGACAAAAATATAGGTATAATCTTGATTCATTCATACCGGATAGCTATTGTTGTGTTGGCTGTTGTCATTTTTATACCTGACAATCTAAGAGAAAAAAGGTCAGTGCTCCTGACTAAATAGTCAGGTTATTGCCCGTTTTAAAAATTCTTGTGGCACGCCAGTGTTTGGGGCATAGTGGTTGAAAAATCACTGCTCTACACAATAACAACACAATACACATTCTTTTCAAGTGATCATAGAATATTTTCAAAGATCATTCTAAGCCATTAAAAAAAGATTCAATAAAACATAAAAGGTTGAAATCAGAAAAAGTATGATCCCTGACCACAATGCAATTCAATTATAAATCAATAACAGAAAAGAGTCCTGAAAATCTTCCAAATACTTGGAAATAAATAGTACATTTCTAAATAACACATGGGTCTGAGAAGAAATCACAATGGAAATTACAAAGCATTTGACATGAGTAAAAATGAAAACACAAGATACCAAAATGTGTGGGATGCAGCAAAAGCAGTACCATGAGGGAAATTTACAGCAATAAAATGCCTGGATTGGGGGGGGGGGGAGTTCTCAAATCAATAACCTAAGCTTCTGTTATAAAAAATTAGAAAGAAGAAGAAAGAGAAAATTAAGCCCAAAGACAGCAGAAGAAAAACAATAAATATAAGAGTAGAAATCTATTGGAAAGCAGTTAAGGAAATGCAGAAATTAATGAAACCAAAAGTTGGTTCTTTGAGAAGATCAATAATATTAATAAACATCTAGCTACCCTGATCAGGGAAAAAATCAAGATGACACAAATTATCAATATCTATAATGATAAGTAAAATGATACAGCGATATTAAAAAGATAAGTCAGCCCTGGCCGGTTTGGCTCAGCAGTTAGAGTGTCGGCCCACAGACCAAAGAGCCACGAGTTTGATTCTGGTCAAGGGCACATACCTCGGTTGCAGTTCGGTCCCCGGCTCTGGCTGGGGTCATGCAGGAGGCAACCAGTCGATATGTCTCTTTCACATCAATGTTTCTCTCTCTCTCTCTCCCTCTCTTCCTCCCATTCTGTCTGAAAATAAATAGAAAAATATCCTCAGGTGAGGATTAAAAAAAAAAAAAAAAAAGATAAGTCAGCCCTGGCTGGTGCAGTGGTTAGAGCATCAACTTGTGAATTGAAGGGTCATGGGTTCGATCGCTGGACGGGGCATGTACGGGAGGCAAACAATTGATGTTTCTCTCTCAGATTGATGTTTCTCTCTCTCTCCCTCTCCCTTCCTCTCTCTTTAGAATCAATAAAAAAACCTATCCTTAGGTGAGGACTAAAAAAAAAAAAAGATAAGTCAAACCACAATATGATACTATTTGACACCTACTATGATGGTTATAAACAAAAGAGCAGAAAATAACGAATGTTGGTGAGGATGTGGAAAAATAGGCACATTCATACATTACTGGTATGAATGTAAAATGGTGCAACTCTGTGGAAAACAGTTTGCCAGTTCCTCCAAAGGTTAAACATAGAATTACCATATGACTCAGCAATTCCACTCCCAGGTATATATCCAAAATAAATGAAGACAGTGAATCAAACAGATACTTGTTCATAGCAACACTATTCACAATAGCCAAAATGTGGGAAAAACCCAAATGTCCATCAACGCATGAATGAAAAAACAAATTGTGATATATCCATAAAATAGAATTTTCTGCAGCCATAAAAAGGACTACAGTACTGATACACACTACAACTCAGATAAACCTTGAAAACATGATACTAAGTGAAAGAAGCCAGACATAAAAGCTCACCATACTATATGATTCCATTTATAAGAAACATCCAGAATATGTAAATCCAGAGATAGAAAGTAGATTAGTGGTGTCCAGGGGATGGGGAAAGGGAGAAACAGGGAGTGACTACTTAATGGGTGTAGAGTGTTCTTTGGCATGATGGACGAGTCAAAAAATTCTGAAACTGGGTGGTGGTTACACAACACTGAATGCACTGAATGCCACTCAACTGTACACGTTAAAATGATTAGTTGTAGCCCAGCTGGTGTGGCTCAGTGGTTGAGTGTTGACCTATGCACCAAGAAGTCACTGGTTCAATTCCCAGTCAGGGCACATGCCCAAGTTGTGGGTCAAATCCCCAGTGGGGAGCATGCAGGAGGCGGCCAATCAATGTTCTCTCTCATCGATGTTTCTATGTCTCTCTCCCTCTCCCTACCTCTCTCTCTAAAATCAATAAAGGAAAAAAAATGTTAATGATTAATTGTACCTTATATGAATTTTACTTCAATAAAAAATAAATAATAAAATATGGAATGTTAGAAACTATTGCATGTCAATAAATATAACAACTTGGAAAAAATTCTTAGAAGAATCAAACTATCAAAACTCACTCAAGAAGAATTAGATAACCCTATTATGTATTCAAGAAATTGAATTCAAGCTAAAAACCTTCCCACTGAAAAAAAAGCCAACCACAAGGCTTCAATGGTGAATTTTACCAAATATTCAAGAAAGAAATAATACTGATTCCTTACTAACTCATTCTGAAAATTGAATATAAGAGAATACTTTCCAACTAATTCTATGAAGCAAGCATTAACCTGATACCAAAACCACAAAAAGACACTATAAGTTAACACACCAATATTCCTCATAAATATAGATGTTAAAATTCTTAGCATATGAAATCCTACAATATAAAAAAATCATAAGGTGGATTTCAACCAGAAATGCAATTGCTTTAGTGTTTTTTTAATATCAATGTAATTGATTTTTATGTGAATGGGCCATATAAACTGACTAAAAAAGAAAAACTAAAAAAAAAAGAAAGAAAGAAAAAAACTATATGATCATCTCAATAGATGTAGAAAAATCATTTGGCAAAATTCAGTATCAATCATGAAAATAATTTCTTAACAAACTTGGAATATAAGAGCAGTTTCTGAACCTGATGAAAGACCTTGGGTTAAAACATACAGCTAACATTACATATAAGGGTGAGAGACTGAGTGCTTACCCCCAAGATCAGGAACAAAGCCAGGATGTCCCCTCTCAGCATGTCTATTCCACAAAATGACAACCACACCAAGTTCATCTATTAATTCAATGCAATATCCATCAAAATCAGAGCAGGCTAAGGTGATTCTAAAATTTGCATGGAAATATAAACAGAATAAAACAGCCAAAACAACTTTGAAATAGAAAACAAAGTAGAAGAACTTATACCATCTTATCTCAAGAAAAAGTCAGTCACAAAAATCAACAAATTGATTTAAGGAACAGAAAGGAGAGTCCAGAAATAGTCCAGACTTTGCTAACCATGCTTTATATTTTCTGTGTTATACTTTGACATCTGGGCATTGCTGACCCTGGAAGACTGCCCTCCTAGAGTTAGCCTGTTCCTAGAGACAGGATAACCAATGCACAAGGGTACCTTTCACATGCAAACCACCAATCAGAGCCCACAACCCACCCCTCCTCTATGGGTCCTCACACTATGGGCCCTCTCCCTGCCCTACTCACCCAGGGCCAGGTACCAGATGATCAAGGACAGCCCCTCTGTCCCAGAGCCCAATGGTTGATTCAAACCAGTCCATCCTGAACCTGCTGACCCTGTCTCGCCAGTTCCTTCCCATGGAAACTACAATCAATCTCATACCCACATTTTCCCCTCACCACCTCTGCCTCCTAACCAACCTTAATGCTTCCCTATGTCACCATGCATGGCACAGCATGGCATGCATTCTATTTCTAGGGACCTATAAGGCTCAACTTCTTTCTTCATGACAGTCCTTTACTTGTCTGCTGGTCTTACCATTCCTGATTAAAGTAAGTCCCAGGTACCATTAAAAACATACCTATAGCTCTGGCCGGTTTGGCTCAGCGGTTAGAGCGTCGGCCTGCGGTCCAGAGAGACCCGGGTTCGGTTCCCGCTAAGGGCATGTACCTCGGTTGCGGTTTGTCCCGGCCCTGGTTGGTCGTGCGGGTGGCAGCCACTCGATGTGTCCCTTTCACGTCGATGTTTCTCTCTCTCTCCCTCTCTCTCTCCCTCCCACTCTATCTGAACAAAAAATGAAAAAATGTCCTCGGATGAGGATAAAAAAAAAAACACAAACAAACAAAAAACATACCTATATATATGGTCAACAAAGGTTCCAAGGCAATTGGAAAGGGAAAAAAAAAATTATTTCAACAAATGGCACTGGAACAACTAGATACCTCATACCAAAAAAAAAAAAAAAAAAAAAAGGTTGCAGGTTCGATCCCCAGCCGTGGTTGGGGTCATATGGGAGGCAACCAATAGATGTGTCTCTCTCACATCGATGTTTCTCTCTCCCTCTCTCTCCCCCTCCCTCCCTCCCTCCCTTTCACTCTCTCTAAAATTCAATGGAAAAAATATCCTCAGAAAAGGAGTAAAAAAAAAAAAAAGAAAAAGAAAAGAAAAAAAGGACTTTGAAACATAGATGTGAGAGTGGAACATCAATCAGCTGCTTCCTGCAAGCCCCCTACCCAGGGATTGAGCCCACAACCCGGGCATGTGCCCTGACCGGAAATCAAACCATCAACCTTTTGGTGCACAAGATGACACCCAACCAACTGAACCTCACAAGCCAGGGCCTACAGAAAATTAATTCATAGTAAAACACAGACTTAAATGTAATAGCCAAAACTAGAAAACTTCCAGAAGAAAGAAGAGAAAAAATTACACACCTGCAGCTTAACAAATAATTCTTAAGTATGATACGAAAGACATGATGTAGCCCTGGCCAGTTTGACTCAGTGGTTAGAGCATCAGCCTTCGGACTGAGGGTTCGCGGGTTCAATTCCCGGTCAAGGGTAGTACCTGGGTTGCATGTTTGATCCTGGCCACCAGTCATGGTCATACAGGAGGCAACCAATCGATGTGTCTCTCACATTGATGTTTCTCTCTCTCTCCCCCTCCCTCCCTTCCACTCTATCTAAAAAATTAACGGAAAAATCACCTCAGGTGAGCATTAACAAAAACACACAAACAAAAAAAGACATGATGGATACAAGAAAAATATTGAGAAGTTGAACGTCATCAAAATTTTTAACTTTTTTTTTATTGTTTTTATTACAGATGTTTCTCCTTTTTCCCCCATTGACACCCTCCTCCCCATCCCCCCCACCCCATCCCCAGCTTTGTTGTCTATGTCCATTGGTCATGCATACATGCATATATTAACTTTTGATTTTCAAAACACACTGTTACAAAAATGAAAAGTCAAGCTACAGACTGGAAGAAAATATCTGCAAAACAAGTACTCCATAAAGGACTGTATCCAGAATATATAAAGAACTCTCAAAACTCAATAAGAAAATAACAATTTTTTTAATGAGCAAAATATTTGATCCAGTACTTCACCAAAAAAAATGGATGGCAAATAAACCCATGAAATATGGCCTAGTGGAGGAGAAAGAGGCAAGCCTACCGCCCAAGCCAGCCAGAACCCAGTCCTGGGGTGGAGTGTGCAGGCTCCATGGAGACACTTTTCTCCCTACCCTGAATGCCATGGTGGAAGAAATCTAAGACACACAAACCTGCAACAGAGAGACACAGACATCAGAAATGGCCACACTGTCTACTGGGCAGGGACAGGCAGCTCAGGTGGGAGGAACCAAGTGCTCCCAGCAGCTTGCAATGCACTGACAAAGCAAAGGGCCCTGGGGAATGTGAGTGGTGGGCACTGCCAGTGCCTCTGAGCACACAGTGGGGACCTGGGGCCAGAGGACTAAGGTCTTCCTATGGTCCTCTGCTCCCTTCTACTGACCACACTCACTTCCTTAGGTGAGCCCATCCAGTCTATTGCCATAAATACTTTCTTTCCTGATAATTCCCTAAAATAATCTCCCTGTCTCTGCCCTCTGCCCTGAGATCCTATATCAACTGCCTAAGTGACCAAGCTACCTGGATGTCTAGATCAAAAGTCCTAAACCAATCCTGACTTCCTCTGACCCCCAAACCTGACCCTCTGGAGGTCACCCTGCCTCAGTTGTTCAGGCCCCTGGGAGTCATCCCCGGTCCTCTTCACCTCTCCTCCATGACCCTTCTCCAGCAAGTCCCTCAGCTCTGCCTTAGCAGGGCCTCTGACCCCACCCTCCCCCCAGCTCCCATCTTGGCCCACCATCTGCTTCCCTACAGGCTGCAGCCAGAGTGAACTTCAGAGAACAGGAAGGCCAATCTGACTTCCCAAGGCACTAAGGATAACACCCAAACCCTCGCCCTCCTTTTTCACTTCCACCTCTCCAAGCTCACCTCACCTGGGTCTGTTTCAGGTACTGCTGCTCCAGCCGGGAGTGCAGTGTGAGAGCTCCCTCAGACTACCAGCTCCACTGCCACCTCCTCAGAAGAAAGGTCTCCCTGGACCTGTTTATTAATTTTTTTCCTTTATTTCTCTTGCCCTAGGTGATGCATTGGTGAAAACTTTGCTACGTGTGATGTCTAAGATTTTGCTGCCTACATTAAGGAAATTGAAGCAGTAATCAATAATCTCTCAGTAAACAAAAGCCCTGGTCCAGACGGCTTCACAGGGGAGTTCTACCGAACATACAAAGAAGAATTAATGCTCATTCTCCTCAAACTATTCCAAAATATGCATGAAGAAGGAAGGCTTCCATACTCGTTTTATGAGGCCAGCATAATCCTAATTCCAAAACTAGACAAAGATACTACAAAGAAAGAAAACTATAGGTCAATATCCCTGATAAACATAGATGCCAAAATCCTCAACAAAATATTAGCAAATTGGATCCAGCAATACATTAAAAAAATGATTCACCGTGACCAAGTGGAATTCATCCCAGGGATGCAAGGCTGGTACAATATTCGCAAATCAATAAATGTGATATACCACATAAACAAAACAAAAGATAAAAACCATATGATCATCTCAATAGATGGTGAAAAAGCATTTGACAAAATCCAGCACCCATTTCTGATAAAAATGCTCAGCAAAGTGGGAATAGAGGAACCATATCTCAACATAATAAAGGCCGTATATGAAAAACCTACAGACAACATCATACTCAACAGGCAAAAACTAAAAGCATTTCCCTTAAGAACAGTAACAAGACAGGGATGTCTGCTTTCACCACTCTTATTCAAAGACTGGAAGTCTTAGCCACAGTGATCAGACAAGAAGAAAAAATAAAAGGCATTCAAATTGGAAAGGAGACGGTGAAACAGTCATCATTCACAGATGACATGATATTGTACATAGGAAACCCTAAAGACTCCACCAAAAAACTACTAGATTTAATCAATGAATTCAGCAAAGTATCAGGATACAAAATTAACATCCAGAAATCAATGGTATTTTTATACACCAAGAATGAACACTCAAAAAGAGAAATTTTTTTAAAAATCCCATATACCATTGTAACAAAAAATTTAAGATACTTGGGAATAAACTTAACCAAGGAAGTAAAAGATCTGTTCTCAGAAAACTACAGGACATTGAAAAAAGAAAATAGAGGCAAGATATTAAAGTGGAAGCATATACCATGTTCATGGATTGGAAGAATCAACATCATTAAAATGTCCATACTACCCAAAGCAATATATGGATTCAATGCAATCCCTATTAAAATACCAATGGCATATTTCACAGATCTAGAACAAAAACTCCAAAAGTTTATATGGAACCCAAAAAGACCCCAAATAGACACAGCACTCTTGAAAAAGAAGAACAAAGTTGGAGGGATCACAATACAGGATATCAGGTTACACTACAAAGCCATTGTAATAAAAACAGCCTAGTACTGGCACAAGAACAGGCATATAGATGAATGGAACAGAACAGAGAACCCAGAGATCGACCCAAGACAGTATGCTCAATTAATATTTGACAAAGGAGGCAAAAACATTAAATGGAATAAAGACAGTCTTTTCAATAAATGGTGGTGGGAAAATTGGACAGATACATGCAAAAAATAAATAAATAAATAAATAAATAAATAAATAAATAAATAAATAAATAAATAAATAAATAAATGAAACTAGGTGCACCTACTTTTAGGAGCACCTACCAGGAATGGACGCACTCTCTTCCCGAGGGACAGCTCTGTCCTTCCACAGTTCCTCTCAGGCCCAAGCAGCCTCCATGTTTCAGCAGTCTGAAAACTGTCAGCAGACAGCTAAGGGAGACAGGTTTTCCTCTAAATCCCAATGAGGCCCCCATCCCAGCCCCAGGGCCCCTGCCCTTGCCTTTTCTCCCTCCCACGGCCACCTACATACATCCACATATCTGATGTTCTGTCATCCTCATACTTAAACACTGACACTGCTGTTATTTTACATCAAAGTTCTAATGTTCATGTTACGAAATGGGCTGTCCCACCTCGCTGGCAGGGGGGTGCTGGGACCCCTGCAGTCTCCCCTTGTAGTGGCTCCTTCGAACATGAAGTCTTGATTTCTGGGGCTCTCCTGTCGGGAGAGAACAAGCAAGCAGAGACCAGCAGTGAGTGGGGGCAGTGGCTGAGGGCTGCTCCATAGAATGTTTTAGCCCACCACTTGCAAAGACCACTTAATGATGACTTGGGTTACACTGGTGGTTTCACAGTGGGACACACAAATGCAGCTCCTAGGCATCTGCTCATAGGTCCCATATTTGCTAAATAGGAGCTCACTTCACACTTTAACAGATCTCAATAAAGGAAGAGCAAATACCATTGTTTTTACCTAAAACTAATAGGCCATAGCAAAGATGTGACTTTAGGAGGAAGACAGCCTTAACTCCAAATTTCTCCAGATCTGGGAGACCAAGTGTCTCATTAACCCACCCTTTTCAGCAGAGTGGATTCAGAGTTCTGCAATGCCAACAAGAAGGCAGGGGTAACTAGAGTTTAAAAGAGCTTCTGCAGGGGGAGGATGGGCAAAGATAATTCAACTTTATTCCCACCACAGAACCCACCAATGCAATTACTGTTTTGAATAATTATACTCCTGGTGATGGTCTCAGCAGAAAAGAAACTAGGTAGCAAGGGGATAGAACTTCTTTACTCCTCCACATCAAAAAATATTATCTTGGATAAGGACAATGTGTAGTAGTGATGTGGTCAATGAGGCCAAGGAATGCATACCCTGAGAACCCCTCGCCTGACCTGAGCCTAGCTTTGTCCTGCATGGCGTGCCAGCTGTGCTCCCTGCCCTGGGACAGCAGGTCCTTCATCCTCCCACACACCATAGTGCAAGTTTCCTCTGCTCTGAAGCTCAGGGTTATGCTCAGAGCAGCTGCCACATCCCGGGAGGGGGCGTTGTTTGTTTCATTTCCTATTTAAGATATCTCATACTCCACTTGTGTGAATACAGATATGCACACCCATGTTTCAATTCTTTTAAATAACATTGAACTTTATTCACTATCAACTTCCAATAATTTATAAAAGAATTTTTGTATCAATCTCAGCACATGGACTTATTAAATTAAAATTTTAAACCTCATTATTTTTACTTTCTTAGTTTTCTGAGTGGGTCACTCTCATTAGCAGAATCAGACACGGGAAATCTGTTTGGCCTCTCAACAGGGGATTTAAGTTGCCTCAAATACATCTACTAGACTTTCTAGCCAACTTCCCAAATAAAAGAGTTTTTCAATCAGTGATAGAAAATTAGCTCTGCACACCCCTGCCTGGGACCTCCCCAAGAGCAGGTTGTCAAGCAGTGACAGGCCCTGGCAGGGACAGCAGGCCAGGTGCTTGATCCCTGCTCTTTATGATGAGTGTGTATCCTGTGATTATAAAACATATGCCTGCTCTTGGTGTATAAAGTTTGGAAAGTGGAGATAAGTGTAAGAAATATATTTAAAAGCACCTCCAATGCCCAGACAAAAGTACCGACAGCAGTAGAGTGTATTTTCTTCTGGTAGTTTCTCATTATAACATTTATCTATATCTTTTTTAAAACAAAATGAGATAGATTATATGTGCTTTCAAAACAATATAATATATCTATGTCTTTAATATTTGTAGAAAATGTCCATAACAGCTTGTTTTTAGCCTTTTACTAATGTTTATTGATATTCAGAGAAATTTTCTGTGAAAATCAAATTCATCTATTTGAAATTGCTTGCATTGTTTTTATGCTAAGAAAAATGCTTCTATATATCAAAGATCAGACTACTTTTCACATAATTCTTCTCTAATAAAAAAAAAAGTATGTTGTTTCTCTTATGAATATAAAAGTGATGTATGTTCATTTAAGAAAATTTAGAAAATTCATAAGTACGTGTAAACAAATACTTGCAGTGATACTAGCTCACAGAAACAGATGCCACAGACCTTTGGTTGTACCTCCTTGTGGCCTTTAAAATACACCAGAACACACTCACACACACACATGCACAGGCACACAAACACACATATAGCTATATTTTACATCATATAGACTGTTTTTAATGTGTATTTTGGCCTCATATGCTGGTGGATTTTTTCACCTCATGAATCATTCCTATAAACACTAATAGCCACCTAATAATGGATTGTGCTGTGAAAGTCCAGTATCTGATTTACTGAATCCTGTACTACTGGGCATCTGGGCTGCCTTCAATTGTTAAGAATTTGAACTCATGATGTAATGAGTATTTCCTGTACATAAATTTAGTGGTTATCTGATTATTTCCTGAAGATAAATTCTAAAGAAAAGAATTTTCAGCCAAAATGCCTGCATATTTCTAAAATTTCTGGTATACCAGGACTAAGAGCCCCCCCAGAAACCCATCTCCCTCCAGTCACAAAATGATGATGTGTGAGAGTTAGATCTCTGTGATTCCTTGCCAAACTCCTTATTATAAACCTTCTCAAAATATGCCAACAACATGGTCCAAGAATGACAGGAATACATTATTCATTAACAGTCAGGTTGGCATCTTCTCACATTTGTTGGTACTTATGTTCCTTTTGTAAACTGCCTGCTCAACATTCACCAGCAAAATAACTAGATAAGAGTTAATGAAACACATGAGGATTATAAAAAAGAAGGATGAAGAATTAATTTCTGGCCAAAGGTTCAACAACTATAAGTAAATATATTGTAGAAAAGAACAAATTCAGGCGGTTTTATATTAGAATAAAAAAATTTTAATGGACCTAGAAATAATCTAATTAAATTAAGAGAAAATCACTATGAACTCAGGGCCATAAAAGGTGTCTCCAGTTTCTCACTAAAAGTGGCCATCATACTTACAGCCTGAAGCCAAGATTGTAGCCTCTAACATTGCTTTCCACAAGAAGAAGAAAAAAGTCTCTGCCAAGTAGCTGTTTCCATGACTTGAGGCAGGAGAAAGCAGAGGCCCTGAAATATAGAGTTCTGACTGGAAAGCAAGGTACCTTTAAACATCTGGGGCAGCACTGGGGCGGCAGCTGACAGGGTCCCAGGCCAGGCTATGGTAAGCTCAGCATAAGAGAGAATCATTATTACAGTTTAATCTAAAACAGGAGCTCAGGCTGAACTTTAGGTCTAAATCATCTTAGAACCTAAGAACAAGTCGCCCAGTCTATCAACTAATAGCTCTCAAGTGCAAAGCCTCACTGCTGGCTGGTCTGTTGTGCCTCAGGTCATCTGCCCTCTTAGAAAGGTGCAGAGATAAACATCTGTAAAATAATCATCTGCACCCTACAAGGGGAATGATGTTGGAGAAATTCATTAAAACACCGTGCATATATTTTTTAAGGTTTACATGCAGTAATAAATTTTGTAATCATTGTATTTCTGTATGCTTTTACTGCAAATGTATTTAAAAGAATAATTTCTAACTGCTTAAATTGATTTTAAAATGATTATTATACTTATTTAACATATTGAGCCCTAAATAAAGTCCAAATAGCAGCAAATGTTCCTCTTTGGACACAAAGGCCTCATGGATGTTAAGACCTTCCCATTTTTCCCATCAGCTTATTTATCTTTCATGATCAATCTGAAGATGCCTTCTCTACTAATCACTGGCTAGTACATGTCTCCACTTCCTCTTACTAGCCTTTGAATTTGGTACGTGGCAATTTTCCCTACAGATATTTTGAAATCTGGCATTCTTTTACTTTTCAGTTTTGGTGTCATGATTGGAGAAGTCAAACCAAAATCACTGACCCACATTTTCTGCTACTAGTTGTTCAGCTTTTCCTACCTCCTCAAGTCAGTCCTCGGCTGTCTTTCCTCATCTCTCCCTGTGGTAACACTCTCGGACCACTCTGAAAACATTGGCTGCTCCTCCCCTCCACCGTGGATACCCAAGAGCTGTGCTCATGTCACCCCACATCTACCATAAAGTCCACCTCCTCTCCCATAGCCTCCTCTCACATGGCTCAACTGTACACCCCTCATTCTGAGGCAAAATCAACGTCAGGACGAGAAATTGTGAACAGTTAGCTGGATACAGTTCAAATCACAAAATTACACTTTCCACTCTGCTCTGCCTTTTCATGGGTTGGGCTCTAGATACTCTACTTGGCTCTGCTGAGCTGTCTCTTTCAGCACTAATACCCTACTGCTTCAATTAAAAAAAATTTTTTTTTCAATTACAGTTTACATTCAATATTTTTTAGTATTAGTTTCAAGTATACAGCATATTGGTTAGATAATTATATATTTTACAAAGTGTTATTACCCCCGATATTTCCAGTACCCACCTGGCACCATACATAGTTATTACAACACTAATGATTATATTTCCTATGCTGTACTTTACATACCCATGACTATTTTGTAACTACCAATCTGAACTTCTCAGTCCCTGCACCTTTTCCACCCAGTCCCTCAACCCCTCTCCCCTCTGGCAATCATCAGTCTGTTCTCTGTACCTATGAGTCTGTTTTCATTTTGTCTGTTTATTTATTTTGTTCTTTAGATTCTATATATAAGTGAAATCATATGGTATTTGTCTTTCTCTGACTGACTGACTTCACTTAGCATAATACCCTCTAGGTCCATTCATGCTGCACAAATGGTAAGATTTCATTCTTTTTTTTTTATCCTCACCTGAGGACATTTTTCCATTTTTTGTTCAGATAGAGTGGGAGGGAGAGAGAGAGAGAAACATTGATGTGAAAGGGACACATTGAGTGGTCGCATCCCGCATGACCCAACCAGGGCCAGGGACAAACTGCAACCGAGGTAAGTGCCCCTAGCGGGAATCGAACCCGGGTCTCTCTGGACCACGGGCTGACGCACTAATCGCTGAGCCAAACTGGCCAGGGCAAGATTTCATTCTTTTTGATGGCCAAGTAATACTCCATTGTATATATGTACCACAACTTTTTCATCCACTTGTCTATTGATGGGCACTTGGGTTGCTTCCATATTTTGACGATTGTAAATAACAATGAACAAAAAACAACAGTGCATGCCTGCTTATCCTATTTGATATCAGAACATACTATAATACTAAAAAGAAAAAAATCAAAGCATCCTGCTACTGTATCATGCACTGTTGATTTTTCTAAAACATGCTGGCTAGTCTTATACATTTTATTTCCTTGTGACATTTAGAAGTGGTTAATCAATTTCTATAAAATATCCCATTGCAATCACATTCAATTAAGAAAAATTGATTAATTATAAAACATGGTAGGCAGATGACAGCATTGGGAATGGTTAGTTTATTCCTCCATGAAAGCAATGAGAACAATGGCAAATTTTTCATAATTAACTTTTTAAGAATCTGGAAATTAACTAAAGGCCTGCAGCATTCCATGGATCATTTATTTATCCAAAAAAACAACTGGGTCTTGGTGAGAACATCGAGCTGTGTGGTGGTGTTTTAACTTGCCTGCTCCTACACTCTCCTCCCAGCTCCACCACAGCCTTGAAAACCAGCAGCCTGGTTGGTGGGCTTGGAAGGGGCAGGAGAGGGCAGGTTCTCCTTCAAAGGTATGAACACCTGCATCCAAAAAGAAGACCCCCAACTCAATTACCTAAACTTCCACCTTAAGAAACTAGAAAAACAAGAAAAAACTAAACCCAAAGTAAACAGAGGAAGGATATAACAAACCCTAGAGCAAAAATGAGTGAAAGAGAGAATAGAAAAACAAACCAAAAGTGAGTTTGAAAAGATCAACAAAACTGACAAGTCTTCACCTAGACTAACAGAGAAAAACAGAGAAAAGACTCAATTACTAAAATTAGGAATGAAAGAGGAAGCATTACTGCCAATCATACAGAAATAAAAAGGATTATAAGAAAATCTTATGAACAATGTTATAGCAACAAATTAGATAAATTAGATGAAATTGAACAAATTCCTAGGAATACAAACTACAGAAACTGACTCAAGAAGAAATAGAGAATCTAAATATAGGTAGTTACAGATGATACAGACAGACATTTCAGTGGAAGAGAATTAGAATCCATAAATAAACCCTTACACTTACGGTCAATTGCTTTTTGATTAAGGAGTGCCAAAACAATTCAATGGAGAAAGACTACATTTCAACAAATGGTGCTGGGACAACTGGAAATCACATGTAAAAGAAAAAATTTGGACCTCATGCTTCACACCACATACAAAAATTAATTCAAAATGGATCAAAGACCCAAATGTAAGAGCTAAAACGATAAAGCTCTTAGAGAAAAATGTGAAAACATGACCTTGGATTAGGCAATGTTTTCTTACACGTCATACCAAAAGTAAAAGTGACAAAAGGAAAAATAAATAAATTGGCCTTAAACAAAATTTAAAACTTTTGGATTTCAAAGGGCAGCATCAAGAAAAAGAAAAGACAACCCACAGAATGGGAGAAAATTTCTGCAAAACTGATATAGCGTGCAGAATATATAACATTGTTTTAAACAATAAAAGGAAAAACAATGGACAAATAATTTGTATACACATTTCCCCCAGAGAATACACAAATGACCAATAAGCACATGAAAAGATTCTCAATATCATTAGTCATCAGTGAAACACAGGGAATCAAAATCACAATGAGATACCACTTCACACCCACCAGAATGACTATAATCAAAACACCATCAATAACAAGTGTTGATGAGAACATGCAGATATTGGAAACCTCATACTATGCTGGAGGGAATGCAAAATGATGCAGCTATTTTGGAAAACACTCTGACAGTTTCTCAAAAAATTTAACATATTGTTGCCATGTGATCCAGTAATTCTACTCCTATTTACCCAAGAGAATTGAAAATATATGTCCACATCAAAACCTGTACACAAATGTTCATAACAGCATTATTCATAATACCTAAAAAGTAGAAATGTCCATCAATAGATGAATGGATACACAAAATGTAGTATATCCACACAACAGAATATTATTCAGCCATAAATGGGAGTAAAGCATTGATACACGCTACAACATAGATGAATCTTGAAAACATGATACTAAGTGAAAAAAGCCAGACACAAAACAGCACATACTGTTTGATTTCATTTATATGAAACAACCAGAAATCCATAGAGACAGAAAGTGGATTAATAGTATCCAGGGACTGGGGGGAGGGGGGGAATGCTCATGAGTATGGGACTTCTATTTTGGGGTTGCAGAAAATGTTCTGAAATTAGATAGTGGTGATGGCTACACAGCTCTGTGAATATACCAAAAACCACTCAATTATACTTAATGAGGTGAATTTTATGGTATACAAATTATATCTCAGATCAAAAAATAAACATAATAGGCATCTATGCACTTACCATGAAGAATAAAGAGTTGTCACATTTTGCTTTATTTGCCTCAGGTCTCTATTAACAGTTCTTGCAGATACAACTAAAGCCCTATATACCCCAGTAATCACCCCTCCTTCCCTACAGGTAGGTAATGACATAATGTAAAGATGGCATGTCATCCTTCACGGTCAGTGTTTACACCTTTCCTGACTATGTAAATATCCAATAATGACACCGCACTGTACCCATACTTTGGAAATTTGTTGTTTTTTTAATCCTCACCTGAGGATATTTTTCCATTTATCTTCAGATAGAGTGGGAGGGGGAGGGGGAGAGAGAGAGAGAAACATCAATGCAAAAGAGACACACGGACTGGTTGCCTCCTGAATGACCCCGACTAGGGCCTGGGACCAAACCACAACCAAGGTACATGCCCTTGACTGGAATTGAACCCACGACTCTTTGGTCCTCGGACTGACACTCTAACCACTGAGCCTAACTAGCCAGGGGTGCAAACTTGTTTTTTTACAGTCAACACTGTTCATGAGATTTACACATCTTGATACTCGTAGATCTAATTCATTTACTTTAGTGCTGAATGATTTTTGACTATAAATAAAACAAATGTCTGGGACTCCTTACTGAGACTAATTAGGTAGTTTCCACCATTTTGCTATTACAAACACTGTAGGACCATATCTCTCAGACACTGTGACTTCTTCTAGAGCAAATGCCTGACAATGGCATTGGTGGGTCATATGATGTGCATGTTATCAACTTTACTTATGTAACCAAATTCATCCACAAAGTGGTTATACCAACCAAAGAGTAAGGAGTAAGAGTTCCCATTTCTCCATACCTCACCAATATTTATTAATTGACTTGTGTTTGCCAATCTGATAAATATGAAATGTTCTCTCATTGTTTAAATTCATATTTCATGGATTAATAGAAAAATCACAAAGTTTTCATACATTTATAACCTTTCTGGTTTCTTCACTCTGAGTTGTCTTTTTACAGTCTTTATCTACTGTGTGATTATTCTCTCTAGATCTTTGATATTAATCCTTTTCAAGTTACATGACTTTTAAATGCATCCTCCTATCTGTAGTCTGTCTTTTAATTCTATAAATTTTGTCTACCATACATATGATTTTTCTATTTAATATAGTCAAATAAATTAGTAAATATTGCTTACACCCAGATGTCAAAGATAGTCCTGACATTCTAGTCTTTTTAATAGTCTTTTCTTCTGTAAGTTTTAGTTTTCCCTTTCACACTCAGGATTTTATTCCATCTATAATTCAGTCTCATATATGAAACATCAGTTATGGATCTAATTTTATCTTTACCAAATGTGTAGAAGATTATTCCAGCAATATTTACTAAAAGGTCTATCCTTTCCCATGGACTTGTAATGCAATCTCCAGCACTATGAATTCCTGTGTGTTTGAGTATGGACAACGGTGTGTGTGTGTGTGTGTGTGTGTGTGTGTGTGTGTAGATGTGTGGGTGTGTGCAGGTTTGGGTATGTGGATGTGTGAGTCAATGTGTATTATGTGGGTGTGTATAAGTGTGGGTATGTAAATGGTGTGTGTATATGGGGGGGTGGATGTGTGTGTGGTATGTGTAGATGTGGATGTTACCTAACTCTGTTGCACTGGCATATTTGTGTGTCCCTGGGCCAATAATATAAATCCTAAATATTACACCTCTATAATAAGCTTGTCATTGAAAGAATAAGTTTCCTCTTGGTTTTTTTTTTCCAAAATTACTTACTGTTTTGGTCCCTTGCTCTTTCACTATATTTTAGGATCAGCTTTTCAAAACCCATGAGAAGCCCTGCTAAGATTTGGTTTAGAACTTAACTGACAAATGTCATCTTTAAATATCAATTGTTCATATCATTAACGAGAAGATATATCGCTGATACTGTTTATTTATGCCTTGTCTTTTTATTTTTGATCAATCTTACCAAAGTTTGACAACTTTGTTTTTCTTTACAAACAACCAGACTTTTATTACTTCTACTCTTTCTTCCCCATTTCACAAATTTCTGTTCTTACTTTTCTCATTTCCTTCCTTCTACTTACTTTTACTCTCCTAACTTCTTATCTTAGACCATTATCTGATTAATTTTTAGCCTTTTTTCTTTTCAAATACATAACTCTAAACATCTAAACATATAAATCCCCCCCTTCCCCCCCCGCCCCCGCAAGCACTGCCACAATCTATAAACCTTAATTTATATTGTTAGAGTCAGTCAATTCTGGATATTTCCATAGTGACTTCTTTAATTTGAATGATTTTTAGTGGTTTTTTTTCATGTCAAATATATAAACTTTCCTTCTTTGTGCTTTTATTATTGATTTCTGACTTTATTAGCCAGAGTACATGGTCTGAAAGAATTAGAGATTGACTTGTGACCATTTTGAAAATGTTTAATGGGCTTCAAGAGAATATTTATTCACTAGTTAGTTGCAGTATTTTTATATGATCAAGAGATAAAGCTTGTTCAAATCTTGTACACTTTTATTTATTGTTTGTATCTGATCTACCAGTTCCTGAGGAAAGAACATTAAAATAGTCCACATGACTGTGGATTTATCCATTTCTCCTTGTAAATGAGCCCATTTTCCTACATATTTTGAGGTTTAGTTATAATATAGATATAAATTCTGAGTTATTCTATCTTTATCATAACTATTTCTTTTATCATCACATAGGAAGTACATTATACATTAAAAAGCTTTTTGTCTCTATATGCATTCAATCTGATATTAATAGAGCTATACTGGTTTTGTTATAGGTGTTAACTGCCTAGTATATCTGCTTTATGTAATTGCAAAACACTCTCCCAAATAATATTATTAAAAGCATTTGAGTGGATTTTGTATTGTATTGTTTAAATCCCATCTTAAGCCCAGCCAGTGTGGTTCAGTGGATTCAGCACTGTCCCATGGACTGAGAGGTCCCTGTTCGATTCCCGGTCAGGGCACATGCCTGGGTTGCAGGCTCAGTCTCCAGCAGGGAACATGCAGGAGGCAGCCAATTGATGTTTCTCTCTCCCATCAATGTTTTTCTCTCTCTCTCCCCTACTTCCTCTCTCTCTAAAAAAGTCAATGAAAACATATATATATATTTTTTTTATTATTAAAAATTTGTTTTTTTTATTGATTTTTAGAGAGGAAGGAAGAGGGACAGAGAGATAGAAACATCGATGAGAGAGAACATCGAGTGGCCGCCTCCTACATGCCCCCCACTGGGGATCGGGCCCACAACCTGGGCATGTGCCCTGACCGGGAATCGAACTGGCGACCTCTTGGTGCATGGATCGACGCTCAACCACTAAGCCACACTGGCCAGGCTGTATATATATTTTTAAATCCCATCTTAAGACTTTGCTGGGTACTCTGAAACACAGGGTCTCCTGGAGGACTGGATGTAAAGTTTGAGATGAGAAGTGTACTGGGGTAGCTCCAGGGCTTCTGGCATAAGCAACTAGACAATGAAGCAGTGGTGGGAAGCTCACAAGTTCAGTTTTGGACCTGTTACATCTGAGATGCTTGTTAGCCTGGCAAGTGGAGATGTCAAATAGGCAACAAATCAGTCCAGGGTTGATGGGAGAGGTATAGGATTGGAGTCATCAGAACAGAGAGTAGGTGAGACTCCAGAAGGAGTGAGAGACATGGAGCTGCAATCAGCCACACTGAAGAGAATGGAGACACAAGGAGCCAACAGTGCATTCAGGACAGTGTGTGGGGACAACCAGCCTTTTAGGGGAAAAGACAATGCAAAGGGCAGAAACATAAAACCCCAAAACTGAAACAAAGTAGGAACACAACTGGAGTTTGATCAAGTGCTCTGTTCATGTCCTACACCCAGCTGTCCTGACAACAGGCCCTCTTCCCCAAGCCAACACGGAGACCACCACATGCAAAGAAAGAAAACAGAAATCAGAGGCAGAACCATTACGGTTAGGTTGGCTCCTCCTTTGGAAAGGTTTTGGGAGGAGTCACTGAAGCAGACAAAGAACCAGACCTTGAAGAAAGCAATCTGCTTATGACTAAAAGGGTACACTCTCACCTGTGCCCACAAAAGAACTGCTGGGTTGAGCTGACTTGGGTCAAGTCAGTGTGGGTCAGACGTCACACAGATGTACATCTTCATTGTCACTCTCACTGACATCTTCTCGAAGAGCCCACCAACTGAGATAATGTAGACCCTCACCCTGGGGTGGGGGGGAGGGCCTCATGGAATGGTTAGAATGACAGCATTCTGAGGGGTCCTGCCTGCACTGTGCTCCCTGTACTAGTCAGGCAGGCTAGGCCAGAGCAGGCTAAGAACAAGGAGTCAACAGGGTGGAACACAGCTTCAAGAAGTCCATACTGTGTCAGGAGACAGCTGAGTACCAATAGCCATAATGCCATGGAGGGCAAAAGACTCCTCTGCCTCAATATGGTAATAATCAGTGAGCTGCAATATTCAAAAGGGGATACCGATTCCTCCTGGGTAGACAGGGAAAACTGCATAGCCAGACCAGGCAAGTTTGTCCAGGCCCTGTGGGCAGAACCAGTATGCAGAGTCTGCAGACAGTCAATCCTAATAGATGAAAAGCAAGAACCAGGTCAGGGGCTCAGCCCAGTCTGGTGGGAACATACACTACATAAGCAAGAGAGGTGGCAGGTTGAGCTGGAGAGACAGGTTGCAAGCCAATGCCAGAAGACCAGGAACATGTGGCAGGGGGTCTTGCTTGCTCAGGCTTTATCTGAAAGATAATAGGATGCTAAGGACAACTTCAGAGCAGTGGAGGCATGTTGAAATCTGGAATTATATTACTATCGGAGTAACTTCCTAAAGTCTAGATAATTAATGCATTTATCCCCAAACGCCCATGTGGTGCTGGGAGATTTCCATGTAAATTATATCGAAGCAACCGTCGCTAAAAATGTGTCATTCCTGGGCTGGAGTGGCTCAGTTGATTAAGAAGTGTCTTGTGCACCAAAAGATTGCCGGTTGGATTCCCAGTTGGGGTACATACCTGGGTTATAGGTTTGATCCCCAGTCGGGGAACATATAGAAGGCAACTAATCAATATTTCTCTCACACACAGATCTCACTCTGTCTGTCTGTCTGTCTGTCTGTCTCTCTCTCTCTCTCTCTCTCTCTCTCTCTCTCTTCCTCCCTCCCTCCCTCCAAGCATGTCCTCAGGTAAGGATTTTTTTTTAAAAAGTATGAAAAAATTGTGTCATCACAATTAGTATATAAATGTAGACCTGGAAAACTGTCATCACAATTAGCATATAAATGTAGACCACAAACCAGTGCTTATACTGTCAAGGGAAGACTCAGAACAAATCATTTGGAAAGGAAAAAGTTTCCTTGAAAGAGAGAGATACAAGAGAGTCAGTCTTCAAAGCTGACTCGCCAAATGAAAAACACAGCAAAGATGGAAATTTGGGAACTTAGGGAATTGCAAATTAAAATGAGATACAACTACACACCTATTAGAATTGTTAAAATTTTAAAAACTGACAATACTCAATGCTGGCAAGGACTCAGAGCAGCAGGAACTCCTTCTCATTCATTTCTAGTGGGAATGGAAAATGGTGCAGCCACTTTGGAAGTTTCTTACAAAACTAAACAGTCTTACCACATAATCCAGCAATTGTACTCCCTGGTATTTGCCCAAACGAGTTGAAAACTTAATATCCAAACAAAACCCCACACACAAATGTTTATAGCTGCTTTATTCATAGCTGCCGATAACTGGAAGCAACCAAGATATCCTTCAATATGTGAATGGATAAACAAACTAACTGTATTACATTTGCACAATGGAATATTACTCAGCAATAAAAAGAAATAAGCTATCAAGCCACACACACACAGAAAAAGATGAATCTTAAATACACATTGCTAAGTAAAAGAAGCCAATTTGAAAAAGCTGCATCCTGTATGACTCCAGCTACATGACATTCTGGAAAAGACAAAACTGTAGATAGCAAATAGGTCAGTGGATACCTGGGGCTCAGGATACCAGGGAAGGGGCTGAAGGGGTGGAGCCCAGGGGATTTTTAGGGCAGCAAAACTATGCTGTATCATACCTTAATGGTGACTACAAGATAGTAAGCATTTCTCAAAAACCATAGACTTTACAGCACAAAATTAAACCTTAGTGTATGCAACTTCTTAAAAGGTCATTTAGGATGTCAGGGGAATCCCAGGATGGAATGTGGAATTCAACAAAAGACTCTCACTGTGTTGTAAATGTACGAAACAACTTCCCTGAGGGGTGGAGATTAAGGTGCTGACCTGAGTCACTTTGGAAATGAGTGAAGTCTGTAAGAGTAATGGCAAAAGGAAATGAACTTAAGCCCTGTGCTCTAGTTGACAAAGTTGTTTCCCAGAAGTGTGTATTAAAAACTCTGACACTGCTATGAATGGATACTGAAATTGAACAAGTGGATGGAGAATGGTGGAAGCCAGGTGTCTCACTGTTGGAGTTACACATAAGCAAAGAGAGAAGGCTGGAATGATCCATGTGGTGGTGGATTTGAGTCGGAAATGTCAGCATGAACTGTTAAGCTTATAGATACAGATGGCTACATATAGAAGCATTTATAGGTATGTATGTATACACAGGTTAACATATACACACATATTTCCCCTGTCTGCCAGCTAAGAGCATGTAGAAGTAACAACACCCCAGTAGCAATACACACACAAGCACCCACGTCTTGGTTTCTTATATCACTTTCCAAAAAAAGGAACCAGGCTCCTGATTCTAGGAAGGGGCAGGATCTACAGAGAATGAGCCTGGAGCTTCTTGTAGTACCAGAAAGGAAAAAGGTGCTTAAAAACAAAACAAAACATACACACATATACAATGACAGGGACATGTCACAGGGACATAGGAGTCAACTGAAAGAATTCCCGTTGGCCTACTCTGGAACAATTGGAGCAACAAAAGAAATTAACACAGAACTATGAACCAAAGTATAAAATATACATCCATGAATCCATACAGATATGAACAAATGATTGAAAAAATAAATAAATAAATGGAAAAGACAGACAAATACCCTGTGGCTACTCTGTCCCCAGGGTGGGTAGCTCACCACACTCCTTAAATGTGCCCTGTGCACCTCAACCTCCTTCCACAGAGGACAGTGTAGGAGGGAAGTATAATATGGAGTAGAGAAACATGACAGACACAGCTCTGCCAGGGGACCACAGCTAACACCCACCATGACTGGTCATGTTAATAATATGTACTCTTGATATGTGATAAAAATGGCACTTTACCTCTGGGGTCTTCCTCCCAAAAACCTACACCCCAGTCTAACCATGAGAAAAACATCAGACAAATTTCAATACAGGCATACTCTACAAAATACCAGACCAGTAGTCCTCAAAATTGTCAAGGTCATCAAAAACAAAGAAAGTCTCAAACTATCACAGCCAAAAAGAGCCTAAAAAGACATGACAAGTAAATGTCATGTGGTGTCCTAGATGGGGTTCTGAGATAGAAAAAGGACAGTAGGAAAACACTAAGAAAATCTAAAGGTAGAACTTTAGTTAATAATAATGTATCAACATTGATCCATCAATTATGACAAATGTCCCATACTATGTAAAATGTTAAATTGGGTGTGGAGTGTATAGGGATTCTCTGTACTATCTTTATAATAATTCTGTACATCTAAAATAAAAGGCTTATTTTTTAAGAAAACCAGCAATTAAAGGGAATAAAAAAAGACCAAAGTCACCAACTTTTCAGTAGCCTGCTCATGGCAGGAAAAGCAACTTTCCCACAGTACTGACAAATTCAGAAAGACTCATGTACATTTGGACATTGATATTGCAGAAGTCCGAGAGAAGATGTTTTGCAAGAAGGTCCAAGTTTACAGGAAATGCTCAAGATTTTATCATTTGGGCACCATGTAACTTGTAGTGTATTTGAGATGCAAAGTGTTTTCCTGCAAAAAGGTCCGCTTAGTGGTAACACAAGCAGAACAAAGTGTCAGCTAAATTTAAGCATGGGACAGTAAATATTCTAGAAAGCAGGCTATCAATTCTAGACACCATAAAATGTCTTCAAACTTGCTGGTCACTCCTTAACAACAGCCCCTTCTGCTGAGCACTTCCAACATACTAAATGCTTCGTATGCACGGCCGCTCTCCTCACACCAACTCAGCAAGACAGAGACTAGTAATTCCATTTTTCAGATGTGGAAACTGAGGCCCAGAAAGGACAAATGCTTTGTCCAAAAGCTTCACAGAGAGCAAGCAAAGGAGCCACCCTCTGAACTCTGGCCTGCCAGGCACTGCACACAGCCAGGATACAGCAAGATGGCCTGACAGCCAGGGCCTTGCCCGGCTATATAAGCAGAGCAGGCTGGTCAGGTGAACATTTTTGTGAACAGTGCAAATGTTCCCAGGGGAACAAAGGATTCTTCCTACATGGAGAAAGATCAGGAGTCATCTTGAATCTGTGCCCTTGAAACAGAGCCAGGGTCTAAAAGCTTTTACAGAACCACATGCATCATAGTCATCAATATGCCATTAGATCCTGGACATTAATTCCCTAAAAGTATTTCCGAACCTTTGAAAGGATTAACCCTTTACCATATTAAATTGTTCCCCTCCCAGAAGCTACAATTGCTGGCTTTTTTTTTTTTTTTTTTCAACTTATGAGACACTGATTTTTTTTTTTTTTTCTATCTTTATGAAGGCTACTTAGATAAAGCAATGCTTTGCAAGTGATCCCTTTCACTGCTATTTCCTGAATATTAGGATGGTCTCCCTTCGGTTTACTAAAGTTCTATGGTTCCCAAACCTCAATCGGTAAAAACAGTGGTGTTCCCCTCCCAGGCTTTTTGATCAACAACTGGATCCCTCGAAGGTTTTGGAAATCGGATACACAGCATCCCAAAAGTCTCCCAAAAGAAGTGGAAGGGGGTTTTAGAAGTCATCTAACCTAACTGCCCAGGCATGGGGACTCCTGATGCCCAGCCTCCTGTTTTCACCTCCTCCCACAAGGTAGCCCTATCCTCTGTCAGAACACCTGCCACAGCCAAAGCACTGGACCTCCCACCTTGCTGGCCCTGTCCTCACCCTCATGGTAACCCAGGCTGCTACTTCCCCACAGTGACACTATAATCATAAGTGTGCTCCTTTCACACAGAACCACTCCAACCCTTCTTCCAAATCTGAGCCTTTAAAACATCACCCAGCACCTAGGAGGGAGGGGGAGGTGGGCACTGCCAGATCCTCCTCCTGGAAACAGTTTTTTATGAGTCAGACTAACCTTTCTCAGTCTGTGGCTGTTATTCACTGGGGAAGCAGGACCAGGCCTGGCAGTCAGAGAAGCCTTAGCTGAATCCTGACAGTTACCAGTGTAATGACCTTGGGCAAACTTCTTGACACTTCTAAATCTCAGTGTCCTCCTCACCTTCCCAGGGCTGCATGAGCAGTCACAGGGCAGTACGAGAGTGAGTGCTCAGCACTGCTGCCTAGCAGATGGGTTAGTGTACCGCTCCACTGACACTGGAGACCTGCCACACACACCAGCAACAGCCCAACTCTCTGACTCCCTCTCCAGGAGCCTACCAACAGTCAGGAAGCACACTGAAGCAGGACTATCACTTCCACCATTGGTATGCCATGCTCCTAATAATGCAACCTATATTTGCCAACTGCCTCTGGAATCAATCTGATTATGCCTCCTAAAAGGAGGATCGTGTGCAATGGCCCAGAGCCTCTTAAAACAGGGCCATAGGAGCTCATTAGGAATGCAGATTCCCAGATATCACACCTGCTGGATCAGAATCTGCCATTTTAAAAATCCCAGTGATTCGTGTGCACATTAAAGTCTGAGAAGCACTGGCCTAGATCCCTAGAGACCAAATGTCTTTCAATTCCAAGGTTTCTGGTAGGGACTATTTCAAACTGGAAAGCATTCTTTTCTTCCCACTGCTACTATTAATAACATGTATACAAACTCAGCCAGCATGAACAGTAAACAGAAACTGGCTTCAAGGGCCTGGAAATAAGAGTTGTAAAAAGAAAATATAAGTGTGCTGACAAGCCTCATCACCATGAGATTTCCTGTCATCTTTTTACCAACCTGCCTCTAAGCACTTTCTCCTCTGTATGATCAAAGTTTGTAGAGATAAATAGTGATTTTTTTTTTTTAAACAAACACCCAATTCCTAGATGTAAGCGACACTGGGAACTGGAACAGTCTCAAATTGAAGAAGAAAGAGAAGAAGAATTCACAGGCATTTTCTGACATCTGAAAACCAGTGAGCTCATCCTTACTGGCCACAGTGGACCGGCGCCATCTCACTCTACCGGCTAGAAGTTCTTAATCTAAGCTGCTAAAAAGCCTCCCATGCCATTTGGGATTTGTGCTAACTGAACCAGCACTTGCTGATTAAGCCAAAACCTTTCCTCATTCTAGAGCACTTACTGCATGGTGTGTGGGGTGGAGGCTGAAGGAGAGGAGGGAAAGGTAGCAATAATGAACTCTACCACACACCAGTGTGCTAGGCTCTGACTACTAGGCATCTGGGCAATGCACAATAGAAAGAATAAGCCTGTCCCCTAGACACTGCAATGCCTGACTAGTTTGGGGACCTGAGCACTGCTATTCTGCCAAAGCCCCAGGTCACTCTCCTGTGCATTCAGGGTGGAGAAGTGCTGCTCCAGTAGAAAGGGTCTGCTAGAATCATTACCACTGGCATTCTGTAGTAATGAGGTGTGTTTTCTAAAACAGCACTGCTAACGTAATGGTGTAAAGTAACTGCTTGGCTAATGGGTGTCCTGAATGGTGGAAGTCTCTAAGACAAATGGAAGGTCCTTTCCAAGACTGGTGCTCACACAACATAAATGCACATGTACAAAAGCAACAGTGTGTCCCAACATTGGACATCCTCTGTGCTTCTTCCACCTCTAAGTGAACCGAACTGGGGAACCTATGGCCAGGCCAACATTCATCTCTGCCTGCTGGGTATATGGCAGGAAACAGTGAACAATGGCACCGTTTTCTATGGCCAATGAGCTAAAAATGTTTTTTGCAATTTTAAATTTTTATTTATTTATTTTATCCTCACCGGAGGACATTTTTGCATTTATCTTCAGATAGAGCAGGAGAAAGAGAGGGAGGAAGAGAGAGAGAGAGACATCGATGTGAGAGAGACACATCGAGTGGCTGCCACCCACACGACCCCAACCGGAGCCAGGGACAAACTGCAACCAAGGTACGTGCCCTTAGTGGGAATTGAACCTGGGACTCTCTGGTCCACGGGCCGACGCTCTAACCACTGAGCAAACCGGCCAGGGCGCAATTTTAAAAGGTTGAAAAAAAATGAATGAGACAGAGGTCACATGTGGCCCACATACCTAAAATATTTACTATGTGGACCTTTACAGAAAACATTCAGACTCCTAGCTTTGACAACCATAGGTGCCTAGATGTCCCCAGCATGGGTCCACACTAAGGGGCACTTTCTCTGCCAACGTCACAACCAGGAAAAACCTGAAATGCCTAGAAAAGGTGAAACCAACATGTGCTCAGTCATCCCAAGCATCATAAGAAAAAACCCAGCCCCTAAGTGCTAAGCTCCCTAAGGAGCAGGGAAAGGCTCTTGTCTTCATGTACACAAGAAGATTGTCTAGTTGAGTGACTCAGGAGGAGTGTCTGCAGGAACCTTGGCTGGTTAAAGGCCCTGGCAGTCACCATGCCCCCAGGCTGAGTCCCCCTGTGCAGTGGGCCTAACTGTACTGCCAATGGAAAGTTCAAGATGCCTACAGAGGTTCTTGCCGAGGTAAGCCTCAAGTTGGAAGACATTCCTGGGATTAAGTACAAACTACTATGTCCCTGCTCAGCCCCACAGTTAACTCCAGCACTTGGCTGATCCTAGGAAGGACGTCAGAACACATAACACACAAGAATGATTCACACTCATGAAGCAGTCTAGAACCATGCTACACAGACAGCATCCCCGGGTTCTGATGAAGGGGGCCAGCAGAGGCCTTCCTGCTGGATCAGCGACCCTCCAACCAGGCCAAGGTGACCCCTCTGATTGACTCTGCAATCAGCTCCCCAAAGCCAGAACAAAAGGCATGCTTCCCTATGACAGGTTCTGTGGAGGCTGACTAAAGAGCACTAACCAGGCTCCCAGAAACAAAGGAAAGCAGTACTTGGTTATCTCCCAAATCAACTGTCATGATGTATTCAACAGACAGAAGCACTCTGTGTCGTATACCTTGCACTATATTGCATCCCTCTGTAGGTCATCTGGCTCACAAAATTGATTTAGGAGAGATTATTCAATTCCATTTTGCATTTTCATGTTTTGGAACTCTGCCAGTAGCAACTTCTGTTCTTCCAGAGGTCAGAAAGCTATGGACAAGACAATCTCCTGCTGTTGTAAATGGAACTCCATATTCCCTTTATGAATTTCCTGTCAATCTTCAAATTACTTCAAATACGATTGCCCTTCATTTAGACAGTGTTTTATGTCTCTATGTCTACCTTCTTCCCATATTCGATTACCTTGTCGGCTGCAGACAGCTCTCCCCGGAGCCCCTCTGGGCGCCTGTGTTAGAGAGAGTGTGGGTGGATGGGGACAAGGGGGGCAACTATAGCCTCTGGTTTGTAACAAGCTGGCTGACCACAGCAAACATAAGCTAGTATGTCTTGCATTTTAAAAACTCCTGCTCTTGGTCCCACTTCCCACGCCAACCACCACCACCAGCCCCATATTCTTTTTGCAGAAAACCAAGAGAATAATCGTTGCTATCGTCTCCTCTCACTCTGGTCAGGTTTTCCTGTCCTTTCCTCAGCCAACAGCCACTCCACATTGCCAGTGTCTCCCTCAAGGGTCCTACATGTTTGATACCTGTCACCCCATCTGCTCAGTGCTCCCTCCTATGGAAGTGTGTCTTCTCTCGACCTCTTGACATTGGCAGGCCCCGCCTTGGTCCTAGGTCATCTGTCTCTGTACCCCCTTTCAAAAATCCTGGCCATCCACCTAGATGTACAGCAGACCCAAATCTCTATCTCCATGTTCTAGTCCTCTCTCCCAAACCCCAACTCATGTGCAGTGGCCTGTTCCTACCTCCTGTGTGTCATATCCTAATTGGAGCCTCAGGCCTCCCAGCCCCTCCAACCCAGGGTGCCAAGGGCTTCCCCCTGCCTGACCACCACAGGCCACCTTTCAAGCTACCTGGGCAAAAATCACTCTTAACGCCTCTCCTTTTCACATGTAACAGGTCTGTTTGTGAGTAAGCCCTGTGAGCTCTACCAGCCAACCATGACCAGAATCCAACCACTGCATAGCCCACTGCCGTGCTGCACACCACCATCGCCCCTTTCAAGATTAATGAGATGACCACCTAATGGGCTCTTCTTTCTGTCCTTGACCCAGAAAGAGCAGGCAGGGTCATCCTGTTAGAGCCTAAGTCACTATTCTGCTCAAAACCCTACAACGACTCCCTATTTCCTGCCAAGTAAAAGCCAAATTCTCCCACTGGCCTACAAGGCCCCATAAGACCTGCTCACCCTCTTCCCACCCACCATTACCTCCCACCCCAACCATCACTCAGTCAGCACCTCCTCACCTCCACTCGGCTCAACCACACCAGCCTCTCCTATTGTCCCTGCCATTTGCTGCTACTGTCCCCTCCTCTGCAATGTTCTTCCTGATATTCACGTGTCTAACTCCCTTACTTGCTCCACACTTGCCCTCAGGTGGCACCTGCTCAACGAGGGCAGCCACCCTCCTTTGGCCAGTATTCCCAATCTACCCTACCCTGACACTACCCACCATCACAACACACTCCTTTATACACTTCCTGTTCACTGTGTCTGTCTCCCCCAACAGGAGGTAAGGCTCCTTGGGCAGGAGTTTCTATCTGTTCTGTTCAGATATCACCCAAGCACCTAGAATGGGCCTGGCACTTGTTAGGTACTCTATAAATTTGAATTTTTAAATTGTTGTTCTCAAAACTTGAGTTTCCTGGACACCAAAGTAAAAGGGGGAATAAAATAAGTTGGTGTTTGAGGAATGGCAAGGATGCCAATGTGGTTAAACAAAGTCAGCCAGGACAAGCAGCAGGAAGTAAGTCTGGGAGCAAGTAGAGGCCAGGTCACTTGAAGCTTGGAACCTTACACTTCACCTTATACTATGAGGGACTCTGGAGCATTTTAGACAGAGGGATGGCATGATCTCACCTATATTTTTAAATAAACTTTTGATTTGGAGACCATTACAGATTTGCATACAGTTATAGAAAGAATATAGTTATTAATCTGTTTTCCCCAAATGGTGACACCCTGCAAAATTACAGTAAAATATCATAACCAAGATACTAACGTTGACACAGTAAAGATACAGAACACTGCCATACCCACAAGGATTCCTAGTGTTTTTCTTTTATAGTCACAACCACATCCCTCCCATTCCCATCTCCTCCTTAACCACAGGCAACCACTAATCTGTTATCCATTTCTACAATTTTCTCATTTCAAGAGTGTTATATAATGGACCATACAGTATATAACCTTTGGGATTGGATTTTATCACTCAGTCTAATTCTCTGGAGATTCATCCAAGTGGCTGTGTGTATCAATACTTCAGTCCTTTTTTTTTTTTTTTTTTTTTTTTTTTTCCCCTTTGAACTAGGTTTTATTGTTTCCATTTTATAGATGATTTTTTTTTTTTTTTTTTACTTATCTTTATTGTTGAATGTATTACAGATGTTTCTCATTTTTCCCCCATTGCCCCCTCCTCCCCATTCCTGCCCCCCTCCTGCCTTTCCCCACACTGTTGTCTGTGTCCATTGGTTATGCATATATATATAAGTTCTTTGGTCTATCTCCTCCCACTCCCCAACCCCCCTTCCCTTTGAGGTTTGTCAGTCTAACAACCAATTTGTACTTCTTAATCCCTTCACCTTTTTCACCCATCCCCCTAGCCCCCACCCATCTGGTACCCAACAAAAGTTCTCTGTATCTATGAGAATGTTTCTGTTCTGCTGTTCATTTTGTTTGTAGATTCAATTGTTGATAGATATGTATTTATTGCCATTTTGTTTGTTCATATTTTTTTATCTTTTTCTTCAAGAAGACCCTTCAACATTTCATATAATAATGGTTTGGTGGTGATGAACTCCTTTAGCTTTTCCTTGTCTGGGAAACTCTTTATATGGCCATCAATTCTAAATGACAGCTTTGCAGGATAGAGTAATCTTGGTTGTAGGTTCTTGCTTTTCATCACTCTGAATATTTCTTGCCACTTCCTTCTGGCCTGCAAAGTTTCTTTTGAGAAATCAGCTGACAGTCTGATGGGAACTCCCTTGTAGGTAACTAACTGCTTTTCTCTTGCTGCTTTTAAGATTCTCTCTTTGTCTTGAACCTTTTGCATTTTGATGATGATGTGTCTTGGTGTGGGCCTCTTGGGGTTCATTTTGTTTGGGACTCTCTGTGCTTCCTGGACTTGTATGTCTGTTTCCTTCACCAAGTTAGGGAAGTTTTCTGCCATTATTGTTTCAAATAGGTTTTCAATTTCTTGTTCTCTCTCTTCTCCTTCTGGCACCCCCAAGATGCGAATGTTGGCACGCTTGAAGTTGTCCCAGAGGCTCCTTACACTATCCTCATTTCTTTGGATTCTTTTTTCTTTTTGCTGTTCTGATTGGGTGTTTTTTGCTTCCTTATATTCCAAATCGATGGTTTGCTTCTTGGATTTACCTACTCTACTATTGAATCTGTGTAAACTATTCTTTATTTCAGTTAGTGCCTCCTTCATTTCTGACTGGTCCTTTTTTATGCTTTTGATGCCCTCTCTAAGTTCACTGAGGTTCTCACTAAGTCCATTGAGCATCCTTATAAGCAGTATTTTGAACTCAGCATCTGTTAGGTTGCTTAACTCCATTTCACTTAGTTCTTTTCCTGGAGTTTTGTTCTGTTCTTTCATTTGGGACCTGTTTCTTTGTCTCCTCATTTTGGCTGCCTCCCTGTGTTTGTTTCTATGTATTACTTAGAGAGAGGTATAGGGCTAGCTGAGACCAGATGCTACTTGTTTGAAAGAATTTAGGAAAAGCTGAAGCAGGCTCCAAGACAGGCCAATCCTATGGTAAAGCAACTGGCAACAGCTTGGGTGGGCCTGGAAGTTGGGTGGGGCGGGGCCTCAGGCAATCACCAGGGCGGGGCCAACAGTGTGATCCAGGTAGCTGGAGTCCCAGATATGGCGGGCGTCTGCCGGCCAAGGGAAGGGCTCACCAAAGGAACAAAAGCCTCTGGTAGCACGTCTGTCCAGGAGAAAGCTGCCTCTCCAGCCCTCGCTCCGATGCCAAACAGCTCAGATCTTCCCCATATGACTCTGGTGCCTTTCAGGCTCCTTCCGACACGCTGGAGCCTGGTGGATGTGAGTCCGAGTAATTCAGTGCGCGGGCCCTTTAAGAGGAGCTGCCGGGGGCTCCAGCCGCCTCAGCCTCAGTTCCCGCTGGTTTTTCCAGCCAGAAGTGATGGGGACTCTCTTCCTGGCACTGGAACCCTGAGCTGGGCGCCTGGTGTGGGACGGGGACCCCTCAGTCCTCAGGGAGGACCTTTCCAGCCGAGGTAGCCTCCTAATTTTTATCCGCCACACGTGGGTGTGGGACCAGCCCGTCCGCCTCCGCCCTCCTACCAGTCTCGATGCGGCTTCTTCTTTAATTTCGTAGTTGTAGGACTTCCATTCAGCTTGATTTCAGGCGGTTTTGAATGATGGTTGTTCTGTAGTTTAGTTGTAACTTTGATGTGGTTGTGGGAGGACGCAATACCGCGTTTACCTATGCCGCCATCTTGACCGGAAGTCTCACTTCAGTCCTTTTTATTGCTGAGTAGTATTCCATAGCATGGATGTGCCACAGTCTCTTTAACTATCCATCCACTGAAGAACATCTGGCTTGTTTCTAGTTTTTACTATTACAAATAAACCTACTACGAAATTTGTGAATAGCTTTTATGTAAACATAGTTTTCATTTCTCTGGGATAAATGCCCAGGAGATTACATTGCTGGGTTGTGTGGTAGTTACAAGTTTAATTTTATAAGAAACTGCCAAACCATTTTCCAGAGAAGCTGTACCATTTTACATTCCCACCAGCAATGTATGTTCTTCCATATCTTAAACATCATTTGCTGTTATCACTAATTTTTTTTGTCACAACGATTCTGACATTTGTGTAGTGTTATCTCATTGTCATTTTAATTTGTACTTCCTAAATGGCTAATAATGTTGAGTTTCTTTTCATGTGCTTATCTGCCATGTGTATCTTCTCTTTGATGAAATGTCTCTTCATGTCTTCAGGGCAGTTTCTAGTTGAATTGTTTTAGTTTTTTTACTGTTGAATTGTGATAGTTCTTCATGTATTTTCATTACCAGTCTTTTCTTAGATATGTGATTTGTAAATACTGCTCCCAGTCTGTAGCTTTTCATCATCATAACAGGTTCTTTTACAGAGAAAAAGTTTTTAACTTTCATGAAGTCCAAATTATTAATTTTCCTCCTATAGATGATGTTTCGTGTCAAGTCTAATAACTTTATCCAGCACTTACCCTAAAATACATTTATCCTATTTCTAAGTTTTATAGTTTTGCACTTGTCATACATTTTGAATTAATTTTTATATAAGGTATGAAGCAGATTAAGGTTCACTTCTTGCCTATGAATGTTTGATTATTCCAGCACCATTTGTTAGAAAGGCTAACTTACCACCATTGGATTGGTTTTATAATTCTCAAAATCATTTGAGAAAATAATTTCTCAAAAATCATTTGGGCATATTGCTGTGAGTCTCTATACTATTTTCTATACTGGGTTCCCTATATTATTACACTGATCTCTGTATCTATCCTTCTGACAGTACCACATAGTCTTGATTACTGCGGCTATAAATCTTAAAACTAGGCAGACTGATTCCTCTCCCTTTAGTCTTCCTTTTCAAAATTGTTTTTAGCTTTTCTGGTTCCTCTGTTTTCCATATTTCTTTTAGAATCAGGTTGTCTACACCTATACAAATTTTTGCTGTGATTTTAATAAAAATTGCATTAACCTGGTATAATAACTTAGGGAGGAGTAACATCTTTACTATGTTGAATTTTCCAATTCAAGAACATGATCTGACTCTCCATTTATTTAGATCCACTTTGATTTCTTTCATCAAGATTTTGTAGTTTTCAGCAGAAAGCCTTATAAATGTTTTTTTAGATTTACACCTACATGTTAGTTTGCTTATTTTTCAGGGATTGTATTATATTTTTAATTTTGGTATCCATGTGTTTATTGATAGTATGCAAAAATTAAATGGATTCTTGTGTATTTACTTTGAATTGTATAACCTTGCTAAACTCACTTATTAATTTTAGTTTGCTTGTTTTTGTAGATTCCCTGGGGTTTTCCAATTTTTGTAACTTCCAATGAGTCTATAATTATTAAAAAATAAAAAAGTTTTAAGTTTATGTGGGATACATCTAAAGCAGTGCTTAGAGGTAAATTTATAGGTCTAAATGCTAATGTCAGGAGAAAAAAAACACAATCATCTTAGTTCTACCTTAAGAATCTCAAAATAGCCCTAGCTGGTTTGGCTCAGCGGATAGAGTGTTGGCCCACAGACCAGAGCATTGAGGGTAAATTCCCCGGTCAAGGGCACATGCCTGGGTTGCAGGTTTGATCCCAGCCCCAGGTAGGGTCATGCGGGAGGCAAGCAATTGATGTATCTCTCTCACATCAATATTTCTTTCTCCCTCTCTCTCTCCCTCCCTCCCTCCCTTCCACTCTATCTAAAAATCAATGGAGAAATATCCTCAGATGAAGATTAATCAAAACAAAACAATCTTGAAAAAGAATAGAAAAATATATTCAAAATTAAGAAGGAAGAAAAAAATAAAGAGTAAAAGTAAAGGACAAAAAATAGAGAAAACCAATGCAAGAACAATCTATATATTTGAAAAGTCAATAAAATTGATTAACCACTAGCTAGACTGATCAAGATAAGAGAAAAAACACAAGTTACAAATCTTAGTAGTAAAAGAGAAGACATAATTACAGATCTCACAATAATGAAAAGAATAATGATCTAATATAAAGAGTAATTTTATGTCACTGAACTTGATAACTTAGAAAAAATCAACACCTTACAAAACACAAATTACTAAAACTAACTCAGGACACAAAAATCTGAAAAGTTGTAAAAAGTTAAAATTTTTTTTCTTTATTGATTTTTAGAGAGAGAGGAAGGGAAGAGAGAAGGAGAGAGAGTTAGAAACATCGATGAGCGAGAACATCGATTGGCCACCTCCTGCATGCCCCCCACTGGGGAACGGGCCCACGACCTGGGCATGTGCCCCAACCGGGAATTGAACCGGCGACCTCCTGGTACATGGGTCAACGTTCAACCAGTGAGCCACACCAGCCAGGCAAAAGTTAAATTTTTAATTTAAAATCTTCCCACAAAGAAAACATGAAGTCTGGATGAATTCTATCAAAAATTTAAGAAAAGAGTAATAGAATCTGACACAAACTCTTTCAGAAAATAAAGGAGAGAACACTGCTCAATACATTTAATGAGGCTAGCTTTATTCCACCACAAAACCAGGCAAAGACACTACAAGAAAACGGCTGAACATCAATTTCCCTCAAGATCCTATATGTAAAAGTTCTTTCAAAAATATTAGGAAATCAAACTCAGGAAGATAGACGATAGATAGATAGATAGATAGATAGATAGATAGATAGATAGATCGATCGATAGATAAAAATATCCATCAGGACCAAGTGGAGTTCAACCTAGAAATGCAAGATTGGTTTAACATTAAAAATTCAATAAATGCGCCCTGGCCGGTTTGGCTCAGTGGTTGGAGCGTCCGCCTGCGGACCAGAGAGTCCCAGGTTCAGTTCCCGCTAGGGGCACGTACCAAAAAAAATAATAATAAAATAAAAAATTCAATAAATGCAATTCAGAATATTAACAAAGGAAAAATAACCTATGATTATCTCAATAAATATAGAAAAGGCACTTGACAAAATTCAACACACATTCATGATAAGAAAAACTTTAATTTAGGAAACAAGAAAAAGAAGAGAATATCCTCAAGCTGATAAAGGGATTTATAATAACCTAGAGCCCTGGCCGGTTTGGCTCAGCAGTTAGAGCGTCAGCCTGCGGTCCAGAGAGACCCGGGTTCGGTTCCCGCTAAGGGCATGTACTTCGGTTGCAGTTTGTCCCCGGCCCTGGTTGGTCGTGCGGGTGGCAGCCACTCGATGTGTCCCTTTCACGTCGATGTTTCTCTCTCTCTCTCTTCCTCTCTCTCCCTCCCACTCTATCTGAACAAAAAATGAAAAAATGTTCTCGGGTGAGGATTAAAAAAAAAAAAAGATCTGTATAATAACCTAGAGTTAACATTATAATTAACGGAGAATAACTGAATGCTTTCTTCATAAGACAAAGTATAAGGTAAGAAGATTCGCTCTCACCACTTGTATTCAATAGTATACTGGAATTCTGAGACAATAAGTTGGAAAAAATAAATAGAAGGCATACATATCAGAAAGGCGTAAGTAAAACTATCTTTACTTGCAGACGACAACATCATGAGGGAAAGGTTATTTTTTTACATATGTTTTTATTGATTTTTTAGAGAGAGAGATAGAAACATTGATGTGAGAGAGCTACATCGATCAGCTGCCTCCTGTACGCCTCCTACTGGGGATCGAGCACACAACCCGGGCATGTGCCCTGACCAGGAACTGAACCAGCGATCTCTCAGTCCATGGGACAACGCTCAATCCACTCAGACACACTGGCCGAGAATGAAGGAAAATTATTAAAACTAATAAGTGACTTTAACTAAATTGAGATATAAGTTCAACATACAAAAATAAACAATACACTAGATAACAATTAGAAATGTAAATATTTTAAAACTACCATTTATAATAGCATCCAAAAACATGAAACATTTAAAGGGATAAATTTAACCAAATATGTTCATGATTTGTATACTTGAAGCAAACCTCCATACCTTGCCTGTTTCTAGCACAGAGATCCTAAAACCCTTGGAATTTCTTGAAGTGATGAAGAGATCAAGCGTCTTTTGTTATGTTACTGAGGTGACTTAGAAAGCCTTCAGGTCACCTAAAGATAGGACTAGTCACCAGGGGAAACAACAATGTGATTAGAAGATTGGACCTTTCAGTTCCACCAAGAGGGGAGATGAGGTAGAGATTGAGTTCAATCACCAATAGCCAATGATTAAATCAATCACCAAAGAGGGGAGATGAGGTAGAGATTGAGTTCAATCACCAATAGCCAATGATTAAATCAATCATGCCACCAAGAGGGGAGATGAGGTAGAGATTGAGTTCAATCACCAATAGCCAATGATTAAATCAATCATGCCTAGGTAATGAAGACTTCACCAAAACCCAAAAGGACAGGCTTTGGAGAGCTTCCAAGTTGGTGAACACCTGGAGATTCAGGAGGACTGGTATACCCAGAGAGCATGAAAGCATCAAGCCCCTTCCTACATACCTTGCCCTATGTATCTCTTCAATCTGGCTGTTCATCTATATTGTTTATAATATCCTCTCTAATATACCGTAAAACCTAAGTAAATGTTTCTCTGAGTTCTGTAAGCCACTCTAGCAAATTAATTGAACCCAAGGGGCTGGGGTAGGGGGATCGTGGAACCATCTAATTTATAGCCAGTCATTTAGAAGGCACAGACAACAACCTGGATTTTCGACTGGCATCTGAAAGGGGTGAGGATGGGGGAGGGGAGGGTGTCTTGTGGAACTGAGCCCTTAACCTGTCAGATCTGAAGCCAATTCTAGGTAGATGGTGTTAGAATGTCAGAATTGAGTTGAATTGCAGATACTTAGCTGGTATCAGAGAAATGCTTGGTGGTGTGGGAAAACACACACATTATCAGTAATCAGTAAAATGCAGATTAAAACCACATAACAATACCACCACACAACCTCCAGAAAGGCAAACATGAAAAAGAGAGAAACCAGCAACAATGCATTGTCAGTTAGATTACAAATGGGATCAACCACTTTGAAAAACTATCTGGCAATTACTTACTAAAAGTAAACATACAGCAACCTTATGACACAACTACTCCACTTCTGGGTATATATGCAAGAGAAATGTATGTAGGGTATATGTCAGCCAAAAGACATCAAGAATATGTAGTCAGCCCCGGCCGGTTTGGCTCAGCGGTTGGAGCATCGGCCTGCGGACCAGAGAGTCCCGGGTTCGGTTCCCTCTAGGGGCATGTACAAAAAAAAAAAAAAAGAATATGTAGTCACAGAAGCTTTATTCTTAATAGCCCCAAACTAGACACATGCCAAATTTGTAGTAGAACACTTACACAAACAGGCACCTTGTGCGATATGTGTATATTGGAATTGACAGCCTTTGCAACTGTAAACAAAAAATTGACTAGGTATTCCATCTACAAAAAGGATTTATTCAGGAAAAAGAAAGAATTGTAATCCTGTACGTGCAGACATGGTGAGTCACATGCACATGCAAAAAAGCAAGCAGCAGGCAGTTCTTTTTAGAGGGGAAAAGGAAGGGCTGTTATAATCATGAAACTCTGCTGTAACCCTAGAGTTCTTCTTATAGGGTAATCGAGACCTACACTGAGTGTGACAGCACCTCACACAGGCCCTCCAGATTCCTGTCTTGGTTAAGGTCTCTGTCATAAATTTTGACAGCTATAAATAAAAATAAAATTCCTCTAAACATCTTTTTTAACTCCTGCTCTGGCACAAACTTGTTAAGAATAACCTCTGTATTGATGTAATTTTTCTACCTTTTCCCTTTATCACACTAAACACTCTTTAAAAATCGCAAAGGGGGACTTCCGGTCAAGATGGCAGCATAGGTAAACGCAGTACTCACCTCCTTCCACAACCACATCAAAATTACAACTAAACTACAGAACAACCATCATTCAGAACTACTTGACATCGAGATGAATGGAAGTCCTACAACTATGAAATTAAAGAAGAAGCCACATCTAGTAGGAGGGGCTGGTCCAACAACCACATATGGCAGATAAAAATCAAGAGGGATACCTTGGCTGTTAAGGTCCTTCCTGAGGAGTGAGGGTCCCCAGTCCAACACCAGGCTCCCAGCTCAGGGCTCCAGTGCCAAGAAGAGAAGTCCTCATTACTTCTGGCTGTAAAACCAGTCGGAACTGAGGCTGAGGGAGCCTGTGGCTGCTGAAGTCCCAGGCAGTTCCTCTTACAGTGCCCACACACGGACTTACTTGGACTCACTCCTTCTGGGCTCCAGCATTGGGGAGGCAGCTTGAAAGGCACCAGAGACATATGGGAAAGAACTGAATTGTTCAGCATTGGGGCAAGAGCTGGAGGGGCAGCTTTCTCCTGGACAGACTTGCTGTGGGAGGCCATTGTTCCTTTGGTGAGCCCTTCCCTGGGGCAGCATATGGCAGTCATATCTGGGACTCCAGCAACTTGGCTCACACTGTTTGCCCGGACCTGATGATTCCCTGAGACCCTACCGCATCCAACCTTCGGGCCCACCCAAGCTGTTTCCAGTGGCTTTACCATAGAATTGGCCTGTCTTGGATCCTGCTTCAGATTTTCCTAAAATCTCTCAAATAAGCAGCATCAGGTCTCGAGCCCCATACCTCTCGTTAACTGGCCCCAGGCCTGGCACTAGAAGCAGCCAGTCTTGGTTCACAACTTGGCTTTTCCTGGGCACCTCCAAGCCCAGCACAAGAAGCAGCCATCTGCAGATCACTTTGTAGCTTATGCCGGGTCGAACACAGGAAGAGACTGACTTTGCCCCAGAGCCAGCACACCCAGTAGACAGCTTCAGATCACATCGAAGCACCACCACCCAACCACCTCCACAAGTGACACACTCAAGGAGTGGACTCAGTGGGTACCACAGCCCTGCTGAAGTAAGTCTTGCTCTGGGACCTACACTGCTGATCCTCCAAGGGAGTCAGGGGCCAGTGGTCAGTGGGCACAGCCCACTGCCTGACTAAATTCCTCCCACTGACATGCCAACAGCAATCAAGACTCAATTACAACAGAAGGGTGTTCAGGCCACACTAGGGGTACACCTCAAGGGCCCAGTTGGGGTGATCAGGGAGACTATTCCACTGGACATTTCAGGACACCTACAACAACAGGCCATCCTATGAAGCCTAGGAGACATAGCAACTCTACCTAATACATAGAAACAAACACAGGGAAGCAGCCAAAATAAGGAGACAAAAAAAGCATGTCCCAAGTGAAAGAACAGAACAAAATTCCAGGAAAAGAACTAAACAAAATGGAGATAAGCAATCGAACAGATGCAGAGTTCAAAACACTGGTTATAAGGATGCTCAAGGAACTTAGTGAGACCTTCAAGGAACTTAAGGAGAACTCCAAGGAACTTAGTGAGAACATCAACATAAAAAAGGACCAGTCAGAAATGAAAGATGCACTAACTGAAATAAAGAATAATTTACAGGGAATCAATAGTAGAGTAGGTGAAGCCAAGAAGCAAACCATCGAATTGGAATATAAGGAAGCAAAAAACACCCAATCAGAACAGCAAAAAGAAAAAAGAATCCAAAAAAATGAGGACAGTGTAAGGAGCCTCTGGGAAAACTTCCAGCATACCAACATTCACATCATGGGGGTGCCGGAAGCAGAAGAGAGAGATTAAGAAACTGAAAACCTATTTGAAACAATAATGACAGAAAACTTCCCTAAGTTGGTGAAGGAAACAGACATACAAGTCAAGGAAGCACAGAGAGTCCCAAACAAGATGAGCCCAAAGAGGTCCACACCAAGACACATCATCATCAAAATGCCAAAGGTTAAAGACAAAGAGAGAATCTTAAAAGCAGCAAGAGAAAAGCCGTTAGTTATCTACAAAGGAACTCCCATAAAACTGTTAGCCGATTTCTCAAAAGAAACTTTGCAGGTCAGAAAGGAGTGGCAAGAGATAGTCAAAGTGATGAAAAGCAACGAACTACAATCAAGATTACTTTATCCTGCAAAGCTATCATTTAGAATCGATGGACATATAAAGAGTGTCCCAGACAAGAAAAAGGTAAAGGAGGTCATCACCACCAAACCAGTATTATATGAAATGTTGAAGGGTCTTCTTGAAGGAGAAGAACAACAAAAATGGCAATAAATACATATCTATCAACAATTGAATCTACAAACAAAATGAGCAAGCAGAACAGAAACAGACTCATAGATACAGAGAACTTTTTGTTGCTTACCAAATGGGAGGGGGCTGGGGGGATGGGTGAAGAATATGAAGGAATTAAGAAGTACAAATTGGCTGTTAGACTGATGAACTTCAATGGGAAGTGGGGAGGGAGGGCGGGAAGAGATAAACCAAAGAACTTCTATGCATATATGCATAACCAGTGGACACAAACAATAGTGTGGGGAAGGCAGGAGGGGGGTGGGATTGGGGAGGAGGGGGTCAATGGGGGGAAAAGGGGGGGGACATACGTAATACATTCAACAATAAAGATAAGTTTAAAAAACAAAAAACAAAAAATCACAAAGGGTTGTTTCCCTACTTACAGTATCTTACTAGTAAGACAGAGACAGAACATGCAGCCATGCTTCATTTTTTAATCAGATGTATACTGTTTATTTCCACAAACTACAGAAGGCATTTCCTCCATTCTGTGGCAACAGAGGAGGCAGGGAGTGGACATCATTCAGGCTCAGACATCTTGGTCATCATGCACCAGACTCTAGGAGGCCCATCTTGGGAGATGTGGAAGACAGCTTTTTTCTCTTTAACTAATTAGAAGTTTAGCCAATAAAAGGACAATAGCTATCACTTATTGCACACCAATAAACACTAACTAGAATTTTAAGCAAACCATCAGTTGAGAGGGTCTATGGGAGGAGCTAGGGCTTATGAAATTCTCGCATTCTGCATAACTGCAAGAACTCTGTAAGAAGAACTCTATGTTTACAATAAAGTTCTATGGTTCTGCCCTGACAAGTCTGGCTCAGTGGTTAGAGCGTCGGCTTATGGACCAAAGAGTTGCAGGTTCAATTACAGTCAAGGGCAATTACATCAGTTGCGGTTCGGTCCCTGGCCCTGGTCGGGGTCGTGCAGGAGGCAACCGATCAATGTGTCTCTCTCGCATCGATGTTTCTCTTTCTCTCCCTCCCTCCCTCCCACTCTATCTGTAGATAAATGGAAAAATATATCCTCGGATGAGGATTTAAAAAAAAAAAAGCTCTATGGTTGTAACTTTTCCCTCCCTTAATTTCCTTTTCCCTTTTATAAATACCCCTCCACCTTGGCACACAGGCCAGAGTGTGCAAGTGGCTTGCCATGTCTACATGCACTGGGTTGCAACACTTTTTTCCCTGAATAAACCCTTTTTGGTGACGAAACACCTAGTCAATATTATTTTTCAGTCAACAACACTTACTATGTGCCAGCCCCATTGTACAGTCTCCAAGACCAAGCTGAAAGGGCCCATTCTCTCCAAGGCCTTCTTCCATCCCTCCAAAGTGCCTGCCTCTCCAAAGCTCCATGCCCTTCCTTTGCTATTCTCTGATGACACATAGCTGACACTTGATGGTGTTGAGACTTGTGTTCTTGCACTATCCCCTCCCTATTGGATTACATGCTCCTTGTGGGTGGGGCCATTGCTCACCTGTGTTTATCCTCAGCATCCACCAGCACAGGGCTTTTCTGTAAACAATGTGATGGGTTGAATTCCTAGCATCACATCTCAGAGCCTCATCCTGGGAAGGCTTTCTGAAGGAGAAGGGGTTTAGGGCTCACTTGATGAAATCAAGGGCCAGCACATGACACAGGAAAAGAAAGAGCAATCTTTGTGATGGCTCTAGTCTGCTGCAGTGACAGTATTTATTCCAGTGGAGCTCTTGGCCAGAAATGTGGGAGCCGAAAGGCTGATGAGCTCATCGCTGAAATGCTGGCAAGCATGCTGGTTCTTGGCCCAGCCCCAAAAGAATGTGATGTGAACATTACCCGCCATTAAGCTGACTCAGAGAACAAATGATTAAGTTTCTGATAATCAAGGAGAAGATTCTGGCTTGGATATTCTTCATTCTGATGCAACCTGAGTGTAATGCATGGTGAGGGATGATTCCAGCCCAACCCAAAGGAACAGCTCTGATGTGGTGTGTGTGTTCTCAGCCAGTCTTGCCTCGCGGTGGGGGACAAGGAGCATTTCACTGCCTTTCTAATGTTCTACCAGCCATTCAGAATCCTCTGTGAGCAATCGCCTTCAATATCAGGCCATAAAACAGGTGATTCTGTTTATAGGAGCCGTGCTATTTAAAGACCAGCTAGCTCATTAACGTCACCTGCCACAGCCCTGTGCTTGATGTAGCAACTCAAATACGGCACACAAACAAAGAAAAATCTTCATACACCAAAGAAATAAAAGATGTTAGAGGGTACAGATCACCTAATCCACACCTCTGAGGGCATCAGAAAATAAGTCCCCAGGCAGGAGTGGCTCCCAAATGACCCAGAGGCTAACAATCCCACATTATTTCCCACATTTTCATTATTCTTTCATTCAGGAGACCTGGGGATGGGAGTGGGAGTGGGAGAAGAGGAGGCGAGACTACTGTGAGTGACTTAGCCAGCAAGAGGTGATGGTGGCACTTAGAAGGTAAGCCCAAGTTCACTCTGCCCTCCCTCCACTCCACTCTGGCACAGATCTCACCCACACACCCCTCCTTCCAACCTCACTGGCACCAATTTCCAGAAAGAGACACAGGCATTAAAAGTCCAAAGGCACACATAGTTTATCATATCGGGGACAAGAAGCCAGGTTTCTGACTTCATTTCTAGCCCAAAGAAACTGGGAGGCAATACCCACTCACAACAGTGATACTGTTTGCCCTACAGATACTTGTGCTCTGAGACAGGAAATCTAAATCTCATGATTTCTCAGGAGCCTTAGATTACTAAAATTCTATGATCTATGATGCCCTATGGCCCTGCCAATTCCCTTCTTTTTAGAAATATTTAATCATGTTTAACACATTTTAGGTAATAAATTAGAAACTGAATCTTACAGTTTAAAATTTTTTCTCATGATGATCTAGGAACTGAAAGGGAAATAAAGTTAATCAGAATGTCCTCCCTGATTCCTGTTAGAAACGGGTTTACTGGTCTTTCCATAAAGAACACTGGAATCAGCCCGGAGTTCCCACTCAGGGAGAGGCACGGAGGCAGAGTTGGGATGAGCACATGGCATCACGGCTCTGCAGACACATGGGCCTGTGTCCCAGCACTCCCTATGGGTAATGCAGCTCGTCCAGTGACAATGACATCCCTGGTCCAAGAGGCATGATTCTTTACCTTTGTTTTCCCACTGGCACCCAGTATACTCAAGTGAACCAGCCAGCCAACAGGCCCAGACTAAGGGTCACTCCTCCACCTCAGCCACCACCTCACTCCAGTACAGAGCCCTTCTGCAGCGGCTATGCAGGGGCACAACTTTCCTGCCCCTGTGTCTTATACAATCATCCCTATGTATCCGCAAAAGGTATTGGTTTCAAGACTCACCAAGGATACCAAAATCCGCAGATGCTCTAGACCCTTATATAAAATGGTGTAGTATTGGCATATAACCTACACATATCCTCTTTTATACTTGACATCATCTCTAGATTACTTATAATACCTAATACGAAGTAAATGCTGTGTAAATAATTGTTATACTGTTTTGTTTAGGGAATAACAAAAAAAAAAAGACTGTACGTGTTCAGTACAGATGCAACCATTATAGGCCTAACTACATAGTACACATCAGCAATAATGTAACGTTTTTAAAAAATATTTTCAATCCAAGGTTGGTTGAATGCACAGATGCAGAACCCACAAACGCAGAACCTGTGGATACAGAGGGCCCATTGTATCTTCATAGGCAGCTTTTCAGTTGACAGCTTATTCTACCAACCTTCTCTCCCTCAAAAAAAAAATGGCGGGGGCGGGGGGAACCTTAGGATCAGTAAAACCATCTACGATACCTTTGATTTCTATTTTAACGCTTAGCATAGAGGTCTATATCCCACTAATAATGTTGGTACTGATAGAGTCAGTCTCCATCACAGAGCAGAATTACCTGTAGGGCTTTTGAGTTAAAAATCAAATTCTGACATCAATTTCTAAAAGTATTTACAATATTGAAGTTGAAATAAATCCCTCAATTTCCCTTGAATGTCAGTCTTTCTGATGAACCCATTTTCCTATTAGTATTCACCTAAAACAAAATAAACAAATAACTCAGTCTTCTCTCTGACTCAGTGTTTGGTGATAGCTCATCAAATTGACAGTTAGTTCTCTGAGGTTCTTCAACAAAACCACCACCACCCACCACCACCTCCCAGTTGGGATGAGCACACTAAACCTTAAGTTCTCAATCCTTCTGAATTCAAGACTCCTTTCATTTTCTCAAATTATTTTTAAATGGTATTTTAAAATTGATATTTACAGTACTTGGTATTAACACAGAGATTTCAAATTTATTTATTCAGTAATTCATTCACAATGAATAATAAATCCATGACATAATGTCAAAAACAAAATTTTAATAAAAATAACTATATTTTCCAAAACAAAAATAAATTAATGAGAAGAATTTCTGGAACTCTTTAATATCAGGGTTAATAAAAGCTGGATTCTCATATCTGCTTTTGCAATCAATTTGTTGTGATCTGTTGTTCTAGTTAAAGTATGTGAAGAGCCCTGGCCAGTTTGGCTCAGCGGTAGACCATCGGCCCACGGACCAATGAGTCTCGGGTTCAATTCCAGTCAAGGGCACATACGTAGGTTGTGGTTCGTCCCCCGCCCTGGTCGGGGTCATGCAGGAGGCAACCAGTCGATGTGTCCCTCTCACATCGATGTTCTCTCTCTCCCTTTCTCTCCTTCCCATTCTATCTGAAGATAAATAAAAAAATATCCTTGGGTGAGGAATAAAAGTAAGTAAATAAATAAAGTATGTGAAGAAAATCCATCCTCACAAGGACGTGTGGCTGGAAATAGGAGGCGTATTTTATTTAATAGGTTTATCAGATCACTGTGGATGTTGCTCTTTGAAAGGTTCATACATCAACACTTGAAAAGTGGTCATTTCTTAAAAGTTAGTTGTAACATGGAATCTGAAACCCTATCAATAAACTTTTAGGACTGTATCACATCAAAACCCATTATCTATCAGTCTTGAACCTTACACAGATATTTTGCTCATGCATGACTGTTGCAACATCATGCATTAGTCATTTGGAAAATAATGGTTCACTGAGTTATACAGATCTCCCAAATGTTAACACATTTCAATATACAATGTCAAAAAAAAAATCACATTTGTTAATATCACCACTTGAGTTTATCAGAAACATCCTTAAATTTGTGAAGCTGTCAAGCTCACCATGGCAGATACAAGTTTTCCAAAAGTCTGATTTTTGACTGAAAACTCAAATTTTATCAGTTACAACAAATACAAGCAGTAATTTCACATTTGAAGTGACGAGTTCAATTTTTAGATTTTGTAGGCCAAAAACACAAGTCTGAACAACCATGGTTTGTCTGTCAGTTATTCTTTTAAGTAAGAACAGTGTTTCATAAGAAGAGGAGCTAGTTTAGCTCCCAAACCACTAAAAGCACAACTGCTTTTCCTCAAAACAATTATTGTAATTCCATCTGCAGATATACATTATGCAAACTTCCTATTCTGTCTCTCAAAATATTTTAAAATGACAGGGGCTCAAGGGTCAAGATTTAATAAAATTAATAATGCTTATTGCTTCATCAAGGACATTCTTAAATGATGTTGGCTTTTCATATGCGAAGGGACGGCAGTGAAAGGACACCATCACTGAAGTAGAGTTTGGCACCCAGCTTTGATGGTGCTCAGGTGCCCACGGTTTTGCTCTCTATCACTCTTGTGTCATCAGATCAAATATCAACACAATAAGAAAGAAAATAATGTCTCAGTACCATTATGAAAATAGTTGTGACCTCACCAACTCCATGAAAGGGTTTCAGAGCACCCAGAAGGTCCATAGGTCACAGATTACATGGGCATGCTTGGGGTGTTAGAGAGCCAAGAATAGAATTGAAGACCTAGGTCTGCCTCCACTGGCAAAGCAACGTGTCTATCATGTCTAGCTCCAAGCCTGACCATTATCGGTTCATAACCAAGTACCCTTAACTATTCATCATATATCCCTCCCTCTCAGGGTGGAATTTAATTCTCTGTTCAGGAAGGACTTGTGATTCCCTTCTAGCTCAACATTCCAATCAGGTTCTTTGCCTAATGGTGCTGCAAGTGATAGCACTAGGGCCTCACCTGCAGGTTCCCCTGGTGGACCAGCCGAGCCTGGGCCTATATGCAGGAGTATGCTCACCTGAACAAGATCTGACACTAGGCAGACAGGCCCAACTGAGAACCTCAGCCTCAGCATGCAACAGGAGGCAGAGGGACTGACACACCACATGTCAGATTCACTGATCCCACACCCCACTGTTCCTAAGCAATCACTGCTGGGCCTGAAGGAAGGATATCCTCAGCAAGTATAGTAAAGCACAGGGCCCCACCTCAAACATGCTCTGTTCTGTAGATGGCAGAGTCTCATGTATAGAACAGAGTCAAGAATGCCAGAAAGTAGGGATATTCCCCCATGGTATCCCTGTTGGCCCAGGAGAAGCTGTTCCCAGAAGATGCAGTGGTACCTAGAGCAAGAGAAAAAGAAACGACAGGTAGCATGTGGTGCATCTCCAAGAGCAAGAGCCCCTGGAGATCCAAATATGCAGGAGAAATGAGGGTGCTGTATGGGGGCTGGAGCCCAGCTTCAGGAGGTAGGAAAGAGAGGTGGTCAAAGTGAGGTCACAGATCCCTGCAGGGGTCAGTGGTTCAAATATCATTCCAGTGCCCCGAGATAAAAGCAGCTATTACATCTTCTCTCAATATCAGCCTCCATGCTAATCACGTGGATAATACATGAATCTGAAAAGACCATTAAACAAAACGTTCAGCTTCCTAAGTAGACCTAGAGAAGAATGACTATTTCAAGATGAACAATTTCTCAGAAAGTAAAACAATTTACTTCATTATTAGCTATTTAATTATGGGGTAATTTAAAAAGTCTTGAAAATTCAGCAACCGTTTAATCAAAAGGGGTTGTGGAAGACATTACTAAGAAACACGGTTCTATTACAAAATCTCCTGTTTAAAATTCCATCAAAACTCACACTGCCAGTCTGGGACACTAATAAGTATAGTAATGATTAGTAACTGTGTCATACTATAGATAACTATAAACTGTACTCTCTATCGAGTGTCACCACCTTGGACTATTTCTTATTTGCTTAAGGATAATCATGAAGAGAGCTAAGAACTCTCTGAAAAAGCACCCGACGCGGTAAAAGGGGCACGTTCACTGGCCCTCTTCTCCCTGTAAAGCTATAAATTTCCAGAGTTGGTTTGGGTACATTATAGTAGGAGCACCTGGCTTTAAAGGATAAACTTGGTGTGCTACATAAATTATTAATCCCCAAAAGTACTTCAGGATGAAATAATAATGCCTTATCCACCGGAGAGCTTTACTATTGAACGTGTTTGCATGTCTATCATCTCATTTTGCTTCCACAATGGCCCCAGAGAAATATAGGCCAGGTTCATATCCCCCTATCTTCAAAGCAGAAACAGATGCAAAGCAAGGGATGGGCCCCTAACCCCGGCTACTACTGGGCAAAGAGGGGAACCATGTGAGTTTTCTATATCACTGCAACTTGGACGCAAATGTTTTTTTCTTAATTTTGTTTTTTTATTTTAGAGAGAGAAGGGGAGGGAGAAGGAGAGAGAGAAAGAGAGAAACATCATTTTTTTGTTCCACTTACTTATGCATTCATTAGCTAATCTTGTATGTGCCCAGACTAGGGATTGAACTGGCAACTTTGGCGTATTGGGACGACGCTCTAACCAACTGAGCTACCAAGCCAGGGCCTCAAAAATGATTTTCTTCATCAATTTTATTTATCTTATTTATATACCAACTTATTTCAAAAAACTTGAAGTGTCTTATCTTTTATTCTCATAAAAAAAATAAGAAAAGGCTTGATTTTCCAATGTGAATATAGTTAACAAAGAAGAAAGGTGGACTACCATGACATGCCCTTGTAATATCTGCCTAGAAAACTGCCACAAATGTGCAGCTTCATTTCCAAGTGGTAGAGAAATAGAAAATGGGTCAAATAATTCCCAAAGAAAGAGTTTAAGTCAGAAATTTTCCGCTTTTAAATTCTCTATCATTAAATACATATCTCAACAGAGATGAATTAAGACAAAATAGATCCTTTGAAGAGAAGTGATGCCATAATAAAAACCATCGTCAGGCAACTGGTAATAAGGAAGCCCTATTTTATGCATTGCAAAGTGTTTCCAGTGATCACTTAAAGGCAGACCACACTTACACCCAGCCCCAACTCCGGGAAAGGAGGAAAGGGAGTGCCAGCAGTCTGAGTGACTGTTACTCACTTTGTTTAACTGGGCATCACAGAAAGAGATGAGTGTAGGCGAAAATTGACCAACTTGAGAGAGACAGGAAAGTATCTAGAGACAGTCCAGAAACGTGAGGCTCACCTACTGGGAAAAGCCACCCTTTTGCACCCCAGGAGTACAATATAAGACTGGAAGTGTTCTGAGAAGCAAAGGCCCACAAAGACTCCTTGATTAAAGGAAGGGTGCAGCTGTCCACACAGATTATATTACAGGGTTTCTCTCCCAACCACAGCCATGCTTTCAGATACCTTGAATAGCAAAGATAGAGACAATCATCCTAGGTCTCAAATTATTCCTCAAAATAATTCTGCAAATACAATGTCTAGCACTTGCAGCAAAATAAGACACCATGAGCAAGAAATAATAGAAGTCACAGAAAACAAGAACAGATCCACAAAGACATAAGTTAGAATTATCCAGTATAGACTATCAAAAAAACACTTGCAATAACATAAAAACAAACAACTCCATTTATTTTAAAAAATGGACAAAAGACTTGAGTAAATATTTCTCTAAAGATATACCAATGGCCAATAAACACATAAAAGTGCTCAACATTACCAATAATAAGGGAAATGCTAATCAAAACCACAATAAAATATCACTTCATACCCATTAGGAAATAAAAGTGTTGGTGAGACTGTGGAGTAACTTGAAGTTGTGTACATTATTGGTGGAAATGTAAAATGGTGCCACTGCAGTGGAAAATGGTATCGTAGTTCCTCAAAAAATTTAAACACAGACTTACCATATGATCCAGCAATTCCACTTCTGAGTATATGCCCCAAAAAAGTGAAAGCAGAGACTCAAACAGATATTTGTACACCCATGTTCATAGCAGCATTATTCAAATAGCCAAAAGGTGGAATCAACCCAAAGTGTCCATGGACAATGAATGGATAAACAAAACATGTTCTATACTACAATGGAATATTACTGTCTTTAAAAAGAAAGAAATTCTGCCCTGGCCGGTTTGGCTCAGCGGTTAGAGCGTCGGCCCACGGACCAGAGAGTCCTGGTTCGGTTCCTGGTATGGGCATGTACCTCGGTTGCGGTTTGTCCCCGGCCCCGGATGGGGTCGTGTGGGTGGCAACCACTCGATGTGTCTCTCTCTCACGTCGATGTTTCTCTCTCTCCCTCCCTCTCTCCCTCCCGCTCTATCTCAAGATAAATGCAAAAATGTCCTCGGGTAAAAAAAAAAAATTTTTTAAAAAAAAAAAGAAAGAAACTCTAGCAGAGAGGGGCTAGGGGAGGGATGATATAAACCGAAGAACTTACATGCATGTATTCATAACCAATGGACATAGACAACAATGCTTGGGGAGGAGGAGGGACAGGGAGGAGGGTCTCTGTGGGGGGAAAAGGAGAAACATCTGTAACAAACAAAGTAATTAAAATTAAAAAAAATAAAGGTCTTAGTATAAGATAACTATTAGAAAAAAAAAATTCTGACACACACCACGACATGGAATAATCTTGAGGACATTATGCTAAGTGAAAAAAGTCAGTCACAAAAGGACAAATACTGTGTAATTTCACTTATGTGAGGTACTTAGAGTACTTAAAATCATTGAGATAGAAAGCAAAATGATGGTTTCCGGGAACTGGGGAAAATGGGGGGATGGGAAAATATTGTTTAATAGGTATAGAGTTTCAATTTTATAATGAGAGAGTTATGGAGATGATGGCGGTGATGGTGGCACAATTATACAAATAGATATAAGACCACTATACTGTACACTTTAAAATGGTTAAGATAGGCCCTGGCCAGTTTGGCTCAGCAGTTAGAGCATCGGCCCATGGACCAAAGGGTATTGGATTGATTCCAATCAAGGGCACATACCTGGGTTGTAGATTCAATCCCCGACCCCAGTTGGGGTCGAGCGGGAGGCAGCCGATCAATGTGTTTCTCTCATAGCGATGTTTCTCTCTCTCTCTCTCTCCCTCCCTTCCACTCTCTCTAAATATCAATGAAAAAAGTATCCTCAGATGAGGATTAACACAAAAATAAAATAAAATGGTTAAGATGTTAAATGTATTTTACTGCAATTTAAAAAAACGAACAAAATATACTACACTTGCTATGGTCAAAAGTATAAATGACAATGTCAACTCAATAAATCAAATAATTATATATATGTGTGTATATATATAAGATTAGAAGCTATAAAAAGTTTTATTTTTTCATTTATTTATTTTTATTAATTTATTTTTGTTACAGATGTTTCTTTTTCCCCCATCAACATCCTCCTCCCAATCCTGCCCCCCCTACCCCCAGCATTATTGTCTATGTTCACTGGTTATGCATACATGCATATAAGTTCTATGGTTTATCTCTTCCCTCCCCTCCATCCCCCTCTTCTGAGGTTTGTCAGTCTGTACCCTACTTCTACGTCTCTGGGTATATATATATATATATTTTTTTTAATCCTCACCTGAGGACTTTTTTTTTTTCTTTTTGCATTCATCTTCAGATAGAGCAGGAGGGAGAGAGAAAGGAAGAGAGAGAGAGAAACATCGACGCGAGAGAGACACATCGAGTGGTCGCCACCCACACGACCCCAACTGGGGCAGGGGATGAACTGCAACCGAGGCATGTGCCCCTAGCGGGAACCAAACCCGGGACCCTCCAGTCCACGGGCCGACACTCCAACCGCTGAGCCAAACCGGCCAGGGCTGTCTCTGGGTATATTTTGTTCATCAGCTTGTTTTGTTCATTATATTCCACAAATAAGTGAAATCATGTGATATTTGTCTTTTTCTGATTGGCTTGTTTCGCTTAGGATAATATTCTCCAGGTCCCTCAAAAAGTAACACAGTTTTTAATTTTTTTAAATCTAGAAATGAAATGTAAAAATGTCATGAATGGGTTACAAAGCATATTAGGTGCAAATGAAGGGAGAACTGGTGAAATGGAAACTAGGTCAGAAGAAAATATTCAAACTAAAGCATGAAGAGACCAAAATCTGAGAAATAGAAAAGAGAGGGTATGAGAATATATGGTTAGAAATCTAACACATTTAATTAACATCCTAAAAGAAAAGAAAAGAGAAGATGAGGCAGAAGCAATATCTGAAGATAATGGCAGCAAATTTTCCAGTGTTATGAAAGATATTAGGCTACAGATACAAGAAGTCAATATACCTTAGGGAGGGATGCATGGAACCTAGTGAAACTACAGAAACATAAGGACAATAAGGAAATATTTTAAAAGCAATAGGAAACACACAGATTACCTCCAGAGGAATAGCAGGTACATTGACTACTGACTTCTGAACATGAAAAATAAAAGCCAGACACTGTGGAAAGATATCTCCAATGTGCTAAAAGAAATAATGCCAACATAAAATTCAACATACAGGAAAAAAATCTTTTAAATATAAAGGTGAGAAAGTGATGTTAGTGAAAATAGCAAAACAACAACCTCCAAAAATTCCCCCTTCCATAAAAGCAATGAAAAATATAGCAAAAATTGTCAGACTCAACTTCTTCAGAAATCTGGGAATTTAAACAAAGGCCTGCAGCAATTAGGGAGCATTTGTTAAATAAAAATTGTTGAATCTCCATAAGAAGAACAAATCTGTGGTGTTTTAACTTGCTCTATTACCATTCCCCTCCCCACAATGTCACCTCAACACTATAGTAGTCTTGAAAACCAAAAGCCTACAATCATAGTGAAAACCAGCAGTCTGACAGCCACAGACAGGGACAGAATAGGATTGGAACTCCTGCTAAGCCTCTTCCCACAGAGCTGTCATTTTTTGACATGGCTAATGGGTTCCACTTGCAAGGCTGTTTTCATCTGACCTGAGTCACAGCTTGCCCAGTTCCAAAAAGCATTTTCCTCAGAGGTGTATATCAAAACAGAAGCAACTGTTTAATCTTTTAACTACCTGAGACAGCAGACAACACTTGGAGCAAGTAATACATTAATCCAAAAGCTTAAAAGGAAAAGTTGGGGAATGAGATGTCTACAGGGAATTTGAAAAACTCCAATATATTCCTGGAAATCTAGAAGGTCACATGTATATGTTGAGATGTATACGTACCCAAGGTTGTATGAATGCCCAGGAAAGACCCAAGATGGCTGTAATTATTCACACTGGGCTGACTTTGAGGCTCTGCACAAGCAGGAAGTGAAGACTACGGCAGGGTTGTAAAGAGTCTGATTAAATGTTGAAGCATGTTCCAATATACACACAGAGCCCCTTGGGAAGCAGTAGAAGATTTATTGATTCCTGGCATTTAAGGAAAGCTCTGTCCAATCATTAACCACTAGGCTAGCCAATCAGAGACTTCAGTGGAAACACATGACAAAGAATGCAGACTTTACAGAGTTAGTTCAGGAAAGTAACCAAATAATCAAAAACTACCACAACAAGCAGCAGCACAAAAAATCCCAGGGGAGAGAGAAGAATTGGATTTTCAGAGTTGCCACTATATTATTTAAATGTTGTTTTCAACAAATCATTGAGACACAAAAAAAATAAGAGTATGGCCCATAAATAGGAAAAAAGTCATCAATAAAAACTGTCCCTGAGGAAGCTCTAATAATGAACTTACAAGACAAAGACTATATATAACCTATTTTAAATATGTCCAAAGAACTAAAGGAAACCATATCTAAACAATTAAAGGAAAGCATGACAATGATGTCTCACCAAATAGAGACTATTCAAAGAAATAGAAATTATAAAAAAGGCCCAAATAAAAGTCCTGGAGCTAAAAAGTACAGTAACTGAAATGACAAATTCATTAGGGGAATTCAACAGCCTATTGGAGCAGACAAGAAAGAATTGGTGAACTTGAAGATAGGTCAACTGAAATTTTCCAGTTTAAGGAACTGATATTAAAAAGTAGGAAGAGCCCTGGCCAGTGTGGCTCAATTGGTTGGGCGTGGTCCTGTGCACCAAAAGGTTGATGGTTTGATTCCTTGTCAGGGTATGTGGCCAGGTTGCAGACTCCATTCCTGGTAGGGGGAATGCAGGAGGCAGCCAATCAATGATTCTCTTTCACATTGATGTTTTTCTCTTTCTCTCTCTCTCTCTCTCTCTCTCTCTCTCTCTCTCTCTCTCTGTCTCTCTCTCTCTCTCTCTCCCCCCCCTTCCTCTCTCTCTAAAAATCAATAAAAACATTTCTTAAGTAGGAAGAAATATGAATAGAGTGTGAGTTGAGCCTAATTTCTCTCCTCTACTACAAAACCCCACTGTTAACTCCCCTTCAATGAAGTCTTCCTTACGAAAAAAGAAAAAGAGCAGAGTCTCATAGACCTGTGGGACACCATCAAGCATGCCAACATATGCATAATGAAACTCTAAGGAGAAGAGAAAAGGGTACAACAAATATTTGAAGAGATAAAAATTATAAAAGAAAAAGACTGTCAAGATTTCCATATCCAGCAAAATTATCCTTCAAAAGCAAAGGAGATGGAGGAAAAAAGCGAAGGAGGAATTAAGACATTTTCAAATAACAAAAACTGACAGATTAATGTTACTAGAAAACCTGCCCCACAGGAAATACTAAAACAATGCCTTCAAGTTAAAATAAAACAATTATAAAAGACAATATAGCCCTGGCTGGTTTGGCTCAGTGGTTGGAGCATCATCCCATGGACCGAAGGGTTGCAGGTTCAATTCCTGGTTAATGGCTCGTACCTCCACTGTAGGTTTGATTCCCGGGATTGTTCAGGATGCAGCCAATTGATGTGTCTCTCTCACATCAATGTTTCTCTCTCTCTCTTCCTCCCTTCTGCTCTATCTAAAAATCGATGGAAAAATATCCTCAGGTGAGGATTAACAAAAAAAAAATAGACAATATAAATGTAATGTTTGTTTGTAACTATTTTCTCCTACCTGAAATAAGATAACTGCAAGAGACAATAAATCTGAGTTGATGTGCACAGAATGTATAAAGATGTACTTTTGTAAGACAATAACAGCACAAAGGACAGGGAGGAAATCAAGATACACAGAAGTAAAGTTTTTATATATTATTGAAATTAAATTGGTATGAATCCAAACTAAATTATTATAAGTTGTTAATACTAAGAAGCCTCAAGCAACCCCTGAGAAAATAAGTAATAAAAAATTGTAAAATAAATCACAAGGGAATTTTAAATGGACACTAGAAACCATCTATTTAACACACAATAAGGCAGTAATGAAGAATAGAAAATAAAAAAGATATGACATATAGAAAACAAATAGCAAAATGGCAGGAATAAATCCCACTTTATTAGAATTGCAGTAAATGTAGATGGATTAAACATTCCATTTAAAGGCAAAAATTGTGTTGGATTTTTTTTTAATGTGATCCAATTATATGCGGTATATAAGAGACACTCTTAAATTCAAAGACACAAATAGGTTAAAAGTGAAAGGATGAAAAAATATATACCATATAAACAGTAACCAAAAGAGCGCTCTAGTGGCTATACTTACATTAGACAAAATGGTCTTGAAAACAAAAATTTTTACTAAAGACAATATATATACACACACACACACACACACACACACACACACACACATACATATATGTATGGGCTGAGCCACAGAATGCATGAAACAAAAAATTAACAGAAATGAAGGGAGAATTAGACAATTCAACAATAACAGCTAGAGATTTCAATATACTATTTTCAGTACAGGAACAAACAATAAGACAGAAAATTAAAAAGAAAATAGAAGATTTTAACAACCATATAAAACAATTTTAAAAATAGAAAACATTATTTTAAACTACACATAGAACATTCTCCAGGAGAGACCAAATGTTAAGCTAGAAAAACAAGTCTCAAAATTTAGAAGAACTGAAATCACAAGGTATAGTCTCTGACAGCAAGAGAAAGAAATGGAAGCCAATAACAGAAACTTAAGAAATTCACAAGTTTGTGGAAATTAAACAACACAATTCTAAATAAACAAGAAATCACAAGGAAAATTAGGAAATACTTTCAGATGACTGAAAATGAAAACACAATATATCAAAACTTATGAGAGGCAGCAAAAGCAGTGATTAGAAAAAGTTATACCTTGAACTCCAATATTAAAAAAGAAGAAATACCTCTAATTTATAACCTAACCTTCTACCTTAAGAAATTAGTAAAAAGCCCGGCCGGTGTGGCTCAGTGGTTGAGCATCAACCCATGCACCAAGAGGTTGCCAGTTCGATTCCCGGTCAGGGCACATGCCCAGGTTGTGGGCCCGATCCCCAGTGGGGGGCATGCAGGAGGCAGCCAATTGATGTTCTCTCTCATCAATGTTTCTCTCTCTCCCTCTCACTTCCTCTCTCTCTAAAATTAATTTTAAAAAATTTTTTTAAGAAATTAGGAAAGAGCAAACTAAACCCAAAGTAAGCAGAAGAAATGAAAAAACAAATATTATTAGAGCAAAAATAAATGATACAGAATAGAAACAATAGAAGAATAAAACAATGAAACCAAAAGATGGTTCTTGCTACAAATCTTTATCTAGATTGACCAAGAAAAAGAGAGAGAAGACTTAAATCACTAAAATCATAAATAAAACTACCAACCTTACAAAAATAAAAAGGATCATAAATAAATACTATGAACAATTGTTTGCCAAATTATTAGAAAAACTAGGTGTGCCCGGCCGGTGTGGCTCAGTGGTTGAGCGTCAACCCATCCACCAAGAGGTTGCTGGTTCGATTCCCGGTCAGGGCACATGCCCAGGTTGTGGGCCCGATCCCCAGTGGGGGACATGTAGGAGGCGGCCAAATGATGTTCTCTCTCATCGATGTTTCTATCTCTTGCTCCCTGTCCCTTCCTCTCTCTCTAAAAAATCAATAAAGAAAAATATATTTTTTAAAAAACTAGGTGAAAGGACTAATTACTTCCTAGGAAGACACAAACTCAAAATTGAGCTACCAAAAAAAATTTGAATATGCTTAAAATAAATAAAGACACTGAGTTAGTAACTGAAAATCTTCCCATAAGGAAAAGTTCAGGACTAGATGGCTTCACTAGTGAATTTTACCAAATATTTAAAGAATTAACACAATGCTTCACAGACTCTTACCAAAAATTGAAAAAATAAAATAAAAAGGATACTTCTGTATTCATTGCAAAGCTAGTATTACCCTGATATCAAAACAGACAAAGATATCATAAGAAAAAGAAAAAAACTATAGACCAATAAGTCTTAATACAGATGAAAAAATCCTTAACAAAACACTAACAAACTGAATCCAACAATATTCTATATAAAGGATTATCCACCATGACCAACTGTGATTTATCCAAGGAATGTAAAGTTGGTTCAACATACAATTAACAAGACATTAATAAAATAAAAGACAAAATAACATGTTCATCTTAATAGATGCAGCAAAAGAATCTGACCACAAAAACACCTTTCCATGAGAAAAATACTCAATAAAATAAAAACTGAAGGGAACTTCCTGAACCTCATAAACGTAATCTACAAAAACCCACAGCTAACAACATACTTAATAGTAAAACACTGACAGCTTCCCCACTAAGATCAGGAACAAGACAAGGATGTTCACCTTTGCCAGGACAATTCAATATTATACTAGAGGTCATAAGCATGACAATTACACAAGAAATAGAAATAATAGCCCTGGCCCATGTGGCTCAGTGATTAGATCATCAGCCCACACATGAAGGGTCATGGGTTCGATTCCTAGTTAAGGGCAAGTTCAATTCCTGGGTTGCAGGTTCCATCCCTGACCCCGGTCAGAGTCGTGCAGGAGGCAACCAACCAATGTGTCTCTCTCATATCGATGTTTTCTCTTTCTCTCTTTCTCTCTCTCTCCCCTCCCTCCCTTCCACTCTCTCTAAAAAACATCAATGGAAAAAAAATATCCTTCGGTGAGGATTAACAACAACAAAAAACAACCTAACACAAAGCTCCATTAATCAAGACTATGTGGTTCTGTCATAAAGATAGAGATCATCAGAATAGAATTGAGAGTCCAGAAATAAATCACTATTTTATGGTGAATTGATTTTCAACATAGGTGCTAAGACCATTCAATGAAGAAATGGTCTTTTCAACAAACGGTATTAAGACAACTGGATAGCCACATGCAGAAAAATAAAGTAAAACTCCTCCTTCACACCATATATAAAAATCAACTCAAAATGTGTCAAATACCTAAATTTAAGAGCTAAAACTATAAAACTCTTAGAATAAAACACACATGTGAATCTTTGTGACCTGAGATTAGGCAATGTTGTCTTAAATATGACACCTAAAGCACAAGCAACAAAAGAAAAAAATAGATAAATTAGACATCATCATAATTAAAAACCTGTTGGGTTTCAAAGGACACTATCAAGAAAGTGAAAAGACAACTTCACAGTTGGAGAGAAAATATTTGCAAATTATATCTCTGATAAGGGACTAGTAAACAATATTATCAAGAACTCTTACAAATCAACAATAAAAAGACAAAAAATCCAATTTAAAAATGGCCCATGGCGGGCGACCCCCCCCCACCCCGGGGGATCCCAGGTGGAGCGGGGGAGCCAGGAGACGCCCCCACCGCGGGGGAGCCCAGGCGGAGCGGGGGAGCCAGGAGACGCCCCCACCGCGGGGGAGCCCAGGCGGAGCGGGGGTGCCGGGCGAACCCCCCACCGCGGGGGAACCCAGGTGGAGCGGGGGAGCCAGGAGACGCCCCCACCGCGGGGGAGCCCAGGCGGAGCGGGGGTGCCGGGCGAACCCCCCACCGCGGGGGAACCCAGGTGGAGCGGGGGAGCCAGGAGACGCCCCCACCGCGGGGGAGCCCAGGCGGAGCGGGGGTGCCGGGCGAACCCCCCACCGCGGGGGAACCCAGGTGGAGCGGGGGAGCCAGGAGACGCCCCCACCGCGGGGGAGCCCAGGCGGAGCAGGGGTGCCGGGCGAACCCCCCACCGCGGGGGAACCCAGGTGGAGCGGGGGAGCCAGGAGACGCCCCCACCGCGGGGGAGCCCAGGCAGAGCGGGGGTGCCGGGCGACCCCCCCCACCGCGGGGGAACCCAGGCGGAACGGGGGTGCCGGGAGACGCCCCCACCGCGGGGGAACCCAGGTGGAGCGGGGGTGCCGCGACCCCGCCACCACGGGGAACCCAGGCGGAGTGGGGGAGCCGGGAGACGCCCCCACCATGGGGGAGCCCGGCGACCTCCCCACCAACGGAGGAAGCAGGCAACACACAGGAGAACTGAGCAAACTGAACAATGAAATTGACCCAGAGACATGGAGGGTGGAGTACGGGATGATGGGCCTCAGAGGAGGGGGGGAGGCGGGGGAAAGAGATAAATCACAGAGCCTATGTGCATGGGTGCATAACCAATGGACATGGACAACAGGGATGGGGAGGAGGAGAGGGTAGGGGGAGGAGGGTGTCAATGGGGGGAAAAAAAGGAAAAACATCTGTAACAAAAACAAATTAATAATAAAATAAATTATAAAAAAAAAAAAAAAAAAAGTACAAATTGGTTGTTAGACTGACAAACCTCAAAGGAAAGGGGGGTTGGGGGGTGGGAAGAAATAAACCGAAGAACTTATATGTATATATGCATAACCAATGGACACAGACAACAGGGTGGGGAAAGGCAGGAGGTGGGCGGGAATGGGGAGGAGGGGGTCAATGGGAGTAAAATGAGGAACATCTGTAATACATTCAACAATAAAGATAAGTTAAAAATAAAAATATAAAAAAATTAAAAAAAATAAATAAAAAAATGGCCCATGGATTTGAATAGACAATTCTCCAAAGAAGATATACAAATGGCCAATAAGCACACAAAAAAGGGCTCAACAGCATTAGTCATTAGGGAAATGCTAATCAATACCACAATGAGATACTATTTCATACCCACTAGGATGCCTAGAATCAAAAAACAAAAAAAGATGGGGGTTAAGATGGCAGCATAGGTTAAAGTGGTACGTGCCTCCTCCCACAACCACATCAAAATTACAACTAAACTACAGAACAAATACTCTTCAGAACCACCTGAAATAGAGCTGAATGGAAGTTCTACAACTACGAAATTAAAGAAGAAGCCACATAGAGACTAGTAGGAGGGGGGGAGGCATGGACGGGCTGGTCCCACACCCACGTGTGGCGGATAAAAACCAGGAGGATACCTCAGCTGTGAAGGTCCTCCCTAAGGAATGAGGGGTCCCTGTCCCATACCAGGCGCTCAGCGTAGGGTTCCAGTGCCAGGAAGAGAAGTCCCCTTAACTTCTGGCTGTAAAAACCATCAGGATTTGAGGCTGAGGGAGGATGAGGCTGCTGGAGCCCCAGGCAGTTCCTCTTAAAGGGCCCGCACATGGACTTACTCGGACCTGCTCCCTCTGAGCTCCAGCGTGGAGGGGAGGCAGCTTGAAAGGCGCCAGAGACATACGGGGAAGAACTGAGTTGCTTGGCATCAGGGTGAGGGCTGGAGGGGCAGCTTTCTCCTGGCAGAAGCCATTGTCCCTTTGGTGAGCCCTTCCCCCACGAGGCCATCTGACGGGCCCCATATCTGGGATTCCAGCAACCTGACTCACATTGTTTGCCCCACTCTGGTGATTCCCTGAGGCCCTGCCCCACCCAACTTTTGGGCCCACCCAAGCTGTTTCCAGTGGCTTTATCATAGGATTGGCCTGTCTTAGATCCTGTTTCAGATTTTCCTAAATTCTCTCAAACAAGCAACATCTGGCTACAACAAGCCCCATCCCTCTCACTAAGTGGCCCCACACCTGGCACTAGACGCAGCCAGCCTTGGTTCACTGCTTGGCTTTGCCTGGGCACATTCAAGCCCAGCACAAGAAGCAGATAGAACACAGGCAGTGGCTGACAATGCCCCAGAACCAGCACACCCAGTGGACAGCTTCAGACCAGGTCGAAGCACCACCACCCAACCACCTCCACAAGTGACACACTCAAGGAGTGGACTCAGGGGTACCAGAGCCCTGCTGAAGTAAGTCTTGCTCTGTATGGTGGGCCCCTGCACAGCTGATCATCCAAGGTAGTCAGAGGTCGGTGGTTAGTGGGCACAGCCAGTCCTTGCAGCTGATCAGCCTGAGTAAAACTCTCCCATTGACTTGCCAACAGCAATCAAGATTCAATTACAACAGAAGGGTGCAAAGTCCACACTAGGGGTACACCTCGAGGGCCCAGCTGGATGACCAGGGAGGCTGTGCCACTGGACCCTACAGGACACCTACTAAAACAGGGCACCCTAGGAAGCCTCAGAGACATAGCAACTCTACCTAATACATAGAAACAAACACAGGGAGGCAGCCAAAATGAGGGGACAAAGAAACATGTCCCAAATGAAAGAACAGAACAAAACTCCAGGAAAAGAACTAAACGAAATGGAGATAAGCAATCTAACAGATGCAGAGTTCAAAACACTGCTTATAAGGACACTCAATGAGCTTAGGGAGAATTTCAAGGAACTTTGTGAGAACGTCAAGGAACTTAGTGAGGACCTCAAAAGCATAATAAAGGACAAGTCAGAAATGAAAGATACACTACCTGAAATAAAGAATTTACAGGGAATCAATAGTAGAGTAGGTGAAGCCAAGAAGCAAACCATCGATTTGGAACATAAGGAAGCAAAAAACACCCAATCAGAACAGAAAAAAGAATCCAAAATAATGAGGATATTATACGAGCCTCTGGGACAACTTCAAGTGTACCAACATTTGCATCATGGGAGTGCCAGAAAAAGAAGAGAGAGGACGAGAATTTGAAAACCTATTTGAAAAAATAATGACAGAAGACTTCCCTAACTTGGTGAAGGAAACGGGCATACAAGTCCAGGAAGCACAGAGAGTTCCCAACAAGATGAACCCAAAGAGGTCCACACCAAGACACATCATCATCAAAATGCTAAAGGTTAAAGACAAAGAGAGAATCTTAAAAGCAGCAAGAGAGCCCTGGCCAGGTTGCTCAGTGGTTAGAGCATCGGCCTGCAGTCCACAGAGACCCAGGTTCGGTTCCCACTAAGGGCACGTACCTCAGTTGCAGTTTGTCCCTGGCCCTGGTTGGGTCATGTGGGAGGCAGCCACTCGATGTGTCCCTTTCACATCAATGTTTCTCTCTCTCTCTCCCTCCCACTCTATCTGAACAAAAAATGGAAATATGTCCTCAGGTGAGGATAAAAAAAAAAAAAAAGCAGCAAGACAAAAGCAGTTAGTTACCTACAGTGGAGCTCCCATTAGGCTGTCAGCCGATTTCTCAAAAGAAACTTTGCAGGCCAGAAGGGAGTGGCAAGAAATATTTAAAGTGATGAAAAGCAAGGACCTACAACCAAGATTACTCTATCCTGCAAAGATATCATTTAGAATTGATGGCCATATAAAGAGTTTCCCAGACAAGAAAAAGGTAAAGGAGTTCATCACCACCAAACCAGTATTATATGAAATGTTGACAAGTCTTCTTGAAGAAGATAAAAAAATATGAATAAAATAGCAATAAATACATATCTATCAACAACCAAATCTACAAACAAAATGAGCAAGCAGAACAGAAACAGACTCATAGATACAGAGAACTTTTTGATGGTTGCCAGATGGGGGGAGGTTGGGTGAAAAAGATGAAGGGATTAAGAAGTACAAATTGGTTGTTAGACTGATGAACCTCAAAGGGAAGGGGGAAGGTGGGGCAGGAAGAGAGAAACCACAGAACATATATGCATATATGCATAACCAATAAACACAGACAACAGTGTGGAGAAGGCAGGAGGGGGGTGGGAGTGGGGAAGAGGAGGTCAAGGGGAGAAAAAAAGGGGGACATCTGTAATACATTCAACAATAAAGATAAGTTTAAAAAACAAAGGTTTGGAATATGAGGAAACAAAAAACACCTAATCAGAACAAAAAAAGGAAAAAAAATCCAAAAATATGAAGATAGTGCAAGGAAACTCTGGGACAACTTCAAGCATACCAACATTCGCATTATGGGGGTGCCAGAAGGAGAAGAGAGGGAGCAAGAAACTGAAAACCTATTTGAAAAAATAATGACAGAAAATTTCCCTTACCTGGTCAAAGAAATAGACATACAAGTCCAAGAGGCACAGAGAGTCCCAAACAAGATGATTCCAAAGAGGCCCATAGCAAGACACATGATAATTAAAATGCCAAAGGTTAAAGACAAAGAGAGAATCTTAAAAGCAGCAAGAAAAAAGCAGTTAGTTACCTACAAGGGAGTGCCCATAAGACTGCCAGATGATTTCTCAACAGAAATTTTGCAGGCCAGAAGGGAGTGGCAAGAAATATTCAAAGTAATGAAAAGCAAAGACCTACAAGCAAGATTACTCTACTCTACCCAGCAAAACTATCATTTAGAATTGAAGGTCAGATAACGAGCTTCCAAGTCAATCCTGGCCGTTTGCTCAGAGTTAGAGGGTCGGTCTGCAGACCAATAAGTCGTGGGTTCGATTCCAGTCAAGGGCACGTACCTCGGTTGCGGTTTGTCCTTGGCCCTGGTCGAGGTCATGAGGGAGACAGCCAGTCGATGTGTCTCTTTCACATCGATGTCTCTCTCTCTTTCTCTCCATCTCTCCCACTCTTTCTAAAGGTAAATGGAAAAATATCCTCAGGTGAGGATTTAATAAAAAAAAAAAAAAGAAGAAAGGAATTCATACTTTGCCCTGGCCAGTTTTGCCCAGTGGTCAAAGAGCATCAGTCCGCGGACCAAAGAGTCCCGGGTTCAATTCTGGCCAAGGGCACCTACCTCAGTTGCAGTTCGTCCCTGGCCCTGGTTGGGTTGTGTGGGTGGCAACCAATCAATGTGTCTCTCTCACATCGATGTTTCTCTCTCTCGCTCTCTCTCTCTCCCTCCCACTCTGTCTGAAGATAAATGTAAGAAAAAAAAAAAAAGCTTTCCAGTCAAGAAAAAGCTAAAGGAGTTCATCACCACCAAACCAGTATTACATGAAATGTTAAAGGGTCTTCTTTTTTTTTAACTGCTTTTAGAGAGAGAGGAAGGGAGTGGGAGAGAGAGATAGAAACATCGATGAGAGAGAACATCAATTGGCCACCTCCTGCATGGCCCCCCTGGGGATTGGGCCCACAACCTGGGCATGTGCCATGACAGGGAATCGAACTGGCAACCTCTTGTTGCAAGGGTCAACGCTCAACCACTGAGCCACACCAGCCAGGCTTAAAGGGTTTTCTTTAAGAAGAAGAAGAAGAAAGATAAAAAATATGAATAATAAGCCCTGGCTGGTTTGGCTTAGCGGTTGGAGCATCCGCCCATGGACCAATGAGTCATGAGTTCAATTCTGGTCAGGGGCACGTACCTCAGTTGTGGTTCATCCCCAGCCCTGGTCAGGGTCATGTGGGGGGCAACCAGTCGATGTGTCCCTCTCACGTTGATGCTTCTCTCTCTCTCCCTCCCTCCCACTCTATCTGAAAATAAATGAAAGAATGTCCTTGGTGAGGATTTTAAAAAATATATGAACAATAAAATGTCAATAAATACATATCTATCAGTAACTGAATCTAAAAATCAAAATAAACACGCAAAACAGAAACAGACTCAGAGATACAGAGAACATTTTGATGGTAGCCAGATGGGAAGGGGGTTGTGGAGATGGGTGAAAAAGGTGAAGGGATTTAGAAGTACAAAGTAGTAGTTACAGTGTAGTCATGGGGGTGTAAAGTATAGCATAGGGAATATAATCAATAATATTCTAATAACTATGTATGGTGTCAGATGGGTATGAGAACTTTGAGGGATGACTTAATACGTCTTATAATGTCTAATCACTGAGGTGTACACCTGAAACTAATATAATATTGTATGTCAATTAATTGAAAAATTAAAAATGATATTTTTTAAAGTAAAAAAAAAGACAAGTGTTAGTAAAGATGTAAAGAAACTGGAACTCTTGTCCTGGCCAGTTTTTCTCAGTGGTTAGAGCGTCAGCCCATGGACCAAAGAGTCGCAGGTTCGATTCTGGTCAAGGGCATGTACCTCAGTTGCTGTTCGGTCCCCAGCCCTGGTCAGGGTCATGCAGGAGACAACTAATCAATGTGTCTCTCTCACATCAATGTTTCTCTCTCTCTCTCTCTCTCTCTCTCTCTCTCCCTCCCTCCCTCCCTCCCACCCTGTCTGAAAATAAATGGAAAAATATCTTTGGGTGAGGATTTAAAAATTAATTAATTAGTTAATTATTTAATTTTAAAAAAGGAAATTGGAACCCTCATACATTGTTGATTGGAATGTGAAATGGTTCAGCCTCTGTGGAAAACAGTTTGCCAGTTACTCAAAAGGTTAAGCCTAGAATTACTATATGACCCAGCAATTCCACTCCTGCGGATATGCCCCAAAGAAGTGAAAACACATATGCATAAAAAAACTTGTACATGACTTTCCATGGCACATTATTCATAATAGCCAAAAAAGTGGAAACAACCCAAATGTCTTCCTACTGATGAGTGGATAAAGAAAATGTGATGTATCCATACAATGGAATATCATTCAGCCATAAAAAGGAATGAAGTACTGACACATGATACAACATCAATGAATCTTGAAAATATTATACTAAGGAAAGAAGCTGGACACAAAAAGCCACATATTTATGACTCCATTCATATGCAATGTCCATAATAGGCAGATTCCTAGAGATAGAAAGTAGATTAATGCTTGCCAGGCACTGGAGGAATGGAAGAATGGGGAGTTACCGTTAACAGGTGTGAGATTTATTTTTAAGGTGAGGAAATTGTTCTAGAATTAGGTAGTGATGGTTGCACAACCTTGTAAATATACCAAAAAACACTGAATCATAAACTTTAAAGGGTGAATTTTATGGCATGTAAATTATATTCCAAAAAATGTTAAATTGAAAGAATTTTATTTTCTCCTTTAATCTTTTATTGTTGAAAGTATTACAGATGTGCCCCCTTTTTGCCTCCACTGACCTCTTCCTCCCCGCTCTGCCCCCCTCCTGCCTTCCCCATACTATTGTCTGTGTGCATTGGTTATGCATATAAGTTCTTTGGTTTATCTCTTCCCTCACCCCCTCCTCCCTTCCCCTTGAGGTTTGTCAGTCTAACAACCAATCCTTACTTCTTCATCCCTTCACCTTTTTAACCCATCCCCCCCAATCCCCCTCCCATCTGGCAACCATCAAAAAGTTCTCTGTATCTATGAGTCTGTTTCTGTTCTGCTTGCTCATTTTATTTGTAGATTCAATTGTTGATAGATATGTATTTATTGCCATTTTATTATTCATATTTTTTATTTTCCTCTTCTTCAAGAAGACCTGTCAACATTTCATATAATACTGGTTTGGTGGTGATGAACTCCTTTACCTTTTTCTTGTCTAGGAAACTCTTTATATGTCCATTGATTCTAGATGATAGCTTTGTAGGATAGAGTGATCATGGTTGTAGGTCATTGCTTTTCATCACTTTGAATATCTCTTGCCACTCCCTTCTGGCCTGAAACATTTCTTTTGAGAAACAGGCTGACAGTCTTATGGGAGCTCCCTTGTAGGTAACTAACTGCTTTTCTCTTGCTGCTTTCAAGATTCTCTCTTGTCTTTTAATCTTTTGCATTTTGATGATGATGTCTTAGTATGAGCCTCTTTGGATTCATCTTATTTGGGAGTCTCTATGCTTCCTGGACGTATATATCTGTGTCTTTCACCAAGTTAGGGAAGTTTTCTGTCATTTTTTCAAATAGGTTTTCAATTTCTTGCTCTCTCTCTTCCCCTTCTGGAACCCCCATGATACAAATGTTGGTACACTTGAAGTTGTCCCAGGGGCTCCTTACACAATTCTCATCGTTTTTGGATTCTTTTTCTGATTGGGTGTTTTTTGCTTCCTTATATTCCAAATCAATGGTTTGCTTCTTGGCTTCACCTACTCTGCTATTGATTCCCTGTAAATTATTCTTTATTTCAGGTAGTGTATCCTTCATTTCTGACTTGTCCTTTATTATGCTCTTTAGGTCCTCACTAAGTTCCTCGACGTTCTCACGAAGTTCCTTGAAATTCTCCCTAAGCTCATTGAGCGTCCTTATAAGCAGTGTTTTGAACTCTGCATCTGTTAGATTGCTTATCTCCATTTTGTTTAGTTCTTTTCCTGGGTTTTGTTCTTTTCTTTCATTTGGGACATGTTTCTTTGTCCCCTCATTTTGGCTGCCTCCCTGTGTTTGTTTCTATGTATTAGGTAAGTTGCCATGTCTCCGAGGCTTCCTAGGGTACCCTGTTTTAGTAGGTGTCCTATAGGGTTCCGTGGCTCAGCCTCCCTGGTCACCCCAGCTCGGCCCTCAAGGTGCACCCCTCATGTGGACTGTCTACCCTTCTGTTGTAATTGAGCTTTGATTGCTGTTGGCACATCAATGGGAGGGATTTACTCAGGCTGATCAGCAGTCCAATGACCTCTGACTGCCTTGGAGAATCAGCTGTACAGGGCCCACCACACAGAGCAAGACTTACCTCTCAGCAGGGCTCTGGTACCCACTGAGTCCACTCCTTGAGTGTGTCACTTGTGGAGGTGGTTGGGTGGTGGTGCTTTGACCTGGTCTGAAGCTGACTACTGGATGTGCTGGCTCTGGGTCAAGGTCAGCCACTGCCTGTGTTCTACCTGGAACCACCAGGCATAAGCTACAAAGCGATCTACAGATGGCTGCTTCTTGTGCTGGTCTTGGAGGCATGCAGGCAAAGCCAAGCTGTGAACCAAGGCTGGCTGCTTCTAGTGCCAGGCCTGAGGCCAGATGCTGCTTGTTTGACAGAATTTAGGAAAATCTGAAGCAGGAGCCAAGACAGGTCAATCCTATGGTAAAGCCACTGGAAACAGCTTGGGTGGGCTTGAAAGTTGGGTAGGGCAGGGCCTCAGGGAATCACCAGGGTGGAGTTAACAGTGTGAGCCAGATTGCTGGAGTCCCAGATATGGTGCCTGTCTGCCTACCCTGTGGGGGAAGGGCTCACCAAAGGAACAATAACCTCCACCAGCATGTGTGTCTAGGAGAAAGCTGCCTCTCTAGTTGTCACCCCAAAGCCAAACAACTCAATTCTTCCCCATATATCTCTGGTGCCTTTCAAGCTACTTCTCCCATGCTGGAGCCTGGAGGGGGTGGGTCCAAGTAAATCCGTGCGCAGGCCCTTTAAGAGTAACCGCCTGGGACTCCAGAAGCCTCAGCCTCCCTCAGCCTCAGTTCCCACTAGTTTTTTAGCCAGAAGTTACGGGGACCTCTCTTCCTGGTACTGGAACCCTGGGCTGGGGGACCTACTGTGGGATGGGGATCCCTTTCTCCTCAGGGAGGACCTTCACAGCCGAAGTATCCTCCTGATTTTTATCCGCCACACGTGTGTGTGACCAACCCATCTGTGCCTCTGCCCCTCCTACCAGTCTAGATGTGGCTTCTTCTTTAATTTCATAGTTGTAGGACTTCAATTCAGCTCGATCTCAGGTGATTCTGAATGATGGTTGTTCTGTAGTGGTTGCAAATTGAAAGAATTTTAAAAATAAAAGTAAAATCAAAATATTTTTAGAAAAGAAATAGGAAGTATCTATCAGCAGCTGACCTGCAACAAAGGAATATCTAAAGAAGGTTCTTCAGGCAGAGGGAAAAGGACCTCAGAATGAATGTCAGAAACGTCAGAGAGAACAATGAAAAGAAAAAAAACAAATAAAAATGTGAATAAATCTAAATGAACACTGACAGTATGTGAAACAATAACACTGTTAATATTAATATCATCTACTTGAGTTTAAAAAGGGTACAGTGGATAGTGAGCCCGAGAACCTGGCCAGGCCCCAGCCTAGGCTGCAAGGATTTGTCCTGTCTCTGCTTGGCTATCCAGGTTACCCAGCCTGCACCAATGCCTGAAGCTTTTACCCAAGAAGTAGCAGGCAGCTGAGAACTGGCCTCCCTCAGTAAGAACCTTCTGAACCACATTTGAAACATCTTCCCAAATGTGTACCCCAGTGGTCTTTCATCAGATTTTTTTAAATAAAAAATGAAAAGGGTACAGAGAATTAAAATACACAACAAGTACATATAAATCTGGAGGGGGGTGAATGGAGTTCAAGTATTTTAAGAAACTAGGATTTCAGCATGGCCCAGGAGGAAGGTATAACTGCATTATCTGGAGAAGTTAATAACACATTATCTAATTTACATGATAAGCAAACACACAAAAAAAAGAAAAATAGAATATAATCTCCAATTTACTGGTGAGAGTAGAAAAGTAGAATGATTTTTAAGAATCATGATACTAGTTTAAAATAATACAATAAAATAAACACAGAAAATGTAGGACAAGAAATACAAGCATGGGCAAAAGTTGGTTTACAGTTGTGAGCATGTGAAAGTTTATTTGGATTAAAATCATATAGAGCAAGAAATCTGGGCAATGCAATTGTGCTAGAGAAGAATAAAATAAGAAAATATGCATGTTTGGAAATTTTAAAATATTACTCTAAATGACCTGAAAACCAAAGAAAAATTCGTAATGAAAATTAAAAACTGTTGAGATACTACTGACTGGCTTGAACAATAGACATTTATTTCTCGAAGTTCTGGAGGCTGGGAAATCTGAGATCAGAGTGCCAGCATGGTCGAGCTCTGGTGAGGAGCTTTTTCCTGGCTTGCAGACGGCTGCCTTCTTGCTGCATCCTCACATAGCAGGAAAGAGAGAGGGAGCAAGCTCTCTGGTCTCTTCTTATAGGGCACTAACCCCATCATAAGGACCTCACAGTCATGACCTCATCTGAAACTAATTACCTCCTAAAGGCCCCATCTCCAAGAAACATCACATTGGAGTTTGGGACTTCACCATATGACTTTGGGGGGTGGGGGCACAAATCAGTGTATAGCACATAGGGAACAATAATGAAACAACCTCAAATCAAACTCTATATAATGCACTGAAAGCATTATTTATAAGGAAATGTATCACCTTAAATTAGTAGAAGAGAAAAGCTGCAAATTAACAAATCAAGTATTCATCTCAAATCAGAGAAAGAATAGCTACAGAAAAGGAAAATTATGAGCCAATTTCATTCACAGACCTGGATGCAAAAGTTCCAAACAAAATATTAGTCATCGGAATCTAATCAATATATTACAGGAATAAGCTAATATGAACAAGTTATGTTGTACAGTGATCATCTGTGAGTGGTAGAAATTAAATATTTTTATTCTGTTTTTTATGATAATCTTTAGGTATTTGCTAAATAAGCACTCATTGTTCTATGAATCAAGTAAAATATTTTTGAATTAATAATATTCTGCTCATCTCTAATCTTTACAAAGTCAACTACTTAATAAACGGCAAAAAGAAAAGAAAATTGGCTAGCCACTAAATAGCCATTCATCTGAGTAATCACAGGCTATAGGACCTTATGTGTCTCAGTGTCTGTATCTGGTTGAGAACAAAGAAAGAGTGGATAGCAGTAGAAAAGGATTTACAAAGATAGGGATGTGATAATAGCAATTCATAGGCTTTTTGCCCAGACATTAAGGGAGCAATCTCATACACAAACATGTTTATAAATAGAATCCATACTGCACTTTAATGAATAATTTAAAAGCACTTTGCAAACAGGGTTAAGAAAACAGAAACCTAAATGCTCAAAAATCAATAGTTCTGTCCTATCCCAACCTGGTGAAGTTACAGAAACTGACGTTTGAGTTTTATATTATTGTTTAGAAACACTGGAAGCTGGATGGTTAAATATCAAAAGGCTTAAAAACATCTACAAGCTCTGACCTAATAATTCTGCCTTTAGAAATTTATCCTTCAGAAATAATTGGTGATACACACAAAGATTTTTGTATAGAATATTTATCAAAGCATTAATTACGATGGTAAAAAGTGTAAAGCAGCACGCATGTGCAACTATAGTAAAGTGGTTCAACAAATTGGGACACTCACTGGAATAGTATGCAGCCATTCAAATCATATTTTAAAAACATATGATAGGACATAGGAAATGCTCACTATCTAGTACAAATTTAAAAAGTTGTTCATAAAACACATTATGGAATGATTCCCAACTTTTAGGATATACATACTATATATACATAAAAGTAGAAAAAAGTATAGGCTATCTTTGTGTGGTAAGATTATGGACAATGTTCATTTTGTCCTTTATACTTTCCACTTGCTCCACGTTTTCTACACAAAACATTTGTATTAATTTTATAAATAGAAAAAACATTTTTAAAAATAATAAAAAACTGACTACCTCAAATAGAATCAAACACCCTTTATCAACCCAAACCCACTTTTAGTGAAGGTAACTGGGAGGTCAATACAGATATTACACATTAGTTTTCTATAGCTGCATAACAAACTATCACAAACTTAGTAACTTAAAACAATATACATTTATTATCTCTCAGTTTCTGTGGGTCAGAAGTCTAAACAGACTTAGCTGAATCCTTTGCTTAGGGTTTCACAAGGCTGAATCAAGCCAAGCTGTTGGCCAGGCCACGTTCTCATCTGAAGGCTCAACTGCAATAGAATCCACTTCTAAACTCACTCAAGCTATTGACAGATCTTGTTTCTTTGCTGTAGGGCTGAGAACCGTACTTCCTACTGGCTGTCCCTGCAGGCCACCCTCAGTTCCTGGAGGTCACCTGCAGTTCTTGCCATTTCAGCTTCCCCAACATAGTCACTTACTCAAACCAGCAAAGAGTTTCTAAATAAGTTTCTAGCAAGGTAGAATTATATATAATGTATCATACTCATGAAAGTGACATGTCATCACCTTTGCCATGTTCTATTAGAAGCAAATCACAAGTCCCACTTCAATGGAAGCAGACTACACAAGGGCATGAATACTAAGAGTTGGGTATCATGGTAGGGCCACCTTCATAAAGCCTGTCCACTATATCTAGCCTCCCACTGCAGAGCCCAAGCAAAGGGAGGAAGCTTGCACTTGGATCTGAACACTCTTCTGATCAACCAACCAGTGTTCAGTCCCCTAAACACAACTGAACCCTGCTCTCTATACTGCTGAGGGAGTAGAGTATTGTAAGAATTGAAGGGAGAGTTCACCATGGGTCAGAGTTAACACAGAAAATTTCAGCAGGTCCTCTGTCAGCCTTGAGGATGGTTAAGATTTAGATCAGTGGGAAGGAATGAGAATGGAAGACTTTTCCTCTGTAATAAAGAGAAGTAGAAAGGCAGGAATTCCCAAGCTGGGTTCTGGAGTGAGTGAGTAGGAACACAAACCAATATGATATTTAACTTAACATTCTAATTGGTCCCTTGATGACCAACACACCTGCAATACCTATGAATAAGACCTAGAGAGGAACACAGTGTGAGTTTTGGCTAATCTGCAGCACTGACATCAATTAGCCTCCATAGTGTGGCAAATATTACTAATATTTACCAGTATCCAGTTGTCCTGAACTTCCAGAACATGAAAGACTCCACTTCCCGGCCCCATTTGAAACTAGGTGTGACCAGAATGACTCCTTCTAGCCAATAAAATGTGAGCAGAATGAACCAGCAGCCCTTATAAAGTGATTAATTGCTGGTGCAAGCATCTCCATGTTCTAAAAGGGCCCAGCCAGATCTAGGATATTTAAGAAGCAATTTGCCAAACTTCCAGGAAACAAAAATACCTCCTTCTCAGAAACAATTACAGAGATAACGAAGCATCACCTTAATACCAAATCTGCAAAAGAGCAATACAAAAAACAATTATTATTGGTTAATACTTCTAATGAACATATGTACCAAAATCCTAAATGAAATATTACCATATTGGATTCCATAATAATTATTAAATGTAGTATATCAGGACAATGTACAGTTTATCCCAAGAAATCAATGATGGTTTGAAATTAAAAGATTAAAATATTTCATCTCAGTCACAGTTCAAAAAAGAAAAAAACAACAAAATCATCTGGATAGGTGCAGAGAAAATTATATGATAAAATTCAAAACCTAGCAATAATTTAAAAAAAAACATTTATCAAACTATTAGTAGATGACACCATCCTTAACCTAATAAAAGGAATCTATTAAAAAGAAAGAAAGAAACAGCAAACTTCACATTTAAAGCTTTAAAAGCATTCCCTTTAAAGTATGAAAGCCTTATCACAACTTTTGTCTAGCAGTCAAACAAAGGGAATAAGACAAAAATAAATAAATAAAATATTTAAAGACTAGGAAGGAAGAAATGAAATTATCATTATTCACATGGAGAAATTAGAAACAGATCCACACATTTGTGAAATCTGGTATGTTTCAAAGGTAGCATTGCAGATCACTGGGGAAAGGATGGTACTCAAAAAATGGTACTGAATAAATTCTAAAATTAGGCCTCTACCTCACACCTCACACAAAAATAAGTTCAAGTAGAATATTAAAAGCAAACATTCAAAAAATATTTTAAAAGAGGAGGATATCTTATGACCTTGTGGTAACAAAAAAATTCTTAAATAAGATGTAATAACCACAAACCATAAGGAAAAGATTGATAAATTTGACTACATCAAGATTAAACATCTGTTCATCAAAACAGCATTTTAAAAGGGTAAAAACAGGACACAAATAGAATCCAGAATACATAAAGAACTTCTAAAAAGCTATAAAAAGGACAACCCAGGCAACAAATGGACAAACATTATATGAATACAATTTATAGAAGAGGAAACCCAATGGATAAGAAGTCCTCAAACGTACTAGTAATCAAGGAAATGCAAATTAAAACAGTGAGATACTTCATATCTACTAGACTGACAACAATTAAAACATCTAAACAGCCCTGGCTGGTTTGGCTCAGCGGTTAGAGCGTCCGCCCATAGACCAAGAGTCTCAGGTTCGATTTCAGTCAAGGGCACTGTACCTCAGTTGTGGTTGTATCCCCGGCCCTGGTCAGGGTGGTGCAGGAGGCAGCTAATAAATGTGTCTCTCTCACAACAATGTTTCTCTCTCTCTCTCTCTCTCTCTCTCTCTCTCTTTCTCCCTCCCTCCCTCCCTCCCTCCCACTCTATCTGAAAATCAATGGAAAAATATCCTCGGATGAGAATTTAAAAAAACACACACAAAACATCTGAACATACAAAGGATTAGCAAGGAGGTGAAGAAACAAACTCTTGGAAAGTACTTTAACAACAGCTCTGAGGTTGGAATTTGCCTTCCCTATGATCCCACAATCCCACTTGTAGATGAATACCAGGTCCACTCTCTTCTGAGTGCCCAGCACAGAGAAAAGGTAGGCCAGTGGGACATGGAATTAGCAGCATGGGGGGGGGGGGGTACTGAGGAGGCTGCTAGCAGAAAGACTTCAAGTGGGACACAGGCCAGGTAAGGTAATATCAGATGCCAGTCTTGCCAGGAGATGCAAATGGGGATCAGAACCATGCTATCTGGGACATCCTCCTCCTAAACAGCAGCTGAATCACAGTTTATCTTCTACAGCCAATCTGATCATGTTATTTTCTCCTTAAACTTCAGCAGTTAAAACTTCCCAGAGCAGAGTCCCAACTTGTATCAATTTCCTGAGGCTGTTCTAACAAATTTAGTGGCTTAACACAACACAAATTAATTATCTTATAGTTCTGGAGATCTGAAATTAGACATGGTTCTCACTGAGCTAGAATCAAGGAGTCAGCAGGGGTGTGTTCCTTTCTGGAGGCTCTAAGGAAGAATCCATTTTCTTGTTTTTTCTAGCTTTCAAAGCCAGAAATGACAGGTAATCGTCTTCATTTCACATGACTATGACACTGACTCCTCTTCCTCCCTCTCCCATATTTAAGGGCCCTTGTGATTACTTTGGGCCCACCTGGGTAATCCAAGATAATATCCTTATTTCAAAATCAGCTGATTAGCAACCTTCATTCCATCTGCTACCTTAAATCCTCTTTGCCAGGTAATATAACATATTCATAGGTTCTGTGGACTAGGATGTAGACAGCTCTAGAAGGCCATTATTCTGTCTACCACACAACCTCTTCTCAACTCTCCCCCTAAAACATACCTCTAGTGGAGTCTCAACCCCTTCAAAATACCCCCCATGCCTCCAGCCTCAGAACCATCACATAGCCTGCTCTCCCATTACACCAACCTTCTTGTCTTTTTTTAATCAATTTATACCCATCCACGCCCAAACTATTACAATTCATCCTCCAGAGCTCAGGCCAAAGGACACCTCCTTTCTGAAGCCTTCTCTGATTCCCAACCTAAATGAATCACCCCTCTTCAACACACTAACCCAGCTTTCTGTGTATCCCAATTGCAGCACTGAGCGTGGCCCCCTGTTAACCATCTGTTTACATGTCTTTTCCTTGGTCCAAAGTGGTGACTCCTTCAATAATAAGAACTCTGTCTCGTTCCCCTGTGGGTTCCCAGATCATATCACAGGGCCTGGCAAAGAGTAGGCACTCAGAGAATATTTCTAAAGCTTGGAGGAGGCAGAAGAAAGCTGCCCTAGGTTTCCCTCAACAAAACAGATGCAAAGAGTAACCTGGGTTAAGTGTACAACCTAAGGGCTAAAGAACTACCTAAAATGCTCATAATAAAAAAACCTCAATAATCCACTTAGTTTGGTGCACAATTTACTATTGTGTGGAAGAATCTCTGTACCACAAGTAATACCCATTATTTTCTATTGCTAACCTGTGGAGCAATTCTAAAGAAACAGGAAAAATTAACCTCAAGGGAAATAAAGGACTTATCTAAATGATTTACAAAGATGTTCTCAAAATTATAAAAGAGAGAGTAGATGTTGCTCCAATGCAGCAGGAATGTCTGACAACTGCCCAACAGCCCCACCACATACTCAGAGGGCTCCAGTCCCACTCCAGGAAGGGTGGGAAGTACCATGACAGTGAGTATGAGGGATGCTACAATCGACCTAGTTTAGGGAAAAACAAATTGCTTCTATGTACAAATATCTGTACATATTATAAGAAAGGTACACTTTTAAGAGGGTGGATGTTAATCAAACAAGGTTTTGATTAATTTCAGTGATTTGTTACTTGATATCCATAGCTAGCAAGAAAATTCCCACCTGGGAAGGGGACTAAGCAAGGGAATGGAACTGATGAGTTGGCACAATTGTCCACTTTAAAAAAAGAGACAATAACATGGCTTGAGGTTTTAAATGCATGACTCCTTTCAGGTTCAATAAATTTCCCCTGTTCTAATTTCCTTTAATAGTGTGAATTCTGAAATGCATTTTAAAACATGCTCCAAAAACCACGCTCACAGTGGAAAGAAAATTTGAAGAAGAAAAAGAAAAAAAAGATGGCACGTGTTCAGCACCATGGACAGTGGACTCTCAACTTGGTTGTAAGAGTCCTTGCCACCCAGGGCTAAGAGATATCAGAGCTGCCCAAAAATACACAGTATTCATCCTAATGTTTAAGTTTGGAGGTGTTTCTAATACATGAGCAGGCATTATTTTTTGTTACGGCCCAAAGGACCAGCCTTCTTCACCAAAGGGAACAACTTTTATCTACCAAAATCTGATTCAGTGATCATTTTTACAATTAAGCCCTGAGATTTCTGTGAAATTAGGAATGACTTTGCCATTGACACATGGCTTGAGTCCAGAAATTGGCTACAGGTCAAGGAACTGAAACTGTCAAAAGTAAAACACAGCATCCAGTCTTGAATGGCTAGGTTGTTTCAAGGACCTCACAGGACTTTTGCATATATAAATGCAGCATGCTCTGAGCCTCCCTCTAACAACAGGGACATAGCTTCTTTTTAAACATCTAACAAAATGAATATGTACTGAAATTTTCTCATAAGTACCCCAAAAAAGTAACTATAAAGCTGTATAAATCATCTAAACCTGAGTATTAATAATGACATCTGAAAAAGTGATGTTCTGAGATCTAATATCACCAGTAATCAGCACCACCTGTGGCAACATCAGTCATAAAACCCTGAATTCTAAACAGGACACCCAATCTTTAGTTACAAAGACTCCTTTTACCATCAAAACTTGTTCACAACTTCATAATATTAAGTATTAACAAATAAACAATTATTAACAATAAAATACATGAAGTTATACAAATTTTAAAACACTTGTAATGAACTTGCACTGTATAAACAACAGCATCTACATGCAAGGGAAAAACAACAGTACTCAAAAGTGATCAACACCAGTTGGTCAGTAACTGCATTTATATTTGAAGATCCCTTGGTTTCCAAGTCTGAAAACACCATCCAAAACTACTCCAGCTCCTCTAATGTGAGGATAAATGCAGTCTTTTGTGATTTTTCCAACAATCCTTCCAGAGTGCTACTGTTCTTCAGTCTCTTTGGACCAAAATGGGCCTCTCTGAGATTTTAAGATGATGAGTTGTTCCTGTGCACAAGGAGACTGGGAATCATCTGCCTTCAACAGGAAAGCTCCCTTGCACACTTCTTTGGTTCCCACATCTAAGCCAAGTTCAAAGAACAGAAAAGGGGTAACAGCTCATCCCTAAAAACAAGTTAAATTTCAGAAGGATGTGTGCAGACCTGTACCAGAGGAACGGTCTGAACTGGAGGGTCTGTATGTTACCCAGGCTAGTCTCTAAAGTCTCTGGTCAAGGCCTGCTTGCCCTAGTATTCCTTTTGGTGAATCGCACACCATAAACCCTCATCAACCCAGAGAGTGCTGTTAGCTCACATGCAGTGCGAACAGGCCCTGAAGTCCATGCTGCCTTGAAGGGAAAACAGGAGGAAGATTAATCTATACACAAGATTTAAGACCTGACATTTTGTTAACTTTCAAATGTGTTATGTGAGTGATATACTTCAGAGTAGGAAGAAAAAAATTTAAAAAGCCACCAGGCAAAAAGAAAAAAAAATAAACTTTCACTGAACAATACTTCCAGAGCAGAACGCTTGTGGGAACAATAAGAAACACGTTTTGACCCACCCCCAAATAAAAGAAGAAAATACAGTGACTAATAAGAGGAATATGCACCTGCCTCCAGGTAACCTGCTCCTCGCTTTGACTCGGGGTCCACGGAGCGGCGCAGACACCTCAGCTGAGGGGCAGCTGCGGTGTCCGAGGGAGGGGACACAAAGGGCACCGCGCGGGTCGGCTCTGCTGCGTCGCGCTCAGCACCTGCGCGTCTGCGGCAGCTCAGGGCGCTGGGGATGCTGCCCCCACAATCTTTCCCAATCATATGTGAGCAAGTTTAACTCGTTTGAAACTTAAGCCTCAAAAAGCCCAGAACAAAATCGTGGCAGCTGTTCAACCGCAAGCGAGCCCATCCAGCCGTTACTGAAGGCAGTGTCTCGCCGACAACTTCTGGGGGAGTGGGGGAAAGGGGGACCGGCGGCACCTCGTCACCCGAGTCCCAGTACCCAACCCCAGCCCGGCCCCCGGCGCGCTCCGACTCCGCGGAGAGTTGGGCCGCAGGGCGCTAACTCGGAGGGCCGCGGGGAAGGGGAACGATGTGGTTCCGATCCGCCCGCCCGCCCGCCGGCGCCGCAGCTGCCGCCCAAGTTGGCGGGGCCGGGCGGGGCCTCCGCTCTTTCGGCCTCTCGGGGACTCGGTCGGCCCGAGACGTGCGCGGCCAAAGTTGGCGGCCGCCGGAGGTCGCCACCCCGGCCATGGCCTCCCGACCACCGCCCGGCCCGGACCCCAACCCCGTCCCGGACGCCGACCTGGGTTTGACCGCCGGCCCCCGACCAAGGCCGGGACCCTGACTCCCGGCCCGGTCCCCAGCTCCACCTGTGGACCCCGCCCCCGGCCCCGCCCGCGACCACTCACTCACCAGAGGGCGTGTCCGTGGGCCGGCCAGCAGGATGCCGGGCCGGGGTCGGGGTTAGAGGACGGGGTGATCCAGGCGGTCGCGGCGGAGCCTGAGGCGACTGAGTCTGAGAAGTCTGAGGAGACTGAGGAGACTGGAGCGACTGAGGCGACTGAAGCGGCAGTAGCGGTTCCTCGCGCTCCAGCCGATGCGCTGCGCGCGGCGCGGGGCCACCCCCTCTATGCGGCTGGCCAATCCTGCGCCGCGCGCCGCCGCTGGCCCCGCCCCAGCCCAAGTGCAGAGTCCCGCGAAAGCGGGCGCCGCGGGCCAATCGACCGGCGGAACGGCGGGTGGGCGACCAATCGGAGCTCGTGAAGCTCTCCTGAAAGAAACCAACAGCGTCGCGGGGGCGGGGGCTGAGCCGGGCCAATAGCGGTGGGGCGGTACGGAAAGTTGGGGAGGGCAGGAGGCGGGGTCTTGGCCGGCTGGTCACTAGCCAGGAACGGGTCGGGTAGGGAGGGCCACTGTGCGGGGGCGTGGCCAGAGCCGGGGCGGAGCTGTAAATGGGAGCGGAGCGAGAACCTGAGCTGATGGGTTACTAGCCCAGGGGGCAGAACCATTAGTGGGGTGGGGCCAGGGCGGGTCCCTGGCTGGGGCGTGGCCTGGGTGTTCTTGGCGTCAGAACTGCGGAGTGGACCTGGACCCTCCCGGAGCCGGTGCCCCCTTCCCTCCTATCCCGGGGGCCGGGGTCCTTCGGTGGTCAGTAAACCAAACAGTACTCCTAGCCTCTGGGCCTGTTCCCAAGACCCCGCCGGGACCCGGCCCCACCCCTGACTCTAACCTATCGGGGTGGGCTCCAACGCCCCCAGTGAATCCGGTCCCCCCACCTGTCCCAGCGCCTCGGCAAGTGCCCCGCTTCTTCCTCCCACGCCGTGGAATCCGTTTGTCCTGCAGTGTACCCGTCTGCCAGTGGGGCCAACCCAAGACGCAGGTGGGCTAGCGCATGAACGTTCGCAGGTGCCTGGTTGGCACACCTGCCCTCAGGTGACCCCGGGACGAAGACTGAGGCTGTCTGAAAAGCTGGACTGTCCCCAGGTGTTTCGTGTCATTACCCTTTCACCACACCTCCTGGGCTACGTTCTGCTATTTTGTTTCTATTCCGGTCATTTCCGTGGCTCTGAACTCTTGCGTTCCATCTGTGTATTATTATGGCCTATTCTCAGCAAGGATGATTTCTTCCAGCGCAGCATCCACGACGCGAGCCAGTTCACAGGCACCGCAGTGGCCTCGTATTCCCAGGAATCACTAGGGGGCGGGGCAGCCGGCCAGGCGAAGCCCTGGACCGTAGCCCTCGCTGGACCCCGGAGCCCGGGGTCCGGAACGGCGCTCAGCCTTGCTCGGCCTCTTTCCGCTTCGGAGCAAGGGGAGGGGTCAACTGTCCGCCGGATCAGGGCTTGAGGAGGGGCCTGGGAACGGCTGTATACTATGCAAGCATCCCTGCTCAGGACCTCGTTGGCACCATTGACACCGTTTGCTTCTAGATGGGCCAGGAGGCATTTCCCGGGCCTCTCTTCTATGAACCCTACTGCTTCGTGGGCGGTGAAAGGTGAAAGGAGGGCCGCAGGAAGCCAACCCACTCAGAGGTCATCATTATAACCTCTTTTTTTGGTGGAATCATTAGAAATGGCCCGGTACTGGATCCTCACCACAGGACACAAGGGACCCTGCTGGCACCCAGAGGCAGGCAAGGCTGGGCGACACCCAGAGAGAAAGTTCTGGAGGGTCCACACCAGAGGGGGTTGGGTATGGGGAAGGTCAGGAAAAGCAGCGTGCTCATGTCTTCAAGTGTCACTTGTTTAATTCAAAGACAACCTTTAAAAAGGAAAAGGCACTGGTTGGAGGGTGAGAAGGTGCTGGCTGGTGTCACCTGGAAAGGCAGCAGTGGCAGGATCCATGAGTACTTCCTAAGACGGGGCCAGGAGGCAGGGGCCGTAGGAGCCCCTCCCAGCAGTGTGGGTGGCACCTGTCAGGTTCAGAGCAGGGAGACTTGGTTTAACTGTGTGCTCTGGGGGTAGGAAGGAGGGTGTAGCAGCAGAGGGAGGCAGAGGCTTTGGTTCTGTGATCCCACAGTAGGGACACTGGGACATGACACTGGGAATTGAACAAGAAAGGATGGTGGCAACACATCCAGCAGGACTTGGACCATGAGACCAAAGTTGCAAGGATTTGCAGCGTCCCTACCTCGTGGCTCTGACTGTTAGTTTCAGTTTGACTGCAGGCAAAGGGGCCAGAGGGACCCTGGGGACCCTATTCCCACCGCCAAAGTGCACCACGAGGGCACAGGCAAAGCACCCTCAGTGCCCTGCCCCCGCCCAGATTACAGGCTGCCAGCCTCCCACTTCCCCATCCTCTGCAGGAGCCCGAGGCCTCTCAGCTGCCTTCATCACCTCCTGAAAGACGTAGTTAGTCATTAGGAAAGTAATGATAGTGTTTTCAGGACAGCATGTTGGACCCTAACAACTTTCAATTATTTCCAGTTCCTGGGAGGAAAAAAGCAGCTCATCTCCTGCCTCCGCCCTTGACACACAAGACAATCCGTGTCTGCTGGCATATTATCATAAATTAGCAGATCTCTGAAAGCCGAATTGCCGACTGGAGCAGCCTCCACGCCACAGCAGCTGGGCAGGGCGGAGCTGGCCTGGGCTCGGCTCCGCCCCCTGAAGGGAACCAGCCCGCCTCCAGGTCTCCACCACCACGTTGCTACGTTTCCCCTGCCTTAGCATGTGTGTGCTTTCGCCGTTGTCACTGCGGTCCTTCCCATGAGAAGTGCACCCAGGGGTCTGTGTTTATAAATAACTCCATGGTATCTTGTTAAGCGGTGCCGGGAGCAGGGAAGGAAGGAGCCACATAATTATCATCTGTTTGGAATGATGTCAGATCAAACCCTGGGAAGTCTCATAGCACGGGCCTTCCTGATTGTCACACACATCCATGCCACCAGGGAGCTGAGGGTGGCCACGTTATCACAGGCTGGAACATCTGGAGGGGTGGGGACTGGAGCCTTCTTGACTCCATATTAGAGGCTTAAAAGGGTGAGTGAGGGGGGAGGGGGAGGAAATAGTTATGCGCAGAAACAATCTCAGTGGTAATTAGTGTTAATGTCCTCCCAGGTGTGTAGATCTTGCCCAGGAGCCCTTGCATGCGGTACCCAGCAGCTTCAGGGGCCCCTTCTCCCCTGCTATGGGGAGAGGTCTTCTGTGGAGTACAGGGCATCTGATGGTTTTCAACAGGACCTCCCCCACCCACTTCCATCCCACCCCTGTGGGCCTGCCACAGTGACAACTCACGTTGTCATCACAACCACCCTTATGCTCTCCTAAACACAAGGACACAGTTTGGGAACAGGGTTGAAGGGGTTGTGGGAGTTGTGCATTTTCCCTTCAGAAAACACTGAGGCAGAAAGTCCTCTTCATAGGACCACACCCCCAGGCCACCCTTAGAGTGTCACCAACCTGCCCTTCCTCCCTACACTGACACCACTATCCTCACAAAAAGCTGCCTAGTGAGGCTGAGCTCAGAGGTGATTCTGTGGTAGCCAGGGTGATGCCCCACAAATTGGGAAGCAGGTACACCAGTCCATGCACACAGGTTCCTCCCTGTGACATCAGAGCCAAAAGACAGCACCTGACTTGTCTTACCTGGTGGCTGAAGCATCCGATTGCAATTTTATTAGGCAGGACAATCAAGGGATCTCCTCCTGTGCCCCCTACCCACCTCCTAAACAATTGTGAGCAAGCCCCAGAGGCAGCAAAGCTAGGGTCAACCAGGCCTCTAAGGTGCCCACTTGGATGATGGTGTTGCCAGAAATGGGCTGCAGAAGAAGCAGTGAGCATGGACTCAGTGTCTGAGAAAGGACAGAGATGGAGGGAGAGAGAGACAGAGAAAGGGAAAGAGTCAGAGACAGAGAGAGAAGGAGATATAGAGACAGAGAGAGGCAGAGAGAGGCAGAGAGACACAAAGAAAGACAGAGACAGTGAGAGATAAAGAAAGAGAAGGAAATTGAGAGACAAAAAAAATAGAGGAGGGAGGGAGAGAATAGGTCCAGTCAGCCCCAAACCCGCAAGTACTTGTCAGGCTCTGGACTTCTTTCCACCCCGCTTTTATCTTTTTTTTATATGTATATATGCAAGGTTTCTAATAGTTTAATAAACAAGAGAGGTACTGCCTTCTTTTTTCTCTCTGAAAAGAACCACCACATCTGCTGATGCCTCACAGTAGCAGCAGTAACTTAGGTCATCCAGACTCTCCTTCTATTTTCGGAAGACTTTCAGTGTGAAAGTGGCAGCCAAATTCCAGCCCTCCTCTGTGAGCCTCAGCAGCGCTATTAAGGCTGTACAATGAGAACTACTATCTTTGTTTGAGTCACTCCCCACCCTCCCTCCACTCCAGGTGGCAGGTAAAGACTGGGAGGGAAACTCAAGTCTTCCGACACCTGCGAGAAGAATGTGCCCCCAAGTTGTGTGACTGAATGTAGGGGAGCTGTGGAGGCCCCTGCTTTGTCTACACATATCTAATGGTCTAAAACAGACTCTTATTTACTTGCTGCTTTTTTTATTAGGGTCATGTGAAACTTTTCTATTGACATAAATAAGCATCTCCAGTCAGTATCGGTGTAGATGATTTAAACACATAGATCTAATTAGTAAAACACTCTTGTAATAGAAAGAGGGCGAAGAGACAGGCTGGGCCCAACCCTCCACACCCTTATTTACTTGAGACCCCCTATTTTCTTAGAGTTCTATCTATGTCATCGGTTCCCAATTGCACTTTCTACTTTATTGGTCTTTGACTCCTACCATCAAAGACCTCTGATGAGACCATTCAGGTGAAAATGTAAGAATGTAAACTGTGATACATAAACTGTTAAGACGTAAATTAAGGAGGAAAACTCCTTTGCTACAGCAGGGATCACAAACTGGGAATCTGTGAGCCAAGCCAGCCTAAGCACTATGACAGCCCTAGCCAGTGCCAACAGGAGCTAAGGAGTTTGCAAATGCGCATGAACAAAGGCATGGCCACAAAGCAAATCCTCAGGTTTCAAGTGTGCTGTGCCAGCTACTCCCCAAGATGCAGAGCCAAAGGTCCCACACTAGGCCCTGTGGACAGAGCCAGAGCAGCACAAAAATTCATCTAGCAGGTGGAGTGCAAAGGCATGTTCTCTCCCTCCCCAAGTCTGATGCTCTGACACCTCAGATCTGTTCCCCCTTTGTGCCTAGCTTGGTGATCCAGCTCAGTCATAGTAGTCTCTCTCCTCGTCACTCTCACACCTGCAGAGGAGAATCCTCAGCCCTTGTCAGCTAGGTGCCCCTTCTCTTTCATTTTTGTCATGGGTCCCAGCTCAGCTACTGAGGATAGAGGTAGAAGCAATTCTGCCTTTACATCCCTGACTTCCAGGTACGAAGCTGCCAGGAGCCTCAGCTTGGTATTATCAGATCCACTGAGTCATAGATAGGCTGAGTGGAGTAGCAATCCATCATATAATGGAAATAGTGAATTGGGGATCGAGTCTGAGCAGTATCCAACGCACAAGAGAGTTCCTGGTGGTCTAGACCCCATGTCACCTACCTTCATTACACCAGTGCCTCTTTCTCTACTTATATCCCATGGCCTCATAGGGCTTCTCTGCAGTAAATGATAAACGAGGAAGAAATTCCAGCCTGAAACACAGATAGGTCAGTACAATATGTTGGTGCCAGCCAGAATTGGACTACTGCCACATCATGACACCCTCTGTGTGGCCCTAAAGGTGGTGAAGGGCAATCCTCCTAGTAGAAGAGCTGTGAGCACAATACTTAATTAGTCCATTTATATGGAGTGATAAATGCCACAGGTAAGGATATTCACAGGCTCCAAGCAAGCAACCCAAATGCCTTGGGCTACTGATCAAGCACCTATAAGGAACAAGAAACAAGATTAGAAATTGGAAAGAAGAAACTTGGTGAAAGAGGCATGTGGACAGGCCTGCAAAAGAGGGCCCCAATGCATGAAGATCTTTGTGCCTTATATTGATACACTCCAGAAAGCACCTCCTCCAGAGGAAGTACCAAACAGCTAGGTGGATAGGATGACTCATCAGTGGCTACCAGCCAGCCCATGTGCTCAGCTACTCCACTGCTTATGCCAGTGTCCCATGAACAGAGTGGCCATGAGAAAAGAGATGACGGCTATACATGACTCTGACAGCAAGGCCTGCCCCTCATCAAGTCTGATCTAATGACTGCCACTGCTGAGTGCCTAGCCTCGCAGCAGTGCAGACCAATGCTGATATGGCACCACACTTCAGGGAGACCAGCCAACCTCTTGGAGGCAGACAAATAACCTTGGAGGAGAGAGTGATTTTTCCTTACAGCAGTTGATATATACAGTAGTTTTATACGGGCTTTCCTTCCTTGTCCTATGTGTTTTCCAGCACTCCATCCAATGACTTACGGAGTTCACAATCTATTGGCATGCTGTCTATGGAAGATTAAAGATGGCCACAAATTATTTGATACTCCTATCCAAAGGTGAAGTTCATGCTTCTCCTTGAAACTGGGTGGGTTCTTTGACCAATGACAAGAGTGATGGTGTGCCAGTTTCTGGGGCTAGGCTTTAAGTAGCTTCCAATTCTTCTTTTCTGGAACGTTTGCTCTGGGGGAAGCCAGCCAACATATAAGAAGGTCCAATTACCCCGGACTGCCATGCTGTGAGTAGACCCATCCTCATCCCATGTAGAGGCTGAGAGGAAAGAGAGAAAGCCCTGCAACCCCAGCAATAGCCATTTCAGCCCACTGAAGAGGCCCTCAGATAGTTCCAGCCTTAGCCACCATATGACTACAACCATGTGAGGGGCCAAAGTGAGAACCATTTCCCTTAACCTGCCAACCCCCAGAATGGTGAGAGATAATAATAAATCATGGTTTTAAGCCACTAAGTTTTTACATGGTTTGTTATGCTGCATTAGATAACAAAACTATTTCACATGACATTGTTTTGCACAAGACCTATTTCAAAGTAAGAAGGTATGAAAATTGGCACATGACGATGGCATTCACTGGTGTCAGCAAGTGCCCCATCACCTAGAAGCAGCCAATCTAGTAAGAATGATGGAAAGGTTTGTTAGTGGCTCAGCTAAGGCGCCAGCTCTGGGCCAGCACCCTGCAGGAGTCAGTCGCTGTCTTCTGGAACATAGGATTTGTGCTGGAACAACAATCAGTAAATGGCACTGAGTCCCTAGTACCTTGAATACATGCTCCAGGAACCAAGGCACAGAAGCAAGTTTTGCCCTTCTTACCGTTAGTCTGGTGAACCACTTGCATGATTAATGGCCCTGTCACTACAGTCTTAGGCTCTGCTGGGTGAGAAGTCCTGATTCTTTAGTAGGTATTGGGAATTCTTCTGCCAGGGTTACAATTAGACTGGAAGCCATAACTACCATTTGGCCACTTTGGGTTTTCATGCAATTGGATAAGCAGGCAAAGAACAGACTTATTGTACTGGTGGTAATCAACCCCAAATCCCAGGAGGAGCTAGGTTTGCTGCTATTCAGTGCAGCCAGGGAGGAAGATGTCTGGAACCGATAGATTCACTGGGACACTTGGTGTCCATGCTGAGTGATAAATATAAATGGGTAGTTGCAGCAGCTATGGTCCATCAAAGGCAAGGCAACCAAGGGCTTGATTCCTTAGGGCAAACAACTCAGACTAGTAAAGTTCTGGGTGAGGAAGACTTGTCTAGAATGGGGTGGAAGAAAGGAGATGATGAGTACCAGTTTCAACACTGAGATAAGTTGCAACAGCCAGGGACCACAGCTTGGTTTGCTAACCCTTTGAATAACTTTTTGGTAATTGTGACTAGACATCTTGAAGAATCATACTTGCCCTACCCTCTCAGAAAAAAAGTAAGAGCATCTGTTCTCAGATGAGATTGCAAGGGATGGACTGTATGGATTCAGTTTGTGGATCACTTAGGGTTGGTGCAGTTGCCTTGCTGTCTGGCCAGCTCAGCCCTGGCAATATTGGCCTTGCTTCTGCAGTCAGAGGGCTGGGTTGCTATTGTTGCCAGTACACATGATTGGGTCCACTAGGGTGGCTGTTGCCAGTCCTTTGTGCCATGCGTGAACATCCACTTGCACCTTTCCCCAAGTTCATGATGGAGGCCTCTTGCCTTGCCTTCTTAGGACCTTCTTGTTGCCTCTGAGGGGTGAAATGCATCAAGATACGTCACCACTCGTGCACATGCAACCTGAAAGTATGAGAAAGTAAACACCTATTGAGGCAAACTGACCAATGAGCCACGGAGCTAACAAATCAACTGCACCCTCTTCCTGTCCCTGCTCAGACAGATAAGAGTTTCAGGAACTCCACATGGCCTCTCTGAAGATGGAGGTATCAGAGAGGCTTGTGACACACAGTGACCTCCTTGATATTTATTTTCCTGTCTTCCAGACTCAGCCCCCTCTTCCCTCATTCCTCTGGGAAAGCACCCCCAGGAAAATGTTAGTACATAAAACTGCCTCAGGCTCTATTCTGTAGGGAAACTGAGCTAAGAATAGACAACAATAATAATAAAAAATTTTAACTACACAGCCTGGTTAAAAGGAAGAAACATAACATTTATATTATTCAAAATAAGTGACAAGTCAAAGCCACAGTTGTCATGGGAGCTGATACTGGAGCAGTCCTCAGGGAACGAAGAATAGAGGCAGACACTGCAGTAGTGACAAGTTTGGGCCTTAATGTGCAGGTCAGATGAGAGATATGGTCATGGGCCTAAATGAGCTGGGACAGCAGCCTCCTACACAACACCGGGCCCTGAAGGGCCTCCCCACCATGAAAAAAGATTAGAAAAATTCTACCCATTGCACTATGAAACCAGCAGATCTATAGCAAAAGAAGACTCCCCCCTCCCCCACCAAAATAAAAACTCTGAGCATATGATATGCAACAGTGTGAGGTCTAAATTTCCACTCATTCTTGGTGCATGGATCTCCAGCTAAGAAACCAAAATAAAAAGTTGTCTAAATGATTGAAATCCTTGGTGCCTGGGAGGAAGAAAACATATATTTTTCTGCAAAGACACTTCTACAACCTAGATGAGCTTATAATGAAATATTCAAGCTGTACAAGGGGAAGAAACAGCATGAGAGAGTCAACAGCTGTAAGAAACAATAGGACTTATATCCCCCAGATCTAAAGATTAATTAGAGAATGGAAACATTAATAAGATCAAAAGCAACATGGATAAAGAAAAAACAAAATGTTTAAAGAAGCAAATCATTTAGAAACTCTAGAAATTAAAAATATAATTATAGCCCAGCCAGTGTGGCTCAGCGGTTGAGCATCGACCCATGCACCAAGAGGTCGCCAGTTTGATTCCTGGTCAGGGCACATGCCCAGGTTGTGGGCCCAATCCCCAGTGGGGAGCATGCAGGAGGCGGCCAATCGATGTTCTCTCTCATCGATGTTTCTATCTTTCTCTCTCCCTTTCCCTCTCTCTCTCAAATCAATAAAGAAAAAAAATTATATATATATATATTTATAAAAATTAAAAACTTGAGGGAAAGGCAAAAAACAGATGATATAGAGTGGAAATGAGATTCAACAAACTAGAATGTAGAGATGAGAATATCATCCAGAGCAAATATCACAGAAATATTAAAAATTATTTAAAATATGGGCCATAAAGAGGTGAAAAATAGAATAAGATGATCCAACTTAGGCAGTCAGGAGAAAATGAGAAGGAGGCAATGTTCAAAGAGAGAATGACTAAGAATTTTCCAGAATGGAAACTAGTAGTTTTCTGGGCTGCCATAACAAAGTACCACAGACGGGGTGACTCAAACAACAGACATTTATTGTCTCCTAGTTCTGGAAGCTGGAGGTCCGAGATCAAGGTGTCACAGGCTGATTCTTTCTGAGGCCTCTCTCCTTGGTGTATAGAATGGGGTCGCCTCCTTGTGTCCTCACATGGTCATCCTTCTGTGTGTGTCTATGTCCTGATCTCCTCTTCTTATAAGGACACCAGTCCTGTTGGATTAGGATCCACTCTAGTGACCTCATTTTACCTGAATCACCTCCTTAAAGACCCTATCTCCACACACAGTCACATTCTGAGGTGCTGGGGTTAAAACTCCAACACATGAATTTTGGGGGACACAGTTCAGCCCACAAGAGAGATGCCGGGAGATTGAAAAACAGGGAAGCAGCACTCTGGGACTTGAGCAAAATTAAAATAGAATTCCCCAAAAGAAGAGAAACTAGAGACAAAAAGTTGATGTCTGAAAAGGGCGACATGTGGTCAGCAGACGCTCTTCAGCAACCGTAGGTGTCGAGAAGGAATGAACCTCCATGTCTAGGGAGGCTGCATGTCAGCGAGAAGGCATGCCCCCACCCCACCAACAGCAGGGTGGCTAGAGGCAGTTCAGACCAACAAAGCCCGAGAATTACAGACTATCTCCAAAGTGACTACTAAGAGCCATAGCCCAGTAGGAGGGAGACTGAACCCAGAAAAAAGACATGGGACACAGGAAGAGCAGTAGCGGGTATAAATAAGCTTTGGATGTAAAATAAAAAATATAGTGACTGATTTGGGGAAATGTGAAAGTAAAGTGGAACTATGAGAGCAGAGCTTTGAGTTTCCCCCAAATGACCCCCGGGGGGCTGGAGAAACACCAGAGCTTCTCTTTGCAGTCACTCCTTGACCTAATACCATAAGGACCTGACACCAATGTGTCACTATGGTGTTGCTGACTGCATTGCTCCCATACCATGCCACTCTTTTACCCACAGGATGGAGACAAGTGGGACTTCTGTGCTGTGAAGAGGTAGACAGAGGCCTTCTCCCACCAGCCACTGCATACCTGAGGCTCACAGGCCCAGGCCACTGTCATGTAAGGGCAGCAAACCCGCTGCTCCTCACCAGCAAGCAGCACCCCACAAGCTCCATCTAGCAGAGGGGCACCTTTTCCGATTTTGCACAAAGGAGCCTGATAGACTAGTGGCTCTGTTCCCCTCATCTCTGTCACCGAAGTGGGAATTCTTGCAGTAAGCCCACAAGGCTTTTAAGTGTCTCATGGCAGTCTCAAGCCCCACCTTCTCTTCCCATCCCCAGTCCTGTCTCAACCTGGGGGTGGACCACCCAGCTCACTCAGCCAAGTTCTGCCCACACTTTGAAAACATCCACCCATTGACCCACCACAGGCCTGGGCACATGCTGGTGACTAGGTCTTCCCTGGAGAGGCCCACACAAACCTTGCAAGACTCCTAGGAAGCCTGGCAGGGAATTCCAGGGTCTGGGGACCCAGGATGTGGTCTAGAAGAGAGGGGTGTGAGATTCAGGTGGAAACACCCCTGTAATCCCTGGACATCTGATTCTACAGGGAGAGTCAAAGTAGGGCCAGAGATGTCTGAGGGTATCCCTCAGGTCTGAGGGCTGCATTCCAGGTAACTTGTACCCAGGTATATGTGGACTGACAGGTGATGTTGCTTTACTTTAATAATCATTCCTCACAAAGTAGGTGCTTTAAAAGACACACACGTGTGCACAGGTGCACATACACATTCATGCACATGCACACATGCACGTGCATGCACACACACACACACACACACACATAACCCCACAGCCTGAAGATGACATTACTAACACAAGCCCAAGAGGGCAACAAGATTGCTGACCCTAGCCAGTTCCCACAAGCTGCTCAGGCCCATCAGAAGACAAATTAGGTTAAACCATCATGATGTTCCAATCAGGCCTGAGAGTGGAATGCTAGCACATATTTTGACAAAAAGCAAAAGACCTTGTGGAATCTATCCTTCCAAGTAAAAGTGAAGTTTTTAACTATCAGTGAGAAAATAAAAAACAGATGATGGGCTCTGAAAACCATATTTGAAATGTTTTTAATGTTATGTGACCTGTTGCCAAAAGCTGTTACATTTGTCATCCATACCAATTCTCATATTTGCTCGTTTTTATTTTTTTAAATCCTTACTCGAGGATATTTTTCCATTGATTTTTTTCAGATAGAGTGGGAAGGAGGAGAGAGAGAGAAACATCGATGTGAGAGAGACACATTGACTGGTTGCCTCCCGCACAACCCCGACCAGGGCCGGGGATCGAACCTGACACTGAGGTACCTGTCCTTGACTGGAAATCGAACCCACAACTATTGGGTCCGCGAGCCGACACTCTAACCGCTGAGCCAAACCATCCAGGGCATATTTGCTTATTTTTAAAAGTTAGGAACATTTTTATCTAATTTGTTAAAAAAAAAAAAAAGGTCTTCCAAATGAAAAATTTCAGTGAGTTTTGAACCTATTTGTTAAAAAATACACAAATGCAACTCTTCCCAATAAGTTTGTAAGAACAGTGATGATGAGCTTCAGGAGAGATGGAAATTTACCAGCCGAATTTCACCAAAAGCTTTTGCATAATTGATGGATGAACTAAAACAAACAATATTATGATTTTGGAAGTGCAGCCGACAATGCACTTCTTATTTGAATTTACATGTAATTTAGAGGTTCTTTTGAGCTGTGACAGCCACATATTGAAACAAGCCCACCTTAGACCCTGGAAATCAGTTTCTCTGTGGGCCAAACCAGGTGTTAGAAGGAGTGAAGCATATTCACTCATACCAGCTTCCCTAAATAGTACTGTAATTATTAACTTTAAATTAGTAATAATGTTAAATTGAGTTCAAAATGTTTTTTAATAATAAATGAACATTCTGAAATATTGCTTATTTCATTTTATCTCATCCTTTCTCATTTTTCATGTATATTTTGTAGCGTATTTAATATTTTAGGACAGTTATTATGTCCATATTTTAATAGATTACATATATTTGGGGGAATTTGCTCAGATACTTTTAGCCGATGGATGGGTGACCAAAAAAGCTTAAGACCACTCATCAAATTAAATAATTTTTTAAAAATGTTTTTAAAGAGTTAAAAAAAATACACAAAGGACCAAGGGAAAATTGGGAACAGCAGAGAGCAAAGTGCACTGGACAAGAGTTTTACATGGACAATGTGTGTTGATTCTCACGTGAGCATAGGAATGGTTCCCTGACTGCAAGGCAGCAAGAGTAATGGCCCCTCCTGGAAGCTGGTGGGGGCTGAGTTAATAGACATAAGTCATTAGCACCCAGCCCATGGCAATCGCTACATAAAGGCTGCTGTTCTGATGAGGCTGAATTGTAGTATTTGCCAATAATGGATGGTGTCTGACCTACAAACCAGCGTTTTGGAGGGGAAGTGAGCAGCTGTTAAGGAATGTGGCAGATCCTAATCTCCCAGTGCCCACAATATTTCCTGCCCATGTGTTCTTCCAGAACTGGCTGCTCACTGTGAAGAGACAGGACTTGTGTCCACTCCCATCGAACGAGAGTGGACTCAATTCAGATGATGGTGTATGTGACGCTGCAGGACGTCTGTGGCCAAGCGAAAAGGACAATCCAGCTTTTGCCTGGCTCTGTCTCTTTTGGGCCAATTACTTGAAGTGCTGAAGCCCAAGTAACAAGTTCTCTAGGCTGATGCTGTGCTGGAGAGACCACGAAGAGAGACCCATGTACACAGCAAGAGCTCCTTTGGAACCCTGCAGTTGAGTCCTCCCAGACTGGGTGCCAGGTACAGGTATGAAGGAGACTTTGGTTGTCCCCAGCCACTGTCCGAGTGCAAGAGAGAGCCCAGGACCAAAAGGACAAAAAGAGACGGCTGCTCTTCTTTAAGCCACTGAGTGTCAGGGCAATTGGTGACAGTACCACATAACTGGACCAAATGGCTTGCAGTGTCTCAATGCTCAGAAATGTGCAGTTGGGACTTCAAACCACAGCTCCTGCTGCCACAGACCATGGTCAGCTTTCAGGCCTCAGTCCCCACTGCTCAGGAGGGCCTCCAGGAGGGGCGGGAATGGAAAAGGTTGCTAATTCACACTGACTCAGCAAGTACCCATCAGTGCATCCTACAGCCACACATGGAGGGGAGGCCGGGACCCATGGTGGGTAATGCAGGTGCCCACTCATGATGGCTACGGAGGGAAATCACACAATCAAATCTGTTAAGTCAGTGACCTCTGTCTCAGGAGAGGCTGCTGCTCTGTCCCCAGCCCTGCTCCACCTGCCTAATGACATCTCTCACTTCATTGTCTACCTGCGGAGGGCATGGCCACCAGGTGGTTGGCTCATACTGCATTTTACAGAGGAAATTGAAATACAGGCAGCATGCCACCAACTGTGCCTGCTTCTTTAAAGCACAGTAAAGGCAAAATTTTCATCAATCCAAAGCTAGGACATGCCCTCAAAGCACCAGGATTAACAGCTCAGTATTATAGCAGCTCACGTTTAGTTCTGTGATGTTCTGTGACACCCTCCCCAGGAGATGAGACCATCCCCCAGGATCAGTCCTGAGAGCCCCTTAAACAAAGTGTCCGTCCTCCCCCCACCCCGTTCCCCCCACTCAGAGCCCTGGCTGTCTTGCCAGACTGTGTTACTCACAATAACAGATGACACTTGGGACAAAACTTGGCATTAAAGTTTTTTTTTTGGGGGGGGGGAATCCGACGACGATGAAGTGCCTGATCCTTTCCAGGGTTTATATCTTGGAATGGGGAGCACTTTGGATTAAAAACCTTCCATCCTGGAAACCAAGCACATTGTACTTCCCACCGCTTGTCACTTGAAATGAAAGTATTTGGATTAAGCTTATTTTTTCTTTTTAAGCTGCTCGGCACATACTTTGCCCTGAAAGTGGTTTTACAAAGCAAAGATATTTATTTCCTGAGTGGTGGAAAATTATACCCCTCCAAGTGACCTGCTTATGTGAGGAGAGAAGTGATGAAAGGCACCCAAACCAAGTCTGGTTGGTAGCCCACACCGTGACAGTCCTCACCCTCCAAGTGTGACTGCATTATTTCTGTTAGGTATGCAACAGTATCACTGGGTCAGGTCACACCATCAAGTCAAACACAGCCAAGTGGGAGGGGCCGGGCCTTAGCATCTCCCTGTTCCCTCTCCACAAACAGGGTTCACAGTCACCAGGGGTGAGAGAGCTCTTGCTTACTCCTGGATCACCTGTGGCTGCAGGACTCAGGCATTCACTCTCTCTGAGCCTCAGTTTTTCCTTCTCTACATGGGAGATGTGAACATCCATACCCTGTCTTAGCCACGAGGTCACCGTGGAGCCAGACGGCATCACAGGTTATGTGAAATCGAGTTAAGCAAAGCGCTATTAGCCATCCTGAGGAGTCAGTGGGATCGGCCAGGCTGGTGGCATGGCTGGCGGGTGAGGAGGAGGTGGTACAAACCAGGCAAGGCCCACAAGGGCAGATTCTCAGCGAGGCCCCCTCACCTCTCACTCATGAAAGTGCAGAGTGAGCACAGACTGCCCCGACCAGCCTCTGTGATTTCCCCTATAAGCCCCCAGGAGTGGCCTTTCCATCTCCACCAGCAGGGCCAGCTGCTTTCCACGCTAGGGTCGGTCATTGGTGGCCACCTGCCTTGTTTCAGCCTCTTCAGTGCCATTTCCTACTTCCTTGAGTCAGCAGAAAGCCAAGCAGGACACTCATTCTGTGTTCTGACATGTTATAGTATGTTCTGGTGTGTTCTAGTATGTTCTGGATGCTGGGCACACATTGGGATTAGGATAGAGCCCTGTCCCCTAACTACTCTGGAAGGAGATCAGAAATATGCAGATAGTGACAAGGACAGTGAAGGGGACTCACATGGGTTGTGATAGAGATAAGAAGGGGGTTAGGCAAGGTCTCTGGACTCCTGGGCACTCCTAACAGTCCCACCCAAGAGCCCTTGACAGGCCTTTGGGGAGGACTGGCCCAGCTCCAGCTCCAGCCCGCCCAATGGTCCTTCTCCACCATGACCCCCCCACAAGCCACATGTCTGCTTGGACATTTGCTCAGAAACACAGGCCTGCCACAGACATGTAGAGACCCCTGAGAGCTCAGCACAGGGTCAAGCCCCATTAGAAGACGGGAGATCACTGGATGTCCAGGAGGAGATGACCTGCCTGAGACCCCACAGCTGAGACCACTGAGCAAGTGGGGATGCAGGGTCTGGTCACCTCTGTCTGAGGCACTGTGCACAGAAGTACACTATGCAGGAACTGAAGCTCGTTCTATGTGCCAAAACTTTAACAATGTTTTAATTGACCATTTAGTTAAAAAATTTAGCTTAAATGTAATTTAAACTTATAATTTTTCTGAAATGTGCTTTATGATGTTCTGTGTCCTTAATATGATTTGACGTGCAGACAAAATTGCACTGCAGGGTTGGGTCACAGGGAGGTGGAGATGGAGGGTAGGAAGCCAGAGCTCCTGAGTGAGAAAAGTGACAATGTGGCCCATGTCAGCAGAGGATCAAGTCCTCCCCCTTGAGCAGCCTAGGGGTGAGACAGGTGTTTGTTCTGTGGGTGGGCCAACAGGCATAAGACAGAGTGTCAGCTGGGGCTCAGCTGGAGGGTTTGCCAGCCTCTCTCACCCGGCCTGGGATGGACATAGTCCTGTGAGCCACCCCTAGGTGCAGGGTAGGCAAGGTGGGTGGGTCCTGGGATCTACATGCATTTCACAGATGCTAACAGCAGGTGGCAGCGTAGGGCACTTGTGTGAGGATGTTGGGGACTTTCAGTACAGGATGGGGGCGGGGAGTGACAGCGTCCCCCCATGTAGACATTTCCACCACGCACAGGTTTTGCAACAACCAAAACCACACCTGGGGCCCTCATTGCCAGACTCACTTAATAAACATCCAGGAAATTAACCAGGTCAATAGATGCTTCTTCCTACAGATTTGTAGGGTCCCCAAAGGCTTTGTGGAAGCCAGGGCTCGTCCCGGCCCACATCTGTACCACAATGTTTTATTCACTATGTTTTACATCTTTCATGGGCTACCCTCCCCCCGAGGCCTCAGAAGAAACACACAGTGTGTCCTTGTCAGCGCCTGGACGCAGCGGTTTCCACTCAAATCAGGGTGATCAGTCCTGCCAAGCAGAAGCTGGTTGTCAGGCTTCTGTGTTTTTAAGTTACTGCCTGAAAAGCAAAATTAAATGGACACTTGAGCAGTATGGGAGGAGAACCCAGAGGGGTGTGCCATCTAAGGGAACCCTGGGAGCACTGGTTCCTGGCCCCTTTGCTGTGGGCACCTACAATGTCCTGGATGAACAGGGTGTGCTTCTCTCTCCAGGTCTGCAGCAGAGACCTTCCCAAAGTAGGGGTTCTCCCAAAATTGAGGTTCAATGGGCCCAGTGCTGCATATCTAGTTCCAAAAATGTCTGCCAGAGCCTCTGGTCCCCATGGGCTTGGTGGGCATCTGTGGCTAAGGAGGAGAGCTGCAGGCCTGCTCCCTGCACCTGAAGTGAGGGACAGTTGGACTTGGGGCCTCAGTGCCCACCCTGCACCCTCAATGCCCACTTCTGCTCAGAAGTCTCAGAGTCGGATCCCCAGGAGCTGAGTGGACACACTGGCTCTGCTCCAATGGTGCAGCCAGAGAGACCAGAGAAGAAAACACAGAGCCATCAGGAAGACACATCAGATCATATGCACACACCCACATGTGCATATACGCACCTGCAGGCACACACACGTGCGTGTGCACACACGGACGAAAGGGAGCACTCCAGGAGGAAGGAAATGACCCAGAGGGAATCTAGGGATAAAGGGAGGGATGAAGAATGGGAGGAAGGGTAATAAATAGAGGCAAATATTGTATTTTAATAATAATAACAATGACTGCTTGGGTTAAAATATAAGTAGATTTCAAACATTTAAGAACAGTAATGCAGAGGGTGGGTTGGAAATGGAATTAAGGAGTTCTGAGTCCTCATATGGTCTGCTAAGGAGGTGACAGGAGTAATTTATACTGGACTTTAACAGTCAAAGATACACGTAATTTGAGGTTAACCACTGAAAGCATAGTAAAGTAATTGATAACGGCAGGCAAAGAGTGGAAAACATGGGAAAAAACAATCGATTTGAGAGAAGCCAAGAGAGAAGGAATAGGGAACAGGTGAGAGAAACAAAAATCAAACGGGAATGCGGCCGATGTAAACCCAAATAAGTCACGTGTAACAGGACCAAATATTTCAGTTAGAAGACGCCGCTTGTCAGACTGGACTCAATGGAGACACCCTAAGTGGAAGGGGTAAGGGTGTGTACAAAGGAAGACCAGGCATGTGCGACCCTGAAGAGCACCAGAGTAACTGCATTAACACAACTCTCATGCCGCTGTGCAAGGATGCTGGTGGGGGTGAGGGGTTTCTTCACAGCAATATGGCCCACCCCCAGGGAAGATGGCTTTAGGGCAGACTCTCTCTGAACACAGTCCCAAAATCTAGCAAGCGACCTTGCAGAGTGAAAGGCAGAAAGAGACCCACAGTCATGCAGGACACAGAAAACATCTCTTGGTAACTGATAGATCACGCAGGCAAAAGGCAGGGAATGGATGGCGAGGGTGCAAATAGAACATCACCTCATGAACCTGTGAACAACAACACCCCACAGGCGTGAAGGATGCAGATGGTGCTGAGGACAGCCCCAACTGCGCCTGGGCTCAGTTGTCTGCATTCCTGGGCCCGCCCCATCCCTCAAGGGGTTAGTTTTAAAATTATTCTCAAATTCATGTGGCTACTTCTTCATTTTAGATTTTTGCACCTTGTTCACAAGTAAAAGGGGCTGATGATTTTCTTTTACTATTGAACGTATCCCATATGTGATAAAGTGCCTCCCCCAAATGTGACCTCGTCTTGGCTTTATTTATGGACAGCCACAAACATATCAGGTAGGTGTAAACAGATGGAAAGGTACACGGTTTCCTTTTTTCTGCTTCAAGCACTACAGTAGCCATCCTGTGTGTGTCTATGTGCGCGCGCATGTGCATATGTGTGCGTGCGTGTGTTTACTGAGAGTGGCAGGCACGGCAGCAGAGTGGAAGGGCGTACCTGTGGGGGTCTCCACGAAGACGTCTGCGGGTTGGAGGGCCCTAAGGTGTGCAGAAAGGACACTGCTACCTGGTGGGAGCTGTGTCAGGATGATAACACAGGCTCCTGTGGTCAGATGTCTCCAAGGTCAATGACATCTGACCACAGACCTCAATGGAAGGAACAGGAATTGACCTACAGTGGTCCCTGGCTCACTGTGAGACCACCAAGATGAGAACTGGGCAGCAAGACACCAAGAAGGAAGAGAGGAGGTCGCTTTGTCTAAATGATCATTTGTGTAAATGTAGCTGATTCTTGGTCTTCCTCAGATTTGAGCAGTTGACCCCACCTCCCTCCTGGACCAGTATTCATCCTGGGTCCCCAGGACACTACATTTCCCCTGCGCCTGCACAGTGGGCCACTCGGGGCCTGGCTTTAAACCCCCTTCCCTTCTTCCCCTCCCCTCCCCTCCCCTCCTACATGGCTTCGTGGAGCTCATCGACTTCACAGCTGCAGTCACCGTGGGACCAGTGGTGCCCTGCACAGAGCCCCCCAACCCACCCCCAGCCTCTCCTCAGTTCAGGCCAAAACACACTCCCACTCAACATGCCCAAAGGGCCTTGCCCACATGATCGGCGCAAGTCCATCCACCCACACACCGTTTCTGTCACACCAGAATCTAACCTATCAACATGCCCTTTGCCTCTGTCTTTAAGTTTTTCCATACCTTCGCCCCCTGGTCCCAGCCCCCATCACATATCCAGATTATTCCGAGAGCCTCCTAAATGGTCGTCCTGCTTCCCTAGCCCCCCACCCTCACCCTACTGTCTTCCCTGAACACACTTGCCAGAAAGATGCTTGTGAAAACTGAAGTCAGAATAGAACCCCTCTCTTCAAAGCTCCCGTCATGTTCACATTTCTCTCAGAGTCAGAGCCCACGTCCTCCCCGTGGCCACAGGCGTGGATCCCCACTGCAGCCACACTGACCCCGATATGCTTGGGCCATTGCTGGCTGTACAGGAAGACCATGCCCACTTGCTCTGTGTCAGGCCCTGCTCAGTGAGACCTTTCCCAGCCCCTCACCCCCACCTCATCCTGCTGCTCCAACCCACAGAGCCCCTGGCCAGCCCCTGGTTCACTCTAGATAGTGGCTATCTTCTCCCTGAGTACACAGATCCCTGGACCAGGGTCCTGGCCACTCCAGCATTTCCCCAGCACATGGAGCCCCGCGTCCTGAACACAGCAGGTGCTCAAGCAGGTTGTGGTGAAGGACTGGACAGAACCCGCCTGCTGGAGACCCTCTTGAGCCTGCCCAACCCTTGACCCTGACCCTAACCCAGCAGTAGTGCAGGGAGCAGTTCTTCACCCCCCACACACCTGTCCTCAGGCTGCCAGGTGGGACCAGGGACCAGAGAAGGTGCACTCACCCTTTTGGTGGCATCTGTGAGCAGCATGTCCCAATGCTGTGGCAGCTGTGGGTAGCCTGGGCAGGTTCCTTTCTGCTCCCAGCATGGGAGGGGAGGGGTAGAGCCCTCCAAGGGTGGGATCTGCAGCCAGGGCAGCAGAGGGGGAAGGACAGCGTCAGCAACACAGCCCTGTGCCAGGAGTGACCTCCTATGGGCCTCCCCACAACCTTGGTGAAGACCCCAGGCTGTTTGCTAGGGATGAAGAAGCGCTGACGAGGTAGGAGCCAGGCCAGAGGGGGCAGCTTCTCCCACTCCTGCAGGTAGCCCAGAGGTGAGGAGACAGCAAACCTCTGGCTATGGACTGAGCTTGATGCCCCAGGGCTGGAGCCACCCCCAGCCCCCAGCTGCTATCATGGCTCCTTTCCTACCAGAGGCTTCCTTTGGGGGGGGGGTGCTGCCTCTGGCCCCCTAACTGAGCCTTCCTCTCAGATGCCTTGGGCCTCCTTTACAGTCTGACAAGACAGGGACCCTCCTGTGGCCCCATCCGGCCATCCGGCTGAGCTGGGGTATGAATATTTGATGAGGCCACACAGATGAGTCAGGATGCATTTGCAGCCAGGAGGGTGACAGGCGGAAGGAGAGAGATAACACTTTGTCTCTGCAGAAATCCCTGCTGGCCTCACTGAAAGGGCAGGTGGGGGCCCCTGGGGGGGCTCCAATGGCAGCAGGAGAGTGGGCTTTGGCCCCAAATCCCAGAATGTGACATCTCAGAAGGGGCTGCAGCCTCCAGAGGTCAGGGAGCACCCATGAGAACAGAGTAGGTGTCCACCCCAGCCCAGTGCTCTGCACAGCCCCATCCTTCCAGGGTGGCCTTTGTCACTGCTACTCAGGAAATACCGGCAGTGCTGCCAGACTTGCCAGTTCTGCACCAAAGTGGACAAAGCAGCAGGTGCGGTTTGCTTTCTGCTCCCCTGCCACCCCCGCCTTGTGCCTTGGAGCAGGACAGCGCATGCATGACCTTCTGGAAGGCCTGGTTCAGCCCTGCACCTGGATGAGTCCAGGGTTGTCCCGCTAACCTCATGAGCTTCACTTTGCTGCCCTGTGAAATGGAAGGAGGGTGCCTGTGGAAAAGTCCACTGAGACTCCCAGCAGCGGCTTCTTCTCCAGGGCGGCAAACACCCTTCTCTCTCTACGTCTCTGCTAGAGGAAAGTGGGAAAGGAACAAGGGCATTTTCCAGGAAAACAAGTCTCTGCTATTCCATTAAACATCCCCTTTTCCTGTTCAAAATACCTAAACATCGTGACAAACGTAGTTCACAATATTTTTAAGCATAGCTGAGGGGACCATGAGTAAAGGAAGCGGTGGGAATCCAGAAGCAACTAGAAAAAAAGTTCACTGGGGTTGCCCTGGCCGGTTTGGCTCAGCAGTTAGAGTGTCGGCAAGCAGACCAAAGAGTTGCAGGTTCGATTCCAGTCAAGGGCATGTACCTCAGTTGCAGTTCAGTCCCTGGCCCTGGTCAGGGTCGGGTGGGAGGTAGCCAATTGATGTGTCTCTCTCACATTGATCGATCGATCTCTCTCTCTCCAATTCTGTCTGAAAATAAATGGGAAAATATCCTTGGGCGAGGATTTTTTTTTTTTATCCTCACCCGAGGACATTTCTGCATGTATCTTCAGATAGAGTGGGAGGGAGAGAGGGAGGAAGAAAGAGAGAGAAACATCGATGTGAGAGAGACACATTGACTGGTTGCCACCCACACGACCCCAGCCGGGGCCGGGGGACAAACTGCAACCGAGGTACATGCCCTTAGTGGGAACCGAACCTGGGACTCTCTGGTCCGTGGACCGACGCTCCAACTGCTGAGCCAAACCAGCCAGGGCTCGGGTGAGGATTTTTTTAAAAAGTCACTGGGATTAAGCTCTTGTGACCTGAAGCCCTGACTGTGAAAGCCCATAGTGGGGATGGGAACGCCTAGAGCCCGGCAAAGAGAGGAATCCCAGACAGAGACCCCATGCATAACACTGGGTCTCCCAATCTCTCAATGAACCACACACTCAAAGGGAAAACCTTGACCCTCAAAAAGATCTGGGTAGAGCTGGAAAAGAAAAAGAAGAACACAAGAGGTCTGCTCTGAGGACTCTCAGCACAAAGCCCAGCTCACACAAGGGAAGGGCTAGCCATCACATGACCTCATGGTGAACCAAGAAACACAAGACAAAAATGTGGCTCAACGTGGTCCAGGTTGGTGGTAACTTGATGAATATGCTCAAAGAAATCAAAGGAGGTATTGAAAATCTATGGACAAGAGATTATCATAGAAATAATAAAGGATAACTAAAATTGAAAACTCAGCAAATAGATTAAGCAGCAAATTAGGTGCAGATGAACTGGAGGATATGTTGACGAAGTCACCCAGAATGCAGCACAGAGAAACAAAGGATGGGAAATAAGCACTCTTTCGTGGTTAGCACTGTATATGCAGGAAAAAAGGCCCCACGTGGCCTAATCAGGGCTCCAGCAGAAGAAAGCAGATGAAACAGAGCTAAGGTAATAGTGAAAGATAGTGAATGAAAAAGACACCTTTGTGAGATTCTAATGGTTTAATGAACTAAGCAAGGTAACATGAAGAAAGCCACACTTAGATATATCATGTTGAGACTGGAAAATTTCAAAGACAAAGAGATTATAAAAGCATCTAGAGAAAAGACAGTAACTCAATTAAATAGCAATTAAACTGACATCTCAACCACAGTGGAAGCCTTAACACAGCAATATTTTCAAAAGTCAGGGAGAAAATAACTTTCAACCAAGAATTGTTCATCTCATGAAATTATCTCTCTAGAATGAGGGTAAAACAAAAACATTTGTAGTTAAACAAAAACTAACCATGATGGAGTAACTGGGTCCAGATGTACTCTCCCACATTAAATAACTAGAAAGCTGGACAAAATATGAAGAAAGATTCTTTTTTTAGACATCAGACAATAGGCAGAATTGAAGAGTGAACCTGGGAGATAGGAAACAAATAAGGTGAGCCATTTTTAATTTTTTTGTTGTTGTTGTTAATCCTCAAATGAGAATATTTTTCCATTGATTTTTAGATAGAGTGGAAGGGAGGGAGGGAGAGAGAGAGAGAAACATCAATGTGAGAGAGACACAATGATCTGCTGCCTCCTACACGACCCTGACTAGGGCTGCAACTGAGGTTCATGCCCCTGACTGGGAATCGAACCCTCAACCCTCCAGTCTGAGGGCCGACGCTCCAACCAGTGAGCCAAACCAGTCAGGGCAGGTGAGCCTTTTAAGTCCCTCCAGATTACTGTCTTGCTGAGTTGGAGGCAGAGGTAAGAGTTCGGAGAGGCCAAAACAACTAAAATTTGCAGGGCAGAGTACCAGAGAAGAGGGAGCTATAGAGGGGGAGAAAGGGTAGAGGAAAGTAAGAAAGAGAGAGAGAGCTACAGGGAGACCCTCAAGTCTGGGGCTAAGTGCTGACTTCTGTAGGCATGTGAAGAAGCTATGTGTCCCAGAGAAGAGGCACTGCCCCTGGCTGCATTTTGACCACGAAGGGGGACAAGAGCATGTTTGTTTACACAAATGCTTTTTTTTAGGCACAACACCCTAGATAACAGATGTCTGGAGTCCAGGGACAGGGTTGGTGGGTTACAGTGGCCCCTGAGTGTCCCGGCTCCTGGCCCAAGGTCTCCCAGGAAAAGGCTGAAGGAATTCCTAAAAGGAACCTGGACCTGGGACTGCAGATGAACACTCCCAAAAAGGCAGCGGGGGAGGAAAACCCAGCAGCAGTCAGGGGCCTGGATGTCAAGGGGCCCTTGACTGCCCAGAGGCCTCGCTGCAAGGCCAGCAGGATGCCACTGCCAGCAGCGGGCAGCCTCTGTGTTGGGAGGGGAAGAACCATGGGGCCTGGGGTGATGTGTGCAGAGGGGTCAGTGTCTGTGCAAGTGTCTGAGGGGATGTGGAAGTGTAGGTGGAAAGCGTGTCTGTGGGAGCATGTGTGCACACATGTGAGGTGCATGTAAACACTATGGAATCAGAAGTCCACAATCACAATGGAAGTTTATGTACCCTTCTCAACAATACCCCAAAATCAGAAGGATATAAAAGAACAAGTTGGGCCTAGTTATACTGATCTGGAAAGATCTCTTCAATATATTATCATTCACTATGTCAAGATTCAGAGCCCAGCCAGTGTGGCTCAGTGTGGCTCAGTGGTTGAGCGTTGACCCATGCACCAAGAGGTCACCGGTTTGATTCCCAGTCAGGGCACATGCCCAGGTTGTGGGCCAAATCCCCAGTGGGGAGCATGCAGGAGACAGCCAATCGATGTTCTCTCTCATCAATGTTTCTATCTCTCTCTCCCTCTCCCTTCCTTTCTCTCTAAAAATCAATAAAGGGGCGGGGGGGGAAAGAGTAACTCACTCTTAAGAGAAAAAAAATGATTCAGAGCAGTATCAATGGTGTGAACTCATTGATGTTGTAAATGTATATGTGTGCAAATTCACACACCCACACCTGTGCATGTACAGTTTCTGAAAGATCCTGCATAGTTACAACAGTGGGCAACAGAACTGGAGTTTGTGGGGGCCGGACACAGAGGAGATTATATCTCTAATTTTATTCCCTGTATCAGGTTTAAATTATAGCATATGCATGTATTAGTTCTATACCAACTTAAAAAAAAAAAAAAAAAACAAGAGTAAAAAAAAATCAGTCTAAAAATCTGATCAACTAACTCTGTCTGCAAAAGGTATCCAGTTGGTTCCCAGTTACTGTGTCAAATTAAATCAGTGACAGAATTAATCTCTCTCAGTCTATTTTCAACAGAGAGAAGCACAGTATTTAGACATCCATCCACTTATTATGAAAATTGAAATGTGTGCCCAAACACAGCAAACCTTGTCGGGGAGAAGCTCGCGTGAATGCTCTGCACTTCCTTTTAAAAACCTCTTTGTCCCTGAGAATCCTCGCAGCCTGTCTCTTATCTTTCCCAGTTCAGTGGCGCAGGTTATGATGAAGATATTCTTAGACCCGCTGTCGTAAAATGAAGCTGGCCCACGTCACTACTGCTCTCTCTCTCTCTGTGAGTCAAACAGAGCTGTGCTGGCTGCAAGGTGACTGAGACCCATGCTGTCTCGGTTTTAAAGGAGGCTCCTATCCTGTCACCGAATACCCTCTTGGAGGGTCACAGCTCCCTCCCAGGGCTACACCACTCCACAGTCACCAGAAAAAATATAACCTCTGGACTCAAACTCTGGGTCTGCATTTAATGAAGTAGGGCATGGACATGTCTCCAACAGATACTGACGACACTTCCCACCTGGGGACCTTGCTCAAATGCTGTCTCCTGCCTGAGCCTATCCCACCACCTGTCACCCTAGGAGACCCACTGTATGTTTGTCTGCATTTGTCTCCCCACCAAGATGTGAGCACCACGGAGGCAGCATATGTCCCTTTCCTTGTCACTGTTATGCCCCTACGATGTCTGCAGGAGCTCCTATAGCCAGGCGAGGTAGGGAGATGACCACTGTCCAGGGCTTCGTTCCCCGCAGCTGCCCTTGTGTGGGCTGGATCCTCCCCAGTGGAGGAGGCAGGACAGCCATGTGCCTCTGGCCCAGGCCGTAGGGAGCAGCCACTATCCCCAGGCTCACTCTCCCCTCCTCCAGCTGGTACAGCAAGGAGGGGACACCAAATGGAGGGACCCCATCCTCAGGGAGGACAGCGGCAGCCACCCAGCAGCCCCGGAGAACACTCTGCTATGCTGGAGCCATTGTGATTTGGGGGTCTGTTTGTTATCCATCCCTCCCTTCCCCTCCTCCTCCCTCTTCTCCCCCCGCAAACCCTTCTCTCCAGGAGCTGCAGTCTAGGGTGAAGATAACAATGTCTGAATTAAGAATTAGAGAACAATGGTGACATGTGACAGAGGGGAGGGACCTGATTAGAATAGGACTTTAGAAGAGACACCCTGAAGTCGTGACATTTGGGCTCAGTTCTCAAGGCTGAGTGGGAGGCATGGAGATGCTGAGGGTGGTGAGTAAACATCTAGCCAGTAATTAAAGCCAGTGCGAGGGGGCAGATTCTATCAAACCACAGACTTGTTATAGAAGTAGGCACAGGGCCACCTCGGAGCAAATGACTAACCCTAGATGCTAACATAATGCAGACGTGTACTAATGCAGATGTTCCCAAGGTGATGAGATACGGGGCCACGTGGCATCACCCCCATCAGTCCACTTGGGCCTCCAGAGCCTGGCAGACAGCACCCCCCAACCCCCATAACGGCCCCCACACCCTCTTCCTTCACACCTTCCATCAGGAAATTAATCTTGTGTAAGCTTTCTCATTACAAATGTTCACAAAGCAGCTGGATGCTGAATTCACAAGGGAGCAAAGCAGCAGCTTCAAGGAGGGAAAGGCTGGTGGGGCAGGAGGGAGGGTCCTGGCCACAGGCATGAGCTCGCCACGCCCGGGGATCACCACATAGAGAAACCCCCGCCTCTCTGAGAGGAGGCCCCTGACTTGGTCGGCATGAGTGGGCATAACAAAACACCAGAGACGGGATGGCTTAAACCACAGACATTCAGTCCTGGGGGGCTGGACATCCGAGATCAAGGTGTCACAGGGCTGGTTTCTCCCTGTGTCCTCACATGGTCGTTTCTCTGTGTGTCTGTTCTGATCTCCTATTCACATAAGGACGATAGTCCTGTTGGATGAGGGCTCATCCTAGTGACCTCATTTAACTTAATCACGTCATTAAAGACTTACCTCCAAATACAGCCATATTCTCAGGTGCTGGGACCAGGGCCTCAATATAGGAATTGAGGTGCACAAATCAGCCCCTATTAACCCCACCCCAGAGGCTAAGGATGGGATCTAGGGCCACAGTGGGGCCCACTTTAACTCTGCCCTGCTCCCCTGCTAGCCTCGCTCAGCTTCTGCGGGGAGGCTGCCGGGTCTGGAAGATTCCCCAGTGCAGATCTCATTGGCCACACCAGCCCCCAAGACCATGACAGGCTCACATGAGGTGCTCCAGGGGTTCAAAGATTCTCAGCAGCTCAACCAGCAGCACCCTGGTTCTTCCCACCACTGCAGCCTCGGGGCCAGAACCTGCCTGGGACCCAGGAGCCCAGGACCCCGGTGCAGACACCTTCATCATTGCTTTCAGGATCCAAACACTCACAAATCAAGTCTTCACGATCTTGGGTGGGGGTGGGGGTGGGGAAGGTGCCCTGGTTCCAGGTGTTCAAAGATGTGGTGGGAAGGCTCACCTCCAAACATGTGCCACTCCCAGCCACTGGGCTCGCCAGCCCCTCCTCATGGCCGATGACAGGCCTGTCCCACCCTCTCCTCACCCTGAGTGTTCACAGGCTCCTCCTTCCCCAGCCTCCTGCTTGGCTGCACCAGGCCCATATCAATGTTGTAGTTACCTTTAAAATCATAAGAAAAATAGCTTCTAGCTCAAAGACTGTTTCACATATAATATCGATACATTGGTCTTCATATCAACATAGTTGTAACAGAATATGTACCATTTTTTCTAAAAGGAGGCCCAGCAAGGGAGGAGCCCCTCAGCCCTCAGAATTCAGAGGAGCCCCACACCCACTTCAGTGCGTCTCAGCGTCCCGGCAGCGGCAGCGTGGGCCCTGTGGTTGCCAGAGCATCTACCAGTGGGGCCCTCTCCCTAATTCCCTGGTCCCTGGCACTCGGCAGGAGCCAAAAGCCACGTGTCAAATTGAGTTTCCCCAATTCTTGTTGAACTGAGTTCAGGAAGCTTTCTGGGTCTGAGAAATCCCCTGTGGGAAGAGGCCACAGCTGCCCCTTCTTGCCTGCAAAAAGGTGCAAATTACTCCCTGGTCCCAGTGGGAGGTGGGCGCAGCTGGCAAGGTTCAGAGCCAAGGGCTTTGGAACAGGGCCAGCAGGCAGCATGCCTGGCCTCCCCCAGCCTTCAGGGGTGGCAGGGGGTGCTGGGGAGCCAGCTAATGGGCAGGGGGTGGCTGCACAAATGCTGACCTTCCAAGGAGCATTTCCGGGACAGAGTCATGCTGTCTGGGGAGATTTACAACCCCTGGGCCAGAAGTGGGTGGGCACTGTGGGTAGGAGCTCTCTGGCCCAGGCCTATGCTGACCAGGCGCTGAGCCTGCCCCTTCAGCCTCCGGTACTGGAACGGTTCTGTGGCTGCCGGTCAGCAGGAGCACAGGGCTTCTTCCAGGCCTCTGTTCCTGGCAGAGATGTGAGGCCAGCAGACCCGCAAGTGGGTTTCTACATTTAAGGAGAAATGCGTGCAGTGGAGAGGGCTGGGGAACTTCATTAAAACAAAGCAGCAAGCCTGGCTGAGGAAGAGGGGCTCGAAAGTCTGACATTTGGAGTCTGGCCCAGCTCCACAAACATCATCAGTGATGCTGACTCTCTCGCAGGTCCTCTTTACTGGAAGAAGGAAGGACGGTGCAAGTTCCAGGCATATGTGGGTGCTGACTCACCGTGAGACACTGAAGTCCGACAAAACGCAGTAACGTGTTATTGCCCTGAAGCTGGTCCAGCTTGTCCTAGTCTGGGCAGAGGCTGGAACTAACCTTCCGTCTCCCATCCTCGGTGAGACCCAGGTAAGCTGGAAAAATACTCCTGTGTCTCCTTTACTCTTACACAGAACATTCCTTCCTGACACTGCTGGTCACCAGATGTCTGGGGATTTCCCTACCAAGCAATTCTCCAGTTCCAGCTGGTTGTCCTACAATTCAATTCAGTTCTGACACCATCTACCTGGAGTTAGCTTCAGATCCTATAGGTTCAGGGCTCGGTCCTACAGAACTGCCCCCCATCACTTCAGATGCCAATCGAAGGCCCAGGTTGTCACTTGTGCTTCTGATCAACCGGCTATAAGTCAGATGTCCCTACTACCCCTCCTTAGGTTTAATTAATTTTCTGGAGTGTTTCAGAGCTCAGGGAAACACCTGTATTTAACAGTATATTAAAGAATATAGTGAAAGACAAATATCACCTGATTTCACTTATTTGTGGAATATAATGAATAAAATAAGCTGATGAACAAAATAGACCCAGAGACATAGAAGTAGAATTCAGACTGACAGACCTCAGGGGAGGGGAGTGGGGTCAGGGAAGAGATAAACCAAAGAACTTATATGCATGTATGAGTAACCATGGACATAGACAATAATACTGTGGGGGGTGGGGGCTGGATCAGGAGGAGGGTGTCAATGGGGGGAAAAGGAGAAACATCTGTAACAAAAATAAATTACTTAATAAAAAAAGAAAAAAAAAATTTTTTTTTTTTGGTAAGTGCCCCTAGTGGGAACCAAACCTGGGACTCTCTGGTCCGCAGGCTGATGCTACAACCACTAAGCCAAACCAGCCAGGGCAGAAAAAAAATTTTTTAATAAATAAAAGGAAGAGTGTGTCAACAACAACAAAAGAATATAGTAAAGGACACAGGTGAACAGTCAGGTGAAGAGATGCACAGGGCGAGGTCTGGAGGGTCCTGAGCACAGGAGCTTTTGTCCCCATGGAGTTGGGGTGTGTCACCCTTCCCATGTGGATGTGTTCGCCGACCTGGAAGTTCCCTGAGCCCGCTGCTATTGGGGCTTTTTGAGGCTTCCTCACAAAAACATGATCAATACTAACTCCATCTCCAGCCTCCCCTCCTCCGAGGACAAGGGATTAAGGGCTGAAGGTTGGCTTGGTCTTTCTGGTGACCAGCCCTCATCCAGGATCCACCATTAGAACAAAAGAGGCTCCCGTCACCCAGGAAATCCCAAGGGATTTAGGAACTCAGTGTCAGGAACCAGGGGTAGAAACCAATATTTATATTTTCTATATCTCACACCATTTGCTGCCACCCTTTTCTCAGGCGGAATTCCCAAGTTGTTGCCTCTCATGTGAGACCCTGGCCCACCCCTGGGGGATTGAATATCTCTCCCCTCTGGGAAGGAGAAGGCACAGAGGGGCCCATGGTCCCCACTGCGTGTCCCATCAGCCCTGCTGCCTTAATAACAATGAAACAAGTCTGCACCCATGACGCACAAGAACCAGGAAGTATCCTCCTGTTTCAGAACTGTGGGTGAAGCCAAACCCCCATCTGAACCCTGGAGGGCTCCCCAAGCACTGACAGCTGACGGTTCTTTGTCTTGGGTGGTGAGAGCTGGGCTCTGCCAGTCAGTTCAGGGAGTGGTGACTGCCCTCTTGGGGGTGGGGGGATCGGGGGTCTCCAGGACAGGGAGATTTCCTGTTGTCAGTAAGAGGCAGAGCCAAATGATAAGAAGACATCCTCACTTGTGAAAGATGGAGGATCCAGCGGACTCACGTTTCCAGTGAATGAAAGATGACAAAAGACATAATCAGCTAATGGAATGCAGGACAGGCATGATGCTGACAACGTGAGGGGCTGGGGGTGGGTGATGGAAACTTTGCACTGGGAATACAAATCAGCTGTAAAAGACTTCCAGGCAATCGCAGAGAAATAGAACAATGACCCCAAAGGCCCACTCACAGTGCTGGCCAATAGATTAGACGGACAGAGGGATACAGGACAGCTGGCTCTGTTAGGATGCACTAAGGTGGGAGGTCACAGGAAACAGCCAGGTCACCTGCATCCTGCTGCCAGTCCTGTTCCCTCCCTGGAGCACCCACTTTTGCCCCCCAAGCATTCCCCAGATGAGGGCCAGAGACAAGAAGGTCATCAGGGGCTTTGCACCTGGTAATAAAAGCCCTTTGGCGGATTTCTGAAAACCCAGCACCCAGCCTTGGCAGGGCAGCCCCTGTCCTCCATGCTTGAAGTGGGGGGCATTCACTCCCATCCCCAAACACCTTTCTCACTCATGTTTCACAATGATGCCCCTGAAGCTGTCAGCCCCCGGAGGTGGTGGGGTGTGGCAGGAGACTCCTATGAACTGCTGAGAACTGAACAGCAGGGGATTCTGGGGGGTGGGGACAGGATGGTGAGGGTTTCCCCTTGGCCAGCAAGGGCACAACCCAGAGGACAGGACCCAGGGAGTGTCAGGGGAGGAACAATGCGCAACTTGTTCCCTTTGGGAAAGTCTCTCCTTGGAGGACTCAGCTTCAACGTGTGCCCAAAGCAGGACTCCACTGGGGGTCCATTTGCTGCAGGGGTCAGGACTATCTGCACAAGGGTTCATCAGGGTATCCATGTGCTCCATGGAGACATTGTGGTACCGTCTGCCATGGTGAGATGTTGGGGTGTTTGTCTGTCATGGGGGGACATTCAGGTCAGACCCAGGAGTCAGGGCACAGGGTCTTGCTCCTGGTGGGTGTGTCTGAGTGATGCTGGCACTTTACACACATTAAAATCTTGTCTGGTGCTCAGTGCAGAGACCAAGAGTCCATGTGTTCACAGATTACAGGAGCCAGAACCAGACTGTACCCTGTTTTCCCTGCACCTCCAGGGTGAGCCTGGTACAAGGAAGTGCTGGGGAGACTGTGAAATGCAGACTCCTGGGCCAGAGGGACAGGGTTCAGGCCTGGAGTCTACATTGGAATAAGCCTCCCCTACTGAGGGGTCTGAGGGCTGCTGCTCACCGACTTTGTGGAGGATGGAACTGGATGCGTGTGAGTGCCAGGCCTGCTGCCCACGGTCCAGGAGCCTTTAGGAGACACGGGTCCTATTTGGGCCATGATGAGGTGGGTCCTATGCCGACCTGAGGATGGAGGGACCTCTCATAGCACAGAGCACATGGTCACCAAGATGGGTACAGCAGCTTTATTTATGTCACCCGTCACCCATGGACAAACCAGTGGCCCTGGCAGGCGGCTGTGTGAGAACAGGCTCCAATGTCAGGAACAGACAGAACCCACCCGTAAGGAGAGATGTGTGGGCTCCTGGGGGGCATGACTGGGAAGGGCTCTGTTCCCTGCTGTGGATGTCAGTATCTGGTAAAGGCAGCTGTCAAGCTCAGAAGTGAATGCCTAAGATCTGTGCAGTTCAGTAAGAGCTAATTAAGGTCAATTATGCATATTTACGTAGAGGACTGGGAACCAAAATTCTGTCCCTGCAGGAAATTCATGACGCTGTCTTTGCCACCAGGTGTTGCTTGGAAATCGAACCTCCCCACTATACAGGGGTGAATGCAAGTCCCTGGGTAGATATATTGGGGAAATAGGAGACTAAGGAGGTGAGCATGGCTTCTCTGCAGGGCTCCTGGGCTTCCACAGGCATGTCTGCCCGGTGACTGCAGGATGGAGGGAAGGTGCACCGATCTCTGAAAGGGGTGTTTCTTTTGGGGGTTGTGCACACTTTGGGACCCACTGTGAATGCTAGGGTCCTTCTTTGTTTCCTTTATTTAGAAATGACTGCCCGGGACATGGGAGGGGTCCAATGACATAAGGAAAGTGCGATTAAGATCATACTGCAAAACTCGTCCACCACATCCGCACTGACCTGGAGGCTCTGAGTGTTTTCCTAGTCCTGGGCCTGCTCCCACCTGTGCCCAGATCACTGCCCTCCACCCTGTAAGGTCTCCATCAAGGCCAGGTCCTCTCTGGGATGCCTCCTCCTGGGACGAAGCTGTCCAAGAGGTGCTGAGCAGTGACCTGAGTGCCCTCAGATGCTGACAAGTAGACCCTGACCAAGGCTTCCATGCCTGGGAAATGCACAGATACCTTCCAGGAGCAGCCACTGCATGCCACACGACCCTGTGCCAAGGCACATCTCCAGCAGACATCCTCAGACACTACTTCCTGGCCAGACACCCTGGGTGTGGGGTGGGGGGCTTCCTTCAAGGACCAGTTCTTGCCTCGGAGACACCATTTGTCTCTGGCCCCCTGGCACGTGAGTGACCTCCCCAGACCTCGGTGTTCTTTCTCAAAAAGTATATGGATGGTATAGATCCAGTGTACCCATTCTGAGAGGAGAGAGGATGGAGGGCCAACTTGGCTTTGAGGTGGACAGAGTTTACAGGGACCGGGGTGCTCAATTCAGAAGCCACTGAGAGCTGGAGGATGGAAATAAACGGTGACTATTACTACTATTCTCAGAGTCACAGCAGGATCTCTGCGCGCCTTCTGCAAAGATAAATTTAACATGCTGACAACAAGCACGCAGACAAGCGGGCAGAACCTGCGATAGATGTGACATGGAGGCCTCTTCTGGGGAGCTGCAGAGGTCCCATCCGGCTGCCTCCAGGTGGGCCTCGGCCACCATGCCCACAGTCCTTCACGTCTGCCTCACAGGGCTGCGGGTTGTCGGGGCCCCTCCCGCCTGACTGTGGCCAGAGCCATGCCTGCTGGTGGGAAGGACCCGACTATGGGCGGAGGGGCCAGGGTCCAGGCTACTTGGGACCAAGAAGGCTACCCTAGGATGGAGATCAGGGCCTGTGACAGGGCCCGAGGCAGGTGGCCTGGAATGCCCAACTCACCTCCTTTATCTCATTGTCCCGGAAGGACACATGGCAGGACACTCTCCCCTCAGCCTCTGGCAGCCCCTGGGGGACTGCATGTGGGGGACAAGCAAGCAGGGAAAACATAAGAGGTGGAAAAGAAACCCGATTGGAACCATCCAGAGGCTTCACCAGCCTGGCAGTCAGAGATGACCCCACCCCAGCAGTGCTCAGCTGTTTGAGAACGAATGGTCAGGTGTCCCCAGCAAGGAAGGAGGAAGCTTGGCCTAAGTGAAACCCTGACAGAAAGTCAGGAGAATAGAAGAGATGGAGATAATAGAGGGAGTGGGTGAAGGTGGGAGTTCCAGAGAAATGAAATGCAAAGCACGGGGTAGGTGTTGGACTGGATACCGTGGGAACCAGATCAAGCTGGGTGACGGATGGCCTGGATTCGAAGGAAAAGTGAGACGATGGATGAGGAGACACATCCCACCAAGCAAGGACTGTAGATAATTTTGAAGAATAAACAAAAACAATTTAAAAGGAAGGAAAAAAAAAAAAGAATCAAAGACATACCTGGGAATACTTCCCCTGGGCTGAGAAAGGATCTGTTTATGCAGGTGGAATGATCTTGAGTTGCTTTAAAGCTGCAAAGCAAAGAAACCCACAAGAGGGTAGGGAACGAGGCTGGATTGCAAGAGTTCTGCAAGCACCCTGTGTGTATTCGATGAAGAAAGAAAACCTAGAGCTGGACATCAAAGAGCAGGCCAAAGAGGGAAAGCAGCCTCGTGGGCAGCCCCTGTGCGCGTGCTGTGAGGAGATCGTGGTGGTGGCTAGCTGGAGGCTCAGTGGCATCCAGCCCTCCTCTCCTGGCTGGGGACCTGGGCAGGTGGGCCAGCATCTCCTCCAGGCTTGTCTCCTCTACAGCTGGAGGTGATGACAATTCCTACCTCATAACGTTGCTGGAAAGTGAGTTACTGCTGTGAAGACCTGTCACACAGCAATGCTCCCCACTGTGGGACCAGTCATGGTACTATTATATTGCTATTCTTTGTGCAAATGAAATAATACAGAATCAACTTCAATGACCTGAGAGGTCAACGTACCCTCTAGTTCTAGAAAATGTGCTTCCCTGTGCTGGTGTCAGATGAACCACCTAAGTTCCAAGAAACAGAACACTCAAGTCAAACTGGGTAAACATGCACTTGGCAATAGGTGCTGACTCTAGTAACTAGACAATCTCAGATAGAGCAGGCTTCAGGTGTGATGTGATCAGGTTTTCCAGCACATCTCTACAAACAGCTTTTAAGCAGTCCTCTACCCCTCAATCTGATTCTCAGGGTAACTTCCCACATGATGTCAAAGTAGCTGCTAGTTCCACTCTTCACACCGAGAGAGAAACAATGACTATGAGAGTGCTGTCATAGAGCACAATGTGATTCACCTGACCAGACCACAGTCGTCACTGAGGCAGGGTGAGTGTCCTCAATGTGGGACGCTTGGTGGGGGCGGGGGGTGGACACCCAGCAAAATTAGGGTAGTTATCAAATGATAGGGGAAGGCAGCTGGGCCAACAAACCCAGATTCCATGCACTGCAGCCCCCTCCTCAGATAAGATGGCAGGAGTCCAGCCAGTGGGGCTGCCAGGCCTGGTGGGGACCTGGCTTCCTCCAACTCTTTATTTTCAGCTCTGTCCTGTCCCAGGACCGGGAGTTTTTCTCAAACTGTGTCCCTTACCCCAAAGTCCAAGTTAAATTTCCCACCTCTGCTGAAGCATCCCTGGTGTCCTTTACCTGATGGCTGCCCTCTGACACAGCCCCTTTATCCTCTGGCTGACCTGTGACCTCTGACACAGCCCCACACTCTCCAGGAAAGACAATTGTTTTCCCTGGAAGCAAAGCTGCAGGCCTAGGGAGTGTCCAGCCTTGTATTTTACAGAAAATCCGTGTCCTTTCCTTTTCAACTTCATAAAAGCCCCAGTCTGAGCCCACAGAGCCCTCGAATGTTCCACCAGAGGGAGCCCTCACCTGCAGTGAGGAGAAGGCAGGGCCCGCAGAGAATCAATCACCTTCTCAAGGTCGGGCAGCACAAACAGAACCCATCTCAGCACAAGTAAATTCATCTACGCAGCCTGGGGCACAGGCGTTTCCAGAGTTAAGAGGCACCCGCACACCCATCCTTCTCAAATTGGGGTGCAGAAGGAAGCGTGCTTCAGAGCGAGAACATCTGGTAAGCTGCATGTTCCTTTGGGCAGAAAAGTGGCAGGCCCGGGAGCCCATCAGGTCATCCTCAGAGACCTCTGGTCTTAGTTTCTGGGTGGAGGTGGTGGCTGGAGCACAGGGCTTGGTCTCACACTGAAATCCAAACGCCTCCTGGGGCCGCGCGCCAGTTCTGGCGTTGGCAGCTGTGCGAGCCTGGCAACCAAAGCAGCAGAGGCCCATTTAACAAATTAAAGACATGATGAAGGGAAAAAGTCTCTGGAAATTTCCATCTGAGTGCTGGGGACCAAAGCTGGTCACCCCCCTATCGGGAAAGCTGAGACCTTCCTGCCAAGGAGCCCGCTCAGCGGCTGAGGAAACAGCAGCTCTTACACAGGCTTCTTTTTAAAACATAAGATGTGTTCAAAAACAGAATTCAGAAGACATGTTCGTCTTAAAAATTACAACTTTATCGAAGCTGCATTCTGCCCAGCGAGATTGGATGAAACTTAATCAGGTTCAATGACACAGCTTCTCTCGGGGTGTGCCAGTTTAAATTATTTGTGTTGTGGATTTGGGCATTTTCAAAGCACACGTATCATTTCAAGATCCAGACAGAAGTTGAACACACGTCACTGCAAAAGGCAATGCTGTGGCCTCCGGCTCCCCACCGTCCCCTTGCCTGTAACACCGACAATTCACATTTTCCCAAAACCCACAATTCCAATTTCTTAGATTGCTATGAGTTTTTCCCTGCAGCTTTGTTGGGAACACAGATAAACTACATAATTTTAAGTGAACAGCTGATTTGCAAACACTTGTAAAGCAATCACTAAAATCATGATCATGAATGTACTCACCACCCAAGTTCCTTCCTGCTCCTTGCCGCCACCCATCCCCAGACCACTGTTGACCGGCTCCCCACCACTGCATCCCCCAGAATGACAATGACTCCATTGTCATACAAATGGAGTCATCAACATGTACACCTGTTAGCCAGGTGTCATACATGACTCGGCTTGACCACCCCAATGTCCCCGCTATGCCGTGTGCTAAGCAGTTCATTCCTTGCCCTGCTGCAGTCTCCCCAGTGTGCATGCACACAACTACAGTCCCCTAGTGATGGACACTGGGTTGGTGCTCATTTCGGGCAGGTACAAATAAAGCTGCTCTGAATCTATGCTGTGTTTCTGTTGGGTAAATAGCAGGAGTGGTCTGGCTGGGCCACACGGAAGGTGCGTCTTTAACTTAAGACAATGTTCGCCTGTTTCCCAAAGTGGTCTTGTCTGTTATCTCCCCACCACGGTGGACAGCAGTACCAGTCACCCCACCTCCTTGCCAACACCGCAAACGTTACTCTTTTCAGTTTTAGCCATCCTGGTGGCCCTGTAATGTCATCTCATTGGGGTTTTAGTTTGCTTGTCCATAATGAATAATGCCATCTTTTCATGTGCTTATTTGCCATGGGTAAAATCTTTGCTGTTTTCCCCCCTTAATATAGTTTTTTCTTTTTTGAAAATAAACTTTATTTTTATTACACTTTTATATTTTTGAGAAAATGTAAAGATAATACAGAGATTTTCCCACATGGCACACTCCCAGTTTCCCCCTTCATAAGCATCTTCCATCATCATGGTACATTTGTTACAGTTAATGAACCAATATTGATATGTTAGTACTAACTAAAGTCCATGTGTTATTCAGACATTATTAGTTTTAGATCATGTCCTTTTTCTGTCCGGGATCGCATCCAGGACATCACATGACGTTTGGTCATCATGTCCCCTTAGATCTCCTCTGGGCTGTGACAGTTTCTCAGACTTTCCTTGATGACCTTGATGACCTTGACAGTTTTGAGCAGGGCTGGTCAGGTATTTTATTAGGATGCCCCTCAATCAAGATTAGCACAATGATTTCTCATGACTGAACTAGGAACACGGAGTGTTGGGAAGGAGACCACAGAGATGCAGCGCTCTGCTTATCACATCCTGCCTAGGTGCCTGCCATCATATGACCTGTCACCACTGGAGTCGACCATGGTGGAGGTGTGCCTGTCAGGCTTCTCCACTCCAGCATGGAGGTTCCTCAAAAATTAAAAATAGAATTACCATATGATACAGCAATTCCATTTCTGGGTATTTATCTGAAGAAAACAAAAACACTAATTTGAAAAGCTATATGCGCCCCTATGTTCACTGCAGCATTATTTACAATAGGCAAGATATGGAAGCACCCAAGTGTCCATTAATAGAGCATTGGATAAAGACGATATCGTACAAATATATACAGGGTGGGGCAAAAGTAGGTTTACAATTGTGAGTAAGCAAAACATAGTTTATTCTTATATTGTTATTTATTAATTATTGCATTATTTTCCATTTGAATAACTGTAAACCTACTTTTGCCCCACCCTGTACAGTGGAATATTACTCAGCCATAAAAAAGAGTGAAATCTTACCATTTGCAACAACATGGATGGACCTAAAGGGTATTATGCTAAGTGAAATAAGCCAGACAGAGAAAGACAAATGCTGTATGATCTCGTATGTGAAATCTAAAAAAAACAAAAACAAAAACAAATGAATAAACAAAATAAAACAGAAACAGACCCATAAATACAGAGAACAAGTTGATGATTGCCAAAGGGGAGAGGATAGAGGACGAGAATAAAATTCTAAAAAGTGATGAGGGGTAAAGTGAAACATGAAATATAAAAAGAAAACAATAAAGCTTATAGTAGGAAAACAGTAAAAATAAATACATAAATAAAAAATGAAGCCACTTAGCAGCCTAATTTTGAAAACATGACCCTTAAACTATCCCCAATTAAGTTGCCTCGGTTTTACCCTCCAAGGAAAGGAGCATGTGTGGAAGCAGTGACGAGCCTCCTCTTCATTAAACACAGGAGACTTCGCCCGAATTCTCTCTGCCTGAGACTCAGGGGGCCAGGCAGAAGGCTGCTGGTGCAGTCACCACACACAGTTTTTCTCGAAGGGGCAGTTTCTGCTAGTGTTGATAAGATCTGTGTTGTTAACTGAGCCATGAGCTCCTGTCCTGAGCTGTAATTCCCTCTTCCCTCCTGTCAACCCAAGGACCATCCAGTTCCCCCAGGAAGTGGGGGGGGGGGCGGGGGGCAGGGGCCGGTGAGGATAACTGTCACAAGGACCCTGACTCCTTCCAGGGTGGGCAGTGCCATGCTGTGCCTGGTGGTTCACCCCATGCCAGCTTGTCCCCACCTGTCCCAGGAGAGTCAAGATTTAGTCACTGGAGGGAAAAGGCACTCTCACAGCTCCATCCCTCAGCCAGCCCAAGGTGCAAAGAGGGGCACTAGGTGGGCAGTGGCCCCTGGACGGAAGTAGTAGGCTCGGCTGGGCTGAGGGAGGTTGCTTGGCATCAGGGCCTTTGTGAAGGGCCTGGCCTAGGAGGACACTGTCCCAGAGAAGAGAAAACAATGCGCACAGGTGGCCTGGTATAGGGACCACCATCCATCTGCAGGTCTCCCGCTGGTTCCCCCACCAACTCCAGAATGACTTGTTTCTGTCCAAGCATGACCGGTGGTGTCTGTTTAAATATGTTGGTGTGGTCAAGAGGCATCAGTAACAGCTGCACTGAGTCCTTGCTTTTCTGTCGCTCTGTCCTGGCACTTGGGCCAGTCCTGGCCCAGGCCCTCAGGTCCCCCACACAGCTGCCCACCTGCCTGCCCCCTGCCTGCCCCCTGCCTGTCAGCTCAGGTGGTGTTGGGTGGTTTAATCAGCACGATGTTTTGAAAAGAATTCAATTAGTTTTAATTAGTACAAATTTAGTCAATTTTAATTAGTTTTAACTAATTTAATTTTTTTAATTAGTTAAAAATCAGGACTTTCAAATAAAAGTGTCAGATTTCAGGCTTCCCTTGAGAAGTCAGTGGCACCAACACAGGCCACATCCCAGTGGGGGTGGGGGGTAGTTGGCAGAGCAAGCTGGCAGAGCCATCAAGCGGAGCTGTAGGTGGGGTGTCCCTGGTTCCCTGCTCTATCCAGCCTCCTGCCTCCTTCCTGTCCCTGTCACCTCTGCAGCTAGGGACCTTGCAGTTTTGGGTGGGGACCAACAGTTCCATCTTGGCTGAGTCACCACCACAGATAAGAGGGTTGTGATGGGTTCCGTCCAAGTGACAATTACTGAGGCAGGAGGCACCTCCTCTGGGGGACAACTAGCAAACTCTCCCTCTCTTCAGGGGAGCATGGATGTGGCCTGAAGGCACACTGTAGGTGGCTCTCCAGATCCCCAGGCTCCTCTTTCCCCCTCTCTGTGCCCCCACCCCAGTTCCTTTGAAATTTGAACCTCTGACCTACAACCCGACTACCACTGGGCACAGGCTCCTGCCCACACAGAGCAGCAGTGCCATAGTTCACCAGTTCACTCTGCCTCACACCCTGTCCTCCCCGCAAAAAACAGCCAAAAGCCAGAACTGAGAGGCAGCCCCGCTTGAGTCTGGACAAGCCGTAAAGTGCTCCCCTTGGTCAGGCAGAGCTGGGCCAGCACCTGGAACTGTGCCCCTGTCTGGCTTCCTCCTCCTCCTTGCCCTGCTCCCCCTCCCTGGACCTGGCCTTGCCAGTTCAGGGGACGAAGTGACTGCTCAGACTCATAAAGAGGTGGAGCCCACAACCTCCGGTGGTGGCCACCCTCAGGGCCACTACTGCCCAGCCTGGCTGCTGTCAGCTCTGAGGGCCCCAGGGGCCTGGTCATCGATGGTCCTAAAGCCAGAGGGTAGTGAAGGAAGATAAAGGCAGATGAGGTCCAATTAGGGCAGGTGAAGGTGGGTGAGAGCAGATGAGGACAGGTGAGGACAGGTATGGGTAGGTAAGGACAGGTGAGGTCCAGTGAGGACAGGTGAGGGCTGTGTGGGATTCCAGGGCTCCTCCAATCCCATGTCTTTCTGCAAAACTTGCTTTCACTGCTGAGTCTGGTATCTCCTCACAGACATATTTTTAGACACAGTTGCCAGGCACATCATCTCCACCACTGAGCACTGTTACTACCCACGGACCCCTCTGCTGACAGAGCCCAGCCAGTAACCACTACCCCCGGGCTCCAGCCTGAAGGACTGTGACCTGCCCTCATTTACTCATGCCTGCCAGGGTCACCTGCAGAGACCTCCACAACAGCCCTGTGTTCCGGTGCAGCCCAGTGTGACGGTGTGGACCCTGTCAACTCTTCCTCCTACATGCGAAGCAGACACCTTGCTCTGTCCCTTGGTTCCCAGGGAAATCCCTGCAAAGCACTTTGTGCCACGTTCCTGGCCCTTGAGTGGAGTCTACCCTGAAATGCAGGTGTGTGGTCATGTGCCCCTAGCCCCCTGCACCTTGCCTGGCGTTGATGGGCAATCTCTCAACCTGCCTGCCCTGGGGCCAGGCCTGGGTGCATCCCCTGAGTGACCCCTGCCTGTATCCCACTCAGGCCACAGGGCCCTGCCAGCCCTCCTCCTCCCATGGCCACACTCTTCCCTGTCCACACTCCTCCCACACCCCTACACTGACCCCCCCCAGGCCACACCCCTACCAGCCCACTGCTGGCCAGATCTGGTGGTCAGGATGGGCCTGCCTGGCACCTGTATCCAGCCGGGCTCTTAGACTTCAAAATGCAGCTGCCAAGCCTTGTCACCCACAGAGCTGGAGCAGGACCTAATGATGCCAGGAGCCACCTGCCATCTGGTGGCCACATCCCCAACCTGGGCACATCTCGATAGCCCCACATTCAGAAAAACGAGTAAAAGAAAAGAGTTCCAGAGCCACAGTTCAACATGGTGCCACATAAAGTTTTACATTGGTCAAATAACAGAATATATTTTAGAAACGAAACCATGGAATAGCCCTGTGACCCTGAATTCATGACACATCCTTCTGGGGAGAAAATGAGGGGTGAGATCAGGGAGTACTGGCTCCCAGGGTTTTTTATTAAAAAATAGAAACAAGGCATAATGTTAGGATTTGGACAGCAGGATGAACATTGGACACCCACAGAAGGAGGGACTGACAGGACTCAACAACCGCAGGTGTGTGGTGCTTGCCCCCAGCTCCTTCTGTGGGAAACAGCACTCGGCTGCCCTCCAGCCCTATGCCATTGTGGGGTCCATTCCCAGTCCAGAGCTGGGTCCTGACCTGCCTGGCCTGAGCTGGGTCATCAGCCAGGCAGACGCTGCCCAGCCCCGCTGGCGGGCAGTGTGTATTCCCACCATTGTGCTGACCCCTCCTCTGGGGCATGGTAGGCCATGGAAGCTTACCGTGCCACTAACATGCGCCTTTCTAGCTCGGGAGAATCTGTCCACTCGGTTTTTCTGGAGGAAAAGACCTTTTGCTGTCCTAGGTCTTGTGTTATAAATGAACAACAAGCAGTTGTGTGTTTTATCAGACATGCTCCTACCACCCGGATTCAGGAGCAGGGCGAACAGCTGGGCAGAACTCCACGGCTGGACCTGCTCAGCCCAGGCCTGGTTGTGAGAACAGTGGTGGGACATGCAGGGCTCATCTGGGGGCCTGAGGAACAGTGCCCACGGCTCTGGCTCAGATAGGTTCTGCCTCCATGCCCCCTCTCTGGGCAAAGCACATGCTCCTGTCTTGGGGATGATGATGATTTGATTGTCCCTCCACCAGGACCCTAAGGAGGTCCTGCACCCTGGGGCTAGGTCTCCCCACACATGTGTGCTGCCCAGCACTGGTCTTGGACCAAATTCCAAGTGGGAGTCCTGTCCTCCTCAGCTGTGCTCCCTAGGCAGCTGTGACCATCCTGGTTCCCAGTGGTCCTAAAGAGTCCCCAGAACCAATGGCAGAGCCACACTGCCCCCAAGTGGTGGCCATTCACCCCGCCCTTCCCCCCCCCAAGCTCTTGCCAACATGGTTCGTTCTGGGTTCCTGGTTATTGAACAGACTAGCAAACAGCATAACGCACATAGCACAGGAACCAGATGCACCTGTCATGAGCAAGGGAGCGTCCCCGAAGAGAGTCACTCATCCACGTTTGTATCTTTCCACAATGCCAGATTTATTAGGAGAGACCTCCCCAATAAGCCAATGGAGTCACACGCAGGTACACACAGAGAGGGAGAGCTATGCCATAGAAGCGAGCAGAGCGAGCATGTAGGGGGAAGTCCCAGTCCCTGGCAACATCCGCAAGGGAGAGGCAGGCGTCAGTCTCAAGCCAGGCACCCGCAGTGGCGGCATGGGTCCCGTGGAATAGAAGTCGGGCAGGGCTCCAAACGTGACCCACGGTGCAGCCAAGCTTGAGCATTGGGTGGTTGGAGCTCTGAGCTCTTACAGCTCACCAGGGGTGGAGGTCCCATTCACATCGGTGTCCAGATGGAGTCCTTATCCAAGTGTCCAGACTTGTGGTTTTGGGCGTTCCCATTACACCCCATTACCTGAGTCTTAACATAGCACTTGACATAATTGTTATGGCTGATGGTGACTCCATATTGGATTGTCAAAGATGTCCAAAAATTCTGCTCTGCTCCTGCTCTATACAGCATTCCACCTTAGGGCTTGTCCTAGGGGCCAGCACCTGCTCAGTCGTTCTGCATGTGTCCCTTTTCAGGACCTGGTGGGGGACAGTCTCTGCCTTTGTGGGGCTGCAAGGGGGCTGGTAGGGGCCAACAGGTGACATGAAGATCAACCAGTGAAAGAACCAGGGTCAGCACCTGGGAGAAGGAAGGAAGGGAGAGAATGAGGGAGTGAGGACTGCTGACCTGTCAGTCAACAGGCTGGACCTTGAGCTCTCAAGCTCTCAATTTCTTTCTTTTTTTTTAATCCTCACTGGAGGATATTTTTCCATTTATCTTCAGATAGAGTGGGAGGGAGGGGGAGAGAGAGAGAGGAAGAGAGAGAGAAACATTGAAGTGAGAGGGACACATCAACTGGTTGCCTCCCACACAACCTGGACCAGGGCCGGGGACGAAGTGCAATCGAGGTACGTGCCCTTGACTGGAATCAAACCCGAGACTCACTGGTCCACGGGCTGAAGCTCTAACCATCCAGGTCAAGCTCTCAATTTCTTTACACACACACACACACACACACACACACACACACACACACACACACACAGAAAGGACATTGTGGAATTGGTTAAAAAGTAAAATGAAGAGATACATACTGCTTTTACATTGGTGGGTGCAGGATAGTTAATAACGAACATCTACAGCACAGAGATATAGTAATCGGGGAACCAGATAACAGTGGGGTTGGGGGAATTCTGTGTTTTTCTGCTCTGGTGGCAGTTGTGGCCTGAGGTGTCTGGAAAAAATGGTTACTCTGACATCCTCGGCCTTCTTTACCTGGCATCTTAGATGCACAAAGATAATAGACAATTTCAAAGATGTCCAGGTAAGAAATGGTCGAAACCTGTAGAGAAATTTTATGAGTATTTGAGCCAAACTGACAACTGCTAGGGAGCAAAAATCTCAGTAGATTGAGAAAATGCTCCAGAAAATGTTAGTTTTACCACTTATTTTACACATCAGAATCAAAGGAAGAGGAGTAAGGAGAGTTACATGAAGTTCTTTGGTGACAGATTAGGGAGGTAGGAGAAAGCAAAGTGGGGAAATCTCTGAGATTGGATAGAAAGTAAACTAGACAAATGCTCCTTTTACATTGGTGGGTGTAGGATAGTCAGCAATGAACATTTACAGCACATAGCAATGGTATGAGGGAGAACAAGGTAACAATGAGGGGTCCTGAGGTCTCGTGTTCTGGTGGGAGATCGTGTCCCCGGGTCTGGAAAAAGGTGATTACTCTGACATTCCAAATGTATGTTATCATAGATGCAAAAAGGCAGTAGACAGGCTCAGTTAAGGTAAAGACTGACCTTTGTCAAGGAAGATATCAGCCTAGGACGTGACTACTGCCATGACAAACGTTTAATTAGAAAGTTTTCCTTTCAGACCGTCCTGTGAGGTTACTTTAGTTCTCTGAGTTTGTAACACTGCCATGCAGGCCTTCCCGAGCTTGTCAGGTTTAGTATGTGGCCCCTTTCTCATTCACAAAGGTAAAGACTGAGCTTTGTCAAGGAGGCTACAGGCCCAGGATGTGACTACCCACCCTGCCCCGCTTTCAGTTAAGGATGTTTACGTTCATACCACTCTGTGTGGTGCCTTTCAGTCTTGGGCCTCCCCGGGGTTTGTCAGGGTTAGTATGTGACCCCTTTTTGTCCACAGGATGCTGTGGAGCGTTGCCCCACCTGGCCCCGTGCTCAGGTCACCAGGCCTGGGGGAACCCTCAGGAGAGACCTGGTGGGTACAATGGAACTTTTGAAAGTTGATCAAGGGGCTGCACTGGCTCTACCACCCCACCCTGAAGCTCCTGAGGTCAGGTGGTGGCTGAGTGGGTCACTGGTCCTCCACGAAAGCCCATGAGCTTGGTGTCATCCTCGGCCTTCTTTACCTGGCATGCGAGCAAGACCTTCAGCGTGAAGCCAGTCCTCCAACCTTGGCCTGTCCCCTGCCTCCACTCCCTTCCCTGACCCTGAGCAGAGCCCTGACTACAGCATCCTTATAGTGTCTGTCCCCTCCCCCCTTCCCTCCTGGCAAATGCAAATGCCAGCCTCTGTTGACATCCCCTGGCCCAGCAGCAGCATGGCCCTGGGTAAACCCCAGGCCATTCACACTAACCCCTACCCCAAATCTCCCAACAGTCCACTGTTACAAACCGATGGTTGAATAGCTCATCCAATGAGGAAAAAAGGTCATTTAAACCTCAGAAACATCGATGTGAGAGAGACACATCGAGTGGTTGCCACCCACATGACCCCAACCAGGGGCCAGGAACAAACTGCAACCAAGGCAGGTGCCCTCAGCGGGAATTGAACCTGGGACTCCCTGGTCTGTGGGCCAACACTCCAACCGCTGAGCCAAACCGACCAGGGCAAATCCTTCTGCTTTTCAAAGGATACCATTAAGCAAACAATAAGACAAGCCACACCTAGGAGAAAATATTCACATTCTGTGCATCTAATACAGGACTCGTATCCAGAATACATAAATAGACTTTACAACTCATTACTCAATATTTAAACTGCGCAAAAGATTTGAATAGACTCATAACAAATGACTAATAAGCACATGAAAATATGCTCAAGTATCACGGTCATGTATTATTGAGGAAGGAGAAAGGTTAACACAATATTGATTGTTGGCCAGGATGTGGAATGTGCAATGGAACAACCACCTTGGAAAACATCTGGGCAGCTTCTTGCAAAGTGAGACATGCATCTATAAGAAGACCCCACAGTCCACTCCAGGCATCTACTCAAGAAGTGAGAACTTACATTCACACAAAAACCTGTGCATAGGTGTGTGTAGTGTTTTTATTTATGATTGCTAAGACTGGCAACAGCCCAAATGTCCATAAAGGAATGAAAGATAGGTCATATAATGGAGACCACTCAGAACCACAACAGAAGGACTGCCGGTGAGTCCCAGAAACACTGCTGAGTCCCCCTGCCTGTAGAACTGTCCCCAGGAAGCAGCTGGGTGCTGAGGTTTGGGATGGTTGGGAAGGGGCTGGGGACTCTGGGGGATGGAAACGGTCTATGTGTTCTATGTCTGAGTACATGTGGAGGTGAAGGGGTGTGTTGTCAGAAAGCATTGAACCGAATACTCACAATGGGTGTGATTTATTGCGTGTGAATTATACCTCAATAAATCATGTTTTAGAAGTCTGCAGTGCTGTAAGTGGATGAAAGTCCTGGGACAGGTGGAGAGCAGGGGGCCCTCTCTCCCCCTGCCGCATCTCCTGGGAGTCCAGTCCCAGCTTGTGGAAATACTTTAGAAGAGAGTAGTGAGCCAGGGAGTTGTCAGAGAGCAAGAGGCTGGGGCCCAGGGAGAGGCCATGGGGAATGGAGACAGGCTGCTGTCTGGGTCCCCCACAGCCTGGAGAGGGTAAAGTGGTCAGGGCCTAGTCACCTTTGACACAATACCCTGGAGTCTGGACGTGCGCGTGTGTGCGCGTGTGTGTGCGTGTGTGTGTGTGCTCGCGCATGTGTGTGGTGGTGGTGGTGGTGGAGAAAAGCTAGGTGTGCTTTGGGCTGGGGCACACTTGTGGCCACACAGGTCTCTACATGACTTGTCTTCTCCCACAGAGACCCCTCCTTCTGCCCCAGGGGCTGCTCTACCAGGCCAAAGACCCCTGCATCCCTCCCGCACCTGGGTTCTGTCTCTCTCCAACCCCAGGTTGATGCACTCAGATGTTTCAGAAATGGCCACAAGTAATCAGTGCATAACACAGACCCTCTGTCCCCACTTCTCCATCCTCCCAGTTCTTGGGCTCCCCCACATTCTGTCAGTGTTCTCAGAGTTGCCTTCCTGTCCACCTGGCACAAGGCACTGTCTCCCCCTGGGCTGAGTCACCTCTCTGGTTTGGGGTTCCTCCTGGAGAAGGGTGCCTCCCACCATCTGAGACCCTTTGCGCCCCACAGGGTCAAGTGGGACCTGGTTCCTGGCCCTCTCCGAGAGCGTCAGCCAGTGGTCCTCACCTGTCCTCCCTGCTAGTGCCTCGAAGAAGTGAGATGTGAAAAGTGAGTTCTTGTTGGAATGTCCTTGTCTATTTTACCTTACTCATTCTGAGAAATGAACTGTAAAATATATTTGCCAAGTTTCAAAAAACAAAAATACCCTCCTGAGCTCTTGAGTGGAGCTGTGGTTGGTGGAGAGGCAGATGGGGCAGCACTGACCTCTTCAGACTGTCTGAGTTTTCAGAGCCAAAGGCCAAGCAAGGGCTCAAAGGGTAAAGGACGCTGTGGAACTGAAACCGGAACAAAGGTCTGACTGCTTGCCAACACAAAAGGCAAACTCGTGAGACAGGTCCTGGTGAAAAAGGAAAGAGGTTTATTCAAATCCTCTTTGATATGAGGGACTCTCGTCCCAAAGCCCATCTGAACATCTCAGGGCAGGCAAAGGGCTTTCATAGGGGGACCATAGGAAGAGGGGAACTAATAAATTCTGGTGATGTGCTGTTTCACATTCTAGTCCTTGGGTGGTTTTCATGTTCTCTTTCTGTTTTTTTAATTTTTTTTTTCTTTATTGATTTTTAGAGAGGACTGGAGAGGGAGAGAGAGATAGAAATATCAATGAGAGAGAACATCGATTGGCTGCCTCCTGAATGCCACCCCCTGGGGATTTGGCCCACAACCTGGGCATGTGCCCTGACCAGGAATCGAACCGGCAACCTCTTGGTGCATGGGTCGATGCTCAACCACTGAGCCATACCAGCCAGGCTCCATGTTCTCTTTTGTGTGTGCCAGCATCTGGAGACTTTTTCTCTCTGTGGGTTTGCTGGTATCTGGGGACAGGATGTTTCAGGCCTGGCCAGACATTGGCATCTATTACACTCCTGTGGTTGAGGCCAGCGAAAAGGGGAAGGAACTGGAACTGCTGATACCTGTAACGTGCTGGAATATGAAACCATTAATATTTTAGACTATAAGTTTTGGTAGTATATTCTTATTTTTAATTCTTGGTTAGTTAATTAAATGTGAGGTTTACCCTGTTACAGAACTACCCTTTGGATTTTAAAAAAAGCAAGTTTATTTGCTTTCCAATTAGAGTAATTAATTTCTGCTTTTCTCATTATTTCATTGTTTTACTTTATTTTTCTTTATTGATTTTAGAGAGAGAGAGATAGAAACATCGATGAGAGAGAACATCGATTGGCTGCCTCTTGCATGCCCCCCACTGGGGATTGGGCCCACAACCTGGGAACCAAACCAGTGACCTCTTGGTGCATGGGTCGATGCTCAGCCACTGGGCCACACCAGCCAGGCTCTTTTACTTTTGTTTTAATGTTGTTGATTCTTTTCTGTTCCAGTTTCTGAGTTAACTGTTATGTTTCTTTAATTTGAAATAATAAAACTAAGAAATAATACAAAAATCATTGTGCAGTGAATTCTCCTCTGAAGCCCTCAGACCTGGTCCCACAGATGTTTGTGACATGTGCTTGTCCTGAGTCTGTAAAGTGAAATCATGTCAATTTTGATTTAATCTTTGACCTAGGACTCATTTGGAAGAATAATTGAAAATTTTCAACTAGTTAGGTTTTATTACATCTTTTTGTTTCATTAATATTATGTATTATAGAGTTAAGTTCAAAGAATGTGGCCTAAGTAATTTTTCATTTTTTGAAATTGTTTTCAGCTTTGATTTGCAGCTGGCTTGGGGTTTTGGGGGAAAAAAAGTGTATACTCTCTATGCATACTGCATTTTGTATAAAAATTTAAATCACCAATAGTAGTATTTGTCTTTTACACCCTCATTTTGCATTTTCTATGTGATCTACGGCATTTGCCCCAGAGTCCAGGTCCCCTGTGGCTAGATGCGGCTGAACTCTTCTCTCGTCCCACAGACTTAACTCCCACATCCCCACGCATGTGCATGTTTCATCCACATAAGGATTGCTCTTTTATCCATTTCACTCTTTACCTTGAATTCTGCTTTCTTGGTATTAACACCGAGTCACGCACATTCCTGGGCTGTACTTTTCAGTCCCTCACTCGCACAGTTCCTCATCACATTGTCGCTGGTGTGTCCCTGACTGGTTTTGTTTTTCTGCACAAAAGCAGTCCACCCTAAGCTCCCAACCTTGGTCTCAGCCAGCACCTGATCAGATCACTCCATGAGGCAGGCTGTGCTAGGCACCAGTAGCTTTGGCAGGAACCTTGATGACCCTGGGGGTAGGGCATTACGGATCAGAGGAACCAGGTCCAAGATGACAGGTCTGATTGCTGTACCAGGCCCGCACAGTACCTCCTGACCATTGGCTAGAACCAGTGCCTGGCCTGTGGCCGCTGGCTAAGGTTCACCATGGGGAGGCTGATCCAGCGCTGGGGCGACCCAAGGGCCCTCCTGGGGGAAGGCTACCCAACCAGCTGACCTGCTATAGGCAGGAACAGGCTGTCAGAAGCCTGGTGGGCTGCACTGAAGGGCTGACCCACACTCATTTCCTCAAGTTCAGAGAAGATATCTGCAGGTTCATTTTCTTCTTCACAGGGTTTTTTTTTTTTCTTTTTTTCTTTTTTCCCTTTTTCCTTTAAATTCAAGGCTGATAATGTTCTGGCTGTGATTTTGCTGTGTAATGTTGCAAGATGTCACCATTTGGGAAATAGGGTGAAGGGGACATGGGCTCTCTCTCTTATTTATTATAACTCCTTATGGGTCTATAATTATTTCAAAATAAAAAATTAACGAAAAGATGTATAAGGCTGATAGATTATATGATTAAAGAAATAGCTACCCAGATGTAAAAAAGTCAGACTATGCAGTGGGAAGAGTACTTTGTTCTGCTTTATTGCTGTATCCAGGTAAACTGTTCATATGCAATCACTTAAATTCTCGAAACTTTTATTGACTGGTTGGTCTCGACTCCTTCCCACATCACAGCCAGCTGTTGTCACTACAAGCTGTGCAGTCCAAACTCAGTAGGTGTCAGAAGAAAGCATTCTTTCCCAACCACAGAGCAGTGGGTGGCCCAGGGATCAGCCTGTCCAGGTGGACTCTGGGCTGCAGAGGGTCCTACTCCTCTCTTGAGGCTCTGGTCCTCTTTGGACCAGAGGCCACCAGGTCACCTTTTGACTGAAAAGCTGGAGGGGACATGGTAAGTCCCACCTCAGGGCACATTTCATTCCCTCCCCCTCCCCCCTTATCTGCATCTTGCAAAAGAGGACAGTCTGCTCCTCAGCTTTACAAGATAATCATGTTTCTTCCTGCTCTCTCCTAAGTGCAGCTCAAGGACATCTCCACAAACCCCATCCCTTGGTCCCTCCTTTTGGGGGTGGACTGTCTCCCTGGGTTAGAGGCCAGCACTCCTGGCAGTGTCTGAGGGGCCTGGGCACAGCTGGCTGCTGGGAGGAGGAGTCCACCTCTGGCTGCCCTGGAGCCTGGGAGAGCTGGGTGTGGGTGACCTGTATGAGACTCCTTGTGAGGCTAGGGAGCAAGGACAGCTGTATTCAAACAAGGTGCAGGTTGTCTTCCAAGAAGGGGTGAGCCATACCACCTTTTGTCCACCGTCCCTGGCCAGGGAAGGCCATGTTTCAGGCTTTGAGGGATGGGCCAGGCTGGGGACATGCAGGACCTGCACCCTCAGGTGACATGGTTCACCCCCAGGACCCTTGCTTGTTTCAAACTGTGCTCTGTGCACAGCTGTTTGGGGCTGGACTGGACATCCCCGCTCTTGCTGCCCCATGGCCAAGCTCCTGACTTGAGTTCCATCTGACACCCAAGGACAAGGTCCCTTCACAGTCCTGCTGGGAGGATGGCCAGACTGGAGGGTTGGCACTTCGCTGTCTTCACGTGGACTGTGGGTTGTCAGTCTGTACCTAGTGTTCAGGAAGGAAGGGACATTGGGGGCATGAGGGACAATCTGAGAGGAGTGACAGGAGGTGGTGAGTTGGGGGCACCTTTTCGAGGTGGGGGAAAGCAGGACTGGATGGGCCAGGGCTGGGATGAGTGCTGCTGCACAGTACGACAGCAGAGCCCCTCTCAGCCCCTTCCAAAGGGGGCGGAGTCTCCGTGGGCTTGCAGACAGACCCTGGGCACCCTGTGAGCAGGTGTGACTGGAGTCTATGGGTGGGGAGACTGGGGGTCAGTACTGCTGGGCTATCCTGACCCCTTCATACCGTGGGTCCACCCAGGGACCAGCTCTTGCTCCCTCTGTGACCCTTGTAGCAGCAACCCCCATCCTGTAGAGGCAGCCCTTGCATGTCTGAGGAACAGGTTATTAAATACACAGAATCACTTAAAGCGCAGTGACTAAAACACAGGATCCATTCCCCAAAGTGACGCTCACCCCAAAACATTGGTTTCTGTACATCTCTTGGTTTGGAGATTACACTAGCAGCTGCTCCCCCGGAGCCTCTTGAAGCCAACACCCTGGCTCCTGTGGCTGCTCCTGACTGTAGGCGTCACATCAAGGATTCTGGAAGCCCTTCGTCCCCTGGGTGCCACCCAGGGCCACCCACTCTTCCCTTGGAGAGCTGCCTCCGGATTACAACTCCCATGAGACGCTGTCACTGAGGCCCTGCCATACCCTGCAGCTCTGGCTGGCTCTTCTGGGAGCAGTGGTGATCGTGGCCCCTCCACCTTCAGCCCCCAGGCACACAGCTCCTGTGGGAACCCTGGGCTGTGTGTGGCCAGGAAACTTCTAGAAGCCCTGCCTGGTACGGCAGCTTCTGTCAGCGGGGAATTGGAGAAAGGCTTGGTCCAGCCAGAATTTTATGTCTCCACACATGCCAGAGAGAGACCACCAGGGAAGGGACTGGAGGGAGGAAGCCATGGGTCCTCAGGTACTCATTGCTGGGGCAGGGGGATCACAGAAAGACTGCTCCCTGGGCATCTGTGCAAGCCCATGCTTGCTGTGGGCAACACCCCTCCTACTCCCAGGCCAGACTGTCCAGCCCATCACCTGCTCCTATGGGAAGGGTCTTTCTCACTGAGCCCTCATGCAGGTCAGTGACCTATGCTGCCCTGGTCCCTTGTGCCAGCCAACTTGCTCCGCCCCCCACCTTTCTAGTAGCAGCCCCCTTCTGCTCCCCTAGGGGTTGCACTGCTGGTCTGGCCCATCCCCGAGCTGGTCCCCATGTCCATGGGCCATATCCCTCAGGTGGGACCCACAGACAGGTAAGGAGAGAGAAAGACAGATGCCCTTTTTCTTTGTCCCTTCAGTTTGCTGAGTGGGGCCTGCAGGTGGTTGTACTCCCACACACCTGTGGAGAAGGCCTGTGTGGAGGAGCCAGCACAGATCGAGGGGAACATGGAGGGGGATCCATCTGGGAAACATGCTTCCTCTTCAGCTCTCCTTACCTCCCAAGAGCCACCCCAGGCCCCACTCAGAAGCCCTTTTGAAGGCCTCTCAACAGTCCAAGGCTGGAGCAGCAGGTGGTCACTCATGTACAGGGTTCATGGCTGGGTTCCGGGGGGGCTTGGACAGGCACCCACACTAGGAGACCCAGTAGTCCTCACACAGCCCTGGTGGGTCTGCCAAGCAGATGTTCCTACCATCTTCTGGATAGAAAGAAGACAACCCAGAGTCCAGATCCCTGCTGTGGCCGGACCGTGGGCAGAAATGACTGGTGCTGGGCACTGGTGGCCAAGTCCCTTTGTGCCTGTGTTTTGGGCAGCATGCAGGCGTGGTGGATGCTTCTGAGGTTGTGGGGCCAGGCTCCTGATTCTTCCCTTCCCGGCAGAGAAAAGGGGAGAGCAGCCCTGGCCGGTTTGGCTCAGCGGTTAGAGCGTCGGCTTGCGGTCTGGAGAGACCCGGGTTCGGTTCCCGCTAAGGGCACATACCTCGGTTGCAGTTTGTCCCCAAGAGGCAGCCACTCGATGTGTCCCTTTCACGTCGATGTTTCTCTCTCTCTCTTCCTCTCTCTCCTTCCCACTCTATCTTAACAAAAAATGGAAAAATGTCCTCACGTGAGGATAAAAAAAAATAATAAGAAAAGGGGAGAGCAGTAGGGAGATCTGAGGGTTCCTCACAATTCCTCAAGCCTGAGGGTCACAGCCTGGGCACCCCCCAACCTCCCTGGTCATGCCCCACTCTGCAGGTAGCCTAGAGGGAGGAGCTCATTGTCCAGTGACCTGGAGGCAAGTGCCCCTCATGTGTATGGGCCTCACTGCACCATGGACAGGTCCAGTCCAGAGGGGTGAGCTGGCTGTGGGGAGTAGGGAGGGGCACTGGCAAGGAGACTTCAGGTGTCCTTACATGGGACCTGCTGTTCCCTTCTGCGGGAATTCAACAGGGTGGCCACCCAGGTCATGCAGCCCCTTTTGTCTTTGTACCCCTCCCCCATCTGTTTTTGTCCCTTGGAATGGGTGAGGCCTGGGTCTTGTGAAGATTGGCCAGACTACAGCGACCACCTCCTGTGTGCTGCGCATGGCACCCTAGAGTTTTGGCCTGCAAGGCCTCTCTACAATAGCTGGTGCCCAGTGGGCCCCTCCCTTCACCCGCTGTCCTCCTTCCTGCAGCTGTCCTGCATCGGCTGACTACCTGCTGGGTAGTGCAGCCTAGGACCTGCAACTGCTTCTCTCCCAATTAACTTTCCTTGCTGAGAGGTGGTGGGGATGGGGGCGGGCCATGTTTGGGCAGCCCACTCTCACCCTCTTCCCTTCAGCTTCCTGCTGCTCCCCACAGAGCCTAACTGGTTCATGTTCAGTCCTCAGGGGGGCAGGGAGAGAATGCCAGAGGCACCCCCAGGCACTGGACACATGCTGGGTGGGGGCTTGCTCTTTGTGACTCCAAGAGCAGGCGTCTGTGCCTGGCTTAAGTCCTGAGGCAGCCACCGGACCAAATGTGGGTCAGGGTGAACCGCACAGGCTACTGCTGCATTGGGGGAGGGAGAACTCCGTCAAACCCCAACAGTCCTGTCTTGCCTGGCACAAGGACCAGTGAGTGCCTCTGACTTGAGCTTGGAAGTAAGCCAGTAATGGAACATTTTAAAATGAGCCTGAAAGAAAAAAGCACACGAACTTCTTGCTTAGGATGGAAGGAGGGGCAGGGCCACAGCAGGTGTCAGGGGGCCGGCACTTGTCCAAGGGGCGGTCGATCACAGCTGGGTGGGGGTGGGGAGGGCCTCCCCCTAGATGGGTAGGAGCCGGCTCCAGGACATCCACGAGTTGTGACCAGGGCGCTGTGTGGGTAGGCTCGAGGGGGCTCGGAGGGAACTCCAGGAGGGGCAGTCCAATAAGGGCTGCAGCCAGAAGAGGGGTCGAGGAGGGGGTGGTTCATTGGAGGCTGCAGCCCGGGGAGGAGGGCAGGTGGTCAAGTAGAGACTCTGAAGAGGGATGTGAGAGGGGCTGTCCAGTGGGCGCTCGGGGGCTCTGGGAGGGGTAGTCCAGTGGGGGCTGCAGCCGGGGTAGGGGTGATCCAGCAGACTCCGGGAGGAATCTCGGGGAGGGGTGGGCCAGTGGACGGCTCGAGAGCTGTGGGAGGGGTGGTCCAGCGGGTACTCGGGGTGGGGGCTCCGGGAAGGTAGAGTGGGGGCTGCAGCCGGGGTCGAAAGGACGCACGGGGGGGGGGGTCGTGCCCCCCAAGCTTACTCAACGAGGGAACCGCGTGACCCGGGGAGGTGACAGGGGCGAGCCGGATGGGAACTGCGATCCTAGACGCGAACGGCATAAATGTGTGGCCCGGCCAGATGACTGCTCTGCCCGCTGGAGCGCAAACTAGAGCGCCAGTCCTGGGGGGTGGGGTGTGGGGCGTGGCCAGTTGCCGAGGCCCCGCTTATTTCCCGGCAGCGCCCGCGGCCGCGGAGCATTTTGGGCTCTGTGGTTTGCGCTCAGCGTGTGCATGGGTCAGAGCTGGTTCCCCGGCCCGGCTGCCCACAGCTCAGGTAATCGACCCGCGGAGCCCGGGATGGAGGGATGCGAGCGGGGGACTGGCCGGGGGCGCAGCTTGCGGATCTCAGGGGTGAATGAAAGAGGCGCGAGTTCTGGGTCTTAGGGATGAATGCAGAGGGATGCAGGTCGGGGTCTCAGAGGTGAATGCAGGGGCGCAGGCCGGGACCCGCGTGCAGGGCGCCATGGGCGCACGGTGACACAGGCGCGTTCCTGCCAGCTGTGACTGTGGGCTCCACGAGCAGCACCCACCTCCGCCACTGCACGCATTGGTACCCGGTGTTAGCCCGCCCGCCGCCTTCTGCCACCGCAGCATTTCTGCTCCCTGGTTGCGGCGCGCGGGCTCTGAAGTTCTGCAGCTCCGCGGGCTCGCCTCCGGTCACCTCCCCACTGGCTCCTATTTCTTGGTGTGAGCGCCGCTCCTATCCTCTCCTGGCCCCGCGGACTCCGGGTGCCTCCCTGGGGCTGGCGGAACCTCGTGGACACTGCGCGCGCTACGGTAGGTTGCGGCGGTGGAGCCTTCTGTGCGCGCTCGCCACTTTGGCGGGAAAGGACAGAGGCAAGGGTGCCCCGCCCCTCCCCACGCGGTCGCTCGGCCCCTGACTTGCCGCCGCCGGGCCGGTGTCCGCCCATTGTCGCCTCCTGCTCCTGTAGCTCTGTAAAGGCGGAGCAGTTCTTAGTGAGCTTGGCGCCGGGTGCACTGGAGGTTGTCTCAGAACCTGGACAATGTGCCTGCAGCCCTTTCCTGGGTGGGTCCTTCTAACTCCTGAATTAGAGAACTATTCCCGAGGGTCCTACTTCCCCGTCTAAAACGATTGTCCTGGAAAATCCAACGTAGAGACCCAGGCACACACCCTGTGGTCATATAGCAGGGGGCCCAGACCCAGCCTGCTGGTCTCAGTATACAGGTTAGAATCTGACCAGCTCAGAAATCCAGAATGCATCAGCGGTTCTTGACGACCCTTTTACAGGGGTCGCCTAAGACATAATAGTAGCAAAATTACAGTTGTGAAGTAGCAATGAAAATAATTTTATGGTTGGGGGTCACCACAACATAAGGAACTGTATTAAAGGGTCACAGCATGAGGAAGGTTGAGAACCACTGATAGACGAAGCTATTTTCCAGGCTGCCCACGTGCAGGAGGAATAAAGTCCATGCAGCTGCGTGTTGTGCATCCTGCCAAGAAGTGACCAGGTGCCCCTGCTCTTAAGGAAGACTGGAGGGCCCCCTGCAGTCCAGATGGAATCTGCAGAACCAGGACCCTCTGACCCAGCAGAATTGCTTCCCTCTGTAGGTCTGGGGAACCCAGTACCCAGGCCCCTGGGCTCCCAGATGGTGCCTCGCCCTGCTGCCTCTGTTTGACTGCATCCCTCTGCCTTTTGTCCTCTTGCATTGGCACTACTAATTGCTCTTTTTCAGAGGGTGCCTTGATGGATTTAATAACCCCAAATATTATAGTTATCTGTGCTGGGCAGAGGTGACCAACACCTCCAGCGTGTTTTAAACTTGTGAGTTGGGTGTCTGTAGCAGAGGTGGTCAGTGGATTTAATTGTACTTGTAGGAACACAGAACTCTGTCATGTGATGGGAGGGGGGTGTGTGCAAAGATTTTTTTTCTTTTTTTATACCAGCTGGTGTTTTTATTTTTTAACAAGAATATCATCAATTTAATTGGAAATGAAATTTAAATATTAGGATCTCTTAAGAATCATAGTTTATAAATGGACAACCAAGTAATTTTGTTGTTGTGTGTTTTTTTTTGGCTTCCATTTTTTATTTTTATATATTTTTTATTTTTATTTTTGTTACAGATGTTTCTCCTTTTTCCCCTATTGACACCCTCCTCCCAATCCCAACCCCCCCACCACAGCATTGTTGTCTATGTCCATAGTTACGCATACATGCATATAAATTCTGTGGTTTATCTCTTCCCTCCCCCACTCCCCTTTCCCTCTTCTGAGGTTTGTCAGTCTGTACCCTGCTTCTGTGTCTTTGGGTCTGTTTTGTTCATTATATTCCACAAATAAGTGAGATCATGTGATATTTGTCTTTCTCTGATTGCCAGCCGATGTTTTTAAAATGTAAGAAACCTCCCTGGGTAAACTGGGAGAGTAGTAACTGGTTTAATTTGTTGTTTTGTTTTTTTAATTTATTTTTTTAGAGCGAGGGGAAAGGGGGAGAGAGAGAGAACCATTGATGTGAGAGAAAAACATCAGTCGTTGCCTCTGGTACGTGACCCCACTGAGGATTGAAACGGAAACCTTGTGCTATGACCGGGAATCAAACCCGAGACCTTCTGGTACATGAGACGATGCTCTAACCCAACTGAGCCACACTGGCCAGGGCAAGTAGTAGCTGTTTTTTTTGTTTTGTTTTTAATCCTCACCTGAGGATATTTTTCCATTTATCTTCAGATAGAGTGGGAGAGAGAGAGAGAAAGAAACATCGATGTAAGAGAGACACATTGACTGGTTGCCTCCCGCACGACCCCAACCAGGGCCAGGACCGAACCGCAACCAAGGTACATGCCCTTGACCAGAATCGAACCCGCAGACCAAAGAGTCCCTCTAACCACTGAGCCAAACCGGCCAGGGCAGTAGTAGCTGGTTTAAAACACAAAACGAAAAGTGGTATTGCTTTTATTTGGCTTTTGGTTCTACAGCCTTCCTAGGTGCTGGGAGGCCAAAGCCAGGGGGAGCCGCTGATGCTCCACACTCCCCAACAGGGCAGGTGCAGAAAGGGTCTGAGGGGGGACTTTAAGAGCCTTCTCCTGAAGGCAGGGGCACAGGTCCTTGGGGAGGCCGCCCCATGATCCTCTGGCTGGCCCTGAAGAGGCCTGAAGTTGCTTGGAGCTAGGCTGGGGTCAGGACACGTGAGGTCCAGGCCTAGTGTGCTGCCCACTGGTCCTGAGCTTGGGCACCTCACTTGCTTTCTGTGCCCATTTCTGTGCTGTGTCCCTTCCCTTCATATTCTTGGGCCTGTGTGTAGAAGAGCAGTCTAATTTCCAGGCTGAGGACTTTGAGACTTATTCGGGGACACTGACTGCCTGCCAGTGTTGATGATTACACTCACATGTGCTGAGTAAACAGACAGAATAAGACTTAAGGCAGGTGAACCCCACCCTGTACAGCAGGGCCCAGCCTTGGTGGCTGAAAGCCTTGGCTTCTGAGTCTGCTTTTTTCTTTGAACCTCAGTCCCCACACAGGTGGCCTTTCCTCTTGGAGATGCTGAGTAATAGCCAAGCCTCCCACTGTGTCCTGGACTAGGACTCTGCTTTGTAAACATGCTTTGGCCCTGTGGTGCTCCACATTTTTTCCATAGTGGCCCTGTAGTGCTCCACATTTTTTCCTTGGTCAAAATGGATTTCAAATAAGACCCTGGATTTTTGGCCCCTGCTTCTATGTTGCAGCCATTGCTGCAGGGGTGGAGCCAAGCTCCTCCCCATGACCACATCCTGCTCGGCTCACTTCGCAGTTACCCTGTCATCCAGCCCTCACCTTTTCCACGAGATTTTGCAAGTGTGTGTACAACAGTGCAGAGCATAGTGTGGGAAATGCACAGGAGAGAGGCACATTCCATAGGGAACACAAGCCTCAGTTCAGGGCGATAGTTCAAAGAAATGTAATCACTAACTGCCCATGCCTGGAGTCCCCAGGGCATCCCTTTAGTTGGTTGCCTTGGCCTGCAGTACCGGCTCCTGTTATGTAACTCAGCAGGAAGGTGGAGGGCTGTGGTAGTTATGTGACCTAGCAGGTTGAGCCCTACACTGGGCAGTGTCCCCATATTGCAGGGGTGGAGATGGAGGGGCTGCCTTTGAAGTCAGGCTCTTGATGGGTCAGCCAAGGGTGGGCTGGGAAGGAAGGGGCAGAGTTCATAGAACTCTGAGGAGGCAGCTTCGGGTGCCACCAGGAGAGGCCCATGTGAACCTCATCCCTCCTGCCCTGGACACTGGGTGTCTGCAGACTCTTCTCCCACTCTGTGAGCTCCACCCATTCTGGGGGCTCCCTGGCCATCATCACCTGGGGTGGCTCCTTGCATGTCCATCCTTCTGGGAAGTGCGTCCAGTTCACCTGTGTTGTGACCCTGGAGGAATGGGTGGTTGGGGGTGGTGTTGCCCTGAAGCCTGGATACTAGATGTCCAGAGGGTAATCTTGTCCAGACCAGCCAGGAGTTCTGAGGCAGTGTCTCCTGGGCTTGCTCACTTGGTCACCCAGGGCATGCCTGGGAGACATGTTCAGGTACAGAGTCCTGGGCCAGGCCCAGACCTTCAGGTGTCTATGTGGGGCAGGGTTCAGACCTCATTTCTGACGAGCTCTTCCTGTAATTAAGAAGCACTTCCTGGGGATTTCAGAAGCTGTAGGCGTGCTGGGTGTAGAAATCAAACAAAGTGTTCTTGGTACTGGTGTCTGAGACCTGTGCCATTGCACCAGGATTCGGGGACACTAGGTAAGGGGACACAACTGCTTCTGGACATGACAGGAGGGCCAAGTACAGGGCTCCTGGGGACCCTGGGCTTCGCTAAATTCTTGGCTATTTGCCCCACGCCTGCTGCTCAGGTGGGTGAGTGTGTGTTGCTCTGGTATCCAGGCAGCAGGGCGTTAGGAGTGGGAAAGTGAACTGAGGGGTATGCTGGAGCTGGAATGGGGTTCCTGGTGGTGTGTGTACCCCTAGGTGGGCTGTTCTGCCTGTGGTACACCCTGTGGCCTGGGGCTGCGCCTCCTTTGAAGGGGTCAAGGCCCTCCCAGCTGTTTGTGCAAGCTCCGGGGGGATTGGCAAAGCAGCCTCAAGTCTGTATGGCCTGGGTGCTGGGGGAGGGGACCAAGTTCGAGCTCCCCTGTCTGGCTGATTGTTTCATTTGGCCCTTCAAATGGTGGGGGGCTTTCCCAGAACCCTGTAACTCCCAGGCCACTGTTGCCCCCATCGCCCCCTCCCTTTGAAATTCTCTGTAATTACAGAAGCTGCCCCTTGCCCTTGCCCTGCCCTTCCTTGTGGCTGCAATTCTCTTCTGTGGCCCCACAAATCCACCAGGCCCGGCTTCTTAAGTGGTTTCACTACCCTGCCCCAACCTCATTTTCCCTGAGTCACAGAAATAAGTACTGGGGCTTAGAAGGCAAAAGAATCTCACTCATCTGACCACAGTTCCCTTTGCTGAGGCCCTAGGCTTGCGCAGAGTAATCAGAGACCTGGTGAGAGATCTATCTCTGCCCTCAGTGGCCCCGGGGTCTCTGCAGTCACCTGGTTTTCCTGGGCCTCATGCAGGGAAGAGTGTGGAAACACTTCCTGCTTGCATGGTCTCTGAGCAGCATGCTGGCTGAACGCACGGGAAACAAGTGCCCAGAACCTGGTGGCTTTTCCAGAGCACCAGGTCCTACATCTTGGAAACTTTTTGTGTCCACTGCTTGGGATTGGAGGGGATTTCTCCCCAAATACAGACCCTCTACAGTCACCCTCCCAGAACAGGCCGTGCAGTAAGGGGCACAGAGCTGTCCCAACATCTCTCAGCCCAGCCCCTCTCTGCACCCAGGGTGTCCCCACCCCTCCTGAGCCACAGAGTGGGTGGACCTTTCCTCATTCTACCGTGTCTGGCATGGGCACTCTTCTTCACCTGACACAGTTTTCATGGCAGCTTGCTTTTTGACTCTCACTTAAGAGCGAAGTTTGTATCAGTGTCTTAATGGAAAACTAATATGTAGCATCTAGAGAAGTAGGAATAAAAATAAACAACAGATAACTTTGTATTCTGCTAACTAGACATGATTATCTGCTCCTCTGTGTTACAAAGGGCGATTGGTGGGCATAGGCGGTGCCGTCACTCCTGCACCAAATGGAGGCGCCACCCAAAGTGTCCTGGGGCAAAACTACCCTCCCTCAGCTCATGGTGGTCTGGAGCTCCATCTGTCCCCTGGCCCCTTCCTTTCTCCTGGTCACACTCCTCTCTGGCTCCTGCTTCTCCCTTTGCCTCTCCGCCTGCTCTGGGCTCTACCTACAAACCCCATCTGCCCAGTCTTATGCCTGGAATCCCCCCAGAGGCCAGTGGGACAGCGAGAGCAGGCTGTCTCTGAGACCTCTTCTAGGGAGGGACGCATGCCCAACCCAGCAGCCACAGCTACCTGCTGTGAGCACATGAAATGAGTGATGTGCTTGGGAAACTGAATTTCAAATTGCATTTAGTTTTAGTTAACATTCAAGGATCCCCACAAGGCTAGTGGTGACCATATGGGAGCAGGAAGCCCTGGAGACTCCCTGGAGGTGGTGACAGACCGGTCTGGGTGGGTGTGGCATCTGGATTGTTGAAAACCCTATCCAAGTTGAGACCATGGGGCTGGGGCCTATGGGACCCTCTCCCCAACTCCATGTGGATATGGGATCCTGACTGAGTGAGAAAGGGGGAGGGTGTCCCTTCAGCCAAGTTCTGGGGAAGAGGGGAGGTGTCTGTGGGTTGCTGAGTTGCTCTGACTCTCTGCTCTTCTCTCTAGGGGCAGCATCACCTTCAGTCCCTCCAGGGCCGTGTGGGGCCTGAGCAGCATGGCACCCTCCAGCCAGGCGGAGAAGAAGCTGGTGCCCCTGGAACCCCAGCCGGAGCCGGGGCCGGAGCCTGGGCAGGACGAGCTTCAGTCCTGGCAGTGGCTGGTGTTCTTCCTCTGCTTCTATGGCTTCATGGCCCAGATGCGGCCCGGGGAGAGCTTCACCACCCCCTACCTCCTGGGCCCTGACAAGAACTTCACAAAGGAGCAGGCACGTGGGCTCGGTGCGGGCAGGATGGGCCTGTGGACACAGGGGAGAGTGGGCAGGTGTGCCCCCTGGACAGGAAAGCAGCTGGGGCTGTTGAGGTTAGACGGCCATGTGGTGTCCTGGGTCCTGTCCCCAGTCCCTTAGGGGGGGCACAGAGGGGGTCCGAGGCTGCTGGGGGTCTCTGAGGGAGGAGTACCAGGGGTTGAGAGTGTGCCCACCTGCCTGGCACCTGCTTCTAACAGAGACTCAGCAGCTATTTGCCTAAAGAGATTACTGAAGGAATTTTCCTTCACTCAGCAAGGAGGACAAAGGATCTTGTTGAAACCCGACTAGTAAGCTTATACCAGAGGTGAGTCGCGGTCGTAGGAGATTGAGGCAGGGTAGGCTCTAGCCCTAATGCTTTTCTTCTCCAACTTCTACTGTTTCCTTCTCCATAAAATAAAACAAAGAAACTCAGAGGCTGTTGGTTGATGAAGCACATAGTCAGGGTGCCGGTCCGAGCTCTGGTCACCACCCTGCTCAGCCATCTGAGGACCCCTGGCACTGCCCCAGAGCTGGTTCCGGGCTGCTCACCTCCGTTCCCCCAGCCTCCTCTGCCCTTCCCATGTGGCCATTGGCCTCCCCACCCCAAGTCGCTGTCGCTAGATCCTCCTGGGTCCTAGTGTGCCCTTGGTTTCTTCAGGAAGCCCCTGCCTTTCCCTGGCCTGGAGTTTGGCCCCTACCCTTTGCAGACCCTCAAGTTGTTTCAATCAAATGTGGTGCAAATGAGGCCTGTCTCCTCCAAGTAGCCATCTTGGAAAGATGGAAGTGGCCACATACTGGCCCACATGAACTCAAAGCACTGCATGTCTGTCTCTACATCTGATCCCATGGCTAGTGCTGACTGCTGGAGCTGGTCACTTCCCAGGTGAGGCTGGGTGGGGGGGCTGGGGCCTTTGGGATTGTCTCCTGGGCCCCCTCTGGGACTGCTCTGAGTAACCAGTTCCTCAGGTCTCTCACTCACGGGTCAGCCAGAGGGCTCTCCTTCCTTAGAATACCGATACAGTCTTGGAGAGGGGCCATCGTCTGCGGTGGTGATTACAGGAATCATCATGTTTTAGGGGGACCGGAAAGTAATGTCGTTTTTTTACATTAAATTCAAACAGATAAATTCTTAACAAGTTTTTATTTTTAATCAATGATGTAATCACCCTTGTTATCAACAACCTTTTGCCATCTAGTGTGCAAATTTTCAATGCCGGATCAATAAAAATCAATTGGTTTTTTGAGCAAAATATCTGGAGGTGGCATTTTGGACATCATCCAAATTTTCAAATTTTTTGCCACTTAGAAAATGTTGTAGCAATCGGAATAAATGGAAATCCGATGGCGCAATATCGAGCGAGTATGGTGGGTGAGGCAATACCTCCCACCCCAATTCATTAATTTTTTCCAGGGTTTGTCTTGCACAGTGCGGTCTTGCATTATCGTGTTGCAGAATAATACCTTTTCTGGTGACAATCGCTGGGCACTTTTCAATTAAAGATTGATTTACTCGATCCAGTTGTTCACAGTAAAGATCTGCATTCAGTCTGTCCAGGTTTCAGCACTTCAAAATAAACGACCCCGCGAATACTCCACCAAACACACAAAAGTGCCTTTTTTGGGTGTAAACCTGGCTTAGCTGTACTTCGTGGCGATTCTTTCAGAGAGAGCCACTGCCTTTTGCGTTTTGGATTATCATAGAGGATCCATTTTTCAGCTCCAGTGATCAAGCGATCAAAAAACGCTTCTATATCGTGCCGCTGAAGCAATAAGTTGCATGTGGTGAACCGGTTAGTTTTGTTTTCTTCGGAGATTATGAGGGACCCAAACACCTGCTCTGCTTACTTTACCAATCTGTTGCAAATGTTCTTGGATGGTCGACCAAGGCTGGTTAAGAGTGTTTGACAGTTCCTCAATTGTCTGACACGGATTTGCTTCCACTTCTTCCCTTAACATGTCATTACTTTAACGACATTACTTTCCGGTCCCCCTAATATGTGCCGCTCTATTAAGATAACAGGAAAAATCTCTATAGCAAAAAAGTTTTAAGTCCCATTCACCTGTCCTCTCAGGTTGCACATTAACCGATTATATAGTGGATTCCAGAAGTTAAGCTATTCCACCAAGCTTGGGTGTCCTCAGAGGGACAGCAGGCTTGTGTCTGGGAAATGCACGTGAGCCGGGCCTGCTGGGCCTGGCTTGGGAAAGTTACTCACGTGGGTCAGAGACTATCTTACCTATGTTGCACCTTATGGGACTAAACCACAGAGTTACCCGGTGCCTCTGCTGTCTGCCGCCCCCAAGGGATGATGCTGTGGTGTCCCAGACACTGACACCTGCTCCCTCTGCCCGTGGCCACAGCTTCCAGTTTCCCTCTTGCCCCTGTTGACCTTCTGCCCATCTGATAGCTGCTGGATTTGTGTTTTCTTGATTTCTGCCTCATTGTGTTTCCTGGCTGTCCCCGTGCCGTGCCTCCCTCCCTTTCCTGTGGGCTGTCTGCCTTCTGCCTTGGGAGGTCCCCGGCCCGCTCCTGTGGGTCACATGGTTTTCTCCGCTGGCTGGTGCCTTCCCTGTGCCTAGAGTGTCCTTTTATGCTGAAGCTTCTCGTTTTTGTGCAGCCAGATTTTCCCTCGTGCTATGCTGTGAGCCATTGTCTCTCACGCCCTCTCCTCCCTGATGTATGTGGCCTTCAGTTCCTCTGTATCTGAGCTGCCTGGGTCAATTCCTGCAACCCTGTCCCCAAGGGGAGCCCCTGCCAAAACCATTCACAGGACAGTTCTTCCTGACCTGTGGCTGACACTCCCATCACTGGCAGGATCCTCGGTGTCCTCCGTTCACTCCCTGCCCGGTCCTTGCCCTCTGGTCAGGGGACTCCTGTATCCAGGTGCTGACAGCTGTCGACTCTTGACATCTCCTCCTCTTGGATTTCGGGTTATCTGTGGCCTGGCCCTGCCCCCATCATCCCACTGGTCCTCAGAACCCATCGTCCCCCATCCTGGTGCCCCATCCCTCCTGCCGGACCCACAGCCCTGGCTCCCACCCCCAGCTTGTCCTGGCTGCCTTGGGGCTCCGGCTGAGCCTCCCCCCTTCAGAGAGACCGCTGCCCTCAAGCCCTCTGGGTTCAGATCTGGGCACAACCCCTGAGCTCCTCCTGTCCCAGGACACCCAAACACTAATGTCCTGGGAATGATCTGGGAGAAACTGGGCTCAGGCCAGTAGGAGGCTGCTGACTTCTGGTGGTTCTGGGTCTCCGGACAGACACCATCTACCCCAAGGACTTTGTGGGCTCCCAGGCCCATGGCCCCTTGGCAGACACTGTCCTCTGCAAGAGATGGGTAGGGGGGAGGAGAGGGGAAAGACCAACTGGTCCTCTTCTCTGACTCCACCCCACCCCTTGGGCTCTGACAGCAAGCTGCCCCCCAGGCTGAGCAAGTTATCTGCTAATAGGTCTCATCAGGAGGTACTATTTGATGTTCCCAGAATTTTCCATAAACATGTCCGAGTACGTGACTCTCAATGACCAAGCACAGGTTATTTAGCTTTCCCCAGGGTACTGACTTGTACCAATAATACCCAGGAATGCCCTGGGAGCCTTCATTGCTCGGTGTTTTGGGGACTGTGCCTTGAGGGGGGTCAACCTTGACTTCCCATGGGCATGTGGGTTCAGGAGGCTGTCAGGCTGGGAGCTTTGGTTGGGGTCTCCTGGCAAGCTCCTTCTGAGCCCCTAGAGCAGCGGTTCTCAACCTGTGGGTCGTGACCCCTTTGGGGGTCGAACGACCCTTTCACAGGGGTCGCCTAAGACATAACAGTAGCAAAACTACAGTTATGAAGTAGCAACAAAAATAATTTTATGGTTGGGGGTCACCACAACATGAGGAACTGTATTAAAGGGTCGCGGCCTTAGGAAGGTTGAGAACCACTGCCCTAGAGGCTTGTCAGTGTGTGTGTCTAGTCTGGGGTCCTGAGCAACAGACTTGGATGCGCTGCTCCAGCTGGCTTGTCAGCAGCACATCTGGGGAGGCAGATGCCAGGGCTGTGAGTAAACCATCTGGAGCGAGTGGGTCCAACCAGCCTCCCAGTGGACCCCGTGTGCTGACCAGGATTCAACTCTGGCCCTTGGTTTCCATCTGTAAAGTGGGGCCTTGGAGCCTGCTGGCCTCTCAGAGCTGAGGGCCACCTGTGCTGGTGTCAACAGACAGTCATGCACACGTATGGTTCTGGTGGGGGGCTACCAAAGGACATCGCTGGCTGTGGTGCCGAGCTGTGTGGGGTCACGAACCTGCTGTCCCACAGGTCACCAATGAGATCATGCCAGTGCTGTCCTACTCCTACCTGGCAGTGCTGGTGCCCATCTTCCTGCTGACGGACTACCTGCGCTACAAGCCTGTGCTGCTCCTGCAGAGCCTGAGCTATATCGCTGTGTGGCTGCTGCTGCTGTTCGGCGACTCCCTGCTGCACATGCAGTTCATGGAGTTCTTCTACAGCCTCACCATGGCGAGCCGCATAGCCTACTCCTCCTACATCTTCTCGCTCGTGCGCCCCGCCCAGTATCAGCGCATGGCTGGCTACTCGAGGACTGCGGTGCTGTTGGGCGTCTTCACCAGCTCCGTGCTGGGCCAGCTGCTCGTCACTGTGGGCAGGTTCTCCTTCACCACCCTCCACTACATCTCGCTGGCCTTCCTCACCTTCAGCCTGGTCCTCACGATCTTCCTGAAGCGCCCCAAACGCAGCCTCTTTTTCAACCGCATTAAGCCTGCACATGGTGACGCCTCACCCTCTGAGCTGGACCAGATGCACCCTGGCCCTGGCCAGTCCACAGGCAAGGAGCTCAGCCGGACTCTGCTGGTGGGCTGGTGGGACTGTATCCTCGTGCGCATGCTCCGGGAGCTCGGGGACAGCCTGCGGCTGCCGCAGCTGCGCCTCTGGTCCCTCTGGTGGATCTTTAACTCAGCCGGCTACTACCTGATTGTCTTCTATGTGCACATTCTGTGGAACGTGGTCGACCCCACCAAAGACACTACCAAGGTCTACAACGGTGGGACGGACGCTGCATCCACTCTGCTCGGTATGCCCAGCCAGCCCCACCTGCTCCACCTGCCTGTCCACCCTGGGAGGCTGACAGTGACTGTCCTGTCTCCCAGGTGCCATCACCGCCTTTGCCGCGGGCTTTGTGAAGATCCGCTGGGCCCTGTGGGCGAAGCTGATCATCGGAGGCGTGACAGCGGTGCAGGGCGGGCTGGTCTACCTCATGTACAGCACGAGCAGCATCTGGCTGTGCTACGTGGCCTTCGTGCTCTTCCGCGGCTTCTATCAGTTCCTGGTGCCCATCGCCATGTGAGTTGGGCTGTGTGGGGTGGACGAGAGGCCACTTGCCCAGGCGGCCACTGAAAGGCCAGGGCTCAGGGCCTGGGGGACAGCGGGCCACTGGAGGGCCAAGCACCATCCTCCTTCAGGGTGGGTACTGATGGGCTGCCTGTGTGTATTAAGAGGCCTCCCTTCCAGAACATTCTGTGGGGAGTAGAAAGGGTGCGTGCCGAGCAGTGTGAAACAAGTTTGGTGGTGGGAGGAGCAGTGAACTCTGAACACCTTTAGCCAGGGGCCCAAGTGTCCCTCTGTCCATAGCACGTCCTTCCCAGCTGCCTTCCATGGCTCTGAGGCTCAGCAAGGAGTCCTCCCACGTAGCATATTCTCTGCTCCTCCCGCCAAGGCCACTTGGTGTCCACAGGGACTGGTCCTTGTGAAATGTTTCCTCCCAGCTTCCCAGCCCTGTTTCCCAGGCCCCAAGCGCTGCTGCAGCCCCATCTTGGGCAGCCCCGTGGCCTTTCTCACCTTCTCTGCACCCTATGTGGAGAACAGCGACCCCTGGCCAAGGAGTGACCAAGTGTCCCAGCTTACCTTCTGTCCAGGGCTCTTCTGATACCCTCATGTTCCTCATGCCTCTGGAGACGCTCCTGCACCTGCCCAGAGAGCTGCCCACCAGCTTGTCTGTACTTACAGAACCTTCCCCTGCCAACATTCTGCTTCCTCCTGAGACCCTCTGTGCCCCTTTAAACTGACCTTTCACACGTGCTCATACCACAGAGAAGAGCCCGCCTCCCTGCATCTCTGCACCTGGGCGGTGTGTCTGTCACCTAGTCCTCCCCAAACCCCAATGCGGGCACCTCCAGTCCTATCCTTCCAGTCACACCCACCCACGTCAGAACATCTGTCCCCACCTTGTCTTGAGTTCAGACAGTATCCTCAGTCCCCTCCTCCATGGAGTGGTGGCCTGACTCCCCTGTGCCATCTCACAGACGTACCCTGCACCCACACTACCCTATCCACTCTCGGCCTGCACCTGCCCTGTGCTTTGAGAGCCTGCATCAAACCCAGTGTCCTGCTCCTGAGGACCAAGTGCTGCCAGACACCCTGACCACACTCTTGGCAGAAGACACTGTTCTCATTTAGCTATCCAAAATGCAGGTGTCATTGGTCCTCTTGGTGACAAGTGACATGCCACATAGCTAATCCTCAACTGACAGGGATGCCATCTTCAATATATTGCTATGACAGGCAACACTGAGATCAGTATCCTCTCAATTTGCACTTTTCTTTCCAAATTCTGATAATGGCCTCAGATGTTCTTAGAAAGGGACTGACCAGGTCAAGGCATGTGCTTTAGCAAGGGGGTGTTGGTAGATACTGCAGATGCCTGCTGGGCAAGCGTGCGACCCCTGTGACCTGAGGTAGCAGCTTGCCTTTTCTTAGTGCCGTAGGGCTGTCCCCTCCCAGGTGTTAGTGGCCACTTCATATATGTGGACTCTTTCTCTGCTGGGATTTCTTTTTTTCCTTATTTACCTATAGTACACTCACATCTAATATGTGATAGGAGCCTTTAATCACGTATGTTGTGCTTTGCCTTCAATCCTACTTATGGAGTTTGTGGTGTGACATGTGAAACACTCATGCAGATGGTATGGCGTGTGGATGACGTGGCATTTGCTGTGCTGGCGGGACCGGACCCGGCTCTGGTTGCCCAGGAGTTAATCTGTCTTCTCAGACCTTTGATGGACAAGGTCTTTTTTTTTTTTTTTTTTAATCCTCACCCAAGGACATTCATCTTCAGATAGAACATAGAATGGGAGGGAGAGAAGGAGGAAAAGAGAGAGAGAAACATCAATGTGAGAGAGACACACCGACTGGTTGCCACCCACATGACCCCAACCGGGGCCCGGGACAAACTGCAACCGAGGTACGTGCCCTTAGCAGGAACCGAACCCAGGTCTCTCTGGTCCGCGGGCCGTTGCTCCAACCGCTGAGCCAAACTGGCCAGGGCGATTGACAAGGTCTTTTCTCAGTTTGTGTGCAGTCTTTGTCATGTGATCGCTTATTCTGGCGTTTCATGTATTTCTTGCTCCTCGGACCCCAGGACAGCAGAAGGCCCTTGGCCTCGGTCATTCTCTTTAAAGGCTTGTTGGGTATTTTTGTTTGTTGGTTCTTTAGAACATTTCTTGTCTAGTCATTATTTTTAAAGGCACCTTGGGGATTTTAATTGGAAGTATGTTCAAATGTTAATTTCTTTAGAGGACTAGGAGCTCTGAGCATATTAATTCCTTCTTCTCTCCTTATTTGTTTAACTGTTCTTTGTCTAGCTTATTGAATCATTTAATGTCTTTAAAATCATTAAAGACTTTAACATCATTAAAGACTTCAATTCCAGAATTTTCCTCATGAGGCTCCGCCCGTTCTCCTGAGGGTGATTTTCTGAGAACGCTGCAGTGAATATGACTTACTCTGTGCCAGGGTTACTAGGAGACTTTAAATGTCTTCCCAAGGTTGCATTTGACACTATTTTGCATTCATTTTACGAGTCATTGAGGGAGGATGCGGTGGGCAGCCTGGGTGCTGGGCTGGTCTTGCTGGTCTCCGGTGACCTTAGTGGACACGGCCAGTCCTCAGACCACATGGCTGATTCTGTCTGGCAGCCCAGGGTTTCCTCTTTGTTCTTGTGGGCACTTCCTGTTCCTCCCAGCCGAGGCTGATCTTGGCCTGCTTTCCCTTTAAGTTTTCAGATCGCATCATCTCTCTCTAAGGAACTCTGTGCTCTGGTCTTCGGTATCAACACGTTCCTCGCCACTGTTCTCAAGACCATCATCACCCTCATCGTTTCTGACAAGCGGGGCCTGGGCCTCCTGGTCCGCTCACAGGTGAGCCGCTGTGTTGGGTTCGCTTCCTCGGGGAGAGGAGACTCTGGGAGGATGTCTGGGCCAGGGCCTCCCAGTGCTCACCCAACCAGTAGCATCGTCCCCTCCGTGGGACCCAGACTACAGATCTCCCAAGGGCAGGGGCATGCATAGGGTGGGCCAGGCATCTCCAGCTGGACACACTGGACTTACTGAGTCAGAGCAGGAGCATGAAGTGAAAGGCCCCGAACAGGGAGGGAAGGATCAGAGGACTGGTGCCAGGGAGCCATGATCTGGCAACCGCTGTGCCGGCCTGTGCTGCTCCCTCCTGGGGCCCAGGTTCAGCTGTGATGCTGCCCCGGGTCTGGACAGGGCACAGCAGACTTCAGTTGGAACTGTGGAACCTCTTAGTTGAGTCTGGATGCAGGTCATTTCTGGAGGTCTTCCTGGCCCTGGGCGTCCCCCATGATGGCTGATGTCATGGGAAGGACGGAATTGTGCCGTGAGCCGTTTGCCTGTGCTGTCACAGCTTACCACCCTCATGTCAGGTCTCTGCCTGTGATGACAAGGCTCGTTAGACCCAGGTCCTGGTTCACATGACAGTTACTTGTTTTCTTTACAGAGGACAGATGAAAGTAGAGCTGGTGGGGTTGACAGCACATGATGGCCCGCTCCACTCCCCATCCCTTTGTTCAGTCCTAGACAGGTTCTCGGTGGTTCTGAGAGGAGCTTGAGAATGCCTGTCCTCTGTAAGGTGGGGGACACTCACATGTGTGGCTCTGTCTCCTGTGAGGTGGAGAACGCTTACATGTGACCCCTGGTGTCCTCAGCCAAGGCAGGACCTCTCTGAGTGAGCTGGAGTTAGCCAGAAGACGAGCCAGCAGGAGGGTTGTAACTGGCATCTTCAGTAACTGGCCTGCAGGGACGCCTCCACCTGCTTGGAGCCAGGACCTCACCAGTGGGAGGTCTGTCGGGCTTGGTGGGCTCCATGAGATGTCCTGACCCTCTGTCTGAGGGTGCTGGGTCAGCACTGCCTCACGGATCCCATAGCTGGCCAGGAAGGAGATGCAGATGGGACAGACCCTCTTGTTTGGAAGTGGGCTTTGTGGGTAGGTTTTGGAAATGCCATTTAGGTGAAGAACATCAGAGTTTCTCACCCATCATGTCCACACAGGCAACTGGGTCTTGGCCCTGCTTCTGTAGGGCCCTCCAGGCACACTGCCTACCTCCCAGCCCCCTAGGCTGAACACTGCACTGTCCACCCTGAGCAGGGCTGGCAAAGCCCCCCATGGCCTAGCTGGACTCAGGTCCACAGGTTGCATGTGTAGCTATGAGTGGTGGGAGGGGCTGTCTGCAGGGCATGAGCCCTGTGCCAAGGGTGGGTCAAGGGTCTCCTTTGCTGATGCTGCTCCTTGCCATCTAGGGCATGCGTCCCCCCAGAAGGGACATCTCTGCAGGGGCAGTGCCCTTGGCCCCAGGCCTTTTCATGGAATCTTGCCTGGCAGCTGTCCAGCTAGCCTGGGAGGACCCTAGCACCTGGAGGAGCCCCTCCCTCTCCTTGGAGCCTCCAGTTGTCCCTGCTCAGCAGTGGGGCTTCCAAGGGGCTCACGGCTGGGTGGGAAGGGCCTGGAGAGTCTTCCCCAACAGCTGGGCCTTTCTCAACCATCCTTGTCCCAGCCCCTCCCACTTGGTGGCTCTACGTTGAGTCAGATCAAGAATTAAAAAGTAACTCTAGATGTGGGGCAGTTTGTTCATAATTAGAAATGCTGATGGGTTCAGGAGGACAGTCCTTCCAGCTGACCGTGCTCTCTTCTCCTGTTCACTGCTCTGTTATCCCTTCCACTTCACTCTGAGCGGTGAGAATGGGCAGGTGTCCAGGCTCAGAGGGGCAGAGCATGTGGGGCTGGTGGCCTGGAGCTGGCCAGGCTATGCTTGTTTTTTAAAGTAAACTTTTTATTTTTGGGTAACTGTTCATTCACGTGCAGTGTAAGAGGTAATACAGAGATCCTCGTACGTCGTCCCCAGTTTCCCCTCTGGCCATATCCGCAGTTCTCTGGTGCAGTGTCACTACCAGAAGAGTGACCTTGTAAGGTCAAGAAACGGAAGCTCCCCTCCCCTCGGGGTCTCTCAGGCTGCTCTTCCATGGCCACACCACCTGACTCCCGCCCCCTCTTCCCCAAGCCCTGGCAACCACAGTCTGTACCCGTGGTTTTGCTCACTGTGTTCTTTCTCCTTCCTGTTGTAGCGGGTTGTCTTTATCACCCTTCCAGTCTAGAGAACCTCCTTTAGCCATTATTTTAGGGCAGTTCTGCTTGTGACAAATTCCTCACTTAGGTTTGTATCACCTGAGAATGTCTTGATTTCCTTTTTCTTCCTGAAGATATAGGCTTCTGGGCTGACAGTGTTTTCCAGCATGTGAAGCACTTCCTTGTGGCCTTCATGGTTTGTGATGAAAAATTCTGTCATTCTAATTGTTCTTCCCCTAAGGTGTCACTTTTTTAAATGGCTGCATTCAAGATTTTTTTTCTTTGTCTTTAGCTTTCAGAAGCTTGAATATGGAGTGGGTGTTTTTGCCGCTGCTGGGTGGGGGTGAAAGTCCTGGGTCTGCAGGGGTGGGGCTGGGCGTTGTTATCAGTGGCCAGTGGGAGTGAAAGTCCAGACTCCACGTGGTCTCTGTGGGGTGAACATTCCAGCTCCCCTCCGAGCCTTGAGCAACACCACCCCTTGGGGCAGAGGCGTCCTCACAGCCTGGGTACAGAGGTGGGTCCAGCTGGAGCAGGGCTGTACTCTGTCACTTCTTGTGCTGCTGGGCTGTCTCTGTCCTGGTCTTCTGGTAGAGAGAGTAGCTTTGTTGGGGCTTTTTTTCTACATATGTTGCCATTTCTGGGTTGCTGGCTTCTTCGGTTTCAAAAGATTTGCAGCAAAAAGGAAATAAAGCCCGAGACCCATCACAGTTCACTGAGCTGCACCTCAGGCTCTGGGGTCCCTAGCTGGGTTGCCTCCTGCCTTCAGAGTCACGCTTTCCTTTTTTTTTTTGGTTAATCCTCACCTGAGGATATTTTTCCATTGAGTGGGAGGGAGGGGGAAAGAGCTAGAGAGAGAGAGAAACATCGATGTGAGAGACACATCAATTAGCTGCCTCCCAAACGTCTCTGACCAGGGCCAGGAATCGAACCTGCAACCCAGGCACTACCCCTGACCAGGAATCGAACCCGAGACCCTTCAGTCCAAGGGCAGATACTCTAACCACTGAGAAAACTGGCCATGGCCAGAGTCACTTTCTTTTTTTGCATTCATCTTCAGATAGAGCGGGAGGGAGAAAGAGAGAGAGAGAAACATCAACCTGAGAAAGACACATCGAGTGGTTGCCACCCACACGACCCCAACGGGGGCTGGGACAAACTGCCACCGAGGTCCGTGCCCTGAGCGGAAACCGAACCCGGGCCTCTCTGGTCTGCGGGCCGACGTTCTAACTGCTGAGCCAAACCGGCCAGGGCCAGAGTCACTTTCTTATGTGTGCTCTGTGTAGGGTTTCTGTCACCCTGGGGAAGCATACAGGAAACAGATGATTCTATCTTCCTGCGAGCAAAGTCCTCCACGGTTCCCTTCCTGGTTCGCTTTTGAAGTGAGCAGATTTCCTGGAAGGGCTAAGGGTGCCAGTGTCACAAGGGGTTCAGGGAGGGACTTGAGCCTGGTCTGGCCCACAGGTGGCGCGAGACCACCGGACCTCTTGTCCCCCAGTGATCAGGAGGATCAGTTGGGACATTTCTGTGGGCTGGCTGGGCATCTCTTTGTGTCACTGCAGTTTTGCCCATCACCAGGGCGGCCACTGGCTTACTGTAGGGGGCTGGCTGCCCGGGTCTCAGGCTGCCTGTCCTTGACTGGGCTCCACCGCACGCACAGATGTCCGTGAGCCCCCAGCAGTATGGGAACTCTGCCCATGGCGCAGAGTGCACGTGTGGTCACGAAAAATGAGCAAAGCACCTGGGGATAGATCATGGAGGCCACATGGAGACAGCGAAAGTGCCAGGGTTCTGTGAGAAAGTGGTGGGAGCTCCCCCCGGCCTGTGCCTAGTGTGGTGGAAGGAGTGCAGAGGGCAGGCCTTACGCACTGTGGGACCTGCTCCCAGGCTGGCCTCTGACCCCTGGGCGCACACCCCACCCTTGCAGTGTTCCCGTGGCCTCTGAGCAGGAGGAGGGAGAGGGAAGAATACACATCCACGTGGCCTGTCCCCCGATTGCCCCTCCCCTGTCCCCCACCTCCCCTCTGCCTCCCCCTCCCCTCTCCTAAACCCCCTCCCCTCCCAGGCTGCCCCTCACCCCCCACCCCCACCTTCCGTCTCTCTCTGTTCTAGTTCCTCGTCTACTTTATGTACTTCATGGTGCTGTCCATTGCCTACTTCTTGGGAGCTGTGCTGGGGATCCTGTGGCACTTCCGGTGGGGCCACCACCAGCCCCTGCCCCTGGCCCAGGAGCTAAAGAGCCCCTTGGAGGAGAAAGCCACCCAGGTGCAGAGCCTGCAGGATGGCGCCCTCAGCAGCCTGCAGCCTGAAGCCACAACCCTGGCCCTGGAGGACAGCGTGTGGGCCTCAGGGCCAGTCTTGAAGGAGCAGCCGGAGGCCAAGGCCTGACCTGTGCTCAGCCCAGGGAGTGGCCAGATTCCAACACCAAAGGCAACCTGCTCTGTGTCCTCCAGCATCCTCACTGAGCCTGGGGCCTTGACATCTCAGAACTGGCCTGTCCCTGGCAGGTTGCCAATCCTCTTGGAATCAGGAACCTGGGTTTCTGGCATTGTTTGAATTCCATTGTTCAGATTATGGAACCAATGACCAACGGGGCCCCTATGTGGTCTGCCCTTGTGACACACACCTCAAGGGCCACCTACCTCAGCCAGGGGCGCCTTGGCTTGTCCTGCAGTGTCCCCAAGCCCTGTGCCTCTCAGGCTTCACATTCTGACTATGCTTGGCAGCCTGCTGGGGACATTCTGGCAACTGCCGGGCCACTGTGGGTTGGGTTGTGTCCACTGCCTACCCATGGCTAGTGGTAGAGTTCCATGTGCCCATCAGGCCTCCCTGCCTGCACCCCCCCTTGGGAGGCGGACCCCACTTGTTCCTGGGGACTGGTGAGATGGCCCCATGTGCCAGTGCAGGTGGCACCAGTCCCTGTAGGGTGGGGGTGGGAGCCCGGCTTCCCAGGGCCCATGGCTAAACTGGCATTTCTAGTTGTCTAGGTGCTCACATTTTGCACAATACTGTATTTAAAAACGGACATAAATGAGAAACCGTACTGGGCCTCTGTTTCTGTGGGAGAAGCTGGGCATGGGGCAGGCAGGCGGCTCCTCACTGGGCGGGAGCGGGGTGCTGGGGTCTTTGGGAACTGGCTTCTTTGTACTGGGCCCTCCATCCTCCTCCCCTTCCTGAAGTGGGTTAACACGGGCCTGCCTCACTGGTGAGGGAGGGCCACTTGGGCTGCTCACATGCCAGCCTGGAGGACATGCCACCGGGGCTCTGGGAACCAGTCATGGTAAGATGTAAGACCTGAAACAGTAAACAAACCACATGACCCGAGTGTGAGGGGCTCCTAATTCCAAACCAGCCGGCCTGGGGGTTGAGGGGTGGACAGACACGCTGGAGTCAGGAAGGGACCCAGCCGGGGCCCACCACCGTGTCCTTGATGCTGCTCCTCCCATGACCCTCTGCCCTCGCAAGGCTCAGCAGTGCCCGAACTGAACCGGTGGGGTCTAGAGAAAGGCCGCTGCTTGGAGCCAGCTTGGCAAGGAGCGTTAGGAAAACTCCTGGCTGAGGAGGGGCTACTGGAGCTGGCTGAGTGGGGCATCTCAGGGCACCATGAGAGTCAAGAAGGGTGTACACAGGCGTTGGCCCAAGTCATGGCCGATGGTGTGGGTCAGACTGGTGGATTGGTCCCTGGGTGTGTCCACACGGGCCACCACTGCCCCCTGACCCTGCTGGGAAGGGGCAGCACACCCGGGGCCCAGCACCATTTCTCTTTTATGCTCAGAGATCTACCAAGACTTCATGGGGGAGGGGTTGGGGGGACCTCATCTCTGTGTCTCATCTCTGGTCACTGACCCATGATTCAGGGCTCTGCCCTCAACCTGGGATGCCCCCCCAGAACACTGTCAGCAGCTGGCCCAGCTGCTCCCTCTGCAGCCTCTCCATGGGCACTGCACAGTCTGCTGCTCAGACTGTCTCCAGGCTCCCGAGCCCCTGAGCCACCAGGGCACGGGTGGCATTTGTTCCCAGGGCACAAGTGAGGCCCTGCTCTGTGCAGTGTGCACAGCCCCTCAGGATCAGACACCTCCTGCAGCACCTGTGGGAATAACACGGTGGTGCTGGGTGTGGGAGCCCAGGGCAGATCCCCTGCATGAGCCTGGAAAGACTGCTGCCCCAGGCAGACCTGAGGAGAAAGGTCATCCACGCATACCCGGTACATCTGTACACATGGGGACGTCCATGCATACCCATGTACATCCATGTGTATCTGCATGCTGCACACCGAGGCTCCTTCAGGGTCTGCTCGCTGGGTGTGTGGGGATTTAGGCCCCCAAGAACTGGTCCCAGGACAGTGAAGGCCTCCAACAGACCAGTGTCCGTGTACATGGCTGTTTTTATTTGGAGCCTGTTTGGAATGATGTCTCAGTCACCAGGACCAGCTCCTCTGGTTTATGGCTGCAGTGTGTGGACAGCAGACCTTGAGGGGGTTGGGCTGTGGCCTGCCACCCCTCCCAGCATGGCCACCAGCTCCCCCAGAGAGACCCACGTGCACCCCAAAATGTCCCCTCAAATTCTCCCACGAGGATAATGATGTGGGTTTTGAGATGCATTGTTGTAACAGTGGTGAGCAGGGCAAAACACACGGCCTCATCCGCTGCCTGCACACGGGGCTTGTTTGTGGACATGGTCTAGTCCTGTCCTGCCCCAGCTGCGACCCCTGCTCTCGGCCTCCATCCAGGGCTCGGTAGGAGGCAGTCTGGCCAGGTACCTGAGGGGGTCCTCAAACATACTCCCAGACAGGGCTGGGCCTGCGTGGGCATTGGGAGTTCCCGCCCTGGAAAGGGGGTGCTGGAATGTAGGGTTGGGGCCAGGAACAGAACGCTACCATGCCCTGGTTTGTGGACCCCTCAAAACACCCAGCACAGCCATGGCTGGGTCAAGCTGTGCACTGTTTTAGACCTCACAGATCACCTGGGAAGCCAGCATGGGGCAGAGGCTCCATGGGGCAGGGCTGACTCCAGGGAAAAAGGGATGCACAGGCCACCAGCATGTGGGTGAGGCATTGGGTTCCCCCAACCAGGAGTCAGGGTCAGCAGGGGGCACTGAGCTTGGAAACTGCTCCAGTGGAAGGGGGGTACTGCTGCAAGAGGCAGAGGAGAGGTGGTCCCCTCTTGCATCCAAGGCCCGAGTCCTGACTGCTGGCCGCCTGGGGAGGGACGGCCCTTTACTGCCATTGGGCCAGGTAGAGAAGGGAAGAGGGAGGCTGTGGCTGGTCTGCAAGCAGGTTCCAGACAGAATACTGAGTCAGCACCTGCCTGGGGCAACTTAAGGACCCACTGGGCACCTGGGAGCCTGGGGCACACACACCTCTCCAGGGGAGTGAGTGCTGGAGGCAACTAGAGAACAGCGAGGGGTGCCCCCTGCTCTGATCTGAGAATGGCTCTGCAAGACCAGGTCAAGGCAGCTGGAGCTTAGGAGAGGTGGGGGCAGGAGAAAGAGCTGACACCAGGCTTTCTGTTTTAAACTTTTTAAAAAATACACTCTTTGGCTTTCTTTTATTTCTGGAGGATTACATGAAATGTGAACCACACAGGAAAGTGTCCCAGCTAGGTCCCCTGTCCGGGGTGCCAGCTGCTGCTCCCTGCCCAGCACTGGGGGCTTCTCCACTCCCCCTGCCACCTGGCCTCCTCTCTGGGTGGCTGTCCATACATCGTGCAAGCTGGCAGAAGCCCTACTTGGAGGAGGTCATGAAACTGTTCTCAATGCACAGGACGATGAAGGCGTTGTGGCAGCTTGCTGCTTTCTGCTCCAGCAGCCTGCCCGTCAGCAATGAGGAAGCCTGGCCCGTGACTGTCACAGCCTCAGTCCGCCATGTCTCACAGTAGCTCTCGGTCAGCCGGCGTCCGCTGGGGTCTGAGCCGTGCCACACGCTCTTCTGCGGCCTGTAGGACACATGCGCTGTCAGTCTCACCTGAGCCCTGCTCCTCCCCGGACGGAGGCCACTCCCAGGCAGAAAAGGGTGGAGGCTGCGGCTGGATGTGCAGGTGGCAGGGACTCGGGCCATCTCTAGTCACCAGGGTGCTACCCTTAGACAGCACCCCATGCTGCCACTGTTTGGGGGGCACATACTTGTCTGACACAGGAGCCACCTTTTAAGAGCATGAACTGGGGGAACAGGTACCCTCACACCATGCTGGCAGAGGGATGATGGGTGTGAGGCAATCTGACAACTTTCACCAGTATTTGACGTGCGCTTTGGGGAATTTACAGGAGAAATCACTTGCTGTGATGTCTATGTGACAGAGCTGGACAATCCTGGCAGGCCCCTGGGGCATCCACCATCGACTGGTCTCCCAGACAGGAGCAGTGGGGTGCCTGCCCAGGGAGCAGGCTGGTGAGGGTGTTTTGTACAACACGCAAAGAATTCTTTGTATCATTAATGGTCTTCTGGATGTTGTGAGTTGTTTTTTTTTTTTTTTTTTTTTTTTTATCCTCACCTGAGGACATTTTTTTCATTGTGGGAGGGAGAGAGAGGAAGGAAGAGAGAGAGAGAGAGAGAGAGAGAGAGGGAGAGAGAGAGAGAGAGAAACATCGACGTGAAAGGGACACATCGAGTAGCTGCCACCCGCACGACCAACCAGGGCCGGGGACAAACTGCAACCAAGGTACGTGCCCTTAGCGGGAACCGAACCCAGGTCTCTCTGTACCGCAGGCTGACGCTCTAACCGCTGAGCCAAACCGGCCAGGGCTGGATGTTGTGAGTTTTAAACAGTGAGCATGAATTGGGTGTAGAGTCAGACTGGAGACAGGGAGGTACAGAGTCAAGAGCCTGCATGAGGGCCTGGGTTCTATAAGATTCAGAGTCCTAGCCCCCCCCCCCCCCCCCACTGCCACACTCACACGGGGCACCTACCAGGCTGGGTGCTGCATCACGTCTCTGCCGTCAAAGGAGAAGATGCGGGCCCCGGGCTTCAGCTGGCCCTGTGAGCCTGAGAACAAGGCCTCCCAGCTGGGAAACAGCTCCTCGTCCTGCGGAGGGAAGTGGGGCCAGTTTTCCCACCTCTGGTCACCCCCTGACAGGACCAGCGGCCAGGCCTAGCAAACCATGCACCTTCCCCAGCCTGGACCCTGGGTCTAGGGCGAGTCCACTGCCTGGCGCTCCGGAGCATCCGGAAAGCACAGTGGTGGTGAAGAGCCACGAAATAAAGCCATGTGAAGGGCACTGTGGCGCAAGGGCCTTGCTGGGTTCTCAGGGGCATAACGGGCCCAGTGCCCCCTACTCCCAAGTCCCTCACCCCAGCTCTGGGAGCCCCACACACAGGGCAGTGCACCCACCCTGAGGTTGACGATGGGCACGGTGGCGCGGTCGGCACGACGCACAATGCTGTAGAGGTCCTGTAGGCGCGACGACAGGAAGGCACGGAAGGTGCCTGCTAGCCCTGCCGCACGTGCCTGCTGAAAGCACTGGAGGTCGGCGCCACGGATGCCACGCAGGCCACCAGGCTGTGGCCCATTGAGTGCGACCAGGTGCAGCTGTGGGAGAGCCGTGGTCAACTGCAGTCAGCCGCTGGTGACACCAGGTAGCAGTCCTGGGCGCCCCCTCCCTCGCCTGCCCTCCCTCCCGCCCCCGCCCTGCATAGACAGTAGGGGTGAGTCTGAGCACAGGCAGGGCCTAGGAGAGCTGAGTGTACCCACTGGGGTCCTGGAGAACAGCCTGGGGCCCCCAGCCCAGGACAGCTGAGATGTTTGGTGTGCTGGGGGCCCAGAAAGCAATGCCCAGGCTGGGAACAGGTCGTGGTCAACTTGAAGCGACCACCTCCTCCATCTACCTCCTAAGCAAGTCCCTGTCCTCAGGCCTCACTGGCCACCTCTGTGGAAAAGAGGCTGTGTGGGGCCCGTCCCCAGTGCTGTCATATGCATCAGTCTAGCTTCTCCAGGACATAAGCAAGGGATGGCCTTGGAGACGGGCACCAGAGGGCAGTCTCAGACCTGGAGAACCCTCCCTGGGAGTTCAGGCTGGTGGGCACGTGCCCCCAGGGTTACTCACCACCGGTTGGAAGTCGTAGTGGGTGTGGGCGGGAATGCCAGTGGGGCGGGCTGGCCGGGGGTGTATGTAGGAGCCGTGGTGCGGGACTCCGGGGTAGGGCTGGGGGTCCAGCAGGCGTGGGGGCCTGGCCAGGATGTCATCTGCCCTCCAGGGTCGTGCCGTGGAGGGGGGACGTTCCCACCGGGGGTGCGGGTTACCTTCGTGCAATTGCACCAGGGGGGGCTGCAAGGCGGCCACTTCATTGTCCTGCAGATCGAGGGGTGTACAGTACATGGGGCGAGGGCTCCCACACCCGTCAGCCCCACAGGGAGTTCCTGTGGTGCCCCTCAGGCTCTGCTCTCCTGCCTGGGCCCAGGTTCCTGGCTGCCCATCCCAAAGCACCCCATTCGTCTGCACCCGGGCGTGTGCTCTGGGCTGAGAGTGAGCTGGACTGGAGTGGTGCGCTGGGGTGCCTGCAGTGTTGGGCGGAAGCCAGGATCGGGGAACCCAGCCATCCTGTGTATGCCGAAATCAAGTTGACGGCCCTCTGCTCACACACCCCTGGTTCTAGCACACTCAAGCCACCTCCTTGCCCGTAGGTGACCACATCCTGATCTCGAGGCCGCCTTCCTCACCAGCTCAGACACCAGGCCATGACACCAGTGGGCCCATTCTCAGCTCCTCACGCCTTTGCTCCATTCCCACCACAGAAACAAGGTCACCTCCACCCGAATCCCAATCCCTGGGCCTCCCACCTGCTTCCCAGTTCTTTTCTCCTACAGCGCTGAAAGCCTTAGGACACATCATATAATTTATTACTGTTACCTATATATATTATTACTAGGTAATCAGTATATGTTGATAATTTATAATTATAGTTCATATAACTAATTTATATATATTTACATATTTGTATAATTATACATTATGCTTCATATAGTACAATGTATTGAACAGCCTATTATCTTTACTGCCTGTCTCCCCCGTTTAATGTCAGCTGCAGGGGGCAGTGGCTTTGCCGGTTTCGTGCCCAGCTGTACCCCAGGCCTAGAACAGTGCCCACATATGGGAAAGATCCATGACTATGTGTTGAATGAATGAATGAGGCAATGGACTTGCCAGTCCTTGGGCTGACCATTTGAGAAGTCATGATTTTCCTTCTTTTTCCTTTTTTTTTTTTTTATCCTCATCCGAGGACATTTTTGCATTTATCTTCAGATAGAGGGGGAGGGAGAGAGGGGGGAAGAGAGAGAGAGAGAAACATCGATGTGAGAGAGACACATCGAGTGGCTGCCACCCACACGACCCCAACCTGGGCCAGGGACAAACTGCAACCGAGGTACGTGCCCTTAGCGGGAACCGAACCTGGAACTATCTGGTCCGCGGGCCGATGCTCTAACCGCTGAGGCAAACTGGCCAGGGCGAGAAGTCATGATTTTTCAAAGGAGCCTACAGCTGTGGGATGTCAACTCAAGCACTTACCTCAGCCCGTTCATCCACCCATCTCCCTCTCCCCTGTTCCCCCCTCCATCCACCCTCTGTCCACCCTAGAAGGGTCTGTCACTGTGCCCTGCACTCTGTGTCAGGGATGACAAAAGCTCAAATGAACAGTGGATTTTGGCCCCAGGAGCCTGGAGAAGACGATGGGCATAGACTGAAGGGAGGCCCTCTGATGGCCTGTGCACCCCATCTCCCCAGCAGGGGTGGCCCCAGGATCCTAAAGCACCAAGTGTTGTTCCAGAAACATGAGGCAGTACACAGACCACCACTGCATGCCCCACATGTCCTGGCCATCCCCCAGGCTCGAAGACGTGCACCCCTAAACTGACAGCTGGGAAAGAACAGCGCTCCTTACCGTCCCACGCGGGAGTGGCGTCCGGGCCTCCAGCTGGAAGAAAACACGGGGGCTAGTTACTCCCGTGACCCGCCTGTCCAGCACCCACAGCTGGCAACCCTGGCCGTGGAAGCCCGCACGGCTGCATCCCAGGCCTGCCCGTTGCCTGGCACAAATATCTCCACGCACTTTAAAAGTGTGAGGGCTATGTCTCTGTAAATCTAAAACTCCTTAAAAAAATTCTACTAATTAAAAAAAAAAGTATTGTGAGGAGCACTGGCTGTCACTTGTCCTTGAAGGGTGCCGCCCTAACAGGAAGGTCCTGAAGGTCCTGACCATGGCAAAGGGGGCTTGCTGTGGGTGCCAGCAGTGGCCTGGGTCCCTATGCCCCCTGCCCAGGAGCCTGGGGCCTTCCTCCTCCATGCATCTTACATCTTCTTCCATGTCCTACCCTGATGAATGAGGGCAGGAGGTACAGGGAAAGGCCACCCAGAGAACTCACCAGGACCTTCCGGAACCCATTTCGGACGCGGACGTACAGCTCCTCCCTCTCTGCCACAAAGATGAGCCAGCCCTCTGGCACCTCTGGCACCTTGTCCAGCATGGTCTGGTACGTGGGCCAGATCCTCACCTGTTGGATGCCCGGCCCAATGGAGGCCCAATGGAGTCCCACTGCGCACTGAGGCAGCTTAGGGCTCACGGGGCAAGGGGTGGGACAGGGACAGCAACATGGTCCTGGACGGGGGGTGGCGGTCAGGGGACCGCATTTGGACATTTCAGGGTGCTGGGGTGGGGACATGGACACCCCCAACAAGGGATTTAGCGGGGCACCTTCCCGTCAGGCTGGCCCCCGAGACCACCCTGTGAAGGCTGGGTGGATGAGGCTGCCCTCAGGAAGGAGGGAGGGGGACGTGGCATGAAGCCTCCCTGGGCCTCTGCACGTGGACCCGCCCACTAGGACCTCCTCCGTGGCTGTCCTCTTCCCCCTGCCCATCTCGGTCACGACCCTGGGAGCCCCACTTCTGCTTCAGAAATCACATTTCATGGTTCTGTGTATGCCCCAGGGCAAGGCCAGCCTCAGCACCAGGGTCCCTGTGGAGTCCCTGTGGAGTTTACCCAGGACTCTTCTGAAGCAGCCCCACCACAGGCCTCTGAAGGGAAGGGTGGCCGGGCAGGCAACCAGGTAGTGAGGGTCAGGGTCAGGGGGATGCTTACCCCTGAGGAGGTGCCCAAGGTTCCAGGGGGTCCTGGGGGCCCAGGTGGGCCTGGGGGGCCAGGAACGCTGATAGCTACAAGGGAGAAACCAGAGGTGGGAACCTGCCAGCCCCAGCTGTGTGAGGCTGGAGCCCAGACTCCCTCCCCACCTGACTTACTCTGCCTGTAAGGGCCAGGAAAGGAAGGGGGCCCTGGGGGTCCTGGAGGGCCAGGGGGCCCAGGAGGCCCCTGGCGCCCTTCGTAGCCAATGCCGGGGGGTCCCTGAGGTCCAGGTGGGCCAGGCTGGCCCCTGATGCTCTCTCCTTTGGGACCCTAGGATGGACAACAAGGCATGTGGTATCGTCAGCTAAGTCCCAGGCCGAGGACACTTAAATTTGAGGGGTTGGGCTGCATCTGCGAAGAACCTCTGCAGGAAGCATGACCTCTGAGCTATGTCACCTCCCTGCCCACACCTCAGGGCTGGGACAACTGCCCACCCCCACTCCATGTCCCTTTTGCTGGGTTTGATCCCAGCATGTGGACTAGAACAGCCCCTGAACAGAGATGTGGCCCCGGAGGGCCCTTAATCCCCCTCCATCCCCCAGGCAGAAGCTGGGCCCACTGTTCCCTGGCATCTTTTAGAGCAGATGGCACTCTGAGGGACCTTGGTGGGGTCCTGATAAGGAGGAACAGTGCCAGCAGGAGATCAAGCACCAGAACTGGGTGAGGGCTCCATCCTGCCCACCCCCTCCCCAGCTGGAGATACCACCAGGTCAGTGTGCCCACCCTGGGGGAAGGGCAGCAACTGCACCCACCAGACCTGCCATGTGCCCCCATAGGGGCAGAACCAGGATAGGAGTGTTTGGGGCCCAGCTTGCAGGGTATAGCCTGCTCATCGGGTGATCATGGCCAGGCTGGCCCTGCCCTTGGCTCCTGGCCCAGGGACTCTGGGAACACAGACTCTGACACAGGCCTGGGTCTGTGTGTGAGCACCTACAGGTTGGCCTGAAGCCAAGACTTACCGGAATCCCAGGGTAGCCTGGTGGGCCGGGGGGTCCAGGCACACTCGAGCCGAAGAATCCGCCACCCCCGGGCTCGCCCCTTTCTCCTTTCTGCCCCGTGTCCCCTCGGTCACCCTTCTCCCCCTGTGGATAGAAATGCTTGCTTGAGAGACAGGCCAGCTCTCATTGCTGGTATGGGGAGGGGGGTGCTGGCTCCCACCAGCCTGGAGGTGAGCAGGGTGAAGCAGCTGGGAACGTCTGAAGCCCAGGCCTAGCAGGCCTTTTGCTGCATCTGAATGAGTCCCCGCAAAACCAAGCCAGGACAGCCAGTGCCCCCGCGGACTGGGCAGAGGGAAGTGCTCGGCAGGGCCGTGGTCTGAGGAGGGCTCAGCGAAGGGATAAGGAGGTCACCCACCTTCAGCTCAGCCTCTAGGTGGAGGAAGTCGAACGGGAACTGCCCTGCAGGAGAGATTTTGGACGGGGCCTCAGTGTGACGTCTGTACAGCTTTCATTTACACCCCCACCCCTCCCCCACCCCCACCCCACACGCACCTCTCTGTCTTTCATTTCTTTCCATGAAATTTCTGTATTTCTGTGTGGAGATTCTCTGCCCGTTTTGTTACATTTATTCCCAGTTACTTGATTTATTTTTGGATGATTTCATTAATGGCGCCTTTTTTTCCCTTTCAGTTTTATTGATATAACTGACATAATGTATGAGTTTAAGGTATCAGCAAAATGACTTGACTTACGTTTGTCGTGAAATGATCGCCACATTAAGTTTACTTAACATCTATCACCCCATATGGATACAAAAAGAAGTTTTTCCTTGTGATGGGAATTTGTAGGATCTACTCTCAGCAACTTTCAAATATACTATAGAGCAGTGTTAATGACAACTCCAGGGCTTACCTTATAACTGGAAGTTTGTACCTTTTAACTTCCCTTAACCCAGTTCTCCCTCCTCGCACCCCTGCCTCTAACAATGACCAATCTGGCATCTTTCTAAATGGCAGCTTTCTAAAATTTCAGTTTGTTTATGACTGGTCATTGCTTTTGTAAATTGTCCTCGTAACCTTGATGAATTTACTTAATAATTCTAACCATTTATCTGTAGCTCCTTTGGGTTGTTGACGATCAAAATGTGTTGACTATGTAAATGGCAGGTTTACTTCTCCTTTGCAAAAATGTACACCATGTATTCCTTCCCTGCCTCTCTCCCAGCCTGGTCCTGCACCTGCAGTGAGGGTCACAGAGATCCCACCTGGGCCCCGACTCTGGAGCCCCACAACCTCAGTGAGGATGGTGGGTGTCAGTTCCCGTGGACGTTCACCGAGTAGCCTCTTTCCCACACGAGGCCGCACCTCTCTCCTTTGTCCGTCATGCGAGGGGCACGTGAGTATTATTAGTCTTTTCAAAGAACTAACTTATTGTTTTGACTTTCTTTTTTAATCCTCACCCGAGGATATTTTTCTATTTATCATCAGATAGAGTGGGAGGGAGGGAGAGAAAGAAAGAGGGAGAGAGAGAGAGAGAGAGAGAGAGAGAGAGAGAGAGAGAGATTGATTGCCTCCTGCATGACCCGACCAGGGCCGGGGATGAACCACAACCCAGGTGCGTGCCCTTGACTGGAATCCAACCCTCGACTCATTGGTCGGAGGGCTGACGCTCTAACGGCTGAGCCAAACCGGCCAGGGCTGTTTTGACTTTCTTGATGCTTCCTATTATATATACATTTTTACTCATTTCTGATCTTTACTATTTCTTCCCATCTATTTGCTTCAAGTTTAATTTGCTATTTGTTTTCTAGCTTCTTGAGCTGGATGCTTAGAAATGTGTACAACTGGCCTGACCAGTGTGGCTCAGTGGATGGAGCATTGTCCCATGGACTGAGAGGTCCCCGTTCAATTCCTGGTCAGGGCGCATGCCCAGGTTTCGAGCTCTATCCCCAGTAGGGGGCGTGCAGGAGGCAGCCGATTGATGTTTCTCTCTCACATCGATGTTTCTACCCCTCTCTCCCTTCTTCTCTCTTAAAAAAAAACACAATAAAAACATATTGAAAAAAAAAGAGCCCTGGCCAGTGGTTAAGAGCGTCGGGCCGCAGACCAATGAATCGCAGGTTCAATTCCGGTCAAGGGCATGTACCTCGGTTGTGGTTCATCCCAGGCCCTGGTGGGGTCATGCGAGAGGCAACCAGTCGACGTGGCTCTATCACATCAATGTTTCTCTCTGTCTCTCTGTCTCTCTCTCCCTCCCTCCCACTCTATCTGATAATAAGTAGAAAAATATCCTCAGGTGAGGAATAAAAAAAAAAGAAATGCGTACAACTTAAAGCTGTGACTTTATAGCGAACAAAACCCTTTCTCCTTCCAGGTGGGGACGTGACCTTGGGTTAACTTTCTCCCATGACCTTTCCCCTGGAAACCTGATAAAGCTGGCAGGCGGAACCACTGGGGTGACATGAGCCCTGCTGTGTACACTGTGGGGCCTGGGAGGGCAGGGGTGATACCCTGCCTGGTGGGAGCCCCAGCTCTGGGCTCTGCCTGGGCTGTTACGGGGAACTCTGTGCCCAAGGCGGCCCAGCTCATGTGTTGTCACCACCAGGCTTCCTGTCCCAGGTCCTTCTCATCACATGGGCGTCTTGCTGTTCCAGGTCCAAGGGGGCACACAGTGAGGACTGCTATTGTGGTTTCTCCCTATCTGGGTTCTTTTCCGGCTTCAACTTCAGTGACGATCTCCTGCTTGCTCCATGCTATCAGAGAACAGACTCTGCACGTTGTCACCTTTTCCCAACTTGCAGACTTGCTTTCGCCTGGTGTGGGCCCTTGTGGTGAACAGGCTGTCTTCTGTGTTGGTGTCAGGATCCGGGGTTCAGATCGTCACCTATTCAGATCCTACTGACCGACCTGTCCTTTCTCTGCTGGTCCCATCGCTTACTGAGAGCCGGGTTAAAATTTCCCGTGATCATTTGTTTTTGTGTTTTTCCTTTTAGTTCTGTTGATTTTTGCTTTTTATATCTTGAAGCTATGTTGTTAGGTGCAGACAGATTTGGACTTGCTGTTTTCTGGCAACGTCTCTGCCTTTAGACGCACTGGTCCGCTTTCTCACATGTGCGCACACACACGTGCTCTCTGGCCTGACTTTCAGGGGGTGTTTCTTGTAAGCAGCATATAGTTTTGTTGTTATCCCACTGAGGATTTTGTGTTTTAACATGAGTATTTAGCCTATTGCACTTACAGATAGAGCTGGGGTTATATGAACTATTTTACTCCCTGTTTTCCATTTGTTCTACCTGCTCTGTGCTCCTTTCTCTCTCCGTTCTCGCTGTCTCTTGGATCAAATTTTCCATGTTGTTCTTCCTTTCCGTTGGTCATTAGCTACCCGTCCCTTTTCCACTCTTGTCTCATCCCTGAGGCGATGGGGCACTTTTGACACTTAGTGTCACATGCATGAGGCCTTCACCACTTCCTGAGCAGGGCCGGGTCTCAGAACCTTGGACTCTGCTGCGCTGTCAAATGAGGCCACATGGTCCCACTGTGCTTTATACCGTGTCTCAGCCGCGTCATTTCCTTCTCCCCACAAGGCCCTTCACCATCCCGACCAGAGGTGCCAGGTCTTCTCTGGGAGGCACACACTGGGGCCCAGCCCTGCTCCTCAGCAGGTGAGGTGATGGGACATCTTGCCTGGCCATTGCTTTGGCCCCACTGTCCTTGCTGCCCCCTGGGCCCTGGGGGGGAGGGGGATATGGGGCCAACCAGGTGTCCTCGATTCCAGCCCCAGCTCCACAGGTCCTGTCAGGGCCCTGTGAGCCTGGGAGGGGCTTCCTTCTTCTAGCGGGCAGGACAGGTAACCACAAGTGCCGCCCTCAGCCCAGGTCCACCCAGAGCACTCACCTGGTGATCCAGGCGGGCCCACATCTCCTTTGTCACCCTTTGGTCCAGGAGGCCCCTGGTGTCCTGGAGGGACAGAGACCCCAGTGGCCATTATTGAATGTGTGAGAGAAACATGCCCCCCAGAGCCAAATCTAAATTGTAGACAGCAAGTGGGTGGCCACTGCGTCCACTCCCATCCACTCCCATCCACAGTTAGGTCCCCTCAGAGCCAAGTCCTGGAGCAGCCAGCACCACGTAAATGGCCGCCCACCCCAGTGTCCCGGGGCCCCAGGAGCCCTCACCTGGCAATCCGGGAGATCCAGCAGGGCCAGACTCCACAAATGCCTGCAAAGAATGGGCCAAAGGTGGCCGCTGAGGGAGACACTCTGGAAGCTAAGGCCACCTCACACCCAGGGGTCTCTGAGCCAGAAGCCCCAGCCCCCTCTTCGAGGCCACATAGGCACCTTCCACCCCTCAGCCACCCGCAGCCCCTGAGACAGGGGTGCAGGGAGGGAAAGGGAAAGGACATGGGGTTTGGAATCAAGAGCCCTGATAATAGTTCATGTCTCTGAGCCTCATGAAATGGGGATGTCCGCCCTCCCAAGGACCGTGGGGCTTGGTGCTCGGGTGCCCAGATCCGAGAGCTCTCCCCGCCCCTCCACCTGCACTTCCCTCGGGGACTTGTCTTCTAATCAACTGTGGCCCCCGAGGCAGGCACCCAGGGTCCACTACCCGCTCCCTCCCAGAAGTGCCCCATCTCCCCTCCACAGAAGGGATGGCTTGGGCTGCCCTCCCAGAGGTCGGTGGGGGTCAGTGGTGGGAAGGCAGCAGCGACCAAGGACTCTAAGGGCCGAGGAAAGGAAAATGGGTGCCAGGCAACTTACATTGCTGTCATAGACAGGGATCCCGGGAAGGCCTGGGGGCCCTGGAGGCCCTGGGGGGCCAGGCAGACCCTATGTGAGGGAAACAGAAAGCTCTGGTCAGTCATGTTCACAGCAAGGCCATCGACACTGGCCAGGGTGGCAGATGTGGGCAGCAGCATTTCTGGAAGTCACAATGGCCACTCCCTAAGCCATTGTCTGAGTGTGGCCAAGGAAGGAGAGACTGAAAGCAGAACTGGAGGTGGGGCGCGCCTGACCTGTCATTCATATCCACCTTTAAAACTCAACAGTGTGGCCCAGTCGGTGTGGCTCAGTGGACTGAGCATCATCCCATGGACTGAGAGGTCCTGGTTCGATTCCCAGTCAGGGCCCATGCTGGGTTGCAGACTCGCTCCCCGGTGAGGGTCATGCAGGAGGCAGCCGATCAATGTTGATGCTTCTCTCTCATTGATGTTTCTATCTCTCTCTCTCCCTCTCCCTTCCACTCTCTCAAAAGTCAATAAAAGATTTATTTAAAAACACAAAAAAAACTCAACAGCATGAAAAGAATACGAGGGCCTCTCTTCCTCATTCACAAATGTGACCCGTTGTTCCATCATTGCGTCAGAACCCTGAAAAATGTTGCCTCCTGTCCCGATTTTTCACAACAGCCCAGTTTTAGGCCACAAGAGAGAAGGAAGCCTCCATGAAGAGGCAGTAACACAGAGGATCTCAGAAGAGCTGACTGCCTGGAACACTGAGCTCAGGACCACCGTTCCTGCCAGGCTGGGTCACAGGAGCTCGGGACAGGGACCAGGGACCAGGAAGGGGCGGGAGGGGCTCTGGGCTAAGATTCGGGGTGGGGCTGGGCTTCCAGGAGAGAATACACGAGTGTGGCAGGAGGGGCACTGGGTGCCCGCATGTCAGAAGCAAGCCCCGAGTCTCAGGTAGAATGGCTACAAAGGCCTTACCCTGCTGACATTACTAAAATAAATCCCTGGGCTCAGAAGATGACAGTTACTGCAAATTACAATGTGGCACTGAGTGATGAGAGCCCTGCAGCTCAGAACCCACGCCAACCTGGATGTCTTTCCAAGAAAGGGTACCTGTTCCCGGTGCACTGGCTCTGTGTGTGCACGCATGCACATGTGGATGTGGACGTTGTCCACCTGTGTGTATGGTGGGCGTGGGGGGTGAGAGACGACCGGCACAGAGTGGTCACACCACAGGGCAGCCTCCTGAAGATGAGCCCGGGGACCTGAGGCTGTTCCGGACAGGCCATTCCGGGTGCTGGGTGACCCAGCCGTGCACGGTCCACCCCTTGCAGGACACTCACCCTTGCACCAAATCCGATGCTGACATCTCCTGGCTCCCCTTTCTCTCCTTTGACTCCGTTCATCCCAGGACGACCCTGGGAAGAGTGGTGGGGAGAACTGCTGGGTGCTGACCAAGACCATGGCCTCAGTCGCCATCTCAGTCCCCACCAAGCAGACCCAGCCCACCTCTAGCCTCACACCACCCCAGCCCTCAGGCCCTGTCCCCACCCAGGGCCTCCTAGGGGTGTTGGCCCCTCCGGCGTCTGAGCTGCCCATGAGCAGGGCCAGGACTCCTCACTCATGTCCCAAAGACAGCTGTGTTCAGGCAGGAGCCACCCCAGGTGGCAGACAGTGGGAAGGATGGCAGTCCACTGCCCTCAGGGTCCATTGCCCCTGTGGGCCTGGGCTGCTCTCTGCCTGCCCCCCCCCCCCCCCGCCCCCAGCCATCACACACACACACACACAGCAAGAGACACTCAATCCTTACTGGTCGTCCAGGGAAGCCAATCTCTCCCTTGTGCCCGGGCCGTCCGTATGGACCCTGCGGAGAGGATGAGCCACATTTCAGGTGAGCAGGGACAGACCACACCGTGGCCTCACGCCAGCACCTGTCCTGAGCTTTAAATGTGAGCTGGGATGTACTTCTCAGTAGCCAGGCGGTGACGGGTTTTTCAGAGCACAGCACACACACAGGTATGTTGGGGAAGTGTGGGCCTACTCACCGGAGGTCCTCGGAAGCCGGGCTCTCCCTGAACAGAAACCATAAGCACTGTTAGGTGACCGCAGGTCATTCCCCCAGTCATCCCCCAAGGGGTCCCCATGCCCCTCTGGATGCCCTCCGGGCAGCACCGAAGCACTGATCGCCGGAGGAGGGAAGAACAACAGCAGAGACAAGGTGCTGGAGTGGTTTCTGTTCCAGGGCGCATGGAAGGGGCACACCCTGGGGACTCTAAAGCTTGGGGAGCTGCCCTGCAGTGTCCTGGTTAGAGTCACCATGGCCCTAACCTCAGGTACGAAGCCAGGTGGGGATGGCAGAGTTTTCTCCGGGCCCGAGATCCAAGGTCCCGTGGCCCCTCCTCAACAACAATGGGGGCATCAGGGCCCCCTGCAGGCCTGCACCCACAGATACCCCGTCGGGGCCCAGTCACTCCCCAGGACCCACCCAAGGGCCTGTCTAGAGGGTCATCTGCTGGGGCAGGGGACCCAGGCACAGGCCCCTCAAGAGGCCATGCCTGATCCTAGCCACGCTCTGTTTCCTCCTGTGGAAGGAGGGCCAGGACCCAGCCGCACGAGGCAGCTCCCAGCGGGCAGAGCCGGGGGCTCCACCTCCCGCAGGCGAGGCCCGGTTAGGGAGTGAGTCCAGAGCCATGGCCCCGAGTGCCTCCAGGCCCTGTGCAGGGCTGGCTCAGCCAACAGGGGGCAGGGTGTGACCAAGGGCCAGCTGGGCAGTGGCGCACCTGAGTGAGCAGCACCCTCTCAACATGGTTGTGAAGGAGAAACAGACAGGGAAGGGCAAGGGGGCCCAGGCTGTGGAAGGTTCCAGAACCCTGCTCAGGAGGCTCTTGTGCGTGGCCAAGAGCTGGCCCGTCTAAGAAGACCACCTCCCCGCCCGTGCTGGCTCCATGTCCCTGGAAGCCCTGCTCCCGGCCTGTGCAGGGAGCGAAAAGCAAGGCCAGGCGTTGTCTTACCTTGGCTCCTTTCTGCGCGGGGCCCAGCACTCTGCCGTCGGGACCAAGGGCCGCGCCTGGCTCCCCCTTCTCGCCCTAGAACACCGAGCAGCGCGGTCAGGGAAGTCAGCTCCAGGAGTCAGGGCCCTTGCACCCCTGCAGCAAAGCCCCAACTCGGGTGTCCATGCCAACACCCCAGAAAAGGTGTACGATGAGCAGGCCTCCCCTTCTGGGGGCTCTGGGGTTAGAAGTCTTGGCGGGTCCCCACGGGTCACACTGAAGTGACTGAGAGGAGAACCCGTGTCAGAATCCGTCTCAGGCTTCCGGTGGGCCGGGGGAGCTCCCAGGTCCCCCCAACCCAGAGAGCGATCACCTATGTGAACCAGGACTGCCCCTCAGGGTCACAGAGGGGGCCGTCCCTGAACAGATGACACCAAGCCCCTCACCTTGGGTCCTGGGGGGCCCTGCTGGCCTCTGGAGCCTATGTCTCCCTTTGACCCGGCTGGTCCCTGCAGGGAGATAGGCAGGAATGAGGGGCCACACGAGTGACCCAGTCCCCGAGATGGCCACCCACACTCTCTCCCAGCACGGCTGCCCGGGACGCCCCTGCCTTGTGGTCCCCACCAGTCACAGGCAGAGAAAGGCCTGCCCCACCCTGCTAAGGGGTCGGAAGGTTCTTCAGCCTGGCGGGCACCCACCCACACTGGGCTCCTTCACAGCGTGGAAACCCCACCCCCTGCCCAGGCAGAGGTGGGGCTGAGGCTACTTACGGGGAGGCCCGCGTACCCCGCCTGGCCCTGTGGGAGAGAGCAGCAGTGTCACTGGGCGGACGCGGACCGACACCGTACAGCCCACTGCATTCCAGACAAGGCAGCACGTACCTTGACTCCATGGGTCACGGCCACCGCTCTCTGTCACCAAGCCGGCAGAAACACAAAATCATGAGAAGAAAACCATGTTTACAATTAAAACTCCACTCTCATTTTATCACTGTCACAAGACCAACAGAACACCAGGAATTAAACATGGGACAAAATTTTGCTTTCAACCGTTCTGGCTTGTGACTCTAGGTCCCTCAGATGAGAAGTGAAGCCACTCCTGGGAGACCACCTCCTGTACTGTGGAACTGTCCGACCCTGGGACCAGGGGACGAGTGTCCCCACCTCCCTGTGCTGCGCATTGGGAGCCAGGGAGGGGCCAGAAGGGACAACTCAGCATCTGGACGGGTGGCCCTCGCACAAATGACATGCTGCCAACAGGGCAGCCCTGGAAGGCTTTGCTTCGATATGGAGAAAGCCCACAGAACTAAAAACTTGGGAACCCTGAGGTCCTTGGGGTTCACCCTATGGGCGGAGGGCTAGGGACTCTGCCTGAGGTCCTCCTGGCCTGCATTAGAATCTGCGTGGCCCCTTGCAGGTGAGGGTCAACCCTGCACCGGCTGTAACCAGCACTGGGGGTCCAGGCAGAGCATGTGCCCACCCATGCAGTGTCCTTACGTCCTGCTCCGACACGTAGACGATAGGCCCCGGGAGTCCGGGGGGGCCAGGGGGGCCCGGCTGCCCCACTCCATCCTTCCCTGGGTTGCCCTGGAAGAAGAAGTCTGTGTCCAGTGCTTGGCTTGCTTACAGGCATAAAATTGTTACAGTGGCTCTGGCTGGGACCCCAGAGCCTGTAGGGTGTGAAGAGGTGCCCTGAGAGCCCCCATCCCAGCCTGAGAACTCCCTAGACTTGAAGGTCTTCACCCAAAGTCTCCAAGACCACGTTGGGTGGAGGGCAGCCCCCCTAAGGCCGCCGTGCACCCACCACCCCACCTGTGCACCCAAGGCACCCTCACTCACTTTCTCTCCCTGGGTCCCCTTTTCTCCTTTTGGTCCCTGCAGAGACAGGAAACGTTTTATCATAAACAGAGCATGAGCCATCCCCACCCCCGACCAGGTCACCCGGACCTCCTGGGACCCGCTTTGAATGAGGTATGGAGAGTTCTTTCACTGATCAAATGGATTGGGGGTGCAGGGGATGAGCCAGGCAACCACAGGAAGCTCCCTCGGGTAGCCTGGACTCCCGAATCATCCCACGGAGTGGAGTCTCCGGGTCCCTTGGCGTACAGAGAACTAAGTCAGGGGACAACCTGAGAGACACGCTGGGGTGCCAGCTCTCACCTTGGGGGTGTCACCCCCCTCGGCAGCCCTTGGCAGTCACTTACCTGGGCTCCTGCTACACCGTCTCTGCCGGGGAGGCCAGGAAACCCAGGGGGTCCATCTGCACCAACTTCTCCCTGCAAAGGATACGAGGAGAGGACTGAGTCAGACACGGCCCACTGAGCTGGGGAGGTGACAGGCTGCAGCTCACACCCAAGAATGATTCGGCCTCCTAGAAGCACTTAGGGTTGAGGAGGGCAGGACAGGGCTGGGGCCAGGGGTTGAAGGAGGGTCGAGGATGCAGGAAAACCTGGAGGTGGGGAAGGTGTACCCTCGGAGTGAGCGCCCTCGGGACAAGTAGGTCTTAAATTCTAAGGAATAAAATCAGGGCCGAGATGGCACAAGGATGAACCAGGGGAGAGGGGGAGAACGATGCTGGGCTGGCCTGGAAGGTGGCCTTGTGCAGACTCACCCATGACTGCGGGGAATGGGCCGACAAGGCCAATGAAGCCAAAGGAGCACAGCCCAGCCGAGGCTTCTGGCCTCAGCCTGAGGAAGGACCCCTCCCTGCCCCCAGATCAGGGCTAATAAAGATTGATGATTTCCTGGACCCGAGAAAAGCTTCTTACCTTGGTCCCTGGTGACCCAGCTATTCCAGGATCCCCCTAAAGTGGACGAAGGGGCTGTGAGTGCAGTGTTGGGCTGGCCCAACCCCATGGTGGCATCCACCCGTCCCCGGAGAAAGGCAAGAGAGGGTCAGTTATTCAGATGGTCTCTCACACTGCTGCCCTCCCCTAGTTCGGAGCTGAGTGTCCCGGGGACACTGAGCACCGTGTGCAGGGACTATTCGGCCTGCATAGCTGGGGGCCAGCCACATGCCAAGGGCACACGGATGGGGCTGTTGTGGAGGCCACACCATCAGGTCATTCTATCGGAAGACTTCATTTTATATAATCTAAGAAAACTAATAAGTGTGTACTTCTAAAAACTCAACTTTTGAAATGTCCCAAATTTTGCAAATCAAAGCAAAACATTCTCTCTTTTTTTTTTTAATTGATTTTGGAGAGAGAGGAAAGGAGAGGAAGAGAAATAGAAACATCGATGAGAGAGAACATCGACTGGCTGCCTCTTGTATGCCCTCCCCTGGGGATTGGGCCCATAACCTGGGCATATGCCCTGACTGGGAATCGAACCAGCGACCTCTTGGTGCATGGGTCGACGCTCAACCACTGAGCCATACCGGCCGGGCAAGCAAAACATTCTAAAAAGAAGAGGTGGAATAGCAGGGGATCTCTCAGTGGGCCCTGAGCACCCTAGAACCCATGGGTGGGGGAGCAGTAGCACAGAGCAGCCCAATGTGGGGGCCCTCCTGCCCTCACCACCATGGTGAGGTGAGGGCACCTGCCCAGGAGGGGCAGGTATCTTCCAGGGACAGGTGGGGGAGCAGATAGAAAGCAGGGAGCCGACAAGATGAGGTTGAGGGATGGCCCAAGAAAAGGCACCATCTGCTGTCCTGGGGGCTATAGGTGTTCCTTCTGAAGGCCCTTTTTCTTCCCAAGTCAGCACACACTTCAGGTGTGTGAGGCCCGGGATCTCAGGTCACATGGCTTTAGAAAGATGGGCCAGACACCCCACCCCAACATGTAGGCTCTGGGTTGGAGTGTGTGACTGTTGTCCCCACATTTCCCACGATGAATTGGGGGCTGAAGCAGTAACTAACTCCTGGCTGGGGGAGTGCAGCAGGGGCGCCCGATAACTAATCTTGCACTCACCTTAACTCCAGGTTTGCCAGGCGGTCCCTGTGGGGGCAGAGAGGTAAGAGGCCCTTAGAGCCTGGTCCTGCTGGGAGAACATCTCCCTCCCACAAGAAAACAAGCCCTTCCCAGTCTACTGCTCCCAGTGAAATGGAAAAAATCGAGTTTGTCGACAGGAGCCAGTGCCCCACCCCTGAAATCCCACCAAGAGGGTGATTTGGCCCTGGCCGGTTTGGCTCAGCGGTTAGAGCATCGGCCCGTGGACCAATGAGTCGCGGGTTTGATTCCTGTCCAGGGCCTGTACCTCGGTTGCGGTTCGTCCCTGGCCCTGGTTGGGTCGTGCGGGAGGTAACCAGTTGATATGGCTCTATCACATCGATGTTTCTCTCTCTCTCCCTCCCTCCTACTCTATCTAATGGTAAATAGAAAAATATCCTTGGGTGAGGAATTAAAAAAAAAAAAAAAAGAGGGTGATTTTTCCTCGGCACCATCTACAGCCCCACAGACATCACACAAACTAACAGCAGTGGGTGTGCCCGTCCCCATGCCAGCCCTGAGCCAGCCCCGCCTGGGCAATCAGCTCAGATCACCCTAACACAGATTTGCATTTTATTAACTAAAAGTAAGTGCATTTGAATGGATGGAATGGCCGTCTGGCTGGTTTAGCCTCACTGTGACCCCCGAGGGTCTCCATCACCTCACCTCTGAGGCCTGAAATAGTCCCACCGACCCCTCCAGAGGTCAAGGGGAACTGGAGCTGTGCACTTGGGCCTGGAACCCTGAAAGAGGGGCCTGTGCCCCAGATCTCGCTGCCTCTGCCCACAGGATCCGCCCCACCTTTGTGTCACAGCACGGTTGGAATCTCTTGGCTCACGCCTCACCTGATGTCAGGGCAGCTAGCTGCTGCTGACAAGGACTGGGCTGTTCTAACACGTCAAAGGAAGGCACTGAGCTGAGACGGTACAGCCATCCTAGCTGACTATGGACTGAGTTTCTGTCCAAACGGAAATTCTTGTTGATGTTGCTCAGAATGGAAAACTCGTCCAGCTGCTCCCTCTAGCCAGCAGAGACATCCAAGGTGCCAAGCAGGAGAACTCAGTGACTGAGATGTCCTGGAAAGACCTATCTTTCATTCCCCCCCACATTCATTCATGTCTTCCCACGTGGGGGAGCCTCCAGGGTGGACGGTGCCCTGGACTCAGGTGGCCCCACTGGCTCAGCTGCACTGCTCTTAGTCCCCACTTAGGCCTGTCGCAGGGATGCCCCTTGCCCCAGGTGCCCCCACACCCCAAGAGTTGACCAAGTACCCTTGCAGGCAGTACCTGAAGCCCATCAGCACCTCGGGCTGTCGACCAGAAAGGTGTCCCGGAGCCTTCCATGTCATCCTGGAGAACAAATGACTCGGGTCTGTGTCTCTTCTGATAGAAAGAGATCCTGGCCACTGGCCCGAGGCAGAGATCTAGGCATGGCTGAGCAGGGCGGGCTCCAAGGACCCGGTGGCCTGGCAGCGGCCATCCTCGTCATCGAATAAGAAGTGTCTGCATGGGGGCAGGGTCCTGCTGGGTGGGTGCCTGTTCAGTTTCTCTTTTTTTCCTTTTTTTTTTTTGGTACGTGCCCCTAGCGGGAACCGAACCTGGGACTCTCTGGTCTGCAGGCCAACTCTCCAACCGCTGGGCCAAACCGGCCAGGGTGTGTTCAGTTTCTCTTAAGTTTGGGGTTTAGGTCATTCACTCTTGCTCCAAGCGTGTGCCAGAGACCTCGCTGTGTGATGGTGCTGCTCAGTTTCTGCTTCTGTCTCCCTGGAGCAGCCCTTCAGTATCACTCACGGGACATGGTCCCCAAGCAGTGACCATTTATGGAAATGGGCACCTGTTCCCTCCCACTGCCCATGGCTCCACCATGAGGCGCTGTCCAGGCAGTGATGTGACTCAGGAGACCCACACACACTGTGCTCTAAGGCCAACCAGCCTGCCCAGCGCTCACGGCTCACACATGGGGACTCCACTACAGGGCAGTCAGTGTGGGATGCCGGGAGGGGGCCATGGGACACAGACTCAGGCTTTCTGGGGGCCAGGAGCAGCTGGTACTCACAAACCCCACGGGAAGTCCTGATCCTGGAGATCCTGGAGGTCCGGGGGGTCCAGGGGGCCCGGGGGGTCCTGCTGGTCCAGGTGCTCCTGCCAAGCCATTCTCCCCAGGAGCACCAATGGGGCCGGGGTCTCCCTTGCTTCCCTGCACAGGTGGAGAATGATATCACTCTTGGCCATCAGGGTGGGTGTCAGCTGAACCCTGAGGCAGCCACTGTGTCCCTAACACACCTACATTTCTTACAAAGCTTTTAACAAATCTGCAAAGCCATAGAGATGACACTACACAAAGCAAACAGACCCTATTGTACCTCTTCTGAATTTACGAGAGGATTTCATCCACTTAAAAATGAAACAACTGAGCAGTGCTGACCACGAAGGATGGACAGAGCCAGGGCTCATGGGTCAGACCCCACAATCAGCACCAAGGAAAGCTCACTCGCTCCCCGCCTGCCTGCTCACTCCTGAGCCCTCCACCCAGTGGCCAATCTGGAAGCATGATGTACCTTAGGTCCCGAGGTGCCCACTTTGCCCTGCAGGAAAAAGAATAATTACTATAAAATCAGACAGATGAGCAGCCAGCAAGAGAAAAGCACAGAGTTTCTTCATTTATCCTGACACACAAGGTCACTATTTTCCCATTTATGCTGACTTAACAATTTCTGATTTTCCTCTGTTCTGGACCTGGGAGCTGGGATGCCTAAGCGCCGCTCACAAGTCGAGCATCTAAAACTCCAAGTGCCCCTCTCGCCCTGGTGTACCACTCTGGCTGTTCCCGCCTGTGCCCGTTTCAGGTGGGGACAGAGGCTCCAGGGGAGGCTCGGCCATGGGGACCAGTACTGAACCACTGCTGAGAGCATGTCCCCACCACTGTGTGCCAAGTGGCAAATGACCCAGGAGAGTCCTTCTCGCTCAGGTGGCCCAAGCGACGAGCTCTGAGCACCTAAGAGTTCACTTAAAATGCACTCTCTCGGCTGAGCCCAAAGTAGCCAGGCGCTCACGGAAGGTGCCACGTGGAAATGTCTCCAACTGGCTGCAGGCTGCCCCCCACCCCACTTCTTGGCCCCCATGCATTCACTGAAAACCAGGAGGAAACCAAGGCCCGGGTTAGAGGTGTGTGCAGCCTTACAAATTTCTCCATTATCAATGCAACCAAAATGGAAACTTGAAATAAAATGTCCAAATCAAATAGTGTCAATATCCTTAAAAAAACCTTAGTCCAATGGTCATTAAGAAACAGTGATAACGAGGGCCTGAATTTTGGCACGAGCCCCAGCTAGCCGAGGCTCTAAGCAAACTGCAGAGCCCGGGGCCCCGGCTATTGCACTGTGATGACGGCTGCTTGTTGGAGTAAAGCCACCTACAACCCTGGGTGTTCCCCCCTTGTGGCATTTCTCCTCCATTTGGTCACCAGGGCCAAAGTCCACATCCAGGGTTTGATCACCCTGTGGCCACACTATGTGGCTGTAGGTCACCCTGGACATCTGAAGTGACTTACAGGGCTGCCTTTCTGGCCAGCCTCTCCTGGCCGCCCGTCTTTTCCTGGAGCACCTGGAGGTCCCTGAAGGAGAGAAGCAGAGTGTGGGGCCCGAGGGAATTCCGCAGCTGAGAAAGTGGTGAGTTAGCAGATTATCTGGGCGTCCACAGATTTCCTGAGACGCAAAGACACGCCTGAATCCCGGGGCTCACAGGCCCCCCCCCCCGCCCCCCAGTAACACAGGTCAGAAAGTTCATGCTGCTCTGCTCAGTTTTTAAATGTCCTGGCTTTGTTTTTTTGTTTTGAGTTGCTGATCAAATGGGGGAGCCGAAGAACCCGATGCTGGGGCAGACTCTCACCGGGGTGGGATGGCGTGCCGTCAACAGAATGCTCCCCACTCTGGGGAATTACACACTCAGAGTACGTTACCAAGTGAAAACCAGGCTGGGCACACCTGGTTCCTGTGACCGATTTCAACGGCAACATCTGTGGGCACTACCAGGCCACTGTGTTCCCAGCGCCAGGAGCAAGGGAGTAGCAGGGCTCTGAGACCCCGGCGAGTGGTGCGTTAGCCTAACGGGCTGCTCACAGCCCCCAGTCCTCGGGCAGTGGGGCCCACCTTGATCCCAAGAGAATCACTCCTGGAAATGGCCTCTATGAGGTCAGCCACCCACTGAAGGACAAAGAGATGAATGGCATGGCCTGTGGTCACCCAGTGGGTCAGTGCCCAGAGCGGGGAGCCCACCCACCTCAAGGACTCAGTGTCGAGGAAAGAGGACTGCAAAGGTGGTGAAGGGGACTTCTGCCCAGACAGGAAGAGGCCCCACACTTGGTGTTCGCCCTCATTCCCAGCTGACCCTGATGGGGACAAGAGCAGCAGAGGGGAGCAGGTCTTACTGGGGGGCCAGGGAGCCCAGGGTGTCCATTCCGCCCAGGCACACCAGGAAGGCCTGGGGGTCCTGGAATGACTGAGCTGTTCAATCCAAAGCGGCCTGGCTCTCCGGGCAGGCCTGGGACACCGGGGGGTCCAGGGGGGCCAGGGAAACCTCTCGGGCCCTGGACACAAAAAAACACAGAACAGTCATGCACACAGCATCCACCAAAGGACAGTCCCCTGGAACTGGCCCCTCCATCCCCTATGGTCCACTTGTGTGCAAAGACAGTGGGGCAGCAGCCACCCAGGCTGAGGGACACTCACTCGAAGGTTCTCCAGGTCACCGCCGAACCCGGACCCCTCCATGTCAATGAAGGTCTGAGGGAAAGAGCCCAGACACCCGTCACCCAGAGCTCAGACCCATCCGCCGGGCCCCAGCCCTGCCTGCGGTCGGGAAGGCCTGCCCACCCACCCCTGCACTATGCTGTCCCCTAAGCACGGCTCCATGTCACCACCAGGTCAAGACGGGAAGCAAAGAGAGTGAACATAGGATCCCCACCGAGTGAAAAAAACCCGAAGGAGGCCCTTCTGAGGCCCAGAACCACCCGGAGAGCCCCTGCCCCACCCTCAGCCCACAGGCAGAAGCTGACTCCCCTGGAACCAGATATCCCCCAGGAAGGTGGTTCCAGATCGGAGGGCCAAGTAGGAGATGAGAGGATCCCTTTCTGGGATAGCAGGCGGACCCCCTGCTGGAAGAGGCTGCAGGCAGGACTCACCAGCTTGTCATGTCTAAAGGAGGGTCCTGGTGGCCCCGGAGGCCCTCGTGGTCCTGGGGGTCCTCTTGCCCCAACCCCAGGGTCCCCCTGGAAACAGAAGACGCCTGGTCACATCAGGGAGCACAGTCCCGCTGTGGATCAGGGGTCCAGAGGGTAATGCGACGGCTCACAGCCCCAGCCAGGTTAGACTCACCTTCTCACCCTTGGGGCCCATGTCTCCTGGGGTTCCCGGGAAGCCCTGTGGCCCAGTGTCACCCTGGAAGACACAGGAAGGCAGCTCAGTCAGGGAGAAGGCACCTCTGTCCCATCACAGTCCGAGCCACCAGACAGGCAGCGTTGTGCCCTGAATGTCTGCTCCTGTGCAGAATGTCGGCTCCATCGAGGAGGAGCAGACAGAGCTGAGCCTGAGCTGGGACCGGAGGTGGATACTTCTGACCTCGGGGATTGCCGAGGCTCTGCACATGACCCCGTCGTACAGACAGCTCCGGGAGAACTGCACAGAGCTGGCTGCAGCATCCTTGGACATTCTCACCGGAGAGCAGGTGCTCTGCCTGTTATGTGTGCGGGTGTGTGCCATGTGTGTGCTGCCTGAGTAAGTGGGCAAAGAGGCCTTCGTGGCCTAAATGACCGTCAAGGTGTTTGAATGTCCACGTGTGCTTGGAAGACTGTGCAGGGTTAGTCAGACTAAAGACTGTGCAATGCTAATGCACTCTATTAGAGCAAGCTTGTTACTGAGTCATTTGAATCCTGAATCTCTCTCTCTCTCTCACACACACACACACGCGCACACACCCCCCTGTTCTGGGGAAGCCTCATTACCACTGAGCACTGGTTCCTTTCCTTGAATACCTTATCATTCTTCTTGCAAAGCTTTGTCGTCAGTTGTGAAATGAAAAGGTTAATTAGGGATTGTTCAGGCGTCAACATGAAACATGCTTTCTCCTTTGGAATGTTTTTAACTTGAGTCTTACGTGTCGTCCAGGGTTGGTCATGGGGCACTCCCTCCTGCCTGTTACCGTTTGCTGGTCTATGGCTTCCCAAATCTTTATTTGTGACCTTCTTGTGTCATTTTATCATGTTCCTTGGAACTAGTATTTGTTGATTTTTAAAAATCCAAACTAGCCTGGCCGGTGTGGCTTAGTGGATTGAGCGTCGTCCCATGGACTGAGAGGTCCCGGTTTGATTCCCGGTTTGATTCCCGGTCAGGGCACGTGCCCAGGTTGCAGGCTTGATCCCCAGTAGGGGGCGTGCAGGAGGCAGTGGATCAATGTATCTCACATTGACGTCTTTCTCTCTCCCTTCCTCTCTCTCTAAAAAAAAAAAAATCAATAAAAACATATATATTTTTTTAAAAATCCAAATGAAGTGTTTTAAGACAAAAACTCACATCTACTGGACTGCAGACGAGTCTGAAACTAACGCCTGCAAGTAAATGTCTCCTGCTCCACATGGCTGCCTCCCGGCCACAGGCAGCCTCGACTTCTCCACTGTGCTGCTTTTTCCTCTGAGACTTTGGAAGCCACAGCTCCCCCTCACCCTTTCCCCCTGGAAATTAGCCTAAACATCAATACATATACATAACTTTATACTTATCTAGACTTGTATTTCATTAACAAAGTTAAGGCCATTTTCCAAATGGCTTCATTTTGCAATCTCTTCACTATGTTGAGCTTAAAGAATGTCACAGGATAGTCTGCCTGGTGTGGCTCAGTGGTTGAGCATCGACCCATGCACCATGAGGTCGCCGGTTCGATTCCCGGTCAGGGCACATGCCCAGGCTGTGGGCCCGATCCCCAGTGGGAGGCATGCAGGAGGCGGCCAATCGATGTTCTCTCTCATCGATGTTTCTATCTCTCTCTCCCTCTCCCTTCCTCTCTTTAAAATCAATAAAGGGAAAAAAAATTAAAAACAAAAACTATTTAAAAAAAAAAAAAGAATGTCACAGGATAAAAAGTCCCGAGGGTCTTACACAAATGTCACGGATAATATCTGGCTCTGAGAGAAAAGCAAACTTACGGGTTTTCCATCTTCCCCAGGGTCGCCCTAGAACATGCGAGAGAAATAGTTAGTGATGGACTCATGGGCTCCTGTCCCCACCCTGTCTGACATGGACTCGGACCCGGGGCTCCACACCTTCTACAGACCTGACTCCTGTGGGAGGGTGTCTGTGTGGAGGTGAAGAACCTTCCACCCAACATCTGACCACCCTGTCCACAGTGGGCTGGCCTCAGCTGGCTCTGCCCACAGCCACCCCGATACCCTGTGGCTCTCCCACAGGGAGGGGAGCAGCCAACACAGTGCATATGGTCCTGGGGTCTCCAGGGTCCCCAGGGTCCGGCTGCTCTGCCACCTTAGCTGCACTGTCTCCCCTTCCTGCCGGAGCCCCCGCCCCAGCTGGACTGAGGAGAAACATGTACTCACTGGCTCACCATCCCTTCCAGGGGCACCATCCTTCCCTGGTGGTCCCTGGGGTCCAGGGGGTCCCTGTGGCCCAGGGACAGTCCGTGCATGGGGGCTCTGCACCACTGAGCCTGCAAGACCCTGGGAGGAGGAGAGGGCACAGGCTAGAGGCCACATACACACTTACTTGCCCACCCACCACCACACTCTCCTGTGTCCTGGGCTGGACTCAGTACAACACAGGGACACACAAGGTGGGCACACAGAGGGGACACAAACTTGCACATGCACAGGGCTCAGGCTGGTGACATGACATTAACATGGGTCTGCCTAGGTGTCCCTTATCCCTGCCCACATGCTCCTCATGCTCTGGCCACAGCCTCCCAGCCATGCCCATCTCATGCCAGGCACAGGGACACAGAGGAAGGGTGTGGGCCCAGCACTTGAGCAGACCAGAGGCACCAACTGCTCTGGGGCCCCCATGGTTCTGCATCAGGGATGTGGCCTCACCTCTTCCAGGACATCCTCAGAGGTCTGGATGCTCCCGTCCCAGGTGGTGACTGTATTTGAGCCAGGAAGGGTCTGAGCTGGGGGTTGGGAGGACAGAGGTCAGACCCCTGAACGGTGGCCCAGTCTCTGCTCTTGGCTCACGCTCCCCTGCAGGGCTGCCTGTCACCCCTAACCACACACTTCAGTCTCAATCTCTCTCTCTCTCTCTCTCTCTCTCTCTCTCTCTCTCTCTCTCTCTCTCACACACACACACACACACACACACACACACACACACACACTCTCTCTCTCCACTTTTCTCGCGGAGCCACTTGAGAGTCCCCTGCATTATCATGACCCTTCCTCCCGAATGCCACATGTCTCCCAAGAACAATTATGCTATCTAACAACCTGATGGTCACATTTGGGAAACACAGCATTGTCACATACAGTGACTTAACACACAGCTGGATTCAGGTTTCCCCACTGCCTAGTCATGTCCCATGTGGCTTCCTTTTGGAGAATGGGGACAGTGGGGAAACCAGGGCCCCAGCAAGGATCCTGCCCACAGGCCAACCCTGGCCAAACCAACCCCTGCCTGAGCTGCGCACGCCCCCAGAACTGTGCCAACACCACCACACAGAGAAGGGCAGGGCCATGCCACCGCAGTGCTCGTGTGTGGCCCCGTTCCCCATAGCCCCTGTTCTTGCTTCTCCCATTTGTCAATTTCCTCACTGGTTGCAGGGTGGACACCTCCCCCTCTGTGCTTGACATGTAATTTGTGGGTGAACTGTGAGGCTGTTCCCCAAAACCTTTCACCCAAACATTCCAACATTACTGAATCAATTAGAAAACACAGGACCCATGCTGCATTGAAATGTCACATGCACTTGGGTGACTTGCAGAGGCCTCATCTTCTGAGGGAAGTTCAGAGGTGTGTCCGACCTTGGCTGGGGTTTGATCGGTGCTCTGGGGACAGCACAGCAGCAGAGCTTGGGGACAGGATGGGATTTGAGGCCCTTCAGCCCAGTGTGGATCAGATGACTCCCAAGGGAGCTCACACTGTCCATGGCTGCACCAGCATCACCGTGTGCACAGCTCGGGGACTCCTGTCCTATTTCTAGGAGAAATAGAAGCTGCATCCATGTGTGGGCATCTGTGGTCACTCCACAGTGGGGGGGGAGGGCACAGGCCCCCACCCTCTGCTCTGCTCAGAACCATCTCCTGGCCATGATGGATAAGCCACCCTGACACCCCACCCGGAGGACCCACTGAGAGTCACAAGGCAGCCACAGGAAGGCAGCCCAGCCCCTTCCCCTGATGGTGTGGGGTATGGACCTCCCAGGATGTACTCTAAGAATTCGCATGACTTAAGGCAAATTAAATCCCCTGCCTCTGCAAACATTTAAAACGGAAAAGGCATCACTCAGAGAAGAGAAAGTGAAGACCTCAGGAGAGGGAGATGGTTTGAGTTCCTGGGTCAGGACACTCAGTATTCTTGAGATGTCCAAGCCCCTCCCCCAACAATGATTTATGGATTCAATGACATTCCAACCAAAACACCAGCGGGCTGTTCTTATAAAAATTGACAAACTAATTCTAAAATGCATAAGAAAATGCAAAGGACAGAGAACAGCAGAGCAGTCCTGCCAAGGACAGGCCGTTCTGAGGACGCACAGGTAGCACAGGGCCGCAGAAGCACTGTCAAGACAGACAGAGCGCCTGGCCGGGGTGGCTCAGCGGTTGAGCATCGACCCATGCACCAAGAGGTCACTGGTTCGATTCCCGGTCAGGGCACATGCCCAGGTTGTGGGCCCGATCCCCAGTCGGGGGCATGCAGGAGGCAGCCAATTGATGTTCTCTCTCATCGACGTTTCTATCTCTCTCTCCCCTCCCTTCCTCTCTCTAAAATCAATAAAGAAAAAATTTTTTTTAAAAAGACAGACAGAGAGATCCATGAACCAGAGCAGAGTCCAGAGACACAGGCGGACAACTGGTTCTCAACACAGGCTCCAGGCAACTCGATGGGAGGAAGGACAAGCTTTTTGATAAATGGAACTAGAAAAACTGAACATGCATAAGCAAGAAATGAAAGACCTGAGATCCACACTTTACACCTAGATGGCCCCTGGACCAGGATCCCAGGCCACACAGTACAGTGAGCCCAGGGCTAGCTGCCCTGTGGCCCAGGTGGGCGTACGTCCCTCACTCAGAGCTCGAGGGGCCGGATGCTTTACCCACCTGGCCCATCCTGGCTGTGCCCTGGGGAAGCACGTCTGAGGGGAGACGGTGAACAGCGGGACCCTGGAGGACTGAGGGTCAGTTCTCACTCATTGGTTCTTTTCTGTTTCTAATTTGACTGCACTGAACATGTATTATTTCAGTAATTTAAAAAGCAATCAATGCTTTTTTTCAAATAAAAATGTCTATATGATTTTCTAAAACCTTGACATAAATGTGCAGACAGAACCCTACAGATAGCCCTTGAGATTCCTGTCTCCTGGTTATTCGGTGGACACTGATCCCAACACTGCCGTGAAGGGACTTGGCAGATGTAACAGACAGGTTACTAACTAGCTGACTTTGACACAGGGAAATTATTCTGGAAATTTGGGCTATGACCCAATCGTCACAGAAGAGGAAGGCAGGAGAGGTGAGGCGGAAGGGGGGTACTGAGGAAGACGAGCTGAGGAATGTGGGCGACCTCTGGAACCCACGAGCGGTCCCTGGCCAACAGCAGTGAAGAACCTGGACCCTCAATCCTCCCCTGGGCCCCCTGCAGGGACAGCTCCGCCCACCCCGCCTCCGGCACTCAGCTCCCAGTAGGACTCCTACCTGCAGAACGTGAGGCCAGGCACAGTGCAGCTGGAAGCAGCTACATTCATGGCAGTTGTGACAACGCAGCAATGGACTAAGACACACCTCATTTTCCATGCATCCCACGGCCCCGCCTCTATCAGGTCGGTGCCTGTGTGCTCTCTGGGCCAGTGCACCTCCAAAGTCATCAGGGGAAGTCCCAGATCCCAAATGCTGACCCCAGAGTGAGCTCATTTCACAGAGGCTCTGGGCAGAGAAGTCTCTGTCCTCACAGGCTACTCTCATGGGCTCCTAGCAGCCCACTGGCCCAGGCTGAGCCACGGCATGTCACTCCAGTAGCACACTTGAGATGGACCCACAAATGCCCCAGAAATAAGAAAACAGGAAACAAACCCCGGGAAAGAGAAGGACACGTCCAAGAAGCCGTTCTGCCCTGACTTCTTCTGGGGCAGCTTGCTTTCAGAGATGACCCCACATGTGCCAGAGTGGCAAAGGGGCAGGGCAGGTGCCGACCACTCCCCAGTCTGGGGCTTGTGTTTCCATGGACAGGAGCCCCTCACCCAGCCACACACACACAGCACTAACACACACACATACCACTAACACGCACACATACCACTAACACGCACACATACCACCAACACGCACACACACCCACAAGAGCTTTACCTCCCAATAAAGACACAGTGGTGTGTTCCTCGATTTCTTCCGTTCTGGAATCCTCTGAGTGGCTGCCTCCAGCCAAGGGAGGAGAAGTGACCGGGGCAGCCTCAGGGAGGCTGGGTTTCAGGGACGTTGCCTGGCAAGGTGAGAATGGACAAACAGCTCCGTTATTCAGCCGACTCAGACGTCCTATGAATTCGTATGCTGGCAAATGTCAGGTTTAGATTTATTTGGTTTGTAAAACAAGACCTTTCTAGATTTTAAGACAGATGAGAAGCCCTGGCCGGTTTGGCTCAGCGGTTGGAGTGTCAGCCCGTGGACCAAAGAGTCCCGGGTTCGATTCTGGTCAAGGGCACGTACCTTGGTGTGGATCGGTCCCCAGACCCAGTCAAGGTCGTGCGGGAGGCAACCAGTCGATGTGTCTCTCTCACATCAATGTTTCTTTCTCTCTCTCTCTTTCTCCCCTACTCTATCTGAAGATAAATGGAAAAATATCCTCAGTGAGGATTTTTTTTTTAAAAAGAAATATGAGAAGAAGCCATCAAGAGTTCATCTCAGGCAGGAAGAAGTTCAGGACGCTCCAGAGCTGTTTTCTAAACAGTCAGTGGGAGGGGGTCCCCTCGTCTGGCAACCCACTTGGACAGCCAGCAAGTCCCCAAACTCCCCACACCCACCAACTTGCCCCATGCAGGGAGGGACCAGCGCCCACTCCCCAGGCTCAGGGCTCAGGGTGGCCCCTCGGTGACACGCCAGAGTCCTGGCTCCTTCCTGTGGTCCCAACAGAGGAGGGCAAGTGGTCCACACTGTCACAGATGCCCTCGGATGGAGACAGCTCTGGTGGTCACCGCACACACTGGGTGTGGCTGTGATGTGCCACCTACCCCCACCCGGAGGGGATGAGGCTGCTCTGCTCTAAAAACCGGCCTTCCCTGTTTTCCATGGAGCTGAGGACATGGGTGCAAGTGGATGTTCAAATACGCAGGCGAGACACTTCCTGCTACTGGCCACCCCACGTTTGGCACATGCTCCCTGGGGACACTGTGTGTGGGTGACGGTCATCCTGTGAGTCTTGTCTGAGGCCTCCCCCCACTGTCAGGAGGGCAGATGGCAGCCGTGGCAGAACACCAGGCCCTCCCCCATAGCTTGGGGCCTCCACCTGGCCCAGGCCCATCCGCCTCGTACAGGCTTCTGCCCGATTCCTCTGCCGGCTGAAGCCAGGTTCTCCAGTGGCCTGCTCGCGGATTCCTGATACGGGAGCTGGCCAGGGACCGGCTTCAGGCTCAGACTGAAACTGTCTAAATAGGGACCCCAATTTTGGTCTTTGACCCTCCAGGCTATTAAGAGAGGCCACCAAGCTGTGGCATTTCATGCCTTGGTCCAGTGCATCTCAGACATCACTGTTTTGTGGGGTCCCAGCCCCCCCAGTGGCTGCTGTGTGCCCTGGGTAGAGATAGGAGCCGGATGGGCAAAAGTGCACCCATGTTCTCAAAACCAGCCACGTCTGTGAGGAGGAGGCTTAGCAGAAGAGGAACACCCAGGCGTCTGACCCTTGGGGGTACTGTTTTGGGCCAGCACCCACTGACCCGTGTCCAGGAGCCCACTGGGCACCAGAGCCTACACGCAGGTGGGCGACCTCCCGGCCCTGTTTCCCTAAAAGCCACCTGCCTCACCCCCACCGTGGCAAGGCCAGGTCCGAATGCCCCACCTCGGGGAGGGCGCCGGCTGGCCACCCCTGGGCAAAGACAGTGTGAGGAAGAAGGGGGAGGGAGGGGCCCAGCCCCTTTCAGGTCCCTGAGGCACCTCCCCCTGCGTGTTGCTTCAGGCGGCCTGCGCTGAGAAGCTCACTGAGTTGGCCCCATGCTGCCCTGCACGGCTTTTGCCTTCTCTGACTTACAGACCCTCTCGTTCCTTGGGGCCCTACCAGCTAATGGGAAGGCACAATCAGAATGTCAAGGTCACCTGAGGGACTCAAGGAACGTGTAGAATTAGAGAAAATGCTTTTTAGCATTCCCGAGAGATGAGAGGGCGCGTAGCCCAGGCTGGGACGGGGCCCTGGGTGGAGACCCTGCTAGTACTCACCACTTCGTTCTTGAGAAGCTCCTGGTTTTCCTCCAGCCCACTTCCAAAGTCTCCTGACTCCTGCAGGGTTTACAGGAAACAAGGAAGAATCTGGTGACTGAAGCCCTGGACCGGCAGGGCCTGGAGAACAAACCAGGGCAGGTCCCACCTGTCCCAGGCCCATCCCAGGCCAGGGCAGGAGGGAGAGGGCAGAAAGGGGTGGGGGGCTTTTCGAGGTTGCCAGGAGGGGCCTGGCCCTCTCTTGAGCGGTGTCAGCTGGTCATCAATGAAGCATGTCCGGTCAGACCACTTAGTACGGCCCACTGGAAATCAATTTGGCTCCTGGCCAGACATACAGAGACCCGTAAAGAAACACATTCCTTTCTTTACACTTGTCATCCTATTCCTGGGTCACTGTCCTGGGACATGGCCCAGAGGACAGAGGCCCTGCAGAGACTTATCAGTGTACAGGCCACACAGTAGATACGGAGCAGAGCAGAAGGCAGCGGAGGGGACACGACTGGACGATCTCACTCTAGTCACAACTGTGTCCACAGAGGGTGAGTTTTGTGATCTGGAGCCTCCCCGGGGACTCGGCTTTCCTCCTGTCTGTCCACACGCGAGAACAGGTGGGCTTGCTTCCTCAAGTCCCGTGTGATCGTGTGCACACACACTCACAACTCACACACATCTTTGCCATGCTGACTGCTAGCGACTGTGCCGCCCACTGGCTGTCCTGGGGACAGTTTCCTTCCAATATTCACTCCATGTTCCATGTGTGATTTGAACAGAGAGTCCCAGGGAAGGGAGGGGGGCTCTTTTTTATGCTATAGGGCAACTGAAAATGTTACCAGGTACCCAAAATGGCATCTTTAAAAAAGGAATCTTTCTAATTCCATCACTTTGGGGTGCCTGGGGTAAAGGCCAGCCCCTATTAGCTTGGGCTCCCCTCCCACAAGGTATAGGGATGGGGTTGAGGGAGGGAGACTCACCCCGTCATCGTCGTCATCGTCATCGTCCTCCAGGCAGTGCATTGGGCTCACCTGGGGGTCACTGCGCACCCTCAGCTCCGCGATCATCCCCTGAACGCAGAGGGAGAGAGAGGTCACCGGCAGTCACAAGGTAGGTGGCAGGGGCACAGAGAGACCCTAACTCACAGCCTGGCACTGCCTGAGGTCAAGATTTCAGCAGGTGACATGAACCAGAGTGAGAGGGGCCCCCGCCCTGGGTCAGGCCAGTGCTGTTCCTAAGGCGTAGCGCTCAGACGCAGCAAGAAACAGCTGGGTTAGCTGGGCGGAACCCAGGCCTTACCCTCTTGGCAACGTCACCTTCTCAAGTGAGAAGCAGAGGACAGAACAGCCCACAGCGCCTGGAGTCAGCTCTTGGTTCTCCGTGCACACGGCCTGCTCAGCCCAGAGTAAATCTCATTCACTCACTCACTCACTCACTCACTCACTCACTCACTCTCTCACTCACTCACTCACTCACTCTCTCACTCACTCACTCACTCACTCACTCACTCACTCACTCACTCTCTCACTCGCTCACTCTCTCCATCCCTCCCCTACACATAAGCCCTCACATGCTCTCAGCCCGGCACTGGGCACCAGGACATGGCCTTGAACAGGGCCCTGCCATCTCGTCTTACTGTGGATCTTAGAGGGTACCACACCCAGGTAGGACGGTAAGACAAAGATGAAGTGTGTCGCTGAAAGTGTTATCCCCGAGGGACATGAGGCAGATGGCATTGGGTGGGGGAAGGATTGGCGGGCAGCAGATGAGGGGGGACAACGTCCTGAACTGTGAGTACAGAGGGTCCACCTTGCGGAGAGGACACAGGACACCTACCTCAACAGGAGGAGGCCCTAAGTCTGAGGCAGGGAGCGGGGGACAGGTGCCAGTTGGGGACAGCACAGGTGACGAAGACCTCAACTCTGGCTGCACTGGGGCCTTCGCTGCAAGGCCCCATGATCCCCAAAGGGCAGGGGTGCGGGGGTGGCACCAACGGCAGGATCTGAATCTCGGCGACTTCTCGGAAAGTGTGTGAAGCTGGGGATGCAGGGTCTCCCGACACCAACGGGGCTCCCACAAACCCAGGAGGAGCCTGTGCCTTTGAGGTGTGATCCCAGGACACAGAGCAAGCAGGCTCTGCTGGTGCACTGTGGCTTATCTTCGATGGCACTTTCTAAAAGGTTTCCCGACTGGGAAAGTCTGAATGCTCTCAGTGCTTTTCCTAGTGTTCTCTGTTTTCTACTTAACATCTCGACCCCCGAGGAACTTCAGCGCACTCTTTCCGAAACAGAGACCATGTCTGTCCGTTCTGAGGCGCACATTTTAACCACTTTCCAGCAGAAAGGCCTAGGGCAGAGGTCGGCAAACATTCTCTAGGAAGCGCCAGTTGGTCAGTATGTCCAGGCCTTTGTCACAGGACTATGTCATACCAGGAAACTGACCAGGTCAATATGTAAAAGATGGAGCATGGCTGTCCGACCAAACTTTCGGGACACTGACATTTTTATTTCATAAGATTTTCACGTGTCAAAAAATATTCTTCTTTTTTTCTAACCATTTAAGCATGAGAAGGCTTTCTAGCTTGCCGGCTGTATGAAAACAGGTGGCAGGCTGGACGTGTCCGAGGCCATGTGCAGACTCTGGTCTAGGTTATTCTGTTTATTCCTTCAAATGCCCTTTGGTTACCCTTTACCAGCTGATCCTTAATCTCATGACCTTCCTGCTCTGCACCAACAAGGATCATGTGACCACAAACCACCAAACACCCAACTGAGCCCTAACCTGGGGCTCCACTCATCAGGGGGGGCTCAGCTCAGGCCACCTCCTCCAGGAAGCACCCCTGGACTCCCTCCCCAGGACGGTTAGCCTCTCCAGGGTCCAGTTCTGCCTGAATCTGTGTTCCTCCCTCCATCCCCACTGCTGACGGTGAGGCCTGTGGGACAGTGTCCCATCTCGCTGTGTGTGCATAATGCCCGTGTACATGTGTGTGCATGTGCGTGGTTTGTGTGCATGCATGTGGGCATGGGTACAGGAGAGGCACACACACAGGTGTCCTCCACCATCCAGGCTCCAGGGTGCCATTGGCTAGGCAGGGGTGGGGAACGTCCAGCCCGTGAGCCGTAGAGGCCTGTGAAATCAGTACCAGCTAGCATCACACGCCTCACCAACTAGCCTGACCAAATATAGCAGGCTAATGTTTAAGGTGATAATTGTGTCTGGCCCAAGAATGATGTTATAAACATCCAAATGGCCCCTGGCAGAAAAAACGTTCCCAACCCCTGGCCTAGAGGAAGCACAGGCCATTCCGGACTTAAAAACGCAGAAGCCAGGTCAGGGGTCAGCAGCAGCATCACATTTGAGATGCCAATTCTTGGCCCACCAGCCTCGCTGAGGGAAGGGCAGGGCGAACCCCAGAGGTGACAGTCACCAAGATTGAGAACTCAAAGGGGTGGAAGGAAAGACCAGCTATTAAAATTCTGGAATGCCCCCTTGGTCAGGAATGGCGGGTCTGGTGCCGCTGGGTGTGGGGGCCTTGGTGGGAGGAGGGCTGTGAGCGCTGGAGACGCTTACACCCTCCCTGCCCGCTCCGTGCCACCCTCAGCGTCAAGCCTGTCCCGATGGCCCAAGCCTTGGTGGCCAGTCGACAAGCCCTTGGTTTCAGTGGGCCAAGTGCCTATTATGTTATGCGGCCAACAAGGCTGATTGTGAGGAACGTGACAGTGTCCTCACTGAACACAAGGAGTGACCGTGGGATGTGCCAGGAGTAGGACAGGCCCAGCCTCGCCTTTCCGGAGGCTACGGACAGGGGTCCGAGGGAGTCATGGGTAGTTCGTCTGATAATCAGACAGAGGCCATGAGAGAACCATAAACGAAACCTCAGATTACAAGGAAGGTGGCTTCACAGAGAAGCAAACAGAGAATGAGAAAACGGGGACACTCTCCATAAAGAGAAAGAATGTCAGGAAAAGGTGACCACAGAGCATCTGAAATGCGAAAGAAAGGAGAGGTATACAAACACTGAACAAGAGTCGGAAGTGGCACATTAATAAGCAAAGCAATGTAATAATTGCATGTAATAAGTGATTTTCCAGGGATATTTATAACCAAATCTGACAAAAAGAATAAACCTGAAAAGACCAATGAGGTTCCAGAACTTTCTGACAGGAGAAAACAATAAAGGTTGTTCTGTAAGGACCCACAGGGACCAGCACTGGGCTGAGTGTTCGACCGGTCTGAGGGGGACGCCCAGTCACCTCCCAGCACCCTGAGCTTTCGTTTCTGCCAAATCGTATACATCACACGACTTGGATTCTTTCTCAAGACTCTCAATTCAGGACGTCTGAAAAACTTTGTACTAAATCGATCTGCATCAGACAACAGGTTGCTCCCCTCACCTGGCTGGAATCTGACCAGAAACCCACACAGAAAAGTCCTGACACATCTAGTCTCGCAGATACAGGAGCCAGACCAGGCTTGACTCGGCTGAATGTGACCCAGGAGGCAGGGCCAGAGCCCTGAGCCAAACGGCGGCCGTAAGCTGCCCCACTTCTGTCTTTCTAATCCGCAAAGACTTTGCTGGTATGGTCAATGCCATGGGGGTGTTCTCCAGGCCAGGTTTAACCACATAGACACTTTAAATATCCCAAAGGTTTTTTAAAAAAAATTCAAGGTAAAAAGGCAAATGACAAACTTGGAAATAATATTTGCAGCACACAAAACAAAGGATCCGTTTCCTTCATATGTAAAGAGTTTCTAAAAATCAACAGGAAATGGCTTGAACCCATCTGAACAAAAATGCAAAGAATATAAACAGGCCAGTCACAAAATAAGAAATACAAATAGCCAATAAACACGTGAAAAAAATTAAAGTCTGTCTTCACTAAAAACCAAGACACCCAGGGGCAGTCTGCCTGTGTATCCAACTGGCAATCGAGTTTTGCACAAATGATCTGTGGCCCTGGCAAGGCCTAGAGAGGAAGCCTCTGGTGTTCTCACTGAACGACGGTGGGACCACTGAGCTCCTCCCTTGGCACCCTGAGCTCTGGGCAGCCCCTGTTGTCGACATCAGCTCACGGGCAGCTTTTCTGTTAAACTGTCAAAGACAAATGGAACAATGGTGTGCTTTTCTATCTAAAGATGCCGGGGAGGTCACACAACCAACTGCCAGTAAACACAGCCCCCTCCCTGGATGAGACGACTCTCTGTGACTCCTTCCAGTTAATCATGTTTGAGGATCAAAATGAAAACACAAAGAGGCCCAGTTTGGCATCAAAGTCCTGCCAGCTCCCAGACCCCATGGGTGAAAGTTTCTGCCAAAGGTGAAAGGCCAGCTTCCAGGACCCAAATCACCAGGACTTAGAACAACTTTAATCAAGCAGCTTTTGTCTGGGTAATAATTAACTTTCTGTCCCCTGAAGGCTCATCCCCCGTCAGCACACACAGGGACCCCTGTCTGGGGCGTGCCAGCTGCAGACGGGCTGTAATGTTAGAATTGAGTCAGAGCCCGTCAAGGGTGCCCACACAGTGTTTCAGGAGGTGGGGGTTCCAGCCAAAGGTTCCAAGTGTAGGGGCTGAGGTCCCAGAAGAAAGATCCCCCCAAATGAAGGCCAGGGTCTGGCCCAGAGGAAGGGGACTTCCCTGAGAACACAGTGAAGACAGCCACCTGCCTAGCACTGCTGGGGAAGTCCTGCCCACACTGCTCTGAGTGTGCCACTGAGCAGTTTGGTAAAATAATAATAACAGCACAATTGATGCTGGCACTGGGCATGAAGCCCTGGCCCAGCCGAGCAAGTGTGCAGCCTTCGAGGGGTGCAGCCTACCCCCAGAAGGGCCCATGCCCACTGCTACCCTCTGCTGTTGCCATCTTAAAATCCTTAATTATGGATCCAGGGACCCATCACTTACATTGTGCACAAACGGTGGCAGGGACTGGCATCAGGTTAGAAAGATGGTCCCAAGGCGGCCTCAGAGAAACCACTGAAGCCCAGGGAGACCCCTGTTGGGGGTGGCCAAAGGCCCATAGCACCAGGGAATAAAAGACACATTGGGGCCAGGCAGACTAAGGACCCCTGGGGCCCTTGTCCGAGTGGCCAGGCCCACACCCCCAGGGCTGGTCCCGTCCTCAAGCAGCAGCCACAGGGTTACCTGGAACTTGTCGGGGTCCGCTCCTCCGGCCTGAGCCACGAAGAGGCCTGAGCCGGGCTCCAGCTCCAGGCCTTGTGGAGATCGTGCCAAGGACACCCACTGGACCTTCTCGCAGTCCACAAAGAGTGTCACGATGTCGCCGTCCACACTGAGAGCAAAGCGTGTCCACTGGCCAGCAAAGGCAGGCAGGGGGAAGCTGGCGGCCACGTGTGTCCGGGCTGCACCGGGCTCGGTGTACAGGAGCTGGATGTGCTGCTGGCCCTCACTCACGCCTGACAGCTTCACACCCACTGACACCACTGCCTGGGCCGCATCTGTGATGGAAAACAGCACCCCCGCGCCCTCGGTGGCCGGCCGCACGTGGAAGAACAATGAGAAGTCGCGGAAGAACGGGCTGGGGAAGTGGTACCGGGCCACCTGGCCGCTGTTGGCATCCGGGCCAAAGACGTAGGCTGGTCCCACGTCGGGGTCATCAATCTGGGTGACCTGCTGAGGTGGGGGCTCCCCGAGCAGCTGGAGGAGCCCCACCTCTGTGACCACTCTCTCTGCGAAAAAGAAAAAGACACCTCGTGAGGCTGTGTGCAGAGCCAAAAAGGAGAAACTTATTCGTGCACCTGGCACCTGCCCTGCTCCTCTGGGCTCCGCTGGCCGGGGGTGTGGATGGATACCCTGTCTATCTGGACACACATCGGGCCAGGACATGATGGCTATAAGCCATTAAACGATCCCCTCAACAAGCTTGCAGGTCCAAGGGGGACAGGATGTATCGGGGACCATCCCAAACCATTGTGGCAAGAAGAGAGCAAGGAGCCCGCTGTGAAGGGGCCGGGGGTTCTGAGCCCACCTGCAACCTGGCCCCGTACCCTGCCCTCAACCCATGCTTAGACCATGTCCCCACCCCTCCCCCACCCCGTGCTGTGATCCACAGGAACAATGCAGGGCACAGGCAATAACATCACTCCCTTACAAACAAGGACAAGAAAGCTGGCACCAGGGTGTCCCCTGCAGCTTTATCCTCATCAGGAACCAGCCTGGAAACCAACTCCTAGGAAGGCAGAAATGAGAGGGCTGTGTCTCCTGGAGGACCGGCTGAGCTTGATCGGGTCCTGTGGTTTCCCCATCTGCACCGACACTCAATACAGCGACTCACACCCAGGCCCCCAAGTTGGTTGGGGTTTACGAGATGTGACAGCCCAGCTGAGGCTGCTGCGTGGGGCTTTGGGAGGCGGAGACTTTCCTCCCCTTCTGTGTGTCCACACTGTGGTGAGCTGGAGAGCGTCCTCGTGAGGGGGGACCACCAGCGAGAGGTCTGCTTTCTCAACCCACTGACGCTCACACTAGCGCAGCCCCACCAGCCTCACCCTGCCTTCCAAACACTGGAGGCTCACCCATCCCTCTCATTCACGGTCCTCAGGCGCCCAAGGTCGGAACAGCACGTGTGTCCTCCTCCTCGAGCCGGCAGTGTCACGGAGCACGAGTACTAACTGACATTGACATGTGCAGGCCCTCGGGGACATACGCCCAGGCTGGGATCTCTCCCCTCATTTCTTGACTGTCCAGGAGGGACCAGAGGCCCTGCTGTCCACGATGCTGTCCCTGGGCCTGAGCAGGGCCTGACCTGACTGTGTGCCCGGACCTGCCAAGCCCTCGGGTGCAGTGTGGAGGAGGCTGCTTCCTGGCGTGTGGGGCCACCAGCAGCTGGGACTGATGCCCTAGGGGCCAGGAGTGTTGGGTGGAGGGCAGGGCTACCTCCCCATGCAGCAGGTGTGGTCACCGCTGGACACAGGACAGGGGCAGACACCAGCTCAAAGAGAGGCCGCTGCATCTGTGACTTTCCCACATATCACTTTGCCAGGCCGAGCCTGGACTCCGGAGCCGAAGTTGGCCAAGAGCCCTGACCCAAGGCCTTTCCTCTCAAGACCCCCCACCTGCCGTCTGGGTGGGATCTACCTCCAAAGCGTGAGTCATACAGGAGAGATGTGCTTCTGGGAGGGGGCTGTGACCTGTGGGTGACCTGAGGATGGTCGTGGTGAGCATGCATGTGTGAGTGTGACAGTGAGTGTGTGTGTGTGTGTGTGTGTGTGTGTGTGTGTGTGTGTGTCTATGTGTCTGCTTGGGTGTGAGGGCACCTGGGGTCCAGCCCACCAGCAGGGCCAAGCTGACCTGGGACTTCCTGGGGCAGACAGAGGGACTAAACCTCAACTTCCTAAGGCACATTGCCTTTCAAAAGTCCCTGAGAAAAATAATGAAAACAGGAGAAAGGGCCACCGTAGGGGGACATGCACTGTGGGTACCTGTCAGGGTTGGTGCCCTAGGGTCAGTGGATGGTTCTGCATGGCCTCACCATGTGGGCAGCACGGCCAGCCTGTCCAGGGGTCCCAATGGCCTCACCCCTGTCCCTTGTAGGTAAGGCCCTCATGCAGACGGTAAGTGGGGACAGCCAGGAGCAGCACAGACAGCGGCCTGGGTGGAACAGGGGCCTGGCGTCTGCGCCTGCTGAGGGCAAAGGGACCCTCATGAGAGCAGGAGACCTAATAGGAAGACCCTGCCCTGTGGGAAGTAGGTGGTCACTTCCTGCTCCAAGATAGACTGCTGTCCACCAGGATGGTGACTGCTATGACAGTTCCTTTGTATCAGAAGTACCTGAGGGCTGAGTGTCCACTCGGAGATGTTTACGATTGGGAAACAGGACTGTCACCAGCTTGGGTGCCAGAAGCCATGGTGTCCTGACTCAGCTGTCCCCAAAGTTAAACACGGGTATGCTCCCCCACCACCCTTCCTCACACGGAGTTAGAAAACTTCCAAATTCATGACGAATGCAAAATGCAGCAGCTGTCAACTTTCTGGGCTGAAAGACAGCAGCTTGTTACACGGCAGTGCTAGGGACCCAGAGATGTATGAGCAGCTCCTTCTCAAAATTCTCCTATTTCCTCTCCGTCAAATTCTTCAGGTTCCCATTGGAAGCAAGCCTCCAGATGCCACGGCCCTAAGATCACTGACCAGTTCTCCAGTTCCAGGCACCGTGAGCGTGCGTGGAGGACGTGGCCAGCTCCCTGCAGAGCTTTTGGCAGCTGCTGTGCTGGAGATGAGGCCCAAAGCACTAGCCCTGCTGTCTTGGGTAGGAAACCAGCATCTCTCCAAAAAGTGAATGTACATGCCGCTCTCTGAGAGCTCAGAGGAATGCCTTCCTAGAATGCAGGTCCAGGAATGTGGGGGGTGACACCTTTGGCAAGGTGGGGCCCATCTCATGGTTCACATTCCCCTCAGATCAAGAAATCAGGAGACTTGCCTAGTTGAAGACAGTTTTCCTTTCAGCAAACAGGCCAGCCATGACCAAGTGGGATTTATCCCAGGTATATACAAGGCTGGTTCAACATTTGAAATTAATTAACATAATCCATTGCATCAAGGCTAATGAAGAAAAATCACAAGATCATATCAAAAGTGTGGAAAAATCACTTGACAAAATCTAATACCCACTGGTGATAAAAACTGTCAGGGAACTAGGAACAGAGCAGAATTTCTTCCACTTGATAAAGAATATGTACAAAATACCTACAGCTAACATCATACTTAATGGTGAGAACTCACACCTCTCCCACGAAGATCAGGTACAAGGCAGGAATGCCCCTCCCTCTACTTCTTTTCAACCTCATACTAGACGTCCTAGCTAATGACATAAGACTAGAAAGGGAAATAAAAGTATACAGATTGGGAAGAAATAAATAAATCTGTCTGTTTGCAGATGATATAATTACCTATGTAGAAAATTCAAAAGAATTAACCAACCCCCCCCCCCCAAACCCACCTCCTAGAGCTAATAAGTGATTATAGCAAGGTTGTAGGATACAAGATTAATACACAATAGTTAATCACTTCCTATATACCAGCAATGAAAAAGTGGAATCTGAAATTAAAAACAGAATACTATTTACAGAATACCAAAATATAATTCAAAGTATGTATAAGATCTATATGAAGAAAACTATAAAACTCTGAAGAAAGAAATCAAAGAACTAAATAAACGTAGGGATATTCCACTTTCATGGATAAAAAGACTCAATATTGTCAAGATGTCAGTTCTTGCCAACTTGATCTATAGATTCAATAAAATCCCAGCTAGTTATTTTGTGGCTATCAACAAACAGATTCTAAATTGTATATGGAAAGACAAAGACCCAAAATAGCCAACACAATATTGAAGAAGAAGAAGAAGAACAAAGTTTGGCGACTGACACTATCCTACTACCCTACTGACACTACACTACACTTACTCTAAACCTACAGTAATCAAGACAGTGTGGTATTCTTGAAACAACACAGTGATCAATGGAACGGACTAGAGAACTCAGGAATAGACTCATATAAATATGGTCAACTGATCTCTGACAAAGGAGTAAAGGCGATACAATGGAGTAAAGATGGTCTCAATGAACGGTGCTAAAACTACTGAACACCAATGTGCAAAAAATTAAATCCAAACACAGACTTCCTACCTTCTACCAAAATTAACTCAAAGTGGATCACAGACCTAAATGCAAAACTATAAAAGTCCTAGAAAATAACATAGAAAAAACTCTTGATGACCTTGGATATGGCAATGACTTTTTAGATACAACACCAAAGGCACAAGTCGTGAAAAACTGATATATTATATGAAGTTGGACTTCATTTAATATCTTTAACATTAGAAACTTCTGTTATGCAAAAGGCACATTAAGAGAATGAGAAGACAAGCCACAGACTGGAAGAAAATATCTTCAAAACGTGTATCTGATAAAAGGAGATATATCTAAAATATACAAGAACACTCAAAACTCAACAATAAGAAAACAAACAACCCAATTAAAAAATGGGCCAAAGTTGACCCAAAACATTATGCTCAATTAATATTTGATAAAGGTGGCAAGAACATACAATGGAGTAAAGACAGCCTCTTTAATGAATGATATTGGGAAAATTGGACAACAACATGCGAAAAAATGAAACTAGATTATCAACTTACACCATACACAAGAATAAACTCAAAATGGATAAAAGACTTAAATGTGATTCGTGAATCCATAAAAATCCTAGAAGACAATGTAGGCAACAAAATTTCAGACATCATATGCAGCAGAATTTTTACTGATACATCACCTAAGGCAACATAAACAAAGGAAAAAATGAACACACGGGACTACATCAAACTAAAAAGCTTCTGCACAGCAAAAGAAAACCATCAAAACGGAAAGGGAACCTACTGTATGGGAGAGCATAATCGCCAATGATACATCAGATAAGGGGTTAATTTCCAAAATATATAGAGTGCTCATACAACTCATCAAAAGGAAGACAAAGAACCCAATTAAAAAATGGGCAGAGGAGCTAAATAGACACCTCTCCAGACAGGACATACAAATGGCCAAGAGACATATGAAGAAATGCTCAACATCACTAACCATCAGAGAGATGCAAATTAAAACAACGATGAGGTATCACCTCACACCTGCCAGAATGTCTGCCATCAACAAATCATCAAACAACAAGTGCTGTTGGAGAAAAGGGAGTGGAGAAAAGGGGACTCTAGTACACCGCTGGTGGGAATGCAGACTGGTACAGCCACTATGGAAAACAGTATGGTGTTTCCTCAAAAAATTAAAAATTGAATTGCCATTTGACCCAGTGATCCCACTTCTAGGAATATATCCTAAGAAGTCTGAAACACCAATCAGAAAGAATATATGTACCCCTATGTTCATAGCAGTACTATTTACAATCGCTAAGATCTGGAAACAGCCCAAGTGTCCATCAATAGATGAGTGGATGAAAAAGCTGTGGTACATATATACAATGGAATACTATGCAGCTGTAAGAAAGAACTATCTCTTATCCTTTGAGACAACATGGAGGGACCTCGAGAGTATTATGCTCAGCAAAATAAGCCAATCAGAGAAAGACAAATACCACATGATCTCACTTATTTGTGGAATATAATGAACAAAGTGGGCTGATGAACGAAATAGACCCAGAGACATAGAAAGGAGTATGGTTCAGACTGACAAACCTCAGAGTAGGGGGGCAGGGGAGATGGATGAGATGAACTGAAGAATTTATATGCATGTATGCATAACTAATGGACATAGACAACAATGCTAGGGGGTTGGGGGTGGGGGCGGGATGGGGAGGAGAGGGGCTAGGGGGGAAAAAGGAGAAACATCTGTAACAAAAATAAATTAATTAAAAAAAATTTTTTTTAAATGGGCCAAAGATATCAACAGACACCTCGCCAAAGAAGATGCAAATATGTCAAATAAGCATATGAAAAGATGTCCCACACTCAGCAGGGAAATGCAAATTAAAACAATGAGATACCACTTGGCACCTATTAGAATGGCTTCCCTCGGGAACACTGACAGCCAAGTGCTGGCCCACACGTGGAGCAGCAGGAACTCTGTCACTGCTAGCGGGACACAGTATGGTGCAGCCACACTGGCGACAGTTTGGTAGTTTCTTACAAAAAAACATACTCTTAGCCTACAATCTAGCAATCACACTACTTGGTATTTACCAAAGGACTTGCGAACGTATTTCCACACAAAAACCCACACACGGATGTTTATTGAAGCTTTATTCATAATTGTCTAAACTTGAAAGCAACCAAGCTGTCTTTCAATAGGTGAATGAATAAATAAACTGTGGAACATTTAGACGATGGAAAATTATTCGGTGATAAGAAATGAGCTAAGAAGCCAATAAACAACATGGAGGAAAGGTTAAAGCATACGAAGTGAAAAAAGCTAGTCTTAAAAAGCTACCTAATATATTATCTCAACTCTATAACATTCTGGAAAAAGTAAAACTGTGGAGACAGTAAAAAGTCCAGCGGTTGCTAGGGGTTGGGTGAGGGAAGGATGAACAGGCGGAGAACAGGGAATTTTTAGGGCAGTGAAGCTACTCTGTATAATACCGTAATGATGAACACGTCATTATAAATTTGTCCAAACCCACAGAACATACAACACGAAGAGTAAACCCTAATGTAAACTATGGACCCGAACGACAGATGATAGCTGTGTTATCAGTGCAGGTTCATCGATTGTAACAAATGTACCATCTGGTGGGAATGTTGATAGTGGAGGGGGCCAAGTGTGTTGGGGAGGGGGTAGAGGCATAGGGGACATCTCTGTACCTTCCCCTCAATTTTGAACCTAAAACTGCTCTAAAAAAAATAAAGTCTTTTTTTAAAAAATCAGGCAAATGACAACAGAAAGTAAACAAATATTGCAACACTATTATCAGATCAAACAGAATTCAAGTTGAAAGCCATTAAGTGGGACAAAGGGATGATACTTTTGTGCACTGACATGTGATGGGCCTGGTACCACCCACATGTACTTGACAATAGTGCCCCTGATACACAAGACAAGCGGCAAGGGGTGGCTGGAAAGTTCTCTCTCAGGCTGGCAAACCCGAAATACCTGCTTGCCCTACTCTCCTGTTAGAACAGAGCACAGCCTCCTCAGGGACACACACCGAGAGCCTTCCCGAACCTCAGCATGAAGAGCACGCCACACCGGTCCCTTCATCACCCACAGCAGCAACTACAGAGTCAGGTGTCTGGGGCCGGTCAAGAACCTCATCTCAACGTCAAACAAACATCTCAGGGACATCTGAGATGGTTTACACTTGACTGAAAGACTAATAAGCACGATGAGCAGAAGGAGGCACCCCATGTCGCTGGGTGGGGACATCGCAGACATGGCGACACGATTATAACGTCCAAATCTGACTTCACATCAATACTGCCCGCAAAGGCCTCAGTGAATGATTTCTGATGATCTGGAAGAGAAAGTGCCCATGGATGTCCGATGAATCTTTGAACACAGCTGTGAGTTCCTAGAACGTGGGGCCAAGCATGCTGACCAGATGCCCACGTCAGGGCCCTCACGGGGCACTTGGCCTGGGTGTAAGTAATAAAGACACGAATGAGTGAGGAGCAAACAGATTGGGAAGATGAGTAGAGCCGCTGTGGCATCATCTGTTAGAGAGAGCAGCTGGAGACATCTACAGGTCTGCCACCGAGGAGGGGAGTGAAGAAAACACCAGAACCACCCAGAACTGGAGGTGTCTCCCTGTAGTGACACAGGGTGTTGTCTCAGATACGTAAAGGAAAAGAGAAAATTTCAGGTACACAGAACGTGATCCCGTTTATGCAAAAGAAGACTCTGAGAGCACGTGTACATAAGCACGCACATGCAAGTACATGCAGGTACACGCACATGCTGCAGTAGGCAGGATAATAGCCCCAAAGATGCCCTCACTGCCACAGCTGGAACCTGTGACTATTACTCCACATGGCAAACGGGACTTTGCAAATGTGATTATGGTGATGGCCCTTGAGATGGGGAGATTACCCAGATTTAACCACACACAACCTTAAACGCAGAGAACCTCTCCAGCGGGAACAGAGAAAGCGTTGTGGTGAGGGAAGGAGAGAGCCAGAGAAGGCAGCCCGAGACGGACCTGGCTGACCTCGCTGGCTTTGAAAATGGATGAGGGGCCACGGGCCAAGGAATGTGGGTGGCCTCCGGAAGCTGGGAAAGGGTGAGAGCAGAATCTCCCCCGCAGCCCGAGGAGGAACCCGCCCTGAGACACCTTCATTTAAGCCCAGTGGACAGATCTCTGACTCCCAACCTCTAGGAATTAAAGTAACACAGCTGAGTTTGGTTGTTAATTCTTACCCGAGGATATTTTCCATTGGTTTTTAGAGAGATTGGAAGGGAGAGAGAAAGGGGGGGAAGGGGGGAGAGTGAGAGAGAGCGAGAGAGAGAGAGAGAAATATCGATGTGAGAGAGACACATCAATTGGTCGCCTCCCACAAGACCTGCATGCCCTTGATGGGAACCGAAGCCTTGACCCTTCGGTCTGAGGGCCGACGCTCTAACTGCTGAGCCAAACCAGCCAGGGCACAACTTCATGGTTGTAAGCTACTAAGTTTGTGGTCATTTGTCACAGCAGCCCCAGGACACTCCTGCACACACATCCATGCCGATACACAGAGGGGACAGAGGATGCCATGCTGGGCGTGAGGGCCTTGGGCTGCCTTCAGCCCTCTCTTTTGCAGCTTGAATTCTGATGACAGTGTGTCCACAACTAGTTCTGGGATAAAACCTGACAGAGGAGAGAAGCAGCAAGGGCAAGGTAAGGGGAGAGTGGTGCCGGGGCGAGAGCAGAGGGTGAAGGCAGTCCCCCCGGGCCAGCACTTGCTGCTCTGCGCACTCCCTCCTCCTCAGCACCAAGGATGCTGTCTGCAGAACCTGCCCTGTCCCATGGGCTGCCCACAGACTGCCCCCTACGTCCCCCACCCTGTCCCTCTGACCTGAGCTCCCTCCTGGCTCCAGGGAGCAATCCCCCTACTGGCCCACCCAGGGTGGACACAAGGAGGACCTGGGACTTGCTCCTGCCCTCCCCGGGGTGGGGGCCTCACTTGCTTTTCTCTGTAGCCTGAGGGACAAGCTCATAGACGGCAAGACCCTGCACCAGGTGGTCAGTAGAGAGCTGACTGATGCCAGCTCCAGCACAGGGCTCCCAGGGTGGCCTTCTCCCTCCTGACCACTTCCCCAGGCCCCAGCCACTGGCTGGACTGCCCCCAGCACCTCCGCCACCCCGCTGTCCTTGAGGTGGCAGAGAGGAGCAAATACAGGGGAGGCCCTTCCAGTGGTTGGACAAAGCTTCAGCCTCAGGCTGTGAGCTTGGGACCAGGTGACGCAGCCACACCCCACTGGCCTACCATGAAGGGGTGGAGTGGGGGGGCATCTCCGCCCTGGGTCTGCAGCCACCCTGCAGGGTACACTCAGGAAGAGGGACGGAAAAGGTAGTGCAGCAGCCGAGACCCTATGGGCAGATCTGGACAGGTCCTGGGAAGGAAGCAGCACCCAGGCTTAGGTCTCCCCCTACCCGACAGAGTTGCACCCCCACATACACAGCTCAAGGAGCGCACTAGGCCAGTGATGGTTGCTGCATCCCAGCACCCTCACTCACCAGGACTCCCGTCACTGGGGGGAACATTCACCAATACAGGAGAGGGGCTGGAGGCTCTCCGGTCCCCTTCCCAGCCAGGCCACACCCAGGAGGGCTCCTGGTGAGATGAACATCTGAAGCCCACCACCAGCCTGAGGGGGCATGAGCGAGCAGTGAGCACGACGGAAGAGTCCCCAGGACCCTGCTCGGAACACAGCCTCCCTCACAGGCCAGGGACCCTGCCAATGGTGCAAATGTCCAGTGAGAAGTTCCCCTTTAGGCCACTCGCTTGACCAGGACAGCTTCGGTTAGCGATTCCACACCCCACACCACCGTGTGGCTGCACCCCACACCCCGTCCCCTGCCCCAAAGGAGACCCAGGGCCTTGCCTGAGGCCCAGCAGCCCTGTGGATGACGAGAGGAGGTGGGCTGTGGAGAGTCGCCAGGCTCCTTTACATAGAACCAGAGGCCTCCTTGCAGGACATTCCTTGTGCGGCAGCCCCTGCCACACACACTTGGTGGGGACAAGGTAAGGAGAAGGCCCTGCCAGCCCAATATTTGGGTGTTGCAGGCATCAGGTATGTCTGGGACGTGGAAACACGCAGCTCACTGCAGCCCCAAAATCAGAGCCCACAGTGCTCTGGACATGCCCCCCCCCCCCCCCCCCAGTTCACAAGGGCAGCCACAGGGCTCCCAACTCTGTGTACACCAGGCCTCCCAGAGCAGGCCCTGAGTGGGTTGTTCCTCTGCCAGCCACCTTCCTGGCCACTCCTGCTCGTGAGCAAGGCTCAGCCTCCCTGTCCCTCTGTCTGCAGCAGCTGTCACCCTCCCTCCTGTCCAGCTTCTGGTGTGCCCCTTCCCTAGGGTTGGGCACCACCCATCACTGGCACTTGTTTCTGCCCTGGCGAGGGCCTGGGTGCTAGCAGCACCCCCTTCACTTCACCCCAGGCCTGGCACAGGGTGCCAGGGAGTCACCCACACATCCCTCAGGGGCCCAGCAGGGGGGCACCCCCCTCGAGATCCAGTGCAGCCACCCCACCCCCACTGGCCCAGCTCCAAAGCCCAATGACTGCAGGGACGGATGAGTGGTCAAGCCTGCTCCCCACGGGGAGGGAAAGGGAGGGGACCCGCATAGCCCGACACAGATGGGGCCAAGGCTTCTAAGAGCAACCAGGGAGCAGGCTCTGCTCAGACACCAGGCCCCACCTTGGACACAAGGGGAGCTGGGGGCCTGGAGGGCTGCGGCTGCCCTCCCCTGTCCCTGACCAGAGGAGCAGAGACTGCTCTGGAGCTCATTCACCCATGGGCTCCAGACTCACCGACTACTGACAAGGTTTCAGCCTCTCAACAGTCGGAAAAGCAAGTCCCCTCTCCTTCGGCGAACACCCCTGCAGTCCCCTCCGCCCAATCAGACTGGGCCGCAGAAAGGAAATCAGACACCGAGGCGGAGTGTCTGGAGTAATAGCCAGGAGTGGGTGAGACCCTGGCTCCCTCGGGTCACAGCACGGCTCTGTGCACTCAGTTTCCCTCTCATGACTGGGGATGTCCCAGAAGACTAGATGAACTAAAATGCTTGGCAGGGGCTTCTCCCCACATATCTGCCATGGTCGTGCATGGGACCTAGGGTTGGGTGCAAGCCTCTCCAGACCTCAGCCTCCCCCCAGCAAAAGAGACGTTGCATTCCTGCCTCCTGAGGGTTTGATGGGCACCTGACCATAAAGGGTGGGGCCGGCGGGCCGGCCATTACCTGCAGCCGGCCCAATGAACACACAGTACCCGTCCTCCTGGGCCGGCAGCGAGGCACAGGTGACTGGTAGCCTGCCCCCATCCAAGTGGCTCCAGCACGCATCCTCCAGGGCCTCGCAGAACTGGCGGCAGGGTGGCAGGGCGAGCGGGGGGCCAGTGCCACAGGGTGGGGCCAGCAGCAGGCAGAAGAACCAGGCGAGGAAGGGGTGACAGTGAGTCTGGAGGAGGCCCCCCCAGGCCCGAGAAGCCTCCAATACCTCCTCTTCACTTGAGTGGTGGAGGTGGTTGGGCAAACAGGAGCACCTGATGCCCAGGCTGCTGCAGACCGACAGCGAGGGTGGCAGGGGCAGGCACCGGCCGGTGGCGTGGCGGACAGGCTGCCCTGCAGGGGTCAGCCAGTGGGACCTGAGCAGTGCAAAGTTATTAGCAAGACCAGGCCCCACCGAATTAGCCATGTGAGGAACCCAAGCACCACTGTCCCCAGTGAAAGCTGAGAGTAAGATGGGAGACAGATCGGCAGGGCGGTCAGAGGAAAGAGCCGAGGGGGCAGTGTCCGCACCCAGAGAACCCGTCACCAGAGGAAGCAGAAGTGGCGTGTGCGTGAGGATGTCAGGATGTTGGTGCTGCTGGCCTGGACGGGCTGCCGCGGGCAAGAGTCCTATGCCATCCAGATCCAGGGGCCAACCTGGGGACTGCTGGCTTCCCCAGGGAAGGGCCCCGCCTGGTATGGAGGAGAGAGCTCTACCTGGGAACTTTGGTGTCACCGAGGGCTCCCTGAGCAGGGCCCGGGGCCTGTCCAGGGAGGGTGATGGCTGGGTGGGCACTGGCAGGCTGCCAGCCTCAGTCCTCTTGGTGTCTGGAGAGCTCAGGGCCCCACTGGTCAGCCAGAGAGCTGTTCCGTTCTCCTGGGGGGCACTGGAGGGCCCAGGGAGGGTGAGGAGACCTGTGGGGGTCGCAGGTGCTGGCATCTCCATCCTGGTAGCATTATCATCCCACAGCTGGACGAAGTTCCGGATTCCCATAGCCACATTCAGAATCATGGCTCCGACGCCAGCAATATTCTCCTCCTTCGTGTCCAGGCTCGCGGTGGAGGCAGGGGGGGCGGTGGAGGCAGGGGGGGCGGTGGAGGCCTTGCCCTGGCCAGCCTCCAGCCTCTCCAGGGGCTGCACAGGTGGGCTGCCTGGGGGCACAGAGACCCGTGAGGCTACGGGCCGATCCGTACTAGCGGGCAACCACAGCCAGTCCAGCAGATCAGTCTGGGTGGCAGGAGGGGCAGCGGAGGCAGGGGCGGCGGTGGAGGCAGGGGCGGCGGTGGAGGCCTTGCCCTGGCCAGCCTCCAGCCTCTCCAAGGGCAGCTCAGGGCTGTCAGGGGCTGTCCCCTGCTCGGTGGGGCCATCCTGAGGGGCTACCTGCGTGGTGATATCCTCTGTGGGCTGCACAGGTGGGTTGCCTGGGGGCACAAAGACCCGCGAGGCTATGGGCCTATCCGTACTGGCGGGCAACCACAGCCAGTCCAGCAGATCAGCCCGGGTGGCAGCGAGGCAGCAGGCGAGCAGCAGCAGCGGCAGGCCGAGGCCGCTGGGGTCGGGAGCCATCAGGGCTGTGTGCACCACGGAGGGGAGGGCGGGCAGAAGTCTGCCCTCGGGAGGTGGGGCCAGCCCTGCTCCCGCCCCCCTGCCCTCCCCGCCCACCCTCGGCCTGCCCCAGCAACCCCATTCATGTTTCCAATGGGCTTTCTTCTACCTTTTCACTCTCAAGGAAGAAAAAAAGGACAGAAACCTCTAAATCAAGGTGACAGGCACCCTTGAGAATTTCTCATACCTCCTTAAGGCAGCCAGACTCCAAGAGGCCAAGGGGACATTCATTGGAATTCCCAACTCCCTGAGCTGTGAGCTGGAGGAGGGGAGGCCTCGCTGGCTCCTCACCAGACTGCCACCAATCCCTGTGCTGGCGTGCGATCCCTGTGCTGGCGTGCGTTAGAATGGGGCTCCAGGTCAGCACCCTGATCCCCAGGGCAGCTTCCAGAAGGACCTTCTTCTTGGCCCTGTAGCCTGGGCACCCTCCACAGAGCCCAGCTCCAAGAGGTTGCCTGGCACAGCCCCCATGGGGAGTCGGCCCTGGACAGGGCTGGGAACCACCGGACACGGAGGCAGCCCCCAGCCCTCTTGAATACCACCCTCTGTGCTCAGAGCCGCTGCAACAGAAGGCACAGCCCAGGAAGGCTGGCCTGGGGCTGCTGCAAGCCCAGTTCTTCTGTTGGAACGGTTGTTTCCGAGATGTTTAACATCCAAGGAGGAGCCGTGAGGGGCTTGGGCTCCCAACTACTTAGAGATGCTGTTCTTCAGCCTGCCCAGCCTCCACCCCCTCGCAGCTGCTGGCCTGCCCTCACCCCATCTCACCAGAGACCACGCTCTGGGCTCAAGCACACCTCCGACTCCTTTCTCCGTTGGTTAGAAAGGCTCTCTCGGGGCTCACCCTGCTCGTATCACTCTCATCAGCGCTTCTGAGTCCTGCAGGGGTTTCTAAGTTAATCCTTGAGACCTGCTTGAAAGGTACAGACGGCAGTTGGGTATCAACAGACACCAAGGAAAAGGGAGATGACAGAACGAACTGAGACTGACGCTGCCAGTGACTGCAGGTTCCACAGACAGAAGTCCTCTCCCGCCACCTGCATCCCCCAGATCTGTCTCTGTGGGTGGAGCGAGGACTGCCAGGTCACCCCAAGGCCATGAGATGGGGCAGGTGAGGGAGCCCTGCCCACAGTCCGGGTGCCAGCCCAGCATGGGGCATAGTCCTGCCTCCTCTCCAGGCCCCTCTTCCGGGCTGTGTCTCAGGAAGGGACAGGATCTGGGCATTGCCACTGCTCCGGAGGCCTACAGCAGGACACTTCCCGCTATGTCCCGACAGCCTTCCCTTTATAAAACCTCAGATAACACTTCCTTTGTCCAGGACACTAAAAGGATGCTGCCATGTGGCCATAAATCCCGCCAGTGTCTGCTCTGGGGCTGCTTCAGACTTACTACATGTGCTGGTGTCTGACTTTGAATACGGCTATCACCCTCCCTCTGCAACCGGGCTGACCCCACTGCCCAGCACCCACCCTCTGTGCTGTGCAGCCAGAGTTGGGGTCCTCAACCCTAAGCAGCCTCAGCAGGAGTGCAGGTGGGGGATGGGCTACCCATCAACACAAGGACCCCTGGTTGGACAGAAACCACTCCAAGCTCTGTGCCATCCAGCACCTCCCAACAGGAGAAACGCAGAAATGCCACAGCCCACCAGGCATGGCGCCCAGTGCCCCGCCTTCATTCTGTGAGCCTGTGCCCATCACCAGCCTATGAATGAGGAAAGTGAGGCATGGAGACCAGAGGCCTGGCTCCAGACTAGAGCCCAGAGGAGGAGAGCCAGAATGGGATTGTACACGCACATTCACCTGCTCGTGTACTCACAGTTCTAACCACCACTTTCCACACTAGATCCTGCGTGTGCCCCGCACACTAGCTGCCCGTCCCGTCTACCTGAATCCTCTCATTACCCCATCTTCGTCAGGCTGTGCTGAGGGGTCCCACCCTCCCCAGGGCTCTGTTCAGCAGCGAGAGCAGCTCTGTTGAAAGGGCCCTGAAGTCGCACCCCCAGCGGTCCCCAGCTCACAACACGGAGGGTTTGATCGATTGCGTGCCATCCAAAGGGCAGGGTGCGGCTGTTTGAAGTCAGTACTCACGTTTTAAGACAGCTGAACACCATGTGCCCTCTTGAAAGGTGGGGACATCCCATATGCAAACATCTGTGTCTCAGTGAGGCCTTGTTATCAACATTAATCCCCACTAGCTCAGAATTCTTAGAAATGCCCAGAGAAGTCGCCTTGAAAATTCACTGCCACTGATAGGATTTTATGCTTAAAGTGTCGCTGAATGATCTCAGGACAGAAATTCCAAAGGCCCTCCCCGTTCTTGCCTGGATGGGGGAGGGAACTCTGGGCTCATCTGTGGCAGAGCCCGGTTCTGCACTGGGAGCTGCCCCCTTGTCAGTCCAGTGGCCCTGGGCACTCAGTTACTCCCTGGGGCACCCACTCAACTCACTTTTTGCAGGCAGAGCAGGAGCCAGGAACAGAGAAGCCAGGCTGCAGAGAGCTGCTGCCCGGGGGAGGGGCGGGCCATACTGCAGGGCAACAGCAGCCTCACCACGCAGGGCATCCCTCCGCCCTAACACTCCAGACCACACCCTTCCTGCCCACCTCAGGGGCCAGCGCCACCTCCAGAGCATCACACGCCTGCAGCGTGGTCTGGGGACTGTCACATGCAGCTGGAGGAGCGCACAGCGCATCTGCCTGAGGCTCTGGGATATTATCAAACAGCGAGGGTGCTTTACATTTGAGAGGAGCGTTCTGGGCCTGAGTGGAGACAGGTAAACAGCACTGTGAGTCACAGGGTGGCCGCCGCTCGTGGGCTTCTGAGAACATCCTTGGGACAAACAAATCAGACACCTGCTGTGTCTAGTGGAGGCTGCTGACTCCAAGCAAAGTACCTTTCTCTGCCTTCACCCCTTACACGCGACCTCCTGTCCTGCTTGAAATGCTCTCTTCTCCTCTGTCCATGACACACGCAGCTCATGGCCCCAGTTCGCCGACACCTCCACACATTCATCCACGCCCAGGACTCTCCACATGTATGTGTGTGCATGCGTCTATGTGTGGATATGTTTGTGTCTCTGTGTGCATACGTGCATTTGTCTGCGTACATGTGTTCGGCAATATAGACATGTACGCGTGTGTACACGCGTGTGATGTGTTTGTGTGTGCACAGACATGTGTTGTCTGCTCCTGCACACTTCCACTCACTCCCATGCAGACAGTTTTCTTGGGATCCCCAGATGCCTGGAGGCTCCAGGTCCAGCGTGGGAAGTCCTGTCAGGCCAGGCTCGATGGTCATCCTGGCCTTCACAGCTGCACAGCACATGCCGGGGGAGGGGCATCAGGACTTTGTACATGGAAGGTGAGCACACACCTCCATCTGCACGGCTCTCACTTTGAGTGAGCCCCACCCATCCACAACCTTCTAGGCGCTGCCAAGCCCTCTATCCTCCCTCTGGCGAGTGTGCTGACCCTGGTCTTTCACGTGCCTGTCTCGGTCCTGGGTGCAGGGGCACCGTCCTCACTTGTCCTCAGAAGCGGCCCTCAGGACTGCTCCCTGCTCTAGCACCGTGGGGCTGAGGGGCCAGCCATCCCTTCCTTGTGGAGTTTCGCATGGACCCAGGACCTGTCTCTTCTTCCAGAAGGTTCTGCCTCCCTCTGGGGCAGATGTGCCCTGCTTCCCGCCCTGCCTGAGCCAGGGTTTGTTCTGTCTTGTTGGCCCAGCTGGTCTGCATTCCTAAATAATGCGGTCTTTTATTTTCATTTTTTAAAAAGCAACAAACACCCACGTGTGACAGAGAAAACTAGCTCTGAGCATAAGGAGGTCAGCCCACCTCAGGACTCGTGCCCTGGCAGTGAGCTTCCGAGACTGGCGTTCAGTCTGCTCAGCTCCCAGGAACTCTTCTGCTGTGAGCTCAGCCGTCGTCCTCATGCTGAGACCCAGACCCATCCCCCTGGGCTGGCCGGTGCCTGTGGGTGGGATGCTCCCTGAACCAGTACTGTCCTGCAGAGACCGCTCTTCAGGTGCCCTGGGGTCCTCTCTCCTGCTCTTCCTTTGGGGACCAGAGACTGTCCAAGACGTGTGGGCCTGAGAGAAACTGGCCAGCCTTGGCAGGTGCCCCCATATCCTGCCTGATTACCAGCCACGCTCTGGCAAATGTCCTCAGGCCTCCAAGGCGTGGACCCAAGAAACCACCTTCCCAGCACCCACAGCCCGAGGACAAGCTGCCCTGGGTGAAGGACATGTGGACATCTGTCTGGGGTGCTCACCAAAAACCTGAGTCCAAATGTGAGGAAGCCGTTACACAAGGAAGCCTGTGGGCATCTCCCTGGACAGCAGGCTGGCATCTCCAGAGTGTCTATGTCGGGAAAGACAAGGCAGTCGGGACGTTCCTGAGTGAGGAGGCCAAGCTGACACGCCCAGCAGTGCAACGCGCAGGCCATGATGGTTCCAGGGACCAAGCCACCAGCCAGCTTTGTGTAGGATGCGACTGGGACAGCAGACAACATTTAAGTAAGGCCCGGTCAGAGGACAGGACGGAATTGGCGTGAGTGTCCTTGCTTTAGGTGATGCACTCAGCACACAGAAGTGCCGGGACATAGGTCAGGATGCTGCAACACACTTTACCAAGAAGACGTGTGCATCCTTGCACATGGATGCCTGTGCGTGTGCACGTGGGATGCAGGTGTGTGGGGGTGTGCGCGCACGTGGACACTCCCGTGCGTGGATGGACATGAATATGGACATGGACAGGTGAGAAAAGTGCCTGGAAAAAATGTGACAAATGTTAACCAGTGAATCAAGGTGAAGGATACACGTGAGCAAACACCACACCATCCTTCCAACGTTGTGGTAGGTTTGAAGTGTGATATGAAAAGTTTATAGGGAAAGTAGAGCTTTCTTCCCCACATCATCTTGGAACACTCTCTCCATCAGCTTTATCTCGACTTCCCCTCTTGCCCTGGGGCCCCAGGGCGGGTGTTAACCCTCATGAACCTGCAAACCCCCAGCAGGGTGCCCAGGGGGACTGGGAGAGGCGTGGGCCTCCCTGTCTTCCACTGAACCCAGAGTGGCCAGCGAGAGAATCACTACTTTCTCTGGACATTGTAATTTAAGTTCACTAGTGCAAAATAAAAGATCTAAAGTGCGTCCGGCCTGTGTGGCTCAGTGGCTGAGCGTCGACCCATGCACCGAGAGGTCGCCGGTTCAATTCCTGGTCAGGACACATGCCCAGGTTGTGGGCCCAATCCCTAGTGGGGGGCATGCAGGAGGCAGCCAATCGATGTTCTCTCTCATCGATGTTTCTATCTCTCTCTCCCTCTCACGTTCTCTCTCTCTAAAATCCATAAAGGGAAAAAAAATAAAAGATCTAAAGTGCTCTCAAAGTTACATTTTAGAATTCACAGGAATCATCCAAGCTCTACCCCAAAACAAAGGAGAAATTTTTATATTTCTCCTTTATATTATAAAGGAGCCTGAAAACTCCTTTAAGAACCAACTTCGCTCTTTTTCCAGACTGGCTATTCAAGGTACCTTGAAATTCTGAATGGATATTGGGGTTGGTTTGCCAATTCCCACAAAGATGTCAGTGGGGATTCTGATGGGGCAATACTGGCTTTGGAGGTGGTTTGGGGGAGTGGACACAAATCTTCATGTTGTATCCTACAACCTTACTGAATTTATTAATTAGTTTTAAAGTTTTTAGTGGATTCCTTAGGGTTTTGTGTGTGTATGTGTGTGTGTGCATGTGCATGTGTGTATATATATATAGCATGTTAACTGTGAACAGAGCACAGTGCTGAACAGAAGTGTTGAGAGGGGACATCTTTGTCTGGTTCCCAATTTGGGGGGAAGCACCAGCCTTTTACCAGAAAGTGTGATATTAAGTGTGGGCTTTTAGCAAGTTGAGAAAGTTCTCTTCTATTTTATTTTGCTGATTTTTTAATCATGAAAGGGTGTTGAATTTTGTCACTGTGCCTAAGGTGATCATGTGATTTTTTATTTTTTTATCGTATTGATATGATGTATTACATCAATTTTTGTTTGTTAAAAACAGCCTTGCATTCCTGGGATGAAGCCCACTTGGTCATAGGGTACAAATCGTAGGGTACAACTGTTCCATGCCGTTGGATTTGGTTTGCTAGTATTTAAGGATTTTTGTGTCCACATTCACAGAAGACATTGGTCTATAGTTTTCTTTTGTGTGTGTGAGGTCTTTGTCTGGTTTTCATATCCAGGTAATACTGATCTCATAAAATGAGCTGGGAAGTATTTTGCCCTCTTTTATTTTTTTGAAAGTTTATTAAGAACTGGATTTAATTCTTCTTCAAATGTTTGTTAGAATTCATCAGTGAAATTGAGTTTTTCTTTATGGTTAGTTTTTGGATTATTAAATCAATCTGTTAACTTGTTAAGCTCTATTCAAATTGTCTATTTCTTATTGAGTTTCAGTAGTTTGTGTCTTTCTAGAAATCTGCCAATTCCAAGGAAGTTATCTAGTTTGTTGACATACAATTGCTCATAGTACTGGGTTAGAACATTGTTTGGGGTTAGAACAAAGCTGAAGGAAGGACTCACACTTCCCAATCTAAGTAACCAAGACAGTGTGGTAGTGGCACAAGGACAGACAGACAGATCCGTGAAATAGAATTGAGAGTTCTGAAGTAAACTCATACATCTATAGTCAACCGATTTTTGATAAGAGTGCCAAAACCATTTAGTGGGGAAAGAACAGTATTTCAACATCGGTGCTGAGACAATAAGATTGCCACAGGCAAAACGATAAAGAAACCTTCATCTCACACGATACACAAACATTAAATTAAAATGGATCAAAGACCTAATTGTACAGGCTAAAACTATAAAACTCTTAGACAAAAACAGGAATAAATCTTCATGACCTTGGATTTGGCAAAGGAGTCTTACATTGGACACCAAATGCCTAAGCAACAAAAGAAAAAAATAGATCAATTGGATTTCATCAAAATTTAAAAGTTTTGTGCTTCAAAGGACAACATCAAGAAAGTGAAAAGACAACCCACAGCTGGGAGAATATATTTGCAAATCGTATATCTGATAAAAGACTTGTATCTAGAATATATAAAGAACTACAAGTGAACAATAAAACAATGCAATTAAGAAATGGACAAAGAACCTGAATAGACATTTCTCCAAGGAATGGACACCAAGCACATGAAAAGATGCTCAACATCACTAGTCATTAGGGAAACGCAAATGAAAACCACATGAGATACACCTCACACACACTAGGATGGGCTAGAATAAAAAAAGCCAGATAATAACAAGTGTCGGTGAGGATGCAGAGAAGTTAGAACCCGCACACACTGCTGGTGAGAATATAAAACGGGCAGCCACTTAGAAAAATAGTCTGGCTATTCCTCAAACGTGGTAAACATAAAGTTATTCATACTAGCCAAAAGGTGGAAACAAGGCAAATGCCCACCAACTGCTGAATGGAAAAATAAAATGTAGCCCACCCACACAACGGAGTCTTCTTCAGCCAGGAAAAGGAGTAAAGCTCTGACACACAACAGGGGTGAACCTTGAAAACGTGACGCTCAGTGAATAAGCCAGACACAAAGGCCGCTTGTTGTGCGGTTCCATTTACATGAAATGTGCAGAATAGAGAAATCCATAGACAGCAGGTCAGTGGTCGTTCAGGGCTGGGGGTGACAACTAAAATGTCTCTTTCTGAAGTGATGAAGATGTTCTAAAATGGTCTGTAATGACGGTTGCATGTATCTTTGAATATGTATATAAAAACCAATGAACTATAGACTGTGAGTCAGCGTATTGTATGGTATGTGAATTATATCTCAATAGAGCTGTTTAAAAAAAAAAAGGGAGACCATGTCAGATTCCAAACTACACAATCCTAAATGCTGCTTCGTTTGCATTTATTGGACTGTGCGATTGATTTTTAAAATATATTTGACGCAAGCATTTCTTTCCTTAATAAATCCCTGTTCACCTTCATTCATTTCTCTAACGGAACATTTGCCATTTTTTTAAAGAATAAGGATTTGGACCTTGGTCATCTTTGCTGCTAATGGAGTTTTTCAAGCTCATCACTGGCCTCGTTCAGGAAACACAGGCCTCCTTCCCGGCTCAGTCTGCACACAGAGCTGCTGTGTTCACTGCTGTGCACTGCAGGCTGACATTTACTGGGCGCTTACTGTGTACAAGGCACATCAGAACCACACTCTCTGGCCTGGAGAGCGGAACCCTCCCCACCTGCCATCGTCACGCGCACTTCGGTCAGGAGGACGGGAGTTCGGGGCAGGAGGTGGCTGGCCCTGCCATGGGTATGGGGCCGTGAGGACCCCCCGGCTCCAGACCTCACGCTAAACCCGGATCCTGTGTGTTAATTCTTCACCTTGCATGGACGTACTTTCCTTCATTCATTCAACAAATATGCACTGAGCCCCTGCTGTGTGCCCAGCTTTGCTCTGGGCACGGAAATGCACCAGCTACAGTGCAGGAAAAGCCTCCACAGAGTGGACATGAAGGAGATACACCAGGCGGGAAGGGAGACAGAGAGGATACATGGGGTGACCGCCTCAGACTGGGATGTGGGACCGAGGGGCTGAGCCTCTTGGAAGCTGATGGAAAGTAGCAGCAATGTGCCCTCCCATCCCCACAGGAAGCAGGTCCCCACCAAGGGACACCAAAGTCCGTGTGCTGACGTGGCCTTTCCCTTGGAAGGGCCAAACACCTGCTTGGCCACCCAGGAGTGGGACAGGCAGCCCTGCAGGCCAACAGAAAAGATGGTCCCTTTTCTAGGAGCAGTGTCATTCCAGTGTCCCCATGAAACCCACTTGGCGGATTCTTTACCAGGTGCAGAGTCCAGGTGCCCTGTCCGTGAACAAGGACACACAGAGCACACAGGGGCCGGCGGTCCTTTCAAATAAAGGTTCTTGACCCAGGTAGCTAATATTTGACAGGTGCTTTCACCGGGGCCTCCGGGACACCTGGCACCACAGAGCTCCACGCCGTTGCTTCATCCTCCAGAGAGAAAGCGAACTCTGACTGTGGATTCGTCCCCACGGCTCCCAAATACAGGCCCCGCCCAGCCACGCCCCATGACCTTCTAGAACTCACCAGGGGAGGAAGGCAGGCCTTGGCCAGGGAGGGCAGGTCGGTCTGGGCACCATGCAGGACCCCCCAACCACCCAAAACTCAGCTCCACTGCGGAGCTGGGCTTCTGAGGGGGGGCTACGGGGCAACAAGCGGAGAAGACGGGGACTGGCCGAGACATTAGGCAGTGAACGGTCCAGTGGGGTTTTTAAGAGTTGGCAGGTTGCTCATTAACTGGATTTTACTGGAGGCTAGAGGGCTGGCTCACGCGCCAGGTTCCCACGGGAGGGGGTGGGGAGCAGCTGGCCTGCTCAGCTCCCACCTGTGACAACTTCGCCCCAGTCTGGTTGGGGTCACGGATCAAGCACCTCCCATGTACCAACACCCCTAGGTCCCACACCATGACCCCTGGGCCTGGCCAGGGCTACACGGCTTACAAGGACAAGTTGGACCAGGACGCAGTTGGGGGACCCAAGACCCCACTCTGATCACAGACCACCACATGGGCAGTGCCCAGGCCTGCTCGTCACCTCATTTCCAGCCACACAGCAAGTATCTAGAAATAACTGTTGCCAGTGGGAACACAGGGCATGGAGGTCACCCAGCACACAATGGTGTCTCCTTCATGGACAGAGGGAGGGGACCCACAGTGCCTTGTCAGCAAAGCCCCCTGACAGCTACTGGCACCTGGCCCAGGCAGACGGCAGCCCCTACCGCCCCCACAGATTCCAGGGTGGCGCCACTTACAGGTGCCACACTCCGTGGCCCAAGCCACAGCCAGTGAAGGCAAGAGACCGATCGACGCCTGGCAGCTGCAGCCGCCCTTCCTAATTCCACGTCCAGCTGAGTCCTTGGATGCCCCTAAGGGCACTTCTTCAACAGCAGGACCCTCACTCACTTCACAGGGCCATGCCCTGGGGGGGATGCAGAGTCTGCCCAACCCACGGCGGGCAGGGGTGAGTCCCTGGGATTTGGAGGGCAGCGATGAGCGTGCCACTCTGGGTTCAGACAGAACAGGAACCAGCCTTGGGCTTGGCCGTCCCCAGGCCTGAGTGCCAGCCCCACAGGCTTCTGCCAGGCAGGGGCTGGGTGAGGGTGGTGCCCCTGTAGGAGCCTATTTGTCACCCTTCCTGCACTGCTGGGTCACCAGGTGGTAGGACGTGGAGGCTGACCAAGCACATGCACGTCCGCATCGTGCCACGAGGATCCGGGGGCTCAGAACGTGCTGCAGACACTGCAGCAGGTTGGATAGTGGCCCTAAAAGGATTTCCCTCAACGCAAGGCACCTGTGAACATGACCTTATCAGGAACAAGGTCTTTGCAGATACAACTAGTTAAGGATCTTGAGATGAGACCATCCTGAGTGGGCCCTGAATCCAACGACAAGTATCCTCACATAAGACAGGAAGGGAAAGACACGCGCAAAGAAGTCACATGATGACAGGCAGAGCCTGGGCCAATGAGGACAAAGCCAGGATACCTGGAGCCACAGACGCTGGAAGAGGCAGGAAGAACCGTTCCCTAGAGACCCTGGAGGGAGCCTGGCGCCGTGACACCTTAATCTCAGACTTCTAGCCTCCAGAACTGAGAGAATACATTTCTGCTGTTTCAGGACCCCTGTGTGTGGTCATTGAGACGGCAGCCCGGGAACTTACAGGGATGCTGAGGACAGGTGGGAGCAGTGCAGGGGTCGAACTGGACGGGCAGGGGGAGAGAGCAGTCCAGCCCACCCAGAACGAGCCCACCCAGAATGCAAGGTTTTCCTGAATAAACGAGGCCAAGGGCTCCGAGACCTAGGGCTCTGAGACCTGGCCGCTGGCAGTGCTGGCATCCTCACCCGCAGTGGAAACAGCCTTTGTCCGGGCACCGGGCGTACTAGGCACATGATCGTCTGTACGAGGTGAGGCTTTGTGGAGCAGTGCAAAGGCCCAGCGGCCACCAACGTCAGCCTGGCCCTCCTGAGGATGACCCATGGACACAGCACTGGGGATGGCCACCTGTGGCAATGTTGGGTGGGAGAAACTGACCTGGTCTTGTCACAGCTGCCCCTTGCAGTCCACACAGGCCCCCTGATGGAGTTCCAGGGCCACGGCGGCCTCTGTTGGGAGGAGGCCTCCCATCACTGCTGACTAGTCTTGTAAGGAAGTGACCTCATATACATGGACCTTGGATGGCCACTTGGGCCCAGTGCAATGTGCCCTTCACCTTTCTCTGGCCTCAGTCCCACTGGTCCGGCCCTGCTCTGGGGTCAGGAAGCATGGGCCCTGACCCCTCTGGGACTCCGGGGCCCCGACAGCAGCAGACTTCACAGACACAGGCTGTGATGAGTCCCATTGTCTTCCCCTTGTGAAAACTTCGCCATGAGGATGTGGGCAGATACGAGGGTGAGAAACAAACGGAGAACTGGTGGGACCTCCCAGCAGCTTCTCTTGGTCATGGCTTAGATTTTAGGGAGGGGGCAGGGAAGCAGAGGGGCATTGCTTCCCCAGCAAGGCGTGGACACACGCAGACGCTTGGGCTGAGCGCTTTCGTTTTAAACCATCACAATGCCCAAATGCCCATTTTTATTCCCTCCACACCCACAACTGTGTCCAGGCGGCTCCACCCTGGCTCCCCACCCTGACCCATCTTTCTTCCTCACCTGCCCTCACTGGGCAGCGCAAGTCTGCCCCGGGGGCTTTACTTGTTCTCAGCCCCTTTTTCTGTTTATTTACCATCTTTACTCAGAGAAGTTGCTGTGTTTTGCATTGGGGACCAGAGAAACTAACAGCCCGGCCGGTGTGGCTCAGTGATTGAGCATCGACTCATGCACCAAGAGGTCGCCGGTTCGATTCCCGGTCAGGACACATGCCCGGGTTGTGGAGCAAATCCCCAGTGGGGGGCATGCAGGAGGCAGCCAATCGATGTTCTCTCTCATCAATGTTTCTATCTCTCTCCCTCTCCCTTCCTCTCTCTCTTTTTTTAACTTATAAAAAAAAGAGAGAGAGAAACTAACAGAATCCCACACAAGTCACATGGAGGGTTCCTGTCTACAGCTGGCATTTTAATAAAACATGACAACAGGTCCCCCAAATTCTACCCTCTCACTCTTCATCACCAGCAGGTTTATCTGTAAGCTGAGCTGGGCTCGAGGCATGTGACCTGGGTCCCAGTGCCAAGCTCAGCTTTGCACCCGTCTCCCCTCAAATGCCCAATGCTGAGAAACTATATCTGGGAGAAATTGTCCCATTTCCTCAAAAGTATGGAGCAAACTGCAGGAATGTGGTTCTTGGTAAGGGAAGATCAGCCCCCTCCAGAAAAAGGCCTTGTGTGTCTCACACTGTTGTCCATGCCAGGAAGGGGGAGGGGAAGAGGGCTCTGGCCTCCCCATCCCTCCGCTGGACCCACTCAGCACACCGGGGCAGCTCTGCCAGGACCTGTGGAGATGGGGGGGACACATACCACCCTCTGCCGACATCACCCCCAATCTGAGAAAAATAAAACTGCATTTGTTCCATGGAATAAATGGGAGGGGGAGTGATAAGGAGGAAAATGTGTCCAAGAGACCCAGAGTGGGTGGGGCATTCGATGGTCCCCCCACACCCAGAAAATAACAAGGCTAGATTCTGATGAAGACAGGGATGAGAATGCCGGGGGTCTGGGCAGATTCTGCCAAGAGTGGCACTGGGAGGTGGGCTCCCTCGAGGACAGTCTGTGTAACCCCAGGGCCTGCAGGAGGGTGGCAGGAGGTGCCAGTGTCCGTCCTGGGAGCTCAATGAGGCTGCCCACTGAAATCTCATCCAAATGCGTGTGTCCTCATTTGATCCACGCACGTTAATTCGGGAGAAGCTGTGTCCTCACCCAGGGCCAGCCCTGCTCCCACCTTCCAGTCACCTGGGGGCTTAGAAGCCACTCCAGCCTGGACCTGGCCAGGGGTCCCAGCATGCTGGGCATGCCGGGGCTGGGGTTGGGAGTCGGGGGATGGACCAGCCTTAGCATTTTGAAGAGCTCCTGGGTGATTCCTATGGGCAGGTGTGTGTGAAATAAATTACACAGACCCAGGCTGCTGTCAGGGCACGCGGGACAGACACCCAGGCTCCTGGAGCAAGAGGCTAGCCCTGGCCCCGAGCCTTGGAGCCACCCGCCGCTGCGCGGGCCACACACAGACCTGAAGCTCCCGCTCTTCTCAGAGCAAGGGGCCCTGCCCAGGCTACCCGCTTGAGGGCCATCTCCCTGAGCCAGAAAGTCAGGGGCACTTCGTAGGCCCTGATCCTTCCATAACCTCCCCCATCCCAGAGAACGGCACGGGCTTGGACAAGGCATTCGACCCCTCCCAGTGGCCAGGGAAAGCAATCATGACGGTAAGCGGGTGCCAGAACAGTCGCGGAGCAGACAGCTGTGGTTCGAGCTCTGCCTCTCCTTCTCTGCCTCCCAGACATCCAAAACCAGGAACAGCCCTCCACCAGCACCACCCCACGCACGTCCCTGCTCCCTGGTGACATGGAAGGGGTGGAAGGAGCAGGGGAGCGGGGCTGCCAGCTGGCCCGGGATTTCTCAGTTCGCTGTCACAGGAACTCACCCAGACACACTTCAGTCTACCCTCCTCCAGTTTTCACTTCTGGCTGAACACACAACTGGGGGCTGTGATGCACTTCGCAGACTTGTACCCAGCGCCTGCGGTGTTCAGTTTACATGCAGGGAGGGTCCTTCAAACACCAGGCTCTGTGCTGTCCCTTCAAATCCTGAGCCACACTCGCTTCATGTGTCCAAAGTGGCAGAAACTCGAGGAAGACCATGCTGAGTATGACCAGGTTTGTAAATGCTGATGCTACTTATCTATATTGTGGGTGGAAGACAGACATCCTGGGTCCCGACAGGTGTGAAAGGCTGTCATGTTGGCATCTGACCACCAGGGGGAGCCACACACTCGTGATTTCTAACCCAGGCTCCACGCTTGTTTCACTTACTTTTTTTTTTTTTTTTTAGTTATAAAAGCAATGTACATGTTGTAATACATAAAGACCTAGGAAGTAAGGTTTACACCCCCTAGGTCTCAGGGCCCAGTGACCTGCATACTCTGAGCCTCCATCACTCAGGACTCCCCAGGCCAGGGAGTGCTGCGCCATGCAGGGTGAGGGGAACCCACCTCTGCCAATGGTCCTGTCAGAGCAGGTGCATTTCCTCCCCAGGGCTTTGTCTGGCTGGGTCGCTCTAAGTGATGCTGAGCTGATGTCCTGACAGGTGGGTGCTTTGATTGCTGGAGCACAGATTCCCAAAATGGGGTCACCAGGTCAATGGGATGAAATCCCAGACTGTAAGTAACAGGGAGGGGAGTCCCCTCCAAGAAGGCCTGGTCACGTGTCCCAGTGCACAAAAGCAGCCCCTCCGTGCTGCCCACTGGTGGTAGAAAGAGGTGTTTTTCATTTCCTCTGGATGTTGGCATGGGATGGGTGTTGCACATGGAAGGGACATGAATCTTTGGGGCCAGAGGCCAGAATTAATGTCCCTCCCCGCCAGAGGTCCACGTCCTACTCCCTGGGGCCCGTGAGTAGGTTGTGTTACCTGGTAAAGGGGAATTAAGGCTACAGGTGGATGAAGGTTGCTGCTAACCAGCGGACCTTAAATGAAGAGATTATTCTGGGTTATCGGGACGGCACACTGTACTCACCAGGGACCCAGAAAGGGAAAGAGGGAGGCAGAAGAGCCAGAACCAAGACTGAACTGGTCGCGGCTGGCTGTGAAGATGGAGGAGGGGCCACAAGCCAAGGATGGGGGGCCTCCAGAAGCTGGGAGAGGCCAGGACACAGATTCTCGCCTCCAGAGCCTCCAGGGGAAGCCAGTCCTGCCGACACCTAGCTTTCAGCCCCAGGAGACGCCCTTCAGTCTCTTAGCTTAGCTCAGAGGATGAATCTGTGCTGTATTATGGCGCTAACTTTGTGGTCACTTGTTACAGTGGCCCCAGGACACACGTCCACCTGCACGTCCTGTCCTTTCTCAGGTGGGGCCTTCATCTATGATTGCAGGCACCTGCATTCAGGGGCCCCTTCTCCATCCTTGCCCCGATATTCCAGAGGTTCCTCTGGCAACGCATGTCAGGGAGCCCTGTTTTCAGAGCACACGTGTCTGTCTGGTTTGTCCTCATTTTTCTGCCACACTTACATTTCCATTCTGTCCCTATGTCCCTCCCCATGTTCTAAGGGTCCTGTCCTGTACCCCCAAAGCCACTGGATGATCCCCTAAATGACCAGTTTTTTCCCCATCCATTGTGGCAAATACTTTTGAAAAACACAATAAAAATGTCACAAGTGATGCTGAATGGCTATAAATGTCTCTAAACAGGTGCTGTTACTCTCTGTGCCCACCTCAGGACAGACAGGAACAATGCTGTGTAGACGCCCTGGCCCCTAACCGCTCTCAGGAGCCCTGGGTCAGTGTCCGGAATTCACTTGTACGTCCGGTCACAGCGGGCCGTCTAATCTGTGTTCTTCCGGCTGCACAGACGGCCCTGCGAGCACCAGTGAACACAGAAACTGCTTCCCACGAGGATGATAACTCTGGTGTCCCAGGTAAAGCCCACCACGGCGCGGCTGGGGTGGGCCAGGCGCCCACCGTCCTGAGTGACCAGTCATTGAGGGGCCACCGGAGGGTCCAGAGCAAACAGGGCCTTGGGCAGGCCCAAACCCTGAGGGACCCTTCCCCTCCCTTTCCTGGGGAAAAGTTGCCCCGAAAACCAGCCCCACCAGCCCCACAGATGGGCCCAAGCCCTGAACAAAGCAGAGGGCTGCCTGGTGAGGCTGGCAGAAGAGGAAGGAGATGTTGGCAGGAGAGTGTGGAAAGGAGGAGGCTGGAAAACGTCCGCCCACTCCTGCTCACCGAGTCAGTGACAGGTCTGGGCACCCCACCTGGGTAGGTGTGAGGGTGTTATATGTGAGTGTGTGACTGCATGGGACTGTGTGTGAGTGCGAGTTCTATGAGTGTGAGATTGGATGACACACCCCACCTCCAGTACTTGGGCACCTGAACCAGCCCAAACCTCGGAGGGGACAGTGACACTCGCTGACGGGAGCCATGGGGACTGAACACTTGGGGGACAGTCCACGAGTCCTCACGGCCCCTTCTTGTGTGCAGCCTGGGCAGCTCCGTCCTCGGCCTCGGCCCAGCCAGCGTCCAACAAAGTCGACCTTTCCACCTAATTAAAAGCCCATCTTGTTCCAGATAAAAGCTGGAAATGGATATTCCATTAAGCTTTAAAATCACAAGAAATGTGGTCTGCAGGAAGTTATAAATATGAGCATTGATTCATCTGAGGACAGGCTGGCTTTATGGGGATGCCAGGCACGGCTCCTTACCACACCGCCCAGCTCACGGGGGCTGCTTCCCCTCCACACGGCTGGATGGGGTCCCAGACGGAGGCGGCTATTTCCCAGCCACGTCCCACAGGAGGAGGAAGGCATGGCGTGTACGTCACCCCCCCTTCAGAGGGCCGGGTCACTTCTGAATGAGGCCCCCCACCTCATGGCCCAAGGAAAAGACTGTTGAAGTCAGGGTCACACAGGCGGGTGTTTCGCTGAGATGGAGGGAGTGAGAGGCACTGAAGGCAGGATTTTGGATGGATTCCCTTTGAAACGGTTCTTTCTCAGAGAGGACACTGTCTACAAGGACCCCAAATCACCCCAGCCCCAGGCCAGACCTGACCTCTTCACCCTGTAAGAACCTCCTCGGTGCCTCAGCCCCTCTGCCGGCTGCAGTGTGCAAGCTGACACCCGGCAGGACCCCTGGCTGGGACGAGGCGGTGCCCCCATCTCTCTCCCCGAGCTGCCAGCCTGCGCCCTCACACTCACCCAAAACCCCCTGGCTCACAGTCACGTAAGAAAAGAAGGTGCTGGCAGAAGGCCCGAGCTGCAAATCCAGTCTCTCACTCCCTCTTCTCCGTGTCGATTGTGATGTAGTCGGAGCCGCCCTGCTTACAGATGCCAGAGTCTGGAGCTGCTGCGAGTCACCGGCAGACCCAGGAGAGCCCCTGTCTGCAGGGCAGGCCACGTCCACCATGGCCAGGTTTCTGAGCTGACAGCAGAGGTTTCAGGGCCCCCACATCTGTCCCCACAGAAGTCCTCCTGCCGCCCTGCTCCTGGGCCGGTGTCAAAGGGCAGAGATGCTGCTGTATCCCTTAGTCCTCTTGCAAAGGTGCCACTGTCACTACCACCCTGCCCCATGGAGCCACTCCCTCTAGGTTTGCCCACGGACCTGGGGGTCTCTCCAGCATTACCTGGTACCTGTCCCCCAGCTAAATGCTTCTTAGCACCATTGCAACATCCTCACAGTACCCCCTGTAGCCGGAGCTCCTATGAGCCCATTTGCAAGAGAGAAAAATTGAGGTGCAGAAAAGACACAGCTGGCCAGAGGCACTAACGGTCAGGGTAAAGGAAGCAGCCACTGAGGTGCACAGGGAGCCAGGACTTGTGAAAGCATCCTATCGTGGCTCCTTATAGGGTCCCCAACCTGTTCTTGCAGGCGGCACTTTGATAAAGACAAGCCCGACGAAGGCCAGGAGGGCCTCGGTGCAAGGGGTCTGCTTGGGACCTGCCTGCACAGTTCCCAGACCTTCTCAGCCCCAGTGCCACCCAGGGCAGTGCCCAGCCCAGCTCAATGCCTTCATCTCCCAGATGGGACCGGGAGGGTCCCATCCACACATGTGGTGGGTAGCAAGAACCCAGTATTTGGAAGTCTTTTCAGGATGTACCTATAAAACTAAAGATTTTTTCTTTAATTTTAAGATTGAACAAAATGTTTCATTCTATCATCCAAACTTCCTCCTGACATCTGAACGAATGACAGTTTCTTTCTCCTTATTCTTCTATAATACTTACAGGTCAACAGAAATTAAACATTAAAGAGAGTCTGTGACCCCTTTCAAAACGAAACTGTTGTGATTATTTTCTTTGGCTAAACCATTAAGTCGCCTCAAAGAGGATTAACATCTGTTCAATCGCTGTTTTTCTCTGGAATCTATTTGGAGTTTTCTCAGTCATGACATGAAAAGGGGACAGCGAGGGTGCTCTGGAGGGGGCATTTCTCGGGGTCAACTTAACAGCACACTTGGCCTAACTCCGGAAGTCTGGAGGGGGGGGGGGCGGGCGAGGAAGTCGTTCTGACCAGGGAAGCAGTGAATGAGCTTTGGGCAGGAGAGGACTAAGCTGCTCCCTTCCCAGCAGGCACCCTGAGCAGGTCCCAAGTCCCAAGTCCTGTCTTCACAGTGAGGAGACCCCAGGAGCATGAAAGAGATGTCACCCGGGTGACCTGCTCCAGAGCCTCGAGGATGACATGCAGGAGCAGACATCCCAAGTGCAGAAGGACTTCGGAGGGTTGGGAGCCCAGCCTGTGGGGAGCCCACTGCTCAGCCCACAGGAGGGGCTAATCCTCCGCCAAGCTCAGAAGAGACCTTTGGAGGTGCTCCTCCCCAGCGTCCCAGCCTCAGGTGATACGCCCGCCCCCAGACACCTTCCCAGCCAAAGGCTGCAGGTGACCCCACACCGCCCTTCTTCCACGGCCCACTGCTGCCCCGGCCAGCCCGGTCCTCGCCGCCCTCTGCACTAGCCCTGGGTCCGTGTCCGAATTGCCTCCTGTACAGATATTGAAAGCCACAGAGAATAGCTGGGGGTTCTCCTGAGGCCTCAGGGAGAATTCTACAGGGTCTGGAAAGGTGCCCAGCACAGTGACTGGGGGCCTTGAGAATGTCACCGTCTTCCGGGGGCATTAAGGACCTTCGTTGGAATGAGTCTTCCTCCCCCATGCCGTCAGGGTCTGGCCTCCCCCTGCACCCTATGGCTGTTGTGGGGGGTGGGTCCTGCTCACCTGACTCACCCTGGTTATGAGCAAGGGGAGGTGGGTGGACCCAGGGCTCCAGCATGTCCCTGCACACAGTAGGTGCTTAAGACAGGTCTCTGCAAACACCTCCCGGCTGCCCTTAGATCCCATCAGAGGGAACGGGGAGAGACCAGCTAGAGCTCTGTTCTGTCTCAGGCCCCCTCCCAGGCCAGCCTGACAGCCCAGATAAGCTGTTATGATTGGAATGTGACCTCCCGGGATGTCAACCCCTACCCTGCAAATAAATCACCTGCAAGACAAGTGACCAGGCGCCTGCTGGACAGCAGACTGCGCGGGCGTGCTTGTTCCCCACACGTTCCTGTTGGCTCCTTCAGACCCCCTGCCTCGGTCCCCGCGCCACCCGCAGACCAGCCATGTGTGTGAAGAGACTGTGGGGTGACTGTACCGGTGGGGCCTCATGACCCCAGCTTCCTGAGCTGGCCTGTCCCTGCTAAAGGCCCGCTAATGAAAGGGCGGGGGCTGGGGGCTTCTGCCGGAAACCTGCCCAGCCATAAAAGGCCTCTTGGTGTGGTCTCTGCCTAAAAATGAAAACAAACTCACCCGAGGAACCCCGAGACCTGAGGCCAGGGCCAGCCCTCTCCACATTCTTGGGTTTTCCGCAGCCTAGGCAGCCACCCACATTCTCCACCTGCCTTTGTAACTGGACCCAGGGTCGCCAAGAGTGACTCTGAGCCTGTCCTGGGTGGGCCCGGCCCCTCTCCCGGGCAGAAGTCAAGGCGCCCCACCTGGAACCCCTTCCCCAGGCAGGGGGCTGAGGGCCTCAAGGTGTCGAGGAGGCTCCCCCCTTCCTGCCATGTTCATCCTTTCAAGCAGTCTTCCCTGACAGAGGGCAAAGGGACCCCCCACAGAGTCGCAGCATGTGCAGGGATACCACCAAGACCCCCCAGGTCCCAACCCCCACTTCATGGACACACACTCCTGGCCCCTCCCCAGTGTAGAAGGTCGTGCAAGGCAGCCAGGAGCTAATGGCCCAGGGGCCCACAGCTGAGGGTCACGTAGCAGCTGTGACCAACTCACAAAGGATGCTGAAGCAGCAGCTGAGCTGGGGAAAGGACATGGCGGGACTGCGTCCGCACAGAAGCACCTATGACAGAGCCGCTGAGTTACCGCACAGGATGACCTGCAGCCCGAGGAGCGCCTGCTTCCCGCTCCACCTGCCCGCCGTCCGGGTCACCTGCTCAAAAGCCCCAGCCCCAGTCTAGAGATGTTTCCGTTACATAAAAATTGTTTTAAAAGTTAAAGAATTTACAGTGGAGTATTACTCAGCCAGGAAAAGGATTTACACTGACACAGGCCACAACGTGCGTGGACCTGGGACACGTGATGCTCAGTGACAGAAGGCAGACCCTGGAGGACACAGTGTAGGATCCATTTATGTGAAATGTCCAGAGACAGAAGCAGATCAGTGGCTGCCAGGGGCTGGGGGAGGGGAGGGAGGGGCTGACTGATAACGGGAGGTGTTTCAGAGCAGAAAGTTCTAGAACTAGAGGTAGGGATGGGTGGATAATGTTGTGAATGTTCTAAAGGTCACAGAATTGTTCGCCTTAAAATGTTCTGCTGTGTGAATTTTACCCCAATGAAAAGGAATCCGATTGTTCCCCACCCAAGGAGGGAGCACAGAATGCACATGGAAACCGCCCCCTCATGTCCTAGAGTCTCCTGACCTCCAGTGCCCCCCGGCCACACCCAGCCAGTCACCACCTGCCCCGCTGGGCTGAGGGCAGTCGCCCACCATGCAGACACTCACAGTGAACAGCCTCGCTCACCCACTCACTTCTCAAGCCCTGCGGGCATCTGGGCCCTGACCCACGCAGCACCACGAGCGGGGCGTGTGGAGGGACGGGAAGGGGCAGTCCGCAGGGCTGTGTGGGGGAGCTGCCGTGAACACATGCACCCACCTCCGCTCCAGGAAGCAGCTGGGATGTAGCCTTTGCTAAGAGGAGCCGGAGCGGAGCCCCGGAGGCCCCGGGGGGTGAGTCACAGCTCCTCGGCTCCTCAGGCAGAGCTGCTAGTCCGACCTGAGCTCACGGCCCAGGTGCCAGCCCAGATTCCTGAGGCCAGTGTCAGAGGCCTCGCCTTCTTGTTCCGTCAGCCCCGAAGCAGCAGCGGCAGCAGGCCCAGCGCTCCCCGAGCCGACTGCCAAGAAGTCAGAGCCAACCGTCCGCCCAGCACAGAAACAGGACGGTTACCGGGGCCGACGCTCAGGGCCGGTGGGACCCCACCGTCCAGCAGAGGAGCTGATCCACCGAACCACAGGTCCAGGGGACAAAGCCGGTCTTGTCCACACGTCAGTCACTGAAGCCAGCCTCCGCGCAGAGGCCCTGCCGCCCCCGCAGCCTCCCAGAGCCTCCCACCAGGAGGACGGCAGTGTCCGGACACGCAGGCAGTGAGGTCAGGGCTGCTGGGCCAGGGCAGGAGGGGGCCTGCCCAGGAGGAGGCGGCATCCTCCGACCCACAGGTTCAGCACCCTCGCCAAGCAGCATCCCAGCCAGCGCCTGGGGTGGGGGTAGGGGATACGACGCCTCTTGGGGCTGCCAGTGAGTGGAGGGGGACCCTGAATCTGCCTCCTGGGGTCTGCACCCAGAAATGACTGAGGTGACAGCAGGGAGGGGACCCAGGACACGAGTCTTCTTGGGGAACGTTGTGATCATGTAGGAACAAGGGACAGAGGGGAGGGAAGACACAGTGATGCATAAGCTCTGAGATGAGACAGGAGGAAGCATCCAAACATAAGCAGCAGCTCGGCTGTCCCCAGCTCAGACCACCCCACAGTCACACCAGTCCAGGTGCTGCAGTTGGCCCGGCCCCATATAAATGCTCCAAAGGAGGCCTGGTTTAACATACACCTCACCACACCACACACACACACACACACACACCACATGCACCCACATGCATGCACATGCGCAAACACACACACCACCACACACGTACCCACGTGCATGCACATGCGCACACACGTGCACACACCCATTCTTTCAAGAGATGTTCTGTTCTCTCAGGACCCTCGGCAGCAGGGCTGAGCCACCCATGTGCTCAGAGAACACCTGGTGCAGAGTGGCCGTCCCCCCACCTCTGCTCAGCCCTGTGCTGGGCTGCTCACAGCCACTTGAAGCTCCTCTCACCACCAGGATGCTGAGTGAGTCAGGGCAACTCCTGAGGTCTGGGGTCCTCCACGCCCCCGCAGCCAGCAGCCCTGGGACCACCTGACACTGCGGGGAGGAAGGACACAGGCGGCTGTCGACAAAAGTCATTCTTCCAAAAAATGGGTGGAGGGGGGTGATCAGATCTGGCCAGTTAATGTCTGGCCAAGCCCGAGCTACCTAACTCAGCATCGCCCTGGGTGACACGGCCAGGGCCCGGCAGCAGGAACAGGGAGAACGTGCTGACCTGGCTGACCCTACAGAGACAAGGACTCGAAGAACGAGGCTGACCCACTGTCCTGAATGAAGTCAAATGACCACACGCACCCTAGTGGAGGCAGTCGTCCAGGCTGGCCTGTGCCCTTGGACTTGACGTTCCACAGTCCTGTCCCCACCAGGGAAACTCCCAGGGGGCAGCAGCTCCCACATCTTTCTCTCGTCAAGCCACCTGACCATATTCTGGGGGGAAAAGGGGAGGTGACAGAAACTCTCAAATGCACCCACACTAGCAAGTGTGACTAATAAAGTTTCCAGGACCTGGGTGACATCCAAACGTGAGCCACGTCCTCAATCCCCTGAGCTCGGGGATGTGATTTCCAAACCCAAGCTCCCCTACAGACGAGGAAAAGGCAGCAATGACAGCTGGTCACAGTAAGGACACCTAAAGCCTCCTGAACCTTCCAGGAACTGCCCACCAGGCTGGAGGAGGCCCCCCACAGAATAGCTGTCTCCCAGGGAGGACCCCGCGGGCTCTCACTTGGCCCATGAGCATTCACTGTGCCCTGAGATGTGTGTCAGCCCTTCCTGCTCCCACCTGGCCTCCGGCCTCATGACCATCGGACAAGCTGATGACCAGCGTCCACCTGGCCAAACAGGGAAGTGGGTCTCTTTGCCCGGCTTCCCACATCCCCTTTGTATTCCTGCAGCTCTGTACTGACCACCTTCAAAACCCACCCTCGTGCCCTGGCCGGTTTGGCTCAGCGGTTGGAGCGTCGGCCTGTGGACCAGAGAGTCCCGGGTTCGGTTCCCGCTAGGGGCACGTACCAAAAAAAAAACAAAAAAAAACACCCTCGTGACCCGGAGGGTCGGGAATGCCTCTGCATCCCGACCACCTGCCACTAAAGCCGGTGGCCTGTGCCCCTTGGACAGTCACTTGAAGCAGGGGACTGACGACACCTCTGGCCTAATTCATGACCTTTCATAAAACCTTCATTCAAAAGCCTCTCTAGATGCAAATTAAAACAACAATGAGGTATCACCTCACACCTGTCAGAATGGCCGCCATCAACAAATCGTCAAACAACAAGTGTTGGCGAGGGTGTGGAGAAAAGGGAACTCTAGTACACTGCTGGTGGGAATGCAGACTGGTGCAGCCACTGTGGAAAACACTATGGTGTTACCTCAAAAAATTAAAAATTGAACTGCCATTTGACCCAGTGATCCCACTTCTAGGAATATACCCTAAGAAACCTGAAACACCAATCAGAAAGAATATATGTACTCCCATGTTCATAGCAGCACTATTCACAATAGCTAAGATCTGGAAACAGCCCAAGTGCCCATCAGTGGATGAATGGATAAAAAAACTGTGGTACATATACATAATGGAGTACTATGCAGCTGTAAGAAAGAAAGATCTCTTATCCTTTGAGACGACATGGAGGGACCTCGAGAGTATTATCCTAAGCGAAACAAACCAAGCAGAGAAAGAAAAATATCACATGATCTCACTCATTTGTGGAATATAATAAACATAACAGTATGGGGAACAGGGTAGACCCAGAGATGTGGAAGTAGGGTACAGACTGACAACCCTCAGAAGAGGGGGTGGGGGGGAGGGAAGAGATAAACCACAGAACTTATATGCATGTACGCATAACTGATGGACATGGACAACAAAGCTGGGGATGGGGTGGGGGGATGGGGAGGAGGGTGTCAATGGGGAAAAAAGGAGAAACATCTGTAACAAAAATAAATTAATAAAAAAAAAAAAAGAAAAAAAAAAAGAAAGAATAAAAAAAAAAAAAAAAAAAAAAAAGCCTCTCTATCCATCCATTGGGAAGCATTTATTGAGCCCCTGCTATATTTCTGGCACACTAGGTACCAGGAGGCTGCAGCCCCTCCCTGCCTGGGAAGACGGCTCCGCCCTGCCAGGGCATTGATGCCCGGGGCACCAGGTGGGCAGGGGAAGGCCGGCACCTGGAGCAGAAGATGCCGGTGCCCGGTCCAGGGAGTGGAGGTTTGGCGGGCAGGGCAGAGGTTCATAAAGCAAGTGCAAGCTCCAATCGGAGTTTCAAACAGGAGGGTGTCCCCTAGGGATGGGCCTGCTCAGTGCCTCTTGGGCCACCACCCAATGTCTTTCCTGAGCCAGAGAGGCATTTATGGAGTTCAGTGTGGGGGCCCAGAGGGGTCTGCAGCCTCTTCCTTCCAGGTTGGACCAGTGACCAGTGAAGGAACCCCTGCCTGGTCTCCCGAGAGGGGCCTGGAGCCTGGGACCCCATCTATAAGAGCACCTCCAAGGCAGGCAGGCGAGGTCAGGAGCAGAGGAGGAGGGGGTCGTCCAGAATGAGGGGGGTGATGGGGGCTGAAGAGCATGGGAGGAAGCTAAGTTCAGGAGGGAGGGGCGTGCAGGGGGTCAGGGGATACACAGTGGCCTCTGAGTCAGTTCCTGGGGTGCAGGTTCCACTCCAGCTCAACCTCAAGGCGGGCTTGTGTGAGTATGTGTGTCTGTGCGTGAGGGCATGTGTATGTCAGCGTGTGTGAGCATGGCTGTGCCTGTGAGTGTGTGTGAGCATGTTGGGATGGGGTGGGGAACCACCACAGACTGTGGCAATGAAGGGAACAGTGGCCCCGAGTTGAATGTCAGGGGCTAGTTCACGCCCGCACATGCAGTCGGTGCGAGTGCTCGGAGACCCCAAAGCGCAGTTATCCCGGAGAGGACCCTGTGGAAAACGCTTACGCAGTACACGTGCTGTCTCCTATGAAGCCGGTCCCTGGGCCTTGGTGTCAAGATCTAGAAGGCCCCCCAGGTCCCCCATCGTCCCTAATTCCTGGGAGCTCGCAGGACTGAGGTCTCCCTATAAGGATGGCACCATGAGTACATGGCCGACCTTGAAGGAACCTAAGCTTCTAAGCTAAGCTTCATTTACCTGCTGCCCCCTGTGTCTCATGCAGGCAGGCAACAGAGAAGGGCCCGTGGGGGTGGCCCCGTGAAAGGCAGAAGTTTTCCCCCATCAGACGAAGAGCAGGACAAACGAGGAGAGGAGAACCCAGCTCTCGCTCTGAGCAGTTTTCACAGTGCTGACCACCAATGCTCCTACCTCTAACTGCAGAGGGGACGGGTGGGGGGCAGGGCTGCACCCCAAACCCCACAGGACAGAGGGGCGCCACCCCCTTACTTTCAGGAGGGAGAGGGAGGCCATGTGCTCAGCCACATGCTGAACCCCCCACCTCAGGCTTCCCAGGGGCTGCATGAGGGAGCATGTGACAGAGCCAGTGAGGGGACCTGACTGATGCCTCCCAAAACAGTCATCGACGGAGGACGCCCTGCGGACCACCTGGAGCTGTCTGCCAGGCTAGTAAGAAGTGGGGAGCACTTGTTACTAATCGACTCCCCACTTCCACTCACTGGGGCCTCCTTCCCCCTTCCAATGGCTACAACCCGTGACTGCCACTCCTCCCGCTCCCCCCAGCTGGACAGCGCTCTGCCCCGGGGGTCCCTCTGCAGGAGACACTAAGCACTCGGCACAGGATTAAAATTTTGGCAAAGGCTGCAAACACTTCTGGAACACAGTCTGATCTCGCCCAGAGCCCATCTGTCTGTCTGTCTGTCTGTCCATCTGTCCAGCAGGAGCTCACAGGGAGCTGAGCGGGATACCCACAGGCAGCAACAAGTTAACCCCTGGGGAACCTGTGAGGAGCCCGTCTGGAGCTGCGGGGGGGCCATCTTCCAGCCTGTGGGGGGTATGTGGGTAAGGAGCTCAGATGGGGCATTAGCCAAGTGCCCTTCCCAGTAAAAGGCAGGAATGAGTGGCAGGCTGGTGGAACTGGGCTGGGGCGCAGGGCCTGCACTCACACACATAGCTTCCAGCAGATGCTGAGGCCCCCTCGCTGCACGGCTTCCCCCACCCACCCCAGCCCAGGGTCCCAGGTACTAAGGCTGCTTCTCTGCTTGAGTCCTGTACCGCTGTTTCTTGGTGACCAGCTTGAGGGCAGCTGGCCTTCTCCATGCAGCCTCCCCTGCCCACACCCCACTGCTGGCCCCAAAAGGTTCCAAGAGCAGGAAGAATGGGGCCCCTACTCTCACAGGGCCTGGGGAACGCCAGCCCCCCCCCCCCCCCCCCCGCCAGCCATAATCCTGTTGCCAGGATACAGGCCCAGGAAGAAATGAAATCGTGCTGGATTAGTGTCTAGACAGCACGACCTTTCCCCTCCTTCTCTAGATATAATTGGGACCCAAATCGTCAGGCATCATGAGCTGATAGCAGGAATAAAGGAGGAGGTTGTTTGCAATGCCTCGTGGGGACATTCCTGCAGCGAGAGGGCCATCCACTACCTGCTCTGGGGTGCTGTGTGAGCAGAGCCCAGGACTTCAAGCTGCGCCCAGGCTGGGCACAAAGGGGCTTTCATCCTAGGGGACCTCCTGTCTTCAATTGTCGATGAAAGAACTCCCTGATCCTGGTTTCTCAGTGCCCCTCACACCCGCAGGGAGGCGCCCATTAACTCTGTGCTGCCCATGCTCCCTGCAGGCTGAGGTGAGGGCATGTATCCGACAGAGAGGGGCCTGCCAGGGGCTCAGTGTCCTCCAGAGGCTCCCTCCATCACCTCCTGCCCCCCACGGGCCAGTGTGTGGCTCAAGTGGACGGGGGGGGGGGGGTCTGTGGGTGCCCTGAGCACATGAGGACCTGTTCCCACATGTGGCCTGGCCCGGAACTGTGCTGTGTGTGTCCAATTTCATTTTTCTCCAGAAGCTGATCTCTTTTCTTTCCGCCCATAAAAGCTTATAAACAACTTCTCAGGAACACCTGGACCCAGCCTCCCAGCTGAGTAACAGACTAAATGACCCATATTTGAAAACTGGAGCTGTGAGCTGGGTTGGAGGGTGACCTCTGGGGAAGGAGAGGGGTATGTGTCCTGCATTGTTTGGGGTTCAAATACTAAGTGTACATTCCTATTTGACTTGCACAATTTCACAAAATAAAATTATTTTAAAAATCATGAAAATTACACAATATAACCAGGTGGACCCAGATCCCTTCCCTCAGCACGGTGCCCAGCGAAGGCTCCAGGGGTCGGCCCACCTGTCTTCAGGACCAGCCTCTGCCACCCACCAGCGGCAGCCTCTCCCACATGCATGAGCTCCAGCATGGTGCTGGGGTTTTGAGGGTGTCCTTCACCCAGAATCACCTTCTTTCTAGTTAAAGTTCTGCACTGCTTCGAGTTCTGGCGATGACGGTGGTGACGGCGGCACATGGGCAGTGTGCGCTGCAGCGTTCCAGTCCAAGTACTGCTCACTAACTAGTGAGATGTCACAACCCGATTCATCCAGTATTTAAACCTCTGGCTGGGACACAATGGCAGCCAGGGTGACCAGACTACAAAGGAGGGGGATGCTTGGCCCAGAATCACCAGGCCTCCCCCTGCAGCCCTGGATTTCTGAATCTAAGCAGAGAAAAGCCATCCTGCCCTTCCCCCACCCCGAGACCCTGAGGTAGAGCTTCACATCCGCCCTCCCAAAGTCCCCTCAGGCCCGGAAGGCCTGTTTCACAAAGGACCCCCAGGCTCCCCATGGCCCCAATCCTCTGGCCAGGACATGACTTGTGCTGCTGACCCAAGATGAGGCCAGGGAGTCGGAGGTGGAATGAGAGCTAACTGTACCCAGAAAGCCCCTGAAGCCTCCAGCTCCCAGCCCCTCCCCCACAGCCCCCTGCACTGCAAGGCTTTCCTTGCTGCCCACAGGACCAGACTGAGCTCTTGGCCACTCGCCTGGATGTCCTCTGCTTTTGCTAAATGCGTGAGCTCTCAGAGAAGGTAAATGTGTGAGCTCTCAGAAAAGGTCCCCGCACCAAAAACAGGTTAAAATGTCCAATCTATGGAGGCAAATGGCAGATGTAACTTGAAAGTCTGGAGAGCACAGTGGAGGTAGGGAGCGAGGAGGAGGGTGTCAATGGGGAAAAAAGGAGGGACATCTGTAATACTTTAAAAAATAAAGATAAAATTTTTTTTTAAAGTTTTGAGAGCACAGCCTCCTGCATTTGGCCAGCTTGGTCATTTTCATAAGTAAGCCAGGTCTGGTATCCAGTTCCCGCGCACCACTCTGGATAACAGAAGACCCATCGCAGCATCTGGATGACTGAGAGCTCACAAGCACTGTGAGCTCCGCCCACCTGGTCAGCTTTGCTCTATAAACTCTTTCTACAATACGCTGGGGCCTTGGGCCATTTGGTACTTTCTGGGAACCTGCTTTTGTACCATTTGTCTCAGTCTCCAAAAATAGAAGGGCAGGTCACTCTCTGATCTTGAGGATAACACTCACCAGCCGTCCTTCGAAGGCCCGCAGGCCCAAGTCCCAGGACAGCCTCCCATACCAGGGGCCTGATTAAGTCAGCACTGCACCCGGCAGGGCCCCGTGCCATCATCACTGACCAGTCCCTCACTCATCTGTTCCCAATCTAACCACCTCCCTCACTGGTTCAAGCCTCTTACCCCTTCCAGCTCATTGTGGCCCCGGATGGCCCTTCAGTCTGCTGTGCCTGAGGTCATCCTGGGGCCTGAAAACAGGAGGTCTCACTGAGCTCGGAAAGGTTCTGAGGCCAGGGCCCCATCTTTAACTTCTCTTAGCCCACAGCCTGGGGTGCTTGTGTGCAGGACAGAGAGGAGATCTATCCTGGCCTCAGGGGTCAGGAAGGACCTTCCAGGGGTCCTGCACAGGGGTCCTCCACAAGGCCTTAGAACACATCAGAGGTTCACATGGACCTGAAGCAGCACTTCACAAATGAGAGGCATTCTACCCCTTCCGGTGACCTAGTGATATGCTGTCTAGTGCTAGTGGCTTCAACAACACAAGTTTGTTCTCACATTTCTGGAGCCAGCAAAAGTCTAAAATCTAAGTGTCAGCAAGACCGCATTCTTCCCAGAGGCTCCAAGTTCTAGAAGATGCCCGCGCCCTCGGCTCATGGCCCTTCCTGCATCTTCAAAGCAGGCGGTGTTCCATTTTCCAGTCTCTCCCTCTAACCTCTGCCATCATCGAGTCTCCTTTTTCTGACTCTGACCTTCCTGCCCACCCCTAATTTATCAGGACCCTGGGATGACAGGTAGGGCCCTCTGGGTAATTCCAGGATGGTCTCCCCACCTCAAGAGCCTTAATCACATTTGCATAGCCCTTTTGACCATGTAAGGCTCTGTGAATTAAGACACAGACATCTTTGGGGGCTGTCACTCAGCTGACCACACATGTCATGGATGGAAGTAGAAGTATAAACAAGGGATTTCTGTCTTCTTTTTTTTTTATCTTTATTGATTTTAGAGAGAGGAAGGGAGAGATAGAGAGAGATAGAAACATCAATGAGAGAGAACATCAATCAGCCGCCTCCTGCATGACCCCACTGGGGATCTGGCCCACAACCTGGGCATGTGCCCTGACGGGGAATCGAACCAGTGACCTCTTGGTGCATGGGTCAAGGCTCAACCACTGAGCCACACCAGCCGGGCTCCGCCTTGATTCTTAAATGTGGAGTTATTGGCAGATTGCCAGCCCAGCATCAGCGCTCCGACTGTGGGTGGGGTTGTTTTCAGACCCACTGCACTTGGTTCTCCTCAAGGTCCTCAGCCTTCTTCAGGCCAGGCTAGGGGTCAGGAGCCAAAGAGACGGTGGCCCAGGTCTGTCTAAAATGTCAGGTTTTCCCCACAATGACAGGAAAGATTGTGTTAAAATGGGTCTTTTCCCTTTCTGCTGTGTAAACCTCTCGTGGCAATTTTAATTATTTTCACAGTATAAGGTTATGAAGTATAACTTATAATGATAAAGAGTTCTGGCTAGGCTCAAGTCCCCTGGAGGTGGAGTCTCATTTTAGCCAGAAAACAGAAAGGTCCTGGCTGCCCAAGGGGACTGCAGAGCCTGGATGAAGAGGGGTCCCCCTCAGTGCCCTGCAGCACTCTGTGGTCAGCCCGGAGAGCCGGAGAAGTAACCAGAGCGACAGCCAGATCTTTGAAGTGGGGCAGGAGGGCCAGGGGCCCTGGACATACGTCTGGGCTCAGAAAGGGCCTTCCTCCTCCCCACCAGGGGCCAAGAGGCTCGAGAGAGATGGCTCAGTGCCAGGTGAGGACATGCTTGGGGTGACAGAAAGCTGTTTAGCTGAAACAATTACTTATTTTAGAAAAAGCCTCTCCTAGCTCCACTGATGGGCTGGCTCCACTAGGCACCTGCCTGCTGGAACCACAGCCCCTTCCATCCTATCCTGCGGAATTTCCTAGGGAACTGCCTTTTTCAAACCCTCAGGCTGCACCTGAGGGAAGGAAGGTGTCTGAGCCAGGGGCCCCTGGAGATGGAGCCTGGGGGTCATGGGGTGAAGGCTGCAGTTTGGACAGCTGGGTGGGGGGGCTTCACCTTCCTCAGGACCCAGAGATGGGTGGAGAGGACCCCACAGGTAGGGATTAATGGCACCTTTCCTTCTTTCTGGTTGGAAGATGGGACAGGTGACGGAAAGAAAGCTGATGCTGTCGTCTGAACTCTCCCTGACAGCACCACACCAGGCTAGGTTCACATTTACAAAGCACAGACAGGAACAGCCCTGTTTGCCAGACGCTCCCAACCCAATCAGAGAGAACAAGAGACCTGACTTCTCAGGTATCTCCTGACAGCGCATTGGAAGCTCAGCGGGAGATTTAAAACACACACACACACACACACACACACACACACACACACAGCAGCAGCCAAGTAACCAGATCCACCAGCAGACAGCTGTGTGCCCCCTGGATCCCTGCAGCAGACGTGTGGCCATGTAGCTGCGTGGTCCAGAACACCTGGAGGACTCAGTGATGGAGCTAGTGGGCTCCGTCTAGTATACAACAGTCTCAGCGGACACAGCCCACAGCCACGTGCCGGTCATGTGAACCCATTTCCAGCTCACAGGACACACCAGGCCCTGCCCTGATGGCTGGGTTAGAGCCTTCCCTATTGTGGTGTCCTCAGAGACCAGTGAGGGGTGGTCAGGAGGCCAACACGCGATGTGGGCTCCCTACTGTTATGCCCAGGAGGAACCCTCATCCTCCCCACTTCACAGATCGAACAGGATGAGGAATATACCCAAGGTCAGGGGCAGAGCTGGAATTAACACGTCTCATTCATAAACACAGTGACCAGCCAGGTGCATGCCAGTTGTAATCGTCCATAATTGGGCGACTCCATCATTGTTTCCTGCAAGGACTAGCTCCACTCCACACCCACAAACACAGAGTAAAGATCACAGCTGACATGTAGTGTGTACTCCCCACACGCTTACGCCCCCCCCCCCGCCCCCAGCACTGCTTAACCAGGCCTGACACCTTCACTCACCGACTCCTCACTACCCCTCATCATCCCTGCAATACGAGCCCAGCCGTGGTCCCTGAGCCGCGCTTACCACCTGTGTCCCGCCTCTAAGGAACAGGCCATAAAAGTGAAAGAAAAACAGGAGGGAAAAGGAAAAAGGAGAAACATCTGTAACAAAAATAAATTAATAAAAACTGGAAGAAAAAAAAAGAAAAACAAACAAACAACTCCATGCTTTAAGAAATACCACACCCCCTGTTGAAGGCTGACCACAAACTAGAACAATATACAAAATCTGCCACAGCAGAGATGATCCCATAAGCAGAAGGAAATCCTTGAGGAAAGACAGCAGCCCCAGAATGGGCGTCAGGACCAGGGAGAACCTCAGTGGCCAGTTAATACATTAGAACATGAACCTGACTAGTGAGTGAAAACTCACAAAGTAAAGCACTTTAAATGGTATTTTTCATCTGTCAAACTAGCAAGATGTTCAGAGATAGTGCCCAGATCACCAGGGAAAGCTGGTATAAATTAATGATGCCCAGCTGGAGAGATGTCCCCCCGGGGTCCCCAGCCACAGCCCCCCACACTTAGCCCCAACACTGGCTGAGGGGGCTCCCAAGGTTAGGAACGTGAGGACTCAAAACGCCCAGTGAAACCCAGACTCCACAGTGGACGCACTTTGCCCACCCAGGAGGTCCTTTGGGGCAGCCAGGGCACCTTGCACACAGAAGGTGCTCAATCATGCACAGGCAACAGGAAGTCAATGGCCAGAAGGACAAAGAGGCCACATGACTGGACTCGCCCTGCAGGACCCAGCAGGGAAATCAGGCAGGTCTCACCCATCATGTCCCAGCCCCGGACCTGCCAGGAGGCAAAAGCAAGGACTTCCGATCAATAATGCAGCCCCAGCACCTGGCCTCTTTAGCCCTAGCTTGGAAGGTCACAGATATTGCCTCCATGGGTCAACAGCACAAAGGGACCTCAGAGGAAGACAGGGCCACCTCGGATGGTCTCCTTCCTCTCCCAAATCCACCCTGCATCAGGCTCACTGGGTGAGCTGGGTCTCTGCTGGCTGGCTGGCCTGCCCAGGGTCCTGGGGCATCGCCCTCACCCTCCCCAACGGCACAGGGAGGGACCACTCTTGCCCTCACACTGTCAAAGCAGCAGCATCCACGTGAACCCCCTAATTTCTCCCAACAGGCAGTCCCCTGGTGTCTAAGTGTTAGTGTGGAGCAAAGCTCTCCCTCCAGCCGAGAGGCCGGGGCATCTGGATCGCGGTCCTGGCAGAGGCCGCCCCGCCGCCAGCTGCCGCACAGCTGAATCGGGGGCTCGAGCCCTCACACTCCCAGAAGCTCACTTTGGATGGCGGGCACCACGACGGACTTAATGCATGCTGAGATGCCCTCCCAGCACTGCGTTCACACCAGTCCCAGTCCCCCCAAAAGAGAGGGGCGCCTCTCGAATTCACGGAGAATGGCCCGTGTTCGCAGGTTCTCTGCAGACAAGGAGACTCAGCTGCCGGCGCCTGGTACCATCTCAAAGATTTCTGAACTTGGATTCGAAACAGAGGAGGCCTAACTGTGGCTAACTCTGAACCTACTCAAAGGAGCAATGCAAAATGTAAAAATGAGTACTTCAGACCAAAATTAAATGAAAGACTTAATGAATAAAAAATTAAATAAATAGCACGTGATTATCTGCAGACTTTCAGTCCAGGCATCACCAAAAGCAGTCAATCAATAGCACATGGCGTCTGCAGTTAAGACCCAGGCCCTGGCACTACAACCCATTCACTGAGGTTGTTCGTCACATAGTCCCCCACCCCATTACCTTTCCAGCCCTGTCCCGTCTTTGGCTCTGGTCTGGTGTCCCTTCCTAGGAAACACACTGTAAATGTCAACCCTGACCACAGCCAGCGTCTGGGCCAACTGGACCTGGCGTTGGCCCATGCCCATCAGAAAGCCTCCTGGTCTTCCAGAAACCAGGGGTGGCCAGAGCCCTACCTGTCACCCCAGCCCAGGACTGGGTGCCCTGCCTTATCCTGCTTCATCACAGAGCAGCCCAGGAGTGACCCCATCTGCCAGCGTGGAATTCCAGAAAGATGAACGGGCCTGCAAACAGGTTCTCCTTCCTGGGGCTCTCACTGAGGACAGCCAGGAAGGCCGTGCTCGGGCCTGCCTGTGCCGGAGGAGCCGGGCAGGCAGGACACGCTCCTGCAGGCGCAGCGGGTGGAGCAGACACTCTGCCCTGCGGCCTCCAAATTGAATCTGACTCAGCGCATCCATGATCAAAAGCTCCTTCTGACAGCCATTCTGCAGTGGCCCAGACCGCCAGTCTAAAGCATCGCGTACGCCACAGGCCAGCCAGCATCCCTCTTCCACCCCTTGCCGACACTGGGCAGTGCTGGGGGAGCATCCTGGCCACTGGGGGCTTTCTGTCTGAGACACACCAGATGGTGTGTGGAGACACAATGTATGGTATACAAAGATGCCTTATGTGATGTGAAGATACGATGTGTGGCATAAAATACAACGCACATTATTATATGCGCTGTGTGGCTTTATAAAGTGGCCACCTGTTGCTCACAGTTGGGGGGCAAGGAGAAGCCCCAGGTTAGAGGAGGGAACCCGGGCAGCCTTGGAGCAGGGTCAGGCACAGGTACCCCAGGCGGCCTCAGCAGGACCCAGACCTGCACTGAAGTGCTGGCTCCTTTCTGAATTGAAGGAGGGCAGGGAGGGGCTCCGGGGCCCATGGAACCTGGAAGAGGGTTGGTCCTAGACCTAAACCATTAGGGACGACAGGCCCAGGGTCCAGAGGAGCCATGTGACCTGGCCAGACAGGCAGCTTCGGAGGCCAGAACACTCGGTATCTCTCCCATCTGTTCTGTCTTTCTGGGCCACTGTTGTCAAAATGTATCAAATTTAATAATGTTATTAGCATGCCAAACATTTTAATTTTCTCAAGATTTTACCCCTCTCCCCACCAACTGCATTGAATTTCGAGGAGTTTTGTATGTATATATGTATGTATGTATGTATGTATTTATTTTTGTTAATCCTCACACAAGGATATATTTTTCCATTGATTTTTAGATACAGTGGAAGGAGGGAGGGAGAGAGAGAAACATCGATGTGAGAGGCCCTGGCTGGTTTGGCTCAGCGGTTGGAGCGTCGGCCTGCGGACCAGAGAGTTCTGGGTTGGGTTCCCACTAGGGGCATGTACCGAAAAAAAAAAAAATCGATGTGAGAGAGACACATCCATTGGTTGCCTCCCATATGACCCGGACCAGGCCAGGGATCGAACCTGCAACCCAGGTACGTGCCTTTGACCAGAAATCAAACCCTAGACCCTTTGGTCTGCAGGCCGACATTCTAACCACTGAGCCAAACTGTCCAGGGCTCAAGGAGTTTTACGTGTCGGGTCCTGAATGCCCACCTTCAACCAGGATGGTGCCTGAAGCATCGAACAGCTGCTGCTCAGCTAGCTGTGTTCTAGAGGGAGGGGCTGGCGTCCGGGCAGCATCTGGTTCTCACAGATAACAGCTAACCCAGAGCCTCCTCAGAGGAGAGTGTGACATCTGCAGGTGGGCCTTGGGGGAGGGGTCGCTGCAGACAGAACCTGGCCTGGGTGCTGTTCAGTCAAGACTGGAGCAAGGCCAGCTTGCTAGAGCCACACCCTCCTCTGATCCCTGAGCCCCCATCCTGGAGGCCACCCTTCAGCTGACTGGTCCTTCCTATCAGCCCTCATGCCATGAGGGATGGGGAGGCTCAGTGAATGCTGAATTAGAAGACTGGCTTGCCCTGGCCAGTTCTGCTCGGCGGTTATAGCATTGGCCTGAGGACCAAAGAGTTGAGGGTTCCATTCTGGTCAAGGGCACATACCTCGGTTGCAGTTTGGTCCCCAGCCCTGGTCGGGGTCGTGTGGGAGGCAACCAATCGATGTGTCTCTCTCACATCTATGTTTCTTTCTCTCTCTCTCCCCCTCTCTCCCTCCCTGCCACTCTATCTGAAGATAAATGGAAAAATATCTGTCCAGCTGGCGTGGCTCAGTGGATTGAGGGTCGACCCATGGACTGAAAGATCCCGATTCAATTCCCAGTCAGAGTACATGTCTGGGTTGTGGGCTCGATCCCCAGTGAGGGGCGTGCAGGAAGCAGCTGATCGATGTTTCTCTCTCACATCGATGTTTTTCTCTCTCTTTCTAAAAAAATCAATAAAAACATATTAAAGAAAAATATCCTTAGGGGGAGATTAAAAAAAAAAAAAAGAAGAAGACTGGGCTTTGCCCCATTTTTGTCACTGCCTTACAGGGAAAGTGTCAATGTGGACTAAAGTCTCCGACACATGCACCAATGCCAGGCCCTGGGGGGGCTCAGGGTGCCCAGACCTCAGCAGTTTGGAGAGCCTGACTGAGCCCCCTTTGGGGCTGGGTGGGCAGCACTGTCCTGAGAAGCAGCCGAGCCACCCCAACCCTGGATAGACGGCTGAGTAGTGGAGTATTCACAGGGACTCCTCCCCCTGAGCTAAGCATGGGCTGTAGCCCTGGAGCTGTTCTGGGGCAGTGCCACTACCCACACCAGAGGGGGGCTGACACCCCACACAGGGCCCCTCCAGCTCTCCCAAGAGCCCAGAGAACCAAGCCTTTTCGCAGTCTAGATGAAGAGAGAACCAGGCACTTTGGTGGAGAGAGAGCAAGTTTGTGATCGCAGGTGTTTGCATACTTGTGTGCATGTACATTTATGTGTGTGCATGTGTGTACACATGTGTGCACACACATTCATGTGTGTGCATGTGCACGTGTGTATTTTTTAAGGTGAAGCCAGGGCGGGTGGGGCAGGGCTCTCCCGGAGCCCCACGTACATTCTGCTTGGAGTCAGTTTCTGGATGGAGTCGGTTTTGCTCCTTCTAGGTTTCCTTGCCCAGGACTTTCCCCCCTCTCCTTCTTTTAAAGGAAAACAGGAGTACCCTGAAAAACAAGTTTTGCTGAAATTCAAAACTATCTTAGAGGTCCCACACCTGAACCCTGAAGACTCCCTAGCGGGTGAGCTCTGGTGACAGCTTTACCTAGAAACAGGCCAGCCTAGGACAAGACCTCTTTCCATCAGCCTAGGTCCACAATGACAGACACTACCAGCACGGGGCCACAGGGTCTTGGCCGTGTCTTACAAGCCCAATCCCACAACTCTCCCAAGAAGTGGGGATGCAGGGGGAGCTGACACAGCCTGATGTTGAGGTCACATGCAGGAGAGGCCTGAGACAAGATGCCTTAGAGACCAGGCTGGACACTGCCTCAGCCTAGACTCTGACTCACAAACACCTCCCAGGGTCAAAGGCTATTTTAACACCCGCGAGTCCACACACTTCCACCAGGGACAGGGCTGCAGGCAGCACTGAACCTCCAGTCATCAACACTGTTCAGCCTCTGCTCTGCCAGGCTTCCGGTCACAGGGGCAATGCATAAAACGCCACTCAAGAGCATCAGAATCACGGCGACCAATCCTTGCACGACACAGCAAGACTCTTTTTTTTTTTTTTGTCAAGTGCAGGACAGAGACAAGAAAAAATGAGTTATTTTTGGTCAGAAAAAAAAAAGTACAAATCAGCAAACTGGGCCTCAAGCCTTCATTTCCCTAGAGTGATTTTTAAGGGTTTCTAGAACAAATTGAGCCCCTGCTTTTAAATCAGAATTTCACACAGTTTAGTTCTTCTCTGGTAACTCCTACAGGGGGGAGTTATCATCCCAATTCAAGGGAACTTGGTCCAGTCAGGGTATGGAACCTGTGTCCTCCCCGCAGGAAAGGCAGGGTGGGGATGGGGATGGGGGATGGGCAGCACCCCCTTACACACCCCCACCCCCACCCCCGCTGAGCCTGCTTCCTGCTTTAACCTCCAAGTTCTGAAAGAGCCGCTTTCCATTAGCCATCTCAGAAGAGGCCTTCCTTCCTTTTGCAACAAACCCCCACTGCATGCAGCCCCAGTGGTGGGACAGGAGGTAAAACACACACCACTTTTCGAACCTCCAGTGTCTTTTCTTCCTGTCACCTGATTATAAATGAGGGTTTAGGCTTACAAATTTGCTCCAGCAGCGGGACTCTGGGCCTTGATCTTGGTAAGCTGAGGGACGGCCCCTGAAGCCAGGACTAGCCGCCCCAATTGGCTCTGAGCGGCCAGTAAGAACTCAGGGCCCCAGTCATGAAAGGACAAACGTTCCCGTTCCCAAGTCCCCCCTGGAGTGAAGAAGTTATCTGCTACCCACAAGCAGGTGCTTTTGGCAGATGTTTACGAGGTACTTTTAGAAAGGTCTATACTGCTCTTTAACCTAAGCCACTGGAAACAATGAAACAAATTATTACTTCTCTCTCCCCAGAATGACTTCCCTCCAGACAGGTCCCTCCTCCCTCGACAGCGGTGGCAAGCAGGTGTGCTGCTTCGGTGGTGACCAGTTAGTCTCTTGCTTTCACTGGGATCACGAAGAGGGCTGACGAATGTATCTGCACAGCATCCTCGTTCTACCAGTGACAAAGCACGGGTCTCTGGGGCGGGGTCTCCCCCGGGGTCTGGCATTCTCCCCTCTCCCCCGCGACACTGCCTCCTCCTGGGCCATTGTTGGGCGTGTTGAGTAAAGGACCTGGCAGCCGCGTGGTCAGGGTCCCAGAAGCTGGTGGCACAGGGAGTTTTAGCGCAGCTGGAACGGCTCCCTCAGCAGAGTTTGCGGCGCACGCGGAAAAAGCGGTGCGTGCAGCCAAACAACGGACTTCTGCGCATTGTTCTCCAAAGGCTCGGCAGCATCAAAAGGGACCGCGCGCAACCCGACACCGCAGCGACCGCGGGGACAGAGGCCTGGCGGCCCCAGCGGCTCACAAAGGCTGGCCCTGGGGAACCCGAGCAGTTTTGCCTCAACAGGTTGGAAACTAAGTGGTTTCGCTCCGAACTGCACTGTCTTCCCCGGAGACCTGCCAGCCCTCGCGCACAATCACTCCCGAGACCCAGAGGTGAAACCCACTGAGGCCACTCAGGAGCTGGGAGGAACCAGGCCAGTGACGGCGACACAGGCCCGGCGGGTGGTGGATGCGCGAGCGTCTCCAGAGCCACCGCGAGTGTAACAACTGCCACCACGACTACAGCCCCGGGCCCTCGGTGGCCCTCGACCGGCAGACCAGACAGCAGAGCGCACCAAGTGCCCCGCAGCCTCGCCGAAGTTTGGTCACAACGAGAGGGACTCACGGCGCGGACAGCCAGCACCACCCCCAGCCCACTCCCTGGATCCTGCAGTGCGCAGGGGTGGCGCGAACCCCCGTAGCCGAAGAATGAATGGCCAGCGCGGGACGCTCAGAACACAGAGCCCCGGCCCCACCCCGTTCCTCCTCCGCCTGCCTCCCGCGGGCCACCAGTGCGCGTGGACAGAGCTGGGGCCGCCTCCTGGGGCTGAAGCCGAGATGGGCTGAAGGTGAGGAGGCCACCACCGCTGGGACCGCCGGAGGCCCGCACAAAGCGCCGGGGTTCGGGCGGCCTGGATCGCGTACTTTCGTATCCCCGCTGTTCTTACCTGGCTCCGCCGAGGCCCCGCGAACCCCGAGCAGCAGGACCAGAAGTGTGAGCACGTCCAGGAGGCGCCGCTGCAGCGGCCGCAGCCAGGGCCACCTGCGGGCGACATGCCACAGGTTAGGTCTCCGCGCGCGTCTCCCGCCCTCCCGTACGACTCCGCTGCCCCCAGCCGTCTCGCGGCCCCCGCGGTCCCCTTGGCCCACACCTCGGCGCCATGCTCTGCAGGCGTGACGGTCTGCGCCGCGGATCCTGCACCCTCCGCAGCGGTGCGCCCGCTCGGCCCCCGCGCTCCGGCCGCGGCCCGGACGGGCAAGGGGCGGGGTGGGGGCGGGGCACGGGGCGGGGAAGAGCAGGGGGCGGGGCGCGGGGGACTGACCGAGGGGGTGGGGCGCGGCCGGGCGGGAGGCAGGGCGGTGGGGCCAGAGAAGCCGGGCCTGGACGTCTGGCTTGACCAGGAGATGGGCTGGGCTGGGCTGGGCTGGGGCTGGAGGACGGTGGGACAAACCTGCGCTCAGAGAGGTGACCGGCCGCGCGCTCACTCGGGTCCGAGCACCGCTGCGCGATAGCGTGAGGTGTTGCCTCCCCACCTCCTAGCCCCAGCGCGCGCGGTCCGCCCGAGCCCCCTCCCTCGGGAGAGAGCTACTCCTGCACGAGAGCTACTCCGAGGTGGCACGTGGGGTCTGGGCTCCCGACCCCGGCAAGGTCCGGGCAAAGGTGTCTTTCGCCGCCCCCAGGGGAGTCGTCCTCAGGCCATGAATCTGGTGGGGGTAACGGGAAGACGGACGATTTGAACAAAGACGTTTATCGCTGGGGGACATGGATGGAGGGGAAGAAGCTGGGCTCCTCCTGCCCAGCCTCTTGGGCGCATTAGCCGCGTGGTGCTGGCGCTTGCAGCCTCGCCGCCTCAGCAGGCTCAGGCCCAGTGTGATGGTGGTCCTCAGGCCCCGCTCCCCACGCCTCGCCCACCGCCACCTCCTGTGACCGCTGGGGAAGGATGGCTCTCTGCCCCACGAAGCCTCAGGTGGCCGTCCCCATGAGCGCCCCCTGCGGAGTCCTGCCAGCACTTTACAAAGGGGGAAGGGCTCCGGGAGGGGGCTGAGGCCGGCCCACTCCCCCCAGTGCGCCCCTGCCCCCAGGATCTGGCCCAGGAGGCCCCTCTCCCTCCTGGAGGTCCAGCTACCCCTCACCAGAGCCTTCCCAGTCGCCCACCCGCAGGTATGTCCACTCTGTTTCCATTGCCTAGGTTGTTCCTAACCAGTCTCAGCTCCTTCGTTTTTTGCAGCTGTGCATGGGCTCCTGTGCTCAAACCCACCCAACAGGCCTCTCCACATAGAGAGCCCCCTCATCCCCCACCCCTTACAGGAACTCGCATTTGCCTGAATATGGTCCCCACACTTTTGCAGAAAACAGAGACCCCAGCACCATCGCCCTTGGCTTCTAACTTTCTGTGAAATCTACTGGATTACTATTAAATGGCCTCCTCAGTCCCCACTCCCCTTCCTGACCCAGTCATCTCCTGCCTGGACCCCTGAGCAGCAGCTGCAGCTAGACACCTGCCTGCCCCTCCTCTCTAAGGCTCTGTACACCTTTCTTGGCTCCCCCAACCCCAGCACAACCTGCTGGACACTCCCTGACTTCATTCTTCAACCAGCCTAGAGACCTTGTCCCTGGAGAGGTACCAGCCACATGCCCTTCACACTGGAGGCAGTCTTACCCGTATGCCCCTCCACCACCACCTCCCTGGGCCCACCTGACCTGACAGCTGCCCTCAGCACCCTGCTCCTGCCCCTGCTCTCTGCACTGCCACGGAGAGGCCTGCCTGGTTTCTCAGCCAGCCCATCATTACCCCCATCACCACTTGCTCCCTGCCCTGGACCCCAGGCCCTGCCGGTCCGGTCCACCACCCCACAGCAACATCATCGTCTGCCCTGGAACTTGGAGTCTTTCTTTAGGTTGCATGACAAGGGCACTTGTGGTACATGGTGGGGAGAGAAATCAGCTTTGAGGTTGTCACCCATGTTTTTTTTAAAATGAAGAGAATATCGTAGAGGCCCTGTAGTTCAGTCGGTTAGAGCACCATCCCTATACAACCAAGGATGTGGGTTCAGTCCCCGGTCAGGACATATAGGACAGTCAACAAACGAATGCATAAATAAGTGGAGCAACAAATTGATGGGGGTTTTTTTCTCTCTCTCTCCCTTCTCCCCCTTTCCTCTCTCTAAAAATCAATAAATAAAAGTTAAAAAAGAGCCCTGGCCAGTTTGGCTCAGCAGTTGGAGCGTCGGTCTGCAGACCAGAGAGTCCCGGGTTCGGTTCCCGCTACGGGCATGTACCTCGGTTGCAGTTTGTCCCAGGCCCTGGTTGGGGTGGTGTGGGTGGCGGCCACTAAATGTGTCTCTCTCACATCGATGTTTCTCTCTCTTTTCCTCCATCTCTCCCTCCCGCTCTGTCTGAAGATAAATGTGAAAAAAAGTTAAAAAAGAGAGAGAGAGAAGAACTACCATAGAGCAGAAGATTAGCATACCCTTCTGTAAAACTTGTTTCCTGTGTGGATGGAGGAGGGAGGAGTAGGCTGGGGGTCCCTGTGGGTGTGTGTCTGTTTCCGGTGGGGTGGGTGAATTTGTGGGTGCTGTTTGTGCCTGTGTTTGGTATGTGTTTATGTGATTTTGCATGGTGTGTGCACATGCACGTGTGTGTAGTGTGTTCACGTGTGTGGTTGGCATGTCCTGGGTCCCAACCACCCTTGGTGTGTTTCCTGGCCATCTGCCTGGCCATCAGTCCATCTGTCCATGGCCGAAGCCCTGCCCAGGGGGAGGAATCTGAAGGGCAAGGGCTCTTCAGTCTCTTCCATCTCACCTGCCCTCAGGCCCATCCGGCTTCCACCCTACCCCACCCATTCTTAAATCTGCAGTCAGAGGACTTGCCTCCGCAGGTGTGACTGATCCGCAGCTCAGGGAGGGAGTGGTTGGGAGGGGGAGGGCAGTGCACTTGGGGCCTGGGCTCACCACCTCCCTCCTGTCCCTCCTGTCCTCCCCCTGGGACTCATCACCTCCCTCCAGTTCTCCTCAAGTCACCACCTTGTGGTCACCACCTCGCCTCTCCCTGGGTTGGAGGCTTTGGGCAAGGGAGCCCACCTTTGTGGGCTTTGGGGGCAGGGCTAGCCTCAAAGGGCCTCTGTAATGAAAAGTGCTATCAACAACAAAAGGTACTAAAATGAGGCTTTTGACTGTGAAACACTTATGATTGCTCAACTGTAAAAAATAAATTTTGGACTCACTTTTTTCACTTTCTGTCTTACCATAGAGTCTTTGCTGTATGTGTCCACAGTCCCCATGGCATCCACATCTCTTTTTCATTAGAGTTTTATCTTTTCCTTTATTTACTGTGGGGGTTCAGAACAAGTCACCCCAAGATGTGCCTGTGGAATATGGATTATTTTGAGCTAAAGGAAATCCAGACCCTTTGAGTTCAAGAGAAACTTCTCCCCCACGCCCCCAGCCCCCAGCCACCTACCTAGAAGAATTTAAATTAGGGACCTTGACTATAATAAGACATCACCAGAAACAACTTTTTTTGACCTATCTATAGGGCAGGGCAAGCTTCTAAGGACTGGATATCTGCTCTCCCTACCATCCTGCAATGACCCTTCTCCCCCGAAGCCCCAGGTGTCTAACCGCATCCTTAGCTCAGAATGTCACATATACCTCATCTTCCATGTTTGTCCCTGAACTGCTCACATATGTGGGTCCCCATATGTATTAATTTTGGTTGTTTTCTCTCATTAATCTACCTTGTGTCGATGTAATTATTAGATGGGCGGGAAGAACCTGGGATGGGAGAGGAAAATGTCTTCCCACGGTGCACAAGGGACACGTGATCATATAGAAACTATAGATGTGCACACAGAAAAAGAAGACCCCACATCTCTCTCAGCTGACAATGTTGTGGGCCTCCCTGCCCTTGTCCGCAGAGACTCCCCCCTTGCCTTGGGAGGGGTGGACACCATCAACTCATCCCAAGGACTCAGAAGTCCCAGTGGTGCCACATGCTGGGGGTGAGGGACCAGAGCAAGTCTGGGCAGCAGGGGGCCTAAGGCCAGGGAGCTCCTCAGCAGGTAGAGATGCTGAGGGTGGGAGCATCCAGAGCGAAGGTCCCAGTGAGCAGGAGGGTGGTCCCGGGGTGGAAGGGCTCGAACTCCGGCTCCAGCCACATTTCTTGTCTGTTCTTTGTGTTGATTTCCTGTTTCTGGGTGTCTCACTTGTCCTTACACAGGAGAAATGACAGAGTGTCCCCAGCGTGGTCTGTGAAACAGACACTGATCCAGCAGCGACCAGCTGGCGCTGCCCGTAAGGCTTGACGGATGGCCCCCCCCGTGGCTGGCAATAGAGGCTCCTGGTCCATTCACACCCAATGCTGGGCTTGTTTTTAAATTGCTTTTTGTTTTAAATTGACAGGATTTTCCAAAACTACAGTGGATGCCCTCAAGTCCAGGGCCTGCACCTGGGGCATTTGTGCTGTTCCGTGGGCAGTGGGTCCTGGGGTGGGGACTATGGCTCTGAAGGGAGAGGGGTGGGACAGGCGGGAAAGGTGCCTCAGGGCCGGCTGAGCAAGGCCAAGGACATGGAAAGGGCAGGACATGTGACCTCTGTCCAGGTTGTCCCTTCTCCCTGTGTCCAGAGAGGCACCGGGGAGCTTGCCATGTGCTATAAAAGTAACTTTTCCTCAGGAGAGGAAGAAGTTATGAGTGCACAGAGCTGGCTGTGAAAAGCACAGTATATCCATAAAGTGTATCTGGTTCCACACCACGTCACACACTTCAGTTCTCAGGCCCTGGTCACACGGTCCACCCCAACCTGAGATGCAGCTGGGGCCCCCATGTTCTGCCCATGTGGATGAATAGATGGATTCCCTCTGCTGGACTCTGTCCACACACACACACACAGCTCCCACACTCCTGTCACTTGGCTCCCGGCTTATTCTTCCCACTGCACTTATCACTATAGGAATGAGTTTGTACTTATGGACTGCATGCCTGCGGCCTGCACCACCGGCTCCCTCCCAAGCGCTCAAGCACCACACGGGCAGGGATAGGAGGGTTTACCTTTTCTGTGTTTGCACCTGCTGCCCCTGGGGTGAGGTCTGCCTCTGGTGGATGCTCAATAAATACCTGCCGAGTGAAAGACCACGTGAGTCCATGGCTCTTAACCCTTCCTGCCCAGCCTTGCCTGAGGTGGGTGGCTCGCTGGATGTCAGCCTCTGGCCATGGGCACCAGGCAGAGCAGCCGATGAAGCCGGTGTTCATGGAGCATTTATCCTAGCAGGATTTGGAAACAGCAAGTGAATGACGAGATGTCCACGAAATGAAATATTACACCCCCATTAACAAGAAATATTTACGTGGAAAAGCTTTGCCTGCCAGCAGGCACACAGGCGGTGTTCTGCTATGAGACATGCGTGTGAGGAAGGCCGGGAGCCCAGCGGAGAGGTGGTTTGCTGAGTGCTGGAATTACAAGTGACCTTTGGTCTTGTTCCCATTCTTTTCCATATTTTCAAAGGTTCAGAACAAACATTTTTATTAATGTCAGACCGTTTCCTCATTTCACTGCTGCAGGGAAATGCCTGAACTCACAGTGAGTCAACCGGCAGTGGTGGGTGGGGGTAAAGAGGAGGGTCCCTGAATTCTCCAGTGCATCATCTAATGCCCTGGACCGGCCCGTTTCTCAGGATGGCGTCGCCCCCATGGAGACCACACTGAGGTGCATCAATACCAAGGGAAACACCAGGCTCTGTACGTTGTTCGGGGCTGCTGCCAACTCAGGGGCGGAAGCAAGAAGTCGGGTGATTCCGTCCTGCCAGCCTGGCAGCTTTCTTCCTGCTAGGCAGCCAGGCACAGCCTCCCCAGAGTTGTTAATCAGTGTGGCCTCACTCCACTCCTGCTCACCCCCATGAGCTGGGATGGCTCCCCGTCTCTGTGGACCCCCAACACCGCACACTCACACACACACAACCTGGGTCTGTTCACAATCGAGAGAGATCAGTATTACAACATCTCCAACCCTACCCAGTTCCCCGACCCCACTCAACCAGAGGTGTGGGCTTTGGTCTTCGTTCCTTGAGCCCACCCTCCTGTCTGCAGCTCCCTGGTCCTCAGAGCTGGCTCTGACTGCCAGTCTCACCAGGAGCCCAGCACTTGCCACCACACACGCTGGTTTACTTTTCTGCAGAGCACTTACCGCTATTTAACATTTTTGTTCCCTTATTTGTTCATTTGCTCATTTATTTGCTTATGGGCTTCCCACTTCCCTCCACACAGGCCCTGACACAGAGCTTCTTTGCTTTGTTCACCAGTGAACAAAAGGAAGGAAGGAAGGAAGGAAGGAAGGAAGGAAGGAAGGAAGGAAGGAAGGAAGGGAGGGAGGGAGGGAGGGAGGGAGGGAGGGAGGAAGGAAGGAAGGAAGGAAGGAAGGAAGGAAGGAAGGAAGGAAGGATGGGAGGGAGAGAGGGAGGAAGGAGGGAAGGAGGGAGGGAGGAAGGGAGGGAGGGAGGAAGGAAGGAAGGAAGGGAGGATGGGAGGGAGAGAGGGAGGAAGGAGGGAAGGAGGGAGGGAGGAAGGGAGGGAGGGAGGAAGGAAGGAAGGAAGGGAGGAAGGAAGGAAGGAAGGAAGGAAGGAAGGAAGGAAGGAAGGAAGGAAGGAAGGAAGGAAGGAAGGAAGGAAGGAAGGGTGGGAGGGAGGGAGGGGAGAAGAGAGGAAGGGAGGAAGGGAGGGAAGGAGATAAGCATACTACAGCTGAGCCAGGCATTTGTGTATCAGAGTGCCCCTTCCCTGGGGCAGCACCAGAGCCCCAGTAAGTAACCTGCAGGGCAGAAGGTTTGTAGCTAACACACCCTCCAGCCTCCAACCTGGCACCTTATATTCTAGCAGTTTGTGCACCCCTCCCCCACTCTCACCCCCAATCAGTCTGAGCCAAGATACACAACTGACATGATTATAACTCATTGTAAAAACTCCAAATGTTAGTAATAAAGCTAAATTCCCACTTGACCTGCCTCTGCATCTCAGTCTCCTGCCAAGTAAAGTCCCCGTTATTACCCTTCTGCTGGTTTTTATGAAATGCATTTTATAGGCATATATTACTCCAGAAATGTAGAAAGTTTTGTAAAAATTTAAAGCACACATGAGATAATGCTCGGTTCGAAAACTTGCTTTATTAACACAATAGCTGTTGTTACTCTTCCCATGTCACTGTATGTCCATTTATCCAAGTGACTGCACATACATCCCATGTCGTGGAAATAGCAGTACTTAGTGAGCCTGCCGTAATGAGCCTTGGGTTGTTTTCAGTTTTTTGCTTAAAGTAATGGACTGCCTTGAAAAGAGATGGAAACTGTGAGAAAGAATGAAATGGAAATGCTAAAGATGAAAAACACAATGAAAGGGATAAAAAATAGTTTTCACAGGCTCATCAGCAAAATCAACTTAGCCAAGGAAAGACAGTGAATTTGAAGATAGTGCTACAGAAATAATCCATATTGAAACAGAAAGAGAAAAACAAATGGAAGTAGAACAGGGGTGTGAAGCCAAGAGCCGTGGGACAATAGCTAACAGTTTAAAGTACATATCGCGCCCGGCCAGTGTGGCTCAGTGGTTGAGCATCAACCTTGCACCAGGAGGTCACCAGTTTGATTCCCGGTCAGGGCACATGCCCAGGTTGTGGCCCAAATCCCCAGTGGGGGGCATGCAGGAGGTGGCCAATGGATGTTCTCTCTCATCAATGTTTCTATCTCACTCTCTAAAAATTAATAAAGAAAAAATATTTTATAAATAAATAAAGTACATATCGCTGGAATCACAGAAGGAAAAGGAGAGGGTGGGGGGTAGAGGAAATATTTGAAGAAAAATGGCTGAAAATTTTCCAAGATTAATGACAGACACCAAACCATAGATCAAAGAAGCACAAAGAACACATAGCAGAATAAATGCCCCCAAAAGGTTGTGGATGAGAAGGGGCCACATACCAAACCCAACAAGCTCGGGGAGGCCCGCGTGGCGGCCTTACAAACTCAGAGACCTAAAGTAACCACAAAGGATGGTCTGAAATTAAAACTATCCAACTAGAGGCAGTTCGTGGCAGGTAGTCATGTCCTGGGCTGGTATTGTTCTCTATCAAAGGTCAATCTTTACCTTAACTGAGCCTGTCTCCTGTCTTTTTTGCGTTTCTGATAACATACCTTTGGAATATCAAAGTAATTTCCTTTTTTCTCCAACCCCTTAAAGCACAACCATTGTGCCAGAGCAGAGACCACAAATCCCCTCATTGTTATTATTATGCTAATTGTTAACTGTTAACTATCCTTTTCCCATCTATGTAAAAGAAGTATCTATTCCTTTTACTTTTTATCCAGTCCCAGAGATTTCCCCAATTTGCTTTCGCCTGCCTCACTGATCTATCATCAATGAATTTCATGTAACACCCTTACATCTTTCCCTTTGATTCGGATGTATAAAATGAGATGCAAAACTGCCATTCTCTGGAGCAATTTCTCAATCCATTGAGATTTTGCTTCCTGGCAATTGTTATCTGTTTGGCTCAAATAAACTCATAAAAATTCTCTAGAAGTTTGACTCTTTCTTGCATTGACAAGGTAAAACAAAACAAAACAAACAAAAAACCATATGCATAATACTTTTAAACTGATAGGGGAAAGAGATAGGAAAATCTCTAAGACAAACAGAGTAAAAACACAGATATGTTACTGCAGAGAAACAAAGGGAGGAATTAGAGCAGAATTCTCTTCAGATACCATGCATGCTAGATGACATCGAAAGGGTATCTTTATAGCCCTGAAAGGAAAAGAAGTGTTGATTCAGAATTCTATACCAGTGAAAAAAATCTTTAAAAAAATTTTTTTAATTAAGTATTAAAAAAAAGACTGTCTCGGAGAAACAAGAATTATGGGAATTTATTGCTGGCATACCTATTCCTCAAGGAGTGATAAATGATGTCCAGCAATCAGAAAAAAAATAGAAAGGAGTCTACCAACTGGATCTTCACAGAGAAATGAAGAGTTTTAGAAATGGAAGAAATGAAGATACGATAAAATTCTTTTCCTTTCCCTTATTTCTTTTTTGTCAATCCTCACCCAAGGATATTTATTTTCATTTCCTAACGCACCCAGACCAGGGCCAGGGACCCAATCTGCAATCCAAATACATGCTCTTGACCGATAATCGAACATTCAACCCTTTGGTGCATGAGCAGACACTCTGACCACTGAGCCACACCGGCTGGGGCTTTTCCCCTTATTTTTAATTGCTATAAGTGACAGCTTCTTTCTAAAGAAAAAATAGTAACATTGTATTGTATTGAGAACATACATAAAAGTAAAGTGTATACTAACAGGAAGGATGGGAGATTGGAATTGGGAAAACATCATTGTAAGGTTCTTACACTACATGTGAAGAGGTCTGATACTATCTGAATGCAAATTCTGATTAAGATTTATATTTCAAACCCTAGGGCAGCCACTAAACCTTTTTAAAAGAGGTATAAGTAATAAGTCAAGAGGATATACAACAGAAATATGAAAGTTGCTCCACCAAGAGAAAGCAAAAAAGAGTAAAAGAAAAACAAAACAAAACAAAAAAAGCCTGGCTGGTGTGGCTCAGTGGTTGAGCATCAACCCATGCACCAAGAGGTTGCTAGTTTGATTCCCGGTCAGGGCACATGCCCAGGTTGTGGGCCGAAGCCCCAGTGGGGGGCATGCAGGAGGTGGCCAGTCGGTGTTCTCTCATCGGTGTTTCTATCTCTTTCTCCCTCTCCCTTCCTCTCTCTCTAAAATCAATAAAGAAAAAACAAAACAAAACAAAAAAAACAGATGAAACAAATAAAAGATACCTAGCAAAATTATAATTGTAATTCAATCTTATCAATAATCACATTAAGTGTGAATGATCTAAATACACCAGTTAATAGGTAGAGATGGTCAGATTGGATAAAAAACCAAACTAAATTATGTCTACCAGAAATTCATGTTAAATATGAAGACACATATAGATTTAAAGCATAAGGATGAATAAAGATATGCAATTCAATCACTAGCCAAAAGTAAGCCAGAGTAGCTACCTTTACATTAGACAGACTTCATAGAAAGAAATATTATCACAGATAATGATGGAGTCAGCTCCCCAAGAGGCCAATAATAAATAAGCATGTTTGTTTCTAAACAATAGGCTTCAAAATATATGAAACAAAAACTGATTGGACCAGGAGAAATAAACAGATTCCCAATTGCAGTTGAAGATGTCAATACTCTCAGCAACAGCTAGAAGAAGTAGACAAAAAATCAAGAGTATAGAAGATGTAAACAATGCTATCAATTACCTAGAATATTTTTCTCAAGTGCACATTGATATTCACCAAGATAGGCCAACCATATTCTGGGCCATAAAATATACCTTAACAAATTTAAAAGAATATAAATCATACAAAGTGAAAGGGTTAATAATGTTTCAACAAAATTAAACTCCATTCTGACCCTCAGTTACTGCACGTACGCACCCTGGCAGTTTCTTTTTTGTAAACATAAGGACCTTGAGAAACCCAAAGATAAAGGGTTAATGAAGGCCTTGAGAAACTCAGAGGAACCATGAGAAGAAAGAGATTAATGATGGCCCTGACCTCTGCCTGAGCAGACTCCTCACCTCTGAGACAACTCGTACCAACCCAGACACCAATTACGCGGTGCCAAGAGAATGTGGGTTTTTTTGAATGTAGTTTTTTTTTCTGTAGTTTGTGCCTATATAAGCAAAGAACAAAGGAAGCTTGGGGCTGAGGATTTGGGGAAACTGTACACCCGCAGCCCGCCGGTGTAACAGCCCACCGGTGTAATAAAATGCTCCTTTCTCCACACTGGCCTTACGTTGAGGATGTGATCTCCCGCCGGCTCAGACCTTCTACAAAGTATGCTTCCAGGAGATAACAGAACAAGAAATCAAAAATAGATATCTGTAAAGACCCAAACTATTTGGAAATTTTAAACATTTTCTCTGGTCCGCGGGCCAACGCTCTAACTGCTGAGCCAAACCAGCCAGGGTGGAAATTTTAAACATTTTAATGCCCGGCTGGTGTGTTTCAGTGGTTGAGAGTCGACTCGTGCATCAAGAGGTTACCAGTTCTGTGACCGGTCAGGGAAATTTAAAAAAATATATTTTGAATTAATTGAAAATGAAACTACAAATAAAATGTGGGGTAAGAAGCTAAAACAGTGCTTCGCAGGAAATCTATAGTGCTGAATACTCATGTTAGAAAAGAAAGATCTCACTGGCTGGTGTAGCTCAGTGGTTGAGCATCGACCCATGCACCAAGAGGTCGCCAGTTCGATTCCCGGTCAGGGCACATGCCCAGGTTGTGGGCCCGATCCCCAGTGGGGGGCATGAAGTAGACTGCCAATTGATGTTCTCGCTCATCAATGTTTCTATCTCTCACCCTCTCCCTTCCTCTCTCTCTAAAAAATCAATAAAGCCCTGGCTGGTTTGGCTCAGCAGTTAGAGTGTCGGCCTGCGGTCCAGAGAGACCTGGGTTCAGTTCCCACTAAGGGCACGTACCACGGTTGCAGTTTGTCCCCAGCCCTGGCTGGGTCATGCGGGAGGCAGCCACTCGATGTGTCCCTTTCACATCAATGTTTCTCTCTCTCTCTCTTCCTCTCTCTCCCTCCTACTCTATTTGAACAAAAAATGGAAAAATGTCCTCGCGTGAGGATAAGGAAAAAAACACAAAAAATCAATAAAGAAAAAATATATAAACACAAATAAAGAAAGAAAGAAAAGAAGAAAGATCTCAAAATGACCTCAACTTCCATCTTACAAAACTAGAAAAAAAGAGCCAATTAAGCACAAAGAAAGTAGAAGAAAGGATATAATACAGATCAGAACAGAAACCAATGAAATAGAAAACGGACATACAATAGAGAAAATTATTGAAACCAAAAGCTGGCTGTTTTTTGTTTCTTTTGTTTTTTTTTAAAAAAAACTCGAGCTGGACTAATCAAGAAAGAAAGAGTTCTGGCACAAATTGCCAATATCAAGAATGGAAGATTAAACATCACTACAGACCCTACAGCTTTTCAAAAGTTAGTACAGGACTATTATAAACAATTTTATTCTATAGCTTAGATGAAATATGCAAATTCCTTGAGAGAGAGATTATCCATACTGACAAAAAGAAATGTAAAAATTCCAAATAAATCTATAGCTGTTGAAGAAATTGAGACATAACTACATATAACTAGAAACCTTCTTAGAAAGAAAACCCCCTGATTGGATTGGCTCAGTGGTTAGAGAGTCGGCCTGAGGACCAAAGAGTCCCAGGTTCGATTCCAGTCAAGGGCACGTACCTCGGTTGCATTTCAGTCCTCCCGGGTTACAAGGGAAGCAGCAGATCAATGTGTCTCTCTTGCATCAATATTTGTTTCTCTCTCTCTCTCTCTCTCTCTCTCTCTCTCTCTCTCTCTCTCTCTCCCTCTCTCCCTCTCACTCTATCTGAAGATGAATGGAAAAATATCCGTGAGTGAGGATTTAAAAAAAGAAAAAGAAAGAAAAACCCCAGCCAAATAACTTCATGCTTAACACTCCAAAATGTTTATTGACAAATAATTGCAAACCCATACAAGCTCTTTCAGAAAATAGAAGGAACACTTCTCCATTTACTTCATGAGGCCTGTATTACCCTGGTATCTGACAAAGACACTACAAGAAAACTATAAACCAATATTCTTCATGAATATATATGCAAAAATCCTTAACAAAATATTAACAAATAAACCTAATGGTATGTAAAAAGGTTAGTACATCACAACTGTGTAGGATTTATTTCAGGAATGCAAGGTTAGCTTAACATTAAAAAACCGATGTAATCTACTATATAATATATAGTGAATTATAACAATTATTATTATAGATAACATCTTACATCATGTTGAAAAAAATGAATGTTTTCTCCCTTAGACAAAGAACAAAACAAAACGCTACTCTCATCATTGCCATCCAATGTTGTTCTAGAGATCTTAGACAAGAACGGCCTTTAGTCAAAAAAAAAAAAAAAGAAAAGAAAAGAAATAAAATGTGTACAGATTGGATGGAAGGAAATAAAAGTGCCTATTCACACATGAAATGGATCATATACAGAAAATACTAAGGAATCTACACGAGTTATTAGAATTAATAAGTGAGTTTAGCAAGGTTGCAGGATATAAGGGCAATAAAAATATTAATTGTATCCCAGCTTGGTGGTGGCTCAGTAGGTTGGAGCATCATCCCCTATACCAAAATGGTTGTAGGTTCTATTCCCGGTGAGGGCACATACTTAGGTTACGGGTTCGATCCCCAGTTGGGGTGTATATGGAAGGCAGCTGATGTCTCTCTCTCTCTCTCTCTCTCTCTCTCTCTCTCTCTCTCTCTCTCTCTCTCTCTCTCTCCCTTTCTCCCTTCTCTCTCTAACAGATCATAAACATCTCTTCGGGTGAGGATTGATTGATTGTATTTCTATACACCAGCAATGAACAATTGGAAATTGAAATTTAAAACAATACATATACAATAATATAAAAACATGAATGCCCTGGCCGGTTTGGCTCAGCGGTTAGAGTGTCAGCCTGCGGACCAGAGAGTCCCGGGTTTGGTTCCCACTAAGGACACGTACCTCAGTTGCAGTTTGTCCCTGGCCCCGGTTGGGGTCGTGTGGGTGGCAGCCACTCGACATGTCTCTCTCACATGGATGTTTCTCTCTCTCTTCCTCCCTCTTTCCCTCCCACTCTATCTGAAGATAAATGCAAAAAAAATAAAAAATAAAAAAAAATTTAAAAAAATGAACTATCGAGGGATGAATTTAATAAATATGCAAGATTTGTATGCTAAAAACTATAAAACAGCCCTGCCAGTGTGGCTCAGTAGTTGAGCATCGACCCATGCACCAAGAGGTCGCTAGTTCGATTCCCGGTCAGGGCACATGCCCAGGTTGTGACCTCGATCCCCAGGGGGGCATGCAGGAGGTGGCCAATCTATGTTCTCTCCCATCGATGTTTCTATCTCTCCCTCCCTCTCCCTTTCTTTCTCTCTCTCTCTCTCTCTCTAACATCAATAAAGAAAAAAAATTTTTTTTCAGTATAAAACATCACTGAGAGATATTAATGAAGTTCTAGATGAAATGATAGTTGTAGCATGTGTTTGGATCAGAAGACTCAATATTGTTGATGTAAATCTCCCCTAAATGGATCTATAGATGTAACACAATACCAAGCTAAATCCAACAGTTGTTTTTGTAATATTAATAATCTAATTATAAAATTTAATTGATTTTTTTTTTTTAGAGAGAGAGGAAGGGAGAAAGAGATAGAAATATCGATGTGAGAGAGAACATCGACTGGCTGCCTCCTGCACACCCCCTACCGGGGATCGAGCCCATAACCCCGGCATGTGCCCTAATCAGGAATCGAACTGGGACCTCTCAGTCTCTGGGACGATGCTCAATTCACTGAGCCACACCGGCCAGGCTAATTATAAAATTTATATAAAAACACAAAGAACCAAGAATAGTCAAAATGTTGAAAAAGAGAAACAAGTTGAAAAATGTAGCTGACTTCAACAATTCATTATAAAGCTACCGCAATCAAAACAGTGCGGCATTAGAGGAAGGGTAGATCTATGAATCAACAGAACTGAATAAAGAATCAAGAAATACATCCATGTGTATATGGTCAATTGGTTTTCAGCAGAAGTGTCTAACCTGTGTCTCCCTTTCCCACCAGGTGACAGCTCAGATGTGACAGAGCAAGACCCATGTGAATGGATGAAGCCACCTGGCTTGAAAACCACATGTCCCAGATACAGTTCAGGAGGACTGGCACAACCTCCATCAAGAAATCTGGACAGGTCACCCTCTGAGAGGACTTCAAATCAATGGCAAGCCCACCGTGTATCCTTAGCACATGCAGAGACCTGCAAATCCAGGTGAACTGTGCCAATCAAGGGTCATTTTTATCATCAACATTGTCCCAGTAATGTTTCACTTTCATCAGATTTCCAGGGGAATAGAGCTAGAAAGTTAACCCAATAACAAATCCATTGTGGAGATAATAAAGTGTATGTTAATCCTTCACTCACCCACCAGAATTGGCTAAATAGGCAATAGCAAGTTTCAGAGAGGGTAGGAAGTCTGTCACCTTCCTCTCTCCACTGCATCCCTCCCAGCTCTATTGATTTTGTCTCCACGGCTTCTTCTGAGACCATCACATCCACCACTACCACTCTAGTCTAAACTAGGGTACTCACAAAGCCACTCCGTGCTCTCTCCCCTAATCCATCTGTCCTTCCCCCACTGGAGTGAAAGACAACTTTAGTGCTGCTGAATGGCGGATGGTGGCTGTCACTCTTACAGCTTGATGCCACGGCTGCAGCTTCATCTCGAACCTCCTTCCATCCATGGCCCACCTGCTTCCCACCCCTTGTTCTGGCCATGCTCTCTCCTCTGAGACTTCGCTCATGCTGTTCCCTGTGCCAGGATGCCCGTTCACCTCTCTTCATGAGGTTACCACGCTAGCTCCCAGGTCTCATCCCAGGAGCTCCCTCTGTCTCCCTCATGACACTACATTTCCATCCTGACAGAACGTGGACTTCTGTATCCCCCAGTAACCCCACGTGCCGGCCTTTCTCGGCTGCCCTCTGTCAGGGGGGGCGGGGGGGGTCATTCTTGTCTTCTCTCTGCAGTTTCTTCAGACACCATTTTGTTTCCTGAATTTCATTCCTGAGTCTTAGATTCTAGAAAACCTCATGGATGATTGTTTTCTCAAAGTTCTTTCACATTTGACAACGTATGCCAGTAGCTTTAATGTCTGAGTGACAACCAGGCGTAGTGTTGGGTGTGTGTTGAGTGCAGTGTGTTTATGATCTGCTTTGCTGGTGTGTTTGCTCATTAGAGGATGCATTTCAACCTGCAGTGTTCAGAGACTCCTGGGGAGTTTAAGGAGCACGGCCTTTTGTTGAGTTTCATTGCAGAGATGGGCCTCGTCACCTTCCTGTATGTCTACCTGCACCATGTCTCTTAGATGGTGCGGACAAATGGCTCACAGCTCCACGCTCTCACTGGGAACTGGGACGCTTCACCCTCTTCCAGGAGCGCCCTCTGCTCGGCAGCATGCTGGTGCAGAGGCGTCCACACTCGTGTGCTAAATCACAGCCTGGGCTCAGAGGCAGCGTGCACGGGGAGGAAGACCCCGCCTGAGTTCATGAGAAATGGGTGCTAACTCTCCCTGGACTGAGGGCCTGGCCCTCTGGCTGACAGCTTTGTGCAACAAGGAATAGCCGAGGAGCGTGTGCACGAAAGGAGTCAACACGAGCAAGGAACAGGGGCCCACGCTCGTCCAACTTAATCTTGTGTCTGAATATCACGTGCACTGGACTGCAAGGGCTTCTCTCCTTTTTTTTTTTTTTTTTTTTAAATGTTTTTCTTTATTGATTTTAGAGAGAGGGGAAGGGAGAGGGAGAGAGAGATAGAAACATCGATGAGAGAGAACATCAATTGGCCGCCTCCTGCATGCCCCCCATTGGGGATCTAGCCCACAACCTGGGCATGTGCCCTGACTGGGAATCGAACTGGTGACCTCTTGGTGCATGGGTCGATGCTCAACCACTGAGCCACACCAGCCAGGCCAAGGGCTGCTCTCCTTAAGAGTTTAACTGAAAACGAGCACAACTCCTCTTTCCCGTTGGCTGAACCGAGTGAAGCCCTGACATGAGGGGGAGCAGCAGGATGTCCAGGGCAGCTCGGGGCCGGGGTCATAGCTCCCCTCTCCCCACCTAGGCTTCCTCTCTGTTGCAGAGATCTCTGCCTGGACGCAGGGGCTTTGGCCCCTCAGGGACAGCTCAGATGTCACAGCTGATGTGGGCACCTGTGTCCAGCGAGGGTGGATGGGCAGCAGCTTCTGGGAAAACCTTGTAGGTCCTTGTGAAGTTGCTGTTGAGGCCACAAACCCATCCCAGCCGACACAGGTGGCCTGATGCTCATCAGCTCTGCTTCTGCCTCGGAGGACCTCCGGCGCTAGCACTTACCAGGTCTGTGACTTGGGAGAGTTTCTTAACCTCTCTGTGCCTGAGTTTCTTCGTGCCAGGTCTCTGGAAAAAACCAGTGACACCGTGGGGTGAGTGGTGGTGTGTGCCGATGCAGAGAAGGCGACTGCTGTCTGAGCTGGAGAAGATGCTCCACTAGTCGTTAGGGAAACATCGCTAAGACCCCAGGGAGATACCTGACATACCATTAGAATGGCCCAAACTAAAAGAACGACTATACAAAGGGTTTGGGAGGGTATGGAGGAACAGAACTGTCACCACTCGTCATGCCATGTAAAGTGCAGCAACCACTTTGAAAAACAGTTTACAGTTTCTTAAAAAGGTAAATGTACACCTACTGCCGTCTCTGGAGCATGTGCAGGATGGTGGCCCGTCCTGCCGTGTGACCACAGAAGGTCCAGGTCTGTCCCAGGCTCAGCCCCGCATGGTCATGAAGACAAATCAGCTCAGGTGAGGCACAGCCATCCCAGGTGTGTGAGTGCCCTGTGACTTAAACAACAAAAATCTATTGTCTCACAACCTGGAGGCCGGAGGTACAAGATCAAGATGTGGGCGGGGCTGGTTCCTTCTGAAGCTGTGAGGGGAGTACACTCCAGGCCTGTCCCAGCTTCTGGCGGCTGCTGGCAACCCTGGTGTTCACTGGCTTGTACAGGCATTGCCCCCATCTCTGCCTCCATGAGTGTCTCCGCCCCGTGCTTAGAAGAACACCAGTCATATTGGATTGAAGGCCTGCCTTACTCCAGTCTGACCTCATTGTAACTTGGCTAATTATATCTGCAGTGACCCTATTTCCAAATAAGGCCACGTACTGAGATGCCGGGAAGGACATGGATTTTGTGGGCACACTATTCAGTACGGCCGGCACTGGAGCAGCACACTGACAGTGGGCACCTGGCAGGACGGCTGTTTCCTAGAAGGCCACTCTGAGATGTGACAAATGACACGTCTGATTTGCGTTCACGTGAAAAAATTAAGAGCTCATTGCAGCAAACAATGGGCTTGAACAAGTGGATTTTCTTGCAGTTCCAGGAAGGCCTTTTGTTTTGTTTTTGTTTTGATCTTTATTGTTCAAAGTATTACAGATGTCCTCCCCTTTTTCCCCCATTGACCCTCTCATCCCCGCTCCCACCCTCCTCCTGCTTTCTGCAAACTGTTGCCTGTGTCTTGGTTATGTCTATAAACATGTAAGTTCTTTGGTTTATCTCTCTCCTAACCACCCCCTTCCCTCTGAGGTTTGTCAGTCTTCCCTACTTCCATGTCTCTGGATATATTTTGATCAATAGCTTATTTTGAAAACCAACATTATTTTGGTAATTATTAATTACAGATACCAGAAACAGCAGTTTTAGGTCCATTTTTTGGATGTCATGTTGCTTAGTATGCCAGTCATTCAATGCTCTTGTCAGTAAGTACTTCAGCTTTTTTTTTTAATCCTCACCTGAGGATATTTTTTAATTTATCTTCAGATAGAGTGGGAGGGAAAGAGAGGGAGAGAAAGGGAGAGAGAGAGAAACATCAATGTGAGAGGGACACATCAACTGGTTGCCTCCTGCAGGACCCTGACCAGGACCAGGGACGAACTGTAACCGAGGTATGTGCCCTTGACCGAAATTGAACCCAAGACTCATTGGTCTGTGGGCCAACGCTCTATCACTGAGCTAAACCAGCCAGGGTGGTACTTCAGCTTTTTTTTTTTTAACTTATCTTTATTGTTGAATGTATTACAGATGTTCCTCATTTTTCCCCCATTGACTCCCTCCTCCCCCCTCCTGACCCCCCTCCTGCCTTTCCCCACACTGTTGTCTGTGTCCATTGGTTATGTATATATACATATAAGTTCTTTGGTTTATTTCTTCCCACCTCCTAACCCCCTTCCCTCTTGAGGTTCATCAGTCTAGCAAACAATTTGTACTTCTTAATCCCTTCACCTTTTCCACCCATTCCCCCAACCCCCCTCCCATCTGGCAACCAACAAAATTTCTCTGTATCTATGAGAATGTTTCTGTTCTGCTTGTTCATTTTGTTTGTAGATTCACTTGTTGATAGATATGTATTCATTGCCATTTTGTTTGTTCATATTTTTTATCTTTTTCTTCAAGAAGACCCTTCAACATTTCATATAATAATGGTTTGGTGGTGATGAACTCCTTTAGCTTTTCCTTGTCTGAGAAACTCTTTATATGGCCATTGATTCTAAATGACAGCTTTGCAGGATAGAGTAATCTTGGTTGTAGGGTCTTGCTTTTCATCACTCTGAATATTTCTTGCCACTCCCTTCTGGCCTGCAAAGTTTTTTTTGAGAAATCAGCTGACAGTCTTATGGCAGCTCCCTTGTAGGTAACTAACTGCTTTTCTCTTGCTGCTTTTAAGATTCTCTCTTTGTCTTGAATCTTTTGCATTTTGATGATGATGTGTCTTGGTGTGGACCTCTTTGGGTTCATCTTGTTTTGGACTCTCTGTGCTTCCTGGACTTGTATGTCTGTTTCCTTCACCAAGTTCAGGAAGTTTTCTGCCATTATGGTTTCAAATAGGTTTTCGATTTCTTGTTCTCTCTCTTCTCCTTCTGGCACCCCCAAGATGCGAATGTTGGCACGCGTGAAGTTGTCCAGAGGCTCCTTACACTATCCTCATTTCTTTGGATTCTTTTTTCTTTTTGCTGTTCTGATTGGGTGTTTTTTGCTTCCTTATATTCCAAATCCATGGTTTGCTTCTTGGCTTTACCTACTCTACTATTGATTCTGCATAAATTATTCTTTATTTCAGTTAGTACCTCCTTCATTTCTGACTGGTGCTTTTTTATGCTCTTGAGGCCCTCACTAAGTTCACTGAGGTTCTCACTAAGTCCATTGAGCATTCTTATAAGCAGTGTTTTGAACTCAGCATCTGTTAGGTTGCTTATCTCTATTTCACTTAGTTCTTTTCCTGGAGTTTTGTTCTGTTGTTTCATTTGGGCCCTGTTTCTTTGTCTCCTCATTTTTGCTGCCTCCCTGTTTGTTTCTATGTATTACTTAGCGAGAGGTATGGGGCTAGCTGAGACCAGATGCTGCTTGTTTGAAAGAATTTAGGAAAAGCTGAAGCAGGATCCAAGACAGGCCAATCCTATGGTAAAGCAACTGGCAACAGCTTGGGTGGGCCTGAAAGTTGGGTGGGGCGGGGTCTCAGGGAATCACCAGGGCGGGGCCAACAGTGTGAGCCAGGTTGCTGGAGTCCCAGGTATGGCTGCCGTCTGCCACTCCAGAGAAGGGCTCACCAAAGGAACAACAACCTGTGTCTGTCCAGGAGAAAGCCCCCTCTCCAGCCCTCGCTCCAATGCTAAATAGCTCAGTTCTTCCCTCTATGTCTCTGGCACCCCTCAAGCTGCTTCCCCTCTGAGCTTAGAGAGAGCAAGTCCAAGCAAGCCGGTGCGTGGGCCCTTTAAGAGGAGCTGCCTGGGGCTCCAGCCGCCTCAGCTTCCCTGAGCCTTAGACCCTGCTGGTTTTTCCAGCCAGAAGTTATGGGGACTTCTCTTCCTGGCACTGGAACCCTGAGCAGGGCGCCCGGTGTGGGACGGGGACCCCTCAGTCCTCAGGGAGGACCTTCCCAGCCAAGGTGTCCTCCTAATTTTTATCCGCCCCACGTGGGTGTGAGACCAGCCCATCACGCCTCCGCCCCTCCTACCAGTCTCGATGCGGCTTCTTCTTTAATTTCATAGTTGTAGGACTTCCATTCAGCTTGATTTCAGGCAGCTTTGAATGATGGTTGTTCTGCAGTTTAGTTGTAACTTTGATGTGGTTGTGGGAGGACATGATACCACGTTTACCTACTCGCCATCTTGACCGGAAGTCAGGAAGGCCTTTTTTAAACCCCATGGCAGATGTGTGGTGCCGCTCACTGCCACCACAAACCCCAGACACTCAGCATAGACCAGTTCAGTTCAAAGCCAGTATCTGCATTTCTTGGCCTGAGGCATTCTGTAGCCAGAATCAGGTTAGAAGTACAGAGTGTCAGCAAAACATTTCCAAAAAAGTATAAAAAGGACAAAGTTGATTTAAGCAAACCAGGGAGACAGCCTCCAGTGGAAACTGAAAAGTGTGCTATGTTGAGACAAAGGAGAGGCCATCTGTTATAGAGGAAGTTCCCACTCAGGTCCATTTATGCAAATGGACTTCAAGTCTGACCAATTCTGATGCAATGAGGGGTGAAATTTGTGCAGTTCTGATTTGTCAGGGTTGATCACAGTCTTTGCAGGGGTGGGGAACGTCTGGCCCTCGAAATCAATACCAGCTAACATCACATGCCTCACCAAATTAGCCTCAACAAATACAGCACGCTAATTTTTAAGTTGATAATTTTATATGGCTTGTGAATGATGTTATAAATATCCAAATAGCCCTTGGCAGAAAAAAGGTTCAACACTCCTGAGGCAATTGGTTAAGAGGTATTATGAGACTTCCCTGCATGGTTGGCTCAGATGGTACAAATGGGCAGGGCACAGTGTAGGAGGCTGAAGTTCATGCTGTGGTTCTTCCCAGAATGCAGAGGACAGGAGAGTCCTCCATCAGCCAATGCTGCTAGACTCTAGTTTGGAATTTAGGCCCAGTTAACTATAAAGAGTCCATTAATAGAGAAATTCCTTCTTGGGGTTCATAAGAAGAATTCATACCACCTGCACCTCACCCCATGAGCAGCTCTCAAGCCAATGAATACATACAGCAGATGTCTTTCCCCTGACCTTCACTGAAGAAGACAGACATACTATGTTCATGAATAGGAGGATCAAATCTCTGTAAAGACATCCATCCAGTGTCTCTAAACTGATGTTCAGACTCAACACAATTCAAATAAAACTTCACAAATTGAATCTAAGATTTTCATTAAAGAACACAAGCCCAAGAGTTGTTAAGACATTCTAAAGGAGGAACCAGATGGGGAATTTTCCCTGGTGGGTATTAAGAAGTCTTAAAAGACACAGTAATCGGGACAGTGTAGTGTCGGCAGAGGGGTAAACAAAGAGATTAACCAAACAGGGTAGAAAGCCCCAAAACACTGCCTCACAGATGTGGAAACAAACCAGGCACATAGGGCTCAGCAGGCAAGGATGGGCCTCACCAATGGCACAGAATGGTGAGTATCCACATGGCTTAGAAGGAAATTGAATCTCTCTCTCAGACTGTGACTCAGAAATAAATTCCAAATGGATTAAAGATATATAGATGGGAAAGAAAAGATTTTATTTTATTTTTTTAAATATGTTTTTATTGATTTTTTTTTAGAGAGAGAGGGAGGGAGAGAGAGATAGAAACATCTATGTGAAAGAGAAACATCAATCGGCTGCCTCCTGCACACCCCCCACCGGGGATTGCACCCTCTACTGGGGCATGTGCTCTGACCGGAAATCCAACCAGGACCTCTCAGTCCATGGGACGACACTCAATCCACTGAGCTACACAAGCTGGACAGGAAAGATATTTTAAGGTGACTATATAGATGAGTATTTTATTATCATAAGGGGAAGAAGGATTTCTTAAAACACAAAATACGCATCCATTAATGACAAGATCGATACATTCAACTACATTAAAGAACTGTTCATAAAAGGACACAAAATGGAAGTGAAAAGACCAGTCACAAACTGAAAAAAGACATTTGCCACAAAGAATTAATATCCTGAATCTATAAAGAATATCTACAAATTAAAAATGGAAAATGTCAAACCACACAAAAGAAAGATGGGCTTAGGAAAGAATGTCACAGAAAAGATGTAGGAATGGATCATAAAGAAATGAACAATTGCTATTCTTCTACAGGAAACATTGCAAGGAGCTTCCCCTGTGTCCACGCCCATGTCAGTGAGGATCGGGAGCAACTAAAACACATCTGCATTGCTGATGGGTCTGTGGAGTAGCACTGCCTAGGAAAACTATTTGATATTTCCTAGTGAAATTAAATCTATGCGTACCTAATGATGCTACAATGCCATTCTTAGATGTGCACCCAGAGCAGTGTTTTTCAAACTGCAGACCCATTAGTGAGTGATGAAATCAACTTAGTAGCGATGATGATGATGATGATGATGACATTGATGGTGATGGTGATGATGGTGATGGTGATGCTGATGGTGATGGTGATGGTGATGATGATGGTGATAATGGTGATGATGGTGATGGTGATGGTGATGGTGTTGGTAATGATGATGGTGATGATGGTGATGGTGATAATATAATAAGAATAATACAACAACAATAGTGATAAAAAAAGAACAGAAATGTTAGCAAGCACTGCACACAAGGACAAGTATTGCTCCATAACATTGTTTTTAGTTGTGTGTGTGTACTGCATCACCACGAAAACATGGTGCTCAGAAAGTTTGGAAAACATTGCCTTAGAGAAATGCTTGCACACACGTGTACCAGGTGACATGCACAAAAGGGCTTACAGAAGAAAAGAACTGGAACCCACCAAGTGTACTTCAGGCATAGAATACTATACAGAAATGAACATAAACTACAGACCCATTCCTGCTTATGCTCAGATCCATTTCCTGGCTCCCTTGCTCCACTCTGCTCTGCACCCAAAGACCACATTTCCCATGCTCCCTTGTCAACTGGCTGTCATCAAGTTTCAGCCAATGGGAGGGCCTGGCAAGAGACTGAAAGATGGGAGAGGGAAGCCAGGGTGTTTCTCTCCTCTGTCTTGCTTCAGCGGCCGTGTCAGTCAATGGTGCCCCCCTTCCATGGTCCCAGCTCCCACTCAGGGGTCTGCCTTGGTTCCTAGCGCATGGCTCGGCTCCTGGCTCTGGTAACGCCACCCCCTCGCTTTCTCTCTCCAGCTCGGGACAGTAGGGGTCCTGTTGTTGCTAATGTTTGGCTGCCTCACTACGCCCACTTCATACTTCAGCCTTTTCCATGCCTTTGTGTCCAGTTCCCCACGTTCAACTCCCTCTGTTGAACTGCTCGATGCGGATGCTCTTCCTGACGTCTCACAGCCTGATACCAGGAACGTGCACCGACATGAATGGGCCTCAGAAATACAACCTCGCGAGGGAAAGTCAGTAGAAGACATGCAGCATGATTCTTTAGAAAGCTCAAAAACCCAAACTGAATGATTTAGAAGTGTCCATGCTCACGGAGAAAAACTGTAATGAAAAGTCTTGGGAAGGGGTTCCTGGGGAACCGGGATGTTCTAGCCCAGTGAGTGGTGCAGCCGACACCTTTGGGGCTCCACCCAACCTCTCAGGGCCTTACCAACACAGGCCACACCTTAGATGAGTCTCCACCGGTACCTGCCCTCGCCTGAGGGCTCCTGGGATGCACAGCCAGTCAGAGTGTCCACTCCCTCTCCCACGAGTTATTCTACCATGCCTGCAGGGCCCGGGTGGCAGTTGGTTGAATCACATGCCCTTTGGTGGCTGATTCCCTTCCATCTCCATCCCCCACCGCCCACCTGTGTCTCCGGAGATCACCTCCCTGCCCGGGAACTTCTCAGAGTTGGTTTCTGGAGCAACCTGAAGAGACAGTGGTGCGTTGGGGGGATTTTTATGTTTTTATTCTTTAAACTCCACAAATGCATCATGAACACACTTCCGGATGTATGGTGCCTCTTACAATAAGAAAAGTAAATAACAACAGTAAGACCAGAGTTACAAAGGTAAATAGATATCTATGACAAATGTGAACCCTCCAGGAAAGTTCTTCGTTGAAGAGGGCCATCCAGACCAGGTTCCCCTCCTGTGCCATCTGGAGCCCTGATGGGGACTTGTGAGAACTCCTGGCCCTGAATCATGGGGGACCTGGGGGAGCTGGCAGGGGCTGTGAAAGCCAGGAAGGGGGGAGGGGCTGCTGAGGACTGAGCCCAGGAGGGCGAGCCCACATGCCCTTGCCCACTACCCCCACCTCTTCCCTTCCCCCGCCCCCTCCATTGTCCCCCTTTCCTCTGAGCTCAGGCGGGCTTTCCCATCTGCTTCCCCTTTTCCTGTTTTCTGTCTGCCTTTTCTTCTCTTGCTCCAGCCTCCCTCCAGGGGTTTCTGTCTATGAAGGAAAAGGAAAGGGCAGGCGCAGGGCCTGGCAGTGGAGGGGAGACTGACGGCCTGCAGGACGCCGGGGCTTGGCACTTCCTTCCAGTCAACTGTGCTTGGGACGCACTGGGGCTCCGTCTGCATCGCGGAGGTTCTAGGAGAGTTCTGAGCTTGCACTGGCGCTTCCCCTCTGCCCCAGGCTCTTCCAGCAGCGGAGCTTTCTCCGCGCAGCCGACAAGTCCGTGCAAGATCCCTTAGAGATGCCTTTAGCTTGTCTTAATTTTATTTATGGCAAAAGGAAAAGGGAACCAGCCTGGGAAGCCAGCCAGCTCTAAGTCACAGGCTTTGAGCGATAGAAATACGGTGACAAGGAGCCAGCTCCGGGGGCATCTGCACCTACCTGCCCCGCCTGTCCCCATGGTCCAGCCGATTCCGTTTGGAAGGTCTGAGCTCTGAGTCCGGCTTTCCGGCTGTTCTGGTATTTGGGCGCCACCCCTCATGTTGGTGATACTATTCACACTTATAAAATAAGAAATTTAGATGATCAGCTCTTGAAAATTATTTGGGTAAGTTGGGGTATATCAACCAAGGGAATATTAGGCAGTGTTGAAAGTGTTGACGGTGAAGTCTGTAAGGATGTATGGAGCGTGTCTTCTGCATTAACTGAAAAGGCACGAACATGAGCATGTGGTGTGGCTGACACTGTAGGAAGGTGCGGATACAGAAACCGGGAGGAGGGCAAAGAGAAGCACAGCCAACTACAGCTTTGCTACAGGCCCATCCATCTCCTTGCCTCCCTCCCTCCGCTTCCTGCCTCAACTCCTCCTCTCTGTGCCCCTTCCTCCCCTCCCCACAGGGAGTAAAGATTCATGTTACAGAATTAAATCTGGCATTTTAGCCATTCTTTAACAGGTGTTATTTGATTCTCATGATATTTATACCACCGTGGTCAGGAGTAAAACAATAGAAAATGAACCCCCATCTCCAGGAATTTATATTCTGTCAGGAGAGACTCTTATACAATTTCTTTTTTTTTTTTAAACTTATCTTAGACTCTTATACAATTTCAATATAAAATGGCAGTGTGATGATAAAGTCATAGTTAGGTAGGGTGACCATGTCACTACACCAAGACACTTGTGAGAATAAAGGGGTCACTATTATTATTATTATTATTATTTTAATTTTTAATTTTTTTATTAATTTGTTTTTGTTACAGATGTTTCTCCTTTTTCACCCCATTGACACCCTCCTCCCGATCCCCCCCTCCCCCGCCCTGTCCCCAGCATTGTTGTCTATATGCATACATGCATATAAGTTCTGTGGTTTATCTCTTCCCTCCCCCCACCTGCTGAGGTTTGTCAGTCTGTAAGGGGGTCACTATTAAAATCTATACCAGAAAAATAGGCATGACTGTCCCTGGAAAGGGACATGGGCACTTCAATGTCCATACTGCAGACACACAGAGGGCCAGCACCTAACCCGAGGGAGGATTTCCTTAAGCCCACAGATATGGAGACCCCAACCCCAGCCTTGGGCCCTACAGGCAGCATCTGAGAGGAGGTTCAGTGGAGTAAGTCAGCTGAGCCACCTGGGGACTGACTCCCTCCCCTACCTCCCACCTTGGGCCCGCCTGGATCCTCTCCCAGATCTCCAGAAATCTCCTCAGGGGCAGGTGGGGGCCACATTTCAACCATCAGCCCAATGTAACAAATTCTCATTGGCACATTCTGTGAGTGGGAGGTTCACCCAGAGCCCACCACAGGTGGTCCCAAGGTTGATTCCAAGGATGACCCCATGGGTGGGCCCATGAATGATCCTACAGGATGATCCCCCAGCAGGGGCCTGATCCTGACGGTCAGAATCACCTGTGAGTGCTATTTTTAGAAATACAGATTCCAGGGCTCTAAGACCCCGTGGGGTTAGAATCCAGAGTTCTGATGATGGGTCAGTCTGGGGAACGGCCCAAGGGCAGGGAAGGTAGGTGCGGGACACTGAGTGCCCAGCATCCACGCTGAGGGTACAAGACAGGAGGGAGTGTGCCTCCAGCTGGGCCTGTGCTCAGGCTGCAGGAGAGGACATCAGAGCCTCACCACACCCTGCTCTTTGGGCAGACGGGAACTCTTGAGCCAGACAGTAAGGCAGGCTGCCCCAACACCTACTTTCTGGATTTTGGACTTTGAGAACCACTCATGCCCTGGCCGGGTTGGCTCAGCGGTGACAGTCAGCCGACCAAAGAGTCGCGGGTTTGATTCTAGTCAAGGCCACGTCCCTTGGTTGCAATTTGATCCCCTGCCCTGGTCGGGGTCGTGCAGGAAGCAGCCAATGGATGTGTCTCTCTCACATCAATGTTTCTCTCTCTCTCCCTCCCTCCCTTCCTCCCACTCTATCTGAAAATGAATGAAAAGATATCCTTGGGTGAGGATTTAAAAAGAGAGAGAATCACTGCCATCAGGCCCCTGAGGGAAGGACACAAACTGGTATCTCAAAATATGGGCGTTGGAAGGCACTTCGGCACCGTCTAGACCTGCCTCACCTTGTCAGCAGCCTTCTTCCTGCTTCCTGAGAAACGTGGTGCCAACGTCACTCGTGGTCCCTCGTGGAGAGCACGGTGGAGGGGGGCAGGCCCTCTGCTTTGTGCTGCTTTCATTGCTAGAAAGGCCTCTTGTATGAATTTCAATCCCACCACCCTGTGACTCTATCCCATCTAATGGTCTGTGTGACACCATCAAGGATGGAAAAGGAGTAGCTGAAGCTGTTATTTTTAGTAGCTATGATTGTTTATATTAAAACCCAGAGTCCACAACATATTGTAATAGGTAATAGGAGAGCTTAGTGAAGTGACTAGATATAAGATTAATATACAAAAGTCATCTGGGTTTCTGTGCACTAATAGCAAACAAGGCATGGGCAGGTCACACCAGGGAGCTCTGGGGAGTGGCCCTTCAGGAGCTGTGGCCTTTGGTGGAGGGACTTGCTGACCCTTGGTGATCTGGCGGGGGACCTGAGGAGTCTGTCCTCGACCTTGCTCTGTTCCCAGTCTCTGCTCTTGTTGCCTCCCTGAAGCTGAACCCACCAGAAACCAAAGGGCAGTGGTCAGGGTGCAGGCCATTCTCAGGCCCCTGGCACGGAGCTCACGCAGGAGGAGCTGAGAGCTGGAGAGGGAGCTGGACGTCACACGCACACCTGGAGAGGGAAGGTCAACATGCTTGGCAGTGTCACAGTGTAGAACTTCATTAGGGAGAGGAAACCCTAAAGAAAGTTAAAAGGTAAGTTGTAACGAGGAGATGTTTACAATGCACATGACAAAGAGGGCGGCATCGTGGATGCCAAGGGAACATTCACGGATTAACAGTGAGATCACAGCCATCCAACAAGGAAGTGGGAAGTACACACAGAGCCCAGAGCAGGAGCCTCGGGCAGGGATCCTGAGACGCTCAGCCGTGCGGGTGCACCAGCTGCCGTGATCTACCCATTTGTTTGGAGAAAACCTAAAAATCTGATCATACCAAGTTAGAAAGAATAAAAATCTTTGGTGTCCCATCACTGCTGGGGGAGGGGGGTTTAGATTAGTGCAGCCACTCCGGGAAATATTTCCACACTGTCCCCTGAGTCTGAGCCCATGGCCCCGCACTTCCACTCCTAGAAGTGACAGGCGTGTGAACGTGTGTATGTAGCAGCGAAGCCTGAGAGAAACCTGGAGAGAAGCCCTGAGGGTGTCCACACACGGAGCAGCCAGCAGAACAAGTGCATACAGAGGCACAGCCACACGGTGCATCACAGCCACACACATGGCAGGAAGGGGAAGCTGGGAGGTGTTATTCAGCGTGACACCCTTTCTATATGGTTAGAAGCAACTAAAACAGGAATTAATTTTTTTTTGTTAATCCTCACCCGAGGATATTCTTCCATTTATCTTCAGATAGAATGGGAGGGAGGGAGGGAGGGAGGAAGAGAGAGAGAGAAACATTGATGTGAGAGAAACACATCGACTGGTTGCCTCCTACATGACTCCGACCAGGGCCGGGGACGAACCGCAACCGAGGTACGTGCCCTTGGCCAGAATCGAACCCACGACTCTTTGGTCCATGGGCCGACACTCTATCCTCTGAACCAAACCGGCCAGTGCCAGGAATTAACTTTTTTAGAAGAGATATCTTTCATTGACTTTTAGAGAGAGATTGGAAGGGAGAGGAGAGCGAAGCATCGATTTCTTGTTCCATCCATCCATGCATCCATTGGTTGCTTCTTTTATTTTTAATTTTTTTTTCTTTATTGATATTAGAGAGAGAGAGGAAGGGAGAGGGAGAGAAAGATAGAAACATCAATGAGAGAGAACATCGATTGGCCGCCTCCTGCATGCCCCCCACTGGGGATCAGGCCCACAACCTGGGCATGTGCCCTGACCAAGAATCGAACCCGTGACCTCTTGGTGCATGGGTCGACGCTCTACCACTGAGCCACACCAGCCGGGCAGTTGTTTCTTTTTTTAAAAAATATATGTTTTTATTGATTTTAGAGAGAGAGGATGGCAAAGGGAGAGAGAAAGAAATATGGATTGGCTGCCTCCTCTGTGGTCCCCCCAGTGGAGATCGAACCTGAAACCTGGGCATTTGCCCTGACCGAAATCGAACTGGTGACCTCTCAGTGCATGAGACAATACTCACCCAACTGAGCTACACCAGCCAGCAACATTGGTTGCTTCTTGTATGTACCAGACTGGAGATCGAACACGCAACCTTGGTGTATCGGGACACATCCAGGGAAGGAAATAACTTTTAAAAAAATACACAAGATGCAGTCTAACCAAGTAAGAAGGAAGGAGTGGGGCCTGTGAGAAATGGAGGATCTAGGAGTTAGAGGGAGGCCCTGCAAGGTCCCTGCTGCTGCCTCAGGTGGCCACTTGTGGCATTGCTTAAGGTAACAAAGTGACACATGCACCCAGCAGCGGCTGTGCGGACCAGTGTGGAGGGAGTGTCTCAGAGTGAGGACCACAGTGAGCCCAGCTCTGCGCACTGCGGCCTGAAGACAAGGGCGGGCAGGAATGTCCTCGTGCCTTCCTTGCTTCCTGAGTGAGTGCTTTCCTGCTTCAGTGCCCACTCCATTCCCCACATCCACAGGGCCCTCCACTGTGCTGGAACAATCCTGCCTGTCTCAGCCAGTCGCCCTGGGAAACCTCCAGAATTCCTCAGAGCTGGAGAGCCGTGACATTTGGGGACAGGGCGGAAGTTCCTAGGGCCTGGACTCCTGCCTCCAACTCCGGCTTGGGATTCCTAAGATGGGGCCCCGAAAAGCTCCTTTTAGGGGCAGTGCTGCCCGGGGCCAGCTGAGCCCTTCTTGGGGAGGGATGTGCTCAGAAGGCAGAAGGCTGGCTGGCTGGTCCATGCACGGAAGGCTGGGAGGCAGCACACGGTCCCCCTGGAGACCAGGGTCAGCGTCCCGCACACATGGGAAGGGCAAAAGTCGTCGCCAGCCTCTGGCACTGCCCACGGTCAGCTCCTGTCACCATCCTCAGGCGGTTTATGGGGCTTATAGATCCCGTGGTTTTCAGGAAACACCCCGGATTCCTGAAAGTCATATTGGACATGTAAACTCCTTGGGCCAGAAGCAGAGGTAATACTCACGTCTTCCCTGTCCCTCTGTGCTCAGTCTGCTTTGGTAAGCACAGCATGATCTTTGCTCTAGAATCTTCTGGCACAGGCAGGAGCCCGCGTTTGTGTCACAGTAGGAACACCCCCACTCACTCGCTCACCCACATTCACAAATGTGCACTCTGGCGCACCGCAGCGCCCCTTGCACTGAATGTCCCCATTCTCCGTCCTCCCAGTAGCATGGCCCTCCTTCAGAGGGCCAGCTCCCACAGCCCAGCGAGTGTGGTCCCAGTCAGGCCTCTGGCTTCAGGATATCATAGCATTGAAAGTGAAATAGAACAAGAGTCGAATCTGCCTTGGCTGGTGTGGCTCCGTGGTTACAGCGTCAGCCAGAGCGCCGAAGGGTCTCAGGTTCGATTCTAGGTCAAGGGCACATACCTGGGTTGCAGGTTCAATTCTCAGTCCTGGTCGGGGCTAGTTCGGGAGGCAACCAATTGATGTGTCTCTCTCACACTGATGTTTCTCTCTCTCTCTCTCCCCCTTCCCCCCTTCCTCCCTCCCTTCCACTCTCTCTGAAAATCAATGGAGAAAATATCTTTGGGTGAGGATTAACAAAAAAAAAAAAAGAAAGAAAGAAAAGAAAAAGAGAGAGACAAATCGTGCCCTGGCTGGTTTGGCTCAGTGATTAGAGCATCAGCCCGCAGATCGAAGGGTTGCGGATTCGATTCCCGATCAAGGGCACGTACCTGGGTTGCAGGTTTGATCCCCAGTCCCTGTCAGGGTTGTTCAGGAGGCAGTCAATCAATGTGTCTCTCTCACATTGATGTTTCTTTCTCTCTTTCTCTTTCTCTCCCTCTCTCCCTCCCTCCCTCCCCTCCACTCTATCTAAAAAAATTAATGGAAAACTATCCTTGGGTAAGGATTAACAGAAAGGAAAGAAATTTGAATCTGATGGAGACTGAAGTCTGTGAGGGTCACAGACACTCTCAGCACAGCCTTCCACTATCTATGGGGGTCACATTCTATAAAGTTGGCACAAATGCCAAATTAGCAAACACTGGACTGTCACTCCTGAGGAAATACAGGGTGAGCCTCTGGTCCCATTTTTCTCAGCCACCAATAGATAACCTGTTATTGTATATTTCTGCTTAAAGACACCTTAATGAATACACACCACTGACTCGAGATCACTGACTCATGGGATGCGTGCCCCTCGGGTCCGAAGGAGGCCTGTCTGGCTGTATTCCGGGCAGCATGGCACAGCCTCCTCGCACCTCAGATACCAGATGTCACTTTGGCACTTGCCTGGGACCATTTTATTTTAATTTTTTTTCTTTATTGATTTTTTTCTTTTTAGAGAGAGAAGAAGGGAGAGGGAGAGGAAGGGAGAAATAGAAACATCGATGAGAGAGAACATCGATTGGCCGCCTCCTGCATGCCCCCCACTGGGGATTTGACCCACAACCCGGGCATGTGCTGTGACCAGGAATTGAACCGGCGACCTCTTGGTACATGGGTCGACGCTCAGCCACTGAGCCACACCGGCTGGGCGCCTGGGACCATTTTAAAAGGATGAAGCCACCAGGGAGAAATAAAACATGGCAGTAACAGACCATGAAAGGAAACGTTCACAGTCTGAGAGCCGGAGCCAGCGGGCAGGGTGTGGCCTGTGCCACCTCAGCTGGGAACGGGCATCAGCAACTCAGACTGCTCACGGCTCTTCCCGGTCCTCGACTGACCACGAAAGCACCACAGTATTGATTTGGTAGTTACACATAAACTCTAGTGAGTAGGTGAGTTTGCAAATATGGAATTTGTGAATAATGAGGTTTGAGGAAATTCTTCTTGAAGAAATCTTAGAGGAGAAGAAATACGGACACAACGTTATGGGAAGGCATCAGAAGTTTCTCCCGAATTTATGCTGTCTCAGAGCCCCGGGGCCTGGAGGCTGGGCCCGGCCCAGGAGTCGGAGCGCCGGTCTCAGGGGCTGGAGGTGCATCCCTAGCCAGTTCCTGGTGATGCTGCTGCCTCCAGTCAGCTTCTCCGGGTGCTGGACTCTCGTCTCCTGTGCAGGGAGCCCAGCGGATCCTGGCCCGGCTCTGTGGGGCAGGCAGGCAGGCTGGGCGACAGTCCTTGCAGGTGTCTTTTCCAGGACAGACTTTTATGCCAATGATGAAGTGAGTTCTCCCCACCTTGTTCAAAACCTAGTTCACGGCACCGAGTCCAAGCCCAGCGGAGCCTCCCCGCGAGGCTGTGTGACCCTGGGATGGTGGGTTTAAGAGGAACACGAAGGAAAGATTTGTCACGGATGATTCATCTGCTGCTATCCCTTGGGACAGCTAATGTAAAAATAGTTGGGACTTCCACAAGGTCACAGTGACTCTCGTGGTCTATTTTCATGCAAAGTTAGATCTGAGAGCTGGGGAGCAGATGGGCCCTCTGCGGGGTTGACCGTGATGAGCGAGGCCCAGCTTTCCGCCTGGGCTAAGTTGGTGTTTAGGTTTGGTTCCTGCCTTTCCCAACCTCAGAACAACATCTATTATCTGCAGAGCACTCAATGGAAACAGGATCGAAGCCTTGAGGTTCCTTCCTCCTGTGAAGGAAGCCCAGGTGTGTGTCCCCCACCAGCACCCACAGACCTGCCCCAGCCGGCAGCTGTGAGCCAGCAGGGGAGGGCCAGCTCAGGTGTGGGCCCTGCCGCCTGCGCCAGCCTCAAAGCCCTGACCTGCTGGCCGGGGAATTCCTACTGAAAGCGATGTGCCTGACCCCGCCGTGCAGTTCCCAGGGACGGCCACGCCAGTGCATGTGGGGGCTGCACAGGACAGAATTCCTCACATAGCTCAGGATCCCCAGGAGGCTGGGAGCCAGGAGCAGGGCCATGCTTGGAATTTGGCTTCCGTAAAACTAATGACTCCTTGGAGAACACTTCTGTGCACTTTAAACTGGCTCCTGGGCTCGAGTCTCAGGCTCCTCCCCACCTCAGGGTCGGCAGCAAGGTCCACGGAGACTGACATACATGAATCAGTAAAACCTGTGGGAACTAGCCTTTATGTAGAAAATAGGCCCAACTTTTGTTTCCATTTTTTTAAAAATATGATTTGATTGATTTTTTAGAGTGAGAGGAAGGAACAGAGAGATAGGAACATCGATCGGCTGCCTCCTGCACGCCTCCTTCTGGGGATTGAGCCCAAAACCCGGGCATGTGCCTGACCAGGAATCCAACCAGGACCTCTCAGTCCATGGGACGATGCTCAATCCACTGAACCACACTGGCTGGGCTGTTTCCATTTTTTAAAAAACAAAATCGTCCCTTCCCATTGATAGAGAAAACATAGTCCTTGCAGAGACACGTCTGTCTGCATAAGGGTCCACCAGCCTCTGATGCTCGATGACCGCCCCTCCCCCAGCGGAGTATCATCATGCTTCCATAGACTCCTCTGGGGCAGGGTGTGGCACATCTGCTGGGGCTCCCTCAAGAGCAGAGCCTGAGTGGCTCTGCACCCCCACTGGGCCTTAAAGCAGCTCCTGGATGACAGGGGCACATAGCCTGCTCCCTTCAATCTAGATGGGCTCCTAGTTAGGACACCTGCCTGAAAGCATACCTCACCCACTGGGAGGGCCCTGCCTTGGGCAGGACAGAGGCAGGATATCACCTCCCCCTCCTCTGAGCCTTCCCCACTGGGATGCCCACAGTCTGCTGGGCAGGGCTGCTCAGCTGGTTGGATCTGCCTCTGTCTCTACCCCAGTCCTTCTCCTTTCTATCCCCATCTCCATCTCTACTCCTACATCCGTCCCTACCTCCACCTCCACCTCCATCTCTATCTCCACCTCATCTCACCTCATCTCATTTCATCTCATCTCACCTCACCTCACCTCACCTCACCTCATCTCATCTCATCACTTTCTCCACCTCCATCTCATCTCATCTCACCTCATCTCATCTATCTCATCTCATCTCATCTCATCTCATCTCATCTCATCTCATCTCATCTCATCTCATCTCATCTCATCTCATCTCTGCTTCATTTCCACCTCCATCTCTATTCCTAGTTCTAGCTCCATCTACTTTTATAAAGCAGTGAGTGGCCTCGGAGGTGGTCACAAACACTTTGGGACTGTCTGACCCTGGAAATGGTCAATGGTAGCCAACCCAGGCTGCACACAGGGGACCTGAGGTCCTGCCACCATGAGTTGGGCACAGTCACCAAGAACTCATAAGAGGCAGAGCCCAGGCCAGTCCCAGTTGTCCTGACTACCAAGGTCCGCTGCTGACTTTTGCGGCCACATCCTTGATTCTGGTAGTAGGGGGCAGGGGCAGGTGGTTCTGGTGAAGGTCTTCGCTGAAGAAGAAATGAATATGGGCAGAGTTTCCTGCAGGAGTTGGAAATGCTGGTGCCTTATTGACAGAAAGTGTGTCTGCTGGTCTGACCCAGCGTAGGGCTTCTCCAGCCCAGAAAAATACGGGAGCCCCGGAAAATAAGGGGCACTTTCTTCTCCTCCTTCTTGGAGGTGTCTGTCTCAGAACATAAGTTTCCTTTTGTCTTTACTGAGCAAGCACATTTTGTTACGGAAAATGAAACCAGAGAACTCGTTCAACCAAGAGCTGTGGGCAGATAAACAAAACACACCAGCTCATCCTGGAGCAACGGGACAGCGCCTTACCTCCCTGAACACCTCGCCAGGTGTGCACACACACCTGCACCTGTGTTTACCTAAGGTGACCAGCACCCCCAGGCCAACCACCCCAAAGGTGAGGTAGGCCCCAAAGCTGCTTTCTTCATCACTCAGCGTTTCTGGGCTTTCTAGTTTTTACACTACTACCCATGTGTCTGTTGGCGTTGCTTTTAACGGAGTTAGAGAAATCGGACACCCCAATTTCAGCGACAGAGATTTCTGACCCCTGTCTGGTTTTCTTGTTTCAGTTCATCTAAAATATTTGCCCCTCAGGCATGGAAATAGCTGCTTTGATTTCTGGAACTTCTATCGTGTGCTGGGTGTAGACTGCCCCTCCTCGACCCTCCCAGGAGCTCTAGAAGGTTTAGCCGCCTTCGCAGTTGAAGAAAAGGCACAGGAGGCTGAGACCGCCACCCAGTGATGGCGCTTTGGGCTGTGCTCCCTTTGCCATTGTGTTCCTGCCACCCCAGGATCCTCGACTCATTGCTGTTGACAGGTTCTCTCTCTGCTGAAGCCGAGAGCCCACGTGACCCTGTGATCAGGCCTGGTGCCACAGTGCAAAGTCGCTTGGGAACTGAATCCCTCCCTCAGCCCCCAACGCTGGGCCCCACCCGTAGGGACCAGGGCAGGTCATGGGGCAGGCACCGGGCATGAGCCTGACCGACAAGCTCCTGGTGCTGGGACTATGCACTCAGGGTGGGGGACCCCGACAGAGGGCGTGTGCCCGAAGATGACGCAGGGCAAGGGGAGGGCGTTTTACCCGAGACTGAGCCGTCCACACCGGTGCGGGCAGTGTGGAGGAGGGGAAAGGACCATTTCGAGCTTCAGTACTACTGCTGTCACCCTCACCTGACACAGTCCCTGCTTCAGGGCTCACTGCCCACTGCTTTGAGGGCCAGCTGGATCCCTTAGGAGTCAGCCGGAGAGCGGGATGCCCAGCCTCCGTGGCATCGAAGGTACTATCCTGTGTCCCTTTCACAGAGTGACCAGGGCCAGCCCAGCATTTTGACCAGCCCTACCACCAGGGCCTGGGGATGTGGGCCAGGGGAGGAGAGTGGGGGCGTGCCACCCTGGGCAATGTCCCTGGGGTGACAGAGCCCCTGCAGCTCTGAACCTCGCTTCCTCAGAGTGTGGACCAAGCCCGTCCTGGCTCAGCAAGGACAGGACTCATACACCGAGAGGAGGGTGTCAGGCTTGTAGTCGATGGGTCCGTCTCAGGAGGGTTGTGACGGGGACGGGCAGATGCAATGGTTGCCTCACTGGTCCTCAAGCTCTCTCTCCACTCACGGGGCGGGGGGGTGAGGAACCCCTTGATGGGAAATTCCTGCCACAGTCACACCAGCTGGCAGCCCCTCCCACAGCTCCCTTTTCTGGGGGCCCCTCCCACAGACAGCACCCCCTCCACACCCAATGGCTCTGCCAAGTCCTCCCTCTCCGCACCTCTCCTCTCTCGCTGTGTGAATGTCCTGGGTGGCCGGAACAAATCAGTGCACGCTGGGTGACTTGAAACAGCAGAAATGTATTGTCACAGTTCAGAAGGCCGGAGTCCAGACTGTGGGTGTGGACAGGGCTTCTCCCGAGGCCCCAGGAGCGGGGGCCCCTTCCTGCCTCTGCCGGCTGCTGGCAGCTCCTGGCACCACCTGGCTGTGGCCACGTCGTCCCGTCCCGAAGGACAGCATGTTCACATCTCTCTGCTTCCTTGACACAACCTCTCTGTCTGCATCAGGTCTCCATCCGCCTCCTCTTACAGGGACACATGATGGCATTGGAGGTCCCCTGGAAAGTCCAGGGAAGTGTCCCCATCTCAAGATCTTTATCTTATTCCCATCGGCAAAAAACCTTTTCTAAATGAGGCTATGTTCACGAGTCTATGGGGTTAGCCTTGATGACTTTGGGGGGCACTCTTTTCTGACCAGGATGCTTAACCCTAAACTGAACTCCCAGGGTGCTCCCTGCAGGCTAGCACGTCCCCATCCTCCACCCGGAGGGCAGACGCCACCTCAGGTCGGCCTCCTTCTCCAGGGACCGGTGCCTTCGGGACCTCGAGGTCCACAGCAGCCTGGTGCTGACCCGCGGTGACTCACAGCCCCTTCCTCCAGGCCCAGGAGGGTGGCAGCCTTGGCCCGTGGGAAATGAGGCTTGGTCAAGACGTTGGGAGTGGCTGGGAAACCCCGGCTTTGGGACACCCCATACCTCCCCGGTTCATGCGTCTCCCAGCGGCGCAAACACTTCGGTTCCTGTATTTGTCACCTTTTCCTGCTCTTTGCCCCTTCTCTGAAAACAGGAAGTTTCTGTAAAACTTCATTTTTAGTCGCACAGAGTTCCCAGAACTTAAACTCTGGCTGCGTGTCTCCGTCAAGGACTCAGGTCCCCCACTGCCGGCGTGCACCTCACTCGCAGGAAGCTACCCTGCACACGCCTCTGTCTCTACTTCTCTGTTCACTCCTTCTGCAGCTGTCCAGGCATCTCCTGGCCGCGGGACCTCCAGATCCTGCGTTGGTGACAGGCAGCAGGACTGAGGAGCGAGACCAGGGACCTTCCCTGTGTGGGCCCCGGTGTGGTAACAACGGGCAGAAAGACGGCTCCTCCATGGGGTGTGTGTTGCGTTGCCCGTTGGGTCTCCCGGCACATCTGAGACCATGAGGGACACATTCGGAGAGCATGGGCAAGCTCCAGATTTGGACCAGGCCACATAGGCCGCAGTGTCCTGACAGGAGAGGGGTGGGCTGCCTGGTTGGGGCTGCTGGTCACCTCCAGGTCTTGGTTCTGGAAGTTTTATCCCACACCTGCCTGTTCCACTCCACTTCCTCCATCTCCTTCCCACAGGAGTGTGCCCCAGTGAAGCCTCTGCACAGGCCTCCCTCAAATGTCCTGAGGACCCTGGAGAAGGTGGCAGAGGAGGGACGGGGCCGGCTGGACATGTCTGATGGAGGAAGAGATGGAGAGAGGAGGGAAGCAGTGGGCACGTGGTTCCTGAGTCACACGGAAGAAATTGGCCACTGTCACTCGTGTTCCATGTTCCTGTCAAATATATTCCCCAGGATTGCAGGAATCTGTGTGTTTAGGAGAAAATGCAGGGAGAGCCCACTTGCTTCTTGTATCACGACAGAGCAACGGTAAGAAGAGGGGAACTGACTGTGTGTGTATGCGTGCGTGTGGATGGTGGGTGGCTGTGTGTGTGTATGTGTGTGTGTGTATGGTGGGTGGCTGTGTGTCTGTGTGTGGATGGTGGGTGGCTGTGTGTGTACGTGTGGATGGTGGGTGGCTGTGTGTGTGTGTGGATGGTGGGTGGCTGTGTGTGTGTGTGTGGGTGGTGAGTGGCTGTGTGTGCATGCAGATGGTGGGTGGGCGAGTGGTGACTGGGAGGTAGATGGATAGTAGACAGATGATAGATAAAGGAGATGTTGAGGCTGGGATGAAGTCGAGTCTATGGAGCACAGTGACATTTCTATGCCTAAATAGGAACGAGACACTGGAGTTAACTGACCAAAAGGAGAAACTGAGACAGACAGACTGGAAAACAAGCGGGTGCTTCAGGAAGGACACCCACTGTGGTGGACAGCGGGTGGCTCAGACCCTGGCCCCACACTGGCCCGGCTGGCTGGGCATGAGGGGAAGGTGGTGTCCACCCTGTGAAGTCAGAATGCCCAGACGCAGACTTAGGGCAGAGGTGAGGGTCTAGTCTGAGTCTGTTGGTCTGAGAGCTGGATGGACGAGCTCAGAGAAGGGGGGTGGCGACATGGGTGCAGAGGTGGGGCCGAGGCTGCAGCCAGACAGATGTCCTGGAGATAGATGGATAGTAGACAGGCCCCAGGGATGCCTTCAAGCTGCAGAAATGCAGAACAAACTCTCACTGACTAGAGTAACAGGAATCAGGTATTGCCCCGTTTCCTTGGAACCCAGCTTTCAGGAACTGCTGGTGAGGTCTTCCCCATGAACCTGTGCAGGTCTCCTGTTACCTGAGTGGCAGGGGCTCCCTCACCTGGAGCCCCTGGAGGCCTGGAGGAGGGTGGGGTGCGTGGACTCAGGCAGGTCCAGCCTGGGGGAGGAGCCGGGAGGGCCTGGGAGGAGTCAGTGGGCCAGGTTCCTCTGGTACTCAGACCACAGCCCAGCTGCTGTGCAAAGAGGGAGCTACGAGGGGACAGGCAGCCTTTGTCCACTGTCCCTGTGAAACGGGGAAAACAGCTGAGACTCTAGACCCGAAATCCCTGTGGGCCCAGAAATGGTCCAGGAATCTCGGACTTCAGCTGGCTTGGGATCGCCCACGAGGTTTGTTTATATTTTCAGTGAGAGTCCAGCTTCTCAGGGTTAATGTGTTGTTTGTTGGTGAAGCTTCTTTTCCTTTCGGTCTTTGATGGAGGAACAGGAGGCCGGGGCTGGAACTCCGTGCGGAGGCGGTGGAGGCTGTGCTCACAGCCGCTGACTTTTAAAGTCTCCGTGGGTTTTTAAAACCCTGTCTGCTTCCTGGAATGTGGCTTTTACTTGTAACAAAGCAAATGTTTTAATGTTTGGTTTCCTTTAGCAAATAAATATCTGCCCCAACAAATGTCAGAGAAAGGCTACAATAATAAACGCAAGGATTGGTGATGAATGGAGGGAGAAGGTGATCCCCATCCCCGCCCTTCCCCTCACAAGGCAGGTCCCAGGATGGGATTTTCCAGGGAAGTCACACACCCCAGGACTTCTCTCCTCTCCTGGGCCCTTCAGGACCCAGACCTGTTTCCGAACTTATGAGTATGAACTTCTCTCTGGCCTGGTGTGGCCCCTGTGCTAAGGCCCTTGGCGTGATGTTTCCACCTGTACTGAGGGGCTGGGACCCCTGAGCTCCAAGGGGAGGCCCCCCACCTGCCAGTGCTGATGCTACATACGTGTCTTAAAAAGTACAAGACTGGTTTCTTTTAAAAAATTTTTTTCTTTGTTGATATTAGAGAGAGGAAGGGAGAGGGAGAGAGAGATAGAAACATCGATGAGAGAGAACGTCGATTGGCCGCCTCCTGCATGCCCCCCACTGGGGATCGGGCCTGCAACCTGGGCATGTGCCCTGACCGGGAATTGAACTGGCGACCTCTTGGTGCATGGGTCGACGCTCAACCACTGAGCCACACCAGCCAGGCAAGACTGGTTTCTTAACCCCTGACTCCTGGGGCTCCGTGGGGCTGGGGCAGCCCTTCTGAATAGCCCCCATCAGAGCGGGAGGTCCGGCCTTTAGACCCCATCCCTCAGTTGACCAGTCACTTCCACCGAGGGCGAGCAGCAGCCACCAGCACTCCCATAGCCCTGCTTAGGTAGCTCAGAACCCACGGGGCATGCGCCTGCATACAGTTCCAGTGCCATCCTTCAGCCAGGGTGTCCTCTGATCTGGGTGACCATCACAGAGGAACTGCCAGAAAAAAAGTGAAGGAGTATGTCCAAGAAGAATTGACTTCTGGTCTGATCACACTCACTCACACTCACAGACACGCATACATCACACCCTCACACTAACTGACTCACACTCATGCACATCACACATTCATGCATGTACACACTCGCACACCCTCATGTACACACACATCACTCACTCCCTCCCTCACACACACTCATGTACATCACACACTCACGCATGCACACACTCACACACACATCGCACTCACACTCACACTCACCCTCGCCCGGGACTGGGCCCTGTGTCTGCCAGTTTTCCCAGCTCTGTTCACTGCTGTCATGACAATCTGAGGCCAGTGTGGAAACTCAGGTTTGTGACAGGGAAAAAGTGACACAGCCCCCAGACTCGTAACCGTTTCCACGTGTTCAGGGCTCTACAACAATAAACGCAGCAAACAATTCCAGGAGGTCGCTCCTTCCCTCCGTGCCAAGATAATATAATAGGGGATGGAAAACAGAAACCATTCCGACAGTCCTGGGCCAACAACCACAGACAAAGGCCACATGGCTGTGACCACAGCAGGGGCAGCGATGGCAGGGGCAGCTCGCAGGCACCGATGCTCCCACGGCGGGGCATCGTCCTCACAGCCAGCTCTTTCCTCCTTGAAGAAACACAGCAGTAAAAATACCCGTGTCTGACCCTGTGTGCCGGCACCTGGGGTGCCCTGGTCAGATGGAGCCTCCAGGACCCTCAGGGGACCCTGCTCTCATCACTGACTCAGGACTCACCCTGGGGGTACGCCTGGAGGCTGGAAAGGGTGGAGCCGTGAGCTGGGTTCCTATGAGGGCGAGGGGGTGGCACCCACCAGAAGGTGGACACTGTGTCTGGGTCACTGTCTGTTTCCCCTGGGCAGAGCTCCTAGATCGACTGTGTTGGTCCCTCAGGACTGTGCCCACCTCCAAGGTGTCCTTCTGCTCTGGGCAGTTCTGGGTCCCTCATGGTGGGCCCATTGTGTTCTCTGGGCCCCACTCCAGCCTGGGGACTGGGGCGACTGGCCCCGAGGCAGTGCCACCCTCCTGGAGTCCTCAGATTTCCCCAAAGCAGCTCAGCAACCCCCCACCATCCCACTTAAGGCTGATTCTACTTAATGCACCAAGGAACTGGACCCCCCTGGGCTGGACCCTCCTCAAAGTCAGGAGCAGTGTAGGACAATGTTCAGGCCGACTTGGAGCTGACAGATGCCCTCACCCACGGGAGACCAGGCCCCAGGCTCTGGAACTCTGACGGTGCCTGGCCCAGTCTCCTGGATTCCACAAGCTTATCTGGTTTCAGCTCGTGGGGGCTGCAAGCCACTCACTCATCACTCAGCCCACCAGGCCCCTCCCCAAGTTCCTCACTCATGAGGAGGGACCCCCATGGGAAGGCGTCCACAGCCAAACCCAGCCCCGAGAGCTCTGCGCCAGGAGAGGTCCAGGCCAGGTGGGGGGCAGTGAGCCTAAGGGGTCAGGAGGAGCCTCATTCCTTCTCAGACCTGCTGACCCTGACCTTCAGGGCAAGAACACCTTCGGCTGTGGACTCATGGCCGGCTGAGGGGTGGGTTCCTTTGTGGGGAACCACCCAGAGGTTTTGCACATTACTATCAGTGAAAAGGGATGGGGAAATGGGGGTGTCAGGGATGTCACCCTGGACTTGGATGAAGCAGGATGGCCCTTCTCAGTTGGCCAGCCTGGGTGTGACCCACACGGAGGACCATTGGCAGGACCACTCTTTTGCTATTTGTCCAGAATACTGTGGTGGCCAAGGGAGAGGCCCTGGAGCAGGACTGTCCAAACGGTGTGTGCAAAGGGCAGGTGACCTAACTCCTCTGTAAAATGGGATGTTTAATAACCCTCCCAGAGGTGCTATAAGGATGAAGTGCATACAGCAGCCCCTCACCCAATCAGTTCAAATGAACGTGTGTCATTGATGTGTTCCCTGACACCCCTTGGCCCGTGGTGGGAAGTGGGGGATGGCCTCTCACTGGTTGTGACTAGGTGCATAAATTGAAGTGATGGCCCATATTCATCTGCCCTGGGTATCTGCCTTTGCTGTATGACTTGGGGTCCTTTGTGCTCTGGCCCAACCATGTGACTCTTTTGCTAATGGGGTGTCAGCAAACATGGTACTAGCAGAGGTTTGAGCAACAGGTGTGCAGCTGGACATAGTCATATGGTGGCTCTGCCAACACTGTTAAACCATGCCCAGGCTGGTCTGAGAGAGGGGGGGGGGCCTGTGCCACAGCGCCAGGTCCTCAACCAGCCAGCCCCTGTGTGTGAGTGAGACCAAGCCAGGGCAAGGTCAATATATACATATCTCTCATGCACATTAGAGCCAGTCTACTGAAAACTAAAGACGAAGAAGAAATCTTAAAAGCAGAAGAAAAGGCAACTTTTTTTTAAAGGAAACCAAGACTCGCTACAGTTAACTTTCCTAAGGACGCAGTGGATGTCAGCAGATGATGGAACAGATCTTTAAAGCACCAAAAAAGTGCGTTCCAACCAAAGATTTTACGAGGTGTTAATCAATTTAATTAAATTTTTATTTTGAGATGACTTTGGCTTTATTTTATTTTTGTTAATCCTCGCCCGAGGATATTTTCCCACTGGTTTTTAGACAGAGTGGAAGGGATGAGGAGAGAGAGAGAGAAACATCAATGTGAGAGAGACACATCAACTGGTGACCCCATGACCCCAACTGCAGCCCGGGATTGAACCTGCAACCCTTCGGTCTGCAGGCCAATGCTCTAACCGCTGAGCCAAACTGGCCAAGGTGGCTTTGATTTTATTCTTAAGAAGAGTTACAGGTCCCTGAGCATCCCCTAATGTTAACATATTACATAACCACAGCACAATGATTAAAACTAAGAAATGATCACTGATACAATACTATTATCTAAACAACAGACTGTATCAGGATTTCACCAGTTTTCACTAGCGTCCTTTTTCTGCTCTGGGATCCCATATTGCATTTATTCTTAGATCTCAGTCTCCTCCAATCTGGACAGTTTCTCAGCTTTTCCTTGTCTTTCATGACCTTGACATTCTTAAAAAATACTAACTATGTATTTTGTAGAATGGCCCTTAATTGGGGTTTGTCTGCTGTTTTCTCACAATTACAGTGGGGTTTGGGGTTTTTGGAAAGACCACCACAGAGGAAAGTGCCCTTCCTCATACATCACATCAGAGGACAGGATATCAAGGTACCTTGTTACTAGTGATGTTGACCTTGACCACTTGGGTAAGGTGGAGGCTGCACGGTCCTCCAAGAGAAAGTGACAAATTTTCCCCTTTGATTCTCTGTTCACTGGAAGGGAGTCCCTCAGCTCAGGTCACACTGGAGGAGAGGACAAGAGAGCACGTCCTCCTGGAGAGGGCAGGACAAACGAACCTGTGGGCTCATGCCAGAACTATCACAACACTTAATATTTTGAGCTCTGCAAATATCCTTTTTCTTTAAAGTTTTGTCCCCTAATTTTAGCATTTATCAGTGGATCTTGACTACAGCCATAATTATTATAATGTCATAATAATTATTTTTCTATTTACCTCACTCCTTTTACATTGACTAACTGGACATTACTGTAAGGAATAGCTGCCCCTTCTTCTGCATGTAATTCAATCGTTATTTAAATCAATATAGACTCACGGATATTTATTTTATTCTTTGGACCATAAGTCAATAGTATTGTTATTTATATTGTTGATCAATAACCAAGAATGTTATACCCAGCAAAAGATCTCCAAAGAGGAAAGCAAGATAAGGACACTTTCAGACAAACAAACACAGAATTTGTCTCCAACGACCCAGCACTAGAGGGAAGTTCCGAAGGGAGTTGTTCCAGTGAAGGAGGACAGTCGTATCTACATGTGACACACATGGCGGGGGGCACGAAGGCAGCACGGGGTGGGGTGCAAGTGCAGCCACTGGCAACTGAAGATATCCATGTCTGCTGGGATGAAATACGCGTGGAATTGAACGTCGTGGCCACAGACAAGGTAGGAGGGGAGGGTGTTAGTTTTCCACTGACACATAAGAGAGTACCACAAATTTAGTGGCTTAAAACAACGTGAGTGTTTTATCCCCAGCTCTGTAGGCCCGAGGTCTGTGTGCCTGGACTGGGTTCTCCGCTCAGGGCCTCACACAGCCATCAAGGCGTCAGCAGGTCGGCTCCTGTCTGCAGGCCCAGGGCAGAACCAACAGCAGAGGCCCGTTCCTGTTCTTGGAAGAACTCCAGTCCTCGCTCTTGTAGGGCTGATGTCCCCTCTCCTTTGTGGCCCTCAGCTGGGCTTCTGCTCCTGAAGCTGCCACACTCCTTGTCACTGTCCTTTTGTAAGGGGCGGTCACTTTGTAAGGTACATATATGTCAAATTGCTATGTTGTGCACCTGAAACTAATATAATACTGTATGTCAACTGTAATTAGAAAAAAATGTGAAGATATCTGTCCAGGTCCGGCAGGTGTGGCTCCGTGGTTGAGGGTTGACTCATGCACAGGAGGTCGCTGGTTCGATTCCCAGTCAGGACACATGCCCAGGTGGGGGGCATGCAGCAGGCAGCCAATTGATGTTCTCTCATGGATGTTTCTATGTCCCTCTCCCTCTCTCTCTCAAATCAATAAAAGAAAAATAATAATAATAATAAAAAAGATATCTATCCAGGAAGAAAAAGAATCTCAAGCCCACCTCACATCACCCTAAAGCATCAATTTCAGAGGGATCGCGGCTCTGAAGGGGAAAGGTGAAGCGACGAAGATTTCGAATGTGACAGGAGGAAAGGTGTAGCCGTAACCTAAACAGACCAGAGAAAGCGTGTGTCATAGAGACAGCGTGGAAAATGGGAGCTTCTGAGTGAGAGCGTCAGTCGGCTGACAGCAGGCGCTACAGTGCGTACCACGGCGTAGACTTGGTGAGGGTTTGTCCAGAGAATTATACAGAACTCTCACAAATCAAGAACAATGGAGTGCACAGCTCACCGGACACATGGTCATAGACTTAGTCACCTCGCGGTGGAGGACACCAGTAAATACACGGAATATAGCTCAACATCATTACTCACCAGGGGACAGGATGCTGTCCCACCACAGTGACTAAAATGGAAGATTGACAATTCCAGCTGCGGGCAAGAACAACAGAGGCCGGAGTCCACACAGCTCTGGTAGATGGGCAGGTGGTTACAGCCACTCTGGAAAACTGCTGGTCACTGTCCACTGAAACTTAACCTTTTCATAGCCTGTGACCTAGCAACTCCGCTCCCAGTATCTGCCTTACAGACGTACCTGCTCACGTCCACCCAAAACCACGCACAGGGTTGTATACAGCAGCACGTTCTGATGCTCTGAATCGAAACAAGCAAGGGTGGGATGCTTTTGACACTTGACACTATGTGGCCATGACACAAAGGACTGCTACAAGCAACAATGAGGCGCATCTCACAGACACGCTAATGGATGAGGAGAGCTGGCGCAAGGAGGCGCCCTGGCAGGTCGTGCACGTGCAGCGGGATCGGGGTGGGAGGGCCCCTGAAATGCTGCCCTGCTACCTCACTCTCTCTCCCTGGTCCTGCCAGGCCCTGAGCACAGCGCCACTGTGTGATGACTGTCCGGCCTGTTCCCTGGCTGGACGGTGAGCTCCTGGGTGCGGAGACCGCATGAGCTGGTCCACACGGTGCCTGGCACGGGCAGCGGCTTGGCGAGGAGTCACTAGTGAATTAATAAAGGAGGGTTGGGCCAGATCCACTCAGTGCTGGTGAGTAACTAGGGGCTTTTGCTGACTCATTGGTTCCTTTGGGTTTGGATGTTTCTTGACTGTATGATCTGAACAGATGGAAATTTCTTGGCCTCTGGGCCTGAAACAGTAGATATTTGGTAAATGCATCCAGAAGGAAGTGGCCAGACTGTGAGTCACACAGGCCATTGGAACTCTGATGGGGTAAACAGGCTTCAACAAATTCTGCTCATTTAGGACCAAAGGAAGTTGGGAGCTGGCTCGCGAACAGTGAGGTGGAGGCCAGCCAGAATCTGGACAGCGGGATTCTAGCCTTCTTTCCCATTATCGGGGAACCCGTGATACTGGCACATCCAGGGCAGACCACATCAACCCGTCAGCACTTTCATTAACAATCAATGAGGTTGTTAATTGGAGAGCCAGGCCCGGCTCTTCTGTAGAGAAAGCCCAGGGGCTCCGGGGAGGTGGCAGAGGCTTGGTCACGTAAAGGGGAGCAGGAGGGGCTGGCCCGCTGCACAGCCTCCTGCCCGCTGATTGGGGCACCTCCCCCCTCAGGCCCAGGGCAGATTAGATGTCAACAGGGATCGCAGACATGTTAGCAGCATGTTCAGAGAAAGCTCACAAAACAGAGGGAGGAGTCAAAGTCTGACTCTCCACCCCACCCGAGGTCCTTGGGGTAGCAGTCATCTTTGGCCCTCATGGGGTGAGGGAGAGCGGAAGGCACTGGAGTGGGCTGGAGGTCAGGGAAGGAGGTCAGTGCCCTTGGCAGCCCTCCAGGCTCAGAGCAGCTCCAGCAGCCAGGTCGGGGGCCTGGGAATGGGAGCGGCCCAGAGGTAACTGGGCCAGCCTGGCGGGGAGGGCGAAGCTCGGGCCTTTTCTGCACTAGGTGGGGGTGGTGCCCAGATGGCTGCATCACCCTGGGTTTGGAGACCAGTCTGGCCCTCTGCCCACATCCGAGTTCTGTGGGATTCCCAGGCCCACCTGAGACATCTGCTAAATCTCCGTTCTGCTCTCACCACACTTCCGGCTGAGGTCGGTGCCGTGGTGCCTTCCTCCCACGGCCAGCTCCTCCCGGACTTCTGGGCCAGCTGCCAAGACACCGGGCCTCGTGGGCACTCTGCCTCAGCCACTCATTCCAGACCACATCCACGGGCATGGGCACGGGCATGCATGAGTGTGTGTGCATGTGTGAGCACACATGATACGCCGGTGTGCATACTTGTGTGAACATGCATGTGAGCACGTGTGTGCCTATGTGTGTGCATGTGTGAGGCTGGTTAAACCCACCGTCTGCTCCTTCTGCCACTGAAGATCCCCCTCTCAGAAGTCCCTTCATAACTAGAGACCCAAGGAAGTGAGGGGCAAGCATTCCTGATGGGGTCCCTGAGGTGGGAGGGTGGCCAGGCTGTGTGGAGCAGGTGAGTTGACTGGGCTGAGAGGCAGCCGGCTGGCTTCATGTGGAGCTCCATCAGGTGACCAGAGCACCTGACTGTCCCCCCACAGTGGGGCCGGCTAGTCTCAGCTGCTGACCCACCAGCATGTGGGAAGAGCACTTGGACAGAAAAGCAAACGTTCAGCCCTTAGTGACGGAAAGGCACAGGGCAGAGTACTGGTCCGTGGGGTCCCGTGGGGTCCCGTGGGCTGCCACCTGAGCACAGCGTGGAAGCCAAGCAGGCAGCGGTGGGTCAGCGTGAGATCCAACCTTGGAACCCAAGATGCTGTATGTGGCCTGCGTCCGCTGGGATGTTCCTGACTACCAGGACCTAACGCGGCCCACACGTGGCCATCTCTGAAAAGGCAGCCTGTTGAGGGGAAGGGCTGGCCGGGGAGACACACCCAGGAGGGAGGAGAGATTGACAAAGGGCTGTTACAAGGACTGGTGCAGTAGCCAGGGTCGACAGCAGCAGTGCGCAGGGGGAGGCGGTGAGCAGTTACCTGAGCCTCGCTTCCTCCCTTCTTCCGCTCCCATCTCCCACCAGGGCTGGACTGGGGAAATAGAATTAAAAACATATCTCCTTTCAATCCAGAAAGCCTCTGCATAAAGGTAGAAGAGAAAGAACACAATTTTATTACTGACTAAGCATTAAACCAGAAGGAGGTGCTCACCACAGACAACTGGTTGAAGCAACTGCAAAGACAAAGGAATCCTGGCTTTTAAATAGGCTTTAGTTTGCAGTCAGGTGACACTGTTAGGTCCACCCTCCCAGGAAACCAGGAGGTTCGGCTTCCTGGGCGATTACAGTTCAAAGAGCTGGCTGCCAGCCCTGAGGAAGCATTCCTGAGGCTGAGACTGGCCAGAGGCTTACGGAGCCATTAAGAAGATTTGCACACAAAGAACAGAGAAAAAGTCTGAAAGAAGGAGGTGGGGAGGCTCTTCTCTTATTTTCATCAGGGAGGAAATTTGTTCTTTCCTAGATCTCCCCACTGGCAGCTCCGGGCTGGGCTCTGGCCAGGCAGAGGGAGGGAGGTGGGAACTGATGGGGACATTTGTAGGATGAACAGAGGAAAAGGCCTGGAGCCAGAGGGACAAGGGCACAGCTGGCTGCTGTGGGGACCCAGCCCCGGAGGCTGAGCCACGTGCCCCGCCCCCTATTTTATGAGAAGGTTGATTCAGGACTGTGCAGCCGATGTCCAACTGTGTTCGCAGCCTGTGCTCTCTGGCAAGGAAACAAGACTAACGAGGTTCCCTGTAACACACCAGTGTTAACAACATGCTCCGTTTCCCCAAATCACAGCCCTGGGTGTGGAGAACTGTCATCGAATCCCAGGACCAAGGACCCGGCCGGTGTGACTCCGGTGGGAGAGGGGTTGTGGCCCGAGGGCTGCGGGTGGACGGCAGACCTGCAGGCGTGGGGGAAGTGCCCGCTCACACACCACGCTCCCAGTTGGCCTGACTCTGGTCCTGTACAAGTTCAAACTGAACTTCCACGCACAAGACACGCTGTCCTTCGGTTCTGCGAGTCAGGACAACCTTGCAGACAACCCTAGGGCCAGTGGGCCGTCCTCCAACCTCCCTGTTACTACATCAGTTGGCAGGACACCTGCCTGCCTGGTCTGGGGAGCCACTACACTGATTTATAAAAGAAAAGAAAACATTTTTGAGGGTTTCTCGGAGTTTCAAGTAACATGGACTCTGTGCAGGTACCTAGGAGCTGAAAGAGGGCCAGGAGGTGGCTTCTCCTGTGAGCATCCTGTGGGGAAGGGAAACCATCATCTCCCCTCTTACAGGCAGGGACTGGAGCCTGTGAATTAAACTGACAAAAGCCGGATTAACAGGAGAAAAGGTTTATTGCTTATGCACATGGGAGCCTCACAGAGAGGAAGTGGAAATTCCAAAGAGATGGTTGGACCCAGGAAGGGGGTTATACACCATTTTAACAAAAAGTGAGACTCGTGGAGAAGAGACTGGAACAGGGAGAGGGGGTTTGGGTTGGGGCTAGGAATTTATAGGAAGGTGGCTAGGAAATGTATGGTAAATGAGAGTTGCTTAGCAATGTTCCCCACGCTGTGTCCTGAGGACACCTGTACCCGTGGAGACTGTCTTTACCCAATGGAACCGTAGGGCCTGCTCTCAGCAGAGGGAGGGGGCAGAGAGCTCCTCCTGTGTTTACTGTTTCTTAATTGCCTTCAGCTCAAAGTAATCCTTATGCCAAGGTGACATGTTTTGGGCTGACATGTTCTGATTCTTTTTAATCCAAACCCAGATCAGCAATTTTAAGGAAAAAAAAGAGTTTAAAGAAAACTTGATGAACAAAACTGTACAGCTTCGCTCAGTCAGCTGCTCCCTCTCCCTTCGAAATCACTACCCCGGGCCGCCCTGCAGGCCATGCCCTGTGGCTCCGCATAGGGATGGGGCCAGCTGGAGCTGTCTGCAATGACCTCGTGTCCCAGAGCGCAATCACCGAGGTTTTCCTCCTTGTCCTCATATGGAAGCGTCCCTTATGAGTCCCTCCTCTGTCTCCCCTCTGTCCCCAAAGCCCTGACCCTCCCCAACTGCAAGCTCAGAGCCCAGCCCAGGAGCTGGATGTTTCCACAACCACCCTCCTTAAAATCCAGGAGGATTCCTGGGGCGCCCATAGTGAGGAGTCACATGAACCCTCCAAACAGAGCCTGGGGACCCAGCCCTGCCGCCTTCTCCCGCACCACCCTCCTGCCTCATCGGGCTGCGCCACGCTAGACAGTGCGGTTGTCCACCCCGAGCCTCCTCAAGCCCAACAGGTGGGGGCCTGTTGGGGTCAGACAGGTAGCCTGCCAGGAGCACAGGACCAGGTGGCATCTTTTAGGGACTTACTCTGCTTTTACCACCTCAGCCCCACAAGAGAGAGACCAGGCCCTGCCAGGCCTCTGCCTGGTCCCTGCCTGGCCCCTACCTGGGTGTCCCCTACTCGGCCTTGTTTGTGACTGCCAGAGGCTGGGGACCATTGTGTGGGAGAGGGAGGGAGTGACAGGGGTCTCATAGGAGCAGGACTGGACGGGCCAGCACCAGGCAGCAGGCAAGTCTGCCTCCTCGCCCCCAATATTTAATTAACTAGTGAAATGCAGAGACTGGGTTTCCCCTCCCACTGCCCCGGCCTGGCTCTCAGCTCGAGGCCCCGAGAACCTGGGAGACCCGTGCAGAGCTTTGGGGCCCAATGCTGGGAGCCCTGCTCTTGCCGCAGGGGGAGAGAGGGCCACCCTGCTCCAGGAGCAGTGGGTGGGTTCCTCAGCCCAGGAGTGGGCAGGGGGCTTCCCCCAAAGGGGGCTCTGATGCCATCCAACCCTTCACCCTGCTCCTAAGGGGAAAGAGACCCTGTCCTGATCTGGGGCCCCAGCTGGGTAGGGGGCCACATAACACACAATAAAATCACAGTTAAAAGGCAATGCTTGCCCAGCTGGTTTGGCTCAGCGGTTGGAGCATCGGCCCCCTTGACAGGAGAGTCACGGGTTCGATTCTGATCAAGGGCACGTACCTGGGTTGCGGTTTGGTCCCCGGCCTGGGTTGGGGTCGTGCGGGAGGCAGCCAATTGATGTGTCTCTCTTGTATCAATGTTTCTTTCTCTCTCTCTCTTTCCCCCTCCCACTCTATCTGAAGATAAATGGAAGAGTGTCCTCGGGTGAGGATAAAAACAGAACAAAACAAAACAACAACAAAAGGCAATGCTGAGCTAAATGCCCTCTTGAAGGGTGTCCATTAAATCAAATAAAACCTGTTGGAATTCAGATGAAAGGGTGGCCGAGGTGAGCAGGCAGGATGGCTTCAAGGAGGAGGTGACCGGGTACCTACAACCCAAACATGTAGGGCAGAGGTCTCAGGGCTCGGGCAGAGGCCTGTGCACAGTTTGGACACTTCAGCTCCCGCCAAGACCCCTGAGTCTCAGCAAGTGTTATCTTGCTGTCCACATGTCTGGTGCCAGAGTCCCTCCCAGTGTGACCAGACCCTCTTGACCAGAGTTTCTGTGGGTGACTGGGCTATGCAGTAGCTGCAGGCCTGGGGCACCCTCCCCTGGGCCTCCTGGGCTTCTCCACACTCTGACCTCCATGCTGGGTCCCCGTGATTATTCTTGTACTCTCCTCTGGCCTGTGACCCCTCACGACAGCCTGTCTCTGTGAGGAGCGCCCCTGTTTCCTGGAGGGCAATCCGGCTCTGGCAGAGAGTGTCACCTGAGTCCCAGCCAGTGCTGAAACTTGGCTTCCTTCCTGCCCAATCCCAGATCAGGCACCAGCTGGAAGCTCAAGGCCTCTGTCGCTTGGCCCATCCCTGCTGCCCTGTCCTGGCCCTCACCTCACTTTGGAAGGTGCCTGTCATAGGTGCCAGTTCGGCCTCCAGGCGCAGTTCCCCCCATCATCCTGCCAAGAGCAGCTGGACCCTGATGCCCACCGTGGAGCCCTGAGAGCCCCCTGTGTCCCCAGGCTCCTGAGTGGGCACCCGGCCTTTGCAGCACAGGACTCTGACTTCCCACTGCTGAGGGCTTCTGGCCCCAGGTGGAGAGTGAGGCCGAGCTGGACAGTGGCCACTGGACACCCGGGGGCTTTAGTGGCCCAGGCCCCTCACCCCAGGGTACACTGGGAACCCATTCCTGGCACCTGTTGAGAAGTCCCCTGCACTGACCCCAACCTGCGTCCTGCCCCAGCGTGGAGATCAGATGTCTCCCGTGGCTCACGGACCCACGGCCCCTGTATCTCCCAGATGGCAAGTGTTTACTACCTGCCCGCACTATGTTCATGCCTACCTGCCATGTTCACTAAATCAAAACCTTTGCTCCTGACCTTTTCCTTTTTGTAATTTATTTTCAATTGCCACCAAGTGGTTTGCTTTCAATGTTTGTACTTGTTTCCTGTGACTGCCGTGACAGATGACCACACACGTAGCGGCTTAAAACAATACAAAGTTACCGTCTGACAGTTCCGGAGCCGTGAGTCCCAAATCAATGTCACAGGTGCAGCCGGGTGTCGGGCGGGCTCCTCTGGAGGCCCCGGGAGAACTCTCGCCTTCTCCGGCTATTAGGGGCGGCCAGCCCGTTGCCTCCTCCCTGGCCCTCCCCACCTCTGATGAGGACCCTGTGAGTACACGGGGATGAGCCAGGATGATCTCTCCGGCTCGGGGTCCCTCACCTTAATTCATCTGCAGAGTTCCTCTGCCATGTGAGGTTTCATGTTCCCAGTTCCAAGGACGAGGGCTGGGCCATCTCTGGGGGGCCGGCACGTTCTAACAAAGCCCCAGTGTACTGTGTGGAAGTGTTGGGGGGACGGATGCTGTCCCTGCAGGTGTCTGTTCTCTGCGTGGCCCCTGCTGGGTCCTGGTGTGTCCTCTCCCTGGTCCTCTCGGTCCTGAGCGCCCCCTGGTTTGAGCCACGCAGGGTTCCCTCAGGGCTGGGGCGGTGCCCTGCTGCACCCGGGCTCTCCGTGAACAGGTGGCTTGCTCACGATAAGTTCGCACCATAACGGAACCTGGTCTCACCGTGCTGGCAGCCGTCCTCATCCCCTGTGATGAATGAGCCGATGGTTGGTGGCTGGTCCTGTGCCACGTGCCCTAGGCCACCGATGATGGGGATGGACCTTGTAATTATTCCACGAGCTGCCACCCCCTCCACACTGACTTTGAGGGTGGTCTTCCATCCCCCAAGGCTCCCCTCCCCTCATTGTTCTGTTTATTAAAATATTTTTATATCCTTTAGTTATAAGGTATAAACTAAATTTTACAATCACTTTAAGCTCATAAAGGAGTACCTTTGGGATTGTTATCACGATAGAGGGAGCCCTTTGCCCCTGCTGTCACCTCAGTCAGGAAAGTCGGTGCTCGATCTTCAAACCCTCTGGGTCTCCTGAGAATGTCACCTCCCCAGAAGGGCCTCCGACCCCAGCTGGAGTGGCCCCCTGTTTGCCTCCTTCCTACCCTAAAGCAAGCTGTCAGTTTATTCTTACATCTTTACAAAGATGTAGGGTGGGAAGCCTAGGGGCCGGGCAGGGTCTGACATGTCTCCCAGGACCTCCCAGGGCCTCACCCAGTAGGTGTCCCATAAATAGGGTGGATGGAGGAGTGAGGACTCAGTGAGTGTCCCATCACCCCACCCCCAAGTGGACAAAGGCCCTGCTGGCTGAAATCTTCTTGTAAAGCTAGTAATGCAATTAGAAAGTCTCCTTTTATTGGGCCACACACATTGTAAATTGCCTGCTCCTAATGTTATGATGATGATTACAATTGTGGGTCGTGTCTGTTTGTTCCGCTACATTTTCTTGCTGGTGTGAGGGAGGGGGTGGGAGGTGGATCGTGCTGGGCTCCCAGGCAGAGCGGGAGGGGCCAGGGCCAGGCTTTAACTGTGCAGTTAAGGAAGGGACCCCCCGGGGCCTGGACTCTGCGGAAGGTCCTGTGGGTTTGGTCCTGCCCACCAGGCTGTCTGAGCACGGCCCCCCAGGGCGCACCATGCCTTCCTCCCCACCTACCAGCTCCTCGTTCCTGGCTGCCCCAGGCCCCCAACAGCCTGGACCCCCGGGCACGCTCTCCTAGATGGTCCTTCTTTGTGGCCCTTGTGGGCAGCTGGATGCCTGGGAGATTAGGGCTTCGATTCCAGGCTCCATGCTGCCCAGCGGAGTGGCCTCCCTGTGACCCAGTTTCCCACTCTGTCCGTGAGCTTCTGTGAGATGAGTTAGCACTTAGACTGGCAGCCGGACAGTGCTGAGGACTCACCCACACATCCACACTGGAATTAGAGAATGGCCCCAGCCCCTTCCCCGCCAGTGAAGGGCATGGCCAGTCCTGCGCCCAGTGGCCAGCAGCGTCCCGTGTACTAAGGAACACGGAGGAACGGCCACTTGTGGATTCTGGCTCTGAGCTGAGCATCCGTCTCAGTCCTGGAACTGGCTGTGGATCCAGGTCCTGGCCTCACTCAGGGGTAACGTGGAAGTGATCTTGGTCACTGAGAGCCTAGACAGTTATTGTCAGGTCTCTCGGAGGGAGGGACTCTCCGAACCCCACAATACACAAGCAAGGTGACGAAGGGCGGGGTGAGAAGCAGTCCTCACCTGTCAGCATTCTGACTGCTCAGGGCAGGCTGTCTCCTCGCTCGCTCTTCAAGCCTCACCCACTGGGCGGCATTTGTCAGTTGCCCTGGGCAAAGGTGACATCACTCTGTGATGCTGAACCCTCCTGGAGTCCTGGACTCGTCCACAGCTGCCCAGGTGCCTCCCTCCTACAAGCCAGGCTCAGGCAAGAGGCCACAGAACCATGAGAAGCTCGGGCCAGCTCCCCATTCAGCTGGAACTGGCTATTTCTATGACTTACATCTTGTCCTTCATTTATACCAATGCTACCGTGTACACAACAGATTACAAAGCCTGAGAACCCTGTGTTCGAGAGGAGATAAACCAGGCCTCTTTCCCCAGCAGCCCAGAGCTGTCAAGAGGCTCCAGAGCTCATCCATCCCCCTTGCGATAAGCCCGTGCCCAGTGCCATGCCTAGTCTGTGCCTTTAGCAAGTGGGTGACCTTAACTCCACGTGCAGAAATGGATGGTGGATGTGCATGCATGCTCGTCCGGAAAGCATTACTGACAGTGGGAGCAAAGTGAAAACTAAACATTCTTGTTCCTTGAGAACATCTGATTGGAAAAAACGCCACTGTGGAGGGGGCGAAGGTCAGCTTTGACATGTGCAGCATCAGCACATTCATCAGCAAAACAGCTTTGTGAACTCGGAGGCAGAGCCGCCTTACTGTGCTTATGGACATATGGCCACTTCCCTTAGAAACAAACAGCTGTTTTTTCCCTGACCTAACTGTTCTTCGATTTTTTTTTTTAGTGTTTTGTCATAATTTCAAACTTAAAGAAAATTAATGAAAAGTTACAAGAATAGAGAGGGAACTTTCTGTATAGCCTTTATTCTGACCTACTAATTTTCTAAATTTTGGGCCATTTCCTTCATCTCTCTCCCTCTCCCTCTCTCTGAAGTGTTTTTAGAACCAATGGAAAGTAGAGGGGAGACATCATGTCCCTTTACCCCTAAATATGTCAAGATGCATCTCCTAGGGGCACAGACATTCTCCTACAAATCCTTGTAAAATTGTCAAATGATGTAATACAATCATCTAATTGACAGTTCATATTCAAATTTTGTCAACTGTTGCAATAATGTTCACTCCCATCAAGGTTGCCGTCCGGGAGTACACACTAAATGTAATCACTACATCCCCATCAATCCCCTGGGCTTTCTGTCCTTTTGGGCTGCAACAGTGTCTCTCTAGCATCTGCCAGAGAGTGTAAGCCTGTGGAGTGTGAGAAGGAGCCCTCCCGCCCCCAACCCATAGCTGAGAACAGAGGGTGGGTCTGGGTGAAAGGTGCCTCTTAATACCAGACACACTGCACCTTGTATGCCTCTGGTTTCTTGGTCTTGCCTTATTGCATTGGCTACAGTCTCTAGTACTGTGCTGAACAGATGTGGTCAGAACAAATGGCCTACTTTGTTCCCAAACATAGCAGGTAAATACACCTTATTTCACCATGAAACATTATTTTGGCTATAGATGATTCATGGACGGTCCATGTCAGAAGAAGAAGCCTCATTATATTCTTAGTCTGTTTAGAGTTTTTTATCATAAATGGGTGTTGAATGACTTCTCTGCAGTTATTGAGGTGATCATATGTTTTATTCCTTTATTCTGCTAATATGGTAAATTACACTGATTGATTTTCAAATAGTAAACAGATCTTTCATTTTTGGGCTAAACAGTGCTTGGTTATACCATGTAACTTATCTTTTTTATATATTGCTGAATTTGATTGGCTAATACTTAGGTGTTTTGCGTCTATGCTCATGCAGTACTACTGTCTAAATTTCTTTTGTTACAGTGTCTTTGGTCATTTGTTTTTTGTGTTTTTTTTTAATCCTCACCTGAGGATATTTTTCTATTTATCTTCAGATAGAGTGGGAAGGAGAGAGAGGGAGAAAAAGGGAGAGAGAGAGAAACATCGATGTGAGAGGGACACATCGACTGGTTGCTTACCACACGACTCCAACCAGGGCTGGGGACAAACTGCAACCGAGGTACAGGCCCTTGACCTGAATTGAACCTGCGACTCATTGGTCCGCGGGCCAATGCTCTACCGCTGAGCCAAAACGGCCAGGGCAAGGTCATTTGTAGTATCTGGGTTATGCCAGCCTCACAAAATGAGTTGGGAATTGTTACCTCTCTATCTTCTGAATGAGTTTGTGTAAGATCGGTAATACTTCTTTCCTAAGTCTTTGAAACTATCCAGGCAATTTTCTTTGTAGAAAGAGTTTTGATGTTGAATTCCATTTTAAAAAATAGACATCGAGCTATTCAGATTTTATATTTTGTTTTAGTTAATTTTGGTAACTTGTTTTTCAAAAATTCATGTACGTGTGCACGTGTTTGTGTGTGTAAACTGCACGACTCTATGTGTAAAGGATACAAGGTTCCAGCCAGGGGAACTCAGGAGGCCGGGCAAATGGCCTCCCTTCATGTTGCCCTCGCCCGCCCCTCCTGGGGGTGACTTTCCCTTGGGCCACTCTGGCTGTGGGTCAACCACCGGCAGCTCCTCCAGCCGTCTGCAGGGAGGCCCCGTGGGCAGGAGTGTGATGACGGCACAGAGGCTCTAACAAGTGCTGCGTATGGCCAGGTGGAGGTCCAGGACAGAGCTGTGAAGCCGAGAGCCAGAGGCTGGTGACAGGGGCCGAGCGGCTGGACGAGCCCTGAGGGGACAGAGAACACGACAGCAGGGCTACAGTGCAGGATCTGGACGACTGTCCAGTCTCGGGGTCTGGCCTCTTCTCCCATGAGACCCCACTTGCAGCATGAGGCCCCTGTGTGTTCATTTCTGGCATCTCCCCTACACAGCCCCTTCTACTTTGGCTCCCCAGTTTGGGGCCCCAAGCATGATGGTGGCCACTTTGGGGAGAAAGCAGCGCCTGGCCGCGAGGCTTTCTGTGTGGGCTGATGGCTGGGGGCTGACTGATGGTGAGGGGCTCCCAGACCAGCCAGCTGGCCCTGGCCCAGGGTGTGCAGTCCGGGAGGAGCAGGAAATGGGCCCCAGATGCTGGTGGGCAGGACCAGGCCTGAGCCTCCCGATGTATGGAAAGAGGTCAGCCATGGGAGCTGGTCAGACTTTCCAGGCTTTGCCCCGGTCACCAGTGTGGGAGGAAGGAAGCCGTCCTGGGAGGGGTAGATGAGCCCGCCTGGCCCCACAGGAAGGGTGGGCCACACCCGCCTCGTCGAAACCCTTCTTTCCCCGGAAACCATGGGCCCAGGTTGACCCCAGACACCTGTGGGGTGGGGCGCAGAGGGTAACCGGCCTGTCAAGGCCACACACAGACCAAATGCACCCCAAAAGCAGGGCCTCCCTACTCAGTTCCCCAGTCCAGGGAAGAGAACGGGGATCCCCTTTGTGTCCCCAGCACTGTTTCTCCAGCTGTGCTGTAGGTGGGAGGCAGGGAGGCTGGGAGGTGCAGAATGCACACCCAATCTCAGGCTGGAGGTCTTTAACCTTCATTCAGAGAAGTCTGCTGAGTTTCTTTTATTTTTGTAGCAGGGAAGCTTTCCTAGAAGTTCGAAAGCCCTGGGTGCAGAGCTGCCCTGAGACGTGTTCTCCTGCTGGTTTTGTCCCAGGCCCTTGTTTGGCTCTGCCTGGGCTGCCCTGCCCTGGCCCCTCAGTGGCAAGATTGTCCTATTCCTATCCCTTTATGCATTCTACATAAAGTTTACAATCAGCCGGGCAATTTCTCCATCAAGTGCATGCACACACACATCCCCCTGCTGGGATTACCTTAAATCTACAGATCAGTTTTTATGTCTTTACAACATTTATTTTTTAATCCACAAATATGTTATCTCCCTGCATTTAGTGAGGTCGTCCTTAGTCTACCTTAATAAACGTTTTGTAGTGGACAGAAACTTCTGTTAAATTCATACTGGGCAGTTGAGATTTTTGATGCTATTGAAATGCTGTCATGTAAAAATTCTTGTCTAAGTATTTGTTGTATGTCTATATGCATACAGTTGACTTTTGTATATTATTGTGTATCCAGTGTCGCTGCTAAATTCACTTTTTAAAAGTAATCGTTTTATTGAGATATAATTTATAAGCCATATAGTTCACCTACTTAAAATGTAAAATTCAGTGTTTTTAGCATATTCACAGAATTCTGCAACCATCATAGCAACCAATTATAGAACATTTTTCTCACCTCCCGACCCTACCTGCACTAACGTCATTTGGTTGTTGTTTTGTTAACCCTCACCCAAGGATATTTTGCCATTGATTTTGTTTTGTTTTGTTTTTAGATAGAGTGGAAGGGAGGAAGGAAAAGAGAGAGACAGAGACAGAGAGACACCGATTTGTTGCCTCCCTGGGGTCAGGGATCAAACCTGCAACCTAGGTACATGTTCTTGACTGGAAATCGAACCCTCAACCCGTCGGTCCTGGGGCTGAGGCTCTAACCACTGAGCCAAACCAGCCAGGGCACTAAATTCACTTTACTCCTTTTCATTTATCTGCAGATTCTTTTGGATATTCTAGGTACACAACTAAATTCCTGCTGTGCTTGCTGTTGCGAACCCTGGGAGAACCCATTCACGAGAAAGTGGAAGGAAACACGCACCTGCTGACGGCGGGAGAACAAACTGCACTGAAAGGCGTAAGAGAAGAGGCTCCATGCGCCGGTGAGCCTGCTACAGCCAGGTGAAGTGGGTGGTGCGGCGCGTGCACAGTGTGCGAGTGTGCGTGTGCTCCAGAATGGCTCGCTGACGTGTGCATTGTGATCCTAGGTGTGAGCTGAGAAGCAGTCAGATGTCAACAGCACTGGGAGGTTCGGGTGATCCCACTATAAGCTCCCAAGGACCCCCGCCTGCAAGGGCGTCTGCAAACGCATCTCCTTCCCTCCCCAAATATTACATGTACCAGGTCCCTGGGGCAGATCGAGGGGTGGGGGCCAGTGTGACCAAACCTGTACCCTGCTCTGTGCTGCTGGCGGGTCCAGGGTCCCCCTGGCAAACCTTAGCATCTAGCGGCTGTGTTCTGAGAAAATGCGACCTGGGGTAAACCCTGGATCAGACTCCAGCTTCCCTGGGGGAAGGCACTGGTGAGGGCCTGCCAAGTGGCATTCCCAGTAGTCCTCAGACAGCAAAAGCATCTGCCCTCCAGCACAGGGGCTGCTCCAGGTGCCTTGGACAATTAATAGAAAAATTCTTTCTGTGATGAATTCTTTTTTCTGCATCAGCCTCAGGTACACTGGGAGCGAAAGACAATTTCTGCATGAGTAAGGTGCACAGGCAGGCCACAGAGCTTGTGATTTTCAGGGGAAATATTGTCAATAACAATGTAGGAATTTGTACTTACATAAGTTTGCACATTTTATAATTTTGATATTCACAATCGTATAAAATGTCAACCTTTAAGAGCTAAAATTAAATTTCCAGGGAAAACTGAGCAAACAATCCTTCCAGTGAAAGGGAACTCCTTATTATTGGTTTCTCCCTTCCCTTCCCTCCTCCTCTCCCTCCTCTGTCCCCGAGCTTCTGAAACCAAGCGGGGAGGGGGGGCTGGAGGTGACCGAGGGGCTGAGAAGTGTGCTGAGCTCATCTCAACTTTGGTTTGTTTCAACAAAGCAGGTGCTTCCTACGAGGAAGAAGTGATGTTGAAACCTCAGCTTGAGAGATGGATGGACTCCTGGCGGAAAAACGTGAATAATGAGGGAACAAATGGATACGTGGGTGGCAGAACGTTTACAAAGGAAGAGATTGTACATTTCGTAAGCTTCCATATGAATTCCAACAAGTAAAACGAAAATATTCTCATGAAACTGAATTGTATTTTGAATCAAAGATTCTGTTTTGAGTATAACCTTATACTCAGGAGAAAAAAGAGCCAGCTTCTGAGCTACGGGTCTGGAAATTGGCAGCACGCCATGGAATAGATAAGATAACGCGCTTCTGGATCTGTGCCGACGCACAGAACAGTGGCTAGTTATTAAAATATTTCCTTCCAAGGCCAATGTTTTTAGAAGGAAAAATATAAGAGAAGTTATTACCATCACATTTAAATCTCTGGAAGGCCCCATTTATTTTTAACCTAATAAGAAGGAGCCCAATTAGTGGACATGTGTCATTGCACATTTGTCAAAACCCATAGAATGTTTGACACGGAGTGAACCCCACTGTAAACCATGGATTTTAGTTTATAATAATGTATCGATATGACTCTCAATTGTAACACTGTAGCGCACCCGTGCACTGATGTTAGAGTGGAAGCGAATGTGTGGGACAGGAGCTCCTGGGAACACCGCGCTTTCCACTCGGCTTCTCTGAAACCTAAAACTGCTCAGAAAACTAAAGTCTACGAATTAAAAAATATTTTAGCTCTGGCCAGTTTGGCTCAGCGGTAGAGTGTTGGCCCGCGGATCAATGAGTCGTGGGTTTGATTCTGGCCAAGGGCATGTACCTCAGTTGCGGCTCGTCCCTGGCCCTGGCTGGGGTCGTGCAGGAGGCAACCAGTCAATGTGTCCGTCTCATGTCGATGTTTCTCTTTTTCTCCCTTTCTCTCCCTCTCTCTCCCTCCCACTCTGAAGATAAATAGAAAAATATCCTCGGGTGAGGATTTAAAAAAAAAAATTAAAGGGTGCCAAACCACAATCCCCTTCTTTACTAAACTCTATAAGTTTTTCCTAATAATAATGCTAATCAATTTACATGTCAGATTTGGAAGTCTTTCTTATTAACTTTTGAAGTGTGTGGTGTAAGAAGACGGGCATTTTCGTAATTTTCTGTTTGGTCATTTCATTAACTGATGCTACAAATTAAACCCTTGTAAATGACTTGTAACATACATAGCTGCTCTCTTATTTAGTTCATTAATAGGAATTTATAGGAGTACAGATGAGATGATACTGTTATAAATACCTATAAAATTGCTTCACCTGAATTATCTCACTCTGTTCAGGCTGCTATAACTAAATACCACACACGGGGTGGTTTATGAAGAACAGAAACGTATTGCTCCCCGCTCTGGAGACTGGAAGGCCAAGATCAGGGTGTTGGCACGGTCAGTGAGGACCCTCTCGCCACGTCCTCTTGTGGGGAAGTGGCAGGGAGCTCCCTGGGGTCCCTGATTCAGGCACTAGTCCCACTCTGGAGTCACCTCTCAAAGACCACCCCGCCCCACACACACCATCACCTTGGGGGTTAGGATTCAACATAGGAATTTGAGTGGGGGGGTGAGGGACACAGACTTTCAGTCTATAATATGAATGATCGGGGTGAAGTTTAAAGGTAAATTCTCTGATGATATTAATGGGAGCTGTATTGTTTTTTATCTGATTTCTTATGGTTCTTGACATTCTCAGGTGGCCTTTGCATAAATACGACATTAAGAAATAAATACCAGCCCAGCTGGTGTGGCTCACTGGTTGAGCGTTGACCCATGCACCAAGAGGTCGCTGGTTCAGTTCTCGGCCAGGGCACATGCCCAGGTTGTGGGCCCAATTCCCAGTGGGGGGCGTGCAGGAGGCGGCCAGTTGATGTTCTCTCTCATCGACGTTTTTATCTCTCTCTCTCCCTGTTCCTTCTTCTCTCTCTAAAAATCAATAAAGAAAAAATATTTTTTAAAAAAGAAAGAAATACCAGAGTTTCTTTTATTTTTTCTTTATTTTTTAATCCTCACCCAAGGCTATTTTTCTATTTATCTTCCGATAGAGTGGGAAGGAGGGAGAGAGAGAGAAAGAGAAACATTGACATGAGAGGGACACACCGACTGGCTGCCTCCCGCACGACCCTGACCAGAGCCGAGGACAAACCGCAACCGAGCTATGTGCCCTTGACCGGAATCGAACCCGCGACTCTTTGGTCAGCGGACCGACCCTCTAACCACGGAGCCAAACCAGCCAGGGCAGAGTTTCTTTTAAAAATTAGAACTTAACACCAAATTGTGGGTTATTTTAAATCAAAGACAAATTTCAGACAAGCCCTGGGCTGCAGCCCGGCCCTCTGTGCTGGTTTTTTACATTCTAGTGAAACACGGGACCCGCCCCGGCCCTCGTGAAGATGAAGACTTCTCTCTGCTCAGGGCTGTGTGCTTTTAAATCATACTCGCAGGGACAAGCATCTCCCACTACCCACTCTGACTCCAATCCCAAGGTCGGAGGCAAAGGGCTGGGCGCCACCACACGGCCCAGAGGGGACCACACCTCCTTCTTCGTGTCTGCACATCGACCACGGGCCCTTTTCCTAAATTCAGAACCAAGTGGCAACATGATCAATGTCTAAAGTGTCGCCATAAATGTGTTTAAATGGGATGAAGTTATGTTTTAAACTGGGGCATATTGACCGCTTTTTGGTATCATTTAAACGTACTACGTGGCCATATGTGTGTAACGTGGCACGTGGACATTAGCAAGAACACAGTTCAAGGGGCTGAGAAGGAAAAGGCCGATTAATCAGAAAAGTCAGAGCAATAAATTGAAAGGCTTTAAACATTATTTTTTCTTTAAAAAAAAATTTTTTTTTTATTTTAGAGAGAGAGGAAGGGAGAGGGAGAGAGAGATGGAAACATGGATGAGAGAGAACATCGATTGGTCGCCTCCTGCATGCCCCCCACTGGGGATTTGGTCCACAACCTGGTCAAGTATCCTGACTGGGAATTGAACCAGTGACCCTTGGTGCATGGTCGACGCTCAACCACTGAGCCACACTGGCCGGGCAAAAGGCTTTTATATTAAAACAAAAGGAAGAAGGAATGGACACCGTTCCTTGGCCCCTGCTTACTGCCTGCCACTGACCACCCCAGGGTGGCAACTCCTTTTATAAAAACAAGTGTATGTTCCCACAATACTACTAAACTTTCCATTCCTGTGAACGGAAAAACAGGGTGGGTTTGTCTAATATAAACCTGTTTGTGTGGACCGCGTGCAAGTGACCAGGAGTGGAGCCATCCAGGCGGCCCAGGCCTGGGAGTCCCGCCCGGGACCCTGAAGGCACAGCGAGCCTCCGGTGTCACAGTGGGATGAGACAGAGCCTCTCCCAGGACCAGGGAGGGCTCAGGAATGAAAGCTGCTCCTTGCAGGAGTACTTGGTACTGAGAAGCCAGTGCCTTCAAATGCAACATTTAATAATTGGGCAGACGCTCAAGCCACAGAAAGGCTGATACAATCATAATCGCGCAAATATATCATGCACACGCAAAGCAATTTGTATATTATTAAAGAAGTATGCTCAACAGTGGCTCACACGATGCACACTTGTCATATAAAATCTCATTGTCCACTACATTCATGTTAACATTAATGTTCATGTTGTTTTAGATTCATTCCTACTGTCGACAACACGGCCGTCGTGCACGCGTGCTCACCTGATCAAGGTGTTTGGTTGGAGAAATAATTGTAGCATCATGAAATTACTCACCAGGAGACACAAAACTCCAGCGTGGGGCTGAGAATTTGAATTCATGTTGTAATATATGATGTTGCGGCTACATTTAGGCATCTAGGGGTGTACTCATGAGCTCAAAGTCGTGTTTGAGGTCTGTCCCTGGAGTGCCAGGACCAGAGCTGTCAAGGGGACCTGGAACTGCGCCTGGTACACAAGCCCCCCGGGTTCGTGCAGGTGGGAGGAGGTACCGGGTCAGGCCCTCACACTGGTCAAGTAGGGACACCCTGAACATTGAATGAAAACAAACCATCGCCACTTCAAAGAGGTTTAGTCTCTCAAAGCTGCAAGCTTCTAACAGTACTCAAAGAGAATTCCTTCTTCTCATGTCCCCAAATTGATGCTCATTTAAGTTGGTTTTGATTTCATATTTATTCTCAAAAGGCATAGAAATCTGTGAGTGTCCTGGGGCAGTTGTAACAAAAGTAGAACCTCGGTGGCTTAAAACAGCTGACGTTGGTCCCCTCACAGGTCTGAAGGCCAGAAGTCCAAGGTCCGGGCATCGAAGGGCCACGCTCCCTCAGGAGGTCCAGAGAGGATCCTTCCTGCCTCTTCCAGCTCCTGGTGGCCCCAGGCATCCCTTGGCTGTGGCCACAGCACTCTAATCTCTGCTTCACCTGTGTGTGTCTATCTCTGCAAGGCTCTTTGTCCAAGTAAGACCACAGTCACAGACGCAGGGGCTAGGACTTCAACACATCTTTTTGGGCAGACCCGATCAACCTACAACAGAACGTATCTGTGAGCCAGGGCTGAGCAAAGACCCTGAAGGGACTTGTGCCCCGGGTTTGGGGAGACCGCATCCGTCAGTGGAATACTAGTTATCTCTTGCTGCAGAAAAAGTTGCCCTAATTGCAACACCTGTAGTCACTTTTCCTATCCTTGCAGCCACGCAGCTGGGCGCTCGGGGCTCAGACCTCTCTGAGGTTGCAGTCGGTTGTCCCTGGGCATGTCAACCCAGGGTTAACTGGGTTGCAGGGTTCCAGGTGACTCACTCACAGGGCTGGCAGGTCGGGGCTGGTGGTTGGTGGGAGGCCTCCTTGCCTCCCTGAGACAGGGGCTGGCCCACGTCTGCCTTCTGGCTGGGTTTCCACCCACGGAGGGTGGTGATCTCAGCTCTCACTCTCCTACAGCCTCTGGGGAGAGGAGCGGGGCTCCTCCTCTGTCCCCTGGGAGCATTCCTGGTGAATTCCACAGGAGGTCTGCGCAGACACCGGGTTTCCAGACATACCTGTGGCCGGGGAGCTCTCCTTTTTTGGAACAATGAAAACACCTGGGAGAGCTTTCTTCTTTCCTCCCAGGTGTGAAACCCATGAACCTTCTAACTTTGTGCCTGAAAGGGAGGCAGCGGATTCCTTGTGCTCAGGGCAATTTGTCAGGAAACCGTGAGGCTGCTGCAGATGTCAAGGCTGACCAGAGGGCACTTGGTGCCCCATGGCGGGGGCAGGGGTGTATCTGCTAAAGGTCTAGGTGCTTGCTCTTTATTTTGGGGACCTGAAGGTCTGAAGCAGGACTGACCTCCCGCCTGGGGCCGGGTCGGCCTCCTGGACGCCCAGTATGGTTGGTGCTGCAGAGATGCACCTCCTCAGGGATGGGGGCAGGCCTGGGGTGCTCCCTGGGCTCCCTGAGGGGACATCCACTTCCCTTCCCTGGCCCACTGGGGTGAACCAGTCTGACAGTCCCGGGACACCCACCTGCCCCTCCCTGCTGGGTACGGGGCTTCTTACACTCCCGGATCTGAGTGCCAGGCCCATCCCTGTGGGGCGCATCTGGGGAAACACTGACCTGGCTGCACAGACCCAGTGGGACCCGGGTCCGATGTCTGAGTGTCCACACCTCACAGCCACACCACTGGGAGGGGAGGGACATTCTCTGATGTTTGGATCCGCCTCAGCCTGGGGCACCTGGAACCTGGTCTCAGGTGTGGCCTTCCCAAGTCCTCCTGCCCTCTCCGTGTCCCTGCCCCACCTGCTATCCTCCCCGCCGTCTTGGGGATGACAGGAAAGTGGTCTGCGTGTCCCCTCCCCACCAGCACCAGGGGAAATCTCTGGGATCTCCCTATCTTCCCAGCAGGTGGGCACCCCCAGCTCTGCACATTGTCCCCTCTCCCCCTCCCCCAGCCTTGGCAGCCGGTTAACAACCTCTAGCTGACTCTTACCCTCCCGTTGTGTCCAGCAGCACCTGCCCAGGGTGGCAACTGCTCGGGTTCTACTTGTGGGAACCTCGTTCCAGATTTCAGGTGCTTCGATGAGTTAAAAAAGCTGTTAATGTGCAGTTTGTCCAGCTTCTCTTCTGTTGGCTGGGTGGGAGTGTGGGCACCTGGGGCCTGAACGTCAGATTTCAGGGAGCCTGCGCCGAGTTCCCGCCAGAGTCACACCTTCGGCCGCCCCCAAATACAGATGTGACCAGGACCTAAAAGTCGCATTTGTGGTGAAGCTAGGCCCCCTAATGAGACACCTGTTTGCCTTAAGCCCCCCAACATGCACGGGCCTCCCGGCTGCCCTGCCCGAGCTGCACTGGCCGGCACTCGTCACAGCCCTGGGCAGCCAAGCTGAACAGTGAACTCTGCTCTGCTCCGAATCACCAGGGGTGACTTTGCTGAGAAATCATTAAACAGGGAGGGGGGAGCACGGTCTGAGAGCCCTAACTGCCCAGGCTCTGCAGAGGGGGCTCTGTGCCCGTGGCGGACACTGTCTGGCCCAAGCCCTCAGGGAGCACACAGTGGTCAGAGGTCAGAGGTCAGCCTGACACCCTCACACGCACATAATCCGAGGGGCCTTGAGTGAGGGAACTGCCAGTGTGAGGTGGCCAAGGACACACACATTCAGGGTCAAAGGGCCAGGTTCTGGAATCCGGAGTCCAGTGCTCTGCGAGGCCTTCATCCACGACGCAGGTGGCCCTCGGGGACTCTGTTCACTCTGCCCGTCCTCTCCTTTCCAGCCAGGGCTGCTGCGGGCTGACCCCGACCAGGCCAGAGGGTGAGGACCTCAGGGGGCGGATGCCAGCCCAGGAGGCAGCCAGTACAGCTTCTCACAACCATTTTCCTTCTTAAAAAATTTTTTTTTCTTTATTGATTTTAGAGAGAGGAAGGGAGAGGGAGAGAGAGATAGAAACATTGATGAGAGAGAACATCGATTGGCCGCCTCCTGCATGCCCCCCACCGGGGATCGGGCCCACAACCTGGGCATGTGCCCTGACTGGGAATTGAACTGGCGACTTCCTGGTGCATGGGTTGACACTCAACCACTGAGCCATACCAGCTGGGCCCATTTTCCTTCTTCATTTAATCCTACAAAGCACAGGAAAGGTCTATATGGAAGGCAGCTCCTCACCCAAATGTCTGGTGTCCCCCTGGTGTCCCCACCTTCCCAGCCACAGTGGAGAAGGACCCTCAGGGAGCAGAAACTTGGGCTCAGCTGGCCTCTTGGAGGAGCTCAGGTACGCAGGGGACGAGCAGAAACACCACATCATGAAAGCAATTTGTAAACTGCACCTAAGGTCCCGATGGGCTGTCCGATCATTTACTGCCTCACCGAGAGGGTGTGCAGGGCGGGGGCTACTGACTGGCTGGTTCGAAGACCCCACACCTCCTGTCAGTCACCATCCCTGTCCAACGTGTCAGCCCGGCGAAAGGGAGGTGACAGCTTAATTTGTGATCATTTCTGCCTGCTCCTTGTGGGGCCGTTTCCCCATTTCTGTGGGGGCAGCCTGACAGCAGGGTCTAAAGGGAAAACAGCCCGCTCCTGATGGGATCAGGCCCCACAGAGGGGAGGACTCCCCTGTAAGCACAGGAGTTGCGTACTTGCCATGGCGGGAGTGTGCCACCGTGCAGCCGCTCCAGGAAATAGTTGGGCAGTGTCTTAGGGAACTAAACTCCCGTACGACCCACAGTTGCTGCTGGGCGCCTACTCCAGAGAGCAGGCACACACAGTCTGCACACACAGACCCTGCAGGGCGCCTACCCCAGAGAGCAGGCACACACAGTCTGCACACACAGACCCTGCAGGGCGCCTACCCCAGAGAGCAGGCACACACAGTCTGCACACACAGACCCTGCAGGACGCCTACCCCAGAGAGCAGGCACACACAGTCTGCACACACAGACCCTGCTGGGCGCCTACCCCAGAGAGCAGGCACACACAGTCTGCACACACAGACCCTGCTGGGCGCCTACCCCAGAGAGCAGGCACACACAGTCTGCACACACAAGCCCTGCAGGGGTTCGCAGCAGCTTTATTGGTAGTAGCCCCAGACTGGAAACAACCCACGTCCTTCTGCAGTCAGGTGTTAAACGAGCCGTGATCCATCCGCACCATGGGTGCTACTCGGCGATGAAAAGGAACAAACTGCGAACACACCTGGGTGGACCCCCAGAGCTTTTTGCTGAATGAAAAGGCAAAAGTACATACTGTATGGTTTTCGTTCTTGAGAGGACAACATTACAGTGAGGAAGTTGATCATCGGTCACCAGGATTACGGGTGGGGGGAGGGGGGACAAGAAAGGAAAGCACGGGCAGTGTTTTGGGGTGACGCAGGGGTTCTGGATCCTGACTGAAGTGGTAGTTATGCAAATCTACGCTGTGTTGAATTTGTGAAATGCCAGAAGAAAAACCATAAAGCTATTCCTAAGGTCAAATAAACCATTGGGTGGTAACTCAAAGAATAAAATAAATACCTCCAAGTGCATACTGATATAAGTAATGATCAAATGAAGCAACCCAAATATAAATGTATAAGGACAGGGAAACAGAAAACCAGCATCAAAACCCCTCTGCAGTCATTGCTGCTGGCCCGAACCACTCGGGGGCAAAAATTAGTGAAAAATCGAAGGAAAAACAGGGTCATTGCACAGCCTCAAAGTATCTCCCCAAACATTGAATTACTCTTGTGATTTTGACACGTATTAATATGTTTGTTGACATTCCTTCAGGAGATGGAGCCATTTCCCTCTCAGGAGTGTGGGCTGGATTTAGTGACAGCTTCCAATGAATAAAGTGGGGAAAATGGTCACTTTGTGGAGAAACCAGCAGACACCACCTTACCCGAGGGATCAAGGTCAATGGCACCTGCATAGGGGACGTCATGAGCCCCTGGTATGATGTGATGGGAAGAGCAACTTATCTCCTGACCTCTTTGGTGTTCTTGCCGACTATCCACAAATCCCACCTAATAGTGAGATGTCAGACAAGCCTAAAGTGTGGATGCCCACAAAGCACCTGACCTGCCCGAAATGTTGAGGTGCTGAAAGACCAGGAGAGACAGAAGGCCTTTGTCACACCTGGGAGGAGCTTCGGGGGACCTGCCAACAGGTGTCATGTGTGGTCCTGGGCCGGATCCTGGACCAGAAAAGGGCATTGGGGAAACACTTCTGAAATCCTAGTGGAGGCTGTGATTATTCACAGTAACACTCAGGTGACAGTGTTTTATTTATTTATTTTTTCTTTTTTTTTTTTTTTTATCCTCACCCGAGGAGGACATTTTTGCATTTATCTTCAGATAGAGCGAGAGGGAGAGAAGGGGGAAGAGAGAGAAAGAATCATCGATGTGAGAGAGACACATCGACTGGTTGCCACCCACACGACCAACCAGGGCCAGGGACAAACTGCAACCAAGGTACGTGCCCTTAGCGGGAACCGAACCCAGGACTCTCTGATCCGCAGGCCGACGCTCTAACCGCTGAGCCAAACCAGCCAGGGGGACAGTGTTTTACTTTCGAGCACTGTGCTGCGGTCACATAGATGTCCCCACGTGGGGAAGCTGCTGGGGGTGGAAGGGAACTGCTGTCCTTGAAGCTCTTCTGAAAGGTTAAAACTATTTCAAAGTAGAAAGTTTAAGAAAAAATATTTTGCCCTGGCTGGGTGGCAGTCAGTTGGAGCATCATCCCATACACCAAAAGGTTGTGGGTTCGATTCCTGATCACGGCACATGCCTCGGTTGTGGGTTGATCCCTGGTTGGGGAGCATACAGGAGGCAACCGATGGATGCTTCTCTCTCATAGATGTTTCTTTCTCTCTCCCTTCCTGTCTCTCTAAAATCAATAAAACAAAGCAAAACATATACTTGGATGAGGATTTAAAAAAATTTTTTTTCTTTATTGATTTTAGAGAGAGAGGAAGGGAGAGGGAGAGAGAGGGAAACATTGATGAGAGAGAACATCGACTGGCTTCCTTCTGCATGCCCCCCTCTCCCCCCCGAGGATCTGGCCCACAACCTGGGCATGTGCCCTGACCGGGAATCGAACCGGCGACCTCTTGGTGCCATGGGTCAACCACTGAGCCACACTGGCTGGGCTTGGATGAGGATTTTAAAAAATCTTTCAAACAACACATGTTTAGGGAAATGACCTCTTTTTGAAGGCAGTTAGCTTGTTCTTGCTAAACGTCCCTGGCACTTTGTAACAATGAAGTGATTATTCTTCACCGCTGAAGTCCCTGCATCGTGGAGAAACTTCTTTCTCTAACATCAAGAACGTCCTTCCAGGAGCAAACTGTCTCAGCGGGTCCTACACGTTACCGGAGAGCCTTTCAGTCAAAGGGGTCTTTGTATTTTGGTAAGACATGGTTTTCTTGATTTCCTGTTTCTTAAAGACGCACCATCTCTCCAATTTCAACTCTCCCAGACCCCGGCCACACCCCGGGGCCTGCACTGCTCGCTGGGTCTGAGGGGCCACTGGCCGCCTGATGGTGTCAGTGCCCGCAGCGCAGGGAGCCTCGCTGGGCTGTGTCTCAGGGACCCAGCGGCCAGCGGCAGCCTCGAGGGGCTCTCGGGCTCAGGGCAGTTCGTGGACACAGTGTGCTGCGGCCTGTGGACGGGGTCAGGGAAGGCGTTAACCAGGGTTGAGCTCCTGCTGTGAGCCCACAGGCTGAGGAACTGTATCTCCCGTCAGGTTTCACCACAACATCCTTGGAGAAAGTTAGGAGCCCGGCGTTATTGCCTGCATGTCACAGATGAGAAATGGAGGCCACTGCCCTCTCCCCAGCCCGGAACCCCTTACAGCCGAGGCTCAGAGGGCAGCTTGGTCCAGACGCCCCACTGGACATGCATAAGACAAACACCCCATCTTTTCCCAGATTCTCTCTGGGAGGGCCCTGAACTTCCACACGCCCAGACCTGGAGCCCCCGGGCATGCTAGATACCCCCTTCCTCCTCCTCCCATCTAGTTCCGTCCTGTGAGCTCAGCCTCCAAACATGGCCACCCACCGTGCTGTCTGCACCCCCACTGGGACCCTCGTACCTCCTGGCCCCCATGCCATCACGGTGTGTCTCCCCAGCATCCAAGAGCTTGGAATCTTCCACTGGCTTCCCACCCTTCTGAGGACACATCCTGGGGTCTCCAGACCCTCCCTGTGTTTCTACCTCAAGGACCGCTTTCTATCCACACACTGCTTCCATCTCAGAACATTTTCTGCCTCCCCCTTCCCCACTTCTTCTTGCTTTACCTTGGCCCCGGCTCCAAGGTCCCACCTGAACATTCTCTCACTGACCCATCACCCAGTCTCCCCACCTCCATCTCCCACAATGCCCAGGGAGCACCCGTCGTGGTCTCACTGAGTAACTCCCTGGGTCTTCAGTCTGGTAGCATCTGCCCCCCCATGCGGCATGCTTGTGAGGGCAGCTGCATGTGCTCTCCACCCGCCCCATCCTCACTCGTGGAATGTCGGCTGAAAACGGTGGGGCAGGGCTCAAACCTGGCTGTTTGACTCCTAAATCCTCCATCTCCCAGTGCACCTAGATGGGGAGCATTCCTTTCTTCCACGCAGTCAGGGAAGGCTTCCTGGAAGAAGTGACATGTGAACTGGGCTTTGAAGGATGAACTTATTTTGCCAGGCAGCAAAGTGTAAGGAAGCCCTCTGTGAACAGAATCCACACATTCTATGGCCAACTATTGCCAGGGGGGAGAGGGGGAGGCAGAGAAGAAGAGAGGGGGGAAAAGCAGGACCAGCTGGTACCTCAGTGCCCAGCCACAGAGTGTGGGACTGTCCTGTAACAGTGGGAGTCATCAGAGATGACTAAGAGAGGACGTGACCTGTGTTTGGGGAAAAAACTTCTGAATAAGGCCAGTGTGGGCTGGGGGTCAGGGTTTCAGGGGTCCCGGGGCCCTGAAAGGGGCAGCTGTAGCATTTCTGAGAAGAACTGATGGAACCAGGTGGGACCAGGGGCAGCAGGTGCTGGTGACCTGGGGTGCCGGTGCGCTGAGCAGGCCACCTGCTGCCATTTGCAAAGTGCAGCATGCGTCTCGAAAAAAAATTAGGTATACAACTGGGAAGTAAAAGAGGCATAGGAGAAAGAAATCAAAGCCCCCCACCCCGGGGGGTTTCAGGGGGTTTGGGGCAGCCTCTGACCTCTTCCAGCAGGTCCCCTGAGCCGTCCATGCACGTGTTCTGTGCAATGCCTTGTCCTGGTGCCTCACCCACTGACCAGGCTGTGAGTATGTAGAGGGTGTCAGACAGGCAGGGCCTCCACTGGGTTCTGGGAAAGGAGGTGGGCAGGCAGACCTCCGGCAGTGACCTTGGGAGGGGCCCCACTGGCCTGCACTTCGTCCTGGAGAGACCCTGCCAGACAGGCCACAGGCCCCCATGAGGGAGGGGTCTTCCTGGGCCCCAGGCTGGAGAACAAAGCCCCTTGTGTGCCATTCTGAGGCCAAGGCCCCGTGGAGGACAGAGCCCCTTTCAATCCCAGCCCAGTCCTTCCATGTTCAAGGCCAACTTGGCCCCCTGGCTCCTGGGGGCAAGCTGACGTTGGTGGCCACAACCCAGTCATCCAAAAATAGCCCGAAAGGATGGCCGTGACCAGTGGCCATCTTAGGGGATGGTCTCGGCTTTATCTAATCTTAGCTCTGTCTCCAGTTACCCACGACCCGTCCTCTCCCCGTCTACGCACCCCACTCCCCCGGCCCTCCACCTACACCCGTGCAGATCCATCCCCAGTCCTCACGCTGGGGCTCCCAGATCTTTCCAGACTCTGACTGCCCCACCGCTCCCACCCCCACTACCCAGGTCCCAGGGCCCAGTACCTCTCCCCGAGCCAGTCCCCGCCCTATCTTCATGCCCACCCCTCCCCCGCTCTCCTGGCTCCCCATGGGGCAGCCCCAGGAGCGTCCACCTGGACCAGTTAAGGGAGAGGACTGTTTAAGGCAAGGGGTGTCTCAGCTCCGCTCAAATCCTCCGGCATGGTCCCCTCCCCTCCGAGGAACACTGTAAAGCCCTCAGGGTCAGCTTCCAGGGACCCCACCAGGATCTCTGCCTTTCTGGTCCAGTGCGAGCTGTGTCCCAAAGTGAGGGTGCTCCCCACTCACTCCCCCAGTGTCTGCCCCCTTCGCCTTAGCCAGGAGTCCCTGCAGGGGATGGTGCTCTGACTCCGCGCCCCCCCCCCCCCAGTACGCCTGTTGCCTGGGACTGTCGGACCCTGCGTGCAGGCTCCCTGCCCCTGCCTCTCTCTCCGGGCCCTGGGCAGGGCCGCCTGCAGGAGGTCCGAGCTCAGTGGCGTTGGAGAAGCAATGGATCAAGTGCGGTAAGAGCGGGTTTAGGAGGAGGAGGGGCGGGAGGGGCTTGTTTTGGGCGAGTGGAGGGTGGGAGGGCAGGGAGGACCTGGCAGGGATGGATGAAGCAGACCCTGGGAACCACAGTGACCTGGAGACTGGCACCAGTCCCCAATGCCATGGTCATGGGAAGAATGAATGCAATGTTCCCACAAAGAGCAGGTGAGGAGTCCCGGCAGCCCTAGGGACCCAGCCAGTGCCGCCCTCCGGGGAACGAAGCGTGGGCAGCTGGAGATGCAGAAACAGAGGTGACTGAACACTCCTGGGGGTCCTTGGCCCTGCTACCCCCTGCCAGGCCAACCGTGGCCCCGTCGGGACCCTGTCAGGACCCCCTCGGGTGGCTTGGGGGTCCTCCAGGGCACCTCAGCTTGCAGGTGACCTCCCTGAGGTGGGGGCTGGTCTGCCAGATGCATGGGGACTGCCCAGCTGGTGTCTTCCCTCTGGTCATCTAGCAAGAAGGGAACACATGCCAGGCCAGCCTGTCACCACGCTGCCTCCAGCCGCCGCTGGTGTCCTGGCTGAGCGCCCACCACGTGCCGGGCCTGCAGGCCGGAGCGCTGCCACCTGGAGCCCGCGGGCGGGGTCCTGAGACGCCGGCTGTGGTGGTCTGCTCCACCGGAGACCCAGTGTGGCAAGAACGTGCAGTCGCTGCAAGGGCCCCTCAATGGCCAGGACCTTTGGACCATTATTTGTAAGCTGAGGGGTTGTGACACTGTGAAGGGCCAGGGCGGGAGGGAGTCATGCGGGGAGCTGCGCTGTCGGTCAGGAGAGTCAGGGGAGGTGAAGTTAGTGTTTGCGGTGACATCAAAGTTGCCACCGTGGTGGTCACTCACCCCTGAAGGTCGCAGAGCCCTCTATGCACCGGGTCTGTCCTGGCACTGGGGAGCCGTCGGGAGCGAAGCGGACACAGACCTCCACCACACTAGCACTCCTGCCACAGGGAGCAAACAATGAGTGACACATTGCGAGGAGGTGACGCCTGTCGTGTGTTCAAGGTGACATGTGCTGTAGAAAAGAAAACTGCAGATAAGGAATCAGAGTGTGCAGGGACCCATGGGGTCAGGGTGGGCCTTGTCAACAGGTAACAGCTGAGCAGAAGGGAGCCAAGTAGGCACCTGGAGGGAGCGCATTCCCGGCAGAAATACCCCTGGGCGAAGGCGGGAAGATGGCTGGCCGTCAAAGGAGCACTGAGGGAGGCAGGCTGACTGGGCGGAGAGGGAGGGGGAGTCGGAGGTGGGTTAGCTCTGCAGGACAGAGAGAGCAGGACCCCAGGGAGCTCGGGGGAAACGGCAGGCATGCTGGAGTGTTCCCAGGTGTTCCCAAGAGTCATCCTTTACTGGGGAGTTGGCACTGGACGTGTCGAAGCACTGATTGAAAGGGGACTTTAGCAGAAGGTGAGCGAGGACAGGCCCACGGAAGGGGCTGGGCAGGCAGCGCTGCAGCGAGCCTTCAGGGGCAGAGCCGAGAGGGAAACAGGAGCAAGACTGCGTGGTCCAGAGGCTGAGTTTCTGACGAGCTCCCGGGATGCACCATGAGGTCAGCCAGGCACCACCATGGAAGGATCCAGAAGGCTCAGCCTAAAATTGGAGGCCAATGCTTTTCACAGTGGCAAAGGGGGGGGGGGGTGCAACAACTGTTCCTTGTCATTGACTGTGTCCTGGGGACTTCCTAGCAATGCCTGCCTTGTTCAGTCCTTGTGAAAACACTTAGGAGGTACCAGATATGACTCTCCCTTTACAGGGGCCCAGGTCTGGTCTGGGAAGACAATTAATATCTGCTCCTAGTTTTACATCTGCTCATTCTCCCGATTCCTTGTGAAAAGAAGAACAGAAATGCTGGGGTGGCTTGGTACAGGTGTGTGTCCTTCTGGGGACACATCGGATGGAGCTGGGTCCACCTTGGCCCCTGGACGGCCGGGAGAGGAGGAAGTGTAGGCCTGTTAGTCTCAGGAAACGCCTCGTTGAGCTCACTGATTGTCTCCCCTGTGGATGACTTGGAACAAAGTTATTTTTTTTGAACCGATAAAATGCTTGTATTATTTGGGCCCAACCCAGGTGTTCCGGTAAAAGCCTCTAAAAATAAGCCAGATCACTGGCTCCCACGGCCCGGACTCAACACCAGTGACTCAGTCAGGACCAGGCGCTTCATCATATAAGGATGTGGAGGGCCAGCCCAGAGCTCTGCTCCCCAACTCTGCCCGAGTCTCCCCCAGGCCAAGAGGTCAGGTAATTCATTTAAATCTCAGGAGAGCATCATGGGAGACGGGAGAGAATTTGGACCCCAGGGTGAGGGGTCTGAGGGCCGTGGGGCCTCCGCAGCCCTCAGGTCCGGTGCAGGCTGGGTGGCAGGGCAGACCTTGGATTCAGATGGCATCATGCTGCTGGACAGAGCCTTATAAGGAGCTCCCGGGGCCTCAGCACCAGTTCCCAGAATAGCCTCCTGGCTTGGCCTTAGGGTGGGCCGACGCCGGGTCCTGAGCAGGGCAACAGGGCAGCCAGGCCAGAGGCTGGCCAGGCCGGCTGGGACTGGCTTCCTTCCTCCTGGCGGCTGCGGGAAAGGGGAAGAGGGGAGGACTGACTGCTCCCAGGTGCAGACCTGGGTTCTGGTCCTGGCCCCCTGGGCCTGCACTGCCCCCCGCCACGCCCACGGGGCTACGGCAGGGCTTCTTAACCTGTTTACGTGCTCCAGTCCTCTGGCCATTTGGTGAATCCTGCTTATTCTCACATGCTGTTTGTTTTAAAATGCGTAGAATAAAGCCCTGGCTGGTGTGGCTCAGCTGGTTGGAGTGTCATCCGGTGCACGGAACGGCTGAGGGTTTGATTCCCGGTCAGGGCACACACCTAGGCTACGGGTTTGATCCCTGGTCAGGGCATGTGCGGGAGGCAGCTGAGCCATGTTCCTCTCTCTCTCCCCCTTCATCTCTCTCTAAAATTATATCCTCTTGTGAGGATTAAAAAATTAAAATAATAATAATAATAAAATGTGTAGAATAAAAATAAAAGATTATAAACCAATTGTACTGACAATCAGCAATGAAATTTCTCAGTGTGTAATTGAATGTGCTTCTCCATGGAGATGTTAAATACCAACAGCAGACTGAGTCCAGCGGCTGCCATTTGTCTCCTCCCCTCCAGCTTCACAAAACCCCGAATTCCCTCAGGACTGCCTGGGAGACCCTGGGCAGGACGGTGCCTCCGGGGCTGTCAGAGCTGATGCCTCCTGGGTTTTGTCACCAGTAAGATTCAAAGCCATTTCCTGTCTCTTTTTTTCTCTACTTAACTTTCCATCTGCACCCACAGACTCATACACTTCCACTGACATGCTCACACACTCACACACTTCCACTGATACACACACACTCACACACTTCCACTGATACACACACACTCACACACTTCCACTGATACACACACACTTCCACTGACATGCTCACACACTCACACACTTCCACTGATACACACACACTCACACACTTCCACTGATACACACACACTTCCACTGACACACACACACTTCCACTGACATGCTCACACACTTTCACACACTTCCACTGACATGCTCACACACTCACACACTTCCACTGATACACACACACTCACACACTTCCACTGATACACACACACTTCCACTGATATGCTCACACACTCACACACTTCCACTGATACACTCACACACTTCCACTGATACACACAAACTTCCACTGATACGCTCACACACTCACACACTTACACTGATACGCTCACACACTCACACACTTACACTGATACGCTCACACACTCACACACACACTGATACACACACACTTCCACTGATATGCTCACACACTCACACACTTACACTGACATGCTCACACACACTCACATACTTACACTGACATGCTCACACACACTCACACTGATATGCTCACACACACTCACACATGCTCACCCAATTACTCACACGCTCCTGAAACCCTGAACAGTTCAGAGAGCAGCCCAAATCCCCTTCCCCAGCGGTCATGCCACAGAAAGGAGGCGATCACCCAGACTGGGGCACCCCAGGAAACATCGTCTGTGAGCAGAGCTCAGCAGGCTGGAAAAGCACCTTGAAGTCACTGTGGACAGGGACCTGGGTGCAGGGCCAGGACCACCAGACCCTAGGCTTCCAGCTGGAGGCCCTGTGTCCCAGAAGCTGAGGTGCAAGCTGGGTGTCACCTGGGTGCCGGCCACACACAGAGATCCTGTTCTGTGGGTCCCAAGATCCCTGCAGCCAGGACAGGCCCCCAGCCGAGCCCAGGGCCCACCAGGTGGGGAAGAAGCTGGCCCCGAGCCCAGGCAGGCCAGGCCCTGCCTTGGGAGATGGCTCGAGGGTATGGGAAATGCCCCAGGTTGGAAGGCAGATGCCACCCTCCGAAACCTGGGAAATGTTCAATGTTACGAAGGGACCTTGATGAGCAAAGGAGCTGCGTCCCTCCAGGGGATGGTCCATGGGGCATTGCAAGCCCCGTGTGTTCCCAGCCCCCAGGGACCGAGCCTCAGGGACCAGCCCGTGACAACACCCAAGTGCAGTGGGGTCCCTCGAGGGCCACAGGACCCCACTTTTTCTGTGTCTGGGACACACCCTTTCTAGTGGGCTCCTCCCTGGGCTGGCCTGAAATGAGGGTCTGGGACGGTAGTCTCAGCCCCTCCCCGTCCCGGGCACCCTTGGCTCTGAGCCGGCAGCACAGGGCTTGGCCTCTGTGTCCACTCTCCACATCCCAGGGTCTCCTCCATTTCCTCCACAGCCGGGCACTGTGAGATTAGGGTGAGTTTGGCTGGGGACACACCCTGCCACCCTGGATCCTGCTGGAGGTGGAACGTGGCATCACAAGTGGCACCAGGTGCAGTCCAGTCCAGGCAAGCGAAAGGAGGTGACTTTTCAGGACAAACACTGTTGTTCCTGTTTGTGGCTGAGACCAGATGGTGGTGGGGGGCCTCCTCTCCCCAGGATGGTCTCCTGCTCTCTCCTCCTCAAAATTAGGTTCTCCAAAGTCCAGGTAGGAGAGGATTGGGCCCTCCTGGGAACCAGCGAGCTCCCACCCCCACTGCCATTCCACACACGCAGCACATGTGAGCTGCTGGGACAAGTGCCACTCTGGTGGGGGGTCTTCTTGGGTAGTGAACGGTGGTGGAAGGCGGTCGTCGGGGACAGGCCTGGGCATCCCTGACGCCAAGTGGGAACGCAGCATCTCAGGCCTCGCCAGGACCTGCTGACTCAGACTCGACTTTTGATCGAGGGCCACGGGGACTCCAGCACCCAGGACGGACGTCAGGAGGTCTCCACAGCGCCTGCCAGTAACTTTCCCGAGAATCCTTCTCTGGAGCTTGTCAGAACCCGAGGGCACATCAGAGCCAGAGTGTGGCCCCACCTCGTTCCCAGGGTTGCATTTTCAGCGGTGCCCAGAGGTGCCCAGCCTGCTGGAGCAGCCCCGAGGTGAGGATGCAGACCCACCCACGGGCCAGCCCGGCCCCACAGCTGCCCTCCAGGGCCAAGAACGGTTTCCCATCAAAAATCGAAAATCAAAGAGGATCGATGGGCGGAGCTGATGACTGCAGGACCTCCTGGCAGAGCCCGAAGCTTCACTGCCCGCCCTTCACAGGAAGACCTGTCCGCCCTGCTCGGGGGAACAGAAATAGGAGGAGGACCCTGAGCACGGGTCACCACCGCGCACTGCCACCCGGCCACACCTGCCCAAGCACCAGGAGGTCTACTTTTCCACTTGGCTGGTCTTTTCCCTGGTTACATGAGTCTGAGGGGTCCTTCATGTTTCTTAGCCTCCCATCTGTCAGCCACCTTTTTACTTTGTCAAAATGGGGTCATTTGTCATAAAAAATTTAACTTCTGGTGTCATCCAGTGTATCCATCTGCTCCTTTGGACCCCGTGTGGGTGTGTCCTGGCTTCGGTTGACCAATCCTACTCCCGGGTCAACACCGAGGTCATCCGTCTTCTGCTGGTCTTATGGTTTTATTTTCCATATTTTATGAATGAGTCAAGGAACGGGTCTGACTGCACACACATCACTCCTTCCTCCCGCCTTATTCGAGGTGCCCCTGCCAGGGATGGGGCGCCACAGCTGCGGGGGGCTTTCTCTGCACCCTCAGCTCTGCCCACTGATTTGTTTCTCTATTCCTGTGGCCAGAAAACCCTCTTTTATGTGCTCTGCTTTTCTTAGGTGTCTAGATGTCTCTTAAAGCAAGTATGTTTTACATAGACTTTTAGGGACGTTTTAGATTCACAGCAAAGTCGAGTAGAAGGTACAGAGAGTTCCTACAGGAGCCCCGCGGCCCCAGACACACCCAGCCTCCCCACCATCGGCAGCCCCACCGAGTGGCGTGTTTGTTGGGATTGATGAGACTACACGGACACCTGTGACCGTCCAGTTTACATTAGAGTTCACTCTCGGTGTCGTACATTCTGTGGACTTGGACCAATGTATAATGACGTGTGTCCCCCATTATAGTTCATTTAGAATCGTTTCCTTGTCCCTCAAATCCTCTGTGCTCCGCCTAGTTGTCCCTGCCTCCCCCAGCCACCGGCAACCTCTGATCTTTCTACTTCTCTGCAGTGTTGCGTTTCCAGAATGTTGTAGAGTGGGGATCATACAGGGTGTAGACTGTTCAGGTTGGCCTCTTTCATTTTGTAATACGTACCCAAGGTTCCCCCATGTCTTTTCATGGCTTAATAGCTCATTTCTTTTTATCACCAAATAATATTTCATTGTCTGGATGGATCACAGTTTATTTACTCATTCAGCTACCGACGGACATCTCGGTTGCTTCCAAGTTTGGCAACGACGAATAAAGCTGCTATAAGCATGCACAAGCAGGTTTTTTGTGGACATATATTTTCAACTCCTTTGGGTAAATACCAAGTAGTGTGATTGCTGGATAATACAGAGTGGGGCAAAAGCAGGTTTTCCAGTTGTTCATGTGGAAAAGAATACACTCATTAATAAATACTGATACAAGGCTAAACTTGGTGTTTTGCGTACTCGCAGCTGTAACAATATGAATAGGTTTATTTTCATGGTGAACTGTGCAATCTGCTGAACTGTGCAGCCAGGCTCCATTGGTAGGGCTGTGTGGTCCTTCTGAAGTCCTGTTTACCATGCCAGAGGCTCAGCTTCTGGAGAAGCTGCAGGTGTGTTCAGAAGGGTATGTTTCCAGGAAGAGAGGGATTTGGAGCCCAGGCCGATGACATAAAATATACTGATTTATCTCCTGGTCCGTCCTGCTCTGGCTTCAGAGAACTTTAGCAAGTTGTTCTCTGGAATCGATCCCAGGGTAAGGGTTGTTTGCAGATGCTGTGATGAGGGTGTGTAATTGATGAGGGAGGAAGTGTAGCTGGTCTGACACCGTCTATCTTCTCTACTTTAAATCTTCTCTACAGGGTGACCTTGCTTCTCAGCCTTCCTCAGGTTCTGATCTTTTCTGGGCTGGGTGCCTAGCTCTTTGATTCTGACACCAAATCTGGGTTCTACACTCCTCAATGTCCATTTGTAAAGCAAGCTTTTGCTTGGTAGTGTAACCTGGGTAAGGTTTTTGGTTGAATGCTTTCATGAGGATTTTCATTCGATCTTCTGTGACTTTGGTGCGGCTTCGTCTACAATTCATTGTGTTCAGAGAGTCGTCTTGAGCCCTGCTGGAAGAGAGAAATCTCAGCGTTCAACCAGGAGACCAGAAGTTTTTAATTTTAATGAAATTAAATTATGTCCAGTTTATCAGTTCTTTCACGGATCGTGCCTTTGGTGTTGTATCTAAAAAAGTCATCACCATCTACAGGATCATGTAGGTTTTCTCCTGTTATCTTCCAGGAGTTTTATAGTTTTGCATTTTACATTTAGGTCTGTGATCCATTTTGAGTTCATTTCCATGATGGGTGTGAGATCTGTGCCTAGATTTTTTTCTTGCATGTAGATGTTCTGTCGTTCCAGCACCATTTGTTGAAGAGACCATCTTTGCTCCTCTGTCAGAGATCAGTGGCTGTATTTGTGTGGGTCTATTTCTGGGCTCTCTGTTCTCTGCCGTTGATCCCTTTGTTCTGTCGCCAACACCGCACGGTCTCATCGCTGCGGCTTTGCGGTAAGTCAGCACCAGGCAGTATCCGCCCTCCAACTTTGTTCTCCTCCTTCAGAACCGTGTTGGTCTCTCGGTTATTTTTCAAAACTGTCTTGGTTCTTCTGTTTCCTAGTGTCAGGTTCCATCAGAAATCTTTGGGGATTTGACTAAGGTTGATTCTCACATGTGTATCAGTGTGAGGAGAATAGACGTCTTCACAGTTGTGTGTCGGGATGTGTATCTCAGTCCCCTGCTGTCCTGACCTCCCCCTCCTGGAAGGAAACAGCCCACGTAGGGGATCACTCTTTGGGGGAAGCCGCGGGGCCAGTGTTTTGAGCTGTCAGGGCAAAGCCTCCAGTCCGGGCAGCACCCTGAGCCATTCCAAATTCTTCCGCCATGTGGCTGTTCTGCCTCTTCTCTGAGCTGACCAGTGTTTCTATTGGCGACCGAGCAGCTGATCGACATCTATTTATTTTGGCCGAAAGAATTTTTCGGGAAATGAGAAGTGGATGATATTGTTTAGTCTTCCGTCTTTCTGCTGGCTCTGGGAAAGGCCGGGGTGCTCAGCCACGAATAGGGAGTCAGCAGGCTGCCGGGAAGGGAGATCCCAGCGCGTGGGGATCGTCACCTGGATTCAGGGCTGGTCTTTCTCCTCCAGTCACTAAGCCACCTCCACCTCGGCTGGCAGCATCCAGGGAGTCAGAGGTCTGCACAAACTCAGGCACCCAGGGTCATCCTGAAGCAGAGCAAACACATGCCACCCCCACCCGCCCAGCTGAGCCCTGGCATACCTGCCTGGAATGTCCTCCCCTCTCACTTCCATCTGTGGGCATACTGATTTCGTGTGCATGAGCAGGTGTGTGACTGAGTGTCAGCATGTGTGCACCTGTGTGCATGAGCAGGTGTGTGACTGAGTATCAGCATGTGTGCCTGTGCAGGTGTGTGATTGTCAGCATGTGTGCAGGTGTGTGCATCTGCATGTGTGGCTGTGTATGAGCACGTGTCTTGTATGTGTGCAGGTGTGTGTGCAGGTGCACATGTGCATGTGTGTTCCTGGAGTAACTCCATCACCCAGGACGGTGCTGGGCATGGGAGTCCAGTCCCATCTCTAACTAGGGGCGGCCTCTCCAGTCTGTGCCCAAGGCGAACATTACTGGTGGGCCTGGACTTTTCTGGAGGGTAGGCGGTCCTATGGATGGGAAGTGGCTAGTTTCCCTGGAGCAGCCATTTGACCTCAGCCAGGTCGTTGCCCCATTTCGGGACCCATTTTCTCCCAGCTTGAAGACAAGCAGGTGCAGGGTGAGGTGCTGGTCAGGGCAGGGATTCAGTGAACCTGGAGTTTACAGCCTGAGTTCACAGTGAGGTGGGGCTCCCTGGCCCAGCCCCCCAGGGCCCATGAGGAGGCAGGCACACGTCGCAGGCCAGTCCTGGCACCCGAGGACCAGGCTCCCAGATGCGCATGGTCAGTTATGTTAAATTCTGATGAAAGTTCAGGACCGCAAAGCACCTGCTAGATAGAGGGATGTAGGAGAACTGGGTTCCGCTGGCAGGACCGCAGCCATGTGACAGGGGACTGGAAGACCGTTTGAACTCCACTGTCCTCAGGAGTGAGTAGTACGCGCTCAGGCGCCGTGGTTCTCGGCTCAGTTCGCCAAGGGCTTTGGATCTCGGTTGGATGATCCATTAAAGGATGACTCATTATCTGCAATTAATTTTCTCGTAAAAGAGTCAGGTGAGCCTTTCTCTGAGCAGCCAAAATGTCCCCTGTCCTGTCACCCTTCATTTTAGAAGAACTTGAACAAAGTGCCCCTGCGGTTCTGAGGTGTCCATCAATGTCCCGAGGCGGCTGCCACAAAGGACCACAGACCAGGGGCCTAAACAACAGAAACATATTCCCCACAGTTCAGGGGCTGAAAGTCCTAACTCAGGGTGTCTCGGGGCTGTGCTCCCTCTGAGGACCGAGGGGAGGCTCCTCCCTGACACCCAGCTCCTGGTGGCTCCGTGCATTCTTGGGCTTGTGGCCACATGGCTCTATCCTTGTGTTTTGGTCACATGCCTCTGCCCTGTGCATCTGTCCTCCTCTCTGCTTTCTTTCGGCGTTTAGGGCCCAGATAATCCGGGATGATCTCCTCATCCCAGAGCCTTAACTCAACCAGATCTGCAGACGCCTTTTCCTTATTAGGTCGCATTCATGGGTTCCAGGGACTGAACATGGATATGGGGAGGGGGTGCACCTATATCCATGTGACCTTGCTGCCCGTAGGTCACAAGCCCCTCATGCAGAAGGGAAGGAGAGGCCTGGCTAGGGCCACCTGAGGGAGGGGGCTCGGCTGGAGGGAAGCTAGACTATCAGCCGTCTCTGCCCAGTTGGCTTCTCTCTTTTACCCGCCTGGCCACGTAGCAGTGGTCGCAGGTATCTGCAGATGACAGCAGGCCTGGCCAGGGTCCCGAGGGCCGTCCACCAGCCTGCCTGCAGAGATGCTGCCCCCAAAAGGCTCAGGCCCCCAGGGTCTTTGCACGCCATGTGATTAACACCCACTCCAGATTTCGGACTGAAAGGATGATGTTGCAATTCTCCTGCAATGTTTACAAGAGCCTCTGCCTGTTCCCCAGGCCCTGTAAACATGCAGGCCAGCTCTGGGATGCATAGTTGCGGTTTGGGCAAACAGTTCCGACAAAGCTCCAGCCCCATGCTTAGCCTGGAGGGCGCCAGAATCGGCATGGAGGGGAGTATGGCCCTTTACCGAGCTCCACCTCTCCATCCTCCGCCTGGTGGCTGTGGGCCATTCCTTCCTGGCCCTGGGCAGGGCAGCAGTAGGAAAGAATGGGGGAGACCTCAAGCCCCCTGATTTCATTGAGATTGCAGCTCTGCAGGGCTGATTGGGCCCAGCGTGTGCTTGCGTGTGTACCAATGTCCTTAGGGAATAGATTGTGTGCCCTTCACCGCTCTGTATAAAACGCTCTGTATAAAACGCTCCATCTTTTTGCATATGTGTTCCCGCTGTGTGCGTGTGTGCATGTGTGTCTGCAGTGTTTGTGCAGTGTGTGCTGCTGTATGTATATGTGTGTCTTCTGTGTTTGTGCAGTGTGTGCATGTGTGTGCTGCTGCGTGCGCACGTGTTCGTGCTGTATGTGCATGTGTTCCTGCTTGTTTGTGTGTGTGTTCCTACTGTGTTTATGTGTGCATGCATGTATTCCCGATGTGTTTGCGTGTGCGCATGTGTTCCTGCTGTATGTGCATGTGTTCCTGCTGTGTTTGTGTGTGTGTTCCTACTGTGTTTATGTATGCATGCATGTATTCCCGATGTGTTTGTGTGTGCACATGTGTTCCTGCTGTGTTTGTGTGTGCATGCATGTGTTCCCGATGTGTTTGTGTATGTGCATGTGTTCCTGCTGTGTGTGCGCATGTGTTCCTGCTGTGTGTGTGTATGTGTTCCTGCTGTGTTTGTGTGTGTGTGTTCCTACTGTGTTTATGTGTGCATGCATGTGCTCCCGATGTGTTTGTGTGTGTGCATGAGTTCCTGCTATGTTTGTGCATGTGAGCAGGTGTGAACTTGTGACCCCGGCTCCATCTTCCTCCTGTTCTCTCACACCACACCCCCAGACCAGCCTTGCCCATTCTGATGTGGAAGGCAAGGCCGACCCACAACCTGTGCTCGGTTAGCAGGGACATCAGGGCTGCCTGCACTTGATTCCCCTGCAGTGAGCCAGTTGGGGGGAGGTTGGGAGGCCCTTCAGTCCAGATGCCTCCTCTGAGATGAATGGCAAATGTCAAAGGCAGCCCCAGAGGAAATAGTTCCCACACCTAATCATGTCCAGAGAGAGGTTGGGAGTGAGGCTGGGAGCACATGATGGGTTCGAACAAGGCCCCCTTTGTGTGCTGGGGCAGCTGTGGCCAGCAGTGAGGCTAAATAGACAGGCCGTCTGGCCGCCTGGACTACCCCCAGGGGTGACAGTTCTCCCCCTTGTCACATCAGTGTCCGAGGCCTCCCGTCAGGCCGAGCCCTGCTCCTGGACCTGCAGGGGAGCCCAGGACACTGGTGTCAGTCAAGGGCCACTTTCTCCCCAGCAGAAAATTTCCAAGCCAAGATATTCATAAACATGGTAATTCTGATGGTGGCTCAGAGCTGCCTGAACAATTAGAAGTGGGATCATTTAAATTAGCGTTGGCTGAGGCGAAGTCCCAGGATCTGAGTTGGAAAAAATGTGAGGAGCTGCAGAGCAGCGGGGATCTGTGTGGGGCCCCGCTGTGGCTGATGGAGGGCAGGACAGCCTCCCCTCTCTGCTGCTGAGCCTGACCATGGGCGGCCCGAGGACCAGCAGATCCTGCCCCCTTGCTCCCAGGGGTGGTGTAGAGTGAGGTCCCCATCTTCCACATACGGGACCTCCACACTCGGTCCCCAGGTGCCTAATTAGAAGACACCCCTCTCTCCTTCCCACGAAAGCAGGTGGGAGAAGGGGTGTGCTGAGAAGAGAGGAGATGTTTGGGGACCACAGGCGGCCCAGTATCTGGTGGTCTCACTGGCAGAGGCGGCAAGTCCGCGCACCAAGGAGGGGCCTGGAGCAGAGCCAGAGGGTGGGTGTGGCGGGGGAGCACGGTCACGAAATGCTCAAAAACACTGGTCATATTGAAAAGACACAGAAACCAGCCGGAAGGGGCTCCCACTGGGACAAATTCAAGCATCAAAATAAAATAAAGAAGGGCAGTAGCAGGTGATAACCCACTGCATAAAATGGGACTCTGTGAGGCTCTGTTGCCATAAATAAACTTAATTAATAAATGGGGAAAGAGAGAGCTCTTCCTTACCACAGAATTCCACTTAATGGAAACAGAACGTCGTTATGTACTTGTCAGGCATTGCAGTAACAATTAATTCAGGCAATGAGAACATCAGGAAATGCTAACTAGTGGTGAAAGTGGAATGAACCCCCACGTGTCCCCCATGAAATGTGTACAAACTGCAACTACCACTAACTTTCCAGTGGAGAGCCGTGCGGGCCCACGTTCATCAGACGGTCAAGGTCAGCTCCTCCAGGAGGGGACATGGGGATGTGTTCACTGCCCAACAGGGCACGTCCGGATGAGTGGCGCTCCAGGGACATCTGGGTCTAATCAGACAAACCAAATTGGGGACATTTCACTCTTCAATAATGTCACAGTCACAACAGTCAGAAAAGACTGAGGAATGTTCCAGATTGAGGAAGAATATGGGGACATGGCACCTGGGCTACATGTGACCCTAGATTGGATATTTTGCTGTAAAGGACATTATTAGGACAATTGGCAAATTTGATAGGCCTCTGGCTGATGAATATGCGGGTATTCCCCATACTCTCCTCTTTCAATTTTTCGATATGTTCAAATTGGTTTGAAACAAAAAGTAAATTTAAAAAAGCAATTCCTCGTGTGGCTGGTTTCCGCTATCACCCTGCGGCTGCTGTCGTCTGGAAGTGTTGGCTGGCGCCTGCCTGTCTTCTCAGGGTCCCCAAGGACCCGCCACAGGCCTGTGCAGACGTGGAGGAGGGAGAGAAGCTGTGCCCCGCACAGACCCACAGCTTGGACTTCGGAGCCAGCAGGTGGCTGGTGGGGAGGCCAGTACCAGCCATGCTGCTCTCTCACCCGGGCAGAGGGAACTGACCGAGTCGGCCCCACCACGAGCCTCATCTGCTCCCTTCCTCCCACTCATGAAAGCCCATATGACACCCACCTGGGGGCCCTGCGTCCCCCCCCCAGGCTCTGGGTGCTGGTGTGTTTTAGCCCTGACATCTGGGTGCTGGTGCGTTTCAGCCCTGACATCCGGGTGCTGGTGCGGTTCAGCCCTGACATCGTGCCCCGCAGCTAGAGGCTGCCCTGCCCACCAGGGTTGGGTTCTGGCTCTTAGGACCACACCCTAAAGGCCAGACGGCTACAGGGGCCACTGTTCACAGACCAGCTGCCAGTGGCCTTCACTACACAGCTGGGCTGAGCCAGATGATGGAGAAGGGCCCAGGGTCACTGGCACCCCAACCCTCCGGGACCCAGGGGCTCACAGTCTGGACTTGGGGTGGCCTCAGAGTTCCAGGAGGGCCCCTAACTCACTCTCACTAGGTTCCTATTTCCCTGGTGGTCAGATTACCTCAAGGCTCTTCTTAAAAATCCACATTACCAGGCCCCCTTCCAGAGCCCTACCCAGAATCTCTGGGGGGTGGACAGGAGGCCAGGTGGACCCCCACCTGGGGAAGTAGGACCCGAGTGGTTACCACCTCCTCCTCCCTATTGGGGAGTTCTGGTCATACTTGTCTGTCACATCCACTGTGACAGGGCCCAAGCCCACTCACTCACCCCCTGAAGCACAGCCCCCCACCTAACAGAGCCTGACCTTGGCCTGAGCTCTGCTCCTCCTGCCTCCTGGAGGCAGCGCTTCTCCTGGCCTGGGCCCCCTCTGAGTGTGGGGCTTCAGCCATCCTGCCCCCCAAGTCCACTCCGCCCACAAGAGGCCCTGCCCTCCGAGTTCACTCCGTCCTCGGCCCACCCAGCAGCTGCTGTGCTTTCTGGGCCGGGTGCTTTCCAGTGGGCCAAGGAGGAACACTTGGCTGTGGCTCACACCCAGCCCTCTTTGGGCCCAGCTGGGTGGGCATCGTGGGGCCTGCATCTCCTCCAGAACCCCAAGTCTGTCCATTCATGGACGAGACCACCACCTGTCCAGAGACACCAGCTAATCAAACATGTTTTACAGAGTCCTATCTCTGCTGATTATCAAGTTAATTCCACGTGGAGTCAATATGGAACAACTTCAAACGAGATGACAGGTGGAATCATAACGGGTTTAAACTGGATATTTGTACTGTGACCCGACAACCGCCAGGAGCCCCTAGGCCACGTGGACATGAGTCTCCTTGGATTGACCACAGGAAAGTCCTTTCTGCTGCTGTGGGTGAACCAGCAGTGACCAAAACAGGATTCCTGTCGCAGGAAGCTTCCTGCCTGGGGGTGGGGTGGGGGGCAATCGGAACTGGCCCCAATCTTATCTCATTAATTTTAAGGTGCTGGAGGTAAAAGATGCCCTCAATTCTGTGACGGGAGAGTCCACAGGGTCCGACCTCCCCAGGTCTCCGGAAGCAGGTCATTTGAACTGGCCCTGAAAGTTGCTTGGGGTGGGGTGTGTTGAAGGGAACCAGGTGCACTTGAAGAGAAAGTGGGGTCCCAAAGACTTGGGACATCTCCTAAGATTCCCAAACACTGTCTTTGGGTAAGTTCAGTGGTGATCTGGCTCTGGAAACCAGCACCATCCGCCGTGGCAACATCCACAGCTTTAGAGATCCCGGGGCAGGCTCAGAGGTCCCAGGGCAGGCTCAGAGATCCCGGGGCAGGCTCAGAGGTCCCAGGGCAGGCTCAGAGATCCCGGGACAGGCTCAGAGGTCCCGGGGCAGGCTCAGAGATCCCGGGACAGGCTCAGAGATCCCGGGGCAGGCTCGGAGATCCCGGGACAGGCTCGGAGATCCCGGGACAGGCTCGGAGATCCCGGGACAGGCTCGGAGATCCCGGGACAGGCTCGGAGATCCAGGGACAGGCTTTGTGCAGAGGTGGGGTTGTGGGATGGGGTGGGAGCTGGAAGGAAGGATTCCGAGACCCAGCATAAAGCAGCAGCTTGCACAGCTGGCGGGAACCGCAGGCAGGGAGGACAGAAGTGCCCATTTCACAGGGCCATCAGTGCCCCAGGAGGGTGCCATGGGGTCTGGCAGGGGCTGGAGGGCTGGGAAGGAGGGGTGGGGAGCCGGTCAGCTGCTCATCACTCCTCTCCCCTTTAGTAAATAGCACAGTAAAGGTCCCCAGGGACACTTTACAGGGTGCATGTAACCAATTTCACAGGCCCCTCTGATTTCTATAATCCAGGTGATAATTTTGCCCAGTTTTATTCTGTCCTTATTTCAGCAGACATTTACTGAGCACCTTGGTGGTAAGGGCACGGGCAGTGGAGCCGCCACGGCACAGCAGGTGGGCCTGACCCTCTCGGGGGGGTCTGTCCCTGTGAGCCCATGGAGCCAGCCCGGAGCTGGGCGCCCGGCACTGCGCAGCCACCGGCCTCCCCCAGCTGCTGGCCCAGACCATGGGTGTGAGCTTACACGGGAACAGAAGGAAAAGCCATTCAGCCTCTGGACTCCACACAGATGTCACTGGGTTCCCCACACGCTTGGGGCCCTGGAGGCTGCAGCTGGCTGTGTCGCAGGCAGACCCTGCTCAGAGCGATGTTAAAGGTTTCCCTCCAGATGCTGGAGGGGCCTGTCCAGGCTCTGGGGTGTGAGGCCAGTGTTTGGGGACAGTCCCTGGGGCCACATTATGGCAGCCGGGTGAGGCTGGGGGGCCAGTTCCCCTGTTAGCCTGCCGAGGGCTGCGCCACTTCCTCTGCGTGGGAGGGTGGAGGTTTCAAAGAATGCTTTTGGGATAAAACCACCTACAAATGTTTCCCCTGCACCCCCACCCCTTCTTCTGGCTGTTGGGAAGCTAAGCTTCAAAACTCCAGCATCTCCAAGTAAATATTTTAACTGCTAAGTGCAGCAGGGCTGCTGGGACTCATTACAAAATCATCCATTTGACTTCATGTCAACACCCCAATTCCCACCCCTCCCAGCCATCAGTCTTGCGTGCATACTCCCCCCCACACACACACCCAAGCACATCCGATCCTTTTCAATGGCCAACACCAGCAGCCAGATGAGGCCCCTGACAGCCCAGTGGCATCCTCGAGGCAGGACTCGAAGTGCCAGGCACTCGCTGGGTTGACGGCGCCAGCCCTGCTTTGCTGTACTGTCCGCAGCGTGTGTCCGAGCTGCCTGGCCACTCGGGGGTCATGGCCCTGACGGCTGCTCAGAGGAGCCTGGTTCCTCTGGGTAGAGCCAGTGTCATGGCCCTAGGGCACTTGGTTGACACTGTGACTCAGAATGTCACAGGCAGCACTGGGCAGCACCCAAGACAGCTCTGGCTGTGCTAAAGGCTGCTTGGCATCAGCAGGGTCCCGAGAAGGGTGGACTGAGCCTGTCCCTGGTGCCTCTGCAGCCTTGTTCCAGGAGGGCCATAGGCAAACGGGGATCAGGGTGCCCTCCTACCAACCACAGGGCTCAGTTCCCCGCTGCCACATGCCCTGGACTGTGTTCATGGTCACTGCTGGTGTGGTGACTCTCTTGGGCCAGGCCACATACCCCTGAAGGTCAGCACTGTCTGGCCTCCACTGTCAGCAGCCTTTAGGGCATCCTCAGAAAACCCAGACCAGGCCTCACCTTGGGTCCTGAATCCCAGGCCTGTCTCCTGGCAGGACCCAGAGGAAGGCATTCCAATTGGTCAGCCAGACCTGGGACGAGTACCTTCCAGGAGGACACTGAGGTCTGAGAGGCTGGGTATAGAGAGGCCAGGGGGCGCGGGCCGGGTGCTGGCAGGGAGGCAGGCACGGTGGGCAAGAGGCTGGGGCTGAGGCAGCATCTCCGATCTCCTCAGGTCCGTGACTGGGGGACAGATGCCCTTCCCAGGTTGCCGTGCAGACCGAGGAAGACGCACTCTGGGCAGCTCACGGCCTGGGGCAGCAGCCGAGTGCAATCCCTGCCCGATCCCTCCTGCAGGGCAGAGAGGTCCCTGGGATGCAGGACCTACAGATCCTGCTGGGCACTCAGGCTGGGGCTGCTTCTTCCCCCATTTTCAACAAATCTACAGAGAATGTAGCATGTGACACGGGGGGAGGCTGCGGGGAGAGAGACCAACATGAGGGGACGTCGAACACCCCACACCCAGGATGGCACCTTGTGTAGTTTGCTTTGGTTTAAGATGCAAAGTACTTCAGGGTGCACTCGTGCTGGGGGGTGAACCAGTAGGGAAGGATCAGTTGATGAGGGACTCTCGGAGGAAATAGGACCTCGTGTGTTGGGGCGTGTGGGACAGGTGTGGGTGCAGGTGAGGCCCGGGACAGGGCTCAATGTCCTTGCCAGCTGTTCTGAGACTCCCCAGGGCCAGGGGCTCCCTCAGGAGAAAGCAAGGCGGTGAGAATTAGGATGAATTTGGGTTGAGGACAGGGGATTGCCTACATGAGGAGCAGATGCAGGCTGCCTCAAGGGGCCCCATCCCAGGGGATAAGAGCAAGTTAGATGCCTGGCGGGGGGTGAATTCTGGGACAGAGGAGGTTCCCAGGACCCTGACCATCCCTGAGCCGCCAGCCCAGCGCCTGCTAGCTTTCAAAGGAATTTTTCTGATGTTCTCATGATCTGGGCTTTCCCAGTTCCGTGAGATTAAGATAGAAAGTTGTGGTTTGCAGAAAGCTGTCCAGTTAGACGATGGACATTCCATCCTGCATCTTGACGGGCGATTCTCACATGCCTCCAGGGGCTCGGATGAACCAGTCAGCCCTGGGAAATCTCTTCCAGATCCGGACCATCACCATTCCGGGACCAGCTGGGGGTTGGGTGGTGACGGTGCCGGCATAAAGGCGGGTCCACACTTCCGAGGAGTCCAGGGCCTAGCCCTCTGCCTCCAGAAACTTCTTGTATTCAGAAAACAGGCACCTTGCTCAGTGGCCTGGTACACGGGACACTGGACTGGGGCCATGGCTAGAAGTGTCTGATTATTTTACAATTTTTGTATCTGTAAAACCAAGTTATAATGCCCACTTAATTCTAGCTTCTCTGCCACCTGTTGTCAATGGCAATCCAACATGTATGGCTCCAGGGCTTCCTTGGTGCCTTGTGCTCCTCTGTTCCCCACCCATTTTTTAGATGTATGTTCTGCCGACTTCTTACATGGCTGCCCCCTTGAGCCACTGTGAGTGCCCACGTGTGAACGTGTGAAGAGAAGAAAGAGAGATGAAGAGAGAGAGAGATGGACAAAGAGACAGAGACACACACACAGAGAGATGGGAGGATGAGGGGAGGGGAGGGGAGGGCTGAGGAAAAGACGAGGAAGCATAGAGATGCCGAGGGCTAGGGAACATCACAAGGAGCCTGGTTCATTTGTCTCTCCCTCTGGCTATTTACCTCTAAACTCCAGAACATTCTTCTTTTAGCTTGAGCCCCTGGGAGTTCAGTCTGTCCTTGCAGCCCAAGGGTCCCCGTCAACATATGGAGGTGCCCACATCCAAGGGGTCCAAGGAGGCTGCAAGGAGCCACCACACGTGGGCAGCTGCCCCTCGGGCCCTGGGCAAGCCTTCAGCACATGTTGGCTTTAATTACTGTGCTTTAATATTCAATATTTGACACCAATTCCATTTGATTTTGAAATCACCCAGCACCCCATGTCCTCATATTACTGTGGGCTCTGATTCTAAGCACCTTTGGAGATACTTGCCCAGATGGGACTATGGTCCGGAAGGTTCCCACGCAGAGCCCGGCCTGCCTTCTTCAGCTCTGACTCTGCTCCGGCGGCTTTGGCCAGAAGCAGGTTATCTCTCCAGGAAAAGGAGCCAAGCCGCAGAATCTGCAAACCTGCGTCAGCCCTGCACTCTGACCACAGCTGAGCCCATGCTCACACTGCTCTCTCATCCTTTGAGACCTTGTTTGCAACAAGGTTTCGCAGCCTGTTAATGTCACCACAATCCCACATTCTGAATTGGGATTGGAGGATGTCATCTATTATGATATGAACCTTTCTCAGCACATATCCCACTGGTGGGATAACACACACCCACACAGATAGTGACATGTGATTTATAACAGGGACATAATTATCCTAAGCAAACGCATTGACAAACAGAACCCAACAATCAGGGGCAAGTAGAGCTCATCTCAGGAATGCAAGGATGAGTCAACATCATAAAATCTGTTAGTACAATTCGCTACATTGAGAAGAGGAAAATCCTTGATCATCTCAAAAGATAGTCAGTCCCCCCCAAAAGCATTTGGTAAAATGTAATACTTATTACTGAATTTTAAGCACACACAGCCAGAAGACCTTCAGGAAGCTAAGAATGGTAGGAAAATTCCTCAACCTCTAATAAACATTGTAATTAATACATTAGAACAGGGGTCAGCAAACTTCTGTAAAGGGTCATATAGCAAATATTTTAAGTTTTTTGGGCCATATGGTCTCTGTCCCAACTACTTAACACTGATGTCACAATATGAAAACAGCCATTAGACAACATGTAAATGAACGGGCCTGGCTGCGTTCCAATAAAACTTTATTTACAAAGAGTGACCGCTGTGGGAAGGATTTGGCCCCCAGCCATGGTTTGAAGACCCCTGCATTAGAATCATTCACATTATAGTCAGAAACAAGAGAAAAATGCCTGATTTTATATTTGAAGCCTAGCAAATGTAATACTACAAGAAAATATATGTGAAGTACAAATACTTAAAAGGCAGAGATAAAAATATAATTACTTACATAATTATATGACTATTTGTCTAGAAAATCTAAAACAATCAACTGGCAAACCATTAGAATTAAAAGTGGCCAGTTCTAAGGTCAACATACAAAAACAATAGCATTTATTTAAACAGCAATATATAATCATAATGTTTCATGAGCAAAAGTGTCCCATTCATGATAGCAATAAAACCCAGAAATAAATGAAGAAATAAGTGAATTTAACATACTAGAAAACTTTACTGAAGTTTAAATAAGTCGAGAGACAGACCGACCCTGGAGCCAGACTCCAGATCCCATCAACATTAGATTCCAAAGTGAACCTGCGTACTGTGTGCAATCTTGATAAAATTCCCAACAGTTTGGGTTTGAAACAACGGATTCTAAACTTCGTATGGAAGAAAAAGTATGTAAGCTTAGTTGAAAAATACTTTTAAAAGGACGTGGAGAAGGTCCGACCAGTGTGGCTCAGTGGTTGAGCGTCGAACCATGCACCAAGAGGTCACCGGTTTGATTCCAGGTCAGGGCACATGCCCAGGTTGTGGGCCAGATCCTCCGGGGGAGGAGGGGGGCATGCAGGAGGCGACCCATCGATGTTCTCTCTCATCGATGTTTCTCTCTCTCTCACTCTCCTTTCCTCTCTCTCTAAAATCAATAAAGGAAAATAAATAAAAATAAAAGGACCCGGAGAAGGAATTTGCTGTAAAGCCATCATAACTAACGCACTGTTATTGTGCAGAAATTGACAAACAGGTGTACTGGTCAGGACTGGAAGACCAGAGATAGCACCATATTTGAGGGAATTTAATTTATGATGAAAGTAGCATTTCATGTCAGTGAAAAAAAGGGTACCCTTTCAATAAATGATGATGTGACAACTGGCTGTGCATTTGAAAAAGAAAATATTACTCCCACCAACACACAATGCCCTTGCTCCAGGCTGCAGCTTCTCTCCCAGCCCCAGAGATGGGCAGGTTGCTCCCCACTCCCAGATGAGGACAGAGTCCCCAGCCACGCCTGCTGCTGGGGGCCCCTGGGGACGTGGGGGAGCTTGTGACTCAGCTACAGTGTATTTGGCTGAGGAGACTCCAGATAAAGGACCCTCCACTCCCTTCTGGGTTCTCATGGGCTGAGTCCAAACATAGTCTCCAAGGTCCACCCTGTGCAGTTTTGGGGACCCCTTTGGAAGAATTTGCAACCCTGGCCAGATGCAGAGCCCCAGAGCAAAGTGGGCAAGGGTCGTGTGGAGTTAATACCTGCTTGGGGTCTCCTCTAGAATCAGCAGAGGTCCCTGTTCTGCACTTCATTTCAAGGAGGGACACCCAGATAACCCCCTCCCCATCTGTTTGTGGTTCTGTTGATGCTACCATCTGAGAGAGCAGAGATGAGTCCTTGAAACTGGCTCTCCAAACATAAATAAGCAGTCTGTTTAACGAAACAAAAGTACACACTCTTTGACATTTGCCAGCGCTGATCTCAGATTCTCAGTCGGTCCTCCTCCCTGGCCCCCATCCTTACCTCAAGTAATGTATTGTGACTGCTGACCAAGCCTCCCTAAGGTTGCCCCCTTCCCTCTCCTTCTCTGCCCCACCCCTAGGGCCTCCACCCCAGCTAGAAGGTGTTTGTGAATGGGGCTGCAACCTGGGGACATGATTGGACCAGGCGGAGCAGTTGGAACACTGGGCTCCTCTGGGACACAAGGTCTGCTCCCCTCTCTGAAGAGGACCCCACCCTACACACACATGTGTGCACACACATATGTGCCAGCCCTGCCTCCGGGTGTTTGTCCCACCCTGCCTCCCTGAACTCTGCTTCAGACACAGCGCTCCCTACTGTGGAATCCCAGATTCCAGAAGAATCTCTCTGTCCCTCTTCAGAGACTCCGGGCCTCAGAGTTTTTCCCATGTGTCTCTACCACCCCAGGGTTGGGGTCCAGGTGCCCAACACTGGAACTTTTGAGAACTGTGAGGATAGATGAGACCCCAGGGCCCAAAGGGGATCAAAGCAGCAGCTTTAACAGGTGTGGCCCCGCAACTCACAGATCACACCTGCCTGGGGTTCCTTCTCCCTTCTCGGGTGAAGGTTCTGCTGCTCCTCTTTGGGGGAGCTGGGCCAGGATGAGAAGTAGCTCTGGGTGTTCCCAGGGGAGGAAAGACAGGGCCCAGGTCTGAGACCCCCAGCTCCCTCGTCTTGTCAGGAGAGACTCCTCATGGGCCCTGTTTCCTATTCCGCCGCCTTCCCCTCGGTCCCTCGGGAGCCCAGGGACTTGGGAAGGGCTCTTCTGCCCTCTCGCGGCCAAGTGGCCGCGCGTGGACGTTGCTGGAGTAGCGTGAGAGCGTGCACACCCAGTCAATAAGCCTTAACCATCAGAGACTGTTGTGCAGCAGGAAGCCATTTCCAGTTATTTGTACAAAGATTTCTTTTTTTCTCTTAATGAAAGACACGTAAAACTTCTCCCAGTCATAATCCAGGGGTCTATCAGCAGAGGCGGGAGGGGAGGGGAGGCGGTGGGAAGCATCTTGGGTGACGAATGAGGGGGAAGCATCTTGGGTGACGAATGAGGGGTGGGTGCCGGCGTGGAGAGCCCCGGGCCTCTCTCTCCCGGAGGTGTTCCGGAAGAAACAATGGTTTGAAGGGCCGCAGAAGGCGCCTCGACCTCCTGGAATGGGTAGGGAAAGGTCACCATGCGGGGCCCGGGGTCTGGAGCAAGGCCGGGCACCCGCCAGCAAGGTCCGGGCGCTGCCCGCGCCCCGCCGCACCGGCCCGGTGAGGACGCAGAGCTGAGGCCGCGATCGCCGCGGGCCGCGGAGATGAGGTTTGCGCTCCGGAGCGCGACCCGCCCGGCCCCCCGCCCCTGCTGTCCCGTCCCTGCTGTCCCATCCCTGCTGTCCCATCCCCGCTGTCCCATCCCCGCTGTCCCGTGTCCCGCCCCTGCTGTCCCATCCCTGCTGTCCCGCCCCCGCTGTCCCATCCCTGCTGTCCCATCCCCGCTGTCCCGTGTCCCGCCCCTGCTGTCCCGCCCCCGCTGTCCCGCCCCCGCTGTCCCGCCCCCGCTGTCCCATCCCCGCTGTCCCATCCCCGCTGTCCCGCCCCCGCTGTCCCGCCCCCGCTGTCCCGCCCCCGCTGTCCCATCCCCGCTGTCCCATCCCCGCTGTCCCGTGTCCCGCCCCTGCTGTCCCGCCCCTGCTGTCCCGCCCCTGCTGTCCCGTCCCTGCTGTCCCGCCCCTGCTGTTCCGCCCGGTCCAAGGCCAGGACCACGGCCCCGGGCTCCACCTGCCGCGCGCGTTTGGCCCCGGAGTCGTCCTGGCTCGGGACGACGCACAACGCATGTGCGGGGCGGGGCCTGCGGCGTTGCCGTGGGTGCAGGTGACGCGCTCCGCGGGGACCAGGGGCGGGCGCTTCCGGGGCGGGACGTGGTCGCCGGAAGTGCGTGGCCGTCCGGGGCCATGGCGGCGCTCGGCGTCGTCTACTTGCTGCTCGGGCTGGCGTCCTGGCGGTCAGCCTGGGCCTCGGGCGAGGAGTTCTGGCCCGGCCAGTCGGCGGCTGACATCCTGTCGGGGGCGGCGTCCCGCAGACGGTGAACGCGCGTCCGCGCTGTCGGCGGGGCTCCCTGGGGGGCTGGGGGCGCTGGGGGCGGGGCTCCCTGGGGGGCTGGGGGCGCTGGGGGCGGGGCTCACGGGCTGGGGGGCTCGGGCGGGGAGAGGCGGGCGCGACCAGGGCCGCTAGCGGACGCCACCCCTAGACCCCAGGAAGGACCGGCTGTGGGTCAGCGTTAAGGGGCGGGCCCGGGACCCTGTTAGATGATGCGGGTTCTTGTCCGGGTTTCGGGGATCCCTAGAATCAGATGTTCGAGTGGGGTGGTTCTTAAAGCACAGCCTTGTTTATCTTCAGCTGCACGGAGTCTCAGTCTCCTTCCAGGTGTTGGATGTTCAGGTTTCAGGCATAAAAGAATACGGGTCAGTGCAGGTCATCTTGGTACAAGACGGACTCTGTGCTGGGTGAGGGGTGCAGAGAGTGTAGACAGGCCCTTCCTCTGGGTGTTGCAGGCCCGAGCCCTGGACTACACGCAGCTTCATGTGTAGTAACGGACGTTGTGGGGAAACCAGTGCAGAGAAGGGAAGAGTGAGGATAGCGGTAACTAGTAGACGCGGAGGACCCCTCCTAGGTCTTTGTAGCAGGTCGTGTTGCTTTGGGTAGGGTAGCGGTTCTCAAAGTGTTCCAGGACATCTGAACATACCATTTTTGCAGTGATACCAGGATGATATTTGCCTTTTTCATTCTCTTTCTTCCACTGGTTTACTTCATGGTTTTTTCCTGGAGACCACTTGTGATATCTCAACACATTGAATGTGGCAGCAGATGTAAGAATCCAGCTATCACCAGACCGAAGCATTTACAAACAAACACTGCCACTCTTCTCACCAATTAGTTTTGTTTTGACAAATATACTTTTTATTTAAAAATGTTAATAATATGTAATAGATTTACTGTTATTTTGAAGTGAATTAATACATACTTTTTAACGATCTTACATTAACTGACATCAGGAATTACATATAGATTTAACCCACATAAACAACAGCCTTTTGGGTACTCAGTAATTGTTAGGAGTGTAAAGTGGGCTGTAGATCAAAAAGTGTGAGAATCACTGGAGGACTGGTTCTCAGGTTCCGGTCACTGACGCTGCTGGGCTTAGTGGTCAGTTATTGCTAGTTGTGAAACAGATGCTGCTCCTCCTTGTGGCTCTGTAAGTCTTTGGTCAGTTGGAAGTGGGTGTGCAGCTGCCTCCACTTTACAGACTAGAAACTATCGACAGCCCCAGGGTGAGCGATCACCTCTGTATCCCCTTGAGTTTTCTGTCCAGAGGCCTCGAGCTAAAGCACCGCTGTCCTGCTCCTCCCTGCCAGGTATCTTCTATATGACGTCAACCCCCCGGAGGGTTTCAACCTCCGCAGGGATGTCTACATTCGCATCGCCTCCCTCCTGAAGACCCTGCTGAAGACTGAGGAGTGGGTACTGGTATTGCCCCCTTGGGGCCGCCTCTACCATTGGCAGAGCCCCGACATTCACCAGGTCCGGATCCCGTGGTCTGACTTTTTTGATCTTCCAAGTCTCAATAGAAACATCCCCGTCATTGAATATGAGCAGTTCATTGCAGGTGAGGTGGTGGTTCTGGTGTGGATGGCAGGCCAGGCTGAGAGCTCAGCTGGTGGGCTGTCTCACTGGGCCTGTTGTCGCCTTTGCTTTATGGAGGGCCCTGTATCCTTCTGTTTTCCACACTGCCAGTGATCTTAGTCTTGCCTTAATTTTTCTAGGGAAGTAGATCTGAAGTGTGTGAGCTCTGTGCCCCCTTGCCTCTGACAACTGTGGCAGCCTGGTGCATCAGGGAAGTGCAGTTAGAGCCGCTGGTGAGAGAGCCGCGGCCACAGAAGCGGGGGCTGTCCTAGAGGGTGTGCTTATGCAGAGGAGGCATTTTATCTGAAGGAAAACACCATGCGTGTGTGGCACTGACCTTGTGATGTCCACTGCAGTGCTGCTGAAGACTTGTAACGATGTGTTGTTCCTTTAGTCCTGCTTGAAGATTTTCTTAGAATAAGAGTATTTAGAGTTTACTGTTGCTTTGTTTAGAAGACATAAACTTAACAAATCAGTATACATCTTTTCTCCTTCCCTAGAGAGGCCTAGAAGCGCCAGTCACAGTCTTTAAGCCACTGATACTCTGTAACGTTTATGGATGAGTCACGGTCTCTAAGCTGCCGATACTCTGTAACAGTCATTGGTGGGTCACGGTTCTCCAAGCTGCGTCTCTGTAACATTGAATTCCTGCCCCGCAGGGACCTGGACAGCTTAGAATCGGTGCTCACACTGAGAATGGTGCTTGCACATCTTCATTTTTCAAGTTCTTTTCTCGCTGCACCTTAGACCCTGTCACTTGGAAATGATTCTGTGTCAGAGTCAGCCCTGTGATTGCTGCAGGCTTGGAACAACATAGTATCTTCTCGGAAGAGGCAAACTCTGAGACCGCAAAGCATAGATGAAACTCTTTCTCCTCCGACCCAAGACCAGAGAGGCAGCTAGGTGTTTAGTCGGATTTGACTTAGCCTGGGAAACTGTCTGCCCTGGGTCTGAACCTGAGTTACAGAGCCTCCCAGAGAACCTGCCCTTCACCTTCCTGCGGGGTGGGGTGGCAGGTTTCCTGACAGGTGGGCACAGGGTCTGGGCCTTAGCCATTTGAAATTGTGCTAAGTGACTGGAAACTGCGGGTATTTGGGGACAGGAGACAGGTGTCCTCCCTACTGCTTTCCAGCCCCTCCCCCCATCCCTGTAGCTGGAGCCGCCAGGGGGAGGGAAGATAGAATGTCCTGGGTGACGTGCTGGGAGGCAGGCAAACAGCTTTGCCTTCACCCTGTCTGACTAGCTGACTGCTCAGCTGTTTCCTCCCCTGCAAAGGGGACAGGCACAGGTGCCCCTCCTAGGATGGGATGCTGGCGCATGTGCAGTAGAGCACCGGGCCACATATCAGCCTCTTGAGGTCTCATCACTTTCCCCTCACTGTAAGGAGCCCCGGGAGCTCCGTCTTCAGGTGCCGTCACCATGTTAGTGCCCAAGCGAGAGCGAAATGTGGACAACACACCAGAAATTCACTTGCTGTGGCTCTCTTGTCACGGGTTGTTCGTCCTATCTTTGAACAAATCTTTGATGACCACAGATGTGGCCGACACATCCTGGGTGTGGGTGGGAGCAGTGGGTGAGAGGGACACAGGCCCCTGCTCTCCCGGAGCTCCTGTGGGGAACGGCGAGCAGAAAATAAATATAAATAAGTTGCCCTGGCTGGGTGGCTCATTTTGTTGGAGCGTCATCCTGTACACCAAAAGGTTGTGGGTTTGATTCCCAGTGAGGGCACATAGCTAGGTTGTGCATTCGAGCCTTGGTCAGGGAGCGTACGGGAGGCAACCGATTGATGTATCTCTCTCACATTGTTGTTTCACTCTCTCCCTTCCTCTCTGTCTAAAATCAATTAAAACGTATTCTCAGGTGAGGATTTAAAAGAATATAAATAGTCCAGCCAGTGTGGCTCAGTGATTGATCATCGACCCATGTACCAAGAGGTCGCTGGTTCGATTCCTGGTCAGGACACATGCCCAGGTTGTGGGCCTGATCCCCAGTGGGGGACATGCAGGAGGCGGCCAGTCGATGTTCTCTCTCATCAGTGTTTCTGTCTCTCCCTCTCTAAAATCAATAAAGGAAAAAAAATTAAGAAATAGAAATAAAAGAATATAAGTCACTGAAATATGCAGTGTTTGAGATGGCGAAGAGTGCATGGAGAAAAAAAGCGAGAAGGGGTCTGCAGTGTTGGAGGGCAAGTGGCCATAGCCCTGGGAAGGCGTCCCAGGGAGGTGTCGTTTGAATGGCCTCACGGGTCAAGAGCAAGCCCTGGGGAGATGGTCCGAGCAGGGATGGCTGTTCAGAAGCCCCAGGGAGGGAGCACACTGACGCACCCCAGAGGCACAGTGGGGAGGCCAGCCCAAGGGGGAACCCAGGAGAGGAGGACGAAAGAGTGAATGGGGCCTGTGGCCAGCAGGAGGCCCAGCCCTGCCTTCAGGGAAGTGGGGTACAGGCATAAAGAGAAGAGGGTGAGGGCAAGCCCAGGTGCTGGAAGTGGTCAGGGTGATGAGGAGGCCATGGGAGCAGCCAAGGCCTGGACAAGCTGTACCACTCCCCAGCTAACCCGCTCACCCCCTTCAGGGACCCTGGGCCCTGATGTCATTGGTTCTGTCTTAGCCCTACTTTTGTAAGCTTCCTCCACTCCTTGGAAAGAAGGTGGCCTTAACAAAAAAGTGATAATTCCCTGTCTGTGTCAGTGACAGTCATACGAGCCACACACGTGCTTCAGCAACTGTTTACTGTCAGTTCTTGGTCTCTTCCAGAGTCCGGTGGGCCCTTCATTGACCAGGTGTATGTCTTGCAAAGTTATGCAGAAGGGTGGAAAGAGGGCACCTGGGAAGAGAAGGTTGACGACCGGCCCTGCATCGACCCACTGCTGTACTCACAGGACAAGCACGAGTACTACAGGTATGACTGGCGCGCCTTCCACTGCCCGGTGGCGGGGTCTGGTCACCCCCCGCATCTGGAGAGCACGTGTGACCACGACCACGCTTCCCCCTGCCAGCCGCTGCGTGGTTCCTGAGGGGAAGGCCTTTCACCCTCCCAGCTGGTGCAGCCAGCCTCCTTGTCCCTCGGTCACGGATGCCTCAGGTCGTTCAAAAATACCTGAGACACGTTTACCTTTTCCCACACTGTTGATTGCATTTGAACCAGGTCCTGGAAATGGCCGTCTTGTCACCCCAATCCTAAGTTGCCATCAGAAGACCTCCCTGTGGAAGGGCTGTCACCTCAGCAGCTTTAACAACTTGAGTGACACAGAAACTCTCTAGAGGAGCATTGTTTTAGGGACTGTTAGCATCACAACTCGGGTACTGAAGCATGACGTATCGTTTCCTTCTGACTGCCCCTGCTTTCCCGTCACTGTACCGTCCTGACTCCGGAAAAGAGCTTCAGCGGTCTCATCAAGTAGATGAAATTTATGTTTTCTTTAAAAATTCTCACGAGAACATCACTGCCTGTAATCACGACCAGCAAGCTTTCACTAAGAGAAACACTGAGGTTTTCGAGGTCGAGGTGTACGTGTGTGCACCCAGATTTTATTTATTGCCTGTGGAAAACAGACTAAACTAAGGGGTCCTGTGACTGTTCTTTTCCAGGGGATGGTTTTGGGGTTATGAAGAAACAAGGGGTTTAAACGTTTCCTGTCTGTCCGTTCAAGGATCGGCTTCCGTCATCGCGCCTGTGCTTTTGAGAAACACGTCAGCACGGTAGGTGCCCGCACCATCACTCGGTGGGTGATGGGCAGTGGGGGTGTGCGTGTGTGCATATGTGAGTGTGTGTGCACGTGTGAATGTGTGCATGTGCACTCTGTCCTGGTGGCATTGGAACGCCGCCTGGCTCTGGCCTGTGTGGGGTTGCTGGCAAGTTAGACCTTGTCCCTACGCCACACTCTGCAGTGAGGCAGGACGGGCATTGGGACCCAGGAGGAGGCTGCGTGTACCCTTGGGGAAAGGCCAGGAAAGGGCCCCAGATTTGGCTCAGCGGCACCCACATGCCGAGGCTCTGCTGCAGGTGCCGTCTGTTGTCCTCATGGGGTGCCCCTTGGAGCCACTGCTCTTTGAACTGCTTGGCGGGGTTCACACTGTTGGTCACACCGCTGGTGGCTAGTGGAGTCAAACTTACTCCAGGGTCCCTGTCTGAGGTGATGGTGACAGGATGGGGTCTGGCTGGGTGTAATGGGGGTGTTTGGGGGAGGGGGCAGTGAAGAGGAGAGGACAGGGATGAAGGCAGTGTGCTGGACTGGAAGGGGGCACCCGCTTTATTTTCTTCATCTGTCCTGGTGATGGCAGAGTGCTCCCATGGCCACGGGCACATGTGGCTGAGGCAGGGGAGGGCAAGGACAGCCAGAAGAGCAGGAGCAGGGGCAGCCAGGCCCGAGCTGGCTGAGAGTGCTCAGGGCAGAGGGGCGCCATGCTTCCGGTCCGGGTCACTTCTGAAAGGGAGCTCTCCCGTGCAACCCCTCGGACCTGACCTTGGTGAGGTGAGAGGAGCAGCCAGAACCTTTTCCAGAAATGCTGCTCTAGGCAGCTGCTCCTGGCCTCCTGCTGGAAATGTATCAGTTCCCGCTGTGCTCTCCCTTGTGCCTGGTCCCTCTCGGACTGCAGCTGCCCTCCCTCACCACTGGGTGGTGCCAAGGGGTCCCTGGGAAGAGACAAGTCGGCCAGCTTAGTTTATGAAACAGACGCCGGTGCGGGACAGGACCTTGGCAGCCAGGCAGCCATGTTCTTAGAAGTTTCCTATAGATTGAGTTGCTGGGGGACATGGGACCCTGAAATAAGGAGCCCCTTCTGTTAGCTACCTTTAGTCTGAAGTAGGTGCGTGGGACAGACCTCCCATGACAGCCTCACTGATGCCCCTTGTACCCCGGGGAGCCCAACGCCCAGGGAAGCCTTGTGTGCATCTCCGAGGCCTGAGGGATTCTCTGCAGATCTCAACAGGATCACAGCCTTGCCCCCGGTTTGCCACGATGCCAGGCAGGGCCCTTCCTGGTCCCTTTCAGCCCATTTTCTCTGTGTTAGGACCACCTTGGGGCTAGTCCTTTGTAAACAAAACCCACGTGGGTCCATCATAGGCCAGCAGACGTCTGCTCAGGGAACCATATTTTCACTTACAGAAAAGTAGAAGCCCAGCTGGCAGGGCCCCTTAGTGTCCTAAGGCAGCACCCTCCCTAGGAAATGTTTGGGTTGAAAAGGCAGATCTGGCTGAAGTTTGGACCTGTGAGATGTGTAAGCTTGCCAGTCACTTTTCTCTGAGTCTCATTTTATGGGTAAGAATAGAGCTGAGCCCAAAAGGAGACTCGTGCCCAGAAAGAAGGCCCCTCGATTGGGAAGCGATGCCTCTGCGAGGGCAGCGGGGAGAAGGCAGCACTGAGATACATGTGGCTGGACATTAACGGGGAGTCACCCCACCATACAGCAGACTCCACTCCAGGTGCAGAAAGACCTCGTGTGAAAGCAAAGCCGTGAAGCTTTTAGAAGGAAACAGCCTTGAGAGAGACCTTGGGGTGGGGAGAGATTTCTTAAACAGGCAAAAAAAGGAAACATTGGTAAATTCAGTCACATTACAATTAAGAATTTCTGTCCATCAGAAGGTACCACGAAAAAATGAAAATATAGCCAGGCCAGTGTGGCTCAGTGGTTGAGCATCGACCCATGCACCAAGAGGTCGCCAGTTCGATTCCCGGTCAGGGCACATGCCAAGGTTCTGGGCCCGATCCCCAGTGGGGGGCATGCAGGAGGCGGCCAATCAATGTTCTCTCTCATCAGTGTTTCTAACTCTCTCTCCCTCTCCCTTCCTCACTCTCTAAAATCAGTAAAGAAAAAAACAATTTTTTTTAAATGGAAAGATAGATTACAGATGGGAGAAGGCACTGAAGGCATATTTGATCCCTAAAGGACCAATGCAGGAAATGGACAGAGTTCCTAAAAATCAGTGAACAAAGGGCAGGTAGCCTGTAGTAAATTCTGCGAAAGATACACTCAGATACATGGCAGGAGGAAACACACTGGCTGTTGAACCTGGAAGACGCGCTCTGCCCCCTCAGCGACCAGGACATGCAAGCCTTTAACGCCCTGGGAAGGATGGGGTGACGGACTGGCACACTGCTGCTGGCAGGAGAACTTGGGAAAACTTCGGGGGGACAGTTGGCCTAGGGTTAAACGGCAGACCTGTGACCTAGCAGGTCTAGCCTACTCACGTGTCTGCACGTGCACACAAGGTATGTTCCAGAATGTGGCCGCCCAAACCAGGAAACGCCACCTGTCCTTCAGCTGTAAGTGCATAAATAGGTTGTGGCATATTCAAAACTGAAACATGACTCAGCTAAGAAAATGAAAAACTTGCTGATTCAACGAGGGTACATCAGATATAATGTTGAGTGAAAGAATGTAACAGAGAAATTCCTCCAAATGCAATTTGCATAAAGTCCAGTGACAGGCACAGCTGACCTGCATGCAGTGTGGGGACACGCATGGAGGTGGGACACGCGAGGAGGTGATCCCACAGCGGCAAAGGCACAGGGTGGCTGGGCCAGGTGTGAGGGCCCTGCTCAGTGGGGGCTGCACAGTGCTTCCGGCCGCACGGTGGAATGCACTTTCTGCGGGCTGTGCTGTGTTTTGTAAAACAGGCCCCTCTCACCCCACCCACAGAGGCTGCCACCGTCCCTAACCACTCCGTTGCTTTCCAGCACTTTTCTGCTTCGGTCAGATATTTGTGTGAGTTCATCTTTCTTTTTAAACACAAGTGAAGTCACACCACGGGCGTGTTCTCCACGTGGCCTCGGTTTCCTTTTTTCCACTCAATACATCTCAGGTGTCAAAGACCCACAGCGGTCACGACGTCCTTTTGCAGTAGCCTCTGCACAGATGTACGAGACCGTACTAAACAAGCCCAAATCTTTGGTTGGTTCCAGGTTTTTGCTGTTACAAATAGGAAGCATTTTTGCCCACATCGGGGGGGGAAGGGGGCTACAAATGGAGGTTCAGAGCCAGAGTAGAAGTGGCCGTGGGGTGTGTCCTTTCTGGGTGGCACCATTGGGGCTCATCCCCATGCGGCCGTCAGTTTCAAGCTGATAAGTGAAAAGTGGGTCCCTGGTGTGTGTGTGTGTGTGTGTGTGTGTGTGTGTGTGTGTGATTTCAGAGTGAAACCATGATTTCAAAGTGAAAGGCTTTTCTGAAATATTTTTCTGTCATGTACTCTTTTAAATCTTGCCAATTTCTGTCTTTGCAGTTATTAAATTTTACATATTCACAGTTATTAGTCTGTTCTTTAACGGTTTCTAGGGGTTTTTATTCCAGCCTTCACCATCCCAATATTCTTAAAAATTCTTTCATGTTCCACTTCTGTAGTGTGAGCTCTCACATCGAACTCTGAGCCCTGAAGGCTTGTTCTGTGTGAGAGAGGGCTCCTGGTCCTCTCACCCGCTCCCCAGCACAGCCTCCTCTCCAGACTTGTCCTGCCTCCTGGGTCGCCCAGTCCCAAGTGGGCGTGGGCCTGTTTCTGGAGTGTCCCTTGTTGTAGTCTAGTGCTGTGAGTGGTGTGGTCACCTCGTAAAGCGCAGACTCCCTGGGCCCTCACTTTGCGGGGAAGGAGTCAAGCGGTCACTAAAGAAGTGCTAGCTCTTTTTTTTCTTTATTGATTTTAGAGGAAGAGGAAAGGGAGAGGGAGAGAGAGATAGAAACATTGATGAGAGAGAACATCGATGGGCCACCTCCTGCATGCCCCCGGCTGGGGATCGGGCCCACAACCTGGGCATGTGCCCTGACCGGGAATTGAACTGGCGACCTCTTAGTGCATGGGTCGGCGCTCAACCACTGGGCCACACCAACTGGGCAACTAGCTTTTGGCTTGAGAAACAGACAGCATAAGGAATACCTAGTCCCTGTTGTATTGAGGCCATGTTCTAAAGATGGGAGTAAATACGGACTTTTATGCCTTTGTGGTACCCGTCATTATGTGGCTTTGCCCTTTACCTGCGGATGTGGGAGTTGAGGGATGGGTTTTCTAATATTGAACCGTCTTTCATTCCTGGTGTGAACCCCATTTGTCGTGTGTGTTGTTCCTTCAATATACTGGTTTCTGTTTGCTAATTCTATTTGGTCTGTTTCCATTTTTGCATTGGTAGTATAAGTGGGCTTGGTAACTCCGGTTCAGTGGCTAGGACGAGAGACTCTGTGAATGCTTAGAATCACTTCGAAATGAAAACCCTCAGAGTCCTAGTGTGGAGGGCCAGGCAGGTGCTTCTCAGAGGGGCAGCAGTACTTGCCCACATACGCCCTGGCGACCCACAGGTTAGTGCCCTCTCAGAATTCGTCCCTGGTGGCTCCTGGCCCAGGGCCCCACTCTGATGCTGCTCTCTGGAGCGTGTGAATGTAATTGTTTTTCAAGTTAAACTCTTTCGCCCTGGCCGGTATGGCTCAGTGGTTGGAGCGTTGGCCCGTACACCGAAGGATCTCGTGTTTGATTCTCAGTCAAGGGCACATATCTGGGTTGCAGGTTCGATTCCAGGTCCTGGTCGGAGTCGTGCAGGAAGCAACCAGTCAATGTGTCTCTCTCACATCTCCCTCCCTCCCTCCTTCCCTTCCACTCTCTGAAAATCAATGGAAAAATATCCTCGGGTGAGGATTAACAAAACAACAACAAAAAGTCAAACTCTTTCTTTTCCTGTTGTTTAAAAACAGGTCCGTGATGTTAGACAGAGCCGAGAACCTCCTTCACGACCACTACGGAGGGAAGGAGTACTGGGATGTGAGTGCTGCCCAGGGGGCTCTTTCTGAATCTTCTTACATCATTTTAATTTGTTTAGTTTTTGAAAACCTAAGACCATCGCCAGCTCTTGTTTTCAACCTTGCTGACTGAACCCATGGGGCTCTGAGCAGTATTGGGTGTGGGTGTGGCAGTGAATCCCCCCATCGCACTCAGGGTGCTCCAGGGTGAGGACTCGGGGCTGGTCCTGCGTGACTGTCAGCCCCAGCGCCTCCTGAATCTGCGTCAGCCTGTCCTCTCCGGCTGCCTCCACCAGTAGCTGGGTTTAGGGCTTTCTGCTCCTGTCTTCAGCTTGGAAAGGTAGGGGTATTTTCTGCCCCGAGGGCTTCATGAACTTTGCTTTGTTGGGGAGCTGGCTCTGGGTGACTTGATGCCACGGGCGTGAATGAAGGTGGCAGAACTCAGAGAGCAGCTGTCTGCTGGCAGCAGCATCCCGCTGACGTGGGCCATGGGGGGCCGCTGTTCCTCAGCCTCTGGTTCAGAAAAGAGGCACAGTCCTTGCTGACACGGGAAAAGGGCACGAAGCACGTCCTGAGAAAAGTCTACAGCTGCGAGCTGCGGGGTCTGAGGTGAAGACACTGCAGCCTGTTGGGGGCCGGGCCTGTTGGGGCTCTGCTGGGGGGGGGTGGCCTCTGTGGGAGCTGTGTGCCGGCCTCTGGAGGGATCGGGCTGGGGCAGGGGACACAGGGACACTACCGGGGGCACCTGCCCCCATCAGATCAGCTCAGCCCCACTCGGCTCCCAGTATCACCCAGATCCTAACATGTGGAGAGAAACTGATTCTTAGAAGATGCGTTGTTTTGGTGCTGAAGAAAAAATAAACATTTTTAGGTAAATTCCAGCTGACTTAAAGAAAAAGAATCATGCTAAGCTGGCCTCCAAGCTCATGCTGAGCTGCTCCCACCTGTGTGGGATTGGGCGCCCTCTGCCTAGTCACCTCCCAGAAGCCCCATGTGAGGACAGTTGCTGGGACCCTCTGCCCTTGGAGGCCGCCCACCAGCAGCACAGGTTTGCATGCAGCTGGCTTGATTTTTGTCATCTTCACGGGTTCCCAGGTTTGGTCATTGAGCTGCAAGTGTGTTATTTGCGGCAGCTGATTTCCGTAAAGGAAAAACACAGTATTTTGTGTTCAGGAATATGCGGTCTGCGTCCTGTTATCTGTACACCTGGTTTACAATGAAGGGTAGCACCCACATGGCTGCCTTTTAAAAAAAAATTTTTTTCTTTATTGATTTTTAGAGAGAGAAGAAGGGAGAGGGAAGGAGAGAGAGATAGAAACATCGATGAGCGAGAACATCAATTGGCTGCCTCCTGGATGCCCCCCACTGGGGATCGAGCCCACAACCTGGGCATGTGTCCTGACCGGGAATTGAACCGGTGACCTCTTGGTGCATGGGTCGACGCTCAGCCACTGAGCCACACCGGCCGGGCCACGTTGCTTCTTAACCATAAAATAACTGGCCTGTCCTCATTCTGGGGCGCCTGCACCCTGCCGCTGTGGGTCAGGAGCCTGAAGAAATGGGAGTCACGTACCCCGTGTAGCCACTGACCTCTTCCACTCTCAGAGTCTGCCCTGTCTGGGGTCATGGGGCCTGGGCTGGGCAGAGGACAGATGAGACCCCTGCTCCCTGGGCACGTGACCTGGGTGCCTCCTGGGCGGGTCGTTTCAGAAGCACAACGTGCCATTGTTATCCTGTCAGAATAACAGTTCAGTGCCTGTCAGCATTGTGGTCCCCTGCTGGCCTTTAAGGTCCCCCTCAGTGCTTCCCCCGTACTGCCAGCCACACTCTTAGTCAGGGCTCGGCCCCCAGGCGGAGGGGACGCCAGGGAAGGGCATGGGGCATGGGTGTCGGGCTGCAGAGCCTCTGCTGTGTGATAACGTCCTCGTGAGCGAATCCTCACTGACTGACCCGCTGGTTCACTGATGGCTGACTTGTCACTGTGCCAGGTGGCCCCAGTGACTGAGGATCTGTGCACGGCTCAGCCCTCCTGAGCCCAGCTTGTTGTCCTTGGCATTTCTGTCAGGTTTTCACACTGGACTCTCGGCTTGTCGCAGGGGTCGGGGTGGGGTGAGGGCTGAGCGGGCACCCACCTCGTGGGCAGATGGGGTGGGGCGCTCAGCTGCACTGTCTCTGCGCCCCCAGACTCGGCGGAGCATGGTGTTTGCCAAGCACCTGCGGGCTGTGGGTGATGAGTTCAGAAGTAAATATCTGAATTCCACGGACGAGGCCGACAGGATCCCCTATGAGGAGGACTGGACCAAGATGAAGGTAGTTCTGTCTCTTTTCAGTAAGAGGAAATGTAAATTATCTCTCTAGATGTGTAATAATGACCCCTTAATTTACAGCAGGTGGGGGGGGGCATGATTGTCACCTTTGGTGTCACCTCCCTTAACGCAGTCCTCATTCATTGCTGTAATTACCGTGGACACTGCTCGTCAGCCCCACGTGCAAGCTCAGGGAAGTCGCCGGCAGTTCCTCTGCGGTGACGTGGAATGAGTCGCTGCGGTTCCGGCAGCCCGAGGGGCGCTCCTAGAGTGAGTGGGTGGCAGCTATGCAGGCAGACAGGGAAAGGTGACCAGTGTGTTCAGTGTTCTTCTTATAACACGAGAGCAATAAAGGAAAACAAGATTCGTCCACCCCAGCCCAAAGCACCACTTACCCTTTGGTCCAGCATCGTCCCTTTAACAACTGTCTTTTCTAAAAGGTTGGGTTTTCCTGTAACTTAATTTTAAGAAATGTTATGTTGCTTTTTCACACTGACACAGTGTTTAGTCATTTTCAGCATAGTATAGTTGTTTGAATGATCCTTCAGTGGTTTTTAACAGCAAGCTTTCGTAGGGAGGAACACTGTTTCTCTGTTTGCTCTTCTGTGGGACGTTTGGCTGTCTCCGCGTGGAGTGGCATTGCCCAAGCACTGCAGGCGTGTGCACAGTCCTCACTGGGAAAATACAGTATTCGGTGGGAGATTTTTATCTCTAATCAATGTGTATTCATTCCACATTGGAATAATAAGGGTATGGCAATTAGTCACTCCACGGCCTTAGAAAACATCCTGTCCACCTGAGAGTTCCTCAGACAGACTCACGGGGCAGGATGCTGAGTGTGGAACTCTTGTCCCCTCTGCGTGTCCCGAGTGCCAGCACCTGACACAGCTTGTAGGTCCATCTCAACATGTCCCGTCCTCCTCTGCCAGGTCAAGCTGGGCTCCTCGCTGGGGGGCCCATACCTTGCCGTCCACCTGAGGAGGAAAGATTTCATCTGGGGCCACAGGGAGGACGTGCCCAGTCTGGGCGGAGCTGTGAAGAAGATACGCAGCCTCATGAAGACCCACGGGCTGGACAGAGTGTTTGTGGCCACAGACGCCGTCAGAACGGGTAGACAGCTCTGGCTCTGTCCATCCCTGCTTGCCCCGTTGCATTCTGGGCAGACCTGGGCATGCATACTGACCCTGAGCTGTGATGCCAGGAGGGTAACCCTGTGTTGTGCTTCTGTCCTCTTCAGCTCCTTTCGCCATTTCCTGGAGAATTAACGTGTCGCAGTGTGCATGTAATCCTGGTAGGCAGTCGCCTGCTGGCACCGGCAGGTCCCCGTTCAGTGGCCTCTCCTTTTAACTTGCAGAATATGAGGAGCTGAAAAAGCTGTTGCCTGAGATGATGAGGTTCGAGCCCACGTGGGAGGAGCTGGAGCTCTACAAAGACGGAGGCGTGGCCATAATCGATCAGTGGGTCTGCGCCCATGCCAGGTGCTCAGAGCTGAGGGCGCCTTTGGTTGTGTTTCACACGGTTCATGAGTCTCTAACACCTGACAGTCAAAGAGAGAGTTCTGTGTGCCTGTTGGTCAGTGCCCAGCCTTCTGCTCCGCTAAGTCCTCGTGACATTCTGCTCTGGCCCTCAGGCTGCTGTCGGTTCCTCATTTCATTCCTGTGGGCCGTAGTATCCTGTCATGATTGCTTCACCCCACACCTCTCCTCTATCTCATGTCAGGAGGGCCCCAACTTCATTCCCAGACCTGCCCCCCTGCCTGCCCAGGAGCAGCCCCTGCCCTGGGTTCCGTCCTTGAAGATGTGCATAGGGCGTCTCGCAGGCTGAGAGCACAGGTCCTTTGGGTGAAGTCCCATTCTCATGGGCCTGTCCTGTGGGCGGCACCTGCCCACGGAGTGGGTCCTGGTCCCCCTGTGGAGTCCTCTGAGGACCCCTCTGCCCACTGGGCTGGGAGGAGGTCAGAAAGAACACTGAGTAAAATGGAAAATAAAAGCGGAGTAGCTTATTTTCCTTCTGTTCTCAGGATTCTGACTCCTGGGCAGTGCATGTGTTTGGTTGAATGCATGTACACCTGTCCTTGTGTGTGCTGGGTGCTGTAGGGAAGGGCCAGGGGCCGCCCTCCTCCAGGGCGAGTGGCCTTTTCCTCCGCTGAGCAGGGGTTTGGGAGGCGGGCTCAGCCCCAGCGGCGGGGTGGAGGTGGGTCCAGGCTGAGGGACCCTTGCACCTCGGCCGGCCATGCGAGGCTTCTTAGCCACAGCCTGACAGCTCCGTGCCCCCAGCCCCCAGACTTCTGTGGATATTTTGAGGTTAGCGCTTCCGGGACCCGTCTTCCATAGACCCAAACCTGGCGGACGCCTTGCAGGGCAGACTTCTGGTGCCTTTGTTCCAAGACTACCATCTTGGAGGGGGCTGGTGGCTGTAGGCGTTTTCTTCCCACCGCCCTGGCCTTGTGGTTCTGAGCCCTCATCTCCGAATCAGAATCTGGAAGTGTCTCGTGTCTGCCGTGGTGCAGGGCTGTCTGTCTCCTTAGCGCTGAGGCTCAGCCAGGCCCCCCAGTTTCTGCTCTGTCCCGCCAGCCCTGGCCACTCAGCCGTGGTGGCGGCCCCTCAGCCTGGGGCCCCGAGGCGGGGCAGTGTCTGGGGTTGTGTGAGCACGTGACCCGTCTGTTCTGTGTGACTCTGGTGACCTCTGCTGTTGCTTTGCAGGTTCTTCATCGGCACCTCCGTCTCCACGTTCTCTTTTCGGATTCATGAGGAAAGAGAGATCCTGGGCTTGGACCCCAAGACTACATATAACCGATTTTGCGGGGACCAGGAGCGAGTGTGCGAGCAGCCCACGCACTGGAAGATTGCGTACTGAGCGGGCGCCTCGGAGGCCTCGTGCCCTGCACCCGTTACACACGGTGGACTCTCGAGCTCCCCCTAAGGACACATGTCCCCATGGGGTCGCTCCTGCCCCGGCTGGCAGCTGGACAGACAGACCGTCATGTCTCGTGGTCTCGGGCCCAGAGGAGGCTGCACACGCAGGTACAGCCCATGACCGCGTGAGCCACGGCGTGCGCGCTGCCCCGGGGCTGCGCCCGTTCTCGGTGTCTCCAGCTGTCACCGCCTATGAAAAGCACTGCCACTTTCTGGGGACTCTGGTTGTGTTTTTGTGAGATTTGAAACCGAGTCTCAGCGGCCCAGCAGACCCACGGTGTGCTTCCTCAGCCTCGTCCCGGAGGCGTCCCCAGTGAGTGGGCAGGCCTGGGCGTGCGGGCAGCTCCCGGCCAGGGTGGCCGAGCTCGCTTGCGGTGCCCTTGGACTTGGTGCGATTTGGGTCTGGGTCAGTCAGTGTAACTCCTGTGTTGGCCCCCAGAGCAGAGCCTTAGTTCTGCCCTTTCGCCCTGAGTGAGACCTCGTGCGAGTGGGAGGGGAGGTCACGGCCTCGCAGAGCCGGCTCGGAGGGCTGTGAAACAGCCGCTCTCCTCCCGGCTCCGCGCCGGAAGCTCCGGGCAGGTCTCGGTGATTTGCCTGTTCACGGGCAGAGAAACTGGTCCGTCCTCACCACGTCCAGCTGGCTGCCTTCGCATTTGTGACCGTCACTGCAGTGCGGGGGGTGGAGGTGCTTGTGCGGGAAGCCCCGGCACTGCCCCCCTCGCGCAGGGGTGTGGCTGGGAGGGGCCCAGCAGGCTCTGCCCTTCTCCAGGAGCCCTTTCTGAAGCCTCGGAACTACTGCCACGTGGGGGGATGCCACCAGGCACGTGGGTTGGCTGTGGAGCACTGCCACAGGGGTCCCCACCCTGTCCCCTCTTAACTGGGAACCCTGACTTTACAGGGACACCTGGGTGAACAGCCGTGGATGGCGAGTGCAAGCACACGGGGCCTTCCACCGAGCCTGGCAGCCAGGACATGGGGGGTCAAGGCCACGGACCCCCATCTCCCTCCCAAGCTCCTGAAATCCACCCTGAACACGCGCAGGGGCTCAGTGGTGTCGCAGCTGTGCAGGGGGAAATGAAATATTTATTCTATTTTCATTTGTACATTCAAATATTATGAATAAAATAAATTTTCTAGAAAGCTGAAATCTTAGAAGCTGTGCCTTTTCTTACCCTTGGATTGTCTTTTGGCGGAGAGCTATACGAAGAAGCGACGTGGACCGTGGCCACTGCCGTGTGAAAGAAACTGCTGTGTCACAGTGGGTGTGCAGTGTCACCACTGCGGTGCTGCAGGGAGGGTGATGTGCCGTTGTGACCGTGGGTGTGATCCCGTGTGCGGAGGTGGCGCCTGGGCCTCCTGTCCACTGGACCGCCTGCCGCCCGGCTCATGAGAAATTCCACGGCCGCGACAGACTGCCCGCCTCAGGCCTGAGGAGGCAGCAACGCGGCCCTGGGTCTGCGTGCCGGCGGAAGGAGCAGTGAGAACACACCCATGCTAGACGGTGGGGACACTAGGAAAGTGGGGGCGGGGAGCTCAGGAGCCCAGGGCCCGCTACCCCGAGGACCTGGGATACAGCCACACTCCATGGCCCCCAGCACACTGGCCCGTGGTTACCCGCCTGCTATCAACTCTCACTGACCTGTGGGCAGCTGCACTGGTGCGAGAGCTGGCTCTTCGGTGGCCCTGGCCAAGTCCCAGGGGGCCTCTCCTCAGGATGGGGCCATCGGGGCGCTGCTCCCACCGGGTGAGGACAGCTGTTGGTGAATTTGTGACATGGCACCTTTGTCCTCGTTTTGTACACTCAGAAGTGTGTCTCTAGAGACTGTTTTCTTAGGATGATCAGTCTGCCCAGCTCTGAAAGCCCAGCCGGCCTCCAGGGCCTGCGTCTCAGCGGATGACCTTTCCTGGAGCCGAAGGTGAAGGCCGCCGTCCCTTATTAATAATGACAGTTAGCGTTCTTTGCTGCCTGGAGCTGCTGGCCCCTGTCAGGTGGTCTGGCTGTGAGGCCCTGCTGTTGGGAAGCATTTGGAGTGTGCGTGGGGGGGTGTCCTCCATACAGGACAGCCAAGGACGATGGACTGTAGTGGGGGACAGACCTTACCGTCTTGACCTTGAGCCAAAGGACCTCGAAGGATCCCACACTGATCCTACAAGGTCATGGTGGCCCTCCCAGGGCGAGTGCCGCTGGGCCCATGGGCCCCTGCCACGCTGCGTGGACGCCTCTGCTGATGGACAGGCCTGGGGACACAGGCCAGGCTGTGCTCTGCTCTCACGTGTGCCTTGTCCTCACACCAGGGGATCCGCCATGAGGGAGGGGGGCTTCTGCTGTGACCACAGTGCCCTTCAGGCTCACTGGGGCGTCAGGCCCTGAGTAGAGCTGTCATTTCAGATGGGAGCCGAGGCCGAGAGGGAGGGTTGATCAGGGCCACGCAGCCCCTCCGAGTGGGTCCCTCACTGTCAATGTCAGCCCCTTCCTCTTTCTCCAAAGGGAGACTGCCGTCAACTCCCACACCCACACACCTCCCAGATTTTTTTCCCTGTGGGTTTAAATGAGACTGTGCATTTTGACAAGGACTGGGCTGAAGGAAAAGTTGCTGATGGGCAGTTTCCACCAACCCATCAAACCCACTTCCAAGGCCCTGGGCACCAGGAGGTGATTGAGGGCCCGAGGGTGATGGGAGGAGAGGTCACTCGAAGAGACTGCTATTGGGCTTGCTGGTCCCAGCTGGCATTGCCCTGGACCCCAGCCTGGAGAACCGAAGCTTCCAGGGCACCACACAGCTGAAGAGCAGCAATGCTGGAAGGGCCGGGGACACAGGGCCCACTCTGAGGCCGAGAAGACAGGCAGTGACCCTGGGCATGGCTGCCCTCCCGTCTACCTGGGGGTCTGCGTGCACCTGGAGCTCCATCTCCCCAGCGTCCCCAGCCCCTGCCCCTGCTGACCCACCACACTGCACCTGGCGCCTAGGCCTCCTCTTGTTACGTGCCCCTCCTGCGCCTGCAGCAGGACAGGCTGGTCTGTAGAAAGTGCCAGAATGTGCGGGTCATGGACTGTGTCTGTGCAGTCACCTCTTCAATTCACAGATGGGGAAACGGAGGCTCAGAGGCAAAACAAATGGCCAAGGCCACTAAATGAGCAGGAACCTGAGCTGAATTTGGATCCAGGACTCTGTGACCCCCCTCACCGTGTGGATCCTGCCTAGGTGGGAGAGGGGAGGCCCTGGACAGTGGCACCTCCCATGTCCCCTTCTTCTGTAACTGACTCTATCCTGGGTAGCCTCATCCTCCCTCCTCACCACTGCCCACCCCGGCCTGGGTGCTGGACCTCAACCTCAGGCCAATCCTTGCACCCACAGGACCCACAGCCCTGCCCCTGACACCAGTGCTGCCTGAGTGTGTGCCTGTGTGTGTGTGCCTGTGTGCATGTATGTGTGCCTGTGCGTGTGCCTGTGTGTGTGCATGTCTGAGTGCATGCACATGTGTGCACGTGTGCCGTGTGTACCTGCACACGTGTGCATGTGTGCCTGTGTTCTCACCTGTGTGTGTGTGTGCATGTGTGTGCGCCTGTGCACTTCTGTGTGATTCTATCACACATGCAGGTCCATGTGGCACCCACACACAGGTGCATTTTTAGCCACACACTGCCCACCCCGAAGCCACTATTCTAGTCTTGTCACCTCCGGAACGCTGTACATGAGAATTTCAAAGCTGGGAACCTTTGGAGATGCGCTTTCCTCACTCCGGACAGGCCCTGATCCATCCGTGCTGGGCGGCGTCCTCACAGGATACCTTCACGTAGGAAAGCAGCACAGAGCACACTGGTTGTCGCATTTGGGGGCAGTGTTTCTGGGTGGTGCTTGTGTTTGCCACTTTCAGGGGTCACTGGCTGGCATTGCAGCTGTGTTCACATGAAGACAACACACTGCATTAACCCTGAGATGCAATCTGGGCTGCAGGAAGGACCCCGCAATCTCCGACCCCCTTTTTCTCCCCAGTCTGCACCTAGCAACTTCTCCTCTGGGCACTCCGCCCCTGCACTCCACCTGGGTCCTGAGTGCCAAGTGGGCTGCACACGGGGCCGCAGGGGATAAACCTCTGGGAGCTGGGGAGAGAGCATTCTGATGGAGGGGGCGCGAGAAAGCAAGTTAAAACAGAACCCAGTGTGGGCTACTGAGGGAAACCTCTGAGCTGAACGGAGGAAAGGGAGTCAGCAAGCACTGTCCTTCAGGCTGCGGTCAGGGACGGCGCTGAGGCTCGAAGGACCAGAATGAACACACAGGCCCCGGCTCCAAGCGCTCAGAACGCCCAGAGGTTGAGTGAGGTGGGTCACTGCACCTGTGCTGTGAGGCCTAAGTGACGAGGCAGCTGTGCCTGGACCTGGCGGAGGGGTGCTGGAGGAGAAGGAGCAGCTGGGCAGAGGCCCCCAGAGGGGCACATACCTCTCTGGTTCTAGCAGCAGAAACAGGTCCCAGCAGCCCAGCACGGTGGTTCCGGGGCACAGCGTGGGGTAGCATGGGGCACGGAGGCGGGAGCCCCAAGATCACGGAGCAGCAAGGGGCCTGGGCAGGAAACCAAGATGTGGTTCCTGGCTAGGGCTGCAGAGGGAGGGGCCAGAAAGGGACAGGAAGGTTGCCGGAGCCCCCTAGAGGGTGTAGGCCAGGCTGGGCGCAGGTGAGAGACCTTTGGCAGGTTAAATCAGCCCCCTGCGCTGAAGGCTGCAGGAGGGGAGGGCAAGGAGGCTCAGCTGCCCCTGGGTCCTGGGTCAGACAGTGGGTGGTTTCCTGGGCTGGGGATCAAGAGAGGAGCAAAGCGGGGTGCAGGGAACACCTAAGATCCAGCCCATGACCCCTGGGTCAACCCCTCCTCCTGGGAGACTTGGAGGCTGTGACTCACACCATTAGGAGGGGCCATCGGCAAAGGGAAAGGGCCCTTCCCAGCTCCCCTGTGGCCCCCTCAGCAATGCCTCCTCCAGCCGACTCTGATAAACCCACTAATCGTCCATTTTTAACCTTTTCCACTTAATCTTTTTTTTTAATCCTCACTCGAGGACATTTTTCCATTTTTCTTCAGATAGAGTAGGAGGGAGGCAGAGAGGGAGAGAGGGAGAGAGAGAGAGAGCGAGAAACTTCGACACATCAACTGGTTGCCTCCTGCACGACCCCTACCGGGGCTGGGGACAAACTGCAACCGAGGTATGTGCCCGTGACTGGAATCGAACCCGCGACCCATTGGTCTGCGGGCCGACGCTCTAACTGCTGAGCCAAACAGGCCCGGGCTCCATTTAATCTTTTAAAAATAAAGGAGGAGCCCTGGCTGGTGTGCTCAGTGGTTAGAGCATCAGCCTGCCTACCAAAGGGCCGCAGGTTCGATTCCTGGTCAAGGGCACGTACCTGGGTTGCAGGTTCGATCCTCGGCCCCAGTTGGGGCACATGTAGGAGGCAACCAATCGATGTGTCTGTCTCACATTGATGTTTTTCTCTCTCTGTCCCTCCCTTCCACCCTCTCTAAAAAATCAATGGAAAAAATATTTTCAAGTGAGGATTAACAACAAAAATACATTTTAAAAATATAGGGGGATCATCCAATGCAGACAGTGGACTTCGGAGGACTCGTCACCTCTGTCAGCCTTGGAGCGCTGCCAGGGTGGTCAATCATGGGAGAAGTTCACAGAGACAGGCTCTCACTTCAGGGGTTTGATGTTCTAATTATTTTGTGACCTCGAAGGAAGGCAGCAGCTCCGGCGACGGAGCCTGACCTCAGAGATAAATATTGCCTCCGCTCAGGTGAGCCTCCCCCCGCCCCTCGCCCCGCCCCCCCGTCTCTGTAATTAAACTAGGTCCTCGTTCAGGAAGGCGGTGACACAGCCAATGAACTCTGGATGCACTGTCACTCATGGTGAAAGAAACGCCGGCACTCAGTCACCTATAGCACCACGCAGGGAGGTAACAGTGGACACCCACGGCCTTGGATCTCGCGTGCCAACACTGCTGCTGTGCTGCGTCCAGCCGTGCAGGACGCAGGCTGGGGTCGGGAGCTCCCGTCCAAGTGCCGACGCCGTGAGGCCTCTGGAAGCTCCAGGGCAACAACTTCAGGTGAAAGAACGAGGGGCTGAGCTACTCCCCAGTGAACAGACTCTGCAGCAGGATTGAGCCCCCGGCCCTCCAGACGCCTGAGAGGAGGCAAGACAATCACTCAGCCGGGGTTGTGGGCCGCTGTGCCTGGGCCCTCTGCAGTGACAGGTTCTCATGTTTTGGACACCCAGCTCTACTCAAAGCTATGTGTCAGTCAAGAGAACAGAAACCTGACCGAGCTGTTCGACAGTCAATGAGCACATACAACTCCCACCATTAAAAAGGCCAGGGATGATCCTCCTTCAGGCACAGCTGGATCTAGGGGCAAGAGCAGCGTTGTTGGGATCTGGTCCCTGCTCGCCCTCTGCTCTGCTGTTTCCTGGTGACCCCCATTCTGGGAAGGCCCCCCCGTCACGGTGACAAGATGGACATCCCCAGCAACTGCAGCACCCTCTCATGTCCCATCTCTAAGTCCAGCAGGTGAGAGTGTCACCTTCTAAACAAACAGCAGGAGTCAGTCTCACCTGACCCCAAACATGTCCTGGGCAGTGTCTGTGGATCGCTGGCCTGCACCTCTCAGGCTAGACAGGAGAGCGGAGGAGGGGAGCTCCCCGCCTGAGCAGGACTGGCACTCAGGCCTGTGCTCACCTGCGGGGCTCTGGTCACACGTGTGATGACTCTGGCAGCCCTTTTCCACGCCCCACCCCACACAATGCACATCCGGGCTCTAAACAGACTGGAGAACCTTCAGGACAGAGGTGATCCTTACACCGCTTCCTACCTTCACGATCAGCTGAGGTGGGAACGTCCAGGCTTCAGAACAGTCCCAGCTGACATCAAGCCGGGAACAATTTCAACAGGTTTGCGTCCCAAGCACTTTCATGGTGTTTGACACTCTCTTACGAGAAATGTGAGAGCCCGTGGCGTGCAAATGACCAGCAGAAAGGGGAGCTGATTCAACTACTGCTGTTTAAAGAACCAGTGAACCCCTAGACCAGAGACGTTCACCCCTTCCACCTAGAAACCAGTCCTGGAACCCACCCCGCAGGGTCAGCGGAGCCGGAACCTCCACACCGGCTGACCCACCGCCTCTCCTGCACCTCCTCGCGTGCACAGGTTATTTCCTTTGCTTTCTCGTTTGGGGAAACAGAGGCTCTGAGCACTAAAACCAGAGAAGTAATCCGTGTGCCTGGGAGCGTGCACGGTCTAACCCTGGGCCCGTGGTGCCCAGCGCCCTGGCATGCAGTCGGGGTGCTCGCAGATGGAGCAGCGGGCAGAACGCGGTCTAACCCTGGGCCCGCGGTGCCCAGCGCCGTGGCATGCAGTCGGGGTGCTCACAGATGGAGCAGCGGGCAGAGCGCGCGGACGCGGGAGGACCGGAGTGAGTTCTAACCAGGATCTCAATGTCTCCAGACTGCGTAGATCAGAGAATAAATGCAGACACCTGTGAGTAAACAAGGGCACGAGAAATCTGACTTCGTGGGACAGTGAGGGCTCGGGCGACATTGTCTTCCTTTCCTTCTCATTTCTGACGATGTGTTTACAATGTGAGCGGTGCAGTAGTAACACGAAGAAAGGCAACAGGCCGACAAGTTCTCTGCGGCCTCTCCCCCTTGGCTGGGCTCCCCCGTGCACAACCCGCAGTCCTGTGGGAGCCCAGAGGAGCTAAGGGGCGAGATGGGACCCCCGAGTCTGGCCTTCACGCCCCATGGACGGGTCGTGCCGGAGGCCACTGAAGCTGCATTTGTGGTCGTGCAGCCCCCCACACTAACATCACAGATTATTTCAGGGGTGTCCGTGGACTCGGGCAGGAGAGGTCTGGGCCACACCCCACGCAGGTTGAGTGGGCTTTGGGCCTCGGGCCAGGTCATTGCTGTTGTGTGAGGCAGGACCTCCGATGACCTGTGACCGCTCTGTGGCCCAGCTGGCTTGGCTACAACGAGGTTCATGAGAACTGTCCTCACCCCCACCCCCCTATTCAGAGGTGGGGCCCTCAGGAGGGTGCCTCCGCATTTTTGTAGTTACTTCTGCCTGACCTGCCGGTCCCTTCTGCTGCCTGCGTACTTCACGCATGCCTGCCTTTGAGAGTGGCTGGGCCGGGACTCCCGCTGACTGTAGGACCGCGTACAGGTGGTGGATGTCACTGCCAAACGAGGTTCCAAAACACTCTGACCTCTCTCTTTCCCTGTCTCCCTCCCTCTCTGCCTGTCTCTGTCTTTGTGTTTCTGTCTGTCTGTCCCCCTGTCTTTCCCTCCCCCTCCCCTTTTCTCCCTCAGCTTCCCTGATGAGTCTGGCCCGGCTGCCCTGCCCTAAGCTGCCCTGTGGAGAGGCCCACGTGGGGAGGATCGCAGGCCGGTCACTGTCTCACCAGGAGCCGAGCCCCCAGCCCAACAACTGTGAGGACCTGGGTCTCAGCAACATGATCCACTGAGAGCTGGACCCAGATCCAGCTGGGGGCCCTGCAGATGACGCAGCCCTGGCCAAGCGGACACCTTGAAGGCCGGTCCTGCTGCCGCCGGGTCCTGACCCACAGATGCTGGCATGACACATGTTGGCTTGACCCCTAAATTTTGGAGTAATTTCTTATGCAGCAACAGATACCTAACACTCGTGCTCACAGTGCTGGACAAGAACAGTGAGAAAACGTGAACAAATGTGGGCATCCTAGGCGACTGTGCCCAGGGCACTTCTGGGCTCCAGACTCCAGGGGTGCAGTGGCCGCTGGCTCGCAGGCTGTTCTCCGGCGTTGGGGTGGGGACACAGGAGGCTGTGGCTGTAATCCCGGAGCTGCTGCTGGCCGACCAGCATGATCTGAGACCCATGTCCTGAGCCAGGTGACCATCCCCTGTCCCTCCCTGAAAACGCAAATGAGGTTCAGGTTCGCTGGATTTGACCTGGAGATGAACAGCCTCCTTCCTGTGGGAGTGACGTGCGGCAGCCCTGCAGGCCTTGTGACATGGAGCAGGGCACCTCCACCCCGAAGCCCAGAGCTTTCTCGGTGCTCCCACAGTGGGCAGCAGCAAGTCCCGGGAGCCCCACTGCCCCTCGGACAGAATGAGCCCTGGGCCCGGCCCACCCGGCACTGCCTGGCTTGCTCACGTGGGAACCACAGCCAGACCCCGAGCCCCGGCCACGGAGCCGGAGCGTGGCGCAGAGACCTCTCTCGTGGAGCAGAGTTTGGGCTACACGGGGAGGCACTTGAGAGAAGCCGGGGTGGGCCCACCACCCAGTAGGAGGAGGAGGAGGGGTCCCCAGGGAGGGCTGGCGCAGCGCCCCCGGGAGGCAGCAGCCGGTCTGCGGACTCAGTAACCGGGTTTCTGCGTCCCGGGGGAAGAGCGGACGTGAAGGCGCACCGCGCCGCTGGCTCCCAGTGCCATCTGTTCCCGAGGCCGTCTCATCGCTCCTCACGGCCACATTAGCTGGCTAATGAAGGCTGATGCTGAAAGAAATGGCCCGTGACAAATTAAATCTCTCATTTCGATTAAGAGGCCTTTTTAGGACAAACCGGGGCGGCGTTGTGTCCCTCCCGGCTGGGCCCTGGGCGGCTGCGTGCGGCTGTGTGCACAGCGGACAAGAGCGTGAGCGCCGCACGTGAGCACCGCAGTGCCCGCAAGGCCTGTCCCCTGAGTGCGAGTGAGAGAGCCCCCGACTCCCTCACCCCATCTCTGGGAGGAGGCGATGAGTCCACACGCAGCCAGCAGCGGGTAGAGCAGGCACCATGCCACCTCACCGAGCCCACTGGTGGTGGGCACGGGCTGGCCCAGGGGTCTGGGGCTCAAGGGCCCCTCCCTTCCTGGGGTGTCAAGGACCAACAAGCAGGCACATGAGTGATGCAGTGTCAGTGACATGACACTAAGTCAGAGAAGGACCCAGTGGCCGCTGGATATGGTGGTTTATAGAACAAGTGATATTTTGCTGCCAGGATGAGTGGGGAGTGGGAAGGACGTCCCAGTGAGGAGACGGCTGCTGGTCGGGGACACGGCCATGCCCGGAGAGAAGAGGGCGGACCTGGAAAGGACAGCCAGGCCATTTTGCCCTCAGCTCTGAGCACTGGGGGCTGACCTGGAAAGGGCAGGAAGTGGGAGGGAGCTGTCCGAGCTGTCCTATAAACAGTCCTGGGTGCTCTTTTGGACACAGGCTGAGCCTGGGAGAGGTTAAGGGGAACCCCAGAGGCCAGAGATGGAACGAAGTAAGAGTCACGCAGGCGCAGGAGGCCCGAGCGCTCTACGAGGCGCCTCTGACCCCTGCAGGCCAAGCCCTGGGCTTCACCGGGACAAGGAGCTGGGGCCCCGCCTGTGCAGGCAGCAGGTCAGGACAGGAGCCCCACGAGGTGCCCCGGTGTGAGCCAGGTCACCAGAAAGGGATGGAGATGTGAGTTCTGTGAGCCTCCCTCTGGGTGGAGGGCAAGGAAAGGAAAAAGCCGCCCGCCCGGAATCTCCAACCACAAGCTGTCCTCAGGCAGGTTGAGTTTGAAGCGTGCTCGCGCACACACACGCACACACGCGCACACACACTGTATTCCCAGTGGTGCCTCGGGTTCTGGCAGAAGTACACGCAGACCCTCTGGAGGAAAGCACCCTTCATGCTCCAAGAATTCCCACCCAGTGAGCCTGAGTTCACACCACAGGATCAGCAGACACGTGAGGAAACCGCGTGTGTGAGAGTTGGCAGAAACCCCTTGGCAGAACCACACTCTGCAGAGAATGGAATAATCCCATCAGAACAGAAAGTAACCTGATTGACACGTTCACAGAAATGAAAGAGGGTATTGAAGTATGACAAAGGACCAAGACACCATGAAAAATAAAATGTAACCCCTAGAAATGGAAAAATGATTGAAATTAGAAATGCAATAGTTAAATAGCAGATTCAACAGGCCCAAAAAACCCACCGGTGAACTGCATGATAAACGAGAGGATGTTACCCTGCACGGAGCCCAGGAAACCAGCGAGAAGATGCAGGAAACACGAAGGGAAGGAGACGAGGGCACGCACAGTCCCCCTCTCTGCCTTACGGGTATCCTAGGAGAGAACAGGGTGCGGGGCAGGTCACGCTGAAGGAGGTGTTAGCGGCAGGGATTCCCGATGTGGATCCTTGTATTCAGATGACCCAAAGCAGCCCTGCAGCTCAGACCACAAGGGACCCTGGAGAGTGGCCGGGAAACTGCAGGAACACACAGGCAGAGGCAGCCCTACGAGTCCCCAGGAGTCTCGAGCTGGTGACGTTCCTGCTGACCCACAGCAGCGGAGTCTGGGACCCGGGAGTGACCACGTCAAACCTGGGGACAATGACTGTCAGCCTGGACTTCGGTGACCAGCAAAACTCCCCCTCAAGAATCAGAGCAAAGTATAGACTTTTGCAGGCAAAGGAAAACCGTAAGCAGATCTCACTGCCGGAGGCACTGAGCTCTGTACAGACTACAGGCAGAAAATAATCTCCAAGATGTAAAAAGAAGCGGAGGCAAGGAAACCACAAACATGAGTGATGTCAAACAAACTAAAAATAATAATAACTGTGACGTCTAGTTTGTGGGGTGGAAACAAGACGGGGTCAGTGGTGGGCAGTGGTCGCTGGCAGGCCGGCATGCGTGAGCAGAGATCGGGATCTTAAGGACCGCAGAACGTTAGAGAAGAACCAAGAGACTGAGCAACTTCAGACCTTTTAAAGGAAATAGTAGACTGAAGATTTAGATTCCCCTCAAATGACACCAGTAGAGTCTAACTCTCTGAGTAGTTTGAAGGGCAGTCAGTGGAATGAGAAAAAAAAAAAGAGTAAGTCAAACCAAAGAAACCAAGAGCCCTGGCCAGTTTGGCTCAGTGGTTAGAGCGTCGGCCCGTGGACCAAAGAGTCGCGGGTTCGATTCCGGTCAAGGGCACGTACCTCGGTTGGAGTTCATCCCCGGCCCTGGTGGGGGTCGTGCGGGAGGCAACCAATCCATGTGTCTCTCTCACATCGAAGTTTCTCTCTCTCTCTGTCTATCTCTCTGTCCCACTCTATCTGAAGATAAATAGAAAAATATTCTCAGGTGAGGATTAAAAAAAAAAAGAAAGAAAGAAGGAAAAAACACTGAAAAAGGCCACATGAGCAAACACAATATAGAAAGGTATAAGAAAACCCAAATACATCAGATCCCAATAAATGTGAGTAGAAAAAACTTACAATGAAAAGACTTGATTAGGCCCTGGCTGGTTTGGCTCAACAGTTGGAGCGTCGGTCCGGGAAGCAGAGTCTCAGGTTCGATTCCGGTCGAGGGCACGTGCCTCAGCTGCGGTTTGGTCCCCGGCCCTCGTCGGGGTTGTGCAGGGGGTAGCCAGTCTATGTGTCCCTCTCCCCCCGCCCCCACTCTGTCTGAAAGTCAATAGAAAAATATCCTCGGGTGAGGATTAAAATAAATAAATAAAAGACATGATTAGACTGATTTCCTAAAGTACAGTTAGAGGCTGCTTGGAGAGACTGACAGCCAGGCCAGGATGGGTGGAGAGGGGGTGGCCTGTCCCGTCCTGTCCCGTGTGGGAGCCCCTGTCTTGGTCTCTGTGTCCCTCTGTTGACTGTGCTGTGAGCCCAGCATGGGGACGGCCGGCTTTCGGAAGAGAGGTTCCCCAGGTCCCCTGAGATGAGGGTGGAATCTGGGTGCTTTGAGCAGCAGTTTCTGTAGGTCACAATGTCCCCGAGGTTCTCGCATCTTCGGGGCCAGCAACAGCTTGTGGGTCACGCAATCTGTGGACTCTCCACCTCCCCTCCTGCCTGTATGCCTCGGGACCCATGGGATTGACTGGGCCCACCCCGAGCACCAGGACAGCCTCCTGTTCTAGGTCAGGTGCTTCGTTCCTGCTTACCTGCGCTCTGTCCCTTCTGCCATCTGGGTAACATATTCACAGACATCTCATCTAGAGCCACAGATCTCGGCCAGATGCTGCTGGCCACACCTGGGAACTGAGCTGACAAGGGATCCCTGTCGGTTTCCAGAGGGACAGAGCTGGACCATTGCCCAGTGTCAGATTCTCACCCAGAAGGGAGGTCATGGACCTTCACCTCCAGGGGGCAGTGACACCAGGTTGGAGTTTTTGCTCTAAATATGTGGGAAACATGTCCAAGCACAGTTCCCTCCTTCTGCCCCTCTCCTCAGTAGCGTTTATTCTCGGTGCCGTGCTGGTGCCCGGGGCTGAGGTGAGCGCTGCACTCCTGCCCATCTCCTGTCTGCTCCAGGAGCTCGTGGGCACCATGGAAAAGTGACTCCAGACACCTGCCTGCCAGGTGAACGTGGGTGGTTTTCTGATGTCCCTCACAGCTCCCGATGAAGAGTCTAGTGCGGGACACTCTGGACTGGGGCACAGGGAACACTGCCTTGGCCCCGACCCCGACGGGACTCCCGGCTCCTGCCGGCCACACACTGGGGCTGCGCGTGTCCCTAAGCCCAAGTCCCAAACCTCTCGGGTTGTCACGAGGATGAGAATTCATGTAAAGAGCTTCGTGGGGTGCCAGGAGCTTAGAAAAGAGTTCAGTAAATGCTATCTAGTGGGTCTTATTATCCCAGATAATAAATCGTCTGAAATTAAGCTTTTAAACAAGTCAGCTGTGGTAAAAGGAAAAATCATGGTTTATTAGTGAACAAGGAAACAGACACACCAGGCGATGTTTGTCCCGCTCAGTGGCACACGATCTGTTTATTTTGTTCACAGGATCCGTCATTCATCTGTCTGGGGCAGTGTTTACAGACATCTGGATGGCCGAAAAGTCAGGATCCTTTTTGCACCAACTCGAACACAACCCCTCGACAAATGGTACTTAGTGTTACTATTCTCGTTAGTGTTGCAAACAGGTAGCAAGAGCCGTGAAGATGAGGTGCTTTGACCCAGCCGTGCGGCAGGGACTCGCTCGGAGGGCCCCGTGGAGCGTGGGCACACCCCGGCAGCTCCCTACATTACCAGGAGGGTTGGGCTGAGTGTGTGAGGATGGAGAGGGCTGCGGTCAATCGTGGGACTTCTTTTACACAGGCAAGCAGGCAACACTGAAAATGTGATAAAGTTATGAGGACAGAGACCAGTGTCTGATCTGACGTAAAGTGAAAGGAACGTGGCAGAAGAGCGTAAACCATCTCTCCGACGTGAGTCAGTGTGTAACACGCGTGCAAAACTCAAAGACAGTTCGTTTGGGTGGGTTATGGAAATGAGCCTTTTTTAGCTTGTCTTCAATATTCCTGGTATCTTGTTTCAAGAAACTTAACTCTTTCCCATGATTCCACTGTCACTTGTGGCGACACGTCCGTGAGATAATTCTCAGCACTGGGCGGGCAGCTTGGACCTTTCCACAAAACTGAAAAGTCTCACGCAGTTAGAGGGACGAGGACTCCCCAGGACCCGGACCCTGACCCCCATGACCCCATGGAGCTCATCCGTAGAGCTCTGTGGGGCACAGTGCCCCTCCCCACCCAGCAGCCGCCACGACCACCTCCTGCCCACGCAGAGCAGAGGACTGGAGAAAGGCAAACTGGCAATGTTGGCCTGAAAAAAGCAGGAAGGCAGAAACACCGCCACCTGCAGCGTCACACAATTAACTCTGGCTCTAGAGAGAAATTAACGGGGCTGCAGCCATCCTGTCCGCCCCATTACCCCCACCATTAGGACTCACTGCACATCCAAAGTCCCTTAAATAACAGATTCCCCCACAACTAATCCACCTCGAGGTCCACTGAGCGCTGCAATGAGTTTTCTCTGTTGGTTAACTTCCCAAAATTCCTGCTTGTTGGCCAGACAGGACACTGAGGACGTCCACCTCACCCCCTTCCTTGACTTGTCATCTCAAAATGCCCCTGCATTGAGGGTGAGTGGGTGCATGGAGGGCTTGAGGAGGAGCCTGGTTTGCCCCGATTCCAGCATCTCCATTTGTCCCTCCTGCCCTCCCCATCTCAACACACACCCCCGAAGGTTATGCTGCTTCACCTGGAAAAGTCCTCTCAGGCCAGGGAGGGGCAACGATCTGATCATGCTGCCCAAGCTCATGTCCATTGGAAGCTGGTTCCATGGTCAAGTATGACTTCTTCAAGCAACGGGCATTATGAATATAGTGTGTGGGTGCCCTTTCTCCTACTAAAGACTGATTGATGCATTAGTGATCATATCATGATGAAGAGGAGGTCTGTGCAGGACTCTAACAGGTTCTGTGACTTTTTCACAGGCAGACAAGGAGGTAGACAGGCTCGAGGACCCCACTGAGCACTGCTGGGAGGTCTGAGTTTTGCCCTGGAAGAATTAGGGTCAGGGAAAGTCTGAAAACCTGCAAAAATGGTGCTGGCCTGGGGACACTCATACTACCTGCCACCAAAGCCAGCTTCCCACTGCTTACCCTGAATTGACCACAGGCTGGTGGCTGGGGGCCAAGAGCCCCCACTCTCGAAAGGACAGAGCCTATCACCCCTCCTCTGTCCCATGAGAATCTTCCCAAGGTGGGAAATACAGACAAAGACCCTTCATAAAGCTGAGACTTCAAATGATGAATGAAAATCTGCACACAGAAGTAGACAGACATACAGAAAATGTTCCTACCTTAGCCCTGACATTGAGGAAGGGAAAAAAACTCTCCAGAGAATTCATATACTCAAGCCAGACTTCAGTGAAGTTGGTGATTTAAACTCACGCTAACTGTGTGGTTCAAATTTCAAGCTCGTTATTTACAAAAATGGTCCCATATTGGTGGCATCTCCCTGATGACAGAAGCAAATGCAAATATTTTTGAGAAAAAAATCAAGTAGAAAACTCAAAGAATTTCAACCAAATACAATTCTAAAGCAAATAGGCAGTTGATCAAAAGTCACAAGAACAAAGGAAACCATAAAATATAATATCTAAACAACAGATTAGATATGGCTAAAGAGAGAAGCAGTGAACTGGAAAACAGGTCCAGAGAAATTGTATCAGACCACAATCCAGAGAAACAAAGAGATGGAAAACTTAACAAGAGATGAAAAACTATAGAGGATAGAAATAGAGGACCAAACATATATATAATAATATTTTTGAAGGAAATGATAGAACAGAAGAGAGTCAATATTTCAAGAGACAATGGCTGAGAAATTTTCAGATAGTTTAAAGATATCTGAAAGATCCAGTAAGCCCAATCTAAAAGGAGGATAAATAAAAATAAATTTACATCTAAATAAATAATAGTGAAACTGAAGAAACCAAGGAAAAGAGATCTTTTAAAATAGTTAAAAAGAAAAGAATATATTATTTACAAAGGAGTGACTGTTGACATCTCATCTATGTCAATGAAAACCAGAAAATGATATAATAATACCATTCAATGTACTGAGAAAAAACAACTTAGGATTCTAGAATATCTTACTCTAATGAGGGTAAATTTTTTCAAATGAACAAGAAATGTAAGAGTTTAACACCAAAATATGTTTATTAAACATGAAAAGTACACTTTAGATTTGTATTGTCCAATATGGAAGTCATTAGCTACGTGTGGTTCTTTAAATTTAATAGAATAAAAAATTCAATTCCTCCATCACACCAGCCACACTTCACCTTCTCTTCAGTCACATATGGCTGGTGGCTGCCGTACTGGACAGCACAGATTTGGAACATTTCCATCATCACTGAAAGTTCTGTGGGACAAGTGCTGCATCGAACAGAAGGAAAGTTATTTTAAATGGCAGGATTGGTGGGGTAAAGACAATGCTAAATGTTGGAGAGAAAGCAAATATTGACTGTATAAACAGCCCCAAAATGTCTAATTTCTGCTAAAATCCCATAAACTGTGTGGCGGCGATCAGAGTTTCAGTACTCCGTGTCTTGTGCTGTTCTGGAAGAGAAAAACGTGTCTGCTTTCTATAGACGTTGTCAACTGAATATGCATTTATGACAGGGCAATCACTACAAGAATGGTCACAGAGAAAACAGCTGGGAAGTGGAGGAGAAAAAGAATGACAAAGATAATTTGAAAAGCATGTTGATCAATAGAAAAAAAGACAAGAAAGAAGGGAGGAAAAAGCTATGAAGTGGACAAATTAGAAGCACATATGTTAGATCTGAAATGTTGTCTATTGTAAATCTTGCCATTATTTTGTGTACAATTAAGGAAGAAAAAGCACTGACAATTCAACTCTGATAATATTTTCTTACTATCAATTGCAAGACACATGCTGACTTCACACCTTTTAATATGTGAAAAAGGTACAACCTTGAATTGACGTAATAGGTTAATAATATGGGAAAAATAAATCCAACTATGGTCAGCGGTTACAATGTATAAAAGTGGACCAAATTACACCATTAGAAGACAAATAGTATCAGATTGGATAGTTTTAGAATTCCAGTTATCCACTGTTTATACAGGGGAGTTACATACTATATTGTCTAAACCAGGGCAGTCTGGAGAGTAACAGGAGGTGTTAACCAGATGGGATGCATAGAAGACAGGCATAAACCATAACTGTCCAGGGTAAACCAAGAAATATATTTTTGATGAAAAATCAGCCTTTTGATTGCATTTGATCCATTCATAATGTTATTATTAATATAGCTGGATATTTATCTCCCACATAGCTTTTTACTTCTTTTAGTCATTCCTACTTTGCTACTTTCTTTTTCATTTAGTGAATATTGTCTAATGTAACATTTTAATATCTTTAATTACTTCTTCACTCTATTTTTTGTAATTTTCTTCCTAGTGACTCTCAGGTTTACCACATACATTGTATCAGAATCAGCTTCAGGTTTATGCTAACCTACTTCCAGTGAGCTATAGAGACGTTGCTCCTACATAGCGTCAGTCCCTCTTCCCCTCTATACCATTATTATAAAATATGTATTTTACTATGTTACAAACTGATAATCCATTGTTACAATTTTACTTTATATAATTTTATGTCCTTTAAAGACGCTGAGGTAAGAAACCAGAGCAAGTGAACTGTCTCCCTGCAGTGTGAAGCCTTTGGTGTCACTGCTCCAGGACGCAGCCACCTGTGTCCCTCCCTTCCGCCCTCTTCCCTGAATTTCTGTCACCTTCCAAGAGGCCTGCGGCTGGGTGTGTCAGGGAGCACGGGCCTCTGACATGGCACCATTGTCCTTGCGACAGCCACCCCAGCATGTCTGGGCAGCGTTTCCGCCCAAGGGACGCAGGAGGTCCCCTGGACCAGCAAGGGGCGGGGCCGGGAGAGACAGTGACGGAGCAGGGAAAGCCAGGCCCCTGGGGGCTGCAGTCACACCCACAGGTTGCTCCAGACATGTGACTGATTTATGAGCAAATTACCTACAGTCTTTTGACCTGTGGGGAACAAAGCAATTCTGTTGTTCTTTAAACACAGGCAGGTCTGGTCCTGGCCAGTTTGGCTCAGAGGTTAGAGCGTCGGCCCACAGACCAAAGAGTCACGGGTTCCATTCCAGTCAAGGACACGTACCTCGGTTGGAGTTGGTCCCCGCCCTGGTCGGGGTTGGGCGGGAGGCAGCCAGTTGTGTCCCTCTCATGTCGATATTTCTCTCTCTCTGTCCCTCCTACTCTATCTGAAGATAAATGGAAGGGTATCCTTGGGTGAAGATTAAAAAATAATTAAACACAGGCAGGTCTGGTCCACTTAACTGTGTCTTCAGCAGAGCCCAACCCCCCACCAATTCTTTCCTTAGCTTTATTGTGGGGAGAGGGGGACTGCAGAGTTGAGCACAGCAAACGGGGTGACAACAATGAATTTTGAAATGTAGCTTCGTCCCTTTAATCGTCACGGGCCAGATCACCCTCTGTGCCAACGAGAATCGGCTTCGTCCCCGGGATGTCTCCAGACACACACAGGCAGGCCATCCTACAGAGCTTTCTTCCCTCACTGCCCCCAGCACCGGTGACAGGCGCCGACAGGGGCCGCCCCTCCCCAACACTGCTCACCGACCACAGATGGAACCCGGAGTGGCGGGCTGGCAGCTCTGCGGGGCAGGTGACACTATTCAACCCACACTCGGCATTTCTGCTGAGAATAGTTCAGTGTAAAGCGCTCTGACTACCCAGCAAAGAGCGTCTCTGCTCTGTCCTTTCCATGACCGAGCGTGAGCTGTTTGTGAGGGAAGCTCCAGAATAAGCGACAGGCAGGAGGGAGAACGGGCTTTTGCTTTAATGAGAAGTAAGCCGGAGAGCCATGAACCCCCTCCCCCGGGTCACCCAGGGATCCACGGTAAGCTGACTAGTTCTAGGCAAAAGCAGAAAGACAAACATAGTGTGAAGGTCGCCTTATCTGAGTTTGCTTAAAAATATTGCAGCTCGACACAAGCCTGTTCTGCTCAACTGTTCAGTTCATTTCCTGAGAAGAAATAGGTTCTTTCTCCCTCAAATGTGGCCATGGGGCATGGACTCGGGACTCACAGCAGGACTCCCCACCGACCCTGACTAGGGGCAGCCCAGGGAGGGTCCAGTGCTGGCGACATCCAGTGGCCTATGGGTGCCCCAAGGGCCTGGGCAGAGGGGTCCTGGGACCATTGGGCTTGGTGGAAAGCCCACACCAGATGGTCGGGTGTGGGGTGACCAGCCTCTCTGCAAACAGAGCCTGAGCAAAGGCCCTGGGGCACCGGGAGAAGGCACAGGGCTGCACCGGGGAGGGGTTCGCAGGAAAGTTTTGGTTTTACTCTTAATCCCTGAAAGGTTACTGAACCTCTATCCACTCATATACTTCTAGTTTACCACTAAATTTTTTGATTTTAGGTTTTTACAGTGTTGCTGGCCTATTGTGAATATTAAAGATGTAAAATAAACCTTGTGAACCATCTGTAACAAAAATAAATAAAAATTGAAAAATAAAATAAACCTTGCATTCCTTCTTTGCCTGTACGCACTTGTGACTCCGTGGACCTTGGTTCCAGCGTCCCCACACACCCCGGCCCCATGACCCCCAAGATGCATGTCCCCTTTACCACCATGAACCCCATACCCCCACCTTCTCCCCCTCCCCAAGTCTAGAGCCCTTGCACCCCACATGCTCTTCAAGTCTTTCAGCCCCTTTCTCTGCCCCCCCCCACACCTCAACTCCAGAGTCTCCTGAGGCCTCCTCTGTCATGCTGGGTCACCTGCTACCTGAGCGTCCACTCCCCTGTTACCTCTGCCATCTGAAGTCCCCAGTGGAAATGAGACCCACCCCCCTCAAGATGGGCTCAGGAAAAACTCCAGAGACCAGCATGGCCACTATAATAGGACCCACACAACAGTGTGGCCATGTGTGGCATGGAGGTGACGGGAACTCATTGGATTCTAGATGAGAAAGAGATGGATGGATACCTCCACCACCCCCATCCAACATCCACCTTCCATCTTCCATCTCCCCACCCCTCCCCCCTCTCTGCAGCAGGTACCATCTTCCATCTCCCCCCCTCCCCCCCCTCTGCAGCAGGTACCATCTTCCATCTCTCCACCCCTCCCCCTCTCTCTGCAGCAGGTACCATCTTCCATCCCCCCCTTCTCTGCAGCAGGTACCATCTTCCATCCCCCCCCTTCTCTGCAGCAGGTACCATCTTCCATCTCCCCCCTTCTCTGCAGCAGGTACCATCTTCCATCTCTCCACCCCTCCCCCTCTCTGCAGCAGGTACCATCTTCCATCCCCCCCCTTCTCTGCAGCAGGTACCATCTTCCATCTCCCCCGACCCATGCCCCTGCGTTTCCCATGAGCAAAGGTTTTAACTTTCTTTTTCTTTATTGATTTTAGAGAGAGAGGAAGAGAGAGATGGAAATATCAATGAGAGAGAACATCGATTGGACGCCTCCTGCATGCCCCCCACTGGGGATCTGGCCCACAACTTGGGCATGTGCCCTGACTGGGAATCGAACTGGCGACCTCTTGGTGCATGGGTCGACCCTCAACCACTGAGCCACTCTGGCCGGGCAAACCATTTGTTTTTTTAAAATATGTTTTTATTGATTTTTTTGAGAGAGAGGAAGGGAGAGAGAGATAGAAACATCAATAGGAGAGAAACATTGATTGACTGCCTCCTGCACGCCCCCTATTGGGGATCAAACCCGCATCCGGGGCATGTGCCCTGACTGAGAATGGAACCTGGACCTCTCAGTCCATGGGACAACGCTCAATCCACTGAGCCACACTGGCCAGGTGCTTTAACTGTTTTTAATATTCTCTGGATTGCATTTTTGTCTCAAGTACTCTCAGTTCACAATTTTTCAAACAACATAAAAATGTTACAAACATGCATAGATAACTATCACACACGAAAGCAAAATGTTCAGGTAAGCACATCTTTTAACGATGGCCCAGCCGGTGGCCCCGTGTCAGGCAGGGATTGGACGCCCCTGTTCTGCCCGCGGTGTTAACCGTCCCATGTTATGGGGCGAACGCCAGGACACATTGCATGGACACTGGGTAAGGGTGTGCATCATAGAATGTCCCTGCATTATTTTAGAACTCCTAAGTAACAGCCCCCAAATCAGAGGTGATTTGAAATACAAAATTGTAAAACTTATTTTAATGCTTTATTAACTGTCAACTCAATGAGGCTTTCATTCAAATATTTTCAAAGCAGAGGGTTGGAAACTGGTTGACTTAGGAAAGAGTTTTCTATCTTGTCCTTCTAAATTTTTGGGACATTTACAGGACAGACTTCACCTGGACTTATCAAGGGGCTGTCACTTATTCATGATTCTTTGTCACCTAGTGGTACCTTGTTTAACCTGGTATATTCAGAGGGGGTTGGGAACACTGAAATGTTAATTTCATTGATTTTGCCAATTCAACATTTCCCAATAAAAGGCTTTGATCACATTATTATTTAAATGCATCTCCATCAAACCTGGATTCGAAGGTTTAGTTCATCCTGTTTGTGGCCAGTGCCCTCCCTGTCACCTGGGCATCCTCGTCAGGCCAGTGAGCCACAGGGGACTTGTTTTCTGTCAGAGAAGGTCTGACTCACTTCTTCAATTCAAATGGAAGTGTGAACATGCTTTTTAGGACATTCAGAAAGAAAACCCCAGAGAAATGAAATTATAGAACACACCCGATAAATTGCTGGAGGCAGTAAAGTCAAGGTTTGAAACGTTAGATTTAATATAACTGATCAACCCACTTTATAACATGCCGCCTTCCTTACTGTGTGACAATCATGAAATGTGTGGGTAAACCCTCAGGTTCTGTGCCAAGTGAGGAGAATGATAAGAGATTTGTATACATGTGTGTATTGAGCATTATTTCCAGCAGCTAAGATTCAATAATTAGGTATAAAAAATATCATACAAAACCCTCCTTCATTAATTCTGTTAAGCATCACGATCAAAGTTTCCTTTGTGTTTAATGAAAAAGAGAGGTACATATTGCTAAAAACTAGGCAGTCTGGTAGCTGGCACATTGCAGTGTGTGTTTGCAATATTATTTAGGAACATTGAATCCATCTATAGAAAATTAGAAATGAGTAGAGAAGCAGATAGCCTGTTGGACACATGAAATTAAATGTCAGCTGACGTGGAGGGCAGCACCAGGGAGGCACTCAATATTCATGAGATGGTGCTCAATATTCATGAAAGAGGCCAGTAACTATCCACAGTTCTTGGCATCCACTCTGCCAGAGACAAGCAGATAAAAAGTCAAATGCATTTAACCTAGTAGAGTGAGTCAAATTCCCAATGGAATGGGTTTTAACATCTTATTAGTTTCCTCATTAACTACAATTAAATAAAATCTTTAACAATGTATATTATAAAAATAATGAATGTTTATATTTTCACCCCCATAAGACAAAAACCTAAATATACTCTCAGATCCTATTGTGACCCCAGCACTCCAGCCTTTGCCACACTGATGTTACCCAGACCTTAAATTCTGGGTTATCATGCTAAGCGAAATAAGCCAGTCAGAGAAAGACAAGTACCACACGATCTCACTTACTTGTGGAACATAATGAACAAAATAAGCTGACAATCACAATAGATCCAGAGACATGGAAGTAGGGAACAGGCTGACAAATCTCAGAGGAAAGGGGGGTGGGGGGCAGGAAGAGGTAAACCAAAGAACATATGTGCATATATGTATAACCAATGACACAGACGATAGTGTGGGGAAGGCAGGAGGGGGTGGGAGTGGGGAGGAGGGGGGTCAATGGGGGAAAAGGGGAGACATCTATAATACTTTCAACAGTAAAGATAAAAAAAAATAATTAATTGAAAAGTTCTGGGTTATTAAGGGCACGTGTTTTGTTTTACTTGGAGCTTAGCTTTTTAAAAACCACCACAAACTTGGCAACATATTGATCATTTTTACTTTAGATCTTTTGCAACATTTCTTAGATGTTGTTTCTCCATTTAAGCATCTCATCAAAACTGCTGTCAGTGTGGGTCTTGGTGCGGCAGAGCTCGGAGGTGATGAGCGGTGTTGATCAGTTCCGGACATATTCCGTCCGTGTCTGCGGCATGTGGCTGGTGCCACGTGACAGGAGCAGCCGTGACAAACCAATGTCTGTGACCCCACAGAGCTTACATTTCATGGGGGACAAATACAGAAATGCCAGTTATGTCAGAGCGACCAGTGTAAGAGGAACATCAAGCCGGGTGAGCAGTGGCAGAAGTCGGCCCTGCGTCAGGTGCTCACTTCCACGAAAGCGCGTTTGAAATGACTGTAAGGAAGCACATCACTGCAACGGAAAACCTGCTTGATCTTTCCCTGACTTCTTTAACTTGGAAAATTTACACTTTACAGCATTATAATTTTGTTTGTTTTTATCCTCACCTGAGGACAATTTTTTTTTTTTTTGCATTTATCTTCAGATAGAGTGAGAGGGAGAGAGGGAGGAAGAGAGAGAGAGAAACCTTGATGTGAGAGAGACACATCAACTGGTTGCCACCCACACGACTCCAACCAGGGCCAGGGACAAACTGCAACCGAAGTACATGCCCTTTCACACGACTCCAACCAGGGCCAGGGACAAACTGCAACCGAAGTACATGCCCTTTCACACGACTCCAACCAGGGCCAGGGACAAACTGCAACCGAAGTACATGCCCTTAGCGGGAACCGAACCCGGGTCTCTCTGGTCCGTGGGCCGACGATCTAACCGCTGAGCCAAACCGGCCAGGGCCACAGCATTATAATTTTTTTCTGTGTGCATGACCTGCTTTTGTATTAAAAATCCCATTAGCACTTAGCATACCATGAAAATGGTGTTTTAAAAGTCTATGCTCAAACTTTTATAATTCCTTATGAAAAGTCTTAAACTCATAAAAGTGGAGAGAGCAGTGTAATGAATTCCCAAGGACCAGTTCCAACGACTATCTACAGTTGGCCAAGATTGTTGCATCTAGACCTCTTCTCCTTCATTCATCAAGTTTTTTGTTTTTCTCTCTCAAGGATGTCCCAGACGTGTCATTTCATCTGCACGGCTTTGGTGTGTGTGTGACAGTGGCCGAGGCGGGGCACCGCCACCTGGACACCCTCCCCGCCAGGTGTGTGTGTCTGACAGCGGCCGAGGCGGGGCACCGCCACCTGGACACCCTCCCCGCCAGGTGTCAGCACCTCCTGCTGCAGCAGCCGAGTATTTGGGTTTTGCTTTTGTTTCCTTTTTCTTTGTCCCCTCCTTTTCCATCTGGTCTCTGATTGTAAATTCATTCTTTCATCGCACCTATTGTACTATTTCAAATTCTGTTTGATTCTCTTACCTAAGAGATAAGAAATCTCTTAGAATGTGAGGTTCATTTTAAATTCTTAGGTTGTCTGTTCTAAAATATTAGAATATATTCTGATGCAATCCCTAATTCAATATTACCATTTTTATATTCAAATAGTTATACTCTTCAAATGTCTTATTTCTCCTTATGAGGTCGTTTTCCCGGGGTTTTGGCTACTTGCTCAGGCGGTGTGTAGGGGAAGGTGAGAGCTCAGTGCCCAGGGAGCCAAGGGGGAGGAAGGACAGCTGAGCCCAGGGTGGGGGCTCCGCACCCCACTGTTCACGGTTACTCCTCGTCCTTCGTGTCCAGCATCACCCTCTGCCGCTGTCGGAGGAGATGCATTCACCAGTTCTGCGGCTGGGATCAGGCAGAGGTAGAAACTGCCAGAGGCTGACTGACCCCCAGACTTGGCCCTGCGCCTGCACAGACCTTGGCAGTGCCCTGATGTTGCTCTGGAGGACACCTGCACTCAGGGGTGCTGGCACCTGCTTAACCCCATCCCCCACATATGCATATGTATGAGTACATACGGTTGTTGTCAATTATATGGATATGAAGATGCAGCACATTTTATAAATAACAATAAAACATACGACACACTACCATAAATTCCACAGAGCCCCTGGGTCTCCCTGAGGCGTTGTAGTTCTGTTGGATGCTGGCCCCCTAGCCAGCACCGGGCCGAGCCCGATGGACCAGTGTGGTTCTCACGACGCTGGTGCACGTTCCAGCTGTCAGATGCTGGGGAAGCCACCGGACGCATGCCGGAGCCATGCTGGGTCCCCTGTGGCTCTTTTGCTCACATGGGTGATAGTTTTCAGATGTTGCAAGAACGTTGTCAAGTTTTTGTGCCATTCATGATGTCACTGGGGCATCATTTTAAATGTAATCTTTTTTTCTGCATCACCTTCTTAAGTCGAGATCAGGCCCCAAGCGGGCATCTGCAGGGTCCCAGGACTGGTTCCCGGGTGCTGACGTGAGGGTGCCGTGGACGGGGTGGGGGTGCCCAGCATCTGTGGCCTGTGCACAATGAGGGCACAGATGGCAGGAAAATGAAGCAGAATAAGCACAAGTGATGAGTTCTGAGCATTCACTCATTTCCTTGGTTGTTAATATAGTTGTGAGTTTATACAGTGTGATTTTAACCAATAGCTGTGTCCAACTACTGCTTCCAGATTCCTGGAACTGCAGCCTCAGCGCCCCCAACCTGTCAGCTCCCTCTGCCTTTACTACACGATTTACTGACAATGATTAAATAATTAACATTTAATATTTCATTTTACATTTTAGTTAACAATTATTAAAGAATTTAATTACTTATCACACAATTGCTCTTTCAGCCTCCAAATCTTCCCAGAGAGGCCCACCGACCCTTCCCTGCCTTTTCTTCGTTTCTGAGCGTCTGCTCGACATCTGTCTGTCCAGTGTGTTTATTTCAGTCCTCCCCCAGAGAACACAGCTCCTCAAGGGTGGTGGTCTCTGTCGAGCTCAGATCTGCTCCAGCGCTGGACAATCGAACCCGGCACAGAGTCTGATGCCATGCGTTGTCACTGACGATGCCATGGGGACCCCGGCTGAACTTGTAAGATGTCCCCTCCCTTCCCGTCTTTTCACTGAAGCTTATTTGTCTTTTTAAAAATACAAATGTTTTCATTTTAATGATGCTTTTATTGTGTGAAAAGAACAGATTTAAAATTAATGCAACAGAACAAGTTATTTGTCTATAATGGCTTTTTATTTGTATGGGGCTTTTGACTTTTCAAAACATTTTCCCGTTTTTCATTTAATTATAGACACATTGACAAATAGGTAAGAAAAAGAAAAATCACCCCAAACCCCATCATCCACACGCGGTGACCAGCCTCGTCCCTCGCAGACTCTCCCATGGCTCGTGCACTTACCTAAAGCGTCCGCACTTCTTCACGACCTCTGGCTCTAAGGCGGCCTTGCAGCCAGTTTTCCATTTGGTTTACGGGAATGTCTTTCTGGGACGTTAGTCCTGAATAACAGTTCCACCTTGTCACTTGGTAGCTGTATTGTTTCACTGGGCCCCAGTGCCCCATCTGTCTGGTCCCCGCTGGGCCCCAGTGCCCTGTCTGTGTGGTCCCCGCTGGGCCCGAGTGCCCTGTCTGTGTGGTTCTCACTGGGCCTGAATGCCCCGTCTGTCTGGTCCCCGCTGGGCCCAAATGCCCTGTGTGGTTCTCCCTGGGCCCGAGTGCCCTGTCTGTGTGGTTCTCCCTGGGCCCAAGTGCCCTGTCTGTGTGGTCCTCGCTGGGCCCGAGTGCCCTGTGTGGTTCTCGCTGGGCCCCAGTGCCCTGTCTGTGTGGTCCCCGCTGGGCCCGAGTGCCCTGTGTGTGTGGTCCTCAGTGGGCCCAAGTGCCCTGTGTGGTCCCCACTGGGCCCGAGTGCCCTGTCTGTGGACCGTGTTCCCCCTCCCCCATGCACATTGCTCTAGAATACCCTGTAGGTAACTGGGCTTATGTCATCATCTCTCCTTATGGGGACTGAGCAAGGGCAGCTCTGTCCTCTGCACCCCTTATATGTGGGAGCTGCTAACATGCTCAGGAAGATGGTGAAAAAGCCAAGAATCTGAGGGGTGTGGGGACGCGGAGAGCCTGTCCCCTAATGGGGAGGTGCCGGGTACAGCACAGCTGACTAGGCGGACAGCAGCCACAGCTCGGAGCGGCCACTCGCCCACACCTCCCAACCGAAGCTCACGAGGGCTGACCCCGACCTGACCTGTCCGTGGAGCCAGGAGAGAAGGGGTCAGGAGGAGAGAAACTGCAACACTGCTGTAGTGAAACGCTTTGTTTATTGAGGACATTGCAAATCCTTTGTCTACGTGACAGCGTCTCATGCTCGGTCCCACAGGTCTTGGTGTGCGAGGAGCTCATGCGGGTGGTAACGTGTGGTATATACATCGATATACATATGAGAACACTGACGCGTGTATCTTTCTTGGCTGAATTACATTCATATAAAGTGTCCAAATTCTGCAGTCAAATTAAAAGCATACAACCTAAAGTCTGGAGAAGCCAAGAGTTTTCAGGGCTCACTCCACCGGCACCCCACAGACTGTGCCTGTAGCCGTTCGTGGTCACATCCAGAAGGACGCCCTCAGTCCCTTGGCCACCATCAGCCCACGCTGGAGCCCAAACAGGTGTTCTCGGGGCTGGGGCTCTCCCTCCAGCAGTGAACAGGGAAGTGCACCGACGCTGCCAGAACGGGACACCGAGTCACGATCAGGTCAGACCCTGTCCCCTCCCATCAGCCTGCTGTGCGGACACACTGTGGGCGGCGGGCAGGAGAGGTGGTCATAGGACACGCCGGGGACAAGGACACACAAAACTGGACACACACGATCACAAGGACTCTGCCTTCCCGTTTGTACAGTTGGGGCGGTGAAGAGAAACCCTCTGAGAGATTTCGTAGAATTTAGAGATGGGAAAGCCAGCTAATTCTGGTTTCTCTTGCTGGACCACATTTATGGCTGGGGCAGACCTTGCATGTTGGCGTAGGCATTTGAGACATGCAAAGATCCACCTGGTTGTAGGTTCCGTCTCCTGTGAGGAGAGGGGCGCACCTCGCTCGGCCGCCGCCCGTCGTTCTGACCTGCGGCGCGGGGACGAGCGTGCGGCTCCTGCCGCCCCAACTCACTGCACAAGGAGTGCCGTCTCCACGGCGCCCTGGAGTCGGGAGACCAGGGAAATGATCTGAACACAAATAAATTCCAGAGAAATCAATACCTTCTGAGATGTTGGCTCGGACATTTTAAAATAACTGCTTTTGATTACAATAAAAATCTCCGAAACAGGAAAAGGTGATGGAAAGTTAAATTCAGACTCAGAATCAGAACTGCAGTTCTTTGGTGTCCCGTGCCTGAGAAGAGGTGAAGCTGACCCTGAGCAGGTGGCACGGCGAGGACGGTCCCCCAGCCTCGGCCCAGCAGGACCTGGCCCAGGGCACAGACGAGCCGCCCCGGGACTTCCCTTCCACTCAGCCCTCCCACCGCAGGACGGCTGCCCGGTGGCCTGGCCTGGACAATGACCAGTGTTCTTGTGGGACTGATACTCAGTTTAGCTAACAAAACAGAACAGAAACCCTCCCAACCCCCACTGGTCAGAAGTCCTCAAAACTTAACATTTTTCTCAAAAAAACCAAGTCCTTGGTTGTGTCAACTTCCCTATGAAGTCTCTGAAGTCCAGACTGAGGACACTGGGTGCAAAGGAACGCCCCAGGGAACAGCTGTGTGTCTGATGCACAGTGAGCTCAGACGGGACAGTTTAAAGTGCTAAGTGTCCTGCTTTGTCTCCTCTTCCCCCTTTCCTGCTCACAGAGGAGGTTCCAGTTGTCCTGTCCCAGGGGCTGCCCTGTCCCAGGAGCAGGGGCTGGGCAGGCCTCCTGACCCTCTGACCTCCTGCCTTCCTCCCCGGCAACCACAGGCCAGGCCTGGGTGCCCTTGGGGCCGAGCCCTGCACCGGGCCTGCCCTGGCCAGTCGCACAAACCCGGCCCAGGAGAGGGCACAGCTCGGGGGCCACGGGGACAGCACACGGTAAGGCAGCTGCTCCCCTGGGGCGGGAGGGAGACTCATGCTGACTTCAACCAGCATCTGACAGAGGGAAGGCCAGACACAAGGGACAGGACTTGTCTATGGAATGTATTTCCCTTGGGCTTTGTCATCAAAATCCACATCTTTTTTAAAAACTAAGTCCATCTCCCAATCCCCATTAGAAAAAATACCATTTATAGAGAGAAGAATAAAAACACAGGGCCTCTCATGACGTCCTCCGGGGTGTGGGGAAGCCTGTTCTGGGGCGGGGCAGGCACCGCGACGCACATTTCCTGTGACGTGGAAAGGAAGTGCCAGCGCACGGCCACCAGACCAGACCCCACGTGACGGGGGCCTGAGCCCGCCCCCCGACTGGCTCAGGATGAGCGACCACTCTACACACGGGGGAGATGTTGGTGCGGGTGACGCTCGTCCCGACAATGTGCGACCCGCCGCCCAGGATGCACCCCTTGGGATGTGACCCCTGCAGGGTTCCATGCTGTGCTCCCAGCCTGCACTTCCTGGGCCTAAGGACACAGGACACCAGGGACAAAGCTCGATGCCACACAGCTGTCGACACCCTGGACTCGCCGTGGGGTGGGCTGTGCCCTGTCTCTCCCATGGCACCCACAGGACCCCTCCGAAAGCATGAACCAGCCGCCGGGAGGAAGCGCTTCCTCCACCCGCTCCACGCTGACCCCGAGTGGAGACGGCAGGCAGCTGGTACGGGTCTGAGCTCAGGCTGCGGGCCCCAGGGCCTCGACCTGCCCCAGCCCCTGGCTCACCTGCCCGGGGCCGTCCTGTGTGCTGTAGGGTACTGGGCAGGACCCTGGGTCCCCCCAGATGCCAGTGGCACCCCCTTGCCTGCCGCGACCCCGCCGCACTCCGTCCGGGCTCTGCCCGTGGCCCACCGCACGGCCACCTGTCCGCCTGCACACTTCCTCTCAACACGTCGCTCATAAAGCAACTTTACATATGCCCTCAGTGGTGTTTTCCAAAGTGAGTATCTACGAACTCAATTCTCCTTCCATCCCATGAAGACCTCTGGATGCTCGTTCACGTCTGTCGGACTCAGGAAGGAGCGGGCTCAGGCTGGTTATTGTTCGGTAACCCCGAGGCACTCCTGCCAGTCCCTACAAGCTAAATCCTGCTTTAAAACCCAAATGAACGGCCCCATTTATCTAGAAGTAAACTAAGGAAAGTTCCCTGTGATATGATCCTACGAGGGGCACAGAAGCTTTTGGAGCAGCTGAGGCTACAGGGACCTGGCTGAGCCGGGGGCCTTCTCCCGGGCAGGCTGAGCGCCCGCCGGGGAGCGGGCTGTGGAGTGTGTGCATGGGACTGTCCCTAGCTTATACTTCCTACCTCTACTTTCTCACTTCCTCCTTAGCTAAATGCTTATTTTGAAATTAGAATAATGTGGCATAGAGTGGCCTGGAATAATTGCTTCTTAGTTTATAAATCATGTTCCTAGCTCTGAATAAATTATTTATTCAAGAATTTCACACGAAGTGATTGCTATTTCCTAAGCTTAAGGAAGCCCTACTCAGTAGAACTCGACTATCGTAAACTGAGATCGAGAGCAGTCACTGGGTCACGGAACGGGGAGCTGGTGCCAGAGGGCGGCGCCGGACCCCCGCCCCCGCTGCGTGCTGTCCCCAGCTCAGACGGGAGGTTTCGGGACAGTGCTGGACACCGGGCACCTCCACACCCCCGTCGAGTCAGGGTGTGAGAGAGAACTGGTCCTGCTCGGTGGGCTTCTGCACCCAGGCGCCCAGCCCCGCCTTGATGAACGCCCGGAACAGGCAGGCCTTGGCCGCCTGGTACTCCTTCGCCACCAGCTTGGACTCGTGGTACATGTTGGGTTTGCTGATCTTGGAGCGCAGCAAGTTGGAGGGAACCTGCGTGAAGATAAAAAACAAGGACAACCATTTCAGAAGTAACAGTAGAAGCTAGAACTCAAGAGGATGCTAAAAAATGCTGGCTTCTGGGGGTGGGGCCACCAGGGGAAGGTGCCCCGCAGAGGGACGGTCCCCACACGGTCCCCACATGGAACACAGCCCGCCACCCCTCCGCCCGCGCTCCCGCCCAGGGAGCAGCCTTGTGGATAAACAGCAGTGCTTCTGGCCACCCACAGACAGGTGATTCAAACGTCCATTTTCAACACCGTAGCTATTCAGAGACCACGGTGTCATGTACATTTGATCACTGGAGTGCCCCCTCCCCCACACCGGCTGGCTACCTCCCGTGTGAGCTCCTGCACCCTATCAGTTCCTCCTGGCAAGTTCAATGCCAGCTTCATCATAAACAAGCACTCCAAACTAGACTCATAAATCCATGAAAACTAGTAATATATGGATTTACTATACAAGGTTTTATTTGGGGGGAAAGGGGCCTGCTGCAGGAAAAAGGCGGGTTTAACAGCCCAGCAATGCCCGTCCCACAGCAGGGTCCCCGCGGGAGGGACAGGGAAGGAAAAGCTGCCTCTGAGACTGAACACCACCAGAAGGGACCGGTAGGAAGGGTCCTGTGGACAGTGGACGGTGCGGGGCCGGGACAGGATGGACAGCGGCGGGGAGTGGGGCGGACGTCGCCATGGGGGGGCCTCAGTACCTTGCCGTGCACACGCATCCAGCGACAGTACAACGCGTGCTTACACAGGCGAGACGCTCGGCCCAGCTCGTCCTTGCCCGTCGTGGCGTTGATGACCTCAATGGCCGAGTCGCCCACCGTCCAGTTGACGCTGAAGTTGGGTGCCTTCCCCGGCTGCCGTGCTTCTGCGTTGCTGATGCCTGGAAGGGAGAGACAGGCGAGGTGACACAGCGCCCCGCATGACAGGTGTGTGGGACCAGTGGGCTCACACGAGTCCGAGCGACCTCCTGCTGCCCATGGGAGGCGGGCAGAAGGTCCCAGAGCCTGAAACCGTGCACCTTCACAGCACTCCCAGCTCACTCGGGCAGCAGAGCCGGAAGCTGGGCAGCCTGTGCACGGACGGCAAGCCACACAGCAGTTCAGGGTCCCACAAAGTCGTGCTGGGGGGCTGCTTCGTGCATGACACCCAGCGCTGGTGCTCAGGCCCGGACGCGGGGCCACGCCGCCTCCTGTGCCCTATGCCCAAGATACAAGAACCAACTTCGTTTTTTTTTAATCCTCCCCCGAGGACATTTATCTTCAGATAGAGCGGGAGGGAGAGAGGAAGGAAGAGAGAGAGAGAAACATCGATGTGAGAGAGACACACTGACTGGCTGCCACCCGCACGACCCCAACCGGGGTGGGGACGAACCGCAACCGAGGTACGTGCCCTTAGTGGGAACCGAACCCGGGACTCTGGTCCGTGGGCCGACGCTCTAACCGCTGAGCAAAACCGGCCAGGGCAAGAACCAACTTCTTAACAGGTCTTCTCACCACATTTCAACAATTCCTAGGACCAAATGCTTCATTCACTTACTTTCACTCATCCACTAAGGGCCACGATTCCGCGCAGTGTGCCTGTGCTCCACTGTCACTCTGACACGCACATTCTAAGGACCCAGTTGGTCTGGGCTCCTCTCTGATCTGAGTTACTGGGGTCCCACGCCAGCTGGCCAAGGCCTTGCCCTTCATACTCTCCCTGGAGGCCAGTGTGCAGTTTCAGTGCAAAGTGACCTGTACAGGCAGTGAGTTTGGATTCAATTCCTCACGACAGTGAGCACGTGAGGCACTGCAGAGCTGAGTAGTGCGGCAGGCTTGAGAGAAAAACGGGTTAATTCGTTTTCAAGTCTGTTACTGAAAGGAAACCATTGTGAGCCCCAACTTCAAATGTCTCCATTTCCAGAAACTGCTCTGAATCACACCTGTATCAGGCAGGGCCCCCGTGAGACAGAGCAGTAGGGTGTGGAGAGATGATGAGGGTTGGCTCCCAAGGCCGGGAAGGCCGAGAAGTCCCATGACCTGCCGTCTGTGAGCTGGAGACCAGGACAGCTGGACACCCAGGACAGCTGGTGGTATGGCTCCGTCCGAGTCCAGAGGCAGGGACCGGGGGCTGGCGGTGTGAATCGCAGCCAACAGAAAGTGAGAGGGAACGTCCCAGGTCCACCAGCCAGGCGGGAAAAAGGGATGAACTCCTCGTATGCGGGCCTTAGTGGGCCCAATGGGGGTGGGCCCACACTGGGGAGGCAAATGCTAGCCTCACCTGCAAACACCCTTCCTGACACCCCCAGAAAGAATGAGAACTCTGGGCGCACGTGTTCAGCCAGGATGACGCAGAAAACTAACCACCACAGACCTTAGTTTTCTGTGGTTACGTTGAACCACTCCTTTCCTGGACAGCATTTTGGGTTTCCTAGAGTTTCTGTCTCCCTAGTTGTTGTTTTTTTTTTGTTTGTTTTTGTTTTTTTGGTTTTTTTTAATTAATTTATTTTTGTTACAGATGTTTCTCCTTTTTTCCCCATTGACACCCTCCTCCCCATCCCCCCACCCTGTCCCCAGCTTTGTTGTCCATGTCCATCACTTATGCATACATGTGCATAAGTTCTGTGGTTTATCTCTTCCCTCCCCCCCCCACCCCCTCTCCTGAGGGGTGTCAGTTTATACCCTACTTCCACGTCTCTGGGTCTACCCTGTTCCTCAGACTGCTATGTTCATTATATTCCACAAATAAGTGAGATCATGTGATATTTGTCTTTCTCTGCTTGGCTTGTTTCGCTTAGGATAATACTCTCGAGGTCCCTCCACGTCGTCTCAAAGGATAAGAGATCTTTCTTTCTTACAGCTGCATAGTACTCCATTGTGTATATGTACCACTGCTTTTTTATCCATTTGTCTACTGATGGACACTTTAGTTGTTGTTTTTTTAAAAAACCTCACCAGAAGATTATTTTCCATGTATCTTTAAACAGAGTGGGAGAGGGGGAGAGAGAGAGAGAGAGAAACATTGATGTGAGAGGGACACATCAACTGGCTGCCTCCCGCACGACCCTGACCAGGGCCGGGGACGAACCGCAACTGAGGCAGGTGCCCCTGACTGGAATCGAACCTGCGGCTCTTTGGTCCATGGGCCGATGCTCTAACCGCTGAGCCAAGCCGGCCAGGGCCCGTCTCCTTAGTGTTTGGTTGTTCATAAAAGAAGCCATTCCTTTCACCTTTGAAAGGCCATTCGGCTTCTCGGGTTATTTGTGACATACACTCACTCTCCTCTGAAAGACATCTTTTTTCAGGCTCTGACATGACCCCCTGTTCTAGTCGGAGCTGTTGAGGCCTGCTGCTGAGTCACCCTGTGGTCTCACGGCTGATCTGTAACTGGACCCGTGGCTCCTTCTTAGACGAATGTCTGCTTCATTTTGCTAGAGTGTCCTTACTTTTCTTTCTCCAAAAATATACTTTGGAGATAGATCTTCTGAATTCTTGAATATCTGAACATTATCACTTTATCAAAATGCCTAATACTTGATTGGATAAAAAATTCTACAGTAAAGGTATTTTCTCCTCGGAACTGGGAGTCATTTCCTCACTCGGCCTGGCTCCCAGTGCACCGATGAGGGTCCTGTTCTGAACTCTCATGACGACGTGCCAGGAATGGGCCTTTGAAAAATTAATTCTGCTCAGCACTCGGTGCACCCTCAGTTTCAGTGCCCGTGGTTCCCTCAGCCGAGACGTTTTCTTCTATTACTTCTTCCTGTCTTCCTTCTGAAAGGCTGCTGGGCAGATCCTGGCCTGCTGGTTTAGGGCTGCGCCCTCCCGACTCTTCTCATGTCTTACTCTCCCCTCCGGGTTATCTGAGATGCACCCGACTCCCGCTACCCCCTCATGGCAACTGGGCTCCGCCAGGAGGTGGCGTCTTCTCTGGTCTCGCCTCATCCCGACACCCAGAACCACCTGCTGCTCGCTCAAGGGACCTTCAAATTAGTATGTGAGGTCTGTTTTTACTAAATGCTCCACACACAGTGATAAGGGTTATGACTGATAACCTACTCTGTTCTCGGAATTATTTTGATTTTCTGTTTTCTCATATAGATGGTTCTCTATTTTCCTGAAAGGTCTGATGAAGGTGCTGTCCACGTCTGAGAGGACGCTCAGATGAGCACAGGCAGCTGGCGTGGTTTCTGCTTTCCAGACGTGCATCCGACTCCGGGGCGAGCCTGGGGGAAAGCCACCTCCAGCCGGGGCCCATGTCTCCTTCCAGACAGACACCAGAGGTCTGGCCGGGTCCTTGCCTGGCTGTGGGGTGGTCGGGGGCCTTGACCACACAGGGTGAGACTCCCGCAGAGGAAGCAGCTGGCTTCTCCCCAGGATCACGAGGCCATGAGACACCACAGCGCCGTTAGGGGCCAAGCACGGTCCTGACATCACCGTTTCCCTGCTTGACGGATCTCTGCGGCCGCGACACTCTTCCGTCCGCTCTGGTTTCCGTGGCACGGCTGTGGCGTCTGGGTCTTCAGCGGCTGCGGCCACACCTGCTCCGTCTCCAGCACCTGCCTGGTGCGCAGGGAGCTCCCCCGGGTCACCACACTGTCACTGAGCTTATTCAAGGCCACAGCCTTTCAAGAAGTCGAGTCAGGGAGGAGTTTCTGGGGGTGGGCAGATGGGGAATCTCTGACCTTATGGAACTGCATCACCAGTGAATGGGTGGGCAACGCTCATACTGTGTTTTCTTCCTGGCAAGTGTGTTACTACTCCTTTGTGATAAGGTCAAAATAAAGGGTTACCAATGAGGGATGCTTAAACCTCAGAGTTACAACACTTTGCATTAAAACTAGAAATAGTCAGCCCTGGCCGGTTTGGCTCAGCGGTTGGAGCGTCAGCCCACGGACCAATGAGTCGCGGGTTCAACTCCGGTCAAGGACACGAACCTCAGTTGCGATTCATCCCTGGCCCTGGTTGGGGTTGTGTGGGAGGTGGCCACTCGATGTGTCCCTTTCTCATCGATGTTTCTCTCTCCCCCTCTCTCTGTTCTTCTCTCTCCCTCCCACTCTGAGCAAACTGGAAAGGTGTCCTCGGTGAGGATAAAAAAACAAAACAAAACTAGAAATAGTCAATTAACTACCTGAAAAAGTAAGACCCTAATAGCACAAAAATTTTAAAATATTTTAAGCTAAATAAAGTGCCATCTTTAGCACAAATGGAGAAAATAAGGCAAAAAGAAAACAGCTAACTTTGGGCTTCTAGTACTAACTATACGCTTTTTCTGGGGCAGAATGTCCCCAGCGGTCAGGAGAACATGTTTCCCCGAGTCCCGGGGGCCACCACTCCTGTGAGGACTGACACCAGGGAGAGCTCCTCTGTCCAGGGCGGCAAAATGAGAACGAGGGTGATGCATTAATTACAGGCCACTGTGCAGAAACCGGGGGAGCAGGACGGCGAGGCTGGGAACGAGAACCTCACTGTTGTTGTGAATTATGTGTGCTGAGTCAGAACTCCCAGAGCAGAAATACAGAGAAAGGGAACGGGCCTTAGAACAAGTACAAGAGCAAAACTCAAGAGCTGATATTTATTCTTCCCTCCTACAGGCCTTCTCTAGGAGTTCCTCATCTGTGCTGAGTGATCGGAAGGGAATTACATGCACAGTGCTTATTATCAGACATTTAAGTCTCTGTGGGTTCCTGGTACAGAAGCGAAGATCATTTATTATTAATCGACCAGGAAAATGTGTAGTGTACAGTCTTGACTGAAAGTGACCTTTATTCTGCTACTAAAGAGACCTGGGTAGGAGCTAAAGCACAAGGAATCCTGTGTAAGGCACCTCCCAGGGATGGTGACACAGGCCATCTACCTGGGGCCTCCCAGCCCCTGTGTGTCAGTGACCTCGAGGATCCCCAAAGCTGTGAAGCAACCTGACATTTAAGCTGGGAGCAGAGCACCTTCCAGATTTCCATTCTGAGTTTCGCCAAAAAGAGCAAGTCCTGAGCTGAGGAGAGAAATAACTGACTCCAGCAGAAGCCTTGCTGCTCTTGCGGCCTCCCCGCCAGCTCGCCACCCGACTTCCTGCCCCTTCACTGGTCCCAGACGGGTGCCCAGGGCTCTGCGCAGAGGACCACTGGCCAAACAAGACTTCCTTCATAGCTGAAACCCTGGAGGGTTTTGTTTTTTTTATTTTTATGTTTTTATTGATGTTTTAGAGAGAGAGGAAGAGAGAGATAGAAACATCGATGTGAGACAGAAACATCGATCAGCTGCCTCCTGCAAGCCCCCTACTGGGGATCCAGCCCGAAACCCAGGCATGTGCCCTGACTGGGAATCGACCTGGGACCTCTCAGTCCATGGGACGACGCTCAATCCCCTGAGCCACACCGGTCGGGCAAAACCCTGGAGTTTTAAAACACAATGTCAGGAAGGAGCCAGAGTCTCTGGTCCAGAAAGTGCCATGTGTGCTGCTGGCCCCTCACCTAGACTGCATTCCTGACAACAAAGGACTGGGTACATTGAACTGAAAGTCCCCACCCGCCCGCAACACTCCCTGGACGATAGGAGAGGGGACTTCTAGCTCTGTAGGCAGGGGGGAGGAGGCCATCAGAGATGGTGAGCTGTGCCACCTGCCCTGGGCGGCTGAGCCCAGAAGAGACACAGCCACAGGGCTCATGTCCACGCAGGTCTGCAGCTCAGCCTGGCCACTGTGAAGGGGACAGCTCCTGGGCTGGGGGAGCATTCAACGACGGATGCAACCAAGAATTTGTTTCAGTGACGGGAAGGAAGGTGTATGCCCCAGATATGGTTTGCAGACAACACTCAGTATAACAACTTATTTCTGAGAAATCCTCAAAGGAGTCATCAATAAAAGACATAACTGTACTTCCCTGTCAAAGGCACCCACACAGAATGTCAGAAATAACAGGCAAACCGCATCCTGCAGAGCCGTGAGTGCAAAGGCACCTTGAGGTCAGCTGGGTCAGTCTGTCACACGGAACCCTCGTCACCACGTCCGTCATAGGCGCTGGCCACCCTCTCCAGCTGGAAAGCTTCCTTCCAGTCAGAGACGCTCACTTCCGCTCAGGAAACTCTTTTTCTAGAGGGTTCCAGTGATCAGAAAGTCTTTCTCTTGGACACAGGAGATGTGAAGGCCCAGACAAGTGTCCTCAAAGGACGCAGACGCCGAGCAGGGTGGGACGGTGAGCATGTGGCTGACACACGCCAGGCGGGTCCTGGACCCTGGCTAACCCTGTCACAACTCGTCCCTTTGAGCAGAACACCCACGCACAGCCATGACCGGGCAAGTCAGGGGCCCTCAGAGAGCAGGGCAGAGGGCAAGGACAGCGAGCAGCAGGAGAAACGGGACCGAGACTCTCAGAGAGGCGGCTCTAAGCAACAGCACGAAACAGAACGGGAGGAAATCTCTGACCTGGAGACCCGATCGTCCAGACGGAAGCTGTCAGACACGTAAGGGGGGGTGGGGGGAGATTAGCCGCACACCTGGGCTTACTCCGGGGAAATTTCTGAGTTTTAAGGGGAAAAGATAAATTTAATGCTACCAGAGAGAAAACAAACGGGAATTCCTAGGAAGGAGGAAACTTGAGGTGGCTCTAACCCAGGAGACCAGAGAGTGGCAGCAGCTTTGGGGGGAAGAGCCCAGGGCTGAACCTCTGCGGACTGGGAAGCGGGCAGTGCTGGGCAAAGGCAAGCAGAGACGTGGGGCACCCCTGGCAGGCACCTTCCCAAATCAACCAAAACAGCCAGTTCCACTGTGTCCCCAAGTATGGATGTTCCAGCAAAATGAAGAGTAAATCTGAGTGTGGGATTAACGAGAGGGGAGGCCACGGGGATGGGAAAGGGTGATCAGAGGAGAACCTGTGTCCCTGTATGTCTGTCTAAACAACCGTTCATAAAAGGGCTGAGTGCCCGGGGCGGGTTGCTCAGTGGTTAGTGTCAGCCCACGGACCGGAGGGTCTCGGGTTTGATTCCTGGTTAAGGGCACATACATGGGTTGCAGGCTTGAATCCCCGGCCCCGGTTGGGGTCGTGCAGGAAGCAACCAATCAGTGTCTCTCTCACACTGATGTTTCTCTCTCTCTCTCTCTCTGCCTGTCCCTACCTTGCACTCTATCTAAAAAAAAAAATCAATAGCCTGGCTGATGTGGCTAAGTGGTTGAGCACTGACTCATGCACCAAGAGGTCGCTGGTTTGATTCCTGGTCAGGGCACATGCCCAGGTTGTGGGCCTGATCCCCAGTGGGGGGCATGCAGGAGGCAGCCAATTGATGTTCTCTCCCATCAATGTTTCTATCTCCCCCTCTCTCTCTCCCTTCCTCTCTCTAACATCAATAAAGAAAAAGAAAAAATCAATGGAAAAATATCCTCGGGTGAGGATTAACAAAAACAACAACAAGAAAAAACCAAGCAGGGCTGAGGGACCCAGCAGGGAGGGCTTTCTGAGGACTTTGTAAACCCGGAGTTGACATCAGGATCTGGATGGATGCGGGTGAGAAGAAAGCAGAGTGAACCCAGCCTGAGCTTCCAGCTTTTCTTGGGCTGGGTCTTGATGAATGCTAATTAATTCTTGATGCTGATTTTTTAAAAGTGCTTTAAATATATGTTTAAAAATTAATGGGAAACACTGGGTGAGAGAGAGATAAGATCTAGAACTTCCAAAACACCAGTGCAGAAGAAGAGACACTGCGACCCATCCAGCCACAGAGCCGGAGAAAAGCAGTAGGAAGGTAACACGGAAGTCGTGTACGATGAAAGGGAGGAGCACTCTGGACGCGGGCCAAACCCAGTCTGTCTCGCCCCTTCGGCGTCTTCTGTTCAAGGAGGCCTGCGGCGTGGTCACTCCCACACTATATACTGGGGCAGGAGAAGGGGTCACCACCATTCGGGAGCCTACCCCTGCCCGGAAAACACTCTCATCCTCGTCCTATTCACATTCTCTCTCACCCAAGGCCTCGCGATCCTGACACAGGAGCCGGCTCTTTTTACCAACCGCTAGACGTGGTGACACAGCTTTCTCCTGGCACGTGGGCAGCAGCCCCTCCTGCCCGTGTCCTCCCATCCTGCCCATCTTCCCAGAGATTCCCCCAACTTGGAGGCACTCGTTGGGGTCGCTCCCCCCGCTGCCCTGTGGGTTCCTGTCTAGTGACAATGGGGCAGTAGAACCAGCACTGAGGGAGTCTCCCCTGCGGCCCCAGGACAGCCTGCCTGTCATCAGGCCCTGGAGCCATGGCGCGGGGACAGTCACTGGTCTTTTCTGTGGCGTTCTCACTGGCGCCTGGACGGCAAACTGGGCCAGTCACGAAACAGGCTCAGGGGGCCAATGGTTGTGACTCAGAAGCTGGAACTGTCCTACACTGGCAGGGGCCGGATTTGACAGTAACCTAGAAAGGAGACGAGAGCAAGGGAGTCCGGAGCGCTCACGCAGAGGCTCACGCAGAGGCTCACACAGAGGCTCAGGCAGAGGCTCAGGCTCACGCAGAGGCTCAGGCAGAGGCTCAGGCAGAGGCTCACGCAGAGGCTCAGGCAGAGGCTCAGGCAGAGGCTCACGCAGAGGCTCAGGCAGAGGCTCAGGCAGAGGCTCACGCAGAGGCTCAGGCAGAGTCTCAGGCAGAGGCTCACGCAGAGGCTCACGCAGAGGCTCAGGCAGAGGCTCAGGCAGAGGCTCACGCAGAGGCTCACGCATGAGGCTCAGGCAGAGGCTCAGGCAGAGGCTCACGCGGAGGCTCACGCAGAGGCTCAGGCTCAGGCAGAGGCTCACGCAGAGGCTCAGGCAGAGGCTCACGCACAGGCTCCAGCAGCTCCCCGCTCACCACCAGGGTTCTCTCTTACAGTCAAATATGCTCTTCATGCTGAAATAAAATGAAATTCTTCTCACTTTAACCTAGACAGGATTTTTAAAAAGTCCATCACTGAATTTTTTATGAAGGTCTGATTTGCTCTGGTTTTTAGGTAATCTAGTTTTAGTTGATTTAGTTATCCTCTGTGCTGAACTTCTGCCCACCTTTGTCCCTCCCTTAGGACACTCCAGTTCTCCGGGCGCCATTGTCCGTCATTCTTTCTAACATGGCTGTGATCTCAGCGAAATGTGCGTGAGAACAGCAGGACAAGCACGGCAGGAAGGGCAGTAAACACCGCCACACCGCACAGGCACAGTGCGAGGACCGCCCCAGTGCCCGGCTACAGGGGTGTGGCCTCCCACTCAGACGTCAGGACTTCCCTCCAGGCCCTCCCACTCCATTCCCTCTGCTGCAGTGACAGTGAATTTCTACAGCCCGGGCAGTCCCTGTGCGCCCGAGAGGGAGCGCACCTCTGCCGCCCGTGCCCTCGGCTGCCTGGCCCTGCAGCATGGGCCCCTTCTGGCCCGGGGAGCGCCTCGTGCGCAGGTGTCTTCTCCTAGGCTGCGCAGACTTGAGCTCTCTTCAAGGAAAAACAACAGCAACACACCGCTGTTTCCAAAATAAAGCATTTATCCAAAGTAAAATACTTCATTTGCACTGCAAAACAGACGGTGATGCCCCAATGCCGCTGCCCATGGCTCAGCATTCAAGACACTTTCTGCCTCCGGAAATGCTAGCGCTGTCCCTGTCCTTCACAGAACTCCAGTACTCGTCCAGAGGGTCACAGACCTGGTCTGTCCCGTTGTCCCTGTCCTTCACAGAACTCCAGTACTCGTCCAGAGGGTCACAGAGGCACCTGGTCTGTCCTCCGTGGTCCCTGTCCTTCACAGAACTCCAGTACTCGTCCAGAGGGTCACAGAGGCACCTGGTCTGTCCCCGACACCAGGCAGAGGGAGAGGCTGAGGTGTGAAGCTGTCACGAGGAGGCACCACAGCAGGAGGCCTGGGCTCTGACTCAGGCTCTGGCTGCCCGCTGGGTGGGCTCCACATGGCCCAAACCGCATGCTGGGGCTTCAGGCTTTGGTTTCAAGGTGATACCGGGGACAGGAGAACAAAGAGCAGATTCTTCTATTTCGTTATTTACTTCGTATTTTTAACAAACACATAGAATGCATCTATGACTTTAAGGTCTCTGTCTTGCAAAGGCTATCTTTCAATATTTTTACAGCCATCCATGCACTTCATGTACACCTGATACGATAAAAACAACCTGGCTTTTATGAATGAGCTCTCGTTTCAGCATCTTAGAATATTCCTTTAGCAAAATGACCCTGTTTTCTTCGACTCCGTCAGGGCTGCGACGCGGCTCAGCCGGCGCTCCCGACACTAACTCACGACTGCTCTGGGGGCTGCTGGGGGCCCAGCACTTCCACAGTGTCTGTGGTGTCTGTGAATCTAGACGAGTGACGGCTGAGCTTAAACAAAGCTCTCGGATCAGAGTCAACGGAAACCACCTGCGGACGCACCACACACCAGCGCGCCGACACGCAGCACCGCCGACACGGACCCGCAGCTCCCATGAGGCTCCGTGGGAGTGGACGCTGCAGTTCGCACTTTCCCACAGTCACGTTTTATCAGACTCAACTCTTTTCCTTAAAAAATAATGGTTAAAGTTAGGAGCTGTAGATGTTTATCTGAGACAACCTGTGTGTTCTCCACTAGTGCGCAACCACTGTGCTCTCAGAGCCACGTGTCAGTCAGCTCCACGCTGCTGCCGTCCGGCGACTGTCATGCTGCTGGCCAGTGCACGCACTAGGACAGCACCAGGACACGCACCAGGACAGCATGAGGACACGCACCAGGACACGCACCAGCGCACGCACCAGGACAGCACGAGGACACGCACCAGGACAGCAGCAGCGCACGCACCAGCACACGCACCAGGACACGCACCAGGACAGCACGAGGACACGCACCAGGACACGCACCAGCGCACGCCATTATTCAGGTTACAGTTTTAGGTCTGAGCTTAAAAGGTAAGTAACACGACATTTTCAACAGGATAAAAATACCTTATGTCCTTTAAAACAAGGGTGAACTGAGAAGTTAGGGCCCTTGAATTCAAAAGCTCTTGTTCACTTTGCTGCTAGCCACTGAAATTCTAAAAGAAAACAAACCAGTAACAACAGGCGTCCAGGGCAAGTGCAAGACGTCCTGACGCACGGGCTCGCCCTAGTCACACAGTCACGTCCCCGACGCACGTGCTCGTCACGGTCACGCAATCACGTCCCCGACGCACGGGCTCGTCACGGTCACGCGGTCACGTCCCCGACGCACGGACTCATCACGGTCACGCGGTCACGTCCCCGACGCACGGGCTGGTCACGGTCACGCACGCAATCACGTCCCTGACGCACGGCTGGTCACGGTCACGCACGCAATCACGTCCCTGACACACGGCTCATCATGTTCACACAATCACGTCCCTGATGCACGGTCACGGTCACACAGTCACGTCCCCGACGCACGGGCTCGTCACGGTCACGCAATCACGTCCCCGACGCACGGGCTCGTCACGGTCACGCGGTCACGTCCCCGACGCACGGGCTGGTCACGGTCACGCGGTCATGTCCCCGACGCACGGGCTCATTACGGTCACGCAATCACGTCCCCGACACACGGCTCGTCACGGTCACACAGTCACGTCCCTGACACACCCACATGTCAAGGGCACATTTCAATTACATGACCAACCTCCTGAGAGCAAGCTGGGCACGAGGAGCCAGGGCAGGCCGCCCCCTGCACAGGGGCTGGTTCTAAGGTGGCAGCTTGTCACCGTGACCACAGAACCCGGTGGCCCAGCGCAGGCTGATCTCAGACAGGCAATGCGTATAATCTCCACAGCATCGATTAGTCTCTCTGCGGAGACACGGCTTGGATACATACACGTGAAAGACAGATGTGGAGGTGCCACCTCTGGGCTGCCAAGCTTTTCAGGGGGTAAGAGATCAACCCGGCAGCAGGACTCATGTAACAGCCCACAGGCCCTGCAACAGCCCCCCACCCCCCTTCAGAGCCGCCCAGACTGTCTCCTGACGAAAGCTACTCCAGGAGCAGCTTCTCCGCGGTGTTTTCACCCATACGACATGGACACTGCCCACGTTTATCTGCGAGATGAGCTCACACTCGGGGATACTTGCCGCTGAGCAGAGGCTTGTTGAGGGTGTACAGAGGGGGCAGGTCCTCTATGTTGGAGATCCGCTGGTACATGGCTCTGGAGAGGTGGTCCCCGTGGTAGAGGCTGCCCAAGATGATGCTCGAGAAGTAAATCGGCTCCACGAAGATGCTGAGCAGGGAGCCCTGGATGCCCACCACGTTCCACCTGCAGGCAGAGGGACACAGGCCTTAGCGGGGCACAGCGCCTGTCGCAGACCTGACGCCCACCTGCCTGTGTGTACAGATGCACAAGCGGGGGCCGCTTAAAAAGACAGCAGCCAGAAATAACGGACTCGGCAGTTTAGAATTTTAAAAAGAACGAGCTACTGGAAAATCACTGTAGCCGTGGAACCACCTTTGCCCTGATAACACACGTACTGAAGGTCAGCTCTAACAGGGTACCCGTGAGACACGTTTCTTGTGAGAAAAATCCAAAGGGAAAGGAAATATTTTATCAATTCCAATAAAAACAATTGCTCTCGAGTCCTTGAAAACATTAAACCGTCGTTTTCCTGTTCCTTGGTGACAGCTCTGACTCGGGCTCCGTGTAGCACTCGGAGGGTGGATCTGCCAGGCCCGGGAGGGCGGTGTGCGCTCCGTGGCGTCAGTCGCCAGCCAGCTCTGCCCTGCCGGGGACAGCAGCTGTGGCACTGCTGCTGTGGAAGGCGGAGTGACTGAGTGACTTTTATCAGACCCATCATTCACACCACGGACATCCAGGTGTTTGAGCTCTAACTCACACACCACCCCACAGACACGCCGTGGCTATCTGAGCCCCACAAACGGAGGAGAAACACTCCACAGCCTGGGAGTCGTGTCCCAGCACCCTCAGTGCTGGGCACCGAGTCCACGGGGCAGAGACGACACAGCCCACATGTCCCAGGAGCCCGTGGGCTGTCTGGATGGGGACAAGCAGTAAAAAGGCAAACATACGAATCAAGAATTAAATGTTGAGCTGAAATCAGTTTGAGGGAGAGTGGGTTCCATGAAAAGGGAGAAGAGGGAAGGCTCCCACAGGGTGACCCCAGAGGGGATGTGGGGCAGAGGGAGGGAGGCACCACCCAGACCCAGCATGAGGGCCAGGCCAGGGAGAGGGCAGGGAGAGACCAGGGAGAGGCCAGGGAGAGGCCAGGGAGAGGCCAGGGAGAGGGCAGGGAGAGACCAGGGAGAGGGCAGGGAGAGGGCAGGGAGAGGGCAGGGAGAGGCCAGGGAGAGGGCAGGGAGAGGGCAGGGAGAGGGCAGGGAGAGGGCAGGGAGAGACCAGGGAGAGGGCAGGGACAGGCCAGGGAGAGGGCAGGGAGAGACCAGGGAGAGGGCAGGGAGAGGGCAGGGAGAGGGCAGGGAGAGGCCAGGGAGAGGCCAGGGAGAGGGCAGGGAGAGGCCAGGGAGAGGGCAGGGAGAGGCCAGGGAGAGGGCAGGGAGAGGCCAGGGAGAGGGCAGGGAGAGACCAGGGAGAGACCAGGGAGAGGGCAGGGACAGGCCAGGGAGAGGGCAGGGAGAGACCAGGGAGAGGGCAGGGAGAGACCAGGGAGAGGGCAGGGAGAGGGCAGGGAGAGACCAGGGAGAGACCAGGGAGAGGGCAGGGAGAGGCCAGGGAGAGGGCAGGGAGAGGGCAGGGAGAGACCAGGGAGAGGGCAGGGACAGGCCAGGGAGAGGGCAGGGAGAGACCAGGGAGAGGGCAGGGAGAGACCAGGGAGAGGGCAGGGAGAGGGCAGGGAGAGACCAGGGAGAGGGCAGGGACAGGCCAGGGAGAGGGCAGGGAGAGGGCAGGGAGAGGGCAGGGAGAGGGCAGGGAGAGGGCAGGGAGAGACCAGGGAGAGGGCAGGGAGAGGCCAGGGAGAGGCCAGGGAGAGGGGCAGGGAGAGGGCAGGGAGAGACCAGGGAGAGGGCAGGGACAGGCCAGGGAGAGGGCAGGGAGAGACCAGGGAGAGGGCAGGGAGAGGCCAGGGAGAGGGCAGGGAGAGGGCAGGGAGAGGTCAGGGAGAGACCAGGGAGAGGCCAGGGAGAGGGCAGGGAGAGGCCAGGGAGAGGCCAGGGAGAGGGCAGGGAGAGGCCAGGGAGAGGGCAGGGGGAGGGCAGGGAGAAGCCAGGGGGAGGCCAGGGAGAGGGCAGGGAGAGGGCAGGGAGAGACCAGGGAGAGGGCAGGGAGAGGGCAGGGGGAGGGCAGGGAGAAGCCAGGGGGAGGCCAGGGAGAGGGCAGGGAGAGGGCAGGGAGAGGCCAGGGGGAGGCCAGGGAGAGGACAGGGAGAGGGCAGGGAGAAGCCAGGGGGAGGCCAGGGAGAGGGCAGGGAGAGGGCAGGGAGAAGCCAGGGAGAAGCCAGGGGGAGGCCAGGGAGAGGGCAGGGAGAGGGCAGGGAGAGACCAGGGAGAGGCCAGGGAGAGGGCAGGGAGAAGCCAGGGGGAGGGCAGGGAGAGACCAGGGAGAGGGCAGGGAGAGGGCAGGGAGAAGCCAGTGGGAGGGCAGGGAGAGGGCAGGGGGAGACCAGGGGGAGGGCAGGGAGAAGCCAGGGGGAGGCCAGGGAGAGGGCAGGGAGAAGCCAGGGGGAGGGCAGGGAGAAACCAGGGAGAGGGCAGGGAGAGGGCAGGGAGAGGGCAGGGGGAGACCAGGGGGAGGGCAGGGAGAGGCCAGGGAGAGGGCAGGGAGAGGCCAGGGAGAGACCAGTGAGAGGGCAGGGAGAGGGCAGGGACAGGCCAGGGGGAGGGCAGAGCTTGGCGGCCTGCGCAGCCTCGCAGGGCCTGGTGCTCCTCAGGGCAGTGGAGGCCCCTGAAGACCTTCAGAGAGGTGGTGGCTCCACCTAATTGAACGGAAGTGTTTTTCCGAGAGGGACTGACTCGGTCACATTTCGGGAAGTGACGTGCCCGCAGTGTGGGGAAGGTTTGGTGGGACGACAGGTGGGTGGCTGCCGGGGAGCCGGCTCTGCAGTGCAGGTCGGAGATGAGCAGGGGTAGCGGAATGAGGCCTATTTTAGAAACATCAGTGCTTCCCCCAACGTCCCACCCTCCCTGTGTCCTCTCTCACCACTGGCCACCAGCTCTGCCATATCTCCGGCCCTTCAAGTGGGTGGGAGGCGGTGCTGGGTGGTCAGAGCTGTGAACAGTGTCCGCATGAGCCCTGCCCAGCTCTGTGCCCCCTGCTCAGGCCAAACTCACAGTCACACTCGCCTCCTTGTCCCTGTCAGAGGCCAGCGGCCAGCAAATCTGCAAGAGGCCTTTTGCAGCAGATCCCATCCCAGGGCCATGTCTGCTGGACAAAGGCCCCACTCCCGCCGCTTCCTCCTCTCCCACGGCCCCCACCCCAGCGCCCACCCGACAGCAGCTGCCTGACCCTGTGAAGGCACAGGCCAGACAAGGCCCTCCTTCGCACAAAACCCCCAGCGCTCCCATCTTCTCGGGGAAAAGGCCATCATTCCAACAGCCGCCAGCTTGTCGGACCCGGCTCCTCCTCCGTGCCTCCAGCCACGGTGCCTCCCAGGCGGGCCACCAGGGTCCTTGCTGCTCCCTCCGGAGTCAGCCCTCAGGTCCTTCAGCACAGAACACGGTCCCTGAACAACCCCCTGGCCACGGTCCCGCCATCTTTGTCTCTGCAGAAAGTCCCTCTTAGTGCACTGTCCCCAGGCCCCCTCCTATGCTAATTCCTGCATTATTTGCAGGTCTGTTTTTATTATCTGTTCCCCACCCACCCCACCAGTGTGTAAGCTCCCTGAGGGAAGGACTCTTCGTTTTACTCACTGATTTGTTCCAGCTCTTGAACTGTGTACCTGGACCACATAGGTCAATAAATGCGTGCTGAGCAGACAAACCCTCCAATTCCCACTACACTTTCCTCACACTCTCTAAAACGAAAATTAAAACATAGGTTTTCTTTCTTACAAGAAAAAGCATGACATGACTGGATGCTTACCAAAACCACAGGGCGCCCTTTCTATGTAAATTCAGAAGCCTGTGTGACTTAGGCCGTCTTTCAGCCTCCCGGGCCCACTTTGAAACAGTGATCTTGCAGAAAGTTCTGTTTGTTATGAGTCGTTAATTCTGAACATGCGCTTCATAAGAGAGTTCCAGGAGCTTCTGATCACTCTGTGGAGGCGTCGGGTGGGAAGTGGTGGGCACATCCGCCACTTCTGCTGACAGGCTCCCGCCAATGAGCCTTACAAAGGACTGCAAGGACCGGACTTCACCAGGAGTAAAAATGCCCAGTGATGGCCAAGGGGAGCCCAGTGATGGCCAAAGGGCTCCAGTGATGGCCAAGGGGAGCCCAGTGATAGCTAAGGGGCTCCAATGACGGCCAAGGGGAGCCTAGTGATGGCCAAGGGGCTCCAATGACGGCCAAGGGGAGCCTAGTGATGGCCAAGGGGCTCCAGTGATGGCCAAGGGGAGCCCAGTGATAGCCAAGGGGCTCCAATGACGGCCAAGGGGAGCCTAGTGATGGCCAAGGGGCTCCAATGATGGCCAAGGGGAGCCCAGTGATAGCCAAGGGGCTCTAGTGATGGCCAAGGGGAGTCCAGTGATGGCCAAGGGGCTCCAGTGATGGCCAAGGGGAGCCCAGTGATGGCCAAGGGGAGCCCAGTGATGGCCAAGGGGCTCCAATGATGGCCAAGGGGAGCCCAGTGATGGCTGAGGGGAGCCCAGTGATGGCCAAGGGGCTCCGGTGATGGCCAAGGGGAGCCCAGTGATGGCCGAGGGGAGCCCAGTGATGGCCAAGGGGCTCCGGTGATGGCCAAGGGGAGCCCAGTGACAGTGAAGGGGAGCCCAGTGATAGCCAAGGGATGTGTGTCACTGCAGCCAGGCTCGAGATTGTCATATGTCCCCAGTGAACCTGTGCGAAGGCAGGAAATTCGACACAGGAGGCTGCCAAGTGTCGAAACCCCTCCCTGCTGGCCCCCACCCCAGGGGAGGGTGCAGGGTCTACAGCAGTTTGCTGGTGACACCTGCTGGGGTGACACTGGAAAGAACCTCACAAGTGCGGAGGAGTGCTCACTTGGCCCCCACTGTGCTCACTGCCCAGGCCTTTCTCTTTCATCTTCCTTACATCACTTCCTGGAGGACAGGGTCAGCGTGCTGTCATGCTGGTGTGTCCCTGGGTCCCTAAAGTGCCAGGCCCAGCTCTGAGAGGCTGAGTGTGCAAGCGGCCAGGGGCCGGACCAGTAGTCATAGGAGAGTTCTGACCCAACCACAGCCTCCACGGCAACTGGCCCAGAATGGTCAGGACGCGGTCAGCTGCCCTGTCATCCTTGCTTCCAACCTGGGACCACTCAGAGAAAGCCCGCTATGCCCCCCACCAGAGGGGGCCCCACTTCTGGCTAGCTGACCCATAGCCTCATGGCGCACACCTGAGCCTCCCTGTCCCACTAGAGCTGCCCCTGCTCGGCCTGCCCACGCAGAGGGGCGGACCCCGTGACAACAGCTCTGAATAACCAAGCTATCTGTCCTGGGGGGGGGGGGGTCTCTGCTTCCTCCCACAGCTCCATGCAGCCCAGACCACAGAGGCCACAGCCATCGGATCTGAGACCCTGGTGCCTTCCCACAGCCCCACTGAGGCAACTCACCATGAGCTGGTTCATCCCACTCTCATCACTGTGACCCATGCAGCCTTGAAGGGTGGTGGCTGCCTTCAGCCAAACTGCCCACGACCCACAGACAGACCCACAGACAGATGGCACCTGGAGACCCGCAGCAGCACTGCACCTCCCTCCCTGCCCCCCGCCCACCGTGGCCGGAATTCCTAAGCTGCCCTCTGCCCTGCCCACACTTCCTGCCCCTCAGGCTGGGACACATGGGGCACTGCTCTGTCCCTCTGTAAGAGACACAGGACATCTCGCCCGGCACCTGCCCACCGCCTCTCGTCTGTGACAGCCACTCAGGAGGCTGTTCATTGCATTCCCTCAGGACAGGACAGGACAGGACGGCAGCCAGCGGGCAGTGTCCCAGCTGCCAACACTGCTTCTGGGCCACGGCTGTTCTGGTTGCCAAGCCAGGGCCATCTGTTGGTGTGATATTGCTTAAGCCCTTTTCAACCACACCTGAGATTCCGAAAAAGAGGTGACTCTGGGAGGAGGGAGTCTGGTTGCCAGGGGAACGGACCACATACTTAGACGGGGGAGAGGAACTGGGGATCAAGCTGATCATCAATGACCAATGATTTAATCATTCGTGGCTATGTGATGGAAATCTGCATAAAACTCCATGGGTTGGTGAACACCTCGGGCGCTGGGGTGGGCTGGAGAGCATGGAAGATCTTTGCACTCCGCCCCCGAGGCATCTCTTCCATGGGGCTGTTCCTGACGAGTGTCCTTTACAATAAAATGGTAAAGTAAGTAACTGTATTTCCTGGATTCTGTGAGCTGTTCTAGCAAGTTGTTGAGCATGAAGAGTGGGGTGAGGGAATCCCAATTTGCAGCCAAGTCAGACAGAAGTGTGGATACCTGGACAGTGTCATGGGACTGTCCCATAGCTTGTGGGGGCTGCGCTGACCCCAGGTGCCATCAGAATCGGTTTTGCAGCACTGCTAAGAAAGTTGTCTAGTTCTCCATGATAACCACCTGCAGCATTTCAGTCTGCACTGTGTCCCTAACTGTCCTCTCTCCCATTCCCAACACGGTTTGGCCGTCCCTCTATCGTTCTTGGTCAAAGCTCCCAAGTCCTGTGGATTTCATTTCCTGTTCAGAGACCTAACCCTGGGCTGTGCCTGCTCGCTGGGTACTTTGTTTCTTCTTGCTCCTCAGCTGGGTTTGTTCTGCTTTCTCTAACCCACTGCTGCAGTGATTTTGTCCTTTGTTTACAGTTACTGCCCAGTTCCCACTGCGCTTTCTCCCCTAGGAGTTCCCGAAGAGAACCCACATGCAATGTATTGTGCATCCTGAAACGTACGATTCGATAAGCTTGACATTTACCCAGGAGACCATCACCCCCAAGACCTTCCTCGAACTTTGTTCTGTTCCTTCCCTACTGCCCCTTCTTCCTCTGGTCCCCACCTGGGCAACTACGGGTCTGCTTTCTGTCACTGCAGACGAGTCTGAATTTTCTAGAAATTTACATAAATGGAATCACACAGTGAGCACTTTTTGGGGGGTCTGGTTTCTTCACTCTGTATAATTACGCTGAGATTTGTCCATGTTGTATGTGTATCCTTGTTTATTCTTGTTATTATTATGATGATCTGCCTGAGTGGCACCCGCTGCATGGAGATGCCGTCATTTACCCATCCCTGTACCACTGAGGCCACCTGGATGGCTTCCAGGTTTTGACATCACAAAGGAAGTCAGACACATGTCATTATACACTTGTCCAAATCCACAGAATGTACACCAAGAGTGACCCTAATGTAAACTGTGGATTTTGGGTGATTATAATGTGTCAGTGCAGGCCTATTGATTGTAACCAATGTACCCTGGTAGGGGATGGTAACTGGGGGAGGCTGTGCATGGCCGGGGGGGAGGGGAGTAGAGTGCCTATGTGATTCTCTGTACCTTTGTCTTAATTTTGTTGTGAATCTAAAACTGGTCATTTAAAAAAAAATTTAAGATGGTAGTTTTATATTGTGTGTTTTTACCACAATACAAGTAAATCAGTGGTATTTGTCTGCATCCGCAGTAGTTACACAGAATATATAGCAGATAACAGGACAATCATCACACTAACACAGAAAGTATAAAGTTCTAGGAATTAATCTGTCAAAAATTGCCTAACATCTTTGTGAAAAACTATAAAGGACAGATAAATTTAAGATATGAAGAGATATAAAATATTCATAGATAAACTGATTTAACTTTATGTCAGTTCTTTCTAATTCAATCCATAATTTCAACGCAATTCCATATAAAATCTCAGCAAGTCATCTGGAGACACTCGACAAGCCGATTCTAAAATATGTACAGAAGAACAAAGGTTCATAAAAAGCTACCAAATGTTTGAAAAACAATAAAGAAAGGCAGTTTATCCAATCAGATCTTTAAACATATTAAAATGTCAGAATAATAAAAACTACAAAATTTGTGCAATTACAGCTAACTTTAGACTAATATAGAATCGAGAGTCTAGAAACAGACCCCTCCTTGCGAGGGAGCCGAGTGTCTAACAGAGGTGTCTTCATGGGTCACTGAGAAGTATAGTTATTCAATAGAAGGGACTGGGAAAACGGACCCACTATATTAAAATAAAGCTAAATTATTACTTATAATATAAATGTATTAAAGGCCTATGTGACAGCAAAATGATAAAGGTCTTAGAAAGAAGTACAGGAGAATATTTCTATGTCCTTCATTGGAGGAGGGATTTCTTAAATAAGATCCTAAAAGTACAAATCACAGGGCGACACATTAATGGATAAGGTTACATCAAACCTTTGCATATCAAGATGAAAAAGGCATGAGATCCGAAAGACAAATGGCCAGGAGGCAAACGGGACTTTGAGTGGCAAGGTGGGCGGTCGGGATGACAGCGCTCCTAGTGAGAAGAGAACATAAACTAAAACGTAGAAACGTGAAGCCAACCTCCCGCTCGGTCGGTGTCAGTGTTTGTGGAGGGGCCGTCCAGGTCCGCACGTGCAGAACCCCGAGACGGCAAGGCCTTTAATGAGCTGCTTATGGGATTTCAGGCTGCAGGGGAAGGGAGCTCGGGGAAATGCACGTATCCGTCACGAGGGAATGGACACAACGTGGCCACGACTAGGATGCAGAAGCAATCAATGGGCTGTTTATGACAGCATCAGGGAGAGTCCCCCAAACACTGGGGTGAATGAAAATACAGGACACAGAATGGGATCTGAAACAATACCATTTCTGTAAACTACCAACATACACATATTTCTCAAGGACACACACACACAGAGAGAAAGCATATGGGAAGTGAATACAAAGGGCATTTAATAAGTAAACACACCATGTGGGCACCTGTGCTGGGTGGGAACGGGCCACTGTAAGATTAATTCAGCTCCGTGTCCCCGAGGTTCCCTGACAAGTTGGGGAAAGTCAAGACAAAAGGCTCACAAACAATGACAAGATGGGCACACGTGTGTCGGCTCTGACAGGCTGTCGGGAGGGCCGTCAGGACCCATTTGCCAGGGGACACGGAGAGCTCTGAAGGGGAGGAGATTTTTGTTTTACATGCTTTCCTACCACTGAATCTTTTGCCATCTGCCCATGTTACTTTTTTCAAATAAACGTTTGTTAAAAGATAAAGAACTACTGGAACTGAAAGCAGCATCTGAAAAAATGCGGTTTTTAAAGTCTTCCTGAGATGCAGGCTCCTAAAAGAATAACAGTCCTCAAGGGAATGCAAACTCAACAGGTGTTTGCAGCACCCCAACCTCACCCTGCTCACTGGCAGGTGCTCTGGGTGCTCAGAGCACAGTGCCTGTGAGGGGTGTTACATTATTTATAAAATGCAAATACCAATTACCCCAGAGATTAACTAAATAGTGAATATGACCACTGAAGTTGCATCCATGATGAACCAGGGAACCTCTGCTTTCTCCGGGAGCAAATCGTTCACTGTGCTTCCACGTGAACACGTCAGGGCACCCCCGAAGCCCACACATAACAATGACAACAAAGGGCGAGACGCTGGTTTGGAAGGCGGCAGTGGGCAGCCCGGAGCCTCCTGGGTAAAGACCCACCTTCAACCCTGTAGAGCCTCAGTCTGTCAAGGAATGCGGGGAACACTGGCGTGGAGAATGGGGGCGAAACCCAACTGTTTTGAAAGCCATCAGGGGTGACTGGCACAGTGAGGAGGGTCGGGTGCCCACAGGGGCGAAATGGGGAGTGCCCGGGAACCAGCAGTGCTGAGCCTGGTGCACTGAAGGTTGGGTGCCCGGGGCCTTACCGTGCCATCTTGTCGCTGCAGGACATGGTGAGCAGCCTCTCCCCCTGCAGCACCCCGTCCCACGTCTGGATGCTGGCGTTCGAGCGCACCGGGATCGTCCCCTCACCGGATTCTATCTTCGTCCGCAGCTGTCCCCTGGCTTTGCGATTCGGATGTCTGTCTGCTGGTTCTGAGAGAAGTGGGAGAAGGAAGCCACCGGTAGGGACCGTCTGTTTCACTCCCCGAGAAGTACATCTAACTACAGTCTATAAATTCACACACAGTTTATGCCTCTGTGCATATGGCTATTCTATATCTATAGGATGTATGCACAGTACAAGTGTATAAAATTGGACAGGAAGGATATAATACAAACCAAATCCACGGAAGTGGCCTCCGTAGGGGTTGGGGAAAAGAGGGCTTCCATTTTAACCAAAGCAATTGATTTCCTTTGTCAAAAAGGAGCAGGAGCAAACAGGACAAAATGCTAACACTTGTTCATTCTAGGTGTTGGATATTTGGATGTCTGTTATATTTTCCCCGTATTTTAAAATTTCACCGAGAAAGCCATAGGGATGCAGAAAACGTCCACAGTGACTACCTCTGGTCATAGTGACTGCCACAGGTTATTTAAATTTTCTTTCTTATTTTAAAAATATTTAGCAATTTCTCACAGTGGGTATATGTTGTTTTTGTAATCAAGAAAAAGAACACAATCAAATGTTCTATTTGGAACAAATAATGTTTCAGGTTGGGGGAAGAGATGCGGACACAAATCCGTGTAAAACAGAACTAACTCATTTGCAGAAAAGGGTGGGAAAATGTGACAGAAACAGGGTATCCCTTTTCATAGTCTGAACCCGCTTCTGGAATCTCAGCCAAATACTCCAATTACACATTTATTAAGTTACAATTCATCAGAAAGTTGGACGAGGATGTACATCTCTGATTTAGAGACATATTCGCCAAATCGAAGGGCTGAAAACAATTTAGATCTGATATCCTCACTCTATTCCAATTACATAGTTTATTAGAATCAACACTTTCATTCATTGAAATGTTCTAATTATTCATGGAAAAGTAACACCTCCTGTTTTGATATAGTCCTCAGATGCACGTGACCATGAATTTGGAGAAACCGCTGACTGTCAGGAGACCTGGCCGTACCTTCCAGGATCGGCTCGTGGGGTGAGAAAATTCTGGCGTCCCCACAGGGAGAGGTGCTGATGTACAGATGGAACTGGACGGTGTCCTTCAGCCTCAAACCTCCCCGCTCGGACTTCTGGAAGATGGACTTTTTTTGATCATCTTTGTTACTGAAAGGAAACAAGTTGCATAATAAACTTCAAAGCTGCGTGCAGTCTTAAGTCAGTCTGTCCCAGCTCACAGTGACCTTCAAAGGCCGGTATGTTCAATGGGGTGAAGAAAAGCTTGTACTGGAATCTTATTCTACATGTTTATGATAATCCACACAGTTCCTGTCTGCTCAACAATGGACACGCCATCAAAAGGCGAGCATTTCTCCTTTCCTTCTCATTTCTAACTTCAAGCAGTGTGACTAAGTGTAGAGATGGCTTTATAAAGAAAAGCAGTTTAGATACACGCTGGGCTGATTTTCGGCACTGCGACTAGAATAAAAATGACTATGGTTCATCTGGCCGGTGTGGCTCAGTGGTTGAGCATCGACCCACGCACTAAGAGGTCGCCAGTTCGATTCCCGGTCAGGACACATGCCCAGGTTGTGGGCCCAATCCCCAGTGGGGGGCATGCAGGAGGCAGCCAATTGATGTTCTCTCTCATCGATGTTTCTATCTCTCTCTTCCTCTCCCTTCCTCTCTCTCTAAAATCAATAAAGGAAAAAAAAATTTTTAAAAAAAGACCAAGGTTCCCAGGCAGTGGGGTTCTCCTGACCATGGTACATGAAACAGGGGCACAGGGTCTGAGCACAGACCTGAAACCTGTGGTGCTATCATGTAAGTGTGCGTGTGTGTGTGTGTGCGTGTGTGTGCACATATGTACACGTGTATATATGTATGTGCGCTGTAATTTAGCCAACTCTATTTGTAGCTTGAGCATCATGGGAAAATGGGATCCAACCTCCCTGTTACTGACAAAGTTACTATTTTGAGAAATTCTCAGTGAAAGCTTTGCAGTGTTTTCTGACGGGGGCAATACTTATTGAAACAGCTTCCTTTGCTTACTTACTTACTAGACTTACTTTAGGTAAAGCTCAAGCTGTGTATAAAGGAATCTAAGCAAGGACCTCCGAGATATGATCTCTGCGTGGCAGTCATTCAAAGCGAGGCCACGGTCACTCATGTACTCGCCGTTAATGCATTTCGTTCCTGTGGAAACACATATCACCTTGGCATCTTTAACATCTGTGCCTGAAAAACAAGAGAGACCATTCGTCTAAGTCACAGGCGTGCGCCTGCCTGCGTCCAGGGCCTGGCGTGCACCCCCAGCGACAGGACCTGGCAGAGAGTGGGGCCACGTCCCCACGCCCACCGCCGCCTGGACGGCAGGCCTCCCAGAGCACGAGCTCTGATCTCTGCTGGAAGTCCACTGTCCTGGTCAGCGGGAAGGCTCTAAACGAAAGGAGGTTACTTCCTCTGCAACGTGACAGTCTTTCCCCAAACAGCCCCTGTCAGACAGGCAGGAAGCACTATGTGAAGGTAGATGACGAGGTCTGGTCATTAAACTTGAAATTAATGTTAAAGCACTAACGAGGCGATGGGAAGGGACAAGAAGGAAAACAAGGCATTCACAGTGTGCTGGGTAGGAGTCCCTGTCACCCCCTCACGGAGCTGGAGGGAAACCCTCAGCACTGGGGAACCTCCAGAAGAGCGACACTCTGACGGTAACTATGTGGACAGACAACGTGCCACACACGTGCTGCGAAGACCCCGGACGGCACCAGGTGCACACCGCACTGTCAGCTGCAGAGCAGTGTGTCACCCCGGGGTGGGCACTATGCTGGGTCTACCAGGCAGGGCATCCTCACTTCACCCCCACATCCTCAAGGTACCCGCTACCACTGCCTCATTTCACATACCAGGAAACTGAGGCACAGAGCGGTCAACACCCTGCCCAGAGTCGTTCGCCCAGCGGAGGCATCTGGGGTCAGACCGCGTGCTGCGTGCTGCCCAGTCCTGCCTGCACGTGTACACTGTGGCTCTGAGCAGCGTCCCAAGTGGGGTTCACGCTGAGGTGCCAGCGCTGCCACGTGCTCACCTGCCTCTTCTAAGGTGGTGAGAGGAGCTGGGTGACAGACCGCCGGCCCGTACCCTCGTGCGCTGGGCCACAGAGCCTGCTCAGGGAGCTGCTGCACCAGCAGTGAAACGCTCACCTTTCGTTACGTACACAGTACGAGCGCAGAGAGAAGAGGGAGCAAAACGCAGGCACCAAACATCGGAGAAAACCTGAGGCCCACGTGAACGCTCAGAGTCTTCACCCGCCCCTCAGACACGCTGGGCTGTGCCAGCGAGCACACGTCGCAGGGAGGATGCTAGGGATTCCCTCACGTCCCCCGGGCGTGGGTCCCTTCCCCCGTCGGACAGGGAGCTACCTCGGGAGAGGACAACACAGCCACCTACACAAAGGGCTGGGGTTTCTCTGGCCGGTTGGGACAGACAGGCCGCCCCCAGCCCCTCGCTCCCCGGCCTCCGGGGCCTGCCCCCTGCACGCGCTGTGGATGCCCCAGCAGAGGGCCCCACGTGACAGGGCAGGGTCCTCTCTCCAGGCCCCTGCTGCCCCTCCGCAGGACTGGGCCCTGGTCAGGCTGCGGCTTCCTGTTCCTAGGAGTCATCCGTGGAGATGCGGCACGTCCCACTCCCCGGTGTGGGAAGAGGGCCAGGGGAAGGGTTCTTCCTACAGTCCCAAAACGTGCTTTCCCCCACAGATTTTCCACTCTTACTAGGGCTTCCTCCCTCCCCCACAAGCCACACGGAAACCTACCTGGCAGCGTGAACACTAACTGATAAATCAGATACGTCCTACTTTCCTATGAAGCAGGAATTAATGAGTCCCTGCGGTTTTCCCAGCAGACACAGACCACTCACACACGACTGCAAGAATCCAATATTAACACAGGGTGCTTCTCCAAGTGAAAGCAACTTAGGTTGAAAAGATGAACATTTAGGAAAAAAATGTAAGTACAGTTCCCACATTTGCAGAAGGCAGACATTCTAAAGAAGGAAAACACGATTTTCCTGTTAAGAGCCAGAGATTTTTATAGGGCAAGATGTTTACCTGTTGTCATGACGATTCCAGCAAGAACCTTCCTGCGTGCATGGGGGGAGGAGAAGTTCTCCGTCAGATCACCGAACTTATCCAGAACCAGGCGGGCCACGGCATCAGCTAATACCTGAGGACCACAGCAGGGGTTAGGGCTGCACCTGCCTGTGAACACTAGGGTGATGGCACAGATGGCTTCTCTTCTGGAGAATCCCACAGTAAATCCTACAAACAAGTGTGTGCATGCATGCGTATGTGTGTGTTTCCTCCAAAACACTCCTAGGAAACATACATCCAATGAGCATGAAATACCATGGCTGGAATCTTTCAGTAGGATCTGGAGGGCAGGGACAGCCCAGAGCTGGGCCGTGAGGGAGTCCTGCTGCCCCTCTGGTCCTCACAACACACCAGCCTTGCCCTCCAATAAGGTCACCGAGGTGTAGGGCGGCTAGAGTGACCTCCTGGGGTCACCTGCCTCCCCCTCCACTGCTCGCTGCCCAGGCTGTCCGAGGGCCCAGCTCAGGCTGACAAGGCTGGGGAGCACGGGCAGGAGAAAGGGACAGTGAGAAGCATGATCAAATTACAGAATCACAAGCTTTGCACAGCACCTCCTTCTCAAAGGCCCCGCCCATCTGATCCATCTCAGTTATTTCAACACCTAAGACAAACCACCCTGGCTCAGCCCTCTCTCCGGATCCAGCACCCATCAGAGCCTGTGGGGCAGTTACCGCTCAGGGCGAGTGCCAGCAGGGCAGGTGCTCAGTGATGCTTGCACACTTTCCTGGTACGGGACCAGACCCGGCAGCACTGTCCTCCAGGGAGTGCTTCTTAGAAGCACCTTTACATTTGGGACAGGTCTTATTTTTATGGCCCATGATTTTTTTACCGTGGATGAAGCCAGCCCCCGGTGTTCTGGGAAACGGTGCTAACGGGTGTGTGGGTGGAAAGAGCCACATTGGATCCACGTCCCCCCCATCTCACACTTGCCTTGCAAATCAAATGGCCACCTCTAGTGTCCCCAGCTTGGCCCTTAATAAAAGACTCCCAAAATGAATAGAAGTCATTCATCCCAAATCATGGCTTATTTGGAAAAAGCAGAGTTGTCCTCCCGTCATCGTTCCAGCAAATTCCAGCGAGCCCCAGAGGGCAATGCTCAAGACCAGCTGCCAGGAGAGTGGGCAGAAGGTCCAGGCGGGGCCCACGGGCCTCACCTGGCACCTTGGCGGAGGCATCGACGCTACAGGTGTGAACACAGGGAAGGGAGTCAGACCACAGACGGAAATATGTGCAACCACACGATGGCGAGGGCACCACAGACAAAGGGCAACACATTCCATCTTACGCAGAAGGGAGAATTACTGAAAGGTTAAGGACAGCCAGAGGAGATAAAAGTTTTGGTGACAGACGGTCAGGCAGAGCTGCACGTTTTCAGAGAAAAGCACGAGTTTCACCCGAGTTCAGAGGCACCCGGGTGGAGGCCGGGCACTTCGCGCACACTCACTCCTGCGCACACTCACTTGTGCGATGCACTTGCACACAGGACATTCTTCCTTCCCCTTAGCCGGGTTACTACCTCATTCTCTGGGGGATGAAGCGCCTCTCCCTCCGAACAAGGGCGGATGTGACAGGGTCAGGTGCTCCAGGCGGCCAGCGCGCACCGTGTGGGCTGCAGCACCGCCTCTGGCAACCACCGGGCGGAGAGGCGCGAAGGCTCGGCCAGGCCGCTTTAACAACCTTCACTGCTCACAGGGCGGTTCGCACTCATCACGGTCAATGTTGCCTGACTTTTAAAGCCTCTAGTGCCACTGTGAACACCGTGAAGGCAAAGAGTCGTAAGACCCCGGACGTGTGACCCAAGTCCTGCAGGGGTTACTCTCGGGAATGTAAGGATTTACACCGCTCTAGACGTGCATTTACATTTCCAGGGCAAGACAACAAAGCCCAGAGATAAGGCCTGGGCAGACTCTGAAGCCACCCCAGGTCCCCCAGGAAAACACAGTTACTGGAGCCACAGGGGGTCTCTGAGAGACACAATGGGGCTACTGTGAGCAGAGACTGGGGGGCAGATACAGCTACACTCCCCCAGGCCTCACTGGCCTCAGCACCTGCAGAACCTGGGCAAGTGGTGGGGGGTGGGGCTGGAACGGCCCCTCCCATCCACACCCCTCCCTGTAGGATTTCCACAGACACCCTCCCCAGAGAGGCTGCACAGGCCCCACCCTCCCAAGGGCTCTGTCACTGCTCCACTGAGCCAGCCTGGGGCATGAGCGGATACACACGCGCATGCACACACACACACACGCGCGCGCGCGCGCATGCACACACACGGACCTCCCTCTGCCTCCCCGCCAAGGTGTTACTCCATCTGTACTGAGAAACCTGGCATCTGGGAGGCAGAGCATTCAGTACGACTTCCATTCTCTTACATACGACCTGGTTCACATGCAAGGAAGACAGGTTAAGTCAGACACTGTTTAGAACTCAGGCTGAAATAGTTTAGCAAATCATAAACCTGAAAATAAAAAATCACTCAGGAACTAGTGCCACTGATTTGTAAAACTATGAATGGATTGATATCAAGAGATTAACAATGGGAAGCAATTATTTGGTTCATGAAAAAATCAGTACATTACTTTGAGCATGTTATTTTATGCTGATGCTGTATTTGTTTGCTTTAGACAAAATAAAATAAATTTCCTTCTTTTAAAACCGAGGACCTTGGCCACCTCAGAGGACAACTGCACAGGTTACTCGAATGGTTCAAAGGAGAGAGACAAGCTGACACTCTCGGGTCCTTCTAAGAGAATACAGGCCATCCTATCTATCAATATTGCATTCTTCATTTTTCTGATCAAACCATTATATATTTTATCTTCAAACTGAATAATACTTTAACAAGAAGGAATAACACAGAAAAAGGTTAGGTTTTCTCCCTAAAAGACTGATTTTTACAGTAGACCAGATAATTTTGGATTTATGAGAAAAGAAGCAATAAATAATCAGAGTTGTAGGTTTGGAGATGACACTAAGGGCTACTTCTCCTTCAGTCTTCCTCCCTGACGGACGCCAGTCTGAGCCCCCTGAACATTTCCCTCTGTTCACCCTGATTTGAGGTGGGTGGGGGTCCAAGACCAAATGTAAGAGAGGCTGCCCACTCTGGCTGGCAGGAGGGAGCCTCACGAATCCCACATGGGGAATTCCAGGTACAGAGAGATCCAGGTACCTGGTGGGCCCTGGAGCACTTACTTAAGGGACCCCTACACCTTGCACCTCTGCCGTGTGCTCAGGAATGCAGCCGCCTGCTAGTCCTGCAGGAGCCCAGAGCCCTGACACCCTGGGCCTTCAGTGGCTGACTGGCCAGACTCACTCCTCTTGTGCCCAGAGTCCCAGTGAGACTTAGGAAAGCACCCTGGGCTGGGGCAGGTTCCAGTGTCCGGCTCCCTTCCCTTGTCAAAGCCTGCTATGGGATGCCCCCGCACCCCCGCAGGGCCGGCTACACGGGGAGGGAACGTGGACCATGTTTTGGGGTGAGGCTCAGCATGGAGAGGGCTGACAGCACTGCTCTGGTGTCCCCACCCTGCGCCGTGATGGCCTCAGGCTGGCTCCCCAGGGACCAAGTGCTCATCGCCATCTAGGAAGGCTGCCCGTACTGGTAACTGTGGCGAGGACAGAGTGACATGAGATGGAAAGTCAACATGATAATGAAACCAAGTCCTGTCTAAAAGCATGATCGAGGCACGACCAGACTTTTCCTCACCTGGGGTAAGTGTAACTGGAGGCCCTCGCTGGGGATAGGCTGGCGAGACGGCGTTTGATCCAAGTGCAAATTAAAAACGGTGGCCAGGGCAGACTGCGCGGCCCGGGCTTTGGCGAGCTTCTTGTTCCTCCCTGAGCCTTCGAAGAACTGCCCGTCCACGACCACAGACATGACGAAGTTCTTGGCATGGCTCTCCCCGCTCTCCGAGAGGAAGTCGTACTTCAGACCCGGGCGCAGCTCGTTCAAGATCATCACAGGGTTCTTCCCGCTGGGCGGTGGGAACGGTGGGGGCACCGGGAGGGGAGGCTGGACAAGGCTGGCGGGCACCGGGGACGCCGACAAGCTGAGGTCCCCACTGGAGCTGAAAGAGTCGTCGCCTCCGTTGGAGCCCATGTAAAATGGCACTTCCGACCTGTCCGGCGTCTCGAAGCCGTTGAAGAGTGTGTCAGGGAAGTCAGCCTGGTCGGACGTGAAGTCCGTGTTGGCGGACAGGCTCCTCCCCATGGCCAGGTGGGCCTCTGACGCATTGGGGAACTGGACGAACGACCGCAAGGCCTTCTCGGCCGCGTGCAGCTTGGCCTTCTTCTTCGTGGGGCCAGAGCCCTCAAACACCTGCCCGTTCACCTCGACGGACATGACGAAGAGCGGCGCGTGCACGGGCCCCGTCTGGGACAGCAGCGTGTACTGCAGGCCGGGCTTGATTTCGTTCAGCTGCATCAGTGCGTTCTTGGGCAGGGCCGGCCCCGGCGCCCTCCTCCTCTTCTTCAGACGGAACTTGGCATGCCCATTGCTGCCCTCGTCCAGGGGCCGCTTCCTGCCGACGATGCCACCACCCCCATTGGGGAGCAGGTAGCCATCGGCTGGCCCCGGAGCGCTGCTGTCCCCAGGGGGCCCGTGGTCCACACTGCAGCTGTCCTTAGCCTCTGTGCTGCTTGAACCTGCGGTGCCCAGAAAGAGCAACTTACAACGCCTTCGTTGCAGGATCTTGTAAATGCAAAATTTATAGATTCCTTTATCTCTCTTTGTAACTGGGTAAGTGATGTGTGTTCTATACTACTGCCGGCTACACACAGGAGGGACTGCACATTTAACCCCCGACTCATGGCCTCGGCTGAAATGGGTAATCTGACATTTTGCTGAATAACGGCTCCTACCATTTTTACTTAGTATCACCAAGTAGTATCACTGCTTTTGCATTAAAAGGTGAATTTTTAAAATAATTTTTATGAGACTATTCTGAAGAATCAAAGTATGGGATGATAAATTTGTCCAGAAGATCTTACATAATAAGTCTAGTGTCGGTATTGACAAATGTCGTTTATTTTGGCCTTCTCCCACTTTTCAATGGCATTTGCTCTTGTGCAGCATCTCCCAGAAGAGGTAACATATTTAAAAGCAGCACTTACAGGTTGATTCGTTTTCTAGGTTCAAGATATTCAATCAATTTGTACAGCTACTTGATTTAGCTCACGAATCAATCTTAGAAATCTGCTTATGTAATTAAGTAAAGCATTCTGGCCATTTAGAAATGATTTCTGAAGGATACAGCTTCATTTCCAGTATTCATGTAAAGTTTTTTCACTACATATGGGGACTGATTTATCTCTGAGTCCTTAATACATTCCATAATAGAAAAAATAAGAAGATATAAAATTTAAGCTGCAGGCAGGCTTCAACTGCTTAACTGAAGCCGGAAATTCTGTCTTTTTTTTTTTTAAAAGAACAAATATTTGATGGATTTACAGAATAACTTGGTAATTCTTCCTTTTAAAGGTAATTTATAATTAATAAAGATAATTTTAGGACTCTGCAAATTCATGGCAAAAGAGAAAGATTTTGATTTCAAAAGAGGGAATAATAAAGCATTTACTCTTCCCTTTAAGTTTATCAAGCTTTTTAAAAAAGAGAATAAGCAATTCCACTTCCCGGCTCATTTCCACAGGCCACCTTGCACGTGAAGCGCAGGAGCAACGATCACAGGGTGTCAGGATGCTGCCACTGCATCTAAAGACCTACTTCTAGCTTTCGGAAAGCCACAATAAATCTTTTACGTAATCAAAGTATTTTTTATAATGTAAACCAATTTACAGGTGCCCAGTGTGGTGGCCGGGATCTATTTCGACAACATAATGTAAAAGCAGACTCTCATCATGCTGATAAGCAAACGTCACCGGCTCTACCCATGGGACAGCTTCGTGTGACAGAAAGTCTGGGTCACTGGCTGCCAAGGCCACAGTGAAAGTCCTCGCATTTCCGAGGCTGTCAGCATTCAGCCAGGTGTAAAGAATGACCCTGGTTTCAACACAGCCCACGGGAGAACCGGCGCCGTCCTGCGGCAGAGATGAGCGCCAGGTACACTTTCTCTGCAGACAGCACTTCTCCCAGGTCCTGACACACACACCACTTCTCCCAGTTGACAAAGCTGATGGAATAGACACTAAATTTTCATTTATAACATCCTCCAGCAAAAGCTCGATAGGTTACTCCTTTCGGTGCTCAGAGGGAACAAAAGGTGAAAAGGGCAGAGCGAGACAGGTTAGAGGAACAAGCAGCAAGGACGTCACACAGTTGGCCGTTGACGTGCCGGTGTTTCTGCTAAACAGAACTAGCAATATAGACGCTCAGATCATCATAAATATATTCTGACATGCACTGTATAAGACATTTACAACCTCAAACAACCAAATGCTTTCCTTTAAGGGATAAAAACAATCAGTATTGGATTGACTCTCTTGAGATTATAGGGAAAAATACACTTTCTATAACATAGTTTACATAAATTCTGTTCTTATTGCTTCAGAAGCACTGAAGCACCACTCACATTCCGTCGTATTAAAAACGCTACTATGTAAAGACAAAACATTAAAATTGGAGAAAGACATTCCCACTGTCAGGACTCTTCTTAGTCCCTCTATCTTTACATACCATGCTACTTTGTTTCATAAATGTGACTGATCACGATAACAGTTGTTGCTTTCGAAATGATAGAAAACATAGGATTGGCATCACTAAGTTTCAGCACTTGAACCAGCAGCTTATCTTTCCAGAAAAAATGTTCAGAAGGAAGGATTCTTTACCTAAGTTACCAGAGGATCAGTCTAGGGACAGTTATGGAATCTACACTGCGTGATGTTTCCACCCAAAGCAGATGACCCACTGTGGAGGACAGCCCCAGTCCCACAGAAAGGAGGCTGGGGCACACTCGAACACACACTCATCGGGGGAACGGTGTGCGGGCAAAACTGGAGCTGGCGAGTGGAACCGACCAGTAAAAAGATACGGCTGGTTCTAAAAGGACCTCAGGAGTAGGCTCTGATGGGGACGTCACCCTGAAGAAAGCCTCCATCAGGCCGCCAGAGGCCATGCACAGGTCAGCAGGAGGAGGGGCACAATGTCATGTGCTTCTCATAGCGACCGGTCAGTGGCTCATGCTGGCATTCATCTCACAGGGACTGAATTCAGCCAGAGAGCGTCTACTCTGCGGTTCATATAACCAGGACCCAGCCCACCCCGCATCATCCACAACCCCACTCATGGAGCAGCCTGCGTGTGGGCCGGGCGGTCTGCTGTGTGAACCTCTGGGCTATCTATGTAGATGAGCCAACTCCAAGGCCTCAGCTGGCTGGGTTGGGTGAAGTCACAGAGAAATGGACTGAAGTGTGTTCTGGTCACTGATGACCACTCCTAGGAAATGTCACTCATCATTTAGACCTGCACATTCTTTCTTGGGAGCAACTGAACACAGACAATAAGAATGTACATATATATACATGTATTAGAAAAAGGATGTCTTGGTTGCAATGTCTCTACTGAAAGCTCCCAACTTCAGTGGGAACATTTAAGCCTCATTTAAAAGCACTGCTCTCTGGGATTAAAGATAAAGGAGAAGAGAAGTATGTTCAGTGAAACTTTCACAGGGAACAACGTTGAGAGAGGAAGCTGGCGTAGCTTGGAGCCTCTCCATCCCCTCTGTCCCTCTGCCCCGGAGGACAGTGGAAAGAAGGGCCCCAGGGTGCTTCAGACCACACCAGTCCTATGACTCATTAAAATCTGGAAACTTAAGATCAGCAGATTCATGTGAGCTCTTTACCTAAAAATGTGGGAGAATCCACTGCATTTGAGCAGAAAATGTATGTACTGTTATTTCAAATGGCCAGGTATTTAAATCCACCTCAAAGCTTATCTTAGATTCGCACAGATGGAAATCTGGCCATCATCATGATCTCAAGGCTGTGACTTAGCGCAAAGCACGAAGCTTCATGAGCTATACACCCAGAACACTCTCTCCTTCCAGGCAAGTGCGTCACAGCCCAGGACGACAACCAGGGGCGACTACCCTACACATATGGCTGTAAGGGAGATGCCCACAGTAAACAGAGAATGCATCGCAAATGAAAACCACGCCACTGCTTGCAGCCGTATCGTAGGAAGTTCATTTCCCCCAAACTGGCCTCCTGACATAAACTCCCAGGGACACTAAGACTAATGGAAAACCAGCTACTCGACACTGCATGGCAGGCCTAGGTCTTACTCAGGTTTTCTTCATCTTCTAGATCCATGGCAAAATACTTTGCAGTGTTTCTTGACTGGCGGAGACTGTTTCTGTCTGAAAGACAGCAAGAAGATCACAGTTAGTGTGCCCGTCACATGAGTAATCTGAGGCAAGTCTCCTTGGCAGAAACGATGCCAACTGATCACAGACTAAAGGCAGAACTCGTGGAACAAGGACGGTTTGGTCCGCCATCGGACAGACATTCAGATGCCCCCACCTCTTCAGCACAGTCCACCGCCAGACCCCGGAGGGCTCTGCTGCAGGGAAGGATGACTGGGGTGGGGAGGGGTCCCAGTGAGGATGATCTGAGGCCACTCTGAGCAGGGTGGCCTCGATTCCAGGGGTAGGGGCCATGGAGAGCTCCAAACCAGGGAGAAAGGTGATGGTGTTTACATCTTAGAAAGATCTCTCCTATAGGAGGGACCAGAGACACATCACATTGCAACATGACCACAGAAACCAAACAGGACTCATCAAACATTTGCCATTTGATCTTGGCTCTGGCAGACTTCTGGTTTGGGTTATAAAATAGAGCTACAAAGGAAGAAGAAGCGCCTGCAACATTTCACTTCACTACTCCTTTTTCTTCTTGAGCCACACCTCACGTGGATGAATCTAAAAAGCATGTGATTGTTAAAATCGGATCAAACTGCTTAGATATGTGTAACATTATTTTATTAGCAGGAGAAACCAAAGGAAATCCTCAAAGAACAATTACTCCAATTATCTAATTATTATCAAACTTAAGAGTTCCCCTTTTCTAAACAGTTTGGCAATACTTTGCAAAATTTTACTGACACATGAACTGTAATAAAAGATCCCATCAAATTGTAATTGAGAAAAAAGATCTGCAAATTTTGTAGCCACACATTGCTTTGTATACAAATAAAACTGATATTACAAATCACTAAAAGTAAAATTCATTGCTTTTAAGAAAATGGTGATTGAAGTGAACTAAGGCATGTATATATCTTGTAAACATCTCTCATATAGCAAATATTTAAAATACATAGTTTTTGTGTCAACCATTTGTTAATTATGTTGAATCTCACCGTATAGCTGGTAAATTTGTTGCTAAAAGTTAAATGAGTTTCTATTTAGGATCCTTTATTCAAGAGAATGTTCCAGATAGTTTTAAAAGGATTATTATTTTATAGTCATAATTATGTCTAGATATGTTTTCTGGAAACCTACTCCGTGCAAAGCACAGAACCCGAAATGAATCAGGCAGATCCTACGTTGGAGAAATTGAAATATAAATACCACCTGGACAGCTGATTATATTTAGGAATTCTTGTTAATTTTAGGTGTGGAAATAGTACTTATCTTTGAGTGATACTGAAGTATTTAGAGATGAAATGGTAATACCTGGGGTTTATTATTATAAAATAACCCAGCGTGGTGGGGGAAATGGAGATGATGTATAGTTGAAACTGAGAGGCCGTGGCTGGTCGTTGCTCAGGCTGGCTGACAGACAGGTGGATTCATTCTGCAATTCTGCATCTGTGTGTGTTTTACAATTTCCATTATGGAAAGGTTTACTAAGCAGCACGTTCCTTGAGGTCTAGGATGAGTGCTAAGACAGGGCAGAGGTGTGAGAGCGCTGCATGCCCTCGGCACGATGCAGCTGCTCCGCGGGCCTCTGGGCTGCAGGGTCAGGTCGGAAGCTGGGCCCTGGGTGGTGAAACTGAGCCCGGAGGAGCGGGCGCTCAGGCACAGCACGAACACAGGAGGCAGGCGGTGTGCAGTAAAGCACAGAGGCTATGTGAGGAAGGCAATCGCAAGCACTTTGAAAAAACCCAAACTGTCGATTCCAGAAACAGCACACGACTGCCAAAGCACTCTGCTGCTCTTCGATGACCCTGGTTTTGAAACAGGCAGCAGGGACTTATACAGGGGAGCAGACGGCCTTTGCCCCTTCCTCCCTCACTACAACTGAAGACCCTGACCCTACATATACAGGTGGAGGGAAGAGGGCAGACCTGTTGGGACCCAAGGGATGACACAGCATGGGTCCCCTGGTCTTCTTTCTGTGTCATCATCCCAGGCTTGGAGCTGAAGAAGCCAGCAACTTGGGAACACCAATGGGCACAGACCAAAAATCCCCGACAAATGCTCCTCTCTCTGACAAAGGACCAGGACAGATTCCTCCCTGCGGGACAGGAAGTGACAGACAGAACTGCCCTACTCCAGCGAGACCTCCCACCCAGCAGGGGCCAGGGGGAGCCGTGACTCCCCTTCCCTCTCACCCTGCAGAGTCAGGGAGAACGTGAGGAGGCTGGACTTCCGCCCCACCTGTAACAGGGTAAGCGAGGTGCCCATCCCCCCCGCTGGGGTATCGGAGGAGGCCCAGAGGAGAGCCAGGACTTTCGCACCCCCTCCCCAGCAGTGTCACTGGAGCCAGGGAGGGGCAACAGAGGCCTGGAGGGGAACGTGAGGTGGCGCTCCCCTCCTCTAACAGAGCGGCACGAGTGACAGTCAGCTAACACAAAGGTGTAAGTAAGATTTAGAGTCTTGGAACATAGTGTGTCCAGGTTTCAATGAAAAATCACTCATTGTACTAAGAGCCAGGAAGATCTCAAACTGATGAAAAAAGACAATCAACAGACGCCCACCCAGAGACGTTGGAACTGCCTGGGGTTTTAGAGCAGCCATTGTAAAGAAGTGTGAGGGACCAGTCTAACTGATCTCAACACCCACGAGATGGGTCAGTCCTCAAGACAGCATGGCATTGCGGGGATCTACAGACAGGCCACCTGGGACAGACAGAACCCAGGACAGGCCACACATACCCGGCTGACGGCTGGCAAGGCAGGAAAGCAGTTCAGTGGAGGAGGGGCAGCCTGGCAACAGATGGTGCTGCAGCCACCAGCACCCAAGTCCCACACCACCGGGCACCCAAGTCTCACACCACCAAGCACCCAAGTCTCACACCACCAAGCACCCAAGTCTCACACCACCGGGCACCCAAGTCCCACACCACCGGGCACCCAAGTCTCACACCACCGGGCACTCAAGTCTCACACCACCGGGCACCCAAGTCCCACACCACCGGGCACCCAAGTCTCACACCACCAAGCACCCAAGTCTCACACCACCAAGCACCCAAGTCTCACACCACCAGGCACTCAAGTCTCACACCACCAGGCACCCAAGTCTCACACCACCAGGCACTCAAGTCTCACACCACCGGGCACCCAAGTCCCACACCACTGGGCATCCAAGTCTCACACCACCAAGCACCCAAGTCTCACACCACCAAGCACCCAAGTCTCACACCACCAGGCACTCAAGTCTCACACCACCAAGCACCCAAGTCTCACACCACCAAGCACCCAAGTCTCACACCACCAGGCACTCAAGTCTCACACCACCAGGCACCCAAGTCTCACACCACCAGGCACTCAAGTCTCACACCACCGGGCACCCAAGTCTCACACCACCGGGCATCCAAGTGTCACTCCACCAGGCACCCAGGTCTCACACCACCGGGCACCCAAGTCTCACACTGACACAAAAATGCACTCGAGATGAATCAGGGGCTCAGTGTGAAACGTAAAACTACAAAACCTACAGAAAAATCAGAGGAGGAAATCCTTGGGACCTCAGGCTAGGCGGAGCGCAACTAGGCAGACTCAACACCAAAAGCACAATCCATAATATAAATTGGATTTTTTGATAAATTGGACCTCATCAAAATGAAACATTTTTTCTCTGCTAAACACCCTGTTAAGAAGATGAAGAGACAAGCTATGAACAGGGAGAAAATACCTGAAAACCACACATTCAACAGATGGAACACACAAGAAATTCTCAAAACTCAACAATAAAACAAACAATCCAATTATAAAATAGGAAAAAGACATGAAGAGACATTTCACTGAAGAGGATATTCAGATGGAAGAAAAACACACGAAAAGATGTTCAGTATCATTAACCAGCAGGAAAATACAACTTCAATCCACGTGGGACACTACGGCACACCTCTGAGAACAGCCAAAATAAAAACCATGACGACCCCAACTGCCAGCAAAGATCCAGGGAAAGTGGATCTCTCCTACACTGCCGGTGGGGATATGAAACGGTGCGGCCTCTCCAGGAAATAGTCTGGGAGTTTCTCAAAAACTAAACACAAGCATTGATTCCAGAGATAAAGACTTACATTCACATAAAAATGGACACAGAGCCCTGGCCGGTTTGGCTCAGCGGTTAGAATGTCGGCCCATGGACCAAAGAGTCATGGGTTGGATTCTGGTCAAGGGACGTACCTCAGTTGCGGTTTGGTCCCTGGCCCTGGTCGGGGTTGTGCAGGAGGAAACCAGTCGATGTGTCTCTCTCACATCGATGTTTCTCTCTCTCTCCCTCCAACCCACTCTATCTGAAGATAAATGGAAAACAAATATGCTTAGGTGAGGATTTAAAAAAAATGTACACCAATGTTTACAGCAATTTCATTCATAATAACCCCAAACTGGAAACAACCCAGATGGCCTTCAACAGGTGAATGGTTAAACAGACTGTGGCACACCCACGCCAAGGAATACTATGCAGCAATAAAAAGGACTGAACTACTGATACACGCAGTGACCTGGATGAATCTCCAGAGAACTAGGCTGAGGGGAAAACACCAATCCCAAAGTTACCTACTGTATGGTCCATTTATATAGCACTCTTGAAATGAGAGAACCGTAGAAATGGAGAACAGATTAGTGGCTGCCAGGTATGGGGAGGGTGAGGGTTTAAGCACATGGGAGCAATCTGGGTAGCGATGGACTGTTCTGGATCCCGACTGTGACAGTGCACTGCATAAAGTAAACATTGTTCTCTCTGTGTTATTTCTTATGACTACATGTGAACTTACATTATCTTCAAATAAAAACTTTAATTAAAGTAGGCAGGAAAGCCCAAATAGCATCCAGTTCATCAGTGATGGCTGTGCGGAGCAGGCTGGCTTACCTGGAGGTCCGGGACGAGGAAGAACACACTGCTGACGACAATGACGGTGAGTCTGAGCCCCGGGAGGAGCCGGGCCTCCGTGGAGCGGAGCGCACCTGATTTGTGGAGCACCTTGTTTTCCTGCTCTTACATATTAAAATTCTTACAAAGGACACGGAAATGTCTCACAGTGGAAAATGATCGGGCTGTGCACAGCGGCGGGGGGTCGGGCACGTGGAGAATGAAGGCAGAAAGCTCTTGCTGAGCAGAAGCCGACGTTTTCACTTTCTACAAATGCCAACTCTTGTTCCAAAGGTTATAAAACAAAGCAAAACAGCAAATGCAAGCACTTTAGAGCATTGCACATAACCACTTTTCTTTCATTCTGAAAGCACCTCTTACAGCCTGAACTATAAACACATAAGAATTAAAAACCCATCAAAAATACCACATGGAACCAAATTCCAGGAAGGCCAGTTAAAGAAAAGCTTTATTTGATAGCAATATTCAAACGAGTCTTCACTTTCCAGGATGTTCCTGAAGCAGGAAGAGGTAAGCCAAACTTGGGAGACAGTAAAGCGTGAAAAGACCATTAAACTCGGCACCCAAACACCAGGGACTGATGTTTAACTTGGTTCCAGTTACAATTCTAACTCTTCTTGTTTAGTTACAAGCTGATTCTAAGGATTATGGGGAAAAACAGAGAGGTCTGAGTATTCAGGAAAAACACTGAATTAAAGAAGCGATGAGGTGGGGCCAGCGCTCCAGACTGGAGACGACAGGGCCCTGATGCCCAAAGCAGCGTGTGGGCTCAGGGACTGAAGAAACGAAGCCCCAGACGGGAACAGAGCACATGCAGAAGTACCCTGTCCGCTCCAAGGGGGCATCTAAGCCAGGGACCTCAGAAGGCACTGGTACTGAGTGAGACCGATCTATGGCAGCGCACGGAGGAAGGCGAGGCCGGTCCACTGTGTCATTCCTTCTTGTCACTTCGGTTCTCTACGGAACGGTTACTTTTCACTTCAAGTAACAGGACTCACTGACAATGCTTTATTTTTTAAGTAGGTGGTGGGTAAACATTATCTGTTGTATTATTCTCTATACCTTTGTAGGGGCTTATGTGGTAAAGCAAAATATAACAATGTTACACACATGTGATGGTCCCACAGCTCTGATAGTATTCCTCATATCTGCAGAAGGGAAGCAGCACCTGTTCCCACCCTTCCCTCTCCTCCCCTTCCCTCAGTGGAAAAAGATATTCTGGAATAAAATATAAAGAACATGACTTATTTATATTAAACATGCATCAGAACTTGAATATTCTCTATTGTGCTTGTGAAAAGTACTATCTTTAGGAAATCACACTAAAAATCTATAGGCTAAAAAAATGTTTAAGACAAATGGTAACCTTGATTAAAATGACTAGTAATTATTACGGGATTTAATCCATTTTAGTGTCAAAAAAGAATGGTTTTGAGAAACATTTTACATATTTTTATGACTGTTCTAGGTTTTATTTATTTATTTATTTATTTATTTATTTATTTATTTTTATTTTTTTTGGTACGTGCCCCTAGCGGAAACTGAACCCGGGACACTCTGGTCCGCAGGCCGACGCTACAACCGCTGAGCCAAACGGGCCAGAGCTAGGTTTTATTTTTAATAGCCAATATGCAAATTTTAAAACAGAGAAGTGTTTAGGCAAGAGAAACAAAGGAAAAATTAATAAATGGGACTACATCAAACTAAAAAGCTTCTGCATGGCAAAAGACACTAGCATCAAAATGGAAAAGGAACCCACTCTTTGAGAGAACATATTTGCCAACAATACATCAGATAAGGGGATAATACTCAAAGGACATAAAGAACTCATACAGCTCAACAAAAGGAAGACAAACAATCCAATTAAAAAATGGGCAGAGGACCTGAATAGGCACTTCTCCAAATAGGACATACAAATGGCCAAGAGACATATGAAAAAATGCTCAGTGTCACTAATCATCAGAGAGATGCAGATTAAAACAACAATGAGGTATTACCTCACACCTGTCAGAATCGCCGCCATCAACAAATCATCAAACAAGTGCTGGCAAGAGTGTGGAGTAAAGGGGACTCTAGCACACTGCTGGTGGGAATGCAGACTGGTGCAGCCACTATAGAAAACAATATGCAGTTTCCTCAAAAAATTAAAAATTGATCTGTCATTTGACCCAGTGATCCCACTTCTAGGAATAAATCCTAAGAAGCCTGAAACACCAATCAGAAAGAATATATGCACCCCTATGTTCATAGCAGCACTATTTACAATCGCTAAGATCTGGAAACAGCCCAAGTGTTCATCAATAGACGAATGGATAAAAAAGCTGTGGTACATACACACAATGGAATACTATGCAGCTGTAAGAAAGAAAGATCTCTTACCCTTTGAGACGACATGGAGGGACCTGGAGAGTATTATGCTAAGTGAAATAAGCCAATCAGAGAAAGACAAATATCACATGATCTCACTTATTTGTGGAATATAATGAACAAAATACACTGATGAACAAAATAAACCCAGAGACATGGAAGTAGGGATTAGACTGACAAACCTCAGAGGAACAGGGGGAGGGCAGGAAGAGATAAACCAAAGAACTTATATGTATATATGCATAACCAATGGACACAGACAACAACTCTGTGAAGCGGGGAGGAGAACGGAGCAGGGAGAGGGGTGTCAATGGGGGGAAAAGGAGAAACATCTGTAACGAAATTAGATTAATTAATTAATTAAAAAAAGAAAGAAATGAAACACAAAATATGCGGGAAAAGGGGAAAAAAAAAGAGAGAAGCATTAAATGGAGATGATTCCTACTGATTCTTTAGTACAAATCAAGCAACATGCCAAAGGCTAGATTAACTCTGTAGCTATAGCAAAATAATCGAGTGATGACGTTATTTATTCAGCAAAGGTAAATGAAGTATAAAATTCTTACATTACTTGAAGGAAAATGATCAAATTCAGTATTATCGAAACAAAATATCATGAAAGTGTTCAAAGCTATCAATCTATTATTTTATAATGAAATAGTTTCCTCTCCAGGTAACCACGTAAGTGATGGATGTTCAGTTCGGCTACCCTTCAGAGGTTTTGTACACATGGAACAAGACATAGCAGACGGTGCATAGCAAATAAAGTTCATGCATTATGTTTAGCAAACATGTTTCTTCCAGTGAAAGGCAACATAGAATAATTAAAATAAGCATAGCTATCAACAAGAAACTCCTGGAACTAATAAGCAATTATAGTAAGATTGCAGAGTACAAGGTTAATATAAAAAAGTCAATTGCTTTCCTATATGTGAGCAATGAACAAGTGGAATTTGGAAGAAAAACACAATACTCCTTACATTAGCACCTCAAAAATTAAATACTTAGATATAAATCAAACAAAATATATACAAGACCCATATGAAGAAAACTACAAAACACTGATGAAAGAAATCGAAGCAGAACTAAATAAATGTAGAGACAGTCCACATTCATGGACAGGAAGACTCAATATTGTCAAGATGTCAGTTCTTCCCAAATTGATCGGTCGAGTCAACACAATCCCAATCAAACCCCCAGCTAGTGATTTTGTGGCTATCCACAAACAGATCCTAAAGTATACAAGAAGAGACAAAGACTAGCCAACACACTATTGAAGAAGAATCAAGTTACCTCTCAAGTCCTTAAATCAGAAACATTTGTAAATAAAACAGCTTTACATTGGTTACCATTGATGTAAAAGTTACCTGCTGAGTACAATTCAAGATTAAGAAATGTCTCCCCAGTAGCTATGACAACTTGCCTTTCACAAGGGTAATGAATGCCTTGCTGGAACTCAGCCTGTGCCCGTGGCCCACAGGATGGCTGCTGTCAGGGTGGCAGACGGGGCCGGGGTTAACAGTCCCGGGTGAGCTGTTTCAATACCTGGCTATGTGGCCTTGGGCAAGGTTCTCCAGGGCTCTGAGCCGTACCTTCATCAGAAACAGTCCCATCCTCGAGGTCAGTGGGTCTCTGGACTGCGGGGGTGCGTAGCACCTGCATACAGCAGGTGCTCCTGAGCATCAGCCGTCACCATGACGACAGCACAGCAAGGCCAACACGGACAGAACCACAGCTTCTCGATGTTCTTGGTCACGTGTGGCTGTTCTTGATAAGTCAAAACTCCAGGCTCAGCAGACTGGACAAAAAACTGACGCCGATCGAAATATCAGAGGGTGCGACCCCAGGAAACAAATGCAGGCTAATTAATTCTGCTAAGTTGTCTGCAGCGTAAGTCCCACAGCAGATATTAGAAACCTTGGTATTTATAATCGCAGGAGAATTAAAGTAATTCTTAAAGAAACACATTTTCAAAGTCATGTTTCAACTTGTTCTCTGGCCGCTAGCCTTCCAGGTGCACATGGCTGCTGGGTTCTGTGCTTAACACCACAATGGCGACAAGGAAGACGGGACAATAAACCACAGTTGCGTCTGTGGAAATAAACACACAGGAAGGAAGACCAAACCGAGCACATTCTCTCCAGGTGGACCATCTACTGGAACCAAATGATTAGGCAGAACAAGATTCTAACACTTACGACAAAACCCACAATGTTGTGAGTTAGAGTCACATCCAGAAAGATGTTTAGCAAATGAGAGTTCTAGACACATAAAATCTAGAGCCTTCTGCATATATTTAATTAACTATACTTAGCACTGAGATAACTAAACAGAATTGAGCTGCTGGGACGGTTACAAGGCGGGATCAGCACATCACACACACACACACACACACACACACACACACACACACACGAGGCAATGGCACAGCACAGAGCCAGGGCCTGGCTATGCCGGAAGTGGCACAGATTTGGATAAAACAGTGAATAGACTGATGCAGCCACAGAGAGAGTGAAAACACAAAAAGCAACTTCTTTGGGTTAAAACAACCAAGGAGAACCGGGCTTGGCACCTGGGCCCTCATCCTTCACCCCCGCCTCCTCGCTCTGCTCCCCTGTGAAACTGTGGAAATGACGAAGGTCTCAAAGTGGCAGAGAGCCTCCCTGTACAGGATGATGTCTCTGGTCAACTCTGGCCCGAGTCCGCTGGCTGAAGGACCACGTGTCCCCCTGCACGTCTCAGGGCCCGGGATGCCCCCTTACCAGAAGGCAGCACCTTCTGGATGAGCCTGACCCAGGGCACCTGGTGACCTCCTTGTGCCCAGTCTATCTGAATATGAGTCACTTTTCTTCACTTAATCTTTCAGCAGCCTGCCATAGTCAATAATAGAAAGAAAAGCACTCAACTTAAAAAAAATGGTAGACGAATATGAACAAAATTCCTAAAAAAATAAATGCAAATGGGCTTTAACAGGCTTACTTTTTTTTTTTTTTAATCCTCTCCTGAAGATACTTTTTTCCATTTATCTTCAGATAGAGTGGGAGAGAAAGAGAGAGACAGAGACAGAAACAGAGAGAAACATCGACAGGAGAGAGACATCGATTTGTTGCCTCCTTCATGACCCCGACCAGGGCCAGGATCAAATCACATCTGAGGTATGTGCCCTTGACTGGAATCAAACCCGTGACTCTTTGGTCCTTGGGCCAACGCTCTAACTGCTGAGCCAAACCGGCCAGGGCAATAAGCTTACATTTTTTGTTTGTTTGTTTTAATCCTCACCCTAGGATATTTTTTCCATTTATCTTCAGATAGAGTTGGGGGGGTAGAGAGACATCAATGTGAGAGAGACACATCGATTGGTTGCCTCCCGCACGACCCCGACCAGGGCTGGGGACCAAACCGCAACCAAGGTACGTGCCTTTGACCGGAATCGAACCCACAACTCTTTGGTCTGCGGGCCAACACTCTAAACACTAAGCCGAACAGGCCAGGGCAATAAGCTTACTTTTAAAAGCTTTATCTCATTCACTAGTAAGCAAAGAAAGGTGTCAAAGTGACAGAGCAAAGTCACAGATGGCTGAGGCACAGGGAAGGGGTCACACTCTTCAAGGTGAACAAACCCAGTGGCCCCCCTGAGGGCGGAGGCCCTGCCTCTCACAGGGAGTGCCCACGGCCTTCCTGGCCTTCTCCAGGCTGCGTCCAGAGAAGAAAACCGTTCTGGAACCAAGAGGGGCTGGCTTGGGGAGCTGGGGCTGCAAAAGGTGGTCCAGCAAAACTCCCGCTGGGCACCAGGGCTCAGCGACCAGCAATGGGGGTCACCGTCACTGCCCTTCTCCTGTGTGCCGCTCTTCCTGGGGATCCTGGGAAGGGCCCAAGGCAGAAGTCAGGCATCTTTGTGTTCCTGGCCATATTACCAAACACAAAATCTTAAACAGTCACTGAACTTCTAACTCTAAATCCAGTTCTAAGAATTGGAAGAAAATGATCAAGGCTTTGCTCATATTCAAAGTTTTAGCTGCAAGGATCATCACCTCTGCTTGTTCATACAGTTTATTCGCATCTGTCTTTCCTAATTCTGACAATAAACGTTGCTTCCATAAGGAGAACAAGTGGCTTTCTATTCTAAGCCACCCTCCTTCACACAAAGATGCGTGCCCTGCAGAGAACTCTGCAACTGGTCTGGAGAGGTGTGGGCCCGTGTCTGGAACTGACATGCACCCAGCGGCTGTATCTGCCGTCTGCAGTCACCAGTGAGCAGAAGAGGTGCCTTGATGTCACACCAAACACCAGATGCCCTGCAGACCAGATCAGGGTGTTAAATCTCACAGAGACAGCACAACTGCCAAACTAGAGGCAGAATTAACACCTGCTGGGTAGAGGACACGCTGGCAGATGTGGGAATCCAGGGAAGGTGCGACAGCTCAGGCCACCTGGGAGCTCAATGGGGGAAGGGCGGGAGCCGGATCTAGTCCTGCCTGTGAGGCTGCTGCGTGGCAACCTTGGGCAGGCCTCCCAACCTCCCCTGAAGTGACACTGGTACAAAGGGACCAAAGGACTCTCAACTCTCTGACACAATTTTGCAAACTGGAGACATGAATCTCATTCAGTTATCACCATTACTCACACTTCTAAAACATGTACATTTTACAACTAACATATATGGAAATGAGTCTGGCCGAAGATAGAGTAATTTCTAGGCCCCACTACCAAGCTTTCAGATGGGCCCCTGTTCTCTCCTGTGATCTGTGCCACACCCACCTCAGGTGGGGCTCTGGAGGACGGGCCCCCACGAGAAGGCGCAGGGTGGAAACAAGACACAGCCCCAGCCTGGCGGGCCCCTGGCTGCCGGGCACCTTCCACCCCTGCCCTGCTGGAGGACTGTTTCATTGTGGTAGTCCTGTCCCCGTGTCCACTGCAGGCTAACGCCCAAGGACTGCCACATCCAGACAGTTAGGACCCCAGAGTGTGGGCTTTGGGCTGGATGAAGTGATGGAGGTTTGTCTCCCACGGGAGGTGCTGTGTTCCTCCCGCGTGGGCACTGCTTCCAGGCCTGGCCACGCAGCCTTCTGGGAGCTTCTCGGCATTCTCTCTCACCTTCCACAGCGGGATGGGGGTGGGGCGACTTCAGGGGGGCTCTAGAACCTTCCGTTCAAGAGAGGACAAACGACCTGGGTCCTTGAGTGACTGCAAGAGCCTGCTGTGTCGGAGCACTGGGCTTGCTCCCTACTCGGTCACTGCCCTCTAGTCCTGTCCCCGCCCCTCCCCATGCGTGTGCATGTGTGCGTGCGCTCATGCACACAAACCCATGCATGTGCACACGCCCTCCTCCTCTTTCCGCACCTCCCGCCCCAGCACAGTGGGCCTGGGCAATGCCAATCTTTAGACTAGGACACAGACCGTTGGAGCCTGATAGCAGAACACCAAAGTAACATTACCAGCTCAGAGTGGACTGCAGGAGAAGGAAAAACTTCATAAAACATTTTTATGACCACACTCTGTCCTTCAAAATGGACACATAGTAACAATGCATTTGATGTACTGTCCACGCTTGCTCTATGTAACATGGCCATAATTCAAATCCCACTCATTTGAAAATTATACTTTATTTTCTGGAATCGAGGAAAAATGTGAACTAATTTTCAAGATGAACACTAAGAGTTCCACTACGAATAGGCACTGTTAAGATTTGATCCGATTTCATAGTATTTTAAGTATAATATACAATCTGATTCTACACATTTGCTTATAATTTCAACTGTCAGCCTAGAGGGGCTCTGTCTACCCCGGGAACACACCCTCCAGCTCAAGGAGCTCCTCCCAGGGAGCAGGTCCTCACTTGTGCTGGGAAGCCCAAATGTAATGAAACGCACCCAAAACCTGGGCCTTCTGTCCACACCCTGTTGTTCACCAGGGGACAGGGGGTCAGCAACTTTCCTGACAGACATGGTGTCCTCCATTCCTGCCAGAGATTGGAGAAGACCCCTTCCTCCCTGATGTACACAGTATGGAAGCAACACATCACACAAGTCCACCTGCTCATCACTGAACGGTACTTCGGGGGGCCCTTTCCAAAGCAAGTCCCAGGTCTGAAAGTTGGGGCTGTCCCTTTGCCATGGCCATCCTGTCACCCACACCTATCCTGTGCATGCCCAAATCCCTGGTGCTGGCACACAGAAAGCTCGTTGGATGAATGGTGGATGGAAGCAGATGGGTGGATGAGTAAACGGATGGGTACATGGGTGGATGGGTACATGGGTGAATGGAGGGATGGATGATGAGTGGATGGGTAGATGCGTGGATGGATAAAGAGATGGGTGGATGGTCGGGTGGTGAATAACAGCCCGCCCTACACCTCCAGCATGTAACCGTGCTCTGCACCTCACAGGCACCCCCCAGCAGGGTGAAAGCAGGCTGAGACCAGGGGAGAAGGCTGGCACGGCAGCCACCCGCTCCCTCAGCTGCTTCTCCCCCAGTCACTAAACAGACTGCACACAGGCTGTGGTGTCCGCCCTCTAGCAGCACACAGAGAGAGCACCTCTGTGGGCCTGGGTCTCCGTTTGTACAAAAGGTCCCCCCACCACGTTCACTTCCCCATCCTGGAAACGAGGGATCCCAGGCTCAGGCTGCAGCACAGTTGAGGGTGGTGGCCCACGCGACAGTGGTCGTCACGTGGTATGCAGAACGACTGGGCACAGGTAAGGGCATTATCACACCTGGGACAGACTACTGGACAAGAAAGCCCTTAACGTGAAAATACAGGACCTTATTCATAAAACATGGGGGCGGGGAGTGCCTTCACGTTTCATCCATCCCTCGCCCCTCCCACCATTCCTTTACCCCGCAACAGTGCTCTGGGTGGGGAGGTGAGCAGCAGCCACCTGGACAGGTTGGGACCAGGGAAGGCAGGTGTGTGGAGTCTAACTGTCCCCGGCAGTGGGACCTGGCCTCCAGGCCCGCCTCAGGCCTCGGCCAGCAGTCTGCCAGGGCAGCACTGTCGGCTTATGGGGGGCCTGGCCAATACTTAGGTTGCACATTATTCTCTTTCAACCATAATTTCCTGATGACTCAGCTAATCCATCTGTGTCTCACACACAGTCAACAGCCACCTGCCTGCCCTGTGGAAGGGAGCGACTGCTTGGAAAACTCGGGAGCAATGAAAACCACCAAAAATGTCCTGCCACCGAAACCGACGGTGACCTGATGCTGCACTGCCCTCGGCAAGTGATGGAATCAGAAAAGGCTTATAGTATACCCAAGTCTTAGAAAAGCTCAATACACAGGATTTGGAGCACCTTAAAATTATACAATTAAAAGACTACATTTCACATTTTTTAAACCTTTGCCAAGGTGGTATAAATAGGACGGCCAGTCTTAATAAAACTCCAAATTTTCAAAGGCATTTTTATTAAATGCATATTATAGATAAGAACAAGTACTAACATATAACACTATACTGTTAAATAACAGTCATGCTGAACTTACACACACAGGAATGTCCAGTGAACCCAACATTGAATCCAATGGCTTAATTGTTACGATTGTTACATCTTTCAACACTATCAATTTCCCAAACTGTTGTTACATAAAAGCAACATATTTAAGAAAGGTTTACCTACTGAAGGATAAAATTCTAGAACAGCGGTTTTCGACCTTTTTCATTTCGTCACACAAGCTAATTACTAAAATTCTGAGGCACACCAAAAAATACATTTTTTTGCCGATCTGACAAAAAAAAAAAATAGGTATAATTTTGACTCATTCATACCAGACAGCTATTGTTGTGTTGGCTATTGTCATTTTTTATTTGACATTTCAAGGGGAAAGAGGTCAGTGCCCCTGACCAGTCAGGTATTGCATGTTTTAAAAATTCTTGCGGCACACTGGTTGAGAATTACTGTTCTAGAATGTGTGAAGACAACTTGTTTTTCTAAGAGAGAGAGAGAGAGAAAGGGAGAGGAGAGAGAGAAACATCAATTGATTGCCTCCCGTATGAGCCCCGACCAGGAATCAAACCTGCAAGCTAGGTATTGCCCTGACTGGGAATTGAACCCTCCACCTTTTGGTGTATGGGAGGACTCTTCACTGAGCCACCTGGCCAGGGCAAGAAGACATTCAAAAGAAAAAAAGTTTTTTTTTTCTTTTACTGATTTTTAGAGAGAGAGGAAGGGAGAGGGAGAGACGATGAGAGAGAACATCAACTGGCTGCCTCCTGCACGCCCCCCACTGGGGATCAGGCCCACAACCTGGGCATGTGCCCTGACCAGGAATCAAACCGGCAACCTCTTGGTGTATGGGTTGATGCTCAACCACTGAGCCACACTGGCTGGACGACATTTTGAGTCTGTATATAGTAGCACTGACACAAACCATTTGAATTACAGTAAGTTCCAAAAGAATGATGACAGACTTTTTCTTGTACTTCCTTCTCAATATTTTCTCCAACTTAAATATTCAGTGATGAGGGGCCAAGTTAAAAATGGTGGCCGTTCTAAATTTAGGGTATTTGATCAAAATTTCTTGCAGTTTTGCTTTTGCCTTTGTCTTACTCTTCTGTTTCTTGTCTTAATGACATCTTGCTTTTTAATGCTTAACTGAGGAAATAAAACACATCAACGCTGTAACCGGAGATGAGAGTCAAGAGAATCCCAGAGACATACTGTGACAGTCGCCCAGAAGACACCCACGCCCCCTCTGGACAGCGCCTTTTGTCCTGGGCACACAGCGGGCACGGTGGCCACTCGGGTCTGTGGGTCATGATGCTCCCGCCACTCCCAGACACGGGTCCCACTAGGCACAATCCTCTTTGTTATATTTAGCAAGAAGCTATTTTCCCAAGATTGCTGACTCTGAAACTGACTTCTTTTTAGGAAGTCACACTAGAAACTGTGGCTTATTTTATTTCCTGAGGGATGACTACCTCCTGCCACAGAATGCCCCAAGGATGCTGCCATGGCAAAAGACTGTCTAGCCCTGTCGGTTGGTGGGTTACAAGGTGACGCCCAGGGAAGGAGGCTCAGTCACTGCGCCACTGCCGTTCCCCTCACTCCAGTATCTCTGCACCTAAGACACTTTCTGTTCGTTTCTGCATTTTATAGGAAGACAGCAAACTCTCAGCACCGTTTAAAACAGCAGTTCACCCCCCAAAGCCAGTAGTTTGTAATTTTTAAAGTCATGGACAACTTTTGAGTCTGGTGTTAAGAAAAACATATAGACTTTAACGTCTTAAAACATCAAGTTGAATTAAAGACTGAAATCACCTGGAGTGTTGAACATAAGGAATTTGCTGTCGTCTTTTAAAAGGAGACTATTTTAACAATCGGTGCCACAATCTTATTTCTTCAGCAGGAAAAGTACTTTTAATGTAAGAAAAGTTATTAATGAACGGCGGCAGCCAAGGGTAAACCGTTATAAAGCAAAGCTACAAACTTCTATGGTTTCACAAATATCTTTCTAAAATATACTTTGAACTTTGAAGCTAAAATGATTTCTATACAAGTTTACAGACGTGTTTTTATTTTATTTATTTATTTACATTGATCTTTCTTGTTGAAAGTATTACAGGTCCCCCCGGGGGCAGACATGTTTTTAAATCTACCTTTTTAAGCCAACCCCCATCTAAGAGTCTACAAAATGCCACCAGGAGGCACTTTAACAGGGAAATACAAAGTAACCAGCAGCAACATTAATTCACAAAGCTGCAACCCCAGAAAACGTTCCTACATCGCATTTAAAGTCCAATACTTTACATTTTAGACGAAGCGAACGCATCACCTTTCCTCTCTGAGCGTTTCTTGCGCCTCCTTTTATACCGACGTCCCATGATGCTGAAGAAGGTCCCCATGGCCAAAGTCCCAGTGATGAGCGAGGCCATCCAGCCGAGCCAACGCCAGCCGCCAGCCCCAGCCTCATTCTGTGCCCCTCGTCACTGTGAACCGCCTCAGCAGCACGGCGGCGACAATGGCCAGCCCCCTGCCGGCACGTGGGGCCGCTGCTCCTCAGCCAGGCTCATGCATTAGACCGAGGAATCAGGGCAATCTCGCCAGCACCACAGAGACTTCCAGCACACCACCCAGAGTGACACGTGACAGTTAACCCTTCAGGGCTGTCACAGACACAACGCCATGAGTAGGGAGGAAAGACGTGCTGGGGACGCTTTCCAGGGAAACAGGAGTCTCCAAAGTCCTAAGTGAAAAGCCTCTGTCATCTTTACAAGAGACAGTGTGCCTGAAATAATGACGTAAAAGTGACACTAAGAGGGCACAGTTTCTAAAACAACCTGCAGCAGCCAGGGCTGCCACACCCTGGGGCAGAGGCCAGCTAGTGTCCAGAGGTAACGCCGAGAGCGAGGGCATGGACGGGGACTCTCACGCACCCACCTGCCCACCATGCCCCTAGATCGCCTCCTCCTACCCCTGTTCCCAGGTGCCAGTCCGATGCTGGCTCCTTCAGTACAGTACAGGGCACAGCCCCCACCATAAGCTAAGCTCTCGAGGTGGGAGCAGGCTCTGACCCCTTTACATTGGCTACCAAGCCAGGGGATGACAGTGCAGCTAGGGGGACCAGCAGAGTGCAGGGGCCAGCAGGGCAGCAGGGCCCATAAGCCACGTGCACACATGCATACATGCACACACATGCACATGCACACACACTCACACACACACTTGCACACGCATACACACACATGCACACACCTCACAGCATGCGGTGCCTGTAACTTGGGCTCCAGCACTTAGGTACAGCACAGCCCACAGCCCTCACATCCTCCGGTCCATACAGACTCGTTCCAGGCCTCAGGGAGACGCTCTCCCACATCTGGGCCCCGGGTCCTCGGAGAAAAGGCAACGACATCCAAAAACCCAGAGACTGTGGGCTGTCTAGGGAGGAGTCAGATTACGGGTGGGATGGGAGTGGAAGAAGCACTTTGGTACTTGTCTCGGCTCACAGCAATCATGTCCTGTATAACGAAGTTCCTCACCCAGCCATGCCCAGTACCCACTTCCCAATTAATTTCTCCAAAGTCCACACACGGACTGACTCCCCACTGCACGCAGCACCACGTTAAGCAATTCCTAATACTCTTCCATTTGCACACGTGTATGACCAGACTTACTCTGCAGAAGATGGAGCACACTCACATCCCACGCAGGCAACCAGACAGTGCTGGACACCAGAATTACCATGTGGGATTGATTTTTAAAAATAAATTAATATGATTTAAGTAAATTTTCAGTGTTAAATTAAAAATTCAGCTCTTTAAATAATTTCGATTTTAACATTGATATTGACTATAATTTATATTTTAAACTTAACTTTTAATATAAAATTTAAACAATATTCTCTAAAACATGAAAAAATTAGTATGTTTTACTTTGTTATTTACTTAAATTCACATTTTAAACAGCAATACATTCAAATTTTGTATAATTTAAATTCAATTATATATTGTATTTTTAATTTTTTTCTTTATTGATTTTAGAGAGAGGAAGGGACGGGGAGAGAGATAGAAACATCGATGAGAGAGAACACAGACTGGCCACCTCCTGCATGCCCCCCACCGGGAATCGGGCCCACAACCTGGGCACGTGCCCTGACCGGGAATCGAACTGGCGACCTCTTGGTACATGGGTCGACGCTCAACCACTGAGCTGCACCAGCCGAGCTACATATTCTATTTTTAATCCTTTGGATCAGGAACCAGATGATGAGAATTTTAGACTTTGTGGTCATATGTCTCTATTGCTTACAAATTCAACAAGGCTGGTGTGACCTTGGGGTTGGGAGAGGAAAGAAGTTTCTGGCAAAGGCTGTCCTCAGTCCAGATGAATTCCTTTGAAGGGTGAGAAAGGCCTGCTTTCTTACAGCATCTAAGTTGTGACCTGGGCTCAGAGGTGACAGTTTCACTCCACAGACCTGTGCAGCAGCCCTGCAGACCACCCTATGAAGCCCCCAGTAGGTCAGCACCGGTGGGGAAAAGCCCGAGGCCCACCCCAGGGAGGAGGAGGAAGGCGTGGGGCAGAGCAGAGCCCTGAACCGGGCTCCTAAAAGACACCAGGAGGGACTGGGCAGGACAAAGAAACGGAGGCCTAAAGAAGTGGAGGGGGGCAGACATTCAGCCCTGGGACATCAGGTCCAGGCATGTCCTCGTCCACATCCGCGGTTGTTCCCATGGTGAATGCAGGGACCAATGCCACAAGTGGGCAAAGCTCCCTCAGCGCTGTGGCCGTGGGTGGGCTGGCGTCGCCTCTGCTGCTGCTGTGCATTCACTGGGCCCCTGAAGGCTTGGCCCGAGGCACCCAAGACACCCCATTCTGTAAGAGCAGCAAGTGAACACCACCAAATAACCCCCTCTCTCTGCTCTGACAGCACGTTTTACACCTTCACGTGCAGGTCACCTTGGACAAAATCCTTACCAACAGCACCACCGGGCTGGCATTCCTGCTGGCTGCCCCTCGGGCTCAAGTTCGGATGGACATCCCCAACAGGGGAATTAAAAGGCAAGCACAGGAATTAGAACCAAGAAACCACAGAGGAGACTTGAAAAGGAATATATACATGTTCTTCAATGATTTCAAAAAAGAAACAAGAAAACTTAATTTAGAATACAGTCACTTATATTTAAAAACTGTGTTTGGGGATTTCCATGGGTTTCTTTATTTTTATTTTTTATTTTTTTCAGATAGAGTGGGAGGGAGAGAGAGGAAGAGAGAGAGAGACACACACTGACGTGAAAGGGACACATCGAGTGGCTGCCTCCTGCACGACTCAACCAGGGCCGGGGACAAACTGCAACCGAGGTACATGCCCTTAGCGGGAACCGAACCCGGGTCTCTCTGGACCGCAGGCCGATGCTCTAACTGCTGAGCCAAACCGGCCAGGGCTCCATGGGTTTCTTTATTAGTTATTCCCACGGCATGCATCAGAGCAAGTGGTGTACTTCCTGTGACGGTGGCCACGCACTGCTCCTACCCACACTGCAGACAGAGGGTGAGCCAGGGGCTAGACTCCCCAGCGGCGAGCTAGCCGCTGACAAGAGCCCCGAAGTCAGGTCTCCGGCCTCTGAGAAGACACGGTGGGGGCACGTGGCCACTGAGCCCGGCCCCGGGCTTCCTCACGGGGACCAAACCAAGGAGGAAACAATCTGGGAAATGAGGCCAGAACTTCCAGAGCTCTCACCCGGAGAAGGCGTCTGATGCCACCAGAGTCCTGTGCAGTCCAGAGCAGAACAAACACGGTTTAAAAAGGGTAGACGGTGAAAAGTTGTCTGGATTCCGGATTCTTTTTTTTTAATCCTCACCCGAGGATATTTTTCCATTTATCTTCAGATAGAGTGGGAAGGAGGGAAAGAGAGAGAAATATCAATGTGAGAAAGACACACCGACTGGTTGCCTCCTGCACGACCCCGACCAGGGCTGGGGACCACACCGCAACTGAGGTACGTGCCCTTGACCAGAATCGAACCCGCGACTCTTTGGTCCATGGGCCAATGCTCTAACTGCTGAGCCAAACTGGCCAGGGTGGGTTCCGGATTCTTTATGATGAAATTATTCTGGGGAAATAATGGTTTAAGAAGTCAGAGAAGCCCTGGCCGGTTTGGCTCAGGGGTTAGAGCATCGGCGCGGTCTGGAGAGACCCGGGTTCGGTTCCCGCTAGGGGCATGTGCCTCAGTTGCAGTTTGTCCCCGGCAGGGGCATGTACCTCGGTTGCAGTTTGTCCCCGGCCCTGGTTGGTTGTGCGGGTGGCAGCCACTCGACGTGGCCCTTTCACATCGATGTTTCTCTCTCTCTCTCTTCCTCTCTCTCCCTCCTACTCTATCTGAACAAAAAATGAAAAAATGTCATCGGGTGAGGATAAAAAAAAAAAAAGAAGTCAGAGAAAAATAAGGACCATCTCCCCAGCTGCTGGAGACTCCTGTTTTTAAAAAAATAAACCTCATGGTCTCTCTGCATTGGGGTTGGGTTTCTCCAGGAAGCTGAGCTCGGTCTCTAGTTTACTCCCCATTTGGGAAGAGGTGGCAAAGAGGCCTGGCCACTCCCAGGGGCTGGCTATGCTCTCTGTGCCCCTGGCCCGAGGTACAGCCCTGGAGGAGGCTGCCACCAGCCGAGACTAAGTGGCCCTGGTGACTTCCCAGGTTTCCTATGCACTTCCTTGAAATGAGAAAATTACAATTTCTCCGTCTCCATCATAACCCTGACCTAAAAGGGACAACACATTTAACAGCAAGACATATCACAATGTATAACCAGTATGTTCAATCAAAAAAAGAAAAATTCGCAAAGTGAACGTAAACCTGGTAAGTCCATGGGAGTGACCACGGCCCTGGACTGACCCAGAGGCTCCGGCGGTGCTGTGGGGAGTCAACGGCCCCGGCGCACACGCAGGCTCCCCACACGACCAACAAATCCCGACTGACCCGCAGCTTCTCAGGAATCTATCAAATAAGATACCACCTGAGCCCGGCGGTGTGGCTCAGTGGCTGAGCGTCGACCCATGCACCAAGAGGTCACCGGTTCGATTCCTGGTCAGGGCACATGCCCAGGTTGTGGGCCCGATCCCCAGTGGGGGGGCATGCAGGAGGCAGCCAATCGATGTCCTCTCTCACTGATGTTTCTATCTCTCTCTCCCTCTCCCTTCCTCTCTCTCTAAAATCAATATAGAAAAAAATTAGAATAAAAAAAGATACTACTTGAAGTAAAAATGCACTAAAAACCACAATCCAAGAGAGATGCTGTCAATAAAAATTAACTTGGGGATTACAGCTAATGTTGGAAAAGACACAATGGCAAGTCTGATGGAAGACCCTCTGCTGGGTCATCTGCCACTCGGGTGTCTGTCTCGGGTGATGGGCGCCACTTCGTCTGTGGAGGCAGTTGTTCCAAGTGTACCTTCTGAGCGTCTGCTTGTCTATTTGGCATCCAGCAATCACAGGCAGATTATATTCACTATATTCTTTTTGTCTTGATGCTCTGCCACTTGGGGGTCTTGCAGACCCAGGGAGAGACCGCCCCTCCCAGGGCTGGCATTCTTAGGGACAGCAGAGGGCTCCGCCAGGGCTGTGTCCTTCTTATCGAACTCTCACGCACCAAGCCAATGTTTCCCCTGCCCTAAATCAACCTGGGCCCAGGGACCAGGCACCGAGACCGCCTTGACAGCCCACAGCCCACCAGAATTACTCAAACTGGCCAATCCTGAGCTCCCACCCTGCCCTGCCTTGCCTTTCCCGTGGCAGCCCCAAGCAAGTCTCTGGCCTAGGCCTTCCCCCACTCCTTTCTGCCTCCTGGCTGACCCTGCTGCTCCGCTGTGGCGTGGCAGGCCCCACCTCCAGGGAAATGTAAGCAGTAAAGTCTCCTCTCAGTGGCATTGGCCTCTCCCTGGTGTCACTCAGGCACCTCCACCAGAGCTACAGGTTCAAGGGTACAAGTGACACCACAGTTCAGTTCTTGAGACTTGCTGGGTCTGACAATACCACGTCTCCTTAGGTCCCTGTTAACTAAAGGGCATGTGATCATCTATGCACAGGACGAGCTAGTTTCCTGACTACCATCGTGCAATCCCCACTTGAGATTTGCTCTACCTTCATCTGATAAGTTAGATAAAAATGCCAGATACATATATACTTTGCTTTCATCTCATAAAGTGAGCATTTCTTTTTTTCCTCATCAAAGAGGAAAAACCCAATGCACAGTAAATCTTCCAAACATAATAAATGCCATATTTTTGCTTCCTTGAAAATCAGAGTAACTCCGAACCAGCGGCAGGACGAGGCGGGGCCCTCGCCGAGGTGCACTTGTGCGCCATGGCCTGAGACAGCCCTGCGGGGCATCCGCTCTGATGCAGACACCGATTCCAGTCACTCCACGGAAAGTCACCAGAGTTAGAGTAATGTCCTATCTCTGCATCCATCACTTTCTTCTTCTCTTCCTTCCCAAGTCTTGCATCTACCTCTAGGACTATTTCAGAGGAACGTAAAAATAGAATGCATTCATGAGAGTGAAGAAACTCACAGCAGAACGGCAATGATTTCATGCACCAGATATGGTTTCTATAACTGTTAAATTGACAGTTTATAATTGAAAAAAAAATACTTTAAAGCTCTTTTTTCCCCCACTTTAAAAAGTACATCAGTTTCCAACTTCGGCTGTCACGTCTTTGCAAGTTAATAACTACTGAATTCTAGGAGAATGTCATAAATAGCCACACGCCATTTAGCATCTGACATTCCTAGTATCTAATTAATTTTATTTTTATCTATGTCCTCAGAGTAAAGACTCCAAAATTTAATGTTCCTAGAATATTAATTTAGGATGAAACTCTTAAAAACTATTTTTCTACTCTTACAAGAAGAAAAAAATGAGTTTATTCTATTAGAATTCTAAACTCTCTAAATGAGTTAGTTACTCATCAATTATTTACATATAATTGACACACAGGAAACTGTAACATTACTTAATTTAATATTAAAGTACCCCAGCCCGGCCAGTGTGGCTCAGTAGATTGAGCACTGTCCTGTGGACTGAGAGGTCCTGGTTCAATTTCCAGTCAGAGCACATGCCTGGGTGGTAGGGTTGATCCCCAGTAGAGGGCGTGCAGGAGGCAGCTGATCGATGTTTCTCTCTCTCTCTCACCCCTTCCTCTCTCTAAAAAAAAAAATCAATACAAAATAAAAACATTAATATTTAAGTACCCCAGAAATATTTGTTAATGAGAAATGTAGCAAACATTCATTCATTCATCCCACTGACAGTGAATGAGGCCCCACCACGTGCCGGGCTGACCCTGAGTGCTGGGGATACGTTGGTGAGAGAAAGGGCAGTAATGTCTGTTTTCAGGAGCCTACATTCTAAGGAGGATGAGAAGGATGATCAACAGCGTGTCTAAGCAACTGAATGACCTGGGACAGTTGTCAGAGGTGATGGGGGCAGGAGGCAGTGGTGGTGAGCTTTGCGATTTGAGGAAAGCTGTAATGAAGCCAAGATGAAGGCAGTGAGGGGACAGCTGATCCACCTGGGAAGGGCGCTCTTAGAACACAGAAGAACCAAGATCCTGAGCAGCACTCAGCAGCCTAGGAACAGCCAGGAGGCTGGAAGGGCAAGTGTGAAGGCTGGGAGATCCTGGAGGGTCAGCTTAGGGGGCCTCTCGGGCCAGTGCTGGGACGTGGTGGCCACGCTGCCAGGAGTTTTACAGTTTCTGGCTTCGGGTTATTGGGGAAGAATAGCTGTGGGAACAGGGCTGACGCAGGGAGACTGGTTAGGAGCCCAGTGCAGACAGAGCCAATGGCTCAGAGCACAGAGGACAGTGGACAAGGCAGGAAACAACCAGACTCTGGATAGATTTGAACAGCTTACACAATGGCTGAGGTGTTGGGTGGGAGAGAAAGGATGGCCCCAGCTTGGGGGCTGAGAGCCTGGAAGGACGGAGCTGCTGAGACAGAGACTGCCAGTGGGCTGGGAGTCAGGAGTTGAGCTTGCCATCTGAGGTTGGAGATGTCTGTGGATCCCCAAGAGAAGACACTGGGTGGACCTAGATCTGAGTCTAAACAGCACAAGGAAGCTCTGGGATGGGGAGTCAGTGTGGGATTCACCTACACAGAGGTCAGAGAATGAGATTCCGGAGTCATGGGCACAGACGGAGACAGGAGAGGCCGGGACTGAGCAGAGAAGTGCACCACGCTGGGAGGTTAGGAGAGGGAAGGGTGGGCAGGGAGCTTGTGAGGGAGCAGCCACGGGGCACAGTGCGCAGTATGAGCTTAGTAAGTGACCTGCCAATCACAACGCATATATTAGCTTGCTTAGACGTCACTAAGTCTCAGTAAAGGAGACTCGGAGATGACAGCACAATGGGCAGCCTGGACACACCACCACTTGTCTTACAACATCCAAATCCTGGTGAGTGGAGCTGTGCAGTGTGGCTGAGGACAGCACAGTGGTGACCAGCACGGACCCCAGAGCAGGTCCCGCTGGTGGAACGTCTGCTCTGCCTCCTCCTGGTCAGGGGACCTTGAGAAAGTTCTGGCCTTCAGGGCTCCTCAGAGTCCTCCTCGTACAACATGATGACAGTCACACACACACCCTGGGCTTGCTGGGTGAACCGAGTGAGGGCACAGTGGCCACTGGGCTTCAGCTGCTGTCATACAGTCCGTGCCACCACTTCATGAAGGTGAGCGTGGCAGCAGAGGCTAGGGGGCTTGTCCAAGGTCTCAGCCTGGGGAAGTGGCAGAACGCCCTGCAGAACCCAGGACGCTCCATGCTCTTCCCTCTCCTGAAGGCCGCCCAACTAGTATGTACACGACCGCTCAAGTTTACTTTTTTAGTATGTTACGATGCCTCACAATTTTTAAAGTCAAAATAACACATACACATTCCTTTAACACATTTCTGTTTTCCATATTAAAATGGTTCCAAGTAGACTGGGATAAGTCTAGTTTTCAGTCTACTTGCAACATTCCTCCACTCAAGACCATGAATTCAATTAAGCTTTTTCCATTTTATTTTAAGGTGATTTTACCAAGTTAAAATCAAAATTTACATTTCTCAAATAAGTATAGCAGGTGTTGGATTTAGAAAAAAAAAAACAAAGAGGGGGGAAAGGACCTTGATTTAAAGGCCCTCTAATTAGCTTCAGTGGCCTAAAGCCACGTAAAGTGAGAAAGCAGTCAGAGATTATGACAGGCAGATGGCTAAGGTGGCCTATGGAAGGCTCAGGTGGCCCATAGATGGCTAAGGTGGCCCAAAGATCACCAAGGTGTCCTGCAGATGGCTATGGTGGTCCATGGACGGTCAGGTGGCCCATGCATATCTCAGGAAGCCCTTGGATGGCTCAGGTGACCCACAGATAGTTCAGGTGACCCACAGCTGGCTCAGGTGGCCCATAGCTGGCTTCGGTGGCCCACAGATAGCTCAGGTGTGGCACACAGGTAGTTCAGGTGGCTCACAGCTGGCTTAGGTGGCCCACAGATAGCTCAGGTGGTCCACAGTTGGCTTAGGTGGTTCACAGATAGCTCAGGTGGCCCACAGCTGGCTCAGGGGCCCACAGATAGCTCAGGGGCCCACAGATAGCTCAGGTGGCGCACAGCTGGCTCAGGTGGCCCACAGCTGGCTCAGGTGGCCCACGGATAGCTCAGGTGGCGCATAGCTGGCTCAGGGGCCCACAGATAGCTCAGGTGGCCCATAGATAGCTCAGGCGGTGCACAGCTGGCTCAGGGGCCCACAGCTGGCTCAGGGGCCCACAGCTGGCTCAGGTGGCCCACAGATAGCTCAGGCGGCGCACAGCTGGCTCAGGGGCCCACAGCTGGCTCAGGGGCCCACAGATAGCTCAGGTGGCCCACAGATAGCTCAGGTGTCATGCAGACGAATGCTGACAGCACAGGACAACAGGATCTGCGAGGCCTGGGGCTACGCAGGGAGAGCTCTGGTTCCCACTTACAGATTGAGGGAAAGTTTGAAAGAAATACTGTTAAAAGTCTGAACATAAACTTGAAACTAAACTAAACTGATAGCCACAGCTTAAATGGGTATGTTTTTAAGGATTAATCTTGACTCATCCTTTAAAAACAATGCTTACTATAACTGATTATTAAAAACAAAACAGAACTCACACCTTTTGAAATATAAAGTAAAACCACCTGGTCCTTCCAAAGACGACAAAGTGGTTTTGCTCATTCTAGGGCAGAACACCTCTGGCTGAGTTCATCCAGTGGAAATAATCCCAGGGTGTTTTTTTGTTTGTTTGTTTTAAGTGGGAAACGTGTAGATTAAGGAAATAGCATAAACAGACATCTGTACAGGGATGCACAAACAGGACAAGATGTTCAGATGCAGCTGAAAACGGAAACAAGACTATGGAGAAGAAAAGAGTTAAACAGGAATCAGGGACAGGACGGCTGGGCCCTCACGGTGGACAGCGAGGCGCGCTGTGGTCTAGAGGCCAGAACACACCGATGGGGAAACAGGATAGAAAACGCTCCCCAGAAAGGAAGGTCTGAGTGTACCCCAACTGGATGCCCGCATGCACCGAAAAGGTGACAAAGAGCATGAAAACACAGTCTTCTCAGCAATATCACCGAAATTCATGAATAAATAATCCTAAGGGCGTCTAGACCAAAGCACGACCGTGGAGGTGAAGTCAGGCTGGAGGGCAGCCATGGAATATCACCAAGTTCTAAGAACAGGAGAGTGGGACTCCCAACCTGGTTGCCATCAAGCTGCTCTTCAACCACAGGGGCCGGGCGTCCGGTGACACCGAGTGTCAGCACCTCTCAGCAAGTGCAGAGTCCTGGGGCATCATGTCCCAGCTCTGCAGACCCAAGTGCACAGCTAACCTTGAGCTTCACCCCACTCCCCGATCTCTAGACCCCAAACTGCCCAGAGTCTGGTGGGGGGAGTACGGGAATGGGGGAGTCATCCTGAGGCGAGCTGGGGACTGTCCTGGGCCAGCACAATGAAGGAGGTTTCGTGGCAGGTCCCTCACTCACCTGGTCAGAGAGAGCCCTCCGGGCTGTGGTCTCCCCTCTGTCTAAAATGTCCGCATTCCACAACCTGTGGGCAGACTCTGAGCCAAGGCTTTTAGCCCCTGGGTTACATCATGGGTGCTGGCAGCTGCCCCCCAGACCCAACGCCTTGGACCCTGTCCCCACACTGCTCAGTCAGGCTGAGAAGAGCGGGTGGGGGAGGGGAGGGCAGGAGACAAAGTGGGGATGTGCTTCGTATGGCTAGTGAGGATGACAGACGCAGGGTGAGGGCTTATGGAAGACAGAGTTTAAAACTTCAACATTTATAATATCCCTTTGCTCTATACTGGCAACTGAGACCAAACACACACATATACAAATTTTGGTTCATTTAAAAACTGTACACGTAAATTTGACAGTCTTACTCTACACCCACTGAAATTGGCAATCTGTCACCACACATTTATAACTTGAGAGTATAGGCTAATTTTTTTGCCTTTTATCTTATTTCTTATTTGAAACAGTAAGCTGAAATGGAACCATAAAATTACGTTACACGTAAACTACAGAAGCAAAGTAATAACTTTTTTCCTTCTTACTGGATCTATTGGGGGTGACACTGGTTAACGAGTTATACAGGTTCCAAGTGCACAGTTCCACCCCCTCCTCTGGGCACTGTACTGTGTTCACCACCCCAAGTCAAAGTAATCCTTTTGTAAAGACTGCAACAGATGCATGTAACTGTACCTCCCAAGTCCATAATGCAATCAGCCCCCTCCACAGACTCAATTTATTATACTTAAATGTATAAATTATTTGATAAAATTAATTTACAAATGAGATCCCTCACAGAACTAAAGCAGCTGTGAGTACCTACAGTGCCTCTTGGGTCCTTTAAAATGGTTAAAAGCCAGTGAACAAAAAGTTTCCTGAAGGAGGCTGGCATCTGGGTCCACAGAGGGGAGCACAGAAAAGGTACCAATGGCCTGAAAGGGAGTTTTCTTCTTGGTAGCTGCTGCCTCCTTGTCTTAGCACGATCCTACAGCGCCACCTACTGTCTGAAGTTGTCCACTTGCGTGACCTAAAGACAGGCCCTCAGCTCCCGGCTGGGCCTGATGTGGGCACTGGCCTGCCCCTCATCACAGGGTCTTGTGTTCTGTTGCACACACACAATGTCACAGTACATCAGCGTCAGGCAGGCCACTCTGGACGTGGATCAGGACATCTGCCTGGGCAAGAGGGCACCTCTGGGATGAAGGAGACGGGTGCTAACTGCACACATCTTTCAGAACACATCGAACTGTTCACTTAAAAAGGGTGAGTTTTAGCCCTGGCCAGTTTGGCTCAGCAGTTAGAGTGTGGGCCTGTGAACTTAAGGGTCACAGGTTTGATTCCCGGTCAAGGGCACATGCCTGGGTTGCAGGTTTGATTCCCAGCCCTGGTCCGGGTCGTGCAGGAGGCAACCAATCGATGTGTCTCTCTCACATCGATGTTTCTCTCTCTCTCTCTCTCTCTCTCTCTCTCTCTTTCTCTCTCTCTCTCTCTCTCCCTCTCCCTCTCCCTCTCCCTCTCCCTCTCCCTCTCCCTCTCCCTCTCTCCCTCCCTCCCTTCCACTCTACCTAAAAATCAATGGAGCCCGGCTGGTCTGGCTCAGTGGATTGAGCGTCGTCCCATGGACTGAGAGATCCTAATTCGATTCCCGGTCAGGGCCCACCCAGGTTGCAGCCTCAATCCCCAGTGAGGGGGGCATGCAAGAGGCAGCCAATCGATGTTTCTCTCTCACATTGATGTCTCTATCTCTCCCTTCCTTTCTCTCTAAAAAAAAAAATCAATAAAGAACATATTTTTAAAAAATCAATGGAAAAATATCCTTGGGTGAGGATTAACAAACAAACAAAAGGGTGAGTTTTCCTGTATGTAAATTACACCTCAATAAATCCTGCTTGAAAAACAAAAATCCCAGAAATAAATTGATTGTATAAGAAAGTCATAGCCTCAATTTGAAATAAAATAGACAACACAGAGCCCTGGCCGGTTTGGCTCAGTGGTTAAAGCGTCAGCCCTCAGACCAATGAGACACGGGTTCGATTCCAGTCAAGGGCACGTATCTCAGTTGCAGTTCTTCCCTGGCCCTGATCAGGGTCATGCAGGAAGCAACCAGTCGATGTGTCTCTTTCACGTCGATGTTTCTCTTTCTCTCTCCCTCCCTCCTACCCTATCTGAAGATAAATGAAAAAATATCCTCAGGTGAGGATTAAAAAAAAAATAGACAACACAGAGATTTCAAGAAAAATGAATGTACTCCAAAGAGCAGAATGAAAAAGCTGGAAAAGACTGGGGAGAAAGTAAAGGAAGCATGTGGTTCTTCTCTCAATGAGAAAACAAAGCCTTAGTGCTAATATCCCCTGACACAGGTTAACTTGATTAGTGCTCATTGTCGCCGTGGTCACCCACACTGTGCAGACGAGGAGACTGGGCAGCTGGCCCAGGACATGGCGCTCATGGGGAGGGCCAGGTCTGCAGCCGTTCTCACCCTCTGCTCCACCACCCAGGCAACGTGAGAACGCAGGAAAAGATAAAACCGAACCAAAAGGTACGACCCCATGACAGAGGAAGTCAAACATGGGTGACTTTTGGCAACTGGGTGCTAAAAGAGAAGTCCTGCTAATGTTTTCCTTTGTCCGCAAAGGAGTCCTGGCGTGGGACCTGGGAAGGAAACACAGCCACCTGCACTGCACTTGGTTCTGTGATGAACAGCATTTACTGACCGTGATAATACATAACACAAATACCATTTTTGGATCTGAAACAGATTGAACTGTGGGTACAGAACAAAATGAAGTTTTCTACTTCGATAATGTAAAGGAAACAGAAAAACAAACCTGATCGAAGCTGAACAGTGGGAAGAATAAGAAGAGGTGACGGGCATGGTAGGGTAAGTGCCTCCATATGTCCAGCACGGTGGGGAGCCAGGAGATGTTTGAGGTCCCGGGAACAAGCACGGGTAAGCACGTACAGTTCTGAGACAACCAGCAGGAGAACGGGCTGCCCATCCTGGTCTGCTGAGCCAGTGCTCCTCCCCACGCCTGTTGCCCCTGCCCCCTTTAGCAGGGATGCTGCAAGAGCTAAAAACACATTTTCTCAGTTTCCTTTGTGACTACAGCTGGATGCCCAACACAGTTCTGGCCAACGAGATACAAGTAAAAATATGCTGGAGGCTTCCTGAATGCCCCAATAAAAAGGACAAACATGGGCTGTACTGCCTATTGCGTCCCAGTTGTTCCTGCCTTGAATATAGACGTGATGACTGGAGCTGTAGCAGCAACACTGCAACCATGAGGGAATGATTAAGAGAACTGCAGAAAATGGCCCAGACTCCCGACATGGTTGTGCTCTAATTCAACACTAGTAAAAACCTGCCTTTACATTACTTATAATCAAATAAAGAAAGAAATCCCCAGTTGTTTAAACCATTGTAGGTCGTTTTCCATTACTTTCAGCCAAAGCACTCCTAACTGATGGCAAGGCAGGAGAAGTGTAAATGAGCTAAATCCTAGCTGAACTGAAAGTCAACAGATAATGTTTAAAATGTAGAAATCAAAAAAGAGCAAGAACATTATTTAGAAATGGGAAGTACGGCAGGGACTGCCATCTGTGAACTAACATCCATTCCTCGCTTCTTTCACGAGGCAGAGCACCCACATTTCCAGGCACCTCACAGCCAGGCATGGTCACATGACTGAAGGTAAGTCCACTGGGATGAAAACAGAAGTGTCACATGACAGCTTCTGGGAACCTTCTCAAGAACCGCATGCACAGGGCTTTGTCACACTTTCTCCAGCACACGCCCCAACGGTGTGTGAGTTCACACGCGGCAGGTCGAGCACCAGGACAGAAAGAGTCTGGGGTCCTGACAGCTGGAAGGCCATTCCAGCCCCGTGTGCTAAGCAGACACAGCTGTGAGGGAAGCCTCTTCTTTCCCTTATGCTGCGTCTCGGATTCCTGTAGCCGGTCCTAACACGGACCAATCCAGAAACACAAATAGCCAAAACCCTTTAAAATAAATCAGTGCTGCCTCTAAGGGAGACCAGGGCTCTGGACCACTGCTTTTTACCAAAGGCCTTTCTAAATTATGTGATTTGTCTGACTTTGAAGGCATCACTTTGATAAAAACTGAAATAAACACAGGTCTGGTCTCTTCCCCCACCCCACACGCATCCACCCAAGGCCCTGCCCACCCCCACCCCTCCAAGGCCCCTCCCTCCACGCCCCTTCCACAGTCACAGCCCCTCTCAGGCCCACCAGGCTACTGTAGCCGGCTCCTGCTCCTGCCCCTGCTCCGCAGCCCCTCCTGCCTGGTCCCCACCTCCGAAAGCGACTGCCTGGATAACACAGGCTCTCCTTTCAAGACTCAGTTCCAGCTCACCCCACGAAGCTCACTGCCCGTCTCCAGAAGAGATGCCTGTCTCCCCACTGTTGTCACAGCACCTGCAAACACCACAACGCTCAGACTGTCCACACTGAGGCCAAAGACCATGCCGTCCCTTCCCCAGTGCCTGCCTGGGAAGTGCCAGGGAGGGAAGAGACCCTGCCCCTTCCTCTAGCAGCTCTGTGCCTTTCTCTTCTAGAATGGGGCCCGAGGATCTCTCCGCATCACAGCGAAAGGGAGCGATGGAAAGGCCACACCGAATACTCTTGCCCATGTGTGAAGGTCATCTGTAGCAGTACAACCAGGCGGGCACACCCATGGCCAGCAGTGGTACATGGCTGCTGGGCACACTCAGGCTGGGTTGATGGGGTGGTCAGGACCAGCTTCCAGAACTATCACACACCGGGAGTACAGAGACCGTCCACAAGAGGGCGCCGCTGCGTTTCCACAAGTCCCTTCTGCGGAGGAAGCCTTGGGAGAAGCTAAAAGGATGCAAGGGCGGGAGAATGCCAGACTTTCCTACATCTACAAACCAATCTCTTTGTTTTTTACACATCAGTCGGAAGGTATCTGCATCCATTATTTTATGTTTAGTCACGACCAGACACAAAACAGCTAGAAGAAAAGTACTAATAGACTCCTAAGAACAACACATGTATGATTTGCACCCAACACTGTACAGGCGAATGAATGTCTATGCTCCCTGTTGATCCATGTCGACTCGCTTCCCGGCCCATGGCCACCAGCCGCGGCAGGTGGCAGTGGTGCCCCACGGTGGCCATGCGTGGAAGTGGTCTGCACGTGGTAGTGTGGGGGCTCCCAGCACTTTGTGGGTGGAGGGCACTGCACGGGCAAGCAGGACGTTCCAGAAGCAAAACACTGCCCTGCACTGAAGGAGAACGTGTGGGTGAAAGGCGGGTCACCACCCCCACGCCAGACCCGACTTCCACATACAACACGAGGTAGTTCCCATACTTTCAACACCCACTCACGTTCCAGAAACGTGACCATCGTGAGAAGACCAGGGGCTGCACCTGTTTCTTTCGGAGCTGATCCACGCGCCACCACCCAGCACCCGGCTGCACCTGCTGTCACAGGTGCCCGTCACAGTGGCTCCCCTGAGAGCAGTGGTGCCTGAGATTCTACCTGGTGACACACACATTATTTTATAACGAATTATTAATTTCTTTTATAATAAAAGTGTAACACTTGGGCATGACAGTGCTTTTCAAAGTGATATGGTTCTAAGTGCATACAGCAGTATCTTCTATGAATTTCAGAATAAAAAGGGGGTAATGAATATTTGTTAGAAAAAGAAGGTTTGGGTGAGGTGACAAGGGGACACTGATAAGGCTTCGAAGGGTAAACAAGAGTCGGGGTTTCCCGCTCTGAATGCGCACAGTCGGGGCAATACCGCAGGAATGCCACAGTCAAGCCCGAGGTGCCCCAGCCCCGGGGGACATGCTCATGTGTGAAGACACAGAAACCACTTCAATCTTTTTCAGGAATAAGCAAGGCAAAAGCAGCATCTGTGCCTGACACTAAACGTAAGGCCGCACACCGCCACGGCCCCCGCCAGACACGCCGGAGGGTCCTGAGAGCGCGATGGCGCGGGGCTATGGTGAGGAGGGAGTCAACCAACAAAGGCTTCATTTAGCCTCAAAAATTCATGTTTACTTACTTTTCTTTTTCAAGACACCCTGAAAAAGGAAAAGCATATACCCCAGACTATTTGTTGCCAAAATTAGCTCTCGGTTTATGAAAAACAAAAAGAAATACAAACTTTCTACTGTGCGGTCACCTGTCAGCCTGTGTCATAACGTTGTAACATCTCATCCCTGCAGTTCTCTCCTTTCCGGGCATGTGCTTCAGTGACCTCTCGTGGCCAGACACATTTTTCTGTGGCTTTAAGGACAATTTATTTTTGCAAAAGATTATAAACACTTCATTTCTCCAACGCATGCTTCCACTGTATAAAAATACTCGCTCTCCCACAGAAGCAGCACAACTCGCAATCATCCACGCCCATGGCCTGTTACACGTACAGGGTCACAACCACACTTCACTCAGCAGCACTAAGCACAGCGCCCCCGTCAGACCCGCGCCAGCCTGGGGAGTCTAGCTTTCACAAAATAAAGTCACAGAGAAGCTGATTTCATATCGCGATCAAGCTAAAAGATCTGTCACTGAAGATAAACTCCACCCAGGGGCACAAGCCACGGACAAAGTCACCTCGATGGCACCCTCCCCACCTCTCACTGCCTGGGTGGCGAAGAAGAGCAGCAGCTGAGGGTCAAGCAATCCTCCTGGACAGGTCTCCCTGGGAACCAGCCACCTACGTGCCTGACGCTTACAGACCCAGAGATGGCCAGCGGGACCTTTACAAGCACAAACTCAACCCAGCGGTCAGACCTGGGTGCATCTTCACTCCCCAAATATCGGTCTCAACTTCTCTCAAAAGCAGATGCTGAATTGCATAATAGTCACCAAAAAAAAGTACTAAAGAAATTTTCCTCTAATCGCCTCAAAGAAAACGAATGATGCCAAAAGGCTGGAAGGAGGCACCACCCTGACACGGTGACCCGAGGCCAGAGGCAGCACCGGGCCCAGAGCCACCGGAGGGCAGCACGGAGCAGCCTGCAGGGGCCGCGGGGCCTTGGGAGCGCAGGGACACGGCAACAATCACCTCTGCTGGGAGTGACTCAGTAACACACATTTTAGAAGGTACGATCGGTTTACATCCAACAGAAGTGGTTTTTTATCCGGTGAATGTTCGCAATGTCTGCAGGTTCTTACCTACCTGGGAAACGGTTCAGTTCCTATGTCTGCTCTGATCCCAGGGCCGGGCCTCCGTCAGCGCGGGTAGGACTGAGGTCATCAGAACATGCGTGCTTGGTCAGTGCGTTCCTTCAGCTACTTTTCAAGATCTCCACGCCCAAGTTGAAAGACTTCACTCTGTGTAATAAAAAGATTCAACTATTTACATGAATTTAACTCAATATGAGCTGCTTTTTCACCCTTTCAGATGTGAACTCTAATAATAAATACTCAATTAAAAATCTTCTTCCTAAATACAAGTTTAAATTCTTTTTAATGTATTCTTATGCTTTTTGAAGCTGATACATAATAATTGATCATGCCTTCACCCCACCTGCCAGGACAGGCAGATGCCTGGGGAACACCCACAATCCATGTCTGCTCCCAACCGCTGGAGCCAACAGGCACCAGGCCACAGGCCAAGGAATGCGGCCCCGGGCACTGCTTGCGTGAGCTTCCCTTTGGTGAGGTGAGGCGCAGACAGAAGCCACAGGCCCAGGCGGCTCCCGACCCCTGCTGCCCAGGCGAGGAGCCACGGGCCATCCACGCACAGGCGCCACGGGGCTGCGAAGTGACGCCAGCATGTCATTCCCGCTCTGAGTAAGAATGGTTCCACCAGCAAGTCCCGAAAGAGAACGTTTCCACGTGCTGATACACTTCCAAAACCTATACAAGTAAGATTAATCTTTTCTTTTTGAAAAACAAACCGACATCTAAAGAAGGGGAGCCCTGGGGAGAGATGTGCACGAACATGGGTGGCAGGCGCCGGGGGTCCCTGAGTGGGCACTGGAGACCGAGCCTGGAGGGCAGCCGAGGTGCTTCTGAGTGTGCAGGAGCTCAACTGTGCAGACAGTCCAGTCACCAGGATGTTCCCCAGGCCACCAGGACCCCTGTCACAACTACCGGTCCTCGTGGGTGAGAACTGACAGGTTTCTGAGATCTCCCACATCTCCCAGCTGTGACTGCTTGGACTCACCTGTGCTGTGTGTCAGGACTCTGCTAGGACCGTTCCAATAGTGATGGGACCAAGGAGTTGCTATAGATTAACCATGTGACAACTGACAAGGGCCACCAGCCAGCCAGCCGCAGTAGACAAGAGGAGAGCTAACACTCCACAGGTGCAGAGGGTGACAAGAGCGTGAGAAAAGTCAGGACAGAGGAGGCTTTATCTTTCTTGCAAAAGAGAATTAGAGAGAAGCCGAGGAGGAAGCAGCACAGGAGCTGTGATCTGGGGACAGGAAGCAAGTCAGTAAACAAGGCTGAGAGTGAAGATCCTGTCTCCTCAACTTGCCTGGATCCACCAGGTGAAAGAAACAGGAAGTGTGGCCACCTAAAAGTCTGAAAAGGCAGAAACGGAGGTAGGGTGGGACAAACAGAAAGCCCCAACACTGGGCAGCTCTGCGACCTCCAGCTCCTGACACGCTCGGGGCGGGGAGTTGCCCCACGCCTTTCCGGAGCCTTCTCCTGCTGAGTGCTCCCAGCTCAGGACATCCCCTCTGAAAGCAGTGTGACCCAAACTTAGTCAAGCTGGAGGGGCTTCTATCACAGGACCTATCTATCTCCTAACAAGGAAATTCAAATGCCACAGCCACGCTGGTGAAACAGGGCTTGTATAAGGTTGAGCACGCCTAGCACTGACAGCCAGTACAGAACTAGGCGTACTAGAATAAATGTATCACTCAGCACTGCCTAGATTGGCTGTGCTAGTAATAACCATACTGATTAAATGAAGCAATTGCATTTTCTTTTAAAGTGATATTTATCATTATAATTTAATTAGATTGGAAATTAGGGCTTCACTGCCAAAAAATAAGTACTCTCATTTCCTACCTTGTAGCTGCATAAATCAATTACATGAGTGTCCAGTTAAACAAAGATTTCAACAGAGTAGATTCCCTGATGTTTAGAGACATCAGTTATTCCAAGATACCAAGGCTTGATCTGCTCAAGACAAGTGAACAACAGGTAAATAATCAGCTGATTGAAGGATGATAAGGCAAAGAAGCCTCTTCCTAATTCCTCACAGTGGCTTCTATTTTAAGTGCTTAATTAGTCCTAAGGATGGGCACCCAGCACGGAGGGATGGAAGCCAGCGGGCACGAGCGAAGGGCTGCAGGTGGAGCCAGAGCCACAGAGCCGGGGGTGCAGGAAGGCAGAGAGATGCCCCTTGGCTGAGATGCCCGGTGAGAGGGAGGGTGAAGGTCTCTCGGCAGAAGGCACCACAGACAAACTCTGTTTTCAGAAAGACCGCTCTGGCAGCTCTGTGGGCAACAGCTAGAGGGTTGAGACCAGAGGCTGGGAAGACAGCTGGGGCTAGAGGGATGAAAAGACTGGAAAAATCAGATATCTCGGAGGTGAAATGGGCAGGACTCGGTGACTAACAGTCCAGGTGGAGGAATGAACCAAGCCTGGGTGACTCCAAGGATCCAGGCACCACGAAGGGCTGGATAGAAACTGACAACCAACATGAGAAAATCACAAGAGGAAATTGTAGACCAGGGCGGTTTTCCATTGTTCTGACTATAAAGACCTCCAAAGCATGTTAGCTGTAGTCACTGCTACTTCAACTTCGACCATGGCAGAACCCCCCCTGGCTAACTGCAGGGACAACTGAGATGAGTTGGCGGGGGACAGTGAGATCTTCGCTGTGCCAACCTGAAACTCTAGACCCAACAAAAGTCTCTTCACAGTGAGAACAAATGAAGATGCTTCCAAACAAGTAACAGACGAGAAACTTGGCTAGCAGCAGACCCTCACCAAAAGAAGTTCTGAAAGATACAGAAGGAGCATGTGGGAACAGACCTCACACACTGTTCAGAAAGAAAGAAGAGGGAACACTTCCCAACTCTTGTTATGAGACCAGGATTGGGAGTAAAGCTGTCAACAATGTTACAGGAATTTAAAATCAGTGGTCAACTTCCCTTACGAAGAGAATAAAAAGTTAAATCTAGTAATATATAAAAGACAGCACATCCCAGCCCTGGCCAGGTGGCTCAGTTGGTTGGAACATCATCCCATGCACCAACAAGGTTGCGGGTTCAATCACTTTTGGGGCGCATATGGAGGCAACCAATTGACGATTCTCTCTCACATTGATGTTTCTCTCTCCCTCTCTCTAAAAGAATCAATAAACATAACCTCAGGTGAGGATTTTAAAAAAAAGATAGCACATCACACTCAAGTTAAATGTGTACATACTGAGGACGCATGGTTGGCTGAATATTTGGAAATAAATCAATGTGCAGTATCAACAGTGACACTTCCATTCCAGAGTGCTTTAACTTAGACTCCTTAATAATTCAAGTTGGTGTTTTCCTAAATCTCCATTTGTAAAATGAACCTGACACTTCTCTTAAAAAATACATTCAACCTTTGGGAAATGACTGAAAGAAGCTGATAAAATGAAATGTTTTTGCCAATCATGCAAATAAAGGTCAAGCACATAAAACCACTACACCTTCCTTCCCGTGGGAGGAGCAAAGGCAACTGAGCTTAGACGATGCACCAGAGCCAAAGACAGCCAGAGACGGTGTCCTTAGAAGATTCTAGTATGTCCATCACGAAGCTATCATGAGTAGAGCCAAAGGACAAGGCAGGTGGGGGACACCTGGCCCCTGCAGCCTTCTGAGTTTGTTTCCCACGTACGGGAAGACTGCCTGGGTGAGTGCCACGACAAACAGCTGCTTCCCAGCTGTGCCCAGAGCAGGCATTCATCGAGGGGTCGTGAAGTCCATGAAAACAGTAAAATTATATACAAAACAGTGTTTATATGCCCAGGGGCATCTTTCTAGTGAAAATGTACATAGCTGTAATCAAAAGAGCCCCTGGCCTGCACGCTGGCTTAGCAGAGAAGTCCAAAGTCAGCCCTTCCAGGGGTTGTGAACTGACCCCAAACCCAGTCCTTTCTCTGGCACTTAACCAACGCAATTTCACCGCCTTGCTTTTTCCAGTGCAACTGTGGCTAGTCAGGGGAAACCTATAAAGTGAATTATTAAGGGGCACTAAAATGCAGACTTCATAACCTAAACTTGAGGTGTTACTGGAGTTGGCAGAGGTCTACTTCAATCCCAAGCAGTGACTTCCACGCTCAGCAGCAGGGCTGGCTCCACGGCACGCCGCGCAGAGGCCACGTGCCCGCAGCCTCCGAGGGACAATTCCTTATCCGTGATTGCTTTTGTTTATCATGGTTTTCAGCTGCCACCGTTCTTGTTTGTATAATTACACTGTTAGTTTTGTTTCATCATTTCACATTAGTTTAATATGGGTTGTTTAATATGGAGTGTGTACAGTGATGAAAATTTCATCCTTTTCTGAACCATAATTTTTCAAACACTAAACTTAACAGTATCATAAATCATCTCCAACCTTATTGCAAAACAGATGCACAGAACATCCCCCGCCCAATGTCTGTGTGGTAGTAACATTTCATTTATTGGCAATGAGCTGACTCAGAGTCTGTGTAATTTAACTAACTCATAACACACTAGCAAGGTAAGTGTAACAAAGTTACCCAGCTCTTTTTAGGTTTATGGAGTGCTCTGATGTAACATAACATGAAGTACCATGAAGGATTTTATACATGCTGCTGACATACTAGAACGGGCTCAATAATTTCTTCCCAATTGTTTGATAATGTTGAGAAACTTTTCCACTGGAAAGAAGCAAACGCATGGTTAGAGATGTTCATGGTACAGAATCCAGTGACTAAGAGTGATCTAAAAAGGCTTTTAGACAAAATAAACTGATATACAAAACAGATTCAGAGACATGAAGTAGGGAACAGACTGACGAACCTCAGAGGGCAGGGAGGGGGGAGACATAAACCAAAGAACTTACATATTGGCTATGCATATGTGCATAACCAACAGACACAGACAATAGTGCGCTGAAGGCAGGGGTGTGGGGCGAGAGAGGGGAGGAGGACGTCAAAGGGGGAAAAAAGGAGGGACATCTGTAATACTTTCAACAATAAAGATACGTTTAAATGAATAAATACATAAATAAGGCTTTTCATTGAAAATAGTGCTAAAGTATGTATCTTCTTTTTTTTCTTCCCAAGACCCTACCAAAGTGCCAGAAAAGGTCATTTCTGGCAGTGAATTAATGCTAACAGTGCTGAAAAATTACAAAGGGTCTGAGCAGCAGACAGGGGGGCTGTGTAAGTGGTTGAGGCATAAAGCAGAGGACATCAGGGCGACCTGACGAGTAGTAGAAACGGCAGTGCCGGGTGTGTGTGGGGGGGGCAGCGGCTTCCCCAAGAATAAGCGGCCATGACAGGACTTCCAGGCTGAGACTGGAGAACAAACTCTCTGAGACAGTCTGAGGTTTTCCTGGGGGAATCCCAGCATGGTCACTTGGGCCTGGAAGAGAAGGAGATCAGGCGAAGGGCAATTCCTAATCAAACCACGGGAGGGAGAGGGCAGAGCAGAGAGATTTAGCTGCACAAGAACAGGATCAAGCTGGCATCAGACTTCTCTTTAGCAATGTCGACTCCAGAAAATAACAGAGAATGCTTTCTGAGTTCGAAGGGAAAATGACAGGACCCTAAAATTCTAGACTCAGCCAAAGTATCAATCAAGCGTGGGGACCAAATGCCTGCATGTCTGACCACTGCAGGAGGAGCCACACACTCCATGAAGAAATGGGTTAAGGAGGCACTCCAGCAAAACAAAGAGAGAATCCAAGAAACAGACAAGGCGGGAATGAGACACCAGGGCTGCTGGAGCAGCCGGAAGCTGCATGGAGACCTGAAAAGAAACAGGTTCCGGTCGGACATTCTCTTTTCCTGGGCAAGGGCTTTGTGATATAGATGCACGTGTTCTGCCTTCTCCAGTCATACTACTTGGTTCTTCAGGGAAATATATTTATATTATCACAACACTATAAATAGCACTTTCCATGTGTTAACATTTTTAAACTAAAGCTGTAAAAAAAAAAAACAACAGCACAGAGAGCCTAATGATAGATGAGAAACAGGCTACAAATGTTTTCAACCTTGTCAATATAAATCTCAAACTATAACTCATAAAGACCGAGCGCTGGAGAGGCAGTATTTTTTAAGTCCCCACATGAATTAATAAACAGAAGTGTGACTTAAAGTTATGGTGATGACAAGAAGAATGAAGACCAAGGGGGAGAAGACACGGACCGAAAACTGTTTAAGTCTGGGGAGAGGGGAAAGGGTGAGGGAGTCTTTACCTTAACTCACACTCCCTGACGGGCCAGAGTATGTTGTACACCATGTGCAGTATTACCTCTGGCAGCTACTTTAATTTTTTTTCTTTCTTTATTATTATTTTTTTTTAGAGAGAGAGAAAGGGAGAGGGAAAGAGAGCTAGAAACATCGATGAGAGAAAACATCGACTGGCCGCCTCCTGCATGCCCCCCACTGGGGGTTTGGCCCACAACCTGGGCATGTGCCCTGACCGGGAATCGAACTGGCGACCTTTTGGTGCATGGGTCAACGCTCAACCACTGAGCCACACCGGCTGGGCATGGCAGCTACTTTAAATCGTGGAATTAAGGGGCGCCCTCATCCAGTGGGGAGTTTTCAGCAACTGATGTGTGTCCACAGGACAGACTAAGATGCACTCATTATGACTAGTGAGGTGGTTATGCGCATTACGTTAGTCATATAACATCAGAATTTTTAACAAAACTATTTTGCTGTGAAAGGAAAAAGATAAAATGCACCACTTACATGACGAGGAAGGTGCCATCTGTACTAATATCCATGTGATGAAAGGGTGTGTCCCAGTGATGAGAGGTTAGACCCATGTATGACACAGGAGTCCCAGATATGTACCAGAAATCTCATTTATACAACACGCACTATTCAATTGCACCTGTCCACAGTTTTCCTATCATACTACACACACACACTTCCATATGCCCAAAACCTGGCCGGAAAGCGAGCACAGACGTTACAAGAACAGGCCAGCGCTCCTGGAGACGACTCCCTGGAAACTCGGAAGGGCGCCGGCGAACTGTCCTCGAAGGTTCGCAGCAGCCCCCGGAGCGCTTCCTCTGTCTTTACCCCCGAGGAAGAAACCCAGGAAATACAACAATTCTGTCTGCTTTTCATGGTGTCATCAGAGTATGGACAGAAAACATCACCCATAAAGTCTTTACTAAAATGTTATCAAACAGTAAAAATTAAAATATAAACTGCTTCTCCACATGCCCGTTATGTGTTTCTTTGTACCACATCTGTCAGTGATCTGAGCAGGCCCGCAGAGTACACAGAGGAACAGCAGTGTGTGTGTGTGTGTGGGGGGGGGGGGGCGTGTATATAGAAAAAGACTCAAAGGAAGCACACGAAATGTTACCGATACGTGCTGCTGGGCAATGGGATCGATAGTGCCTCTTTCTTCTTAGTTGTGACCTCTGTTAAGTATACATAGTCCGCAATGAGCCTGTTTTGTTTTTGAATAAAACGTAAAATTTCTCAAAAGAAACTCAGAAATGTAAGAAGTGTTCTTGAAAGACTTAGAGTCGAGGCAAAGGGCTGACGCAGTGGAGACAGTCCCTGCCAGGTGCGCAGGCCTGCTGGGTACCCCCACCGCAGCCCCTTAGACGAGGCCAATTCCCAGACTGATCCCGTTTCTAAGATAAAACCAGCTCAGACAGAAGCTGTTTCTGTGCGTGAAGCCCGAGGAGCTCTGTCCTGCGAACACGGACGGATGTAGGAGAGGACGCCTCAACCAGCATCCCTCAAAGCATCCACCTTTCCCCCAGTACCACATCTCATGCAAAGGGCGTGGTCTCCACCAGCAGAAATGCATGGTTCCTACTCAAAGAAGTGATAAAGGTGAAATCATTTAATGACCAAAGATGTTCTTTTCAGCTTTAAGCTTTACAGAAAAGAACAGTCCCTAAAGGATACGTCGGTGGTCCCTAATAGTTGATCAGGCGGATATCCTTGCCCCAGATTTAGGTGAGACCCTAGCCCCCTGGAGCAAGGCCACGGCTCCTGGGCTCACCACCACGACATGACGTGTTCCACAGCAGCGCTGCAGACCACACACTAGCCTCTTAGAGCACATGAGAAATTCCTTACGTGGGTTACAGACAAAAGGAGAAAAAGCACATGACTTCTGCAAGAATCCTTGGGCTTAACCGATAAAAATTTTTTAAAAAGATGTCTCAACCATTAAACTTACATAGTAAACATGTAAAGTTTAAAACCGAAGGTGCAGGAAAAGGTCGGAGATCACACTGAAAGTGCACTCACGGGGCTTCGGGATCTTAACGGTGACACGAGTAACGTAAACGGCACGTGGGAACACCAGCCATCCACGGTGAGCTGCTCCGTGGCCTCCGGCTCATGACGCTCAGAGACGGATGGATGACAGAGCCATGGCAGAGCTGTCACTTACCCCGGCTATCAAAGGCCCAACAAGGTACACCAGTGTACACAGAGCTTTAACACGTGACAATGGACACTCCGACTGTCACTCACTCTGTCTCCAGACCACCAACAGATGAGATCAATCCAAAAGAATGTGTTTTTTTTGCATTTCTGGGAAGAAGGAACAGAACTAAGATCAAATTCCCGTTTGTCTCCAGATGACGGATCACTTTATCTCTTTTCTGGGCCTTTATGAAGTTTGTCTGAGTTCACAGAGGGCCTTGGAGGTGGGAGAAGTGCACCTCCCAAGTGATCCCCTGCTTTGTGGTTTTCAACAAAAGCTCGCAGACCCACTCCCTGGCGAGGCAGCACTCGGCCTCTGATGACAGTGTGGCCCGCATGCTGGGTCAGGAACAAGGCTACCTGATTGGACTTTGTGCCCAAGGCCTCCTCCTGGAAACCAGGGTTGGTAACACAGCCACCCACATGGGGCTGCGCTGAGGACTGAATAAAATAATCCAGGCAAAGAACTCCGCACAGCTCCCAGCAGACTAAGTGCTCAATCAGCACTGACTGCTCACGGACAGCGACGGGGATGACCAGGTGAGGACAGCAACTCCAATGTTAATGCGACCAAATTACTGAGCCGACTAGAGAACCCAGATACGTTCTTAATCAACAAAAATTCAGTGATGTTGCCCTGGCCGGTTTGGCTCAGTGGGTCCAATTCCGGTCAAGGGCACGTACCTCAGTTGTAGTTCGTCTCCAGCCCTGGTTGGGGTCGTGCGGGAGGCAACCAGTCAATGTGTCTCTCTCACATCGATGTCTCTCTCTCTCTCTCTCATCGATGTCTCTCTCTCTCTCTCTCTCTCTCTCTCTCTCTCTCTCTCTCTCTTCCTCCCTCCCTCCACTCTATCTGAAGATAAATAGAAAAATATCCTCAGGTGAGGATTAAAAAAAAATTAAGTATGTTGAATAGTCTGAATGTTTGTTTCAGAACAATGTTCAACTAAAGTCCCACTTTCCTGTTATTCTTGTTTCATCGGTGTGTCCAATCTCCTCCAGGAAGACCTGCAAATGCAAAGCCTTCAAAGTTAGTGCGATCTGTCCACCACCACCCAGGCTGGCTTCTGCCCTGTGAGGACAGAGAGCGTGGACTCTCCACCCACTGTCCAGGCTGCCCTCTGGCCCTTGAGGAGAGATGACCACAACCTCCCTCCTCTGAGTAAAATGCGTGCCATCCTGCCCTGACCAGTTTGACTCAGCGGTTGGAGCGTCGGCCCGCGGACCAGAGAGTCCCCAGTTCGGTTCCCACTAAGGGCACGTACCTGGGTTGCGGTTTGTCCCTGGCCCAGGCTGGGGTCGTGTGGGTGGCAACAACTCGATGTGTCTCTCTCACGTCGATGTTTCTCTCTCTCTCTTCCTCCCTCTCTCCCTCCCGCTCTATCTCAAGACAAATGCAAAAATGTCCTCAGGTGAGGATAAAAAAAAAAAAATGCGTGCCATCCTGCGATGCATGCTGGGGTCATCTGTGACCTCTCTGGAAAAGAGTGTCACAAAGGACTTCCACTATCTGCCAAGGGTGCAGCAGCGCAAGCGGTGATACCTGATAAACGACACTTCCTTCCTATCATTATTCTCGTTTTATCTGTGTGTTTGATCTCAAAGGCTGTCAGCCTTGTAAGGGTCAGAACCAAGAAAACCTCCAAGTGTTCTCAGGCCCGAGCCCTGCCTAATAAAAACGTGCCTAATAAGTAACCTCTGGCCGTCGGGAGGCTTGCGTGTCCTCATCCCAATAGTCACCGAAAGAACACTTTACACCACCACTGTGTTAGATCAGAGTTCTCCTCAATCTATAAAAGAATTCTGGGACTTTAGCAGGTGCTTAAAAGTACATTAAACTAACTAATTAACTAACTAACCAACTACCAATCTCCCTATATGTGATACGTGTATATGGCCGACTAATCATAATGGGATTGCTTACAAAAGTAAAAGCCAATTGTGACTTTCAATTTGAAATCTTTGAAAAGTTTATAAAGTGGCTAAGCTAAACTGTTCTTTGCACATGTCAAGGAAGAGCTAATCAGGCTGTCACTGTGTAATGCCAAGGAGTCATTAAACGGTGACTACATTGAAGAACTCTCAGTAACGCAGCTGCCCCTGCGGGCGGAGCCTCTAAGCCCTCACGCTGTTGGACAAATCTGCCCTGGCTTCCTTGGAATGAGAACAGTCCTAAGAAACCAAGTTCTGCAGGCACTTCCTCCTCTCAGCACCCACTAAAGAATAGGCAGGGAGCCCTGGCCGGGTGCTCAGTTGGTTGGAGCATCATCTGTACACCAAAAGGTTGCAGGTTCGATCCCTGGTCAGGGCAAGTAAAGGAAGCAACTGATCAATGTTTTTTTCACATCAATGTTTCTCTCTCTCCCCCCCCTCACCCTTTAATCAATAAACATATCCTTGGATGAGGATAAAAAAAAAGAAGAAGAAGACAAGGAAAGAGCTGAGGGCAAGGTAAATAATTAACATTCTACAAAATATTTTTAAGTTTTATCATCACATTTCACCCCCCTAAATAGCCCCAGGGAAGGCATTCAAACAAGGCAAGTAGATTCCCTTTTTCACAGATGAATAAACTAAACAGAGTCAAAAGATGAGGTGTGAAATACTTCAGACATTCTGCTCCAACCTCACCCATCTTCCCATGGCCCAGCAGGCCCATCCACACAGAGCTACAGGGAACACACACATGCCCGAAGGCCCCCTCTGGACTTGGCCCCTTAAACTCACAGTTCATCCTTCACTCTCCCGGGAACGCTCTCAGACTCTGCGATCGTAACACTGGGGTCATGACTCAGTCTGCCCAGGACATCCAGTTTACCAAGTGGTCTGACAGTAATTACCAATCACAGGCCCTTTCACTCTCAAAAACGTCTCCAGTCAAGCAGTAAATTGTATGGTCACCTACTTTAACACAGCCTGCGTGCCCGAACCGGAGGGGAGAGAGAGGGTCTGCAGAGGCTGCTGGCTCATCTCTCCCACCTCACACCAGGCAGATTGCCCCAGAGGAATGTAGGCCATCCATCACCCCACCCCCTTGTTTCCGCCCCGCTGCATTTAGAACAGGATCCGATCTTACCGAGCAGCTCTTCACAGGGACAAACAGGGAGAGAAGAGCTGGATTCCCAGAACAACGACCAGGCCCTCCACCCCCCGCGCCTGGGAGCAGTGGGTCCCCAGAGGTGGGGCAGGAAGAGGCTGCCAAGCCTCCACGTGCCTCCGGGGGCTGGCCACACATACACGAGGGTTATGAAATACGTGTGCCTTTTAAAAAACAAAACAAAACAGGTAACTCCAGAAAAGACACCTGCGATAGAATTCAGAGATGAGCCAATTTCTTTAACTTATAAGGAGGGAAAGGGTTTTGTTTTTTTTTAAGAAAAGATGTAGGACCAGTGGGATTCTTTTGTCCACAACTAGAAATACAATGAAAAGTGTTACTTAACTTTTAAATAATACATTTGATGAAAATAAAACTATTTAAACAACAGAAAAAGAAAAGATGTAGGTATACGTGAGCTGTGGCAGAGAGCACTGTCCCCATACTCATTTTCTTCTTGGTGACCGAGGTTGTGGCTGGGCACTTTAAGAGGTGCTTCCAAAGAGGAAGTCTAAGTGGTCATTAGCAGTTGGGGAAATGAAAACTGTAACTGTAGGGAAACCCACGAGCACCCACAGAATGTTAAAGGTTAGGAAGACAATCGGTGCCCATGGTGAGGGTGCCCGGAGCACCTGCCGGCCGTGGTCTAGCACTGCCCACTGGTGTGAAGATACACACGCCCATGGCCCATGGCGAAGGCCCGCGCTTTTTTATCCAACGTGTATCACAATGGTCACGGCAGTTTTACTCATAATTGCCCCCAAATGCCTATATATCCATCAGCAGATTGAATAAATACATGACACGGTCAAACAGTGGAATATTACACAGCAGTAACATAAACTCCAACCCCACAGGGAGACTCACAGATACAATGTTAAACAAAAGAAAATAGATACAAAAACGCAATCTTAGAATGCATACATGTATCCAGTTCCAACAAACGAGCAGGCGGGCAGACCCACACCCCAGCTGCACCACAGGCAGGTGCTCGGCCGACAAACGTGTGGGCCCCACCCCACCGTCCCTGTGTGGGGGCTTCGGGACAGCGGTGCCATTTCCAACATGGGTGGAGGTCCCCCAGAGGTTGGCTTTGTGCTGATTCACGGAGCTGCACGTTTATGTGCACATCTCTGTGTGTGACGCCTCTCAACCGTGGTTAAAACACGAATGCTCAGAAGTCCCTGCTGCCGAGCTGGAAGAGGAGAGCAGGAGAGAGGAGGGAACGAAGAGGCAGTAGCATCGTCACCTCCAGAGGCTGTTGGGGAAGCAGCATCTTGAGTTGCTCGATGGGGATAAAGTTCTCAGCACAGGAGCTTCTAGAAGAACAAAACCTGGGAGGTGCACACTTTCTGTGGTAAAGGAGGCAGGTAGGACTCTGCTGTCATAACACCTGCCATGAGATTTGATTTAATAGGCTTATTTACGACCTTTTAAAATAATGGCAAAAACTAATTACCTATTCAGAACAAATGAATCCTAATAGCAATTGTAACTAGAAACATTAAAGACACACCTCCTGGACTATTAGACTTTCCAAAGGGATGGAGAGGTTGTACAGACACCTCCAACTGCTATAGGTGAGCAGTAATAGATCCCTGTCAGTGACAAGTATTTCATTCAGTCACTGAAGACAAACAAACGAATAGCAGACAAGTCCTCCCCACTCCTGCCTCATTTGACTCTCCAACAAAACCTCCAAATACGCACCCAGCCCCACATCCCTCTGTTTGGAAACCGGCCAGGCTGTCTGGAAAACACAGCCATGGCTTGGGACAGATATGTGCTGTTTTCCAAAACTGCCAAAAAGGGAATTAGTAGTTATATCACAGAATAAACAGATGAACATTTTGAAGTTTGGTTCATGAATGGAAAATGCTAGCCATGCTGCCCTGAGGTTAATTTCACCTCTTTCAGAGTCTGTTATTGAAAGTGGCTTCTTGTCAAGGAGGAAAATTATGCAGGAAAAAGAATCTCACATTTTCTTCTCAAAATTGGGAAGAGAAAAGGTCAAGTAAAAATAAACACAAAGCAAACTGACTAATTTGAGCTTCTCTTCTCCCGGCACTAGCTAATAGAGCAGAAAGTTAAAAAATAGAGTGGTGTGAACGTCTCAGAAAAAGGGCTGCAGAGTGGAAATAGGTGCTTACATTTGACTTCCAAGCAACTAGTTATAACCATCCACAGTTACTCTCAGCTTTCCACTAAATATCTATACAGTCAGACAGAGAGAGAGAGAGAAACTGCTCACAGCACATCTGGAAACTCTAATGACAGACAACTTCACACATGGCATAAACTCTCGTAGAATTCCAAAGAAAACTTCAGGAGCAAATGGACTGTTTTTGCTTAGGCCAGTTGGAGTTGGCTTTTCTGTCACTGGTGGTCACAAGCATATAAAAGTCATCCCGGAACACTGGTCTGCACAGGAAACCTGGAAACCGCCAAAAGGTGCACCGTCAGGGTGTGAACTGCCAGGAGGGAGCCCCGTCCAGCAGGGAGCAGGGGTGCGGTCTCCACATGTGCACATACGTGCCCACACCCACACCTGCATGCATGCACACGTGCACCGTGGGAGCTGCGCAGACCTGTGACTCACACATGAACCCCAAAGCCCACGTGCCTGGCCGGTCCCGGCGAGAGCTGTGCCGTCTCCGGCAGCCGCTCGGTCTCTCTGCCCCAGTTCACTGAGCTGTAAATCAGAGCAGGAGACCGGCAATGCCTAGTCCCTGCGGCTGAAGAGTGAACGAGATCACAGGTAGAAAGTGCACCCGTGAGTCCTCAAATGGCAGCCTGGGTGCCAGCTGCGTGTGTGTGCACGCGTGAGGGCACCCCCCAAGGTGGTTACAGAGGTTATCTAACTGCTGAGATGACTTCTGCTTTATTTTCCTTGTGTCTACTGTCTGAATTTTCTGCACTGACACACACACTTTCATAGCAGAAGTTAGAGAGGTGTGAGAAGTGATGCCACATGCGGGAAAGGCAGGAGAGGACCCCGGGGCCTGGTGTACCCTGTCCAGGGCCTGTTCTCCCGCCTCCTATCAGAGCCACCAACAACTTCCTACTGGCCCTGCGCTGTCCCCTACCACAGCCACCACTGCAGCCATGCCGCTGAGCAAATGGACTTCTATTTCATTTCAACGTAATTCTTAAAGCAACCCAGGGAGGTGGCTATGGTCTCAGGCACCAGCACAGGTCTGCAGTCTCCTCACAGGACCACCTCATTATGAGGTGATCTCTCTTTGATCTCCAGACAGTTCCCCAAATTAAATGAAACTTGAAGGCCTCACACACAGAGCAGGAAGATGCTAGCTGAGGACAGCATGACACTTCTGATCAGCTCTGGCTTGTGCCATACCAGTATTTAAAGAATGCCAGGGTGGCACAGCCCTGTGGACCTAGATGACCAGACTCAAGGCAGTCCAGGGCTCAAGGTGCCATGGCCCTGACCAGGGCAGCCCCTGGCAGCAGGATGAGCACCACACAGGGTAGGGGTGTCTATTAAATGGTGTAAGAGCCCCAGTGGAGGGAGGAGAAAGATGGGTGCTCGCCAGTCAGGCCCCTAATACATCTCAATGACGGGCTTTCCCCTCCGCAAAAAGACTCCTGATGGGCCTGGTCAGCAGAGCAGGGGCTCGGGGCAATCAGGAAAGGGGCTGAGAGTGTGGAACTTGATGGAGAAAAGGGGACCCGATAGTCAAAGTGAGCAAACCTCCAGCAGTGCCCCACCAGGCCCCACCAGGTGCCGGGCACTGACTGCAACTGGCATTGTCTCATTGGGCAGGGCTGCTGCTGTCCCACTGCTGAGACCTGCCTGAGGCAAAGCCATCCCCTGCCTAGGTGAGAACCAAGGCCTCGGGAGCCCACTGGCAGGACCGACACTGGGCCTCTGTCCAGCCATCACCGAGCAAGCGAGCACCTGCCAGCTGGGAAGGGGGCCTTGGCCTGGACCCCTGTGCTGCCCCACGGGCACAGGAGGCCTGGCAGCAGCACCAATGCCCGTTCTCTTCCATCATCCCCTGTGCCCTTATCTCTGTGCAGAAGCCACTCAAGTAGAGGAAAGACCATGTGCTCTTAAGCCCACATTAGGAACCATAAAATTCGTTCTTAAATCAAATCAACAAGTCAGCCTTCAACAGAACCCAGGAGCAGAGAACACAGTGTACTGTCAGCAGAGGGTGTCTGCTGTGAGGTGTCAGCGGGGCCAGGCCTGTGGCTCAGGAACGGAAGGTTCTGGCACAGTCCCGAGCATGAAGTTGGCCCTGCAGGCAGCTCTGCTGTCTCCATCTCCTCGTCTGTGTGTTTCCTCATCTCTGTCTGACTTCTTCAGTTCAGATTCCAGGGCCAGAGTCAGCCGAGAGAGGCCAACACTCTCCACACTGTGCACAGCTCACTGCCGAGGGCAGGATGGCCGATGACCCCACCGGCAGATGTCCTGGTGACCGTGACCACATGGCCAGCACCAACACAGCACTGGCCTTCCCCCCGAACTTCCTCCTCTCTCAGACTCCGAGCTTGAGATCCATAAGGATCACCCACCCGCCAGAAGAGAACAAGCAGCAGAGGAGAAACCCCTCAATCCGACAGCCCCAGGAGTGGGTGAGGTGTGGGTTTGGAGGGAGAAGCAGCCTGGAGTGTCCACGGGAGCCCACAGGCTCCGAGGTTACCCCTGCTGTGCACTCAGGGTCCCAAGTGCCACTGACTCCATGGGATTAGTACCTGGGACCTAGTACCCTGGGGGGGGGGGCAGGGTTGTCATTACATCATTATATAGCCCATTTCAAAGCACTCTGCGAGTGAGCTCGGAAGTGAGCAACTGCACATTTCAATGCTCTGGAGAGCTGAGAAGGCCCGCCACCTGCATTTATGCGTCCTTTCCAACTCAGCACATACTATAGTTACAGCTCCCAGAAGAGCTCTGGAGTTTCTGCCAATCTGATGTGTGAGCGACGGTGTCTCAGGGAAGGGCTGTGCGGACGTGTGCGCGCACGCGTGTGCCTGTCTGTTCATGTCCTTTGCCTGTTTTCCTACAGGATCTTGGTGTGTTTTCCCCCGCAATTTAAAAAATATTTATGATATGTTGCAAAGGGTTTTCTCACAATTGATCTTTTTGTCTTCTGACCTTACTTAAGAGTGTTTTGTTGTTTCGTTTCTGGTCAGACAGAAGCCTTCCATTGTTGTAGTATTTTTATTATTTAAAAAATTTTTTTTTCTTTATTGACTTGAGAGAGAGAAAGGGAGAGGGAAAGAGAGCTAGAAACATCGATGAGAGAGAACATCGATTGGCCACCTCCTGCATGCCCTCCACTGAGGATCGGGCCCACAACTTGGGCATGTGCCCTGACCGGGCATCAAACTGGCGACCTCTTGGTGCATGGGTAGACACTCAACCACTGAGCCACACCGGCTGGGCTTGAACTATACTTTTCAAAGCCTTTCCCAACACACAGGGAATATTCACCTGTGTTTCCAACACTGGAATAGTTGGTTCCATCTTTCACACTTAGCTCACTGCCCCATCTGGAGTACGACTGTGTGTGGTGAAAGGTAGACATCTAATGTCTGCTACAGAATGACGCCGCTGTCCCAAATCCTTATTACAAACCCCATCTTGACCCAGCAATTTAAGATCTGAATCATGTACTAGAAGTCCACCTGACGTGGGCTCATTCTGAACTCCGTTTATTCCACGAGTCTGTTCCTGGGCCGGTACCGCGCCGTGTCACTGCAGAGACTTTGTTAACCACAGCTTCACTGCCTGCAGGCTGTCTCCACTTCTCAGCCCTTCCTCTTCTGAGTTGTCTAGGGATTCAGGCATGTTCATCTTTCTGTGTCAATTTATAATCAACACATCCAGCCCAAGAGAAAAAAAATGACTCCTATGTTCATATTTTTAAGGAATCACATTAAATTTGTAAGGTAGCGTAGAACTGCCATCATAATAATGCTGTCACACCCTAGCCAAAAATAAGCACGTGCTTCCATCTGCTCAAGGCTACCTTTGTGTCTTTCTTGAGAAAGTTTTTAAGAATTTTCTTCGCTTAAGCTTTGAACAGTTATTATGTTTATCCCTGAGTAGTTTATCTTTATTGTTGTTATTGTAAATGGGGCTGTCTCCTCCATAATGTATCTTCTGATTATGTGTGGTGTATATGAAAGTTACCCATGATGTTTACGTGTTAATTTTGTATTTCTGCCATGATCTGAGTTGTTTTTACCACTGACTCTCTGGGGCCGTGGTCTCCCACAGGGTGGCCCCGTCTGGGCAGCACAGACACAGAGCACCCCCACTGCCGACAGGGTTCCCCAGAGCACTGCTGCTCTGGGGTTTCCAGGCAGACTGCAGACAGAGATTATTTCATGTCTCCTAGTCAACATTGTATGCCTTCGTTTTCACATTCTTTCCCCAACCTGGCCAGTGGATCCCCTTTATCGTTTTTATTTAAACTGTGCACCTGTGTTTGGGGCAACTTGTGTTCCCTGCCCCTCCCTGAGGTCCGCAGGTCCAGCACCTACTCCTGCTGTGGGAGTCCAAGTGGTGGGGGAAGGACAAATGGCGCCCAGAAATTTATTCTGCCACAGTCATTTCCAACAAAGCCTTTTCCACCCTCCTGGCTCTTGTTTAACCCCCCAATAAGACTTCTCCCATAGAGAAAAACAAAGCTTCCATCTAGGACAACCTCAATGAATGATATTTATGGGTCCAGAAAAAAAGAGTTTTAGACATCTAAATGTTACTTTTTTTCCTAAACTAAGAAAAAAACATTTTTTTAATTTTTAAAAAATTCGCTTTATTGTTGAGCATATTACACATCCCTCTTTTTCCCCCATTGACCCCTTCCATCCTGTTCCTGCCCGCCCCCCCCCCCCGCCCCCCGCCTTCACTGCACTGCTGTGTCCATGAGTTATGCAGATATGCATATAAATTCTTTGGTTAATCTGTTCCCACCCCCTTTATTAGAATTTGAAGTAAACAGAAAACACATTTCTAAACCCTATTTCATTACTTGAGTATTCCAACAACCATAAATCGTACCCGTTCTCTCTCAGCCGTGGGCATGACTTCCACTTGCATGTGATTCCTTCATCTGGCTACTCTCTGGCGTGGTGTACCTTCCACTGGCAGGACCCTAACCCACCACAGACAGCACCAAGCATGGTTGTAGAAGTAAAATAGGCTAAACTACTTTTATGTTGCTAGGAAAATTCATTGTTTATTAATTTGTTGTTTTGACTAATATCCAAGCCACTTATTTTTAGGAGAATAAAAGATGGGGGGCGGGCAGCAAAAACACCAAAGGCCTGTGGCCTCCCTGGTGCTCCTCTGGGGTTTCCCGTGAGACCCATCTGGGAAACTTAATTCAGGCATCACTGTACACAGGTCGGTGCACCCCCTCTTGTCTCAATTGACGCTGTTAGGATGGCTTTAGAGAAATGATAATGAGCATATTTAGAATAAGTTAATTTGACTATATTTGTACTTAACATACTAGTCTAGGTTGTAACATTAAGCATGACCACAAGCCACACCGAACACAGACAGCTTTGTTAACTATCATGAAAGGGTTTTAAACTCAGCAGGCATCACAGCCGAATGGAGAAAGGGACCTATAAAAACCTCCCAAGGAATTTAATAAGCCTGTTGTTACAGGATACAATTGTATTAAAGACAAAGAGAGGAATTAATACTGCTGTGGAAACAGGGAAAAAAAAAGGCTCGAAATCCTACTGATAACACTTGAGACTCTAAGACCAACTTCGTCAACAAGTTGAGAAGCAAAGAATCCTGAAACGTGAAATGACATCAAGACCGTGCTTTTCTCACAGAGGACTTTCTGCACCAGATGGCTGATCTTCCTCCACAGTTGTTTCACAGAACAAAGACAACAGTATCACTAGCAAAAACAGACTGAAAAAGCAAAGGAGCTAATTTTAGCCAACTTTCCTAGAGAGGGGCATACTATAAAAAGAAAGCTCACCCAACAAGTTCAGAAGAACTGGACAGCGGGGAGATTCTCGGCACTTCTGAGGACAGGTGAATCCCATTTTCAGGTCCCATGTCTTCCCACAACCCCCTATGCTTTCATAAAAAAGGCCAGCTCTCAAAACATACCCACTTAGACATACTGGGATGAGTACCGTAAGTTTGATAGAGAGCATGGAAACAATGTTTTCATCTGCACAGTGTCTGAAAAACTTCAGTATTTCCATAGGGCTAACTCTCATGGGCTGTCTCATTTAAAACATGTTCAATGGGCCCTGGCCAGTTTGGCTCAGCGGTTAGAGCATCAGCCTGTGGACCAAAGCGTTGCAGGTCTGATTCCGGTCAAGGGCACGAACCTGGGATGCAGGCTCAATCCCCAGCCCCTGGCCCCGGTTGGGGTTGTGTGGGAGGTAGCCAATCGGTGTGTCTCTTGAATCGATGTTTCTCTCTCTCCCTCTCCCTCCCTCCCTTCCACTCTATCTAAAAATCAATGGGAAAAATATCCTCGGGTGAGGATAAAAAAATTATAATAATAAAATAGATTAAATGGATTGTGATCTGAGAACTGCTGAGGCTGCAAGAGCAGGTGAGCAATCAGTCAGGAGCAGCTGATAATGGAGGAAGCAGGCCGTCCATCTCTTATATTTAAAAAGCCAAAGTGACACCGAACGCTCCTCTAAAAAAACCACAAATACACAGTCAAATATGAGAAACACAAAGGGTCAAGGCTGCGTCTGAAACACAACAGAAAAATCACTTAGGAAGTCAGTCCAACCTCACCCACCTCCCTTGGTCCTCGCACTAACCCCGTTAGGCAAGTCTCTTCAGCTCAGCCCTGTTATCTGACTCCCTACTCAGAATGTGTGCACTTCATTTGGGAGTATTTCCTCCGATGGAAAAATGCCGACTATATATTCATGTCATAAAAACCAAGACTCCTTGTGGCCAGCAGTCACCCCAAAAGGCCCACAGAAGAGTGTGGAGCAGCACTCTGAGCGCCAGGACAGCAGGTGGCGTCTGTGGCCCTGCCCCTCCTCTGCAGGCAGAGTCCCTGCTCCCCGGACACCCACTCATCACTGCTGACAGTTCCTCTGCTTCTAACCCTTTGCAGTGTTCCCTGCGACACTGTGTCTGTCTGACTTGGCCGAAACAAACCACCTCGACTTGGCTCGAGTTAACTGTTGGCAGGTGTGGCAGGAGTTTCATCTCAAAGCTCTTGGAGAATCCCCTCCTTGGAAACACTGCCGTTCTTGGTCCATCCCTCCACATTCCCTTGTATCCCCAAGCGGCAGTCAGGCTGGTCCCTGCCCTGACCCAGTGGTGCCTTTCTTGTCCCATCTTCCTTCTTCTTTCTGGAGTCTGACTCCACCCAGGGGTCCCGAGGTGAACAGGTGCAGTGGGCAATGGCCCCTCTCCTCTGGCCCAGCTGCTCTATGCCCCAAGCTGCACAGGTTGACTCCAGAGTCCAAGCTCACACCACCCAGACAGCACCTGACTCTTCGCCCACACACAGTACCCCACTGCACCCAAACTAAAGGCATCCCCAACACATCTTCCTCTCAGCTGGATCGCTAAGGTGCCCAAGGCCAGCTTCTGAAGAAGACGGTCCCAGGCCTCCCAGCACAGGAGACAGGTGGGGGAGGGGGGAGCAGCATGGAAGGAGCCAGCCTCACTCTGAAAAATGTATCAACATGTGTGACCTAGTAAAGAGCTGCCCAAGAGGGACCCTTGCCAGTGAAGTCCCTGGAGATCCACAGTCACCAACACCCTGGCCTCGCCCAGGAGGGCTTGCCGGCAATGTGGCCCTTTCCTGCTGAGTAACACTATTGTTTAAAATAGACTATTTTTGAGAACCATTTCAGATTTAAAGAAAAACTGAAATGACAGTACAGAGATTTCTCATATACCCGGTTATTAACATCATGTGTTAGTATAGTGCATTTGTTACGATTAATGAACACATTATTATTAACTAAGCTAACAAGCCATAGTATAATCAGAGTTCCTCAGATTTTACTTAATGTCCTTTTTCTGTCCCAGGAACCCATCCAGGACACCACATGACGTCTGGTCGTCATGTCCCCTTAGATCTCCTCTGGGCTGTGACAGTTTCTCAGACTTTCCTTGAGGACCGTCATGACCTTGACAGTTTTGAGCAGGGCTGGTCAGGCATTTTGTAGGATGCCCCTCAGCTGGGATTAGCACGATTTCTCATGACAGACTGGGGACACGGGGTGTTGGGAGGGAGACCACAGAGGCAAAGTGCCATTCTCATTACATATCAAGAGTACAGATTATCAACATGACCTGTCACTGATGGCATTGACTGTGGTCCCCTGGAGCAGGTGTGCCTGTCAGGCGTCTCCCTCCATTACTCTTCCCTCCCACACTGTGCTCTGTGGAAGGAGGTCACCATGCACAGCCCACCCCTGGGGAGTGTGCTGAGCTCCTCCCTCTGGGAACACAGCGGCCACCAAAACATCTGGAACTGTCTGCACAGGAGATATGCGCTTCTGTACTCGCCTCTCTTTGGTACGGGGGGCTCTCTCAGGTGCTCCAGAACTCGACAGACAAATGGCTGCTAAATAAAGACCCCAGCAGAGCCGTACAAGAACTCCTGCTGATGTGGCCGTGGGGATCCGACTCGGCGCTGCCCACCACGCACCCCGCCCTCCTCACATAGCCTGATGCCACCTGTCCCTCTGGGCAGAGATGCAGCGCAGACTCTGCCCAGATGTCCTGGTGACCAGAGGTGGCCGTGTTGCACTGGTCCAGCCAATGAGACAGAAGCTGGAGGTTTCCTGAAATGCTTTCCAACAGAGACACCGCCCCTTCCTGCTTCCCCTCCTTTCTGCTGGAACATCAGGCTGGAGTCAGAATAGCCACCAGACCCAAGGGGCCAAGCACGAGGATGACCAGCAGAGTGGAGATGGAAGGGTCTGGAAACCACTGTCCTAGCCCCAGACTGCTCACTTCTTGGTACAAGAGACCCAGGAACTGAAAGACAGCCACACCAGCCAGGTTTTCTGCTGCAAGTCAACCGAGTCAAACACAGACTAGGAGAATGCCTGGGTGCAGGCCTGTGGACAGGCCTACCGCAGACCTGGAGCTGCCACAGCGACCAGGACTGTCCCTGGCCTCCAAAAGCTCAGGTACCAGGGAAGAGGGACAGGCGGCAAGGGCCATCTAAGTGCTCACTAACCAGGGCACATGGACAAGCATGACATGGAGGTGGGGAGAGACAGCCTCTCCAAGGAGATAGCATCTGAACTGACAGCTGAATGATGAACACTCAGGGTGACTTCCCCCAGGAAGAATCAGCAGACACGGGGCCCTGGGGTGGGGAAAGGTTTGTCCAGAGCAGCAAACTGGGACAATGGAGGGAACAGGCCAGGGAGGAGCTGTGAACTTTGTTCTGAGGAAACTCACTTCCCCATTGTGATGGGAAGTCACTGAAGGGGTCAAGCAGGGGTTACCTGAAGGGCAGTGCCCTAAAAAGATGGCTCAGTGATCACATGAAGGAGGGGCTGCCGGGAAGCAAGCCTGGACCCAGGAAAGCCAATGAGGAACCTTGCGGCTTGCAGAGGGTTCTAGAGAGAAAAGACAGAAAGGATGTGGGAGGAGGAGCCGGCAGGGCTCACCAGACACTGGAGTGAGGGTGAGAGACAGGGACGAGACTGGCTGTGGCCTCGGTGGGAACAGGGGTGGGCTGGAGAGACGGGGGTGGGGGTCGTGAATGAAGCTGGAGCAGGCACGCACTGTACCGTGTCCGGAGCTGGGGCCGTAGGACCAGCCGGTGGGAGAGGCCTGGGCACCCAGAGCAGGACGGCAGTGTGGCCTTTGAGCTAAGAACAGGCAGGGCAGGGAGGAGGAGGAAACCGGGCTGGCTCAGGCAGTTCCGCTAGACCCTGCTGAGGGCCTGAGTGAGACAGGGACAGGACAGTGGTCACTGCCCTGGACAAAGACAGGTCACTAGTGACTTGGAAGAGCCACTGCAGAGGGACAGTGAGGCCAAACCCAACCAGAAGAAACAAGAAGGTTGAGACAGTGAGGACGAGCGTCCAAGCTGGGAGACCCCAGCATGAACGCCGATCGCCTTCATGGAGACTGTCCCCCCACCCCCAAGGGGAGGTCCGGGCTCCGTTCTGGGTTCTCATTTCACGTTGTGTGTGACACTACCTGATACATGGATGTCTGCAGTCCGCGCCTCATGTGCTTTCACCCTCGCCCCACCCTGCACAGAGCCCCACAGGGGAGGGACACTTGGACAAGATGGGCTGGGAGGGAGAGGAAGGGAAGGAGGAGGAGCCACGTGGACAGAAAGCCAAGGACTGCGTCCTGGGGCCCGCGAGTCCCCATGGGCCCAAGGCATGCAGAGGGCCCACAGGCAGGGGCTGAGACACAGACAGACACAGAGCGCTTTTCCTGAACAGGGGCAGCTTTTCCTGAACAGAGGGTGTGTCGCCACAGGTGACTGGACCAGTACCCACGCAGCAGTGAGTGGAGGTGCCTACACACCAGAAATGCCTTTCCCACCAAAGCCAACACTCACACGCATCCTGGGGAATTCATCAACAACTTCCCAAAAGGTTACCTCAAGGTTTCTGAATGCAAAGGTAACTGCAGATGACCAACTACACTGGGGCCCAGGATGGCGCCAGCACTTGGGAGGCTCTGCCCCCAGGAAAGACAAGACCAGCAGCCTGACAGGGGCTAGGAACAGGGGTCTTTGGATCACCGCTCAGGGAACTGTGAAAAATGCTTCTGCACAAATAATTTGATATATTTTACTTCTCAAAATAAAATCACCAGAAACCCATCTTCTGAGAGAGAACATTAAACATTACATCAAAATCTACAACTCTTAAAATTCTGTGAATGAGAAGGTTACAACCCCGTAGAGCCACACAAACAAACAGGACTCACAAGTTGAGAAGACGACTGACAAGTCGCCAGCATAAATGAGGTGCCGTGGAGGAGTGAGCTCATTCCACACCATCAGACATTTCCTGAGCAGCCATGTGCTGGGGCTGTGCAGGGACACTAAGTCTGGACACTCATTAAAAATCAGGCAGCCTTACTATTTACAATAGCTAAGATCTGGAAACAGCCCAAGTGTCCATCAGTGGACGAGTGGATAAAAAAGCTGTGGTACATATACACAATGGAGTACTATGCAGCTGTAAGAAAGAAAGATCTCTTATCCTTTGAGATGACATGGAGGGACCTGGAGAGTATTATCCTAAGCGAAACAAGCCAAGCAGAGAAAGACAAATATCACATGACCTCACTTATTTGTGGAATATAATGAACATAACAGTCTGAGGAACAGGGTAGACCCAGAGACATGGAAATAGGGTACAGACTGACAACCCTCAGAAGAGGGGGTGGGGGGAGGGAAGAGATAAACCACAGAACTTATATGCATGTACGCATAACTGACGGACATGGACAACAATGCTGGGGATGGAGTGGGGAGGATGGGGTGGGGGAAAAAGGAGAAACATCTGTAACAAAAACAAATTAATAAAAAACAATTAGGCAGCCTTGCCAGCAGCCTCCCCGCCAGGGCACTGTAGCCCTGCCCAGAGTCCTAGGGCCGAAGCAGGGCCGTCCACACCTTGCAGATGCGGCTGCCTGGCCTCCCCCAGGTGCAGGATGCTAAGGCCCAGAGACGGGCAGGTTCTCCGGGACACAGCTGTGCATGCAACAACAGGCTTCAGCCTCAGGTTGTGAACACCCTGAACCATCGCACACAAGACAGGAACTCATCCCAGAACTGCAGAAGAGTGCAAGAGGTGGCAGGAAAATGCGAAGCCGACCGAGAACAGCCACAGCTGGTGCCTGGGCCTCGAGCTGCGAGGGACAGCTACCTGGACCATGCCCCTGAGAGCCAAGAGAGCACAGCCCCCTGGCGGCACCTCAGCACACCCGACCAGTGTGGCCCGAATCGTGTGAAGGCGAGTGTGTGGCCCCACAGCAGGGCAGTGCTGTGCTGCTTCCTTCGTCCTGAGACCTGCTTATCTCAGAGCCTTGAATTCCTGGTTTTCACTGGGCCTACTGTGTAAATAGTGGGGGGCAGGGGTGATCTGAGACTCATCAAAAGGGTTTCAACAGCCTAGAAAGAGATCGCCCTGTTGGCCCCAGAGAAAAGGACAAAGATTTCCTTGGGTTTCGAAAACTAGACATGATACTAGCTTTGACATCTTTAGGACCTCGGGCCTACCTTAAATAAAAAGTAGTAATGCCCTGGCCGGTTTGGCTCAGTGGTTAGAGTGTTGGCCATGAACCAAAGAGTTGCGGGTTAGATGCCAGTCAAGGGCACGTACCTCGGTTGTGGTTCAATCCCCGGCCCTGGTCGGGGTTGAGCGGGAGGCAACCAGTTGATGTGTCTCTCTCTCTCCCTCCCTCCCACTCTATCTGAAGATAAATAAATAAAATATCCTCGGGTGAGGATTAAAAAAAAAAAAGAAAAAAGAAAAAGAAGTAAAAAAAGACAAACATGTGATGATGAATTATGTCTATTTTATAGGATTGGGAGGCTCTACCTATTAAAACAATTTTTAAATAATTATTCAAATAAAGGGTTAGATTGAGGCCTCACTGATGTCCTCCACCAACTCTACTCCATGTTTTGGTACAATCCCTAATTTGTTCATTACTTTCATATTTACAGAAAGATATTTTGCTTTTTCCTCTTCTGTGATACTACTAGCATCAATTAGTCTGACTTATAAATTTAAGTGCAGAGAAATATGAGGTATCTATTTTTGAAAATCCAACAGGAGCCCAACAATGGAAAAATGACTTTGACGAGGGCTCCTGAATTCTGATTCTAACATGTAAAGGTAATTTACGAGAATTCGACCCTCAGATTAAGACTCAATCCCCGTAATTCTACTTTCAAAGGTTAAGTTCTAAGATGTAAAGTGTACCAAATAAAAAAAAAAATGATAGCCCTGGCCAGTTTGGCTCAGCGGTTAGAGTATCGGCCCGTGGTCCTGAGAGGCCCGGGTTCGATTCCCGCTAAGGGCATGTACCTCGGTTGCAGTTTGTCCCCGGCCCTGGTTGGGTAGTGTGGGAGGCAGCCACTCGATGTGTCCCTTTCATGTCGATGTCTCTCTCTCTCTCTCTCTCTCTCTCTCTCTCTCTCTCTCTCTCTCTCTCTCTTCCTCTCTCTCCATCCCACTCTATCTGAACAAAAAATGGAAAATGGTCCTCGAGTGAGCATGATAAAAAAAAGAAAAAGATACTGTTTATTCCCATTAAATTCTTGTCTTTGATGTTTATGTTTTAAATCCCTCTATCAGCCAGTTGCAGTATGGTGGAGAGAGTAAGGAGGGCCAGCTCAGGCATTCATTCAGGAGAGGGCAGACATTGCCTGATAAACAAAAAGCCTTAGAAGTTTCTCTCCATCCTCAACAGAGACCCAGCTGGTCAAAGGAGTTGTGCAGGATCAGGGCGAGGAAAGGGAGTGTGTGGTTGGCTTTGGACCTCGGCTGAGGGCCAGGGCACACCTTCTGGACCAACAGCCCCGCAACAGAGTGACCCATCCTTCCTCAGAAGGCTCTGCTCTGTAGACAGGCTGTTCGAGGACCACCCAGACTGCTTTTCACACTCTGTTCTTCCATATCCTCCTCCAGGAATGAGGAAAGTTGATCTCAAAGGTCTTTTAAATTGTCTAAATAAATTAGAACTATTCTCTCTTATTAAAATAAAATACTGACTTTCAAATTAAAGACATTAATTTTGCGCAGGATTTAAAAAGCAGAAATCCAAATCTGTTTGGCAGGAAGACGAGCAGATGGGTTTCTGAGACCCACTGGCCCGCATCCACAGTTCCTAGCCTACCCGCCAGGACACTAAACTCCATCGTGTCCTGTAGCTCTTTCCCCCTAGTGAGACAGGCCACTCTCCTGGACTGTGGCCCTCAGGAGAACGGGGACTTGAGTCCTGATCTCCTCCGCCTGATTCCAAAGCACACAGCAAACACATAATTATGCTGTTCAGAGCTTGGGAACCGGGCTCCCGCCCCTCGGAGCCACCAAGCACGCTGCCAGAAGGCACAGCTCCACGCATCTTAATGCCCTCTGCAGCCTGCCGACATCCGGAACTGCCACGGAGGACCATGAGCTCGTCCACAGATGCTCCTCGGATGACAGTCCCCACATCAGAAAGTGTGTCACTTCACTAAATGTTTCCAGTCACTCTACTGTCACACCCCTTTAAAACACTGGCCTTTCCTAATGTAAAAGCCACCAAATTCAATTCCTTTGCCTTTTCATCATGAAAATTTAGTCAAAGTAGAAATAATTATATAAGTAGTTAAGCTAGACATCAGTTCACATGGAAGCAGGGAATCTCAGAATTTAAGCGGTGGAAGAAAGCGGATTAATTTCGGGTTGATTTAAAGGAATACCAGGGGCAAAGACAAGGGGATGTCTGAAGAGGAGGAAATTGGCAAGGACAGTCAAACTGAGAGAACACACAACTTAAAGATATACCGGGACTTGGCTCCACGAAGAGAGGGGCTATTTCATTCACTGCTGTACCTTTGGGATCCAAAGTGCCTGACACAGAGCAGGTGCTCAAAAAAAAAACAAAAAACAGTTAACAAATGACTGCATAAATAGCGAATGAGAAAAGGTTTAGTTTATATTAAGGAAGACAAGAACTATATGAATATAAGATGCTAGCAACCCCTCAGATTCAAGGATTTACTATCACCGAACCTACTGTGTTTTTCTACACACTATTGTGGGTCACGAACCCAAGGGTAGATGCCCAGTTTGTGACTAAAAATCACTCTAAGCCCTATATTTACCATCCATAAATGAAGAGGCCAGGATAGTTCTTAGGGGAAAATGAACAGCTGTCAACGCATCGAGTTGAAAACAAGAATGACTTGAAAATAAATAAACCAGGTCTTCAAGTCAGCTGACGGTGACCCTGGGGAGGTGGGGTGCTGACTTGGGAGGGGCACGAAGAGGCCTCCAGGGGGGACGTGGGCGTGCACAGATGTGGAGCCACCGGGCTGCACACCAGGTGGCAGCTGGCACCTGCCCAGGAGAAAGGACTGCTGCATTTGCGGGAGTTTTGTGAAGCAGCTGTCATGTCAGCTCATTGGTGGCTGAAAATAGGCACAGGTGAGAATATTTTTGCCATGAAAATTGACAAATGCTACAAATCAGGGCTTTTACACCTCCACCCCCACGAAAGCCGCTATGACTCATGGCACCAGCACACCGCTGCAGACACCCTGTGGTATGCGACCACAGCTCGGAGAAGGGAAGGCTGTGGCTGGGGGAGGCACATATTTTTTAAAAGAAGAAGGTATTAAAATAAATAACTAATTTAATGTTCAGTGTGTACAAAGTAAAGTTCCTTCCTGGGAATGAAAAAATGTTTACCATCAGGAAATCTACCAATGAAATGTACTATATTAACAGATTGGAGGGGGAAAGCCAGAGAACCATCTCTGCAGAGTGTATGTAGAGAAAGTATAGTAAAATTTGACTGCTATTCATAATAAAGTTTATTTAAAAACTCTCAGCAAAGTGGGAAGGTAACTTGCTTAGCTAGACACGGCGTGGACAACCACCACGGTAACTACGGCGCCCGGTGCCGAAGCTCCAGGAGAGGAGAGGCGCTAATGGCCGCTGCTGTTTCCACTGCGCTCAGCCGGCACCAGACGGGCTAGCCAACGAGTCAGGGGAAAGCACAAGGGTGAGGAAGGAAGAGGCATTATTTGCACAATTTGATCTTCTACTTGAAAACACGAGACACATGACAAGCTCTGGACATAATCAACATACAAAATCAATAGCATTCCTATACAGCAACGATAAGCAATTAGAGTGTAACGAAGAAATAATTTAGTACAGTGGTTCTCAACCTTCCTAATGCCGCGACCCTTTAATACAGTTCCTCCTGTTGTGGTGACCCCCAACCATAAAATTATTTTCGTTGCTACTTCATAACTGTAATTTTTCTACTGTTATGAATCGCCATCGGAAATATGTGTTTTTCGATGGTCTTAGGCCACCCCTGTGAAAGGGTCGTTCGACCCCCAAAGGGGTCGCGACCCACAGGTTGAGAACCGCTGATTTAGTATATGATAAAAGTGGCATTTCTGACCACTGGGCAAAGGACAGACCACACAATGATAGTGGCAATTGGCTAGCCAATGGAAAAAAGATTAGATCCTGACCTCAAGCTGTATGAAAACAGATTGCACATAGCCCTAAATGTGGAAACCAGAATATGAAGCTGCTAGGAGAAAGTAAAGAAGAATGACCCTCGAGGTAGGGAAATGTTCTTAGGACGCAAACACAAAGTCATAAAGGAAAAGACTGATTAATTTGAATATATAAAAATTAAAAATTTCTCTTTGGAAAAAAAAATAACACTAAAAGACCAAGGTCAACCGAAGAAAACACTGGCAGCCAGCGAGAGGTCCCGGAGCCCCTCCCACGGGAACCAGGTCATTCTGGGGCCCCTGCGAAGATGCGGGAGCTTCCCCAGAAGGCTCCACACTGGGGCTCCAGGTGGCCAGAATGTCCAGTACGAAAGCAGGGAAGGACCTTCCCTGAAGACAACTGGGAATCCTCCCTCAGACTGACGAGGAGACCGAGGCCATGGCCCCGTCCCCACCTGGGTTCCACAGGTACCTTGCCATGCTCTGTTGTGTGCTTTCTGCTTCAAGGCTTTGTTTTTAAATGTTAGACTCACAGAAAGTGGAAAACAGTACGGAGTTCCCATTGCCCTTCACACAGCTTCTCCTGGTGCTCACATCTCACAGAATCACTGACCGGTTACCACATTTAGGAAATGAGCACCTAGTATGACAGTGTCAGCTCAAGTACAGACCCGTTCGAATTCACCAGTTTCCCAGTAACGACCCTTGTGTTCCAGGACCCCACCCAGAATCCACATGCATTTCCAGGCATTGTCTCCTTAGGCTCCTCCAAGCCGAGACTGTCCCTCCGCCCTTGTCTGCCTGCGTGCTCGGAGACCACTGGCCAGGTGTTTCTCAGGATGTCCTCTACCGGAGTCTGGCAGCTTTTTCCTGAGATGACATTGTGATAGCGAATCCATGACAAGAATACCAGGGAGATGACGTGCCGTGTGGTATTAGAGAGCACATGACGGTGACCTATCTTATCACAGGTGTTGTTAACCTGGGTCACCTGGGGAAGGTAGTGTCTGCTGGCTTTCTCCACTCTAAAGTTACTATTTTTCCCCTTTTAATAAATAAATAACTTGGGGAAGAGATACTCTGAGACTAGGCAAATATCCTGTGTCTCAAACTTTCGCCCACTAATCTTAGCATTGGTCCCTGAAGTAACTTTATTGTGCTATCAGCCTGATGGCAATTTCCTATATTCTCATTCCTTCTACACTGATTAACTGGAATTCTTCTGTCAGGGAGAGCTGTCCCTTCTCCCACTATTTACTTATGGATTTATCCAATTATTTACTTATACCAGCATGGAGTGATGGATAGTCACTTATTCAATGGATTATAAACCAATACTATCATCGTTTACTTCTGTGCTCGGACTGGTCCAGCGTGGCCACCATCTCTCCTCCTTCTGGCTGGCCCCCGTGCCTTTGACTTGCCCATCCACGCCCCATGCTTTCTAGCGCGTCCTTACTTTCGGCACCAGCAGGTGCTCCAACCCGACCTTCTTCCGGGAGCCTGGCTTCTCTCCATTGGAGAATGACACCCGGGTGTGCTTGGGGGACATGGATGTCCACACACTGACATCCCCACTTTTCTCCATGCCAACCACCCAAGGTGTCTGTTCTACACTCCGGCTGACACGGACACCTGGCTGCAGCCCACGCAGGTCCATCAGCCTCCTCCTTTCCCTACCGTAACTTCTTCCTGGTTCTCGCACCCACTGGCACGTGCTGTGTGCCAGCCCTCATGCACACACAGATTGCTCACACTGCTACCCTCACCCCGTGAGAAACACAGGCTGGGAGCACAGGATGTGTACCATCCTTTTATCTTTAGTCTTCAGAATCTAGTGAAAGTACTCTTTTCCGAAACACTGTTCCCACCCCTTGGCTGTGGCTCTCTGTTTCTCCAGCACTGAGGCCTAGTTCCGTTTCTATTCCATTTGAGGTCCTCCCACATCCTGGTCAATGTTAACTTACTTCACTTTGGAGTCCGTGAATATTGCCTTGATTCCCAGAGTCAGGCTGTACAGGTCTACTCAGAGCAGGGCTGCATCCCATCCAGACCACCCCCCTCCACCGCCCACCCGGGGCGCATCCGGCCTCTTTAGTTCTGGCTGACCCCTCCTGCCTCCCTTTGCACGACTGTGCAGGCACACGTGCGTTTTCCCACATGCCTTCTTTTTTTTTTTTATCCTCACCCGAGGACATTTTTGCATTTATCTTCAGATAGAGCGAGAGGGAGAGAGAGGGGAAGAGAGAGAGAGAGAGAAACATCGATGTGAGAGAGACACATTGACTGGTTGCCACCCACACGACCCCAACCGGGGCCGGGGACAAACTGCAACCGAGGTACATGCCCTTAGCAGGAACCGAACCCGGGACTCTCTGGTCCGCGGGTCGATGCTCTAACCACTGAACCAAACCAGCCAGGGCTTCCCACATGCCTTCTTACGTAAAGGACCACACACTAGATACTCTTGGGCCTTGCCCACTTCTCCGCATTGGGACTCACCCACATCAGCTCACAGAGACTGTCACACAGCACTCTACTGTGTGTCCACCAGATAGGAGTCACACTCTCCTGTACAGGTAATCAGGTTATCTACACGTGTGTTTTCATAGTGCCGGAGGTGTGCTCTCAGGTGGATTCCCAGAAGTGGAACTGCTGGGTCACTGCCTACGTGCATATGTAGTTTACAGGTTGGACGTGGTTTCTAATAGGCCCAATCGTATTTCATTGATTTCCTCCTCTAATGAGTGAAAGAAAAATCAAATATTGGGAAAGAGTTCACCTGCTGGGGACCTAACAGACCTATGTGATGGCACACCACACACAAGGCGGCACCATAAGAAACCCCAGCAGCCTGTATGTGACGTTGTGACCATGACACTTTGTCCTGGAGGTGAGAGGTTCACACTCTTTGGGAAGCTCCATGCATACCCCAGAGACAGACCTGAAGTCTAACACACGATTTTTACCAGCATTATCAATACCCAAGGAATGCTTTCCTCCTAAACCCCATTCATAGCTCGAGTCCACACAAAAACGTGTTTGCTAATGTGCAACAGTATTCCTCACAGTCAGAAAGTAGACACAATGCAAACGTCCGTCCCCAGTGAGGGAATGAACAGGAGCAGCCGTATCCATGCCTTGGCGTGCTCTCAGCAGCAGACGGAACCAGGACTGATGTGCTACAACACGGGCGCCCCAACACGTGGCGTGAAAGGAGCCTGACACAGAAGACTGCACGGGCCCCGTTCCATGTACACGAAATGCCTAGAAAAGGCAAGTGCACAGAGACAGAGCAGGCTGGCGGTTGCCTCTGGCTGCAGTGGGAATGGGCACCTAACATTCTGGGGTGACGGAAAGGTTTCAAAACTGGACTGTGGTGATGGCTGCACAACTTAGACATTCGTGAAAGTCTCTGAATTATCCACTTACAGGGGGTGAACCCCACGGCAGCTGTTTAAAACACCAGAAACAAACCTCCTTACAGTGCCGCTCCCACCTCGTTTCTGCCCACACCTTCCCGAGCACTCGAAGATGAACACCCAGACCAGGACTGGCCGGACATGCGACCTGCAGCGTTTCTTTCACCTCAGTAAGACTGGGAAGACAGGCAGATGGTTCTTCTGTGTGACTGCACCCAGGGCAGTGTGCTATGTCACCTGCCACCACCCTTTCCTGGTGCCACTCACAGCGCTGCTCTGGCCCAGGAACCCTGCGAACCTTTCCCAGATGACAGCATGGCTCGAAGTCTTGATGGACTCCAAGGAAAACCTCCCTTTCCTACAGCAAGGGCTGTCAGTGAGAAACGCTTCCATTCATCAAGCACCCCCCTTCCTGCCTGTGCCCTGCCCACCCAGAGCTGACCCGCATGGGGAGAACGAAAAGGTAGCCGGGTGGGGCAAGGGGCACACGCACAATGCTTGTGCTCTGAAATATCCCGTAGGCTTACACAGGACCTGCCTCTTCTATGGAAATACCATCAATTCCCTCACAGCGTCATTAGAGGTATAAAATTAAAGATTACAAAGCTTCATTATGAAGTCATCAAATATGTCACTCACTCATGTGCATGTGGGCGGAAGCCACCCACTCGTGACACCAAAAACACAGGCATAGAGAAAACCCCAAAGTAGTTGTCAGAGGTGTAGGTGTCACCCTGCTCTACGTTTGGGTGACACTGTGCCTCACAGTCAAGAGGACACGAGCCCACAGTCCTGACACAGAGTCTCCTCTTCCCACTCCACAGGTTCAGTGACGACCCCGAGTCCTGTGAATTCCATGTCCTCCTGGATTAAGATTTTCAGCCTCAACCCCAAATCCGCTTCTACCTGCAGCAAATAATTCCTCATTGTTTACTGCTTCTGCCACTAATTTCCTGGAACTGTTCCTTTAAAAAATTATCACATGAGACTCTTTAAACATCAGATAGCTTTTTAATGAAATAAAGTTTTAATATAGTAAGACAGGAAAGATAATCCTCTAAAGCAGCCCGCCAAAGACCACTAATCTAACAGGCATAGTGTAAAACCTAAGGCCGATGACTGACTCAAGAATAGTAACTCTGACTGTTATTTTGGGTAGATTCCCATTCTGAAAAGGAATCAAATTCAAATGATCAAGACTAATAAATATGCATTTGACATGATTAATTTCATTCCTATCTAGAGAGAGTGGATAGTAAACAGTCAAATCATTGCTATGTAAGCTGTCGCCCAACCACATCTCTCGAAACTACTTCCTGTATTTAGATTTAATGTCAGGCTGTTTGCGTTCAGGCCTGAACCAGGTGAAGCATCTGAGTGAAGTCTGTTTTCCATCATTTTCACATTGGTGGCCACCAGCACCCCCTGACTCCCCTCGCCTACTTGGGGACATCCTCCTGGATGAGTCCCCTTCCTAAGGCAGAGGCCAGCAATGGAATCCCTGTCCTCTCTCAGCCAGGGCACACGTAAGGCACACACGAGACCTCGAAAGAGGAACCTGAGAAAGCAGGTGCCGGGCAGAATCAATTCCTGAAAAGGGAGGAAACTGAGATGACGGAGACCTGGGCGCCGGGAGGTGACAGTGGGCGGGGGACTCACAGGCAGCACCCCTGCTAGGTGCAAGTGAGCCCGCAGGAAAATGGCCACTGTGGCCAGCCCTCAGCCTCGCGAATGGGATGAGAAGCTTCCTGACATCCTTGGTAAATTCCTGTCCTTACAGAAATCAACTCCCCCACGTGCACTGACACACGGAGAGGGAGAGAACTCGTGGGCACTGCGACAAACAAAAAACCGGAAGGCACTGGATGCACGTGCGCTGCCCGTAAGTGAAGGCACAGAACACAATGCAACGTTCACGCTTACTCTGCAGCCTGACGTGTATGTTCACCACCTGTTTCCAATGCCATAGTGTCAGAAGAGGGGGCTCATTAAATATCACCTACCACTGAATTACCGTTAGTCAGTTATGATATGCCCTAGACTTACAAACGGAAAATAATCCTTGCTTCATTTAACTCACAACAACTAACAGTCTAGTGCCCTAGGCCTGAGAAAACACAGAAGGATCACCTGGACTCCCTTGGAGTCTCGCCATTTCTCACTGAGTCAGACCCATCACTCCACCCCCAGATTCTGCCTGCTGACCCACCTTCCTCGGTCCTGCACCTCATCTCTTCCAGCAGAACCACTGTGTCCACAGGGAGGGTACAGGACGCTGGGTGCCAAGTGCTGGCCTCTTGTGGATCCTAAGCAGCCAAGAAGTGACGTGGCGTCACTGCATTTTAGCCCAGGACTGCACACGGGCACTATTTCTTGAACAACAGACGGCATGGCCCTTAAAACATTTAGAACTTACTGTTTTCTCCTGTGCACAGCAGTCTTCTAGAAATGGAAGGCAGCCTGGAAACCACCAACTCAACGGCCTGGTTTTACACCGAGGAACCTGCAGCAGAGCTGGGAAGCGAGCCGCTGGCAAGTTTAGGGCTGGGATGAAATCCCCAGGTTCCTGAACACAGGGAAATTCTTCTGTTTGCTCCTCTACCACACGGCTCATAAAGCTGCATTCTCTCCAATGTTGAGATCCTTCAAGCCTCCACAGTTGAAACTTCCCAGAATTATTTAAAGTATTCTCATTTTTATCAAGATGCAGTTATAACTGTTACTTCTGACACTGTTACTACTTAAGAGAATGTGTTTCAATGACGCATCTGACACTGTTACTACAGAGAATGCGTTTCAATGACGCGTCGCCAGAAAGTGATGGGTGGCGGTGCAGAGCCATTTATTCAGGTTGATCAGCTTACTGTTTTCAAGATGTTCATTTACTCTATTGCACTTTATGGTTTTAGAACAATTCTGAGTGTTTAGGAAATACTTCTATTCTACAAATAAAAGCATGGAACTCTGGAGATAACACAGACATGTGGACAGAATCATCAGCCTGATGTACCAAGCACAATGGAGGGGGGCGGGTGCTGGGGCAGAAAAGCGCATATTTTCAGAGGCAAACAGCCCCAATTTGCATTCCACCATTTACTACTAACATAAAAAGAAGAAGTTCTTTATTCATTCAACAAACATTGCTGAGTGCCTGTTATCTGCCAGGCCTTGTTCTGAGCTCTGAGGACAGAGACAGAGCAAGATCCCTCCTTCCTGGGGCTTCTACTCTGCCACCTGGCAGGCTGGTGAGAGGGAGGTAGGGCACACAGCAGGTGAGGAGGTAGGGTGTGGAGGAGTGCAGCTCGGGAGACAGCTGAGGGGATGGCAGAAGAGGCCCCTGAGAGGACTCTGACATGGGGCAGTTACAAGGTTCTGAGCAGAAGGGTGACCGATCTGTGCTCCATTTAAGCCTTGGCTTTGGCTGCTGGTCAAGAACAGGCAGGAGGAGAGGAGACCTGTCAGGAGGTGACTCAGGTTAGCATGAGGGGTAAACTAGAATACACTTGTTCCACCATGCCTAACACAGAGCAGGAGCTTAATAAACGTAGCTAAATATCATCCAGCTCTCCCAGGAAGTTACTGAACCTCTAACATCAGTTCCTGATCTGAGAAGAAGGGGTAACGAAACCTCCAGGTAAGACTTGTGAGGAATAACTAATGTAGGTACGAGGACTCCCAGTTAGTGCCAGTTGTACCTAATAAAGGTTTAAACGTCTGTATCTATCTGTGTGTTTACGTTATATATCTTATAGATCATATATAGGTATAAATAAATATTCTGTACATCACACTCTGGGAATAAGTGATTTTCAGATCCAAACAGAGCCCAAAAGTGATTTGCAGATCCAAACAGAACCCAATATAAAATGATAACGTCCATAACTGAAGAATTGGCCTCAGATCCTCTGGTCCTCAACATCAGCACAATTCAGAGTCCTAAGGGCAGCCCCTCTTACTCCCTCCAGAGCCCTCCTCCCCAGACCCAATCCATCACCTGCTGACTCGACCACAGAAAACAGTGCACGCTGCTCTCTGCTCTCCGGCGTCTCCACCCTGCTGCCCTGCAGAGCCAGGCCACATGTGTCTCTCAGTGTCCTCTAACACTGCACTCTCCATTAGTGACGGACTGGACAAAGGCTACTGGCCCCACCCTCAGCTACTCCAACAAGCAGGGCTCCTGCACGCTGTCCCTTCCACCTGAGATGTCCTTGTCTCCCCTCCTGATACGAAGAGCTCTTTCTGTCCCTCAGGCCTCGGCACACACAGCACCCTGTCCTGAGAGGCCTTCCCAGAACACCAGGCCTCCAGTCGGAGCGGCACTCTGACGCCATCCACCTCAGCGCTGTTTCTTTACTTATCCCACAGACATTAATTTTGAGGTCTATTATCTGCCGTTGTCCTTGTTTAGTCTCCCCTGCTGGAGCGTTGGCTCAAGGAGGCAGACAGCTCCCCCTTCCCTGCGTCCTTCCACAGTGACACACACAGAAGGCACTCAGTGAGACCTGTCCACCGAGGGCCAGAGAGAAGAGAAAGTGTGCCCAGAGCGATGCAAACTCGCTCTCCCACCGCCCACAGTGGACTGAAGGGCAAGGCAGGGCCCCCACATTTCATCACATCTGTGTAACTACTGAAAAAACTGTATTTGGAAACTCCCATCCTAAAAAAAATCAAATAACCACAAACAATGCAAACGGACACACAAGGAAGGTATATTATCATTTCAGCAGACACCTTAAAGTGAGTGCTGCCCCCAAGGCACTCAGGCATCCCTGGTCCAAAGCAGCAGCACCTGTCCTCCCAGAGGCTGGGGGGTGGGGTGGGGGTAGGGGGGAGTTGTCCAGGATGCAACACTGGCAATTCCTGCCAGATCTTGAAGACAAATTAAGCACAAGTCAGCAGCCAAGTCTTGCTAGTCCTCTGAGTAGTACCAAATTTGGTGAGTAAAGGTGATAACCTCTAGTTAAGTCCATGATACTTTTAGGGACACGTGAATTTGTTTAATAAAGAAATTACCATTTCCATGTGTATCTTTCTGTAAGGGTGCCCCGAGGCATGTTTAGCACCATAAGCGAATACAACACTAGATCCTAAATCCTACAGCACGATGCCCAAGTTCCCTGGACTGAGCACAAACTATTTTCATTCTAGATCCTAAGTGAATCAAGATGCCCGTGCAGAGCCCTGCCTGGCTCCTGGGGCTGCGCGTCCCCGCTCCTCCAGCCATCCCCTCTCACCTTCTCAAGGACTTTGCTCTGCGATTACCCTTTTCCCAGTGTACTGTAAATTTGTCCCCCTCTACGGGAGTGTTCCTATTGGCCTGTAAACATGCTATAATCGCTCTCATTTAAAAAAGTAAACATCTCCCCTGAGCCCACCTCCCCACCCAGCTACTGTCCCTTTACTCTGTCCCCTCTCAACAAAACTCCTAGAGTCCTCTCTACTGGATGTTCTCACTTCCTCACTCTCACCCCCTCTCCCCACCACAAAGCCACCTGCCTCTTATCAAACCCAAGGGATCCCTCACTGAAAGGGCCAGAACTAACCAGCCCTCAGCCCTGGGTTTCAGGCCACTAGACCCTCCAGGTATCCTCCTTCAAAAGACCCCTCTCAGTGGGTGTTGCTCTATCCTCTCGTCTTGTGGACCCCTGGCCAAAGCCTCCAGGCTCAGTCCTCATCTTGCTCTCCTGTCTCTATACCCACTGCCCAGCCTAGGATTGCAAACACCGGCGATAAACAAATCACTGCCACATTTACATATTTGGCCCCAATCTCTTCTTAAAGTCAACCTTAAATTATCCAAACACCTGCACTTGGGTGACTACTCATAAAAGTAACAAGCAAAGTAAACCCTCTTTAGTCCTGTTGGTGAGGTACATTCTAGGCCCGTGGTTCTCAACCTTCCTAATGCCGCGACCCTTTAATACAGTTCCTTGTGTTGTGGTGACCTCCAACCATAAAATTATTTTTGTTGCTACTTCATAACTGTAATTTTGCTACTGTTATGAATCGCCATCGGAAATATGTGTTTTCCGATGGTCTTAGGCGACCCCTGTGAAAGGGTCGTTCGACCCCCATAAAGGTCGCGACCCACGGGTTGAGAACCGCTGCTCTAGGCACTTTATGTGAGCTCCGTTTATCCACCAGCAACCCTAGGACACAAGCTGCTGCTAGTCTTCCTCCTGACTCATGGGCAAGAAAGCCAAAGCCCAGCAAGATGATATAGCCTCTCAAGATCACAGGCCTGGGACAGGTGGGACGAGGACCCGCCTCACCCTCCAGGTCTGCAGGGACAGCTGAAGACCTGCCTCCCAGACTCTGAAGTTCCTGCGGCCACTCGGCTCCTCATCGCCACCAGAGACTTCCCCACGTCATCACTGGCCGGCCAGCTGTCCCACCAACAACCCTGGGGTCGTTCTGGAATATTCTATCCCACAGAGTCTACTGGCAATCCTGATGGGCCCTCCTGCTAAACAGGCCACACACCTCAGTGCTAAGGGCATGCCTCACATCCTAACAACGGGAAACTGGAGTGCCCGGCGCTGGAGGTGTGCCACCAGGCTGTCAGCCACCGAGAGTGCAGTGGCTCTGAAGGGCACACTCAGACTCCGCTGTTCCACTTGGAGGCGTGACAGGACAACGTAACTGTCAACGAGTCAGGGAGAGCAGGTGGTCTCGGAAACACTCTGTGACAGCACAGTGGACAGCAGCGTGGGGCAGTGTGGCATCACATCAAAGGCTGACTTGGGCCCTGGCCAGCTTGGCTCAGCGGTTAGAGTGGCCTCTCTCTGCCTAGTTTTACCCACAGAAGACAAACAGTAATGCCTACTTTTTGGACTATCATGAGAATTATAGTAATTAATATATGTAAAGTGCTTAAGTGGCCTGGAATGTCACAAGCTCTTAACAAATGTTAGCTACATAACAGCCGGAGCAATTCTTGTAAAGATAAATCAGATCATGTCACTCTCTCATTCAAAACTCTCTAAAGTCAACTAAGAAGGAAGGAAGGGAGGGAAGGAAGGAGGTGGGGAGTGGGGGGCAGCCCCTCCTAAGGTTTCCCATCACACTGAGATGAACAACTAAATTCCTCACCTCAGCCCTGGCCCCACCTCCACCCCGTCTCACTTCCTGCCACCGACCTCCCTGCTATTACCAGCACAGGACAATACCTTGGGCCCAAAGCTTTGACTTCAGAGTTCCTGCTGCCTGATCGAGGCTGCCAGGGCAGCACCCAGCTCCCTCCATCCTTTGAGCTCCCTCTTAGATCCTCCCCCACATTGCCCAGCCTGGCACTTAGGACTTTAGGTGGGGCTTAATGTCCTCCCTCATAATGCGAACCCCATGAGGGCAGGAACTATCCTTGCTGTGCTAGCTCCCACACCTCCAGCACCCAAAACAATACCTGGCACCTGGCAAATACTTGTAGGGTGACCCTGCAAGTGAAACAAAACCAACCTAGAGGCAAGCAGGGCTTCACTGCACTGCTAATAAAAATGCCAGGCACTGCCCTGACCGGTTTGGCTCAGTGGTTGGAGCGTTGGCCCAAGGACCAAGGGGTCTCAGGTTCGATTCCAATCCTGGTCGGAGTCTAGCAGGAGGCAACCAATCAGTGTGTCTCTCTCACTTTGATGTTCCTTTGTCTCTGTCTCTCTCTCTCTGCCTTCTTTCCACGCTCTCTGAGAATCAATGGGAAAATGTCCTCGAGTGAGGATTAACAACAACAACAAAATACCAGGCACCTCTGAGATCCTTCCACCCACTCCCTTCTCACCCTCATCTTAATTCCATCACAAGGACGGGAAACCTAAAACCAAAGGGAGTTTTCTTTGTACACTCCTGGAGCACCTTACACACGTACAAGTGGACAAGAGCAGCCAGCATACTAGTCACATCACACAAAGAGGTGATGGCACTCATGGTCTGGGCCCAACAGTAAGCTCTGCAGCAAGGCCACGTGAAGACCTCTGCTGGTTACTGCACTTTCCCTCTCCACACTCCAAGTGAAATGAACACTGCAAACCCATGGACATAGACAAAAATACTGGGGGAGGGGGGATCAGGAGGAGGGTGTCTAGGGGGGAAACACCGGTAACAAAAATAAATTAATAAAAATTGGGGAAAAAAAGGAATGAACATTTAAAAGAAAAGTCATTCAAGAAGTAAGGCTCCAATCTTAATGGCTCCAATGTATAATTTGCAAATGAAATTCTCACTACTGGTCTTTCCTACCTCACATATTATGAATGTATTTTTTAAAGGTTTTTTTTTTTTTTTAACACTACCATTTCTATAATCAAATTATAGATTTGGAAATTTGCATTTTAGAAAATTAATGCAAAAAACCCCAAAACATCAAGTTTTCCAAATAAAATCGGACCTCTCTAAGCTCTTTTCAGTTTCATACCAAGACCAATAATTTTCCTTCAAGTTTTTAATAGGCTGGCAAGTGTATAAGTTCACTTATTAATCTCCAAAGTGTGTTTTCTAGCTATCTCTTACCTATTTAAATAATATGCCTCGGTCCTAAGTACTGCCAATAATCCTTATAGCTAAGAAATTTTGATGATTAATAAAAAATGATTAGCAGGTTTTGCTTGTACCCACAAATAAAAATGTTCACTGAAGCACTATTTGCTATAGAAAATACTAAAAATGACATTTAAAATGACATTGAAATACATATACAACTGTGTATGTACTATTCTGACTGTTCGGACTACTCCAGGAAGAACACACGACCACAGCAGCTGGAGGAAACTGAGTGACTGGCTATGGAGTGGAAGGAAGTTTTCTCATATTTTGTACCTTTAGAATGTACTATGTGCATGCTTATATTTTTATATCTGCAAAAAAATTTTTTTAATGCTATACATTTAAAAATTTTATAACTAAAATTATAAATTTTATTTTTAAAATGTAATGCTACAGAAGTGATTAATAAAACAAACTGTCAGCTTTTGAGCTTTTTTGATGTCTGCCTCTCTTGTTCATCACTGTGTCCCCTGGCAGAAAACAGGGAGGGCCTAGCACACATCAGGCCATGGATAAGTATTTATCAAATGAATTAATTTTGTTTTATTCACTCACAGACAAGTGTAGGTTTAAAGAAGTTTCTTATTCCAAAAACCGAAAAGCAGCTGAACTGCTATTACAGCATATAAATTCACAAAGGAATGAATTAGCCTATGAGCCCAGAAGTTTTTGTCGATGATGTCATTAGCTAATTCTTTCTTCACTCCCAGTACTGACTTCCTGAGCACATCGCACCTCGAGACACATGTGTCATGAATTTCTCAGAGCTGGACCAGTTTTCTTTTCCAGACTGCCCCCTGCAGAAAGGCTCCTCTCTTCCCTTTCAACTCTATCTTCAAATTTGTTGAAGATGTAGCTGAATGCATTCAGTCTCGGGAACCCGCAGACAGCTAAGGCATTACTCAAAGACAATGCATTCCTTTCAAAGCTAGTGTTGAGTCCTTGGCTTCCACCTTGGGCAGAATGGGGCACCCAGCTCAGTGCTTCTCATCAACTATTTACCAGGCCACTGTTGGGGGTGTCCATGAGAGAGGATCCTGCCCTCTGAAAGAACCGTGCACAGAGGGGCAGCTAATTCTCTATCCAGGGCAGAGCAGTAACACCCAACCTTTGTCTTTTTTTCCTTCTCCCTTTCCTCTCTGGGAAACCCTCAGCAAGCAGAGGGAAAAGTAGCCTTGGCCCCAAAGAAAAGACTGTAATCAAAGGTATTGCCCAAGAACTATTCTGAAGACAACCCAGTATTTTGGAAAACGCAGCTCTGGATGACACCTTTCCAAAGGCATAATAAATTTAAGAGGGAACAAAAAGGATTAAACATTTCTATTCCCAAAACTTAATGATAAATCAATCATCTTAATTAGAGCACTAAGAGTAAAGAAGCAAGTTTGATATCAAGCCACTTTCAGTGATACCTCGAGAATGGAACGCTAACCATTCTGGTTTGTGTAACAAGAAAACAAAATGCCTTTATCATAAGTAAAACCAAAAGAGGTTGGCTAAAAATATTAACTGCGAACCAAACAAAGCAGTGCCGGTTTCCCACGGATAAATTGGGGCTGGAACACATTTTAGGTTATCCAGCATGTAAATTGGGACTTCAACACGTTTGAGCGTCCACAGCCCAATTTGACACCTTCCATCCGATCCATCTACAACCCGGTAATTTTCCTACTGCAGATGTGGACACGTCAGAAGTCACCTCGGGCCCCCAGTCGCCCCAGATTGTTCCGGATCGCTCCAGACGTCCTGCACGGGCGGGAACTTCCCCGCCCGGGGCCGTCCGCGGCGCAGAGCACCCCGCGCGGACACGGCGCCCTCCGGAGCGCGCAGCCTTACCCTGGACACTGCGTCCCCTCCCCGGGGGGTCCCTCTCCCCTCCCCGCGGCGCAGAGCATCCCGCGCGGACACGGCGCCCTAGGAAGGGGACGCGGGGCCAACCGCGGAGCAGCCTCATCCTGGGGCACAGCCTCATCCTAGGGCGCAGCCTCATCCCGGGGACGCAGTCTCAACCCCGGGCGAAGCCTTCCCTCCTTAGGGCAGAGAATCCGGAGCAGACGCGACACTCCCAGGGTGGGGATGGGGCTGTCCTCGGCGCTGTCTCCCCTCCCCGGGGGAGCAGCTTCATCCCGGGGCGCAGCCTCATCCAGGGATGCAGCCCCCCCACGCCTCGGGTGCTGCCGCATCCCAGGGCGCAGTCTCCCCTTCATTCCGGGGGCGCAGATTCCCTTTCCCGCGGTGCAGCCTCGTCCCGCGGCGCAGTATCCCCTCCACCCCGGGGCGCAGCCTCCTCTCTCGGGGCGCAGAGCGTCCGGCGCAGACGCGGCTCCCCGGGGAGGAGAATCGGGCCGTCCCGGGCGCAGCCTCATCCTGGGGCGCAGCCTCCCTGCCTGGGCAACCCGGCCCGCAGCGCCTCCAACACCCCGCCAGCAGCACGGGGTCCCGCTGGAGCCTCACTCCCGGCCTGGCCTCCCCACCTGCCCGGCGCTTACAAAAACGCAGTTCTGCTGGCGTGTGTCCGCCCGCGGTGTCGGACCCTCGCCCTCGCCCGCCCCCGCCTTACCTCAGCCGCCGGCCGCTCCGCTCCGCGCGCCTCGCCTGGGAACGCACTGCTCGGCTGCCTGGGGCTGCGGCGCGCGGGCCGTGGCCTGGCGCGGCCCCGAGCGCGCCCCCGTGCGCGGCCCTCCCGGGCCGCCGCAACAGCCTCCGCCTCCGCCTCCGCCCTCCCACCCCGGCCGCGCGCACGCCAGGGGGCGACGCCGCGACGTAGGACGTGCGCGCGCGCCTAGCTGCGCGGAGCGGAGCTCATCCCTGTTCTGGGTCCACCCGCGACCTGGAGCGCGAGCTGAGGCGAGGGGCGGGGAGCAGGGTACCCGGCGGGGAGGAGGGCAACCTGGGGGTGGGGGAGCTGGGGGACCGGAGATCCTTGGAGACGGCCCGATGTGAACGGGACGTTCAAACGCATTCTGGCGGGTCCACCTTCCCTAGATCCCTGAGTGTGCAGTACGAAATCGGGGTTCCCAAACTCCAGATGGGCTCCCCCGTTTCCGTGTAGCACTGCTAGTGACATCAGAAGCAAGTCCAAATGACCAAAGTTAAGGTGGTTGTTGAATTGGTTGGTTTTGACAGTAAAGGCAATTTACAGTGCATGCAATAGACATATTATATTTATTATATTATATTATATTATATTATATTATATTATATTATATTATATTATATTATATTATATTATATTATTAGACCTATAACCATATAATATAGAGGAGCAGGTAATGAGCCGTGAACACTTCGTTTTGTTTGTTTGTTTGTTTGTTTTTTGGTGATTTACTAGAAGAACTCAATGATGTCGACCTTAAAAATAAAATTGCCAGGAAAATGGGCTTATTTGGGAATAGCAGATGTATTGCAGTTCAGGACTGCAAATTATGGGAAACCAAAGGCAAGTCCAGAGAACAAAGGAGGAGAGTGTTACTTTATAGAGAAAAGGGAGGCAGTTGGGAGGGGCGGTTATGAGCGGAAGTCCTTTGGAGGAGAGTGGGAGTTCAGGATGGTGATGGCATCTCATTGCCTGAATGTGGTGGGCTCCCACTGGCTGGGCTATTGGTGGGGAAGTAGAAAACCTTCCTCCTGCCTCGGTAGTAAAGTGGGCTTGTTCGTGTTGGGAAGTACAAGGTAGCTTCTTCCTACAGACCTCAGTGAGTGTGGTACATGAGAGCCCCCCCCCTTTTTAAGGCTTCCCCACTTTGGTTTTAATGAGGTTTCCTTTATTCATTTTCACAAGGGGTGGAGAGAGTAGGCAGGGCCTGGCAAGCCTGGTGTGGGGTGGGGGCAGTGGGTGTAGAGGCTAGACTCCAAAGTCAAGTCCAGCTGCTGCCACTTCTCAGCTGAGGGGCTTTAGGCATTTCTCGAGACCTCTGCCTATTTCCTCGCTTGTGAGATGGAGAAAAGAAGACTCACACAGGTAGAGAGCCCAGTGTAGAGGTGGTCAGCGCTCCATCAGTGTTAGCTTCTCTTCTTATTCAGGAGTCGTGTGACATTTGAACGTGACAGAGAAGCTCAGTGATCCGGAGCATAAATTAACCACAGGGGAAAGTGCTGCAGCAGGCCAGTCACCTGCTTCAGGTTGCTGTCTGAGGGAAAGGAAAAACCTGTCTCAGGGGTCAGCCAGCAAACAAGCAAGCCCATGACCCTGCCTGAGGGCCAAGTGCCAGCTACAGTATCCAAGGACCACTGGTTGACAACTAAGTAAAAATGAAGACTCCTAGGACATCCTCTGAGGACTCATCCTGAATAAGGAAGTATATGCATGAGGACTTGATCTCTGTGTAGCACACCCCAAAACTAAGTGGCTTAAAACAGTCTATTGATTTCTCACAATCCTGTGGGCCAGCAGCTGGGACGGCTCAGCTCTGCTTCAAAGGGTGTGGGCCGGGCCTTCTCATATGGGCCTTGGTCAGGGACCACAGGTGGGCCATGTGTCACCCACTGTCAGCAGGCTGGCCAGGGCAGTTCTCATGGTGGCAAAGCTCAATGCACAGGGCATTTCCAGCCTCTGTACCACGTTTACTAAAGTCCCATTGGCCAAAGTAAGTTGCAAAGGGACACATAACTCACAGGAGGCCATCCTTGTGGCCGTGTTCCACTGGCCTTCATTTGGTGTACTTTAACTCAGGGAAAGTCACGTGACTGTCCTTCAGTCAGAGCTGGAGGTGTGAATCTCATCCTCTCCCCCAGAAGCAGTGGAAAGCAGGTGCGGTGTAACCAGGCCCTTCATGCTGCTCCTGTCAGCTGCTCTGGGGACTGGCAAGGAGCCCAGGATGGCTCCTGCTGTTACACCTCCTCAGAGGCCCTCACCTCCAGAAACAGGCTTTTCGTGACCTTCCCCCAACTTGGAAGAATGGTACACAGAACATGCCTCCTTATGCTGATGTGGGGGGATGGGGCCCAGACGTGGGACATTTCCAGGTGTGAGCACCAGCACACCCACTCAGACACCTGTGAGGTCAAGTCCTTTGATGGGGGATCCTGCAGCCTCTTGTGGAAAACCCATCTGCCCCCTGTTCACCATTGATGTCAGACATCTGGGCACCTGGGCTAGGCCCTGCATCTCCACAGAGATGCTACAGCCTGGCCTTCTGTTCCAAGAGCAGCCTAACCCCCCACCCTGCCCTCCAGGCACTCAATGTTTGCCCCACAAATTGTGAAAATAAAACGTCATTTTGGTGTCTTAGAAAACAAGCATGATGCTCTAATGCTGACCTATAGGACTAGTCTAGCTGGTCCCTCTGTCTGTCCAGTGATGTGGTATTAGGTTTTACAAAAGTGTATGAAAACTCAGTGCTGAGGAAACACTGTCTACAGAGCACCAGAAAACCGCCTTGGCCACTCTGACATGACCACGTAGCTGCAGGACACAGCAGAATTAGAAATTACTCTGGGCACTGAAAATGCCTACCGGACAGAATGGTAGGCATTCTGTCGTGACCTCAGGACATAGACCTTCCACGGATACGGGAGCTGGACTGTAAACTGGATTTCAGACTGTGGCCTCAGGAGCCCAATCAGGAATTGTGGGAAGGAGAAGTGAGTGCCCAGCCTGACAGTAACAGAGCCGCTCCGCCTTCACTTACCTCCTGGGCTTTCAGGGAGTCTTTCGGTATAAAACCCATTCCTTTGTCTAACTCCCCAGAGGAGTGTATCAGCCAGGGGGGTGAGCCACATGACCTGAGTGCAGAGGGGCACTGGTGGCCTGAGCCAGGGACTCTGAAACAGCCTAGCTTTCTGCCCTCTGTTCTAGGCCCTGGGCCGACCACCCCTCTGTTCTTACAGGGTGACCTTCGTGATCCTGTTACTGACTCCAAGTTGGGTTTAACCAAGAATATAACTCTGGTTTAACACTTAAAAATCTATGAATGTGAATCTCCACATCAGGAGATCAAACAACACCTGTGTGTCCTCAACAGGTGCAAAAAAAGCTTTAATAAAACCCAGCACCACTCATGATGAGAAAAACAAGCTCTTAGGAAAGCAGGAATAGAAGGGAACTTCCTTAACCTGATCAAGGGTGCCTATAAACCCCTAAAACGAACATCAAACCAATGGTGAAATTTCACCATTCCCTTAAAATCGGGACCAGAACAAGGACGCTCAGCGTTGCAACAAGCCTAACAACAGAGCACCGCACAGCAGTGGGATACACGTATCAAGACTGGGAAGGAAAAGAGTAGAATCACAGGTGATGGTAATATGATCACATATGCAGAAAATTAAAAATAATCTAGAGCTAAATTATTAGATTTAATAAAAATCTAGCAAGATTACTGAGTATAAAATCAACACACACACAAACCAATTTCTATACATCAACAACAAACAACATATAATTCAGAAAAATGATCCTTTTTACAATAGCAACAAAAGTGTGGGTTAAGAATACATCTAACAAAAGAAGTGTATGATCATTAAGGAGAAAATTATTTTTTTAGATTATCAAAAGAGCAAGAGAATGTAGAGACACATTATTTGGATAGATGAGGAGACCTCAGTGTCACAGATGTCACCTCTTCTTCAAGTTACCTATAGAGTCCATGGAATTCTGACAAACATTCCAACAGGGATTTTCATGCAAGTTGACTGACTCTAAAATATGTAACAGGAAGGCAAAGGACCTGGAAGAGCCAAGACACTCCTAAAGAAGGTATGGGACTTGCATCAGCAAATATCAAGACATGCTTTAAGTTATAGTAAGTCAAGCCATTTGTTATCAGCCCAAGGATGGACAAATTGACTGATGAAACACAATAGCAAGTCCAGAAACAGACCACACATATGTTTATATATGACAGATGAGGCACCGCAGATCAGTAGGGAAAGGGATGCCTTCAGAAGTGATGCTGGACACTTGTGTCTCCGTTTGAGGGGGAAATGGAATTAGGTATGTACCTTATACCCTACTCAAGACTCAGTCCAGATGAATTAAGGAAGACACAACTTTAAAATTTTAAATATAGGCAAATATCTCTATGACTTTGAGAAGGAAGACTCCTTAAGGTACAGAAAGTGCTAACCATATGAGGGAAGACATAAATTAAGCACATCTGTTCATTACAAGACGTTATAAAGTAAAAAGACACAATAAATAGAAGATATTTGCAATTCATGTAACTGTCAGAGGATTTGTATCCAGGGTATGTAAAGTACTACATATCCAGCCCAGCCCGTGTGGCTCAGTGGTTGAGCGTCGACCCATGCACCAAGAGGTCGCCGGTTCGATTCCCGGTCAGGGCACATGCCCAGGTTGTGGGCCCAAACCCCAGTGGGGGGCATGCAGGAGGCAGCCAATTGATGTTCTCTCTCATCAATGTTTCTATCTCTCTCTCCCTCTCCCTTCCTTTCTCTCTAAAAATCAATAAAGAAAAAAGAAAAAAAAGACAGAACTATATATCCAATAAGAAAGGCAAACAATTTAATAAAAAGCAGACAAAAGACAGCAGAGGAAACATGAATGTCCAAAAAGCACATGAAAAGATGTTCAACCTTATCAGCAATGGGAAAATGCAGGTTTGGATCACAATAACCCTAGTTTACACCCACTGTATTGGCAAAAATTTAAAAGACTGACAATATCAGTGTTGGAGAGGATGTGGGTGGCCAGAGTTCTTAAACATTGCCAGTGGGAGCTTAGTTTGCAGCCACTGTGGAAAACACTTGTCATAAAATCGAATGTTTGTGCACCCCACTAGCCAACGATCTCTCTCCTAAGTACACACTCAGGAAAAGTGCTTCCATGTGAAGTCAGGAGACAGGCAGCAGCCGTGTGTAATGGCCATGTTCACAATATCCAACTACCCATTTACGGGGGAAAGATGAAATGCATCGGGGTAAATCCATACACCGTACACACTGTGAATGGTGACGGACGTTCAATGACAACTACAGCAACACCCAGCAAGGGTGAACCGTGGCAATAAAATGTTGGCTGAAAAACGTGCCATTTTGTAGAGCCTAAAAACAGAAAAGTAAGCATGAGAAAGAAGGCCTAGCCCTGGCCAGTTTGGCTCAGCGGTTGGAGCGTCGGCCTGCGGACCAGAGAGTCCCAGGTTCGGTTCCTGCTAGGGGCACGTACAAAAAAAAAAAGAAGGCCTAGGCACACATACACATACAACATATGTATATATTATTATGTCTACATATATAGTTTATTTTGTGTACACATGTGTATCTGCACACATAACACATTTCCATGGAAGGGAGTGATCAGCAGTTTCAGGTGGAGACTGCCTCCAACAGGAAGACAGCGGGGAATGGGTGGGGGAAGAGCCTGCTGAGGAAAGAGAACTGTAGGATGCTTTTAAGTTACATATATTTACATACAACCTTTTGGTAAGCCAAGTAGCATATTAAATATATATATATATATATATATATATATATATATATATATATATATATTTTTTTTTTTTATCCTCACCCGAGGACAATTTTCCATTTTTTTGTTCAGATAGAGTGGGAGGGAGAGAGAGGAAGAGAGAGAGAGAGAAACATCGACGTGAAAGGGACACATTGAGTGGCTGCCTCCCGCACGACCAACCAGGGCCAGGGACAAACTGCAGCCGAGGTACGTGCCCCTAGCGGGTACCGAACCCGGGTCTCTCTGGACCGCAGGCTGATGCCCTAACCGCTGAGCCAAACCGGCCAGGGCTAAATATATTTTAAAATGTAAATTTTAAAAGAAGAACAAAGATTGGCAAGACAAGAATCAGGCAGAGGGAAGTCCCCAACAAGGAATCAAGACCGATGACACTGTAGTCTTGGCATAAGAACTAAACAGTGTGCCGGAACGGGGGCTGAGTCACTGAGCAGATGTGTCGTTTGCCGTCTCGAGCTGGTTTGCCAAAGCCCCGTACTGCACATTCACTTCATCAAAGACCCAGAGAGACTCCGCAAGGCCTCATCACAGGTGCGGTGGTCTGGGATAAGGCTTATTTTGGTGGCAGAACACCGTAGAGAGATGGCATCTGAACCACTGCCTAGGGCCTGGTGTCTCCGACCCCCTGTGCCTCTGAGGCCTGTGTGCCTGACGCTTCCTGGGAGTCCTGTGATCCTTCCACAGTCCCTCCAGGAACCCCACTCTGCTCTGCCCTCACCCCAGTGTCACTGCAGGCACTCCGCTCAAGGCCAAGCAGTGGAAGGCACTGGAGAACATGTGAGAAGCAAGTTTCTTTTTAGAAGGAAGGTTCAAGTGACAACAAAGTCTCGGGAACAAGTCTCATGTGTGTCATTGCCCCCTGGGAGGTATAGGCTGGGGAGAACGCAACAGTGAGGCTGTATGGTCATCACAGCCAGGAGTAGACCCATGCCAGGGCGAAGAATGGGGCCATGGGCTGGGAGAGAACACAAGGGTCTGGAGGGGATCTGGTGGCCGAGCTGGTGCAGGCCCAGGGCAGGTCGCAGACTCCCTCCTGTCCAGGGTCCAGGACCTCAGGGAAATGCAGGCACACATTCCAGAAAGATGAGAGCACTCGCAGTCTATGTGGGTTCCTTTGAATGGCAGACATGCGTAAGCCCAGTTAGTTTTGCTTTCTAGAATTCCACTTCTATTTTTGGTGGAATATTAAAAGCTTTGACTATTTCCCAAAATGGAAAAACACGTTTTTTTCCTTGACTGTCTTATAATATCTTGGTTGCCCATTAAATACGCCCAATCAGTCTGTGGGCTCCGGGCGAGCCCCGTCCCGATTTCCTAGCAGGGGCTGGCTGAGTGTACTACACACAGACGGCTTTCCCCAGCCCGACTGGTATTTTGTTTTGGTTTTTCATGCTTGATATTTAACACATATACCAGTAGGTGGCTTTGGAGGAGGGCAGTAGACGTGCCCACCATTCTGTAACTGAGGATTCCAGGGAAGCCCCTCTGTGAGGATTCCAGGCCTCAGGTCACAGGCCTGCCCCCCAAGAAGAAGAGAGAGAGGAGGGGGACAAGGAGAGGGGAGGGGGAGGGAGGCAGTCTGCCCTCTCACTGCAATGCCCTACACACGTGTGGTGGGCACTGGGCACTCTTGTGAATGGAGATGGGGAGTTTAACAGGTTATTTTAGGACATTCTCAGCCCCCATCATGCTGGCAAGTGTGAGCAAATGTGCCCAGCTTGGCTCACTCCCACTAGCGTGTCAGCCTCTATCATAACCGGTTGATTGACAGAAGGATCTGAGCTTAAGTATTCAAAAATGTTTCTAGAAAGTAACAGAAACTTGTTAACATGTTAAAATAGCAATTAGTCTGTTACACCCAAAAAGAGCCTGCAGCAAGTTTACCAGAAAAGCTACCCTCCCCCATCTCTGTTTCTCAGTGATGTCTGGCCGGCTCCTACCCCAGCCCCACGGACCCTCTCGTGTTGATTATTAACCCACTGCATTGGCAGACAGTTTACACAGGGTAAAATGCAAGCACCTCGGGGGCCCAGCAGGGTGACTTGTCACAGATATAGGGTGTCCCCCCCCAAAAAAAATGTATACACAACTTTGAATAATTATAAAGGCAGTGTTTATTAAAATATATTTCATTTTCAAAATGTAATAGAATCTACAGATGCCCTTTATACATTTGGGGGGCATCCCGTGTATACACTCTATAACCAGAACCCCAATCACATTACAGTAACTACCCCCACCCTCAGAAAGTCTTTTTCAAGTCAAACCAAGAGGAAGCCATTCTTTAGATTTCTGACCTGCAGTGGGTCTATTTCTGGACTCCATTCTGTCCCCTTCATTCCTGCTGCTTCAGTCCCCGAGGCCCTTTGTCAGCACTGTGGGGGCTCCTCGGAGCCCTTTGTGTCTCCACCACGCTTTTAGAATCAGCTCCTCAATTTCTACCAAAAAAAAAAAGCCTGCTGGGACTTTGATGAGGAGGATATTGACCGGTAGGTCATTTGGGGGGAAAGATGCTTAAAGGTGTTGAATCTGGACCCATGGTCGTATCTCCGTCCACTTACTGCTTTCATTTCTCTTGGCAGCATTCAAGGGAGTTTTCGGAGTAGAGGTCTTACAGATCTTTTTTGTGAAATTCATTCTGAAATACCTTATGTTTTTTGCTGCTACTGTAAATGATGTTTTTAAATGTAACTTTCCTGTTGTGTCTTGCTAGCATGTAGAAGTGTGACTGGTTTTGTATGTTGACGTTGTATCATTGCCCTTGCTATGCTCAGTTACTAATTCCATTACTTTTTGTGGGTTCTTTAGGATTTTCTACATCTACGTCTACAACCATGTTGTTTATGAACAGACACAGATTTATTTCCTCCTCTCCACTCTGTATGCTTCCTAGTCTTTTTCTTGCCTTATTGCACTGGCCAGGACTGTGATGCAGGGTTGCAGATGGCACTCTCGCTGTGCCCACACAACTGAGCTAATGGGGCGGTGGAACAGATGGCACAGAGGCCCCAGGAAACCACAAGTGGAAGGAAGGTAATACAGGATTTTTCTTTTGGGGTCTGGCTGCCTTCTCAATTTTCATTAAAGAACAAACCCTGGAAGGATATCACATATTTGTATAATTCACGAGAGCCAGACCAGCTATATAATATGTAGGCCCAGTGAAAATTAAAATGTGAGCACCTTGTTCAAGATGCAGAACAAAAGCCCTTTCCTTCCTTTTGAAATCTGTGTCTGTGCCTCCTGCCTCCCGTGCTCCCCACCCCACCCCCCGCTGCCTCCCTCCCTCTCTCTTTCTCTTTTTCTCTCTGTCCAGGTCGTGGTGGTGTTTTTTATTTGCTATTTAATTTCATGATCCCTGGGACATGGGAATACTTGCAGGGCAGATACAGACCCTCAGAGGCCCCAGGGGTCCCACTCTACCACTTAGTATTCTGGTTCATGTGCCCATCTCCACCCCTTCCCACGCCTGTGCCCAGGCCTCCAATAGAGCATAGGTGGCAGCGGTCACTGAGCAGGGGGGCAGGTGGTGAGAGATGTGGCCACTTTCGAGCCCAGGCTCCAAGCCCAGAACATGCTCCATTTTCAAAACACACATTCAACAATAAAATTATTAAAATTTTAAGACAGTAACCACAGAGCATTAAAATTGCAAGCAGGGTCCTCCCGGCAGGACCCTCCTGAGCACAGAGCCCCTGAGTATGGATCCTTCTGGGTATGGACCTCCCTGAAATGACTCCCCTGAAATGCTACCTTTATCATACACTAACTTCTCTATATACCTGGGCCTGTTTCCGGCTTTCTCTGCTCTCCCAGGTCTATCTGTTCATGCACCTGACTGGGCGTGTTGCGCCGTCGTGAGGGCTGGTCCCAACCCAGAACCTTTTTTTCAGTGTGTGATGACTATCTTTGAGGGATCATTTAGAACTTGTTTCTCATGACACAGATTTATTTATGTAACATTTAGCAGTCCTCAAATTCATTTCTTCTTCTTCTTCTTCTTCTTCTTCTTCTTCTTCTTCTTCTTCTTCTTCTTCTTCTTCTTCTTCTCCTTCTTCTTCTCCTCCTCCTCCTCCTCCTCCTCCTCCTCCTCCTCCTCCTCCTCCTCCTCCTCCTCCTCCTCTTCCTCCTTCTTCTTCTATTCAAGAAAAATCCTTACTTCCTGTCCCTCTGCCTTGCACCTGCTTAATGAACTGGTCATTCTTCCTTCGGTGGTGTGCCTGGGCCTGCCCCACCTGACACCAGTGAGTTTTTCTGGCCACACAATTGGCAGTGAATTTTTTGGTTCCTTATTGCTTTCTCTTTTGTTAGTTTTGGAATTGTTTGACTCGACATGTGTGTGCATCCCTCCTATAGAGAACAAGCAAGTCATAATTCTAAAGAGGATTTAGAAGGAAGGAGCCACACGCTCAGATGATTTGGGGGGGGTGGTTGTAAGTAAGTGGAAATCTGCAACTTGGTGCTCAGTGCATTAATATTGCCTAAAAATATCTCTAATTTGCATCTCTGACAAGCAAATGTTTTATGGGAAAACCGTTATTTCAGGACTTCTGGGGCAGCGGATGGCCCCGCACTGCCGAGACCGCCCGTTTGTCCTGCGTTTCCTTTCATTCTGCTGCCGCTTAATTCTGTCCTTCCACGAATAGAAGAAACCAGAAGGTGCAGGAAGAGAGATAAACGTCAACAAATGGAGCAGCCTCTGCCCCACATGTCAACTTTTGGGTTCTGTCTTCCTTTTCACAACAAAGAAGTGGTTATTTGTTTTGTTTGTTTCTCTTGACTAATTTGAGATCCCAGTTCTGTAAGAGAGTAGGTGGGTGACTTAAATCTGGACTGGAGGGGGGTTCCCTTAACAGGCCTCTCGGCGAGTGGGAGCACAGCCCTGGTGTTGCTGTGTGCAGTGTGTGCTTTTCATGTCTGGTTATGCTAATCCTGCCCAAGCCACTTGGCAGGAAATAGTCTAAAAATACCCTCCCCATCACAGTGGCTCTTGTTCAATAAAACCAGCAGGGCCCTTAGGTTGACGACATCTGGTTAAGGAAGGGCGGGCACCTACACACTGCGGTGTGCTGGCTGCTGGGCTCGTAGCTCAGGATGCCAGACACCCCCATGCAGCGTGGCAGCCCCCCTGCCCCCCGCCCTTGCAGCTGTACCGGAGTCAGGGCCCTCTTGCACTGCCCTCTGCTCCAGGAATTCTTCTCCAACACTGTCTCAGCCTGGCAGCAGCTTCCTTTTCCAGAGTCATGGGCGCTGCCATGCTGGCCAGTTTCTATTCGGCGCCTCCCCCACGTCTCCCAGGGGCTCAGGACCCCCACATTGTTGAGAAGGACTATCTGAGGCAGGTCTGACAGGTGCACTTTCCTGCCTGGCCTGAAGGTCAGCTGGAGCTCATGGCATTCCTGAGCATTGTGCCCTTACGATGACCCTCTGGCAAGATGTGAAGGAAGAAGGGACAAGCTTGACTTCCCTTCCTGCACTGCTATTCCTGCCAGCCTCCCTGACAGCGACCCCTTTAGAATTGTCCTTCCTCCCCACTCTCATGTTCACCCATTCCTATCCTGGAACCCGAGGCCACTGGGCCCAACGGGAGGCTCTGCTCACCTGCAGCCCCCTGGTTTCACCTCTTGGGAGGGTAGGAGCCTGTGTAGTGGACAGGCAGCAGGGCACAAGTCAGGAAGGTGGCTTCCAGCCCAGCTGGCGTGGCTCAGTGGATTGAGCGACATCCCGTGGACTGAAAGGTCCCAGTTTGGTTCCTGGTCAGGGCACATACCCAGGTTACGGGCTCAACCCTCAGTAGGGGCCATGCAGGAGGCAACCAATCAATGTTTCTCACATGGTTGTTTCTATCTCTCTCTCTTCCTCTCTCTCTAAAAACTCAGTAAAAACATATTTTTTTAAAAAAAGAAGGGGCCACTCCGAGCTCTGAAGTTTCAGAGGCTGACTTCTGATTTAATTTTTTTTTTTTTTTTATCCTCACCCGAGGACACTTTTTCATTTTTTGTTCAGATAGAGTGGGAGGGAGAGAGAGGAAGAGAGAGAGAGAGAGAGAAACATCGACGTGAAAGGGACACATCGAGTGGCTGCCACCCGCACAACCAACCAGGGCCTGGGACAAACTGCAACCGAGGTACATGCCCTTAGCGGGAACCGAACCCGGGTCTCTCTGGACCGCAGGCCGACGCTCCAACCGCTGAGCCAAACCGGCCAGGGCTGACTTCTGATTTAGATGGCTTCTTACTAACAGCCTCCATCCAGACTGGGGAGGACCCACCCCTCTGGCAGAAAATGATGCTGTACCATCCCACTCAGGAGCTGTGATGGTTAATTTCACATGTCAACTTGACTCGGCCACAGGGAGCCCGGACATTTAGTTCAACATCGCTCTGGGTCTGTGTGTGAGGATGTTTCTGGATGAGACTAACATTTAAATAGGTAGACTGAATAAGCAGATTGCCATCCAAAGTGGGTGGGCCTCAACCAATCAGGTGAAGGTTTGACTATAGCAAAAAGACTGACCTCCCCCGAGTTAGATGGTCTGATGGTCTTTGTTTGTTTGCTTGTTTGTTTTTAATTTTTATTGATTTTCAGAGAGAGGAAGGGAGAGGGGGAGAGAGAGAGAGAAACTTTGATGTGAGAGAAAAACTTCGATCGGCTGCCTCCTGCACACCCCCTACCAGGGACCCAGCCTGCAACCCAGGCGTGTACACTGACTGGGAATCAAACTAGCAACTTTTCGGTGCATGGGACGATGCTCGACCAACTGAGCCATACTGGCCAGGGCCTGCCTGATGGCCGTTGAATGTGGACATTGGCCTTTTCCTGCCTTCCACTGGAACTAATCCTCTCTCTTGAGTCTCCAGCCTGCCGACTCAGCCTACCGGTCCTGGCGTGTGTCAGCCTCCATGATCGCGTGAGCCAACGCCTTGTAATAAATCTCCTCCTAGGTATACATCTATTGGTTCTGTCTCTCCGGAGAGCCCTGAGGAATACAGGTGTGCTGGCCTGGAGTTCCAGGGAGAGGTGTAGGCAGCAAACCTGGATTATCAGTAGCAAGATGAGATCCCATGGGAGTGGCTGTAGGAGAAGCAAAGGGGTGCACGGATGAGGTCGGGGCAAATGGAGGGGGCAATGGGGTGGACAGCAGGGGCGCTGTGCTGGAAGCTGCGTCCTCTCCATGGTCAACACAGAGCGCTTTCCTGACCTATAGGGGCTTGTCAGCAGTTTCCAGTTCTTTCCTCCACAAACAGCACAACCTGAGGACCTGACAGCACTTCCTTTGTGTTTGCCAGAGGCGGCTCACAGGAGGGCAGGGCATGCTCATTCGGAATCTGACAGTGTGGGAACTCCTGCCAGCTCTGTACGAGTGGAGTTCATCGCTTTAAGATGACAAATTGAGTAAGATCCTCCAACCTAACAACTCCTAGAGTGGCCTGTGTCCACTTTGGTCGATAAGCTGTGGTTGCATTAAGGCTCCTGGACACCTGCCTGTATGGTTACGCTCAAGGCTCTGGTCTATTACCATCCAGGCTGCCGAGCCAAGTTGGCGCCCAAAGCATATTTCTCTGTTTAATGGACAGTCTCTGGAGGGCTCCAATTCTCCTTCTAGGTTTCCCCCTCCTTGGGACACCATCTTCGCCAACCATTTTCCTACCACGAGGCAGCTAGCCCCCAGGGTCCCACCCACCTGCTGCTCATAGTGCCCCCTCCTTGACCCACAGTCCCGTTCCAGGGTCTCACTGTCATCCATTAACATCAGTCAACATTGCTATAAACCTGTAAATTAAAGGAGTAACCAGGTACCAGGTTTCAGTTACCAGGTAGGTAAATACTAAAAAGATTGTCGGGGGGGGGGGGGACTTCGGGGACATTGGAACTTTTGTCACTTGTCTCTGTGGGATACTTTGATGTCAACTACCAGAAACATTAAAAATGAGTCCAACTTCTTAGAATTTGTCCTGAGGATATAAGAGATATGCCCCAAATTATATGCACAACCATGTGTTCACAGCATTCTTATTAAAGTTAAAATCTGAACAATTTAAATAGTCAACAATGAAGAATTAGTAAATTGTATTTATTCAAACAACATCATTCTATGCAACTGTCCATTTACTGACCTTGAAAACGGCTAGTGCTATAATTATTAAATGAAAAACCTGTACAACAGATCATCTATTACATGTTCATATAGGAACATGCATAGTTATCTATGCTTATATAGATATATGAGGCATTTTTCTGTGGGATGGCGTTATGAGTGTCTTTTTTTCTTTTTGTTTATTAGTTATATATTTTTTGCCATGAATATGTGTAGCTCGTGCAGCAAATGTGGAAAAGGTGTTTCCCATGGTGTGAGCAGACTCCATATTCCATTTCTTAGGTCTCAGGTCTCTGGAAAATGTGGTTTGGAACAGCAGACCCTCTGCAGTCTCGCTCCTGCCCGGACACCTGCTCAGAGCTCTGCCAAAGAGCGGAGCCTTCTGGAAGCAGAGACCTTGCAAGCTCCCTTTGCTGGAAGAGTTTGCACATCTGTCTGGAGTCTGGTCGCTCAGCCCGTGGAGCACCTGCCGGGCGCGCAGACACCCTGGGGATGGGACGTGCTAGACGTGCAGCAGTAGGTCATAGCAGGAGCTCTAGCACCGGATGGATGGAAAACAGCGAGTGTGAGCTGCGCCTCAGCGAGGGCTGCTGGGCCGACAAGGATAGCAGTGCGGTGCTAGGAACACAGCCTCAGTGTCTGGGAATGACGTTTCTCGAGAGTTCCAGTCACAGAACAGAATAATACCATGAGCTGAACAGAAAATCCAGAAATGCTCTGCGAGATCTCAGGATAAAGGGGTGAAAGGAACTCTTACCATTGGCTGGGCGTGTGGGGTGGGCTAACTGCTCTCACCAGTACTCACAAAAGTGCTTCACTGGCTGAGACACAAGACAAGTGTGGTCATCGCTCCTGCAAAAGTTGAAGGAGGTTCATTTGATGGGACAGGCAGGGTGAGGGCAGTGGGAGGACAGAGGGTCCCTTCCCCAGTTAGCCATCAGGGAACAGGCTGCCATCTTCCACATGGGACTTTCCAGGTCACTGGGTTGCCTCCCTTCCAATCTGCTGCGGGAAGAGAGGGGGGAGGTGAGAGACTCTGGGAGCATCACTTCTCCCCACAGTTTGTTGGCTGGAACTTAGTCCTAGCCCACTGACCACAAGGAAGCTGGGAGGTGTCATCAGAGTGTAGACCAAGAAGGACCACGGGGTCTGTGAAGCAGTGGGCGGCATCTGTGTGCATGAACAGTTAATCATTGATTATGTTGACACTTTATGTTTTCTAGAATAAAAATGATTAAGCCCTGGCTGGTTTGGCTCAGTGGTTAGAGCACTGGCCTTCGGACCGAAGGGTCACAGGTTCAATTCCCAGTCAAGGACAAGTAGCTGGGTTGCAGGTTCTATCCTCAGCCTCAGGCAGGGTTGTGCAGAAGGCAACCAATCGATGTGTTTCTCATATATCGATGTTTCTCTCTCTCCCCCTCCCTCTCTTCCACTCTGTCTGAAAATTAATGGAAAAATATCCTCAGGTGAGGATTAACAGCAACAACAGAAATGATCAAGAAAAGTTTGCATGTGGCAATGGCGGGTAGAATTCATGAGAGGCCCTCTCATTAGACACAGAGGGTCACTTCAACTCTGCCACTGAGCAAGAAGCAAGGGCATTTCGGGACCCACAAATCCACCCTTCATCAACTTCTTTTCTCCTTTAAAATATGAGTAGTAAAATTATGTTATGAACATACAGAGAAACAATGGTTTTAGACTCACAATTAGTGAAAGTATTTAATTATGTGGTTCTTTTCAACTAAAATTAATGTAAATATCATAAAAATGTTGACTTGAAGATTCTGTTTCTAAAAAGAGCTTTCGTGGCAAGCACTGCATATCTTTGAATGGCTTTTAATTTTTTAAACACATTTTCCTGTTTTTCTTCCAATGTGTTTTTTTTTTTTTTTTTTTTGATCCCCGTATAACTTTGCTCTGACCACACTTATTTTTCCAAATTCTTTTGTAATCGAATCCTGTATTTTCAGTTTGAACCAAAACTATGTGAAAGTTACCTCGACCAAGAAGTCCCTAGGCTAATGTTCACCAGATGGGCTGATGTGTGGCCTTCTCTGCGGGGCGCATCTGACTCCTGCCCAGGTCGTGAGGCTTCCTGGAAACGGACCGGGTGGGGGCAAGATGCTGTGTTACTACCCCGACAGCTACCAACATCTAGAAATGAAGAGAAGAAACCGTTCCTCTACCTAACCTGCTTTCAGGTTGAAGGACATTCGATGGGAAATCCTGATCAGAAGAAAGTACATTTAGCTTGTGAGCATCATAATTACCTTGTTAATTGATAACAATCTCCACTCAACATAGTTTTAATATGGAGAAACCCCAAAATATAAAATTTTAAAGTGCAGCTATTGAATATGGAATTTTCCTTGCAAATTATTTCTTACCAAAGGGATATGTCATCGAGTGATGGGAATCTATTTTAGGGGCTTACTTTCTTTTCCCAGTGGAATGCCTGGAGTCCACAAGCAGATGGAGAAAGCCAGATCATGGTTTTACTGTAGCAGGCAGCCAATTCCTCAGTCTGAGGAGTTTTAAAATGTTGAAATGTATTCTGCAGAAAAATCTTAAAATGTTAACCATCCAACCTCGTGTTGGCCTGTGAAACCTAATCCTTAGCAAAGAAATAAAAGCAACTCTAGACTTCTGTTTTACTGCGCTCCTCTGAGAGTAAAATTATGCAATCACATAATGGAAGTGGCTTTTTTTTGTTACAGCTTCTGGCTACCAGTCTTCACCACCGCAGCTCTGGATATAAAATCAAAAAGACCAGCTGGAATGGAATGATATGCATACCAGCAATATTTCTTCCTCTCATCACATTTTGTGTAAAATAAGCACCTAATATTTTAAGAACAACTTTGGATATATTTGTTTTACTTTTACAATATAAATGATTAATTTTTGTACTTTATAAGAGTCCGTTCTCCCATCTCAAGCCCTATGCGCGAGTGCCGCCATGAGTGGAGCGCAGAGGGATGTGGGTTCCTGGTCTCCCTCTCCTCCCCCCCATCTTTCTTTGTGCTTACGTTTCACTTTAAATATCTTTGCACCTCCATCACCTGCTTTATCAATTTCAAATAATGCCTTTGAGCCCAGCCGGTGTGGCTCAGTGGTTGAGCGTTGACCCATGCACCAAGAGGTCACCAGTTCGATTCCCAGTCAGGACACTTGCCCAGGTTGTGGGCCTGATCCCCAGTGAAGGGGCATGCAGGAGGCGGCCAATCGATGTTCTCTCTCATCGATGTTTCTATCACTCTCTCCCTCTCCCTTCCTCTCTCTCTAAAATCAATAAAGAAAAAAATTTTTTTAAATAATAATAATGCCTTGAGCCCCCGGCTGTACAGATGTGGACATCAGCACGCTCTTTCTCCTGCCCACCTGCTTGACTCCTTACTCCAAACCCTTGTGAGTGTTAGGATTTCTCTATGGTCAGATATTTATGACCTTACACTCTCACAAATTTGTTGTAGTCACATTTGTTCCGGCCGTAGTCCTGTAGTTAAACAGATTCACAGTTCACTGCTGGTTATTTCGATAAGGTTTTAAAATTCATTTTTAGTTGGCTGAAATATACCCTCTAGCTCATAAGAACCATATCTCCTGAGTTTTGCATGTTGAGAAGTGTTTGTAGTTGCCTTTCACTTATGACAATACAGCCGGCGATAACATTGCGTTCACACTGTCTTTCCCTGGGGGTCTCATGGGCAGTGTCTTGGGCCTTCTAGTATCTATTGCTGTTGTGAAGATGTCTGAGGCCAGACTGACTTCTCTCTTTATAACTAACTTTATATTCTTGCTAGACTGCTAAAAATGTTTTATATTTTAATTATTTGTGGTCTGGTAAATTTCTGGGGTGTCTTAGTATGTCTATACTGTGGGGTGCTCATTTTTCTTGAGATATAATGTTACTTTTTTAATCTCTATATTTGTCTTCTTTTATTACGGAGAGTATTCTTGAATTACATGCTTAAATATTTGTTCTTTCTCATTAGTGTGATATTCTTCTTTGGGGCTCTAATTGTGCACATGTTGAATTTTGCTTGACTATCTTCCATGTTGAACATTTTCTCTTCAATTGCTTTTTTAAAGAAAACACTGTTGCCAAAGAGCCAGGGACTGAACTGCAGCTGAGGTACATGCCCTTGACCGGAATCAAACCTGCGACTCTGGTCCACGGGCTGACTCTCTAATCACTGAGCCAAACCAGCCAGGGCGCTTTGCTAAAATTTCATTGAGGATTTTTGCATCTATGATCATGACAGATATTAGTCTGTAGTTTTCTTTTCTGGTAATGTCTTTGTCTGGTTTTGTTATTAGAGTAATGCTGGCCTCATCAAATGAATTAAAAATAATTCCCTCTGCTTCTATCTTCTGAAAGAGAGTGTAGAAAATTTTTATAATTTCTCCCTTAAATGCTTTCTGTTTTGGAAGGTTATCAATTCTTTAGTAGATTTCTTTAATAGGTAGAGGTCCACTCAAATTGTCTACTTCTTGTGTGAGTTTTGTCAGATTGTGTCTTTCAAGGAATTAGTCCTTTTCACCTAGGATACCAAATTTGTGAGCATAGAATTGTTCATAGTATTCTTTTATTATCATTTTGATATCTATGAGATCTGTAATGATGTCCCCTCTCTCATTTCTGATATTAGTGATTTGTGTCCTCTCTTTATTCTTAGTTACCCTGGTTAGAGGTTTATTGATTTTATTGATCTTTTCAAAGAAATAACTTTCGGTTTTGTTGATTTTATCTATTGATTTCTTGTTTTCAATTTCATTGATTTCTGTTCTAATTTTTATTATTTCTTCTGACTACTTTGGATTTATAATTTGCTCTCTTTTTTCTAGCTTCCAAAGGCAGAAGCTTAGATGCTTGATTTTATATCTTTCTTCTTTTCTAATATATTCATTCAATGCCTTAAATGTGTCTCTAAGCAGTGCTTTTGCTGCATTGCACACATTCTGGTAAGTTGTGTTTTCATTTTCATTTATCTAAAAATATTTTAAAATTTCTCTTGGGATATCTTCTTTGACCCACGTGTTCTTTAGAAGTGTTTTGTTCAATCTTCATGCATTTTAGGATTTTCCAGTTATCCTTCTGTTACTGATTTTATTTTAATTCCATTGTAGTCAGAGCAGATATTATGTGATTTCTATTCTTTTAAATGTGTTAAGGTGTGTCCTTGACACAGAATGTGGCCTATCGTGATGAATGTCCCATGTGAGCTTGAGAAAAATGTGTGTCCTGCTGTTGTTGGATGTAGTCAGTAGATGTCAAGTGTATCTAGTTGATTGATGGTGTTGCTGAGTTCAACTATGACCTTGCTGATTTTCTGCCTGTTGGAAGCTCTGTTTTTTGAGCCCATTATTTGAATCACTGTTACCAGTGCACTGTGTGTGTGCCTGTGGCTGCTGTTATGATTTTCTATTGATCTATGGTTTCCAGCGATTCAACTATAATGTACCTAGGTGTGGTTTTCTTTATATTTATTCTGCTTGGGCTTTGCTGAGCTTCTTAAATCTATAAACTTATGTTTTCCACCAAAATTGAGAAATTATAAGCTGTTATTTCTCTCCCTTCCTTCTCAGACTATAATTAAATGGATACTACTATACTTTTTAATATTACCTACAGGTCCTTGAGACCCACTTCATTATCTAAATCTGTTTCTGTCTCTGTTCTTCTAATTGGATAAGCACATTAAAAAGTGATCAGTGAGCCTGGCCTGTGTGGCTCAGTGGATTGAGCATTGTCCCACGCACCAGGAGGTCACCAGTTTGATTCCCAGTCAGGGCACATGCCGGGGTTTCAGGCTTGATCCCCAGTGGGGATGTGCTGGAGGCAGCCGATTAATGTTTCTCTCTCATTGATGTTTCCATCTCTTTCTCCCTCTAACTTCCTCTCTCTCTGAAAATCAATAAAAACATATTAAAAAAAATTTTAAGTGATCAATGACATTATGTATTTGAGGCTGGGGACTATAAAATACAGGAAATTCACCCAGTGCCATCCCTTCCTCCAGTGTCCCCTCACCCCCTCCAAATCTGCCTGATTTGGGTCACTACCCAGTGCCCTCAAGGAGCTGCCATCATCTATCATCTGAGCGTATAGTTGTCATCTGAGACAGGAATGGACAGATTAGGAGCTGCCTGGACTAAAAACAGAGCCTGCTAAATTTCTTTTGTTCACAAGATCACAACAAAAAAAATTTTAAATATGAAGGAAAAACCAGCAGGGGAAAAAAAACAGCCATCGTATGAAATCCCTCAGAGAAGAATCATGTTCCCTGATCTAATCTTTATAAGTATGCATTCAAATTTCTTCAGATGCAAATAAGCAGCTGAGATTTTATTTTTAATGTTGAAAATAGTGTACTGATTTATATTTAGACTGACAACTAAACCATCTTTATACCAAGACCTTTCTGTAGCCGGAGTGTGTGTGTGGGGGGGGGCGGGGCAGGTTGCCTCGGGCTCTGTCACATCCACTCAGGGCTCAGCATTCCCAGCGAGGCCACGTCTGGAACAGGAAAGGGTGTTTGGTAGTCACCCTCTTTGTGGCCTCATGTGCCCTGTTGGGACGGACTGAATCTGTTTTCTTTTCTACTTTCCTTTGGCTGGGTGTTAAATTCACTGAAAAGAAGAAGAAGAAACCCAAAGCTGAACATCCCCACCTTCAGCATCGCTATGCTCACCCCAGAGCCCAGGCTCCGGAGGTCACAGGTCGACGTTCTGGTCCCTGCCTGCTTCTCTCAGCCTCACCAGCGCCCTGACCCTGCATCACCTCCGCTCTGGCCTCCCCGGGGTCTCACTTCCCCTCTAATCAAACAGGTGCTGTCTGCTTTAGAAAGCTGCAGCATTGCAGTTATGCTCGGGGACACAGAGAAGGGTTTTGTAGTTGGCTTTGAGTTGACTGGGCGTTTCAGGGGCGGCAACAGGCCTCAAAGAGCTCTTGAGCACTTCGGTCTGGCCGAGGTCAGCCTTGTTAGTTTCCCACGGGGTGGGCGCGGTGGTCCTGGCATGCAGGGTCCCGACATCTAAACCAGGCCAAGGGAGAAGCGGTGACGCAGGCGATTTTACTTGACCCGCTCAGTCAGCGCACACGGTGCACGGTGCCATCACACCCACAGAGCCTCCCGGGGACTGTCGAGTGATGACACATGCGAAGTCCACCGGCCAGCTAACGGTTTCCTTTTAAGGCCAGGACAATCCCTGTGAGTGCAAAAATGGGTCTAGATGGTAACGAGGCCTCGGGTCCACCTTACCTTGACCGGTGCCTCCCTGACCTTACCAAGGGCCGCCTATGAAATTGCACAAGTGGGGCTTCTGGTTACACGAATGAAATATTCTGGTTAAAAGGATCAACTTGAAAAGTTGTTTATTGTACCTTTGCTTTTATATATATATATTTTTTTTTCTTAATCTTTTAGCTTTTTACAATCTTTTTATTGTAATATAAAACACAGATTAAGACAACCACACAAAACAAACACAGCTGAATGAACTGTAAAGTGAGCACCCATGAAGTGGAACGTTGCCGACCCCCAGCAGTCCCTCTGAAAGTCCCCAAAGGCTCCACCACCCTCCTCCCCGAGTAGCCACGACTCTGACTGTCACAGTAATCGTGCCAGGCACTCTGGCTAGTTTTACCTCGCAGTGATGGACTAGACACTGTGGATGGGTCTTGCCTGTACTGCTGTATAACATGGTGTGTCTTCCAGGTCTCTTTGAACCTCCAGGGCAACCCTGCATCCGCACCTCGTCCTTCTCGAGCTGACCGACCTGCAGGGGCTCCCGCAGCCGAGTCGCCCTCGTGGTGCTGTTCAGCATGTTCCTCTGCCTCCTGAGCCTGGCAGGTGAATCAGGGACAAGAACAGGCTCAGGTCCCAACCCTTTGCCAGGAGTCCAGGAAGCAGGACAGGCTCTATTTCATTGGGATGTCAGCAGCCTCTGACTCTTAATACTTACATCTCTGAATTCACTGGATTTACAAAGTGGTGATATTCTCATCTTATTATTTATTTACCATTTGTTAGTTGTAATACTATCGTAAAGAGACACGTCTCTCTTCTAGTATCTGTTTGCATAGTGGGATTGTTCCGATAAGAAAGGCTTGACTTTTTCCTTCACTTACCAGTTTTCAAGAAATAGATTGGTACCCTATCCCTCTAACGATGACTAATACCTTTTGATAATACTATTATGAATTTGTAGCATTATTTGATGGGTTTTAGACCATTGCCATTTTCATTATTGAAGCTCAGATTGTCCCAGTAAGAACCTCTTCAAATGGGCTCCTGAGTCTTTTTGTAAACAAAGTTTTAATTTTAGTTTCTTTTAGATTTATAGAAAAGTTGCAAAAACAGTAGTGTCCATATAGCCTGTGCCCAGTTCTCCCCATTGTTAAGGTTTAACTACAACACCTTTGTCACAACTAATGAACCAATATTTTTATGTTATCAAATTCATGCATTCCTTAGCTCTCCTCAGTTTTCACTTAATGTCCTTTTTTTTTTTTTTTTGTCCCAGGATCCCATTCAGAACACTACCCTACATCTTGTCATCATGTCTCCTGAGGGTCCTCTTGGCTGTGACACTTTCAGAGACTGTCCTTGTCTAAATGACCTTGACAGCTGGAGGAGCACTGGGCAGGCATCTCACAGGACATCCCTCAGTGTGGGTTTGTCTGCTGTTCCCCCTCGCCCTTCTGATATGACCCTCGTTGGATCTTAATGTCTGTTCGGGCAAGTCCTCCCTCTTTGCTCTTCTGTTTCAAACTTGACTTATGCATGTGTAGATCTCTCTTCTTTCCCATACAAATATAGAATGTTTTAGCCAAAAAAAATTCAACTAGAATCTGATGGGACTGCATGACATTCACAGATCTTCTTGCGGAGAATAAATAACAGCATCACAGCATTAAATGTTCCAGTCAAGAGCATAAAGCGACTCCATTTAATCACACCTTTTATTAACAAATTGTTTTTCTTCTTAGAAGTTTTGTGTACTCTTTGTCAGGGTAAATCCCAGAGTTGTCTTTTGCTGCTATCTGAAGGGGATTTTTTAACTTGTATTTTCTAGTTTATTTCTTACTGTCTAGTGTACCTTCTGGTTTATTAGTGGAGACAAATTCTGTTGAGTTTGCAAATTGGCCTTGTATCTAGAACTTTGCTGCAGCTTATTATGAGTTCTGTCATGTGTCTATTCTGTTAGCCTCCCACCATAGATGATATGTTCACTTGTAGATAATGAATTTTATTCCCCCCTTTCCGATCCCTACTTATCTCATTTCCTTTCCTTTTTCTTTAAGGGGCTAGGACCTGTGGCCCGTGTTACACAGAAGCAGCGACACTGGGCATCCTTGGTTTATTGTTTCCTAAACGGAAAGGGAAGGTGTTTCCTCGTCGAGTGTAATGTTTGCTGTAGGTACCTGGTAGATACCCTTGATCAGGTTAGGGAGTCTTTCTATTTCTAGTTCCAGCCCCACCTGTTTGCCTCCACACCTGGCCTGTGTCATGCAGGTGCATTTGACTCCCAAGGGCACCGAATGGGGAGCGTGGTGTGGAAACCAAGGCTGGGCTCAGACTGCTTTCCCCAACTCTATTCCCCAAAGCTCCGTTCCCTGCACCCAGCTGTAAGACACCGCAAAGTGGGCACGCACACACACACCCGTGGGTGCACAGCAGTTCACTCTGCAGCCCTCTGACCCACCAGGGCCTGGACGAGGCTGAGTCAAAGGCCCAAAATGTCAAGGGACACCAAAAACTCAGGAATCGGGATAAATTATATATATATATATATATATATATATATATATATATATATATTTTTTTTTTTTTTTTTTAAGGAAAGGAGAAGGAGAGAGACAGACAGAAACATTGACGAGAGAGAACATTGACTGGCCGCCTCCTGCATGCCCCCCACTGGGGACTGGGCCCACAACCTGGGCATGTGCCCTGACCAGGAATCGAACCGGTGACCTCTTGGTGCATGGGTTGATGCTCAACCACCGAGCTACACCAGCCGGGCAGGATAAATAATATTTCAATGCAATATTTTACAAGATCAAATTGGATATAAAGAATCTGTGAAGAACAAAACATCAACACAGTGGACAAAAACAGGAGCAGTGTCACTGACCCTTTGGCCTCAGGCCCATCGGGCACCAGGCACCGCCAGGCTCTTCCGGCTTCTCCGCTGTGCATTTCTAGGTGACAAGACGTTCCCGTGACAGTCCCTCTGGGCCGGTTGGGACAGGAGCCAGCTGCAGCCCGGGCCAGTCCAGCGTCTTGGCGAGGCCCAGAGCCTGGTTTAATTCTCCGGGTTTCTTTCTCCTAAAGTGGATTTCTGGGAAAGGAAACGAAAAGGGCATGAAGGGGGGCTGTTGTGTCCTTTTCCTCCGTCACCCCAGGAGACCCGTCCCGCATGGGTTGTGTCAGCCTCCGGAAGGGGACTGGACAGCTACCACAAAACTTCACCAGCGCAAATAGCTCTGCCATTGGTGAGATTCCCACTCACCGTGGCCAAGTGATTTTTCAATTACTTATAATTTTGTTATTTTTTTTCTTTTTCTCCCCAGAATCCCTCAGGAGGACTCTCAGAGAAGACCAGACACATTTCAACTGCTAAGTCTGGGCTGTTTTTGATTTATCTGTAGGCAAAATAACAAAATCCTTAAGACGCTTTCAGAGTGCAAGCAAGGAATTCATCGCCTCATGTAAACTTAAAAATGAAGGCAAGTAATTCAGTTCAACTCTGAAATGTGAATTTAGACAGAACTCTTCAGGCTGAAAATAAACATTTGTGGAGCCTTAAAATAGGAGCTACAGTGTGAGGGCTGCTTCCACCGTAATGACCACCTTCCCGTCCACAAACAGACGCGTCCGCGCGGGGCAGGCGGAAGCCGCGGGCACACGCTCCTGGTGGCTTCGCCGCAGAGACGAGGATCCCACAGCTCCCAGAAGCCATCTCTGCTCCTGTGCTCAGTTCTCTCAGCCACCCGAGCACCCACTGTGTGCTAGGCTCAAGGTGGCTTTTCACCCTTTTTCCCCAATAAAATTTTACCCTGTCATATAAATCAGCTCAGAGGGAATCTCAGGCCACCTCCCCCACACACACCTGAAGGGCCCCTGGGTCACCTGTCCCCTCTGGAGGCCAGGATGACCCCAGTGTCTTGGAGCCTTGGGAAGCACCCTTGGGTACCACATGGGGGTGGAGGGAGGGGGCAGGTGTCAGTGAGCCACACCCCCTCCAGGAGGGCATGGCGCACTGGGGACATGGGCACAGGGCACAGGGCCTCTGGAGCTGCAGCAGAGTCTAGACTGGGGGTTAAGGGTGCTTCATGGCGAAAGGGACGTCAGTGACAGCCTCAAAAGACAGGTGGGTCTCGGGGGGACCCAGTGCCCACAGGCGGTGACCTGAGGATGACTTGAGGCAAGGACCCAGCCGGCGGAACTCGGTGGTGCCGAAGGGGGTGGACACAACTCACATCTGCACAGCCTGGACAGTGGGCTGGCGGGCAGTGTTACTTTATTTGGCAGGAAAAGGGGGGACCCTATGTGCTGTCGCCCACCCCACGGGTCTCATGGTGGCACCTGTGATAGCTTGCACTGGAGGGTGGGTCTGGGATGGTGGGCCACCCCTTGGCCACACCTACCCACCACTGGGTGGGCTGTCTGCTGTGCTCCCCCTCACACCTTTGCCCTGGGGGGGTCCTCACAGCCTGACCCTGGGCTTCGAGGGACCAAGGCATCTCCTGTGAGCACCCCTCCAACCTCCTTCCAGGAGTGCCCCTTACCATTCCCCTGATAAACCTCCTAAGAGCCCACTAGCATCCCCCAGGAGCCCCTGAAGTGCTCTTAGTGGCCCCCTCCCAGTGCCCCTCCTAGGAATGCCCCCAGGAGCATCTCCCCAGCATCCTCCCAGGAGGACCCCCTAGGGTCGACCCCCAGCACCTCCCTAAGAACATATCTTCAGGAGCCCCCAGCAGCCCCGCTCCACGCAGACCCTGGGTGATCCAGCATCCCAGGTGCCGAGGACACTGCTCAGCTCCCTGGAGAGGACACCTGGCTGAGGTGTGCTGGACACAGATGCCCAGAGGCACCCAGCACCCCTGCTCAGAGGGGCTGGGGAGGCTCTTAGTGGCTAAGGCTCCCCAACATCTCCCCAAATACAGACATACCTAGGGACCCCCAGCCCAGGACCCAAACAGAACCTCTAGCCCACCTGCCAAACTTTAATAATAATAAGCCGAGATTTGTTCTCTTTCCTTTTTACCTTTTGGTAAATTGTAAATCCCACCCCCGTCACTCTGAAAGGTGGTCGTTTCAGTGTTTTCTGACTTGGCCCTCCTTGCCCTCCTCCACCCGAGGAACTTCTATCGCCAGCCCTCTGTCCGTTCGTCTTCTAACCAACAGTGGATTTCAGTTCTGTTCCTAACCCTCTATTTTCTGACGCAACCTTATTTCCATTTCATTTAGTTCTTTTTTAAATGGGTTTCAATAAATAAACTCATTATAAACATGTGAACTATAACAATGCAAGAACAGCCCTGGCCGGTGTGGTTCAGTTGGTTGGAGTGTCGTCCGGTACACCGAAAGGGCGAGGGTCCTGCGGGTACATGCGGGAGGCAGCAGCTCGATGGTTCTCTCTCTCTCCTCCCCCTCTCTAAAAATCAATGAACATGTCTTCAGGTGAGGATTTAAAAAACAAACAAACCAATAAAACCAAGTACATAAACTGGCAGGCAAGGCCCTTTGCCCCTCCGTGTCCCAGGAGGTGCGGGTGTGGCTTTGTGTCACTCTGGTTCTGTCCACTGACACTTCGTGAGAGCTTTACACCCTGACTCTTTTAAAACATAAGAATTCCTCAATTTGGAGTAGGTGCTGCCCTCACAGCATGCTAAATGAGTACAGGCGTCTCCTCTCCCTCCTCCCAGCACCTGCGTCCTGCAGTCAGTTTCTGGACGTTGCCTTCTTCCCAGGGGTATCACGGACACGCAGGTGTCTCATCCTTCATCTCCCGCTGCTGCGCTGTCCCTCGGCCCCGCCCTGCTCTGTCTGTACCAGGAGCCAGATTGGGCGGGAAGCCCTTGGTCAGAAAGCGCGTTCCCATGCGCCACGTCTGCACACGACCCACTGTATGAACAGCCCGGGACAGGTGGGGCTGCCCCAGGTGGGCAGCAGATGGTTTTCCATTTTTGTGTCTGACCAACAGTGCTGGTCGATCTGTAGAAGTGGACATGTGAGGTCCAAGGGTCTGTGGATGTGGAACACCCTCCACATGACGAGCCCACAGCACAATGTCAGCAAACTGGGACCCCTGCCAGTCCGATATGTCACATGGGGCATCCCAGATAGGGCTGAATTGTCTTTAGGAACACTTTTCTCTCCACGTTAGAACCATTACATTTGTGTGTGTGGATTCTCTGATGTTTTCTTTCTCCCTTATTCTATTGTTACTCTTTTTATTCTTGATTTCTAGACACTCTTTATAGATTAGAGGACTCAGGGCTTTGTCTGTGAGATTGTCCTTTGACTTTGGTTACAATAGCTTTGGCCGTGCAGAAATTGTTTCCTTTTTATGTGATCAAATTTATCAGCTGTTCACAGCTTCTGGATTCTGTGTCACAATTTTAAAGGCCTTTCTCATTCTGAAGTTTTAAATAAAGTTATTTTAAAAATGCTTTTACGATCTTATTTGTAACTATTAAATATTTGAGCTATTTGGAATTTATCCTGCTGTATGGGGTGATGTATAAACCCAACTAATTTTTCCTCTAGGTAGCTACTGGGTGACCCAACCCACCTACGAAACATCGATGTGAGAGAGACACATCGAGTGGCTGCCACCCACACGACCCCAACCGGGGCCGGGTAAAAACCGCAACCGAGGTATGTGTCCTTAGCGGGAACCGAACCCGGGACTCTCTGGTCTGTGGGCCGACGCTATAACCGCTGAGCCAAACCGGCCAGGGCATATGACATGTTTTAAATATTCTTCTTAGAAATTATCCTGGCTGTTCATTGTTCCCGATGGCCGTGCTAGTGGATATTCTCTCTTCCTGCCTTGGTGCAGGCCGCCCCTGCACGCGGTTCTCTTCGGCTGCCCCTCTTCTCTCCTCCGCCAGCGATACCCTCTGCGCCCGCTCCAGAAGTGCCCTCCTCTGTCACCGTCAGCTCCAGTCTTCTCTCCCTCCTTCCTACCACAACTCCACCTGCCCAGTCCTCAGGAGGTCAGGGCAATTCTCTGTTCCTCAGTTTTCAGAAAGTGGAATTTGCATATTTTTATCTCCTCCTTGTTGCTTTTGTGTGATTTCTAGGAGGAGAAGAGGGACATACTGGCTTTACCCGCCCCGTGGGACCTGGGGCTCCAGATCCAGGACAACTCTGGACCCTCGTGGCACGCTGAATGTGGACACACCACACTGCCCTTCCTCCCCTCTCTCCCTCCTCCCTCCTCATCAGCTGTGGCATTACTTTTACATTTTCTAGGCTGACACTACTTGCATTCCTTTTCATGTCACGGAGTACAAACCTCTGCTAGTGTTCAGGTTTGGAGCCGCCAGCAGCATCCTTATCGCTCTGAGCTTGGTCACGCTCCGTGGCAGAGAGGAGATGAAAAGCAGCACCGTCCTGGGCGCAGACTGTGCGGGTGGAACTAGTGAGTGTGGAGTCTGGGCCCTAGGGAGCATGTGCGCGAAGGGGAGGCAGGTGCCCCACTCCCGTCAGTACCGCTGGGGTGACTCTGAGGTTTGAGCACCTCCTGCCCAGCGAGTCAACAACCCAGAGGTGGCCCTTGCCCTAAGAGTGTGGCTGGGGTGGAACGTGCTGGAGACTCTGAAGGTGTGATGGAGAGCAGAGCAAGCCTCACTTTTTTTTTTAAATCCTCATCAAAGAATATATCTTCTATCGATTTTAGAGAGAGAGGGAGGGAGAGAGGGGGAAAGATAGATATATAGAGAGAGAAACATCGATCAGCTGCCTCCCGTACACACCCCAACAGGGGATCGAACCCATCGACCTAGGAATGTGCCGTGATCGGAATTGAACGCACAACCTTTTGCTGTACAGGACGACGCTCCAATCAACTGAGCCACCCGGCCAGGGCGCAAGTCTTACATTTATTCAGGTCCTCGTTCAACCCGACCACCTGTCACGGAAACTCTCTGGTTAGCTCCCTGGGCCAGAAAGGTTACTTCACCTACAGCTTCTCCAATCAGCACAAAAAAAGGATTTACAATTTAATTTTTTTTTAAAGTTCCATCAGGCCCACATGATTCCTTCCAGGTTTGCCTCCGAAAGTGAGGCTTGCGTCCCCGGTGTCCTAATTTCCTCTGTCACAGAGAGGGCTGGTTTTGCTCTTACTTCAGACCATGACCTTGAGAAGCACGTGTTTTTTCATGCTTTGATTTGAGTCATGACCTGGCCATGTGTCATCAGAGGCAGATGCCCGAGCCTGGAACACAGGCGGGCTCTGTCACCTCACAGCTCCGTAGACTCTTGCCACATTGAGTTGGCTTCATATTTGGATGTCGGCTTGCTTGGATAAGCTGTGTTTATCTCAGAGTCTCTAATTGCATTTCTTTTTTCTTGATGACAGAAATATGTCCCCACCCAGCTCATTTTGCTTCTTAATTATTCTGTTGTTGAAAGGACTCTGCCTGCAGTAGGAGACATCTCTGGGAGGCCCTGACTGCTGCCATCTGGACCTGGGCCACATCCTTCAACCCACGTACCTCTCTGCACTCTTGTTCTTGGGGTTGGGACCGCTTTTGCTGAGGTCCCATGTCTTCCCTTTTCTTTCCAATTTTGTTCCAAGTAGGATGGGAGTGCATGTCTGAGCTCTTGCATGTCTGTACGTGCCTCTGCTTTGCTGTCCATCTTGGTGGCCTGTTGGGCTGGGTATAGAATTCTAGGTTCTAAATCCCTGATGATCAGAAGGCCAAAGGCCCTTCCACAGAAATCTAACATCCATGATGCTGATGCCAGCATGACTCCTTTCTTTTGCCGAGCTATAGAGTCTTCTCCTGTGCTCCACATTCCAAAATGTCCCCAGGTGTGTCTGTTCTGTCCTCACCCTGCTTAGGACACTGTGGGCCTCAGTGTGATGGCCTTTCATCAACTCTGGGAAATTTTCTTCCATTAATTCTGTTAGCATTTCCTCCCCCAGATTTCTCTTTTCTCATTCTGGAACTTCTATCAGGTAGTGTTCTGAGTACCTGAATAAAGCTTCCATAATTATTCATTTTCCCCTCCCTTGTTCACATTTTTATTTTCTTTGCATTTTAGGAAATGTCTTCCCCTTTCTCTTCCAGCCTTCCCCCTGAATTTTTATCTTGAAAATATTGTTTCAAATTTAAATCCACATGTAAGTGGCTTCACTCAATTCAACTGTAGTTATGACTTTGGGATCATGTGATTATCTCTAATGGTTTCTGAAAGAAATTAATCTCTAAAAATATAAAACTGGAAACAAATGTAATTTGTAAATACCAAACTACGCAAAAATATATCATTTCAAGAGACTTTAAAATGCAGTATTTTGACTGTATGTTCCTAGTGGGAAATATTCTAAGGACTCAAAGAATCACGTAGAAACCTCAGCTTGCATTCGGCAGTCATCCTGCTAGTCACATGATCAGTGCTGTCATTTTGAAAGTACTGTAGATAAACTGTACGAGTAAGCACATGGTAATTAAGTCACTGCTGTTTACCACCAATACTTCCAACACAAGACAACTGAGATACCTTGAGATGCCCGTATAAAGTCAATGCAATGAAGTAAAATCTCTTTAGAGTAAATTTGAATAAGTAGTAGCAAGGACTCATACTTTTTCTTCTCCTAAAAATATGCACATTTCCTAAATCGCTCAAAGCAATGGCGATCCAGCAGCAGCAGGCACTCCAAGCACCCGAATCATGGTCTCTAAAGACGACTTCTCACTCGGAGAAGCCAGGACTCCTTGGGAAATGACTGTCAGAGGTTTGGAACAGGAAATGCATGCGATGAGCCTGGCAGAGAGCAAGGGCAAGGCTCAGGCTGCAGGGGAGCTCACAGCGTGGCATCTGACCCACGAAGGGGGCGGGGCTACAGTTCAGACTGTGGACCTGAGGGTGCACCACGTGCCACATAGGGTGAGGGTCTCACAGCCTCTGGGAACTCTGCTATGGGCTGCAAGTCGAGGAAAGCGCCTTCTCTTTCCAACCATCTTTAATGTGGGAGACAAGAGTATTTCCACACAGGCCTAGTTGTACGACTCTCCGGGCAGAAGTGAGGGGTGGAGTGGAGGTGGGGGCACTGCATTTCCCATCATCTCATCCTCACAGAGTCAGTCCCATCTCAGAAGGGGTTAAAATTGGGGCAGGCATGTGATTTGAACCAAGACTCTAGTTCAAGGCTGAGTCCCTCCCATATGCTCTGCTCAGAAATGGCAGACAGTGAAATGTTAGCTGTGAACTTGTGGTGAGGGAAGACGGCCTGGGCCACTCGGAGGGAGATAAGAGGGAGCAGCTACGTTCGGGGGTCTGGGCATGACTTGATAGCACCCTGATCCCAGCTCAGTGGCTGTTAATGACAGCAGGATGCTGTGCACAGGTGTGGAAGGTCCTGGCTGAGGCCGAGGCTGCCACACGCAGCTCCGCTCAGGCTGTAATCCTGCCCCGAGGGACGTGCTCCCCTGCCATGCACCCTACACACGCTGTGCTCCCCAGGAACACGCAGGGGCCCCGAGAGCCTGCCTGCTGCATGCTCACCTGTTGGCACCGTGGGGCAGTTTCCTGGTCTGCAAGCCATCGCCCTGGGGTCTGTGGGGTCACATGCACCGAGCGGCCCTCCAGGGAAGAAATCTGTGCCCGAGCCAAGGAGCCCAGTTGCTGCCCAGCCTGCAGAGTCGTTTGCTGTCTGGTCCCCGCGGAGCCTGTTCCTTCTGGCCGGTGGCTGGGCTCCGGGCACATGGGAAGCAGAGTGTGGTCAGCTCGTGTTCTCCAGCATGGAGCTGGGACCCCCTTTAGACAGGAGCAGCGTGGGGTCAAGGGACATAGTTCTCATCTTAAAGTTGGTCCATTTAAAAAATCCAAATCCTATCAAGCGTCGCATTCCTGAAGCTAAAAATAAAAGTGTAGCCCGACATTTCCTAAGACACAAACGTCCTGGCCAAGAACTTCGTGGCTGCAAATCCCACTGCAAAACAAGACTCAGACAGGAAAATAAATCACTGTGTTCCCCAACCGGCGTGCGGGACAGGCCTTTCGCCGCCACTGACCTCTTCTGAACTCTGCCTGTCCCCTCACACGTCTGCAGCTATGACGAGTCCTCAGTCACAGGCCACGTCGGCAAGGGGCCTCTCCGCTCAGGCGTCAGTTGGGCCTGGCTTGACCAGAGTCTCCTTGCCTGCCGCAGGCCTGGCGTCGGCCCCACCTGGAACACGGGCGTCCCCACTCATGGGGTGTTGCACCCCTGACAGCAGAAGCATGAAGACTGGACAGCTTCCGACTCACGATGAGGATGCCTCTGGCTTTACCCCCCACCTCTCCCCAGCTCTCACTGAAATCACCCAAAGGGGCAGGAACCTCTGTGGGGGAAGTGGGAAGTCCGTCTCCCATGGAAGACATTACTCAGAGTTTCTAGAACATAGGCACAGCCCAGTGTGATGGAGGGGGTGTGCTGACCACATAATTCCTTGCATGCAGGAATGCAGAGGGGTTCAGTGGAGGCCCCCCAGGTTCACCTCAGATGGGGTGGGAATGAAGGGAGGAGGCGGCAAAGGGCTCCCAGAAAGACCTGGCCCCTTCCCTTGCCTGACAGGTGATGGGGGGACGTCACCCCACAGAGGGGCCAGGGCCTACCCCAACCACTGCTGGCCTGCCCTCCGCTGACCGGGGGTTGAGTCCCCCAGGAGACAGGACCAGCCAAGAATGGGGCCTGAAGGATCTGACATCCCAATGCCAGCAGAGGGCATAGACCACCCCCTCAGGAAGAGAGGGGCAGAAATTCCCACGTGGAAGAGGAGGGGGCCCATCCAGGGAGGGCAGGACCATGCCTCTGTCTGACTCGGCCCCTCCAAGACATGGGAGCAGGGCTCAGAAATCCCACCTGTGCACCAACACGTCTCGAAGGGAGCTCGTGTCGATAATGTGACTGCTGCTGGCTTTGGCCAGGAATCGCTCCGAGGGGAGGACAGGGTCTTGAAAAGAAGAGATGGGCTTGTCACCTCTGAAACACAGCAGGAACAGCTCAGGGCAGCTTGGCCACCCAAAAAAACAAACCCAGGAATTTGGAGACATTCAGAAATCCTCTCGGGACTCAAAAGATGGATGTAACAAGACGAATGTGACAAGGGGACCAAAAGACCTGGAGACGAAGCCAGGATGCCAGGCGCACACCATGGCACGTGCAAACAGGGCAGAGGAGGAGAACACCAGACACGGAGGACCTTTCCTCTAAGTTACAGGCAGGCACGGGCTCCTCTGAACAGAAGAACTGATTCTAAAAAAAGAGCCCTGGCCGGGCGGCTCAGTTGATTGGAGCATCATTCAGTACAGCAAAAGGTTGCAGGTTCAAATCCCAGTCAGGGCACATACCTAGGTTCAATCCCCAGTTGAGGTATGTATGGGAGGCAACCAATCAATGTTATTCTCCCCCTCTGTCTCTCCATTCCTCTCTCTCTAAAATCAATAAGCATATCCTCAGGTGAGGATAAAATAAAATAAAATAAAATAAAATAAAATAAAATAAAATAAAATAAAATAAAAAATGAGAGAGAGGGAGAGACAGACAAACAAAGACAGAGACAGACAAAACAGAAGACAGAAAGAGGGACAGCAACAGAGACAGACTTATTTTAAAGGATTTAGAATTAAAAAACACCCAGAAGCACGTTGTTGGTGATGAGGGATCAATTTGCAAAGGATCAAACCCTCTTGCTTCTGGGTCTCTGCACGAGAGCACCAGCAGACCTGGGGAGAAGGCGTGAGGCGCTGTCTGCTCGTCCCCACGCAGCGTGTTCGCAGATGAGCCTGATGAGGACAAACCCTGGGATGAGCTGCGGGAGGTGGAGGGCGGGCCCAGTTGCCTCCCCAGCAAGACGGGTCAGTGCCCCAGGAGAGGAGCCACCAACAACTCCTTAGAAGGACTGGGGAGAAGCCCCTCCCCCAGCCTGACATCACCTTCCAGCTATGTTTATTAAATGTTCTGCTCTAGAGAAATTTCAGATTCTTAGACTATCAAATAGGTCCCACTAGCTTTATGACGTTTGGCCCTGGGGCCATGCTTGAGTCCTTCCCCGCTGCACGATCTCAATCCACGACCCTAGCTTGTTCTAACGGTTCATGATTTCAGTTGTGCGTTTAGATACTTCCATGTCAGACTCACTTGGGGCTCAGTGTGAGTTCTTACCTCCTGAGAGACACATGTGAGCTGCTGTCCGCTTGTCCGTCATTAGGATCCGCACAGGGCCCTCAGCAGCAGCCCTGGGTGGCAGCTCCGCGGTGTGAGAGGACGGGGTGCCCATGGTGTACAGGACCCACGGGCCACAGCAAGCTGGCACCACCGGGAGACAGGGACCGAGAGTGTGTGGCCCAATCACCGGTGGGCCCACCCCTGGAACTGAGATCAGGGGGCCAGGCACATTTAGGGGCAGTGGGAGCCCATGTGGGCTCAAGGGGGAGTGGGCTTGGGGTCCCTGAGTGTGCAGAAAAGTGTCACAAACAGGGCTGTAGCCAAGGGGTGTGACATGCCCTGTGAGAAAATGAGCAGTGTGGGGCTCTCCCCGAGGGAAGGTCAGTGCCCAGAGCCATCACCGGTCTCTGGGTAGGCAGGGTCACATCTGTGGATCCTAGACCCAAACACGGAGGGAGACAGGCTGTCCGGGGTCCTGACAAGGCCAAACCTGAAAAGTTCTCTGCCTTTTTGCCTCTCAGAGCCCTCAGGCCTCTGCCAGGACCCCGCACTCTGAGTCCAGGCTCCCGCAGACACGCTCCCACCCAGTGACTGCAGGGTTGGCTGTGTGAGACAGGGGTCATCGCTCGTCTCTGCGAACCACTGCCCCACGGAACTGCTGCTCAGAGACAGGACCTCACTCTCTGAGCCCGAACGCAAATTCCCCAAGAACTGGCCACCTCAATACTTTCTTTGAGACTAGTTTTTGTTTTTTTTATCCTCACCGGAAGACATTTTTGCATTTATCCTCAGATAGAGCGGGAGGGAGAAAGGGAGGAAGAGAGAGAGAGAGAAACATCGATGTGAGAGAGATATATCGAGTGGCTGCCACCCACACGACCCCAACCGGGGCCAGGAACAAACTGCAACTGAGTTACGTGCCCTTAGCAGGAACCGAACCCGGGACTCTCTGGTCCTCTGGCTGACGCTCTAACCGCTGAGCCAAACCGGCCAGGGCTCTTTGAGACTAATTTTAATTTCTCCTGGTGAGTTCCAGAGGGGGGTTCATGGACATGAGAGGCATTTCATGGCAGGGTCTCAGGTGTCATCTGTCATGGCAGCCCCCTCCCCAGAGAGGCCATGCTGGACCCCATTTAGGGGGGAAGGAGAAAGGACCAGGGTGCAAGGTAGCCTTGGAGGAGCCGGGGCGGGGATGACAGCAACAGGTAAACAAATGGGAGCAGCAGTCACTGTCCTTCATCAGAGGCCGCCAGGCCCGCCAGGTGGAGGATGGACAGCCCAGGCGTGTGCAGAGACGTGCTCTCTCCCAGCGCCGGCTCCCACCAGGAGCGCTCGATTTGGAGCATCTCTTGGGCTATAAATACATTTGTGAGTCAGAGAAGAAAAGCCAGGCAGCCGGCCTCCCAGCAGCAGCTTTGCAGCCTGTGTGAGGGTCCAGGCCCCCTCGCTAGCCGGCCTGCCCTACTTTCCAGTTTAGATGGAGAATGATTAACAAAGGCAAGGTTTCTGCTTCTCTGCCCCCACCCCACCCCCGGCTGGGGAGGGTAACTGCACACTACACCCCGGCTGGAGCTAAGAGGACCTCAGAAGGGCCATCAGGGCGGTGCCTCACTGTGCGGGGGTCCCTGCAGGCAGCTGTGGGACCCCCTCCTGGGGAGAGCCAAGGTGTCTGTCTCTATCCCTCCCTCCCCAATTCCTTCCTCCAGATATTCGTTCTTCCATAAAATCCAGTGGTCTCCATGTGTCTTGGTCCCACTGTCAAGAGCCCACCTGACACAGGAGTGCGGCCGGGCCACCTCGGGGCAGGCAGGAGTCAAGACCCCAGACGGGCCTGGACGGTGCTGGCCTTGGCCCCCACTCACCCCACCTCACCCCGACACCCCCTCTTTCTTTCGTTTCCCTCCTTCCTCCAGGCTCTAGCAACACAATCGAGCCCCAGTGTCCAGTGACAGGGACTGGTGCCATGGAGACCCCGACCTCTGACCCCTGACCTCCAACGAGGCTGATCAGTGGGAGGTGGGCAGAGCCTAGTTTTCAGGTCCCACAGCCTCAGGGTCTCAGGCAGGGGGAACCCCAGATTTCGTGGGCTCTCACCCCCAGCATTCATGTGAGCAACTTGCAGTTTAGAGGACACCCGGGCGCCCCATCTCTCAGGTGCCCCACATCTTAAGGGTTTGGAGAAACAGCTATTTTCCTGTCCACACCTCTCCCTGGGTCCCTTCCCCTTAAGCCTGCCTCCCTGGTCACTGATCCCAGTGGACACTTGGCCTCACCCTAGCCCCTGCGGGTTCATCCATAGGTGAGACTCCAAATCCTAGACAGAATTCTAAATCAGTTGGTACTGTGTTTATATAACCACGCACATGCTGTGAGCTGATTGTGGGGAAAGCACCCAAAAATAAAATAAATAAAAGGATGGTGTGACTTCTTTTTATGTTTTCACAATGTCCCACATTCTCCACAGCCAGCATCAGCACTTCCAAGATACAGGACAAGCACACCAGACTCCCATGCCCTGCCCACGCCTCCGCCGGTCCTCCCTGCTGCTACTCGTCTGGATGCCTGACACCAGCCCACAGGCAGCGTGCCCATCTCCAGCAGATTCCTCCCTCCGCTCTCCAGATGACACCCCACGCCTGTGGAACAGACAGGTGCATGTGCTCCCCCGTCCCTGGACTCGGACCCTGCTGAGGTGTGGCTGAGGGTCCATGAGCTGCTCAGAAATGCAGGCCCACGTCCCAGAACAGACTCGGAACTTTCATTTTATCAAGATTCCTGCCACTCATATGCTCACTAAAGCATGCGCGTTTCAGCAATTCACATATCAGAGCTCTGGAAATGCTCAGCTGTTCCGGGCAGTGGGAAATGGACATTTAGGGAGAGGTGAGGGCACCGGCCATACCTTTGGGGGACACCCGTTATAATTCCAAAGTAGCTTGGCTAGTTTCTGTTTCTTTTCTTTTTTTTTTTTCCTGATCTTGGATACCTTTAATTTTTTAATTATTTTATTTTATTTTTTTATACACAACAAACCTTTCTTTCTGACAGTTCTAACAGCTGGGAAGTCCATGATCGAGGCACCAGCAGAGTCCGTATCTGGTTAAAGCCTCTTACTGGTTCACAGATGGTTGTCTTCTTTTATTTTTTCTTTAATTAAAATAAAACTCTTTTTTTATTGTTGAAAGTATTACAGATGCCCCCCCTTTCCCCCCATTGACCCCCTCCTCCCTGCTCCCACTCCCCTCCTGCTTCCCCAACCTAAAGTCTGTGTCCACTGGTTGTGCACATGTGCACATAAGGTCTTCGGTTTATCTCTTCCCAACCCTCCCACCCCATCCCTTGAGGTTTGTCTGTCTGTTTCCTACTTCCATGACTCTGGATCTATTTTGATCAACATGTTCCAAAAATCAGTGAGATCGTGTGATACTTGTCTTTCTCTGACTGGCTTATTTCACTCAGCATAATATTCTCCAGGTCCCTCCATTTCATCTCAAAGGGTAAGAGATCTTTCTTTCTTACAGCTGGATAGTATTCCATTGTGTAAATGTACCACAGCTTTTTTATCCACTCATCTATTGATGGACACTTGGGCTGTTTCCAGATCTTAGCAATTGTAAATAGTGCTGTTATGAACATAGGGGTACATATATTCTTTCTGATTGGTGTTTCAGGCTTCTTAGGGTATATTTCTAGAAGTGGGATCACTGGGTCAAATGGCAGTCCCATTTTTAATTTTTGAGAAAACACCATAGTGTTTTCCATAGTGGCTGCACCAGTCTGCATTCCCACCAGCAGTGTACTAGAGTCCCCTTTTCTCCACACCCTCGCCAGCACTTGTTTGAGGATTTGTTGATGGCGGCCATTCTGGCAGGTGCGAGGTGATACCTCGTATCGTCTTAATTTGCATCTTTCTGATGATTAGTGACATTGAGCATTTTTTTCATATGACTCCTGGCCATTTGTATGTCCTGTTTGGAGAAGTAAAGCCAGGTTGGGACTGGAGCTTGGTGGGAACAGGCAACTTCAAACAGTGGGCTCAGCTCCCCCAAATCAAGTCACTTGAGGTGACCAGAGGCAGGCCCTACAGGGCTCCGAGCAGAGGGGCTGCTTATTAAACGCAGGCTTGGGGCGGGGGTGGAGGGACAGCTTGCAGAGTTGGGGATTCAGGACTGCTGGGCACCGGGCAGAGAAGAATCTGCTGCCCCAGGATGTGCTGAATGCCACCTTTGTGCCATCTCGTTAATTCCATTTTCCGAACTGTCACACGCAGCAGTTTCTGCTCATCTGGGGCCTCATTAGACTCATGGGAACGGGGGGAGGCCGGGGGAACTCCCCTTCTGGCCACATGCTCAGACATGTCCATTCAGGAGAGAGGGATTAGGGGGCCCCATGCCAGGTCATGGGGGTGCTGCCCATCACACCCGTTCTTGGGGATGAGCGAACAGATACAGCCTGATCTTAACGGGGTGGGGGGCAGCCAAGACCATCACGACCTTGTGCCTGTTGACCCTGAACTCGATTTTCATTATCAAGTCCTGATACGAGGAAGTCAACACACCCCCAAACACTGAGCGCCCCAGAGCTGCGGAGGGTCCACGCTGTCCCTCAGATAGCATGGGCCTCTTTCCCCCAAACCCTGGGCCAGGTCCCTGAGGCCGGTGGGCAGAAGCCAGAGGCAGGGTCTTGCACTGGGCAGCCGGCTCAGCCCTCCCACCTCTGTCGGGCTCCAGTTCGCTCCAAGTGACCTGGTCATCTCTGCACATTTGCTCTTACTCCTGGGCTTTCACGTGTGGCTGGTGATGCCTGTGGCACCCTCCACAGGGGCTCACAAGGGCAGTTAGCCAGCAGGAGACCAAACACTCACCACCCAGTTGATGAGTCTGGACCGAGCAGGGCCTCTCAGATCCAATGTGCACGAGACAGTCAAGCCCCGTTGCTCGCCGGAGCCTGCCGACAAGCCTGTCCTCCTGGAGCACACCGCCCACTCGTCACACTGGCCCCATCTTAAACCAACAGTTGGGAAATCTGCTAGGCTGTGGCCCGCAGGCTCCCTGTACAGACGCCCTTCCTGCTGGGCCTGCAGTGGGGACAGAGGGTTCTGCAAAACGGTGACTGAGTCCCATGTAGCTTCCAGGTCCCGCACCCTCCGGCCCTCTGCCTGCCCTTCCCACCTCTGAATGTCCCCGTGTCCCCACGCTGCCTCTCGGTCCTCTCTGCTCTGCTGTGGCAGGCATAGCCCTCGTGTGCTCACTGCTTAAATGCAATGCCAGCGCTCCAGTGGGACATGGGTTCCTTTGTCTGGCAGGCATTTATCACATTCCAGAGTGTGTGACAGACCCCTCAGACCTCTTGGTTTGGACCCTTCCGACGGGGCACTGTCTGGCCTCACTGGGACCTACATCCTAGGCTCTGGTCTGCACAGTCAGGTTGCTCCTGAGCCCTCGAGCTAAAAATACAATTGCTGAAATTATGACAAAACACAACTGTGCTCTGCAAATTTGCTAAAAGCCCTCCTGCCAATACATGGATCCGGAGGCAAAACAGCTGCTCCAAGTGTCTGTTCCTTTGGTGACATTGAAACAAGTGAGGTCATGTGGCATCTTGCACCCGGGTCAGAGCTGTGAACCCTCACCTCTGTCACGAGGCCGCCCTGGCCTCCTTCCCTGGTCCAGCGAAGGAGCTGGAGGCTGGCTAGGCAGTGAACGTCAGTGGCATGGCATAGCTCCTGGCGGGGGGGGGCGACTTCTGGTCCTGGCCTGGGCCACCAGTCTGCCCCCTGCCTGGTGACTGTACCTGGGCCCCTGGGCTCATTCTCCATCTATTCTGGACTCAGGAATCCAGTTGACAGGTGAGCCTGACAATACTCTGGCTAGCGGGGTGGAAGTGGAAGAAGTCAATATGCCTCTCGAGCAATGTTCAAACAGAGCAGACATACTTCCTTTTCACGTAGCTTTCTCCAGTTTGCTGGAATACAGATATGATGGCCAGCACTGGGCAGCCACCTTAGACTATGAGTTAGCAACCAAGCGTTAAGGAGGCTGTGCCGCAGGGCAAAAAGAGGATGGTGCCCATCCCAGCCCTGGGACACCAACATTTATATGAAAAAAATGAAAATTCTGTCTCAGCTGCCTTTTATTTCTTTTCTTGTCTTTCCTATGAAACATTCCTAGGACTTATGCAGTGTTGACTAGAATGGTGATGGTAGGCACCTCTGCCTTGTTCCTGGTCTTAAGGGAATGATTTCAAAAGTTTACCATTAACATATGATATAGGCTTAAAAAAATTTTTTTTTTCCTTTATTGATTTTAGAGAGAGAGGAAGTGAGAAGGAGAGAGAGATAGAAACATCGATGAGAGAGAACATCGATTGGCTGCCTCCTGCATGCCCCCCACTGGGGATCAGGCCCACAACCTGGACATATGTCCTGACAGGGAATCGAACCAGTGACCTCTGAGCCACACCAGTTGGACTGTGATATAGGCTTTTAAAAAAAATTCCTTTTTATATACTCTCAAATAATGTTTTAGTTTAGAGTTAGTTCTTTCTTAAATATTGGTAAAACTTGCCAGTAAAACTAGGTTTTCTTTGAAAGGTTTTTATCAACTGATCCAATTTAATTTGTTTATAGAACTACTGAGGTTATGTATTTCTTCTTGGGTTGCTTTTAAATTATACTGTCCTAGAATTTTGTTCACTTCACCCAAGTTTTCAAATATATCAGCATAAAATTATTCATAGCATGCCCACTGTATTCTCTGGAGCTTCTGTGGTTTCGTCTTCTGTTCTCACTCCCAACGCTATTTATTGGTGTCTTTTGTCTTCATTGGGATTACCAGGAGGCTTGTCAATTTTATCAGCCATCTTCAAAGACCAGCTTTCCGCATTGTTGATTCTGCACTGCATGTTCCTTTTAAACTTGATATTTGTCTCCCTATCCCTATGGCTTTTCTCCCTCTCCTTTTGGCAGTTTTTGGATAATTACACTGTTCTCACTCCTTCCCTGCGGCCCCTTCCCTTCAACAAGTTTCAAAGCTGTGTGCTCTGCGTGTGGCATCTTACTGGTGATGCAACTTCCCGAGATCTGAAGTCAGCCCCACCCTCTCTCTGCACTCTTGCATATTCGACGTTAGTTTTATCTTGGTGCATGGACATCACAGGCATTGTCTGAGAAAGTCTACTTTTTAGTTTAACTGTACACATTTACTACTTTCCTGTTAATCATGCACTCTTCGTGTTTTCCATGTTTTTGTTTCTGCTGTAGTAGAGAAAATTTCTTCAGATCTACCTTCTATTTCACTAGTTCTTTCTTTAACTATATCTAACTGCAATTAAATCAATCCACTGATTTCTAAATCTTTATTTTTTTAATTTTATTTATTTTTTAATCCTTTGAATTTTATCTCCATATATCATATTATTCATTTCAAGAAATTCTATGTGGTCTTTTTCACTTTGGCTTGATCACTTTTTTTATGATCACACACTCTTTATTCATACATTAAATCCCTTTTAATTTGTGTAAGCATATCTAGCTTGCTGGGTATTCTGCCCTGAAAATCCCATAGTCAAAGTATTCGAGTCACTTTCTGTTGCCTGTGACTTTTCTGGCTCACATGTGGTGCCTGGTTGCCTGTGTGCTTGATGATTTTTTGCTATGATTTCATGTGTCTTGGACTTTCACCTGTGGGAGCCCCTTGAGGTGGGGCTGAGGTGGGCTTCTCCCACAATCACTACCTACCTGAAACCATTTCAATTGAAATTCTGGGCTTTGGACCGTCAGGTACTGTAATTTGGGATGCCAACCTCAGGAGGGCCAGCTGGTGGTCACAGATCTCAAGAGAGAGGTTTTCTCTTCTACTCAAAGTGAAAACTAGAGACTGGCATTCCCCTGGATGGTGGGGGTCAGGGTGCTGTTCTAGTTCATCCTTACATGGAGAGTGTGGTCCTTTGAGTGGCAGGGGTCTCCCACTAGACTGTCCTCCTCCAGTTGACCTTGAGCTGTGTCATCTTCCAACTGGGCCTCTGGGCCCAGCTCAATTCAGATTTGCAGTCCAGCAAATGCTCTCCAGGCACAGACTTCCCCCAGCGCCCCAGGTTCCTGTACACACCCCAGGTTCGGCCTGTGAGCGTCCATTCCTGACTGCCAGCTCACTCCAGGATCTGAGAAAACACCGCTCATGTTTTATTCAGCACTTCTGCTTCCAGTGGGAGTGATGGGCAGGGAACCAAGTTCCCAGATCTGCCAGAAATAGCAGTCCTCTCTGCGTGTGTTTAAGCTCCCTGGTGCTAGAGGGCTCCCCTGCCTGGTCCGGGGTGGGTGCGGGGTGGTGAGAGGACGCCTTTCTGCCTGCAGGTGACCTGTGCACCAATGCCCAGGGTGGGGCTGGTGGAATCAAGGATGCTCCCCGGAGAAACGCTCTTTGTTGTCGCTACATGAGAAAATGTAAAGGCCTCTGTCATAGGGCACGTGCAAAGTGCAAGGCTGGCTTTGCTTTATAAAACGCATATACTGTAGTTGTTTCTTTATTTTTGCTGTGCAGGTGTTTTTGTCACTGTTGCCACATCACAGCATTTGAGTGGCCTGGCCCCAGGTCCCCGACAGGCTGCATGCCTGCTGCTAGGATCCCACGCGGTAGGGACAGATGCTCACCCAGCCTCGGCCTCTCTGTTCCTGAGACAGCCCAGTGAGTCATAAAATGACCTCATATCATCAGCAAAGGCAACTGGACAAAAAGCCCCTGTGTTAGGCCACAGTGGACAGAGTCACTGTTTGCGGAGAGGTGAGTGGGTGCACAGAGGGGGCTCCGGCAGTGCAGGGAGGGGCCTCCCCGCCTGAGAGCTTTGAAAGGCACAGCCACAAGCGCAGAGGAGCGCAGCCAGGATGCTCGATGATAAAAATAAAACCGTTTCTACACACATAGCCTGGTTGTTTACGGGCACCTCACACGCGTTTTCGTCTTCATCCTTCCACTGTTCTGCAAGGATTCACCAGCCTGCCTGCTTTGCAGACTCCCAGGGGCCCCACTGTTGCAATAGCCCCAGCCAGCCCCAGGGTCACATGCCCAGGTGGGCAATCCCAGCGGAGAGCACCTCTTTTGTCCTGCTTCCACTGAAGTCCCAGGGAGGAAGCTCATTGGCTGCATATGTGTCTGGGCTGTCTTGGGTGAGTGCCGCCTGATAGGTCCAGCTGGCCGCTCATCAATCCAGTCCTTATCTTCAGTGTCCTGTGCGTCCAGGGTCACCAGTCTAGGCTGGTGCAGTTTGCTGGCTGTGGCTTTATAATTTTTGTACACCTTTCTGTTGCCCCAGGTGAGTGTGGCTGGGTTTGGGGGAGTGGGAGACCCCTGGACTGGCGGGGCTGGGGAAGGGCGTGTAGGGAGTGGGGACTCTTGGGTTCCCCTGACACTGGCCCCTCAATGTCCCCTTGGCTCGGCCCTTTCCTCATGTTGGTGGGAAATCATCCTGGCCCTCTCCGAGGGCTGCCGCTTGACCTGGGTGCTCCAGGAGCATCAGCCCGCCCTCAGGACCTGAGCAGAGGGTCCTCTTTCCTTCCCCTGGCCCACCTCCCCCATAAGCCTGGTTGTGGCTAAGGGGGTCCCTAACATTGCTGCCCAAAGCCTCCCTCTCCGCCTTTGGCCTGGGCCTCCTGAGTTGGAGGAGGCATCGCAGGGTCCAGCACATGTGAGCCTGGCCCAGGGTCCAGCTGGCCAGGGCTCAGCTCTGTGCCCCTGGAGATCACCTGTCCTCCTGGGGATGGGAGCAGCAGCAGCCCCTCCTCACAGGCTGTGTGACAGGACCGCTGCGTGCTCCGTGGGGCCAGCCTGCAGCAGGACCTTCCTCAGGGAGGAGCATCAGGCACATGTAGGGGGCACGTCCTTGTCCCTCCGCTGAGTCCCAACACCCTGAGTCCAGTGGGGGCTTCTCCCCGCTCTCACCTGATGAGGTTCTTTTGGACTGACCTCACCTCCTCTGCTCAAGTGACGGGCAGTGTCCTGGCCTGGTCAATCACTCCACCCCTGGCCCCACCACTGTGATTAGCTCAGGATGAGCACGTGAGTCAACTCTGGTCAAAGAGCTTCTTCCCTGAGAACCAGGAGGAAAGAGGCCCTCTCCACTAGAACTGTCCTCCTTGGGGAGAGGAGCTGGCTGGGACCGCTGAGCATGAGGCCGACAGGAAGTCACCAGAGCCGAGGGGAGAAGCAGACAGGGAGCGTGCCCCCTGCGTGGGCTTAGCTGATTATAGCATCCCTGGCTTGGTGCAAGGGTCCAGGGTCTCCTGTTCCTGCCGCAACAGGTCAGAGTGGTGGTGCGCAGACCTCGCCTCTGGATTTGGGGCACACACCAAACGTTAATGAACGCGGGACAGAACGGCCTGTAAACCGTCAGAGCCCCCCACAGGCAGCAGACGCTCTGCGCCAGGTTCTTTCAAATCACACGAGTGCATATTTGTTATGGGAAAGTGAGAAAACAGAGGCAGGCAAAACAAAACGTTTAAGGCCACCCGCCGTTCCCAAGTGACAATGGTTGGAGTTTGCTCTGACCTTTCTACGCAGTTTCCTGTGTAAAAATTACACTTGTCAGCATCTGTGTATTTATAGTAGCGGCCACTGCTCTGCTCACTGCGTTCTAATCCCACTCTTTTCACTTTGCGTCGTGAACATTTTTCTGTGACAGCAAGGCTATAATGCAGCCATCGTTTTTAATGGCTACATGGATTTCATTGTGGAAATCAATGATCATTTACATAAACAATCCATTGTTATTGGGCTTCTGACTTTTGTTGCTTTCCCTCGTTTCAACTGAACGTTTTGTCTGTACCTGCGCCAGCTTGCACATTTATGCAACGAATTCCCTGGGGTTAATGATAGTCGTGGAAATGCGTGTGTCTCCTGGTCACCATGTAAGTCACCCAGACGGTGTCCGGGAGGGTGTGGGGACGGCAGGCACACAGGCTCCAGGGCCCAGTTATACTTTCTCATGATATTAAGACTCCACCCATCTCAAGGGTGAAATATGGTTTTCCACTAGAATTTGCGATTCTTATTTTCCTAAGCATTTTTATACAGTTGCTGACTACTTTTCTCTTTTGGGAGGTATTTTCACCACTTTAAATGGGGGGTATGTCTTTGTTTGACTCCCTCAGGACTAAATCCTGAGTCAAGGATTTTCCTGTCGGTAGTTTGTTTAGGAGGTGGTCCCAGGACCCACCCAGGGAGCGAGACGGTGAACTGGAAAGAGAAGGCAACCAGTGAGGGGGGCTTATACGCCACTTGCCCCTGTCCCCCTGAGTTAAGACATCCCTCCCAAGAGTGAAAAAGCTGGGGGCTTGACCCCCAGCACCGTTAGGCATTGTTAAAGCTGCTGGTTTGGGGTGTGGGGGACAGGCCTAGGACTCAGGCCAGCAGAGGGCAGGCCCAAAAAAGAGGATCAGGGTGGCTGGCGGCAAGCGGGCAGGGTGGGGGCACCTGACAGGTCAGCCCAGGCTGCTTGTCTTTCTCTTGGTCACTGAAAGCTCTCCTATAGTTCAGTGTTGATTGTATCATCATATTATATCATAAAGGCTGAAATTCCTGCCCCCACCCCAGTCACTTGCCATTCTACTTTGTTCTTGAGATACTTCCGCCATGCAAAAAAATTAATTAGAAATTTAAATCTTAAGCCTTATAGGTTCTGCCTTTATGCTGTGCTTAGAATATATTTCTTCACTCTGAGAGAAAACAAACATTGTTCTCATTTATTTCCTGTATTTTAACCATTTTGTTTTAAAAAGAAATCTCTCATCCACCCAGAACTTGGCCTTCTGCGTCTTCACTGGTGTTTGGGGAGACGCTGGGAGGAGACGTATGCAGAGCTGCAAGGCAGGAGACGGTCCGGACCCCAGTGGCCCAATTTTGATTTTTGTTTCTATCAGAAAAGGGGGTAAATCTAGACAAAGATCAGTGAAACAAGATGAGAAGTCCCTTTTGCAAAGAGTAACAGCAAACATTTATACCCAAAGCCACTGTCACATGCAGGCTGTCCTTCCTCCTCTGGCCACCTGCATGGACCAGGGAGGGGTGGCCTCCAGGCTCAGGAGGGGCTGAGGCCAGCTCTGCCCTCCCTGCGTGGGAGTGAAGGGCGACGGCACGGCTGAGGCTGCCCACGCGAGTTCCCACCCTTTCAGGGAAAGACCAGGCAGCAATGCCCACACAGCCTCGGAACTGCTCCCCAAACGGCAGTGGGGTGTGTTCACCCAACCGCACAACTCTGCTGCAGCTCTGGTCTGGGGTCTCTGTGATGGGCAGAGAGTCAGTGTTTGGGCCTGTGAGCCGCGTGGTCTCTCGAGGCTCCTCACTTGTGTGGTTGCAGCACAAAGCAGCCACAGACGGTGCACACATAAATGACGCAGCTGAGTGCCAGTGACACTTACGAACACAAAATTTGAATTCACATAATTTTCACATGATCATATTCCTGAGTTGGCATCCATATGGCCTCTCATCCTGTCTTTTCTAGGAAAAGCCCAGAGCTCACCTCCAAAGGCAGAATGTATTCTAGGACAGTGAGATTCTAGGGCCTGTCCCGAGTCTCTCCCACCCTCCTCTCCCCTGAACATGTCACAGAAGGAGCCTTGGGCGTCGCCGGCCTGACCTCTGGGTGGACGTCACAAGGCCCATGTCCCTCAGAGCAAGGACTGCAGATGTCTCAAGGGTTCCGACACCCAGGGAAGATGACATCAGCTGGTGTGTGGACTCTGCACATTGGCCCACATGCCTGCTTCTGGAACAGGCCTCACCTCTCCCTGGAGAGTTCAGAGCACCAGCTTCCAGCCACTGCCACCACTCCCCTGCGATGCCCACCCTTCGGGTGTTTGCACTGCTGGGCGCTACAGCAGCCACGGCATTTCTCTGCTTTGTTTTGGTGGCGCGGGCTGGATGCACTGTCCCCACTGGGGCTCGTCCCAGTTGCTGACAATCAGTACACAGGTGGTAGGGGCCCAGGTGGCATCTGGCCTTGCTGGGCACAGCAAGAACAGACTTCTCCGTGGGTGGGCTGCACACAGAGGCCCGTGTCCAGGGGTCTGCACAGACACCAGGCATCAGTACCGGCCACAGACTCCGTGCCACAGTCGGTCTCGATGTCTTCTGCTTGCCTGTGCCAGATCCAACGTCGTGAAGCTTTACCTGGGCCTTCTCCTAGGAGTTGTATTTCTTACGTGTAGGTCTTCGGTCCATTTTCAGTTGATTTGGGTTAGCGAAGGGTCCAACGTCTCTTTTGCACGTGGATGTCCAGTTTTCCCTGCACCATTGTTGGAAAGACTGTCCTTTCCCCACCGACATCCTTCTCAAAAATCACCTGACAGCGATGTGAAGGCTTAGTTCTGGGCTCTCTGTGCTTTCCATTGGTCTGGATGTCTGTCCTCAGAAATCAGGGAGTGTGAGCCCTCCGTGAGTCCTCTGCCACGTGTGCCTGGGAAGAAGCCGTGTCTCCATGTGAGGACGCGTACTCTCCCCAGCCTCTGCCCCACACAGTCCTTGCTGCCCAGCCCCCACCCCCCAAACAGGGCAGGAGGGATGGAGTCCCTCCCTCCAGTGAGGATGGGGTTGGGGGAGAAGGTCTGGGCTCTCCGTGTACTCCGGAGACCACAAGGCGGTGCAGACCTGGCACATGGACCTGCTCTGTCGGGGACTCACGGGCCATCACAGTGACCCCGTCTCTCCTGGTCCAGGCGCTCGTGGTCCCCAGTGGAGAAGTGCCACCTGCTCCCTCTTACGTCCGTCGCTTTCTCGCCTTTAACGGCAGGAGCCCAGCTACTCACACTGTGGTCAGCCTCAGTTTCCTGCCTCATTGTTTCACTGACCCATCTCCTGTCCCCTCTTGATGGGGCATGAGTTCTGTGGCCCCCAGGTGACCTGCCAGCCCCTCGCTCTTTCCTTTGCACACACGTGTCTCCATGAGCCAGGGTGTGCAGCCTTGTCTGTGCCGTGGTTGGCAGCCACAAAGCGGTTGGGGCAGATGTCACACCCATCAGCATCACATTTGTCCTCTGTTCCATCGGAACACGCAGAGTCCAGTCAGTGCTTTTGGCTTCTGGTTAATGCGCCACGGAATGCCGGCCACGATAAACCAAATCGTCCAAGTTCCCACTCATGGAGGACTTCGGCAGCCAGACAATAAGTGAGCAGACAGGTCGGCAGAGGAAAGTACTGGGAGAAAGAAGGAGCCGGCTGAGATGCCCAGTGGCCGGGCTGGGGCTCTGCTGTAACTGGGAGCCCAGGAAGAGTGCCAAGAGTCACAGGTGAGCAGAGAGCTAAGGCAGATTGCCAGGTGCTGCAGGTGCCTCATGGGCATGGAGGGGTGCTGGGTCAGAGGGCGCGGTCGGTGGGGGGCAGGTTCTCCTGGGAAGTAGCAGCTCTGGAAGGAGGCCCTCCAGCTGTTGTACCCAGGATGGGGTTGGTGCAAGGGCAGAACAGACGTGGCTTGGCCTTGGAGACAGTGGTGGCGGTGGGGAGGGTTCCCTGCACGGGGAGGTGGCGGTGGGGAGGGTTTCCTGGATGGGGAGGTGGCGGTGGGGAGGGTTCCCTGGACAGGGAGGTGGAGGTGGGGAGGGTTCCCTGGACGGGGAGGTGGTGGTGGGGAGGGTTCCCTGGACGGGGAGGTGGTGGTGGGGAGGGTTCCCTGGACGGGGAGGTGGTGGTGGGGAGGGTTCCCTGGACGGGGAGGTGGTGGTGGGGAGGGTTCCCTGGACGGGGAGGTGGCGGTGGGGAGGGTTCCCTGGATGGTGAGGTGGCGGTGGGGAGGGTTCCCTGCATGGGGAGGTGGCGGTGGGGAGGGTTCCCTGGACGGGGAGGTGGTGGTGGGGAGGGTTCCCTGGACGGGGAGGTGGAGGTGGGGAGGGTTCCCTGGATGGTGAGGTGGCAGTGGGGAGGGTTCCCTGGACGGGGAGGTGGCGGTGGGGAGGGTTCCCTGGATGGTGAGGTGGCGGTGGGGAGGGTTCCCTGCATGGGGAGGTGGTGGTGGGGAGGGTTCCCTGGACGGGGAGGTGGTGGTGGGGAGGGTTCCCTGGACGGGGAGGTGGAGGTGGGGAGGGTTCCCTGGATGGTGAGGTGGCGGTGGGGAGGGTTCCCTGGACGGGGAGGTGGTGGTGGGGAGGGTTCCCTGGACGGGGAGGTGGCAGTGGGGAGGGTTCTGGGCTTGTGTTTGAAACTGCAGCCACTGCTTGATTTCTTTGTCGTTAGGTGGTTTCTAAGGTCCAGCTCTGCCAAGGGCACCGCCATGCAGTGCGTCCTTGTCCCGCTTGGGAGGCCTCAGAGCAGAACTGCTGACGTCCGATGTGCAGGCTGCAGGAGTCCTTGGGCCCCTCAGCCCCGCCCACTGGCTCTAGCTCGTTGGCCGGGCTCAGCGCCAAGTCTGACATGCTCTGGACACCACCTGAAGGCTGTCCTCGGTTCTGACTACTGACCTTTCTGGACGCACCTTGCTCCCCCTGCCTCCCCCCTCCTCCTCAGTGGGGTTTCCAGCAGCACCGCAGCCCTGGAAGCTGGTTAGAAATGCTGCCTCCCGGCAACACCGACCCACGGCATCAGATCGCACGGAGCCCAGGAGACCCAGGTGACCTTGGAGAAGCTGCGCTCCTCACCTGACAGGAAGAATCGCTGCATGGCTGACACGCACTCAGGTGATTTGACAGGTTGGAGAGGACCTTACCCCCCGAGGAGCAGGTGCAGCCCCTGGGCTCTTGCCCAGCACCCTGGAGCCCATGGGTGAGGTCTCAGCCCCTCCCAGTGGCTGGTGTCCTCTGCCAGGTCCCAGTGCAGTGCAGGGAACCTGCAGAGCCCTGAGGAAGGTAGGTGGCAGAATAGTGGCCCACAAGACAGCCGCGTCCTAACCCCTGGAACCCGTGAGGTCACATGGCAGAGGAGGGAAGGCTGCCATCAGACCTCGGGTGGGAGGCTCCTGGCTTCTGGAGGTAAATGTGGTGGTGGCTGTGGTGATGGCATGAGTGGGAAGGGGGCAGGAGAGGACAGTGATGTGAGCTGAGGACTCGGCCCGTGTGGCTGGCCTTGAGATGGAGGGGCACGAGCCAAGGCGCCCCACAGCCTCTGGGAGCTGGAGGAGGCCGGGAAAGGATTCTGCCCTGGAGCCGCCAGGAGCCTGCCCTGCCCACACCTCCACGTCAGCCCAGTGGGACCATCTGGACTGCTGGCCTCCAGCTTGTCCTGGCTGCGGAGGAAACCTGGAGTCGATCTGTGCTCTCCCATCTCCAGTCGGGACTGACCAGCTTCGGGACTCCCTTCCTGCCTGGGACCCCTCCCTGAGCCCAAGGCGACTCTCTCAATCTCCCCCCTCCAGCCCAGCTGTAGTGCAGGGCAGCCCCCAACCCTGGACCCCCTAGATTTTCTGTCAGTGACCCACAAATGGGGCCGTGAAAATGACCAGCTCCAAGGACAGGGACTGGCAGGAATAGTGGCATTTGAAACCCTAGGTGCCCCCACCCCCAGCATCCACAACCTTCAGGAAAGGGCTATCTGCTAAAAACACGTCGGCGACCACCCGCACCTCCACCCTGATGGACACAGCCAGGCCCCGGGTGGTGGCAGCATGTTTGCAACACTCTCTGTCCCTCGGTCAAGCCCACAGCCTGGTGCCAACATCACAGGACGACTCCACAGACTGGGCTGGACTGGTGATCGCTGCCAGCCACGTAGGCGTGGGGCTGAAGGCTGGTCCTGGGAATCAGGCACAGACCAGCCCAGGCAAGCGGCTGAACTGCTATTTGAGGGGATAACTTAGCTCTATTTCACTAAGTCTTCCTGTCCAGAGCGCGTCACGTGTCTGTGTTTTTCCTGATGTCATCCTAGGTCTCACTAGGACGTCGGTCTCCTTTTTCATAAAGGCACCACAGAGTGCATGAGGCCGCTGTCCACTGCCTCCCTCCAACCCCAGTAGCTTCAGTCTCTTCGTCCATGGAATCGAGGGATCAGGACTGCAGAGCACTGAACTGTGCCAGCCAATGCCCAGCTGCCTGAGCCCTGGTGCTGGCAAACCGTGCTCCCCGAGGCCTGCGGGAGCCACCCCAGCCAGCTACTCCCTCCTCAGAGCCTGTCCCTGCCCGTCCACGGCAGCAGCGGCCCGTGCACAGGGCCCCTCGGGTCAGCCTGATGGCCAGGGCACAGGGTGGGAACGGAGCCCCTGGGTGTGCTGCCCACAAAAACAGAGCGGTGACCGATGGCATCCGTGGTGACAGAGCTGGGCCTGTGGGAGCCAGAGCTGGGCCCTCTTCCCAGCGCCGCCCACCAGGATGCCAGGGGCCCAGGAGCCCAAAAAATGTCTGGGAATGTCCAATATCGGCTGGGGGTGAGAGTTTCCAGTCAGCCCGGGGCGCAGCTAGCCTCCAGGAAAACAGTCACAGATAAGGCCGGCGCGCTCGCCTTCCGGGTCCTGCTGCTGACTTTGGCACTGCCAGCGCCCCACACAGGGACCTGGCGCCAGGGACAAGTGGGACTCGAGGCTGGAGGCAGCCTGAACCTTCCACGTCCAATCCACAGGAGGACAGGGGTCCCGCGGGGGCTGGACCCTGCCCAACCCACATCTCACACCGTCCCTCTGTTCCCACCGCATCACCCAGGAGTCCCTGACCCTTATCTGGCAACACAGGGTTTGCTGACAAGCTGCAGCCTGAGCGGCCAGTGGAGGACAGGGACCCGGGGGGGTCTCGGGCTGAGCGCAGCCCCGGCAGTGGGCCTTCTGTGGTTTCTGCTTCCACTGCAGTTTTAGTTGGTCAAAGACACACCCTCACGTGGGCACAAAAGTCTGAACAGCACGAAGGAGAAAACCCACGGCGCCTGCCCGGCCCCTGCTGCCGGCACTGCCTTCCCTCCACCTCCCCCCACCCCGCCCCTGTCCTCCCATCTGGACCTGTGCTCCCTAATCCCACGGGGTCTCCCTCCTGCCTCCAGGTTTCACCCAGGTCACAGGTGCAGTGACTGCCTAGGGTGGTCCTGGTCCCACATTGCCACACAAAGGAAGACTGAGCCCCCTACTAAGCACTCCCACCAACTGTCCCCCTACCCTAACTTAGAGGCCACCAGGGACTCAGAAGCTGGCCCTGGTGACCTGCGACCCGAAGGGAGGTCAGAATGGAGTAACTCGGGCCCAGCCTGGAAGACTGGGCCACGGAAACAGTAGAGAGCAGCCATTGCCAAGGGGTCGGGGCCACAGCCCCGCCAGGAGCTGCCAACAGCCCAGCCGGATGCTCAGAGGAGGGGCCCCCAACATTTCTGCCCCATTCTCTCAGTGGCCACGTGCAAAGGTAGCTGTCCACTTCTCACAGAGGGGGCAGGGGCCCAAGGCCACCAGGGCTGGAGCACCACAGCCCTTGTTTGCAGAACTGGGTTCCTGTGAGTTGACTGCATCAACTCAGTTGTGGGGTGGAGAAAATGGGCTTTGACCTCTGACCAGGACTCTGCCTAGGGCTCCGATCTCTTAGGCAGACCTGAGGCCCTGCCCATGTCCCTCGCCCAGAGATGAGGGGCCACAGGCTGGGAGGAGAGTCCCCACTCCCCACTCCCGCTGCCCCGGTGCCCTCCAGAGGACAGCCCAAGACAGCAAACGGTAAGGGCCTGGGTGTGGGGGATGTCCAAGGGGTGGGTCCTGCCTCGTGCTGGGCTCTGGCTTCCTGCCAGGGCCTCACTCTGGGGAAGAGCATCTGCCTTCCCACCTTGGGGGCGCACAGTCACTCCCGCCCTTGTCAGCGGGGACCCCATCGTCCTCTGAAGGGCTTCGCCCACAGGGCTGTGACTTCTTCCCTTGCCAGCGCTGAGCGGAGCTGGGGCTCACAGGAGTGGAAGGCTCCAGGAAATGGCCAAGACAACATTCCCTGGTAAGCCCCTGGGCAGAGTCCAAGGCGCAGCAACGTGGCGGGAGGCGTGCTCTGCCACAGCCTGCCGGGGCTGCCCTGCCCGGGGCCAAGGAGCCCTCCTGCCCTACCTCACCCACGCCGGCCAGGCCCCTGCAGCACTGCCCTGTGCGACACCCACTCCTGGTACCACCTCACATGTGTCCACACGCTTCCGACTGCAAACTCAGGTCCACTCTGGGTGTGTCTCCTGCTAGCTCCGACAAGCCAACAATGCCCTCGGCTGGTGCCGCAGCAACACGAAGGGGACTCTGGTTTGGGCCCTGCTAAGTCACCGGGCCCTGCCCCTCTCACACCCAGGCTTTCTCCCTCCATGGTGGCCCAGAGGTGCCCCCATGGCTGGCATGCTCCAGGAACAGCAGGCACCTCCTTCCCAGGAGGGTTCTGACGGCTGGGCTCAGGCCAACCCGCCCGGGAGGCGTGGCCCAGCCGGTCTTGCACACCCGCGTGTAACTGGACAGATGCTCATACCATGGTGAGAGAAAACGGTGCCGGATGACATGAACAGTGGTCCCACGCATAGCTGAAATGCCCCATGATAAAGTAAACATCAGGGGACTCTGTCTGAGTGGTTGGAATACCAGAGAGTTTATTGTCTTCCTCTGGCCAATCTGTACTTTCTCAAGCTTCTAACAGTGACACACACACATTTTGTGATAGGAAGGGGAAGCCAGGCTACTGACAACACCTCGGGGTGTCCTGGCCCTGACCCGGCTTTCACGGGAGCCGCCAGCCCTGGGTGCCCTCCGGGAAGCCGCCACGCTCTCCCCCGTGACGTGTGGGCTGCCATGACCGGAGCTGCGTGTCCGCTAACTGACTGTCCTCCCAGGCAGATGAGATGGGGCCTCCAGACCAGCCCAAGGGGCTTCACAAAGGCTCATCTCCACCAATAGGGGGCCTTCCCCTGGCCCTGGGGTCCCCTGCTCCCTGATTCCCCTGGCTGGTCCAGCTGTCCCACTGGGAACTGCGGGCAGGTTCCCCATGACTGTCCCTCCCACAGTCACCCATTAGCTGCTGAGATGTGTCAGCAGGGCCCAGCCACCCCTGACCCCAACAGCCCCCAGCAGCAGCAGGTCCGGTCCTCTCACCAGAAACACGCCCAAGTGCGCACACCGCCTCCTCCTCGGGCCCGCAGGTCCACGGGCACAGGCACCTGCACCCTAGCTGGCCGTGCACTGCTGCTCGGAGCCTCTCCCAGGATCATCTCAGAGGTTCCTCGCTGCCCCTGCCTGCCAGCATTATCGATCCTCTTAGGGAAATAAAAACTCAGAACCCAGTATTGATCTCCTGGGAGGCTCTGTCCGTTTCCTGATAAATAATTCACTTTAAAGCAGATCCACTGCTCACATTTAAGATTCACATCAAGCAATGGATGGAGATACTTAATTTAACGGCGAGCACGTTCTGGCCCTGGCGGCCTGCTCGCACTGCTCCTGGCCAGAGCGACGTGGGGAGCCACTGGCCGGAGCCCCAGCTGCGCTGCAGGTGAGGCCAAGTCTGGGGCCAGTCCCTCAACATCTGGCCTCTTGGCCTCACAGGGCGACCGCTGGGGACATGCTGAGTCCTGGGAGACGGGTTAAGTTCAGGCAGCCTGCCCACAAAAGACAAAGAAAAGGTGCATGTTGCCTCAGAGCTCTCCGACGAATGCATCACTGCTGTGCTCCAGGGAGACTTCCACAGCCAAGGCGGAGCGACAGGGACTGGACTTACTTTCCTGCCAAACAACAAAAAATGACAAAACATGTGAAACCAGGGTATTCAAGGTGCTGGACGTCAGGCTACAAAGAGCCGCAGAGCCTGAGCGATGGGAACACACAAGGTGACTGCCCCAGCTGGCTGCCTGGGGAGCTTCCAGACCACAGGGCAGGGAGGGGACCCAGCTGGAGCCTGGCAGACATCCTGAGTTGGGGATGCTGAGAATCGGGGAGACCAAGGAAGCTGCAGTCTGCAGACAGAGAACCAGGAAGCGGGCTGCACTCGGGGAAGCGCAGTTCCCCGAGCACACAGCAGAGGACAATCACTCAATTTCTAGTTAAAAACCTTCCCACAAAGGAACCCTGCGCCTAGATGGCTGCCCCGGGGAATTCCATCAGACAGCCAAGGAAGAACTAGTAGCAATTCCACATAAACACTTTCACAGAATTGAAAAGAAAGAAATAATTCCCAAGTCATTCTACGAGACCAGCATTTTCCTGACACAAAAATCTGACACAATATTATAAGAGAAAAATGCAGACAAGTATCTCTCATGGCGTAGATACAATTCTAAATAAATGCTTATGAAATGGAATCCAACAACATGTAGAAAAGAGAGGACATTAGAACCAAGTGAAGTTCGGCCCAAGAATTCAGGGTTGATTTAACATTCAAAATCCAATCAACATAACTCACCATATTAAACTAAAAGAAAAACAATATGATAATCTCAGTAGACACAGAAAAAGCACATGACAAAATCCAACATTCATTCTGATAAAAACTCTCAGCAAACTAGAAATAGAAGGGAACTTCCTCCACTTGATAAAGGGCGTTTATAGAAAATCCACTTACTAGTGTGACTGAAAGCTTTCTATTTCAGATCAGGAACAAGAGAAGGATGTCTGCTCTCTCCACTTCTATTTAGTATCCTAGCCAGGGCAATTAGGAATGAAAAAAGAAAAATCACCGTGATTGGAAAGGAAGAAGTAAAACCATCGTTATTCGCAGGTGACATGTTCATTTATGCAAAAAATTTAATACAATCTACAAAAAAGTTACTAGTGCTAATGTGTGAGTTTAATGGGTTTACAGGATCAAGATCAATATACAAAACTCAACTGTATTTCTATATACTAGCAATGAACAACTGAAAATTAAAATGAAAAGAACAATACTACTTATAATTAAATAAAAAATGAATACTGAAGGCTAAATTAGACAAAAGATTCAAAAGACTTCACATAAAACAACAAAACACTGCTGAAAAAACTTAAAGAGAAGCTAAAAAATGTTTCTTTCAGCATAGGTTGGAACACTCAACATTTCTTAATATATCAGTTCTCCCCAAATTGAGCTGTAGATTCAAAGTCAGTCCAATGGAGAAAGGGGAGTCTTTCATTTTTATTTATTTATTTTTATTTTATTTTATTTTATTTTATTTTTTAGAGAGAGAGAGAGGAAGGGAGAGGGAGGGAGGGAGGGAGGGAGGGAGGGAGAGAGAGAGAGAGAGAGAGAGAGATGTCAACATGAGAGAAAAGCACTGATCAGTTGCCTCCCCAGTGCACCTGGACCAGGGATCCAACCCACAACCTGGGTATGTGACCTGACCGGGAATCGAACCAGCGACCTTTTGGTGTATGGGACACCACCCCAAACAACTGAGCCACACTGGCCATGGGAGTCTTTTTAACAAATGCTGTGGGAACAACTAACTAGCCATATGAGGAAAAACAAACATTTATCTACACCCTGCACCATATACAAAAATCAACTCAAAATGGATCACTGACCTAAATGTAAAACCTGAAACTATAAAACTTCTAGAAGAAAACAAAGGAGAAAATCTTTGTGACTTCTGGGTTAGGCAAAGATTTCTTAGATTCAATGACAAAAGCATGATCCTTAAAAGAACAAACTGATCAACTACCTTTCATCCAAATTGGACTCTTGTGTTTTTGGGTTTTTTAATCCTCACCCAAGGACATGTTCATTGATTTTTTAGAGAGGGGAAGGAAGATGTAGAGAGAGAGAGAAAGAGAAACATCGATCGGTTGCTAGGTATGTGTTCTGATCAGGAATCAAACCTGTGACCTTTTTCTGTTGTTGTTAATTTTCACCTGAGGATATTTTTTCCATTGATTTTTTAAAGAGAGTGGAAAGGAAGGAGGGAGGTAGAACAAGAGAAACATCAATGGGTTGCCTCCCACACACGCTTCAACCAGGCCAGGGGTCAAACCTGCAACCCAGGTACATGCCCTTGACTGGGAATTGAACCCACAAACCTTCGGTGTGCCCACCAATGCGCTAACCACTGAGAAACACCAGCCAAGGTTAAAACTTCTGCTCTTCAAAAGGCTCTATTAAGAGAATGAAAGACATGTCACAAACTGGAAGAAAATTTTTGGAAACTATGTATCTGATAAGACTTGTACCCAGAATATATAAAGAATTCTCACAACTCAATAAGAAAATTAATAACTCATTTCAAGAATGAGCAAATAATTTTAACAATTTAACAAAGAAGACATACATATATAGTAAATTAAAACACAAAATAACACTCGATATCATTAGTCATCAGGGAAATTAAAACCACAATGAGATACCGTATCCAACTATTAGAATGGCTAAAAATGAGAGTCTCAAGTATTGGTGAGGATGTGGAACAATTTATACACTGCTGGTGAGAAGGTACATCTTTTAAAAAGTTTGACAGTTTCTTAAAAAGTTAAATATGATCCAGTCATTTTACTCTCTAAGATAAACGAAAGCACACAACCAAAGAAAGACTTGTACATTAATGTCTGTAGCAATTTCATCTGTAAAAGCCAAAATCTAGAAGCAACCCAAATGTCCACCAACAGGGCAATGAATAAAAAAAACTGTAGTGTATCCATACAATGGAATTCTAATCAGCAATAAACAGGAATGAAACATGGAGTCACACAGCAGCATAGACAGATCTCAAAATAATGATGCTGAGAGACAGAATGACTCCACTTATATAAGACTGTAGAAAATGCAAACTAATCTACAGTGACAGAAAGCATATCAGTGTCTGGAGACAGGAGCTAGTACAGAGGGCAAAGAGAGGGATCACAGAGGGGCACAAGGAGATCTGGGGAGAGATAGATATGTCATTATTTTTATTGTAGTGGTTTCATAGGTGTATACACATATATCAAAACTTGTCAAATTGTGCACTTTAAATGTGTGTAGTTTATTGCATGACAATTTTACATCTATAAAGCTGTTTTTAAAATTCTAAATAATGAAACCAGTAAAATGGCAGAATAACACCCAAAGAGCCTCTTATTCATAAAAGCAAAGAGAACACTGGCAAAATTCAGTGAGAGCTCACTAGCATATCTGAGCAAGCAGAAGAAAGAATCAGCAAACTTGAAGAAAGGTCAGCCTATCCAGTCTGAGGAACAAAACAAAAGCAGAATGGCCCTGGCTGGTTTGGCTCAGCAGCTGGAGCGTCAGCCTGCAGACCAGAGAGTCCTGAGGGCATGTACCTCAGTTGCAGTTTGTCCTCAGCCCCAGTGGGGGTCGTGTGGGTGGCAGCTAGTCGATGTGTCTCTCTCACATTGATGTTTCTCTCTCTCTCTCTTCACCCCTCTCTCCCTCCTGCTCTATCTGAAGATAAATGCAAAAAAAAAAAAATGTCCTTGGGTGAGGATTAAAAAAAAAACAGAATGAAGAACAATGAGCAAAGTCTCAGACCTGTGGAACACCATTATGCATACCAAAATACACATAACAGAGTCCCAGAAATAGAAAAAAGGAGCAGAGAGAATAGTTGAAAAAATAATGGCCAAAAATTTCCCAAATTTGATGAAAAGCACTAATCTATACATTGTAGAAGCTCAACAAACTCTAAGAAGGATAAACTTACATTAATTCACACCTGGACAAATCATAATTGAACTATGAAAAGTCAAAGACGGCCCTGGACGATTTGGCTCAGCGGTTAGAGCCTCGGCCTGCGGTCCAGAGAGACCCGGGTTCGGTTCCCACTAGGGGCACATACCTCGGTTGCAATTTTTCCCTGGCCCTGGTTGGTCATGTGGGAGGCAGCCACTCGATGTGTCCCTTTCATGTCGATGTTTCTCTCTCTCTCTCTTCCTCTCTCTCCCTCCCACTCTATCTGAACAAAAAATGGAAAAATGTCCTCGGGTGAGGATAAAAAAAAAAGGTCAAAGACGAAGATCTTAAAATAGCAAGAGAGAACTGACTCGTCACATACAAGGGACCATGAATAAAATAAAAAACTGATTTTTCATCAGAATAGATGGAGGCCAGAAGACAGTGGGGAGCCATGTTCAAAGTGCTGAAAGATAAAGACTGTCAATCCAGAATTCCATATATAGTAAAACTGTCCTTCAGAAATGAAGAGGACACAAATTACAAAATAAAACAATTAAAAATACTATTTTATTTATATTTTCACTGTAAATATATAAAATAAAAATGTATAAAAATTTTAACAAAATAAATAAATTAAACAAAATCTGAGAGAGAGAATTCATTGCTAGCAAACCTGCCCTGCAAGAAATACCAAAGAGAGGCCTTTAGGCCAAAATGAACGGATACTGCATGGTAACAAATCAACATGAAAAAATGTAGAGCACTAGTACAGGTGACTCCAGAAGTACATATAAAAAACAGTATAAATGTATTTTTTCATTTGTAAACGCAAACAGTTAAACAGTTACCATATGACCCAGCAATTCTACTCTGAGGCATACACCCAAGAGAATGAAAACGTCCACACAAAACCTTGCCACGCAGTTTTGTTGCAGCAGTATTCACAATAGTAAAAAGCACCCAAGTGTCATCAACAGATGAATGGATAAACAAAAGGTGGTCTGTTCATACAGTAGAATATCACTCAGCCATGAAAAGGAATGTGCTGACAGGTGACAACCTGGATGAGCCTCAGAAACGTTATGCTAAGTGAACGAAGCTATACACAAAAAATCACCTACTATATGAGTCCATTCATATGAAATATCCAGAATACAGAAATCCATGGAGACAGAGAGGAGATTCATGGTTGAGGGGCTTAGAGCAAAAAGAAAGGAGAGGGATTGCTAATAGGTACAGGGGTTCTGTTTGGGGTGATGGAAATCTCCGGAACGACACAGTGGTGACAACTGTGTGTGAATGTACTGAATGACACTGAACCACATGCTTCAAGGTGAATTTCAAGATAGGTAAATTATACTTCAATTTTTTAAAATGCTGCAAGAAGTGATTTTTATTTTTTTTAAAGTAGGTGACTTTGATTAAAGGGATGCACCAATGGCAGGCCATGTCCACAGTGCTCTGTGGTCCCACAGGATGGGTGCTGTGCCTGACATCAGGGCAGCAATCCAACTATGCACCCAGGCCAATGGGCAGCACATGGGGGCGGCCCTGGGGCATGGAGGGGCAGATAGAGCTGGTCTCCTGTGGCTCTCAAGGAGTAGCCTGGCCCTGTCCTGACCCCAGACACCCTTGGGCCAAGAGCCCTGGCATCCTGCCACAGCAAGCGGCAGTGTCTGGCAGGCTCCCAGCCCTCTCCTCTGCCCTCCAGGGCCTAATTTACTCGAATCTGCCATTGATTTCTGATTCTAAGAATGCTGTGTTTACAGTGCGGTGAGGTGAGTGTGTTCCTACAGGAAATTCTAGAAGCCAACCCTCAGGATGAGTAAGGAGGTAGGCTGGGCATCCCCTGCCCCTTGGTAACTGTGCCCCATGCCTGAAGAACCTGACCTCAGTCCTGGACACCTGGTGCAAGACGCTTTGGGTTACCAGATTGGGGGGCATGCGGGGTAGGAGCCCAGGACCATGGTTCAGCCCCTCATCTTCCAAGAAGGAACCAAAAGCAGGAGGCAGGAGCTCGGCCAGGTTCTCAGCACTGAGCAGTCAGCCTTGAATCCAAGCCCTCACTCCCACTCATGGGAAATTGGACAAGGGAACTGCAAATTCCTGCATTTTAAGAAATCATCTTTCTGACTCTTAAATATTAGGGTACACAGTTCCTTGGTTGTCCTATCTTCTTTCTGGGCCAACCTGACTTCCTTGATCTCTATAAATACTATTCTGTCTGGCATGAACACAGCCAGGGCAACCTCCGTAACCCCAACGTGCTGGCCCAGGTTGTGACCCCTTCCTTTTCCACCTCTGGTCTTGCCGAAGACGTGCCCCTGGAGGCTCCCACCTGCCGTGAGGGGCATCTCTGTCTGTAGCAGGCGCAGAGGCCTCGTCCGGGCCACGTCCAGGAAGGGCTCCCGGCCCAGGTCCTCCTGCTCCACCAGCCTGCTCCATAAGCTGGGCCCCACCCATGGCCTCTCATTCCTCCCCGGTCTCATTTTGTCAACAGGGGGCTATAGCAGGATGGAGGGTTTCCACCCATCACCTTGCTTGACCCACAGCAGTAAGGTGGGGCTGGCGGGAGATCCTCACTTGTGGGTGACGAGACAGCCTTGGTGGGCCTGGGGGTGCCAGGACACCCGACTGGAGCAGGGTCAGGCTCAGTCCCTTCCTTGTCCTGAGCTAGTCGAATGCCCTGCTCTCCACACCTGGGGGTGCCGACTGTGTCACCCTCAACTGCCCTTGACCTAATGCACCATAAAGGACACTGTAACACCCTTTTCCGATGACTAGGCCACGCAGCAGGCAGGGGCAGAGCAGGCCTGAAGTGAAGCCCGGCTTCCCTTGGGCCTTTAATGGTGTGACTGTGACTTCTGGGTCCAATGTGGGGTGTTAGAGGGGCCCAGAGCAATCTCCTGAGTTGGGGTTCAGTGGTAGGAGTAGGTCAGCCTCCAAGCAGGGGCACAGGTCAGCGGGGACTGCATCCCTCCAACCTCCAAGACCAGCGTCTCCACCTCTCTGCTCAGTCATCATGTGGCCTCTCCTCCGAGGGTCAGTCACATCCCTGCCTGCCTCTCTTACAAGGACACCTGTGACGGCATTTAATCCAGGACCACCTCTTTATTTTAAAATCCTTCATTCAATCACACCTTTTTCCATATAAGGTGATATTCACAGAATTCAGAAATTAGGAACGGAACACATCTTTGGGGGCATTTCCAGTCTAATACAGCCTTTTATATTTCCTAAAGGTAATTTCCTGTATGCAGGAAAGATTTTGCTTAAACTTTTGTAATAGCATCTTACTATCTTTTCTATTAGTTCTCATATTTCTCAGCTAATTCTCTCGGGCATTTAGAGTTAGCAGTGATCAGCCTGCAGCAATGACTCATCTGTCATTTGTCCTCAGCTCATGGCATTGCAACTCCTGGCCTGTGTGTGACCTGGACAGGGCTCCGCGGCAGTTTTACTGTTGGATATGATGTTGGCCAACGGCTCACGGTGGACCTTCAGACTTTTTCAAAGGGTGTCTCTCATGCCTAATTCTCTAAGATTTTTATGCAGAATTAAATTATCAGGACAGGGAGTCTTTTTACTGGGGGGCGATCACCAGAACAAGCCCTTTATTTACACAAATGTGAAATTGATACCACTGAGTTTGCTGGAGAAAACTGTAAAATCACCGTCAGCCTGACTGTGGATGACTTGTGCCAGGGGCCTAAACTGTTTTCTGTTGGAGAACCACAAACTTGAAAGCAGGCAGGGGTAGTGCCTGCAGAGCTGGTGGGGTGGGTCCTGGGCCAGGGCATTGGCCCCGAGAGGAAGATACCCTGAGGAGCTAACAGACTGGTTAAAGAGCCTGAGTGGGAACATCTGCAGGGGGCAAAAGGGCAGGGACCCAGCCACCTCGGCTTGACCATGCAAGTGGGCGCTGGTGAGGCTACACTGGAGCGTACAGTTCTGCCATTCCCGCAGAGAACTCGGAAGGATGCACACACCAGCGCCGGGGCTGTGGCTGCACGGCACGGGCCTGGCCGTCCCACTGCCCTCGGTGCTGATGCAGGTGAGTGCGACAGAGGGTCTGCTCTCCGCAGCATGGCAAGAAAGTGGCTAGGGCTGCTTGGAGACAATATATTTCTTGGAAAACTTCACAGCGAAGACCTGCTTACTACTACTGCAGAGTTTGAAAATATCATGAATAATTGGAGATTATCCTGGCCTGGAAAAAACTTCACACAACCAATCCACCAGCCAAAAACTTTTGGAGCTGGGAGACAGGGTGACGTCCAGGCCATGTTCACCAAAGCTCCCCATTCCCCTGAAGACAACATCGTTTCATTTCCTTCGCTTTGAAAATACCGGTGCCTCTGGGCCCCAGTGCCAGGCCAGAGGCTCCCATCCTCCTGACTCTGCTGCCTCAGTCCTTGAGTCAGTCAAGGTGGGCTGGGTCACGATCAAACATGCTTCCTGCCTGCATGGCTGGCCGGGGAATCACTCCAGGCCCAGGTGGCCAGAACAGGACCACCTAACACACGTGGACGGCAGAAAAAAACAGAAGGAACCAGGGACCTTAATGCCCCTGCCCAGAAGTGACACCACCTTCCCCTCATTTCATCCGCAAAGCAGGCCCATGGCCAGGCAGGAGCAGACAGGAAATGCAGCCCTACCATGTGCCTGGCAGAACAGAGCACTGAGTATCCTTGAGCAGCCCTAATCATCCACACTGAGACCTCCGGGACCCCTGCTGCCCGGGGGGAAGGCCAGCACAGAGGGCATGTGGACTCTGCCCACCAGAGTGGCAGAGGTGTGGGGGGCTCCTGTGATCTGAACAGCTCCAGTTAAGAAGGCCAGATGCTACTGGGACAACTGTCCAGAGGGTCAGAGAGCTACGGTGGTCCCAGGAGAGAAGTGGGGCATGAGGCTGGCTGGCACCTGGAGAACAGAAGTGGGGTCTCAAGGGGCATGTGCCTCCTCTCCTGGCACCTGTAGTCACTTCCCATGCAAAGTTTGCTTCTGACCACTGTGCCCTGACTTGGAAAGGGCCTAGTTTACCAGGAGGAGCCTGCACAGCTGTGGCCCAGAACTGGACCCGGTTCCCCCGGCTCTGGCCCCCAACCCAAAGCCCCTCCTTTATGAAAGTCCTCTTACAACAGCCTTCGCTGGGTGTCACACGTGGGGCACACATGCTACAAACATGTTGCAGCTTACCTGCGCACTGTCCTTGCGTGCAGGCACACTGTCGATGAGAAAACGTAACCATGAATGAAAAAAAGAGAAAAAGCATTCCTGAAATTCCATCAAATCAATGGGAAATTAACTTATCAAAATGCAATTTAGATGTGCCTTTGCTGAAACACAGATCAGGACTTGTCAGACAGCTGCTTACCCCTGGTTACATTTGTTTAGTCATTCAACAAACCCCTAACAGCACCTCTCTGCCCAGCGCTGTGCCAGGCCCAGGCATGCCACCTCCAGGAGCTCATGGGTGTGTGTGCTGTGACGGCTGAAGGTGCCAGGTAGCCGGTGCCAGGACCACTGGGCAGGAGAGAGAGCAGCAACATGTCTAGGGGCCCCCACTCAGGGGCGCTGTACTGGGCTTTGCCACTCCCCTAGAAAGCCCCAGGCCTCCCCCACCCCCCACACAGTGGAGACTCTTGAAAACGAGGTCACCGAGGACCTGGTGTGACAGGTCCTGCTCTGCCTGTCTTTTTACCTCCTACTGTCTCCAGCTTCACCGCCAAACTGAGACAAGACCATCCCACCTCCAACAAGGACAGTGGCACCTCTGGGTACCACTTCCCTGAGGGGAGGTCAGGACTGAAGGGGCCTGGATCCCATCAGCTCCAGTCAGCACAGCCATGCCTTGGACACAGCACTGGCCAATTTCCCACAGACCTTCCGAGTTCACTGGCCTGCAAAGGTGCCCCCCACAGTTACCCCAACTGCCGGTCACAGCTGAACCCCATGAGTGGAATCCAGAAAACTACACACAGTTAGGAGTTGAAGAGACCAGGGTCCCCTCTGCAAGAAGCGAGGACACAAGGCAGTCTACACCCGCACAGCAGTCTACACCCGCCCAGACTCCTGGGACCCCACCTGGATTAAGGTGAAGGCAGCAGGCACCATGGGACCCACTCCCTCTAAAGGGTCAGGTAATCCTGCTGCAGAACCAGTTTTCAACCTTGCCTAACCCTGCATCTCCCAAACTCTTTTGGCTGAAGAACCCTATTTTCACATACTAGCTGCTACCGACCCAGAGCTCACGAAACAGACCTTTGGTGAAGTTGCCATAGCAACAGACGGTAAGTCAGGCAGGACCCAGCCTCCAGACGCAGGTTCTTTTCGAGCAGGACTTTGAAACCCTCCTTACCCACCCGCTGCACTCCACGCTGACAGACCCCCTTTCTCCCAGCAGGGGAGGAGGGTTTAGCAGCTGTCAGTACTGAGCCCTGGAAAGCAGAGATGGGAGAGACCATCAGAGATGGGATGCCGAGGCCACACCCAGGCTGAGCCAGCCCTGATGGCACCAGAGCTGTGAGGGCAACAGGGACAAGTGGTCCCTAAGCAGCCTCCACCGGGCTCGGTACTCAGCAGGGAGGCTCAGTTACCTTTGTGGGAGGCCTGGGAACTCCATATGCATCCAGCCCAGGACAGGCCCTACTAGTCGAGCCTCCCCCTACGGCCTGGTCGCCTGGTCCCTCCTCAGATCAGACCCTGGGCCTCCACACAGCTGTTACCCCTGCACATCCCTGGACACCAGAGATGCCAGTGACCAGGTGGGTGGATGGCCAGAGATCTCCAAACCTAAGTCTGCTAATGCCCCTCTTATGGGTTGAGCTGTGCCCCCCAAAATCATATGTGGAAACCCTAGCCCCCAGCACCTCAGAATGTGACTATATTTGGAGATAGTCTTCAGAGGTGATTAAGGTAAAATGAGGTCATTAGGGTAAGACCTGATCCAATCTGACTGGTGTCCTTATGAGAAGAGATTAGGACACACAGAGGAACAACCATGTGAGGACACAGGGAGCAGACGGTGTCTATGCCCCAGAGAGAGGCCTCGGGAGGAACCAGCTCTGCTGACACCTTGATCTTGGACTTCCAGCCTTCAGAACTGGGAGACAATAGCCGGCTGCTGTTTAAACCCCAGTCTGTGTGCCTGGTCTGTGGTGTTACAGCGGCCTGAGCTGGTGAAGACGGCCTTGAACGCTAACTGGCAAAGACAGACAAGAAGAGCCAAGGAGCTTGGTTCTCTTCTTTAAAAAGAGCAAGAGCCCCAAGTTGCTGTTTCTTGTACCATTTAGCCATTTGGGAATTTGGGGACAGCCTGGGCAGCACCACAGACCCTGGCCCGGCCTCGGCCCCGGGCTATGCTGCCCTCCGCACACTCAGAGCTCCTACATCACATTTTAGTAGCTCCTGTCCTCTCCCAGGGGAGCTTACGTGACCGTAAACCAAAGGCTTCTCCAAGAAGCACCCAACTTGGTACAGAACAGCATTCCAGCTGCTCACCCCATCCCTGTTCCCAAACCCTCCCCACCCGGGACGAGGAGGGGGCGGCCAGCACCCAGGGAGCCGATGCAGGACCCAGAGCCGGGCTTCTGTGGCCTTGGCCCCCTCTCCCTCCCCAGCTTCCCAGGCCTGGTTGGCCTCAGCCCCTCCCTGTAGACCTGGGTGGCCCTGTGTCCCGGGGCACTAGGTGGTACATGGTGGAAGGGAGGTGACCACAGCAGGCAGAGGCCGGCAGTTCCCTAGTGTCCCCAGCCCTGTTCATGGAATGGGGGTGCTGGTGGGTTCTGCAGGGATCCCCCCCCCCCCCGGCCTCCTGGAGGAAGCTGCCGAGTCAGGGGCTGCCAGGCAGCACCGCCCGAAGAGGGCTGGGTTCCTCTGCAGGACGGGGTTGGTCTGGTTGTCCACTGCCCCCCACCCCATGGGCTACTGCAGGGATGGCTCGAGGCCCCCTTCCTCCAAGCTGGGCTCAGGGGACTGCCTGTCCTCGGGAGCAGGTGACCCCCGAGTCCCCAGGGGGATCTCCAGGCCGATCTCCAGGCCGAGGGGAGAAGGGCAGGGAGGGGACGCTCCAGCACAGGGTAAGTGCAGTGACAGCCCGCTCAGCCTCCCTGCAGCAGTGCCGCCTGCCCGTCCTCCACACTCCAGCAAAGCTGGAAACTCGGACTAAAAATAAAAGGTGTTTCTCCTGGAGGAGCCAAGCTCGTGATGTCACCACCCCCCCCTGCAGCCAGCCCCTGCTGGGTTACCCGGGATGCTGTGCTGAAAGGGGCTTCGGGGACCGCATGACCCAGAGAGGGGATTCAGTGTGACACTGGAGGCTGAGGGACCAGCCACAGACCCTGGCCAGCAGCTCTGGTACCCCCCTCTTCCGGGGCCACAGTCCGCCTCCCCCAGGAGCACCACTTGGGGGCCTTTCCCTCCCCTACCTTGTCTTAGGAGACTGCATATGCACCTGCGTGGGAAACTCACTGGGAAGAGGGGTTCACATCTGGATCCCCAACCGAGCCCCAGGGGATCGGGACCTCAGGGCCGGGACCACCTGTGTTAAGTGGGAGCTGGGCCTTGGACAGAGGCCAGGGCAGTGTGAGACTCAAGGGCCAGGAGCAGGAGGGGGACGGCTGATGCCCAGCACCTGGGCACCAGGCAGGGCAGCCCCTCTCTCTCTCCAGACAAGGAGGTCCTCTCAGCCCGGACTCAGCACAGAGCACAGCGGTTTGCAGAACTTCCCTGGACCCTTCGCTTATCCCTCCCCATCGCTGCCACACAGAAGGGCCCAGGAGAGCTGGGCCAGGCTCCCCTTCCACATCTGGCTTCCAGTTGCCAAGGGCTGTGGCCTCCGCAGACAGGGCCTGCTTGTCAGACCCGTGGCTCAAGTACAAAATGAGAAAAGGGCAAACGCCAAGAAGTGGCAAAGCAGTATGTGGGCTAGGCCTCCTGTCTCTCCAGCAGGGTTGAAGGTTAGAAGAAAAACCCATTTTTCTAAAGAATGTCTGTTCTGGGTGAGTCCTGACAGGGCTCAGGCCAGGATCCTTCTGCTGCCTGCAGGACATTGTCCTCTGGGAGGCCACCAGTGAGGCAAGGTGAGGGACGAGGCCATAGCCCCACCTCCGAGGGGCAAGGCCCCTTTCACCCCGCATCAGGGCCTGTGCTTGGAGGGACTGAGGAGGCAGAGTCCCTTCTATGAGCTGGTTTCTGGGAGCTGGTGCCCGAGGCAGAGGCTGCGGCCTCAGGCTGATGGAGCTCCATCCGCATGTCCTCTGGTGCTCCACGTGGCCCCAGATGTCATCCAGGGTTCCTGCTCTTCCTTCCGCTGGCCCCAGGGGACAGGCTGCCGGAGCCAGGCCTCCTCGCCGCCTGTTCCTGGACCTGGCCGTGGGCTAGGCCCCGGGCCCACAGCGGCCGAGTCTGCAGGGTCTCTGCATGTGCAGAGCTGCTAAGCCCAGGCCCCGTTACCAAGTGGCCACCAGCTGTCCCAGGTGTGGCAGCCAGCAGCTTGTTTTCCTTCCTCTCCTGAAAGACGGGCTGTTCCTGCTGCTTCCGCAAAGTGTTTGTTATCTGGATCCTGGAAACACCATGTGACTCCACGGGTCTGCCCTGGCCTGCCAGTCAGAGGCTGCGGGCGCCCGGAGGCCCAAGGCAGGAAGGAGAGGCCACTACGCCCTGTCCTCCCAACTGAGACTGGGCTGTCAACAGGGAGACAGAGGACAGGGGTTCTCAGAGAAAATACCCACTGGGACTTACCCACCATCAACCGGCTGCAGACGCTTACTCTTCAGGTCACCACCCCTCAATCAAATGGGTGCCTTGAGCCCAGGAGTTCAAGTTCAGAAACAAGAGAGACCCACTTTGACCAGGTGGTTCAGTTGGTTGGAGCGTTGTCCTGTACACCAAAAGGTTGCAGGTTCAATCCCCAGCCGGGGCACATACAGGAGGCAACCGCTTGATGTTTCTCTCCCTCTCCCTCCCTTCCTCTCTCTCTAAAAATCAATAATAAAAAAAAACACAAGAGGCTCAATTGCACGTATGTGGATGTGCACACATGCAGACGCAAGCACATGTGCACACAAGGGGCTCACTTATGCATTCTGTGCACACCCCCTTGCACACGTTGGGACATACATACACATGTACGCACACAGGCACATGCATGTGGGCCCGTCTCAGCACCATTGCGAACTTACAGAAAAATCAGCAAACCCCTAATAATTGGACAGAAATATAAGTTGTTAACAAAGCCTCATAAACGGAAATCCAGTGCGAATTGTGTTTAGAATGTGTGGGAATGCAGCCTACACTGGCAGACATCTCCCCCATCACTGACCCACAAAGCTTGACAGCTGTCCCCAAACATTCCTTCTTCTTCTCCCCAGGTACCCCAGCCCTCCCAACTCACAGCCTATGGCCTTCAGGACATAAGCCCAAACCACAGCCACCATGCTCAGGCAGCAAGGGCCCCTTGGGAGGGACTTGGGTCTCCCCTGGGACAGTCATAATCTGGCCACAGCTCATGCAGGATCTGCGTCATTGCCACATGGGAGGGACTGCACCAGGAGGCGGGGGCAACAGGGCAGCTCCGAGACCACCTTTTGTGAGCTGGTGACCTGTGCCTCAGGCTCCACTCGATGGGTGAGGAGACCCGCCTCTCTGTGCCTCAGTTTCCTCATCTATCATACGCAACAGTAATAACACCTACTCTGTGGGGCTGAGAGGGTTCCACGAGATACTTGGCAAGGGCCCAGCACCCACTTACCATCACTCTCATTAACACCCCAGTTGTGATTAACATCCCAGACTGTACTTCAACCCTTTTCAGTCTCACGGTGAGCAGTGTCTCCGCAGCGGCCTTTGGAGCTCGGGCGCACGGAGTCGTGTCTTGAATGACAGCAGAAAAGCCAAGAGGCTCAAGGAATGCGACGCTCCCCTGGGCTGAGGTTGCACTCACATTTTTCTAGGTGCGCATAGTGGAAACAGAACGAAAATATTATTACAAGGCTAAGTTCTGTTTTACAGCCGCCGTTAATATATGACAGTCTTGTTTTAGTTCCATCTAAACACTTTCCCTTCGCTCCAGGCAGCTGCTTGTCTTTCTGCTCAAGGCCCTTGAGCTGGACACAGGCACATGTTGGCGGTGCTCAGGGGCCATTCATTCAGCTAGGAGAGGAGCCACAAGCAGACATGGGGTCCCCCAGCCAGTGTTGCCCCCAAAATGCTCCAGAGAGACCCCTGCTTTCTCCTGGGGGTGGGGAGGGAGTGGTGCTTGGCTGAGCAAGTTCTATCCTTGGGGGGCAGGGGGCAGAGAAGGTACACTGTTTCCTTCAGTGTTGGTGGTCCCTGTGTTTTCTGAGGTGCTAGGTAGCCTACAGATTCTCAAGACGTCTGTGGTCAGCTCTCCTGGACAGAACAGAGAAGATGGGGTCCAGTAGTCACCCTGGCATAGTTGTGGTGGGTACTCTGGCCTCAGACCCCCACCCCAGCCGGCCCCGGATAAGGGAGCACAGGGAACCTTCCTGGCCCGCAGCCCCACTGTGGCTCCTCAGGCACTCACATGCTCAGACATCAGAGCCTACGGCTCTCTTCCCAAATCACTGAGATCACTTGGCCATGAAAAATGACCACTTTGAGCAGAAAAGGCCCTTGACCCCCTGCACCATCCTGGGAGCCCAGCTTCCTACCACTCAGTCCAAATCCTTCTCCTCAGTAGGAGTGGTGCCCACTGTCTGCCCTCTCTCTGCATCACCAAGGAGCAGAGAGCTCCTGGCCGGCAAATCAGTCTCCAGGGAAGCGTCATGCTGTTCCTCACACCAACACACAGCGGCAACACAATGAATGCTGTAGGACTAGGAATAACATCTGTAGAACCCGTCATTGTCCCCGTGTACAGGGGGCTGAGCGAGGCACAGAGGGGCTACCCGGCTATAGGAGGACAGGCTGCAGCCCGTGGTCATCCAGCCCCAGGGCTGGCCCCGGCAGAGCAAGGACTGCCTTTCTCACAGCTGCCCAGGACAGAAAAACCAGGTCACTACTTTCCTCCACAAGCAACTCCTAGGGCCATGAGGTCTTGGCTTTATGGATTCTAAATTCTATCTTTTTTCTGTTTGCCAAACCTGCCACTTCTTTCATGTTCTTTTTTTTTTTTAAACATGTTCCTCCTGCTTCCTTGGGCTTCAGGCTTTATCTCATTTTTCTTCTCTACAGTCTGGAAGTGAAGGCTTAGCTCATGTACTATTTATTCTCTCTCGTATATAATGAAAACATCTGAGAAGTCAGTCTCCTCCGACTGCATTTCTGGCTGCCTCCTGGAAGGGTCACTGGATCTCCTTTTCTGTACTAGTGTTTTCCAAACAGGCTGTGTGTGCTGTTACCTCCTCTTGGCCAGTCACTTGGAGCCACCCGTTTCTCTCCCAGGTTGTCGCTGGGCTCAGTGGACCGACGGTCACTTCCTGCTCTAGCTGGTGCAGCGGGGCCGTCGTGCACGCGGTGTTCAGTGTCTGTCCGGGAACGTGGCTCCTGTGAGCGGCCTTTACGGGGGACAGCAGAGGACAGTGTGTGCCATGCCAGGGTGGAAACCTCAGTGGAGGCTCCTCTTCTGTTGCTCCCTGGAGGTCTGACTTACTGTTTCTTCCAGAAAGTTCTCGTTTCTCAATCCTCTGGCCTTACTTGCTGATGGCACCTCCCCTGACCTCAGAATGGAGAGTGACTGTTCCTCCGTCTTCTCAGAGGGAACCAGAGGGGATGTGTATCTATCAGCACGTGCTGCACTGTGCTGCCACAACGAACATTCCCACATGGCGATGCTGACTTCTGCTCACACAACAGGCCTGCTGTGAGCTGACTGGGGCCCTGCTCGGAGTGGTCCTCACGCCAGGACCCAGGGTAGGCTACTGTCTGAAGCATGGCCAGGCACCACTCGAGCACAGGGCATCACATGCTGACCCTGGAAGCTTCCCCAAACTGTCACACGTCACGTACATGTACTTTTCTGGCTGCAAATGGAGGAGAGGGTCCAGGCCTGCCCCGAGCCCGGGAACGCCAAGCCAATCGGCACATGGAACATTAATCACAACACTCACCTACCACCTTGGGAAGGAAAAATAGTAACAGAACACAAGACTTTTTCAACAAAAAACAAGACAGAATTAGATAAGATTCAATGTCTCTCTTTTCTCAATCCTCACCTGAGGACATGCTTATTAATTTTAGAGAGCGGGGAAGGGGATGGGGAGAGAAACATCAATGTGAGAGAGAAACATCAATTGGTTGCCTTCCTGTATGCACCGTGACCAGGATTGAACCTGCAACCTAGGCATGTGCCCTGACCGGGAATCAAACCTGCAACCTTTCGGTGCGTGGGACGACGCTCAACCAACTGAGCCACACCAGCCAGGGCTCAGTCTCTTCTTGACAAAAGTGCTCTACACTTAGGAATGATTCCTATTCTGACAGAGGACCCACTTAGACATAAATGCCTTCCTATACCTGACTGGGTTGGCCCCTGAAAGCACACACACTCACATGCATATACATAAGTACACATGCGCATACAACACGTTTGCACACACACGGGAGCTTACACAACCGCACAAATGGGTACCCACGTGGGCATGCACACATACACGCATGCACACACACACCACAGCCCCTCATCTAAGCCACGGGTCTCTGCGTGCAGGAGCAGAGGGAGTCCGCTATGTGGCCACCTTGGGGAACCTGAGCCCTCAGGGCAGCCGTCAACTCAGCCTCACAGGAACCACCCTTTCCAGGGTGCTATCCTCCCTCTCTCCCTCCCCTCCATCTTCTCCCTCAATTTAATCCCAGTACCATTCTCTTCAATCATTCATGTTTGGGATTCGGGCCGCCCAGGATCCCCACTGGGCTGGTGTAAGGATGTGAGGTTGCCCTGGGTACCAGGGGAGTGGGGACATGGCGCTGGACAAGGCAGGGTGTCCAGTATCACTCACCCAAGTCTTGCATCCAACATTGGGGTTATTTTTTCTCATCTACACAAACCGAGGACACAGGGCCCAAGTGACTGGCCAGACCCCCCCAGATGGGGCATGAGGTGGACCCCAGTTTCTCTGGCCCCCAACCCATAGACTAGTTGTCCTCATCCAGTGCAGAGGGCGACCCGACTTCAGAGCAAACCCAGACACCCCCTACAGGTGCAACAATGCGCTGCTTTAAAATGGGAACACCTCAGAATAGGACAAAACCATCATTCCTAACTGTCCAGTACAGCTATTAAGAAGAGAGGTTTGCATTTTATTTTGTAGGCTTGACATTTCGGTACTATGTAACATTTTCCATAATTATGGAACAAAATGAAATGTAAGAAGCAACTCCTAAAAATCAAATGAGACAAGTGAAGCAGCTGTGTGTCCCACTGATGGCAGTCGGAATCAGAAGGTGCAGACTTGAACGTGAGGTGATGCCAACAACCGCCAAGAACACAGGACACTCACGAGACGCGCAGGCAGGAAGACCGAGGGCACACGTAACAACATTAAGACACTGTTGCTCACTTTGTTCGGTCTGCCACTGGGTCTGTGCTCACACTTAGCCCTGCTGCTGAGACCCTGTGAACACTCCAGGTGGTGGAAGTGATGCCCGGGTCTCCTTGGTGGGGACTGGGGTTGGACCTGACGGTTGTGGACACAGGACTGCCTTAAACTTCTCCTCGGTTTCTATGTGCCTAACATTTGTACAATAAAGAGCTAAAAAAAATACCACTCAGACTGCATTTTGAACTTGAAGAAGAAAGGACTATTTTTGGAAAAGACGTCCATGTGGGTAAAGGGTAGGCTTTCCGGGGAGCCAGGGGTCAGGCGCCCTGGTAGGCACGCTGGGCTCGGTCTAGAGGCTGCCAAGGGGATGCAGAGCTGACCCCACACACTAACCCCCCCCCCAAACTGGGGAGGAGTCTGAGAAGGGGAGAGTGGGGAGCAGGTCACACCTTTGTGCCATAAAGTGTCTTCCCATCAGGCAAAAGACACAGAGGCAGCAGGTGATCCTGGTGCCTTCTGAGGCCGTTGGGAGGCCCAGCTCCTTCCTGGCTATCCCCTGGCCCCGCCCAAAATACACTTGGATAGAACCCAGGTCCCTCTGAATGAATGAGACTGAGCTGAAGATGGGTCCTACCAGGTGACAAGCCAGAGGACAAGAGGCACATTAGCCTGGGGGGTGGGGGTGGGGGGGCTGGGTCTGTCAGGCCCAGGGCACCTGCAGGAGGCAGAGGGAAGACTTCAGCTCATCCCGAGGGAGCTCTGCAGCCAGAGGGCTGACGGGTACTGGATTCTCTAATTAAACATTGTTATGTAATTAGAATCTGCTCCCCAGCCCAGGAGAGCGCTGAGGTGGGAGTTATCACCGCCGTGCTAGAAGCCCAGGCACCAAAGGCAGGGAGAAGGCTTGTTGGGAGGTGGCTGCTCTGGGGGGTGGGGTGGGGGAGTCCTCCCAGGGCACCCTGAGCCCTGCTGACCTAAACTAAAGGTGGAGGTCAAGTGTGTAAATGGTGGTCATGGGGACGTCAGGAATCTCTGAGGGTGTCGTCAGGAAAAGCACCGACAGCTCCCAGCCATCACTCAGCGTGTCACAGGAGGGGGGCCTCCCCTTTTCTGCACCTCAGTTTTCCCTCTGGAGAGAAGGTCTCAGCCAGGGCCCCAGCTCACCTGGCTCCCAGGGCCTCCCCTTAGGTGCAGGGACCAGAGGGACAAGGAATGATAAGGCAGCCTGTCTCAAGGACCCATGGAGACTCCATGGTCCAAGTGCCTCTGTGGCACTGGGAATAACATTTGGGTTCAGAAATACAAGTAATCACTGTTTTTGTACCAATAATGTTATAATTAAGATTTCTCCAATCTTAAGAAAAACAAGCCAATATCAGGAATATGCATGTACATAATTGTCATTTTAACCAATGTTATTTGAACATCTTTAGAAGAAAAACGCAGTTTAGCCGAGTCTCTTTGACTTGAAATTAAGAAGGTTCTTTCTCCATGCAGACCCACTGTCTCAGGTCCAAGAGCAGGGGACCAGCTGCCCTAGGAACATGACATCAGAGAAAGGCCCGGAAGGCCGGCGTCCCGCTATCTCCGCCAGCCAGCTGGCTCCCCTGATATCCTGGAAACAGGCACCCTGGAAAACCCTAGTCATCGGGTGAGAACCCATGGAGGCATGGAGGGGCTGGGCCCCCACATCTCAGCACAGTGACCTCACCAGCTTTACTGCTGCACAAGGAACATCCAGAAGCAGCACAGCCGCTGTCTGTACAACAGCTGGCTTCAGGCGGCATAGGACCTTGAGGGCTGCAGTTGCCGGGCCCAACTCACCCGGCTGTCTGACGCTGCATGGCCATCGCATGTCCTTTGTCCAGGACAATCCTCGAGAAAGCCAGTGCCTGGAGCACAAAGGGGTCTGAGTCCCTCTGAGGGCTGGCACATGAACTCAGGGACTGGGTAGGTGCCGGGAAGGTGGCCAGAGGTGACCCTGATGCAGTCATTGTAAGTCCAATCATCCAGCTGCCCTAGGCATATGACATTTGAGGGTGGGACCCACACACAGGCCAAGGCTCCGAGGCAATTTCAGCAACCAGGGACCAGGTACCTAGCGCAGAGAACCCCAGGGTCCACCCTCCCAAGCTGCACGTCCTTCACTGTCCCTGAATGACGTGGGTGGTCAGCTAGTCCCCACACAGCCCAAACCCCACGCCCATTCCTGAAGGTCTAAGAAAGGCACCTACCCCTTCCACATCTTCAGTCGAGGGTGTAAGTCAATGTTTCTGCAGCCCAACCTTCTAACCCGGGACCTGAAACAACAGTAACTGTCTCGCTCACGGGACAGCCGAGCACCGAAGGAAGCACTGTCCCACTGCCTGAGTTCATAAGGCGTTTATTCACCCTCTGGGGTTGGGGGTGAGTGGTCTGCTCCATCAGTCCTAACAAGTGAGCAAGGGCCGAGAAGGTGGCCCTCCAGGCTCAGGGTGACAATGTGAGGAGCTGGTCCTCCCTGCCAGCTCACGTGCATCCTTGGAGCTCACAGCACACCCCGGGCCAGGTCAGAGCAGGCCACCGCCATCCAGCTGCATCTGCCGGGCCAGCTGCTGCCCGATGGCCAGCAGGGGGCTGGCTCTGTAGGCTGGATTGGCCAGCAGGTCTCGGAAGCGGGTCCTTTCTTCCTCGCTGAAAAATTGAAGTCGGAAGTCAGCACACCCCAAGCCCCTGGGGCAGTGGGATGAGCATTCAGCACCCAGGACCTGCCTCAGGTGGACCACCCCACACCCAGATGCCTCAGGGCAGGCTGAACCCTGGAGGGGACAGGAGAGGCCGAGAGTCACCACAGAGAGGGACACCGGCAAAGGGCTGGACAAGGGATAGGGAGTGAGGAAGGCAGCCTAAGCTTCTTAAGTGGGACAGGCACAGCCTTCTGGGTCAGCCCAAGGGGGCCTGAGGGCTGAGCAGGGCTATGGGCAAGAGGGAAGAGGCTGACTTGGGGCCTCCTCATGGTCACACAGTGACTCTGGAGCCACTGTGCCCACCCATGAGGTTGAGGGGTGCTGGCACCCCTGCCCCTTCCTCAGGGAAGGGGTTCTAGGCTCCTGTCCTCAACCTTGACAAGGAGCTGCTATTAAAGGCCAAAGGCTGCCAAACACAGAAAGGCAGCAGCCCACAGGCACCCTGCAGACACAGCCTTACATAAGGGGCACCCTCCCTCCGGTGCTGCCAAATTAGACGTGGCCACTGCAGGAACGAAGGGCCAGGAGTTCTGTGTCCCCACAGGCCCCAGGCCAGCTCTGCTCACAAAGAGGCACCATGGTGACAGAGGCGGCACCTGGTGCCCTCCCAACAGAAAAGTTAGGTGGATCCTTTCCTCCTACAGGATGCTCTGAGCCCCAGAGTGCATAGTGGAGGCTGCTGTTCCCTGCATGCCCGTCTCGAAACCCAGCCAGCCCCGCTGGGTGCAGGCACGGACATGCTGCCTTCTGGAAGTGCTGGGGCAGCTCGAATTCTGCAGGCCCTGAAGCCCAGCCATGGCTGCTGGTGCCCTGGCTGGGTGTTCCTGGGGGACAACGCCTCTGTGCCTGAAACCGAGGTGACCCGGTCAGAAACCTCAGGTGGCAGCTCCAGGTCAAGTCCATGTGGGCCTGCTGGGTGGGGAGGGTGCCGTGGTGGGAATGACCTGGCCTCAGGGAGAGTGGGGTGGGGGCCAGCCTGTGCTCTGCCCCTGCATGTGTGTGACCGTGGACAGGGCCACACCATGCCAGGCCCCAGCTTCCCTGGTTGTTAACGAGAAAACCTGAACCCCACTGGACGAGTAACTACCTGAGCCAGATGACACCTAGCACAGCACCACCCCACCCACCAAGGACCCGGGCCCGAGGGCAGCCCCCAAGAAACAGGTTACTTCACTGTGCCCCAAAGCTGGCCCTGGCTGAGCTGCCCACAAAGCTTAAGTGGACTGAGGTTGGGGGACCTGGCCAGACACCGGACAGCCCTGAGGAGGGAGGGCGGGAGCACCAGAGCCTCGTCTTGGCGGCGGGGCCGTACTCACAGGAGCTGGAGCCTCTGCGCGGCGCTCATCCGGCTCAGCTCGGCCGGCCGGGGCTTGCTGCTTGTCCTGCTGTGGACAGAGAGGCCAAGTCAGTGCCACACACCGTGCACCTGGAACGTCTGCCAGGGGCACATCCCTGAGGTCGCAGCCCACATACGGCTTTGGGACGGTGCCAGGACCAGCACTCCTCTCCCTAAGTGAGACTCTGGGAGCGGAAGTGGCCTCACAGAGGAGAAGCAACCAGATGATGTGGCAGGGGGAGAAAACTGCCCATTCCTGGCCAGGAGGCCGCATCTTCAATTGGTATTTCTTTTAAAGTAGGGACGAAAAACATTTCTGGTCCACCCAGGACAATGCCTGCATCCTCATGCTCCTGTCGCCCCGGCTCAGCCTGACTTGGTCCCAATTGTGTCAGCTCCAGGACACTGCTCTGCTCTCCCAGCCACTGACCCTGTCCCTGTGTCCACCTGAGTGTGGGTCCCTTGCTGACCACCCACAGCTCTCCTGGGCCTGCATTTGCAGAACTGGAGCTCGAGCTCCCTTCCCCCAGCCAGAGCCCCCAAAAGGTGGCCATGTGTTAGGAGGTTCAGAAAACAGGGTCCACCACAGCCCTACCAGCTGGAGGCCTCAAGCCTTGGATACTCACCCCCACTTACTGAAAGACAGAATGGCAGGTGGGCTGAGGCCTCCCACAGACCCTTCCAGCCCCAAGGGGGTATAGACAAATCCAGGCAGCTCTTCAGGCCTAGAGTGGCTTGAGCCTTTATTGAAGGGTGGGAAGCAAGAGGGGCCAGGAACCTCACCCAACCAGAGGGCCCATCCAGGCACGACATCCTCCCCAGTGGGGTTCCCATGAGATAAGGACACTGTGGACAAAGCCAGGCCAGGTAAATCTCCTCAACTCAGCAGCATGGGGCAGGGCTTTCACACACCAGTGCCAGCCCCAGTCCTGCCCCTGCTGTCCTGACAGGTCTGGGCTTCGGCCAGCTTGGAAGTTTCTCCAGTGGACAGCCTCTGGCTGGGCTGATTCACTCACAGCCTAGCCAACGAAGCCTCGAGTTCTCCAGGTAGCTGCAGATGGACACTCACCCTCGGGAGTGTGGCTGCCTGGTGCCAGCTTCCAGCTCCAGCAACTCAGGGAGGGCGTCCCGAAGGGGCTGCAGATCCCCCACCACCACCGTGGCCCGCCGCCTCTTCTCCGCCTTGTGCTTCTGCTCAGCCAGCTTTATGGCTTCAATTTCTGTGGAAGGGCAACGAGATGGTTAACGAGGGAGCAGAGGGCTGAGGAGCCCAGCCATCTGAGCCCATGCCTGGGCCCGCTCCCCTCCTGCTGCATGACAGGCCACTTGTTTCTGTTTGGCTGGCACCTCCAAGCCACCCTGGGAACTGGGGGGTGGGCTAGCTTCGAGCTATTTTCTCCCCTGAGAGGTGCGCTTTTAAATTACAGGGTTGATGATGAGACACTGAGGACTTTTCCTCCTGAAAAGGGGCTCAGGTAGAGGGGCTGGGCTCTCAGTGGGAGGGGGGAGCCACACAGTCACAGAGAGGTTGGTGGGAGTATCACATTTTCCCCCTGGGGATGCACACGAAGGGAGAGTCCCAGCAGAAAGAGGTAACTGTTCTCAGAGGGGGGCCGGATTCCTAACACTGAAACGGGTGAGGGGACGAGTGCTGCGGGGGGGCGGGGGACTCAGAAGGCTTCCGCACAGTCCCTGGGAAGGAGGCACTAGAACAGAAGAGGGAGGTGGTGAAGCAGAACAGGATGTAGAAGAGCCAGAGGGTGAGGCCGTGTCGGTGCAGGGCAGCAGCCTACGCCCTGGAGAAGAGGTCTGGGCAGGGCCTGAACGAAGCACCACCTTGCAACTGATTTCCATTTAAATATATATTTATTTCGCCCTGGCTGGTTTGGCTCAGCGGTTAGCAGTGGTTCTCAACCTTCCTGATGCCGCGACCCTTTAATACAGGTCCTCCTGTTGTGGTGACCCCCAACCATAAAATTATTTTCGTTGCTACTTCATAACTGTAATTTTGCTACTGTTATGTCTTAGGCGACCCCTGTGAAAGGGTCGTTCGACTCCCAAAGGGGTCGCGACCCACAGGTTGAGAACCACTGGTAGAGCATCGGACCATGGACCAAAGACTCGCGGGTTCGATTCCAGTCAAGGGCACATACCTCAGTTGCAGTTCAATTCCCAGCCTTGGTCAGGTCGTGCGGGACGCAACCAGTCGATGTGTCTCTCTCACATCGCTGTCTCTCTCTTTCTCTTTCTCTCTCTCTCTCTCTCTCTCTCTCTCTCTCTCTCTCTCCCCCTCCCTCCCTCCCTCCCACTCTATCTGAAGATAAATGAAAAAATATCCTCAGGTGAGGATTAAAAAAAAAAAAAGATATATATATATATATATATATATATATATTTCAAAATTGCTAGTAAAATACACACTCCAACATGATTTCCAGTGTAGCTGTGGAAAATGCTGGACTGCTGGTAGGCATGCAGACCTTGGACAAAGGCCCTTCCTTCCCCAGGGATACAGGGGCAAGGCCACCAGAGGGGCCCCCACAGGCAGCCTTAGATGGACAGTGGACGGCCAGAGGCTGCTATGCTAATAAACCTGTGCTAACTGATCTATTAACCTGCTCTGCACTAGATTTCTCTCACATATAAAAAAAGGCTCTGCTACTAAAAACGCTTGGAAATGAGGGCAGTGATAGGCTTGGGGTGAGACCTGAGCTTGACACCATCCCACTATGGTTTGTTGGGCTATAATGGGGTGTCGACTCTGAATCACATCTAAACAGGGAACTAAAAAACCCATTCCCAACAAAGGTTAGGGACAATTCACAGCCAGCTCCTCACAGAGCACAAGATGCCACCAGAGAAGAGGGAGCCAGTGGCCCAATGGACAGGTACCAGACCGTTCCCTCTGTGCATTCTTGTGACTCTACGGCCAGGACCTTCAGAGCACTGTGGCTGCCATCAGCCCCGCAGGCCGGACGCAGGAGGCACAACAGTGATGGCCACCAGGCGCAGAGTAGGCCAGGAAAAACCGGGGACCTGGGTGGAAACCCCATGCTTAAGGACAGACTCAGGACAGCCTGCCACTGATTAATGCAGAGAAAGTGTGCACGGCACAGGGCCCAGCAAGTGTGTGAAAGGTGAGTGGTAAGTGAGGACCCTAACAGGCTTTTCAAGAGGCAAATTTCCAGAAACTGATACTATTCATCTTCTACCAGGCAGAAGTGCCTGGCAGGCTTCCCAAAGGCCAGCTCCTCTCCCAGCTCCCAGCCGAAGCAGCACTGCCCGCCCTGAAGCCTCCCAGATGACCAGAGCCAGCTCTGGAAGGCCCACCCTAACTGCACCAAAGTCTGGGACACATGCCTGGCCCCAACCACGGTTGCTGTCTGAGAGCATCCCAAAGGGCCCTGTGTAGAGAGGGTTGTTCTCCCGGCCCCAAAAAGCTGAGTCCAGGGCACAGACCACCCATCATCCTGGGTCCTTGTGCAGCAAGCCCCACACCATCCCTCAGAGTCCCGGAGTTATTAGGGTTCATAAGGTGACAATTCAGGTGTTCCATCTTTCTAGAACGAGGGTAAACTGTTTGCTCAGCACCTTATCACACCAGATATCTCTTCCCAGAGAGCTCAAGCACCCTGGGAGGGTGGGGAGGGAGGCAGCTGAGGTGGCTGGGGTTGGGGCCTTAAGGTTGGGCAGTCTTGGGCAGGGAAGGAGACCGGAAGGACAGCGCTCTGAAGCTGTCACTCCTTCACTGACTAAAGTGGCAGGCCCGGCACCAACGCCGCATCAGGACCAAGCAGAGCAAAGCAGAGCCCAAGGTTCCAAGGAAGCCGGACACAAATGGTAAACCAACGAAAGCCAAAGCATTTTAAATGAACACAGTGGTGGGAAACCTTTGTTCTTCCAAGGGCCATTTGGATATTTATAACATCATTCGTGGGTCATACAAAATTATCAACTTAAAAATTAGCCTGCTATATTTGGTCAGGCTCATTTGGTGAGGCGTTATTAACACGTGGTGTCCAATTAGGGAGTGTCTGAGGCATGCAAGAACGACTCACGTGGGGACATCTGCCAGGCGGCCCATTACAGCGGCTGCTTAAGAGAGGAAGCCATTAGTCACCAGAAGTGCCAAAAAGAATCCAACAGAACTCACTACCCACTCACGATAAAAATGACACTGAAACCACGAACAGAAGGAATTGCCTTAATCTGACACAGATGACCTCCCAGAGAGGCCTGTAGTAAATATCACATGTGTGGTGAAATACTAGCCACACTCAGTTATGAAGTAGAACAAGAAAGGGACAACCATGACCCCCTGCCAGTCCTGGCAGGTGGCGCAGTCCCCAGAGAGGGATCGTGGGTGGGCAGGCCTCTGCCTGAGGACACACCAGCTGCCATGACAGCCTGCAGGGGCCAGCTCGGCCTCCCCACCAACCCACAAGTCTGACACGGGCTCAGTCAAAGCCCAACAAGAGTCTTAACCAAACCTGTGACGCTAGTTCTAAATGTTACTTTTTTAAAAGACTAAATGCATTTAAGAATAGCCGAAACATTTTTGGGGAAAAAAACAAGCAATAAAAGAGTTGACCTACTGGACATTAAAGCAAATTATGAAAGGACAGAAATTCAGAGACCAATGTGCAACAGAGCCTCGCAGGGAGGCAAGGACACAAAATAGTGCTTCAAACTGACCACTGACCGGCTATCCTCCTGGAGGAAAAGTTAACCCCTCCCTCCTGCTATTCCTAGAAATTAATTATAACAGAATTAATCATGACAAATCAAAGGCCAAAAACTACAGGAAGAGCTGCTCAACTCCACTTGAAAATAGGGAAAATGACAATGGTGAAAGTCATTTGTCACCTGTCAGAGCAGCAGATTTGACAGCCTAACAATACCAAGAATGAGGGGTCTGGGGGCAGCGGGGGTGGGAGCCTGAATGCTGGTGGACAGCTGGGTCAGGGCAGTCAGGTGTAGGAATGCACAGTGTTGCTCGGCCTTCCCGGACCCACAGGACACCGAGTGCCCCGAGGCCTGGGCTGTCTGACAGATCCTGCCTCACTGCTCTAGGTGCTGGGGAAGCATGTGAACAGGAGGAAGGGGACTGGAGGCAGAGAGAGTGGGGCGGGCATGCCAGCAGGAGGACTGGCGGGGACACAGGCCCTGGGCAGGAGCTGCATGTGGCAAGGTGCAAGAGGGTAGCTCCACCGGCACCAACGGGCACGGCTTCCACACATACTGAGTGAAAAGGCACAGCAAAGGAAAACCCTCTCTCTCTCTCTGACACACACACACACCATGCATTTCTAAAGCCCTGCACCCAGCTCAAGTGCACAAGTGAAGAGAAAGGTCTACAGTTTAATCTCACACAACCAACCAGTGCTTACTCCTGAGCAGAAAACCAGATGCGAGTTTGGTAGCTTTGTCTGTTTTCCTTGAATAGTTTCATAACTTATTATTTGCAATTAAAACATTACTCTGTCCTTAGATGTGGATGTCATTCCATCCCAGTCTGGAAGATGGCAAAGAACAGTGAATTTAAGGGGTGTCAGTTCCATGCCAATGGGCTCCTCTCCCTTCTCTGCCCTGTGCCCCACTAAGCCTGCCCTCCCCTTCTAAACAGAGATAGTAGTGGAGGGAGGAAGGAGGGAGAGCTTGGGCACTTACTGCCCCTGCCACCCCACCGCTCCCACCTTCCTGGCTGTGGCCCCTGCAAGACCTTGCCAAGCCCTCTTCTGGTGAGGGGGACTCTTCCCTTTGCCTCTGCAGGCTGGGCTGGTACTGGTTTCCCAAGGCCCTGGGGCCTCATCACCCTCACTGGCTCCCTCCGTGCCTCTGTATCTAATCCATGCATAGCCCCTTCATTAACTTCTCTCCGGGAAACCCTTTGGAGGGTGCCAGACTGAACTGACCACGTGCTGACGTTTGTCCCACCAGGGCAGGATTTCATGGCCAACCCACTTGAGAGCAAAGAGGGACAAGAAAAAGTCCCTTCTATCAACTCTGTAGTCTAAAGCAGCAGGCTCTGAAACAATGACAGTTGGGGAGCATCTCCAGGGGCTTGGCTACACTGGTCCCTATACCCTCCCCAAGGCTCAGTGCAGGAAGGTTCCCACTGACAAGGCTGCTCATCCTAAGAGGTTTAATCTAAAACTAGCTGGAGGTGCAATCAAGAAAGCATAATAGGCTTCCGGTCAAGATGATGGCGTAGGTAAACGCAGTACTCACCTCCTCCCACAACCACATCAAAATTACAACTAAACTGCCCTGGCCAGTGTGCTCAGTTGTTAGAGCGTCGACCAGCATACCGAAGGGTTGCAGGTTCAATCCCCAGCCCCAGTTAGGGTCATGCGGGAGGCAACCAATTGATGTGTCTGTCCCACATCGATGTTTCTCTCTCTCCCTTCCACTCTCTCTAAAAATCAATGGAAAAACTCTTCGGATGAGGATTAACCAAAAAAAAAAAGGAAGCATAACATATGCAAATCAGGTCTCTAAAACCAATCACACTGGCTATGTTGAACATAGAAAATTTTTATGGGCTGAAGTCTGCATTTCTGTATGTTCCCCCTCATGAACAAAGCAGGTTGGTAGGCAGTACCATGGCCTCAATCCCTGGCCCCCAAGAACAGGAGCAATACTCACGGCTTTATCACTACACCAAAGGTTTGAATCACTGCAGTAAGATGACAAGAAGACTCTAAAACAAAGTTTGGAAGGAAGATATAAAACTGTCTCTATTTTAAATGGCATGAGTACTAGTGTAGAAAATTCTAAGGAAGCTACAGAATAACTACCAGAACTAATATGATTTTAGCAAGGTCAAAGGATGTAAGATTAGTATTAAAAAAATACTTTTACATACTAGTAGAAAACTGGAAAATGTAGATTTTGAAGATTCTACTTATAATAGCTTTAAAAACTATAAAACAGCAATGAGTTTATTTATTTAAAAAAAAAAAAAGTGAGACCTCTACCTATGTAACACTGATGCCAGAAACTAAAGAAAATCTCAATAACTGGGGAGACATACCATGTCCATGGACTTGAAGCGTCAATATTGTTAAAATGGAAATTCTCCCAAAGTTGATCTATAGATTTAAAGCAATCTCAATCATAATCCCAACTAGATTTTTGTTGGTGATGGTGGTTTTTAATAATTGACAAGTCAAGCTGATGAACAAAACAGACCCAGAGACATAGAAGTAGGGATCAGACTGACAAACCTCAGAGGAGGAGGAGGAGGAAAGGAAGAGATAAACCAAAGAATTTATATGCATATATGCAAAACCAATGGACATAGACAACAATATTGTGAGGTGGGGGGAGCGGGGAGGAGGGTGTCAATGGGGTTAAAAGGAGAAACATCTTTAACAAAAATCAATTTAAAAAAAAAAAAGAATTGACAAGCTGATGTTAAGATTTGGAAATGCCAAAGACTGAAGTACTCAAAGCAATCTTAAAACAGAAGGACTAAGATACAGAACTTCCATTATCTGAGTCCAAGACTTACTCTGAAGCTACAGCTGTCCAGAGTGCCCAGAACTTACTAAGGCACAACAAACAGCATGAGTCCATTTGATTTGTCACAAAGACACCAAAGCAATTGAATGAGGAAACAAAAATCTTTACAACAGTGCTGAGCAACTGAATATCCACCTGGAAAGACTCATACCACAGACAACCATTAATTCAAGATGGATCAGAAACCTAAATATAAAGGTCAAAATGATAAAGTTTTTAGAAGAATAGTAAGTCACAGTCTGAGAAAAAATTATTTGCAAAACATACAGCTGTCCAAGGACTGGGGTGTAGGACATAAGAATTCTTAGAGCTCAATAATAAGAAGACGAAGAGCCTCAGGGAACACTCGCGTGAACTGGATGCACAAAGGGGCAGTTAAGACATGGAGATGCCAATTTGGGCAATGAACACTAATACCACAATGAGCTACCACTTTGTGTTCAGCAGATGGCCACATGCCCGCAAAGCTGTGCCACAGCCAGAGCTCCCAACATCGTTGGTAGGAGTGTAAATGTACAACCACTTTAGAGAAACATCTGGTAGTTGCTTGTAAAACTAAACATACAACTACCCTATGACCCAGCGTTCCATTCCCAAGTATTTACCCAAGAGAAATGAAAACATATGTCCACAAAAAGACTTGTAAAGAATGTTCAAAGCAGCCTTAGTCATAGCAGCTAAAAGAGAAAAAAGACCAGGTGTCCATCATTAGGAAAGTGGGCACCAAATACTATGTCCATATAAAGAAATGCTTCTCAGCACAAGAACGGTAGGAACCACAGCCACCTGCAGCACGGATGGATTTCAAAATCCATCCACAGGAAGAGCACATCCTACATGGCTCTATTCACATGACGTCCAGAGCAGTGAACCTGAACTGTGACCCAGCAGGAGCAGGCAGTGGTTACCCCTGGTGGTCATGCCATTTCTGGGGTGGAAAGGTTCTGTAATGAAAGGGATTATGGCTGCACGGGTGTGCACCATCATCTTAAATCCCTCACTGGCACATTTAAGACTCCATTTATTGTATGTAAGTTTTATCTAAAAATAAAAAAGAACCATAAACAATTACTGAACTCTGGCAAAATTATTTGGGAGAAAGTGTACTGATGTCTGCACTTCCTTTGGAATGTGTAGATAAAACATGGGTTGGTAGATGGACAGGCAGATGTGAATGGACAGATGAACAGATATGTAACAAAGAATTTAAAAAACTATAGCACATACAATTGTGTACAGTACATAACACTTGATCATGACAATAAACAACTGTTACTGGTTTATGTATTTACCACATTATTTTCGAGTATACTCTACTTTAAAAGTCTTTGCTGTAAGACAGTAGCCTCATACATCTGGTGTTTACGTCTCTTGACTGAGTCATTTCTCTTGGACTTGATTTAGCCTAGTTCTGAACAGTAACCTGCTATACAGGCTTATAGCTCAGGAGCAAGAGGCTGTACCATACAGCCTAGGTGTGTAGTAGGCTGTACCATTCAGGTGTGTGCAACTGCCTCTGCGATGTTCTCCCTAATGATGTCTTTCTCAGAATGTGTCCCCATCAAGTGGCATGTGACTATTTTCAATCCAGGTCGGTAGAATCTGAGGATGCAGAACCCAAAAGGCCAAATGGATTCCGACTTACAGTAATCATAAAAGTCAGCAGAATCACACTAAAAACACAACAGTAAGGAAAAAATTATAAACAATCTTTATAAGAAAATCTTTAGAAAAACATTAGCAAATATTCAGCATCATGAAAAATAACTATATTTTCCAAAACAAAATTAGTGGGAGAGTGGCATTCGACCTGTCACGAGACATTTAGCTGGAAGTGCATGAAGGAAACCACCGTTACAGACAGGTACTTGGAGAGAAAGGCCCCTCTGACCCCCAAAAGACCTGGGACTCAGGAGCCCTCGGATCACACGGAGAACCGCTGTCGCCCAGAAGGCCTGTGTGGGTGTGTGCCTGGAGGTCTGAAAGGACACACCCAATGGGACGATTTTTCACCTACCACTCCAGACAGTTCCGTGTCCTAAAGGACTCACAACCAGCATGTGTCACTTCTGTAATTACAAATTTGTCACAGGATCAAAAACAATAGTTTCTACACACAAGAAGCTGAGTGCAGCACTTCTTGGGACCATTTTCTCAGGGAGAAGTAAAGGCTTTGCAGCAGCTCATACAGAGCCACCACCCCCAGGGCCATCTGCTTGTCACATCACAGGTCATCTCCAGCATGCTGCCAAGGCCCCAGCCCACCCACCAGCCACGGTGTGGCCTCAAAAGGTGCCATGAGCTGGACAGAGGACAGGAAGCCCGTGCCCTCCTGAGCCACGCCACCACCGGGAACGCACTTACTCTGCAGCCACCGCTCACGCCGCAGCTTCAGTTTCTCCTTCTTGGGCAAAATCGTCTTTGCCTCGGCACCTGAGGACAGAGCACACGTGTGGTGAGTGGAGCGTCCCCGTCCCGCAGGACACAGCCTGAAGCTCCCACCCACAAAGCCTGGAAACAGAATCGGGCAGGTTCTGATGGTGCCAGGCAGCACTGCCGCCACATGGGCCACTGCGCCCACAGTAGCTCCTGCAGTGCTCGGGACACCGTGCTGCACATCAGCAGAATGGCAGGAAGGTGCCCTAAGCACAGGTGTCCCTCTGAAGCAACAGGCTGCCTCAGGATGCCCAGACAGGCCTTCACCTACCACCCTCCGCACCCGCACCCAGGATGACCTGCAGGAGGACCGCTGCATAAGCGTGCTGACAGGAGAGGGCCACAGAACTCAAAGAGGACCCATGAGCTATGGAAAACTGGGTTGGCACCTCACAGCACCAAGAGTCCCCTTCTGCTGAGCCCGGGGCCTGGGCACACTGAAGCTTAGGCTCACAGGCCCCAGCAGCTTGGAATTTCTCTGCACAGGCGCTGCCAGAAGCCGGGAGAACTCAGGTGAGTAAAGGCTAAGCAAGAAGTCGTCCCACAGCTTGCCACTGAATCAACCAAGATAAGAAAACCTACTCCCTTCAGACATGCCTTCTCCCAGAGCCCTCTGTCCACCCTCACCTGCCCGCGTGGGGATGTGTCCCTGGCCTCACCTGCCAGCATCAGGGTGTGAAGTACAACACACACCTTTTCCTTTGTTCCCCAGAACAGCTCTGTCATCAAAACACTGGCCACCTAGAGGACCCTCTCACTGCCCACCCTACTCCCCCTCAGCTCCTGTCCCATCCCCCGCCCCCATACTGTCTGCTCTTACTTTGTGGTGACTTCAACCACACAGGTCTGTGGCCTCCCCTCCGTCATGACCCTGTCCTCACCACCCACGGCCTGTCTGCACATCTCTACTGTGAGAGGCTCAACTCTGTCCTCCAAATTCACATGTTGAAGACCTAAGCCCAGTACCTCAGAACATGGCAGTACTAGGGGAGAGGGTCTTTAATGAGGTAATTAAGTTGGAATGAGGTCATATGGGTGAACTCTAATCCAGTACGACTGATGTCCCTATGAACAAGAGGAGATTAGGATATAGACATGTACAGAGGGACAACCATGTGAGGACACAGGGAGGAGATGGCCGTCTACACACCAAGGAGAGAGGCCTCAGGAGGAGCCAGCCACCCAAGACCTGGTCTGTGGTGCTGTCACGGCCGCCGGAGCTGACACCCATTTCTCTTCAGTAACACACAGCACTGTTTCCTGCATTCAGGCAGGCCCAAGCTTCACACCTCTCCCCTCCCTGCAAGCAGGCCACGTGTGACCCTCATCTGCCCACTCCCCGTGAGGAAATGCAGCAATACAAGCTCCTGGGAGCCAAGACGCCATCACACTTGCTAGCCTATGACACTTGCTAACTACCTGAAGAAACCTAATGACCTTGAGGAGCACTGGGCACATTTATGTCAGTGACCCCATGACTGGTCCCATTTCACAGATGAGAAAAGCAAGGCTCAGAGGGGGCCAGGTCACAGGGAACTGCTGTGGACCAGGCCTGGAATGGAGTGTGGTATGTGGGCTCACAGCCACCAGGCCTCCACAGCAGTGTCCTTGGGCTAGGTGTCACTGAAGCTTCACCAGCACCCCTGGGACCAGGCCACTGGAGGGGTACTGGGGACACAGGATTTGGGGGTTAATTCCCCCAAATAAACTATGAACCAAAGTGTGGACGTAGGTATAGCTCCCAGAGCACTCAGATAATGCACATGGCCCCAACTGCAGGACACAGAGTGTCTCAGGTCAGCCTCACTGATCCCCAGGCTGTCATCTCCTCCACTGCAGGCAGTGGGCTGGGGAACGAGATACAGAACCCTTGCCCCCCAACAGGCACATTCAGGGTGGGAGGACCGCCAAGGCGCAGCATAGTGCCCACTGCGCTGGGTGGGAGCCAATGCCCCGTGTTGGCCAGACCTGACTCCCAGCTGGACAAAGACAGTCACAGTGTGTCTGAAGCTATCGTGTGGCCCCAAGAAGGCTCAGGTAGTGCCAGCTGGCATATCAGGCGGCACTGGACTCCGCTTGGACAGGCTGGAACGCCCATATAGAGCCTGGCCCAGGGGCAGGAGGGGGAATGCAATGCGCTGGGGGGAGCCGGCACTGCCAGGCTGGCGGGTGCGCCATTCTGGGAGCACAAAGATGATGCAGTCCAATGGCTGTCTGCCCGACGTCAGGACTGTGGCATGCGGGCTCACACGTGGGAGGGTGGGAGGTCAGAGACACTGGACCTGCCAACATCATCTCTGCTTCCAGCTTGCTCTAAAAATGGAGCGAACTCCAAGCTGGCCACACTTCCTTGGCCTTAACTGGACCCAGGACGTTTTATACGAGATGTACATCTGGACTCATCTTTACTTCATGCAGATTTCCTTATTGCTACAACCGATCCGTGACATCTGAGAAAAACAACGCAGAAACTAGTTCTGTCAAGAGCCAGGTGGTGATTCTGCTCATGTGAGAAACTCGTATAAACCCTGGAGCAAATGACTTCACGGGAATTACAGCCCCTTTCCAAGAGTGAGGCCCTGGGTGCTGGCCCCACACTACACTTCCAGACGTGCCCGAAATCAACACTGGCCACGGGGAGGGGACGAGGCGTCCAGCAGCATTTCTGATGAATGACAAAGTGAGAGTGACTACACATTCTGGGGCAGACCATCCCAGACTGAGCGCTCAACCTGAACCTGGGCAGGGACCAGAAACCCCGAGTCCAGTGGCAAAACAGACCAGAAACCCCGAGTCCAGGGCAGGTCTAATCAACCTGGAGTGTCCATGTGACCCAGCAAGCAGTTTTTTCTTATCTTAAAGATGAGTAAAATTCTCCAGAACCTAAGATAAAAACGTTTAAAACAATCAACCAACCAAGCTGAGCACTGGCAGGGAGGGTGGGGCTGGCCACCCTGGGCCTCCCGCTCAGCAGACCAGGCTCCTCCCATACCCAAGCCCTGCCCTGTGCCTGCCCTGAGGTGCCTCCATGGCCCTCGGGTGCCAGCGGTAACCTCAGGTGTGGAACCAAATGGTACCCAGGAGCCCAGAGAGAAGGCCCGGTGCAAACCCAGGCACAGGTTGCTTTCACAAGAAAAGCTGAAGGTAAGATGCTGCTGTGTATACAGCAGAATGATGAGCTTTGGAGCTCTGACTATAGAGACACAACTCGGGCAGCTATCTGACCCATTTGAGCCTCGGTCTTATCCAGAAAACAGGAGTGCAACTCCAGCAGTGTTAGTGAGGTCAGTAACCCTCTGCTCTGTTCTCCTAAAGAAGCCTTGTGGAACAGAACACAGAGTTCAAGCAAGGAGATGCCTGTCTGCCTCCCCCAGTGCCACCTCTGTGCCTGTGCGGCCCACCCCCTCTCCCAGTCCTTGTCAAGTCACTAAGGCTACCGCCAGTGTGGGATGGTCAGAGGACAGGAAACGGTTTCGCAGGTGTTGACTTCTGGGAGGACATGGTTAACAGGATATCACATGAGCACGTTCTAATGGAACTATAAGGAAAATCAATATGTAATCAGCCTTTCTATAAATGATGTCAACAACACTGTGTAAAAGGACATGGGCACAGGCAACAACAGATAACTATAAGTAATGGCTGATGTGACCAAAGTCATAAAATACAAAGGCATTCATGATACTGACAGTTTCCTCACCACAATGGTAAACACAACCTAAGACACAGATTTGGGGAGGAAAATAAAGCAGGAATTGTTCACCTCTCTCTGTAAGGTCCCAAAAGATTAATATGTAACTAAAAAAAATAAAGCCACAAAAGTACTACAAAAAACACAGAAGAATTACAAAACACAAAGAAAACACAGATGTGACTACATAAAAATTTAAAACCTCTGCAAGGAAAAAAATTATGTGAACAAATTTAAAAGGTGCTAACAATGGGGGAAGAGGGGCAAACATCTGCAGATAACAAAACAGGTCCTTCCTATATAAAGAGCTCTTCCAAACCAGTAAGAAAAAAGCCAAGAGGAAAAGGGCACAAACAGGCTGCTTACAGAGAAACATGGCCAATGAAAGCTCTTTCTAAGAGCACATTTTACATATTTACATTTTACTGTCCACCCTTCATATGGCAGAGACTGGTGTCTAGAGCTGGCTGGCAAGAACCAGCAGCAGACATGTGTGCGCTTGGCAGAAGCTCCATGGGGAGCGAGTGCCTTCACAAGGCAAACTAGCACTGTCTACTGGCATTTTCAATGTCCACACATTGCCTTAGTAATCCCACCCCTAAGATTTTATCTGCAAATGTATTCATTTATCTTCACAGATGTGCAGTCCCATCATCCAACAAACCTCAACCCCTGTAAAAGGAACAAGGCTATCATGTGCTGACCATCAACCAAGCCTGTGCGTAGAAGTGAGGACCAGGGCATGCCCGCATGCAGGGAGGGGGGCAGAGACGGAGACACCCTGCCCTGAGTTTTCACACTAATGTGGGCTACGTTCCAACTTACTAAGAAGGAGGCAATGGTATGAGCATCAGCTCAAGAGCCATTGGTGGGTGAGCTACACAGGGAAATCCCAGGGCAAAAGGATGGCCCAGCACCTGGCAGCCAGAGAAGCAGCCAGAACACAGGAGGGGTGTGCTACCCACTATGGGCATAGCTGGAAATAGGTGATAGCCTTCAGAGGGTGCAGGTGTACAACGGACTGTGTTCCCTTCATTTTTCTGTTTTCCAAGTTTTCTTCATTATTTATACTGCACCTTGGTAATTAGGTGGTCATGTAAAAAACCCAAAGACACAAAAATTCAGGAATGAAGTGCCCCAATCAGACAACGTCCTGAAAGAAAACCGGCAAGATTACAAACCCAACAGCCTACATCAACATGTTTTCCAAAACACACCCACCAAGTTGTATTGCTAACACATCCTTCTGTTGATGAAATACCTCTCCCATAATGACCCCTTAGATGCACCAAATCACTGAGTATGTCAGAAGAACAGTCCACACTCTAGGGCCTACTTCTAACATAGAGACACATTATGGTCTGGCCATTGGTACAATTTTTGGAAGGCACGGGGCAACCTGTGGTTTCAGCTCTATGGCCGCAGAGCTATCTGCCGTAGCCCGGGGAGGACAGAGTGGCCCCACAAGTCTCCAACCAACTGACAGGAAGGAATGAGCAGCACCCACAGGTGGACTGGAGGAAAGGAGCCCTCCTAGGCAAACTGTCCTGCCAGTGCCTCCTCTCCCGCCCCGCATGACGAAAGTGACTCCTTTCTGGCCCCCCATCCCCCTCTCCCTGTCTCCACCAACCCAGCCCATCTTGAGATTATCAATAGATGGGATGGACCCAGGATGAGCTCAGGCCATTCTGGGGTGCTGTTGAGCACCCAGCTCCTTGGCACAGCGGTCCTGTTCACACAGCATCTCTCAGCACAGTGTGCACAAACATGTCCTCACAGGCCATGGGTCAGGTCATCCCACACACCATTGTCCAAAGGTGTGAAGAACTTGTTGGGACAGAGTGACTGCAGCTTGTTCCAAAGTGGGGAGAGAGGGGAACTCACACACAGGACAAGGTGCACTCACGCTGATCCCCAAAGCCCTGACAAGGACAAATCAGGATGCAGGCCCCTCCACCCCCAAGGAGGAGGCAGGGACCGGCAGGCCCAGCCCTACAGCTGTTCATTCTGCCCCAACCCCTTCCCTCTCGAAATGCCTAGGCAGAGTCCTCTCGGGCTGCTTCCTTGACCTTGCCCTTTCCTGCTTGTCTGTTAAAAATAAAGGGCCCAGCCCGGCCGGTGTGGCTCAGTGGCTGAGCGTCGACCCATGCACCAAGAGGTCATCGGTTCGATTCCTGGTCAGGGCACGTGCCCAGGTTGTGGGCCAAATCCCACAGCAAGGGGCATGCAGGAGGCGGCCAATCGATGTTCTCTCTCATTGATGTTTCTATCTCTCTCTCCCTCTCCCTAAAATCAATAGAGAAAAAAAAAATTTTTTAATAAAATAAAATAAATAAAGGGCTCCATGCTGACCAGGCAAGAGCAGCCTGACAGCAGGGCTCCTTCCCACTTCCCCCATGCCACTGCAGGGCCAGAGCCACAGCATATGGGCTCAGCAAACCCCCCCTACCCCCCAAGCTGCCAGAGGCCCAGAGCGGAAGTCCATGCCTCTGGTACTGCACTTGGCCAAGCACACAGGCCTTCAGGCCCTGTGGCCAGGATTGCCCTGGTGGCAGTGGATGCCCCTCTCTGGGGCCTGGTGGAAGCACTCCCACCAAGGACCTACTCCCCACAGCAGACACCAGGGCCCAGGAGACATGCAAGTTGCTCATAGCCAGCAGCCTGCAACCACCTGGGACAGCCAGCAGCACACACATGGCAAAGACACAGGCTCCCAAACACAGTAAATGCCACCCACTCAAGACTCCAGGATGCCCGTCCACTGTCCTAAGGGAGCCCACACAGCTACAAACAATGCCAAGTGGTCTGTCCAGAAAATGGCTATTCCGAGACAGTTAATTACCTCTCCACACCCCTTACTCTTCATTGGTTTCCCTTTTACAACTGGGGGTGGGGTAGAGACGAGGAAGGGACGTGGACTGAGTCTGTCCTACTGCTTACTGCAAGGCTGGAGGAAAAGTGGGAAGAGTCTTTGAAGGGGGACTTTGTGGAGAACTCCTGAACAACCCCTGGAAAGCCCTGGGGTTCCCCTTGTGCTGGAGCCCAGCTTCCCCAGCTCCTCTCCAGAAGCAGGACTGGCCTCTCTAATCTGAGCTTGGCAGTAGAGGAGATGCAGTTTTGTCGCCCTCTGCTGAGCAGCCCTGTGCCTGCATCTGCCCTGCTCTGGACTCCTGTTTCATAGGGAACCCCTGCTGTGGGTCAGAGGCACAGATTGGGAAGCTCAAGCACAGGGAAAATGCAGTCACAGCACTGTGGTCTGCATGGCCACGAGGCCCAGAGCTCTCTCGGCTTGGGGGACACAGAGGGTCTCAGCAGCACAGTCCTGGAGACAGAGAAGGCGAGTGTACATGCTCAGGGTGTCCCTGCAGCAAGATCCCTCCACTGTGGTCTCCTTGTCCACTCACCATCACCATCTCCCCAACAACCTCTCCCACCACAGAGCCCAGAATACACGCTTCCACCGCCACCCCTTGGTGGCCTTCAAGTTGTCCAGTGTGCTGACCATCCTTCTGCTCCTGTCTCCCTAACCAGGCCTATCCTCCTCCAGCTGCACCCCACCCTGCCCACCTCTGGGCGTGAGTATGGGGCTGGCGATGCCCAGTCCAAGCCACAGGACGGAGTAGTGGCCCAATACCCCGGGTGCTTGTCTGAGAACAGAGTGGGCTTGTTCTCTGCAACTTTCCAGCATAAAGGAATATAGGACTAGAAGTAGAAGGGCAGAGCAACAATCTGTGTGAGGGAGGAATGCATCGCCACGTTCCCTCAAGTCCCCACCACAAGAGAGGACACAGGAGCGAAGAAGTCCATGAGCCCAGGTACCCTGACCCTCAGGGCAAAGCCAAGCTTGGCCGGTGGTGGCTAGGGGTCATCTGCAGGGGGAGGTGGGTCGGGGGTGGCCTCTAGCTGAGTAGTTCCGCCATAGGAAGCATGGAGCCCTGCCTGCATGGGGGATTTTGAAGGGAAACTGGGGGCAGACTGGGCTCCAAAGGCCACAGGGCTCCAAAGGCTCCATGCAGCAAAGCAGGTCCCACTATGTCCTGGGGCTGCAAGGAGTGTGTGAGAGCACATCTGCCTGGCAGAGGGGAACACACACAAGCACATGGGGGACGCACAATGGACATTTATCCACCCAGGTGATAGACCCACAACCAGGCCAGGCTTCCCTCTGGGTGGGCTTGGCCTCTTCTAGTCCACACTGGCTAAAAGGCAGACACACAGCTGCAGAGACACGAGTAGTTCTATTTGTGACTCAGCCCAGGGACTCGAAGAAAGGACGCGTCTGAGCTAATCCAGGCAGACAGGTGCCCTCGCCTTCACAGCCCAGCAGGTCACTGAGCAGCCAGTGGATTGAATACCACTTTCCACATGACCTGCACCTGCCCCAGGCCACCAGCCCCAGCTCAGGCCTGGAGACCACAAGACCCATTGTTCCACTGGAAGATCCAGGCGCTGGCCAACAAGGAGGAGGCAAAGCTGAGGAAGGCCAAAACAAAAGAGCTGCTAAAGAGGGAGGCTCATGTGGGAGACAAGACTGAGACACAGTCACCTGCCACCAGGAACCTGGGGCATCTGGACACCTTGGAGGCTTCTTCGGGAGCTGCAGCAGCTGCAGGACCCAATCAAGAAACCAGGAAGTACTTGGCTGAGCACAGCTCAGAACCCAGAGGGTCCGTCTGAGCTCCAGGATCTTCACACAGATATGAGAGATGAGAGGGCTTGTGTTCCTGTAGCTGCCAAGCAGGACCCACTAGGCTCTGGGCTGGGGCCCCACACTTGGCAGCATCAGAAACTCTGGGAGGGTGTGTGAAAACAAGGCTCAGCAGGTCTGGGACAGGGCCCCAGTGGTGCTGGTGCTGACCTGGGGCTCCCTGAAGGTGGGTGCACAGCTTTAGCCCCTCTGTGCAGGTGGAATTGTGACAATGTCCCACAGACAACCATCCAGCAGTGCTGGAGGGAAGCCCGATGGTCCTCCTTTTCCCAGATGGGGCCTCAGAGCTCTGAGCTCAGCAAAGGGAGGGGCCAGAACCTATGATGGCCTTGGCCTCCCCTTGCATCACATCCATGTCTGTGAAGGAAGACAAAGTGGGCCAGCCCTTCACTGACACGGGAGTACCACTGGTCAGCATGGCTGAAGAAGCCCAGTAGGACCCCCAGACAGGCCCACATAGCACACCTCCCCAGCAGATGCCATGCTCATCTGATGCTCAAGGAATTAACAGTCCTGAGAAGCTACACAGATGCCCCCAAATCCAACAGCCAACAAAGCAGAGCACCGGGACTCCAACTCAGCTCCTGTGACTGCAAACTAATGCTCTGTCCCCTCCACTCCCTTCAGACTGCTGGGGGACACCAGCTGTAGCACAGATGGCTTCTCCTCCTGGGTGTGTGCACCACCAACAGGCAGGACAGCATGCCAACCTGGACCAACAAGGCAGAACCCGTTCTATGGGCAGAAAGCAAACTCAGTCCCACAACCACCAGGAGAAGCGGGAAGGAGAGAGAGGTCCCAGAGATGATAGGCAGGAGGGGTGGGAATAGCTGCCATGGGAAACTGTCAGAAAACAGCATTTGTCAGCTCTCTGGGGGAGTAACTTTCTCAGCAATTCTTAAAACCCAAGAAGAGTTTTTTTGTATGAAATGACAAATAGTTAACCTCTACAATACATAAAGCACTTGTTCAAGGTTAAGAAAGGTGATCAGAACTGCCCCAAGTACATAGACAAGCCGTAAGGGAATCAGCAAACACACAGAAAACTGACTGATCGCGTTGGTCACCAAAGAAACTTCGGAAAAATAAGGACTGCCAGGAATCCTCTCTCAGGGGGAAGCTTTGTGGCTATGAAGGTGAGGGAAGGTCAGAGCCAAGATGGCCCCTCACAGACACCTTCCTCCACTCGTTCCCCTCTATTTACCTTCCCACAGTCTGTGCCTTGTAAACCTATAAACATACTGTTTGCTGCTAAGATGCTATAGAGCCAAGTTCTCCCCACCCCTTTGAGTTTCTCATCATTGCTGCTTCTCCTGTGTGACGTGTACTGCACACATTTTTAGTAAATTGATTTTCTCTTGTTAATCTGTCTTTTGTGAATCTAATCTGCAGAATTCCTAGGAGGGTTGGGGAAAAAGTGTTTGCTCCCTACAGTTTCAATGCACAAAGAATGGCAAGGAGATTCCCATACATCTCCCCAGTGACATAACAAAAACACAGAGCAATGATGTAAACAACAGAACCCCACAGAAGATGCTTGATATAAGTAAGTCATACCTGTGAAATAACCACATCTTACAACTCTAAGCTGTTTACAAACTGTAGACGGAAACCTGGAAAATGATACTAAAAACCTGGATGCTGCTCAGTCAATTAACAAGAAATAATTAAGAAAAGTCTGTTCGTCAGTTCACTAGAGAACCACAAGAACACAAAGAGTGTTAGAGCAGTAAAACAGAAAGGACAGCTACTAGCAACTTTCAAGATGAGAACGTATGGTAGGACCAAACCAACAGAAACAGATGTGCAGGTCAGGTACAGTAGGACTACCAAGAGATTAGGGTGCTCTTAACAAGGTACACACCTCTATTATTTTTTTTTTTATTTTTTTTTATATATTTTTTATCCTCACCCAAGGATAGTCTTCCATTGACCTTTAGATGAGTGGAAGGGAGAGAGGGAGAGAGAGAGGGAGGTGGAGGGGGGGAGAGAGAGAAAAAAATATCAATGTGAGAGAGACACATCAATTGGTTGCTTCCTATAAGACTCCGACTGGGGCCGGGGATTGAACCTGGGCAACCCAGGTACATGCCCTTGACTAGAATCGAACCCAAGACCCTTCAATTCAATCCAACATTCTAATTGCTGAGCCAACCAGGCCAGGGCCACACCTCTATTATTTTAAATGCTCAACTGTATATGTGCAGCACACACCCAGGCAGCATTAAGGTTTCTCTCCAGACAGGATGGTGGTGCACCTGTCCAGATCTCAGGAGCTCACTCCACCTCCAGGGCAGCTTGAAGGACAGCAGAGCTGCTCTCCACTTCCAGGGAAGGTCAGCCAAAAAGACTTGGCCAAGAACTCTGCTGGATCGGAGAAACATATTAAAAACACCAGGAGAAGGCAACCAGCAAAATCCAAAATGGGGGAAATGCAGTCAGAAAAATGCCCTCCCTCCTCACATCATAAAAACATGAGGAAAAGGTCGAGAGGGGATTGCAATGTAGTGTGGGCACTTGTTTGCACCCTGATTTTTTAAAAAAACAAACACTTTATGAGGCAATCATGAAGCTGTGAGCACTGTGCGTTTATTTGATAAGAAATTACTACTAATTTGTTTAGATGTGATAATGGCAATGTAGGTATGCTTTTCTTTAAAAAGAGCGCTTAAAAAAAGATACTAAAGCCTTGGCCGGTTTGGCTCAGCGGTTAGAGCGTCAGCCTGCGGTCCAGAGAGACCCGGGTTCGGTTCCCGCTAAGGGCATGTACTTCGGTTGCAGTTTGTCCCCGGCCCTGGTTGGTCGTGTGGGTGGCAGCCACTCGATGTGTCCCTTTCACGTCGATGTTTCTCTCTCTCTCTTCCTCTCTCTCCCTCCCACTCTATCTGGACAAAAAATGAAAAAATGTCCTCAGGTGAGGATAAAAAAAAAAAAAAAAAGATACTAAAGACTTCATGAGGGAAACTCGTTTGCTTCAAAATAATGCAGTATGTGTGTGTTGAAGGTGGGTGATGGGCACATGGGATTTATTTATACCACTTTTTCTATTTAGTAAATCTTAATTTTTCCATTAATAAAAACCTTTTAAAAATGTACAGTTAACTGAAATTTGCTCTGGCCCATGCATATGAATAACTGAAAGCCAGCCAGGCACTGTAAACATACAAACCCTAAGGTCCACCTCGCTCCCTCTCACCTCTCCTGATGGAAGTAACGCTCCTTGTGTCTAAGTCCAGCTTCTGCACCAAGGTGCTAGGGTCTATCTTGGTCCTGGCAAAGATGTCAGTGTTCACAAAAGCCCACTCCTATAAAAGAAAGAAAGAAGACCAGGTAAGACTTGCTCCATGGCTTCGTGGTGAAATGCAAGGCCTGTCACACAGCAGGGAGACCCCTGCGCGAGGGCCTCAAGATGTGCAAGGATTGGCCCAGCTATCACAGAGGAGGACCTGGAGAAACTACCCTCATTCCCCAGCAGGGAAGTCCCAGGACTCTCGGGAGCTCAGACCCCAGAGCCCTACAGCGACACCTTCAAATCACCAGGCAGGCCAAGCTCCTGGTTTAAGTACCATCTTAGACCAGATCCAGGATCTCCTTCCAAACCTCAACTCTTCTTACTCCTACAGCACTCTCCTGCTTCACATCCCTTCTTCCACCTCAGCACCTTCTCTCCCAGGTCTGTTCCGACCCACATTCATCCCTATATTAAGGTTTCAAAACCCTCCAAAGTCACTCTGCCCATCACACCATGCTCACCCAGCACCCACCTCCCAAGCCCATCCAGCTCATTCCAGGGCCAAGCTCTAGGATAGGGGCCTCAAGAAGGACCTCAGCATCCACCTCCAGGGGAGACTTACACCAACGGGCAGGATGGGATGACGCAGAAACTAGCCTAAGCACCAAGAAAGTTTTGGGCTGAGTGCACCCACCCAGAGTGCCTGACAGAGAAGCCCTGGCTCTTGGGGACTTCCCAGGAGCAGTAAACAAGAGCCCTCAGAGAACTGACACGGGGAACAATGCTGGAGCCTGGAGGATGCAGGGCAGGAGAGGAAGGCCATCTCAGCTAACACCTACCTCCCGGCAAAGGGGAGCCCCAGGTTACAGAAGTAAGTCTGTACACACTAATATTCAACTTCTCTCTACTCCGTCACTTAGATATTTTCTGCAGTGGTAATTTATATCTCTTAACGCCTCAATTTGAAGCTTAATATACAAGGTGTTGATGTCACATTGACTGTTTTTCACGAATTACAATGTCATTATGTGACTGGAAATCAGATTTTTGTTTGTCTATTCCATGTTAAAGTTCAATGACCACACTTTTTAAAAAAAAAAAACTATGTTTCTATTGATTTTTTAGAGAGAGAGGAAGGGAGAAGAAGAGAGAGACAGAAACATCAATGAGAGAGAAACATCATTGGCTGCCTCCTGCACACCCCCTACTGGGAATCAAGCCCACAACCCAGGCATGAGCCCTTGACCAGGAATCCAACTGGGGACCTCTTAGTGCATAGGACAACGCTCAATCAATCCACTGAACCACACTGGCCAGGTCATACTTCTTTTTTTTTAAATACAAGGCTCTATTCATTGCTATTTTCCTCAAAATGGGCCTAGTCTTGGTAATGTTTTCTTTTTTCCCTTTCTCCTATTTGGTTCCTTTATGTCTTTCGTATTTTAGGCATATCTATTTTGTAGTCTCTGTCTAACAATTCTGTTTTCTGACTTCACAGCAGTCTAATTCTGCTGCTTATGCTGTCTGCTAACTCTTACGGTGAGTAGTTTCCTTACGATTTTATCTGCAGTCTTGAGTCCAGCAGGATTTTATCTACTGATGGAATGGAATCCCACCTGACCTGGCCAGCACAGGGAATAAAAAAAGCTGGGGCTATAGGGGAACACATGTCGAGAAGGGCAGAGTGAGCGTGTGGCAGACCATCTCCCCAACAACCATTTAACTGGAGAAAATGTTAAATCTCCTTAAGAACAGAAAGAATTTATGGCATATCATAAACTACCATAGCTTTATCCCTTCCCCCAGCTCCCAGTCCATGCCTATGGTTTCACTGGGGTCAGGGGAAAGGGGTGGAAAGTCAGGCTGCCAGCAAGTTCCCCCACCCCACCAAGTTGCACAGGCTCTATTCCAAGAAGGTGAGGCCAGAGAACCAGGGCTTCTTTCCCCTGTCTCTTGATCTCCACTTGTTTGGCAGACACTCCACCCTAGGTAGGGAAGGTCTAGAATACTGGGTCCTGACCATCCTTACCCAGCTCTGCAAGGTGGAGCTACTCACAAGCTAAGAAGATCAGGGGCCACTCCCCAGATCCACTTGTAGAGGGGTGTCACCAGTAAGAAGTTGAAGTTGGCCCTGGCCGGTTTGGCTCAGCGGTTGGAGCATCGGCCTGCGGTCCAGAGACCCGGGTTCGGTTCCCACTAGGGGCATATACCTCGGCTGCAGTTTGTCCCCGGCCCTGGTTGGTCATGCGGGAGGCAGCCACTCGATGTGTCCCTTTCACATCGATGTTTCTCTCTCTCTCTCTTCCTCTCTCTCCCTCCCACTCTATCTGAACAAAACATGGAAAAATGTCCTCGAGTGAGGATAAAAAAAAAAGAAGTTGAAGTTGTCCCTGCCCCTATCTCTAGTGTAGACACAGAGGTCCTACCCAGGGGACGGACAGGCTCTGAGGAGGGGACTGACTCTAACAGGACAGAGTGAGAAGTCCATGCCTAAGGGTGTTGTGGGACACTGGGGATCTGTGCAGGCTGTGCAGCTCACTGCGCCACAACACTAGCAGCAACCAGCTACACGGCAGAACAAGCAAAGTGCAACAGAGAGAACACTGCAAAGACAGCCAAGAGCCCTCCTGGGACCACAGCCAACCCTGGGGTCTAGGCTGCACCCCCTCAAGAGCAATCAATCTACTTACTGTGAGCCCTTCCCCTATCACAACCACCTCTGGATGGGCACAACGGAAAGCATGCCCCAAGCAAATACAATGCAGGGCAAAGGCCCTGAGCACAAGGGCTTATGCACAGAGCCCCTCCAGGAGTGCATCCATGACAGTCTGGAGGCCACGAGGCTCTAGGCCATGCTGGCTCAGGAGCAATCAGAGAGAAACTCAAAGCTGCTAGTCCCTGGCTGAGGGTGAGTAAAAAATGTGAACTCCCGAAGGTGATAGCAGCCTGTGGGCCTCACGCACATCCAGTGGTGAAGGGCCAAAACCTAACTGGATGAGGGGGCTTACACACGATCTGACCAGTAAGTGGCTTATGCTGATCCAGGTAGCCAGGTGAAAAGATTAAAACAGAAAAATATATATGAGCAAGAATATCCGAGGCTGCACACTGGAGGGAGAGTAGAACAGACTTCACAAAGTTAGTTCAGAGCAATGCCAATACACAAGTAAAATGACCAGGCAAACAACATTACCCCCCTGGGGTGCTACAATGCACTTCCTAAATGTCCAGTTTCCCACAACAACAAAGTATGACACATGCAGAGAAACAGGAAAGCGTAATCTAGGTAACTGCAGCTGCGATGAGGGGCCCGGCCTGCATGATGAACTTACTAAGACTTCAAAGCAGCCATTGCAAATAAGGCCACAGGAGGGTACAATCACATCTCATCAAACAGAGAATATCAGGAAGAGAGAGAAACTATTAAAACATAAAATAGTCCAGCCGGTTGGCTCACTGGTTGAGTGTCAACTCATGCACCAAAAGGTCGCTGGTTCGATTCCCGGTCAGGACACATGCCCAGGTTGTGGGCCCAATCCCCATTGGGAGGCATGTAGGAGGCGGCCAATCGATATTCTTTCTCATTGATGTTTCTATCTCTCTCTCCCTCTCACTTCCTCTCTCTCTAAAATCAATAAAAGGAAAATAAAAATAAAACATTAAATAAAATCCTGGAGTCAAAAAGTAGTGATAAAAATGAATAATTTCACTTGAGAGATTCAAAACTAGATTTGAGCTGGCAGAGGAAAGAATCAGCAAATTTAAAGAAAGATGGATAGCGATGATGTCATCTGAAGAAAAGAGAAACTAACAGAGCATAACAGAAAAATCAATAGAAATAAGTTTATAGAATAGGCTTGCAGATGTGAAAATAAAGGGAAACCTGACTGAAATGGAGTGACCAGTCTGGGAGGGAAGCTTCAGCCAACAGAAGAATCCTCCACAGGAAGGAATCACCAATTACATGCCCAAAAGGAAAAGCTGTACATGGCATCTTCTATAAGAAACTGCCTCCCGGGGGGGGGGGGGGGTGTCAATGGGGGGAAAAGGAGAAACACCTGTAACAAAAACAAATTAATAAAATAAAATAAAAAAGAAAGAAACCGACTCCCCAGCATTTCAGCCAATGACAAACGGTCCCTTCCCTGAATTCTCCCTTTTCTCCAAAGGCCTTTCATTCAAAACAACCCCTCCAACTTCCTCCTTTTTCTCAGTAAAATACCTCTTCCAACTTTGTTAAGACTTGCCTGCGGTTTTTGCTGTAGCTGGCTTGTTCCAAACTGCAATTCTTTGCTATTCCCAAATAAACCCATTTTTTTTTTTGCCAGTAAATAACTTTTATTTTTAAGGGCAAGGTGGAAAAATGAATGGCATCTTTAGAGTACCATTCAGCACGCCAACATAAGTAATAGATGTACAAGAAGAAGAGACAGAGAGAGGAAGAAAAAATATTCATAGAAATAATGGTGGAAAACTTGCCAAATTTGATGGAAAACACTAACCTATACATCCAAGAAGCTCAATGAACTCCAAATGGATATACAAACTCCAGACAGAATAAACACAGAGATCTACATCAGGCACATCACAGTCAAAATGTTTCAAGGCAAAAAGGTAACCTTGAGAGCAGTTTAAAAAACAAAAAAAAAAAAGATTCATCACAATGGAGGGCACTCTTATAAGATTAACAACTGACTCCTCCTCATCAGGGACAATAGAGGCCAGGAGGCAGTGGGATGGCATACACAAAGTGTTCAAACTATCTTTCAAGAATGAAGGTAAAACAAATACAGTCCCAAATAAACCAAAGCTCAGAGAATGTGTTGTTAACAGACCTGCCTTCTAAGAAATATTAAGAAAGTTTTTTTTTGTTTTTTTTTTATCCTCACCCGAGGACATTTTTCCATTTTTTGTTCAGATAGAGTGGGAGGGAGAGAGAGACAGAGAGAAAAGTGAAAGGGACACATCGAGTGGCTGCCTCCCGCATGACCCAACCAGGGGCCGGGGACAAACTGCAACCAAGGTACGTGCCCTTAGCGGGAACCAAACCCGGGTCTCTCTGGACCGCAGGCCAACGCTCTAACTGCTGAGCCAAACCAGCCAGGGCAAGAAAGTTTTTTAGGCTGAAAGCAAATAATACCAAACAGTAATTCAGATCCACAAAAACAAAACAAAACAGGGAGCCTAGAAGAGGTAAACATGTACCTAATTATAAAAGAATAATTATAACAACTTCAGGCTGGGCTGTAACATATACAGGAGTGGGCAAAAGTAGGTTAAATTACCAGACATCAGTACCTAAAAGATAAATCCTAAGTAAGGATACAGAAGAACGAGGAGGAGGAGAAGGAAGAGGAGAAAGAAGAAAGAAGAAAAAAGAAGAAGAAATACAATAATTAATAAGGAAATAATACAAGAATAAACTGCTTCAAGTACTCACAACTGTAAACCTACTTTTGCCCACCCCTTTATAGATACAATTTGCAAAACAATACAGTATGACAAGAGATGACAGGAAATGGAGCTATAAAGATTCTATATTTCACTGGAATGAAGTCAATACTGATATATATCATGGCCTGACATTAACCCCTAAAGGACATCCATTGTCAAAGAGTCTCTATAACCAAACTCTGCTCAAGCTCCCCTGTGGTTTCCTTGGCTTTTCACAACACCAAAAGCACAAGCAACAAAAGAAAACAAGATAAATCGGACCTCATCAAAATTAAAACCTTTGTGCTTCCAAGGACAATACCAAGAAAGTAAAAAAACAACTCAGAATTCAAAAAATATTTGCAAACCATACATATCTGATAAGGGTTTGCCATCCAAAGTATATAAAGAACTGTTAAAACTCAACAAAAAGACAAACACAATTTAAAAATGGGCAAGGGACCTGAACACACATTTCTTCAAAAATATATAAATAGCTAACAAGCTCATGAAAAGATACTCAACATCATTGTCCTTAGGTAAATGCAAATCAAAGCAATGAAATACCACCTCACATCCACTAGGATGGCTATAATAAAAAAAGACAGACAACAAGATTTGGTGAGAGGATGTGGAGGAATTGGAACCCTCATATATTGCTGGTGGGAATATAAAATGGTGCAGGCACTGTGAGAAATGGTCGAGCAATTCCCCTAAAAGTTAAGCATAGCATTCTGTACCACCCAGCAATTCCACTCCATACATCCACTGGAAACTCTACAGGAATGTTCACAGCGGTATTCTTCATAATAGCCTAAAATTAGAAACAACCTAAGTATCTATCAACTTACGAATGGACAAACAAAATGTCGTGTGGTATGGTACAGTATACCCATACAATGGGATGTTTTCCAGCCATAAAAAAAAATGAAGACAACAAAGAAATGAATGTTACCAAAATAGTACTATGAGGAACCTCAAAAACCTGCTAAGTGAAAGAACCCAGATACAAAAGGCCACGTTAATATTCCATTTATATGAAAGTGCAGAACAGGTAAATCTATTGAGATAGAAAGTAAATACATGGTTGCCTGAATTATTGGTAAGTATAGGGTTTTTTTTTTAGGGTGATGAAAATGTTCTGAAATTTGTAGTGATTTTTGCACAACTCTGTGAAATACTAAAAAATACCCAGTGAACTATACACTTTAAATGAGTCTTATGACGTGTTAATTATATCTCAATAGTTTTTATAAAAACCAGAACACTGGTACCAGACCCTGGGTTCAAACATCAGCTCCTCCATCAGCAACTAACTGTCATTGTTAATTACTTAAACTCAGCTTCTCACCTGCAAATCGAGGGTTAGGGCAGTCAGAAAGATGTGAAGTGACTGGCACACAGCAAGTGATCAATAAACATGGCTGTTCTCATTAGCATTACTTAACCAAAGTCTTGGTCCGCAAGGACCAACAAGGTCTTGTCTGCTCTCCCCCTGCTGGCCCCTAGGCTGCACACTAAATGCTTCCAGGGCAGCTCAAGGGTCAGCCCCTGGATAAACAAACCGTGGTCTATCCATACCGTAGAAGACTATCCCGCCATAAAAAGGAGTGACGCACTCATATACATATGATACAACCTGGATGAACGTTGAAAACTGAGAAGTCCAAGAACCCGAACACAAAGACCACAATATAAATGACTCCATCCATGTGAAAAGTTCACAGGGGAGACAGAAAGTACATCAGGGGCTGCTTAGGGCGGAGTGGGAGGGCAGCGATGGGTCTCTTTTCAGTTCGCTCCTTACTTTTTCATTAACCTTGGGAATTTCCTTTGCATTCCTAGGAGCTCAGCGTGGACTTTAAAAAGTTCTGCCACACTTGCGCAGCCTTTCTGGACGCCGTGGTGGGAGGTGCCTGGTTCTCTGTCGCACAGCTCAAGACGCGGGGAGTCAACCTCAGCCGCCCTCGCAGAGTAAGAGCCTGACGGCCACCACACTTCGCGCGCCGAGAAGGCGCTCAGGACGCACAGCAAACACGACTGAAGGCGGGCCCAGGGTCGCAGGAGACCCTTCCCAGGGAACCGCAGGGCTGAAACCGGCCCGGGAAGCCCCACAAGCGGCACAGTGCGGCGCCCCAACTCACGCCGCCGACCCTGTTCCCACCCCAGCCGCCCTGCGGTCCCTGCTTTACCTTCCTCCCGACTCCGCCAGCCGAGGCCTGCGGAGGGGCCGCGCCCTGGGCCTGGGGGGCGAGGCCGGGCGCGGACGCCCCGGTCAATCTCACGGCAGCCTGGTGCACGCGGGCCCGCAGTCCCCTCACTTTCCCCATGTCTCGGGTTGAGACCCACAGTGGGCCGGAAGCCGCAGGGCGCACGAGTCGCAGCCCGTGGGAAGCTGCTCCCGCACTCTCGCAGTCCGGCGGAAACTGGAGCCCCGGCGGCTGGGTTCCGAGAGCCCCCCGCAGCGGCTGCGCAGTCGCTCGGAAGAGCGGGGCCGCGGAAGGTGGGGCGGCGGAGGGGCGGGGCGGCGGAGGGGCGGGGCGGCGGAGGGGCGGGGGCGGGGGCGGGGGCGGGGGCGGGGACGGGGCGTGTGTCCCTGAGAACCCGGCCTCTGAGAACCCGGCCTGCCGGGCAGATGCGGTCTAATTGCTGGAATCCAGGCAGCCTCATTGTGGTTTGGGGATAATGAATATGGAGCTGGATGTAACAAGCTTGTTGAAAACACACGAGTGTGTTCGCCACACGACAGTTGTGCCTTTTATACAGTCTCTGAAAGAGAAAAAGAATCAGAGGACTGGGGCAGGGGCCTGCATATTTTGAGAAGTGGTGACCAGTCTACAGTGGGAGATCTGGGACTGAATATGGTTGAATCTCAGAGGAGCCCTAATAACCCTTGCCTGAGAGTCCATTTGTTTTATTAACTGTGTTTGAACCTTTACTTCAAGTCCATCTTTTTTTTTTTTTTTTTTTACAGCATTTCATTTACTCCTCAAAATAATTCCTGGAAATTGGGTGTAACTCGACCGTTTAAATCGGAAAGAACACGGTGGAATATCTTTTGCCACACAGGAGATCTGTGCTAGGACGTTCCAGGACCAGGACCTGAGTGAGCCATGCTCTTGTGATCTCTGGTTTACTTTCAGGCTCCCGCATCCAGTCCTGAGAAGCTCATTCAGGACAACAAGCTCCAGGTGGGTGTGACTTTCATCCTCAAGGAGCCCCTTGTCCTGTTGGGGCCACACAGGAGTCCAGGCTCAGCCAGGAGAGGACACGCCTCCCCCTCCCACTCCCACTCCCACTCCCCCACACAAAGGAGGCCTTGGGTTCCAGCACTCAGGACACCACCCTGTCTAGGAGTCCAGAGGAAACCCAGCCACAGAAAATAGTCTTTGGAGAGAAACAGCCGGCCCCACACAAAACTGGGTGCCACTTCTCAAAAAGGATGAAAAGGTATTTGCCCTGGTGTGTGGTCTCCCCTGTGCAGGCAAGTCAATATTCTTTTTTATTCCTCATCCGAGGATACTTTTTATTTATCATCAGATAGAGTCAGAGGGAGGGAGAGAGAGAGAGACAGAAGAAACATCAATGTGATAGAGCCACATGGACTGGTTGTCTCCCGCACGACCCCAACCAGGGCCGGGACAAACAGCAACGGAGGTACGTGCCCTTAACCAGAATCGAACCTGCGACTTATTGGTCCTCGGGCCAATGCTCTAACTGCTGAGCCAAACCAGCCAGGGTGGCAAGTCAATATTCTATTGGTTGTTACAGGTCTGTTCAGGGTGTGCAGGAGCTGACCTGTACAGTTCTAGAATGTTCAACATGGATGGGGGCATTTGTAGATGATGAAGGTCCCTGGATACACCAGGCCTGAACATAAAGGAGCAAAGTCAGAGAATGGATCCAAGCTGAGGCCAGAGAGAAATGGCCCTGGGAGAACTCCAGAAGCCAGCTCCCGGGTGAGGTGCCCGTTCTGTAAGAGCCACAGGCTATCAGTGCTTTTGCAGGGGCCAGGGACTGCCACCTGTCCAGTGCTTCCCAGACCAGGTGGTTGAAAGGAGAGCCCAGCCTTCTTTGGCTGAACCTCTAGCTGGGCTGAGAGCTAGACTGGCAGGTGGAAGCTCTGGGAAGTGAGGGTTTTGGCCCAGCAGGTGGGCTTTCTGGAATGTGGAGAAGGCCATGCCCACTCCAAGTCAGGTACCCACCAATCCCATGGGACCTACAACTTCTTTATGGGGGTGTCATCCATCAGATGTAAAAGAAGCCTGGTTCCAACCAGTTATTTGAGGAAACAAAGCAGTTCCCAGCTTCGCCATGATAGAACAAGAATGCAGAGGTAATTTCTACTAATGAAAGTCATGCAGAGGTGAGCCACGGGCATAGCACACAGGCACAGAGACAAAGCCCAGCTGGCCTCGAGGACTGTCCTCTTGGCAGCCTGCACAGGGATACTAGGGAACATCCCAGAAGCAGCTCCATTGGCCCAGCATTTCTGACCTGATCTTTAACAAACTGTATCCTCTGCATCCAACCATCCTCATTTCCTGAGTTGTCCAAGGCAGAGAGACCCTAGCTTGGCTCCTGGCAGGTGACAAGTTTCCCTGCCTGACCCAGCCAGTGATGTAGGCGCCTGAGCAGCTCCAGAGGCCTGTAGGACAGCTCCAGTTTCAGGCTTTCCTTTTTGCCTCCCTGTGCAATCCGCGCTGTCTCACTAAGGGAAACAATGTAGACTGCTCCAAAACGGATCTGTCACAGCTTTACAAAAATCCTTGGGACCACCTGTCCAGGGCTCTCCAGGCCATGGTCTCCCTGGAAAGGTATCCCTGACTTTGACCTCTACGGGAGTGCCCCCCCGCCCCCGCCACTCTGCCTTTCCAGGCCTTCAGCTCCGTCTTGGTCTGTCCCCTTTGCGTTCTGCCTCCACGCAGAACTCCAGGCCTTGGTGATCCCTGGTTTCAACGCCTGGCTGGGGCAGTGCGAGGTAATGGTTTTTTCTCTGGCTCAATCTTTTGTCGCCCGAGGGCGCTCACGGGCCAAGGAGGGCACACTCCTCGCTGCTCCACAGAGCTGAGGACAAGGGCGCAGACGCGGGAGTGCCCGGAGGATCCCAGCGAGGGGCCGCTTCTCTCCGACACCGAGGCCCTCTAGTTCCCGCAGGACGCGGACCACGCAGGAGCCGTAGAAAGACCTCTCCGGCCTGGGGTCTGGGGTCCTTTGCAGTAGTGGAAGAATGACTTCCGGGACGTGCAAACACCCCCGCCGCGTGTCGCTGTCCGCGGGGTCCTGGGGCTCTGCTCCAAGACTTCCTAGTGAAGCGGCGTTCTACTTTCGGGTTTTCCAACCCCCCAGGATGAGCGTTAGAGCAGACAGCGACCTGCCAACAGCGGAGCTGCTTCTCCCAGCGTGACCAGTGACAGTCCTGGAACATGAAGCTCCAGGGCCCGCGGCATCCCAGCCTTGCCTGACCCTGGTCCAATGCGGGAACCACAGGCGTCCGTGTGCTCAGTGGCAGGCCTTCATTCCTGGTCTGGTCATGGCGGTTGGCCATCAGCCTCCCGGGTGTAGTGCCCAGCCCAGCCAGGTTAACCTGGCTCGAGATGAGCCTTCCTCCACCCGGGGTATGTGTTTTATCAGCCGCTCTTCCCACTATCTTTTCTCCTCTAACCCCTTCCTGATCGGAATCCAACCTCACTTAGGGAGGAGAGGCCCCAGGGAGGCAGCCAGGATTGGAGGTGACTTGGGTAAGGCAGGAGCTTCTGATCCTCAGTCTCCCCATCTCGACAATGGGGATGCCCTAGGGGTCTTTGAGGATCAAGAGCTGAAGAACCAGGAGAACCTGCACGTAGCACGTGCTCAGTAGATTCCATGTGCCTCTCGGTCTCACTGCCAAATAGAGGTGCTTCAGTTTTGGCGACTCCAGTTGCGGAGAGTTCGGATATTAGGGTTGGGTGCAGGGGTGTCGTGGGGTCAGCGTTGGCACCAGGCAGGACCCCGCGGAAGGCGGAGCCTCGGTGCGCCAGCCTTGGGGTGCCTGAGCCGGTCAGGGGCGAAGTCCTGAGTCGAACCAGCCCTTCCTGGGACTCCAGCCAGGGGGCGATGGGAAGGAGAGGTAGCCTTCCCCTCTTCTTGGGGACCCTTCCCCAAGGAAATGGCTCTGGGAAGGAGGCGCCTTGTTGCAGGGCGTGCGCTGAGACTTGCCCAACTCAGCGCTCAGTGGGTTCCATCCACCGACTACGGGATGGGAAACAGAGGCAGGCGCCACGTCCCGCAGTCCTGCATCAGGCCTGATTCTCCGAGGGGTGCCCAAGCTTCACCCAGACAGCTTCTCTGAGGCCCAGTAGGGGCGCAGGGAAGCGTCAGCCCCGAGGGGATGAGGGTCACCGTGCCTTATCAGCGCGTGGGCACCTGGGGGCAGGTACTTCTCAGTCCCACTGCCTGACAGAGGCTCCTCGGTTCTGGCTACTCCAGTCGCTGGCGGCGAGGACCCAGCACCCTGGGCTGGTGGTCGCCTCCGCCCCCGTGACTTGCGGACTTTGGCTTTGGTTCAGGGACGTCTAGGGTTAAAAATGATCGGTTTGGGTTTCTGCGGGACAGTTGGTCGTCTGAACATCTCCTCAACTGAGCAAATTTCCTGAAATCCGGCACAGATGTCGCCCTCTTCTCACCTGGGACAACGCGGCTGGTAACCAACCTGCGCACCTCTGCGCAGAGCCACCGCGGGGTGCCCGTCCCTCTTGCCACGGGACACGAAGTCAGATGCAAACGATTGGGAGCTGAGGAGTTCCCGCATTTGGAAACTCCTGGAGTAAAATGCTCTGTCGGACTCACAGGAGGATCGCGGGTGCGATTCGGGGGAGGCGGGCGGGGTAGGAAGAGGAGGCCGGGACGGGGTGGGAGGACGTTTCCCAAGTATCGATTTTGCCAACCTAGCTGAGCTCCTCCGGTGTAGGACAATGGCGCAGCCCTTGTGGCCTGTCTTCTTTGTTCTCTGACCTTGCTTATGACTTTGCTAGAGTATACTTGTCCCAAATTGCAATTCTTTGCTGTTCCTGAATAAATCCATTTTTGCTGATAGAATATCTGACAGTTCTGTGTGTGTTTTTAAATCCTCACCCGAGGATATTTTTACATTTATCCTGAGACAGAGTGGGGGGGGGGGAGAGAGAGAGAAACAGCGATTTGAGAGAGACACATCGAGTGGTTGCCACCTGCACAACCCCAACTGGGGCCAGGGACCAACCACAACCGAGGTACATGCCCTTGGCTGGAATTGAACCCAGGTCTCTTTGGTCCATGGGCTGACACTCTAACCACTGAGCCAAACCAGCCAGGGTTGACAGTTTTATTTTTAAGGCCAACACTCTTTAATATAGGTTTTTCAGTGGTTGCTGTAGAGATTACAGTATTTCTACTAAACACTTCCCCATCTACTTAAAATAAATGTTGTAGCCCTGGCTAATGTGTTTCATTTGGTTAGAGCATTGTCCCATATACCAAAGGGTCACATGTTCCATTCCCAGTCAGGGCCCATGCTCAGGTTGTGGGTTTGATCCCTGGTCAGGACACATATGGGAGGCAATCAATTGATGTTTCTCTCTCACACAGATGTTTCTCTCTCATACCAACGTCTCTCTCTCTCTCTCTCTCCCTCCCTCTTCCTTCTTCGCTCTCTAGAATCAATGAAAAACATATTCTCCAGTGAGGATTTAAATAAATAAATAAATATTGTACAATTTCAAGTGAAATGTAAAAACTGTGTAGGTTCCTTTACTGTCCCCTTTTTTTGCTCTAGTTGTCACATATTGTTACATCTACATACACTGAAAATCCCACTAAGCAATGTTATAATTTTCACTATCAACAGATTTTAAAAGACCTTAGGCGAAGAAAGTCAATTATATTTACCCAGAAATTTTCCATTTCTGTTGCTCTTTCTTCATCTCTAAGTTTCCAAGTTTCCTTCTGGTACCATTTTCCTTCTGAAATCTTAAGATTTCTTTTAGAGTTTGTCTATTGGGAACAACTTTTCTTTTTTTTTATCCTCACTTGAGGACATTTTTGCATTTATCTTCAGATAGAGCGGGAAGGAGACAGGAAGGAAGAGAGAGAGAGAAACATCAACGTGAGAGAGACACACTGACTGGTTGCCACCCACACGACCCCAACCTGGGCCGGGGATGAACTGCAACCGAGGTACATGCCCATAGCAGGAACTGAACCCGGGACTCTCTGGTCCGCGGGCCGACGCTCTAACCACTGAGCCAAACTGGCCAGGGCAGGAACAACTTTTCTTATTTTTTTCTTCATTTGGGAATGTCTTTATTTCCCTTTCATTGGTGGGGAAGAATTTTTCTGCAATAGAATTCAGGTTACTGTCCTTTGCTTTGAGCACTATAAAAATATTGCCCCATTTTCTTCTGGCCTCCATGAATTCTGATGGGAAATTTTCAGTTATTTAAATGGTTGTTCTGGGGACTTCCGGTCAAGATGGCGGCCTAGGTGGACGCGGAATCGCGTCCTCCCACAACCACATCAAAGTTACAACTAAATCACAGAATAACTATCACTTAAAGACCGCATGAAATCAAGCTGAATGGAAGCCCTGCAACTACGAAATTAAAGAAGCAGCAGAATGGAGACAGCATACTGCCCTCCAGGACCCTCCTTGTCACCTGAAAGGTAACGAGATCCTGCAAACAGGGGCGCCTGCGGAATCTGAGCGACCCCCCCACCACGGAGGAACCCAGGCGGAGCGAGGGAGCTGAGCGACCCCCACACCAACGGAGGAACCCAGGAGGAGCAGCGAGGGAGCTGAGCGACCCCCACACCAACGGAGGAAGCCAGCAGCACACAGGAGAACTGAGCAAACTGAACAACGAAATTGACCCAGAGACATGGAGGGTGGAGTACGGGATGACGGGCCTCAGAGGAGGGGGGGAGGCGGGGGAAAGAGATAAATCACAGAACCTATGTGCATGGGTGCATAACCAATGGACATGGACAACAGGGATGGGGACGAGGAGAAGGGGAGGGGGAGGAGGGTGTCAATGGGGGAAAAAAGGAAAAACATCTGTAACAAAAACAAATTAATAATAAAATAAATTATAAAAAAAAATAAATGGTTGTTCTGCAACATGTAACATCATTTTTCTCTGGATGCTTTCAAGACTTTTTTATCTTTGGTTTTCAGCAGTTTCAGTATGATGTGTAAAGGCTTGATTTTCTTTAAGTTTTTCCTATTTGTTTGTTTGTTTGTTTGTTTTTTACCAAATATGGGAAGTTTTCAGTCATTATTTCTTCAAATATTTTTTCTGTGCCAACCTTTTACTCCTCTCCTTCTGGGATTCCACTGACACAAATGTTACACCTCTTTTGTTGTTATTCCACAGGTTCCCAGACTCCATTCTTTTTTGGTCAGCCATTTTTTTCTTTTTGTCATTTATGTTGGATAATTTCTATTGGTCTTCATGTTCACTTGCTATTTCTTCTGTCTTTACCATTCTCCTATTAAGCCCATTCAGTGAATTTTTTATTTCTGTTATGGTTGTTTTTTAAATATAATATACCCATGGGTTTTTAAAAAATAACTTTTATATCTCTGCTGAAAAATTTTACCTTTGCATTTGTTTCAAGAGTGTTTTTCTTACTTAATGGAGTATATTTATGATAGCCAATTTACATGCTTTATGCAATACTTTCAACAGTTGGATCATTTCAGAGTTGGCATCTGTTAATGATTTCTTTTCTTACAGGTTCTTGAGATTTTTCTTTGTTGTTATTGTTGTTTAAGTACTTTTAGATTGTATTTCGGACATTTTGAATATTATTTAATGAGACTCTGGATCCTATAAAAATATTCTCTGATGTTCTCCAACATTGCTCATGTTGTACTTGCTGGCAATCAACCTGGTTGAAATCAGACCACAAATTCAAAACTGCCTCCTATAGGCTGTGGTTCCAGTGTATGTTCAGTTCTCAAATTCTTTGCGGTGCTATTTGGATCTACCTCTCACTTGCATCCTCCTGGGTCCAGTCTTTGGTATTGGAAGTGGTCTACACCATGATTCAATTCTCCAAGCCTTTGACATGCATTTCTTGGGTCATTTCACACATGCCCTTATCGGGAGTAAGTCTGCAATATGGTCTATGAATTGTAATTCTTAATATGCCTCTTAAATCTCTTAATCTATGGGATCCTGTGCCATGATCCCCTACCCCCACAATTTGTTGTTTGTCTTGTGGGGGTTTTTCCAGCCTGTATTTTGCTGATTGCATTCCTGCAACATCATTAAACACATCCCTCAGTCCCAATTTTTCTATAAACTGGTGGTTAGAGCTAAAGTCTTGATCTGATTTGGGTTAAATAGTAGTAACTATTTTTACCTTACTTTTATTTTATTACAGTCAAACCTTGGTTCTCGAATGTCTCCCATCTCAAACAATTAGGTTTTCAACCAAGTTGCTCATAATAAATAAATAAATAAATAAATAAATAAATAAATAAATAAATAAAAAAGTCTCTGGGGCTCAGGCACTGCAGTGCTATCCTGGGGGCCACCTCCAGGACAATGCCCTGAAGGGACCTTGGCCTGTGAGGTTCTATGAACTGGATTCAGGCAAGGCCCTGGGCCTCTGAAGGCCAGTCTTGGCTGCCGGGCACCTCCACTGTGGCACCCCAGCCCAAGGCCCTGCACGGAGTGCCCTGCCCCTGCCCTGCTTGCCCACAACCAAGAGGAGGGCTGACTCCTAGGCTCTGAGATCTGCCTCCTTCCCTCTGTCCACCCTCTGAGCTCCTAGAGCCACCATGTGTCTGGGTGTCCTGCTTCCACTCAGCTGTGAGGCACATGGGGTTGGCATGAGGCCATCCACAGTGACCGCCCCAGTGCTAGAGAGAGTGAGAAGTCACACTTTGGGGGGAGAGGGCAATCCACCTCTGGCCTCTACCTGGCTTCCTGTGGTCAAGAACCTGGGGCCTGTGGTTCTTGCCCTAAGTCAGAAAAACAAAAGATTGGTCAGCTACAGCCGGTGTTGCCAGCAGGCAGGTGGCGGCTCTGCGCAGCCCTCCCGCCACCTGTGTGCGGGGCAACCAGCAGCCAGAGGGCACAGTTCGTTACCCTAGGTGCTCAGGGTGGCTTCTCTTCCAGGTCTGGCTTCTGCCACCCACCAGAGGCCTGGGCCACCCGATTCTCTGAGCCGAGCTCAGCTCTCAATTCCCTGAAGATGCTGGGTGCACAAAGGCCACCCACAGCCCTGACCCAGAGTATGTGGCACCAGATGTGCAATGTGTGTGATGGGTACGTGAACGTGCATATGTGCCTGTGTATGCACGTGTATGATGTGTGTGGTGTGGGTACGTGGGCGGGTGTGTATGTGCATGTGTGCCCTTTGGTGTTGCTGGCAGAAGGGCCTTTCTCTGCTCATCCTTAGAGACCCAGCAGGCTCAGGAGTGTGGCAGCATATGTGTGCAGGTGCACATGTATGTGCACATGTGTGCATGTGTTACTGGCAGGAGACCGGGGCGGGGGGCTTCGGGGTGTAGCAGCCCAGCCACCCTGTTCAGGCCCCCTTTCCTGCTGGCACGCAGTCCCCTTGCAGGGCAGTCAGGGAGACTGCCCTGTGCTGGCCTCATGCACATGCTAAACGCCCCCAGCAGCAGGGACAGGGCCACTTGGCTCTGCATCTCCAGGCTAGTGTGGAAGGGCTCCATGGGCGGACAGCCCCAGACTCGGGGTCCAAGGACCTATCACTGAGACCTGTCCCTCCACAGGAAATGCTGCGTCCGCACTTTCTGCTGCTCACCCTATGGGATCTGCTCTCCCTCGGGTCTGGTGAGTTCAGTGGGACATTCCTGGTCAGGAACGATGGGGCCCACCCTTGCACCCTCCAGGAGGCCCTTCCCTGGAGCCTGGCAGACACAACCCTCCTGGCTGATCCCATCCTCCCTGGTCCTCTTGCTAACCCTCCTTCTCCTTCCACCCCCTGCTTGTGGGCTTGGTCATCTGTCCACCCGTCCATGAGCACAGCCCCTTGTGTCTGCCTGCTCTCCGCATGGGGTCAGCAGCCCCGCTGACACAGCCTGTCTCATCTCACCCCAGTCCTCTCCCAGGAGTGCACCAAATACAAGGTCAGCACCTGCCAGGACTGCATCGAGTCGGGGCCCGGCTGCGCCTGGTGCCAGAAGCTGGTAAGAGCCTCATTCCTGGCCGGTCCTTCCCACCTTCCCGCCTCTGGGCTGCACTCCCTTTCTCTGCCTCTGACACTGCGGGCACCCAGGACCACTACCAGTCGCTTTCCTAGTGGGGCAGGAGCAGAACAGGACACAGGGTTGTCTGACTCACAGAGTGACAGACAGACAGACAGACCCCACCCCTGTCACAGGGCAGCCTGGACACCTGCCAGAATGAGGCTGTGCTAGGTCAGGACAGGCCCTGCACCCTGGGCCCCCAGAGGCAGGAGGCAGGGGGTGGAGGGAGATGTTTGCCAGAGGGGCCAGCTGCATGCCTATGTCCTCTACAGGCCAGAGCACGTAGGGAGGTGAGAGGTGGTCCAGCTCTCAGAGTTGGATAAGAAGTGGAGAAGTTCCCTACGAGGACCCTAACTCCCTCTGTCTTCAGTTGTTTTATGGGTGAGGCCCCTGGGAAGAAAGGCAAAGGCCCAGGACAGCCAGGGTGCAGGGTAACTCCTTGTCCCTGAGTCACAGCCCCTGTCCCAAGCCCACCATTCTCCTGGAGAGGCACCTTCTCCTGGGAACCCCCGGATTCTGACCACACCCTTCTTCCCTGGGGACCCCCATCATGTCCTGACCATACCCTTCATCCTCCCCTGGGGACCCCCAGATCCTGACCATGCTCTCCTCCCCTGGGGGGTCCCTGAGGTATATTTGGAAATACACTGGCTCACTCTCACACATTATTAATTTTTCTCAACCATTTGAGAATCCATTGCAGACATGAAGCCACTTTGTCACTTAGTATTTGAAACGTCTTTCTTAGGAACAAGGTGGCCCTTAGAAAACCTTGGTCCATTCATCAAAGATTGGACAGGTAGCGTGGTACTTCACTCAGATCTAATACACACCTTATGCAAATTGTGCCGAGTCTTCCAATGTTTTGGTGGCAGCTTTTTCCCTGGTCGATATTATAACCCAGGACCACGTGCTGGCCTAAACTGTCATGTCTCGTTAGTCTCCTTGAATCTGGAACACCCAGGACCAGCGCCACCTGAGCACCCTGGTGCCCAGACAACGGCACTCTCTCAGCGTATTGCACACCCTCGCACACCATTGTGCTCCCTGTTGCACACGTGCTCACACAGGGGCTCTTCCACAGCTCCTGTGCCGAGTGCCTGAAATTCGACAAGGGCCCCTCCATGAAGACCTGCAACGTGGAGTGTCAGAACCTGAAACTGCTGAGTGACCCCCACGAGCCTGGTCGGTCTAAGAACCCCAAGCTGACCCGGAAGTGCAAGGAGCAAGACTCAGAGGGCTGCTGGGTGACCTACACCCTGTGGCAGGTGGATGGGAGGGACACATACGACATCCACGTGGAAGACGTGCGAGGTGAGGCCCTGCCAGGTGGGACATGGGGACTCTGGTGACCGTGACGCTGCTGTGCTGGCCCTCTCCTTGTGGGAAGGCAGGACTGGCAGGGTCAGGCAAGCATCCCAGACTGGGGTCCTCCTGCCCCAGACCCTCTCCTCCAGTCTCTGACCTCACCTCCTGGTGAGTGACGGGCAGTGGATGGCTAGTGTCTTTGGCTCTGTGGGACAGGACACTGCTGGAGGGAATACATGGCCAAGAAGGTGATCACCCTCAGGCACTGACCCCAATCTGGAACCCCGTGTCCCAGACCTGGTCCAGGGCCAGCTTTGTGGCCTATGGACAATTTTCTTTCTTTCTTTTTTTTTTTTTTATCCTCACCGGAGGACATTTTTCCATTTTTGTTCAGACAGAGTGGGAGGGAGAAAGAGGAAGAGAGAGAGAAACATTGACGTGCAAGGGACACATCGAGTGGCTGCCTCCCACACAACCCTACCAGGGCCGGGGACGAATCGCAACAGAGGTACCTGCCCTTGACCAGAATTGAACCCGCGACTCATTGGTCCCCAGGCCAACACTCTAACCGCTGAGCCAAACCAGCCAGGGTGACAATTTTCATGCTCAGAGTTCGGCCCTGGATTTAGGGTCCTGGGGCCCTGGGAGACCAGGCACCGCACTTCCCAAGGCAGCTCACGGTCCCTTTGTTCAGCTCTGGGTCTGTTCCAGGCCCGATAATGGTGAAGGACATGAAGACGCCAATCCTGTCATCACGGGGTTAATGTGCGAGGGGGTGTGAGCCCCTCAGCCAACTCCTCAGAACTCTAGTGCCAAGATGGGGGGAAGGGCTTGGCCAGGGACACAAGGTGCAGAACCATGCAGTGGGTGCTTCCCGAGGCCAGCCGTCGGAGCTCTCGGAGGACATTGCAGCTCAGAGCAGGACGAGCGCGTCCAGACACGGGGCCAGAGGCTGTGCAGTCAGCGCCTGGGTGCCCGTCGTTCGAGGACTCTGTGTCCTGGGAGGCATTCGGGTCTCTTTCCAAACATAGCAGGGAGCCCTGAGCAGAATTTCCGGAGAGTGAGGGACACATCCGAACTGTGTTTTCAAAAACCAGACGCTGACCCGTGGGGCACGGGGTGAACACAGGACTTCGAGGGGCCAGCTGGACACACACCTGCAGGGGCTGCTTGAGGTCCAGGCCCTGAAATTCAGAGCTGAACGGGGTGGGTTAAGCTGGGCCATAGGGGTACTGAGGACAGAGGAGGGGACAGCCCATAGATGGAACATGGGTACCTAATCAGCAGAAATGGGGGACAGGTGCAGGATCCCCAGGCTATGAGAGGTAGTGGGGTTAGGTCATTCCAAGGAGGTACATTGGGTGACAATGACAAAGCATATGTGGGACGCCATGACTTATGGTAAAGCAGACCCCCCCATGGATGGCTTATGGGCTTTGGATAGCAGCATGGGGAGTCCACAAACTCTCAGCATTCCCACCTGTTCCCGCTCAGAGAGGCTGAGGGGACACAGGGCTGGGATGCCTGGCTGTTCACAGGACCACACGTGGGCCAGCAGCGCGCCGTGGCTCGTGCAGGACTGAGACCTGCCCTTAGCTCCCTTCCCCACAATGGGAGCCTCCGTGAGGCCTGGAGCGCACAACCTGTCCACAGCTGGTGTCCCCTCCATGCTCTGCCCTGCTTAGCTGTAACCTGGGCCCCTCTTCCTTTGTAAACAAGAGTCCTCCCAGGTTCGCGGGCAACTGCACAGCCTGGTCCTGTCCCCAGCACTGTCCTGACCCAGACTGGGGGTGGGTCAGGTTGTCCGCTCAACTACCGGTGGCTGTAAGTCAGGTTCACGTGAGCACTGTGCGGTGACCTGGGATGGGGACACACACGAGTCCTGGTAGCTGGGGAGGGCCTAATGCATGTGCTTCCTCCTCACTGTAGAGTGTCCAGAAGGTCCCAATGTAGCTGCCATTGTGGGTGGCACTGTGGCAGGAGTCGTGCTGATCGGTGTCCTCCTGCTGGTCGTCTAGAAAGCTCTGACCCAGCTGAGTACCTGAGGGGAGGCAAGTATGTCAAGAAGGACAAGCTCAAGTCCCTAGGGGAAGAACGCGAGTGGCTGGTCCTTTAGGGCCAAAGCAGCTGTTCCCATGTGGAAAGGCTCACCCTCTGGCCCTTGTGTAATCCCCACTCGTGGCTGCCACCTGCCCTTCCCATCCGCAGACCAACAGGTCTAGACCAGAAGGAAGGTCACCCCACTCCGAGCTCCAAGCTCCCTTGCACTCACAAGTCCTATTTGCTTTTCTCACCAGGACAAAACCCTTTTCAAGAGCACCACCACGACTGTCACGAACCCCAAGTTTGCTAGAGTTAGGGGCACTTGGTGAAGATAAGATCATCTGAGCCGACCAAACGGTATTACCCCCAAACCACGTCTCCCCCATCAGGCCAACCGCAACCCTGCTCCATGGACATGGCTCACCCCGCCTGACAACTTCATCCATTAACCAGAAATCCACTGGTATTTTCTGCCCTCAAAATGACAGATATGGCCAGGTGATTATGTGGACGCCTCAGGCGACACAGTTGCCCCTTCTGACACATACGACCTTCTGATAGAGACTTGCAAAAGGGACCGCTGGAGTCTTATGAGGCTAGATACGTGTTTTCCTGTGTAAAAATGAGGACGGCGGTCTGATGAAAGGTGGTAAAAACATATTTATATTTGCACATATCAGGGTATAAAGTTACATCCACTGATTACACTGTTCCCCAATCATGTGTACAGAAAACGTTAATAAACTTTCCTAGAGCTTTTCCATGGGAGCTTGCTCTGCAGGCTATGTCCCCCTCCCCCGCCCCGCTCTCAACACACTTAAAGGGTTTAGGTCGACTTCGATCCCTGGCCCAGGGCTCGAATTTCTTGTCTCCTTCCTCACCTGTTGGCCATGCATACAAGGCCTCTCTTGGTGCCAGCCCCTGCCCCACACGTAAGCAGCTTCCAGAAGATGTGGGGCAGCCCCACTGCAGGAGGCCCCTGAGGAGCCTGAAAACGGCGGAGCAGGCCCAGAAATGAGCATCCCTTCCCCCCTCCCCAGGGTCTACACCTGCTCTTGGGGAATGGGGTTAGGAGGCAAACAGAGAGTTTAATTTTTTTTCTTTTATTGATTTTAGAGAGAGAGGAAGGGAGAGGGAGAAAGATAGAAACACCGATGACAGAGAACATCGATTGGCCGCCTCCTGCATGCCCCCCACCGGGGACCGGGCCCACAACCTGGGCATGTGTCCTAACTGGGAATCGAACCGGTGACCTCTTGGTGCATGGGACGACACTCAACCACTGAGCCACACCAGCCAGGCTCAAGCAGAGAGTTTAAAGTGAGTGGTTTCTCAGGGGCAGTCTCATGGAGGGGCGGGGCCTGGGAGCAGGGCACTGACCCAAGGAACAGGTGGCAAACATGGGGCAGGGAGGAGGGGGGGTGTCAGAATGACATGGGAACGAGGTTTACAGCCAGGCCCATGACCAGCCTGGGATGTCCTGATCTTAACCCTGATGGCCCCTTATCCCGGGACACCATGCCATCTGGACAAATCTAGACCATCGGCCACCTCCGACGTGTGTGTTTGCCACAGCACCAAGCGATTTGCTCAGTTCTCTGAGGACACTACTGTGTACCCCACAGATGAACTCAGTTCTGACACTACCCACAGGGCACGGTTCAGTCTTACCCCATGCCCCACCTGAAGATGCCAGCTGCAGTGCACGTCAGCTGTGCTTCTGACAGACGTGGTCGGACGGGGTTTGTTGTGAACAAAGAGACGTTTATCGTTTATCCCTCAGGAAACCCCCCTGGCTTTTAGGAGCACAGTGCCAGAAATGATGAAGACCGAATCTATATTCCTTCTTAGGCATCACACCACCCTCTGCCCACCCCCAACACGGGAATGGGCACATGTGGGAGGGCATCCGGCTTTGGGTCCCCTACTTTTATGTATTTATTTATTTATGTTTAATCCTCACCCAAGGATATTTTTCTATTTATCTTCAGATAGAGTGGGAGGGAGACAGAGGGAGAGAAAGGGGGAGAGAGAGAGAAATATCAACGTGAGAGAGACACATCGACTGGTTGCCACCCACACAACCCCGACCAGGGCCGGGGACTGAACCACAACGGAGGTACATGCCCCTGGCCAGAATCGAACCCGCGACTCATTGGTCCGCGGGCCAATGCTCTACCGCTGAGCCAAACCTGCCAGGACCCTCTACTTTTATTTTAAATTCGAACTGTGTAAGCGTCTCTTACCCTATATGACCTGGGACCCTTTACTTGGGCAGGTGAGGGACCACAACGGCCCGATGCCCCATCGCTGCCCAGGCCGCCATCACTTCCCACCTCAGGGGTCTCCGCCCAGCCTTCACCTTACAGTTTGTATTTTTTTTTATATACAAATAAAAGTTTATTGCACAAAATGAAGGCCTTCACATTACATAGGTCACTAGTAGGTAATTTTTTAAAACCTACACAAAAATTTTACTTTTTCTACCTCCCATCTCAACTATTAAAATGTCCTGACCAACTGTTATGAAAACAAACACTAAAAACCACATCAAGTCCTTTAAAGAACGATCTCGCCCTGGTCAGTTTGGCTCAGCGGTTAGAGCATCGGCCCCCAGACTGAAGGGTCTCAGGTTCAATTCCTGGTCAAGGGCACGTACCTGGGTTGCAGGTTCGATCCTCAGCCCCAGTCGGGGTAGTGTGGGAGGCAACTAGTCAATGTGACTCTCTCACATCGATGTTTCTCTCTCTCTCCCTCCCTCCCTTCCACTCTGTCTAAAAAAATCAATGGAAAAATACCCTCGAGTGAGGTTTAACAACAACAACGAAAAAAGACAACTATCTCAAATGTTATTTCTTGACATAGGTGATCTTCATGGCACAGAATGGTGTGACCTCACATCCTTGTAAAGCATCTCTGGCAGCTCCCACCTGTCCCTCATTTTCAATTCAACAAATGCAATGTCATGCCTCCCAGGTACCAAGCGTACTTCCTTGAAACTAGGGAACTGATTGAACAGCATGGATAACATCATCTCACTAGTCTCTTCTGGCAAATTATTAAGGAGCAAATAGAGTTTGGAGGGTAACCAGGGGCCGGCGGGTCTGATGCTGCATCTCCTCGGGTGTGAGCTGAATGGGGAGCTCCCTGACCAGGCTTCTCCTTGGCGGTCAGCGCTGTCTGTTCCACGGTTGTGGCTTTTTTCTTTTCTTTGTCAGCAAAGGTGATACGCATTTTTATTTATTTATTTATTTATTTATTTATTTATTTATTTATTTATTTATTTATTTTAAGAAATGCTGTATCATCAACAATTTTTTTTTCTTTATTGATTTTTAGAGAGAGAGGAAGGGAGAGGGAGATAGAGATAGAAACACTGATGAGAGAACATCGATTGGCCACCTCCTGCATGCCCCCCACTGGGGATCTGGCCCACAACCTGGGCATGTGCCCTGACTGGGAATTGAACCAGCGACCTCTTGGTGCATGGGTTGACACTCTTCCACTGAGCCACACGGGCCGGGTGGTGCTATACACTTTAGATATTATATCAGAATCTGTTTTTGCATACTGGATTCGCATTGGTTTACCAAAAATGAAAATCCTTGTAACTGTCTTGAGGTATCCGTGGATGAGCCCAAGTCTTTAAATATAACAAAGGCTTACCCCCTTATCTTCATAGTCTTTAAAGCCACAATATCTACCACGGGGCCAAACTGAGAAAACAGTGCATATAAGGACCTCTTCAGTTCTTCTTTTCTAATTTTGTCGTTCGTGTTGTTGATGTAAATTGTATGGTTTGGCCTGATATCCGTCTCTGGGGTTAAACTGTTCAAACAGCCTGAGGCCAGCGCGGTATCTATATTTGTATTTTAGAGGGAGGCTGGCCCCTACCTTTCACGTCTCTGCCAGAAGCAGGGCTTTGAGGAGAGGTGGCAAGGGGTCACACGGATGCTCCGAGTCAGCACACCAGGCAGCCATCTGTGCACCAGCACAGCTGCCGTGGAGCCAGGAGCTCAGATGGGATGAGCCAAGGGGCTCTGGCACAGCCCAGACCCTTCTCCTCCTCCTGAGAGTCCAGAACCACCTCCTATCTGCTTCTCCCAAGCATGCTAGGAGCCAACCCTGTCCCGCTGCCCCTGGGCACTTCTCTACCGAGCACAGAGATGTCCCCTCAGCCAGATGCTGCTCCTCGGAGGGCCAGGGCCTCACTGCAGCCAGGCTGAGGCTCTCCTCTGTCCAGTATGGCACCAGACGTGATGTCTTTACCGGCCAAGGGAATGGGACCACATCCCATCAGAACACCCAAAACATGAATCAGTTCATAGGAGAGACCTCGAGGGTTCTTCAACCCCAGGTGACATGTTCTTCTGCCACTGTGTGTTTAAGCCACTGTTAAGGCCCTTAAACCCAACAAGTGACTTTGATCTGAGGGACACTTAGCCGGCCATGCTGCCCATGAGCATGTCAGCCCCACACTCCAGGACAGGGGAGGAGGTGGGGTCACTGTGAGCCTCCACGCCACCTGCTCGGGCCATCTGCACTCGGAGCTCTGCAAGAGTGAACTCACAGGGTCCCCGACAACCCTTCCTGCAGATGAAGGAGCTAACCACAGCAAGCCTCAGGCTGCCATCGAAGACACAGTGGACAGGACATGACTCCACCCAGCAGGCTGGCTCCTGACCCCCCACCAAGACCGGAGAAAGAGTCACTGAAGCGCATTTCGCCAGGACAAACACACCAGCACCGCAAATGGTGCGCCTGCATGAGAGGGAACCCCAAAGTGCCACTAGGAGGCAGCACAGAAACGTCTATGAGTCACACTGGCCCAAGGGCCACAGTGTACCCACCCCTGGTCCAGGGTCTCGGTGTGTCACCTCAAGAACCCCAAGGTCAAGAAACAGCAGCTCCCTGGCTTCCTGAGTAGAAAAGCTCCGCCTTCCCAGGCCCCCGGAGGGCTCAGCAGAACGTTCTGTGAGTCATTTACGGGGTCCACAGCCATGAGAGGCGAACAAGACACCTAAAGCCATGCCAGGGCACAGGGACGAGCGCCTCCCCTTGCCAGTGCCACACACGACCACCCCCAAGGTCTAGAGAGGAACCCAGACCCACAACTGGGGCCCCAGCCCACAGGCACACCAGAGAGCCAGGACTCGTGACTCAAAAGCCAACAGCATGAACACAGGCCACGGTGGCTGCCTAGGGTATCATGGCTCCAAAGCCAGTGTGAGTCACAATAGGGTACAGGTCCCACTGGGCACAGCTGTCACTGGGCCAGTGCTACCGTCCCTCTGAGCAAAGGGCCCCCCTTTCCTCCCATCGGAGGGTCTCTGGCTTGGCTCAGGGTAGACGCAGGGGGCCAGTTTCTGCCTTTGCACCCTCAGGAGAATGAAGGGATCATCAGGGTGGGCCAGGCAGCCACTCTGCAGAACCAGGGCCCAGGGTCCCAGCTGTCAGCAGGAGGGGGTTTGGGAGGGGGCACTGGGAGGACAACACCCCGCTCTCTAGACAGGCCGCTAGGGTGCCACAAAGAGGGGACGGCAACACTGAGAGTTCGGGCCCAGGCTGAGGCTCCAAGAGAGAGAGTCCCCGAGAGAGGGCTCCGGCCTCTGGTGCGGAACCACTCCAGCTGGCTGGGCCTGGCAGGGGCGGTGCTCAGCAGATGGTCACCACACTACACAGACCCTGCTTTCCACCCTGCAGAGACACCTCTGCAAGCCACCAGACCCACTCACCACACAGATTTCGGCCAACCTCTGCCTACAGTGCGGGGGGGACAGGCATGGGAGCTCTTACCACTTCCCCTAAAACAAAGGAGGGGTGGTGAGTAGATGGAGAGTCCCTCCTCCAAATCCCACCCCACCCACCTCCTGCCCTGGCCTCCTTTGGGTCTCCCTGCTCAGTCGCTCCACCCTGGGTGAGAATGGACACGCCCCTCTGCTTACAGCACCCCTATCTACCCAGAAGGGCCCCCCAGGCCATGATATTCCTGGAAAGGAACCCCTGGCCTTGACCTCCCCAGAGCACAAGGAGGGGGACCTCCTTCCCCCTCCCTCAGCCACTCTTCCTTTCCCAGCTGTCCCTTGTGCTGTCTGCGTCCACACCAGACCTCAGGGCCTTGGTGGTCCCCTGTTCCCAATGCATGGCTGGGCTGCGAAGTGTTTGTTTTTTCTCTGACTCAATCTTTTGTCGACCAAGGGCGCTCACGGACCAAGGAAGACGCACCCTCTACTACTCTGCGGACCTGGAGACACAGCAGGCACTTACTCGGGGATGCCTGAAGGTCTCAGCGACCAGGCTGCTTCTCCCAGACCCCACCAGGCCATGCAGGGCACGGACCACACAGGAGCTGTAGGAGGATCTCTGCACACCGGGGCCTGGGGGCCTGCGCTGTTGAGGAAGGATGGCTTCCTAGACGTGCAAAAAACCCCGCTGTTTGCCTGGTCCTGGGGCCCTCCACCAGGACTTCCTGGAGCAGCGCCAGGTTCTGCTGTTGGGGTTCCCAAACTCCCAGGATGCCTGTCAGAGTGGACAACAACCTGCAAACAGCGGGGCTGCTTCTCCCAGTGTGACCAGTGACAGTCTGGGAGCTGGAGTCCAGAGCCCACGGCACCCCAGCCTTGCCTGACCCTGGTCCAGTGCTATAATCACAGTGCTCAGTGTCAGGCGTTCCTTCCTGGGCTGGTCATGGGGGTTGGCCCCAGCCTCCTGGGTGCAGCCCCCAGCCAGGTTAACCTGGCTCCAAATAAGCCTTCCTCTGCCCCAGGGACAAAAACACATCTTATCAGCTCCTCTCCCCACCAGTTCCTCTCCCTGCACCCCTACCTAGCCTGAGTCTGACCTCACTTGGGGAGGGGAGGCCCCATTTACAGCCCCCAGGGAGGTGGCCAGCCTTGGAGATGACTTGGGCAAAGTAGGAGCTTCTGATCCTCAGTCTCCCCATCTGTTCAGTGGGGATGCTGTAGGCGTCTTTGAGGATCTACAGGGAAGAACCGGGAGCACCTGCGTGCAGCACCTCACGTAGATTCCAGCAACTCTGGGGTAATTACGCAATAAACGCAGATAGTTCACATATGAGGTTTGGGGTGTCACGGAGCCAGGTGGAGGCTCAGTGCCCTGGCCTTGGGGTGCCTGGTCTGGGGGGAAGTCCTGAGTCTGCCCCAGTCCTTCCTTCCTGCTCCAGCCCCTGGGGGCTATGGGGAAGGGAGGCGGCTTTCTCCCTCCAGCACCTCCCACCTTTTCGGGGACCCTCACTTTCTTCCCCAAGGAATTGGCTCTGGGACAGAGACACCTTGCTTCAGGGAGTGCCCTGAGACCTGCCTGAGCCTCAGTGTGTAGTGGGCTCCATCCACCGGCTACGGATTGGGAAACTGAGGCAGGAGCCAAGTCCTGCTGTCGTGTGCCAGGCCTGATTCTGAAAGGGATGCCCAGTCCCCCCAGCTCGGAGCAGCTTCTCCCAGACACAGTGGGCAAGCAGGTGAGCATCTGGGGACAGGGATGGGGAGGGGAATGCAGGTCGCCTCTGCCTCATGGACTCCTGGGCACCTGGACGCATGTGCTTCTAAGTCTCACTGCCCGAAGGAGGCACCCAACCTGGGGGACATAGTGCGCTGGGCTGCTGGTAGCCACCTGCAGACTTTGGCTTTGGTTTAGGGATGCCTGGGGTTTAAAATGATCAGTTTGGGTCTCTACAGGACAGTTTGTTGTCTGAGCATTTCCCTAACTGGACCAATTTCAGGGTATCACCACCCCATTTGCTCCTGGGACAGCAGGGCGTATGCCCAAACTTCCTGCCTCTCAGAGGCAGGATGGCCAGTCCCCCTTGTCCACGCCCAGGAACGCGACAGGAAGTCAGATGCAAACGATTCGGCTGTGGAATTCCTGCATTTGGAACCTGCTGGGGTAAAATACTGTGCTGGACTCACGGTGGGATGGTGGGCTGCTCGGGTGATTCGGGGTAAGTGAGTGGGGTAGGAGGAAGAAGTCTGGGGAGGAGGTTGCCCAAACCACGATTTCAACAAATGAGCGCTTCCGCCCCACCAGGGTAAGGCAGGAGCGTGGCTCTTGTGGCTTGTCCCTTTGCCCTTGAGAAGCGACACCACCCATCCTTAGTGCAGTTGTTCCCTCTCCCTCAGCCCTCCCCCAGTTCCTCACAGGGCGGGCATGTGGGCTTGGGTCCCTTTGGTTTGTGTCTGATTAACCTAATCAATTGATTGATAAGTTTATCTTTTGTTAATCCTCATCTGAGGATATTTTTTCCTTGATTTTTAGACAGAGTGGAAGGGAGGGAGGGAGAAGGAGAGAGAGAGAGAGAGAGAGAAACATCGATGTGAGAGAGACACGTCGATTGGTTGCCACCTGCAGGACCCCAACTGGGGCTGGGGATCGAACCACAACCGAGGTATGTGTCCTTGACCAGAAATCGAACCCACAGCCCTCTGGTCTGCGGGCTGATGCTCTAACCGCTGAACCAAATCAGCCAGGGCTGATTAACTTGATTTATAGGAGCATCCTTTTCTGACTATAAAACTAGTATGCAGCTATTGTAGACAATTTGGAAAATATAGGAACTATTTTAAATGCTAAAACCCCTTTGATCCTGGGCTCAGAGATGGCAGCAGGGTGTATGGGTGGGCAGTGCATAGACTAGCCCCTCCTAGCATCTGTGTTCGCTCTCCCTGGGTCAGGCAGCCTGTTTAACTTGGAATTTCCATCATTGCTAAAGAGTGAAAAGGATTAGGTCCTCCTGGTGACCACCCAGCACACAGCCCACAGTCTCAGCTCTATCTGCCCAGCCTGGCCTCCCACTCATGGGTGACCTTTAGCAAGCCATTTCTTCATGGATGAGGGCACACCCAGATAAAGACAAATGCTCCTTCCCCTGCTTGGCCTCTATGTCACCCCTGCTTAGCTAACGTCAGGGTGAAATGCCCTCTCCTCTCCGGCTGCCCTGTTTGACTCACCGCCCTGCTGGGCTGGCTCCAGGCACTTGGTCCTGACCTCCCTGCTGCCACCCACACTGCCCTGCTCTGCTGAGAGCCTCACATACTTCATCTCAGTGTCCTCAAAGGCAGACCCTCACCCCCATTTTACAGATAGAAAAAGGTACCTTTCAGTAGCTGGCCCACGGCCGGGCGGCCGCCTTCCCAGTGGATGCCCATGAGTGGGCGGAACTTCAGTCCAGGCTTCTCAGAGCCCAGCCACAGGGCCACCACTGCTCCCAGGCCCAGCTCCTTGGTGTGCCAGAAACAACAGGGCCCCACGGGCCCCACGCTGAGAGATGTGCTGTTTTCCCTTAAGAAAGAAAACCTGAAGGAGAAGGAAGATGGAAGAGAGACCCCACCCCACCCACCCCCACGGCAACTTCAGGGGCTTCCCAGGGAAAGGAGGGCAGGATCTTTCTGCAAAGGTCCTTCTGGGCTGAGAGGCTGTTTCCCGACTGGGCCCCAGAACCTGAGGGAGGGGGAGAGGGGAGACAGGTAGTCAGAGGTGGCACTTCCCCTGCAGGAAGGAAAGAGGCCGAGTCCCCGCCCTAATGTCTGCAGACACTGGGACACCCACCCAAGGATTCTGTGGGAACTGGGGACTCAGATGAGGTGTTCAGTCCCCTCTGGGAGGAGAAGGCATCCTGAAACTGGCAGAAGCCGAGAGAGAAGGTTTAGAAGAGAGGGCAGAGACCCTTGGGGTTCCCTTCAGTGTTCAGAGGTCTCTGTTCTGGTCCCAGCCTCTGCTGTCCTCCTCGTCTTCCTCCCAGCCCAAGTGCCTTCTGTGTGCAGGCCCAGGGGGACCTGAGAGTCAGGCTCCAGTCTGTACTGTGTCCTGGGCTGATGATCAGACCACCCCAGTGTTTGTTAAACAGACACCAGGGCAAACCTGAGATCTGGATCCAGTGCATTGGGTGTGGACCAGTGGATCAGACCTGCATTTCTGACAAGGGCCCAGGCCCCGGATTTCCAGTTTCACGTGTGTCGCTCCCTGTCCCGTCACATGATCTTCACTCCCCAGAGAGTGACTGGTCTAGGGCAGGGTTCAATGATCTACCACCCACAGGCTGGCCCTCCACCTTATTTGTAAATACAGTTTTATTGGGGCCTGATGATGAGAGGAGGGGCTGAGAGCAGCTGTGCTGATAAAAGCCTTTCGATCTCCATCCTTCCGACTGCCTTCCCTAAAGGAGATACTGAAGAAAGCAAACAAAGGGACACCTGCCGAGATGTACGAAGTCTCAGCCCCCCGTCACAGCAGTACATCCCAGAAGATTTCTACTGCTGGAAACACCTGGAGCCCCGGCTGCTGTTCTGTGAGGATGAGCAAGTCACGCTCTGCAACAAGTGTTTCCTGCCCCAGGAGCACAAGAACCACGCGGTGTTCGGTGCCCAGGAAGCCGCTGAGCTTGAGTTGAAACCCAGTTCGGTACCCCAGAGCCTTTGCATTCACTGGGCTTTTTATACTTTAACTAAAGGAACCCATACTTCTTAGAACAACAAAGGCACAGGCAGAATAATACTGGGAAATTAGAGAAGAAATATAGTTTGGAATCCTTAGGATTAAGTTTAAGACTGTAGAGATATATCTGAAAATAGAATTAGGTATAATCAGGACTTCAGATTTGAGGATATCATCATAGTTACTTGTGGAATGGAGACACGCACTTACCTATTACTGACTTTACCGTCAAGACTTCGTAACATTTATCATTCCAAATGGAGAACAGCTTAATTTCCCTGAATACTTTATCTCGGGTAGGAAGAGGTGTTGCCTAAAATGAATATTTTAAAATTATTTTTTCAGTAGTCTACTTTTTTACAAGAATATTAGATTTCTTAAGAGAAGCCTGATAGGGAGGGAGGGAGGGTGTCATTGGGGGAATAAAGGAGGGACATCTGTAATACTTTCAACAATAAAGATAAATTTTTAAAAAAAGTTTTATTGGAACACAGCTATATTCATTCAATCACAGGGGTCTGCGTCTGCTCTGGTGCCACAGCAGCAGAGCTGAGTAATTGTGACAGGAGCCATACGGCCAGGAAAACAAAAAACACGTACTATCTGCCTTGTCCAGAAAAAGCGTTCCCACCCTGCCCTATGGGAGTCATGACAGCTAACGTTTGCTGAGCCCTTTCTCTGTGCCGGGGGCACTGCTCACACTCATCACCTGGCACGCAGTGACACAGGCACAGTGATCGTCATTCCCATTGGCTGGTGAGGGGACGGAGCTCCAGTGGGGCTGGGTGTCACCATGCCCTTCACCTCTGCACAACAGATGTGCCATGTGTGTGTAACGTGTCACCCCGGAGCCAGAAGAAGGGACAGCTCCTTGTAACTTAGGGATACAGCAGGGATAAGTGAGGCCCTGGGGAGACAGCACTCGGGCTGGACCATTCAGGAGGGGAAGTGGGGGCCACAGGGCGGGTTTCAGAGTCCACTGTGGGGTGAAACAACACAGGTGTGCTCAGGGATGAGGCAGGTAATGACATTTGGCTCAAGCAAGGGGTCCCCAGTGGAAGGAGGTTAAAAGTGCGCTTTCTCTGTAGACTTTCCCAGGGATCGAGGTGGGGAGCAGTGAGAGAAAGAATTCCTCAGACATTGCTCCAAAATATCAACATGCCCAACCCAGCTTCTCCTGGGAGGGCAGGGCAGGTGTTCCCACCTCTCGCCCCACCCCGCCTGGGGAGCCTTGGATGCCAGGCCTTGCTCCACATCCCCCCACGTCCTGCTCTCAGCGTTCAGAGAAGGTCCGGGTCAGGAGCACCGTGTTTCCAGCAGGGAGTGGGGGAAAGAATTTGAATCCTATCCGTGACATGCAAAGAACCCAATGCCGAAAAATGAAATTGTTCCCCCAGGTTCAAAAGTTAAAAGGTAGAAGGAGAAAATTCACTGAGAAGAAATTACTTTGTAAGTCCAGATATAGACCTTCCCCTCAAAAAATCATATGCTGTGCCCTGGCCGGTTTGGCTCAGCAGTTAGAGCGTCGGCCCGCGGACCAGAGAGTCCCGGGTTCGGTTCCCGCTAAGGGCACGTACCCCGGTTGCAGTTTGTCTCCGGCCCCGATTGGGGTCGTGTGGGTGGCGGCCAGTCGGTGTGTCTCTTTCACATCGATGTTTCTCTCTCTCTCTTCCTCCCTCTCTCCCTCCTGCTCTATCTGAAGATAAATGCAAAAATGTCCTCAGGTGAGGATAAAAAAGAATTTTTTTTTTTAATGTCCTCAGGTGAGGATTAAAAAAATAATTTAAAAAAAAAATCATATGCTGTGATTTTACCCAAAGCTCCATGATCTCTGGGCCCACGTCTCATTCTTCTTTTTATTATTTATGTTTTTACATGTCTTGGCACCTGTTATGTGCCAGGCCCTTGGCAGGACCCTTTCACATGTTCTCACAATACAGAGGGGGGAGACGGCTGGGGGGCTAGGGGAGGCTGAGGGGGGAGGGATACTGAGGCCCAGAGAAGGAAAGGGACCCAGTGCCCTCGGGGTGCCACCACTACTGATGGTCCTGGCCCTTGGACCTTAAGTTCCAGACTGGTCTCTAGCCTCAGCCTCCACCTCCCCCAGCCAGCCCCTGGGGCAAGAGGAGCTTAGAAACCACCTGTGGAAACTCAGTCCCTTAATCTGGGGTCAGAAGAAGCAAGCCTGTTTGACAAAGGCAGCCCAGACTTCAGGCAGGCACTCATCCCCAGTCCCCAATGGCTCTGTTCAGCACCGGTGTGTGGACGAAAGAGGGCCCCACGCTAGCCTGACAAGCTCAGGGGGTCCCGCGTGGCCGCCTTGCAAACGCAAAGACCTACAGTAAACACAAACGATGGTCTGAAATTAACTTTTTAACTAAAAGCAGTTTATGGCAGGTAGTTGTGTCCTACGCTGGCATCTTCCTTCACAAAGGTCAATCTTCACCTTCACTGAGCCCGTCTATTGTCTTTTGCATCTATTATAACACATCTTCGGAATGTCAAAGCAATTTTCCTTTTTCAGGACCCCTCAAAGCAGAGGCACCACTCTGTGGAGACCACAAACCCCCTCATTGTTACTGAGTTCATTGTTGACTGTTAACTATCCTCTACCCACCTACGTAAAAGATGTGTGTGTCTATCATTTTACTTTTCATCCAACCCCAGAGGTTTCCCCGCTTTGCTTTCTCCCGCCTCCCTAATCTGTCACCAGTGGATTTCAGGTAACTCACATCTTCTCTTTTGACTATAATGTATAAAATAAGGTCAAAACTGCCTTCTCTGGAGCATTATCTCAACCCGCTGAGATTTTGCTTCCTGGCAACTGTCAACAGTCTGGGCTCAAATAAACTCACAAAATTCTTCATAGGTTTAAATGTTTCTTACGTTGACAGGTGGAAACCATAAACTGAGTGGGAAATGGCAGCTTGACGAGTCCTAGGATGGAGAGGAGTGACCTGAGCCTGCATTGGAGTTCGGTGGCCCCTCGGACCTGGGGCCCCACAGGTCAGCCTGGCCTTCATGTGAAGGGAAGACATCGATTCAAGGGTGTGAAGGCATTGTGACCTTCCTATTCTGGTAGATGAGGGTTAGCTCCTCCACCCCCACCCCTCCCTTTCCTCTCCGGAGAGCTGGAGAGCTGTAGGATGGTTTGGTCTTTCATCTGTGCTCATTGCTTTCCTTATTTAACCATGTAAATGCTGGACATTGCTGAGCAAAGTTTTCTTCCTTCTACAACTTTCTGGTTTCCCCTCAGAGTTGATAATCTTTTGCTCCCTAATCTCTTTGAATTTAAAACCAAGTCTTTTGTCCTGACAGATCTGTAATCCACTTTTCAGTGTGACTTTCCACATGGTCACATCTGTCAGTTAATCTCTGCATTCTTATGAGGGTTGGGGACCCCTTGCCCAGGCCAAAGGCCAGCCCCTCAGCCCACTCTCATCCTTCCTGGGTGCTCTGGCATCTTCATTCGGGTGAGTCAGGGAAGCAGGAATGCCACCTCTTCAGCTTTCTCCCAGGGAGGGAGGAAGCCAGAAAGAGGAAGGCTAAGGAGAAGTCTGCTCAGTGGGGGTGGTGACTGGATAGGAGGTGGGGCTGAGGCATCCAGGCCAGTGTTCAGGGCAGGAGATGGCTAGAAACTCCCAGCCTCTGGCCTCTCTTCTCTCCTTTCTAAGTCACCTGGCTGTCCCCTGGGTCTACCTGGCCTGGATTACACAGGAATCTCCATTGCCCTGGCTGGCTTACTTACTGCTGTTTCTGTGGATCTGTGGGCTCTTACTTACCACAGCCCACAGTGCTTCCTGCTCTGCACCCCCACCCCCAGGGGGGGGTGCCTACCTCCCCATGCTCCTCTGACAGCTCCTCCCACCCTCTGCCTCCGCAAAGGGGCGAAGGCGAAGGGTGCAACAGCTGAGTTAACATTGCAGGAGGAAGTTACTAGTAGGAAGAAATTTAAAATGAAATAAAAAGCAAAGATGGGAAAGTTTCAGAAAAGACTAGGGTCCGGTTGCTGGGAGAATTTGCAAGCCAGCTGGGAGAGAAGGTGGCCCAGAGGCCAGAGTGAAGGTGTGAGGGGGAGGAGCCGAGAGCTGGGAAAGGGCTGCAGCAGCCTCCCTGCACCTGAATGCCCTCCCACCACCCGGTGAGACTGCTTCCTGCCTTCTGGGTGATGATGGGCAATGGGGGTGGGGCTGGACCTCGGTTCTCCTGGCTCACTCAGTCCACTAACACCACATCATGGGCTGCAGTGCCTGATTCTCTCCAGCTTTCACCCCAGCATTGGCTGACTCCAGCACCCCCACCCTCCGCTGCCAACTCCCATCATGGAAGCTCTGTAATGTGAGCCTGGGTCCCCTTGCCTCACATTCTCCATTATATTATAAAAATACTTCTTTAAATTTTTTTAATCTTCTCATGAGGATATTTTTCCATTTATCTTCAGATAGAATGAGGTGGGGAGGAGAGAGAGAGAGAGAAACATCGATGTGAGAGAGACACATTGACTGGTTGCCTCCCGCATGACCCCGACCAGGGCCAGGGACCAAACCGCAACCGAGGTATGTGCCCTTGACCAGAATTGAACCTGTGACTCTTTGGTACACAGCCTGACTCTCTAACCGCTGAGCCAAACTGGTGAAGGCAATACTTCTAATCTTTAAACCATCACAAAGGAGGCCCCTCCCCGAGCTTTCGGGCTGCGTGTTGTTGAGACATGGCTGGGTGGGAAGTAGGACTGGGGTGCCTGGCCTGTGTTCAGCAAGGAGGTGAAAACAGCCTGCCTCTCTCTGAGCTGTCTTCAGTCTTTTGCGCACTTGGCTGCCCCCACACACACCTGGATTACACTTGGGGAGACCCTTTCCATTCTGCCTTGTATCGGGGACATGCTTGTCTCCTGACTAGGGAGGGGGTGATATTCTGGAGGGCGTGGGCTGTGTGGCCTCTGAGCATCCAGCTCATTGTTGGACAAGCGCAGGGCATCCTCAGTGATACTGGGTGAAATGCAGTCCGTGTTCTAGAAGACCTAAGTGAAAGAGACAGCAAAGGGAATTTCTTGGCTGATTTGGAGGACAAGGTTACTCCAGAATCCTGCCCCAAATCTCACTCATTCTTGGCTTCAAAATACAAGTCTTGTGCCTGAAATCTCTCCCCAGCCTGTGATGTCTCTTTAACAGGTTACCTGACAGACCGCATTTTTTACACTTCCTTTTGCTTTTTAATTGTGATAAAATACACGTAAAATAAATTTAACCAGTTGACTATGTTTACCATTTTTAAGGGCATAGTTCAGTATTGTTAAGTATATTCACGTTGCTGTGCAACCAATCTCTAGAACCTTTTCATTTTGCAAAACTGAAACTCTACCCGTTAAACAACTTTATACTTCTTTTAAAATTTAACACAGAAAATTTCACACATATATAAAAATAGACAGATTAGTTTAATAAACCCGAATGTCCCCAAAATCTCCTTTAATAATGATTAACTCATAGCCTATCTTGTTTTATTTACACCCTTCCCCACTCTCACCCATCCCTCCCCACTAGATTATTTGGAAACAAAGAAAAAACATAATATCATATTATCTGAACTATTTCAACAGGTAACTCTAAAGGATGGGGATGCTTTTATATAATCACAAAACATTTGATATACATAAAAAACTAACAGTAATAAATAATTCATGCATGTGATTTGTTGATGCCTCTTAAATCTCTTAATCTATGGGATCTTCACCATGTCTCTACCCCCGACTCCCACCCCCTTACCCTGTATAATTTCCTTGCTATCTTTGATGTTCTGTGACAGCCTTAGAATAAGCCTAGTTACAGGACCTTCTTCCTCCCTCCCTAAGGCATGCAAAGACTCTTAATCTGGGTCTTCTCTCTGGGATCAAGCTCTTATCTTTTGTTGTCTGAATATCTCCTCTTCTCTGTTCATTCTTCTTTCCCCTGGACTCCTGTGGTCACATGGATGTTGGGCATCCACAGGACAGAGGGATGTGCCTGCCTCTTCCCATCTTCTTGTGTCCCTGAGCTGATCTCTCATCCTGCTCTCTGATTTGCTCTCCAGCCTTTGTCTTTCTGCTCTTTGGTTCATGTAAAGTTTTTTATTTCCATGAACAAGTGTTTGTCCCCAGCATCCTTATTTGCTTCTTCTCTGACAGGTGCACTGTCCTCTCTGGGTGCTCAGTCTGCAGGCCGGACCTCCTCTCCTGGGTACTCCTTCTGTAGTTCTCTGCTCCCTGCAGGGCACAACCACCTCCTCTTAATGTGGTGAGTCCTTCGGTGCCACCATGGACTTCCTTTCCATCACTCTGCTTCTCCCCATGACCTACACAATGAATGCCACGTCCCATCATCTAACATCCCCCCTTGGGAGCCCGTGGGCTGGAGTTTCATGGGCCACATGTGGTGCAATCACCCACATGTACTACTTCCTCTCTATTGCTGCCTTAGAACAGGAAGCATTGTGTCTTCATCATCAAAGTCTCAGCTGGCTAGTTTCCTCCCAGACATTCCACAGAGCCAACCCAGTAAAGAGCGGGCAGAAGGCCCTGCCAGCCCAACCGGACGCTCCTGTCACAGTCTCTAGGACATCAAGCGGGTGAGTGAACAGGGCTTATGTGTCCAGGCTGGTTTTTCTAATTAGGAACAGTTTGGCCCTGTGGCTCTTTGTTGGAGAGTAGCTGTAGCCTTTCCCAAGGGAAGCAGCTCCAGTTGGCCCAGCCCTGGGAGCCTTGGTCCCTGTTGCCTGCCCTGGGATCATCCACTCCTGGCCTCCTTTTACTGAGGTTCAGTGAGGGGCAGTGCTGTGCCCACTGCAAGCAGAGCTAAGCAGACAGGTGGCAGCACCTGTGACTGAAGAAGACAGGACCCAGCCTGGTGGGAGGAAGGGCACACACCCCAGGCCTTGGCATCTGGATCTAGGGTCTTCCAGCAGCCACAGACACTTTCTGAGCCCCCGAAATGAGGGCTGTGAGGCTGGCAGAGCCAGAAGGAGGCTGGGAGCAGGCAATACCTCCCCCCCCTGCTGGTGGGTATGACACTGGGCTATGTGGGAGGGTAGTGGGGCCTCACCAGCTGTATCTTCCTCTTCCTGCCTGAGTCAATACCCCTCTTCTCTTCATCCCTCCAGAGCTGCCTGGGTGGGTCTGTTCCAGCAGAGTCTGTGTATGTGTCTCAGTGTGCGTGTGTGTTCTTGGTGTGTGTGTATATGAGGGGCTTGTGAATGTGTGGTGTGTGTAAGTGTAGATACATGTGAAGGTGTGTGTTAGTGTGTGTGGTGTGAATGGAGGTATGTCTAAATGTGGATGTATGGGGGCAGTGTGGGGACGTGTGAGTGTATATTGTGAGTGTGAGGTGTGTGTATGTACATAGCACATATTCTTGGTGGTGTGTTTGTCACTTCTCTTGTATTCTCGAAGGTTCACAAGCCCAGGCCTGAGGACAGTGAGTTTTAGGGAGACAAGCATCACGTATGTGAGCTAAACCAGTCTTCTAGAGGCCTTTCCCAGGGTCTCCTGGGAGTGGAGGAATTGGAGCCTGGGGTCCACTGAGACCCACTGCACAGTGCTAGCCCTCCTCAGTCCCACCTCCACCTTTCCCTGGCATCCAACTCCTGTTCTCTTCTCCTGACCGTGTGCGTGTGTGTGTGTGTGCTGGGATCCCCCCTTCTGTCCTCAGCCGATCTCCCTGCACCTGCGCTCTCCTCCTCTGAGGGCACCTGGGACCATGGGTGGAAGAGAGGGGCTGTATGATGGGGAGGGGAGAGTAAGTTCTCGCCTGGCCGAGGGCTCTGGGTCTTTCCACACAGTAAGGAGGCCAGATGCTAGGGAACTAGCAGAGAAGAGCTGCTGAGAAGCTTCAGGAGGTCGATGAGTACCCAGCCGCTCTGTAATGCAGGGGCCCCCACCCCACCCAGCGTCTGCACGTGGCCACTTCAAAATCCAAGACAGTGTCCCTATAGCATTGAGGGAGTCCCTTTACCGCATGGTCCTGGCATGGCGGTGGCTGAGCCCACTCCTCTGTATCGCATCCTGAGCAGAGACACAGGGCTGTGCTCTGTGCATGCCTGATCTCCGGGTGACCTGGGAAGAGTGACCAAGGGCTGGGCTGGTCCAAGTCATGCATGTCTCTGTGAGGTGAAGTTCCTGGTCTAGGACGTGTCAATGGCGTGTCAATGCAGCTCAGACATGCGCCGTTTCTTTTTCCAGCCAGTGAGCGAATCAGTGAGCAATGGGCAGAGGCGCCTGTGCACAAGCAATGGCAGAGGGCACTAGGGGCTGCCCCCGTGCTGTGCCCGAGGGAGAAAATTGAGGCAATTCCTGAGGGGCCAGCTGGATGGCCAGACACCTCTCCACTGGCCTTGGGTCTCTCTGCTGTCATCTGGGCGGGTTTCCCTGCCTACAGCTGTCAGCTTGCCCATGCATAGTAGGCCTGGAACAAGAGACAGTTATTACCTGGAGATTTCGTGGGGGAAGAAGAGGCAGTCCAGTGCCTCGCCAAAGTTCTGCAGAAGAGGCACCCACTATCCAGGGGATGGGAAGGGCCTGTCTGCACCCTGTCCCACCCAGGAAGAGTGACATGAGCCAGCTGCTTGGCTTTCCCATCTGTGAAATGGGAGGGCTGGGCTGGGCTGGCCTGTAGTTTAAATTCCAACTGACTCTATAGTCAAATGTAAAATCACACCTCGCTTCCCCAGCAGTGCAGGTGTGGGGGACATGTGGACAAGAGGTGCCTGTGTGCAGAGGGGTTCCGCAGGTTCAGCTCAGGCCCAGGCCGAGCTCCGCAGCAAACAGGGCGCGGACAGGCCCTGGGGATGCCATGTGATTCAGGCCCTGCAGTTCTGTGGAACATGTCTGGAGGGCTCACCTTTATGCTCACCTGTCACTTTGTGAGTGTCCCACGGTCCTGTCTGAGGCAATGTCAGGGCAGCTGGCTCCATTTTGCAAATGAGGACACACCTGCAAGGGGTTAACACTTGTGTTCACCCAGAGGGTCGGGGGCCTGGCCATGCTGAGAACCCTCACTTCAGGGGCCTCTCTGCCCAGTGCTGGGCAATCTTTTGGTGATGTTTGGGTGACCTTCTCTGGGCATATCCGATCGGGGTGCTCACTGCCTGTTTTCCTTTGCACAAACTGGACCTAAAATGAGAATGTTGAATTTGTCGTCATCTCCCCCTAGACCCTGCCTGTGACCATGGGGCTAGGACCCTGTTCGAGGGCATCTGTCTAAACGCTCTACCAAAGGGAAGCAAGCAGCTGGGTGGGGGTGGGGCTCCTGAGTCTCCGTGGGCCCTGTGATCTTGAGACCCCACTCGCTTGTACAATGCAGGCCACCTGTCATTTGCACTGGCTGCAGGGCTGGGCCTCCTCCCTACACGTGACGTGGGCTTCCCACGCCTCTGGGCTTGCAGGGTTCTGCATTCAGCTATGGCAGCTGGGCCAGAAGGTGAGAGGGGTGCTGTTCTATGCTTGGAGGGGCAGGAAAGAGCCCTCCAACACCTTTTCTCAGGACAGGGTGGGTTGTGGGTGGAGTGGGAGTCCTTGACAGGGCTGATGGTTTCCAGTCACTTCCACCATTGGCAAGTGGGCGTCTTGGTGATATGGTGCAGGCAAGGTGAGGCTGGGCAGGCACAGCCAAGTCCAGAGCTGCCCAGTCTGTGACATGGGCAGGCCTTCCTACTTTGGCCCAGGGCTCCCTCCTCAGAAAGCTGAGGGTGTCCAGGCCACTCCCCCTCCCAGCAACCAAGTAGCAAGGCCCAGGGGAGTTAGGCAGCAGGCAAACCTCGGCTTCTGCGTGAGCCCCTTGCATGGGTTCCTGCTCAGCACAGAATCCACATAGCCCAGGTCTGAGGGCATCATGTGGGGTCATCTCAGCTCTGGGGGAGCTCTGATGCCACAGCCCATAGCTCTGATTGGGGGGAAGAGAATGGGCTTAGAAGTACCCTTGTGGCCTCCAGAACCCGTGGAGTAGGAAAACACGGTGCAGCCAGCCCACCTCAGCTCCGAGATTATTAAAAACACCTCTAGCAATTTTCCCTGAACCTGGACATATATCTTGGGATCTGTAGCAGTCAGGGTTCTCCAGAGACACAGCACCAATAGGACGTGTGTGTGTGTGTGTGTGTGTGTGTGTGTGTGTGTGTGTGTACAGAGAAAGATTTATTTTAAAGAATTGGTTCATGCAATTGTGGAACCTAGCAAATCAAAATTCTACAGGGCAGGCCAGAAACCCAGGAAAGAGTTGATGTTGCAACTTGCGTTGGAAAGCCATCTACAGGCAAAATTCCCTCTCCCTCCAGGGATCCCAGTCTTCTTAGGGTCTTCAACTGATTGTGCAAGACCCACCCACACTATGGAGGGCAATCTGCTTTACTCCAAGTCCACTAATTTAATGTTAACCTCATGTACGAAATACCTTCTCAGCAACATCTAGATCAGAGTTTGAACAAACATCTGGGTACTGTGGCCCAGCCAAGTTGATACATGAAATTCACCATCATAGCATCCTTGGCTCTCTTTAACAAGGGAGGAAACTCAGAGGGCTGAAATGGCCTGTCCACAGTCACTCAGCTGCTGAGTGTAGGTTTAAGAGTGTCAACTCTGGGGTCAGGCTGATGTGATTATGTAGGTTGGGGAAGGGAATGACACTCTTGATGCCATCGCGTGGAATGGGGAGCAGGCACAATTTAACCCCTGGTGGATGGGGGTGAATTGAGGCCATGAGTGCAAAATGTAGCCAACAGGGGAGTGCTGTGGGCAATGCCCAGTGTTGTTCTTGTGGGGCCCACAGTCCTGAGTGGCTATCTGGCAGAAGCTCCCCATGAAGACTGGCTGTGTCTGCTGTGATCCCCATTTCTGCATGCCAGGCCTCCCACAGCCACTGCCTTCAACCCAAGAGGTGTCACAGAGTGAGTCACGGCCTCTTTCCATTTGGTAAGAGAGAGGCTCACTGGGAGTATTGTACCCTGGGCTGCAGCTAGAAGTAGTCTTATTATCAGTAGAAGTGGAGTTCTTGGGATACTTTAATGAAAATAATTTCCTGAGGCCCCATGGGAGGATGGGGTTTTGTGGAAAGCTTTATTGTTGGTGTAAAATTAAGGGAGTCCCCCTCCAACATCCCATCTCTGTCCATCCCACCATGGGAAAAGTCCAATCTTGTCTTCAGCAGGGCCAGAATTAAGGCTTCTGCATAGAATTTCTGTTCCGTATTAAAGTCTAGTCCAGCCCAGCCACTGTGGCTCAGTAGATTGAGTATCATCCCATGGACTGAGAGGTCCTGGTTGGATTCCCAGTCAGAGCACATGCCCGGGTTACGGGCTCGATCCCTGGTGGGGAGCATGCAGGAGGCAGCCGATCGATGTTTCTCTCTCACATTGATGTTTCTATCTCTCTCCCTTTCTCTCTCTCTAAAAAACCAATAAAAAATAAATATATATATATATTTAAAGTCCGGTCCAGTCTAGCATCTGGCTGGCTTAGCTGGTGTTCCAGCTGTAGTTCATTGCCTGTGGGGTGTGCACAGCCATGGACCTTGTAGCTGCTTAAAGCCACATGGCTGTGGAGAGAGAACAGGTGAGGACACAGACAAGTGTGCCTCACAGAGCAAGAGAGCAAGAAGAAGAGAACAAGAGCAAGCAAGAGAGTTGGAACTCTGGGGATTTTAGCTTTCCAAGATTTCATGCACTTCTGATGGGGTTCATCCCCTAGCCCACCCATTGTTCTCCAGACTAGACTGACAGGCAAGCACTTCCCCTGTGGCACCTTTACTTCTACTGCGCATGTGTCCACCTCACCCATCTTCCCCAACAGTCCAGTCCGGGATGGGGGAAGGGAGGGATATGAAGCCCCTTAGGGGAACAATGCTACGTGAAGCTGTAGCTTCCAGGTGAAGCTTCCCGGGTGGCCATGCCCACAATGTCTGACTTCCCTTTGTTTTCTTTCCTTCATTAATATCAACTAGCTAATTATGACAATAACAGTCTGAGGGTTTCCTGGTGGTTGAAGAGCTAAGGCTGGCCTCATTGACAGCGAGACCCCACCAAGCCAGGGCTCCTGCCTGGGAGAAGCCATGGGGACAGCAGGCCACCCTGGTGCCTCTTTGAGCATTGGGCCACCTGGGACCACCCCAAACATGGGGCCCGGGTTCCCTCCCAGTGCTTCTGGGGCTGGGGACACTCGCAGAGTCAGCCCATGGAAACAGTGTTTTCCCAGTTCATTTTATTGATTGATTTATTTTTTTTTTAGGGATGGAAATGGAATGTTAGTTGTTTAAATATATAATAGACAACCTTTTATCTGACACAATTGGGATTGGCAGTTGGCAGGTTAACCAAGAAAGTGAGAAATTGTACCTTAAACTGGGAAAACATTAAAAAAATTGTAGTCCGACACTTAAAATACTTTAGTTCCACTTATATATAAAAATACATCCATTTGCCTTTGCCAGTCTTCTGGCGTGGAGCCAAGCACTTTTCTTCGTGAATGAGTTTATTAATTAGATTTCTGCATTATGTTCCTTCCGTAAATCAAAACCATAATGCATTTTCTGATTTGCAGTGTGTTTCTCTAATGGAGCAAGAACACAGAAACACTTCTGAAGCAATCTGAGTGGAGGGTCCTTACTGACTTCCACAGTTTTCCCAAAATTGTACAGTTGTCTCACCTACATCTAATTCAAAAGCAATATTTCATCCATTTAAATTAATGAGTCTTTCTAGCCCAGCCGGTATGGCTCAGTGATTGAGCATGGACCCATGCACCAAGAGGTTGTCGGTTCAATTCCCGATCAGGGCACATGGCCAGGTTGTGGGCCTGATCCCCAGTGGGGGGCATGCAGGAGGCGGCCAATCAATGTTCTCTCTCATCAATGTTTCTATCTCTCTCTCCCTCTCCCTTCCTCTCTCTCTCTAAAATTAGTAAGGGTAAAAAAATTTTTTTTAAATGAGTCTTTCTAAAGAAACTAGATTGCATAGAAACTACTCCCACCCCTTTTCTCAGTTCATTTCAGACGGTGTGGATGTGGCTGCACTTTGGCTTTCAGAGTGCAGAGGTTTCCAGCGGGAGCATGGGGGTGGGGCGCTGCGAGGTCTCCGCAGACTCAGAATTCCAGCATCTGGGAGGTAGTGCTGGAGAAGAGACCCGCAAGCCTTTGTTCAGTGAATAAATGAGAGAGCGAGTGAACGCATGCACCACCCACGAGAGTGTGTTCCAACGGGGGCCCTGACATCTGCCCTCTCGGTTCTTCCCACCACCATGGAACAGCCAACCTCAGACACGTGGGCAGTAGGAACAGAAACTTCAGGACAATTCCTCAGCCACCACAGAGTTTGGATTTTCTTAGATGAATGAATATTTTAAAAACCATTATAGCCCTGGCCGGTTTGGCTCAGCGGTTAGAGCGTCGGCCTGCGGTCCAGAGAGACCCGGGTTCGGTTTCCGCTAAGGGCACGTACCTCGGTTGCAGTTTGTCCCCGGCCCTGGTTGGTTGTGCGGGTGGCAGCCACTCGATGTGTCCCTTTCACGTCGATGTTTCTCTCTCTCTTCCTCTCTTCCTCTCTCTCCCTCCCACTCTATCTGAACAAAAAATGGAAAAATGTCCTTGGGTGAGGATAAAAAACAAACAAAACAAAACCATTATGTATGTTGATTGTAGAAAGTTTGGAAAATACAAACAGAAATAATGAAGAAAATTGAAAACACTTATAATTGCACCACCCAGAGAGAAACCTGGACAGTTCTGGCGAATTTGCTTTTACTAGTTTCCCACACCATCACTTTTGACCATGAAAATTGAGTCATTCACACATTCTCATTGCTGTTCAGGTCCCACTGGGGGGCCTTAGAAATGCTAAACACATTTGCTATTGATAGCTAGACGAGAAATCTCATTACTTTGACTAAGCAGGATGACTCTCAAACATTTACTGACCAGTTGCATTTTCTCCTTTGTGAAATATCTGTCGGGCCCACAGCCTTTTCTATGGGGTATTTGCCTTTTTGTTATTCATTTCTAAGGTCTCCTTGGAGAGGAAGATTACCATGCCCTTTTTTTTTTTTATCCTCATCTGAGGATATGTTCTTTTTTAAATTGATTTTAGAGAGAGAGGAAGGGGAAGAGAGAGAGAGAAAGAGAGAGCCATCAATGTGAGAGAGAAACATGGAACAGTGGCCTCACACACTGGCTCCAACTGGGGATTGAACCCACAACCTAGGTATGTGCCCTGACCAGGAATTGAGCCCACAACCGTTTGGTGTATGGGACAATGCTCCAACCAACTGAGCCACCGGGTCAGGGCACCATTCACCTTCTGCATTAGATAGTCGTAATTCAATATTTTCATTCATCTTTTGCATTAGATAGTCGTAATTCAATATTTTCATTCATCTTTTGCATTAGATAGTCGTAATTCAATATTTTCATTCACCTTTTGCATTAGATAGTCGTAATTCAATATTTTCATTCACCTTTTGCATTAGATAGTCGTAATTAAATATTTTCATCCATTCCGTTTATTTTATGTGCCAATTTGTTGTTTAGAGTCATCTATCTTCTTGACCTTTTTTCCCTCAGGTTTTTTCTTTTTAACCCTCACCCGAGGATATTTTTCCATTTATCTTCAGTCAGAGTGGGAGGGGGAGAGAGAGAGAAACATTGATGTGAGAAAGACACATTGACTGCCTCCCACACAACCCCGGCCAGGTCCTGGAACTGAACCGAAACCGAGGTACATGCCCTTGACCAGAATCGAACCCGCGACTCTTTGGTCCACTGGCTGATGCTCTAACCACTGAGCCAAACTGGCCAGAGCGTTCCCTTAGATTTTATGCTTAGGTTTTCTTACTGTAAAATACACAGTCATCTATTTCTTTTATTTTATTTCCCAAAACTGAATTAACATGCTTGTAGCGTGAGGGGCCCTGAGTGGGGGTGTCCCTGACAGCCGGGCTCCTGGTGTGCCTTCAGGGGATGGTGTGTCCCTGCTCAGCACCTGCGGGAGGCCCGTGTCACACCTGCTCCTCCTTCCCTTGCAGGGCCAAGGACAGTAAGCCAGCATCGCCTGGACCCCATTCTCAAAGCTTCTTAGTGTATTTACAACCCAGTAAATAACACTACTCGCCGGCCTGACTCTTCCTTTCAAAGTTCCTCGGCTATTGTCATACATTTTTCCCTTTCAGATGACCCATTTTATTGCTTTTCCCCAGGAAATGGGTTTCGATGTAATTATCCATTTTTGCTGTCGTGTTTGTTTTCTGATGCACAGACTTCCATCCATGTCTGTGTGTGTCCTGCATCTGTTCCAAAACTTTGCGGCTCCTCCGCTCACCTCTGGATTCTCTGGCCTGGAAGGGAACTGTCATTCCTTTACCTTCGAAAGTAGGGCATGGGCTTCACATCCCCTAGGGGGACACACGGTGCCATGGCCCTGCACAGAGGATGTTTTCATCACCTCCTTTTCTGCAATATCTGTAAATATGTTTGAGTTCCTCTTCAACTTAAGACAGCGAGTTTCAGCTGCGGCACGCTTGCAAGAATATTTAAAGCATGCAATGCCTGACTGTTTCGTCAGGGGCACTAATCTCTTTTCCCTTAGATTATCAACCCCAAAAATGACAACAATAGCTGTCTGGTGTGAATGAATCAAAATTATACCTATCTTTTTTGTCAGATGGACAAAAAAATACATTTTTTGGTGTGACACAGAATTTCACTAATTAGTTTATGTGTGCCATGAGATGATAAAGGTAGAAAATGTGTGTGTGGGGGGGGGAGGGGTCTCATTTTATTCCATTAAATCAGAAACTGTGTCCTTCACATTTCTGCTCTCATACGTCACCAATGGTGAAATTAACAGCTGTGACGATGTCCACGGGCACTTGGACAATGTCTCCGTGGGGCTGGAGTTTCAGAGAATGGTAGACTACATCCTCCTGAATCCTCATGCCTCTTGTCCCCTGGATCAGTCTGGACTTCTGAGATCCAGGCTGGCGTGTTCCTGCCCCCACTGGGTCATGCTCTGTCCACTTCTCTTTTGTGTTTATATGAAGCAGATAAAACAGATCACATCCTGACACTCTGTCTTGGATTTGAAAAGGCTGAGGTCTCTTTTAGATCCGTTGTGGACATTTGCTTTTTTCCTCCATGAAACAGCCCTGACTCATGCACTCCTGGGTAAAGGGGAACCTTGCCTTCTCTTCCTTCTCCCCGGAATGTCATCTATGTTCATGCCTCCCTGTCACTTGCTTTGGGGTCTCTTGTAAGCCAGCACTGAGGTGGGTTTATCCTCTGATCCCAGCGGTCAAGGGGACGCTCCCAGGCCAAGTGCTGATGGGCAGTGGGGCACGGCAGCGCCAACGGCCTCATCTGAGGGTTTGCACTTTGGCAAAACCTTCGTTTTTGTCAAGAAGCCTGAACCGACACCAGCTTCTTATCCTGACCCCGATGTTGTTCCTCCCCTGCTTCTTGCTGAAAGTTGTGTTTCTTTTCTATCATTTCCTTTTTCTTTTGTCGTTTACCAAATATGGATATCTTTTTGTGTGAGTGTGTATGATTTGAAAGGAATACTCTGTTTTCCTTCTAATGCTTGTTTTGCATCTCAGAACCTGACTTCGTGCCTTGGTGCTTTGTTTGTGGTGAGCTGGGAGCCTCCCGAGCTGCATTCAGGGGATGTGAGCAGAGGGACCCGGCCAGGGCTCTTGGGAAGCAGCTGGCACAGAGCACTTGGGGACGCCACATCCTACCGTTTCACGCAATGATGCCATCTCTCCCGTAGTGGGCAGGGTCTAGGGCCCATGGGGCTGGGGGTTTCTCAAACTACCTAACTTAGGGTTTTGCACCTTGCGTCTTGGTGAGAGGCGCCTCCGAGATCTGGGGAAATTGCGGCCTCGCTGGTGGGAGGGCACTCAGGCCTCTGGCAGAGGGTGGCAGGAGGTGCCTGTCGAAGACCACCTCTGGCATGAGCTCAGGTGGCCTGGCTGGAACCCACGCCTTCCTCCCTGGTCGCCCTGCCCTCTCTCCTTGGCTCAGCCCTGGGCTTCCCCCTTGCCTGCTCCTTCTCCCGCCAGCTGTCCTTGCTGAGCCCAGGGCCCTCAGGTGCCAGGTGCTGAGGCCATTGTGTACATGATCGCAACCCAAGCCTGTTCTCTCCGGAGCAAGGGGCAGGCCTACAGATCCCTCCAGTCACACAGAGGAAACTGAGGCAGAGTGAGTCGCTGAGGCAGGCCTGTCACCCAGGCTCGGGCACTGCACAGTGCTGACCTGGGGGACAGCCTCCAGGACAATGCCCAGAGGGAAGCTTGGTCTGTGAGTGTCCCCAGCCGGATTCGGGCAAGGCCCTGGGCCTCTGAGGGCCGGTTCTGGCTGCCGTGCATGGACACTGTGCCCCAGGCCAGAGAGAAGAGTCCTGCCCAGCCTGCTGGCCCTCAGCTGAGAGGGAGGCTGCCTCCGGGGCTCCACGCTCTGCCTCCTTCCCTCTGCCTGTCCCCTGAACCCCCAGAGCGGCCATGTGCCCGAGTGTCCTGCCCCCACTCGCCTGCGGCCGTTTCAGTGCTGCAGTGAGTGAGAAGTAACACTGGGGGAGAGGGCAGCCCCCCACCCGCCCCTGCCTGGCTTCCTGTGGCCAAGGTCAGGACCTTGCGGCCTGTGGGTCTTACCCTAAAGAGGTGCACTCCCCCCTCGGTGAGAGGAAACACACTGAGTATAATCGTGCCCAGGTCCACATCCTGCTGCTGCTTGGTCCTCAGTTTCCCCAAGTGAGGACCCGAGGAGTTTGCAGGCTGGTTGTGATGAATGTTTGGGGGATCAGGTCTGTGGCCACAGGAGGGGGACAGAGCTGGGGAGATCCAGTCACCCTGCCAGACCACAGGCATGGTTGGGGCACTTGGGGAGGGGACTCACCATCCTCCACTTGGAGCTGTCTCAGCCTCAGAAGTGGGGGTGCCATCCTGGGCCGACTGGACCTCGCACCTGGGACAGTGCAGGTCAGCCGGGGGCTCAGTGGGCACGCTCAGGGCACCAGTCCAGCCGCCAAACTTTAGGGAGATGCAGAGGGAAAGCTGAAGCCAGCCTTGCCTGAGCCCCGTGCCCATGACTGGGGGAACAATGGGGTTCTGGAGTGAACCGAAACCGCCTCTGCTGTCTCTGCTGTGACCAGGAAGCCAGAGCAAGCAGTTCTTCTTTCGACTCTTTCTAAAAGAATTGAGGGTTTAATTCTGCTTTGACATTTCTGGGTCCCTGGTGGGCAGCAGGGCCACCTCCAAAAAGACAGGAACTTGGGGTTGGGTAGGAGAGGAAAGAGGGGGGCAGGATCCACCACGGGGCGTACCCAGAGACCCACGGCAGGGACCACATGCACCCGGAGCCCTATAGGCCGTGCCAGGGGCCATGCAGTCCCCAGAACAGGCAGGTGGGCTCTGGGTCGGGGCCTCTGCCAGCCTGGGTAGATCCGCCCCAACGAGGCAGTGTGTTGGGGGGCAGGCACCCAGGAGCCTCAGAGGCCACCTGGGAGAGCAGCTGGCACTCGCATTGCCTTCAGGGTGAGTTGTGTTGATCTTTGCTTCTGATAAAAAAACGGCCCCTTCCTGCCTGCTGCCTCCTGGCTGCTGGTTCTCAGCACCTTCTCAGCATCTTGGTGTCAGATAAAAGTTCTCTGAGTTCTCAGACCTGGGGCACACCCACTCAGGAAACCCTGCCTCCCCTCCCTGGCTGTTCTGGAGGCTCAATGCTGCTTTGTGCCCAGCCTGGGTCTGCACCCCCGCGGTGTCCTCTTTCTGGTCCCGCCCAGTGGGCGGTGGGTTAGAAGGTCCTGCCTCTGCCTCTGAGAACCGCAGCAGAACTAGAACGCCAGGCCTCCAACCCCGCATCCACGATCACGCCTCTGGGAGCATCTGCAGTCAGAGACCACTGACTGAGCCACTCCGCTGGATGTGCTGTCCACGCCTTACCCCGGCAATGTAGAGAAGGCAGGTGTACCTCAAGAAAAACAAAATAATGGTCAGCTACAGCCAGTGCCTTGGACAGGCGGGTAGTGGCTCTGTAAAACCCTCCTCACTCCTTAGTGCAGGGGTGCCCTGGGTGCCCAGGGTGGCTTCTCTTCCTGGTCCTGGTCTGCCACCGGCCAGAGGTCTGGGCCACCTGAGTCTCTGCTCTGAGCTCAGTGCCCGGTTCACTGAGGACTCAGAAAGAACGAAGGCCACCCACGGCCCTGAGCCAGAGTATGTGGCACCAAGTATTCATGTGTGTAGTGTGTGTGAACATTTTGTGATTGTGTGATGGGTCAGGTTTGTACATGCATGGGTGCTGTGTGCACATGTGTATGCACTTGTGTGATGTGTGTGGTATGGATATGTGGGTGTGGGTGTGTACATGCAAGGGTACACAAGTGTGCTGCTGGCATTAGGCCCCCTTGCTGCTTATCTTTGGAGGCCCTCTGGGCTCAGGGGTGTGCAGCCACCTTGCAGGGCAGTCAGGGAGACTGCCCTGTGCTGGCCTCATGCACATGCTAAACGCCCCCAGCAGCAGGGACAGGGCCTCTTGGCTCTGCATCTCCAGGCTAGTGTGGAAGGGCTCCATGGGCGGACAGCCCCAGACTCGGGGTCCAAGGACCTGTCACTGAGACCTGTCCCTCCACAGGAAATGCTGCGTCTGCACTCCCTGCGGCTCACCCTATGGGGTCTGCTCTCCCTCGGGTCTGGTGAGTTCAGTGGGACATTCCTGGTCAGGAACGATGGGGCCCACCCTTGCACCCTCCAGGAGACCCTTCCCTGGAGCCTGGCAGACACAACCCTCCTGGCTGATCCCATCCTCCCTGGTCCTCTTGCTAACCCTCCTTCTCCTTCCACCCCTGCTTGTGGGCTTGGTCATCTGTCCACCCGTCCATGAGCACAGCCCCTTGTGTCTGCCTGCTCTCCGCATGGGGTCAGCAGCCCCGCTTACACAGCCTGTCTCATCTCACCCCAGTCCTCTCCCAGGAGTGCACCAAATACAAGGTCAGCACCTGCCGGGACTGCATCGAGTCGGGGCCCGGCTGCGCCTGGTGCCAGAAGCTGGTAAGAGCCTCATTCCTGGCCGGTCCTTCCCACCTTCCCGCCTCTGGGCTGTGCTCCCTTTCTCCGCCTCTGACACTGCGGGCACCCAGGACCACTACCAGTCCCTTTCCTAGTGGGGCAGGAGCAGAACAGGACACAGGGTTGTCTGACTCACAGAGTGACAGACAGACAGACAGACAGACCCCACCCCTGTCGCAGGGCAGCCTGGACACCTGCCAGAATGAGGCTGTGCTAGGTCAGGACAGGCCCTGCACCCTGGGCCCCCAGAGGCAGGAGGCAGGGGGTGGAGGGAGATGTTTGCCAGAGGGGCCAGCTGCATGCCTGTGTCCTCTACAGGCCAGAGCACGTAGGGAGGTGAGAGGTGGTCCAGCTCTCAGAGTTGGATAAGAAGTGGAGAAGTTCCCTACGAGGACCCTAACTCCCTCTGTCTTCAGTTGTTTTATGGGTGAGGCCCCTGGGAAGAAAGGCAAAGGCCCAGGACAGCCAGGGTGCAGGGTAACTCCTTGTCCCTGAGTCACAGCCCCTGTCCCAAGCCCACCATCCTCCTGGAGAGGCACCTTCTCCTGGGAACCCCCAGATTCTGACCACACCCTTCTTCCCTGGGGACCCCCATCATGTCCTGACCATACCCTTCATCCTCCCCTGGGGACCCCCAGATCCTGACCATGCTCTCCTCCCCTGGGGGGTCCCTGAGGTATATTTGGAAATACATTGGCTCACTCTCACATATTGTTAATTTTTCTCAACCATTTGAGAATCCATTGCAGACATGAAGCCACTTTGTCACTTAGTATTTGAAACGTCTTTCTTAGTAACAAGGTGGCCCTTAGAAAACCTTGGTCCACTCATCAAAGATTGGACAAGTAGCGTGGTACTTCACTCAGATCTAATACACACCTTATGCAAATTGTGCCGAGTCTTCCAATAATGTTTTGGTAGCAGCTTTTTCCCTGGTCGATATTATAACCCAGGGCCACGTGCTGGCCTAAACTGTCACGTCTCGTTAGTCTCCTTGAACCTGGAACATCCCTCACACCCTTGACGTGCCTGAAGTGTCAGCACAGCGGTGTGGTGGACGCCCCTCCCTGGGGTTGGTCCACCATTCCCTCTCATTCTGTTCAGGTGGGCGCTTGGCAGGAACCCCACACCGGGGCTCATGCTGTCACTGTCCCACTGGTGACACTAGCTGGGACCACTCAGTGGAAAGGCACTTGCCAGGCTTGTGCACCGTGAAATCACTATTTCCCTCTGCACTAATAAGTAATCTATGGGGAGGTGCTTGAGACCAGCAAACATTCTGTCCCAACAAACTTCCACCATGGACCTTAGCCTCCATTCTGATCTGTGCTTGAGTCAGTAGTCACTGCGGTGGCTGGTTGACTCCCAATGGCTTCTGATGTCAGGATATCCACCTCCCCAGTCCCATTCCCAGTCTCTCTCTCATGGGTAGGGACCAATTGATTTTCACTGTATTCAGTTGCTTAAATCTACCACTGTCATTTTCATGTTCAAATAGTCCCAAAGTTGGCCATGGGACACCCCTCCAGGCTGGCTCTGTGACCTCAGCAGCCCCAGCCTCGTCTTTGAGCCCTTTCTTACTCTCTGGAGTAACAAGACGCCCCCAGCCTGTCTTCACTGGTGGCCCCTGTTGTGGAATCAGGCCCTTCTCTGAGGCTTCCTGGTGCCCTCTCGTGAGGGGCCTGGCTCCTGACACCCGTAAACATTTCCTTATTTTCTCAATCCTACACCACACAGCAAGCCGTCTCAGAGCTGCCAGCCCACACCACTGCCCCAAGCAACCCATGGGAGAGGTCGGTGTGGTCGGCGTTCCTCCTTCTGAGGGGATGTCACTGTGTGGGGGTAGGGGGGTTCCTCCCGCTCAGGCCAGAGTCCTCCCACCCTGTCCAGAGCATTTCATATTCCTTTGAAATCTGGGCAGGCCCAGTTGTTATATCTTGGGGTTGTTCCTTCTCCATTCCTGTTGAGTTACTTTTATTCCTCGGGTACTTAGAGCATTCACAGGATTTCAAAACTGAAGATAGTACTGAGGCAGGTCAGAAAGCGTGGCCCTGCTGTCTCTTGGCCTGCTGGGATCGGTGCAATGCAATGAACTACAAGCACACGCTGGTTGGAGTGAGAGGGAGCTTTGCAAGGGAGCAAATGCTCCAGATCTTTGGATGCAGTCCCATTTATTTGCAGATTGGTTCCCCCAGGTTACAAGTGGATTTATGTAAATTATTTCCTTGAGATGGTGTCTCTGCAAACCATACAGCCTAGCCTTGTCTCTCGCTTTTTATGGCGGAAGGAGACTTTAAAGCTAAAAAATAATAAACCCAGCCAAGCCTGGGCCTATGGCCCATTATCCTCACTGAGTGGTCTTCCAACTCTTTGTCATGCAAACCTTATCTATTCACATATATACAACACACTCAGTTCAGACAGGGTGGTGTTCCTACCCTTCAGGCATACGCATACTTTGATCCTAGGCTGGCCAGGTTTTGAGAATGCAAATCATCCATCCACCAACCCCCCATCCCCACACAGCCCCTCCTCTCTGTCCCCTCTCCTGTCCCTACCCCTGTCACCAAGCCCCAGCACCTAGCCAGCCTCCTGCCTGTCTGGTTCCTCTCCCTGAGTCTCCATGTGAAAGGAAGCAGAGATGTGAACATCCTTTTAGTAAATCCTGTGTTAGTATGTCCTCCCTTGGTTGCAGCTGTCTGTGACCCAGCGTCAGAACCCAGCCATTGTGGCCCCTTCTCTTTCTTACCCATGCCAGAATCCAGGGGCCTTTAAGGGGGCAAAGTGGTCACAAAGAATGCACCCTGGACCCAGGACTCCTCCTCCCTCCAGCCCCATTCTCTTTGGATTGCTAGGGGCTTGGGCCAGGGCTCTGGTCTGTGTTCCGGGGTTCCGGAGGTGCCCTGAGGTCCTTGGGACTGCTGCGAGGTGAAAGTAGACACCAACATTTCTTTTCTTTTTTTTTAATATTTTTTCTTTATTGATTTTAGAGAGAGAGGAATGAGAGGGAGAGAGAGATAGAAACATTGATGTGAGAGAACACTGATGGGCTGCCTCCTGCATGCCCCCCACTGGGGATCTGGCCCACAACCTGGGCATGTGTCCTGACTGGGAATCGAACCAGTGACCTCTTGGTGCATGGGTCGACACTCAGCCACTGAGCCACACCAGCTGGGGCTACACCCACATTTCTTTGTGAAAGAGGCACTCTCCTCCAACAAAGGTTCTGCTGATGGAGAGCAAAAATCCCCAACCAGATGCTCAATGAGGCTGCTCCTGGCTCTGGGCCATGGAGAGTACTCCCCAAGGTCAGCCTGGCCTGAGACATTGGTTCTCGAGTGGTGTCTGCTGTTGGAGGCAGTGGTAGAACAGCCTGCCCCCAGGCTATGTGGTCTGGGAGCCTCCTGGAGGAGCCATCTGAGGTGGGTGTCTCCCTAGGGACTGTCCAGCCCCCACCTCCTCACCGCGTCCCTGGGATGCTTGTCTTGAGTGCCAGAGCAAATGAGGAGGGTCTGCCTCCTCAAGTGACCCTGAATGTCAGCATCGCACACAACTTCTACAGTGTGGCCCTCCACAGTTCTCCCTCTTTCTAAACCCCTCCCCCCCAGAACTTCCCCAGGCCAGGGGAGCCTGACTCCATTCGCTGTGACACGAGGGCACAGCTGCTGTCTAAGGGCTGTCCAGCTGATGACATCATGAACCCCAGCAGCCTCGCTGAGACCACGGAGGACCAGAAGGGGGGCCAGATACAGCTGTTTCCACAGAAAGTGACGCTCCACCTGAGACCAGGTAGGCTTGGTTCTGATTCGGGTTCTGCAGCTGCAGACTAGGTGTCTTTTAGCCCTGTGTTCTGTATTCTTCATAAAAAGGAGAAAAAAATCTGGAAAACACTATTCTACTCCCTTCTTAGAAGGCCAGGTACTCCTGGCAGAGTAAAGGCTCTGATAAGTCCTGCAATCAACAACCTGAGTAACCCTTTAAACCAGCTTTGGCCAAACTGACTTGCCCCTCATTTTCTCCGGTCTCTGCGGCAGGTCAGGAAGCTGTGTTCAATGTGACCTTCCGGCGTGCCAAGGGCTATCCTATCGACTTGTACTACCTGATGGACCTGTCCTACTCCATGGTTGACGACCTCAAAAATGTCAAGAAACTGGGGGGTGACCTACTCCGGGCCCTCAATGAAATCACCGAGTCTGGCCGCATTGGTGAGGTCAACCTGCTGAGTCCTGCCCTGAAAATCAGCTGGCCCTGCTGCCCACACGCCTCCCCCAATCCATGTCCTGAGGGACAGGGCACTGGGGGCTTCACACAGTGTCCCTCTGTGCATCCTAACCAAGGCCATACCAGGGGGCTGGCTCGCCTGACGCTGCAGATGCCGTCCAGCCCCTCCGCTCCCTCTCCTCTTCTTCCTTCTCCTTTTGTTTCTTCTTCAATATGTTTGAAAGACAATAGTCCTACAGTGCTAGTTATTAAAAACTTAAAGACCACAAGAGTATATAGACTGCAGAGCAATCACACAGTTAATGAAATTATCGTGGCAAACATGCACAGTCCTGACCTCCGGGCTGAGGGTCTCAGTGCTGGACAAGCAGGGACTCGCTTCCAAAGTGCAAGTCTTGGACACACACTTGTGTAAGGGAAATGGAACAGCCCAGTCTCATCTCTGCCTCCCTCCGAGCTGTTGTCTTTCTGTGTGGGGACAGACACACACTCACACATGTAACTAATTACATGTGTGCACACACTTGGACACAAACCTGTGCACTCACGCCCCATGGGGGGTCCTGCTTTCTCCCTTGCCCTGTACCAGGTAGGAAAACCAAGGCTCCACCCTCGTGTCCCCGGACTTGTGGCTCTGCCCTCCTACCACCTGGTGCCACCTCTGTCTCTCCCACTCACCCCCCTGCTGCCCCCCAGGCTTCGGGTCCTTTGTGGACAAGACGGTGCTCCCCTTCGTCAACACGCACCCCGAGAAGCTAAGGAACCCGTGCCCCAACAAGGAGAAGGAGTGCCAGGCCCCGTTTGCCTTCAGGCACGTGCTGAAGCTCACCGACAACTCCAACCAGTTCCAGACAGAGGTCGGGAAGCAGCTGATTTCTGGGAACCTGGACGCACCTGAGGGCGGGCTGGATGCCATGATGCAGGTCGCAGCATGCCCGGTAAGGCCCAGTCCCTGCTCTGTCCCTGGGTCTCCCAGTCTGGAGGCCTCAGTCCCACAGCCACGGATACCACCATCCCCTTGAACACCCTTAGGGGACCCTCCAGTCACCCAGAGATGTCACTATCAGTTTGTGATGCAGTACACATCTTCTGGCACCTAAATATGAGCAAACAATCTTGCAAAGTAAGACCAGTGAGCAGCCAGATCCTGGCGGTTCCCCGGCTTCCTTGCCCCTTGGGAAATAAGAGGCATCCTCAGAGGTTTGCCCATGTCATGTGGCTTAGGTGGCCATGTCTGACCTGCCCCTCGCCCAGCGGCAGTCCCCTGCCCAGGCTGTCCTGGTCCACCCATTGGATTTATGACATAAATGGTACAATACCACAGACCCCATGTTTTTACCCATGCAGTCCTGACCCTTGGCAAACTGGCTCCCGGTCCTCCAGCTTCTCTGTGGGTCCCTCCGCAGGGTGTTCCTTGCATCACAGACACACACTTCGCTCTCGTGTGACGTCACAGTGATGACACACATGCTGACTGCCTCATCCCCGGTTTCGGGGCCCCTTAGGTTCTTTGCTCTTTGTATCTGCAGTGTTTTCACGTGTCACACACATTTCTACACGTATTCTCTTTTCTTCTTTAGCAATAGTTCCTCAGGCCCGCACCGAGTGGGCCTCAGAGGACGTGTTTTCATACAAACACGCATTTCAGTTCCCCTCAGTGTCCCACACATTTCCTGAGCGTTTGGGAACTTGTCATCCTAAAGACAATTCACCAGCCCCGAGTGCTGGAGTCTGGACCAGACACGGGGACCCGAGTCCAGAAGCTGGTCCCAGCCTGGGTCCTTAAAACTATAGTCTGGGTCCTCCTGCGCCGAAAACCCCAGAGTGGAGAGGCAGGCACAGCACTTTGTCACCTCTCCTCTGTGAGGGCCCCACAGAGGAAACTGAGGCAGGTAACCCCACCTCCTTCTCAGGAGGAAATCGGCTGGCGCAACGTCACACGGCTGCTGGTGTTCGCCACGGACGACGGCTTCCATTTTGCTGGCGATGGGAAGCTGGGAGCCATCCTGACCCCCAACGATGGCCGCTGCCACCTGGAGGACAACATGTACAAGAGAAGCAATGAGTTTGTGAGTGTCCCCTCCCTGGGGTTCTTGTTGGGAGGGGGCACAGCACAAGGGACTGGGGAGGAAACACTGGGCCAAAGGGGGAAGTTCAGGAGTGTCTGTAGTTCTGTCCAGGGGGACCAGAGGCCAGGGTCACTCCAGGCTGGCTGAGAGAACACATCTAGGGGTTCAGAGGGGCAGGAAGGGGCCCTCCGTTCAGGTGAAGAAGGTTTAATGGCCCGGAGAGGTCAGACATTCTCCCTTTGGGGGTGGAGCTGCGGGCCTGAACCTTTCACCTGGCCTGCCGTGAACTGATGCTGTGCACCCTGAAATCGTAAACTCTGGGCGCTGCAAAGCACTTCAGAGATGGTACAACCCAGGGGATCTTCTCCCAGAGCCTACAGACTGCAGGGGAGGGTGTTGGTGGATAAATGTCAGGGGTCTACAATTTGTACAGGAAAAATACGCCATCTGAGGTTCTGATGAACCTCTGCCTGACATTGAAAATGTCCCTCATTCATGAATATGAGGCGCCCCATGCTGGGGGCGGTGTGTGAAGTTCTGCCCCTGATCAAAGTCAGAGGAATTCTCCAGCACTGCACAAGCACAGATACCCCAACATTATGTTCACTCCTATCTCTACTTCGCACTTCAGGTTTCTTCTTTAGTGAACTGATCAAAAGCACGTCACAACCTTAACATTTTATTGTCAACTGATTGTTGTTGGTGCCAATTCAATACCAACTGGCATGACCAAGTGCAAACAACTCAATTATGCTGAAGCATGACTATGAGGTTGCCCAGGGTGAGGCCCCTCAGCCCTGCTGTTGCAGCTGGGCCCCTTTCTGGCTAGACAGTTCTGCTCTGCTCCAGTCTGCAGTGTCCCGTCTGCTGAAAGGGCTCCGCTCTGGTGTTCACAGCTCTGGACAGGGAAACGGTGTTTGGTGGAAAGGGAAACTGCCCTCCCCAACCAAGTTAGAGGGGAGCTGACTTACACAGAGAGAAGTCCCTGCCCTGATCATTGATTGGCTCCTTCTCTGCAAATGAGGACTCCAAATCCTCACAGTCTGATTGGTCCAAAAAGCACTATCCTGATTGGTCAGAACGGAGCCACTCCGATTGGTCAGTGAAGATGCTGATGGGGATCTAACTGTGCAGTACCAACTGGGCCTGGAAAGTCACGGTCCTATGAGTCGAAATACAATTCCAGCAACTTCTTTATAAGGACTGCCTCAGATGGCAGGAACCCAGCGCGGGCAGGCAGTTTAATGCCGGCTTCTCCCTGAAGCATGCCTTGCGAGAGAGGCCCCTGTTCAGAAATGGCTTCTAGGTTCTGTTTTTAAATGTGAGCCCGGTTACACCAAGAGCCCTTCTTGCTAGTTATCTTTCTGCTCCGTGGACAGCACGTGGAAAGGCTCAGCCTCTGGGCCCCAGGTAGTCTCTTCTGCGGGGTGGTGTGGGTGGTCGGCCTGGACATCTTGTCCTGGCCTCAGGGCTGTCTGACCAGGTGTCTCCCCTCCAGGACTACCCGTCGGTGGGCCAGCTGGCACACAAACTGGCTGAAAGCAACATCCAGCCCATCTTTGCTGTAACCAAGAAAATGGTGAAAACCTATGAAGTAAGTGGACTCGAGGTCTTGAGCAACAGGGTGGGACTCGGCCATGTCAGCGTCCCCACAGGCTGAGCTCTGCTTCCGTACACTGAGCATGTGCAGGCGGCAGCTGCGTGGGCTGTGGGCTTAGGGGTGAGAACGCTGCTGTTGGGGAGTCCAAGGCCTCCTTCTGCCACGTGACACTTCTGTGTACATAAAAGAGGATTGTTTCCCTTGAAATTTAGGATACTTGCAGCACATGTCTTGCACTGGTCCTGAGGTTTTCATTTTAGGGAGACTCTCCTGCTTAGTATCCACATACGTGCAACGTAAGTGTTTTCATGAAGTATAGGACGGATCAGGACATTTCATGGACCTACACGTGTGGCTTGGTGGACTTCACAGGGAAGCACACCCACGTTACCAGCAGGCCCTGGGCCCCCGCCCGAGGCTGGCTCCCCACGGAAAGCTACACTTTAACATCCTGAGATCACTTCCTTCTTCTCTGTCTCAAGAACCCTGGTCCTTCCTGATTTTACTGAATTACTGTTCTTACTACATTCTTTAGTAGCTCGGAACTCTCGTGGGGGATTGTCTCCTGTTCCCAGGGCAGCTTCTCCATCTGTCCTTCTCTCTTTCTGGTCAGCGTTGTGTGTGTTTGGTGTGTTTCCCTTGGCCAAAATTTAGCAGAGGGGCTCCTCTTGCTCTGCTGGGCATGAGAGTCTCCTGGCCCCTCACCAACGCTAAGCCCTGTTCAACATTCTGCTGCCGCAGGTGAGCCTGCTGTGGCCTCTGCTCAGGAGGCCTGGGCTGCTTGATTGTGGCCAATAGTGAGACCAGTAGTTCCTACTGTCTTTCCCGGACTCTGGAGTAAGGACAGGACCTTGTGGGACACACAGAGAAGTGGGAGGGGGCAGGCAGTGGGAGTGGGCCAAGCCGCAGGGACAGTGGCTCGACTCCCTTCAGGGCTGTTGGCTGGTTGCAGCAGGTTCAAAGGCCACCCGTATGAGCTCCATGAGCACCGGCAGGTCAGGCCCTAGCAGCCACTGTGTTGACTGTATTATGGAACATGATGGTCCCCTTCTCACCAAATTGCAGCAGGTCCCAGTAATTTACTATTAGCGACAGGAGTTGTATTCCAAAAGACAGAGTAATGACAGGTGGAAGCTGAGACAGGAGACTTGAACCCCAAACCGTGCCCTCCCAATAGCACAGACAAGGCCCTGGGCAGGTCACAAGGCTTTCTGAGCCTGTTCCCTGACTCCCATTCACGGTGCTCCTGAGAAAGGGGTGTCAAGGCGATCAGTTGTTTGTAAGGACAGTGTACACTAGACCCTCCTGTTGTTTCTGCACCGAGTCTCTACACGGTGGAGAAGACAGGACGTGGAAGCCACAGCTGAGACCCACAGCTGCGGTGGAGGGAGTGGGTGGTAGAGGTTGGAGGGGGTTGGTGGCCAGGCTGTAATGGTCCTTGTGAGCTCCATGGAGGTGATGGGGCTCCATGCTGGAGAGTCACAGAAGGGCTTTAAGGTAGGAAATTGACCCAACCATCAATTCTATAAGATAAAATGTTGGAGTAATTGTCCATGAATGATAGTGTGACCTTGAACCACGTTAAGATGAGTGTGGGGGAGGAGAGAGCCAAGGTTCCCTGGAGACTGGCCCCAGGCCTGTCTGCATTATAGGTGCTTGGGCCTGCTACCCCACGGGCATAGCTGAACCAGCTGACCCTGGCCTGCCAGAGCCGATTATCACATTGTTTCTAACATGATCATTATTAACATTGAATTATATCAACTCATTGAAATGTTCCAAAGACTTCTTCCTGATGTTTTGGCATATTTCCAACAACCTATGCCCTGGTTGTTTGTGCCGATCATATCTGCATGGTGGGAACACTCTCTGACGGTGGCAGGGCACCTCTCCCCAGCTCTATGTTCAGTGATATCAGTAGTGTGAAATTGACACATGTAGAATATTTACACCAAAGAGATTGGCAAACACTACAACGCAGGGTTTTCCCCCTGAGAACCCAATGTTAAAAATTTACCAGCACACCACTGATTATGCAATGTTTTAACTAAATACTGTAAGAAATCGGGTGGAGAGGGGATAGTCTGAATCATTGCACAGGTAAGAAGGAACTCTCCGGGATGTTACTAATTGGTGGATGCAGGTGTCCATGGCCCCAGGGTTCCACCCATGACCCACCTGGTCTTCTTGCCTAACAGAAGCTCACCGAGATTATCCCCAAATCAGCAGTTGGGGAGCTGTCGGAAGACTCCAGCAATGTGGTCCAGCTCATTAAGAATGCCTACAACGTAAGTTCCTGGGTGCTTTGCAGGGGACAAGACACTCAGCACAAATGCCACCCCCCAGCAGGTAAACAAAGGGTGGTCTGGAGTGGTGAGAGCAGACATTGTAAGGGCCACCCTCGGGCCTTGTGGACAAAGTGACCCTGGGCTTCCCACAGGGCAGCTATGTCCTCTCTTCTTGATGGCGTGGTATGTGCCACATCAGACCCTCAACAGTGCCTTCTCTGAAACACGAGCCCCAGGCCTCCCTCTTGGCCAAAGGTCCTGACGGCCTCACCAACCCAAGCTTGCTGGGAGCACTCAAAAAACACTGAAGCCATTGACTTTAATGAGAGCCCATTTGAGGAGGTGCTGATGGCTTCTTGTATGCTCTTGCTGCTCTATGCCCCCAAAGAGGGCCCTCCAAACCCCAGTCGCTGCCTGTGGATGCTCCCATCTTTTCCAGAATGGTGCCATCTTCATTGGCTCACTCACCATCTCTCTGCCATTCTCTCTCTCTCTCTCTCTCTCTCTCTCTCTCTCTCTCTCATCTATTTTTTTTTCTCTCTCTCTCTGGTCTCTTCCTCTTTATTTGTCTCTCTAACTATCTGTCTGTCTGTCTTTCTCTCATGCACCTAAACAGTTTTCCAGCTCCTACCTGTGCCAGGCACTGGGGATTCAGTGGTGAATGGGATGGCCAAGCCCCTACTCTCATGGGGTTGTGATCTGTCTCCATATTGGTCCCCTCATTGGCTTGTATTGAGGGACAAGACTGTGGCAATGGTAACCCCAACACCCGCTGCATGGGACACAGGACCAAGCACCTACCCAGCTCTCACTGTGCCTGTGGGTTGGGGGGTGGGGGGATGGGGAGGTGTGCAAAAGCCATCTCCTGGAAAGGTCTGGGAATAGCAAACGATCCTCCTTAATAAGCAGCCACTCTTTGCCCACAGAAACTCTCCTCCAGAGTCTTTCTGGATCACAACAACCTCCCCGACACCCTGAAAGTCACCTACGACTCCTTCTGCAGTAACGGAGTATCGCAGGTGAACCTGCCCAAAGGGGACTGCGACGGTGTGCAGATCAATGTCCCGGTGAGGTTCCATCTCACATTCTCCTAGTGACAGCCAGAAGGGCACCCAGGCCAAAGGGAAAGCTCAGGGACAAGTCGGGGCAGGAGCCAGGGACCACCAGAAGTCCAGTTCATTCCTTTCAAATCTCCTCTGAGGTGAAACAGTACTGGAGTAAGTTTATGTCTTACCTGTTAAGGGGAAGCATGTGGTGCACTTAGCACTGTCCTTGCACAGGGCTTCCTGATTACCCACACCAAAGACTCCCCTAGTGTAGCCCTAATGACCGGGCGGTCAGCAGCGCCCCCTGGGAGCAGACACTGGAACAGCATGTAGCCACAAAGAAGGGCCTGCCTTCCACATACTCCCCATCTGGGTTGATTTTCCTGATTTATGTTTTTGTTTGTTTGTTGAAAACACATTAAAGCATGAGCCAAGCAGGTGATTAGAAATAAACACTGACTTATTTTCCTAATTAAAAAAAAAAATCCCGCCCTGGCCGGTTTGGCTCAGCGGTTAGAGCGTCGGCGTGCGGTCCGGAGAGACCCGGGTTCGGTTCCCGCTAAGGGCACGTACCTCGGTTGCGGTTTGTCCCCGGCCCTGGTTGGTCGTGCGGGTGGCAGCCACTCGATGTGTCCCTTTCACGTCGATGTTTCTCTCTCTCTCTCTCGCTTCCTCTCTCTCCCTCCCAGTCTATCTGAACAAAAAATGAAAAAAATGTCCTCGGGTGAGGATTAAAAAAAAAAAAAAAAAAATCCTCACCCGATGCTATTTTTTTCCATTTATATTCAGGTAGAATGGGAGAGGGAGGGAGGGAGGCAGGGAGAGAAAGAGAGAGAGAGAAACATCAAAGCAAGAGAGACACATCGACTGGTTGCCTCCCATACGACCCTGACCAGTGCCAGGGACTGAACTCCAACCAAGGTACGTGTCATTGACCGGAATCGAACCCACAACTCTGGTCCGTGGGCCAATGCTCTAACCACTGAGCAAAACCAGCCAGGGCTATTTTCCTAATATTTTAAATTTATCATGACCATAACAATTACATTTTTCCTTTCACTGGCTATGAACTAATATTCAGCAAAACACTTGCTTTTATTTCATTTTTAAATATGATATTAGAATTTCTTCAAACATGTTACTTCCTAAATGTCACAGGTTAATTTTTAGCGAAAAATCTTCTTGCCCTGGGAAATTCACAAGGGAATTTATTCAATCTTGTGGTTGGCTGATTGCTTTTTTTGTTGTTGTTAATCCTCACCCGAGGATATTTTTTCTATTGATTTTTAGAGAGAGGGAGACATATGGATTGGTTGCCTCCCGCAAACACCCTGACAGGGGCCAAGGATAGAACCTGCAACCCAGGTGTGTGCCCTTGACTGGGAATCGAACCCATGATCCTTCGGTGCACAGGCCTAGGCTCTAACCACTGAGCCAAGCCAGTCAGGGCTGATTGCGCCTTACACATACATTATCCTGACATTTCTGCTCTATGTTAATGTACCGTTCGGAAGTTCATTGAAATTGACTTGGGGTGCCTTGCTCTTGACAAGCCGGCACTCCCTGAAGTTCAGTGCTGGTGTCCACTCCAGGTGTGCATGTGGCTGGTGGGGACCCTGCCTGGTCCCACTCCATCTTCTCAGGCATGATCTTGACCCTTTATTCAAAGTCAAACCAAAATCCACATTCAGAACTTAGGATCTTCTGTGGGATCCAGACACCTTAGCGTGCTGGGCTTAGAGACAAAGTATATGTCCTTTACGAAGTCGTTTTTAAATCCTTTTGAACGCTTGTGGTATAGAAAGTGTTCTGGAAACCGTCCCCCCAGCCCAAGTCCAGACTATGCAGAGCGGGTGGGGAACACCACGGGCCTGCTACTGCCGTGTTGCAGCAGCTCATCCTTTTCTCAATCGAGTCCCAGGTTCCAGAGGAAACCCTAGTCTTCTGTGTTCTTCCCCCGCCCCAATGTCCATCGACTCCCTCCGGGGAGCCCTGAGAGGCCTGTGCCCTTCATGCCTGGAAGCGAGTCCTGATCCTGGTGTCCTGACCTCTCCTGAGCTCTGTTGTTCCCCACACAGGTCACTTTCCAGGTGAAGGTCACAGCCACGGAGTGCATCCGGGAGCAGTCGTTTGTCATCCGGGCACTGGGCTTCACGGACACGGTGACAGTGAAAGTTCTTCCCCAGTGCGAGTGCCAGTGCAGGGACAGGAGCCAGGACCGCAGCCCCTGTGGTGGCAAGGGCTCTGTGGAGTGTGGCATCTGCAAGTGAGCTGCCCCCCGCCCCCGCCCCATTCTCCCCAACCCCAGGCAGGAGCAACACAGGGCAGCAGAGGGTCCCAGAGGAGGAGCCCTGAGCTGTCCCTCCTGTTCCAGGTGCGACCCCGGCTACATTGGGAAGAACTGCGAGTGCCAGACGCAGGGCCGGAGCAGCCAGGATCTGGAAGGGAGCTGCCGGAAGGACAACAGCTCCATCATCTGCTCGGGGCTGGGGGACTGCATCTGTGGGCAGTGTGAGTGCCACACGAGCGACGTGCCCAACAAGAAGATCTTCGGGCAGTTCTGCGAGTGTGACAACATGAACTGTGAGCGCTACAATGGCAAAATCTGCGGGGGCGCTGGTGAGTTCCCAGAGTGGGGTGTCGGCCGGAGTGCGTGGTGGGGACAGACTGACAGACCCCAGGAGCAGGTCCTGGGTCAGGGCCTGGTGACTGGAAGACCAGGTCAGGGACCCGGGGCGGGACGCGGTGACTCCGATGGCCCCACTGTTTCCCAGATCGTGGGGAATGCCGCTGCGGCAAGTGCCTCTGCAAACCGGGCTACGAGAGCTCGGCCTGCCAGTGCCACAAGTCCACCAATGGCTGCCGAAACATACGGGGGTCCGTGTGCAGTGGCCGTGGCCAGTGCCTCTGCAACGTCTGCCAGTGCGACATGGGCTACCAGCAGCCCTTTTGTGAGGAGTGCCCCGGCTGCCTATCGCCCTGCAGCAAGTACATGTAAGTACTCCCTCCACCCGAGACTGGTGCACGTACCAGCCCCCAGCAGAAACCCACTGCCTGGCTGAGGCCCCAGCAGGAGATGGGGGTTCATGTAGGCTGCCCTCCTACAGATTCTGGTCCAGAGCCAGCCCATCCTGGACCCCACCTGTCAGGCTTCCAGGTCCCAGGGGCTCTGCCCACCTCACTTCCCAGGAGCACCACCTCCTACCCCAGCCACACAGGTCACACAGGCTCCAGTGTCAGCCCCAGAGCACCCAGGACCAGCGCCACCTGAGCACCCTGGTGCCCAGACAACAGCACTCTCTCAGAGTAGTGCACACCCTCGCACACCATTGTGCTCCCTGTTGCACACGTGCTCACACAGGGGTTCTTCCACAGCTCCTGTGCCGAGTGCCTGAAATTCGACAAGGGCCCCTCCATGAAGACCTGCAACGTGGAGTGTCAGAACCTGAAACTGCTGAGTGAACCCCACGAGTCTGGTCGGTCTAAGAACCCCAAGCTGACCCGGAAGTGCAAGGAGCAAGACTCAGAGGGCTGCTGGGTGACCTACACCCTGTGGCAGGTGGATGGGAGGGACACATACGACATCCACGTGGAAGACGTGCGAGGTGAGGCCCTGCCAGGTGGGACATGGGGACTCTGGTGACGGTGAGGCAGCTGTGCCGGCCCTCTCCTGTGGGAAGGCAGGACTGGCAGGGTCAGGCAAGCATCCCAGACTGGGGTCCTCCTGCCCCAGACCCTCTCCTCCAGTCTCTGACCTCACCTCCTGGTGAGTGACGGGCGGTGGATGGCTAGTGTCTTTGGCTCTGTGGGACAGGACACTGCTGGAGGGAATACATGGCCCAAGAAGGAGATCACCCTCAGGCACTGACCCCAATCTGGAACCCCGTGTCCCAGACCTGGTCCAGGGCCAGCTTTGTGGCCTATGGACAATTTTCTTTCTTTTTTTTTTTTATCCCCACCGGAGGACATTTTTTCATTTTTGTTCAGACAGAGTGGGAGGGAGAAAGAGGAAGAGAGAGAGAAACATTGACGTGCAAGGGACACATCGAGTGGCTGCCTCCCACACAACCCTACCAGGGCCGGGGACGAATCGCAGCAGAGGTACCTGCCCTTGACCAGAATTGAACCAGCGACTCATTGGTCCCCAGGCCAACACTCTAACCACTGATCCAAACCAGCCAGGGTGACAATTTTCATGCTCAGATTTCGGCCCTGGATTTGGGGTCCTGGGGCCCTGGGAGACCAGGCACCGCACTTCCCAAGGCAGCTCACGGTCCCTTTGTTCAGCTCTGGGTCTGTTCCAGGCCCGATAATGGTGAAGGACATGAAGACACCAATCCTGTCATCACGGGGTTAATGTGCGAGGGGGTGTGAGCCCCTCGGCCAACTCCTCAGAACTCTAGTGCCAAGATGGGGGGAAGGGCTTGGCCAGGGACACAAGGTGCAGAACCATGCAGTGGGTGCTTCCCGAGGCCAGCCGTCGGAGCTCCCGGAGGACATTGCAGCTCAGAGCAGGACGAGCGCGTCCAGACACGGGGCCAGAGGCTGTGCAGTCAGCGCCTGGGTGCCCGTCGTTCGAGGACTCTGTGTCCTGGGAGGCATTCGGGTCTCTTTCCAAACATAGCAGGGAGCCCTGAGCAGAATTTCCGGAGAGTGAGGGACACATCTGAACTGTGTTTTCAAAAACCAGACGCTGACCCGTGGGGCACGGGGTGAACACAGGACTTCGAGGGGCCAGCTGGACACACACCTGCAGGGGCTGCTTGAGGTCCAGGCCCTGAAATTCAGAGCTGAACAGGGTGGGTTAAGCTGGGCCATAGGGGTACTGAGGACAGAGGAGGGGACAGCCCATAGATGGAACATGGGTACCTAATCAGCAGAAATGGGGGACAGGTGCAGGATCCCCAGGCTATGAGAGGTAGTCGGGTTAGGTCATTCCAAGGCGGTACATTGGGTGACAATGACAAAGCATATGTGGGACGCCATGACTTATGGTAAAGCAGACCCCCCCATGGATGGCTTATGGGCTTTGGATAGCAGCATGGGGAGTCCACAAACTCTCAGCATTCCCACCTGTTCCCGCTCAGAGAGGCTGAGGGGACACAGGGCTGGGATGCCTGGCTGTTCACAGGACCACACGTGGGCCAGCAGCGCGCCGTGGCTCGTGCAGGACTGAGACCTGCTCTTAGCTCCCTTCCCCACAACGGGAGCCTCCGTGAGGCCTGGAGCGCACAGCCTGTCCACAGCTGGTGTCCCCTCCATGCTCTGCCCTGGTTAGCTGCAACCTGGGCCCCTCTTCCTTTGTAAACAAGAGTCCTCCCAGGTTCGCGGGCAACTGCACAGCCTGGTCCTGTCCCCAGCACTGTCCTGACCCAGACTGGGGGTGGGTCAGGTTGTCCGCTCAACTACCGGTGGCTGTAAGTCAGGTTCACGTGAGCACTGTGCGGTGACCTGGGATGGGGACACACATGAGTCCTGGTAGCTGGGGAGGGCCTAATGCATGTGCTTCCTCCTCACCGTAGAGTGTCCAGAAGGTCCCAATGTAGCTGCCATTGTGGGTGGCACTGTGGCAGGAGTCGTGCTGATCGGTGTCCTCCTGCTGGTCGTCTGGAAAGCTCTGACCCACCTGAGTGACCTCAGGGAGTACAAGCGCTTTGAGAAGGAGAAGCTCAAGTCTCAGTGGAACAACGTGAGTGGCCATCCCCGGGGACCCGAGCCCGCTGGTCCCATGTGAAGGGTCTCACCCTCTGGCCCTTGTGTAACCCCCACACATGGCTGCCACCTGCCTCTTCCCCCACCCCCACCCCCCAGCCCCTGCCCTCATCCTCAGAGCTGCTGAGTGCAAGTCCTGCCATCAGGATCAGAACTGGCAGGAAGGTCACCTAGATCTGACCTCCTCCCTCCCCTGTACTCACATGTCCCATTTGCTTTTTTCACTAGGATAACCCCCTTTTCAAGAGCGCCACCACGACTGTCATGAACCCCAAGTTTGCTGAGAGTTAGGGGCACTTGGTGAAGATAAGATCATCTGAGCCGACCAAACGGTATTACCCCCAAACCACGTCTCCCCCATCAGGCCAACCTCAACCCTGCTCCATGGACATGGCTCACCACGCCTGACAACTTCATCCATTAACCAGAAATCCACTGGTATTTTCTGCCCTCAGAATGACAGATATGGCCAGGTGATTATGTGGACTCCTCAGGAGACACAGTTGCCCCTTCTGACACATACGACCTTCTGATAGAGACTTGCAAAAGGGACCGCTGGAGTCTTATGAGGCTAGATACGTGTTTTCCTGTGTAAAATGAGGACGGTGGTCTGATGAAAGGTGGTAAAAACATATTTATATTTGCACACATCAGGGTATAAAGTTACATCCACTGATTACACTGTTCCCCAATCATGTGTACAGAAAACGTTAATAAACTTTCCTACAGTCTTTCCATGGGAGCTTGCTCTGCAGGCTATGTCCCCCTCCCCCACCCCGCTCTCAACACACTTAAAGGGTTCATGTCGACTTCGATCCCTGGCCCAGGGCTCGACTTTCTTTTCTCCTTCCTCACCTGTTGGCCATGCATGCAAGGCCTCTCTTGGTGCCAGCCCCTGCCCCACATGTAAGCAGCTTCCGGAAGATGTGGGGCAGCCCCACCAAATAGGGTGCCTGTAGAGCCTGACCTGGTGGAGCAAGCCCAGAAATGAGCATCCGTTACCTCCTCTCCTGGGTCTACACCTGCCCCTGAGGATGGGGTGGCGGGAGGCAAGTGAGTTTAAGGTGAGTGGTTCTTCTCTCGCCATCTCAGGGGTATCTGGAAGTCAAGGCTGATCCGTTGGCATTTGGCCGAGTGAACCAGCCATGCCTGTGTGATTGCTGGCATGGCCTTGTCCCAGAGTGACAACCACACAGGTGCGCACCTGCCAGTTGGCACTGTGCCAGCGGGGTTGGGTGTGGCCAGTGAAAGCCCGTCAGGGAGGAGAGTCCAGAGGTCCAGGTAAAGGGCTGGAGTCCACGACTTGAACACCGTCTGATTTCGCTTGTCTCCATGTCGCACAGACAGGAGAGGGGATGGATGTGAGCACAGGGTTGTGTATTGTGACTCCACATTCTCATACATAAATATACTTTCAGATGATGTTGGCCTCTACTTTTTTCTCTGGAAACATAGTTCTTTATTACAATCCTAGCATAACTCTTAATTTAAAAATATCCATTTGGCCCTGGACAGTGTTGCTCAGCGGTAAGAGTCCCGGGTTCGATTCCAGCCAAGGGCACGTGCCTCGGTTGCGGTTCATCTCCCACCCTGGTTGGGATTGTGCTGGTGGCAGCCAATCAATGTGTCTCTCTCACATCGATGTTTCTCTCTCTCTCTTTCTCTCTTTCTTCCTCCCTCTCTCCCTCCAGCTCTATCTAAAGATTAATAAAAATATTCACTGGTGACGATTAAAATAAATAAATAAATAAATAAATAAATAAATAAATAAATAAATAAATAAATCCATTTGTTCAAACAGCACTAATGGCCCAGCTGGTGTGGCTCAGTGGTTGAGCATCGACCCATGCACCAACAGGTCGCCGGTTCAATTCCTGGTCAGGACACACGCCCAGGTTGTGGGCCAGATCCCTAGTGGGGGGCATGCAGGAGGTGGCAGGTCGGTGTTCTCTCTCATTGATGTTTCTAGCTTTCTCTCCCTCTCCCTTCCTCTCTCTCTAGAGTCAATAAAGAAAAAAAAATTTTTTTAAATAAATAAAAAGCTCTAATGGAGCATGGCTAAGTGCCTGTCACCGTGAAGAAAATGTGGACAAACACGGATACATTCCCTGCCCTCATGGAGGCACGTGTAGCCACATAGCCAGTACAAAGTTACAAATGACGTGTGCTGGGAAGGAAAGCTCATGACTCAGACTTAGAGCAAGATTGAAAGAAATAGAGGATCCAAGATGGTGGCAAGGTAGGTGGAAGTAACACTCACCTCCTCCCAGGACCAAACTGGAATTACAACTAAATGATAGAACAATCAACCTGAATAACCAGCTGAAGACTAGCTGAACAAAAGTCTTATAACCAAGGGTTTACGGGAGAAGCCACATCGTGACTAGAAGGAAGGGCAGAAACGTGAAAAGGGTTGGCCTAACACCATATGCAGTAGCTGAGAGTCCGGAGGGACAGCAGCTGCAAAGGTACGCCCTTAAGGAGCTGGGGGTCTCGACACACACCAGGCTCCCCAGCCCAGAGCACCAGATCCGAAAAGAGGAGCCCACATTAACATCTGGCTGTGAAAATCAGCAGGAATCTATCTGCCGGAGAGAGATAGGAATCTGCTAGAAACCCAGGGACCCTCTCCAAGAGTTTTTTGTTCTAATTTATACCCACTCACCCTGGGCTCCAGCAGTGGGAGAGAAACTCAGAATGAACTGGAGTTGTGCAAGGAAGAACTGGGTTGTGTGCTCCCGGGACAGAACTGAAGGGACCCTGTGCTGAGTCCCTCTCCCATACCACCCAAGACGCCATCTTTCCTAGGTAAAGATAACCTGCTACTGTATATAGAGAACCCTAAAAGATTCCACCAAAAAACTAATAGAACTGACAAATAAATTCAGTAAAGTAGCAGGATACAAAATAAATATTCAAAAATTGGTTGGATTTTTGTACACCAATAATGAACTATCAGAAACTAAGAAAACAATCTCATTTATAATTACATTAAAAAATAAATAAAATAGCCCAGCCGGTGAGCGTCGACCCATGCACCAAGAGTTTGCCAGTTCAATTCCCAGTCAGGGCACATGCCCAGATTATGGGCCAAAGGAGGGCATGCAGGAGGCGGTCAATCAATGTTCTCTCTCATCAGTGTTTCTATCTCTCTCTCCCTCTCCTTTCCTCTCTCTCTAAAATCAATAAAGAAAAAAAATGTTTTAATAAAAAAATAGAATACCTAGGAATAAATTTAACCAAGGTGGTAAAAGACCTGTACTCAAAAAATTATAACACACTGAAAAAAGAAATTAAAAACAATACAAATAAATGGAAGCATATACCATGCTCATGGATAGGAGGAATTAACATCATTAAAATGTCCATAGTACCCAAAACAATCTATGGATTTGTCACAGTTCCTATCAAAACACCAATGGCACATTTCACAGAACTGGAACAAATAACCCCAAAATTTATATGGAACCATAAAAGACCCCAAATAGCCACAGCAATCTTGAGAAAAAAAAGAACAAAGTTGGAGGTATCACGCTACCTGAAATCAAAGCTATAGTAATCAAAACAGCATGGTACTGGCATAAAAACAGATATATAGATCAATGGAACAAAATAGAGAGCCCAGAATAACCCCAAACCTACATGGTCAATTAATATTTGAAAAAAAGAGGCAAGAATATACAATGGGGTAAAAGCATTCTATTCAATAAATGGTGTTGGGAAAATTGGACAAATACATGCCAAAGGATGAAACTAGACCACCTTCTTACACCATATATAAGAATAAACTTAAAATGGATTAAAGACTTAAATGTAAGACTCAAAACCATAAAAACCTAGAAGAACATACAGACAGTAAAATCTCTGACATTTCTCTTAGCAATTTTTTTCCTAATATATCTCCTCAGGCAAAGGAAACGAAAGAAAAAAATAAACAAATGGGAATATATTAAACTAAAAAGTCTTTGCACAGCAAAGAAAACCTACTGTATGGGAGAACATATTCGCCAGTGATACATCTGATAAGGGGTTAATATTCAAAAGTTATAAAGAACTCATAACTATGTATAGTGCGAGGTGGGTATTGGAAATATCAGGGGAATACTTTGTAAAGTACATGATTGTTTAACCATTATGCTGTACACCTGAAACCAATACAAAATGATATTGAATGTAAACTAAAATTGAAAAATAAAATTATGTAAAAAAAAAAAAAAAAAAGATTGAGAGAAATAAAGCTGTGCCCCTCATTCACTGAATTTTAACTGCTAATAACTCTCACCGCTGGTTGTCCTGGGACCCTTTCCCTTCCCTGTAGACCACAGTACAGTGAGCCTGTGCTACATTGTGAAGTGCTGAGAGTAGCACCTGGCTTAAGCAAGAACTCAATAGGATTAGCTACCATATTTTTTTAAAGCCAGAAAGGGAGAAAGGGAAGGAAGAGAAAGTTATCAATCCAACTGAGTGCTCTTTAGAGACACCTAATACTAGAGAACAAAAATAATAGTAAATGTGTCACATACCATTTTTCTGATAGAAAAAAGTATGAATATAAGCAAATCATATAAAAAGAAAACCAAATGTTCTATTAAGGCAAGAGTCTTTATTTGTGATAAACAAGTCAGCACTAAGTTATTCATTACACTAATTGAAATGAATCAATAGAAAGGTTAAGGAGAGATTCTGTGGGAGGTTGAATAGTGACCCCCAAAATTCTTGTCCACCCACAACCACAGAACATGACCGTATTTGGAAATAGGGTCTTTGCAGATGTAATTAATTAAGATGAGGTAATGCTAGATTAGGGAGGGCCCTAAATCCCATGACTAGTGTCCTTTTAGGAAGGGAAGAGGACACACTGAGACACAAAGGAGAGAAGGCATAGATTGGAGTGATGCAGCCACAAGCCAAGGAACCCAAGGATTGTCAGCAACCACCGGAAGCTGAAGGAGGCAAGGAAGGATTCTTTGTTAGCACTGTGACAGTGGGCAGGGCTCTGTCAACACCTTGATATCAGACTCCGAGCTCCAGAACTGAGAGAGAACACATTTCTGTTGTTTTAAGCACCCCCCCACCCCACCCCAGTTTGCAGTATTAGGACAGCTACAGGAAATGGATCCAGGTGCCATGAAGTACAGCCACTAGACCACAAGAGGGCACTGTCTACCTGTCTACCATCAAGAACTAGATACACATAACCGGGTCAAAATAATGACTGATGTGTGCGGAGAAAGCCATATAAATTGTGTTCAGATATAATTTAAACACTTGTTATTTTTTAAAATTTACAACCAGCTGCTCTGTATGTGGAGTGGCCACTCTCTGTCTCACTGCTTCACTGATAAACTCTTTCACTTTAAACTCTAAAATAAAATAATAAAATAAAAATAAGAATTTATAACCATTTCCATATTGCTGGATAGTTTGTGACCTTTGCAATAAGTTGGCCAGGAGCTAAAGGCAAAAATTCCTCCAAAATTTCCCTTCCAGGAAGAGGTACATATTTTGACATTTCTATAGTCAAGGCCTAATTCCTCTCCAAAGAGGTAATACTATGTTACATACTCAATAGAAATGTACAAGAATGGCTCCCCTCACCCCCAGCCTGGGCAATACTGCTCTAGAAAAAGCAGTGACGTGGGTCCCAAGGACAAGGCTAAGGGCCCACAGACTCACATTTCCCAGCTCAAGTGCTTCACCAGCCTGATGGGTACTGAAGATCCCCAGCCTAGCTTGGGGAGAGCTGGTGCCCTTTTCAAGCCGGGAGCCAGGTTTTAGACCACCCTTCAGCCAGTTCGTACCACAGTTGCAGGGAGGAGGTCTTGCTTCAAGTGTGAGGTGTTTACAGCACCCCTTTCCCCTGAGTTTCTCCGAATAGGGAGGCCAGAAACTAAGATATGGCACCAAAGGGATAGCCGCCAAGGTGGCCTCAAGAATAGTTCTAGACTCATAGATACAGAGAACTTTTTGTTGGTTGCCAGATGGGAGGGGGGTTGGGGGATGAGTGAAAAAGGTGAAGGGATGAAGAAGTACAAATTGGTTGTTAGACTGATGAACCCCAAAGGGAAGGGGGGAGGGAGGGTGGAATGAGGTAAACCAAAGAACTTCTATGCATATATGCATAACCAATGGACACTAACAATAGTGTGGGGAAGGCAGGAGGGGGGCAGGAATGGGGAGGAGGGGGTCAAGGGGGGAAAAAATAGGGAACATCTGTAATACATTCAACAATAAAGATAAGTTTAAAAAGGAAAAGAAAAAAAGAACTAAAAATAAAAAAGAATAGTTCTCACACCCATGCATATATGATCAACTAATATTTGACAAGGGAGCCAAGAATATTCAATGGAGAAAAGACAAGCTCTTCCCCAGCTGGGAAAACTGGATCTTCACATCTGAAAAAAGGAAACTAGACTCCTGTCTTACACCACTCATAAAAATTAACACAAAGTGGATTAAAGACTTACATGAAAGACCAGAAACCATAAAACTCCAAAAAAAAAAAATAGGGAAAAAGTGCTTTGACATAGGTCTTGGCAATGATTGTTTTTTGATGTGATGTATAAAGCACAAGCAACAAAATAAAAAAATAAGCAAATGGTACCACATCAAATTAAAAAGCTTCTGCACAGCAATGAAAATGATCAACCAAATGAAAAGACAATCTACAAAATGGGGGGGGGGGGATTTTGCAAACCATATATTTGATAAGGGAGTAATAAGCAAAATACATAAAGAACTCACACAACTCAATAGCAAAAAAAAAAAAAAAAAAAAAAAACAATTAAAAAATGGGCAAAGGGCCTGAATAGACATTTTTCCAAAGAAGATATGCAAATGACCAACAACTCCATGAAAAGGTGCTCAACATCACTAATCATCAGGGAAATGCAAATCAAAACCATGAACTATCACCTCACACCTGTTAGGATGGCTATAATAAAAAAGACAAGAGCTAAATGGTGGCGAAGATGTGGAGAAAAGGGAAGCCATGTACACTATTTGTGGGAATATAAATTGGTACAGCCACTATAGAAAACAATATTAAGTTTCTTTTAAAAATTAAAAATTGAACTACCATATGATCCAGTAATTTCATTTTTGAATTCCAAAGGAATGTTCATTGCAGCAACAGTAGCCAAGACATGGAAACAAGCTAAGTGTCCATCTATGGATGAATGGATAAATAAAATGTGATACATTTATACAATGGAGTATCATTCAGCCACTAAAAAGAAGGAAATCCTGCTATTTGTAACAACATGGATGGACCTTGAGGGCATTATGCTAAGTGAAATAAATCAGAGAAAGAAAATACTGAATGATCTCACTTATATGGGAAATCTGAAAAAACTGAGGATTGCCCTGGTGAGGTAACTCAGTTGGTTAGAGCGTCATCCTGATTCGCCAAGGTTGCAGGTTTGATCCCCAGTCAGGGCACATAAAAGAATCAACCAGTGAATGCATAAATAAGTGGAACAACAGATCGATATTTCTCTCTCTAAAAAAAAATCAATAATCAATCAATCAATAAACTGAGGATTAATAAACAGAAACCTCATTTGAATTGGAATTGGGAGGACCTGTGGGGGTAGATCTTACCCTGTACCATTCACCAATTACCCCAAACAGGAAGAGAAGTATTTTCCATCTCCAACAGGAAGATGTTTTTCTGCTCTATTATTCCAGCAGGAAGAAGGAGGATCTTCTCCTTGCCTGGCAACCACTTAGCCAATGAAAGACTGCTACCATTCAGCCAATGAATAACCACTATACTTTGAGAACTCCCAGTGTCTTCCCATGGACTCTGTTTATCACAGCCCCTCTGAACTTCCGCTTTCCTCTATAAAAGAGTTTCTTCTCCTTTGTTTTCTGGACTCATACTAGTTCACCTTTAGGCCACATGTCCCAAACTGCAATTCTTCATTGTTCCCAAATAAACCCATTTTGCTGGAGAAACATCTGGCTGTCTATATGTTTAAGAGCAACAAAACCAAACTCACAGAAACAGAAAACAGACTGGTGGTTGCCAGAGGTGGGGGTGAGGGGTGGGAGAAACGGGTAAAGGTGGTCAAAAGGTATAAACGTTCCATTATAAGATGAGTTTTCAGGATGTAATGACAAGCATGGCGAATATAGTCAACAATATTGTATTGTACATTTGAAACTTGTTAGGAGAGCACATCTGAAAAATTCTCACCACAAGAAAAAAAAGAATTATAACTATATAAAGTGATGGATGTTAACTAAAATTATACATATAGCAAATCATGATGTTGTACACCTTAAACTTACAAAGCTGGAAAAAAACATATGATGACCTCCTGAATAGTTGAAGAGAATAAGACGTGAATGGACCTGCTAGTGGATTTAATGCTGGCACTGGTCAAGACAATGATGCAGTAGAGAGAAAATTAAACTGGGAATTTGAAGACTTGATCTCATCTCACTTCAGGCATAGACATGTAGTGTGACCACTCACAGGCCTTAATTTCCTCATGTACAAAATAACTGAGCTGGACCAACATCTAAGATCCCTAGCAATAAGTTTACTTTTTTTTTTTTTTTTTAAGTATATTTTGCCCTGGCCAGTTTGGCTCAGTGGTTACAGCATCGGCCTGCAGACCAAAGGGTCTCAGGTTTGATTCTAGTCAAGGGCACGTACCTGTGTTGCAGATTCGATCCCAACCAGGGCTATGTGGGCGGCAACCAATCCATATGTCTGTCTCTCTCTCTCTTTCTCTCTCTCTCTCTCTCTCTCTCTCTCTCTCCCTCCCTCCCTTCCACTCTGTCTAAAAAGTTTTTTAAAAATTAAAAAATCTATGGAAAAATATCCTCGGGTGAGGATTAACAACATAAAAAAGTTTTGTTTTGTTTTTTGCCCAGCCGGTGAGGTTCAGTGGTTAAGTGTTGACCCATGCACTAAGAGGTCGCCAGTTCGATTCCTGGTCAGGGCACATGCCCAGATTATGGGCCAAATCCCCAGTGGGGGGCATGCAGGAGGTGGCCAATCGATGTTCTCTCTCATCAATGTTTCTATCTCTCTCTCCCTCTCCCTTGCTCTCTCTCTAAAATCAATAAAGAAAAAAAAATTTTTTTTAAGTATTTGTTTTTTTGCCACCCACATTCATTGCAACATTATCCACAATAGCCAAGAGGTGGATGCAACCTAAGTGGCTGTTGACAGATGAATAGATAATGAAAATGTGGTACATCTATACAATGAAATATCACTGAGCCTTAAAGAAGAACATTCTGTTACATGCTGCAGCATGGATGTACCTTGAGGACATTATGCTCAGTGAAGTAAGCTAATCATAAAAAGACAAATACTAGCCCCAGCCAGTTTGGCTCAGCAGTTAGAGCGTCAGCCCGTGGACCAAAGAATCGTGGGTTCGATTCCGGTCAGGGGCATGTACCTCAGTTGTGGTTTGTCCCCAGCCCTGGTTGGAGTCATGCAGGAGGCAGCTAATCAATGTGTCTCTCTCACATCAATGTTTCTCTTTCTCTCTCCCTCCCCCCCCCCCCCACTCTATCTGAAAATCAATGAAGGAATGTCCTCAGGTGAGAACTAAAAAAAAAAGACAAATACTGTACGATTCCACTTATATAAAGTATCTAACGTGGTGGTCAAATTCACAGAAACAAAGTAGAATGTGGTTACCATGGGAGGCTGGGGAAGGGAGAAGTGGGGGGTGGTTATTCAAGGGGTATAGTTTGGGTAAATAAGATGGAAAGTTCTAGAGATGTGCTGCACAATAATATGCATACAGTTAACACTGCTGTACTATACACTTGAAAATGGTTAAGATCGTATATTTTGGTTATGTGTTCCTCATCACAATAATTTTTTTAAAGGATAATAAAGAAAAGAATAGCCATCCCACACCTGCTTGCCCTGCCTCCTGCTCGAGCCCTGAGGGGACCTGGAAGGACCCCATCCTCAGCACTCAGGCCCACAGCACGCAGGACAGGAAGGTGGGTGGAGGGACAGCGAAGCGCAGGGGTTTCGCTGGACTTGTCTTCTCCCACCACCTTCCGTGGCACTCACCATAGTTCTGACCCTCAGCTACTTCCCTGGTCACCCCTGGGAAGGGCTGGGGCTGGAGAAAGGACAAGGGCACTTACCAATGGCCTGTTCAGCTCTCCAGTTGACTCAGGAACCTGACCTTAATCTTGCTTCCAGGAAGACAATAGGCTCCACTCCTGCCTGGGCCTGCCTTGGGCACCCAGCTGTTGTGGGAGCTCACAGGAGTCAACAGTGCTCCCTTCAAGGTGGGGCTGGAGACAGTTCTCCCCGTCTCACCGCTGCCTTCATTGTCATTTGCCTCCAACAAAGAAGTGGCAGAGCAGCGACTTGCCCAGGAAGACCAGGAATGGCTGTGAGCTAGTCACGGTGCTGGTTTACCTGTGTCTCCTCTTGCTGGAGAACATAATACATCAGACATTTCTGGTATGTTCCCATCTGCCAGGACTGCTCCAAGCACTTCTATAACATTAACTCATTCAATCCTTACAGCAATCACAAGAGCTAGGCATCGTGGGTGTGAAGGGGCCACATGCTAACCTGACAAGCTCAGGGGAGGCCTGCGTGGTGGCCTTGCAAACTCAAAGACCTGAAGTGTCCACAAAAGGATGGTCTGAAATTAAAACTTCTTAACTAAAAGCAGTTCATGGCAGGTAGTCACGACTTAGGCCAGCATCTTCCCTGACAGAGGTCAATCTTTACCTTCACTGAGCCTGTCTATTGCCTTTTTGCATCTACAATAACACATCTTCGGAATGTCAAAGCAATTTTCCTTTTTCAGGACCCCTCAAAGCAGAGGCACCACTCTGCGGAGACCACAAACCCCCTCATTGTTACTGAGTTCATTGTTGACTGTTAACTGTCCTGCACCCACCTGTGTAAAAGTTGTGTGTGTCTGTCATTTTACTTCTCATCCAATCCCAGAGGTTTCCCTGCTTTGCTTTCTCCCACCTCCCTAATCTGTCACCAGTGGATTTCATGTAACCCACTTACATCTTCTCTTTTGACTATAATGTGTAAAATAAGGCGCAAAACTGCCATTCTCTGGAGCATTATCTCAATCCATCGAGATTTTGTTTCCTGGAAATTGTTGACAGTTTGGCTCAAATAAACTAAAAAATTCTTCACAGGTTTGAAAGTTTCTTACGTCGACAGCACTTTAGGAACAAGCAAACTGAGGCGCCGAGAGACTGAGAACTGTGCCCAAGAGCACAGGGCCCGGAAGCAGCAAAGCCGAGAGCAGCTCCGTGGGGCAGGGAGATGTCCCCCTGTCTGTTCACCCCTCAACATGCTGGAACCTACAGTGGTCAAACAGTGGCTGGAGGACAGGGGTGAGTGAATGCTGGGAACATCCAGTCCCCTAGGTGACAACAGGCCTTTTGGACCAGAACTCTGAACATACCACATTAATGGAGAACGCTTAAATTGTCACCCTAATCATTTAGGAAACACGAGGAGACAGTCTCACAGAGTAAGAGCAAAGCCATTTTTAAAAGAATCACAGCCCTGGCCGGTTTGGCTCAGCGGTTAGAGCATCAGCCTGCGGACCAGAGAGTCCCGGGTTCAGTTCCCGCTAAGGGCACGTACCTCGGTTGCAGTTTGTCCCCGGCCCCGGTTGGGGTCGTGTGGGTGGCAACCAGTTAGTGTGTCTCTCTCACATCGATGTTTCTCTCTCTCTTCCCCCCTCTCTCCCGCCCACTCTATGTGAAGATAAATGCAAAAAAATGTCCTCGGGTGAAGATATAAAAATAAATAAATAAATAAATGTCTAAAAAAAAAAAAAAAAAGAACCACAACCATTAAAAACCACCAGAACCCATAACTCTTCTGAAGAGGCTCCATGGCTGCTTCGCCACCGGAGTGCAGGTCATGCCAGGTCCGCCGTCCAGGTCAGGTTTTTCATGAGACAGAGGGTGTCCCTCTTTTTTTTTTTTTAATCTTCGCCTGAGGACTTTTCATTTTTTGTTCAGATAGAGTGGGAGGGAGAGAGAGGAAGAGAGAGAGAGAGAAACATCGACGTGAAAGGGACACATCGAGTGGCTGCCACCCACACGACCAACCAGGGCCGAGGACAAACTGCAACCGAGGTACATGCCCTTAGCGGGAACCGAACCCAGGTCTCTCTGTACCGCAGGCCGACGCTCTAACCGCTGAGCCAAACCAGCCAGGGCTCTCCCCCTTTTATTTCATTCTTCCTCAGCCTCAGGAAATGTTTCAAAGTTTTTTCCCCAAAACCAGTCCTTTTCTCAAAGACTGTTCACCACTCAACGCCTCTGTGGGATGTGTGATGGGTACGGTGGAAGGGTGTCTTTCCTCAGTCCTGGAGTGAGGTGGAAATCCTCCGTGTTGACTGTATTAGCTTCCGATCGCTGCTGTAACACACGGTCACAGATGTAGTGGCTTAAGACAACACACGCTGATTATGTTACAGTACAGCTCTGAAGGTCAGAGTCTTAAGTCAGGAATCCTAAATCGAGAAAAATCTGCATTCCTTCTGGGGGCTTGAGGGGTGGAACCATTTCCTAGATTCTTCTGCCTGCACTGCTGGGCCCCCTTCCTCCATCTCCAAAGCCAGCAGCATAGTGGCCTCAAATCTCTGATTAAATGTCCTGCTTCCCTCTCATAAGGACCCTGTGATCACACTGGGCACACCAAGGTAATCCAGGGCCATCTCCCCATCTCAAGATTCTCAATTTAATCACATCTGCAAAGTCCCTTTTGCCATGTAAAGCAACATTTGCAGGTTCTGGGGCTGAGGGCATGAACATCTGGGCAGTGGGCATCCTTATTCTACCACAAGAACCTCTGCCATTTCCAAACCCTTTCTCCTCTTGTCTCTTTTGAAAACCCAACTCTTCTGAAGATTGTGTCACTTTTAACCAATTACCCACCTCGTTACCATAACCCAATGGCTCCCAGCATTGGAATCACCAGGAGAGCTTTTAAAACTCCCAGTGCTTGGGTCACACCCCAGACCAATTAAACCACAATATCTGCGGATGCAGCCAGTCATCAGTACTTTTTAAAAATATCTTTGGGCCCTGGCCAGTTTGGCTCAGCGGTTAGAGCGTCAGCCCGCAGACCGGAGAGTCCCGGGTTCGGTTCCCATTAAGGGCACGTACCTTGGTTGCAGTTTGTCCCCGCCCCAGTTGGGGTTGTGCAGGTGGCAACCAGTCGATGTGTCTCTCTCACATCTCTGACATGGATGTTTCTCTCTCTTCCCCCCTCTCTCCCTCCTGCTCTATCTGAAGATAAATGCAAAAAATGTCCTCAGGTGAGGATAAAAAATAAATAAATAAATAAAAATATCTTTGGGAGAGCATCTGAGATCTTGCTCTCGGCGTATGTCACCAGTTTGGCTCAGAAAAAGTCATAAAAATTCAAGTGTGTATATATGTATATAAAATCTCCTCGGGAATTATAACATGAAAAACTTGGGGACCACTGCTATAAGGAACAGACCTCCCCTGCACTCCCCTGTCAGGATCCATTACCATTTGCAGGGCCCAGAGCAAAATGAAGGGGGTGGGGAGACCTGTTGGGAGCGGTGCCACTGGAACAGTGATCACCTCGGTTTGACATAGTCACAGGTGAGCTCCACGGTTTGACATAGTCCCGGGAGTTATGAAGGCCTCCATGGTATGACACAGTCCCTGAAGAAGTGGATTCACTGCGTGGCAGGAATCACGAAGAACAGTGGCTGAAGACAAAGACTAATAAGAAAAATAAAAATGCAGGATGGCAACTGAAGGAGACTAATCTTTGCTTTCTCTGTCTATCTGTTATCTGTCTGTTAGGAATCATTATAGAAGTAACATGTAGATGATTAATAATATAGACATCAGAATAGACTGCAGAAAGAAAGGGCAAGGAAGTAATAAGAATTTAAGATAAGAATGTAAAAGCTTAAAAGGATCTTAGATAAGAGGAAAAGTCAAGGTCTATGAGAAAGTAACAGAAATTGAAATAGAGGGTATGGGAAAGGAAGAAGTTAAATGAGACATTGTCTGCTTAAATGTAAACAGGAAGGTTACTAAGCAATGAGTCACATGGTGAAAGTAATTGTAAAGATTAAGAGCTGATACAATGTCATTGTTATATCTGGATGAAATAGTGGTTAACCCTGTACCAGTACCTAAGAGCTGTGTAAGCAGAAGAGAGTGTCTGTACGTACTTACGTAAAGGTCAAAAGAAAAAGGAATGAATAACTTGCTACACAGTCTGAAGATATAAAAATAAAGATTCTGCTAGCCTAAGGTAGCAGAAGGATCGAACACCTTCTGTCTCACCACATCTCCCCTCACTCGCCGACTCCGTCCACACCTGAGGGAAACCCTGGACCTGCTGAGGCTGGACCTCAGCAGAGACCCTTGTTAAAAATCAAGCATTTCAGGACAGTAACTGCAGAGAGCACAAACCTTGAGGCCAGCACATCTTCCCTCCACACCTGTTCTCACCTCCGATGAGGTTGGTAGCCATGTGCAGGATCCACCCAGTACACGGACTCCAAGTCCCTTGACCTTCACACCAACAATACCTGCGTGCCCCCTTCACACGGTTCATCCGCACAGCCTCTGAGCCCTCGATCTTAAAGCAGCCCACACTGACCCCAAGGACCTGGCTTCCTCCAGTGGTGCCCTGCCTTCTGGGGCCTCCAGTCCATTGACCCCCAACTGTTTTTCCCTCGTTTTAAATCTCCAGCTTCTTCATGTCCTTCCTTCAATCCTTTCAGGCCATGAACCTACACTAAAATCCTTTCCTTATAGACAGACTTCATTCTGTCCTATGAGCCTGGTAAAACACCAACCCTCCAGCTTCACACGGGCCATAGGCTGCATTAGCAGCTGGAAATGCCGGGGGCAGATTTCAGGAGGCTGATGATGCTCTATTGACATTCTGACCACAGATCACAAATGGGCCCCCAACTCCGCGAGTCAATGCTGCCTCATTCCCTAACACATCCACGTTCTCACTCTGCAACATGTCTATTCTTTCCTCGAATCTCCCAAACTGATCCCAGTTGCTAATGACCTCAAATCCTTCCTAGAGAAAATAACACCCTCCCTCAAGGAGGGCCACTCAACCTACCTGCAACTAAACCTTCAAGAGCTTTCCTCCTGGTACAGCAGCTGCCTGTTTCCAAGGCTGAGCCCATCCGAGCCCAGATCCCACTCGCACCCACCTTCCCACACATTGTGTTCTTGAATTATTCCTCTCTCCTACACCAATTTTTATCTCTTTGACATTATGACCATCGTATAAAAACATGCTTTAATATCTCTCTCCCAGCTTTCAAAAAGAATTCAAGTCATACCAAATATGTTCTCTGACTACAATGGAATTAAGTTAGAAGTCAATAACAGCAGGATATCTGGAAAACCTTAAAACAGTTGGAATATGAAAATATACTTCTAAATACCCATGGTCAAAGACCATATTAAAAAGTAAATTACAAAGTATTTTATTTATTTTTATCCTCACCTAGGACATTTTTGCATTTATCTTTAGATAGAGCGGGAAAGAGGAAGGAAGAAAGAGAGAGAAACATGGATGTGAGAGAGACACATCGTGTGGCTGCCACCCACACGCCCCCAACCAGGGCCGGGGACAACTGCAACCGAGGTTCCTGCCCTTTGCGGAACCGAACCTGGGACTCTCCAGTCCGCCGGCCGGCGCCCTAACCGCTGGGCCAAACCAGCCAGGGCAATTACAAAGTATTTTAAACTGATTCAAATGGAAACACAACATATCAATGTTTATGGGATGCCACTATCTCACTACTCAAAGAAAATGAGTAGCCCTTAATGTCTCTATTAGAAAAGAAGAAAACCGAAGGTGGCGGCGGCGGCATCGGTTCGCTGGCTGAGGGTCCGCTGCAGACTTTGCGTGCCACTGACGGATCGGCGGGCAGGTCCGTGTGGGCTGGCCCCCAGTTGCAGATTTTATTCTGGAAGTGCAGCCTTCCCAAAGGTTGAAGGAGCTGATGTAACAGGGATTGAAGAAGTGGTCATTCCAAAAAGGAAAACTTGGGATAAAGTGACCGTCTGCAGGCACTCGCATCCACAGCAAACAGGGATACCACAGCGGCCCCTTATGCATTTCAAGATGATCCCTATCTCATCCTCTGTGGACTCACGTTCATTTTTATTGGCAAAGAAGTCCCGGAAGAATGCAGCAAAGTTTATTATTAATTTACATCCCAAATATTTTCCGAAAGACATGGCTGAACCTCATATACCGTGTTTAATGCCAGAGCACTTGGAACCTCAGATGGAAGATGTAAGTGAAACTGCCCTAAAGGACGAATCAAGCTCAAGAAAGTCAAAGCTTCGGTGGACATGTCTGATCAGCTCTTGCAAGCAGGAACCACTGTATCTCTGGAAACAACTAATAGTCTCTTGGATTTATTGTGTTACTATGGTGACCAAGAGCCCTCAGCTGATGATCATTTTCAACAAAAGGAAAAATCAGAGGAGTTGGTGATGGCTTTTGGCAATAAATTTTAAGGTTTCTTTTGGTAGTAATACCTCAGAGTAAGGCGGGTTCTTGTGTCATGTGTTTGGGTAGTAGAGATTTGTTCTGAAGTGTGGCGAGGTACAGTAGCTTTGATACATAGTTGTGTGGAGGAAGGGAGAGATGCAAACAGTTGTTGTAACCTTTCCTTTAAAAATATTTTGACCTTGCCTACCACATGCAGGCAAAGCTTTGACCAAAAATGTTTGCAAACCTCTATGTGGTTCCTTACAGTGACGGTATAATGTGTAGCAGACAGGGAAAGACCTCCTGGCCACAGCACCCTAAAAAATTCATACAGGAGTGTGCACATTCACTGGGGTACGGAACAGTATTGTGCCAGAGGCTGGCCTATCATTACTGACTCAACCCAAGCATTTGACTTCAGAAAAAGATCCCAACGAAACTTGGCTCATGTGAACGAAGATGCACATGGGACATTTTTCATCATATGTCAATACCTCTAATTGCAAAAATTTTGTAAACAAACTACATGTCTAATAGTGGATGACTGAATTATGGTAATGGTGTTGTGTGGTGATTGAAAGTACTAATGTAAGTCTGTTTGGGTATGGAAAGATAATTGATATATGGGAAAATAGGCTAGATACCAATATATATTCCATTTCTATTAAAAAGTTTTCATATATATAAGGGAAAAAAGAAAGAAAAGAAGAAAAATCTCAAATCAATGACCTCAGCTTCATGGTAATATATATATATATATATATATATATATATATATATATATATATAGAAAAAGCAAATAAAACCCAAAGTGGGTAAAAGAAAGGAAATACAATATAACCAGAGAAAAATACCAATAAAAACAAAAGCTGCTGCCTTGAGAAAAAAAGAAGAAAAGAAAAAAAGATAAACCTCTAGCCAGACAGATCAGGGAAAGAAAATATGAAAGACACAAATTAGCAATATCAGGAATGAGAGAGGTGGTATCACTACCATGATTAATGAAGGCATATTATGAGTCAACAACTTAGATGAAATATACTCATTTTTTGAAAAACACAAATTAAGCTCACTTGAGAAGAAACAGAACATCTGAATACCCCTATATCTTTAAAATAGAGTTCCAAATAATCTGTAGGGGGTGGGAATTAATTGAGTCACAATAGGGGACTGCACATAGCAGGTGCCCACCTTCCTGACCTCACCTGTTGACTTGAGAAGGTGCAGTCCAGGTGACAGAGGCATAGGCAGTTTTGCCAGCGCTGCTAGGGAAAAGCTGAGTCATTATGAGATCGAAGCTCTCCAAGTCACCATGAAACGCCCTGGGATCAAACACATTCAGATCACACTAAAGAGGGTGGGTGGAGGAATTCTAACGCCGTCCACACCTTGACACACCTCTGGGAATTCCTCCTCAGTTGAACTTTGTGGGTACACAGATTTTACTGGAGAGAAAAAATTATGTATGTCATCTTGGACAAACCTAAAATGCAGACACTTAGCACCTGTGGGGGTTATGTAAGGATCAAATAAAAACATTCCAGTAAAAGGCTTGGCACAAGGCTTGGCTTCATAAACATCCCCTCCCACTTGGGGGCGCACAGGGAATCACACAGAGCCATGTATCAGGCCCGCACCTCAAAATCTACTCTTAGGACCTTCTTGCTCTAATTCTCTCTCGAGTTTCTCTTAAGCAAGCAACGGGACCTATGTCCTCAGAAGCAGTTACTGCGTCTAAAATTTCATTGCATTTTAAGGAAAAAGCAAACATTCCCATCTTACAGGGGATGATGGGCGCACACCAAAGAAAATCTCAGCACTTGTTTTTCTCCGCTTGGGGATCTACTAAAATAGTTTCTTCTGCCCAACTGCCATGAATCTCTAGATCCTACCGACCTATCACCGTCCGGTTTTGTTTTGGGAGAATGACAACCGCTCCACCCGCAGACCATGGCTTGACTCAGAGGAGGCTAAGAGGACGCAGCGCGGGGAGGGGGCAGACCAGGGAATGGGGCGTTACGAAAGCTTCGGGAATAGAAGGCCCCTCCTTGGAGGGAGGGACCGAGGCCCGGGCACTGAATCCCACAACTCAGCTCTGTGCGAGTTCTCTGAGGCCGGGTCTCCGAAGCGGGTGCTTCGGGTAGCTTCCAGCCGGATCCGCTCTCCACGCACGTACCCCGCGTGCCCCCCGCCCAGCCATGTCGTCCTGCAGCCGCGTGGCGCTGGTGACCGGGGCCAACAAGGGCATCGGCTTCGCCATCGCACGGGACCTGTGCCGGCAGTTCTCTGGGGACGTGGTGCTCACGGCGCGGGACCCGGAGAGGGGCCGGGCGGCAGTGCAGCAGCTGCAGGCCGAGGGCCTGAGCCCCCGCTTCCACCAGCTGGACATCGACGACCTGCAGAGCATCCGCGCCCTGCGCGACTTCCTGCGCAAGGAGTACGGGGGGCTCAACGTGCTGGTCAACAACGCGGGCATCGCCTTTAAGTGTAGGTGCGGGAGTGGGAGGTCCCTGGGTGCCCCGAGGGTGTGGGACAGCGAGCCGCAGGAGCCCCACTTGAGTGATCAGGAAAGGCAGCATGCGCCCCTCGGGCTGCCTTCTGCTCTTGTCTCCCGTGGTGGGTTCTCGCTTCCCGGAGTTGCGGGAGCGGTTCGCTCAGCACCAGGCGGGCCCGGGTGCTGGGCAGAGCGTGCCCCGCCCGCCCGCCGTCCTGTGCGGGCCTGTGCGCAGCCCAGGGGCCCTCGCCGAACTGTCAGCTGCTGCGGTTGGCAAGTAAACCGCCTCCTGGGAGGGGGCCACGCCCTGCTTAGTTCGTCAGCTTTCTGTCTAATACAAGAAACATTTTCTCTGCGAAGGGTCTCCAAGCTCACATTGGGCTTTCGTTTTCTTGAAAGGGCGCATTCACAGACGCCAGGAGCCATCTGCCCGGGACAGGAAATGAATCTCTGAGATGATTAGCGCGCACTTGCACATTAGTGGACTAGAGACTCTGTTTAGTGGAGAGCTTTGATAGGCTCTGGCATAAAGGAAGCGAGCCTGTTCCCTCCCCCAGGAAACTTGTGTTTGTTATCAAACATACTAGGGTGGTTTTAAGTAGCATCTTTGATACTTTGGGGCACAGGTAATCAAGGCGATTACTTTCTCTATTACTCGATTAAGAAAGGTACCGAGCTGCCAAGTGCTGCGGGTAGAAAGAAATAACAGGCCAACCTCACTCACAGCTTAGCGGAGAAGAGAAACCTAGAGGCAGAACGGAGTAAAACGAACTATTGTGAAGCATGAATCTTCATCCCCTTGGCCTTGGGTATTCCCCATGGCTGTGTACCGGTACCTGCAACTCAGTCTTCGGGCTTTCTTCTGGGAGCGACCTCTACAGCCAATAGCTGAGGGACTAGTGGGTAAATACCCCCACTTCCCAAACTGCACTAGTGGGGAACACTAACGTGTGTGGGAAGCCTTGCCCCTCAAAGTGTGGGCAGTGGACAGCAGCACCTGCAACCCTGGGCACTCGCTGCAATCACAGAATTTAAGGCTTGCCCCACACCTGCTCAATCAGAAGGTACACTTTAACAGAATGCCCAGGTGCCCCCTCTGCCGGTCCAAGTGTGAGAAGCAGTGGTCAAAGCCAGGCTCTTGCAGACCAGCAGCTGTAGGGTCCCCTGGGAACTCGTTAACAAGTGCAAATGCTGGCATCCACCCAGACCTTCTCCATCCAAACTCTGGGGTTAGAGCACAGAAAGGTGTGTTTTAACAGGCCCTGCAGGTGATTCAGATATACAGTTGAAGTTTGAGAACCACTGACCTAGTGGTTTAAAAATTGTTGTCCTTAGCCTTTTCCCCTTTATTTAGAGATAAGATCCACTTGTCATGTGAATTTCAGGGGGCAATGCCTGACTTGTCTTTGTTTCCTTCTCATTTTGAAAGTTGATGATCCAACGCCCTTTGACATTCAAGCTGAGATAACACTGAAGACAAACTTTTTTGCCACGAGAAATGTCTGCAACGAATTACTGCCGATAATAAAACCTCATGGTGAGTCCCAGGTGTGGATTGTCAAGTAGCATCCCTCAGCAAGGAGTAAGCCATGGGGCTACCCTTCCCAAAGGAATGACCCAAGGGTGCTATTTCTCCATAGGGGAAAAATAGAAAATGACATTATTTTTTTTGGTAGTACTATATCTGGCTCTTCCCCCAAACATTTTAGCTTTAGCTTTAAAAGTTATGGCAATGCTCTTGGGTCTCACATGTCATGAACTCAACCCTAGAATAATGTGTTGCAAGTCTCAAAAGTCCTCTTGCCTTTTTGCATACTCAGTGAGCCCTCCTCCAGCTCCCCAAGGTGACAGGGCCATATCCAGCTCATCTGAGGGTATGGGGGGTAGTATCTGCCCTAGCATTATTATGACTTTCCCTGTATTCCTTTCTTCTTGTACCAAACTTTGTTTACCCAATTCAGAACACCCACAAGAAAATTTTCTTTATTAGGAAATATCTTGCCCATACTCCAAAGCATTCAATAAATAACTTTACTTTTTCCACAAATATTTATTGAGTGCCTGCCATAGCCCAGTCATTACTCTGGGTGCTAGGTATACTATGGGCCAGGATAGTCATGCCCTTGGAACACAGAGTCTAGTAGGGGAGACCGTCAATAACAAAGAATCCTAAGTTTCCATCACAGCTGTGCTGAAGGGGCGGGGCTTTGCCTCCCTGAGGATTTTCTTTCCCAAGAAGTCAACTGTGATTCTAAGAAAAAAACAACTCTGTGGTTCTTATTAGAAATGTGCTTTTATAACTTTAATGTTTTGAATAAAGATAATCTCTAGTGCACCGATTTTAAACCTAAAAAGTTGCCTGGTGAGAGCTGTACCTATACTGCACCCCACCCCCACCACCAACTTGCCCAACTCCAGACTCCAGCCTCCACAGGTAATTCTCTTCATTGATTTCTTAGTGGGGTGGGATCGTGGAAAATCCATAGGCAGAGCCGCAGGTACTGGCAGAAGGAAGCCTTGGGTCCAGGTTCATGGAGTTGGTGAGTGCCCGGGGCCAAGAGGATGGAGTCTTAAATTCAAATCTAAGCAAATATAAATGCATATTTTTTGCTCCCTTTTTTTTTTTACACAAAAGGGGACATTAAGTATAATGTTTGCCACCTTGTTTTCTTCATTTATTCTATCTAGGGCTCTTCCAGATCAGGACAAAGCTTTCTTACCCTTTTTTTACTGCTGCATAGGATTTCATTGTAGGGGTATCTCTTACCGGGTACCAGGCAGTCTTCTCCCTATGAATTTTAGAATCAGAATAGGAAAGCTGCAAGGTACTGAAGAAACCTTATGTTCCTACACCTTCACTTTCAGAGAAGGAAACTGAGGCCCAGAGAAGTGAACACAGCCAGGTGGTAATGGAGCTGGAAACAGTATCCATGTTTCCCGACCACACCCCTCAATCAAAGCAGGATAATTAGTTCTACTGAAGTAGGGATTGCAGCACCAAGTGATTGCAAACCAAGCCATTTTGAAAGAGAAAAGAAGGCTCTAGGGAGGGTGGGGCTCAGGGATCAATGCAGAACAGGTGAATCACTGCCTTTAATTCATTCTGTAACAGTATTTCCCAAAGCAGAACCTCTGCTTGACAACACATTGAGAGTATTTGTGATTTTTCAATAAACCTCACGTTTACCTGGAGGGGAAAATGCTGAGTATTATTGTCTCTTGATTTCTAGGGAATTGACCTTGCTCCTTGATTTAAAAGCCACTCTTTATTTAGGTTTATAATATCACTTTAAAGAAAGTTATTTCGGCTTGCTTATCTGTTCAGGATTCTGAGTTAATAGACTAAGCAAGTGTCAAGCCACTAGAGGGAGCAGCTTGCCCACTCTTTCTAAAAAGGGGGTTGTTTCTGGATCTGTGAGGCCACCTGGATCTCAGCAGAGAGGGTGGAGGTGGTATGGGTGCAGCCCTTCTCAGGGCTGATTGGACCCATCTGGCTGTTGAGACTGTCACCCCTTGGCCTCTCCCTCAGATCAAAGAGGACACTTCTGCCCTGGCTAGTGTGGCTCGGTTGGTTGGAGTATCATCTTGTGCACTGAAGCATCGTGGGTTCAATCCCCGTGCAGGAGGCAACCAATCAACGTTTCTCTCTCAAATAGATGTTTTCCTCTCTTTCCCTCTCCCTTCTTCTCTCTCTAGAATCAATAAAACAAACAAACAAAACAAACAAACAAACGAAAAAACATATCCTCAGGTGAGAATTAAAAGAGGACACTTCTTCCTCTTAAGAGTTTTTTATTTCCATCAGAGGCATAGGGTAGCTCCCATAATTTGTTTTTCTTTTCTATCTCCCTTTCCCTTTTAAATTTAATTCCCTGTAGCAGCCAAGTGATTGAGAACAGAACAGTTTAAAAAGTAATGAAGAACACATCTCCGATGTAGTACTCCTGGCCAAAACATTGAAGTGGATCTATCTAATCGTGGGAAAATCAGGACATTCCAAATTGGGGGAAATACTGCAAAATAATGGCCTAGAGTCTTCAATAAGGTCAACTTCTCTAGATTAAAGTGGACTAAAGAGATAAGACAATTAAATGCAATCCATGATCTCACATTGAGCCCTGGGTGAAAACAAATAAAACTTATAAAAGAAGATTACTGAGACAATTGGGGATATTTGAGTTGGACTAGATTTTAGATCAGCAAGTTTCAACCTTTTTCATCTCATGGCACACATAAACTGCTGAAATTCTACAGCACACCAAAATATATTTTTGCTGATCTGACAAAAATAGGTATAATTTTGATTGACTGACAAAAAATAATAATAATAGCAATGACCTACCTGTTTTGCTCCAAAGTTACTTTTTTAAAAATCAGGCGCCTATACTTGTACATAAGGATTTCTGGTACCAGGAATTAACCAATCAGACGCAACCTTATTGTGCAATGTGACCATTAAGATACAACTCTGTTATATGACCTATATATTGATGGTTCAAGACAGGGCATTCACACCAGACAGCTATTGTTGTGTTGGCTGTTGTCATTTTTTTGTTTGATAATCTAAGGGAAAAGAGGTCAGTGTCCCTGACTAAATAGTCAGGTATTGCATGTTTTAAAAATTCTTAGGGCACACAGGTTGAAAATCACTGCTTTAGATAATACTGTTGTAACATGATAATGTCTTGAGTGTGGCAAAATGTTAACTGGTGAACTTAGGTGAAGGGTTTATAGGTATTTATTGACCTATTCTTGCAACTTCTCTATAGTTTTCAAATAAAAGTTAAAACTGGGAAGAATATATCTATATTACCAGAGAAAAGTAATGAAGGAAGGAAAGGAAGAAAATACTGAAGAGTCTTAGATACCTGGAGATCAGTGGGTGCTCTGGTTCAGGGACAGAGTAAGTGGACCTCCATACAGGGCTGTGTACCTGCGGTGCATGCCACTCAGAAAAGGAAGTAAAATCTAGTTATACTATTGGCTGGAAAGAATGTGGATTCAGAATAATACATAAGAAAAGAATCCCCCCAAGTTGCTGTTTTTCTTTTTAAATCCTCACCCAAGGATATTTTTCCATTGATTTTTTTAGAGAGAGTGGGAGGGAGGGAGGGAGGGAGGGAGAGAGAGAGAGAGAGAGAAACATCAGTGTGAGAGAGACACATCAATTGGTTGTCTCCTGAACAAACCCGACCGAGGCCAGAGATCAAACCTGAAACCGAGGTACATGCCCTTGACCAGGAATCAAACCCAGGACTCTTTGGTCTGCTGGCTGATGCTCTAACCCCTGAGCCAAACTGGCCAGGGCCAAATAGGTGTTTTTTAATATTGGATGAAATGTGTAAATTCACACGTGTACTGGTTTTTGGATTTCCACCAACACTTCAAATTGTTTTAGTTTTGGCCTGAATATTTGTGTTTATGAACAGAACTGTGTCTTTAGTAGCTATGAATTATTGTTAATACGAATATTAACTAATTATATTTAATTATTTATTAATGATCACCTAAAATGTAAGGAAAATCAAAATCAAGACCAGGATGGAGAATCAACCCACAACCATGTGTGAAAGTATTCATCATTAAAGAAGGGACAAAGGTCGTCCCTAAGGCATGGCTTGACCCTAGGAAATTGTGCAAACAGAGAGCTTTAATCCTCAGAGTGAGGGTGCTGTCCCTAGGAAAGCAGGATCAGAAGCACCTGGAGTGTGTGTGGGGAGGGTGGGAGTGTTTTATAAACTACCTGGTGATTCTACTACAGATCTCACCTAATAGAGGGTCACTGCTCTTTAGCCCTTATTATGATGGAAGGGTGTTTTTCCCTTTAAGACAACAGGGAACAAAAAAAATAAAAAGTTAAACCCCAGTGGTGCCTTCTAAGGTCATGTTTTCTAATCAGCAGTTAAACTGGCACCATGATTCAATCATAGTCTATTGTTGGCATAGTCAGCCAACAACTGTTTATGTAACACGCTTTCATATTTTTTATTATTCTGTTTCAGGCAGAGTTGTGAATATCAGTAGTCTCCAGGGTTCCAAAGCTCTTGAAAACTGCAGTGAAAATCTGCAGGAGAAGTTTCGCTGTGAGACAATCACAGAGGAGGACCTGGTGGACCTCATGAAGAAGTTTGTGGAGGATACAAAAAATGAAGCGCATGAGAGGGAAGGCTGGCCCAACTCGGCTTACGGGGTTTCTAAGTTAGGGGTCACAGTCTTATCAAGAATCCTGGCCCGGCGTTTGGATGAGAAGAGAAAAGCTGACAGGATTCTGCTAAATGCATGCTGCCCCGGGTGGGTGAAGACAGACATGGCTGGGGATTACGGCTCCAGGACTGTGGAGCAAGGGGCTGAGACCCCCGTCTATTTGGCCCTCCTGCCTCCAGATGCTACTGAGCCTCATGGCCAGCTAGTCCGTGACAAAGTGGTCCAAAACTGGTGAATTCCTTCTTTGGGGCTTAATGCTTAATAAATGTGGGATGAAGGAATGAATTCTGGTGCTGTAGTCTGATGTGTTTCTGTCCTTCAGGAGTGTCAGTTAGGATCTCCCAATGAAAAAGTGCCTAGTTCTAGAATCGAGCTGAATGATTTTGTTATACCCAAACTCGAGTCTGAGATGAAGAACCCAGTCCTGGGGCTGTCAAATGTTAGCGGGCATCAGAATCACCCGGAGGGCATGTTAAAGAATTGTTCAGAGCTGGGGCCCAAAAACGTGCATTTCTCACAAGTTCTCAGGGCCTGCTGGTGCTGAGATGGCACTTTGAGAACCACTGGTCTATCCCTGGCCGGTTTGGCTCAGCGGTTAGAGCGTCGGCCTGTGGTCCAAAGAGACCCGGGTTCGGTTCCTGCTAAGGGCATGTACTTCGTTTGCAGTTTGTCCCCGGCCCTGGTTGGTTGTGCGGGTGGCAGCCACTCGATGTGTCCCTTTCACGTCGATGTTTCTTTCTCTCTCTCTCCCTCCCACTCTATCTAAACAAAAAATGAAAAAATGTCCTCGGGTGAGGATAAAAAAAAAATTTTATAAAAAGAGAACCACTGGTCTAGCACAAGGCCTCATGAATATGGAGGGTTTTCCAGCTGCCCTCTGCTCTTTCTAGGCTGTTGACTCTGAAGGGATGATGCTCTATCCTCTGTTTCTTAGCTCTACACCCCTGCCTTGTATCCTATTGTTTTATTATATTTGAGTACATTTTAATTGGTTCTTATACTTATGAAGTAGTATGTGTAGCTTGAAGGACTTGAGAAGAATGTCTTTTTTTCCTTCCTGAGGATGTGATTTCTTCCATAATGGGTTTTTCCTTTAGGCTTTGCATTCTGTGTTCTTCCCAGATTGTTTGCCACTTCCTTCACCTTGTTCACATGTCCGGACCATCTCTTTTCTCCAACATATGCAGATGTCTTTTCCTTAACCTGTTCCCTGCTCCCCTCTGGGCTACAGCCTACATGCCTCCTTGGGTCTGTTCTGTAGTCTCTCTGACAACAGGCAATTCCACATTCACTGCTTTCAAAAGGGACTGATTTTGCAACCAGTCTCCTGAGTTCTGGTTATACCCTTTAGAGACCAAAGAGAAGAAATACATTTGCAAAGAAAGTTTGCAAAGGAGTCAAGACCTCAGTCGGAATAACTAGCCGGACAACAACACAAATACAACAGGTGCACAGTGGACAGCATACAAAGGGAAGAAAGCCACATTTACCAAGTTTATGATGGACTGTTCACAGTGGGGAACAGCAACACTGCCACTTGGTTATGACCACAACCTGACAACAGCACTGTAGGAAAAAGGGATAGTGCTGTTTTCCATTTGGGAATCAGTAAAGTATGAAAATGCTCAAAGTTTCATTTATTTGGGGGACCAGGACTACACAGGCGACCCTGTTATTTCTGGTCTATCACAGGGTTCAAGATATTTCTTTTTTCTAACTCTCCAACTTACAATGGCAGCATAGCAAAATGCCAGTTTAGTTCTCTCAATCCTCTCCACACTTTTTCAAAAAGTCCGAATCCCACCCAGCTTGCAGTTCACTCCCTTCAGCCATTTCTAAATTGCCTGAGTAAATACAGCACGCTGTTATGTTCATCTCAGACCATAGCTCCTAAGACATTTTAATGACTTCTTGTCTGGCTCTAAAAACATTTTAATGGTTTTCGATAAATTTCCTGAATCCCTTTTACATTCTGGTCTTCCTCCACATCCCGCCTCGAGTCCTGCCAATGGTGGGCAATAGCACAGGGACCAAGGAGCACTTTCAGGTCAGCCTGACGGAATCACAGACAGGAAGTGCACAAGTAACAAACAGGCCAATCCCTTTTATTTCCTCTCCCCTTTTTCTGTCTCCAGCCAAATCACACCTTGACATTTCTGGATCAGCATGTAGTCCACTTAAAAGACTCTTACGTAGCCCTGGCCGGTTTGGCTCAGCGGTTAGAGCGTTGCCTGCAGACCAGAGAGACCTGGGTTCGGTTCCCGCTAAGGGCATGGACCTCGGTTGCAGTTTGTCCCTGGCCCTGGTTGGGGTCATGTGGGTGGCGACCACTCGATGTGTCTCTCTCACATCGATATTAATCTCTCTCTCTTCCTTCTTCTCTCCCTCCCACACTATCAGAAGATAAATGCAAAAATGTCCTCGAGTGAGGATAAAAAAAAAAGACTCTTAATTGTAAACTGCTGATCAGAATGGCGCTTCTCATTTTGATGAAAAAGTCACAGGGGGCTCTTATTGGATGGTCTGGCCAGCATCCTCTTCCCAAGAATTACCTCCTGCCCCCTACCTCTTGCTTCTTCCCCAGGTTTACAGCTGCAGCAGCCACAGGTGACTCTGCCCTGCGAGCTTCAGTGACTACTCGAGCTCTAGGACCAGCTGCAATGGAGCAGGGAAAGCTCAGAGCGGTTCCTGTGAGCAGCCCTGCCCCACCCCATATGGTCCAAGGAGCAGTGGGAGCCAGCACTGCCAGAGATGGAGGCAATGGCTCTCAAAAAAAGCCGTTACAGAGTGGCCCAAAGAGAGACAGGCCCCTCCCCATGGTGGCATCCCTTCCATGGCCTCAGACCGTTTCTGAGATTCCTAGTTCTAAGATATGATCCAAGAGCCTGTGTATCCTTAAAAGAAATTTCCCTTTTTCTTAAGCTAGTTGGAACTGGGTTCTTGTTCCTGCAACCAAAAGGAGCCTAATAAAAGTGCATGAAAATGTTTCATGGTATGCGGCAGTGAAAAAAAATTAGGTTTGGAATCAGAAGAAAGAAAAAAATATCATGAATTGAGAACTCATGGCATAGTAAGGCTTTCCTGACGTTGTTTTACATAATTCTCACGACAGTCCTTTGAGGTAGGTATCAATGTCACTTTTCAAATGAGGAAATAAAGGCTTGGAGAGGTTTATTAACTTGCTAAGATCACACATGGTCTGAGGCCATGAGCTGGGACCGTTTCCAGGACTGTCTCAGCGCAGGGTTCTCTGCCTTTTCTTGGAACCTAGCACTTGTCGCATCCAGCTTCACTGTCTACAGACAATGGGCAACTCCCTTAATGTAAAAATTAAAGGAAGTGATACATTGAATGTAAGTGATTTGTAAGCCATCTGGTTATTAGATCCCCAAATTAGCCTCTGTGTGAACTTTTATATAAAGTAGATAAATGAAATATGGCTTAAAAGTGGCATATTTTAAATGGGTTGTCTCATGTGTTTTTTAGGCACCAGATGGAGCCAGTGATCCGGTCCACATCAGCTTCTCTGCGATACACTTTTCTAGGTTGACGCATGTGTGGTAAACCCACACACAGTATCAGCCTTAGACCTAGCTTGGACTTCTCCCTCACCTACTGAAGTGCAACAAGGATGTGACAGATCAAGTAGCTGAACAGTGATGGAGTGTAGAGATGAAACTAGTGATGATGACAATCCTGACAAAGGTTTAGCTGTTCCTGCAGGTCAACCACAAGTGGGCACAGCACCAAGTACAGAACTATGCAGGACTTCTATCTAGATGGGTGGAGTAGAATCCGGTTTATAGAAGAGACAGGCTTAAAAGGTCACCAATATCTGCATACAGAGACTCAGAATGTGTTTACCTCCCAATCTCTCTAATAGGTGGGCCAGCCTGAGCCAGAGAATGTCGTCATTTCTGATTTATAATGCCTTCTCTATGATCAGAAGAGGTAAGAATTAAAGTTCTGATTTAAATTAAATCTGAAATGCCGTGGCTAGTTTGAGTATTATTATGCAAGGAACCTGCTCTATTTACATGTCTTAAATAGATGAACACAGCTAAATAGACTTTTAAGTGTGACAAGACAACTTGACCCAAGAAGCAGATTTCTTGTGGGAATACACTTTTAAATCTTAATGCTGTACATTTACTGTCAACCCTGGTTATAAATGGAGTTATTATTTTAAGGGTTTAAAATACAGTTGACCCTTGAACAACAAGGTAGTTAGGGGCACTGACCTCCCACACAGTTGAAAATCCAAGTATACCTACTACTTGAATTTGTCAGTTACTTTATTTTTTATTTTATTTTATTTTTTTTATCCTCACCCGAGGACATTTTTTTTTTTTCATTTTTTGTTCAGATAGAGTGGGAAGGAGAGAGAGAGAGAAACATCGACGTGAAAGGGACGCATCGAGTGGCTGCCATCCGCACGACCAACCAGGGCCGGAGACAAACTGCAACCGAGGTACATGCCCTTAGCGGGAACCGAACCCGGGTCTCTCCGGACCGCAGGCCGACGCTCTAACCGCTGAGCCAAACCGGCCAGGGCTTGTCAGTTACTTTAAATTAACTTCCCACACACCATCTTGAAGATGGTGACATAAATACAAGGCATGTGTATTATTTTATATAAACATATTAGAACACAGTTGTTCCTGGTGGTTTTGACACAGACTGGTTCTCTTTCTTTTTAAATGGTGAGTATAAGCAGTTCTTTCATCTCTTATTAGTTCAATGCAGTGTGGAGAGTGCCTAGGATTTGAAAAAAATCTCACCATCAACTATGTTTTTGTAAAAATAAAGTTTAGCATCTTTATTAGGAAATAAATTTTCATGAAATTATTTTTTTTCTTGCGAAATGCTCAATCCTTTACTTTTCCTCTGCTTCTACTTTAAGACCATTCCCAAAATTGACTGTTAGAGGATTTACATCAGTGGCACTTGGTATTTGCCAAATGGAGATGGAGAGCTAGGCCAGAGATCCAGCATCACAAACTATTAAAATATTCTTGGTGATTTTGGAGAGGTGATAGATCCCCTTGGGAATCGGAGACAAACTATATACCCTTTCTCCAGAAACATACATATATTCAAAATGTTCTGTACAGTAATTTATAGTGTTCATGGTCCTCCAAGGTTCCACACCCCCCCCCCAAAAAAAACCAACTCTTTCACGACTGCCTTGCTTTCAGAAGCCCCAGACTAGATCTGAAAATTTCTAAGGGACCTTAAGGGGTTAAATGGGTAGAGGCCTCTACAGAAATTACAACCTCAATCAACAGGTGGCATTGCTTTGGCTGGCTAGGAGCCCCAGCTGGTGCAACCAAGGTGCTCAGGTGAACTCCGCCGGATTCCCATCCTTCAAGGTGCCTCTCGCCCTGCAGCTGTCGGTCCAGTTTAGGTGGGTCTGAACTAGCCAATTCCGAAGGCTCCTGAGAATGACAGGAAGAGCATTAATGCTCTTTAGAGGTAACGAGAGGCCCCCTTTCTGAGTCAGAGTGCACTTAACGAAACTCATTTCAGGAATTAATTTCTTCACCTCCTCTGATGCCAAGGGTGGGAAAGGTGAGGCCTGCGGGGACGAGGCAGCTTAACCAGAGTTCCCGAGCCCCGTGCGGCCTGCCTCCTCCCGAGGGTTTGGGTGATGGGAAGGATGGGGTGAGCCAGGTGCCATGGGTCCCACCTCTCTTGAATCCTACGGTTCTCCGATCTATACTATAACTCCAAAGCCCCTCCTCAGGCAGGCTGATCCAATGACCGATGTCCCTTTTCTTTGAGTGTGTCAGGGGAACTCCAGGTGAGAGGCGGAGCCACCCTGCCCTCCTGTGTGAGGCCTTCGGGGACGGTCCCCTGGAGAGGGTTCAAGCTGGTTGTCCCGCCGAGAACGACGTCCACTGTGGGAGGGAGCCCGGCGTTCCGCGGTCTGCGCGCAGGGCCCGCCCACTCACGCTAAGAACCCGCCTCCCAGCCCCCTCTGCAAGCCGAGGTACCGCCTCCCGATCCGTCCCTGGGTCAAGGGCCCGCCTCCCGACCCCGCCCGAAGCGTCGAGGATACGCCCGTGGTCCTGCCCCACGCACCGAGGAGCTTCCCTGGCCTCCAACCTCGCTCACCCAGGACCCCTTCCTTTTGCCCGGGCCCAGCGCACCGAGGACACGCCCTTGTCCCCGCCCCCGCGCCCCGAGGGTCCGTCTACCTGCCCCGCCCCCTAGAGCCCGCTCTTGGCCCCGCCCCACGCACTGAGGACCGCCTCTAGCTCCGTCCCCGCGCGCCGAGGGCCCACCTCCGGGTTCCGCTCCACCCCCTGGAGCGGTGGCCGCACAGGCGCGGGCGCGGCGCTTCCTTCGTGGTCCCGGCTCCCGGCTGCGTCGCAGCAGTCGCCTGCTTTCCCTGCCCCAGCCCGGCCGGCTCCTCCGCGCCGCCGGTGTGCGAGTCCCCGAGAAAGGCGACCGCCGCTGTGGGTAAGTGGGGCCTGCGCCCTCGGCCGCTCTGTGGAGCCAGGGGAGCCGGGGCGTCTCGCGCGGGCCCGAGAGGGGCGAAGCGGCGCGGGCGTCCTCCCCCGGCAGCGCCGGGTTAAGGCGGCGCCGTGGGGGTGGTTCTGGAGTGTAGTGGTTCCCGGAGCGCGACCCGGGCCCGCACTGCTGCAGTGCGGGGCGGCTCCAGCAAGGCTGCGCGTGGGCGTGGGCTCCGGCCCGGGACCTCCGAGGGGCAGCCCAGGAGGCTGGGCAGGGTCACCTCTCTGTTCTCTTGGCTCCCGGCGGTGCGGGAAGTGCTGCTACGCCCTTGCTGGCTCGGTGCGGCCTCTGGTCCGGCAGGTGTCGGTCAGGTGGGTCACGGCCCATCAGCCCCTCACCTCGGCCTGCTGACGGCAGAGAAACTGTGCCTTTGTTTGCTGTGCCATCCTAGTCGTGAAGGAGGGCTAGGGACCGAAACCCATATAAAACGAGGGCTTTCCTGTTATGGGAAGAGACCCCAAAGTCTCCCAGACTATCCCCAGGAGAAGGGATCCTAGCCGCAGTGCGCGCACTCTGCCCGCCTGGCCCCTGCAGTCTTGCAGGATTGCCGGCTGTCGCTGGCGTGGGTGGCCCTTTAGCAGCTCATATGCAGCTGCTTGTGGAGACTGTACACGCAGGTGTTTTCTTTAACCTGGGACAGCTGCCGTACACTTAGGAAAATCTTGGTAGGATTTTTTTGGTAAGGAGATGGAGGCCCCACCCACCTCCCCGCTCCCATAAGTGTCTTCAAATTTTGCACAATTTAATTACCACTTTGAAAGACCAAATTAAAAAAATGTGCCCTAGAGTTGACTAAACCAATTAGCCAATTGCAGATGAATGTTTCTGTGGCATAGACTTAAGAGTCATTATCTGTTGATAAGTGTTCTTGCTCATGGGAGGGTGGCTGTCATTTTTCACTGTTTTCATTTAACTCGGAAACGTTCCTTCATGTAAACATCTTTACAATGAACTTCTTTTGGATCTGGCAGTTGATTTTTCACTTGAATTTTTTAAAAAAAACTTAATAATGTATAAGGTGAGAGATTTTCTGACATTTTAGATTTTCAGGCAGATACATCTGGTCAGATATACTTGTTTAAGTGACGACATTTATTTAATTGCTAGTAGGCTGTAGAACTCTTTCAGTTTTTTGTGGGTTTTTTTGTGTTTTTTTTTATCCTCACCTGAGGACATTTTTTCATTTTTTGTTCAGACAGAGTAGGAGGGAGAGAGAGGAAGAGAGAGAGAGAGAAACATCGACGTGAAAGGGCCACATCGAGTGGCTGCCACCCGCACGACCAACCAGGGCCGGGGACAAACTGCAACCGAGGTACATGCCCTTAGCGGGAACCGAACCCGGGTCTCTCCGGACCGCAGGCCGACGCTCTAACCGCTGAGCCAAACCGGCCAGGGCGAACTCTTTCAGTTTTAATGAGCTATGGAGTCTTGCACAGAAAAGTTATTCAGGATAGATTGCACAATCATTATCGAAAGGGCTGACCTCTTCATTTTACCTGTAGCATAATGTAGTGAAAGCTCTGTGGCTTTGTGCTGACCTGAGCTGGAATCCTGATTCTGCCACTTGCTTGCTGTGTGACCTGGGCAATTTTCTGCAGGTCCTGATTCCTAATATCCTCATCTGGAGGCTGATACCCATCTCCCAGGACTCATGTGTGTAGCATGAGGTAAATACACGCATAAATGGTGGGTTTACCAAGCCCACCCAGAAGACTTCCTTAATAGCATAATATCGAATGCCCTATATTTTGAAATGAAGGAGCTTACCTGAATGACTATTTCCAAACTTCTCAACTGTGCTGTCAGTAACACTGACTAGTAATTTCTTCATTCAGCCAACCATAACATTGAACTGCTCCAGTCACCTGCTCTTACCTAGTCAGCACTCTCCTTGCCATGAGCAGTGATGCCCCTTTGCCACCCACCTCCTAAATACACCTTGTTGCTGACAAGGCTCTCTTCTTGCTAAGTAGCTGCCTGTACCTGTGGACTTTGAGGACCTCTCTGCTGGTAGTTGGGCTTACTCTGTCCTTTCCTCATGCCAGTGTCACTCTGTTACTTCAGCCCACCCTCTGTCACTGTGTGTGCCACGTTAAATTGAAATTATATAGTTAGATATTTTCTCTTTTATTAGACTATGAATCATGAGAGTGGAACCCAGTCTTTTTCATGTTTCTTTCCCCAGTTCTTAGATATTTAATATAGTGGACAGACTATGCATGGAGATTGCAGTGGTTCAGAGATGCTGAATTTCAGACCTGTATGTTTCTTGGAAAAAAATGTTATGGACTATTTGGATGTACTGACTTCTTACTTGGCAAAATAAACTACCACCGCTGGTTACCATCCTTAATATTTTCAAAGCGTGAAGGCTATTTCAGAAAAAACAGCAGGCCTTCCCAAGAATGAGTAGGCAATCCTATGGTGTGGGTGCATATGTATAGTTCAGTATATTTTTGCAGAGAGGCACAGTATGTGCAAAGGCTCTGTGGTAAGATGAGTTGGTTTTAGAATAAGCAGAGTGCTTTGAAGAGAGAGGTAGGTGGAGCCTTGAAGGCCTTGGAGTGAGTGGGGGAGGAGCTTGGATTTATTGTAAGCTTAATGGGAAGAGTTTAAACATGATGGGGATGTGTTTTAATTCATGTGAAGAGGATACTTGGAGCACAATGTGAAAGTACATTGGAGAGGGGCAAGAGTGAAGGGGAAGCATTAGGAGGCCTCTGCAGGCTTGCAGGGGAAAATTGCCGTGCACAGTGGTGCAATAAAGATGGAGAGAGAGTCCACAGGTGTTTTGGGAGAAGAGCCAACTGGACTTGTTTTGAGTGTGGCAGGTGAAGAGAAGGAAGAGTCTAGAATGATGTCAAAGTTCCCATCGGTGGTGGAGTCACTTTCTGAGGAAGGGAAGACTGGAGCTTGCTGAGTAGATAGAATCAAGAGTATAGGTTTTGGGGTTTTTTTAAAACAACCTTGCTGAGATATAGTTTGCAGACCATAACATTCATTCGAGTATCCAATTCAGTGATTTTTAGTAAGTTTGCAGAGTTGTGCAACCATCGTCATAATCCAGTTTTAGCACATTTCCATTTCCCTAAAAAGATTCCTTGTGCCTATTTGCAGTTACTTGTTCCTACTCCCCACCCTCAGCACCCACTAATCTACTTGAGGACTCTATAGATACAGCTATTCTAAGCATTTACTACAAATGGAATCATAAGTGGCCTTTTGTGACTGGCTTCTTCCATTAAGCCTGTATTTTCCAGGTTCATCCTTCCTGCAGCCCCTACCAGTACTTTGTTCCTTTTCATTGCCGATTAGGATGTATCTTCCTTCACTGTGGCCAGTAAATGAATGTGGCTAGACCATGTTTTGTTGAGGGACACTTGAGAGTCTAATTAGGGATGCACTAAGTTTGAGACACTCATGCTACATCCAGGTGGAGGGGTCCAGTAGACATTTACATGAATCTGGACATCAGAGGGGGAGGTTTGGGCGGGTATTACAAATCCATGGGCCGTTAACATGAGGATGGTATTTGTAAGTTATAGGAATGGGGAGATCACTGAGGATAAAGAGAGAAAGAAAAAGGACCTAAGGCTTGGTGCCAGGAATGCCAATATTTCCATATCTTGTCAAGTATTTTTCAGAACTCTGATTTGTTTGAATAGACTGATGGGTTGACCTTCAGATTTTTTTCATAGGAAATATTTTTATTTCAAAACTTGTATTGAAGGCGGTCTAAAACCTTACAGGATTCTGGACATGTAAGCCTATAGAAGAGACAAATAAATACACAAACCTGCCCCACCCTCTGGGTGCTAGACACTGGAAGGAGGGTATCCTTTAGTACCTTTGAGCCTCTGACGTTGTAAATACAGAATACTTCATAGATTAGCATTAAATACTACCACAGAATTTCTTAATGAAGAAATAAAAACAAAATGATATAAGCATGCATGTGTATTGTTTACATTACGACATATTAATATAAATGTTTGCACAAAGTCAAGTCAGTGCAGCATTCCCTGTTCTTTGTTTCCTTTTGTCACATTGGGGATAAAAATAAAAAGAAGTGGTTGCTGTTGGAGTTAGGATTAGACCCTCTACATCTTGGGCTTTGCCATAGCTGCAGGGATTCGTATGTTCATATGTAATGAATGTGTCTAGCCACAGGAAAAGAGAAAAGAATCCATCAAAGAATATACAAGGGCAAGAAGAATAAAATGATGGTTGCTTGGGCCCCGGTGTAACTACCCTACATCCAAACTATATACTCTGACCTAAAGCTGTCCGGGCAGCACCTGGTGGGGGGCCTGGTGGGTGATTGGAGCTTAGTAACTGAACAGGCCACCAGATACTACATTCTTGCATCCTGATATTTTTACATTTTTTTCCCAATCCTCTATCCTAATCTAGTCGTAAAGGGTTGGACTGCCAAATAGGTTTCTTCCTTGGGTTTTATAAATGTCCTACTATGGGAGGGGCCAACTGCATTCAGAATTACCCATCAGCAACAATATATAATTAGCTGAGTTTTGTGTTTTGCTCCTAGAATTAATTTTCTCAATAAAGTAAAACCCTGGCATTTTTGCTTCTGCCTGCTCAGTCTGTTCTTCTCACTCAGAATCCAGGAGGGCCGGAACTGTTTATCTTTTATCTACCATAGTGCCTGGCCCAGAAGCCTTGCTAAATATTTGAATTGGATCGCCTGCCCATTGAGTTTGTGTGCGGTAGTGTTTGTGGACAGACGCCTGTCCTCTGTAGCTCTGGGCTGGGAACGATTTGTGTCCTGGAGTAGCTGCCTCATTTGTTTATTTTTCATTCACTTTTAGATACTCTCTCTGCTGCGAGAATGTAAGATGGATCCAGAAGAGCAGGAACTATTAAATGACTATCGATACAAAAGTTACTCTTCAGTGATCGAAAAGGCTTTAAGAAATTTTGAGTCCTCCAGTGAATGGGCGGATCTTATCTCTTCACTGGGCAAGCTCAACAAGGTATGTGGGCGGGGCATGTTTGAATTGCATGGTGGCAGGGACACAGCCTTCCTTTTACTTTTTTAAAGGATTGTCTTATTATTACATCACTGTTAACCAATCGGTCTACATACTTCCTTCCAGCTTTTTTTCCTGAGCATAGAATTATAGTGTGGAGATAGTAGACTAGCTGAACAGTCCAATCAGTTATTCAAAGATGAATTGTTCTGCTCTAGCTGGTGTAGCTCAATGGTTAGAGTATTGGCCTGTGGACCAGAGGGTCATGGTTTCAATTCCCAGTCGAGGGCACGTACCTGGGTTGCAGGTTCGATCCCCGGCCCCAGTCAGGTCGCATGTGGGAGGCAACCAATCGATGTCTCTCACATCGATGTTTCTCTCTCTCTCCCCCTCCCTCCCTCCCTTCCACTTGCTATAAAAATCAATGGGAAAAAATATCTTTGGGTGAAGATTAAAAAAAAAGATGAATTGTTCTTTATGTACTGCTTAGGATTTATATGGCTTTTTCTTCTTTGGTTTACTTTTTTGACCATTTTTCTGCTGATTGGTAGCTCCTAGGAGAATAAAGGGTGAAATAAATATTGAAATCTGCCCAAAAATTGTGTGTGTGTTTGGATGAGGAAAAGGGGTCAGATCTAGGAAGACCAAAACTGGGTCATATGCAGGCTTGACCTTGTGTTCTGTAGATGTGACCATTGTATTTTCCCATGCTGTCCACAAGGAGGATGACACAGTAATGGCCAAGTACTCAGATGACCACTGTGACCATAGTTAGAAGACATCGGCTTGAAGAGGCCACACCGGCTCCATGGCTGTCAGGCCAGGACTCCTGGCTGGGAAACTTTGGAGCCCCAGTGCTATGTGGGAGTTGGGGGTGCCCAACCCAACTCTGCAGCTCTCCAGTCCCCAGGTCACAGACACTGGGGACTCTACCAAACCTCACTAAAGGGAAAGAATTTCTCCATCTGCCTCTTCAAGGAATAGGGTGGGGAGTGAAGAATGCCAACAGGCTGACCATGGTGCAGTGCCTGGGCAGCAGTCCAGCCCAGGTGCACTTACAGGTGGCTGTCAGGCGTGGCACAGATAGGCAGTGATTACAGGTAGTGGCCGGGAAGCTGCATGGTATCCTGCAAGGTATATTTACAACCTGTGGATGTCATGGCTGGGATGGACAGATGTCAGAAAAGAGCAAATAAGAGCCTGAGAGTTCAGTTTTAGGGCTCTAACTCAAGAATTCTCAAGCTGAGATAACACGCACTGTCTTGCCTGAAGGTGCCTGCCTTTGTTAGGGGAAGGGAGAAGCGCTGGAGTAGGATTTTAGGGATATTCAGGTGGTTCTAGATGTTTTGCTGTTTTAGTTCTTGACTTTCCTGGAATTTAAAAATAGCATACTTATTTGGGGAGGGTGTGTGCATTATTTTTATGTTGAGGTAAAATTTATAAAATTTACCATTTAACCATTTTAGAGTGTATCGTTAAGAGGATTTTAATACATTCACAAGGTTGTGAATCGCCACTACCTAGTTCTAGAACATTTTCACCATCTTGAAAGGAAATCCTTTCCACCCCTCCCCTGCCCCAGCCCCTGGCAACCACTGATATACTTTCTGTGTCTATGGACATTTCATAAAAACGGAATCATACAATAGGTAACCTTTTGTGTCTGGCTTCTTTCACTTCGCATGTTTTCAGGGTTCATCCATGTTGTAAGTTATATCAGTACTCCATTCCTTGTTATGGCTGAATAATATTCCATTGTAAGGATAGACCACATTTTGTTTACCCATTCATCCGTTGATGACATTTGGGTTTCCACATTTGGGCTGTTTAGTACTGCTATGAACATTTGTGTACAAGGTTTTGTTTGAACACCTGTCTTCACTTCTTTGGGGCATACATATACCTAGGAATGGAATTCAAATGCAGATTATCAAGTACAGTTGTGACCCTTCTTTAAGGAGCTTTTAAAGCACTGCCCATTCCTTCATTCATTCATTCAGTAGGTAGCATCTCATGCCAGTACTGTTCCAGGCATAAGAGTACAGCCGAGAACAAAGGGGAAGCTGGATGATAAAATATATGGGATCTTAGATAGATGAATATTGTGGGAACAATAAAGAAAGGAGGGGACAGTAAGTGTTGGAGGGATGGCATGATATTAAATGAACTCATCAAGGAAGACCTTGCTGAGAAGGTGCCATTTGACCAAGTTCAGAGGCTGTGGTGTGTCTGAGGCCAGTGGGATCACGAAGCAGGCAAGGGATGGGGAGAGCGTAGGAGATGCGGCCACAGAGGCAAGAGGTGGGGAGGGTTCCTGATCTTGTAGGTCCTTTAACACTGGAGTCTGACCGTGGCCACCGAGTCAGCAGGGAGCCCTTGGGGGAGCTGAGCAGAGAGGAATGGCCTGGCTTCCTTCTAGTATGCTAGAACCATTTCTCCTGGGGGTAGAAAATGGGAAGGGTCAGGGAGGCAGAAACAGGGACACCATTCAGGAGTTGTTGCTGTATTATGGTGGTGCTGTGGGGCAGGGTTTGGATTCTGAACATACTTCGAAGGTATAGCTAACAGGATTTGCTCGTGGATCAGATGTGGGATATGAGAATAAGAAGAGTCCAGTGCGACTCCCAGGTTTTCTTCCAGGTTTTTAGCTTGAGAAGATGCAAGGATGTGATGGGAAGACCGGGGAGGAGCTGATTCCATGGGTGGGCAGAGAGACGGGGGTGAGGGGGGGTGGTCACTTTGGGACAGATTAGTGTGAGGCATCTGGTAAGGGTTGCATAAGCAGTTGGATGAGTTGTATTGAATAAAAGTTTAAAAGCACAACTTTTTGTTATAGTTGGTACCCAGTTCTATGTAATCCCACTGTGTCCTCTTTGCTCTACCTTCCTGTTTTGCTGCTATGATTAGGCAATGAGTGAGAGTAGCTCCCTTGAAAAATTTACAAGATATCAGTGGGATGAGGGTGACACTGCCCCTACCTCATCCCTGTCTGTGACAGGTGACATTCATAGAGAGCATACTGTGTGCTAAGGACCTGACATGCAATACTGTGTAATACTCACTGCCTATCTTGAGATTGGTTTCAGACTAAGCAACTTGTGCAAGGTCATAGCCAGCAAGTGGCAGAGGAAGGGCTCAAACCCTGGATGCCTGGCTCCAAAGCCCAGCTCTTGAACTTTTTTCATGTCAGCATCTGGGAGGCTCACAAAGGGACAACGTACACCTCTTAACTGTAAGGGGCACTATCTTTAGTATCCAAATGATGTAGCTGTAATTATTAGCCCCCTTTTACTGATGAAAGTTAATTGTCCAATGTCATATGGCTGTGATTTTTATGAGTTGAATTGTGTCCTCCAAAAAAATTTTTGAAGTCCTTCCTAACCCCCAGCACCTCAGAATGTGTCCTTATTTGGAAATGGGGTCTTTCCAGAGCTAATCAAGTTAAAATGAAGTCATTTAGGGTGGGTCCTGGTCCAGTATGATTGGTGCCCTAATAAGAAGGGGAAATTGGGACTCAGACATGCATATGGGGAAGACACCACGTGAGGATGATGGCAGAGATCAGGGTGATACAATTACAAACCAAGGAACCAAAGATTGCCAGCTGACCACCAGAAACAAGAAGAGCCCCCTGGAGCAGATCCTCCCTCACAACCTGAGAAGGAACCAGCCCTGCCCACACCATGACCTTGGACTTCTGGCCTCCAGACTGTGAGAGTCGCTTTCTGTTGGGCTTGATGTGTGGTGCTTTGTTACAGCAGGGCTAGCAAACTGATACGGTGATAGAACCAAGATATGAACACCTAGGTGCTGGGGGGACAGCATTGAACAGAGTTCCTGCTCTCAGGGAGCATAAGGCTTTGGTGGCAGGAGACAGACAACAAATAAAAATGTGATGTTGGGTGCTGAATGCTAAGAAGAAAAATAAACCAGGAAAGGAAGGTGGATAGGGCACTAGTTTAGACAGAGATGGCTCTCTGATAACGTGACATTTGAGATTTGAGCAGAGGCCTGGATGCAGTGAGTGAGCTGGTGGGGAGACCATCTGGGGAATGGGCCTGTGTCCAAGGTACAGTAAGGGGAGGGTGTGACTGGGCAGATCGGTGACAGGAGATGAGGGTGGAGAGGCAGCCAGGGCAGATCACAGGTTTTGTTCTGGGAGGGAGAGAGGCATGGAGCTTCCAGGAAGGTTTCGAGCAAGGTGACTGCTGGCTTACCTTTTAGGAGAACCCCTCTGGCTGTTGTGTGGGGAGTGAACCCGAGCCCAGGAGCCTGCCCACGTGGCAGTGGGCAGCTTCAGCACCCAGATGAGAGTTACTGGACCTGGGGGGTTTGAGAAGGCACTGGAGGGAGCAAGCCTCCATCAGCGTTAGTGATTACCTCTGCATTCAAGGACACCTGGTAGGAGTTGGCGTGAATAAAGAATTTCCTTAAGGCTTTAGTGATGGTTAGATTTCTTGGACTCATTCATGTTTACTCATTCAGTGAGTAAACTAGTGATAAAATAGCAAAATATCTTTATAATATAAATAGATACTATCGTCTACAAAGGTTAGTTCAAGATGATTTCTAATCAGAGGAGATGACTGAGGTGATCAAACATAAACCATGGGCTCGACAGAAGGCTCACCTTGACAGATGAGAACACTAAGCCCCTAAAGGTCTTGGTTTGTCAGACTATATACAGGTTCTAATTGCATCATTTAAAAAACTTGCTAGACCTTTTAGTGTCATTGCTAGAATTTTTCTGTATTAGAGAATAGTTCATCTTTTATAGTTTTTAGGCATATCCGCGTGGAAAGGATATTTGCTTAATTGTGTATCTGAGACCTCAAACCATCACTTTTCACTTAGTATATTTAGATAAATTTTAATCAAGTGTATTTCGAGCCCTAATGAACCCAACCACTATGCCAAGCCCGTATTGCAACTTTGATTATGGAAATGAAGGATAGTACAAATAAATAAACACTGTATGTTTAAAAACCTGATCACTAAAGCTTCTTTTTGTTGTTGTTGTTGTTGTTAATCCTCACCCGAGGATATTTTCCCATTGATCTTTAGAGAGTGGAAGGGAGGGAGGGAGAGGGGTAGAGAGAGAGAGAAAGAGAAACATCCATGTGACAGAGAGACATTGATTGGTTGCCTCCCACATGACCCCAACCGAGGCCAGGGATGGAACCTGCAACCAAGGTACGTGCCCTTGACCTGAATTGAACCCGAGACCCTTCATTCCTCAGGCCGAGGCTCTAATTGCTGAGCCAAACTGGCCAGGGCTAAAGCTTCTTTTTTAAAAATGTCATGATGTTTCTGACCTGGCTGGTTTAGCTCAGTGGTTAGAGCCTGGGCCCTCAGACTGAAGGGTTCCAGGTTTGATTCTGGTCAAGGGCACATACCTGGGTTGCAGGTTCCACCCCTGGCCCCGTCGGGACCGTGCGGGAGGCAACCAGTTGATGTGTCTCTCTCACACTGATGTTTCTCTCTCCCTCCCTTCCACTCTCTTTAAAAATCAATGGAAAAATATCCTCAGGTGAGGATTGACAACAAGAACAAAATAATAATAATAAAAAATGTCATAATGTTCCTAAATGAACCCCTTTTTTTGCTGCTTTTGTTTCATACCCTACTGATTTCACGAAATGATCAGGTGACAAGCATCACACAGGAAATGAGAGGTCTTGGGTGTTGTCACATTTCAGCTTCTAAAGTCATCACTTAATTACAGACACCTTTTCAAAGCAGAGCCGCCTCATTGTGGCATCAGACTAGCGCTGTGGCATCGTGGGCAGAGCGTGGGTGGGAGCGCAGAGACAGGTGAACTGTGCAGATCAACTTCAAGACCTCTTGTACCTGAAAACTCGATGAGCCTGGACTACACCCTGACTGTGATCAGCTGCTCCTCTCTGTTCATTTGTATCAGTCCAGACTCAGCGCCTTCAGTTTGGGGTCTGTGTGAGCTGGCACGGGCTGCCCTAGCAGACAGAAATTAACTTGCTCACAGTTCTGGAGACTAGAAGTCCAAGATCAAGGTATTGGCAGATTTGGTTTCTACTGAGGCCTCTCTCCTTGGCTTGTAGATGGTGCCTCCTCACTTTGTTCTCGTGGTCTTCCCTTTGTGTGTGTCTGTATCCTTATCTGTCTTCCTAGAAGGACACCAGCCATATTGGATGAGAGCCCACACTAATAACCGCATTTTATCTTAATCACCACTTTAAAAGCCATATCTCCAAATACAGTCTGAGGTGCCGGGGATTCAGCTTTCAACATAGTAATTTGGGGAGACACAAATCAGCTCATAGGGTCTGACAATGAAATGCAGATTATCACTCCACGTATCAATTTTTGTAAAAGGCTCATTTCTAATGGAAGCCCAGATGGTTTTTCATCAGTGCCTTATGGGAGAGTAGAGTGTTATTTAATCTTTTATGACTGGCCTGGGGCGCCGTGAGGAACATCACTTCTCACGTGTTGTGATACCATATACCTGGAACTTTCTAGTCGCTCGGGGCTGCCTTCCCCATTGTCTTAGTCCGTTTGGGGTTCTAATACCAAACAGCACAGACTGGGTGACTTAACAGAAATTAACTTGCTCACAGTTCTGGAGGCCAGAAGTCCAGGATGAAGGTGTCAGCAGATTCAGTGTCTGGTGAGATCCCGCTTCCTGGTTCACAGTCTGTGTCCTCTCTCTGGGGTCTCTTGTAAGGACACTCATCCTATTCATGGAGGCTCCGCCCTCATGACCTAATCACCTCCCAGAGTCCCCACCTCCTAATCCATTGCACTGAGGGACCCTATACTCAGACGTAGCGCCAGGGTTTGTGCCCATCTGCTGCACTGCACAGGCTCTGCACCCGCTTCTTTTTCTTTTTTTTTTTTTTATCCTCACCAGAGGACATTTTTGCATTCATCTTCAGGTAGAGTGGGAGGGAGAGAGGGAGGAAGAGAGAGAAAGAAACATCGATGTGAGAGAGACACATCTACTGGTTGCCACCCACACGATCCCAACCAGGGCCAGGGACAAACCGCAGCGGAGATATGTGCCCTTAGCAGGAAACCGGATCTCTCTGGTCCACGGGCCGATGCTCCAACCTCTGAACCAAACCGGCCAGGGCCGCACCCGCTTCTTTGTGGGGCTGTTGTGGGGTATCTTTGGGGGGCTCATCCCTTCAGGGTGGGATTTCCCATGTGTTTCCTTGTGAGAGTCCTTTCAGTCCTCCTCCCACTGAGACGCAGGTTGAGTCACTGCTCCTGACCCTGCTGGACCAGACTGACGAGTAAGTGACCTAGAGTAGGGCCTGAGCTCCTCTTCACCTGTGTGATGCCTGGTTCCATCTTGTCACCTCACATTTAGGGCCACATCTGTTGGAGTATGATACCCTGGTTTGGGGCAATTATTTTAGTCATTTCTTAGCAACTTTATGCTGCTGTCTGGGATGGTGACCTTGAGGGTGGAAGTTGTCAGATAAGCGGTGGCAGAGACATACTGGAATGACGTAGGCCTTAATGCCTTCTGAGAAGAGACCAATTTGAAAGGATGTTGTTGGCAGTTATGGACCCTTTCACTCTGGAATGAAGTCCATCTGTGCCTTTGCAGGAGACAGTGGAGAGCACAAGGCCCATTTGTTTCCAGCGGTGTTCTGATTTTCTTGGCACCGGAATCTAGAAGATGCAGCTAATAGGATGTCAGTGGAACTCTCATTCCTACTGGGTGGCATCCTAGCCACTGTTCTTTCCTTCTTTTGGTAGGTGACGTATGGGGGCTCAGATGGCATTATTGCTTCACGCCCGATCCCAGAAGGAGCTGAGAATCGGCAAAGGTGTTGCTGCCTTAGGGTTGTAGAGGTGCCTGCCTGTGAGCTGCTCAGACACTGAGGCTGACACGGTCCTTCTGGAAAGAGCATTTCTCTGCTGAAAGGGGTTTGATACACTAGCAATAATTTATAGCTAGGATAGTCCATTTATTTTGTGTGTGAGCAAAGGGATGGACATAGTCCAGATTTGGACAGATTAATTAATACTCCAGTAATCTAATGATAAAAACTAGTCCAGCAGAACTGCGTGAATGGATAAGGGAAGGGAAGGGACTTTGTGGTCCACTTACATTTTATAAATTTTGTCAAGAAAGTTATGAAGCTGGAAACTTCACGTCAGGCCATAGTAAGGAAGGTGCTGTGGACTGAATTGCGTGTCTCTCCTAAATTCCTATCTCGAAGCCCTAACCCCCAGTGCGACTAGGGTCTTCAGGAGGTAAGTAACGTTAAATGAGGTCATAAGGGTGGGCCCTAATCTGATAGAACTGTGGCCTTATATGAGGGAGAGACAAAGAGGTCAGTCACTCCTCCATGTGAGGACAGAGCGAGAGGGCACCCGTCTACAAACCAGGAGGAGAGCTGAATCAGCCAACACCTTGATCTTGGACTTCAGCCTCCAGAACTGTGAGAAATAAATGTCTGTTTAAGCCCCCAGCCTGTGGTGCTTAGTTACTATAGCCCAAGTAGATGACTACTAATGAGTTAAATTTAACTTTTTTAAAAAGGACAATTGATTGAACATGAATACCAATATTGAAGCTTGTATTTGAGCCAAATATAGACATTCCTATTTAATTATCTTTTCAACTGGTCTTACTTCTTTTTTCCCCCCACAGTTCTATGGACATACAGTAAACTCCACTCATATTTAAAGAGTATAATTTGATGGGTTTGACACGTATTTCCCTCTGAAACCATCACCACGTGAAAACAGTGGACATGTATCCATCACCCCAGAAGTTTCCTTGTGCCCTTTGTAGTCCCCTACCCCCGTCCCCAGCAACCACTGGGCTGCTTTCTATTACTATAGATTAGCTTGCATTTTCTAAAATTTTATACAAACAGAACCATATAGTATGTTCTCTCTCTCTTTCTCTCTCTCTCATCTTGCCTCTCTCAGCAAACAATTTTGAGAGTCTATGAGTCGCGTGTATTGCTAGTTCACCTATTTTCATTGCTGAGTAGGATTCCAAGGACATACCCCATTTGTGTATCCATTTCCCTGTTAATGGACATTTGGGTTGCTTCCAGTAGGTATATCTTTATTTTTAAAAATGCCACATTGTATTCCAAAGTGGTTGTATCATTTTGCACCACACCAGCAGTGTGCGAGAACTCCAGTTCTACATCCTCGCCAGTGCCAGCACGGTGTAGGCAGTCTTTATTTCTGCCAGAGTGTCGTAATAGCTCCTTGTAGCTTTTGCTTTTCCCAGATGACTAATGATTAGAGAGTTAATTCGTGAATGTGTTTTAACCCTATAGAAATGCAACACAAAGATATCTATAAGAATCTTCACTGTTTTATTGTATGTAACAGCAAAAGATTGGAGGCAACCCTTGTCAGTAGGGGGGCTGCAGTGGAGTAAGCCAGGATACACAGTGTAGTGACATGCAGTCATCCAAATGGAGTGGACTACAAATATGAAAAAATGCTCATGACAAAATGAGGGGACAAAAGGCAGTTGGAACTGTTCATACACAGCTCTCTCAGTCGTGTGTGTAGGAATGGACAAGATCTAGAAGCTCTGCATTGTTGTACTGGTTTACTTCCAGTTTTTCAAACCCTAAATGAAGCTCTTGTGGACATTTTCTGCACATGGAGATTTTTGTCAAGGCATGTTGCCAGAGATGGAGTTCCTGTGTCATTGGTCATAGAGTTGAACCCTTGGACACGTGCATCTGTGTGTGGACTTTATTTTGATCCGCCGGTGTGTCTGTGTTGGGGCCAGAGCCACAGTGTTCACACTGCTGTGCTCGCTAACGGCCTTACTTGGCAGGACCGGGTTCCGAGCCAGCCTAGCCACTCATCTGTTTCAGAATCTCTCCACCATTCCCAGGTTGTTTTCTTCCAGATTCGCTTTAGAATCATATGTAAAGTTCAAAAATCTTTTGAGGGTTGATTGGTGTTCAGTAACAAGTATAGAATATTTTGGGAAGAAGTGCCATGTTCATACAGCTGCACCCTCCCACACAGAAATGTGGTAGTTCTCTTCATTGATTAAAAAGTATTTGCTTATGTCTCTAAGAATTTAATCATTCTTCTTACATAAGTCCTTCCTGTTTCTTAATATATTAGATATTTTATACACATATTTGTGCTATTGTGAATGGGATTATTTTCCACTATATGTTTGTTTTTTAAATCCTTACTCGAGAATATTTTCCCATTTATCTGCAGATAGAGTGGGGGAGGGGAGACAGACACATCAACTGGCTGCCTCCTGCATGACCCCATCCAGGGCCAGGGACCGAACCGCAACTGAGGTACATGCCTTTGGCCAGAATTGAACCCGAGACTTTTAGTCCATGGGCCGGTGCTTTTAACTGCTGAGCCAAACCGGCCAGGGCTCCACTATATGTTTTTGTTTTTGTTTTTTTTAATCTTCACCTGAGGATATTTTTCTATTTATCTCCAGATGGAGTGGGAGAGAGGGAGAGAGGGAGAGAGAGAGAAACATCAACATGAGAGGGACACATCGACTGGTTGCCTCCCGCACAACCCTGACCAGGGCCAGCGACAAACTGCAACCGAGGTACGCGCCCTTGACCAGAATCGAACCAGTGACTCATTAGTCTGAGGGCTGACACTCTAACTGCTGAGCCAAACTGGCCAGGGCTCCACTATATGTTTTAACTGGTTGTTGGCATGTAGGAAACTATCAACTCGTGGAATTTGGAAAATGGCCATCTTAGTGAATTTTATTTTTTTCTACATTTTTCAACTGATTGTTTGAGTTCTTCAGGTAGACAGGCATACCATCAACCAATACTGAGTCTGTGTTTCTTTCTCATATTTTGCTAACATTTTCTGGAACAGTATTAAATAACAATGATATGATCAGTGTATTCATTACAGCAGTGTTAGCTGCTGTAACGAAGAAGTCTGAAAATTCAGCACCACCAATAAGATTGAAGTTTATTTCTTGCTCATATATCAGTTCAGCACAGTGTTCCAGATTGGGCAGCCATCTTCCATGTGGTCATTCCACAGACTCAAGCCAGGGACTCTGCCATCTTTAATGCGTGGCTTTCCAGGTTGCTCCATTCACTGCCTTTCTGTTCCACAGGAAGATGGAATCATGCATAGACCTTAATGGCATGTGTAACTTCCACTCATGTCTTCAAAGGAGAAAAATATGCCCTGGCTGAGCAGCCATGCCCAGCTTCAAGCCTTCCTACAGAAGGGCAGCATGATTGGGGTGGATGGTCCCTGCCCCAACCCAGCACACACTAATTTTAATGGGTGTGCCTCTACTGTTTCACCATTATCTCAACCCTTGCAGGCTCCATCTTGTCGCTTGTCTTATCAAGGATCAGTGTATGCCTTACTTACTAACCCTAATAACTTCTTATCCCTGTATAGCAAGAAATGTTATGTCATCCACTTCATTATCTGATCAGTTAGGAAAACGCTGAATTGCTTTTTGCCAGGCAACACAGTTCTGCCTTACATTTCACTCATGTGCTTTTGGTGATTATTGTACTCAAGCTGGATTCTCCCAACACCTGAGATAGGCCTTGGCTGTAAATATGTTGAAAGGTTTGCTAATTCAGATGTGGCGTGAAGGAAAGAATACTGTGCCTGGAAGCAGAGCAGCTCGGTTCAGGGTCACCATTTACTTCTGAGTTTGGGGCACAATTGCTGGTTGCCCACCCAGTAGCCACTCACCCTCTTTTTGTCAAAAGAACCCAGTTATGTTGAGGGATAAGGTGGTGATGTGCTGCAGGGTGGTGGCCCCCATGGCCCAGTCCCAGCGTTAAATGTTGTTCTAGGACTAACCCCTATTAATTCTATTTTCCTTGTCAGGGATTGATTTAGACATGGGCACGTGACCTTCTCTGACCCATAAGGTATGGCCAGCTGGCTTCTGGAAAAGATTTCCTCTAATACAGAGAGACAGGAGAGGAACAGACACTGGATTTCCCCACTTCCTCTCTGTAGTTGTGTGAGGATTTAATACCTGAATGTGTGGCAGACATCTGAGGCCATGAGAGCAAAGCTAAGGTTAAGTCAGATCACTGCTGGGACAAGTAAGCCCAAGAACACTGGGGTCCTTCAAGGGTGCCATTGACCCCTTGCATTAACCAGACGTATGCTGCTCTAGATCAGGACTGCTTGGCCTCTGCATTGTGGACATCTGTGATGGGGTGGGGGCACTGTCCTGTGCACAGGAGGGTGTTTATCAGCATCCTGGCCTCTGTCCACCGGATCCGGACTCCCCCCACCCCCTACCCCATTGTAACATGCAGAAACATCACCACATATTGCCATGTGTCCCTGAGGGCAGCATTCCCCAATTTGAGAACCACTACTCTAGACTGCTGGTTGTCAGTGACATTTCTTCATTCGGACTCATAGTTGCATGGCCTGGTTTTTTTTTTGTTTGTTTGGGTCTTTTTGCATTTATCTTCAGATAGAGCAGGAGGGAGAGAGGAAGGAAGAGAGAGAGAGAGAAACAGTGATATGAGAGAGACAAATCGAGTGGTTGCCACCCACATGACCCCAACCGGGGCCAGGGACAAACTGCAACTGAGATACGTGCCCTTAGCAGGAACTGAACCCAGGACTCTCTGGTCTGCGGGCCAACGTTCTAACCGCTGAGCCAAACTGGCCAGGGCTGACCTGTTCTTTATAGCTGGAAGCTTCATAACTGAGCTGGGGACCCTGAATCACTAAACCCATCAGAGCCTGTTTCTTCTGAGGGCTGATGCAGACACACTTGTTTCTTGATGATAAAGGTGTCTGTGTCTCTGTGTCCTTAAAAGATGCAGGACATCCTGTGCTGACCTGTGCCCTCAATGTCTGCACGGGTGTGGTCCTGGCTGATGTCAGGCTTTTATAGAGAAACTGCAAAGGATTTTCTTTTTCTTTTTTTTTTCTTCTTCTTTTTTTAATTTTTTTTTTTTTTTATTAATTTATTTTTGTTACAGATGTTTCTCCTTTTTCCCTCATTGACACCCTCCTCCCCATCCCCCTCACCCCGTCCCCAGCTTTGTTGTCCATGTCCATCGGTTATGTGTACATGCATATAAGTTCTGTGGTTTATCTCTTCCCTCCCCCTCTTCTGAGGGTTGTCAGTCTGTACCCTATTTCCATGTCTCTGGGTCTACCCTGTTCCTCAGACTATTATGTTCATTATATTCCACAAATAAGTGAGATCATGTGATATTTGTCTTTCTCTGCTTGGCTTGTTTCGCTTAGGATAATACTCTCGAGGTCCCTCCATGTCGTCAAAGGATAAAAGATCTTTCTTTCTTATAGCTGCATAGTACTCCATTGTGTATATGTACCACAGCTTTTTTATCCAATCGTCTACTGATAGACACTTGGGCTGTTTCCAGATCTGAGCTATTGTAAATAGTGCTGCTATGAACATGGGGGTACATATATTCTTTCTGATTGGTGTTTCAGGCTTCTTAGGGTATATTCCTAGAAGTGGGATCACTGGGTCAAATGGCAATTCAATTTTTAATTTTTTGAGGTAACACCATAGTGTTTTCCACAGTGGCTGCACCAGTCTGCATTCCCAACAGCAGTGTACTAGAGTCCCCTTTTCTCCACTCCCTCACCAACACTTGTTGTTTGATGATTTGTTGATGGCGGCCATTCTGACAGGTGTGAGGTGATACCTCATTGTTGTTTTAATTTGCATCTCTCTGATGTTTAGTGATGTTGAACATTTCTTCATATGTCTCTTAGCCATTTGTATGTCCTTTTTGGAGAGGTGTCTGTTTAGTTTCTCTGCCCATTTTTTAATTGGGTTCTTTGTCGTCCTTTTGTTGAGTTGTATGAGCACTCTATATATTTTGGAAATTAACTCCTTATCTAATGTATCATTGGCAGTTATGCTCTCCCATACAGTGGGTTCCCTTTCCATTTTGATGGTTGTTTCTTTTGCTGTGCAGAAGCTTTTTAGTTTGATGTAGTCCCATGTGTTCATTTTTTCCTTTGTTTCTGTTGCCTTAGGTGATGTATCAGTGAAAATTCTGGTACGTGTGATGTCTGAAATTTTGTTACCTACATTTTCTTCTAGGATTTTTATGGATTCACAAGTCACATTTAAGTCTTCTATCCATTTTGAGTTTATTCTTATGTATGGTGTAAGTTGATGGTCTAGTTTCATTTTTTTGCATGTAGCTGTCCAGTTTTCCCAACACCATTCAGTAAAGAGGCTGTCTTTACTCCATTGTATGCTCTTGCCACCTTTGTCAAATATTGAGCATAATGTCTTGGGTCAATTTCTGGGTTCTCTGTTCTGTTCCACTGGTCTATATGCCTGTTCTTGTGCCAGTACCAGGCTGTTTTGATTACAGTAGCTTTGTAGTATAATCTGATATCTGGTATTGTGATCCCACCTACTTTGTCCTTCTTTTTCTAGATTGCTGTGGCTATTCGGGGTCTTTTTGGTTCCATATGAACTTTTGAAGTATTTGTTCTAGTTCTGTGAAATATGTTGTTGGTATTTTGATGGGGATTGCATTGAATCTATAGATTGCTTTGGGTAATACAGATGTTTTAATGATGTTAATTCTTCCAATCCATGAACAAGTTATGTGCTTCCACTTTTTTATATCTTCCTCTATTTCTTTTTTCAATGTCCTGTAGTTTTCTGCAAATAGGTCCTTTACTTCTTTGGTTAAGTTTATTCCTAGGTATCTTAATTTTTTTGCCACGATGGTAAATGGGATTGTTTTTTTAGTTTCTCTTTCTGTGAGTTCATCATTGGTGTATAAGAATACCATCGATTTCTTGACTTTAATTTTGTATCCTGCTACTTTGCCAAATTCATTTATTAAGTCTAGTAGATTTTTGATGGAGTCTTTAGGGTTTTCTATGTATAATATCATGTCATCTGCGAATAATGACAGTTTCACTTCCTCCCTTCCAATTTGGATCCCTTTTATTTTTTTCTTCATGTCTGATTGCTGTGGCTAAGACTTCCAATACTATGTTAAGTAAGAGTGGTGAAAGTGGGCATCCCTGTCTTGTTCCTGTTCTTAAGGGAAATGCTTTTAGTTTTTGCCCATTGAGTATGATGTTGGCTGTAGGTCTTTCATATATGGCCTTTATTACGTCGAGATATGGTCCCTCTATTCCCACATTGCTGAGAGTTTTTATCAGAAATGGGTGCTGGAGACCTGGTCAGTTTGGCTCAGCGGTTAGAGTGTCGGCCTGCGGTCCAGAGAGACCCGGGTTCGGTTCCCGCTAGGGGCACGTGCCTCAGTTGCAGTTTTTCCCTGGCCCCTGGTTGGGTCGTGAGGGAGGCAGCCACTCGATGTGTCCCTTTCACGTCGATGTTTCTCTCTCTCTCTCTCTTCCTCTCTCTCCCTCCCACTCTATCTGAATAAAAAATGGAAAAATGTCCTCCGGTGAGGATTAAAAAAAAAAGAAAAAAAGAAATGGGTGCTGGATTTTGTCGAATGCTTTTTTAGCGTCTATTGATTGCAGAGGATTTTCTGTCTCCCTGTCTGCACAGGTTCCATCCTAAGTACAGAGCCTCTGTTGTATTTATGTGGAGGCCGTGTTCCAGCACCGGCTTTATGGCAGCCGCGCGATCTGCCCCTTGGTTCTTGAGGCCCCAGGCAGTTTTACAGCTGCTGGGTTTTGTAGAGAAGAGCCAGCTTTGGGCTGAACTGATCTGAGGAGATCCAGGTTTTCATGCCTTGGTCACTGTTCCCATGTGCATCGTTAGTGGCCCCTTCTCTCCCTCCCTCCCTCCCTCCCTGAGAGCTGGTGCACCTGCTTCTATGCAGATGGCTTGTCTTGGGGACGGGAGCAAAAGCACAGGTCAGATGCAGATGAGATTGAGCGGGTGGTGCAGCCTGGAGCGGTGTGTCCTCACCTCCCAGCTTGAGACTGAGTTCTGTTCCGTTCTGAGTGACACTGGTCACAGTCCACAGTGCCCAAGCCCCTGGGCTGGCTGAATCAGAGTGCCCTGGGAGGACGTGTCCTGGGCCCTAAGCAAGCACTCTGAACCCATCCCACTCTAGCATTGAGGATTGGGAAGGGCCATTCGGGGGCTCTCCAGAGGAGGCTGCTCTATGCAGGAAGGAATGACATTTTGTCTCATTTAGCCAGTTCTGTTCTTCTTGGTGTGAACTTGGAAGAATATTGACTTCTATCAGAGGAATTTTGGAGACTGAAGCCTATTTGGGATTTATAATGAGGATCTGTTCCCACGATGTTCTTTTCTTCTCCTCTGGCTCTGAACTTAAGTTGAGTTCAAAGTAATAGACTTTATCATTTGTATGTGAATTAAATTTTATTTAAGCAAAAGCAGAAGAATAACGTATTTCCAATCACTGCATCATTTAGTATCTTCATGGTATGATTACTTTTATTAGATCTCTGCTTTGTGATTATAAATTCTTAAGCATTTCAGTACTCTCTACATCATGTGTGTTTCAGGTTCAGAATATGTTCTGAAGGGCGTGTCTGTCCCACGTTCATTTCATGTGTTTTATTATAGAACTCAGTGACCTTGACCTCTTCTCACCGTTTTCCATCATTTCTGAGCCTGTTGGCCCATTACCCCCCAAAATAGTGAGCCCCTTTAGTGAGCCCCTGTTATATGCTTGTCAGCCATTGCTTTTCAAATCGGGAATCCTCCAAAGTAGCTGCCATTGAGCTCCTTTCACCGACAAAGACACTGAAACTCAGCTTTGCTTGCGGCCCTCCCAGCACCACGGGCAGTATTTCAGCCCAGCCAGGTGCTAGGCCCACGCGGAGGTCCGGGGTGAGGGTGTGGGTGTCAGGGAGCACTGAGCAACTGCAGTGAAGTCGAAAACGAATGGAATGTAAGGCTGGGGACACGGGAAGCGAGACAGCCAGCCATCTAAAGTTCCTGCATGGGAAGGTGGGGAAATGGGTGTCTGTGGTGAGGGTAAGTGGCTTTCACAGTCTGCATGTTGTAGTAAATTCAGAAGGGGACAGGAGAAAGAGCAGTATTTGAACCTGTGTACCGGAGGTGGTCTTCTGTGAGACAGCATGTCTGTCCCCGGTATCTTAACCAAGAGCTTGGGAAGGGCCCTGGCACTCCTGTCGTGTGTGCCTGACCGGTCCTGCTACTACCCAGTGTCTGTTCTGTTTTCATTCCTTCTGGAAGGGTGGGCACTGTTGGCGGCCCTTGGCAAATACTTAATGAGTGTTCAAGCTGCTGCCTCCTGGCCAGTCTTACTCACTGTATAATGTCATTTTTTGTGGCATGAAATGAACATCTGTACAAAGCTGGCCGACTTCCAGAAGGAAGGCATGCCGGTATTTTACCCTCTGCTTGATGAAGGACATGCTGTTAAACTGGCTTGCTTACATTTCTTTATCCACAAGCGCCTGGCGTTCTGAAGTCAGCACTCACTCTGTGCTTTGCTCTCTTCTAGGAACTTTTAAAGGAGACGTTTACAATTTTATTTTACAGGGTAAAACATTTTAAAATCAAATACAATTTCCCCACCCATATTGTAAAACTACCTTTTTGAACAACTTTAATTGTGATAAAATACACATAAAGTTTATCATCTTAACCAATTTAGGTAAAATATGCATGACATAAAATTTACTGAATCAACTTTTGAATCATTTAAAGTGTATTGAATTCCTTTTTGAGTCCAGGGTCTACCCTGTGGAGTTTTTAATCATGTTTCTTACCTAGATCCATTCTAGATCCTGCTGTGAGTCCTGGAGGGTGTCAGACTGTATAATGTCAAAGTAAAAGTGGCACAGACGTCATCTGGGTGGAGCAGTAAGACACTTCCCTGTTTCTATTAATGAAGCTCGGATGTGGTTCAAACCTTGTTTTCCTAAACTTTTATTATTTTGTTTGAAGGTCAACCTGCTGAGCCCATGAATACAGTGAGGTTAAAAATATTTTAACTGTATCTTAATTATAGCTCAAAGAATGCTTTTAAAATAGTATAGTGTGCAAGTGAAATAAATAAGGAAGTTTAACTTCCTGTTTAACTATAGTTTCTCCTTTCTGTTTGGCCCTTTAAAAAGTGATTTTGAAAACATGACCCTTTTTTCCTTCCCAATTCATTTGTTATTTGTTTCCCTGAGGTATGTATTCTATAGTTGTAAAAGAACATGTCTCTCTTTTTTTTTTCTTTTCAATATACATCATTTTTGTTCAGTGGCCAAGTCACTTTGGGTTTTTGGTCTCCTGAAAAACAGAACCCAAACAATGGAACTTCCTGAAACTTCCTGCTCTGCGCTCTGCTCCCTGGAGAAGGGCCCTCCCAAAGCAAGTGCTGGAGGAAGGCTGGAAGGAGAAAGGCAGGGTCGGGATGGCCCTCCCTGAGCTGTGCCAGGCTCCCACCAGGACCTCTCTGAACAGCTGGCAGGGGGATGAGAGGAAACCAGGAGTTTTCAGGCAGTAGAAGGTGGCCCTCAGGTCAAGGTGGCTATTTTGCTAATGAAGGGTTAAAACTCACTCAGCAGAGGCTGAACCAAGTCCCTGAGTCCCTTCAGAATTTGTTAAAAGCCGTTCCATTTTCTGTGGTCAGGGAAGAGTTTTCAGTTCAGTCCTGTGTGCGAACATCACTCAAAGAGCTCACGGTCCTTAAAGGGGGTGAGGCAGGTAGAAGAGGGTACGGGGGGATAAATGGTGATGGAAGGAGGCTTGACTGGTGCTGGTGAGCACACAATACAATATACAGATGATGTGTTATAGAATTATACCCCTGAAACCTATTTAATTTTATTAACCAATGTCGTCCCAATAAATTTCATTAAAAAAAAAAAAAGAGTTCATGGTTCTTGCAGTTTAGCTGACAGGAACAGTTGCATGAAACCCAGCCTTCATTTATTTTTTTATTTTTTGCCAGCAATAAAATATCCATAACATAAAATGTACCGTTTCAGCCATTTTGGATGTAGAGTTGAGTAGCACTCAGTATATTCACATCATTGTGCAAGCATCACCACCACCTCTCTCTCGGGAACTTCTTCATCTTCCCGTACTGAAACTGTACCCAGTAAGCACGAACGCCCCCTGTCCGAGCTCCTGGCACTCACCGTTCTGCTTCCTGTGTTTGTGGGTTTGAGTGTTCTAGGGACCTCAGATAAGTGTAACCATACAGTATTTGTCCTTTGTGACTGGCTTATTTCGAATAAGGTCTTCAAGTTCATCCATGTTGTAGCATGTGTCAGAATGTCCTTCCTTTTTAAGGCTGAGTGATATCCCATGGTATGTATGTACCATGTTTTGTTTACCCATTCAAACATCGGCGGGCACTGGGGTGGTCCCCCCTTTTCTGGATCCTGTGAGTAATGCTGCAGTGAACATGAGTGTACAAATCATTGGTTTGAGTTCCTGCTTTCAGTCCTTTTGGATGTGTACCCAGAAGTGGGGTTGGTGGATCATGTAGTAATTTGGTAAACAAATCAAATGTGTACAATTTTGAGGAGCCATCACACTGTTTATAGGCAGCTGCATTTTACCCGCCCGGCTGCAGTGCCCAGCACTCAGTTTTGGAGCCTCCTAGGCCAAGGCTGCTCTAAGTAGAACATTTTCTTTTTTTTAATTTTTTTTCATTATTGATGTTAAAGAGAGAGGAGGGGAGAGGGAAAGAGAGATGGAAACATCGATGAGAGAGAACATCGATTGGCCGCCTCCTGCGTGCCCCCCACTGGGGATCGGGTCCACAACCTGGGCATGTGCCCTGACTGGGAATTGGACCAGTGACCTCTTGGTGCATGGGTCGACACTCAACCACTGAGCCACACCGGCCAGGCGAACACTTTCTTTTTCAAAAGCAGCAGCAGCTGTGGGCAGCAGGCTTGATCCCAGCTCCCAGAGAGGACGTAGCAGAACTCCTCCAGTTTCCTACCGAAAAGGGCCTTTGGGAGCCTCGCAGTGGCCTGGCCACACTGGCCACGCACTGTGCTCCTGCCCAAAGTCCTTGAGTTGACAGCTCACAGGTAGAGCAGCTTCTAAATCAAGAAATCAAGGGGGTCTGACCGAAGAAACCACATGGCTAGACTGCCACTCTAGCTTGGAATTTCTAGCAGCCAGAGGGAGGGGATGAATTGTTAGATAACTCTCATTCTCTGTGAAGTTTGCCCCCAAAACAGGGAAATGTTCTCCTCAAGGCTGTGTGTTAGCTACAGGAAAAGTCTCATGAAGGTAGAATTTGGGGGGGTCCAGAGTGGGGACCTTCATGGTGACCTTTACCAGTGACCAGAGGCAGCTGGTTCTTCCTCACTGGTCCCACCCCTGAGCTCCTGCACAGAGCAGAGGGTGACAGGAAGAGCGCACCTTGCCTTAATGGCATCAAGAGTTGGGCTGTGTGCCCTGGCCGGTTTGGCTCAGCGGTTAGAGCGTCGGCCTGCGGTACAGAGAGACCCGGGTTCGGTTCCCGCTAAGGGCATGTACCTCGGTTGCAGTTTGTCCCCGGCCCCGGTTGGTCGTGTGGGTGGCAGCCACTCGATGTGTCCCTTTCACGTCGATGTTTCTCTCTCTCTCTCCTTCCCACTCTGTCTGAACAAAAAATGAAAAAAATGTCCTCAGGTGAGGATAAAAAAAAAAAAAAAGAGTTGGGCTGTGTTCCACGCCAAGCGTGTTTTTGAGGTGCTACTTAGTGCTGCTCACACAGAAGGTGTTTTCAGTGGGGCCCGCAACCCCATTTTCTGCGTGCATTGTCACTGAGGAGCAGGAGCCCGGTCTGGGCGAGGCCCGTTCCCCGACGTGCTTCGAGTCCTCTACATGGCGATTCTAATCTCCAGTCTTAAGATTTGCCAAGTGTTTCTTTAGAAATTTTCATTCAATATCACTTCGAAAGCCTGTGCCAGAAGTGACACGTGTCATTCTCATCTCACTGGCCAGAGTGAGTCTAGTTGTCACATCTAGGTTCAGAGGGGCAGAGACATTCGATCTAGCCACGGGCACAGCCCGAGGGAACCAGACGCTCGTGTGTGTGTGTGTGTGTGTGTGTGTGTGTGTGTGTGTGTGTGTCCTTTGCACCTCTGATGACCTTAGAACACACTGAGCAAAAGTGAGATTTGGGAGTGAATTAACAAGCAAAAGCTCTGTCTGACAAAAGTAAGTCACCAGCAGGCCAGCTGCGTCACAGCTGTATCTTTCGAAAAGCCGTGTCTCCAGGACTGGCCAGGAGTTGATCTTGTTGGGTTGGATGATGATGCTGTTGGTTTTGTACCTGTTTTTCTGTAGGTTTGAAAATGCTCATCACAAAATGTGCTGTTTCCTGTGGGTTCCCAGTTCATTTCCTCTTTGCAGGCGTTTCTGGTCACCTCCTCCCTCAAGTGTTTGTATTTTTGGACTTAAGCATATTTAAATATTTTGTTGACTTTACCGTTGTTTTAAGGTATTAGGCTCTGTAAAATAATGTTTCAAGGTATTCCTTGCCGATCTGTGGTTTATCTATTTTTCAAAATTTAGTTTTACTGAATTTGAGAGTTCAATTAGAGCACAGGCTTCTTTCTTTTTATTTGTTTATTTATTTTTATTTCTCAATTACTACTTCAGAGAAGCCTGCACTCTCCCAGTCTATGTCTTAACATACTACTGAAGGCCCATGACACATATTTGTTAGCATTTTTCCTGTATAAATGATGTTCGTCTCCCTTACAAGAATTTATGTTGCATGAGAGCTAGAAATCTGCTTTTGCTCATTATCTTATTTCTAGCACATAGGAAACTGCTTGACATTTCATAGCCATTGAATAACTATTTATTGAAGGAAGGGAGGGAGGAAAGGAGAGAGTAAGAGTAAAAAATAAAGGGAAAGGAAGACATAGGAAGTCAGTGAAATCTAGAAATGGGTAGAAGCTGTAATCAGAAGCCTTCAGTATTAACACTAATTCAAAAACTCAATTCAAGCTCAAGGTTTTGTTTAGTTCATCACATGTTTAGTAAAAATCAGATATTTTTACTAAACGTAAATGAGCCAGATATTATGTGTCGAGTTTTATCCTCGAGGAGCTATGGCTTTTCATCCCAGTGAACGTCCCTTGGGGGCAGAGTTCCAGTGAACACCCTGGGTAGCACTGATGAAGTCCATTTATGAAGCAGCCCGGTCCTCCCAGAACTAGCAGGTGGGAGATGGGAGTCCTCTTCCTGCTGTATCATTAGGCACGTCCTCTAATAGAGGACAGGCTTCCGATGAAAAATACTCTTCCTTCTCTTCCCTTTACCTCCTACACAGCCTCAGTGTTTATTTTAGAGGTGGGATCCTTTTGTTTGTTTATAAAACTCAAACTGCCAGTGTCCTAAGGGTTCTGACACAGGGGCATTGTGTGCATCTGCGACTTTCTCCAGGTGGCTGCTGCGCTGTAGGCACAGAGGGCTGAAGACAACAGAGGGGGAGGCAGACCTGCCCTCGAGTAAGACAGGCCATTAGGCGGGTGATTGCTAGAACAGCATGTGAGTCCATGGCAGACATGCACATGGAACCCAGCAGAGGAGAAACTAGAGGTGGGAGGGGGGGACCATTCTGCCTCCACGAAGGGGTACCCAGCTGGTTTCACGTGGAAGATTAGCAGGGTGGGTGGGAAGTAGAGCCGTTCAGGCCGAGGGGTGGCCAGAGGCCACAGTGGGTCTGTCCTTGTTGGAGTGTGAAGCTGAAGCAGGCGGGAATTGCGCTGTGGAGGTCTGAGTGGCTTTATTGAGAAACATGGACTTCACCCTGTAGGCCTTCAGTAAATATTTGTGTGAGTTATGGCCACCATAATGACAGACACTCAGTATTATAAGATTGAGTCATGAGGAGCCACCCAGCCATGGTGCTTGGTGCCCTGACGATTGACAGTGACCACTCACACTCCCGGTAAGCAAATAGCTAGGGATGCTTTAGCACAGATAAGGCCGGCATCCTGCTTGGGGACACACAGCCCTGGAGCCAACAGGGTTCTGTGTTTCAGCTGTGGAACTGACTGTTGAAGGCGCCAGGAGTCACAGCCTAGAAGTGTCCCCACCCATCTCTCCTGGGGAGCCGCCTGGCTGTGACAGTGATTCAGACCTCTTTCTCTCCCTGGGCAAAAAACTAGGGGCTTCCACAGAGCACAGAGTCTTCACAGGGATGGGACGTCACCTCGCTCCACATGGTCTGCGTCGTGCCTGGGCTTGTAGACTGGGGCTTCCCCAGACAGAAGCACACGGCCCTCACCTGTGCACAGGTCAGGTGCCCATGTGTGTCTGAGAAGGTGGCCTGATGGTGACAAAGTCACTTTGAGGGAGACAGCTTTCCATTGCTCTTGAGTCTGGAGCCTGTCTCACCCCCAGCACTGCTGAGGGTGTCCCTGGCACCATGTCCTGGAGCCTGGCTTGTGGCCCCCAGGCCCTGCCATGCGGTCCTTCTGTCCCGTCTCATCTCTCACAGCCACCTGAGGCCTGCTAGTGTCTTCCCTTGTCAACACCACTACCTTCCTCCTCATTCGCTTCTCCTCTTGTTTTCTAGGCTCTTCAGAGTAACCTGAAGTATTCCTTGTTGCCACGACGGCTCGTCATCAGCAAGAGGTTGGCTCAGTGCCTGCACCCTGCTCTGCCCAGTGGTGTGCACCTGAAAGCCCTGGAAACCTATGAGATTATCTTTAAAATTGTGGGGACCAAATGGCTGGCCAAGGATTTGTTCTTATACAGGTATGCTAGCTTCCCCAGTGTTCCTTTTTATAATCCACGTTTCAGTTCACAAGATCAGTGAATGATAAACTCGCAAATTCAGAGGGGTGTGCAGCCGGGCACCAGGAGATAAGCAGGGCTCAGCTTCTGGAGCACATCCTCCCAGATTTCTCTCTAAGGGAGGTGTTGTATGGTGGCCTGCTCTTTGCTAACGGTATGTCGTGACCATCTCAGGACAGGCAGGCGTCTACATCTCCAGTGTAGACGGCCAGCTGGCTGATCATCTGGAATTTCTGAGTAGGTGTCTCATTCACCCCTCTGTCCCCTCTTCTTCCGCAAAGCTGTGGGCTGTTTCCTCTCCTGGCACATGCAGCCATGTCGGTGAGGCCCGTGCTGCTTGGCCTGTATGAGAAGTACTTCCTCCCGCTGCAGAAGCTGCTCCTGCCCAGTCTCCAGGCCTTCATCATTGGCCTGCTGCCCGGCCTGGAGGAGGGCTCGGAGATCTACGACAGGTGGGTCTCAGCTGTGCTGTGTCTTATGTCACTGCTGTGTAAGAATCTGGGGAAAGTGCAGAGGTGCATGAAGCAGGGCAAAGTGCAGGAGTGGGCCGGTGGTGTACATTTCTGTGCTCCTCTCTGCTCAACCAAGTACGTGGTCTCCTGGGACTACCTCCACTTACAGGTGAGAAGCAAGAAGGTCTTCGGGAGTCTCACAGTCCTCGGTGACAGAGATGGGATTCTGACCCACGAATGGCAGGTCCCAGAGCCCTCCTCCTTCCCGCCATTCTAGGCTTCTTAATAGAAAAGCAAGCCCAGGTTTCATTGATGGGTAGGGCTCAAAAAGGTGATGCTAAGCAATATGGTTTGACACATTTTAGCAGCACTTGGAGAAATTTGTGAAGCTGAAACGCACAAAAGTTCATGCAGGTGTTTTGGTCACTGCTTAGGAGTGGGAGAGAGTAGATATCCATTCAGACTGTGAGTATACAGTGTCCTGTTTTTCCAGAGAACTGAATGTAAGAACACATTCCCAGCAGAGGAACTGTTCTGAGTGATGCCACAGTGACCGACCTCTGTTCACGTGACCTGTGTTCAGATCCCATGTTCAGCCCGACTGGGAGGTTTAGAAACCTTTGTGCTTGCAATAGTTTCCATTTGATTACACAACCCACTGCTCCAGTTGTTTCCACGCCAGAGTCCCCAGTCACCCCACCTTTGCCTTTGTGCTGGTGGTGACAAGGGAGTGGGTGCAGGGGTGGAAGCAAGGAATCGGTCCAAGGTCTACTTGGAGTGCTCCCCTAAACTCCAGGGAACCAAATAATCAGAACAACTCGAGGGCGTATGCTAGTGACCAAGGGTGAGTTTAAATCGCAAGGATCTGTGCTGGGATTTGACAGAGCTCACCAGGAATATGTACTTGTCTGTTCCTAGCTGTCATGTAGAGCTGGCGGGTGGAGCTTTTCGTTCCCAGTGGAGAATCCATGTTCACGGGGTGGAGTCACTAGGATCCACTTCCTTAGGAGGCAGTCTGTGTCCTTGCAGTTTCAAAGCCTGGCCACCGTGCCCTGTGGCTGCACACGATGAGGCTGGGCAGGTGTGTGGTTAATGAAAGTCAAGGCCACAGAGGGGTCAGCAAGAAGACCTTTATCAGACTCTGTCTCTCGGCTCCTCGACCCAGGTGCTTCCTAGAAGTTCTGGCCCATTGATGTTGTCCAAACAGATATGTGTGTGTGCACATGTGAGTACAAGTGCTTTCGCCATCATCTGACAGATGAACACTAGTTCCCAAAATGTACTGCATTTTTTAAAAATCTGTAAGAATGACACCAGAAGCATGTCAATTGTTGGGGTGTTTTTGTGTGTTCTTTTAGTTGATAAACGAGGGTTCATTGAACAGTTGCTGAAGCTGTTTTTTCCTAACATTGTGATTTCTTGACATTGAGCCAAGAACTGAGTAAAGCTGCATGAATCACTGAGTAGGTTTGGCTGTGACAGGAAACCAGGTTCAGTGTCTGCAGCACCCAGAGGTTATTCTTTATCTGCTTTCTGAGGTAGATGCTGGCCGAGGGTTCTAGAATCTCTGAGCGGTACGTGTGGGTACAGTAACTGAGGCGATTGCACAGATTTTTTTTGTCACCATATCCATGTTTGTTTGAGAGAGTTCTGCAGCGGTTTCTTCTGCAAAGTGCTCAGGAATTGAGTCAGATATCCCTAGCAGACACTGTGCAAAGATGCAAAAGGAGGATGTGGTGGGGTCATGATACCATGTTGGCAGAAAATGCAAAGGGGGTGAGTTAGGGTGGGGCTCATGAAGGCGGTGACCCACAGTTCCGTGGAGGTTGAGCCTGCTCCTGGTTTGTGCTCGTTAGTGAGCCATAAGGAATGGGAATTTGGGCCAGTTCTTACTGTTCACACTGGCTTTCTGATCCTTGGATGCCTGCAGGTTACTCATGGCCAGAATTCCTTTTTTTAAGTGCCCATGCAATAGCTATATAGCTGTGTTTTTCTGTACTGAGAAAACAAGATTAGCTGGGAAGGTACTCAGGTCCTCTTCTTAGGAGGTAGAGGAGAGGTGACTGTTAATGGTTGTGAGCAAAACTGCTCGCTTGATATTTTCATTTCAATCAGTACTGAATCTGGGGACATGTGGCAGTATCTGGAGACTTTTGGTTGTTACAGCTGGGGTGGGGAGGTGCTCCTGGCATCTCGTGGGTGCTGGCAACCATCCTACAACAGAGACTTCTCCAGCCCCAGTGGCCACAGTGTCCAGGTTGAGAGAGCCTGACTTACATAGGAATTGAAAACATCATTGGCCTCTCTTTTGGTTGATACCAGGCAGCACGACGAGCTCTGCTGGTTCTGGAGTGTTCTGCCCCTTGGTGGACACGATGTCTGACCTGTGATGGTGCAGCATACCGCGTCACCACTCTGCCGTTCCGTGTAGTAACAGCTCGGTTTTCCATGACTGTCCATTTGGCAAGGCGGCTGCCCAGCCAAGGTTGTGGCTCACAGCACGTGGCCCCGTGTCACTCACTTGTCCCAGCTGAGCTGAGAAAAGAGGGCAGCAGCATTTGAACGAGCTTGTGTTTGCAGGAGGCAGAGAGAGCAGCAGCCAGGACGCGTGAGCAAGGATGGAATTAGTGGGATTTGGGATTTGGTTTTGTTTTTGTTTGGTTTTGAATAGAAAAGATTAGAGTTCTGGGCTCTAAACTGGACACATTCATTTTAGAATTTCACAACTGAGATGATAAGAGTAATTCTTTTTTTTTATCTTCAGACGGGGGTGGGGGGGGAAACATCGATGTGAGAGAGAGACATCGATTGGTTGCCACCCGCACGACCCCAACCAGTCCTGGGGATGAACCGAGGTATGTACCCTTGGCTGGAATCAAACCCGGGACTCTTTGGTCCGAGGGCCAACGCTCTAACCGCTAAGCCAAACCAGCCAGGGCGATAAGAGTAATTCTTATTTAGTAGAAGGTTACTTAGCTGTTAACTCCAGTTATCTTGACTTTTACTTCGCTCTCCATTGCAACGTCATAATTGCTATTTTCAGAACTGTAGCATCTCTTAAATTTTTAATACCCATTAATTTGTTTTTTCAGCATAAAATGAGACTTGTCCTGGCCGGGTGGCTCAGTTGATTGGAGCATCATCCCACACATCAAAAGGTTGTGGGTTGTATTCCCAATCAGGTCACATACCTAGGTTGCCAGTTCGATCCCTGGTTGGGGTGCGTGCGGGAGGCAGCTGGTCAATGTTTCTCTCTCTCTCTCTCAAAATCAGTTTTTAAAAAATGAGACTTAAAGCTGCATATATTTAATAAAGAAAACTAGCCAGTATACTCTGAATATTGAAGAAGGGACAGCTGTGTGACATTTCCCAGGTTTTGTGACAGTGGAATCCCTCTTCAGTGGATCAGCTCAAGTGGCCATTGTTCCATGGAACACGCTTTGGGAATACAGAATTGTAAGCAAAGGAGGGTGTCATAGTGTGTGTGTGTTGCAGTATTTGTGATGGGTTTTGGCTCAGCATTGGCCTTCTTGTGAGAGGGATCCTGGAGACAGGAGCACTAGGGGGCTTCCTAATTTAATCTCGTCCTAGCTCAGGACCAGCCTGTCTGCATGGGGGACACAGTGACCCATCTGCTTGACTTACTGTAGCTGCAGCCTCTGAGTGTTGTCTGTGCCCAGGCCTTTGCTGCATTGCCCAGAGCTGGGCAGAGATAAGCTCTGTTTGCTCAGCCCTGCTAGAAGGCCAGTTGATACCCTCAGCCACTGAGCCATTCTGGGTGCTTTTCCTAAACACTCGGCTGTTCCTAGGCCTCTTCATCTTTGTTTTTTCTGAGAAGGTGAAATGGGATGCCTCATGTGCTACAACTATTATTAAACAAAATGTTAGTAATAAAGTTATTAATATAAAAATAAAGTTGTAATAGACAACAAGGCTCAGACTAGTTTTAAGGAGACTAGAATTCATTTTTGTCTGAAATGTTTTTGTAAACACTGAACTGATCATTGAAACGTAAGCTGAAGACAGTTTGGATGATAATAACAGGGGAAGAGTGGCATTCGTCTGATAGTGGTTTCCAGTGCCAGCTGTGTGTCAGACACTCATCTGGGCACCAGGGACGTGTCGGCAAGCAGAGCTGACCTGGCAGGAACAGCAGGGATGTTGCCCTTCATTCTCACAACATCTCCATCTCTTTCCCCATCTTGTAGTAAAAGCTGACATGCACAGAGGTTAAACTTGCCCTGGGGACCACAGCCAGGAAGCAGACACAGGATTTAGACACCAGAAGCCCAGGTAGACCACCACATTCCACCGGGCCGGTCCTTCTGTGACTGTTTTCCAATTTGCAAATAGGAAGCATGTGTGAGAAGTGGAACCCATTAGGATTCTGAGTCACATCGCTCATTAAATGGAGTCCCTGTGTGGGGATTGGCCTCTGCTATTTTATTGGCAGATGCTGTCACCCGGCCCACCAGCATTGTCTTCACTGTTGACAGAGACGATGCCCTAGTCACCTGCAGGTGCAGCACCGAGCACAGGAGGGCCTGGCTGTGGTCGGCGTCAGGGAGAAAACAAGCCCTGACCCGATGATGACACTGCCTCTCTTAAAGGACCTATGTGAAGCTGCAGACGTGGTGTCGTGGGAGAGACCTAGATAAAGATAGAGATGAGTATGTGTCAGCCTCGGCAGGAGAGCTTCCCAGAGTGGGAGTCAGTGTGTGGAGGTGCTGTGGGCACAGTGACAGAAAACGCCGTCCCAGGCTTTATACAACTTGCAGTGGAGAGGGAGGCCCAGGCAGATTTTATCCCCAGTGTTTCTGAAGGCAGATGTTACTTGGCACCTTTTTCGCTGTGCTCAATTTGAAAGCATGTTTATCGTTATTAAAGTCTCCAATCAGTCACATCAACCTTTTTTCGACACCTTAATGACTCCTTAGGCTTTGATATACTCTGCCTGTCCTCTTTCTGGTGGCGGCCCTGCCCTCCTATAAATTAGCAGCAAGGTGTCCACGGAGCCAGATCTTGGTGCTGCGGTGACGCAACCCATACACGCTGCCTGCTGGCCAAGAAGCTGTAACCCTCAGGATATGTGTGTTTGAGCAAATTCAGTTTCAGTGACAGCGGCAGGTGGACAAACAAAGAGATGGCAGCAGCTCAGAATGGTGAGGATGCTGGTGTTTCTGTGGCCAGGGAGAATGAGCTGGGCTGTTCGCAGAGCATTGACGGAGCAGCACAGTGGGACTCAGGCACTCAGGGAACCAGCTCTTAAATTCTGTAATTTCTTGTCCACAGAACAGACGCTCTGCTCCTGAGGCTGTCCCTGGTGGTCGGCAAAGAAGTGTTTTATGCTGCCCTTTGGGGGAGTGTCCTGGCGAGCCCGTCCATCCGCCTGCCTGCCTCGCTCTTTGTGGTGGGCCACATCAGCAGGGACTCACCTGGCAAGGAGCAGAAGTACATGCTGGGGACAGATTACCAGCTCACGGTGGGTGCTCCGCTCCTTGCTAGGGTTGTGGGGGCCACTGGGAGATGCAGGCACAGGTTGTCACTGGGGCTGCAAAGGGACGAGGGAGAAGTGTCCTCATGCACAAGGAAACCCAGGGTGGTGTTAGTTTTTAACATACGCATTACGGTGTATATATTCAAGTAAGTGTTGTCCACAGCCAAGGAGGGCGCTCCTGGAGGCTCCCGCTCTTCAGCAGTACGGTTAGCTGTACAGTGCCCCGAGAGCCTTGCACAGGGACTCTGCTGCTTTATAAGACCTGGTTTTCTTCCTTTGCCCTGCATCACTGACCACCGCCCGCACATGGGGCTCCTCTTCTCAGGCCACCGAAAAGGTCCCTCCCCAGCCAAATCCTCTCCTCTGGCTGCTCTCAGACCTAAATTGTCAGGGGTTCCTCAGGTGTCTGTCCCCTGTCCCTTCGAGGACAGCTCTCTTCCCTAGTAGTAACAAGCCTTCTCATGACTTGAAAAAAACGGGAGCTTTCCAGGTCTTGGTCTCCTATGTGTTTAACGGCCTTCTATCTGTCGCCACCTAGTGGTGCACCCACACTTGGAACTTAAAATGTTGGAAATTCCATGGTAAGAAGGTCGGTAACTTGGTGTGACTTACCCCTGAGTCTGCTCCTCTTTGCCAAATGAGGATGATAGATCTTCCTCACAGGCCCCTCTGAGGGTTAAGTGAAGAGATTGACGACAAGCACCTGCACAATGCTTAGGACACAGGAGAGCCTCATAAATATGTTCCCTTCTCTCCTGCCCCATCAGTACTGCTTCTGTCTTTCTCTCCATTTTCACGACCCTGCTTCACCTTCTTTGGTCTTGCTTCCAGACCATAACATAATTTCTTTCTTTCTTTTTAATCCTCACCTGAGGATATATTTTTTTTACATTTCAGACAGAATGGGAGGGAGGGAGGGAAAGAGAGAGAGAGAGAGAGAGAAACATTGATGTGAGAGACACATCAACTGGTTGCCACCCGCATGACTCCAACTGGGGCCAGGGACAAATTGCAACCGAGGTACGTACCCTTGGTGGGAATCGAACCCAGGACTCTCTGGTCCACAGACCGGCACTCTAACCGCTGAACCAAACTGGCCAGGGCCATAACATAACTTCTAACTGGTTTCTCCCCTTCCCATTCTCAACCCATCCCCTCCCTTTCAACTACTGAGATTTGCATAGCGTTGCTTAAGTCTGCACTGTGCTTGAAAATTATCTGGCTTCCTGTAGCTTGAAGTCCAAACTCAAAAGTATTCTTAGCAATCTGCTCCCAACCCACCAATACCTAACTCTCCCCTTCAGGCCCCCTCCACACCCAGAGTCACTTCCCAGCCTGGCCTCGGAAGGCTGGGATGCTGTGTTTGCTCCCGATGTCCCTCCGGCACTCACTGCCCAGGGTCCCTTCTTCTCCAGAGGTGTCAATGGGGATGGTTTATGTCCTTCAGGCTCAGCTTTCCCACTAAGTTTCATTGTTTTTCCAGAAGAAAGATCTCTCCCTCCCTTCTGAATTTTCATAGCTTTTTATTGGCATTTGGCTTAGAGCTATCATCATCTATTATGCAAATACATTGTATCTTTTGTATTCAGAAAGGACACTCAAAATAGGTACTGAATTGGTTTGGTGTCCATTTGACAGAATGTCTTTGGAGTTTGAGTTTAGCTGAAAGTTTCTATTGGAACCTAAAGACATTCCTTCTGGAATCATAGAACCCGAACATCTGGTCCAAATCCCTCCGACTCTGAGACAAGCAAGTGAGGGCTGTAGTTGACTGGCTTCCCACAGCCCCTAGTGTCTACAACTGGAACCCAGGTTTCGAATGTTTATACCTTGTTGTTCTGTTCCTCATGATGTAACACGGCCGTTTCAAGTTCCGGGAAAAGTAACTTTCATTTCTATGACTAAAGAGTAGCCTGCAAATGATATTAAACGTCTTGGGAATAAAACGTCCGTATCGTTTATCATTTATAGGTAAAGGCTTTATGTGCATCACTGTTGGACTCCAATGTTCTGGTGCAAAGAAATAATCTGGAAATCGTTCTCTTCTTCTTCCCATTCTATACCTGTCTGGTGAGTCGATTGTGTTCTCGCAGAGAAGTCACTGGTATTTCCCAAGGAGGCGGGGTGGGCAGGGTAGACCTCAGGAGTTTGTCTCGGGAGCTGAGCAGCCACTCGGTGATCACCATTTGCTTTCAGCCTCTGAAAGGTCCTTGTTCATTTTTGTGAGGCTAGTGATCACGTAGCAAAAATGGAATAGCTTCTGTCCCTGGGCCCGGTGGAGAACTGCCTTTTAGAGAGAAAGCTCTGGAGATTGGTAAGGAGGGGTCAGAAAGTCAGTTACTCACTTGACCATCTCCTCTGTCCTCTCGATAGGATTCCCAGGAGAGAGCCATCCCCCTGCTCAGACCCGACATCGTTCGGATTCTCTCAGCTGCCACCCAGACCCTGCTGAGAAGAGATATGTCTCTGAACAGAAGACTTTACGCGTGGTTACTAGGTACTGCAAAGTACACAACAACTGGGAGTTAAAGGGAAACCTCTCCATGCTGATTTTTGCCATAAATTTCTGTCTCGGTTGCACATTTCTGAGTTCTGACGTGAAAACGTAATCCTGTGTGTGTGGCACTGGGCAGCTGGGTTCTGCTGCCCACATCGAAGTTGTAGTTATTTTGCAGCTATTACTTTAAAAACAGGGAAATAATAAATGAAATTTTAAAAATGCTAACTGAATTCCATTTTAAGGAGCTTGAAATACCACAAAAGCTGTAGCTAAACCGTACTCGAGTAGAAGCCAGTCGCAGTGCAAAAGTTTCACAAGGTGAGGGCATGTGAGAGAAAACCCACAAACATGGGCTGTGTGTGGAAAGAGGTTTTCATGGGTGGGAATGTGTGCGGCATAGTGATGTTTGGGAGACACCCGGATGACTGGGAAAGCGTGAAGACTCAGGGCGTGTTTTTATGCTTTACAGCCTGTAAACTTGTAGGAAAAGAGCCCTTGACTCTTGGTCGGAAGGCTTCACAGGGACAGAGTCCAGGAAGTCACAGGCTGAAAGGGTAGCATTTTCATGAATTTTATAAATTCCCATATCCATGTACCTAAGAAAAGAGGGCATACAAGGAAATTGTGAAAGGACTCTACAGCTTTTCAAAAAAACAACTATTTTTCTAGAGCAGTTTCAGGCTTACAGCAAAATTTAGAGGAAGGTGCAGAGATGTCCCATACACCCCCATTCTTGCACACACACAGCCTCCCCATCATCAACATGCCCCCTGGAGCGGTACATCTGTTACAGCTGATGAACCTACATTGGCATGTATAATCCCAGAGTCTGTAGTTTCCGTTAGGGGTCACTCTTGTAGTACATTCGGTGGGTTTGGACAAACGTGATGACATGTGTCCACCAACATGGTATCATACAGAGTAGTTTCACTGCCTCAAGTCCTCTGTGTTTCACAGCTTTTATTTATTTATTTAATCCTCACCCGAGGATATATTTCCATTTTTTTAGATAGAGTGGGAGGGAGGGAAAGAGCGAGAAACACACCAATGTGAGAGATACACATAGATTGGTTGCCTCCCGCACGACTCTGACCGGGGCCGGGGATTGAACCCTCAACCGACGTACGTGCCCTTGACCGGGAATCAAACCTGAAACTCTTCAGTCCTGGGGCCGACGGCTCTAACTGCTGAGCTAAACTGGCCAGGGCTTCACAGCTTTTATCAACCCCCAACGTATAGATCTTATTGCACCAAACTCAGAAAGCCGCCTTGACTCTTTCTTCCCTCTCTTCCCCTAGTTATTGTAACAGTTTCAGAAGTCATCGCATGGAATTTTATAAAGCATTTCAAGATAAATACTTACAGGTTCTTTAAGCATTTTTTATCAAAAGAATGATTTTGTTAAATGCATAGCTCCCTCTTAGTGGGTCTTATCTTGCTGTGTATAGTGAGGACCCGGGTACCAAGTCCAGAGCCTACTCTGATCCCATAGCCACAGCCCCAGGAGCCTCGGGTTCTTTGCTTGTACCATGAGGATGCTGTTCCTTTCCCTGAGGACCTCACAGACTTGCCCAGGGCGCAAAAGAAGGACATTCAGATGAGAATACCTTGATTTCACATAATGCTGTACAAAGAAACACTGATTTTTAAAAAAATAATACTTATTACATTAGATCCTGGTAATCACACCTGTCAATGACAATTGGGCTGAACTCTTGGGACAGACTAAATTGGTGCCCACTGAGATGGCATTCTGTCTGTCTGGCCCTTAGCACACCACTGTCAGAATATCTGCCTTAGTCTTGCTGGATCTGGTTTTGTTTTCTGTTGGAGGAATTATATTTTTAGAAATATTGTAGCATGAGACCTTTGCGCAATCTGATGCTCTTTATAAGTATAGATCTATTTACAGCTCACGATGCTTGTTCTTTTATAGGTTCAGATATCAAAGGAAATACTATTGTGCCGGAATCCGAAATCTTAAATTCTTATGAAGACCAGTCCTCGTATTTTTTTGAAAAATATTCCAAGGATCTTTTAGTTGAGGTAAAGGAGCATTTCTGGAAAGTCAACCCCAATTCCCGATCATGTGCTTCGGTGTGTTTCCCTGTGGGTCTCAAAGCAGATAGACATCGGGCATGTTCCTTGGCCCACGGGTAGGAAAATTCTTTGTCCTCCGTGCTGTGCCCCTGCTTTTCTTTCTGTCTCAGAGAACCCCCAGTGATGTCATACTTCACTGCATACAATATCCTAATATGTGGCTTTTTTAAAAAAAAAAATAGGGTCTGGCTGAGTTGTTGCACCAGGAGTTCTCAGATGCTGACGTAGAAGAACGCCACTCGGCGTACCTGAGGCCTTTCCGCATCCTCATCAGTCTGCTGGACAAGCCGGAAATAGGTACCGTTGGAAACCCTGTTACACATCGTACTGCCCGTTTTCAGGAAATTAAAACACAATGAGGTGCAGTCAGCACGCCATTCAAATGTAATTAATCTTTGGAATTTCAGAATCTTGAAGTACTTTACTCATGTTATGGGGTTCGGTTATCATATCTGGGCACCACTTTAAAGTTTTACACAAAACTTTTGAACATTTTTGTCAGGAAAATACCTTTGAGCTCTTGCTGTGCGTGGCCCTACCGAGCACACGCAGGGTTGACTTTGTAAGAACACTTCTTCAATCAAATGTCAGACTTGAGCTTCGATTTTATTTTCCAGAAAATAGGGGATCCTCCTTCACCTTTTTTTTTAATCCTCACCCAAGGACATTTTTCCATTTTTTGTTCAGATAGAGTGGGAGGGAGAGAGGAAGAGAGAGAAAGAGAGAGAGAAACATCGACATGAAAGGGACACATCGAGTGTCTGCCTCTCACACGACCAACCAGGGCTGGGGACAAATTGCAACTGAGGTATGTACCCCTAGCGGGAACCGAACCCAGGTCTCTGTGGACCACAGGCCGATGCTCTAACCGCTGAGCCAAACCGGCCAGGGCTCCTTCACCTTTTTTGCCTGTGACCCTGGGCAAGTCACTTCTGCCATTTGGGCCTCAGTCTTCTCCTGTGTCAGTGAAAGGGGTGAACTAGACTCTGGCTCCTAAAGGATCTCCCCTTGCCCACTGTGGTCCTATGAGCATCAGCTGAGAAAAGTGACCTCTCTCCCTCGCTTTAAAGAAAAATGCTACAGTTTTCATTCACTGTGTGATCTTGGCATCTAATCACTTGAGCACCATAATGGGGAAGAAAATCCTCATCTTCTCCATGGGATTTCGACCTTGATGGTGCTGTCTGGGTGCTCAGATGTGCCCTCCATCTGGTTGCTGTTTCCTTGTCCCTCTGGCCTCAGGATGGAGACCTCTGCTTACTCCCTGAGAGACAGGTGTGGGGCATCCCCGGTGTGGCATGGATGATCGAGGGTCTAGTGGTACAAAGGAAAAACAGCTTCCAAGTTAGAAGGAAGGGAGACTCAGGTCCTGGTGTTTTTTTGTTTTTTTTTTATCCTCACCCGAGGACATTTTTTCATTTTTTGTTCAGATAGAGTGGGAGGGAGAGAGAGGAAGAGAGAGAGAGAGAAACATCGACGTGAAAATGACACATCCAGTGGCTGCCACCCGCACGACCAACCAGGGCCGGGGACAAACTGCAACCGAAGTACATGCCCTTAGCGGGAACCGAACCCGGGTCTCTCTGGACCGCAGGCCGACGCTCTAACCGCTGAGCCAAACCGGCCAGGGCAGGTCCTGGTGTTTTTGCACTGCTGTTACTAATAACGGCTGATGTTTTTTGAGCAATCACTTTGTGTGAAGTGATTTGCATACATCGTTTAATATATGGCTCCATACGTACCATACCTCCAGGCCTCCAACAACCCTAAGATGGGTTTTCTTACTATACCCATTTCACAGATGGAAAGACTAAGGTTGAACAAGGGTAAGTCATTTGCGTGAGTCCATCCAGGAGCTGGGATTAAAGCTTGGTGCATCTGACTCCAGAGCTGAAGCTCCTTTGAGAAGACACTGCTGTTTATCTCAAGGTGCTCAGACACCTTCACCGAGACATTACTCATGGACCACAGATGAACTTGTAGTGCATGACATGGGTGGCTCTAGCTACTCCTGTCCAGAGTCAAAGCCTGAGTATCTGTTCCTCTAAGTTCCGCCCTTAGTGCTACCTACAGGTCCATGTGCACTGTGCAGACTTTCCCTCTTACCCCCCCACCTCCCCTCCGCCTCAGTCACCCAGCAGTGGTCCAGTCGATTCTTCTCTCAGTGTAGACTGACTGCGGCTCTGAGAAGTCATGATTTAGTCTGAAAAATGAAATGACTTATATAACTGTATTGGGAGCTTGCTATGTAACTTGGGGAAGTAGTCAAAGAATAAAACGTAAGTTGGCATTTTGGAGATAGGTATTTTATGTCACAGCTGTGGGCCTTCAGCCGACTAAGGCATTGCTGCCCACCTCAGCTCCTGATCCTATTTTCTGGAAGGGATAAATGGCAGGCTTCTGCCCAGTCGTAACGGTCGTTTACTTTGCTCTATCTGATCTTTTAGTTGTCTGAGAGAAGACACACTTGAGAGGCAAAGGAGTGGACAGTGTAGAACGAGAAGGCACAGGATGGGCCTTCAGTCTTGTCTGCTCTTCTGCGCTGAGGATTCAGCCGCTGCCTCCACTAACTGGGGCAGCAAACCTGCCTTTACTTGTGAAAAAGAATTCAGCATTCTTATGCTGAAGATAAAAGGCTGATTGCTTTTATTTATTTATTTATTACCTCACCCAAGGATATTTTTCCATTTTTGTTCACATAGAGTGGGAGGGAGACAGAGGAAGAAAGGGAGAGAGAAACATTGATGTGAGAGGGACACATCGACTGGTTGCCTCCTGTACAACCCAGCTAGGGCCGGGAATGAACCGCAACCAAGGTACGTGCCCTTGACCAGAATCGAACCCACGACTCATTGGTCCACGGACCAACGCTCTAACCTCTGAGCCAAACCCGGCACGGGCTGCTGATTGCTTTTACACAGATATGTTGACAACCTTCTTTTTCTCTGAGTCGATCCTGTGTTCATCCCCCTGTGTACACGGGTGAGAGTCCTTCCTTCACTGTCTGAGGGTTGCTGTTCGTGGAGCAGAACTGTCTGACCGCCTTGCAGCTGCCTAATTGGCCACAGTGCTTCTCCAGCATGCAGCTGCTCCAGGTCTTTGTGCCGCCTTCATAAGCTTTTCAGGACTGGTGTTTTCTTTTGTGGTGGTCTAGCTCATGATTAAAAGAATTTTGAGTTGTGTTTATATTGAGTAATGTCTCTGGCCAAGCAGTTTATGCACATTTAAAACATTGTGCATACTTAAATCAATGTCACCCCAATAAATTCAATAAAAAATTATAAAAAACACCATTGCCCATACACCCTGGCTCCACCCAGCAGAATCTGGCTTGACATTACCTAAACTCTGCCTCAGTCCCCTTCTCTGTAATCAGGACAGAAATATGGCACCTGGTCGTGGCTGCTGTGAGGATTAAATAAGTTAATAGATATAAAATGCTTAGAACAGTGTCCAGCACATAGTAAGCTCTACAAAAATATTGACCATTTTCAGGGATGTTAATCCCCAGCTAAAGTTGTCATGGCCACAACTTTAAGTGCATTTTAGACTATATAAATTGTATATACAGTGTTGCTCTATACATTTCATGTGTGTGTCATTTATTGATTTTAAATGGATTGTTAATCTTTTCCTGGCCATTTTCTTTTTAATTGCAGGGCCTCAGGTGGTTGGGGATTTGTTTCTCGAAGTCATCCGGGCCTTTTATTCCTACTGCAGAGATGCGCTCGGCTCTGATCTTCAACTCAGCTACACCCAGAGTGGAAATCTGCTGGTCAGGTCTGGGTTTGGCCCCCAACTTTACACTCTTCCTCCCTCCCTAATGCTATGGTTTTGTTTCTCAGTTTACCATAAATTATGAAGTTCTAGGAAGGAGGAGAGACAGCATAGGTTATCGTAACGATAAGTCAATCAACATGAATTGACTGTTCCCTATTGAATACTGTGAGGAGTTTAAAAGGAGTTTCTTCTAGTCTCTGCCCTAGCCTGGGAAGTACAAACCGTATTTATTGATCAAGTATGAGAAGTATTCAACAGAGGCAACCGATCTAGATTACTCAAGTAGTAGTTAAGACAGGAGGTCGAATGGGAGGGGGATAAGGTCAGAAAGTGGAGCCCAGGGACATGAGTCTTCAAGAGATGAGTGTATGGGGGTCAAAGTGAGGTCACCCCAGGGCATGTGCTCCAGGACCCTGAGGGCAGGGGGAGTGGGGTTTGGGAGACAGCAGACTTGTTGACTTAAAGTGTCTAGTTATCTATCAGCCCTGTTTTGTTTAGTTTTTATTTTTTTAAGATACTACAACCTCTCTCTTACTATTTTTCTCTTGATATAATTTCCTTCTGTTTGAATTGGCATTGGTTATACTGAAAATTTAAATCAATTGGAAGATTTTTCTGGTTTTTAATTGTAAGTGTACCAAGAATTCTTAGTGTTTGCTTTTTTCTCCCCGGCTAGTTTATTGTTTTTCTGAATATGATAATAGTACATGCTCATTGTAGACTATACCAATATTTGGAGATATCAAGAAAAAAGGTATCACCCATAATTCCATTACTCTTCAGAGAAAAACATAAAACATTTTCATTTATTTCCAGACTTTCAATGCAGACAGAGAGATGCCTGTCTTTTATTTTAAAGATGGAATTACACTGTTTAGTTGCCCTTTTTTTTTATTATTGATTTTAGAGAGAGAAGGAGGGAGAGGGAGACAGAGATAGAAACATCGATGAGAGAGAACATCAGTTGGCCGCATGCCCTCCACCAGGGATTTGGCCCACAACCTGAGCATGTGCCCTGACTGGGAATTGAACCGGCAACCTCTTGGTGCATGGGTGGACACTCAACTACTGAGCCACACTGGCCGGGCTATTTCTTTTTTTTTTTTTAATGCACTTTGTGAATAGCTCTATTCTCTCCTGTGGAATATAATGGTTGTCTTAGATTCCTCGGTAAGGATTTATCACTTATTTAAGAAATTCTGACTGGCCATTCTCTTACTGATTGATTTTTAAGTGGTTTCCACTTTTCTAGTATCTTCAATGACCTTGCAGTGGTATCCTTGTGCACACATCTTTGTGTGCAAAGCTTTGTGTAGGATAAATCCCTAGAGTAAATTTCCTGAGTCATAGAAGATGCACATTAAAATGTCAGCCACGTTGCCTCCTGGATGGTTGTGCTGTCATTCCACCAACAGAGTATCTCATTGCCTACAGTTGTGATAAAACTGGTTTCCTATATCACATTCTTTTTATGGTAGTTCTTTTTTTTTTTTTTAAAGAGAGAGAGGAAGGGAGAAGGAGAGAGAGATAGAAACATCGATGAGAGAGAACACCGATTGGCCACCTCCTGCATGCCCCCCACTGGGGATTTGGCCCACAACCTGGGTATGTGCCCTGACCAGGAATCATACCGGTGACCTCCTGGTGCATGGGTCAATGCTCAACCACTGAGCCACATTGCCTGGGCTTTTTTATGATAGCTCTTAAGCTTATTTCTAAGAGACTATGTCAGCATAGTGTTTAGGGTGGCATTATGCATACTCTTTCCTATAGAAGAACAGTAATATTTTTATCTCTCTTTTTTAATGTTGTTTATTGATTTTGAGAGAGAGATAGACAGACTTCAGTTTGTTGTTCCATTTATTGATGCATTCATTGGTTGCTTCTTGTATGCGTCCTGACTGGAGATGGAATCTGCAACCTTGGAGTATCAGGATGAAGCTCTAACCAGCTGAGCTATCCCCAGGGCCTTAGTAATATTTTTATCTTTAACCGAGTTTATCAGTCCCTGTAGAAATAAGTTGTAAATGGTAAAGTGAATTAGCTTTTCAGACACGGTGTTCTTGTCATACAGGGTTTTTCACAGATATATTTATAAATATCCCTCTTCCTTTACAGTACAATAAAAGAAAACAGAAATGCCTCTGAGATCGTTAAAACGGTGAATTTGCTGATCACTTCCCTGAGCACAGACTTTCTCTGGGATTATGTGACCAGGTGTTTTGAGGATTGCTTTAGGTAAGTGTCCAGTTCAGGATATTACTGTTTAGGAAGGATGAGAGGGTTTCATGGTTTCGTAGCTGCTTATTGTGATCAGATGACACATAACTGGCTAAAGTTGGGTGGCCTCTGCTGAGTACACAGTTGGAAAGAATTCACTCAGAATTGTAATAAAATAAAAATCTTTGTCATAAGAAGGTTCACATCATCTTTGCCACATAATTCTGAAGCTTCTTCATTTCTTAAAGTCAAACTTTAGAAAATCTCCGGTGCATTTTCTAGTTACCCTGATGAAATCTGCTTTCTTCACACAGTTCTCTTGAAAGTTTGATCTGTGAAAGAAGCTTAATTTTGTGGCTCTGTGACTGGCTAGAGTATGTTTGAAATTATCTGTCTCCTTAAATTCTTATTGAAATCAGTGTATATAATTCGTCAGATAAAAGCATTAACGTGTTAAGCTACTATAATCAGCTTTATATCACTTTGAATCTAGTGAATTACACCAGCTCAAAATCGCAGGTGGTGGTGAACTCTAGGGAGTATTTTTATTTTGTTGTTGTTGTTAATCCTCATCCGAAGATATTTTTCCATTGATTTTTAGATAGAGTGAGAGGGGAGACAGAGAGAGAGAGAAGCATCAATATGAGAGAGATACATTGATTGGTTGCCTCCTGAACGACCCTGACCAGGGCCGGGGATCGAACATGCAACCCAGGTACGTACCCTTGACTAGGAATCGAACCTGAGACTTTGGTCCGGGGGCTGACACTCTAACCGCTGAGTTGAACCAGCCAGGGCAAGTTGCCTACTCTTTTTAAAAAGAAGTGTTGAGTTTCAGTGCTGGGTAAGCAGCTCCCAATAGCGTCGAGCAGTAGAGATACACTGCTCTGTGGAAGCTGAAGAATCCTGAGCAGTTCTTCAGCTGTGGATGAGCTCTGGTGTTACCAGGAGCACCGGCTCAGGTTGCTCCTACAGCGAGGTGACAGGTGTTCGGCCCTCGCTGTGCTCTAGCCAAGCTCCTCCCCTGGGAACAGGCTTTTGGTCTGGGTTGTTGGCCTGAAATTGTTGCCATTAACAGCACTTCAGATTTGCTGGCTGTGGATTCCACGTGGGCATGGACCACCCTCATCTGAACTGATGAAGTTCACGGTAGAGTGAACCTGTTTTTGAAACAAGCAGATTCAAGACACTTATTGATACTTCTCTATGTTAGGAGATTTTAGGCACCAAAGTTTTATTATTGGAACTATAGAAGCTGTCTTTCATTGTGTTTGAAATAGAATAAGTAGTTTTATCGAAAATTAAAGAAATGCTTGAGCCCAGCTCAGTGGATTGAGCGTCATCCCATGGACTTAGAGGTCCCAGTTCGATTCCCAGTCAGGACACATGCCCAGGTTGCGGGCTCGATCCCCAGTAGGGGGCATGCAGGAGGCAGCTGATCCATGTTTCTCTCACACATGAATGTTTCTATCTCTCCCTTCCTCTCTATCTAAAAAATCAGTAAAAATATATTTTAAAAAAGAAATGCTTAAAATTATTGTAGGAAAAAGAATTGACCTGTTTTCTTTCCTGGGCCTTCTGTAGACCAGGGAAGCAGAGTCCTGCCATCGGGAAGAGCGTCAGTCCTCCCCCGACGGTCTCCGAGCTCTGCACCCTCCTTGTGTTCCTTCTGGATGTCATTCCCTTGGTAAGGTCCTTTGCTGTGGAGGATGGCTTGACGCTTGCTATTACACTGTCATTAGTGTTGTTGGCTTGTTTAATAAACCTAAACTTACTAAAAAAATAGTTTTACTTGAATACACAGCACTGTTTTAATGTATCTTCCAGTATGGAAGACATAGCTGGACGTAATTTCTCATATCTTTTGTGTCTTATTTAAAAGGGGTTATAACTTTTGAACCAGTTATAAATGGGCCGAGCTGAAGTTATGTAAGCTAGATGGTGAAGTGGGCATCATCCTATACTACAGTTATTTAGGAGTGGGAGTGAAATGTATTTCCTACTTAAACTTCTATAGTTGGCCAATTTTCTCAAAGGAAACAAATGTCCTCAGTGTAGAAATAAATGTGGCAGTGATTTTCTTTCGAAAGGGTAAAGCCACTAGAAAGGAGAGAATGAAAGTTCATTGATTTGTCCAAATCAAAAAGAAATAGTATTTTATTTTCTGATTTGGGAGTTCACATGAAACTTCCTTATGCTCTAAAAAAGTGAACTTTTTTTTTTTTTTTATCCTCACCGAGGACATTTTTTCATTTTTTGTTCAGATAGAGTGGGAGGGAGAGAGAGGAAGAGAGAGAGAGAGAGAAACATCGACATGAAAGTGACACATCGAGTGGCTGCCACCCGCACGACCAACCAGGGCCGGGGACAAACTGCAACCGAAGTACATGCTCTTAGCGGGAACCGAACCTGGGTCTCTGGACCGCAGGCCGACGCTCTAACCGCTGAGCCAAACCGGCCAGGGCAAAAGTGAACTTTCTAAGAAGCCATCATGAGGTGCATTTTTCCCTGGTGACTGTAAGCTGAAACCATATTCATTAAACCCATTTTTATTTCACAGGAACTTTACTCTGAGGTGCAAACCCAGTATCTGCCGCAGGTGCTCGCCTGCCTGGTGCAGCCTCTGGCTGAGGACATGGAGGCTTTAAGCTTACCTGAACTCACGCATGCCCTGAAGACATGTTTCAAAGTGCTCAGCAAGGTCCAGATGCCACCTTCCTACCTGGACGAGGAGGCCACAAGTGGAAACTCAGTAAGTGCCGGGAACAGCTGAAAAGGTCCTCTGAGCCAAAAGGAGCTTCTGCTTTCCTGGGAGCAGAAAGTTACTGGGGTCAGTTAGCAAAGGAATAAGGAGTAGAAGATATATAGGTCATATCTACAATACGCTTCTCAGTCCTCACTTGATGAACATTTTTAGCATGGACATTAAATCCCTTTCCCTTCACCCACATCCCTGCTCCTTCCCTGCGGGAGTCCAGACCTACAGCTCGTGGTTAGACACACCCCACCGTCTAGACTTTTTTTACGTGCTTGTTTAAATGTGCATAATTTTGTTTTTAAAAATATAAGATATTCGTTTCCTTGGACTGCAGTAACAGAGAATCAATCACAGACTGAGTGACCTGAATAACAAAGTTACTGTCTCACAGTCTGGAAGCCAGAAATCTGAGATGAAGGTGTCATCAGGGTTGATTTCTTCTGAGAGCTGTGAGGGAAGGTTCTGTCCCATGTTCCTCCCTTCTTCTGGTGGTTGCTGGCAGTCTTTGGCATTCCTTGGCTTGTAGACACATCACCCCAATCTCAGCCTTCATCTTCACGGGGTGTTTTCCCTATGTTCGTATCTCTGTGTTTACATTTTCTCTTTGTACAAGGACACCAGTCACTGGGTCAGGGTCCACCCTAAGACCTCACCTTAACTTGACCATCTCCAAGAAGCCTCTTTCCAAATAAGGTCAGGTGACATTCACAGGTACTGGAGGTTAGGACTTCGTTATCTTTTTTTAGGGAATGCCATTCAATACATAGCACACATTGCTTTGCTTTGCTTAGGGACATTTTTCTGTATTGCTAGACACAGAGGTGTCCTGTTCTTTCTTCGGTTCTGCATGACAGTTTGTGGTATGGCTTTAGAATTTCTTCAACCACTCCCCCATTGGTATCATTTAGGTTATTTCTAGTTTTTCAGTCTTACCAACAGTGCTGCAGTCAGCATCCTCACACAGCTTTTCATGGTTGTGAGTGTTTGGGGAGTATTGGTTCCCAAAATTGGATTGTAGTTAAACCCATTTCTCTATAAACTGGGAGAGAGGCCGCCAAATCGTCCTCCAAAAACACTTAACACAGTTCCACGAGTAGTTTGAGGTCCATGGTCTTTGAATTATTTTTATTTTCTTCTTTGTCTAAGGATTGGAAAACTCTGCCCTTGAAATCTGTTGGACATGGTGGCAGGCAGTGTGTGAACAGACTCGGCAGGGGGCCTTCCTGAAAGCCGTGTCCGGGTGGTGCTGGCAGGCAGATGAGCTGCCTGACGGGGCTGGAGTCTCAACTCACAGACTCGTTACAGATGGCTTCCTCAGTTGCAAAGTTGTGTTTTTTGGGGTTTTTTTTTACTATGCTAGTCAATTTTACTTATTTTAAAGATATTGCAATTTTTATATACTTTAATGATTTTTCAACATTTTTCAGCTGTTTGGCTTCGTAGAATTACCAGCAATAGCATGCTCTAGTGGCGCGATCGGTTGGCGCGTGGTACTTATACAGCAGAACTACCAGCGAGACTGGAATGCTGTATTAATCGAAGGCACCATTGTGCTCATTACATTACCAGAGAACAAAAATACAGTGAAGCCAGTTTTCAGCGTGAACAGCCTAAAGAAAGGAAGAAGGTGGGGGCAGTGTGCGGAGCGGCCAGCCATCCCTGAAGGAGGCTGGTAGAAAAATCTTAGCTATGGATGGAGCTACTAAATCTGGTCTGGTATTCAAGACTGTAGCATTGGAAGTTCTTTTTTTTTTTTTTTTTTTTATCCTCACCTGAGGACATTTTTCCACTTTTTGTTCAGATAGAGTGGGAGGGAGAGAGGGGAAGAGAGAGAGAGAGAGAGAGAGAAACATCGACGTGAAAGGGACACATCGAGTGGCTGCCTCCCGCACAACCAACCAGGGCCGGGAACAAACTGCAACCGAGGTACATGCCCTTAGCAGGAACCGAACCCGGGTCTCTCTGGACCGCAGTTCGACGCTCCAACCGCTGAGCCCGGCCAGGGCTGGAAGTTCTGATTTTTCTTATTTAGTTCAAATGGAATGATTTCCTTCTGGAATATACTTGTAGTCTTGTTAAGGTTTATGTGTACACATGCTGGTCACAGCAAGCTAGAATAGCTGTTGGAGAAAAATATCCTAAAATTAATTTAAGATGTAAAGTTTAAGTCTGTGTAGTCTACAAATTAAAAAGAATGTATCTCAAAAATTGCATAATACTCTTCTGTTCTTCCCTAGAAAGCACCAAGGGTTAAATGCTGAGGAATTTTTAATTTAATGTAATATTATCTAAGTAAAGTGTAAGAAAAGAAAAGAGGCTGATTCATTGAAGGTTGATGTGTCATCCTTTTGGAAAAGCCACAAAAATATATACAGCGGGTCTCCAAATAACTTCATTTTGTTAAAACGATGAGATGCCATAGAGACTTCTGTTTGTATCAGTTAGCCTCTGGTCAAACTGCTTTCCTTTTATGTCATTTCACTTAAAGTCGCAAAACCTGTTGATGTGAAGTGAGGGCTTACACATACTTATGTGTGTATAAAAACTTTGTTCTAGCTTTCTCCTTTCATGTTACTTCATGTCTTTATTTTACCCTCAGCCCAATTTCCTCATTCATATTTTTAAGGCTGTCAGAAACTGTTTCTGACTAGCTTTTTTAATGCTGAAGAATCTAAATAAATAACTCAAGGCCATCCTACTCCAAGAGCGTGCTGTCTGCCTGCCTCCACCTTGGGCTGGCTGCCTCTCCTGCCCACGTGGCATCTTCATTTTTTTTTTTTTTTTTTTTTTTATCCTCACCCGAGGACATTTTTTCATTTTTTGTTCAGATAGAGTGGGAGGGAGAGAGAGGGAGAGAGAGAGAGAGAGAAACATCGACGTGAAAGGGACACATAGAGTGGCTGCCACCCGCACGACCAACCAGGGCCGGGGACAAACTGCAACCGAGGTACATGCCCTTAGCGGGAACCGAACCCGGGTCTCTCGACTGCAGGCCGACGCTCTAACCGCTGAGCCAAACCGGCCAGGGCGCATCTTCATTTTATTATACAGTGTACACAGGGGTTCTCTTGGTGTAAAGAATTACGGTTTTAAGAACCAGAAAGTGCACATTTACCATTTGCCTAATTCAGCTGATAATTGAATCCTCTGGTCTTACAAGATGAGTATTACAAACTTTCATTTTTTGCAGAGTCCAGTAAAACGTGAAAACAGTGACATAATTTTAGACACAAAGGCAGTGATCCCAGGTGATGAAGACGCTTTGTTTCCTGCACTTAAATCTGAAGACAGTGGGATCGGGCTCAGTGCGTCATCACCAGAGCTCTCTGAGCACTTGAGGGTCCCCAGAGTCTCTCCTGAAAAAGACGATGTTTGGAAGACTGGCGGGAGTATGCAGAGGACATTTTTTTGCATCCAAGAGCTAATTGCCAACTTTGCGCATAAGAACATCTTTGGAGTACAGCTAACAGCGTCAGGAGAGGAAAACAAGGCTGAAGAGCCCGGGGGCCAGAGGGACGAGGGCAGGCCTCGGGGCCCAGAGCCCAGCCTCCGTGGCAGGAAGAACTCGTGGGAGGCCAAGCCCATCAGTGTGCCCCAGTTTAAGCAGATGCTCTCAGACTGGTTCACAGTTCGAGGGTCTCCATTTAAGACAAAAAATGTGGAGTCGCCATCACCTTTGCCCAGCAGCCCTGGTCAAACAAAGGAGGGAGACTGGGCCGTGGACCAGGTGGTCACTGACCTGGGGAGCTCCAAGGAGGGCTGCAGGGAGGCTTTTGCCGCTGCCTGCCACCTGCTGCTGGACTGCGCCACCTTCCCCATCTACCTGTCCGAGGAGGAGACAGAGCAGCTCTGCGAAAAGCTCTTCCAGCTCCCTGGTGAGCGGGTGGCCCGCGATGGCCCATCTTGGGGACTCGTGGTACTTAGGCCATTGACGTTTCCAAAAGAGCTAGGATCGTGTCAGCCAGGGAGGAACTGTGCCACATTTACTTCCTTCCGTGGTTTCTGATTAGTTGTGTATGCAGATGGCAAATTGGTGAAGCTGGTTTTTATTTTTAATAAGTCTGGAACATAAAAGGTGCTTAATAATAGTTGGTAAATAGACTATTTCACGAGACCTGTTGTTAAAGATTTGTGCATTAGTCTCCCGGGGCTGCCATAAAAAAAAGACCTCAAACTAAGTGACTTAAGCAACAGAAAGGTATTCTCTCACAGCTGTGGAGGCCAGAAGTCTGAGATTAACGTGTCAGCAGGGCCGTGCTCCCTCCCCATGTTCTGAGGAAGGACGAGTTCCAGGTCTCTCCCCTAGCTTCTGGTATTTCCTTGGCTTGTGGCATTATAACTCCAGTCTTTACATGGCATTCTCCCTGTGTGCATGCCTGTGTTCAAATTTCCCTTTTATAAGGACACCTGTTTTATTGGATTAGGGGACCACTGTACTGTGACCTCACTGTAACTAATTATATCTGCATCGAACCTATTTCCAAATAAGGTCACATTCTGAGGTGCTAGGGTTAGCTTCAATATTCTTCTTCAACATAAGAATATTTGGGGAACATAGTACAACCCATAGCAGGCAGTGTCTGAGCTCAGGCTGTCCTAATGAATACCATAGATTGAGCGGCTTAAACAGTGGAACTTGATTTTCTCACAGTTCTGGGGGCTGGAAGTTTACGATCAGGGTGTCAGCATGGTCGGTTCCTTGTGATAGCTCTTCTGTTGGTCATAGGCAGCCACCTTCTCACTCAGTGCTCACATCCTGGGAGTGTGGGGGGATCACTTTCATGTCTCTTCTTTTTTTTTTTTTTTTTTTGGTTAATCCTCATCCCAGAATATTTTCCATTAACTTTTAGATAGAGTGGAAAGGAGGGAGAGAGAGAGAGAAACATTGATGTGAGAGAGACACATCAACTGGTTGGCTCCTGCACAACCCCAACCAGGGCCAGGGATCGAACCTGCAACCCAGGTATGTGGCATCGATCAGGAATCGAACCCACAACCCTTCAGTCCAAGGGCCGATGCTCTAACCGCTGAGCCGAACCAGCCAGGGCTCTGATGTCTCTTCTTAGAAGGGCATAAATCCCATCTCAAGGCCCTACGCTCAGGACCTCATCTAAACCTAATTATCTCCCAAAGGCTTCACCTCCAAACCATCCCACAAGGGGTTGGGGCTTCAGCACGAATTTTGGACAGATATAATTCAGTCTATAGCAGGCAGTGAGCATTTTAAAGGAAAAAGGGGTGGCGGAGGAGGGGTAGAGGGGAAGGTGGAAAACAAGCAAGAGCGATTAGGTTGGTGGGAACACAGGGCAGAGGTTTGCCGTCTCATAGCCATTACCTTAAATTTCCCGTGCGCTTTGTCGCCTGGCTCCAGCTGCCAGTGGCAGACACTTGGAAGAACTGCATTGAGAATTGGAATCCTGCATCGAACCTATTTCCAAATCCTGCCCTTTTAAAGTTAATGCCATGTGCCCTACCACCAAGAGAGCCCTGGAAAAACAATTTGAACTCTGTGCCCAAAAGTGTGACTTTTACTTTATGTAAATTAAAAAATTTTTTAATGTGAATTTCACTATACCCAAATTTTAAAAAGAAAGCAAACATTTTGAATCATCTCAAAGCCCTGAGATTGACACTGGTAGAATTCAAATAATTTGACAAGCTTATGAAACCAGACTCATCTCATTTGTCCTCTGGCCCTGAGTGCAGTCTGCATACCAGGTCACCACCAGAAGGTCCAGGTGGCTTCCTGGATCCCGGGGTGTCTTAGAACCTACACATCTGAGCACCATTCTCACGTGGTTTTGTTTGTTCCCATCCTCTCTGGTTGGCTTCCTTCAGGAGCCGGCGAGTCCAGTTTTCCATTGTGGCTGAAATCCCTCATGACCATTTGCTGCTGTGGGACCGACTGCTACCTCCAGAACGTGGCCATCTGCACTCTGCTGGAAGTGATAAACCACTCCCAGTCCCTTGCGCTTGTCATTGAGGACAAGATGAAACGCTATAAGAGCTCTGGGTACAACCCGTTTTTCGGCAAGCTGCAGATGGTGACGGTGCCTCCCATTGCACCAGGAATCCTGAAGGTCATTGCGGAGAAAACAGACTTCTATCAGGTATTTCCCGCCGGAAAGAGGGAGGGTGGGACCCTGGGATCCTCTTCCCAGACCATTTATTGGAAGCTGTCCCCAAGGCTGTAGCTGCTGTAATGAGGAATGCGACAGCCTGGTGACATCAGAGAGGGTTGCTGGAGACCTGTGCCTGCCTTGGGCTCTTGCCACAGTGTCCGGCCCTGGAGTGAGTTTTTAGTATCAGCAGTTTAGTTGTAACTTGATCATTAGAAACTACATTCCCGTAGGTAAGAAAAAATGGTTGGGGGCTTGAGCCAGTCAGTGATTAATTTGCTCTGTACAGAGAAGACAGTTCTGTTGCATAGGAACAAATGGGCCAAAAAAAGTTCTTTCATCTAAGATGTCCCTAAAATATTATGATCTAGAAGACATCTTTTTCTATGACCTGGAAGAATGCCTTCAGAAATCCCCCTCCCGGAAGTGGGGACCAACCCTGCTTTTGAGTTCCATGGGATTTGGGGAGGGGCTGCAGCAGGTTGCAGGCCCCGTGTGTTTAAAGAGCTAAGATCAGGGCTGGGGAGATGGAGGACTCAGATACCATTTGTGTCCTGACAGTGAGCCAGGCATCTGCTGCGGCATTGTCCACAGAAATGGGAACCAATAAGTTTGTGGAAGTAAACCTGAAAGCCAGTTAGAGCCCACCCCAGGTGGTGAGGTGCTGCAGTGTACCTCACAATTGGTGACCAAAGGCACATCTCTGGGACCCCAGTGCCGGCTCATGGGAAGGCTTGGGTGGTTCTTGTTGAAAGGATGCATCGACCAGTAGGTTCTTGCTTCTGGTTGGCTCCCTCTCTGAAACTGGAGGTTCTTAGTTGACCACAAAGCTCCATGTGTAACCTGTATCGTTGCCTCTGCCTGGGTAACTTCTGCTGGGTTTCATGGCTTGGTGTGGGTTTGGGTTTGTTTTGTTTGTTGGCAATGTTTCTTTGTATAGTAAGGATTCTTACATAGCAAATGTAGGTAGAAGCCAGTACCTTGGGACTAGGACTGGACTGGGCAAGGAGGAAGTGGGCAGGTGCTGCCTGTGTTCACTAGGTGTCCCCTTTGTCCCAGAGGGTAGCTCGTGTGCTGTGGAATCAGCTGAACAAGGAGACCCGGGAACATCACGTCACCTGTGTGGAGCTGTTCTACCGGCTGCACTGCCTGGCCCCGACGGCCAGCATCTGCGAGGACATCATCTGCCACGCCCTCCTGGACCCTGACAAGGCAAGTCTCTGCGACCCTAACCTCCATCCTGCGAGGGTCCTCGCTGCTGGGCCAGCTTGTCACTTCGTGTGTCCAGGGCAGACTTCATATATCCAGTTGAGGTCATTCTGGGGCTCAGGGGACATCCTGGTTAATGAGCAGAAGAGTTAGAGATGTCGGGACTGGAAGGCCTCCAGCAACACAAGCTGGAGTCCCCAAAACATCTTAGGACTCACCAGGGAAATCTGCCCAAACTCCCATGATGTTTGCAGGACCTGTAGGGCTTCTGGAGATGCTGGTACAGTCAGTCGGCAGTCGTAGAGAGTGTGTCGGCCCTTTAAGCCCTGGCTGTCCTTTGCGGCCCAGTGGTGTCTTTGTGCTATAAGCCATGTGGCCCATCACTTCCAAGGAAAGGGCATGGACCCCACACTCACTTGTGTTTTCCTTCGACCACAGGCCTACCTGTGACCCTGGGCAGGGGCGAGCGCTGAGTCTGGACTGGGCTTTATTGACAGTGTGTTGTGTTACAGAGAGCAGGAGAGAGGGCACAGGTCAGCCACCAGGCACAGTGACCATCCAGCCTCTGCTGCACTGCCGTCCTGATTCTGAGCTCGCATTTGTTTTTTGGGGTTTTTTTGTTTTGTTTTTTATCCTCACCCAAGGACATTTTTGCATTTATCTTCAGATAGAGCGGGAGGGACAGGGAGGAAGAGAGAGAGAGAAACATCGATGTGAGAGAGACACATCGACTGTCTACCACCCACACGACCCCAACCGGGGCCAGGGACAAACTGCAACCGAGGTACTTGCCCTTAGCGGGAACTGAACCCAGGTCTCTCTGGTCCGCGGGTCGACACTCCAACCGCTGAGCCAAACCAGCCAGGGCGCTCTCATTTGTTTTTAAATTTGGTTTCATGTGACTAAAAACAGTATCCTGTTAGGAAACCAGATTCCTCACACCTGTTTGTTTCCTAATCAAGGGAACCAGATTGGAGGCTCTGTTTAGATTTTCTGTCCTCTGGCACCTGACACGAGAGATCCAAGGCAGTCGGGTGACATCTCACAATCGCTCCTTCGACAGGTGAGGTCCTCTCTGTTATCATTGACCCTCAGTGCAAAAGGATACTTAGGTTGCTGGTCAGCATGTTGGGCTGGGGACGGGGAGACGTGTGGCATGGATACCATGACCTCGTATTCTTGATGCAAGCAGTCTCATGATCCCCTAAGTGGGTTTAGGCCGGACATGTGTGAATAAATACATGGTGGGGATTTTACTGTGGTTGGGGAGGGAGGAGACTCAGGATGCCTCGAGTCACCTGGGGAGCTTTCAGAGCGTGCCCTCTCTCCTGGGGGGTGGGTATAGAGAAATGGAGATGGTCTAGCTATATTGGAGTGGCAGCCACACTGGGTGTACAGTCGTCCCTCGTTTATCGCGGTGAATCCGTTCCAGACTCTAGCAGTTGCACCTGGCGTTGAAGGATTCCTGGGGTGCTTGAATACATAGGCCTACAGTCCATACGTACAGTATTTTTTATTTTAATTGTAACACAGGGGTGTATAATTGACTCAGACAAACAAGCACATGCTGTATCATTTTCACTGTCTCAATCAACTTTTTAATGAATATTTTTGAAAAAACCGTGATAGAGTGAAGCCGCGAAAGTCAAAGCGCGAAGTGGCGAGGGACGACTGTGTGTATATATTTGTAAAATCATCAACCTTACACTTAAGATGTAAATTTATTGCAGGTATATTATAATTCACATTGTTCTCTAAAAATCCCCTACCTTGTTTCCAAAATTCTAGGTGTGTGGCCAGACACACAGCCTTACATGCCAGCTCATTGTGATGCCTGGGGCCCACCTCCAAGTCCCAGTTAACTGATTTGGGCTGAGGCCTGGGGGAATCAGGATTTTGAAAGCTCCCCTGCTGATTCTAGCATGAAACCATGGTTTAAATCCCGTTATCTGCAAGCCCAGCATGGGCTAAGCTCCCTGAGGGTATCCTGGCACACAGGAGCACTGCACGCTGACTCCATGGTGCACTTCCCACCCACAGGTCCCTGTTTGTTGTTCTGGACAGCCTGACCTGCACGGACGGTGCCATCGGCGCGGCAGCCCAGGGCTGGCTGGTGCGGGCACTGTCCCTCGGGGATGTGGCACGCATCCTGGAGCCTGTGCTCCTGCTCTTGCTGCAGCCCAAAACCCAGAGGACCTCCATTCACTGTCTCAAGCAGGAGAACTCAGCAGGTGAGCTCACCAGTCCAGGCAGCCAGGCCAGCTCTGTGTCACGGGCCAGGAGGCAGGAAAGGGCGGTGGACCCTACTGCCCGTCTCAACAGTTAAGGCACTTAGACCCACTTTGTGATTTTACCAGGTTCAAGTAGTGTGAAGTTACTTTGTAAACTTGTGGGGACTTTTAAAATTTAAGGATCAGATGAATCATCACTTAGAAATTTTAGGTAGTGGGTTTTTCACTAAATAAAATCAGTTTTTTAAAAATAAAATACAAAAATTTTAGTAATCCATGTTCCAATAAAAACAGCTGATTCTTGATTCTTTCTCTAGAGAAAACATTTCAAGAGCACATAAAGTAGGAGGTGGGAATAACAGACCATCTACCTTAAGGTCTTCAAAGCCGATGGCTTCTCTTGAAAGGGAGACAGACTTTCAGTCTGAGGTCTGGCATGAAGTTAAATCTGGGTTGGCTAGGCCAGCACTTCTCCCCAGGTCCCTGCTCAGACCTGGGAATGAGATAGGTTAGGGTGCGTTTAAATGTGAATGACCAAGAATGTCAAAATTTGCACTGTGTTTTAATCTACTCTCTAAGGTTCTTTCCAACTAGAATATAGTCAGAAATGCAGAAGAAATAAGCCTTTGGGTTCAGAGAACTTCCAGAGGCAACTTGAACACAAATGAAAGAATGTAGGTTGGAAGAAGAAAAGAAAGACTAAAATAAACCTGATGAGTTCATACACGAGACTTAATATCTGCCACAGTTCATGAACATCACTTCCCACAATAACTGCACTTTATGACTGCCTGCCTGCCTGCCATTTTCTGAGCCGCGGCTTTGAGTTAGTTCGTTTATCTCCCTGGGCTGTAAATATTCTGTTTGTCTCAGTGTTATCTTAAGAGAAAAGCAGCCTGGCACCTAACTAAGCAAAGATCTGCAAGAGGGCGTCCTCTCTTTACAAGGCTCCTTGCCTAAAACTGTAAGTTCTAGTTGTCTGTCAGGAAGGACAGCTGGCTGCCTTCTCCAAGAGGAGGCATTTCATTATTCCACATTATAAGTAACATTCAAAGACGTATAAACTAAGCACCTTCTTAGAAGTTTGACAGTCATTATGGTGGCTAAGCTTTTTAGTATTCCTTTATCTGTTTTAAGAAGAAAGTTTTAACTCCACGGTTTATTGGGTTTTAAAGTCCCACAGCCCTTCCGGCTGCCTCATCTGCCACCCTCCTGATAAGAGAAAGCGTAGCATCATTTCTCTCCGTGTTCTCTTCCTCTGGATACACACTGCGTATCCCCTGCCCTCCCTCTGCAGTCTGGTTGAACTCTGTGTGCATCAGCAGCTCATCTCTTTCTAAGACCTCACTCTTCCTTCTTTCCTGGTCTTGCTTCATTTTCATGGAATAGATTGTTAACACATCTATTCCATATTGCATATTTAAAATGTGTGGCAGTACCAAAGACCTCTGGCTTTCATTCTCTTTTAAAAATATCTGAATATTGCCCTGGCCGGTTTGGCTCAGCAGTTAGAGCATCGGCCTGCGGTCCAGAGAGACCCGGGTTCGGTTACCACTAGGGGCACATACCTCGGTTGCAATTTGTCCCCGGCCCTGGTTGGTCGTGCGGGAGGCAGCCACTCGATGTGTCCCTTTCACGTCGATGTTTCTCTCTCTCTGTCTCTCTCTCTCTCTCTCTCTCTCTCTCTCTCTCTCTCTCTCTCTCTCTTCCTCTCTCTTCCTCTCTCCCGCCCACTCTATCTGAACAAAAAATGGAAAAATGTCCTTGGGTGAGAATAAAAAACAACAAACAAAATATCTGAATATTTTTAAATGTGTATTTTCTGATTACAGAAGGACTAAAATTGGAATAATGAAGTAAAAACACAAGTGAGAGGCCCTTGTAGTGCCAGCTGATAGAGCTAGTTATGTTAATGGTTTGGCAGGTGTTCTTTCAGACGTTTTCACAATTGCATGCCATAGGTACTCTCCCCTAAATGGGCTCATTTGATACAGCTCAATTCTGCAGTTCGACTTTTTTTCCTTGCACTTTATATATCTTGCTCATTGCTCCACATCAGTGCATATAGATGGATTATTTCATTGTTTTTTCTTTATTGATTTTAGAGAGAGAGGAAGGGAGAGGGAGAGAGCTAGAAACATCGATAAGAGAGAACATTGACTGGCTGCCTCCTGCATGTCCACCACTGGGAATTGGGCCCACAACCTGGGCCTGTGTCCTGACCAGGAATCACATTGGCAACCGTTGGTGCATGGGTCAGTGCTCAACCACTGAGCCACACTAGCCAGGCCAGTTCGAGATTTTTTTTTTAATCCTCACCTGAGGATATTTTTCCATTTATCATCAGATAGAATGGGGGGGGGGGGGGGGGCAGAAACATTGACTTGAGAAAGACACATCGACTGGTTGCCTCCCGTACGACCTGACCAGGGCCGGGGACACACCGCAACCGAGGTACGTGCCCTTGACCAGAATCGAACCCACAACTCATTGGTCCGAGGGCTGACACTAGCTGCTGAGCCAAACTGGCCAGGGCGCCAGTTCAGGTTTTTAAAAGATCCATCTGGTGGTGTGGCTCAGCGGTGGAGCGTCAACCCATGCACCAAGAGGTCGCTGGTTCGATTTCCGGCCAGGGCACATGCCCAGGTTGTGGGCCCGATTCCCAGTGGGAGACATGCAAGGGCGGCCAGTCAGTGTTCTCTCTCATCAATGTTTCTATCGCTCTCTCCCTCTCCTTCCCTCTCTCTAAAATCAGGAAAGAAAAAATATATTTTTTAAGTAAATAAAGTAAAAAAATAAAAACCCAAACCGTAGTCCATTGCATACATGTGCTGTGACTTTTTTTTTCTGTCTCTTATTGTGGATATTTTGTTTGCTTTCCAGTTTGTCTTTATGTAAGATGTTTCCGTGAATACTCCTAGAGCTTTAAAACCTTCTGCTGAAATTTCTGTAGGATACATTTCTTGAAAGAAAGCTCGTGGGACAAAATACACATTTTTTAAAATTGCTCTTCCCCCAAATGTTGTAATATTTATATTTTGTGTGATAGTATAACTAAGTTATCTGATTGCTTGAACATTTTAAAAGACGTGTTCACTTTACCTGTCTACCTTTTGTCCATCTTATGATCTAGACTCTGGTGTTGTAGTTTCATGGGGGAATTTTATTTTATTTTATTTTATTTTACTTTATTTTATTTTATTTTATTTTTTCATTTATTTTTCTTTTATTGATTTTAGAGAGAGAGGAAGTGAGAGGGAGAGATAGAAACATCGATGAGAGAGAACATCAATTGGCCGCCTCCTGCATGATCCCCAATGGGGATCTGGCCCAAAACCTGGGCATGTGTCCTGACCGGGAATCGAACTGGCTACCTCCTGGTGCATGGGTCGATGCTCAGCCACTGAGCCACACCGGCCAGACATCATGGGGGAGTTTTATTAATAGTGATCTTTCTGCCCTGGCCAGTTTGGCTCAGCAGTTAGAGCATCAGCCCTTGGACTGATGGGTCGTGGATTCGATTCCTGGTCAAGGGCACCTACCCAGGTTGCAGGTTCGATCCCCAGCCCCAGTCGAGGTCATGCAGGAGGCAACCAATCTATGTGTATCTTTCACATCGATGTTTCTCCCCCCCCCCCCCCCCCCCCGCCTTCCACTCTATCTAAAAATCAATGGAAAATTATACTCAGTTGAGGATTAACAAAAAAAAATAGTGATCTTTCTGTCTGGTTTTAATACAAAGATCATTCTAGAACTAACATATCGTAGTTCACCCTTCTGTTCTGAAGTGGTTTGTCATTTTGTAATTTTCAGAGGACTTGCATCGTTGGTTTAACAGGAAGAAAACCTCTTTCAAAGAGACATGTGGAGTGCCCGAGCTTCAGGAAAGCAGCTCAGAAGACAGCGTGCCTCTGAGCCAGTTCACCACTGTGGACCGTGAGGCCATCTGGGCCGAGGTGGAGAAGGAACCAGAGAAGTGCTCGCCGGGAAGCCAGCTAAGTGAGGAGGATCTTCCCTACTACATGGACCTTCAGGACAGGACAGCCCGAGGCGCTCCCGACAGCAGCGAGCACACCGAGTCTGCAGACACGAGCTCTGCCCACACGGACAGCGAGAACACATCCTCCTTGTCCTCCCCTTCCCACGACCTGCAGGAGCTGAGCAATGAAGAGGGCTGCTGTGCACCCATCCCCGCGGGCAGCAGGGTTCACCCCAGGCGCTCGGCCTTCCTGACAGCCTTCCAGGCAGAAAGCTTCAAGTCTAATACCAAGTTAAGCTTGGCACGCGTGGACTCAGACAAGACCCAGGCTTCGGAGTCGTTCTCCAGTGACGAGGAGGCAGATGTGGAGCTCCAGGCCCTCACCATGTCCAGGCTGCTAAAGCAGCAGCGGGAAAGGCAGGAGACAATCGAGGCCTTGTTCAAGCACATCCTGCTCTACCTGCAGCCTTACGACTCCCGGCGGGTCCTCTACGCCTTCTCGGTGTTAGAGGCCGTGCTCAAAACCAACCCCAAAGAGTTTATTGAGGCTGTGTCCAGGACCAGCATGGACACCAGCTCCACCGCGCACCTCAACCTCATCTCCAACCTCCTTGCGCGCCACCAGGAGGCCCTCGTTGGCCAGAGCTTCTATGGAAAACTCCAGACCCAGTCCCCCAACGTGTGCCCCCATTCTCTGCTGATCGAGCTCCTCACCTACCTGTGCCTGAGTTTCCTGCGTAGCTATTACCCTTGTTACTTAAAGATCTCCCACCGAGACCTACTGGGCAACCGGGACGTCCAGGTCAAAAGCGTGGAGGTTTTGATTAGAATAATGACGCAGCTCGTCTCAGTGGCCAAGTCCACTGAAGGGAAGAATGTGGAGTTCATCCACAGCCTACTGCAGAGGTGCAAAGTGCAGGAGTTTGTCCTGCTGTCCCTGTCAGCGTCTATGTATACGAGCCAGAAGCGCTATGGCCTGGCCACTGCAGAACGAGGCCAGGCCCTGCGGGAAGACAGCCTCTTTGAGGAGAATCTCATCAACTTGGGCCAGGATCAGATCTGGAGTGAGCACCCCCTGCAGATCGAGTTGCTGAAGCTCCTGCAGGTACTAATCGTCTTGGAGCATCACCTGGGCCAGGTCCATGAGGAGGCTGAAAACCAGCCACACTTGTCCCGGGAGTGGCGGAGGGCCCTCAACTTCCAGCAGGCCATCAGCGCCATGCAGTACATACAGCCCCACCCCCTCACCTCCCAGGGGCTGCTGGTGTCTGCCGTGGTGCGAGGTCTGCAGCCGGCCTATGGCTACGGCATGCACCCAGCCTGGGTGAGCTTGGTCACCCATTCCTTGCCGTACTTTGGAAAGTCCCTGGGCTGGACAGTGACACCCTTCGTTGTCCAGATTTGCAAAAACTTGGACGAGCTCGTCAAACAGTATGAAAGCGAATCTGTGAAGCTCTCTATCAGGTATGGCGATCCCTTGACACATTATTATTGCTCTGATAACAGTTTTTGTAAGGAATGGCTGATGTGCCGTAGAGGCCAGCTGGGGGATGTTTTAACCGAATCAGAAGCCTATTTAGCGTTGTCAGGAGGGGTGATAAGGAATTAAATGTCCAGATCCTCTATTTTTTTTTTTTTTTATCCTTACCTGAGGACATTTTTCCATTTTTTGTTCAGATAGAGTGGGAGGAAGAGAGAGGAAGAGAGAGAGAGAGAGAGAGAAACATCGACGTGAAAGGGACACATCGAGTGGCCGCCTCCCACACGACCAACCAGGGCCGGGGACAAATTGCAACCGAGGTACGTGCCCCTAGCGGGAACTGAACCCGGGTCTCTCTGGACCGCAGGCCAACGCTCTAACCGCTGAGCCAAACCGGCCAGGGCAGATCCTCTATTTTTAATATCACACAGCTAACCAGGTTGGCTCAATTGCAGGAAAAATTAGTAACTCTCTGTTATTTTTGCAAAACAGAAATAATAAAGGAATCACCTTCACAGAAATTCTAAAACATCTAAAAACATTTTTCCAAAGTGACTACACGAATGTAAAATAGCACAAAAGATGCCTACTAATGTTATAACAATGTTTCATTATGAGAGTCCCAGTTTATTTAAGGCAGTGATAGCTCTCTGGTTCCTATGTTTGTATGTAGGACTAAAATGCTTTATAGCCTCATTCTTAAAAATCCTCAAAACCACCTTCTCGTTTCTTTACCCAAGCAACACCTCCAAGAGGGAAAACATTTCTCCGGATTACCCACTCACTCTTTTGGAAGGTCTGACAACCATTAGTCATTTTTGTCTTTTGGAACAACCCAACCAAAATAAAAAGGTAAAATTTTTTTTTTCTGAGTTGGAGGCAATTTTCATAATATTGTTTTGTCTTCATTGGGTTATGACTGTTTCCAATAAGAAATGTTTGTATGTAAGTAATGCAAATATGTATGCAAATCTATGCATGTAAATAATGCAAGCACTATGCAAACGTGTATGGAAATGTGCGTACTTAATGCAAATGTGATTTTGTTCTTCTGGTCACTCCTTCAGTCCTAGCCCATTGTTTCATTAAAGCCACTTGGGATAAAATGTAAAGCCACTTGCTTGATTTTAGGCTTATATTCCTTTTTTCCCCCCACTTATGCTGTCCTGGTGTGTTTGAAATCTGCATTGGGAGACATTTGAGCTGTTAATTGCCCTAACCTATCTGGCATTAAATTTGAGAATGCAGCTAAGGCTTCAGTTGAATGATGCAAAGAGTCTATAATGTGGCCTCTCAGACTTTCAGACGTTCCTCTTTGAAAGAAGGCCCTGGTTCAGATGCACAGGGAAGTGTCCCACTTCCAGACTAGCACATACGGGACTTGCTGAGAAGGGGCTGCAGCCCCAGGATCCTCCGCCTGCACTGACCGCCGTCCTCATGGAGAGGGAAACGCTGCCGCAGGTGCAGCCAAGTCTCTCATGTTCATTTTCATTTTCAGACCATGGCTGTAAGTGATCCCACCAGCTTGAAAAATGCCAAGAATGCCATTCTGGAGGAGCTGCCCCGAATCGTTAACACCATGGCCCTTCTCTGGAACGTACTCAGAAAGGAGGAGACACAGAAGAGACCCGTGGATCTCCTTGGAGCCACGAAGGGATCCTCTTCCGTTTACTTTAAAACCACCAAGGTGAGAGATCTTCCTCCGCGGTTCCATTATTTGCTTCGTCTTGTTTTGTCCCACCAAAAATATTTACACTCAGGAATGCATACATAAATAATCAAACATAATGTGCTCAGTGAAATCCAAGTTAGAAGGAAGTTGGAAGTAGAAATCTCGAGTGTGTTTTTGTTAATGAGTAATTTTTCTGTTCATGGAACGGAAGGCTTTGTCCGTGGTTTCCAACCTATTTCATTTCCCCTTTACCTTTTTTTTAAAAAAAAAAACTAAAAATAAAATCTCTGGGGGTTTGATGTTAGGGTTAGGGACCCTGATAGTCTCACTAGAGCAGAAACCATGGCAGACTGGAGGGACATCTTCGTCCCATGCTCAGTGGTATCTAATGTGAATCTAAACATAGGCAGTGGGGACATAGTAAATGTTCAGTAACTCGTGCATTTGATGAACATCTGTGTACCTGCTGCTGTACCAGGCCCTGATTATATTCCAGGATAAAAGTCCCTGCCCTCATGGCAGACAAAGACATTAACTGGCAATTTAAAAATGATGACGATCATGCTACAGAGAAATGCAGGGTGCTCTGACAGTGTGCAGCCAAGGAGCCTGACCTGGTCAGAGGCCTGGGATGCCCTCTGAGGCAGAGTGGCTGAGCTGAGACCCAGGGTGGGAGGATTTGAATGGGAAGGGTTGTTAAAGGCTGGGAGACCCGCAGGATTTGCAGAGGAAGGAGTTATAGCAGTTCCAGGAACTGAGAAAAATCCATGTGTTGTGAAAGGAAGAGCAGTGAGAGAGGTCCAGGGCCATGTCACAGGTTTATTTTAAATTGATTAAATAATAAAAGTAGTTAAATGATACTTATTTTTGGAAATTGAAAACATCTTTCCTAATGAATATAAGTCCCTCCTGGGCTGATTGAGACAGGTGGAGGTGGGGGGTTCAGATGGGGACAGTGGCCATTCCGCTGCCTGGTCTCCCCTTTGTCATGCTCTGCAAAGCATGGGGTGACTTCCTTCCAGCCCCTGCCCTGCTCACGGCTGCTCGAAGATGACATTCCTCACCTCCTAGTCTCTTCCTGCTCCGCACAGCTATCCCTCTGTCTGTCCATCCCCCCACCTCCACCCCCGGCTGCCCGCTGACTGGCACAGCCTTGCTCCAGGGTTTACCAGCACTAGTGGTCAAGTGTTGGGTACACTAGATCCCTAACACCACTCTGCCATAACTGGTTTTTTCTTTCCCCATTTTTCAGACTATACGACAAAAAATCTTAGACTTCTTGAACCCCTTGACAGCCCATCTCGGAGTCCAGCTAACCGCCGCCGTCGCCGCAGTGTGGAGCAGAAAGAAAGCTAAACGGCACAGCAAGATGAAGGTGAGTTAAAAAAATTGAAGTAGTCGGTAAACTCACCCTGACAAAGATACCAAAAGGTCATGTGTCATCAAAGGTGACATCAGCAGCTAACATAGGAAAATACAGAAGCATTTTCACCATTTTAAATACCGGGGATCATGCATCTGAGCCCATTCTTACTTTTGTTTTCTCTCTGCTTTTTTTCTTGGCAGATCGTTCCCACAGCAAGTGCATCCCAGCTGACCCTCGTTGACCTGGTTTGTGCGCTCAGCACCCTGCAGACAGACACGGTGCTGCATCTGGTGAAGGAGGTGGTGAGGAGGCCGCCGCAGATCCGGGGGGACCAGGTCAGGAGCCTGGGGAACCTCCAGAGGACCGCGGGACAGTCTCATAACCCCACGTCTTATAAATAGTGTTTGGGAAGAAAACAGATTTAAAGCAATTAGAAATTTGGAGTGTAAAACGGAGGTGCTCTTACTGGGCTTTGGGGAGATGGCGTGAAATGTGCTCCATGGGCTTCCAGGTGCCTGTGTGAAGGTGGGAACCCTTGAGGTCAGGGACCATCTTTCGTCCTTGGCTCCCTGCTGCAGAGTGCACTGCCCAGTGCTGGGTTCCCGGCAGGTACCTCCTGTGCAAAATGACACCTTTACAAAGAGGAAGTGGCACTTGCAACCTAGAGTGCATCCGCAATAAAGCCAGACACTAGTTAAAGGTGGTAAAGACTGATTTTATTCGGTAACCACTGTGGTAGGGGAGAGAGCTGAGCTCAGTTCCCATTTGTGCAAAGGTGACCTGGTTTGTTTTGTAATCCTCACCTGAGGACACACTCACTGATTTTTTAGTGGGGAAGGGGGAAAGAGAAACATCCATCAGTTGCCTCAAACCCGCAACCTAGGCATGTGCCCTAACAGAATCAAACCCATGACTTTTTGGTGTACAGAAAGATGCTCTAACAAACAGCCACCCAGCCAGGGCGGTAACCAGTAATTTAAACAGAGAATGGAGGGGAACAAACCGGGACTCCAGCAAAGTCAGGGAAGTGGGAAATGTCAAAACTCGGAGGGGTTCAGTCAGCACGATATGGCCCTCTGGGTCTGCTGACTGCAGACTGCTCGGAGAAGGTAGGCTCCCCCACTCCCGCCAGACTGGGAGACGGGCCTAGCTTTCCTGATGATGTTTCAAAGGTCAGCTCCGGGGCTGTAGGAGCTGCATATACATCTCAAAGGGACAGGAAGGAGGGAGGATTTATAACTCAACACTTTTCTGAATAAGAAAGGGAGGTCGGAGCCTCTCGGTGTTGGCTGAATTGTTTTGGCAGCCTCAGCTTTCTCCTGCAGGCGTTCTGTGGGGGCTGGGTGGTCATCCTAGGGACAGGGCTTGCGCTGCAAGAAACTGTGCTGGTGTTGGTCAGTCTCTCAGTGTCGGGCGGACCAAATTGTTTGTGCTGAAAGTTTCCGTCCTTCCAGGCCAAGGCCGAGGCATAGTCGAGAAAAGAGCTCAGAGGAGCCCAAGTAGAGTTTGGTCTGTTTTATTCTCAATTAATTAATTTGATAGAAATAATTGTCTTCTATAAAGTGATTTAAAATTATAAAATTAGGAAAAATTTAAGAAAAATTCCCTAAATGAAAATTCGCGGGATGGACAAAGTGATCATTAAAATATTTTACTCAAATAGATATTTGTACGCCAGTGTTCATAATAGCATTGTTCACAATAGCAAACAGTAGAGACAACCCAAGTGTCCATGAACAGATGAATGGATAAACAAAATGTGGTACATAAATGCAATGGGATATTACGCAGCCTTACAAAAGAAGGAGGTTCTGACACCTGCTGCAGCCGGATGAACCTTGAAAACATTATGCTGAGTGAAATAAGCCAGTCACCAAGAGACAAATATTAAATGATTCCACTTATGAGGTCCCCAGAGCAGTCAAATTCATAGAGACAGAGAGTAGAATGGTGATCACCAGGGGATGGGGGAAAGGGGGGTAGTTTGTGTTTAATGAGGCTAGAATTTCAGTTTGGAAAGATAAAATTGTTTCATAGATGGCCCTGGCCAGTGTGGCTCAGTGGTTGGAGCATTGGCCCATGGATCAAAGGGTCGTAGGTTCAGTTCCTAGTCAAAGGCACATACTTGGGTTACGGGTTCTCTCCCAGCTGGCCCTGGTTGGGGAGTGTGTGGGAGACAGCCAATCGATGTGTCTCTCTCACATCAATGTTTCTCTCTCTCTGTCTCTTCTTCCTCACTCCCTTCTACTCTACCTAAAAATCAATGGAAAAAATATCCTAGGGTGAGGAGTAACCAAAAAAAAAAAAAGAAAGTAAGAAATAGTTTTGGAGATGGATAGTGGTGATGGTTGCCCAAAACAGTGAATATGCTGAATACCACTGAACCTGTACACTTAAAAATATGGTTAAGATGGCAGATTTTATATATATTTACCACAATAAACATTTTTATAAGGAAAAAAGGAAATTGCCTTTAGATATTAAGGTCATCATACTCAGGATGGTGAACAGAACCTGAACCTTGGAATCAGAAATGTTTTCAGCCATTTTCCACCCCATAGTGAGAAAACTGACCAAGAATAAATACTTTGGCAGTTTTTATAACTCTGCCTGCCTTGGAGTAGAACTCTCTATCTGGAGCTTCTCCTCTGAAAGGGCCTCTGTCCTGTGGCCCAGGGAAACCCTCTGCAGAAACGTCCATGCTGGAAGGCTGGCCCTGCCTGGGCTCCTCACCAGCCAGTGATGCACGGGGCCTGGTCCCCTTCACTCCACATGTTCACTGAAAATCAACCTTGTGCATCAGTGAAGCTGTGCCTGCCCTCCATCAGTCTGTATTCTAGTTGGGAAAAGAGGACAGAAGCTAGCCTAAAAGTTAACACTGTGAGGCCAGGTTCTAGAACCGGCTAAGTGCATAAGGAATCAACGTAAAATGGACATGGCGACTTCCATGGCGTTTGTCTGTCGGAGGTCATTCCTGGGTCTCCCACAAGTGTCTGGAAGTCTTGTTGCTTTTCACTCTTGTACATAAATATGAAAGTAACTTGACCCTGGAGGAGCAGAGCAGGGATGGAGGGCTCATCGGGTCCTGCAGGAATTCGCATGGTGACTGAGCAAGTCTCAGGGGTCGGGAGGTTGACCTTCCACGCTGGTGGGCTGTCCTGTGAACGGCGTCACGGTGAGCGGCCCCGGCAGGCTCTGAGACAGCCTGTGACAGATGGAGCAGGCGCTTGTAGGTTTTCTTCCCTCACATTACTTGAATTTCTACAAATATCTACAATTTCTACCTCCAGGCTTTAGAAAAAAAAAAAAATAGATCTTAACTGCCTGGCTGGTTGTTCAAATAACAAAATCATGTTTCGTGGTTAGTTCAGTTAATTAGCTCAATTTCTATAATTTCTACAAATAGCTGTTTCCAAGCAAGGAGGAAACCAATGTCTAAGTAATTCCAGCCACTTGAGATTTGGGAAAGTTGCCTGGGCTGGGTTTGAGGGAATTCCTTGAGCAAAGAATTAGAAGTTTTCATTGTCTCTTGTCTGTAGCTAGTCACAGGTATTCAGAAGGGTGAGCATTGGCCCCCAACTCTTTGGGGAGGTTCAGTTATAATGCCAAATTTCCTCTGATTCTTTAAGAGCCTAAAAGGGAAGTAGGTCAGCACAAAGGGAATCACTCTGGAAGTCTGATGCAAGGGGCACTAATGATTAGGGACCATGTAGGATACATTTATTTTTGTTACACGTGGGGGATACTTTCATGTCTGTGATTATATTTGAAAGACACTTTGGCTAAAAACCTGCTTTCTTAGGATGCAAAATCTGTTGCACTTGTATTTGAATTCACTTCCCACCAACACGGAAGAACAGGTTTTGCTTTAATTTTCAGAAGTCGCCGCTCGTGGACATCCCTGTGCTGCAGTTCTGCTATGTTTTCATCCAAAGGTAATGCAGCCCCCAGAATCACTTCTCAATTACAGCTGCTACTGCAGAGATTACAAATAATAACTCTGATTCTCATCTCGACTACTTGAGAGTCTTGGTTCAGGAAATGTCTTAACAGTGTCCTAATTCCTTCCCCGGGCGTGGGAATGCCCTGGTGGTCTTACTTTTCCTTCTGCAGAGATCTCATCTGACATTTTAAAATCCATGTGCTTTATGCTGAACACTCAGTCAGCAAAGCTTTATGTGAAGCCTGGTAAACGTTCATAGAAACCGTTTGCATTAAATTGATACAAAAAAAAAGAAAAGGGAACGTGTTCAAGACCCCTTTTAGAAAAAGGAGAAATGATTATGTTTGGGGCTTTCCCGTGTGTTCTGGTGGGTGGCTTCTGCCTGGGTTTACTGAGCTTAATCTCCACGTTCAGCAGGCTCAGCTACAGGAGGGATCGGAGCGAGCGGGTTCCCCAGGCATTTCTCCAGGGATGGAAGGGAATCCCTGTGGTGCCTCAGATCTTACAATGGCACCCCCATGGGCAGCTCCCAGACCCCTCCACTGGGTGGGGCATTCTCTGCTGCAGCATTGAGGGCAAGGGGGGCGGGGGTTAGACCCCTTCCCAGGGAAGCCTGGCCATCCTCTCGTATCCATCAGGAGTTTCACAACAAATGAATCTGACACCAGGTGCAGGCTCCTTGGTTAACTCAGTTCACATTCCATGGTTATGCCCACTCACCACATCCTGAAGATGGGAAGGTAAGTCAAGGCTCATAATCCCAGGAGTCCCTGTGTCTGGGGTTAAGTTCAGACCAGCTCTGGACCCTTCACTGACAAGCATCATTGTAGTTCTTTCCTCCGGGAGTTAGATGAGCTGGTCACGGCTTGTGATCGCTAACATGGTGACATGTTATGTGGCCTAAGTGACACCTAAGCTTGCTCAGCAGCTGTAGGTTCGATTTTATCATCCTCCCTTTGCAGAGGAGGCACTGCTGAGGTTGCTCAGGAGTGAGTCAGGGACCAGGACTTGAACCTGGGGCCCTCTGGCTGTGGCTGTGCTGTGTGGCCTCACTTTGTGGCAGCAACCCCGAGGCTTGTCCTGAGAGTTGCTGAAGATCAGCTTCCTGGTGGGTGTGTTATAACCTGACGGCGAGATATCCAGAGACGCATGGCCGAATTGTAAAGGAGCACTTTATTTAGCCGGTGGGCTGCGGAGGGCAGAGTTTCCCCTCAGATCAACAGCCCTGATTCTTTTTACTCGTCCCATTTTAAAGACAGAAACTCCCTCCTCCTTTTGCCCCCTCCCCTCAGGGAACCAGTACAATAGTGGGAGTGACAGAGACTACAGAAGTAAAAATTAGCATTATTTACCGATGGCCTAAGTACTTACAAGTACCTACAAATACCTATACTCAGGAAACTGCAAATGCCTCCCAACTCCTGGGGCAACTATTATCTTAGGCAAAATTCCTTTCCGTCTAGGGGTAATTAATCTATTATTGGAAGAATATCGAGGAATGTCTATTGGTGACAAAAAGGAGTCTTTTAGTCGCCTTAACCAAGAGGCCTACATAAAATGGAATCTAGTTGCCTTAGCCTTGGAGCCCAGATCAGGTGAGCCCTGACCTGTCGCTTTGCCACCTTTGAATAGGTGACTGTGTGTCACTGACGTTGTTGAAGAAGCCAAATGTTGGATTGAGGCTGGCCCAAAGGATCACAGACAATCCTCTAGATTGACTTTCATTTTGTGGAGGAGGAAACCAGGAGCAGCTGGCCTGTTAGCCGCGGGATTTCAGGTCTCCAAATTCCAGGTTCTTGCCAGAAAACCAAAATTTAGCTTGTGTCTATTGTGATTGATAACAGGATAAACAGATCAGTCAGATATGCATCTTCCCTCTGCTTTCCAACTGTCTGGACCTAAAATCTGCTTGTAAGTACAGTCGTCCCTCGTTCATCGCGGTTAATCAGTTCCAGACTCTAATGGTTGCACCTGGCGTTGAAGGATTCCTGGGGTGCTCGAATACATAGGCCTACAGTCCATACATACAGTAATTTTAATTGTAATTTTAATACAGGGGTGTATAATTGACTCAGACAACCGAGCACACGCTGTATCATTTTCACTGTCTTGATCAACTTTCTAATGAATATGTTTGAAAAAACCGCAATAGAGTGAAGCCGCGAAAGTCGAAGCATGAAATGGCGAGGGACGACTGTAAACATTTTGTTTCGACTTGCTTATGGTTGGTATTTTTCCTGTTTTTTGGAATTAGGCTCCCAGTGGCAGCCTTGCAGGAGAACTTCCCTTCGCTGCTGGGCGTGCTGAAGGAGTCCGTGCAGCTGAACCTGGCTCCCCCTGGATACTTTCTGCTTCTCAGGTATCGTGTCCCAGCATTCGCTTGACCGCAGTTTCTGCTGGAACATGTTTTGTTTCTACAGCATTCCTAGTCTGAAGCTGACTGTCTCTCAACAGCATGCTCAACGACTTTGTGACACGAACGCCCAACCTGGAGAGCAAGAAGGATCAGAAAGACCTGCAGGTCTGTGTGTGGAAAGTATAGCAGGTTCTTACTACCCTGGAGCACCGTCCATCTTTAGAGGGCTTCGTTGTAGAGAATAAGCACTGGGCAGAATCGGACCTTCAATCCGCATCTGTTCTCAGGTCTCACTTCCTCCGTTTCTGTCTTTAGAGGGCTTGATATTCTCCCGGTGAAGGTTCTTGTGTTCAGCTTGAGCACCTGCAGAGGGATTTACAAGCTGCCTGCTCCTTCCCACTGTGCACAGGTGCATGTGGAACTGACCTTAATTAAGCATGATTGAGATAATAAGTTTATCTCCATACATGGATTTCTTCCCCTAAACCCTTTCTTCCCTCCCCCCCCATTAAAGCAATACATACGCATAGGGAATTTCAAAATTACTGAAAATTAAAGGTAAAACTTACCCACAGGAGAAGGAAAATCTTGTTCTTAGAGTGGAATGCAACTATAAATAGACATAATGATAGAGTTAGAAAATCGATATTTTTCAGCCATTATAAGCACTGATTGAAGGGCTTTTTGAGTCAAAGGCTTGGATGTCAGCCGGGATGTACATTTTGTGCCTTTGGCGATATTCCTGCTGATAGTTAGGCTCCCTGACATTTGTGAAAGGTCTGTGCAGTTCCCAGTTCTGAACCGTTGCTGTGTAAGGTGCAGTCAGGCATCATTAGGAAGTCCAGGTGGCTCCTTTGGCCTCGACTTGTAGAGAAGAAGCATCACAGGTGTACAGGCCCATTACCTATAGCCAGCCCCTCCCCCTTCAGAGCTTTGGCCTCAGGTGCACCCTCCTCTGCCACCCGGCAGGCAGGTGTGCTCTCCCTTCATGCTCACACACAACTGCTGGGCTTACCGTGGAGTCGGGATCATTGAGTCCTCAGGTATCAAGGACCCACAGACACTCTTAGCTGGCGATGCTCAGTGCTGCTGGCCTGAGAAACCTGCCAGTGTTCCCGACTCTTTATCCCAGCTACCTGAGCAGATCCTTCACTGACTGTACTCCTGACCTGGAGGACTCCTCCTTTCACCTCCGTCAAGTCCATTTAACTTATGTTTGTTCCTTGTTTTATTGTTAACAGGTGCATTTCTAGCAAGAACCTATGGTTCTAAAGAAACCAGAAAAGTAACCTGCTAAATGCACTGTGCAACTGTGGCATCCTATTTGTACTCTGTTTTATCTCCGTCGGCCAGTGCAGGAGTCACTAGCCATATGTGGCTATGAGCCCTTGAAATGTGGTTCATCTGAGTTGAATGTCCTATAAGTGTAAAATACATAGCTATTTCAAAGACAGTACCAAAAAGAAAAATGCAAACTGTCATCAATAATTTCTATATTGATTACATGTTGGTAATATTTTAGATATATTGGGTTTAGCATTACCAACTTGTTTCTTTCAACTGTCTTTTAATGCAGCTCCTAGAAAATGTAATATTACCCACCTGGCTCAGAGTTGTGACTTGTGTTGTTTTTCTGTTGGATAGTGCTCTTTTGGGCACTTAAGATGCTTTTTCTCAACAGATTTCTTCTCTTTCTCCCGATTCCTCCCAGGAAGTCACTCAAAAAATCCTAGAAGCTGTGGCGAACATCGCTGGCTCTTCCTTGGAACAAACCAGCTGGCTGAGCAGAAACCTGGAGGTGAAGGTGCAGCCGCAGATCTTTCTGGAAGAATCTGACGCTGAGGAAGATGTGTATGGTAGGTGTAGAAGGGTCGGAAAGTAATGCCTGCTGCCAACTACTGGGTCTGGTGTTTTCTTAAAAGTAAACTCTGGCCTGTCCGGTGTGGCTCAGTGGTTGAGCACTGACCCATGCACTAAGAGGTCGCAGTTCGATTCCCTTTTAGGGCACGTGTCCAGGTTGTGGGCCCTATCCCCAGTGGGGGGCATGCAGAAGGCGGCCAGTCGATGTTCTCTCTCATCAATGTTTCCATCTCTCCCTCTCTCTCTAAAATCAATAAAGAAAAAAGAAATTTAAAAAGCAAACTCTGTTTTTACTTTCTACAACCTAAGTCGGATGTATAATAAACAGTAGGATCTCACTAACAGTGTATCCAGTGACAGGCTCCCATGTTAATCCCTCGCTGAGCCTAGATGGGGTCCATGAAAGGAACTTCCCAAGGCAGTTTGCATGGACTCGGTGATAGAAATCTTTGTGGGATTAAAAATATATATATATGAGAATGTATGTTTTTCTTTTGTGGAACTGTAAACAGAAACAGTAAACTGTGAGCTCCATTCTCATTTACATGAAAATCCTCTAAGCATCTTTTCTTGCTGGCTGTGGGCGCATAAGGAGCTCTTTGTGCTAGCCAAGCATACATTTGCATCCTTTGTCTTTACTTAAAGTCGAGGCTGTGGGCATGTGTGCTCTGTTTTCTCCATGGTTTCTGAGGGAGGCTTTTTGGAAAGGGATTTGGGGATACCTGTTTCTGACTCGGCATCAGTGCAGTGGCTCAATGTGTGGTCCCCAAAGGATTAGCAGCAGCACCCCTGGGAGCTTGTCAGAAATTCCCACTCCCCACCGCAGACCTATTGAATCAGAAACTTAGGTGGTGGAGACCAGGAATCTGTTTTAATGAAACCTCCAGGTTTTGGAAGCATTCTGCCACATACTAAATAAAATTTGAGACCCACAAAAAAAAAAAAAAAAAGAAGAAGAAGAAATAGTAAACTGTCAAACTGTTGTCAGGCAGTTTATGTTGTGGATTTCATGCATTTCATTTCTGGCTGTCACACCCTTGCTTCTCAGGGTCCTTGTACTTCATCATTGCCCGGATGTGGAGACTTTCCAAGAGAGGTCACATAGACTAGGCGCACACAGCCTTACTACTACTGAAAGCTTCCTAGGAAATTGGTCGGGAGACTCATCCGTCTACTTGGAGGACCACTAATCAGCCAGATACTCTGGAATAGTCTGGATTAAATGCAGTAGTGTAGCCTGTCAATTGTAGGTGCCCTAAAGACCACCAGACAAGTGTGTCAGTCAAGCAGATGTTAGGCTGTTAGACCTGCAGTGAGGGAGAAACTTGGCTGTCATAGGAGTGCCTCATCAGGGCGAGTGGGGAGGATGGTTATAGGGTGGCAGGGCCTTGGCTGAGTCGTTGGTGGCAGGTCTTTCCGTGTGGGAGCTGGCTGGGATTGGGCCAAGTTAATGATAAAATTCCTTTGGGTTGGTGGGCGCGGCGCCAGGCGAGGGGCCAGTGGAGCTTGCTGAGCATGCTGCTCGTTTTGATACATAAACTGTTTTAGTTGGTTTACAATTTTTCTTCAGGACTAAGTCTATCTTAGAGTAAGTAGTTATCCTTTCCAGTTCTCCGTATTATTTGACACAGGGACCAGAAAGTATGTCCAGTCCCACCCAATATTGCTTAACACCAGATGAGAAAATTGGTTTGGTCTGTTTTATTGACCCAAGACAAAAAAAAATACATTTAAGTTCTCAGTAGCACAATATCTGCCACAATGTAGATGTTGAGAAACTGTTCTATCATTTTTTTATTACTTCTATCATCATCATCATTAGCAGAAACAAAGCTGATTTTTTAAAAAAATTTATTTATTTTCATAGAGAGAAGAAGGAGAGGGAGAGAGAGATAGAAACATCGATAAGAGAGAACATCAATTGGCTGCTTCCTGCATGCCCCCCACTGCGTGTTTGGCCCAGAACCTGGGCATGTGCCCTGACCGGGAATCGAACCAGTGACCTCCTGGTGCATGGGTCGATGCTCAACCACTGAGCCACACCGGCCAGGCTGACTTTTTTATTTTTAACATGTGGGGAAGAAGTGTGGTGAAGTCAGGGCTCTTTTCTCTTGCAAATATCAGGAATCCAAAACAACACAAAACTACTTGCCTCCAGTGAGGAGCCCAGGTGTCAATACCTGGTTTTAGCTATGGCGGGCACCGGTGCTCAGATGAGGTTAATCAAGTCCCACATGGAGATTCTGGTTGGCTGCTCTGGGACCCTAGTGCTGGCCCAGAGCTGGGGAGGAAGGGTTGGTGCATGGTGCCACGAGAATTGGGCTCCCACCCGCAAGGGGGTTCTGTTCCCAGGAGGAGGTAGGGTGGTGTGCTGGATAGACTGTGGTACCATATTCTGCCGTATTGGTTTGATAGCTAGTTTAGTGGTTTGCATGAGAGAAATAATTATACTCTATAATGAAAACACTGTAACTAGTATACTATCATTGACTGATGTAAGCCAACAATTACGCTTTCTCAGCCTGTGGTTATGGTTTTAGTTGTGGTTCTAGGAAAAGAGCTCTTGCATCTCCTTGGCTAATTTGCCCTCAGGTGTTTCTGCTGTGTGCACGGACAGATTGACCTGTGTCTGCACCACCAGCACCGCTGTGCTGTGTGCAGTCGAGTGATTGGGCCTGGCTTTGGTGTAATAATTAACTTTAACCTCAAAACAGTACCGTAGTAATTACCTGTTTGTTTGTTTTTAAATGTTTTTATTGATTTTTTAGAGAGAGTAAGGGAGAGAGAGAGATAGAAACATCCATTGAGAGAGAAACATGGATCGGCTGCCTCCCGCACACCCCCTACTGGGGATCGAGCCTGCAACCCCGACATGTGCCCTGACTGGAATTAAACCAGGACCTCTCAGTCCATGGGCCGACACTCAATCCACTGACCCATACTGGCCAGGCTAATTACCTGTTTTTTGTTGTTGGTATTTTTTTTTGTTTTTTGTTTTAGAAATCATAGCTTTCTAAAGCTTGAGGTGACTTTTGATCTCCTCAGTAAGACTTAATTTGCACATTTCATAGTACAGTTCCAGAAACCAGAGTGTTTGGATCACAACTCTGTGTTGCTTCAGTCTTGAACAAACTATACACACTAGCCCTATAACTCATGTTACAGAATGGGGCTTTGAAGGGGCGTGTGTTTCTCCTGTGAGAGTTTTTGTGCGTGCAGTGGGTGTGCAGGTCCCTCCGTGTAAACACGTGCCTGGTGTGTGCCACGCCCTGTGCTCTGGGTCCTGGAGCCACAGCTGCAACAAAATGAGCGGGGCCTCTGCTCTTGTGGGGTATCTTTTCAACTCTTCTGAAAATCTAAAATTATTTCAAACAGATTTTTTTTAAAGGCCACAAGAACGAGTATATTACCAAGAGAATTTCAAGTGGCTCTCACTATTCTAAGGAAACGAAAGTAATGTTATAAATAGTGACTGGGAGGGAAGCAGGGGCCACTTGAGATGGTACAGAACATGTCCCTAAGAAAGATGAGGGGGTAGCCCCAGCCAATTTGGCTCAGTGGTTAGAGCGTTGGCCCGTGGACCAAAGAGTCTTGAGTTCGACTTCGATCTGGGGCACATACGTTGGTTGTGGTTTGGTTTGTGGCCCTGGTCAGGGTCACGCGGGAGGCAACCGATCCAAGTGTCTCTCTCCAATTAATGTTTCTCTCTCTCTTTCTCTGCCCCCTTTCCCCCTCCCTCTCCCTCCCTCCCACTCTACCTGAAGATAAATGGAAAAATATCCTCGAGTGAGGATTTTTTTAAAAAAGAAAGATGAGGGGGCAGGCATGCAAAGACTTGGGAAGGCACTACCCAGAGGGGATGGCAAATCCTTGAGGTGGGAGTGGGCTTAGACCAGGAAACTGAAGACCAGTGTGGTGGGAGCTTGCTGACTGGTTGAAGAGGTCCGGGACAGTGGAGGCTGAAGGTTGTCGGGCTTGATGTAGAGCACGGTTACCAGCTTGGGTGGCATCCCACTTGCTGCGGGAAGCCATTCAAGTGTTTAGAGCAGTGACAGGATCTTGTTCAGTCTTTAGAAAACATCACTTGGGCTGCTGTGAGCAATACCGGCTACGTGGAATGAGGGCAGAAACTAGAACTCCAATTAAAAGGATTTCACAGTGGTTTGGGCAAGAAAGGATGTTGGCTTGGAGGCCGAGGCGATAGGGAGATACAGAGTCAACATTTGCTGATGGGTTGCAGGTGGTGGTTAAACAAAAAGGTCAATCAAGGATGACTTAGATTTTTGGCTCAAGCAATTTATTTAGGTGGAGTAGATTGAGGCAAGAACATTTTGGACAGTGAATTTGAGCTCGGTTTTGCACAGATTACACTGGAGATGTCTGGAAAGAAAGGAGCCAGAAAAGACAAGCGTTCACTGGGGTGGGAGAAACACCAAGAACATAGAGTCCTGGAAACTATGAGAAAAGTGTTTCAAGATGGAGGGAGGAGGAACACAGTGGAAGGCTGTTGAGAAGTAGAGTAAAGGAAGGACAGAGACCCACTGTCCTTACCTGACAGTGTGGAAGTCAGTGGGGATGAACACTGGAGTGGAGTGGGTGGGGATGAGGAGGGGGACAAGGGTGTCTGCACATAACTCCTTGAAGCTCATTGTCAATAGGGCAATAACCAAGGAGAGCTGAACGTGTTTTATCATTTTGAGTTTATTTTTTTAATTGATTTTAAAGAGAGAAAGGGATTCGTTGGTTGCTTGTTATATGTGCCCTGACCATGAATTGAACCCACAACCTTAGTGTATAGCAGGGATGGGGAGCCTTTTATCTGCCAAGGGCCATTTGGATATCTATAACATCATTCATGGACCATACAAAATTATCAACTTAAAAATTAGCCTGCTATATTTGGCCAAACATATAATTAACTCACCCCTAATGTGATGGCTGGAACTGCTTCTCTTTGGTGAGGCGTGTGATGGTAGCTGGTATTGGTTGGCCTGTGGGCCAGATGTCCCCACCCCTGGTGTATAGGGACGATGCTCCAACCAACTGAGCTTCCTGGCTAGGACCTTGTTTTGACTTTATTTTTAAATTGGAGTATGACAGCTCTGGCCAGTTTGGCTCAGTGGTTAGAGTGTCGGCCTGCGGACCAAAGAGTCCCGGGTTCTATTCCAGCTAAGGGCACATACCTTGGTTGCGGTTTGTCTCCAGCCCCGGTTGGGGTCATGCAGGTGGCAACCAGTCGATATGTCTCTCTCACATCAAAGTTTCTTTCTCTCTCTCTCTCCTCCACTCTGTCTGAAGATAAATGTAAAAATATCCTTGAGTGAGGATTAAAAGATAATAAAGATAAATAAATTGGAATATGACAAAGCATATATGTGTGGTGACGGAGCAGTGCATCTAAGAGGAAGAAATTTATACCAGAGAGAGAAAGGATAATTAGAAAGCAAAGCCCATGGTGGCCACAGAGCTGGGATGAACATCAGAAATGGAATGGCTGCTCTTTGATAGGAGACAGGGACATGTCTAATAAAACCAGAGACTAGGCAGAGAACACGGATGTGAATGTTCTAAGTTAATAACTCATGGTGGTCAAACCAAGGGCGTTCCCATTTCATTGTAGTAATTTTCTCAATGAAGTATGAAGTGAGGTTATCAGCTGAGAAGGAGGGGTAGTGATGGCTATGGAGGGAGCATGTGAAAGAATTACGTTGGCGAGTGGTAAGCAGCGTAACACTGAGGAATGTGTGGTGGATTACCTGGTAGCACTGGGTCTCTTTTGAGATTCATGGTCATGAAATAAAGCAGGATCACTTTCAGAGCACTTAGCTACACCACGCTACCTAGGCAGGTCCTGGAGGTCAGCCAGCCTGAAGGTGAGAACCTCAGAGGGAGAGAGAAGCAAGAGAGCTAAGGATGGCCCTGGCCAGTTTGGCTCAGCGGTTAGAGCATTGGCCTGCGGTCCAGAGAGGCCCGGGTTCGGTTCCTGCTAAGGGCACGTACCTCGGTTGCAGTTTGTCCCCGGCCCTGGTTGGGTTGTGCGGTTGGCGGTCACTCAGTGTGTCCCTTTCACGTCGATGTTTCTCTCTCTCCCTCCCACTCTGTCTGAACAAAAAATGGAAAAATGTCCTCGGGTGAGGATTAAAAAAAAAAAGAGAGAGAGAGAGAGCTAAGGATGTTTGAGAGGTCAACAGTAGGCCACAGGGTGTAGGTGGGGAGCTAGAACAGTGAAAACCTGGAGGAGCTGATGGGTAGCTAAGGTGGTAGACTCAGATTGGAGGCCTGTACAAGGATTCAGGAATTGCCAGAGTGGGGTTCCAGGAGTAAGTGAGCAGGAAAGATAAAAAGACATGGTTCTACCAAGATGCTGGAAATGGAGATTTGGGGCATTGGTGAGGCCAAGGGTATGATGGTGACAGTGGCTGGCTGAGCTGGAGCAGTGTAAAAGATTGTTGGAAGAGGACAGGTCAGAGGGCTCAGAGGCCAGGATGTTAGATAGATCATCCAAGGGAAGGTTGAAGTTCCAAGAATGATGATGAGACTAGAAATGTGAGGAGGAAGACAGTGAGTCAGTGCTAATTTATTTGGTCAAAATATACAGATTATTAGTTGCTGAAATTGAGCATGTTAACACAGAAGAATACCTAAGTTATATCTATATGCATAATCAGTATGAAAGATGGGGTCTCATGACTCACATTCACAAGGGCATAGGTGGTGACCCGTCCATGGTAACAACACAGATGCCTCTTTCGTTAGCAGATGCTGCTGCCGCTGCTTCGACCATGGTGTCTGCGTCTGCCCCATCCGTGTACAGTGTGCAAGCCCTCTCTCTCCTGGCAGAGGTGAGTACACACCCGACTGTCATCCCTTACAAGCGATTGCATCCTGAGTGTTTGGGAAGGCGTGCCTTCTCAGGTGCCAGTGAGTGCGGGCTGCACCGTGGAGTTTCCCGTTAAGTTATATATACCTTGAGGACTAAATTTCTTACCTTCACTTGGTTCACAAGATTTCTGTTTTCTTGCAATCCTTTTCTTCTAGGTTCTGGCATCTCTCCTGGACATGGTGTATCGGAGTGATGAGAAGGAGAAAGCTGTGCCATTGATCTCCCGCCTCCTTTATTACGTGTTTCCTTACTTACGCAATCACAGGTAATGTCTCCCCATTGTATCCCACACGTATATTCAGGACAGCAGGTTATGGGAAATGCATCTAGGAGCTTTCCTTGGGCAGTCTCTGACCTTGACCCTTCTCTCCTTCCACCCCCATTTAGTGCCTACAATGCCCCCAGCTTCCGGGCCAGCACTCAGTTGCTGAGCTCTCTGAGCGGTTATGCCTATACGAAACGAGCCTGGAAGAAAGAAGTCCTGGAGTTATTCTTGGACCCTGCTTTCTTTCAGATGGACACATCTTGTGTGCAGTAAGAAATGCTGTCCTGATAAAATGTTCCCTGAATCTCCAACTGGAAAAAGTGTTTCATCTTACATAAATAATTTTCATACCTGAAATAGCAGCAGAGTTAGCATCAACCTAAGTCATAGAACATCTCTGTCACAAACTCCAGGGTTAACTGTGTATTCGCGGGAAAGGAATTAAGTCTTTAAAAAATACTAAGGTGCTTTTTTTTAATCAAAAGAACTTCAATTAAGAGAGCACATTATTCGTAAAGAGCTTACTACTGGGTCCCAGAGGTTCTCGTTCTAGTGCTGCTTTCTCTTGTAATCACGGAATTTTGGGCACTGCTGTGTCCTTGTCCCACTTCTCAGCTCACATTCATGAGTTCTTACTGAGACCTTGCAGCCAGCCAAGCCCTGCGCTGGCAGCCGAGGTCCACTGAGATACAGCTGTGAGGTGAACTTCTGTGCCTATTTCTTGGAGGTCAACAAAACCACTCAGTGACTGTCCTCCTGGCGTGGCTGAACGTGTCTTTATTAATGGCAGGAATAGAGGATAGGATTGGTCAGCTTTTTGTGTGGCGTGGAAGTTTGCCCTGCCACCACCAGAGCCCAGTAGCTCTCAGAGACCCTATAACCCTATTTCCTTTTAGGGGAGCCTGTTGGAAGACTCATATTTGTCTTCACTGCTCCCCTTCCCATCAACACAAGTGGGTGAACATTATCCTGTGTGAATGTGTTTAAGGGCAACCCTTGGAAAAGCCAGGTACCTGCCAGTTTATGTTTTCTGTTTTGGCGAGCTGGGAATCACTCGTGATTCCCTGTGTTACTCTTTCTATTATTATTTTTTTTTAGTTCTACATATCCTTCAAGGTCCACTCTTTATTATTTTCTTTATTGATTTTAGAGAGAGAGGAAGGGAGAGGGAGAGAGAGATAGAAACATCGATGAGAGAGAACATCAATTGGCCGCCTCCTGCATGCCCCCCACTGGGGATTTGACCCACAACCTGGGCATGTGTCCTGACCAGGAATTGAACTGGCAACCTCTTGGTGCATGGGTCATTGCTCAATCCACTGAGCCACACCGGCCGGGCTCTTTCCATTATTTATTCCCTCCGTTAACGGTTACAAATGAAAACCTTTTGCTTAACTTTTCCCTTATATAAAAACAACTCTTTTCATTAACTTTTCAAAAAGTAGTTTTTCATTGAGGTCTATCTCAGTGGCCCTTTTTCTGTAGCCCTACATTGTTAGAAATGCCTCATGGAGTAAATATGTTGCTGCCCTTATTCACAGAACTATGTGTTAGATCTGTGGGAAGGAACTACAAGACAGAGCTGCTAAAACTAGGGAAGACCTCATAATCTAATTTTTTAAATCTTAGGTATTTGTGTTTGTATATCCCAAAGAGCTGTACTATTCTGGGAGTGATAGCTTAGGAGTGAGTGTGATTTGAACTTACTTATGTTTAGAGGGTGTCTGAGATTGAGAAACCAGGCAGATCCATCTTCTCGGACCCTAACCATGGCCCTAAAGTAAATTGCTTGAGGAAATTGGGTCCCAATGATTATAGGTGGGGAATTTTTGAAGTATGTCCATATTCAAGTGTAGATCAAAGAAGCTCAACTAAAAGAATTGTGGACTGACTGAAATGACAACTGGATTGAACAAAAAAGGATTGAGAGTCAAACTCAGGAGGAACTAAGGCATTGGAAGGACTCAGAACATGTGAAATTCCTTAAATAAAAGTTTATTAACTTTACATTTTAAAAAAGTAGTTCTTAATAGATCTTAAAGGGGCATGTTTTTTTCTTGATGCTTTTCATCAGACTTTTTGCATGTTTAACTAATTTTGCTTTTTTTTTACTATCCAGTTGGAAGGCCATTATTGACCATCTTCTGACTCATGAGAAAACAATGTTTAAAGATTTAATGAGTAAGTTCTGTGTTACTTGCACATAAGTCACACTTTAAGGGACCAGCACCACCATAGTCAGCTTTGCCCACTACAGTCCCACTTGAACCTTCATGGTGCCATCTAACTGCACGCTGTAATGTGATGGGCGTTATATGTCAGGACTAAATGAGTAAGCCTTCCAGTCCCGTCTGTTGACAGATGTCTTATCAAGCTTTTCTACAGCTTTATTGTGGAGGAAAAACTTTTTTTTCTTTTTAATTTTTTAAATTTGTACTTATTGATTGATTTTATATATGTATAGAGAGAGACATCGACCTTTGTTCCACTCATTTATGGATTCATTGGTTGGTTCTTGTATGTGCCCTGACCGGAGCTTGAACCCAAAACCTTGGTTTATTGGGACAATGCTCCAACTAACTGAGCTACCCAGCCAGGTCCAAGGAGAAAAACTTTTGAAAATTATGGTAAGTTTACCGTAATTTATTAGGAGTACTTTTCTTTTCTTTTAATTGTTGAAAATATTACAGATGTCCCCCTTTTTTCCTCATTGACCCCCTCCTTCCTGCTCCCACCCCCATCCTGCCTTCCCCAGCCTAGTGTCCGTGTTGATTGGTTGTGCACATATGCATGTAAGTTCTTTGGTTTATCTCTTCCCTCTCCCTCCCCTCACATCCCTCATCCCTCTGAGGTTTGTCAGGCTGTTCCCTACTTCCATGATTCTGGATCTCTTTTGATCAACAGCTTATTTTGTTCATTATATTCCACAAATAAGTGAGATCATGTTGTACTTGTCTTTCTCTAACTGGCTTATTTCGTTTAGCATAATACTCTCCAGGTCCTTCCATGTCATCTCAAAGGGGAAGAGATCTCTTTCTTACAGCTGCATAGTATTCCATTGTGTAAATGTACCACAGTTTTTTTATCCACTCATCTACTGATGGGCACTTGGGCTGTTTCCAGATCTTAGCTATTGTGAATAGTGCTGCTATGAACATAGGGGTGCATATATTCTTCCTGATGTTGTTTCAGGCTTCTTAGGATATATTCCCAGAAGTGGGATCACTGGGTCAAATGGCAGTCCCATTTTTAATTTTTTGAGGAAACACCATATTGTTTTCCATAGTGGCTGCACCAGTCTGCATTCCCCCCAGCAGTGTACTAGGGTACCCTTTTCTCCACATCCTCGCCAGCATTTGTTGTTTGAGGATTTGTGATGGCCACCATTCTGGCAGGTGTGAGGTGATATCTCATCGTCATTTTAATTTGCATTTCTCTGATGATTAGAGATGATGAGCATTTTTTCATATGTCTCCTGGCCTTGTGTATGTCTTGTTTAGAGAATTGTCTATTCAGGTCCTCCGCCCATTTTTAATTGGATTGTTTGTTCTCCTTTTGTTGAATTGTATGAGTACTCTATATATTTTGGATATTAACCCCTTATCTGATGTTTCGTTGGCAAATATGTTCTCCCAGAGAGTGGGTTCCCTTTTCATTTTGATTCTGGTTTCTTTTGCCATGCAAAAGCTTTTAAGTTTGATGTAGTCCCATTTATTAATTTTTTTCATTTGTTTCTCTTGCCCTAAGTGATGTATCAGTGAAAATTCCACTACATACGATGTCTGAGATTTTTTTGCCTGCATTTTCTTCTAGGGTTTTTGTGATTTCATGGGTTACATTTAAGTCTTTTATCAGTTTTGAGTTTATTCTTATGTATGGTATAAGTTGGTGGTCTAGTTTCATTTTTTTGCATATAGCTGTCCAATTTTCCCAGCACCATTTATTGAAGAGACTGTCTTTTCTCCATTGTATGCTCTTGCCACCTTTGTCGAATATTAATTGTGCATACTGTCTTGGCTCAATATCTGGGTTCTCTGTTCCATTGATCTATATGTCTGTTCTTGTGCCAGTACCAGACTGTTTTTATTACAATGGCTTTGTAGTATAACTTGATATCTGGTATTTTAATCCCTCCCTCTTTGTTCTTTTTCAAAATTGCTGTGGCTATTCAGTGTCTTTTATGTTTCCACATAAACTTTTGGAGTGTTTGTTCTAGATCTGTGAAATGCCGTTGGTACTTTAATAGGGATTGCATTGAATCTGTAGATTGCTTTGGGTAGTATGGAATGAGTACTTTTTTATACCTCATATCTTTTTCTAATCCCTTATCATTAAGTATCATTAAAGAAATAAATATTGCCCTGGCCAGTTTGGCTCAACGGTTAGAGCATCGGCCTGCGGACTAGAGAGTCCCAGGTTCGGTCCCGGTAAGGGCATGTACCTCGGTTGCAGTTTGTCCCCGGCCCCAGTTGGGGTCCTGTGAGTGGCAGCCAGTCGATGTGTCTCTCTCACATCGATGTTTCTCTCTCTCTCTTCTTCCCTCTCTCCGTCGCTCTATCTGAAGGTGAATGCAAAAGTGTCCTTAGGTGAGGATAAAAAAAAACAACGAAGTATTTTGCCCTGGCCAGTTTGACTCAGTGGTTAGAGTGTCAGCCTGTGGACCAAAGGATCATGGGTTCAATTCCGGTCAAAGGCATGTACCTGGGTTGCAGATTCAGTCCCCAGCCCTTGTTGGGGCATATGCAGGAGGCAACCAACCGATTGTGTCTCTCTCACTTTGATGTCTCTCCCCCACCCCCACCCCCCACTCCCTCCCTCTCTTCCATTCTCTCTGAAAATCAATGGAAAAACATATCCTCAGGTGAGGATTTAAAACAATAAAGGAAGGAAGTATTTTTACAAATAAATATGCAAATAATTACCACATGCCTTTACTTCAATCAAGATCTTGGTTTTTTACCAGGGAAGATAAGAATTACACTAGTTATGAATTTCCTGTCACTTACCTCTAATTGTGGTTTTCTCACTATATGGAACTTACTTCCTATATTTATTCTAGGCATGCAGAGCAGTTCCTTAAAACTGTTCTCAAGTTTTGAGCAGAAAGCTATGCTGCTAAAGCGCCAGGCTTTTGCTGTCTTCAGTGGCGAACTGGATCAATACCACCTTTACCTTCCTCTGATACAAGGTAAGAAGGCCAGTGCCCCACCCCCACCCAGACTAGTGGCTGAGGGGGCTGGCTACCAGAGGGGCCCCAGCATGTCTAGAGGAATGTTAAACTGCCTACTCAGCAGGGGTTATTGTAGAAGAAATTCAGAAACTGTCAGTAAACCGGAAACTTCATTTTAAAAATCAATGATTATAATGCTGTTAGTTTTGATTGGGTCATTTTTAAAGTCTGAGCGTATACTTCCTCAGCACTGTCTTGCTAGATTCCTCCTGCAGTCAAGATACTTCAAGTTTACAATACTGAGGCCAGTGAACAAGCAAGATTTTGGAGAAGTACCTCATTTTTCATAACACTTTTTTCTCTTCTCCATATTCACGTTATTGTTTGTCTGCCTCAAAAATGAGTTATTGTGGATATTGTACATAATTTTGAAGTTTTTCTTTCATCCTTATAAAATTTTATTGTGGCAAAGTGGACATTCTGTTTTAAGTCAACCTCTCCAGATATGAAAGAATTCTCAAGTAGGAATGTGTTTTCCTTAAGACTCATAGCCTATATGGAACCAAATAAAATTCATACAATTCTTGAAGGATTTTTTTGTTTGCTGTTATGAAGACTAGTATAAAACAATTTTATAAGTATTAGAATTATGGTGTAAATCCCTTTTTGGGTGGGTCAGGTTATTAAGGTATAATTTACATACAATAAAAGTCACCTTTGGTTGTACAATTCTGTGAATTTTTACAAACGTAATCATGTAACCACCAGCACAGTGAAAACAGAACATTTCCATCACCCCAAAGTTCCCTCCTGCCCCTTAGCAGTGATCCCCTCCCCTGATCCCCAGCCCCTGGCAACCACTAAACTGCTTTGTGTCCATATGGTTTCATCTTTTCCAGAATGTCACGTATATGTCATTAGGTAGTGTGTAGCCTTTGAGTCTGACTTCTTGACTTGGCATAAAGTCTTTGAGAGTCATCCATTTGGTTGTATTCATCAATAGCTATTCCTTTCATTGCCGAATAACATTCCATTCTGTGGTTTGTTTACCAGTTCACCAGTGGAAGGGTGTTCGGGTTGTTTCCAGGTAGAATTTTTGTATAAACTTCTAACTCTGCCTTTTAAAAAAATTGTTATAATTATCTGTCAGCTCACAGAGCATGTGCTCTTCTTAAAATCATCTTGATGACTACTTATAGTAGTGCTGTGGTCAGCCACTTCCCTATTTGATTAACTATTTGAAAGGTCTTACTGTTTTAGAGCAAAATATTAACAGCTTTCACAATTATTAATATGACATTTTATATTTGCAATAATAAAATAGCTTTATACTTCAGCTGACATAATTTCAACACAGAAAGCACAGAAGGAGATTTTCACATCATCATGTCTTGAATACCTTAGATCTGGGAAAGCAAATATTCTGACATTGACAGAGCCTTTCTTGAGTAGCTGGTAGGAGGCTGATTCGATCAGGGATGACTGGGAATGCCAGTGAAGGTGACAGCAGCCCTCTAAAGACGAGCTGAAAGCGGAGTCTAAGCTGAACTTGGTCGCCTTCCTGCACAGCATGCAGGGAGAAGACAAGGGCACCGGTTTCCTGGAGTTCACGGGCAGCGTCTGACGGTGCTGCATGTCCGAAGTGCGGCGGGCGGGAAGTTCGCTCTCTCAGTAGAGGAGGGACGCAGGAGGGAGTGTGTCGGGCAGGGTATCTCTGAGAGCAAATGACTGTTCCTTCTCTCCCTATCTCCCATCACACACACCTCTGAAATTTGGGGTGAGGCCCAGAGAGCTAACGAAAGAGTATGGGGGTGAATGGAACAAGAACAGAACAAACAGCCTTTCTCAAACAGTCATGTGGAGGAGTTGACCCTGGCAGGGTTTAAATATCCAGCGGTTCTGAGAAATCATGTCTTGGAGAGGGAGAGAGAAGCAGGAGCAGTATAATATTATTTACATTAGATATTCTATTTGTGCCTATAACATATGTAAAATATATTTATACATGTGTGTATAAAATAAAATTGGCATAATGCTGACTTAACTAGGAGGTGGGTTTTGGGCTCTTCATGGAGGAGGAATTTCTCTCTGAATGAGGTCGGTGTGCATGGGGTCAGCAGCTCCATACATCTTGGCTCAGAATGACATAAATTTTACGTTGATCACAAAAAGGAGCTGTAAATAAGCCCAAAGCAATTTTTTTTAAAGGAAAAGAGCAAAATTGTTTGTCTAAAATGAGAAGGAGGGCAGTCATCACCCCCACAAAGGTCCCTGATCAAGGACCAGAAAGATCTGGAGACAGCACTGTCCCCTTAAAGCTGTGTGAATCTGACTCCCCAGGTTCACTGGAGTGCCACCTTCTAAGTCTCCCTCATGTTCCTGCACGTATCAGCTCAATTTCCACATCAGGATACAGATACTCTGAGATGAGCACCTTCCTAATGTTGTGTTGCATGTAACTGGCAAAACCTGGACTGAGAGCTGGGCCCTGGGCCGCAGTGATAGGTGTGATCTTCAGTAGGTACCCTTTGAGGCAGGTGGAGCAGTGGGAAACACAGGCACAGCGAGTTTAAACCAGGTTCCGAAACCTGGAGCCATGTGCTGGGATTCTGGCTCAGAGCGTTCTCCAGCTCTCTGCTCACAAGGACTTGTAAAGTTTATCACTCAGCTAAGGAAGCAACATTAGAGGTTGAGGAAAATTAGGGATTCTAAAATAGATGATCTTGGCTAAAGAAGATCTCATGACTTTAGCTTTTATTTAGAGTAACAATGTGCCCTATGTGTACAGACCACATTTAAAACAATACTTTCTGTTTTGAAATAGCTTCAGACTCACAAGAAGTTGCACAAATGGTGAAGTTGCACAAATGGCACTGGTTGTTCCCGTGTGCTGTTCGTCCAGCTTCCCTGTGATGACATCTCACATTAGCATAGTCCGTTATCAAAACCAGGACATTGACGTGGTAGGCTTATCACCATAACTCAACCAGAGACTTTTTCAGATTTCAGTAGTTTTTTCTTTTTTTTTTTAAACTTATCTTTATTGTTGAATGTATTACAGATGTTTCTCATTTTTCCCCCATTGCCCCCCTCCTCCCCATTCCCACTGCCCTCCTGCCTTTCCCCACACTGTTGTCTGTGACCATTGGTTATGCATATATACATATAGGTTCTTTGGTTTATTTCTACCCATCCCCCAACCCCCCTTCCCTTTGAGGTTTGTCAGTCTAACAACCAATTTGTACTACTTAATCCCTTCACCTTTTTCACCCAGCCCCCCAGCCCCCACCCATCTGGTAATTAACAAAAGTTCTCTGTGTCTATGAGAATGTTTCTGTTCCGCTTGTTCGTTTTGTTTGTAGATTCAATTGTTGATAGATATGTATTTATTGCCATTTTGTTTGTTCATTTTTTTTATCTTTTTCTTCAAGAAGACCCTTCAACATTTCATATAATAATGGTTTGGTGGTGATGAACTCCTTTAGCTTTTCCTTGTCTGGGAAACTCTTTATATGGCCATCGATTCTAAATGACAGCTTTACAGGATAGAGTAATCTTGGTTGTAGGTTCTTGCTTTTCATCACTCTGAATATTTCTTGCCACTCCCTTCTGGCCTGCAAAGTTTCTTTTGAGAAATCAGCTAACAGTCTTATGGGAACTCCCTTGTAGGTAACTAACCGCTTTTCTCTTGCTGCTTTGAAGATTCTCTCTTTGTCTTGAACCTTTTGCATTTTGATGATGATGTGTCTTGGTGTGGGCCTCTTGGGGTTCATCTTGTTTGGAACTCTCTGTGCTTCCTGGACTTGTATGTCTGTTTCCTTCACCAAGTTAGGGAAGCTTTCTGCCGTTACTGTTTCAAATAGGTTTTTGATTTCTTGTTCTCTCTCTTCTCCTTCTGGCACCCCCAAGATGTGAATGTTGGCACGCTTGAAGTTGTCCCAGAGGCTCCTTACACTGTCCTCATTTTTTTGGATTCTTTTTTCTTTTTGCTGTTCTGATTGGGTGTTTTTTGCTTCCTTATATTCCAAATCGATGGTTTGCTTCTTGGTTTTACCTACTCTGCTATTGAATCTGTATAAACTATTCTTTATTTCAGTTAATGCCTCCTTCATTTCTGACTGTGCATCCTTCATTTCTGACTGGTCCTTTTTTATGCTCTTGAGGCCCTCACTAAGTTCACTGAGGTTCTCACTAAGTCCATTGAGCATCCTTATAAGCAGTGTTTTGAACTCAGCATCTGTTAGGTTGCTTAACTCCATTTTACTTAGTTCTTTTCCTGGAGTTTTGATCTGTTCTTTCATTTGGGACCTGTTTCTTTGTCTTCTCATTTTGGCTGCCTCCCTGTGTTTGTTTCTGTGTATTACTTAGTGAGAGGTATGGGACTAGCTGAGACCAGATGCTGCTTGTTTGAAAGAATTTAGGAAAAGCTGAAGCAGGATCCAAGACAGGCCAATCCTATGGTCAAGCAACTGGCAACAACTTGGGTGGGCCTGAAAGTTGGGTGGGGCGGGGCCTCAGGGAATCACTAGGGCGGGGCAAACAGTATGAGCCAGGTTGCTGGAGTCGCAGATATGGTGGTGTCTGCCGGCCCAGGGAAGGGCTCACCAAAGGAACAAAAGCCTCTGATAGCACGTCTGTCCAGGAGAAAGCCACCTCTCCAGCCCTCCCTCCAATGACAAACAGCTCAGTTCTTCCCCATATGATTCTGGTGCCTTTCAAGCTGCCTCCCGCACGCTGGAGCCAGTCTCGATGCGGCTTCTTCTTTAATTTCGTAGTTGTAGGACTTCCATTCAGCTTGATTACTGGCGGTTTTGAATGGTGGTTGTTCTGTATTTTAGTTGTAACTTTGATGTGGTTGTGGGAGGACGCAATACCGTGTTTACCTACGCCGCCATCTTGCCCGGAAGTTTCTCCAGATTTCACTAGTTTTTACGTGCCCTCTTTTTGTGTATGTTTGTGTGTATATCTAGTTGTATGAAAGTATCACATATACAAATTCCTATAGTCAGCACCACAACTGGGATATTGAACTCGACCATCCCCACAAAGCAGCTCCTTCATGTCACTGCCTCTGTTGTCACCCCTCCAACCAACCCTAACCCCAGGCAACCACTGATACGTTCTCCATCACTTTATTATTAGAGAAGAAGGGAGAGGGAGAGAGCGATAGAAACATTGATGAGAGAGAACATTGATTGGCCACCTTCTGAATGCCCCCCCATTGGGGATCGGGCCCACAACCTGGGCATGTGCCCTGACCGGGAATCAAACCAGCGACCTCTTGGTGCATGGGTCGACGCTCAACCACTGCGCCACACCAGCCCGGCTGTTCTCCATCACTTTAATTCTCTCACTTTGAGAATGTTACATAAATAGAATCATACAGGATGTAACCTTTTGAGATTAGCTTTTTTCATTTAGTACAGTACCTTTGAGTCCATCCAAAGGCTAGTGGGGAGACATCCTTGGGTACATCAAGAGTTTGATCCTTTTTTAAAATGGGTAATTATTGTTTCATTTTACCACAGTTCCTTTACCCATTTACCTGATAAATATTTGGGTTGTTTCCAGGTTTTTGTTTTTGTATTTTGTAATCCTCACTGGAGGATATTTTGCCATTGATTTTTTTTTTTAGAGAGAGCAGAAGGGAGGGGAGAAGGGGAGGAAGAGAGAGGAGAGAGAGAAACATCGATGTGAGAGAGACACATCAATTGATTGCCTCCACACATGCCCTGACCAGGGCCAGGATCGAACCTGCAACGCAGATACATGGCCTTGATCAGGAATCGAACTGGCAACCCTCCAGTGCCCAGGCCGACATTCTAACCACCGACCCATGCTGGCCAGGGCTGTTTTCAGTTTTTGATTGTTACAAATTACGCCTCATTGATAAACATTCATGTATACATTTTTATGTGGACATGACTGTCATTTTTCTAGGATGAACACAAGGGTGTGCTTACTGTAAGTGCACATTTAACCTTGTAAGAAACTGCCTTGTAGACTGGGTATACATACATTTTACATTCCCATTTAAACAGTAATTCAAATGTCATTATCCTTTTGATTACCTGTAGGGTCTGTAGAAATATCCTTTCTCTTATTCCTGACTGATTTGTGCCTTCTCTCTTGTTATTTGTCAATCTTGCTGGAGGTTTATCTGTTTTACTGTTCTTTTCAAATAATCAACTTTTAGTTCAATTGATTTTTCTCTATTGTTTGTTGTTTTCAATTTCATTTGTTTCTGCTCTTCCTTGTTTATATTCACTTTGGGTTTATTTTGTACTTTTTCTAGCCTCTTGAAGTGGAGGCTTAGATTATAGATTAGAGCCTTTTCTTCTTTTATAATGTAAGCATTTAGTGCTGTACATTTCCCTCTCAGCAATACTTTAACTGTGTCCCACAAACTCTGATATGTTGCATTTTTATTTTCATGCATTTCTTCGTATTTGTTTTTTTTTCCCCCCTTTATTGATTTTACAGAGAAAGGAAATGAGAGGGAGAGAGAGATAGAAACATCGATGAGAGAGAACATCGAGTGGCCACCTCCTGCATGCCCCCCACTGGGGATTGAGCCACAGCCTGGGCATGTGCCCTGACCGGGAATCAAACCGGCAACTTCATGGTGCATGGGTCGACGCTCAACCACTGAGCCACACCGGCTGGGCTGTATTTGTTTTTATTTCCTTCAAGACTTCCTCTTTAGCCCATGTCATATTTAGAAGTTTGTTACTGTCCTGGTGTTTGGAGGATTTTCCTATTATCTTTCTGTTATTAATTTCTAGTTTGATGCCATATGGTCAGAGCACATTTTTTGTGGGATGTATAGCTATCAAAGTTTGTTCTATGGCCCATGATACAGTCTGTCTTGGTGAATGTTTCATGAACACTTAATGAGTATGTATTCTGCCGCTGTTGAGTGGAGTGTCCTGTAATGTGAACCAGATCCTGTTAGGGGGTGTTTGTATTGCTTACTCCTCCTATATCCTTACCAACATTTTTCCTGAGAGTTCTATCAGTTATGGGATAGGGATGTTGAAGTTCCCAACTGTAGTTTTTGGTGCCTGTTCTCCTTTGAGCTCTGGCAGTTCCTACTTTATGTAGCACTTCTGTTATCTGGTGCATTTAATGTTATTACATATTCTTGTTGAATTGACCTTTTTACCACTATGTAATGTCCCTCGTTGACCCTAGCCCTTGTCTTTGCTCTGAAGTCTATGTTGTCTCATATTAGTAGAGCCACTGCAGTTTTCTTAAAATGTTTGCGTAGTGTATCTTTTTCCATCCTTTCACCTTTAACCTACTTCTGTTATATTTGAAGTGAGTTTTGTGTAAGATAGCATATAATTGGTTCATTTTATTTTAATCCAGTCCACCAATCTCTTTAATTGGTGTGTTTAGACAGTTTACGTCTGATGTAATCATTGGCATGTTAGGACTTAAACTATTCATTTTTCCCAATCTTTTTTTTCTCTTCAGTTTCAGTAATTCCCATTGATTCTGTCTTCACCTTCCCTCTTTCCTGTCATCTCCATTCTGCCTGTGAGCTTGTCAGTGAGCTTTTCTGTTTTCAGTGATTATATTTTTCAGTTCCAAAATTTCCATTTAGTTCTTTTTTGTATCTTCTATTTTTTTGTTGAGACTTTCTATTTTTTTGTTTGTTTCAAGTGTCTGTAGCCCTGGCCGGTTTGGCTCAGTGGTGAGAGCGTTGGCCCAGGGACCAGAGAGTCCCGGGTTCGGTTCCCGCTAAGGGCACGTACCTGGGTTGCAGTTCGTCCCCAGCCCCTGTTGAGGTCGTGTGGGTGGCAACCAGTCGATGTGTCTCTCTCACGTCGATGTTTCTGTCTCTCTCTTCCCCACTCTCTCCCTCCCACTCTATCTGAAGATATATGCAAAAATGTCCTTGGGTGAGGATTAAAAAAAAACACACACAAAAAAACACAAGTGTCTGTAATTGATTATTGGAATATTTTTAGACAGCAGCTTTAAAATCCTTTCTAATCCAACCTTTGTATTATCTCTGCATTGGTGTGCATTGGTGTGTTTTGGTTAGCATTTCACATTCTAGTTGGGACTTTGGCATTCCAGGTTACAGTCTTCTCAGATGCCCAGGCTGGCATGAAATTGAAACATCAAATACATATTTTTTAAGAACCCCAGGGACCTCACCTCCAGGTCAAAGTCCCCAGGTTCCTAGCCACTCCTGCCACCTGTCCTTCACCTTTCAGTTTTATGATGATTGCTTTGTGTATTTTGTTCAAGGATGTTTTTGTTTTAATTTCCACTAGAGAGAGAAATAGGATGTAATATACTTATTCCGTCTTGTCCGGAATCAGAAACAGAAACCACTCTTAAAAAATGCCAGCATGCCCTGGCCAGTTTGGCTCAGCAGTTAGAGCGTTGGCCTGCGGTCCAGAGAGACCCGGGTTTGGTTCCCGCTGGGGGCATGTACCTCGGTTGCAGTTTGTCCCCGGCCCTGGTTGGTCGTGCGGGTGGCGGCCACTCAATGTGTCCCTTTCGCATCGATGTTTCTCTCTCTCTCTCTCTCTCTTCCTCTCTCTCCCTCCCACTCTATCTGAACAAAAATTGAAAAAAAAAAAAAGAAAGAAAGAAAAATGCCAGCGTGTCTGTCAAGTATCTGAGTGTGCAGGATCCTTCATTTGTTAGGGTACTTGTAAAGGCAAGAAGCAAACACCCAGTTACGCTGACTCAGATAAAGAGAAGTTCATTACTAATGTGCTGCAGTGACTCTCAGCGGCATGACCGTAGCTCAGCTGTTTGCTGTAGCACTTTATGTTCCTTAGAAACCTTATTACGGGGGGGAGATCACACTGTGCAAACAGTGATTTCAGTGGACAAGTGGGAAACACTGTTAGGGGCTACAGAGTTTAACTCACAGTATTTTTTTCCCTGTAGGAATTAAAGTTTTTGTCATGGCCATCAAATATAAACCTGATTGAATAAATCTATTGTATTCACTCATTCCACTTCCTACTTCTCACCACCAAAATATGGTGTCATCTACCCACCAATCTATATGGTCTTGTGGTCCCATCATTCACCAAGGACAGTCTTTGGTTTCTGTGCCTCATATCTCATATTCTTAGAAGAAACTTTAGGTGGTCATTGATCACCCAACGGATTTCTGACTTGAGTCAGAGTTCACACCTTTCTCCTCAGCTGTGGCAGGGGAATGAGAACCACCTGACCCACTTCCTCCAGCAAAGGCCATGAACAAAGGAAGCTGGGTTAGACTAGGGCACAAAAACATCCCCCAACACCCATTGTTTATACTAGGTGGTTGTGAAATGTCAAAGCAATGACAGTTTCATTTTTTTCTTTTTTCTGCTGAGCAACCCCAAACTGACATCTTTAAAATCTTCTTTCCTTAGAACGCCTGACAGACAATCTCAGAGTTGGACGGACATCCCTAGTTGCTGCTCAGATGTTTCTTTTTTTCAGAGTTTTGCTGCTAAGAATATCTCCCCAGCATTTGACTTCATTGTGGCCAATAATGGTCTCTGAATTAGTAAGTACAAATATTTTACCCTTGAAAGCAAAATTGGAGCTTTTAAAAATGCTTTTTCATATACAGTCATGCGCTACTTAACAATGGGGATACATTCTGAGAAATGAGTCATTAGGCAAGTTCATAGCTGTGTGAACACCATAGAGGCACTTACACAAACCTAGAAGGCATAGCCTGCTACAGACCTCGGCTGCATGTGGTCTGTTGCTCCCAGGCTACACGCCTGTACAGCACGTTACTCTACAAACAACGCAAGAGTAAATCGCGCACAAGAGAAAAAAAATGATGCTATCAGGAGACACAGTAAACAAGAGATGCTGCTGCTGGTGTAACACAGCATACTGTTTACAGCAAACTTGTTTCTTATAAGTAGGAAGAGTACACTCTAACGATAAAGGGTATATAGCATGGTAAATACATAAACCAGTCATGCAGTCATTTATCATCATTATCAGGTGTTCTGTACTGTCCGTAATTGTATGTGCCATACGTTTTACAGCCGGCAGAGCAGTAAGATGGTTTACACCAGCATCTCCACACACACAGTGGGCTACAATGTTATGCCGGCTATGAGGTCACTAGGTGATAGGAATTTTTCAGCCCTGTGATAATCATATGGGACACTGTTGTATATGCAGTCCATGGTTGACCAAATGTCACTATGTCACATGATTTTATCTGCAAAATTTCCAGTCAAGTTGGTAGCACTAGTCAGCTCTTGGTTAAATAAAGACTATTTTATCTTATCCTGTAATCATATTTGATTCTCAAATGTCAGTTATTCCAGTTAATTTGTACTGTTTTTTTATTTGCTTTTTTTCTTTTTGCACTTATCTTCAGATAGAGCAGGAGGGAGAGAGGGAGGAAGAGAGAGAGAGAAACATCGATGTGAGAGAGACACATCGACTGGTTGCCACCCACACGACCCCAACCAGGACCGGGGACAAACTGCAACCGAGGTAAGTGCCCTTGGCGGAAACCAAACCTGGGTCTCTCTGGTCCGTAGGCCGGCGCTCTAACCACTAAGCCAAACCATCCAGGGCTTTATTTGCTTTTTAATATATATTTTTTATTAATTTATTGGGATGACATTGGTTAATGAGATCATATAGGTTTCAAATGTACATTTCTATCACTGTTTGCTATTTTTAAATGTTTTTTTCCAGTGGTTCTTTTTGTTTTTGGAGAGTATGTTTATTAAAGCTGGGGACAGTGAAGCAAGGAAGGGATTAGGATAAAAGAAGCAACAGGAGAGCCTAGGCAGCGCTGCTTTTGTTCCCTGGAAAGTCAGAGAAAAGGGGGCTTTGGAGACAGATTCAGGGGGTTAGCCTGGGATCAGCTGCCGCTGCCCATTACTCCCCTGGTTGCAAGTCTCATAGGGACCCTTAGAATCTAGGAGATGCATGCCGGTAGGGGAAGAAAGGTCTGGGCATGCTCCTGAGAGGGAGAGCGTGCTGGTTATTTCCAGTTTTTTGAGATATAATTGGCATACAGCAATACATAAATTTAAGGTGTATAACATAGTAATTTGACTTATATATGTTGTGAAATGATTACCACAATAAATTCAGTTAATCTCCGTTATTTCATATAGATACAAAAAGGAAAGAAAGAGTTTTTCCTTCCGATGAGAACTCTTAGGATTTCCTCTCTTAACAGTTTTCATCTATACCATACAACAGTGTTCATTGGAGTCATTATATTGTTAATAGGGGAACAGAATTTGTTACTCCAAAAGATATCTATTTGCCATCATTATTATTTTAGGCTAGTTAATTTTAAGAAACAGCAGACAAGCTTTTGAAAATCAAGTAGAAGTTACCCTTTGTAAAAGATTTTACATTTTTAGGGGAAATATCCATTTGTAAGGGTCTTCCTCCCTGCACCAGGAAGAACTGGATGACCTTATCTACAGCAACTCTTATCAAATTGATAGTACATAGGTGGAGGGATTGTGAAAAATGGAAGGTTTTTATAGAAAATAAGGGTGGTGCCCTGGCCAGTTTTGCTTAGTGGTTAGAGGGTCGGCCGGTGGACCAATGAGTCATGGGTTCGATTCCAGTCAAGGGCATGTACCTCAGTTTCGGTTCTTCCCTGCCCTGGTCAGATCATGCAGGAGGCAACCAGTGACGTGTGTCTCTCTCATGTTGATGTTTCTCTCTCTCTCCCTCCCTCCCACTCTGTCTGAAGATAAATAGAAAAATATCCTCAGGGTGAGGATTAAAAAAAGAAAATAAGGGTGGAGCAAGGAAGCTATTAGGAAAAAAAGAAAGGATTCCAGGACACAGAATGGGAAGGGTTTTATTAAGCAGATTGCCTCCTCTTTTGGGAAATGTTGAGGGCCCTTGTGACAGATTACCTCATTGGTGTTGACCAGAAAATTCCAGACTGGTTGATTAAGATTACACTTTCGGAAGAGGTTGAAACTGCAGTTACTTCTGGTAATAAATCTAAGTTTGGTGTAATGGGCTTTAGCACAAGTGACACCATTTTGGACCTGTGGTTTTCTCTTTAACAATAGGTTGTCTTTTCATTTTGTTGATTGTTTCTTTGGCTTTATTTGCTATTTTTTATGGACATTTTAAACATTAAGCTAGATTCAGTCTCTCTCAAATAGTAACTTGAGCTCTGGCCGGTTTGGCTCAGCGGTTAGAGCGTCGGCCTGTGGTCCAGAGAGACCCAGGTTCAGTTCCCACTAATGGCACGTACCTCGGTTGCAGTTTGTCCCCGGCCCTGGTTGGTCATGCGGGAGGCAGCCACTCGATGTGTCCCTTTCACATCAATGTTTCTCTCTCTCTCTCTCTTCCTCTCTCTCCCTCCCACTCTATTTTTAAGATTCAGACATTCATACAGCTTGAGGAAGATCTGAAAGAGGATGACGAATCATTGAGGTAAGTAGGTAAAGGGTCTGTGCACATGTGGGTGAAGGTTAGTGGACATCACTTTATGATGCAGGGTTGTCTAAAATACCACTAAATACAATTTTCTTGAAGTTCTTGTGAAGGGGCCACCTACTTTGATAATTTCTTAAAAAGAAAACCTTTTTTATGGGCATTTTGTTACCAGTCCCAAGTTGTTGTGCTTCGTAAGGCCAAAACCCAAAAATGTCCGAGTTTGGAGTAAGAAAAGTGATTGATCAAGAAGGTGCCAACCTAGAAGATGGGACTTAGTGGTGCCTCAAATCCATCTTAAGAAAGTATAGAGTTCAGGCTTCTTTTATGTCAAGGAGAGGGGGAAATGGGAGGGGCAAGAGGTGATTGACAACCATAGACATTTGGGCACCACCTGGGGTCTGAGGAAGATTGTGCTTAATCAACAGACTAAGTTTCCTGCTAATTTTTGATAAACAATACTTACTTCCCTTATCTCCTGGGAAAGGCAATTTCTGGTAAGGGGCCTTGTTTTTGTAAAACTCAAGCAGAATTCCTCTAACGATTAGCGAGTCTGTACGCAAGAAGCCATTTGCCTGACGGCCATGGGAACAAAGCTGGCTTGAACAAGATGGAATCAGAGAGGCCCAGCATTTCACTCTGTTGCAGTTGCGTAGGCAAATGAACTGCAGCAGATGTGAATGAGTTTATAACAAGAGTTTCTTTGCAAATTTATAGAAACAGCAACAAAATGAACAGAATGAAAGCTTCAGTCGCTGATGGAAGTGGGCCCTCAGTGGGAGAGATACCCCAGAGTGAATTCATCTTGTATTTATCAGCTTGCAAATTCTTGGACACGGCACTTTCTTTTCCATCTGACAAGATGCCATTATTTCAAACGTAAGTCGGAGAAGACCATGTGTCCTTTTTGAAGTAGGTGACTTTTCTTTTTTCATAAGCACTTTTACTATTCTTTCCTGTACGGTATATGAGAAGTCACAGTATGGTTACTAGTGGGCCCACCCAGCACACCAAGGTTCAGATTACTTACATCATCTGTAGTTTTGTGAATTTGGCTCACAGTAGTGTATTATGGACATGTGTGTGTATGTGTTTGTGTGTGTGTTTAGGTGCTTTTTGCTACTGAATGCTTATAAAACAGGAGTCACACACTGGTAGTCCGCATTGCATTTGTGTAGATTTTTTTTTCTTTGTTTCTAATTAAATAAATGGAACATCCCATCTTCAATTCACTTTGCCCCTGTCGGCTTACATTTCCTGTAGGCTTAACACAGCTGCTCGTCGTTTAATTTCATGCCTGGCCCCAGATGCCACATCTCTCTGTCCCATTCCACGAAAGAGAGTAATCATGTAGAAATATTTGTGGAGAATATAAGTACGTTCTCCTTGCCCAGCCGGTGTGGCTCAGTGGTTGAGCATAGACCCATGCACCAAGAGGTTGCTGGTTCGATTCCCAGTCAGGGCACATGCCTAGGTTGTGGGCCAGGTCCCCAGTGGGGGGCATGCAGGAGGCGGCCAATTGATGTTTATATTTCTCTCTCCCACTCCCTTCCTCTCTTTCTAAAATCAGTAAAGAAGAAAAAAGTGTATTCTCCTTAAATGCATGTCACTACATGAAAGAAGCCAGTCTGAAAAGGTTGCATACTGTATGATTCTAACTATATGACATTCTTTAAAAAGCAAAACTGAAGGAAGTAAAAAGATCAGAGGTTTCCAGGAGTTGTGAGGAGGGAGGCAGAACATAGGATTTTTAAGGCAGTAAAACTACTGTGTATGCACTGTAATGATGGTACATGTCACTATACGTTAGTCCTAACCCATGGAATGCTTAACAGCAAGCAAAAGTGAACCCTGTGGTAAACTGTGGACCCTGGGTGGTGATGACACGTCTGTGTAGGTTCATTGATTGTAACACGTGTACCGCTCTGGTAGGGGATGTGATAGAGGGGGAGGCCATGCATGTGGGAAGCATGGGGTATTTGGGAACTCTGTCCTTTCTGTTCAGTTTTGCTGTGAACCTAAAACTGTTCTAAAGCCCCACCGGTGTGGCTCAATGGTTGAGCGACTACCCTTGCACCAAGAGGTCACCAGTTTGATTCCCAGTCAGGGCACTTGCCCGGGTTGCAGGCTTGATCCCAGTGCAGGGCATACAGGAGGCGGCCAATCGATGTTCTCTCTCACATCGATGTTTCTTTCTCTTTCTCCCTCTCCCTTCCTTTCTCTCTCTAAAAAAAAAATTAGTAAGGTATATATATATATATATATATATATATATATATATATATATATATATATATATTTAAAACTGTTCTTAAAAAGAAAGCCTTTTTTAAAAAGTGGGTTCTGATGTACATGAATATGCATAGCAGCATTATTCATAATAGGCAAAAAACGGAGATAACTCAAATATCCATCGACTGATGAATGGATAAATAATATGTGGTCTGTCCATGCAATGAAATACTCAGCAATAAATAGAAATGAAGCACTGACACATGCAACAACATGGATCACCTTGACCACATGATGTTAAGGGAAAGAAGCCAGACACAAAGGACCCCATATTGTATGATCTCATTTATAGGAAATGCCCAGAATAACAGATCTGTAGAGATAGAAACTATATTGGTGGTGCCTAGATTAATGGAATGTAGGGGACTGAGGGGATGTGAGCAGGAATTCTTTTTCGGGTAATGAAAATATTCTAAAATTGATTATGGTGACGGATGTACAATTCTGTGATATACTAAAAACCATTGAGTTGTGTACTTTATTTATTTATTTATTTATTTATTTATTTATTTATTTATTTATTTATTTATTTATTTTAATCCTCACCTGAGGATATTTTTCCATTTATGTTCAGATAGAGTAGGAGGGAGAGAGGGAGGGAGAGAGAGAGAGAAACATCGACGTGAGAGGGACACATCAACTGGTTGCCTCCCACACGACCACGACCCAGACCAGGGCCGGGGAACGAACTACAACCAAGGTATGCGTCCCCTGACTAAAACCGAACCCATGACTCTTCGGTCGCGGGTGATGCTCTAACTGCTGAGCCGAACCAGCCAGGGCGAGTTGTACACTTTAAATAGGTGACTTGTACAGTATGTGAATTACAGCTCAATAGAACTGCTTCTGAGTGAGCTCTGAGCCAGCGTGCCTGACCTTTCCCCTCCAGTTATAGGTGGGCATTTGTTCCAGAAGTGGACACAGAGGGTCCTGCCTTCCTGTCAGATCTGGAGGAGAATCAGCAAGAATGCAAACCCCACACTGTTAGGATTCTAGAACTTCTTAAATTAAAATATGGGGTAAGTGTTTTCCTTTTTAAAATGTCTATTCGCGGAAAAAGGGAGAAGGGCTGAGTGAAGTATTTCAATTCACCACCTGATTTTAGTTACTGGGAATAATTTTCAAAATTTCTTTTGTCTGAGTGTTAAAACTTGACAGTGGTTACAAATTCCATCTTTATATTTTTATTTATATGTCACTCTCTCATCCCAGTTGCTAAGAGGTAAGGCTCCCTGGCTAACACAATCATAGAGAAGCAGTTTATTCCTTAGAGGAGGGGCCTCCCGTCACGGGTGGACTGTGGGCGAAACCCTGGTGGGAAATGTCACTTGAAGACTAGCATTTGCTAAAACAACAATGAGGTATCACCTCACACCTGTCAGAATGGCTACCATCAACAAATTGTCAAACAACAAGTGTTGGCGAGGGTGTGGAGAAAAGGGGACTCTAGCACACTGCTGGTGGGAATGCAGACTGGTGCAGCCACTGTGGAAAACACTATGGTGTGACCTCAAAAAATTAAAAATTGAATTGCCATTTGACCCAGTGATCCCACTTCTAGGAATATACCCTAAGAAACCTGAAACACCAATCAGAAAGAATATATGTACTCCCATGTTCATAGCAGCACTATTCACAATAGCTAAGATCTGGAAACAGCCCAAGTGCCCATCAGTGGATGAATGGATAAAAAAGCTGTGGTACATATATACAATGGAGTACTATGCAGCTGTAAGAAAGAAAGATCTCTTATCCTTTGAGACGACATGGAGGGACCTCGAGAGTATTATCCTAAGCGAAACAAACCAAGCAGAGAAAAACAAATATCACATGATCTCACTCATTTGTGGAATATAATAAACATAACAGTCTGGGGAACAGGGTAGACCCAGAGATGTGAAAGTAGGGTACAGACTGACAACCCTCAGAAGGGGGTGGGGGGAGGGAAGAGATAAACCACAGAACTTATACGCATGTATGCATAACTGATGGACATGGACAACAAAGCTGGGGAAGGGGTAGAGGGATGGGGAGGAGGGTGTCAATGGGGAAAAAAGGAGAAACATCTGTAACAAAAATAAATTAATAAAAAAAATAAAAAATAAAAAAAAAGAGAGAGAGAGAAAGAAAAAAAAAAAAAAAAAAGACTAGCATTTGCGTTGGTGCGGCTGTCCGTAGTGCTGACAGTGAGTTTCATGCAGAACCCCTCTCTCAGGGTGGGCTGCCTGCCTGCATGCACGTGGATCTCCAGCCCTTAGCGGAGCCGTATCATTTTTATGGGTTTGGGTTTTTTTTGCAGGAAATTAGCAACTCTGATGAGATCACCATGAAGAGCGAATTCCCTCTTCTGCGCCAGCACTCTGTTTCCAGCATTAGGCAATTGGTGCCGTTCTTCAGGACTCTAAACTGTGCTTTTAAAACCCAAAACACACTGCCCGTTGACACCCAAGGACCTCCACACTTCGAGTTCCCTGTCACAGACAGCCCAAGGGTCTTGAAACAACTGGAGGAATGTGTTGAGTATGATTTTTTGGAGAATCTGGAATGTTAACCTTCTAAGACAGTTTGTTTAATTCGTTTACTGGTACTTCAGCAGACACCAGGATGTATTCTGAACAAGAAGAGAGCCAGGGTAGACTTTTAAAAACAAGTCTGTTTCCATTTTGAAAGCAGATTTCAGATGATTATCTGTTGGACAACAAAACACACCTCCCTAAATGCCTTGTAATATATTTGGATTGAATTATATGTTTCTTCCTCAATTTATGTAAAGAAAATAAAGTTAATATATCGTCTTAACAGTTGCACAAAATTTGTAACAAAGTATGAAGAGAGTGAAGAATTATTTTCTATGGTGACGTAGATACATGGGTCTGTCTCAGTTTATTTCTCTAAAAATTTTAACTTGTTGAATATTATTTTTAACTTTCCAAACACATGTCCTTTAAAGTGTTTATTTTAGTTCTACATTTTAGAACTAAAATAATTTTCTGAAAACAGTAATTCCCCAATTATGATGGACTATTTAGCAGCGGTGGGCGTTTGAAGAAGCTCTCTGAGTGTATTTAACTCTTGCCCATTAAAATCACGTGTTTGGCCCTGGCCGGTTTGGCTCAGCGGTTAGAGCGTTGGCCTGCGGTACAGAGAGACCTGGGTTCGGTTCCCGCTAAGGGCATGTACCTTGGTTGCAGTTTGTCCCCGGCCCTGGTTGGTCGTGCAGGTGGCAGCCACTCGATGTGTCCCTTTCACGTCCATGTTTCTCTCTCTCTCTCTCTTCCTCTCTCTCCCTCCCACTCTATCTGAACAAAAAATGAAAAAATGTCCTCAGGTGAGGATTAAAAAAAAAAAAAAAAATCACATGTTTGCACTGTTCAGCTGTGTAAGAAATGCCCAGTTTTCAGAACTCTGACAGCTGTCACCTTAGGCATGTTCCAAGGTGTACCTTGCCAGTGCTTTCCACTTAACATAGACCGGCCAGCATAGTCATGGAGCCTTGCGTGCCTGACACAGCTATCAGGGAAACTCACTCTTGGGACACTGCCCTCTTCCCTTCTCCTTTCTGGGATTTCTGTGCCACTGTGCACATATCACTGCTCATTAAAGTAATCCCTTCCTAGGCACAGACTTCTCTAGCCTGGCAGCATGTCATCCCACTGTTTCCAAGCCTTTTTGTCTTATGCCAACTACCCCATTTAGAATCCTGGCTGGGTGCCCCTCCTCTGCTGTGGCTTGCCTTCCAGACCTGCCTATTTCATGTCCTCGCTTCAGCCACCAGGGCATGAAATCACTTTCCTGGCCAGATGATGCCTACTGTCCTAATGAGCACTCTCAGGTCATCCTTCTTGCAGACCAGGGTGCTTGGGGATTTGACTAACAATGGGTTAAGCTGCTCTGACATCCCACTGCTTACTAGCTTGTGTGCAGTGCAGAAGCACTTTGTGTCGTTAGCCCCAGTAGAGCATCTGGGGAGCACAGAAACACTTGGTTTCCCAAATAAGGGCTAAAAATCAGAATCGAAAGGCACCACTAGATATATGGATATTTACACAAATACGTGTTAAAAATTACATGGAAATTGCTTTTGTGTGTTGGGAAATATCTTTGAAAACATTTGCTGCAAGTTTGGCCACTAAAATTTTAAATACTGAAGTATAGAATTATGTATTCCATGTAACATACTATACGTTACCTATAATTCAGGTTGTGAGGAGATAACCATGTACTCATTAGTAAACATCAAGGTGGGTATAAATGATCATCTATCATAATTTACAACAAAACTAATAGCTTATTTATGTCGTCAGTAGCTATTATGCCATGAAAGGCAATTCTTTTTTTTGTTTGTTTTTTTTTTTGTTAATCCTCACCTGAGGATATTTTCCCATTGATTTTTAGATAGAGTGGAAGGGAGGGAGAGAGAGAGAGAAACATCATTGTGAGAGAGAGACATCAATTGGTTGCCTCCTGCACAACCCCAGCCTGGGTCAGGGATCAAACTTGCAACCCAAGTACATGCCCTTGACCGGGAATCAAACCCGTGATGCTTTAGTCCTTGGTCCAACACTCCAACCACTGAGCCAAACCAGCCAGGGCAAAAAAGGCAGTTCTTCTATCTGTACTTAAATTTACAAATTTTGTTTTTCATTTTTTCTCTCTCCAGGATCTAAAACAACATAATGGTCACTGATAATGTAATCCTTATTTATTCAAGAGAAAGCTTAAAAGACAGGGATTCAGGGACACATCCCTGTTTCTCATAGAACACTGAAGAAGTCTTATAAATGTGTACATTAAAGCTCTCCTTCTGTCAGCGTGTGCCACAGTAGTTAAGGATATAGGCTTCAACGTCAACTTGCCTGGGTTTGTCACTCAGTCTCCCCGTGTACTAGCCTAGGCAAATACTTTGTGTCTCAGTTTTCTCATCTGTAAAATGGTAATATCAGTGGTACTACCTCTTTGGGTTGGAGCAACTCACCATCTCTGCCACCTCTGTGATCTTTATAAACAGCTTTGATCATGCACCCATCAGTAAAAAGGAAGCCTGCCTATTCCCAATATCCATAAACCTATGAGTTATATTACCCGAGTACCAACATACATTATATATTTCATAGAAGAAATGGCTATTTTTACCTGAATATAAACTATATTGTGTATGTCATAAAAGAGGAAATGGAGAGTTTTTAAACTATGAGAAAAATGAAATTAGCAGTTCTGATATTTTCTTCTTACTTCCTTCTGCAACCCGCTTTGGAGATGACTGATCTGACCCAGTTCCTCCCAGAGGGAGTTTGTGCCATGTGTCCAGCCCAGCGACCAAAGGGCCACTGCACTAGTGCAAGCAGTGTGTCAGGACAGGTGGGGTCACCAAGGGTGGCCGTAGCAAACAAGGACAGGCTGCTGTTCTAACAGCTGCGGAGGGCAGTGGGGGTGCAGCCCGTGTGTGGGCATGAAATGACGCCTGCCACCGGGGTGCTTTCCAGGGGCCCGACTTAGTACTGAGTGTGTCACGTGCATGGTTTTCTTGGTTACCACCCTTCAGGAGGTGAGGGCTGAGCCAGCAGAGCCAGGAACTGAAACCTAAGTCGGTTTCACTCTGGAGCCCTGTTCAGCCCCAGTGCTGAGAAAGTTAAACAGGAAAACCTCGAGATGGCTGCTGCTATTGGGCAATGCATGGAAGACAGTTGCTGAGACTACCCCACCCACTTGACTTCCTGCAAATCACCTGAGAGCCATAGCACAGAGGGGTGGCTCCTAGCTCTCCCGAGGTGTGGGGAGGTGTGTTTTAAAGAACAGGCCCTGCCTTCCAGTATTTGTATGTTATGCCCAGTTAAATTAGGAGTAGAATTGGCTAGATCTGTCGAGTTTTGAACAAGGACCTGGGAGACCAGGCAGAACTCTGTGCCATTGGAATTACATGCTCTGATGTAAGGCAGTGCCTTCTCCTAGGTACTATTTGCAATTCAGTGGGACACACAAGCAAAACTAACACCATCAAAGAAGAGAACATCGTTCACCTGTACACAGGCCAGCTTAAGGAGTTCACCCATTCTATACCAAGGGGCAACTGGACCTTGGGGGAATTAACTGGACCTTGGGGGAATTATTATATTAGTATCTTTTTTTTCTCCACCACCATTTATCCCCCCTAAACCCTCTTCCACCACATTGTTGCTCTTTCTCTCTTTTGTTCCTATTTTGCTCAATCTCTCCACGCCCCTTTCTATTAGTATCTTATGCGTATGATCATGCTTACATATTTTGTTAAGTCATAATCATTCCATACCATGAATTCAATCATCTTCAATCAGACTTTGTGCTGTCTAGTGAAGATAACCCCTGCCAGCCTTGTTCAGGATGGTCAGGAGAACCCTGCACTTAGAAATCTGTCTGTTGCAGTTAGATTGGAGCAAAGCAACTCTGCTTAGCAGGGGCCCTCGCTCTTGTGTGCTCAAGAATCACCTGGAGAGCTTGCTCAGTTGCAGAATGCCTACCCTCCTCTCAGGGTCTGAATCAGTAGATGGGGTGACAATCAGGAATCTGCATGTGTAACGAGTCATTTTTTATGTCAGTGCTCCTGGGCCACTTTCGGAGAAACACTGCTTTTCAGAGCAATGTATTCACAAAGATGATGGCTCTCATGGAAATGAGGAGGAAGCCAGCAAGGCTGAAGCTTGCTGGTTACTTCTCATTCTATACAGGTAGCTCTTTCCAAGTGGTTCTCCATGGGCTCTCCATCCTTCTAATCACCTTCCTGAGACTCACGCTGTTTCACTGACCAGCTTCCTTTAGCCCATGAGGATGCTCTGCTTAGCTTGTTTTCCCCACTCTTTCCTGCTGGTCCCAGAACTGCCTGATTACATAGAGTCAGCTCAGCCCACCGGAAGCATCTGTGAGGACAGCCCATTGTGTCTTCACTTGGGTCATCCTTAATTCTCACTGGACCTTTGACAACCACACGCTTCTGTGCAGTACAAGAAGTGAACTCCTGACTGTGCACCACTGTGTACTTAGAGTGGCCAGCTGAAGAGTATGATTGGCCTAAAGGTTATCAAATTTAATAAAGAGTTAATATGTACACATAAATATGGTTTTTGGCATCAATATCTTTATATATAAACATTTATGAGATAGATAAAATCCCACTTACAATAACAATAATAAAATATGTAGAAAAGAACTTTATACAAGATCTGAAGTGCTGGCCAGTGCAGCTCAGTTGGTTGAGCGTCATCTGGTGCACCAAAAGGTCACCGGTTCCATTCCCGGTCAGGGCACATACCCAAGTTCCATTCTCAGTAAGGGCATACACTCAATGTTTCTTTCTCTCTCGCATTGCTGTTTCTCTCTCCCTCCCTTCTTCTCTCTCTGTAATCAGTTTTAAGCCCCAGCTGGTTTGGCTCAGCAGTTAGAGCATCTGCCTGTGGAACAAAGGGTCATGGGTTCGATATCCGGCCCTGGTTGGGGTCATGTGGGATGCAACAAATCGATGTGTCTTTCTCACATCGATGTTTCTCTCTTTCTTTCTCCCTCCTTTCCACTCTCTCTAGAAATCAATGGAAAAATATCCTCGGGTGAGGATTAAGAAAAAAATAAAAATAAAATCAATTAAAAAAAAAACATTTAAAAAATGAAAAGATCCTTGTCCTGGAAGGTTTAGCTCAGCGATTATAGGGTCAGCCTGTAGACCAAGGGGTTTCGGGTTTGATTCCCAAACAAGAGCACGTACCTGGGTTGCAGATTCGATCCCTGGCCCCAATCAGGGTCATGTGGGAGGCAACCAATTGTGTCTCCCACATCAATGTTTCTCTCTTTCTCTTCCCCACTTCCCTTCCACACTATCTAAAAAATAAAAAGATCCTTGAAGAAAACACTACCGAAGAAGTAAAGCCATGAAGCTAAAGGAAATGTTTATTAGGTCTTGAAGAAGAAGATTCAACATCATAAATTGTAAATTCTGACTTAATCTATACATTTAAGGTAATGCCCCGTAAACATTTGGAATTTTTTAAACCACATAAATTCATTTAAAAACTTACAAGGAAAAATAGGTAAAAGTAGCCATAAATTTTCTTTTTCTTTTTTTTTTATTGATTTTAGAGAGGAAGGTAGAGGGAGAGAGAAACACCCATCAGCTGCTTCCTGCACACCCCCTGCTGGGGATTGAGCCCAAAACCTGGGCATGTGCCCTGACAGGGAATCAAACCAGGACCTCTCAGGGCATGGGCTATGCTCAACCAACTGAGCCGCACCGGTCAGGGCAACCAGATATTTTCTAAAAGAAAAGTAATGAAGAAAACTAGCCTGAGAAGATCTTTAAACATATTATAAAGCTAAAATAATTGGTACGAGCAGGAAGAGAGAGGAGATCAATAGAACAAAACAGAAAGTTCATCATTAGTGGGCATAAAGGCATAGAAAAAATTAGTGTATGACAAAAAGAACACTTTAAATCCGAAGGGGGAAGAAAAGTGGCTTATTCAATAAATGATGTTAGGAAAACTGAGTAATCAACAGGGAAAAAAGTTGGACTCATACCTCACAGCTTTCACTAAAATAAATTCCAAACAAATCAAAGATTGAAACCATGAAAAGACTATGAAAATACTGGAAGAAATCAAGAGAACATATTTATATAAACAAAGAATGAAGATGATCATTCATAGATAAATATTAATTCCAGAAACCATAAGAGAAAGTTCTATAATTTTGACTATCTAAAATTTTATTTAAAAAATTCTACATAACAGAAGTCATCATAAAGTAAAAGACAAATGGCAAACTGAGAAAAAAATATGTAGACTCATATTACCAAGGGCTAATTGCTCCCACACTTAACTTTTTTTTTTTTTTTTTGCCATTTTTATTAATTTATTTTTGTTACAGATGTTTCTCCTTTTTCCCACATTGACACCCTCTTCCAGATCCCGCCCCCCCCACCCCCAGCATTGTCGTCTATGTCCATTGGTTATGCATACGTGCATATAAATTCTGTGGTTTATTTCTTCCCTCCTCCCCATCCCTCTCTTCTGAGGTTCGTCGGTCTGTACCCTACTTCTATGTCTCTGCGTCTATTTTGTTCATCAGCTTGCATTGTTCATTATATTCCACAAATGAGTGAGACCATGTGATATTTGTCTTTCTATGATTGGCTTATTTCACTTAGCATTATACTCACTGGGACCCTCCATGTCATCTCAAAGGATAAGAGATCTTTCTTTCTTACAGCTGGATAGTATTCCATTGTGTAAATGTACCACAGTTTTTTTATCCACTCATCTATTGTTGGACACTTGGGCTGTTTCCAGATCTTAGCTATTGTAAATAGTGCTGCTGTGAACATAGGGGTACATATATTCTTTCTGATTGGTGTTTCAGGCTTCTTAGGATATATTCCAAGAACTGGGATCACTGGGGTCAAATGGCAGTTGAATTTTTAATTTTTTGAGGAACCACCACATTGTTTACCATAGTGGCTGCACCAGTCTGCATTCCCACCAGCAGTGTACTAGAGTCTCCTTTTCTCCACACCCTCGCCAGCACTTGTTGTTTGAGGATTGTTGATGACAGCCATTCTGGCAGGTGTGAGGTGATACCTCATAGTCGTCTTAATTTGCATCTCTCTGATGACTTGTGACATTGAGCATTTCTCCATTTGTCTCTTGGCCATTTAAATGCCCTGTTTGGAGCAGTGTCTATTTAGGTCCTCTGCCCATTTTTAAATTGATTTCTTTGTCTTCCTTTTGTTGAGTTGTATGAGTACTCTATATATTAGGAAATAAGCCCTTTATCTGATGTATTGTTGACATTTATGCTCTCTCATATAGTGGGTTCCCTTTCCATTTTGATGCTTGTTTATTTTGCTATGCAGAAGCTTTTTAGTTTGATGCAGTCCCATGTGCTCATTTTTTCCTTTTTTTCTCTTGCCTTAGGCATTGTATCAGTGAAAATTCTGCTACGTGTGATGTCTGAAATTTTGTTGCCTACATTTTCTTCTAGGATTTTTATGGATTCACGAGTCACATTTAAGTCTTTTATCCATTTTGAGTTTATTCTTGTGTATGGTGTAAGTGGGTGGTCTAGCTTCATTTTTTTGCATGTAGCTGTCCAATTTTCCCAACACCATTAATGAATTAATTAATTAATTTATTTATTTATTTGAGAGAGAGGAAGGGAGAGGGAGAGAGAGATAGAAACATTGATGAGAGAGAACATCAATTGTCCACCTCCTACATGCCCCCTACTGGGGACCTGGCCCACAACCTGGGCATGTGCCCTGACCAGGAATCGAACCAGTGACCTCTTGGTGCGTGGGTCGACTGAGGCACACCGGCTAGGCCCAACACCATTTATTGAAGAGGCTGTCTTTACTCCATTGTATGCTCTTGCCACCTTTGTCAAATACTAATTGAGCATAATGTCTTGGGTCAATTTTTGGGTTCTCTGTTCTGTTCCATTGATCTATATGCCTGTTCTTGTGCTAGTACCAGGCTATTTTGATTACTATGGCTTTGTAGTATAACCTGATATCCATTATTGTGATCCCTCCTACTTTATTTTTCTTTTTTGAGATTGCTGTGGCTATGCAGGGTCTTTTTTGGTTCCATATAAACTTTTGGAGTGTTTGTTCTAGTTCTGTGAAGTATGTTATTGATATTTTAATGGGGATTGCATCGAATCTATAGATTGCTTTGGGTAGTATGGACAATTTAACGATGATAATTCTTCCAATCCATGAACAAGGTACACACTTCCACTTTTTTATAGCTTTCTCTATTTCTTTTTTCCAATGTCCTGAAGTTTTCTGTGAACAGGTCCTTTACTTCTTTGGTTAAGTTTATTCCTGGTATCTTAAATTTTTTGCTGCAATGGTAAATGAGATTTTTTTTTAAGTTTCTCTTTCTGTGAGTTCATTGTTGGTGCATAAGAATGCCATCAATTTCTTGATGTTAATTTTGTATCCTGCTACTTTGCCAAATTCATTTATTAGCTCTATTAGATTTTTGATGGAGTCTTTAGGGTTTTCTATGTACAATATCATGTCATCTGCAAATAATGACAGATTCATTTCCTCCTTTCCAATTTGGACCCCTTTTACATTTCCTTCTTGTCTGATTGCTGTGGCTAAGACTTCCATACTATGTTAAGTAAGAGCAGAGAAAGTGGGCATCCCTGTCTTGTTCCTGTTCTTAAGGGAAATGCTTTTAGCTTTTGCCCATTGAGTATGATGTTGGCTGTAGGTTTTTCATATATGGTCTTTATTTTATTGAGATATAATCCCTCTATTCCCACATTAATGAGTGTTTTTATCAGAAATGGGTGCTAGATTTTGTTGAATGTTTTTTCAGCATCTATTGATATGACCATATGGTTTTTATCCTTCATTTTGTTTATGTGGTGTATCACATTTATTGATTTGCAAATATTGTATCAGCCTTGCATCCCTAGGATGAATCCCACTTGGTCATGGTGAATAATTTTTTTGATGTATTGCTGGATCCGATTTGCTAATATTTTGTTAAGGATTTTGGCATCTATGTTCATCAGGGATATTGGCCTGTCGTTTTCTTTCTTTGTAGTGTCTTTATCTGGTTCTGGAATTAAAATTATGCTGGCCTCATAAAATGAGTTTGGAAGTCTTTCTTCTTCTTGGATTTTTTTGAGTAGTTTGAGGAGAATGAGTGTTAGATCTTCTTTGAATGTTCGGTAAAACTCCCCTGTGAAGCTGTCTGGGCCTGGGCTTTTGTTTGCTGGGAGAGTCTTGATTACATCTTCAATTTCCTTAGTTGTTATTGGTCTGTTCAAGTTTTCTGTCTCTTCCCAGTTCAGTTTTGGGAGACTGTGTGTTTCTAGAAATTTGCCCATTTCGCCTAGATTGTCCAATTTGTTGGAGTATAATTGTTCATAGTATTTGTTAATGTATTTCTGTGTTGTCAGTTGTTACTTCTCTTTCATTTCTGTTTTTGTTTATTTGGCTCCTCTCTTCTTGTTTCTTGGTGAGTCTGGCTAAGGGTCCATCAATCTTGTTTATATTTTCAAAGAACCAGCTCTTTGTTTCATTGATCTTTTCAATTGTGTTTTTAGTTTCTATGTTGTTTATTTCTGCTCTGACCTTTACTATTTCTTTCCTTCTACTTGCTCTGGGTTTTTCTTTTTGTTTACTTTATAGATCTTTAAGTTGTAGGGTTAGAAAGTCAATTAGAAATTTTTCTTGTTTCTTGAGGTAGGCCTGTAGTGCTATGAACTTCCCTCTCAGGCCTGCTTTCTCTGCATGCCATAGATTTTGTGTTGTTGTGTGTTCATTTTCATTGGTTTCCAGGAAATTTCTAATTTCTTCCTTGATCTCCTTGGTAACCCATTCGTTGTTTAATAACATGCTATTTAGCCTCCATGTGTTTGAATGTTTTTGCATGTTTTTGTTGTAATTGATTCTAGTTTCATGACATTGTGATCTGAAAAGGTGCTTGATATGATTCCAATCTTCTTAAACTTGTAGAGACGTACTTTGAGTCCTAACATGTAATCTGTCTTTGAGAATGTCCGATGTGCACTTGAGAAGAATGTGAATTCTGAAGTTTTGGGGTGTAATTCTCTGCAGATATCTATTAAATCCATTTGATCTAGTGCATCATTTAGAGTCTCTGTTTCCTTGTTAATTTTTTGTCTAGAGGATCTATCCAGTGATGTCAGTGGGGTGTTGAAGTCCCCTGCTTTGATTGTATTGCTGTTGATTTCTCCTTTGAAGTCCTCTAGAAGTTTTTAAATGTGTTTTGGTGTTCCTATGTTAGGTGCATATATGTTTACCAAGGTTATATCCTCCTGTTGGATAGATCCTTTTAATATTATGTAGTGGCCTTCTTTGTCTCTAGTTATGGCCTTCATTTTGAAGTCTATTTTATCGGATATGAGTATTGCTACCCCAGCTTTTTTTTCCCTTTCTGTTTGTTTGGAATTTTTTTTTCCATCCCTTCACTTTCAACTTATGTGAGTCTTTTGTTGTGAGGTGGGTGTCTTATAAACAATATATATCTAAGTCATGCTTTCTTATCCATTCAGCTACTGTTTGTCTTTTGATAGGAGTATTTAATCCATTTATCAATAAGGTTATTATTGATATGTACTTATTTATTGCCATTTTTGTTTATTATAGTTATGTTTCTCTTCCTATGTCTTCTGCTTATTACAGAAGTCCTTTTAACATTTCTTGGAGTGCTGGTTTAGTGCTGATATATTCCCTTAGCCTTTTTTTGTCTGGGAAGCTCTTTATTTCACCTACTCTTTTAAATGATAGCCTTGCTGGATAGATTAGTCTTGGATCCAGATCCTTGTTTTTCATGACCTTGATTACTTCATGCCATTCCCTTTTGGCCTGTAGTGTTTCTGTTGAGTAGTCAGCTGATAGCCTTCTGGGGGTTCCTTTGTAGGTAATCTGTTGCTTATCTCTTGTTGCCTTTAGGATTCTCTCTTTGTCTTTAATTTTTGGCATTTTAATTATTATGTGTCTTGGTGTGGGCTTCCTTGGGTTCTTCTTCCTTGGGACTGTGTTTCTTGGACTTGTATGCCTTTTTCCTTCACCAAACTAGGGAAGTTTTCTGTCATTATTTCTTCAAATATATTCTCTAACCCTTGCTCATTTTCTTTTTCTTCTAGCACACCTATGATGCAGATATTGTTATGTTTCATATTATCCCACAGTTCTCTTAGGCTGTCTTCCTGTTTTTTAATTATTTTTTCTTTTTGGTTTTCTGATTGGGTGATTTTTTTCTACCCTGTCTTCTAATTCACTGATCTGGTCCTCGGCTTCCTCTGCTCTGCTGCTTATTCCTTCCAATGTGTTCTTTATTTCTGCTATGTCATTCTTCATTTCCAATTGGTTGGTTTTCAGCATTTCTATATCTTTGCTCATGCTGTTGAGCTTCCTCATGATTATTACTCTGAACTCTCTCTCTGATATCTTGCTTAATTCTATGTCATTTATTTCTTCTGCAGAATTATCTTATTCTTTCATTTGGGATTTGTTTCTATGTTTCACCATTTTGGCTGTCCCAATGGGTTTTGGAGCCTGACAAATTTTCCCTGGGGGTGTTGGTACTCTGCTGGTTGTGGCTCCCTCTACTGGGTTTGGATGAGTGTGGGAAGACCCACATTAAACACCACTGTCAAGTCTTACTTTCCTGGGTAGATTTGCAAGCCAAGGAAAGGTTCAGTTATCCTCTAGCTTTTTGCCTGGAGGCTATTAGTCTCAGTTACTTGATGAGCCTCGATTTGTAGCCCCACAGCTGAATGAAAAATCCCTCAGCTGTAAGAGGATTTCCACTGGGTGGGACACTTGCTAGCTATCAGACTTTAGATCTCAATGAGCCTCAATTTGCATTTTTTGGCTTGTCCTGGTGGTGTTGAATTCCTGCAGGAGGGGCTGTTGCTTCTTCCAGGGGCTCTAAGAAGGGGCTTTTTGAATAAGATGGCTACTATCCTATGAGGGAGTGATTCAGTACAAGACTCTCAGTGCCGTCCTGTCCAGCTCTCAGCTCTCCCTGAGCCAGGAGCCCTGGACTCTCTCCACACAATTCCAGTCCGGTCCACCCTCCCTCTGCTGGAGCCCAAGGTGAGTGGCTGCAGCTGATTCAGTGCTTTTAAAAACCCCTGCTTTCTGCCCTGGCCGGTTTGGCTCAGCGGTTAGAGCGTCGGCCTGCGGTCCAGAGAGACCCGGGTTCGGATGCTGCTAAGGGCATGTACCTCGGTTGCAGTTTGTCCCCGGCCCTGGTTGGGTCGTGTGGGAGGCAGCCACTTGATGTGTCCCTTTCACGTCGATGTTTCTCTCCCTCTGTATCTTCCTCTCTTTCCCTCCCACTCTATCTGAACAAAAAATGGAAAAATGTCCTCTGGTGAGGATTAAAATAAATAAATAAATAAATAAATAAATAAATAAATAAATAAATAAATAAAACCCCTGCTTTCTGAGTAGGAATTGCATACTGCTAATATAGCCCTCCTTGCTGTCTATGGGCTCCCAGCCCACCCCCATCCCCCCACACGCCTCTAGAGTTCCTACCAGGCCTGATTTGGCATCCTCTTTGTCCCTGGTCGTACTGGCTCTCTTCCAGCTGCCCTTCAGTTGGATTTTCCTGATGTATTATCTTTATTGTAGTTGTAATTCCAGTTTGGTCTTGGGAGACAGTCTGTGTAGCTTCCATTCATTCCACCGCAATCGCCAATCCTCGAGGCATGCTTTTTTTTTTTTTTAATAGTTGTCATTTTGTTTTTATTCTTTTATTTTGTTTTTTTAATCCTCACCTGAGGACATTTTTTCCATTTATTTTTAGATAGAGTGGAGGGGAGGGAGGGAAAGAGAAAGAGAGAGAGAAACATCGATGTGAGAAAGACACTGCAACCGAGGTATGTGCCCTTGGCCAGAATCGAACCCGCAGGCTGATGCTCTAACTATTGAGCTAAATCAGTCAGGGCTAGGCATGCATTTTTTTTTTTTTTTTTATCCTCACCTGAGAACATTTTTCCATTTTTTGTTCAGATAGAGTGGGGAGGAGAGAGGGAGAGAGAGAGAGAGAGAGAGAGAGAGAGAGAGAGAGAGAGAGAGAGAGAAACATTGACGTGAAAGGGACACATCAAGTGGCTGCCTCCCTCACGACCCAATCAGGGCCGGAGACAAACTGCAACCGAAGTATGTGCCCTTAGCGGGAACTGAACCCAGGTCTCTCTGGACCACAGGCTGACGCTCTAACCACTAAGCCAAGCCGGCCAGGCTATGCATGCATTTTTAAGTGAAGGCTTATCTTGGACTCCACAAGATGAGCAGATCTGTACACCTGTCTTCCAGAATTCCAACTCCTCAGGGCCCAGCTTCTCCTTTTTGTTTTGTTCTTGCACCAAAGACTTGGAAATCATTAATATTACTCTATGGGTTTCTGAGCTTTCCAGGCTAGGATCTCATCAGCTTCTCTTCAAAAGGGAGCAGAGGTGTGAAGTGTTCTATACACAAAGCAAAGAGTCCTACACTTAACTCTTATCAAAAGAAAAAGAATAGCCCTGGCCGGTTTGGCTCAGCGGTTAGAGCGTCGGCCTGTGGTCCAGAGAGACCCGGGTTCGGTTCCCACTAAGGGCACGTACCTCGGTTGCAATTTGTCCCCCGGCCCTGGTTGGTCGTGCGGGAGGCAGCCACTCGATGTGTCCCTTTCACGTCGATGTTTCTCTCTCTCTCTCTCTCTTCCTCTCTCTCCCTCCTACTCTATCTGAACAAAAGATGGAAAAATGTCCTCGGGTGAGGATAAAAAAAAAAAAGAAAGAAAAAGAATAGAAAAAAGGGGCAAAAGATATGTAGAGAGAGAACACACACAAAACATGTGGCTTTCACACATGTAAAAAGATGCCCAACTTTACAACATGCCAAACAAAAAATTAAAATTGCTCTGAGATATTATTCACTGACCATTTCAGCATATATCAGTGATAGGAGAAAACAGGATCCCTCCTACATTGCTACAGTAAATATAAATTGGTACAAGCTATGTGGAGGAAATTTGGCAATTTCTGTGAAAACTATGAATGGATATATCTTTTGACCAAACCATTTTACTTTCAGGAATTTATCTTATATACATACATATGTGCAAAATTACTTATGTACAAGTTATTCATTGTATTACCATTGATAATAGCAAAAGTTGGAGACACTATGTGTCCACAGCAGGAGATTGGCTACATAAATTACAATACATCAATATAATGGAATGTGAGGAACCTCTGTATTTACAGGTGTGGAAGGTTCTCTGAGATATGTTGTTCAATGCAAGAGAAGATGCATAACTATAGGTTTATGAAAGCAACCAGATTTTGTTAGGACAAGAATCTCAATGTCTGCCTGGTTCTTGCTAAATGCTATTCTAGCTAAATGTTAAAATGTAACATAGTATTTTGCAGATGCAGCTGAAACCAGATGAACTTGACTTGAACCCAACCGGGTAAGTTTAGCCAACTACAAAGAAAAAAAGTCCTCATGTAATTAGCCAAATAATGTCCATAAGCAATGGCTAAGCCTCCCTTCAGGGAGACAGAGCTTTGGATGTGAATTCCCTGTCTCTCTTACTTACTGCAAACCACCTAAAGACAACCATGTCTCCTTCTTGAAGAGAACACCCCAGACAAAACCCTTGAGTTTGGTAACTATTTCACATTAGGTTTGATTTAGATCAGTTGGAGATTTTTTTTTTAATCTGACTAATATTTTAACCCTTGTACAGAATTTAAAATTTTCTCTCTCCTTGTCTTAGTTGGTTTGGGCTGCTATAATAAAAATACCAGGCTGGGGGGCTTAAACAACAAACATTTATTTCTCACAGTTCTGGAAACTGGGTAGTCCATGATCAAAGCACTTCCTGGTTTCTCCTACCGTGTCTTTACATGGCAGAGGGTTGAGGGACCTCAGTAGGGTCTCCTTTGTAAAAGGCACTAATTCTGTTGATATGAATTTGGAGGGGAACAATCACTCATTCAGTCTACAGCACTCCCCAAAATAGATAGTTTTTAATCATGATAAAATAACATAGAACTCAGCTTTGATGTTTTTGTTTGTTATTTTTTAGTTTTTTTTTTTCTTTATTGATTTTAGAGAGATAGGAAGGGAGAGGGAGAAAGAGACAGAAACATTGATGAGAGAGAACATCGATTGGCCACCTTCTGCATGCCCCCCACTGGGGATTGGGCCCACAACCTTGGCATGTGCCCTGACCAGGAATCGAACTGCCGACCTCTTGGTACATGGGTTGATGCTCAACCACTGAGCCACACCGGCCGGGCAGCTTTGACGTTTTTTAAAGTAAAGATTTCCAAGTAAACTTGAGTTTGTCTGATATAAGCTTTTGTACCAACCTACTATAAGTTTAGCCTATACATGTTTGCCTCATATTTCATCCATATGAGTAAGCCTTGAGAATGTAGAATTCCACAGATTGCTCAATTGTGGGTTTTGGTTGTTGTTTTTTAAGTGTAGGCATGGGCAAAAATTTGTATGTATAGGTAAGGATTTGCTTATACATGAATGAACTATTGTCTATTCCTGTTGCTGTTCTAACAAGTTGCCAAAAACATGGTTTAAAACTACTGAAATGTGTTCTCTTCCAGTACTGGAGGCCAGATGTCTGAAATGAGTTTCACTGGGCTGAAACCAAGGTGTCTGCAGGGTTTCGCTCCCTTTGTAAGTTCTAAGGGCCCTAGGATGGAGTTTTCTCGCCTTTTCCAGCTTCTAGAGCTGCATTCCTTGGCTCACGGCTCCCTCTCCATTTTCAAAGGTAGCAGCATAGCACCTTCAAGTTGCTTTCTCCTTCAGTGGTCCAATAGTCTTCTGTGACCAAATCTCTCTGTCTCTATTTCAGAGACACTTGTGTTTGCATAGGGCCCACCTGGATAATCTAGGCTAATATCTCAAAAGCAAATTAAGTTGTTGACCATCACATAGCTAATAAATGAAGAAGTTGGATTTGGGCCCGAGAAACACTGCATTATACTATTAAATTAAAATTCTATTCTGTTTGGTTTCTTACAAAGTGCTAGTTGAGACTCACCAAATTACTTTCATATCTCACTAATGGGCCACAATTTATTTAATAAACACAACCTTGGCATCATGGAACTTACCTGTTTTGGTCACCACTGCATCCTTAGCACCTTACTTTGCCAGTCAAGAAGAGGCAAGCGCCTGCCATGTAACAAACAATTACTAGCAGCATTGTGGGCTCTCTGTTCTTAACTTCGTGTAGGAAAGAGTTCACAAGACAAATCCAGCTGATTTTGAGAGTGTGTTTATTAAAGCTGGGGACAGTGAATAAAAGGAAAGGCTTGAGATAGAAGAGGCAAGATCATACCAACAGGAATGAACCTAGGTGGAGCTGTCTTGGCCCTTTAGAAAGAAAGTCACAAAGGCAAAAGAAGTGAGTCACAGGGGCTATGTAGACTCAGGAATCAATTGATCAAGGCAAAAGAAGGGCACTTGGAGAAAGAAAGCAAAGAGATGGGCCTTAGGAAAGAAGGGAGGTGGGGAGGTGTGGGCATGCTTTAGGGTGAGAGATTGAGAGTACCTGGGTCCTTTGTCTTAAGGATTTTTATGTTTTCTAATGGCAGCAGTTTTAGGGGAGTTCTCAGGGGAGGATGTCAATAGAATATTCATCAGCTTACCAGGTGTGTCCTTTCAGGGTCGTGGTCTCTACTGATTTGTTGATGCTAGGGTAGGGGTCATTAGTCATTGCATCTGGTCCTGATGCCAGCCATGGTGTTGCTTTGTCTGGTTTTCCTGCTTTTCTGGGCCTGGACCTAAAACACCACTGAGGCCTAGATGTCATCTCCAGTTTGACCAAAACTCTGACCCTGTGGTCAACAGACCTGAGGCTTTGTTGCTAAGATTATTTGGTGCTGATCAGAATCTTACTGTCCTGAGGGCTTAATGCTTAAGGGAGTGGTCATGCAAGCGAGAAGGAGACAGGTGAGTCAATGGGCTGGATGAGGCTAGTTTTTTGTTTTTTTTTTTTCTTTATTGATTTTAGAGAGAGAGGAAGGGAGAGGGAGAGAGAGATAGAAACATCCATGCAAGAGAATGTCAATTGGCCGCCTCCTGCATGCCCCCCACTGGGGATGAGGCCCACAACCCGGGCATGTGCTGTGATTGGGAATCAAACCAGCAACCTATTGGTGCATGAGTCAATGCTCAACCACTGAGCCACACTGGCCAGGCCAAAAGGCTCACTGTTAAGCCTTGCGCCACCTTAGGGTCACCCAGCCCCCGGACTATAGGGGACATCAAAGGGCAATGCTATTCCTGCAGACAAGAAGGGCACTGGGAAAGGGAGTGCCCTGGGAAGGGGCCTCCTCAAATACCATGACCCCTCTGCCACAAGTTTGGCCACTGGAAGAGGAACTGTACTGAAGGCCAGAAGGTCCTCAGACCAGAACCTACCCACATGATGGCCTTGAACTGAACGGGCCCTACACCTCAGTCGGCTCCCACTAAAAACATCATCATCATCAAAGGGACGGAGCGAAGGGTGATCTTTGACGTGACAGGAAAACCCATTACATTTTTATTAGACATGGGGACTGCTTACTCTGCTCTGACTCACTCACCAAGGCCTCTTCCTTCCAAAACCTGTTTGATCATTGGGGTGAATAGGAGTCCTCAACACTACCATTTCACTCAACCCCTCAGCTGTAGCCTTGGGAATTTTGCTTTTAGTCATGCCTTACTTGTAGATCCATGGCACCCCACTCCCTTATTAGAGAGGGACATCGTGCCAAGTCTAGGCTTCTGAGTAATAAAAAACGTAAATAAGCCTGGCTGGTGTGGCTCTGTGGTTGAGCTTCAACCCATGTACTAAGAGGTCACCAGTTCAATTCCGGGTCAGGGCACATGCCCAGGTTGTGGGCCCAATCCCCAGTGGGGGGCGTGCAGGAGGCAGCCAATCGATGTTCTCTCTCATTGATGTTTCTATCTCTCTCTCCCTTTCCCTTCCTTTCTCTCTAAAAATCAATACACACACACAAAAAAAGAAAAAATATTTTAAAAAACTGTAAAGAAGATTAAGGGAATTGAAGGAAAATTTGTAAAAATAAGTCTTTTTAAACACTCTAAATCCTCTCCCTGGAGGTCCAGGAGCTGCTGTGGTCTTAGGAACAATGGGGACATGAATACTCCCCCAAACGCCATGCAGGCTGTGGAAGCTGCGGTGGCAACTGTCCCACCTCCATGGGAAGGAAAAATGTACTTTTGTTTATTTTTTTATACTTTTATTTATTTATTTATTTTTAATCCTCACCCGAGGATATTTTTCCATTTATCTTAAGATAGAGCAGGAGGGAGGGAGAGAGAGAGAGAGAGAGAGAGAGAGACAGAGAGAGAGAGGGAGAGAAACATCAATGTGAGAGAGACACATTGACTGGTTGCCACCCGCACGACCCCAACTGGGTGGGGCCAGGGACAAACTGCAACTGAGGTACATGCTCTTGGCTAGAATTGAACCCGGGATTCTTTGGTCCGCGGGCCGACACTCTAACCGCTGAGCAAAACTGGCCAGAGCAAGAAATGGTACTTTTAAACTGAAGCCGCTGGAATGCCCAAGCCAAACATTTCCCAAGCCAGATATTTCCCCTGCTTCTTCTACACCCACACTAAAGGAATGATTCATGTTATCTTTGTTATGCCTCTTAAAAATGTGAGTGTATTGCTCTGGCCGGTGTGGCTCAGTTGGTTGGGCGTTGTCCTGTGTACCGAAGGGTTGCTGGTTTGATTCCTTGTCAGGGCACATACCCAGCTTGTGGACTCAGTCCCCAGTAGCGGGTGCGCAGGAAGCAATCAATCAATGTTTCACTCTCACATTGATGTTTGTTTCTCCCTCGCCCTTCCTTGCTCTCTAAAAATCAATAAAAAAAATCTTTAAAAAAATTGTGAGTATATTTGCCAGTGAAAAAATTGTTTATTAACATAAAATTGAAAGTAGATTGTTCTAAAGTTGGTTATTTCTGAATAAGTGAAGGAAAAAAAAAACTAAGAGGGACTAAGAAAGTTGCAGAGGGATGATGTACGCTGCAGAAGGTTCGTGTAAGTCAGAGAAGGTTTGTGTATGTCCCAGAGGGTCTGTGTAAGTTGCAGAGGATTTGTACAAGTTAAGGAAGGATTGTGTAGAGGGCGGGAAAAAACAAAGTAAAAAAGAAATGAGGAAATGAAAAAGGTGAGAAAGAATAAAAGAAGAGGATGTGCATATTGCAAAAAGGAAGGACACTGGAAAAAAGTACAGGTGTCCTGAATCTCAACTACAACCCAGATGGAGGGGCCCACATCAAGTCCGGATAGGCACCCCACCTGCAGTAAAGCTCATGGGGATAGCCAGTGGAGTTCATTTATCTTGAATTAAAACTATTTCTTGTGAGTCCCCACAGGAACGTCAACATGAGACCTACTTTTGTGAACCCAATGAGGACCTCAAGCTCCTCTTCAAGAAACAAAAACCTGTTACAGATAAGTAATGTGGTGACTAGGCTTTAATGTAATTGCCCTCCACTCCACTAACCTTTCAAACTTGTCACTTCTAGGACACAGCAATTTCATGTCAAGATAATGATACTTCAAGAACTCCAGCCCTGGCCGGTTTGGCTCAGCGGTTGGAGCGTCGGCCTGCGGTCCGGAGAGACCCGGGTTCGGTTCCTGCTGGGGGCACCTGCCTTGGTTTCGGTTTGTCCCCGGCCCTGGTTGGTTGTGTGGGAGGCGGCCACTCGATGTGTCCCTTTCACGTCGATGTTTCCCTCTCTCTCTCTCTTCCTCTCTCTCCCTCCCACTCTATCTGAACAAAAAAAAAAAAAAAGAAAGAAAGAAAGAACTCCAGCCCATCCCTACTTTAGAAGATCAGCCAACGACCTCTCTGTTCCAGTCTCAGATCCCATTCCCTTGTCTCCGTTAGATCAGGCAGGGAGAGACTTCCATACCCTACACAGGCAGGGACAACAACCATTGTCAGAAGGAAGCAGTTACTGAAAACAGACCGTCCTCCCTTATCAACCCTAAAACATTTTGGGGATGGAAGTCTCTGAGAGGAAAATGTGGCAGAATATTAAGAAGCCAGGACAATCCCTGGGCAAGCGAAATGGGGAAACTGAGACAAGAAAATTAAACAAGGCCAAACAGTTTGGGAAGCTTGCAGACAACCTGTGAATCACAAGACCTTATCTTCCCCAACCAAGGACACTTGAGAGCAAATGGTTAATACCTCTCCTCCCTAACCAGAGAATACATAGCTTAAATCACCCTGGCCTGGGAAAATAGAGAACAAAGACCCAATTAATGCCATTTGTGACATCTAAACCCAAGGACAAATATCACTTGGGGGATGTTAGGGCAGGAAAAGGGGAAGGGGAAAAGGAGGGAGAGTTTTATCTCATCTACTAAACAAAGAAGTCAAGCCACCTTAGGACTTGCCAAACAAGATGACCAGAAGGGAACTTTGAAACCTATAGGGAGAAGGGTATAAAAACCCTTGAACCACCACCAGGCCCGTGCTCAGGCTAGCTGAGATGCCTGCTTGTGCTGTATGCCATGTGTATTTTCAATAAATTCACTTGCTTTGCTTCAATGCTGCTGTCTGTCATTCATCTGAAATCTTTCTTACAGACTGACAAGCACCTGGGGGAGGGGGTCCCCTCTGACTCAGGGGGCTGTCCAATAACAGACTCAATAAACAAGCATGCGGGGAAAGGACTCTAACAGGGTGAAGGATGATTATTTTCAAGGTGAATCCAAAAAGTACAAAGTCTTCCTTTCGGTAATAAGCTTTCAAATCATGTTGACACTGGTGGGCACAGGATGGCTTTTCTCAGTACAATTCAGTCCAGCCAAGTCAAGTGCCTTGGGTGCATCGTTGTGGGCCACCAGCGCATATCGCTCCAGGCTTCAAACTCAGAACCCTTAAGCCTCCAGGTCCCGTTAATGCGGTGACTCCGCTGCGCCTGCCACGCCTCCGCAGGCGCCCTTCCGGACCGGCCCGGCGCTCTGAGCCCAGATCACCGGCTCTGCCCGCCTTTACCCGCCCCACAATTTGCCTTTCTCGCACTCCCAGCTCGACTGTGCCTGCAGGCGGAAGTGAGTGGGCGGGACACCCGCGCGCCCCGCCCCGGAAGTGGGCAGGCTGGGCGCGCCCTATAACCGTCCCCACGGCCTCCCTCCCAGTAGTGTTGCGGCGGAGGCCGGTCCTGACTTTGTATCTCGCTCAAGATGGCGGCGCAGCCACCCAGCGGGATCCGCCTCAGCGCGGTGAGCAGCCGCGAGGGGTGGAGCGGCCGAGTCCCAGGAGGGCGGGCAGGCGGGCAAGCGAGGGGGGGCCGGCAGTGGGCGGTGGCGACTCGTCGGCCGGGCGGCTGGGGCCGCGCTGGGGTCGGGGGAGGGGGCAGCCGTCTCGGTCCCGTCGGCGGAGCGGCTCGGCGGCGAGCAGGGCCGGGCCGGGCCGGGCTGCGTCCCGTGTCCTCAGCGTTAGGTTTCTGTTTTGCGCCCGAGGCTCTGGGGCGGGCCGGGGCCGCGGCCCCTCCTCTCGGCTCCGTCCTGGCCGTCTGGCAGCTGCGGTCCGGCGGCGAGGCCTCGGCGGCCGACTCGCCAGCCTCGGACCGCGGGGCCCCTGACCCTTCCCGGCCTGCGGGCCCGCGGGCACTCCAGGGGGGAGGGAGCGGCGGGCTGCGGCCAGAAATGCCGGCGGCCTTGACCTCCTGGCAGCGGCACAGGGTGCAGCGCGCCCGAACGAGTCTTTCTGACTCGTTGAAATTCCTGCCGCTTCCCTCTAGTTAAGCCCTGGGGCCGAATCATCGAGCTTTTTCTCTCCTCTAGCCCCTTCGTCGCGTCTGTTTTGGGTTCTTGAAACTCCTTCTGCATTTCTTGGATCTATGAGTCTTAAATCGTAGGGAGCGGCCACACGATATGAATTAAAATTTCACATCTTAAAATGTGGGGGTGGCTTTCCTACCCGATTATCCAAAAAAAAAAAAAGTTGGTGGTGGTTGTTACGCAAAAATGGACATCCTCTTGGAGAATGTTGACTCTTCCCAAAGGGTGGCTACTCCAGTCTCTACATTTAACATTCGCGAGGTCACAACCAATACTTTCGAAATGGTGCATCGCCCTGCCCCTTCTTTCATTCATTTATCCAGTTTCTTAGCAGCACCTGGTATTGTCGGACTTTGTTCCTGATGAGTGTTCCTAATGGTATCTGGGTTAACTTTCCATTTCCTTGACTGATTGTGAAATTGAAAGTTTTTCAGATTTCACTCTTTTTGGCTTTTTGAAAAATATCCATCCTTTGCCCGTTTTCCTGTTTCCTTTTTCTTTTGAGGGGTGGGGGGAATCTATTGGTTTCTAATCATTCTTTACATGTTATGAATAAAGGTCCTTTGGTTACATAACTGTTTGGTTGTATGAGATAGAACTTAGTTTGAATATAGAGAGCAACTTTATTCTTTCCTACTATTGGCTTTAAACATTATTTGCTAGTTGTTCATCCCCACACCTGGGCAGATTCTAATGATTTCCAGCTAGCCTCAGGTAATATAAAGTCTCACCTCATCTAGTTTAAAATCTGACACTCAGTGAATTGTCCCACCCTACCCTCTTCCCAGGTTGGGCCAAATTCAGGCCCAGAAACCTGTGATGGAGGAAAGGAGTGAGGTAAAGTTTAACACAATGGAGCATAAGTCCAAATAAACAGACTGCAAAAATGAGCAAAACATTAAACACACTTAATTAAATACACCATTCCTTGCCCATCATATTTGGGGAGAAAAATTAAATTTTGACAACATAGGTTTTGGAGAGACCTCTCATACATCCCCCACCCCCCCAATACATTCTTGATTGAGATGCCACCTGGGGTAAACCTTCTGAAGGGAATTCACATACATACATGGTTTTTCCCATGTGTGCACTTGGATTCTCTTCTCCCTTCCCCTCCCCCTCCTGTGTAGCTGTCTTTGCTCTTCGAGATTGAGGTAAGGAAGAAAGCAAAGATAAGGGTCAAAACAGTCTTCAGAGGTGCCTGTATTGTTAGCTGTCTGTCTGGGTGAAGCAGTTGTCAAAGTGCTAAATCTTTTGTGGATAATATGGGCTGTTTGGAACCTCATTGATGGAAATCTCCCATCTGCAGCTTCTGGACTGGATTTCCACTGGTCTCATTGCTTTAGGACAGGAATTGGCAAACTACAGCTCATGGGCCAAATCCAGCCTGCCACCTGTTTTTGTATGGCCCAAGAGCAAAGAATGATTCTTAAATGGTTACAAAAAATAAATAAAATTTTGTAGCATATGAAATGAAATAGACATTTCAGTTTCCATACATAAGTTTTATTGGAATATAGCTATGCTCATTTGTTTATGTATCCCTCTCAAATGCTTTGCATTAGGAGAGGGTCTAGGAATTAATAAGTTAATGCGTTTGTCAAAAGCCATGAGGTGCAAAGGATGAACCATAATGTATGCAGGTTTAAAAAAATCATTTAGCCCTGGCCAGTTTGGCTCAGCGGTTAGAGCGTCGACCTGCGGTCCAGAGAGACCCGGGTTCGGTTCCCGCTAAGGGCATGTACTTCGGTTGCAGTTTGTCCCCGGCCCTGGTTGGTCGTGCGGTGGCAGCCACTCGATGTGTCCCTTTCACGTCAATGTTTCTCTCTCTCTCTCTCTCTCTCTTCCTCTCTCTCCCTCCCACTCTATCTGGACAAAAAATGAAAAAATGTCCTCGAGTGAGGATAAAAAAAAAAAAAATCATTTAGTAGGTTGGGAGATTCTGGAATAGAATGTGGAGTTGTTACTGGAAAAGAAAACCTGGCCCTTGGTGGATCTGCCTAGGGCCAGCCGGTAGTGTGTGGGTTCTTAACTTCATGCAGGAAAAATTTCAGAAGACAAGTCCAGGTGAATTTTAGAGGATGTTTTTTAAAGCTGGGGACAGTGAAAGAAGGAAGGGCTGGGGAAATGAGCCTAGGCTGGGCTGCTTTGGCTCACTAAGAGGGCAGAGAAAAGAGGTCCACAGGGACAGATTCAGGGGGTTTGTCTGGGACAAACTACTGCTGCCCATTGCTGTTCTGGTTGCAAGCCTCGTGGGGTCCCTTAGAGTTTAGGAGATGAATAGCTGTAGGGAAAGAAGGGAGTAGGGGAGGCTTAGGCGTGCTCCTGGGAAAGAGAGTATGCTGTGCTAGGGCCTTTGCCTTGAGGTTTTTCTCTCTTACTGGTGGGAATCTTAGGGGAGGTCTCAGGGGAGGGTTTTAACAAAATATTCACCACCTTCCTAGGTGTGCTCCTCCAGGGTCTCGGTCTTCACTGATTGGTTAGTCATTGCAGATGGTCCTGGTTTTGTTGCTTTTCTGGGTCTGGAGCTAAAATACAACTGAGGCCTAGATTTATTTCTAGGGAAGTGACCTTCTGTATCTACTGTAAATTGCACTGTCAGTTTGTTCAGCTATCTGTCTCAGTTTCCCTATTCCACTTGTCCTGGCTTACTGGCCTGTTCCGAGTGACAACAACTTATTGAAATATTTGTTTTTTGCCTCCATATTTCTAAGTAAAATGCTGATATCATTTTGTTGTTTTCCAGAAACCCTGCTGTGCATTTAGCTGACACACACTCTTTTCACCTCCTTCCATCCTTCTAGTACTTATATATCTTGTTTTGGTTGAATTATTGTATGATTTATCACTCTTACTATTAGTCACAAATGAATCAGCTGGAACTATGATTTTGTTTTCTTTGCTGTACAGCTTTTTGTTTTCCCTGAAGTTTAATGATTTGCATTTTGTTTGCTTAGTTTTTCTCTGTACCGATTGATCACTTTTTTATTCAAACTTTCAGAGAACTAGAAAATCTTTTTTAAATGTGTTCAAGACACCCCAATAGTTTGTCAGTTTTGTTGGTTCAGTTGTGATTTGGGGACTTCCCTTTATCATTTTTCTGAAAATTTCCTTCTCCTTTTCGTTGTGTCTCCATCTCACATATTCCTCTTTTGAGGTTTTCTCCCCTAGTAAGCACAGTATCTTGGTGACTGAGAGCATAGGCCTGAATCCAAACCCTGACTGACAACTGGATATGTGACCCTGGGCAAGTTACTTCAGATGAGTTTCCCATCTGAAGTATGGGGGAAATAATCTTACCCACTTCATAGGGTCATTTTAAAAATTAAGTGAGCAAATGTATATAAAGGGCTTGTGCATGCTGTAAACACTCAGGAAATATTTGCTCTTTTGTTACTGGTAGTGGTGGAGCCCATCCACCTTCCAAAAACAGGTTTCCTAAGATCAGAGTATATGAAAAGAAAAAATGTTACGTCATTTCTTGGAAATATGTTTTTGGTACCCTTGCTTGCTTTTTACATATAATTTGGCTGGGTTTATAATTCTAGGTTAGAAATGATTTGTCTCAGAATTTTAAAGACATGTTTAATTGTTTAATAGAGTCCTATGTATTATCTTGGGCACTTAGGCTAGAAACTCAAGTCCTTAATATCTGGAAATTTTTCTTACTTATTTAACAGATTTCTTCTCTCTATTTTTCTGTTCTCTTTTGTTTTCTGTTTTCCTTGTCTTTTCTTTCCTTTCTGGGACACTTCTTCCACTTGATTCTCTACCTTTCTCTTACCATGTATTTCATTATTATAAACACTGTCTTGTTTATTTTTTAAAATGAGATTTATTCTCTCTCTCTCTTTTTTTAATCCTCACCCAAAGATATTTTTCTGTTTATCTTTAGATAGAGTGGAAGAGTGAGAGAGGGAGAGAGAGAAACATTGACGTGAGAGGGACACATCAACTGGCTGCCTCCCGCACGACCCAGACCAGGGCTGGAATCAAACCTGGGACTCATTGGTCTGAGGGCCGATGCTCTACTGCTGAGCCAAACTGGCCAGGGCACTGTCTTATTTTTTTAATGTCTTCTTAAAAATCTCTTGGGACAAATACTTGTTCTTATTGCTAGGCATATTAGTCATAGTATTTTTAAAGTTTTCTTTTACTCTGCATTTCCCCTATTTATGGTTCTTTTTACTGTGTGTTGTTTTGATTTCTAATGTATGGAGATGATTATCCCTCTGCTTACATTTCCAAGTAGACACTAAAAGCTGGCTGAAATATGTACATACCTGGGTAGAGTTAGTCCTTTGGTGGGCCTTAGTGTTGTGTGATCAGTTAAGAAGGAGCCAACTTTTTTGTTGGGGACACCCTATGTCAGTATCTATAGATGCTAAAGAATCGAAGTGTTAGATTATAAAATAAGTATGTTTAAAATAACTATAAAATTGTTTTACAGTAACTTTTAAAAAGTGAGAACAATAATAAAACAGTGTTATCCAGAAAGCACAATTGTAAAAGAAACAAATAGAACTTTTAGAAATCTTTCTGTTTTCTAGAGAGGAACTTTACATTTATTCTTCTGCTTCTGACTGCCCAGCTCTTCTGGAAGCTCATCAGGGGAAAGGAGATAGAAGTACCACATTGTTTGCTCACTTGGTTTTTATTTGTTTATTATTGTGGTGAAATACATACACATAAACTGAAATTGACCGTCTTAACCTTTTTTGAGTGTATAGTTGTGGGCGAAAAGGGGCCACATGCTAACCTGACAAGCTCAGGGAAAGCCTGCATGGCAGCCTGCAAACTCAGAGACCTGAAGTCAGCACAAAGGGTGGTCTGAAATTAAAAACTTTTATTTTTTTATTTTATTTTATTTTTCTCTTCACCCGAGGACATTTTTGCATTTATTTTGCAGATAGAGCAGGAGGGAGAGAGAGAGAAACATCTACGTGAAAGGGACACATCGACTGGCTGCCACCCACACCACCCCAACTGGGGCCAGGGACAAACTGCAACCGAGGTATGTGCCCTTAGCGGGAACTGAACCCGGCACTCTCTGGTCCGCAGGCTGACACTCTAACTGCTGAGCCAAACTGGCCAGGGCTGAAATGAAAAACTTTTAACTAACAGCAGTTTATGGCAGGTGGCAGGTAGTCATGTACTAGGCTAGAATCCTCCCTAACAAATCTCAGTCTTTACCTTACCTAAGCCTGTCTATTGTCTTTTGCATCAATGATAACATTCCTTTGGAATGTCAGGATAAGTCCCCCTTTTCCAGACCCCTCAGGGCATAACCAGTTCACCATGGCTAAGACCATAAATCCTCTCATTGTTACTGTTATCATTTTAATTGTTAACTATCCTGTATCCATCTACATAAAAGATATGTGTGTCTGTCATTTAAACAAAATTTTTTTTTCTTTATTGATGTTGGAGAGAGAGAGGAAGGGAGAGGAAGAGAGAAACATCAATGAGCGAGAACATCGATTGGCCGCCTTCCACTGGGGATTGGGCCCACAGCTTGGGCATGTGCCCTGATCAGGAATCGAATCAGTGACTTCTTGGTGCATGGGTCGACGTTCTACCACTGAGCCACACCAGCTGGGCTGTGTGTCTGTCATTTTACTTTTTATCCAATCCCAGAGGTTTCCCCACTTTGCTTTCTCCTGCCTCCCTAATCTATCACCAGTAGATTTCATGTAACCCACTTACATTTCCTCTTTTGATTATAATGTATAAAATAAGGTGCAAAAGTGCCCTTCTCTGGAGCATTATCTCAATCCGTTGCGATTTTGCTTCCTGGAAATTGTTGACAGTTTGGCTCAAACGCACAAAAATTCTCTATAGGTTTGCATATTTCTTATGTTGACACAGTTCAGTAGTGTTAAGTACATTCACACTGTTGTGTAACCAAATCTCCAAAACTCTCTTCATCTTGCAAAAGTAGACCTCTATGCCCATTATAAAATAGCTCTCTGTTCCCTTTTCCCCCAGCCCCCGACAAACACCATTCTACTTCCGTGAATTTGACTACTCTAGGGACCTCATATAAATGGAATCATTAGTATTAGTCTTTTTGTGAATGGCTTATTTCACTTAGCATAATGTACTCAGGGTTCATCCTTGTTGTGGCATGCATCAGAATTTCCTTTTTAAAGCTGAGTAATATTCCTTTCCATAAATATACTTACATTTTGGTTATCTGTTTATTCATCCATGCACAGTTGGGTTGCTTCTACCTTTTGGCTATTGTGAATAATGCTGCTGTGAGACCCTTTCAGTACTTTTCAATATATTCTCAAAAGTGGAATTGCTGGATTATTTGGTGATTCTATATTTAATTTACCCGTCGTCCCTCGTTTATTGCAGTTAATCTGTTCCAGACTCTAGTGGTTGCACCTGGCGTTGAAGGATTCCTGGGGTGCTCGAATACATAGGCCTACAGTCCATACATACAGTAATTTTCATTTTAATTGTAACACAGGGGTGTATAATTGACTCAGACAACCGAGCGCGCGCTGTATCATTTTCACTGTCTCGATCAACTTTTTAATGAATATATTTGAAAAAACCACGATAGAGTGAAGCCACGAAAGTTGAAGCGCGAAGTGACGAGGGACGATTGTATAGAGGAACCTCCATAGTGTATGCACCATTTTATGTTCCCTCAACAGGAGTTCCAGTTTCTCTACATCCTCCTCAACACTTCTTATTTTCTGGTTTTGTTGTGTTTGTGAAGTGGATTTAGGTTTCAGTTTACATTTCCCTAATAAGGATTTAGGTTTCAGTCTGTGTTTCCCTAATGATTAGTGCATCTTTCCATGTGCTTTAGTGGCCATTTGTGTACCATCTTTGGAGAAATAGCTATTCAGATCCTTTCTTTGTTTTTCTGTTGTTGTTTTAATCCTCAACTGAGAATATTTTTTCCATTGATTTTTAGATAGAGTGGGAGGGAGAGAGGGAAAGAGAGGAACATTGCTTGCCCCCTACTGGGAATCAAGCCCGAAACCTGGGTGTGTGCCTGACTGGGAATCAAACCGGGACTTCTCAGTCCATGGGATGACTTTCAGTCCATGGGATGACGCTCAATCCACTGAGCAACACCAGCTGGGTGGTCTTTGATCCATTTTGAGTTAACTTTTGTATATGGTGTAAGGTAAGGGTACAACTTCATTCTTTTGCATATGGATATCCAGCTTTCCAGGCTATATTTGTTGAGAAGATTTTCTTTCCCCCCATTCAGTTGTCATTACATTACATCATTTAGGAAAATCATTTGACCATATATATGAGAAGGTTTATTTCTGGGCTGTTTGCTGACTTGCTTTTAACATCTGTTTTGAGTTGTGCCTGAGCCTGCCATCATTAATTTCTCCAAAGGACACATCTCCTGTCTTTCATGGGGTTGCCTAGGTTAGTTACAGGGCTGCTCAGGGTGAAAGAAGGATCTCAGGGAATCTTAACTGATTCTTGTAAAGACTTTCAACGTATCTTGTTTTCATATAGCCATTAGTACCTTTGATTCCAGAGGCACTAGAGTGTGATTCCTAAGCCTTTCTGGGATTCTTTCAAGGTTCCTGGCTTGCTGCTTCTTGGGTTTATTGTCTTCTGTAGGCTTCAGATTTTTCTCTTTCTAGGTTATTAAATTACTTAAGACTTCCAGTTTCCAAACTACTGACTTTTGTCTACTATTATCCATTGATTCTTTTTGTTCTTCTGTGTTTATATATATTTTTTTCTTCATTAGAGAGCAGACTCAGGACAGAGCAGAGGTAAACATTCTCCGTGTGTTTAGGCTTCCATGTTTAAAAAGTTTTATACTTAAATTATTTAAAATTTGTGACTATTGATTCTTTAAAAAATCTGTGCGGTCTTTAAAGCATCTCATTTGTGTGTGCGCACACGACTTTTTTGGAAATTATTTTTTAAATGTCTAGTAATTAAAATTTAAAAAATTATTTTTCCTTTATTGATTTTTAGAGAGAGAGAAAGTGAGAGGGAGAGAGAGATAGAAACATCGATGAGAGAGAACATCGACTGGCCACCTCCTGCACGCCCCACACTGGGGATCAGGCCTACAACCTGGGCATATGACCTGATTGGGAATCGAACCGGTGACCTCTTGGTGCATGCGTCAGTGCTCAACCACTGAGCCATACCGGCTAAACTAAATGTCTAGTAATTTAAAGGGATACCTATTTGGTATGTCTTTTACCTAATGTTTGGTGGAGACGAGGGGTTTCTATTGCTGTCTGGTCAGTTTACCTAGAGTCCAGACCAAAACAGATAAGCTTTGCATTGGGCAGATTCCCTCCTTTCCATGTCTTTTTATTGAGGGGGTAGGGAGGCTCAGTGTGTGCTTCTTTTCTGCCAAATCTATCCCAGAGTCACCATTAAAATGGAAACCTTTGTATTCCCTTTAAGCACCTCTCTCTAACCCCCAGTGCATCCCCATTTTCAAATCTTATTTTTGTTTTTGTTTTTTTAATCCTCACCCAAGGAAATTTTTGCATTTATCTTCAGATAGAGCAGGAGGGAGAGAGGAAGAGAGGGGGAGAGAGGGAGAGAGAGGGACAGAGAGAGAGAGAGAGAGAGAGAAACATTGATGTGAGACACATCTACTGCTTGCCACCTGCATAACCCCAACTGGGGCCGGGTACGAACCGCAACTGAGGTACGTGCCCTTAGTGGGAACCGAACCTGGGACACTGGTTCGCAGGCCGACGCTCTAACTGCTGAGCCAAACTGGCCAGGGCTTATTTTTGTTCTTAATCTTACCTTTTTTATTTGAGGATCTTGCAGATTTTCCTTGTTTGTATGAGCGTAGTTGTGCCTTCAAAAGAATACATTTAAAATTTTTTATTTATTATTTTTTTAATATGTTTTTATTGATTTTTTTTTATTTAGAGAGGAAGGGAGGGGGAGAGAGAGAAACATCGATTGTCTGCCTCCTGCACACCCCCTACTGGGGATCAAGCCCGAAACCCTGGCATGTACCCTTGATGGGTAATTGAACTGGGACCTCTCAGTCCATGGGACAATGCTCAATCCACTGAGCTACACCAGCGGGGCAAGAATACATTTTTAAGAAATATGTTTTTATTGATTTTTTAGAGATAGAGGAAGGGAGAGAGAAATAGAAACATCAATGTGAAAGAGACATTGATCGGCTGCCCCCTACACGCCCCCTGCTGGGGATCAAGCCTGAAACCCCGGCATGGGCCCTAACAGGAAATCGAACCAGGACCTCTCAATCCATGGGATGACGCTCAGTCCACTGAGCCACACCGGCCGGACAAGGAATACATTTTTTAAACACACAGCCCTGGCCGGTTTGGCTCAGCAGTTAGAGCGTCGGCCTGCGGTCCAGAGAGACCGGGTTCGGTTCCCGCTAAGGGCATGTGCTTCGGTTGCAGTTTGTCCCCGGCCCTGGTTGGTCGTGCGGGTGGCAGCCACTCGATGTGTCCCTTTCACGTCGATGTTTCTCTCTCTCTCTTCCTCTCTCTCCCTCCCACTCTATCTGAACAAAAAATGAAAAAATGTCCTTGGGTGAGGATAAAAAAATAAAATAAAAAAAATAAACACACTTATGTTCCTGGAATTCTAAGCATTTACAAATACTAAGTCATTTAATTCTCTTAACCTTGTAAGCTGTGATAATGTTATCCTTATTTTTACAGATGACAAAACTTGAGGCACAGAGGTTAAATTTACTGCCCAGGATCACATACCTAATACATTCTACACCATGGTCTGCTTGTGTGTGTGTGTGTGTGTGTGTGTGTGTGTGTTTACACTGCTGCTTTGGCTGTTCAGGAGTGGTTTTCTTTCCAGTTAATGACATGTTCTAGAGATTAGTATCAAGAATAGTTGAAAATAATTGCCTTTGTTTGAATACCCGAAAAGCCACTGTTTAGCATTCATTGTTTCTCACTGATGCCTTCTTTGCTTTGCTCTCCTGGGACTCTTACTCAAGAACAGTTTGTACAGTGTCACTTTGGAGCCTGTTTATATGATGAAGTCATTAAATGAAACTTGACATTCCTACCACCACACTCTGCCATACATCTGAAATCAAAGTATTGCAACATGGACTTGGCCAAATACTACATTGCTAACTCCAGATTTCACACCTGACTGAAATGCATAAAATAGAAACCTTAAGGGTTTATGGTGGTTGGTTAATCATTTTCTCTTTTGGAAGCTAGAGGTTTTATACCCCAATATCATGCCCCATAGTAAGATTTAGAAAGGTTGAGCAGCGTGCCATTAAAAATAAAATTTTTAGAATGACGATTGTGGAAGAGGAGGGACTGTGACTGCTGGTAGGTTAATTAGAGAAGAGGCTTCTTGTGCACAGTGAAAATCTGGACATTGATTAAAAAAAATTTTTTTTTTAATTAAAATGTGTTTCTGTTGATTTTTTTTTAGAGAGAGGAAGGGAGAAAGAGACAGAAACATCAATTAGTTGCCTCCTGCACACCCCCCCCCCACCCCCGCATGTGCCCTGACCAGGAATTGAAACAGTCTGTGGGAGGACCCTCAATCCACTGAGCCATACCAGCTGGGCTAGACTTGATTTTCATTAAAGGCTCTGTGAAGTATGCTTTAGAAAGTCTGAATTACTTATATTTCACATTACATGAATGTATTCTGCAGATAGTCCAAATTACACATACTCCAATAGGAATACCATTTCTTTTTTTTTTTTTTTTATCCTCACCCGAGGACATTTTTTCATTTTCTGTTCAGATACAGTGGGAGGGAGAGAGAGAGAGAAACATCGACGTGAAAGGGACACATCGAGTGGCTGCCACCCGCATGACCAACCAGGGCCGGGGACAAACTGCAACCGAGGCACACGCCCTTAGCGGGAACCGAACCCGGGTCTCTCTGGACCGCAGGCCAATGCTCGCCGACGCTCTAACCGCTGAGCCAAACCGGCCAGGGCGGAATACCATTTCTTTTGTGAATGAGTTCTTGGGGATTATTCAAAATCTAGTTCGGACAGAGAAAAGCAGACGTCTCTCTGACACCTTGTGGCCGCAGCTGAGCACTGCAAATGTGGCTGATTTAATTTATAATCAGATTACATTTCTAGGGCTCTTCACAGGAAACACTTGAAGTGCCTCTCTTTTTTCCCTTAAATATGAGAGAATCTGTTCAAAATGAACGCATAAAATCCTCATTGCATGGAATTTCTCTACATGTTGAAATATTCAAGCCTCAGCCTTTCAAATACGTTTTTATTGATTTTTTTTTTTTTAGAGAGAGAGAGATAGAAACATCGACGAGAGAGAGAAACATTGATAGGTCACCTCCTGCACATCCCCCACTGGATATCAAGCCCAAAACTTAGGCATGTGCCTTGACCATAAATTGAACCGGGACCTCTCAGTCCATGGTATGTCACTCAATCCAGTGAGCCACACCAGCCGGGCCAAGCCTCAGCCTTTTAAAACCATTTGTATGTTTTTATACATTTGATATTTACATTACTCAGGAATTTTGAGATTCCTTATACCATTGGCATATTCTTTCATACTGTATTAATGTGAATTAAATCAAATATAAAATCCCTGGAAATCAAGAAGGTTTGTTGCATTTGAACTCTTTGACATTGTTTAAAGGGTTTATAGATGTATACTACTCTACTGCCATAAGTTCAACTATGATGACTTTTTAAGAGAACACCAGAAAAACCTGTTGATTAATAAGCAAATCTAAGTTTAGTAAGCCTAATGTACTGAGTAGAAAACACCCCCCTTGACACAGCCTTAGTTGTGTCTCACAGTAGGGAGATTAGGAGGAAATGGTATTTATAGGATTTTAGGGCCTTGGCTGGATAATTTTGAGTTAGTTCTTGCAAGGTTGGTAAATTTGGGATTGGGCAATATATAATGTCATGGCTTTGGATTGGTGGATATAAGGGTTTTGGAGACAGTCTTGATGAGTAAACTATTTAGTTGATTAACAGCCTTCTCTTCCAGGAATCTTATCTTCTAGGTAATGTTTTCGAGGTATATCCTGAAAGAAGCAGCTAAGTTATTTTTAGTTGGTCTCAGTGTTGTTTAACGCAAAGACAGAAAATTATATTGGTTTTGTTAAACAAACAAAAAACTCTCATGGCTGAAAGCTTTTCTGAAAGAAAGGGTTTATTGAGCCAAATGGTAGCCAGAAAAGGACCAGGTCCTGGGGTATGAAGTCTAAACCACCAGCAGCAGGGCTAGGTGGAGAAGACAAACATGTCCACATTTCTGGAGTTGATGGGCACTTTTATACATTATGTTTTGGAAAAAACAAATGCAAGTTGTTTTGAAAGAATTTATATTGGCTACAGATAAAAGGGGGGTGGGGTGGGAAGAGGTGAAGCTTGGGCAGTCCTGAGATAGGTGTACAGCCAGTAAGGAAGAGGTTTACCACTTTTTTGATTGGTTGTGGGAAACTGTCCTAAAAGTTCATGTATTAGCAGGATGCTGTGGAGAATGGTCACTACAGAAGTTGTTTTGAAGCTCCAATATACAGTTAGGAATGTAAGCAGTCTGTTGTTAGTTGGCCCACAGGTATTGACTGGTACTTTCACTCTCTTACCCACTGTATTTTAATTTAGAACCTCAGAATTTTTCTCAGTTTCTGTTCCTAAAAGTAAGACCTGAATTAATTTACATGAATCACTGTTTTGTTTCAGCTTTGCCCGAGATTTTTACATACAAATTCTACTAGTCACACTTGGCCATTCAGTGCAGTTGCTGAATTAATAGGTATGTAAAATTGACATTTCATATGTAACCTATTGCTTGCAATTAAGTTTTAAAACAAACTTTTCATTGAAAAATTTATGTAAATGTGCTTTTTTAAAAATATGTTTTTATTGATTTTTTTTTTTTTTTTTTAGAGAGAGGAAGGGAGAGAGAGATAGAAACATTGATTGGCTGCCTCCTGCATGCCCCCTACTGGGGATTGAGCCCCAAACCTGGGTATGTGCCCTGACCAGGAATAGAACTGGGACCTCTCAGTCCATGGGCTGACGCTCAGTCCACTGAGCCACACCAGCCAGGTGTAAATGTGCTTTTTAAAAAAAAAATTTTATTTTTCTTTATTGATTTGAGAGAGAGAGAGAGAGAGAGAAACATCGATGAGAGAGAACCTTGATGGGCTGCCTCCTGCATGTCCCCCACTGGGGATTTGGTCCACAACCTGGGCATGTGCCCTGACTGGGAATCCAACCAGTGACCTCTTGGTGCATGGGTGGACCCTCAACCATTGAGCTACACTGGCCGGGCTAAAGTGCTTTTTTAAAAACACAAATGTATCTTCAAAACACGGGTAAACATTACCTAGTATAACAGCTATTCAAATGGATGTCAAATTAGTCAAATTAATCACAGTTCAACCTTTCCTATATTACTGTCAAAATGTTTTAATTTTCTAAGTTTATAAAGCATTTATGTTGAATGTATTTTTATTCTGATTATAAAAGAAATAGATCTGCAAAAAATGAGAATTTTTTTTTAATAGTTGTGAAGTATGTAAAGCATAGAATGGATTCATTTTCCTGGTGTTAGTAAGTAGGAGGATTAATGTTATGTTAGAATTGTTGTAACAAATTCTTGTTTCCTCCGATAGAATGATCAAGGCATAGGATTGTATTTTAATAGTGTCTTAGTGAACATGAGAAAAGAGGTAAGGTTGTGATCAGATTTACATTATGGGTATTATTTTTTTCTTGATAAGATTCATGCACATGAATTTTCTTTTAATTTAAGCCTATGTTTGAGAAACATAATAAAGGACAGTTGTATTCTCAGATACACTTTATATTATTTATCAAGGAAGGGTCTGTCTTAGAAAAGAAGCAACTTTTGAGCATCTTTCTTTTCTTTGATATGGTTAGCTTTTCTAGAGTCTCCCAGGTAACATACTGTTCAGTTGGTGGTAGTGTTTTTTGTTTGTTTGTTTGTTAATCCTCACCCAAGGATATTTTTCCATTGATATATTTTTAATTTTTTTTTTAACCGAGTATATTGTTCCATTGATTTTCAGATAGAGTGGCAGGGAGGGAGGGAGGGAGGCAGAGAGAGAGAGAGAGAAAAAGAAAGAGAAACATCGATGTGAGAGAGACACATAGATTGGTTGCCTCCCACACGACCCCAACCAGGGCTGGGGACAGAACTGCAACCGAGGTATGTGTCCTTGACCTGAATCAAACCCTTGATTCTTTGGTCCGAGGGCTGATGCTCTAACTGCTGAACCAAACCAGCCAGGGCTTTCCATTGAGAGAGTGAAAGGGCGGGGAGGGAAAGAGGGAGGAAGGGAGGAAGAGAGAGAGAGAAAGAGACATGGGTTGGTTGCCTCTTGCATGTGCCGGATCAAACCTGCAACCCAGGACTGGGAATCGAACCCAACAAGACCCTTCAGTGCTCAGTCCATCTGCTGAGCCATACCATCTAGGGGCTTGTTCAGGTCTTTTGTTTTGTTTTTAAACCCCTGAGTGGATATGCTGTAGCGTTGCAGCTATTCACTGTCATTCTTTTTTTATGGCAATCTGGAGGATCTGCCCAACCTGGGCAGATCATTTACATAGTGATTTTCTAGCCAGAGCAACTGAAAGTCATGATGCTCTTGGTGGTGTATCAGATTTTAAGTTATAATTTTATTTAATTAGTTAATTAATTTATTTAATCCTTACCTGAGGATATTTTCCCATTGATTTTCAGATAGAGTGGGAGGAAGGGAGAGAGAGAGACAGACAGACATCGATTGGTTGCCTCCCAAGCAACCCGAACCAGGGCTGGGGATCGAACTGCAACCAGGGTACGTGCCCTTGACCGGAATCGAACCTGCAACTCTTTGGTCCACGGGCTGATGCTCTAACCACTGACAAACCCGGCCAGGGCAGATTTTTTTTTCTTTTTTTCTTTATTGATTCCAGAGAGACAGGAAAGGAGAGGCAGCCTCCTGCATGCCCCCCCTCCCCACCCCGGGGATTTGGCCCACAACCTGGGCATGTGCCCTGACTGGGAATCGAACCAGCGACCTCTTGGTGCATGGGTTGATGCTCAACCACTAAGCCACACCAGCTGGGTCAGCCAGGGCAGATTTTAAGTTTTTAATGAAACACTGTCTTTCCTGAGGTGATTGATTTTAAAAAGAATTATTTGGTTTTATTAATTGTAGGCTGCGTTATGCAAGGAGAGTTTGAGAACCATTATTTATAATAAACACTTTAAAATATACCTCAAAGTATTTTTGGTCAGTTAGGGATATTTGAATGGATCACAAGTTAATTTTATTACTGTTACTGTTGAGAAAAAAATTTTTTTTTTTATGAGTTCCTTCATACTTACCTATTCAGAGAGAAACAAAGTTGCTGAACAAGGGTGTTATTGCTCTGGCCGGTTTGGTAGGGTAGTTAGGGCATCGGCCTGCAGACCAGTGAGTCGAGGGTTCAATTAGATTCCGGTCAAGGGCACGTACCTCTGTTGTGGTTTGTCCCCGGCCCTGGTCAGGTCGTGCAGGAGGCAACCAGTCCATGTGGCTCTATCACATTGATGTTTCTCTCTCTCCCCCTCCCTCCCACTCTATCTAGTGATGGAAAAATATCCTCTGGTGAGGAATAAAAAAATAAGTAAATAAACAAGGGTGTTAAACAGGAGATGTAGAAGTGTAAACACCACCAGAAATTTTGGTTAGATTGTGTTAAAAAACAAAATTCAACCAAATAAATTTGGAGATCTAATTGTTCTGAAGCCATTCATGAATGGGGCAGCATCCCATCTAGCAACTAGAAGAGCCCTTGAGGGGTTGTACAAAATGGAAGAATTTTATAGGATGCAGGGTAGGGAAGCTGTTAGTGAAAGGAAAGAAAGGATTATTTTGGGAACATCTTTGTGTTTGGGAGGGAGTTCTTATTATCCTGTACCTTGCCTTGCCTGTTCTTTCTGTGAGGGTTGGAGAACCTATGTAGATCACCTTACTGGTGCTTGATCAGAAAATTCCAGACTGGCCCTGGCCGGTTTGGCTCAGCGGTTAGAGCGTCAGCCTGTGGTCCAGAGAGACCCAGGTTCGGTTCCCGCTATGGGCATGTATCTCGGCTGCAGTTTGTCCCCGGCCCTGGTTGGGTCGTGCGGTAGGCAACCACTCGATGTGTACCTTTCACGTCGATGTTTCTCTCTCTCTCTCTGTTTCTCTCTCTCCCTCCCATTCTATCTGAACAAAAAATGGAAAGATGTCCTCGGGTGAGGATAAAAAAAAAAAAAAGAAAATTCCAGACTGGTTAAGGTTAATTACGATAATATTTCTGGGAGAGGCTAAAGCTGCAGTTAGATCAGGTATTAAAATCTAGGTTTGGTATCATGGGTTTTTAATATGAGGGACACCATTTTGGGCCTGTGGTTTTTAACAGTTGAAAAGGGCCACAATTTGAAAAAAACTATAGAAGATAAACCTTCATATATGTATACAGCTTAGCAGAAAATGATGCTGCTTTCTCATTTGTTCAGTAACCACATCGTGTCCCTTCACATCAAGTCGAGTGCTCGTTGAGTGATACTCAGCTTTTAGCTTCCCTGTGAATAGCCAGACTGGTTCTTTGGGCAGAAGACCTTCTTGATTATCTCTGTAGTACAGTGATTCCTACTTTTACACTTTTTCAGTGTAGTGAGTACTAGTATTTGCTGTCTGTATAATGAATGGAGGGTTTTGGAAAGAGTTAATTATGTAATAGTCAATGAGCAATATATAGCAGGGTGCAATTTTTTAGTTTCATGTTTTCAAATCATAGGAGTTCTTAACATTTCAACTTTTTAAAGTCCTTAAAATATCTTATTCTGGTGCTTGTTAAAGGATTGTTCTGAACTAACTGGTTTTAAAAAAAAATGCAAACAAAATTTTTCAAAACTTTTTTGTTTTTCAGATAATGCATACGATCCTGATGTGAATGCTAAACAGATATGGATTGACAAAACAGTGATAAATAGCCACATATGCTTGACATTCACTGATAATGGGAATGGTATGACTTCAGATAAATTACATAAAATGTTAAGGTATGTAAAAGAGTCACCCTTCTTAAAATCATTGCCTTTATCTAGTTCAAGGGTTTCATGTGTCATATTTATTGCCCATAGTTTTTGTTTTTTAAACATGAAATGCTGTACCCACAGTGTGCTCTATTCTCTAGTGTTAGGTTATTAGGCAGTCCCTACCATCATTCTTCTCATCACTCCCCACCATGTCTGAGTGAATCTAAATTTCCACCTTTTTTTTTTTTATAGAGTTGTAGCACATTGATATCAGTTATTTATACTTTAGTGTAAATTAGTTTTAACCAGTATTTCCAATAAGACTTACCGCTTTGGGATGGGATGTAATTTAAAAATGATTCTTCAGAGGATGAGGACGCGTCATAAAATAGTCATAAGGTCTTGGGCTCTAGTGTCACAATATAGAATGCTAAAATACTCAGGAAAGGTACAGGGTAGAGGGAGAATTTGGTAGCAGAGGCCTTTCTACTGTTCCTCAAATATTCCTTATGCTGCCAACAGTCAAGGTGACCCCATCGGTAATCATACTACCGTAGGCTTGCTGAGAACAAGAGAATCATTCACACTTACAGGAAGAGATTTCAGGGGGTACAATTTCATGGCCCCACGGACCCAAATTATAACTCAGCCATTTAGCCTGGATGTGCCAGGCCAAGAGCTAAGAGCTCCTATTTTAGTGTGTGTAATCCTTAAATACCCCTCTGCTATAGACTTGGTTTCCTTCATTTCAGAGATGGGAAAACATTCAGAGGCAGATTAATATTTATTTGCCCAAGATAATACATCTAGGAAGGATGAGGCCATCATACAAAACCAGGCTCTTGATGTATTACAGTTTTTGAAAGAAAAACTCGAAGATTATATGTATTTATTTTTTAAATCTTTCTTTTTCTTTTTAGCTTTGGCTTCAGTGACAAAGTCACCATGAATGGTCATGTCCCAGTTGGATTGTATGGGAATGGTTTCAAGTCAGGTTCTATGCGTTTGGGTAAAGATGCAATTGTTTTTACCAAAAATGGAGAAAGCATGAGCGTTGGCCTCTTGTCTCAGACCTACTTGGAAGCCATAAAAGCAGAACATGTTATTGTCCCAATAGTGGCCTTCAACAAACACCATATCCTTTGATTTTGAAGTGGAAACTATAGAAACTCTGAAAAAATAATGTGAACCATTCTATCCTTTTACCTTCCTCCAGATTCTTGTAGTTAATCCTCACCCAAGCATATTTTTTCCATTGATTTTTATTTAATTTTTTTAGAGAGAATGGGAGAGAGAGGGAAAGAGAGAGAGAGATGTGAGAGAGATACATGGATTGGTTGCCTCCTGCATGCGCCACCTGATTGGGGCTGGGGATTGAACTTGCAACCCAGGTATATGTCCCTTGACCAGGAATCCAAGCCTTGACCCTTCAGTTCGAGGGCCAATGCTCTAACCAATGAGCAACACTGGCCAGGGCCAGATTCTTGTTTTTTTTTTTATCCTCACCCGAGGACATTTTTCCATTTTTTGTTCAGATAGAGTGGGAGGGAGAGAGAGGAAGAGAGGAGAGAAAGAGAAACATCGCCGTGAAAGGGACATCGAGTGGCTGCCTCCTGCATGACCAACCAGGGCCGGGGACAAACTGCAACCGAGGCACGCGCCCCTAGCGGGAACCGAACCCAGGTCTCTCTGGACCGCAGGCTGACGCTCTAACCACTGAGCCAAACCGGCCAGGGCCAGATTCTTGTTTTTTTAAGCACACCTTCCATGTTAGCTTCTGTTCCTGTCCCTGCCTCGATCATACATCTGCGGCTAAGCGTTTGTCCCTCTATTCTCTGTGGGAATTGTGTCATGGAAATTCTTACCATTAGGTGGTTGCATTTCATGTTGAGCTTCCTGTAGCCTTCCTCTTTATTTCAGTCTTGCTGTGCTCTAATAAGACTTGTGGTCTGGCTTGAAAATTTCGCTAATTACTGTGACAATCAGGATATCTTTAAGAGAAAATATTTTCAGTATAAACACATTTCAAATATTGGAAACCATTAAATTAGGGATAATAAACTTGCTCATACTTCATCCTTTTGGGTATTCATTTGAAATCAAACTTCCATTTTAAAACTTAGGAAATGATTTAGGAAATAGTTTTTCTGTTAAGTTTGTTTTTATTTTGCAATTGTGGAAAATATGTTGCTGGTTTAAGTCTTTAACTTAGAATATACGACAGATGATTAATTTAGCAGAATCAGAAGCAAGCCTTGCTGCAATTCTGCAGCATTCTCTGTTTTCTACGGAACAAAGTTTACTAGCAGAACTGGATGCTATTATGGGTAAGAAGGGGACAAGGATCATCATTTGGAATCTTAGAAGGTAAATATAGACCACAGCTAGTTGTTAATCATTGGGGAAGGAAAGTGCATGTGCAGGAATGATTGTATTCATCCATTGATTGTTACATAGAGTAGAAGTGCATTGGAAGGGGCTCATTTTTTGCATAATGATTTGTCTTTTTCAAGGGTATTTTATTGAGGCCACTTTGGCTTTAATTTGAACTAGTTTCATATTATTAAACATAAATTTTCTAGCTTTGCGGTTTAGTCTCCATAGCACTCTATTCTCACTCTTTGATTATCCACCCCTCTCTTCAAAACAGTAAATCAGTCAAACTAACAAACAGATAAATGAGAAGATAAAAACCCAGCTAAGTTCCAGCTTGTGTAAGTTAAAAGAGAAATCTTTGTCCATTTGGTCCATTACTTAAAGCTAAGCATGGTTTAGCATCTGGTGAGAAAAGGAATATTGATGAGACTCCTGTGTTGCTGAAATTTGTAGTTCTTTGTCCTTGTGATGAGAATAAGATCCTTTGCAAATAAAAGTTTTAAAATTTAGGATGAATATGTAATATTGAGAGATCTAAGATATATTGAACCATAGGAATAAAGCACAAATAGTGGTAAACCCAAAATACTTTAAATCTTGTGCTTTTCTGACCTTCATTCCCTTTTTGTTTTCTTTTTTCTTGTTTTTTGCCCCCCCCCCCCCCCCGTTTTCTTAATCCTCACCTAAGGATATTTTTCCATATATCTTCAGATAGAGTGGGAGGGAGGAAGAGAGAGAGACACACACACACATTGATTAGACCCCGACTGGGGCTGGGGATGAACCGCAACCGAGGTACGTGCCCTTGGCCAGAATTGAACCTGCGACTTCTTGGTCCGTGGGCCAATGGGCCAATGCTCTAACCACTGAGCCAAATCAGCCAGGGCTTGTCTAGTTTTTATTTAAACATTTTAAAAAGATGATTATAGATTAATGTACAATTGTAAGAATAATTAAGATATCTTGTGTACCCTTTATCTAGTTTCCCCCAATGGTAACATCTTGCAGAACTATAGAACAATAGTATAGTTGATATTGACATTGATACAGTCAAGGTAGAGGACATTTTTATTACCACAAGGATTCCTCAGGTTGCCGTTTTATGTTTACACCCATTCTCTCCTTAATCCCTGGCATCCTAACGAGTTCTCCATTTCTATAATTTTGTCATTTTAAGGTTACATAAGGGGGATGGGGGAGGGGTGGGGAGAGATAAACCAAAGAACTTATATGCATATATGCATAACCAGTGTACATAGACAGTAGTGTGGGTGCAGGCAGGAGGGGTGTGGGAGTGGGGAGGAGGGGGTCAGTGGGAGAAAAAGAGGATATCTGTAATACTTTCAACAATAAAGATTTTTTTTTTAAATGTTACATAAAAGGAGTAACATTGTGAAACTGTTGGCTGCTTTCATTCAGCATAATTCTCTGGAGATTCATACAGGTTCTTGTGTGTGGCAGTAGTTTGCTTCCTTTTTCTTGCCAAGTAGTAGTGCATGTGTGGATGGAGCATAGGGTATTTAACCATGCACTTATTGAAGGCCATCTGGGTTGTTTATAGTTTTTTGGCTATTACAAATAATGCTCTAGACATTGGTGTACAGGTTTTTGTGGGAATGTAGTCTGAATTTTTCTATGGTAAATGACCAGGAGTATAATTGATGGGTCAAAGGGGAGTTGCATGTTTAGTCCTTTAGGAAACTGCCAGAATGTTTTTTGTTCTTTTTAATATGTTTTTATTGATTTTTTTTTTAGAGAGACAGGAAGGGAGAGAGAGCTAGAAACATTGATGTGAGAGAGAAACATCGATCGGCTGCCTCCTGCATGCCCCCCACTGGGGATCGAGCCCGCAACCCAGGCATGTGCCCTGACCGGGAATTGAACCGGTACCTCTCAGTCCATGGGACATCGCTCAATCCACTGAGCCACGCTGGTTGGGCACCAGAATGTTCGTCAAAGTGGCTCTACCATTTGACCTTCCTACCAGCCATGTGTGTGAATACAGTTTTTTTGTGTTTTTTTTTTTTTTTCATTTTCCTAGATTCCTTTTCTTTCATTATATTTCTTGCTTTTGTTCTACCCTCCACCACTGCCATAGCGCCTACCACATATAGGTGTTTTGTTAATAGTATTTCTTTGCTTATCTTGCTGTAAAGTTAAAATTTCGCTCCTTCAAAAAATTAATTTTACAGCTACCGAAGTGCAACAGAGTTTGATTTTGATAAGGATAAATACGACATCAGAATTCCAGAAGATTTAGATGAGACAACAGGGAAGAAAGGATACAAGAAGCAAGAGAGGATGGACCAGATTGCCCCAGAAAGTGACTATTCTCTAAGGGTATGTATCCAGTGCTCCTGTGGAAATGAAAAACGCATTAAATAATGGAAGTTATGTTGTCCACTTGTGTTATAAATGCTGCCATTGATCTCTCAAAGAATCTCAGACATGAGCCAACATATTAAACTTTTCATGAGCACACTGGTGGTTTTATTTGCTTAGAAACAGTTTTTTAATTGCGAAGGGATCAGGTCTAACAGTGTTTGTCTTTCTTTCACTATGTGGTTAAATTATTTAAATTGAGAATAATAGAATAGGTATATCCTCTGATGGCCTCATTGATTAATCAATAAAAAATACCAAATTCAGAGTTTGTTTTTTTAAATTTAAAATGCTCTAGAATATACACACCTTGATATCTTAAAGCAATAAATTATGTATAGACTAGAGATAATGTATATTAATATAATTTTGTGATAAATATCTCTGAAATTTGACCTTAGAAATGATTATTTTTAAGCTTGAGGAAATTAATTAGTCCATAATCGCAAGCATAAGTGTTGGTGTATAATTTATAATTTTTTTCATTTTCAAACTTGTAACTGTCCCTTTTTTTTTTTTTTTTTTTTTTTAATTCTCACCTGAGGATATTTTTTTTAGTTATCTTCAGATACAGTGGGAGGGAGAGAGAGGGAAAGAGAGAGAGAGAGACAGAGAGAGAGAGAGAAACATTGACATGAAAGGGACACATCCACTGGTTGCCTCCCACGTGACCCCTGACCAGGGCCGGGGATGAACCGCAATCGAGGTACGTGACCTTGACCAGAATTGAACCCACGACTCATTGGTCCACAGGCCAATGCTTTAACCACTGAGCAAAATGGCCTGGGCATAACTCTCCCTTTTATTTATTATACTTGTTATTTTTGTCTGAATAAAATTTACTGGTGTTTTTAAAATTATAGCCATATATGTTGTACTTGACAGAAGAGTCAGAAAATAAAGTCCTTTTTTGTACATGTATACACTTTTTAAAATTGAAAAGAGATTATACCATACATGCTGTTTTATAACTTTTTCACTTAACATATCAACATAGGTCAATAAATTGTGTTCTGCAAATCTTTAAAAAAATTTTTTTTTCTTTATTGATTTTCAAGAGAGTGAAAGGGAGAGGGAAAGAGATAGAAACATCAGTGAGAGAGAACATCGATTGGCTGCCTCCTACATGCCCCCACTGGGGATCTGATCCACAACCTGGGCACGTGCCCTGGCCGGGAATCAAACCAGCGACCTCTTGGTGCCTGGGTCGACCCCAACCACTGAGCCACATTGGCCGGGTTACAAATCATTTTTACTGGCTATAGTATATTTTTAGTGAAAAGTACATATCATGTATATTATTTTATTGAAGAGTTAATTAGGTCCTTTATGAAGTAAGGTGGTAGCTTCTTTTTAAATACATACGTAAGTAGTGTTGAACAAATCTATAGATAATTATTTTAAAAAAAACATATTGTTTTGTGTCTTTTCAGGCTTATTGCAGTATATTATATCTAAAGCCAAGAATGCAGATCATCTTACGTGGACAGAAAGTAAAGACACAGCTAGTTTCGAAGAGTCTTGCTTACATTGAACATGATGTTTATCGACCAAAATTTTTAGTATCCTTTATTTTCCTTTTTTTTTTTTTAAATCAGGCAATTTGTTAATTTATTTTTGTTACAGATGTTTCTCCTTTTTTCCCCATTGACACCCTCCTCCCCATCCCTCCCCACCCCGTCCCCAGCTTTGTTGTCCATGTCCTTCGGTTATGCGTACATGCATGTAAGTTATTTTCCTTTTTATACTGCCATATAGAGCTATATTAGTTGTGTGTTCCCCTACTGCAGAGTTGGGGAACCTTTTTTCTGCCAAGTAACATTTGGATATTTATAACATTATTCACAGGCCATACAAAATTATCAACTTAAAAATTAGCCTGCTATATTTGATCAGGCTAATTTGGTGAGGCATGTGATGCTAGCTGGTATTAATAAGGCCCATGGACCAGATGTTCCCCACCTCTGCCCTACTGCCTTTTCTCTTGGTACTGATTCTGATCCTCTCTAACTTTGCCTTTTTTCCTGGACTTTTGGACTGAATAAACAATGGAATAGAAAGGATGATTTGAAGGGAGTGAGGTGGTGTGTTCAGAATTTTCCTTAACATTTAAGACGAAAACAGTGAAAATTACTTTTGGATTCAACTGCAGAAATAAAGATCATTATGGGATAATGATGTATCACAGAAATAGACTCATCAAAGCATATGAAAAAGTTGGATACCAGTTAAAGGTTAGCTGGAAATCTCTATATCTTTTATAAAAGCTAGGCTAACTTGTTATTGGGTCAAATGTGAAATAATACGCTTTTTGCCTAAGGACTTTTTGTTAATTCTCACCTGAGGATATTTTCCCACTGATTTTTAGATAGAGTGGAAGGGAGGGACGGAGGGAGAGAGAAAGAGAAACATAGACGTGAGAGAGAGACATCGATTGGTTGCCTCCTACACGACCCCTAAAGGGGCAGGGGATTGAACCTGCAACTCAGATATGTGTCCTTGACCAGAAATTGAACCCATGACCCTTCAGTCCTCTGGCTGAAGCTCTAACCACTGAGCCAAACTGGCCAGGCTTGCCTAATGATTTTTAAACGTGTTTTTAATAACATTGGTATGGGTTTTGAACTTAGAATACTTTTTTTTTTAATCCTCTCCTGAGGATATTTTTTCTGTTTATCCTCAGATAGAGTGGGAGGGAGGGGGAGAGAAAGAGAGAGAAACATTGATGTGAGAAAGACACATCGACTGGCTGCCTTCCACACTACCCAACCAGGGACCGAACTGCAACCTAGGTACGTGCCCTTGACTGGAATCGAACCCATGACTCTTTGGTCCTCAGGCTGATGCTCTAACCGCTGAGCCAAAGTAGCCAGGACTAGAATACTTGATATTAATTTTTCATTTGGTCCTGAATAATCTTATGAGGGGGACAGAACATTTCATCTCTGTTTTACAGATGAGGAAATTGGGGCTAAGTAACTTGCCCTAGACCTAAAGATGCAGATCTTTTGATACATTTGGATTTGGATCCCTGCTTATTTCCTGCTGGAATGAAATTGGTTGGTTTTAACTAGTTCTGACTCCCATAGCCTTAAAAAACCAGTATCTGGTAGGTGATTTACTTTTTAGGAGTTAGTTCTTAAATATATCAGAGCCTTCCTCCTAAGCCATATATATCCATTGTAGATTTCAATTTAGGATGGTGAACATTGTCCCATGTCAATCTGTTTGTCTTTCTTTGTTCTTACCGAAAGGTTGTTGGTGTGTGTGTTAATTCAGTGATAAATTCTGAAAATCATCTTTTTAAAGGTTTTAAATCTAGGCATATTTTGTTTTCCAATTCTTTGATTTTTGATTCATCTTATTTCATTCTAAATTCTTTGTAGAATGATGTGAGCTCTACACAGTATGATAGAATGGGTTTACCTTGAATGTTATTCAGCGGATTATAACCCTGTATTAACATATTTTACGTGGCACGAGCTCAGAATATAGCATTTTTGCAAAAGTAAATGAACATTATTGGGCTCTTTGTAACCACTAATTTTAGTGACCAAATAAATCCAAAACTCTGGCAACCATGACATAAAGTGTCAATAACTTATTTAAAATGCTAATTTTCATTTATAATCAGAATAATAAAACGTTTCTGAACTTCACTGGTAATTGGAAATGCATTTTCGGTAATAGGGCCTTAGTTCTCAAGTGCTTTGGGATTCAAAAGAAATATTGTATCTGCCACAGAATGTGAATTTTTTAAATCTTTTACCATTTACTAATCTGACTTAAGAGACATAGCCCTTTTTCCCCACCCAGTTAAATTTGCATATGTATAATTTCTGGTTAAGCTTGCCCTTGTAAACGATAGGCTTTTACAACCAACTTTTAATGTTTTTCTTTACCAGATGATGGAATGGACCTAGTGTTTACATTCTGTGGATTCAATAAACATTATTAAGTAGGTGTTGGATAGCAGTATGATTTCCCATAGTAGCTGCTCAGCATAAAAAGATGATAAGATGTAGAGCATTCCCTCAGAGCTCAGTGTGGTGAGGGAATGTGGTCCATCCTCAGAGCAGCAGAAAAGAAGGCTTGGAGAAAGTGGTTACTGAGACGAGTCTCAGTTGACTGCACTGTGTTGGAAAGTCTGGCAAGGACTTTCCAGGGAGGGAAAAGAATATTTGCAAAGGAAGGAAAAGCAGCTCTGAGATGATGACATCATTAAGGGAGTAATTTGCTATGCCTGGATCAGATGATAAGTGGGAAATAGAGTAATGGGAGAGACAGGAAGATGAGGCTGGAAGGTGAACGTGAACTACAGATCCAAGGGTACTGTGATTTACAAGTGCTATGAGATGCAGGACCACTGATGGTTCTTCATCAAGTAGGATTACAATTAGATTTATGTAACTTCATCTACTGGGTGGGGCAAAAGTAACTTTACAGTTGTTCATATGGAAAATAGTACAGTAATTTATAAGTAATAATACAAGAATAAACTTTCTCGTACAACTATAAACCTATTTTTGCCCCATCCTATATAGTTACGTTTATAAAAATTTTCATTTTGTGAATTACATTTGCAAAATATACTTGATACTCACACATAGGTAATCAGATTATGACTCATGCTTTGAGTTCAGTATTTTAGCTAGCAGAGTTTAAAAAATAACTAATTTTTACTGATGTAGGTTTTTATTTCATTGCTGTTAACAACTGGGTGTGTAACTTTGGATAAATGGCTTTAATTTTTATTTAAAATGCTAATTTTGAATAAACTTATAGAATATTATGTTCCAGAGCCTTTGCTTTGGCACTGTGGGTATAGATATGAGTTAGTTATGGTTTCTACTGTCGTAAGAAGTTGCATCCCAGTAGAGTGGTCTTTTTTCCCTTATATAAAATTGGGGATGATAACACTTGTTTAAATGGATACTTGACAACAGTGGAAGTGGTTTTGGAGGAAAGCTCTAATATGTTTAGAAATTAACTCCCGGAAAAGTAAATTACTGACCAGACACTGTTTTTCAGTGTAAATTTTATGAGATAAAATATAGGAAAATGTTTGATACAAATTATAAATCTTTGTGGAAAAGCAATTATGTTGAGCATCATGTCTTATATTTAAAACACCTATTTCATTTTATTTTTTAGGCAAACAACATGGGTGTTGGAGTAGTGGGAATTATAGAGTGCAATTTCCTGAAGCCAACTCATAATAAACAAGATTTTGATTATACTAATGAGTACAGGTATGTTACCTACTTGAATTTTTGACTTTTGTTTTTTGTTTTACTTTCTTTTTAAATTTTTTACTTTTTACAGTTTAATTTGGAAATACTTTCATAACTTTTTCTAAGGTGAATTTTGTAAATCTTGTGGATGTTTTTACAGTGTAGAACATTAAGAAAATGGGTAGGTGTGTCCGGCCGGTGTGGCTCAGTGGTTGAGTGTCGACCCATGCACCAAGAGGTCGCCAGTTCGATTCCCGGTCAGGACACATGCCCAGGTTGTGGGCCTGATCCCTGGTGGGGGGCATGCTGGAGGCAGCCAATCGATGTTCTCTCTCATTGATGTTTCTCTTTCTCTCTCCCTCTTACTTCCCCTCTCTGTAAAATCAATACAGGGGGGAAAAAAAAAGGAAAATGGGTAGGTGAAAGGTTTGCACAGAAGACACATTTAACCATCGTCTCCATGCTAGAAATTGTATCCTACAAGTAGAAATATATTCTCCCATCTTTACTGATGAAGTATTTCTGAGTCAGAAAATAGAGGAAGTTCCTGCTTTCTTGTTATCAACATTTTTCGTATAATCCTAAAATCCTGAAATTTTGTGCTTAGATGGGAACTTTAAGATAATTTAGTTCTATGCACATAAGACAGAAAGACTCTTTTAATGAGTGGTTAGAAGCCCTAGAATAATTATGGTAATACTACTTTTAAATTTAGTTCTATGAGCATATGTTATGGAGTAGAATGCAAACGTCATATGAATATTTATGGTAAAGACAAATGCCATTGGCCCTCTCCTCAAATAAAGAAAAAAATAAAACAGAAAATGGAAGGAAGGAAGGAAATAAAGGTAACAGCAAAATCAGTGAATTAAGAACCTCACATAATAATGAAAATAAATGTATCATTCAGAGTTCAGTACTGAGACAGCTACACCTGTTATTGAACAGGGATAATTTAATACAAGGAATTATAAACTCTGTCAACATAAGAAATGTTCAAACCTGTAGAGAATTTTTATGAGTTTATTTGAGCCAAACTGTCAACAATTTCTGGATAATGCTCAAACCTGTAGAGAATTTTTATGAGTTTATTTGAGCCAAACTGTCAACAATTTCTGGATAATGCTCCAGAGAATGGCAGTTTTTGCACCTTATTTTATACATTACAGTCTGATGAAGCAGGAGAGGCAAAGCAGGGGTGGGGGAGGATCTCTGGGATTGGATAAAAAGTAAAAGGAATAGACACATACTTCTTTTATCTTTGTGGATATAGGATAGTTAGCAGTCAACAATTAATACAAAAATAACAACAATGAGTTTTGTGGTCTCTGCTCCCTGTATAGTGATTGTGCCCTGAGGGGTCCAGAAAAAAGGAACTTACCCCTGACATTCCAAAGGTATCTTATCCTAGATACAAAAAGACAACAGACAGGCTCAGTTAAGGGTATAAAGATTGACCTTTGTCAAGGAAGATACTGACCTAGTTTATTTTCCGTCCCTGAGTTTATAAGGCTGCCATGCAGGCCTCCCCTGAGCTTGTCAGGTTTAATATGTGGCCTCTTTTTTTCTGTCCACATCTAGAATAGTAGAAGTTGATTACTAAAAGGGGTAAAAGAGGATGTTAGGTATCCAGAACTAGCGGACACAAAAGAGGAGCTATTACCTCTAAGTGGAAAAAGAGTAAACAGTAAAGAAACTAGGAGAAGGCCCCCCCTCCTGAAGTCAGAGATTCAGATCTCTTTGTAGAGGTCATGATAAACACAGGAACAAGCCACCTGCCTGGCCATTGCTGGCCTGTACCATGGCCTACTGTCACCAGAGGCTGTGGGTGGGCTGGAGCTGCTTCGCTAGAATCTGGGCATGCTCGAACTGGTCTCTGTTGCCTGAGGGTAGAGCAAGGTCTGAGAGCACAGCTGGAGCTCCTTTGGGAGGCCAATGGGCTCCAGCCAAATAATGACAATGGAATACCAGAAGCTGAAAGACAGGTGGCTTGCTGCTACCACCTAGCAGGTTTATTGCCCACTAACCCAGTTTAACATTGCTCAGGCTGGCAAAGGATAAATGTTTACAGAATCAAGCTCTAGTATCACGAAACTGAGCAAGGAAAACAGATCTGGAGCTGAGGACAATAAATTGATAAGTGACAATAAAGAAGCTCAAAGTTTGTTCTTTGATAAGATTAATAGCCTATAAGTATCTGACAAGACTAAGGAAATGGAGAAAACAGCAATTGTCAGTATCAGAAATGAAAGGAAGGACATTGCTTTAGGTCTACAGACACAACTTTATCAAAGAGATACCATGAATAATTTTTCTTCATTTTAAATGATATGAACACATTCCTTCCTTTGAAATAAATGAATTTTTAGAAAACTTATTACACATTAAAGTCAAACATTTCAGGAAACATGGCACACAGTCCGATATAAACTCCGCATAACTTTGGTAGTGAACTCATGACTGTGTTATAAGAAAGGAAATTAATGTCAATCTTTTCTGATCAAAATATAAAAATCTTAATTAAAATAATGACAAATACCATCCAGTGACATGTAAAAAGGATAATGCATTAAAACCAAGTGCATTGTATTACAAGATGGTATGGGTGGTTTGTTTTTTTGTTTTTATTTTTATTTTTTATTGGTTTTTAGTGAGAGAGGAAGGGAGAGGGAGAGAAATAGAAACATCGATGAGAGAGAACATCCACTGACTGCCTCCTGCATGCCCCCCACTGGGGATTTGGCCCACAACCTGGGCATGTGCTCTCACTGGGAATCAAACTAGCAACCTCTTGGTACATGGGTCAATGCTCAACCACTGAGCCACACTGGCTGGGCGGTGTGGGTGGTTTTTAACATTCAAAATTCAACGTTATTCATCACACTGATGTTAAAAAGGAAAACTCTCATGGTTATTTTCATAGGTACAGAAAAAACACTTGATAAAACACAACATCTGTTTGTGATTTAGAAAAAAAAAGGAGCCCGGCCGGTGTGGCTCAGAGGTTGAGTGTCGACCTATGCACCAAGAGGTCGCCGGTTCGATTCCTGGTCAGAGCACATGCCCAGGTTGTGGGCCCAATCCCCAGTGGAGGGCATGCAGTTGGCGGCCAGTCGATGTTCTCTGTCATCGATGTTTCTCTCTCTCTCTCCCTCTCCCTTTCTCCCTCTCTAAAATCAGTAAAGGAAAAAAAAGAAAAAAAGGGAACATTTACAAAACCATTAATAGAAAAGGCATAGTAACACTAGAGTTATTTATAAATAACAATACAGACTATTTATAAAGAGCAGCAAGCATCATTTCTAATGGTGAATAATTGATAACTTCCCCCCACAAGAGTGAGAATGAGATAAAGATATCAGTTATTTACCATTGTTTTTGAGGAAATAACCAATACAATAAGGCAAGAAAGAGAAATGAAAGTTATAAGGATTAGAAAGGAAGAAATAAATTTTCTGTAGATGATAATATATAGAAAGTCCAAAATTGTCCACAAACTGGAATTAATAAAGGAACAAATAATATGTGTTCTAGGGTTGCTGCATAAGAGGTATTCAGAAATCAGTTGTATTTCTGTATAACAACAACAGAAAAACATGAAATTTTAAAAAATCATTAATAAGAGCATCAAAAAAACAAGTGCTTTAGACTAAATAAAATATGTAGAGACCTTGACACACTGAAAACTACAAAATACTGTGGAGTGAAATTTAAGACATAAATAAGTAGGTATACCAGGTTCAAGAATTGGAAAACTGGTATTATAAAAATGTCAGTTTTTCTCCAAAATAATAAATACAATTTAAGTTTAAAAACAATAACAAAAAACCCAGCAGGTGTGTGTGGGTATTGATATATTGATAAGCTTATTCTAAACTTTATGTGGACAGTCAGAAGACCTAAGATAGTTAAGACAGTCATTGAAGAACATCAAGCAAGAGGACTTAAATAATACTTTTAAAGCTGTAGTAACTAAGAAAGTGGGTATTAATGGAAGGAAGACAGTCTAGTGAAATAGATTGAGAAGTCAAAAAATAACCCTCCGCTTTGCGTACATATGGTCACCTGATTTATGACAAAGGTTACATTAGAGTGTAGTAAGAAAGTGATCTTTCCAAAAGAGACCAGGTCAATTGGCTATTTGTATAGATAAAATGAACTTTAACTTCTACCTCTCAAATGAAGCAAAAGGCCAATTCTAGATGGATTGTAGGCCTAAGTGAGAAAGGCAAAACCAAAATGGAAACAAGCATACTATTATAATCTTTAGTTAGGCAGGTTTTTTAAAACAATATGCAAAAAGTTTCAATCATATTGGGCAAAAATGGAAAATTTATCTACAGTGAATAAAACAGCAAATGTTGGCAAGATGTGAGGCAGTGGAACTCTTATCGTACATTGCTTGTGGATGTAAACTGTTGATTATTTTTGTGAACTATTAGTCTTTGTCAAGTCAATGCCCACCCCATGACCCTGCAGTTACACTCCTAGGTTTATTCTCAACAGAAATGGGTGGAGTTTCGCCCTGGCCGTTTGGCTCAGCGGTTAGAGTGTTGGCCTGCGGTCCAGAGAGACCCGGGTTCGGTTCCCGCTAAGGGCATGTACCTCGGTTGCAGTTTGTCCCCGGCCCTGGTTGGTCGTGTGGGTGGCAGCCACTCGATGTGTCCCTTTTATGTCGATGTTTCTCTCTCTCTCTCTTCCTCTCTCTCCCTCCCACTCTATCTGAACAAAAAATGAAAAAATGTCCTCGGGTGAGGATTAAAAAAAAAAAATGGGTGCAGTCTCATGGACTGAGGGATAGAGGTGATGAGAAAAAGAGATGAGGAAGAATTGTGGCTTTAGTCAGATTTATTTCAGCAGGTCCCATTGATTTGCTTTTTAACATTTTATTGTGGGACTTGGGGTGGTGAACACACAATACATTATACAGATTATTATAGAGTTGTATACCTGAAACTATGTAATTTTATTAACCAATGTCACCTGAATAAATTAAATTTTAAAAAACCATCTTATTGTGGGAGAAGTGAAAGTCTTAATTGTGGGACAGTTGAAATATACTTGCTGGTAATGATCGCATACTTTCATAAACCAAAAGTCTGAGTTCTGATTTGAGTTAAAGCTTGTAAGGTTGGGGTTGAAATTCAGAGAGCCTGTGGTTCTCCCAGGAATTGGTTGACAGCATACTTTCATAAGAGGGGACCCAAAGTATTATTCTGTGTCTTATTTCCTAGAGGATCCTAGCTCTGTACTCTGTTCTTATAAAGGTCCTTTTTAAAGGTCCTTCTAGAAAATTGCTGTTACTTTGAGTGTTTTTCATTAACTGTACTTTCTGGAGTCTTTCCCCTCGCCCTCCCCATCCCCACTCCACCCAGAGCCCACATGTTCATTACTAGGTTGTGCTTTCTCTGTGTTTGACGAAGATTAATCTTTATCATTCTTTTTTCTTAAATTGATTTTATAATTTATTTTTTGAGGCTTACAATACTAGCACTGGGAGATAAACTGAATGATTACTGGAATGAAATGAAAGTGAAGAAAAATGCGGAATATCCTCTAAATTTGCCAGTTGAAGATATACAGTAAGTATACATTAAAAAAGTCAACCCACTCTAATATCAGGATGTGATATTGGAGGGTACAGTGATTGTACAGTGTTCACAGTTGACTCTAACCCATAGTAAGAAATAAATTCTAGTCCTGGCCAGTTTGGTTCAGTGGTTAGAGCATCGGCCTGTGGACCAAAAAGTCGCGGGTTTGATTCCAGTCAAGGGTATGTACCTTGGTTGTGGTTTGGTCCCTGACCCTGGTTGGGATCGTGTGGGAGGCAACCAATTGATGTGTCTCGACTCTCACATCGATATTTCTCTCTCTCTCCCCGCTCCCTCCCATTCTGTCTGAAAATAAATGGAAAAAGATCCTCGGGTGAGGATTAACAAAAAAAAAAAAGAAAAGAAAGAAAGAAATTCTACAACTCAAATCAGCATACCATAAAATGAATTGATGAATAGGCCCTAACCAGGTAGCTCAGTTGGTTAGAGCATCATCCCAAAACGCCAAAGTTTTGGGTTCGATCCCTAGTTACAGCATATATAATACAACGAGCAACCAATGAATGCATAGATAAGTGGAACAACAAATCAATGTTTCTCTCTCTCTCAAATTAATAAAACGATTTTAAAAAGTGAGCTGATGAATATATACATTTATACGTAGCCACAAAAGATTCATGAAACAGTTTTTACCCGTGTGTTGTGTGTTATCATTTATTTCATTTAAAAAAGCCACAACTTGCCCTGGCTGGTTTGGCTCAGCGGTTAGAGCATCAGCCTTCGGCCAGAGAGACCCGGGTTTGGTTCCCGCTAAGGGCACGTATCTCAGTTGCAGTTTGTCCCCTGCCCTGGTTGGGTCGTGCGGGAGTCAGCCACTCGATGTGTACCTTTCACGTCGATGTTTCTCTCTCTCTCTCTCTCTCTCTCTCTCTCTCTCTCTCCCTCCCTCTCTCCCTCCCTCTCTCTCTCTCTCTCTCTCTCTCTCTCTCTCTCTCTCTCTCTCTCTCTTTCTCTCTCTCTCTCTCTCTTCCTCTCTCTCCCTCCCACTCTATATGAACAAAAAATGGAAAAATGTCCTCGGGTGAGGATAAAAAAATAAATAAATAAATAAATAAATAAATAAATAAATAAATAAATAAATAAAAAAGCCACAACTTGACCCATTACAGTGATTTCACAATCCACTAATGGGTTGCATTTCATAGTTTGAAAAACCATGTGTTGTAGGATCATGAATGTAAAGCCAGACTTGAGTTTAGATTCTAGTTCTACTTAAGTAACTATGACATTGAATTTCTTACTTGGCCTCTTAAAAGCTTCCATTTCCTTCTTTGTAAAATTGAAACATTAATAGCATTTACTTCCTGGAATTGTAAGAATTAAAAGATGTGCCTGACAAGCACTCAGAAACACAACTGAGCACACAGTAACAATCCAGTGAATGAGTAATAACTGTACTGATGGAAAGATGTTCAAGATGTATAATGAAAAACAAAGATACAACTCAGTGTATTAATTTCCCATGGTTTTTTGTTTGTATGTGTCTTTATACACATGCATAGTGTAACTTTCTGATAATGGGTTTATATTTACTTTACAAACTTCAAGATTGCTTGAAGTTTCATATAACTGTAAATGCAGTTTTGTAAAACTAGATTTAAAAAGTTATTGGCATTGCCTGGCTGGTGTGGCTCACTGGTTGAGCGGCAACCCATGCACCAAGAGGTCGCTGGTTCGATTCTCAGTCAGGGCACATGCCCAGTTTGTGGGCCTGGTCCCCAGTGCGGGGCATGCAGGAGGCGGCCAGTCGATGTTCTCTCATCGATGTTTCTGTCTCTCTCCCTCTCCCTTTCTCTCTCTCTCTAAAAATCAATTTAAAAAATAAAAAAAAAAAAATTTCAGAGCAAGGCATTTGAAATATTTTGAATTGAGTTTATATTATAGAACAAATGTTTTTTTTTAATTTTTTTTCCCTTTATTGATTTTAGAGAGAGAAGAAAGGAAAGGGAGAGAGAGAGAGAAACATCGATGAGAGAGAACATCGATTGGTCGCCTCCTGCATGCCCCCCCACTGGGGATTGGGCCCACAACCTGGGCATGTGTCCTGACCAGGAATGGAACCGGCGACCTCTTGGTGCATGGGTCGATGCTCAACTACTGAGCCACACTGGCTAGACTATCATAGAACAAATTTAATAGTGTGCTATTAAATAATACATTTAAGTCACTTTGCTTAAATTGGCCTGTCATTTTTAACCTTCGAAGGTAATCAAAATCATTGTTTTGGTTTAACTTGCTGTACCCAATAATAGATGTCACAGAATTTTCAGGGACAAAATTAAATAATAGGGGCATTTTATGATAGGAACTATGTAGAAAATCTGATGGAAATGTATTTAACATCCATGTTTCCATGCTAATATTTTGTTGTTTTGTTATAGGAAACGTCCTGATCAGACTTGGGTCCAATGTGATTCCTGTTTAAAGTGGCGAAAATTACCGGATGGGATAGATCAACTTCCAGAAAAATGGTATTGCTCCAATAACCCTGACCCACAGTTCAGGTACCGTGTAGTTGGTAATATCCTTTTTGGAAAGGAGGAAATACTATTCAAGATTCATGAATAGGCACTGGTGACCTGTTCTTCCTATGTGATTTTTCTGACTAGAAATTGTGATGTTCCAGAAGAACCTGAAGATGAGGATTTGGTGCATCCCACTTACGAAAAAACCTACAAAAAGAAGTGAGTGGTGTACTAATGTGAGATGGGAAAATATTTAATGCCGAAATCCTCAACAGTGTGTGTCTACAGTATTAGTTGATGATTCTCCAAGATAAAGCTAGTACAGTTGACCTTTGAAAAGCTTGGGGTTAGGGGTGCCGACCAACCCCCCCACACCCTACTCTCCTGCAGTCAAAAATCCGCCTATCACTTAAGTTGGCCTTCTGCGTTTGTGGTTGGTTGAATCTGCAGATGCAAAACGCAGGGATATGGAGGTCTGACTGGATGTTTATTGAGAAATAGTCCATGTATAGGAGCACCCACACAGTTCTGACCTGTGTTGAGTTCAAGTGTTGACTGTACAGCCAAAAGGATTATGACCCAAAAAAAGATTTTGATGTGGGGTACATAATAGCAAGTGCTTTTTTAAAAAAGTTTACGCTGTGAATACCTTTTTTTCCCCCCACCTGCTGTTTATTGCTGTCCTGTACACAAGATAGTTTGCATACAGAATAGTTTGTCTTTGGGGGCCACACACAGATGTATCATAAGTGAATACTGCCCTTTATGAGCTTATAGTCTAACAGGGAAGGTGAGACATGTGTATTACTACTTAGAAGTTGACAAGTACCACACGAGGCACAATTCAGCCCTGTTGGGAAGGCCATAAGGAGAGATTACTTCTGGCCTGGGGATGGAGAGGGCAAAATGGATCAGGAAAATTCATGAAGGACATTTTTGTAATAGGTCTTAAAGGTAGGATGAGAATGTACAGGGAACAATGATGTGTTTGGCTTAACTAGAGTAAGTATGAGTGGGCATAGTGGAAAAGGGAGGTGGGCTAGAGAAGCTGGGTAATGAGTGGTGGTCAGTCAGCCTTGGTGAACTTTAGGCTGATGTGCTGCACATAGTAGACTGAGTTCACTAAGAACTTCCAGGGAGTTTTGATTTGTAGTGTACTGTTTTTCAAGATAAATCCAGCAGGATTGGAAGTAGACAAACCAGTTAGAATCCTGTGTGGTATTCCCATTCAAAGGCCTGAAAACAAGGTTGGAAAGCTTGAGGCCTATGGGCATTAGGGTGTTACCAAGATAAGAGGTGGATAGTTATTCCCCTGCCTAAGGGCTAACCACTGGATTATAGTGTACCATCTGAGTGACTTGGTAGTAAATGGCAAGTATCATTGCAAGACAGAATTGAAAAATAATAATGAAGTAAATTTAAATGTTTTTCATCTTTTTTTTTTTTTAAGAGATAAGGAAAAATTCAAGTTCAGACAACCAGAAAGGATCCCTCAGGTAATTAAGCCTTCCATTTTGTAGCTGTGTCTTATATTGGGTAGTGATTAGTTTAACAATTATTTTTAAAGCTTAGAAGTTACATAATGAATTGAAGTTAATCTTGTTCTTTCAGTTCACGTATTTCTCTTTTCTTGTACCCCTCCTTCCCAACCCTGACTTCTTAACCCAACAACTTCATTCGAACTGTTCAATTTTATTATTTAGTTGGGCATCTTCTGAGGAAAGGCAGACATTCTTTTAAGAATCCTGTTGCTAGGCAGTCAAGGAAAAGTTCACAGGAACACCCAGGGAGCCGTGTTCTAGTACTGACCTGGACTGAAGCTGTGGTGTTTTCTTTCTCTTTGTTCACCACTCTTCCTGGCCCTTTTATTTCTTTTTTAATGCTTAATGGTGTTAAGTAGTATATGACTAGGTGGTCATACTTGTGTGAGAAGTTTTGGTCTGCTGCAGATGTGTATGTTTGCTTATAATTACATTGAAATGTTTTCTTGTATAAAGGCTTAGGGTTTGGGGGTGAGAACAGAACTGAGAGGAAAAGAATAGTGGGCTTAAGACAGAAAAAAATCTTTTTTTTATTTACTGATTTTATGGAGAGAGGGAGAGATAGAAACATCAATGAGAGAGAACATCGATTGGCCGCCTCCTGCATGCCCCACACTGGTGATTGGGCCCACAGCCTGGGCATGTGCCCAGACCAGGAATCGAAGCGGCGACCTCTTGGTGCAGGGTTGATGCTCAACCACTGAGCCACACCAGCTGGGCTAAAGGCAGGATCTTTATGCCTGTCTTTAATTTATTTCTCTTAGAAAGATAAGTTTTTATTATATCTTGGTAAGTTCTGTGTATAGTATAGGACCAGCAAATCTTTTCTGTAAAAGGCCAGGTAGAAATGTTTTAGGCTTTGTGGACTACATATAGTCTCCGTTGAATATTTTTTGTTTGTTTTGTTGTTTTGTTGATGCCTTATAAAATGTAAAACCATTCTTGGCTCACTTGCAGGATGAATGTGGCTCATCGACCTGTTGTATTTTGCTCCCTAGTATAGCACAAGGAATGAACAGGGTAGGCTAGTTCTCAACATCTTCTGGGATAAGGGGAAAAGGGAAAATACTGTCTTGTGTTTTGGGCCTTGAACATAAAAAAGTTCCTTTAAGATCATTTTTTTTTTTTTTTTTACTCTAACAGATTAATACTGAGCTATTGTTTCAAACACCTGTGGCAAGTGGAAGTTTTTCTCCCGTGAAGGACGGTGTTCCAAGAGGACATCTTTCAGAAACAGCCAGTACTTATGCAACAAGACTTGTAAATAATCATCGAGATTCACCCCAGTCTGAACCTGAGAGCAACAGGTCAGCGGCAAAAATGTGATTTTCCATTTGCAAAATGAATATATATATGTATATTTTTATTCCTCACCCGAGGATACTTTTCTATTTATCTTCAGATAGAGTGGGTGGGAGAGAGAGAGAGAGACAGAGAGAAACATCAATGTGATAGAGCCACATCGACTGGTTGCCTCCTGCACGACCCCACCAGGGCCGGGGACACGGTAACACAGGTACGTGCCCTTGGCCGGAATCGAACCCATGACTCTTCGATGCTCTAACTGGCCAGGGCCAAAGATATGTTTTTATTATTTTTTATTTTTTTAAGAGAGAGAGAAATATCGATCTGTTGCCTCCCCTACATGCCCCAGCTGGTAATCAAACCTGCAACCTTTTGAGGTACAGGATGACGCTCCAACCAACTGAGCCACACCGGCCAGGGCAATTTCTACTTTTAAGATTATCAAGTGGCAGCCTGCAGACCAAAGGGTCATGGGTTCAATTCTGGGTCAAGGGCATGTACCTGGGTTGCTGGTTCGATCCCCAGCCCCAGTCAGGGTCGTGCGAGAGGCAACCAATCAATGTGTCTCTTACATTGATGTTTCTCTTTTTCCTTCTCTCCCTTCCACTCTATCTAAAAATCAGTGTAGAAACATATCCTCGGGTGAGGATTAACAGCAACAAAGATGATCAGTATCTAAGTAAAGAAAAACATGAAGTAATTAACAGTACAAGATAATGTCAACTGTGACGCATAAATTTTTGGTATAGCTCATGACACTATATTTTGGATGAATTGTTGGAGAAGGAAGAGGAAGAAAGGTATGAGTGATAGTGGATTGAACAGTTGTGATGAGGTGGTAATTTTTGGGTTGGTTCCTGAAATCCTGAAAGCAGTGTTCTGTGAACATGGCTCATTCAAAGGGAATAGAATGAACACAGATGAGGAAAGACCATATGGCCAGTGAACTAGTGGATCAGATTGACTATACCTAATGCTGATTGAAAGAGAGAGTGAAGCCAGGTTGTAGCCTTCATCAAATTCTCCAAGGGATTTTTGACCTCAGGAAAGATTAGAAATAATTGCCTTTATACGTATGTACATCAAGAAGGACATGATCTAAAATAGTTTACTGTTTATAGCCCATATTTGGGGGACTTGTTTTAGGGGTGGACTGCTACTTAACTAAGAATTTGTGAGAATGTTTTTAAATCGGTCTCTTTCATATTCTTTTTAAAAAACATATGTTTTTATTGAGCCCTGACTGGTTTGGCTCAGGGGTTAGAGCATCAGCCTGCGGACCAAAGAGTCGTGGGTTTGATTCCGGTGAAGCGCATGTACCTCAGTTGCGGTTCGTGCCCAGCCCTGGTTGGGGTCATGAGGGAGGCAACCAACTAGTCAACGTGTCTCTCTCACATCGATGTTTCTCTCTCTTCCCCCCTCCCACTCTATCTGAAAATAAATAGAAAAATATCCTCGGGTGATGATTTAACAACAACAACAAATATATATGTTTTTATTGATTTTTTTTTTTTAGAGAGAGAGATAGAAACATCTATTGGCTGCCTCCTGCACGCCCCCTACTGGGGATCGAGCCTGCAACCTGGGCATGTGCCCTGACCGGGACCAGGAATTGAATCTGGACCTCTCAGTCCATGGGATGACGCTTAATCCACCGAGCCACACCGGCTGGGCATCCTTCATATTCTTGGTTTCTCTTCATAAAATTGTTCCAGACAAAGAAGGAAGAAGTAAAATCTATAAAGTTTATAGAGAAAAAAATGACTGTCATCAAAATGGAAGCAAATAGAAATTCTTTATTACTTTTTAAAGCCCATATTTATTTTCAAATTCATAGCGCCAAAGTCTGTGGAAAGACTTACCTAAAGTAAGTCTTAACAATGACAAATTAGGAATAAGCCTGATTAGAAAAATAATAGGGCAACTCACAATTAACTGGTTTTCTCCAGAGATCCCTTGATTCGGAACTTAGAAACACCGGTTATTTCTGAAGGTAGAAATTAGGGCTGAGAACAGGAAGCTTGTTTGAACGTTTAAGGAGGAGCAATTTCCTGGTCCTCTTCTTAACTTGCAAAGTCTGGCAACACTGTTTCTCTTCCTGTGTCAGAAGGTGTGGGTAGTTTATCTTCTGGAGCACTTTCTACTGTTAGAAGATGTCGTTGATCCACTGTTTTGAAAATAGAAGTAAGTGAAAGTTTGAATACTGAATGGTGAGAAATCCCTCTCCCTTCCTCTCCTCACGGGGTTTCCAAGATAAAAGCCCTAGATTATGATGAGAGTTTGAGTGCCCTTGAATCACAAGCCCAGCTCTCACTCTGAAATAGAAAGAGATGGCCAAGAATCACCATGCACAAACTGAAACAAAGGGAGTGAAGAAACCATGTGACATTTACTGGGAGGTGGGTAGATGTTGCACAGAGAAATCTGTGCAGGTGGAAGGTAGAAAAAAGAAGAGACAGTACAGGAAGGTTAACATCTGAATAAGGAAATTTCAGAATGAGTAAATCAGAAAGGGGAGGAAATAATGGAAGAAAGACTTAATTTCCACTACATATACAACATAAAATGTCTGGGGGGAGTTCCATTCTGAGTAACAACCTGAAATTGTAGAACAGAGAAAAGAGAGCTGTTTTTAGAGAGGAAGAACACAAACCTGTGTATGCAAAAGGCCAGGGATGAGAATAGCAGAAAAACTGAGTGGTAGATGGAAATGGATGATGCTTTTAAAGCTTTGAGAAAGTAGCTTTCAACCTGAAAGTGTGTATAAACCAAGCCAATAAACTTAAGAGGCAAATAAAGACATTCCATCATGCAAAATTTTACATTTGTTATGTCCTGTGTATGCTTTTTTCTTTCCAATGCTCACCCGAGGACATTTTTTTCTATTTATCTTCAGATAGAGTGAGAGGGAGGAAGAGAGAGGTAGGTAAAGAGAGAAACATCGATGTGAGAGGGACATAGCGACTGGTTGCCTCCCACACGACCCCGACCAGGGCTGGGGACAAACCACAACTGAGGTATGTGCCCTAGACTAGAATCGAACTGGCGACTCATTGGTCCGCGGGCTGACACTCTAAGCACTGAGCCAAACCTGCCGGGGCCTGTGTATGCTTTTTTAAAGATTGAATTAGAGATTGTGCGCCCTTGATGGGAGGGAGTAAGCCCAAGAAAGAAAAATCTTTTTTTTTTTTTTTAATCCTCCCCCGAGGAGATATATAACATTTTATATAAATATATATGTAAATACATATAAAAACATTTTTTATATATGTTAAATATATATGTATAATTTTAGAGAGAGAAGAAGAGGGGTCGGAGAGAGAGAGAGAGAGAGAGAGAGAGAGGGAAACAGCAGTGTGAGAGAGAAACATCTATCAGTTGCCTCCCTTACACACCCCAACCTGGATGGAACCCACAACCTAGGGAACCCACAACCTAGGTATGTGCCCTGACCAGGTATCAAACCCACAACCTTTTGGTGCACAGGATGACGCACCAACTAACTGAGCCACCTGGCTGGGGTGTAAAAACTTTTTTTTTGTTAATCCTCACCTGAGGATATTTTTTCCACTGATTTTAGAGAGTGGAAGGGAGAGAGGGAGGAGGGGTAGAGAGAGAGAAACATCAGTGTGAGAGAGACACATTGATTGGTTACCTCCCAGGCGCCCCAACCTACAAACCAGGTATGTGCCTGAGACCCTTTGGTGCAAGGGCCAGCGCTGTATCCACTGAGCCACACCAGCCAGGCTCAGAAAATATTTCTTAAATCCAGGAAACCTGAGGTCTAACACGGAAGGCCCAAATAGCAAACCAGTACAAATATCCCTCTAAGTGGGGCAGAAAGTAATCAATTAGTGATAAATTCACAGGATACTAAGCAAATGAAGAAAATGAGGCAGGCAATTTTTAATGCAGGGACTATTGTTTTACATAAAAGATAGGGCATACCGGTTTACTTAGTGGCTCCTTGATCACTGAATGTTGTTACAAATCATAATGGGCAAACAGGAATGGCATTGCCACTCACTGAGCTCTAGAATACAAAGGGTGGACCTGCGGTGGGTGGTGGCATTCTGGTTTGGATATGGGTACTTTGAAATGTCCAGAGGACAGCAAATGCAGAGATGTTTGGCAGTATACAGATCTGGCACTTTAAAGACACTGCAACAGTCTGTTTCCTCATCTGTAGAAGGAGAAAATAATCTGTACTCCATTAACTCATTTGGTAGTACTGTGGAATAATTTATCAGTGTTTTAAAAAATAAGCATGAGTATTTCTTCAAATTTTAAGGTAGAGTACTTCAAGGTCATCTATTTTGTCCATATCTATATTTTATAATCTTACATTTAAATTTTTTTCCAGTATGAAACGGAGACTTTCTCCTCGTTCCTCAATGTTTAATGCAAAGAGCCGGAGATTGAGTAATCAGGCATTTGAAAATTCAGCTTATAAAGAGGATGATGAAGATGTCATCATCTTAGAAGAAAATAGTACTCCCAAGCCTGCAGTCGATCATGATGTTGAAGTGAAATCGGAACAGAGTCACACTGAGCAAAGTGGTGTTCAGGGTGAACCTATGGATAACTGTGAACCTGCTGAGGAGACTAGTTCAACAGGCGCCTTGTTATCCATGTGTGATCAGGCAACTGCTGTGGCCACCCAGACTGAAGTACCAGGCTTAGTTGTTAAAAAGGAAGAAACTGTTGAAGATGACATAAGTACACGAAATGAAACAGCCGTACTGCCATCCAGTGTGGAATCTGAAGGGAAGACACATGAAACCCAGGAAATCTTTGAAAAATCTGTGGGTGATGCTGGGTGCCAGTTAAATGAACTGAGAAATGAGCTGCTTCTAGTTACCCAAGAAAAAGAAGATTATAAAAGACAATGTCACATGTTTACTGACGAAATCAGACTGTTACAACAGAGGATACTGGAAATGAATGACAAATATGTGAAGAAGGAAACTTGCCATCAATCTACTGAAACTGATGCTGTGTATTTACTTGAAAGTGTTAATGGCAAATCTGAAAGTCCAGATCACATGGTATCTCAGTATCAGCAAGCTTTGGAAGAAATAGAAAGGCTGAAAAAACAGTGTAGTGCTTTGCAATATGTAAAGCCCGAATGTAGTCAGTGTTCCAATAATGAGAGTAAAAGTGAAATGGATGAAATGGTTGTGCAGCTTGATGATGTCTTTAGACAGCTGGACAAATGCACTGTTGAGAGGGACCAGTATAAAAGTGAGGTGAGTTATGTCCTTCAGCATCCTAGTAGTCATGGGAATCCAGGGGCATCTAAACTTGAAAGAACTGCCAGTTGCTAGATTGGAGTAAATCACTTAGTATTTCCACTTATTGACTGTTCTCAACTGGGGATCGGTCCTCCTGGGACATATGGAAATGTGTAGGGGTAGTTTGGGTTCTTAAAATGTCTTGAGATAGATGGGCATTGCTGGAATTCAGTGGATGGTGACCGGCTCTGTTAAATGTCCTGTAGTGTACAGGACATTGCTTTGTAGCTTTGTTTCACACTGTGCAATTGTCTGAGGTGGTTTTCAGGCCCAGCCATTATGTAACTTAACATTCCAAGCGGCAGAAAAGAGGAAGATGCGGTTTCTGAAAGTTACTTATATTCCATCTGTTGGGACTTAAGTCACCTGGCTAATGGATGCCTTGCAACTGTAGTCTTTATTTGCGGATATTTTACTGAGGAAGAAGGAGATTTAGCTATCAGGAGATAAGTAGTAGCCTCTGCATGTGCTCCCAATTGAACTTTGGGTAGCTCCTTTTTTAAGAAAATCTATTTTATGTATCATATTTACGTGGTGTTTGAAAGGAGGGTGTCTCTGCTGAAAAGAGTTTGGAAACAACAGTACTGCTCGTTCCTGGAAATTCTGCTGACAGAACTGCTCAAACTTTCATCTTCATGTTTCATTGGTTTAGGAGCTAGATGACAGAATATATCGAAATCGGTATAAGCTTTGTGTTATAACTTAGAGTTCGTGAGTGTGCAAGAAAGGAAAACCACTGTGACGTCAACATTATTGGGGCATTTTTATCTTGGTTTTCCAGTTTTCTTGAACCATTTGTTTTCAATCAGGTTGTAATTGACATTTTGTATTCTTCCAATGGAAAAAGGTGAGACTAAACAAATGAAGCTTTGTTTATAGAAAGCTATTGGGGGTTTTGTCTAATGTTTTTTGTGGTTATTTTCATGAAGCAGTTTTTTAATATTTTCATGAAGCAGTTTTTTTTTACATTTCTTAGCTTAAATTTGTACTTTAATATTAGTATTTTTTTAAACTTTACAGTTAAAAATTTAATTTTTTTGTCAGGTTGAATTATTGGAAATGGAGAAATCACAAATTCGTTCACAGTGTGAAGAACTGAAAACTGAAATTGAACAATTAAAATCTGCAAGTCAACAGAAAGGAACAGATGTTTCAACTTCAAGTAATATTGAGGAGTCTGTAAATTATGTTGATGGGGAAAGGTAATTTAAATTAAGGCATTTTGCTGTGGCTGCAGTTCTTGTTAGCCAGATACTTATTTGCTAACACACATCTAACAGCTACTCTGTCCAAAGCAGTTACTGACTGCTGTGATCCCAACACGGTGGGTGATAGAGAGAGAGAAAAGAAGTACATGTCATCATCCTTCCCTTCAAGAAACTAACAGTTTAGGTTCAACTTAAGTGAAACAGGAATTTCGAAGGACTGCAGCACTTGATTGGTCAGAGTGGTTTGGAATGTTTGATTTCTTTTACTTTTGTATTTTGCACCACTTGTTTATGGTTTGTTGTCCTCATTTTAGTACTATGTGCCCTCCCCCATCTTAACTTTTAGGAAATCCCAGAGTTACTAAAAATTGCCATAGTGCAGGTGATTATTAGGAAGAAGTTCTATGAAGATAAGAAAACAGCAAATGGATGATTACTCTATCTCGCAGTAAGCTATAAAATGGAGTTAGCTTTCTGTTTTGATTTGTTTTTAAGAGTGTTCTGAGAAGTTCAGGTGGGGAGGGGATGGCAGCGTTGGTGCTGTGTTGATGGCTTACATTCACAAATAGACATTAAGGGCTAAAATTGTGCAATTCTTTCTACTAATATAATAGGACTTCAGATCTAAACGATACTGTTGAGAAATAATCTACTGTCCTCACTTGACCATCAATTATATTATTACTTTGTTTTTCAGCTTAAGTTTTTGAAAGATTTCACTAAATATGTTCATGGAACTAGAAACAGTAGAGTGCTACATATAAGCATGAAGGGAAAGGGGTCAGAAAAAACTCCCAACTGGTGTTTCTAAAAATGGTAACCACAAGCATCTATGGTGCTTATAGAAATGCAGACCCTTGGGCCACAGTGCAATTTATTAAATTGGAAACTTTGAAACAATCTCCCAGATGATTCTCTTGCACACTAACCTTTGAGTAAGTGATGATCTTTTAGACATACACTTTTCAAAATAGTATAGCCACATGTGACTACTGACACTTGAAATCTAGCCAGTCTGGACTGAGATGTGCTTTAATTATAAAATATATCCTACAGTTTTGAAGCCCTAGTATGAAAAGAAAAAGAATGTAAAGTACCTCAGTAAAAATATATTTTGATTATATGACGAAATGATAGTTATGTGGGGTTAACTGAAATATATAACCAACATTTTTTTCATTTTACTTTTTATTTGAAATATTTGAACATTTTAAATTATGTGTGGAGCTCACAATATTTCTCTCAGACATTGCTGTTTTATACGCTAAAAATAGGAAATCTGTGACATGTTTGGTGATGGGAGGAATTAGCCAGGGACAGTCAGAGATTTAAAGGATGGGTAAAAGGGTTGTAGGATCACACTAGTCTTTTGTCTGCTTTTCATGTAGATAAAGGTTTTGATTATGAGAAAGGGAATATTCTTGGAAGGACATAGGATGGTTAATAATTTCTGCAAAGCAAACCAGAAAAGTATTTGGACTCTGGGCCTCTGATGGAAGATGAGTGGGAAAGCTTGGATAAAAAACAGCTGGCATGGGGATGGTGTAAAATTTTATCAAAGGTTCTATGGAATCTTACCATGCAAGCCAACAAAACGTGTTTAAAATCACAGACCTTTTTGTACATTGTTAACCCAAGATGAGCATCTTGCCCCTTCAGAGATTTCCACCCTAGAAAGATCAGTATCTGTAAACTTGATAGGGACTTATGTCTGAGGGTGCAGAACCAGCAGCTTCAGCACTCTCTCTGGATCCATGTGTTCCGTCTTTGAAGCTAAGGCTGCTGTAGGTATTTCAAGTCTAAAATGCTGATATTCAGATACATGTGTATGAACTTGGAAGGAATGATAATGATGAGCTCATCCAGGATTTCTCAGTGTTTTCAGCAAAATTGTTCCCTGTACTGAATTTATTTTTATTTTATTTTATTTTATTTTTTATCCTCACTCGAGGACACTTTTTTCATTCCTTGTTCAGATAGAGTGGGAGGGAGAGAGAGAGAGAGAAACATCGACGCGAAAGGAACACATCGAGTGGCTGCCACCCGCACAACCAACCAGGGCCGGGGACAAACTGCAACCGAGGTACATGCCCCCAGTGGGAACCGAACCCGGGTCTCTCTGGACCGCAGGCCAACGCTCCAGCCGCTGAGCCAAACCGGCCAGGGCCCCTGTACTAAATTTAAAAAACAGATAGTCAGTGAACTTTAGCATGAAGTCTTGCCTTTTAAAAAGTCTTGTTTAACATTATTTAACCCAGTGTTTTATAAGCATATTTGACCTCAGAACCATTTCTTTCTCCCCTTATATAATAATGGGTATCTCAGAACATGCTTTAGGGAACAATTCAGTTTATTTTCCTCTCTTATTCTTAGAACAGTATTCTCACTAGTATGTCACTACTGTTTCCTAGGTGATAATATTTCAAGTTGTAAATAACATCTTATAATTTATCTATTTTACCAATCTATGTTATCTGCAGTCTTAAATCAAAGTTGTATCCATTGGAACCAAAGAGCCACTAGTGTATGAAACACTACTGACCAACAGACATGTTATTACATTGAATTATGAATTATTAATAAGTGGATTAACATTTCCCTTAAATATTAAGCCTACATAAATACTAAACTGTTACAGTGTTCAGCTAATAAATGTAATATTTGTATTTGCAGCCTCAAACTGCGATCTCTCCGAGTTAACGTAGGACAACTGCTGGCCATGATTGTACCTGACCTCGATCTTCAGCAAGTGAATTATGATGTTGATGTAGTTGATGAGATTTTAGGACAAGTTGTCGAACAAATGAGTGAAATCAGTAGTTCTTAAAGTATATTTTATGTGAGATAATAAAAATATTTGCTCAGTCCTTTTGGTTGTACAGCTTTCAAAATGTAAATAATTTTGTTTTATAGATATGATAGGTGACAGACTGAAGAACCATAATCTTTACTGTATCCTATGCATTCAAGTGTGGCCACGAACATGTGGACATATCACACCTTTTGAAATTCCTGTGAGTCGTTGATATTGAGCGGCTGAATAGCTAACTCATGTTTCTGTTTTAAAATGAAAATATTTGTAATTAAGTCTGCACATATTTTTTTATTACCCTAGAGGACGTAAGTGTTTTTCACCAAGAGGTTTTCAGGTTGCCCCTAACTTTCGTGCAATCTTTTCTGGTTTCCCAAAGTGTATTTTTATCTGAAGTGAGGGCTGTGCCATACGTAAAACAAATGGAAATGCTACCTTTGGTTTTCTTCCAGAGAAGTTTAAACAAGCATTTGTAAAAAAAAATGGATTAACACTCCTGATAAGATAAGTTGTAAGTGAATTGAGCATTAATGTTTCTTTTCTATAAGTGCTTATCGCCTGAAATATTTTATTCATGAAAACAGGTAAGCAGAAACTCTCTCCATCCATTTTGCCAGGATATTTTCTGTGCTGAGATTGCCAATCATCGTTAAAAAGGTGTTTTTATACAACAAAGAAATGATCTTTAGTATAAAAAGGTATCAAGTATATGAACTGTCTGACCATGTTTATTTTGAAGCCCATTTTGGCTGCTTAGCATGGAGTGGGCACAATAATTGCTAATATTTCTTTTTATGAAATTTCCTGTACAGCCTTTTATAGGATTACTACAGGCTAATGTGATTTGAGGAAGACATCTTTCTCGAACAATACTGCATACCTTTTATTATATTACAAACCTAAGTGTTTTATGTCCAGGTTAAGCAACAAATTGCCCTAGGATTATAGTATTACATGCCACAAAAATCAGTGCTTTATTGGTCCCTTGTTTTGTGCAATTTTAAAGAGATGGCTTTCTATTAAGTTTAACTGTATATATAATTAATTTTTCCACAACTAAAATGTGCATTATTTTTTTTTAAAGTTTTATCATTGCTATTTATTTTTACTTTTGTTTCTGAACATTCAATACATGTTCTTTTTTTTGTATGTATGTTTACTTACATGTCTGTCATATAGAATATAAAATTTTTACTGTACATTAAGTTCTAGAAAAAGCAAATAAATGAAGATTGTTTTATTTGCTTGATAAAGTAATTGAAAGTGTATTTTTGGTATGAAGCTGGTTTTCTGTCACAATTGTACCTACCTAAAACTTAAGAGATCTTGTAATAAAATAAAATATATATGATGGCTAACTCTTCAGATATTACTTTTAAAGATACATTCAAATTATATTTTGAAAACCAAAACGTGTTCATTAAGACCCTAAAGTTGAGCTCATTTTACTATATTAATTACAAGTTCTATTTAGAAGGCTAAGACTGTTTCCATTAAGCCTCTAAGACAGAGCTCATGTTGAGGGAGTGTGTGCATATGTGCTTGTATTTTACTTGGGAAGAAACGTTTTCTGTCTAAATCATTTAGTGTAAAGAACCCTTGTCTATGGGGAGAGAGAAGCTATGAACCAAAGAACTTATGCATGTAAGCATAACCAATGGATATAGACAACAGTGCTGGGGGTGGGGGTGGTGGGAACAGGAAGAGGGTGTCAATGGGGGAAAAGGGAGAAACATCTGTAACAAAAATAAATGAAATGAATATCATAAAAAAAAACCTTGTCTACATGATAGCAGCTATATAGAGAAAGTCTAAGTTTGTGAATATTTATATAGCCATTTCTTCTGGCATTTGCTTTTTTTGTTCCTTTTGGTCAGCTGTATGCTTGCAAAAAATATGTATTTTATGGGTGTTATCTGGCTTAATGGGAAAGTTGATCATAGGATTAGTAAGACAAACCTTTTTGCTAAATTGGTTCTTTGGAAATACATACATATTTTTCACCCTTTAAGAAAATAATTGCCAAGATAGGATTCTTTGAAAATATGGCTAACAGTTTTTTGGTTGTTTTTTACTGCTCCAGTCGGCAAAAGGGAAACTTCATTGAGGCCCAGGGACACAGGGTTCAGGCAGAAGACAGCTCTGCGGGCCAAGGAGGTGGTGGAGGGACCTTACTTAACTTTATTCTCGGGGCTCAGGTTGTTGGTGTGACTGCGCTTCTTGCAGCAGTTGATGGGTGCAGGCAGGTGTAACACTTTCGGCAGATCATCTGGCCGAGGAGGGCTCCGTGATGCCACCCCTCAGACACACCAAGTGCAGGGTGGACTCTCTAATATTGTAGTCAGGGAGAGCGCGGCCATTCTCCAGCAGTTTGCCTGCAAAAATCAGACGCTACTGGTCAGGCGAGATGCTCTTCTTGTCTTGGATTTTAGCTTTGACACTCTCAGTGGTGTCACTGGGCTTGCTCTCAAGGGCAGTGGTCTTGCCAGTCAGGGTCTTCACAAAGAACCGAACCCCTGCGTCTGCTGGGGATGCTGCTGGGCTGCCTCGAAGAGAAAGATGGCTAACAGCTTTGAACGAGCAACGTGGGCTCTCATGGCACATGTACCATTTAGGTAGAGATACCTATCTTTTTTGTTAAATTTGTAAAAGGCTAGTGTAGGAGGGCAGTATTGCTTAAACTAATTATTTTTAAAACAAAAACAGCATGAGGAAGTAAACCAGAATAGTCCACAACCCCAACAAACAGGACCTGCTTTAGTCAGCTAAGGCTATAAAGTCAGTAAGAGCTACGTGTTGACGCAGCAGGCAGGAGCCGTGTGTCATATGGATGTGTCCGTCACCTGGGTCCCACATTCCAGATATGCAGGTGCTTATGACAACTGCACATGGACTCAGATGCTTGATTCTTGCTAACACAGCCCATTAGGTCATTAGTTGTCATTGAGGAATAATTAAAGAGGCACATACTGGTGGTTCTCACGACCAGCTGCATATTAGAATATTAGAATCCCCTGGGAAGTCCTTTGGCCTCCCAGTGCCAGGATGTACCCCATACTAATTAAATCAGAGTCTTTGGGATTGGACCAGATTTCAATATTTTATTAAGGCCTCCCAGTATGCCATCAGAGCTGAGAACCATTCATCTATACCTTCCAGTGAGGAGCATTTACAAATGTTGAATTTGGGTGGTTCCTGAAACTCAGGATCAGCATGGACACTTTCTCACTGGAGGATGCAAGGAGCTGGGGGTGGGGGTGGGAGGCAGAGTCAGAAGTGGAACAGAGTGATATAGAATGAAAGACTTCCCCACCACCTTCCTAGGGGTAACCACCATTGTATGTCCTTCCAGAAAATATTAGTTGAATACATATGTACACACTCATGCATATATATTCAGTTTATATTAAAATTTATATCTTTATATTTTATTATATATTTGTGTCAAATTCACACAAAGGTGTTAACACTATATAATTGGTAACATTTCATGACTCTTGAACAACTTTAATCACATTCTATGATATGAATATGCTCCTAATGCTCATTTAGTTTTTGTCGTTTGACATTACAAAAAAGGCTACTATGGAAATTAATACGCACCACACACTTCCAAGTATATCCAGAGTGTAATTCCCTGCAGTGAATATTGATAGGCCAAACAGTGTATGCTATGCACATTTTAATAAAGTTGCCATCCAAAAATGGTTGTGGGAATTTATACTCCTATGAAAAATAAATGTATGGTTTTCCTTTATCGCTCTATCAAACTTCCTTTTACTAATGTGATATGTGAAAAAATGGCAGAATTTCTTTGTCTCAGGTTGAACATGTCTTCATATGTTTTATTGATCATTTTAATTTCTTCTATCATATTCTTTGCCTATTCTACGCAGACCACGCCTAGCTTTAAGAAAATCCACAGCAGCCCTGGCCGGTTTGGCTCAGCAGTTGGAATGTCGGCCTGCGGACCAGAGAGTCCTGGGTTCGGTTCCCGCTAGGGGCACGTACAAAAAAAAAAGAAAATCCACAGTAGGTTAAGTCTTATTTTGCAGTGTCTCAAAAACAGACTTACTGGATTCATGTCTTTCCATATATTTATCTTTTGGACATTGGTCATGGCTCACAAAAGGATTCCCATTAATACTGCTTGGCGTGTAGGAAAATACATGTGTATTAGCTGTTTAGAATTAAATTTTGTGATTATAAATTAATTTTCATAAACTGGCCTGTAGGGGGAGAGTCAAGACCAAAGCTAGAGTGTCTTGGTAAATTCCAGCCATTCAAATACAGGTGAAGTTATTAAGTGAATGCAGTTGTAGAGAGTGAATTTACCATTATAAAACAAGTGAATCACAACTTAATTTCCTACACATTCTAATAAGAATGAGTTGTTAGTAAATGCCATTTCCTATTTCAAACGTAAAACAAGTTTAACCTCAAGGTTCACTGTTGATTTCTTCTAAAGCAGTCAGATCTCAATATCATGTTAACAATATACAGACTCAGTTTAAATATGACTCGGCTGTATCTTCATGACAAAATGTAATGGTGCTTTAGTGTCACAAAGTACATGAGTCAACCAACCATCTTCCTAATCTCCCGTAGGTTCCCTGTTAAATGCTGTTGGAAGTTGTGACCTATGTTTTGAAGTTTTGTACTGTGATCTGAACCAAAGCTGACAAAGTAATTTGAGCTTATAATTTTATTTTTCTTTAAAAACATTTTTTCCCCTATATTGATTATTCAAGAGATAGGATGTGAGAGGGAGAGAGAGCTAGAAACATGATGAGAGAACATCAATTGGCCGCCTCCTGCATCCCCCCCCGACTAGGGATTTGGCCCATAACCTAGGCATGTGCCCTGACCAGGAATTGAACAAGTGATCTTCTTGGTGCATGGGTCGACACTCAACCACTGAGCCACACTGGCCGGGCTAATGTTTCTGGATATTAATCCCATATCAGATACGTGATTGCAGATATTTTCTTCCATTCTGTGGGTTATCTTTTCACTGTTGATAGTGTCCTTTGATGCAAAATACTTTTAAAATTTTGGTGAAGTCCAATATTTTCTTTTTTGCCTGTACTTTTGGTGTCATATCCAACAAATCATTGACTAATCCAATGTCATGAGGATTTCCTGTTTTCTTCCTAAGAGTTTTATCGTTTTTAGCTCTTAAATTTAGGTCTCTGATTCATTTTGAGTTAATTTTACATATGGTGTAAGATACCAACTTCATTCCTTGTTTGTAGCTGTCCATTTTCCCAGCACCATTTGTTGAAAAAAACTCTCACCCATTGAATGGTCATCTCATCATCAAAAATTGATTGACCATATATGTGAGGATTTATTCCTGGGCTCTCTATTCCATTGCTCTATATTATCTGTCCTTATTCCAGTACCACATTGTTTTAATTACTGTTGCTTTCCTGTGATACATATACACAATGGAGTACTATGCAGCTGTAAGAAAGAAAGATCTCATCCTTTGAGACGACGTGGAGGGACCTCGAGAGTATTATCCTAAGCGAAACAAGCCAAGCAGAGAAAGACAAATATCACATGATCTCACTTATTTGTGGAATATAATGAACATAGCAGTCTAAGGAACAGGGTAGACCCAGAGACGTGGAAGTAGGGTATAAACTGACACCCCTCAGGAGAGGGGGTGGGGGGGAGGGAAGAGATAATCCACAGAACTTATGCACATGTATGCATAAGTGATGGACAACAAAGCTGGGGACAGGGTGGGGGGATGGGGAGGAGGGTGTCAATGGGGAAAAAAGGAGAAACCTCTGTAACAAAAATAAATTAATAAATAAAAAAAATAAAATAAAAATAAAAAAATAAAATTGTGATTATAAATACTTAAAAAAAAAAATTACTGTTGCTTTCTAATAAGTTTTTTTTTTTTTCTTTTTATCCTCACCAGAGGACATTTCTCCATTTTTTGTTCAGACAGAGTGGGAGGGAGAGAGAGGCAGAGAGGAGAGAGAGAGAAACATCGACGTGAAAGGGACACATCGAGTGGCTGCCTCCCACACGACCCAACCAGGGCCAGGGACAAACTGCAACCAAGATAAGTGCCCTTAGCAGGAACTGAACCCGGGTCTCTCTGGACCGCAGGCCGATGCTCTAACCACTGAGCCAAACTGGCCAGGGCTCTAACAAGTTTTGAAATCGAGAAGTGTGAGTCTCCAACTTTCTTTTTTTAATAATTTTTATTGATTTTTAGAGAGAAAGGAAGGGAGAGGGAGAGAGAGAGATAGAAACATCAATGAGAGAGAACATCAATGAGAGAGGACATCGATTGGCCGCCTCCTGCATGCCCCCACTGGGGATCGGGCCCACAACCTGGGCATGTGCCCTGACTGGGAATCAAATTGGCAACCTCTCAGTGCATGGGTCAACGCTCAACCACTGAGCCATACCGGCCAGGCCTTTGTTTTTCTTTTTCGAGATTGTTTTGGCTATTTAGAGTCTCTTGAGATTCCACATGAATCTTCGGACAGGTTTTTCTATTTCTGCAAAACATGCTGTTGGCATTCTGATAGCAATTGCATTAAATCTGTAGATCATTTTGGGCAGTGTTGTCATCTTAATAATATTGTCATCTTAATAATAATGTCTTACAATCCCTGAATATGGGATATCTTTTTGTTTATGTGTTCTCTAGTTTCAGCAATGTTTTGTAATTTTCATTGTACATGTCTTTCATCTCCTTAGTTAAGTTTATTCCTAAGTATTTTTTTTTATTTTTGGTGTTTATTGTAAATGGAATTGATTCCTCAGTTTCTTTTCTGGAAGTTCATTTTAAGTGTTTAGAAATGCAACTGATTTTTTTTGCGTGATTTTGTGTCCTGCAACTTTGCTGAATTGATTTATTAGCTCTAGCATTAGTGTGTGTGTGTGTGTGTGTGTGTGTGTGTGTGTGTGTGTGTTGGGGGAAATCTTGAGGGTTTTTTACATATAAGATGATGTCAACTGCAGAGAGATAATATGACTTCTCCCTTTCCAATTTAGATGTCTTTTATTTCTTTTTCTTGCTTAATTGCTCTAGTTAGAACAAAAGTGTAAAATCAAGCACCCTTGTCTTGTTCCTGACCTTAGGGAAAAAGCTTTCAGTCTTTCACCATTGAGTATGGTGTTAGCTGTGGGTTGTTCATATACAGGGGTGGGCAAAAGGAGGTTTACAGTTGTGAGAACATGAAACAAAGTTTTTTCTTGTATTATTGTTTATTAATTATTGTATTATTTATTTGTATTACACCTATAAACCTACTTTTGCCCACCCCTGTATAAACCAAGGAGTGGAATTGCTGGGTCATAGGGTAGGCATATCTTTGACTTAATTAGAAACTACTGAATAGTTTCCTACAATATTTGTGTCAATCAGTTCAGACTGCTGTAACAAAAAAAACATAGTCTGGATGGGTTAAATAACAAATGTTTCTTTCTCACAGTTTTGGAGAGTAGGAAGTCCAAGGTCTAGGCACCAACAAATCCAGTGTGTGGTGAAGTTACTCTTCCTGGTGTGTAGATGGTGCCTTCTCACTGTGTCCTCATATAGCAGAGGGACAGATCCAGGGGCAAGCCTCTTCATCCCCTTATCAGGGCACCAATCCCATGATGGGGCCCTACCCCTATGACCTCATCCAGATCTATTTACCTCCTTAAGCCTCCACCTCTAGACACCATCACATTGGGGATTAAGGCTTGAACATATGAATTTGGGGGGGACACAAACTTTCAGTCCACAGAATTTGTATCATTTTACACTCCCACCAGCTGAGTGCCAGGGACCCTGAGCATTCTGTGCTGATTTCTGGGTTTCTCCTATTTTGTTTTTTTATTCTGAAAAAATTTTGTTCAATATCTTTTCCCAACACAGTATTGAACTTTCAATTTCTGCTGTCAAGGTTTTTATGCAGTCTTATTTCCCATTCTTTAATAATATATTATTAGTAAATTTTCTGACTCCAGATTTTTATTCCAGAGTTTTCACACTTAGACCAGGAAGTTATAGTAAAGTGTGTTCAAAGGATGTTATTAAAGTCAAGATTTACACCCTTTATATTCACTTTCACTATTAAAAAAAAAGGTTCTGGCCCAGCTGGTGTGACTCAGTGGATTGAGCGTCGTTCTATGGACTGAGAGGTCCTAGTTCGGTTCCTGGTCAGGACACATGCCTGGGTTGCGGGCTCAGTCACTGGTTGGGGGTGTGCAGGAGGCAGCCGATTGATGTTTCTCTCTCACATCGATGTTTCTATCTCTAACTTCCTCTCTCTCTAAAAAATCAATAAAAAACATTAAAAAAAAAAGTTCTGGTCGGACTTCCGGTCAAGATGGCGGCGTAGGTAAATGCAGTATCGCCTCCTCCCACAACCACATCAAAATTAAAACTAAACTACAGCACAACCATTATTCAGAACCCCCTGAAATTGAGCTGAATGGAAGTCCTACAACTACGAAATTAAAGCAGCAGCCGCATGGAGACTGGGAGGAGGGGGGGCGGGCGGACGGGCTGGTCCCACACCCACGTGTGGAGGATAAAAATCAGGAAGACACCTCGGCTTTGAAGGTCCTCCCTGAGGATTCAGGGTCCCCGTCCCACACCAGGTGCCCAGCTCAGGGTTCCAGTGCCAGGAAAAGAAGTCCCCATAACTTCTTGCTAAAAAAACCAGTGGGAACTGAGGCTGAGGGAGGCTGAGGCTGCAGGAGCCCCAGGCAGCTCCTCTTAAAAGGCCCACACATGGACTTACTTGGACTCGCTCCCTCTAAGCTCAGCGGGGAGCCAGCTTGAGGAGTGCCAGAGACATACAGGGAAGAACTGAGCTGTTTTGCCTCGGGATGAGGGCTGGAGAGGCAGCTTTCTCCTGGACAGATGCGCTGGTGAAGGCTTACGTTCCTTTGGTGAGCCCTTCCCTGGGGCAGCAGACTGCAGCCACCATATCTGGGACTAAGCAACCTGGCTCACACTGTTGGCCCTGCCCTGGTGATTCCCTGAGGCCCCGCCCCACCCAACCCAACTTTCAAGCTCACCCAAGCTGTTTCCAAAGGCTTTACCATAGGATTGGCCTGTCTTGGATCCTGCTTCAGAGTTTCCTAAAATCTCTCAAACAAGCAGCATCTGGTCTCAGCGAGCCCCATACCTCTTGTTAAATGGCCCTAGGCCTGGCACTAGAAGCAACCAGCCTTGGTTCACAACTTGGCTTTTCCTGGGCACCTTCAAGCCCAGCACAAGAAGCAGCCATCTGCAGATCACTTTGTAGCTTATGCTGGGTAGCCCTGGATAGAACACAAGCAGTGGCTGACCTGGCCCCAGAGCCAGCATACCCAGTGGACAGACCACCTCGAAACACCACCACCCAACCACCTCCACAAGTGACACACTCAATGAGCAGACTTGGTCGGTACCAGAGCCCTGATGAAGTAAGTCTTGCTCTGTGTGGTGGGCCCCTACACAGCTGATCCTCCAAGGTAGTCAGAGGCCAGTAGTCAGTGGGCACAGCCAGTAAATCCCTGAGCAGCCTGAGTAAATCCCTCCCATTGACATGCCAACAGCAATCAAGACTCAATTACAACAGAAGGGTGTACAGTCCACACTAGAGGTGCACCTCAAGGGCCCAGCTGGTGTGGTCAGGGAGGCTGTGCCACTGGATCCTATAGGACATCTACAACAATAGGCCAACCTATGAAGCCTAAGAGACATAGCAACTCTACCTAATACAATCACAGGGAAGCAGCCAAAATGAGGAGACAAACATGTCCCAAATGAAAGAAAAGAACAGAACTCAAGGAAAAGAATTAAACAAAATGGAGAAAAGCAATCAATCAGATGCAGAGTTCAAAAAACAGGTTATAAAGTTGCTCAAGGAACTTGGTGGGACCTTCAAGGAACTTAAGGAGACCTCCAAGGAACTTAGAACATCGACAACATAAAAAAAGGACCAGTCAGAAATGAAGGATGCACTAACTGAAATGAATAATTTACAGGGACTCAACAGTAGAGAAGGTGAAGCCAAGAAGCAAACTATCGATTTGGAATATAAGGAAGCAAAAAACATCCAATCAGAACAGCAAAAAGGAAAAAGAATAAAAAAAAAAATGAAGATAGTGTAAGGAGCCTCTAGGACAACTTCAAGTGTGCCAACATTCGCATCATAGGAGTGCCATAAGGAGAAGAAAGAGAACAAGAAATTGAAAACCTATTTGAAACAACAAAAAAAGAAATTAAAAAAAAGAAAACCTATTTGAAACAATAATGACAGAAAACTTCCCTAACTTGGTGAAGGAAACAGACATACAAGTCCAGGGTGCAAAAGAATTCCAAACAAGATGAACCCAAAGAGGTCCATACCAAGACACATCATCATCAAAATGCCAAAGGTTAAATACAAAGAGAGTATCTTAAAAGCAGCAAGAGAAAAGCAGTTCGTTGCCTACAAAGGAGCTCCCATAAGACTGTCAGCTGATTTCTCAAAAAAAACTTTGCAGGCCAGAAAGGAGTGGCAAGAAATATTCAAGGTGATGAAAAGCAACGACCTACAACCAAGATTACTCTATCCTGCAAAGCTATCATTTAGAATCGATGGACATATCAAGAGTTTCCCAGACAAGAAAAAGCTAAAGGAGTTCATCACCACCAAACCAGTATTACATGAAATGTTGAAGGGTCTTCTTGAAGGAGAAGAACAAAAATATGAATAATAAAATGCCAATTAATACATATCTATCAACAATTGAATCTACAAACAAAATGAGCAAGCAGAACAGAAATAGATTCATGGATACAGAGAACTTTTTGTTGCTTGCCAAATGGGTGGGGGCTGGGGGGATGGGTGGAAAAGATGAAGGAATTTAAGAAGTACAAATTGGTTGTTAGACTGATGAACCTCAAAGGGAAAGGGGGAGGGAGGGCGGGATGAGATAAACCAAAGAACTTCTATGCATACATGCATAACCAGTGGACACCGACAATAGTGTGGGGAAGGCAGGAGGGGGGCAGGTTTGGGAAGGAGGGAGTCAATGGGGAAAAAAAGGGGGGAACATCTGTAATAACATTCAACAATAAAGATGAGTTAAAAAAAAAAAAAAAAAAGTTCTGCCTTGGCCAGTTTGGCTCAGTGGTTGGAGCATCAGCCTGCAGACTGAAGGGTCTCAGGTTTAATTCCTGGTCAAGGGCACGTACCTGCGTTGCAGGTTGATCCTCTGTCCCAGTTGGGGTTGTGCAGGAGGCAACCAATGGATGTGTCTCTCTCACATCAACGTTTCTTTCCCTCCCTCCCTCCCTTCCACTCTAAAAAAAATATCAATGGAAAAATATCCTCAGGTGAGGATTAACAAAACAAACAACAAAAAATTTTTTTAAAGGTTCCTGGGAAATAGTGATGCACTTCTTTTAAAATCAGTGCTTAGGGCCCAAACCAGCTGGAATCACTTGCCGTACAACTTCATTAGTCTAGGCTGGGGCAAAACTCAGATCTCAACCAAATACTTTTTTCCTTCCTTCTTTTTTTTTTTTTTTTTTTGAGAAAACATTTGGCACAGCCCAGGGTCCCACTCTGGGCCACCAGCTCCTTCATGTGCTGGCTCACCAAGCAGGAATCAACATCAGGTCTCAAAAATTTTCATCAAGGAGCCCTGGCCGGTTTGGCTCAGCGGTTAGAGTGTTGGCCTGCGGTCCGGAGAGACCTGGGTTCGGTTCCTGCTAAGGGCATGTACCTCGGTTGCAGTTTGTCCCCGGCCCTGGTTGGTCGTGCAGGTGACAGCCACTCGATGTGGCCATTCACATCGATGTTTCTCTCTCTCTTCCTTTCTCTCCCTCCTACTCTGTCTGAACAAAAAATGAAAAAATGTCCTCGGGTGAGGATAAAAAAAAAAAAAAGAAAAAAAAAATTTTCATCAAGGAAGCCAATTCCTTCATGTATATTTAAGCTTGTGTCTTACCTCTTTTTTTTCCAAGTCTAGTTTATTCCCAAAGTTGAAAATGTCTAACTTATAAAATATTGCAATATCTCAACAAAATAAACAAAGGAGAATTGGGCGAAAAATCATGGAAATTTATAAAACCCCTACACTGAATGAAAAATTCTGTCTGGTTTAATTTAATAATTTATGGCCTGGCAGGTGTGGCTCAATATGACTGAACATTGTCCCATGGACTGAGAGGTCCCAATTTGATTCCTGGTCAGGGCAAGTGCCTGGGTTGCGGGCTTGATCCCCAGTGGGGGGCATTCAGGAGGCAGCTGATCGATGTTTCTCTCACATTGATGTTTCTATTTCTCTCTCTAAAAAAATAAATTTAAAACATTTTAAAAATTAAGTAATAACTTATGCAATGATTAAAACACCATTTAGCCCAGCTGGTGTGGCTCAGTGGATTGAGCATTGTCCCATGGACTGAGAGGTCCCGGTTCAATTCCCAGCCAGGGCACATGCCCAAGTTTCAGACTCGATCCCCAGTAGGGGGCGTGCAGGAGGTAGCCAATAGATGTTTCTCTCTCATATGGATGTTTCTCTGGCTCTAAAAAAAAATCAACAAAAACATATTTAAAAAAACAAACAAACAAACACCGCCCTGGCCAGTTTGGCTCAGCGGTTGGAGCACTGGCCCACAGACCAGAGAGCCCCAGGTTCAGTTCCCGCTAAGGGCACGTACCTCAGTTGCAGTTTGTCCCTGGCCCTGGTTGGGGTCATGTGGGTGGCGACCAGTCGATGTTTCTCTCCTCTCTCCCTCCCGCTCTATCTGAAGATAAATGCAAAAATGTCCTCGGATGACGATAAAAAAATAATAATAATTAATAAAAACACCATTTGTATGAATCCTTCAATTACTCCACCTAATGAGAAAGGTCAAAGCAAGACCCTGTGTGTTGTAAGGTTTGGGGTCCTGCTCCCATTCTTCCATTTGGAATGAGAGCTCTCCTAACTTTACCTGGAGGCTTTGTGCTATCAGCACAGAAGCTACCTCCTGGAATCTCAGGAATCTAACTCCACTTCTAGCCTGGAGTGATAATAGCTATGGGCCCTGCATCTTTTTGTTTAAAATTCACAAAAACAAATATAAATAATATAAATATCCCCAAGATATAAATAAAGAGCTAAAAGATAGAGTGAGATATTTCTTAATTGACTCAGGCAGAATCACTCAGAGAATCAGGGCTTAGAGAAAACTCTAATTTAACCCTATAAGCATTTACTGTCTTGCAAACAATATTGTGTCTTATCTTTTTTTTTATCCTCACTTGAGTACATTTTTTTCTTTTTTTATCCTCACCTGAGGACATTTTTCCATTTTTTTGTTCAGATAGAGTGGGAGGGAGAGAGAGGAAGAGAGAGAGAGAGAGAGAGAAACATCGACGTGAAAGGGACACATCGAGTGGCTGCCTCCCGCACGACCAACCAGGGCCGGGGACAAATTGCAACCGAGGAACGTGCTCCTAGCGGGAACCGAACCTGGGTCTCTCTGGACCGCAGGCCGATGCTCTAACCGCTGAGCCAAACTGGCCAGGGCTCGAGGACATTTTTTTTGCATTCATCTTCAGATAGAGTGGGAGGGGGAGAGGGGGAAAGAGAGAGAAACATCAATGTGAGAGAGACACATCGACTGGTCACCACCCACACAACCCCAACCGGGGCAGGGGACAAACTGCAACCAAAGTACGTGCCCCTAGTGGGAACCGAACCCGGGACTCTTTGGTCCATGGGCTGATGCTCTAACCACTGAGCAAAACTGGCCAGGGCTGTGTCTTATCTTTTTAATCCATAGTCTAGAATCCTGGCACCTCAGGAAATGGTCAGAGTGTTAGGCAGGATAGATAGCTGCTAGGGCAGGAGGAGGGGAAGGGGGAAAAAAGGGGAGTTTATCTCACCCACTGAACAAAGAAGTAAGTCAGCACTCTTGGGACTTGCCAAGATGAAATAGCCAGATGTTCTCATAAATTCTGGGAAAAGCCACAACAACATAAAACGGAGGCCTTGAAATCTCATCTGTTGCCCAAGATATCCGGCAGGGGTACCTTGAAACCTATGGGGGGGGGGTATAAAACTCGAACCGCCACCAGGCAGGGCACTCAGACTAGCTGAGTTGCCCACTTGTGCTTTATGCTAAGTGTATTCTTAATAAATTTGCTTACTTTGCTTCCTTATTAAATTTGCTTGCTTGGCTTCTATCCTGCTTTCTGTCACTCATCTGAATTCTTTCTTGTGAGCATGACAAGAGCTGAGGAGGAGAGAGCCCCCTCCGACTTGGGTGGTTCCCTGGTAACAAGATTCACTTGTAAATTGACAGCATTGGTCAGACATTTGGAGAAGCCTGATGGTTATGAGACATTGAATCCCGGGCTTTCTGAACCAGACTGATTATATCAGACTCACCAGGGAGCTTGTGAAGATGCAGACCCTTGGGTCCCCCTACTGGATGATCTGAATCCACAGGCCTAGGTAGGGCCAGGAATTCTTACTTTTAAAATAGGTATATTACTTACAGTACTTATTAGTCATTCCCAGTTCAAGCTCTCTAAATCCTAGCCATGATTTAAGAGAGAATATCTAAAAGCTACATATCTATATTACATTATCCTAGCTTCCTGAAGAAATGAGGCTTAAGGAACTTCATTCTTGTCAACATGAGACATCCAGTTGTAGACAATTTCTATGCCTTTCATAAAACAGGCTAAAAGCATCAACCAGCATTTATATAAAAATCCATGTCAATCCTTTTTCCTAAAAATGCTAGGCAGAGTTGGCTTTTCAGATGAACCTCTATGATTCTTTTATCAAGTAAAATGTATGCATCCCAGTCCTGGCTGGGTAGCTCAGTTGGTTAAAGTGTTGTCCTGATATGCCAAGGTTTTGGGTTCAATCCCTGGTTGGCACACATACCAGAAGCAACCAATGAATTTGCATAAATAAGTGGAGCAACAAATCAGTGTTCCTTTCTCTTGCTCTCCCTCTAAAATCAATTAATAAAAAAAGTTATGCATCCCAAGGTATTTGTTTCCCGATTTTCTAGGAAGCTCACAGGTAAACTAGCCCACTGAAAAATTATCTCATTTCAAAAGGCCAGCTGCATCTATTTCTGCCCTCTGATTTACAAACCCCCTTTAAAATATTAAATTCTGGAGAGAGAGAAAGAGAAACATCAATGTGAGAGAGACACATCAATTGGTTGCCTCCTGCATGATCGCAATTGGGCTGGGGATCGAACATGCAACCCAGATTGTAGCTTCTCAAGGGAAGAACCTCTCTGAAAACAGCCCAAAGGAAATAAGAATTGGAAGATGGTAGGCCTTAAAAGGTCTGAGCCGGCGGGAGATCACATCCACAACGCAAGGCCGGGGTAGAGCAAAATGGCTTTATTGCATGCGCCTGGGTGCAGGCGGGCTGAGCTGAAAAAAGTTCAGCCCCCTCATAGGATTGGGGTGTCCGTTATATACCCTAATTTTAGCTTCTGGCAATTCCTGCTGACATACTCTGCATGGCCCATTGTCCACCTTGCAGTTGGGCTGGTCTGGTCTCTCGTCTGGCACCTGCTGGGTTATTCATTGTCTTGCGGATAATCCAGATAGTCCTTACCCGTACTCAACAATAGGCTGAGCGAAGGTCATGCAAGCATCACAATTTCTGTAGTTTTCGCCTTTTACAAACTACCTTTACCCATTACAACATTACTAACCCTTTCATTCTCACAATTTCCGTCTTTTGCAAACTTTTACCTTTACCCATTAAAACATTACTAACCCTTTCAGGCCTAAGAGAAACCAGCTGATGGCTTTTGAGCCTTTTCTCTGTACTTTTTCAGATAGCAGCGTAGGTAAACGTGGTACTTGCCTCCTCCCACAACCACATAAATATTACAGCTAAACTACAGAACAAACATCCTTCAGAAACATCTGAAATTGAGCTGAACAGAAATCTTACAACAATGAAATTAAAGAAGAAGCCACATCGAGACTGGCACCTCCAAGCCCAGCACAAGAAGCAGCCTTTGGCAGATCACTCTGTAGCTTATGCCTAGTGGCCCCGGGTAGAACACAGGCAGTGGCTGACCTTGCCCCAGAGCTAGCACACTGAGTGGACAGCTTCAGACCACGTTGAAGCACCACCACCCAACCATCTCCACTAGTGACACACTCAAGGAATGGACTCAGTGGATACCAGAGCCCTGTGGAAGTAAGTCTTGCTCTTTGTGGTGGGCCCCTGCACAGCTGATCATCCAAGATAGTCAGAGGTCGGTGGTTAGTGGGCACAGCCAGTCCTTGCAGCTGATCAGCCTGAGTAAAACCCTACCATTGACTTGCCAACAGCAATCAAAATTCAATTACAACAGAAGGGTGTAAAGTCCACATGAGGGGTGCAACTGGAGGGCCCAGCTGGGTGACCAGGGAGGCTGTGCCACTGGACCCTACAGGACACCTACTACAACAGGCCAAGGAAGCCTAGGAGACATAGCAACTCTACCGAATACATAGAAACAAACACAAGGAGGCAGCCAAAATGAGGAGACAAAGAAACATGTCCCAAATGAAAGAACAGAACAAAACTCCAGGAAAAGAACTAAATGAAATGGAGATAAGCAATCTAACAGGTGCAGAGTTCAAAACACTGCTTATAAGGACGCTCAAGGAACTTAGTGAGGATCTCAAGTTCCTCTCAAGTTCCTCTCAAGTTCCTGGCCAGTTTGGCTCAGCAGTTGGAGCGTCGGCCTGCGGTCCAGAGAGACCCGGGTTCGGTTCCCGCTAAGGGCATGTACCTCGGTTGCGATTTATCCCCGGCCCTGGTTGGTCGTGCGGGTGGCGGCCACTCGATGTGTCTCTTTCGCGTTGATGTTTCTCTCTCTCTCTCTCCCTCCCATTCTATCTGAACAAAAAAATGGAAAAAATGTCCTCGGGTGAGGATAAAAAAAAAAAAAGAATAAGAAAGGACCAGTCAGAAATGAAGAATAATTTACAGGAAATCAATAGTAGAGTAAGTGAAGCCAAGAAGCAAACCATTGATTTGGAGTATAAGGAAGTCCAAAACCCCCAATCAGAACAGCAAAAAGGAAAAAGAATTCAAAAAAATGAGGATAGTATAAGGAGCCTGTGGGACAACTTCAAGCGTACCAACATTTGCATCATAGGAGTGCCAGAGGGAGAAGAAAGAGAACAAGAAATTGAAAACCTATTTGAAACAATAATGACAGAAAACTTCCCTAACTTGGTGAAGGAAACAGACATACAAGTCCAGGAAGTACATAGTGTCCCAAACAAGATGAACCCAAAGAGGTCTATACCAAGACACATCATCATCAAAATGCAAAATGTTAAAGATAAAGAGAGAATCTTTTTTTTTTTTTTTTGGTACATGCCCCTAGCGGGAACCGAACCCGGGACTCTCTGGTCCGCAGGCCGACGCTCCAACCACTGAGCCAAACTGGCCAGGGCTAAAGAGAGAATCTTAAAAGCAGCAAGAGAAAAGCAGTTAATTACCTGCAACAGAGCTCCCATAAGGCTGTCAGCCGATTTCTCAAAAGAAACTTTACAGGCCAGAAGGGAGTGGCAAGAAATATTTAAAGTGATGAAAAGCAAGGACCTACAACCAAGATTACTCTATCCTGCAAAGCTATCATTTAGAATTAATGGCCATATAGAGTTTCCCGACAAGAAAAAGCTAAAGGAGTTCCTCACCACCAAACCAGTAGTATATGAAATGTTGACAGGTCTTCTTGAAGAAGAAAAAGATAAAACAATATGAACAATAAAATGGCAATAAATACATATCTATCAACAATCCAGTCTACAAACAAAATGAGCAAGGAGAACAGAAACAGATTCATAGATACAGAGAACTTTTTGTTGGTTGCCAGATGGGAGGGTGTTGGGGGGAATGGGTGAAAAAGGTGAAGGGATTAAGAAGTACAAATTGGTTGTTAGACTGATGAACCTCAAAGGGAAGGGGGGAGGGAGGGCGGGATGAGATAAACCAAAGAACTTCTATGCATATATGCATAACCAATGGACACTGACAATAGTGTGGGGAAGGCAGGAGGGGGGTGGGAGTGCGGAGGAGGGGGTCAAGGGGGGAAAAAGGAGGGACATCTGTAATACATTCAACAATAAAGATAAGTTTAAAAAGGAAAAATAAATAAATAAATATTTAAAAAATATGAAATTCTGTTTTTAAAAGTGTTTATAACCACATCTGCTAATTGAGGTATAATGTAAGCAATCCAGGTACTGAACAATTGCATAGCTTTGAACTCTCCAAAATGTCTAGAAGCCAATAAATAGATAAAGAATAAATCTCAATATTTGTTTTCAAAAGGAGAAAGAGACCTGGTTGATTTCAGTGCCATGACATCCAGAGAGAAAGAGAGAGAGGAGGGGAAAGGTGAGGAGTGGGAGAGTCACCTAGGGGAGGCTTTCTTCTGAATGGTTGCACAGGATAGCACTCCTTTTGCAAAGTGCCTGGCCTTGGAGGCTCAGAAACCTGCTGTTAGTCAGCACAAGGAGAGTGTTCATCTGTCAGGGCCAATGTCATATCCACCAAGCTCCCAGACTAACGTATGCAACCAGGATTTCAGTTAATTTACAATGAGAATTAAAATTGCTTTGGAAACACATACCATTTGACCTGCTCATTCCTGTCCAAAGGCATCTAGGTCATTGCCCCATCCATCCTTTCCCATCAGAGGTCCCACTGCTCCCACTTTGTGCTCTATTGTAACTGTGAGTCCCTTTAGCTCGAGTCCCAATTTCCCACGCTGCTCACCCCAAACTCTATCACCTGAAGCCCACTTTAAATGCCCCCTTCTCTTCAATCTTCCTTTGAGCCCTCACATCCAAAATAACCTTGTCCTTGGGACTGTAAGAGCACATGGTTCCTTTCACGCCCCTTTTTATTATAATTCCTTGTGTACATGATTACAGCAGGCCGAGGACAGTCTTGCATTTTACTGATGTTTGAAATTCTAGGAACCAAGACAGGACCCGATACAGGTTACAGCTCTCAAATAGTCGCTGTGGCAGTGAAAGGCCTGGGAGTCTTGGGCGGGTCTGAGTTCCTGTCCTACAGCACTTGCTCTCCCCCTTTGACCGGAATGTAAGTTTTCTGACCTAAGTGTGAGTCAGCCTCAGCCTACAGCCCCGCGTATGGCTGATGTTCACGCAATGTCTGCTGAAAGAACAAATCAACACGGGAGGAAGTGGCTGAACGAAAGGATGGATGAACTCACCCGCGCTCCCGCCGGTGCGTCTCTTCCGCGGAGAGTTTGGGGCGGCGGGAGCCGGCACTGATTGGACGAGCACTGGTGGGCGGGGCCTGCAGCGCGCGGGAATCGGGGCGCGCGGCGGTGCGGCTGGCTGACCGTGGCCCTGCAGGTACGTTTTCTGCGCTGCTGGCTCCCGCGTCCCCTCGTCCCCGCCGGTCTCCGGACAGGGCTGGGCTGGGCAAGGGCGAGAGGCTGTCGCTGCAGGCAGGCGGCGGGGGCCCGGGATGCCTCCAGAGCGGCGCGCGTTCGGGCGGTTGGCTCCCGCCCAGGCCCCGGATGCGCGCCGTCTCCTCCCCTTCAGGCAGCTTTCGGCTTCCCGGGCCGTGCGCCCTGTCCCTGCAGCCTGGGAAGTGGGGTTCCCTCACGACCCGGCCCCCTCATTCTACAGACCCCTCCTCTGGGCAGCCCCTGCCCCGGCCCCCGGCTCCCCTGCTCTCCCTGCAAGCTCCCCCCCGGTCCCCACTAAGCAGGGTTGGTGGCGGTGCCGCAGCCCGCTGGCCTCCTGATTTTCTCTGCCCGCGTGTTCAGTTTTGCTTTTTCAGATGTAAAAGGAAAACAAACTTAACAGCTCGGGTTCAACAGAGCATTTTAGGTGGAACTTGGAAGGTGTTGTGTCAGGACATACTAGCGTCCTTTCCAATACAGCGTGCATTTTAAAACAATTTTATTGATTGATCGATTATAGAGAGAAGGGAGAGAGCTAGAGAGAAACGATCTGTTGTTCCACTTATTTATATATTCAATGGTTGATTTCTTTTTTTAATTCTTAAAAAAAAATTTTTTTTTAATCCTCACCCGAGGACATTTCTCCATTTTTTTTTTGTTCAGATAGAGTGGGAGGGAGAGAGAGGAAGAGTGAGAGTAAGAGAAACATCAACGCGAAAGGGACACATCGAGTGGCTGCCTCCCTCACTACCCCAACCAGAGCCGGGGACAAATTGCAACCAAAGTGCGTGCCCTTGACTGGAATCGAACCCGCAACTCATTGGTCCGTGGGCTGACGCTCTAACCTATGAGCCAAACCGGCCAGGGCACCCCAGGATATTTTTACATTTATCTTCAGATAGAGCTGGTGGGAGAGAGGGAGGAAGAGAGAGAGAGAAAAACATTGATGTGAGAGAGACACATCGATTGGTTGCCACCCGCACAACCCCAACCGGAGCAGGGGATGAACTGCAACTGAGGTATGTGCCCTTGGCTGGAATCGAACCCAGGACTCTTTGGTCCATGGGCAACACTCTTACCACCAAGCCATACCGACCAGGGCCAGTGGTTGATTCTTGTATGTGTCCTGACCGGGATCTAACTGGCAACCTTGGCATATCAAGATGATGCTCCAATCAACTGAACTACCCGGCCAGGGCACAGTGTGCATTTTTGTTGTTGTTAATCCTCACCCAAGTATATATTTTTCTATTGATTTTTTTTAGAGAGAGTTGGAGGGAGGGGGGAGAGAGAGAATGAGAAACATCTCTGTGAGCCAGACACATTGATTGGTTGCCTCCCGCATGCACCTCGACCAGGGCCAGGGAGCAAACCCACAACCCAGGTCAGGTACTGCTCTGGACAGGGAATTGAGCCCGTGACCTTTCATTCTGCAGGCCGACATTCTAACCACTGAGCCAAACTGACCAGGGCATGCATGCATTTTTATTTATTTATTTATTGTTTTAACCAAATTTATTTATTTTTATTTTAATCCTCACCCTGAGGATATCTATTGATTTTTTTTTTTTTAAGATATAGTGGAGGGAAGGAGGGTGAGAGAAACATCAATGTGAGAGAGGCACATTGATTGGGAGGCAATGACCCCCCTAGGGGATCAAACCTGCAACCCAGGTACATGCCCTTGACCAGGAATCCAGCTGGTGACTCTTTGGTCTGGGGGCCAATGCTCTAACCGCTGAGCCAAATTGGCCAGAACCTGGCGTGCATTTTTAATGGTTAGGGTTTCTGGCTCATAATAAGTGTTCACATTTCCTGCTCTAATATTCAACTCATTACCAACGATTTTCAGCTTTCCTCTGTCTTTGGAAAAAGAACAGTGACGGAGGAATATTTTTGCCCCTCCAAGACTTAGGAGGATGAAAGTCATCACTTGTGAGATAGCCTGGCACAACAAGGAGCCGGTGTACAGCCTGGACTTTCAGCACGGCGCCGCGGGGAGGATCCACAGACTGGCGTCGGCAGGCGTGGACACCGCTGTTAGGGTAAATCGGGCGGAAATAGAAAGGCACCGGAAGCACCATTGAAGCAGCATTCTCCAATCTTATACTTAAAACTAATGTCAGCCGACTCAAACTACTTCCTCATCTAGTCCAGAGGGATACATTCTCAGGGCCTTGAGTGAACAATGAAAGCATTGTTCCTTCCTTGGGTAATGTTTCCTACTTTCTTCCTTGGGTGATGTTTCCTAGATTGAGGTAACTTAGATGCCTGTTATTTTAGAACCCTAGCCAGGTTCCTATTGGGGGACAATGTGCACTAGAAAGCGGTAGGAGGGAGGACAGTAAGCAATGGGACTGTTGGTTTATGTTTCAGATAGAGGTTCCTTCATACTATGTTTCAAAAGAAAAGCTAAATTTTCTTCCTGAAAACGAGTATAGTAGTATTTTAGTGTGCACAGTATGGTAGGTGCTCACTATATATTTCTCTGGATGAACGTTTTGGTATCAACAGATCTGGAAGGTGGAAAAAGGACCAGATGGAAAAGCCATTGTTGAATTTTTGTCCAGTCTTGCTCGCCATACCAAAGCTGTCAATGTCGTGCGTTTTTCTCCAAATGGGGAGATTTTAGCATCAGGAGGAGATGGTGAGTATTGTACTTCAAAATTCTTTAGAGACTACATACCCATGTGTCTCGTGTTAAATAGTGACATTTAAGTCAGATACACTCTTTTATTTTAGAGGTCACTTGACCCTGTCAATCTATCATTTATATAGTTTAGTAAAATAAAAATAGGGTTCTGGGGAACATGAGCAGATGGAGGACAGCAAACTTAAATTGAGAAGACCTATTTGAAAATGGTTCCTTTCTCAGTTGCTACCACTGGGCTGGTTTGGAGACAGGAAGGTGTTTACCGTTCTGACAGAGTCTCAAGGCACTCTCCTGGCCTTGTTTAATTGTTTAGAATTTGTAAGTGATCATAGTCTGTTCTATGTTTTTGTGTAATTTGTTCATTAAGTGGCTTAGGGAGTATTGTTCACATGGCCCTCTAAATTATGTTAACTGGTAGAAGCAGGTTGATGTATCTTTTCTGCTTGTGCTTAAATGGCATAAAGCTTGTTGAATGAACTCAAGAAGAGTCTGGAGGCTTTGGCTAGTAGTAAATGATAGAGATTTATTCAAGGGTCTTAGAGTTTACACACTGGGAACACAGCTAGGCAAAAACTCCATAAAGAAAAGAAAAGTTAAGCCCAGCTGGTGTTGCTCTGGTTGGATGATGACACGTGCACCAAGAGGTCGCTGGTTCGATTCCTGGTCAGGGCACATGCCCAGGTTGTGGGCCTGATCCCCAGTAGAGGGGCATGTAGGAGGCGGACAGTCTATGTTCTTTCTCATCAATATTTCTATCTCTCCCTCCCCCTTCCTCTTTCTCGAAAATCAATAAAGAAAAAAAAATTAAAAAAAGAAAAGTTAAGATTTCTTATAGTCAAAAGTACATTCTTGAGAATTGTCAGTCCTGCATTCTTAGCCTTAGGATATGTCCAGGACTGTTATCAGTCAGGTGTCAGGCAGGATGATGGATGCCAGGTGGGCTAGAGGATGGGCATCATGGATTTGATCACATCTGGTGGTCTGGATAATGGTTGTCAGGTGGTCTGGATACGTGAGTCTGTCGGTGAACAGTCAGGGTTGTCTGGAGGTCTGGTGCGTGTCCAGATGCATATCCAGGCATTGGATATAGATTGGAAAGTTCACAAAGTTTGAGCTTCCAGTCTAGTTAGAACAAGAATAGAGTTTCCTCCCGCCTCAACCATCATAATGTGAATAATTTTAGCAGCTTGGTTAAATGGCACCATTTTATATATTACCTATCTCTACTCTTTCTTCAAATTATATTAAAAAAGTAAATATTTTATTTGTTTGTTTGTTTGTTTATTTAAATCCTCACCCGAGGATGTTTTTCCATTTTTGTTCAGATAGAGTGGGAAGGAGAGAGAGGAAGAGAGGGTGAGAGAGAGAAACATCGATGTGAGAGAGAGACATCGACTGGCTGCCTCCCGCACAACCCCAACCAGGGCTGGGGACGAACTGCAACTGAGGTACGTGCCCTTGGCCGGAATTGAACTTGCGATTCACTGGTCCACGGGCCGACTCTTTAACCACTGAGCCACACCGGCCAGGACAAAAGTAAATCTTTTAAAAACAAAACAAATCTCACCCAGCCAGTGTGGCACCGTGGTTGAGCGTTAACCCATGCACCAAGAGGTCGCTGGTTCAGTTCCCAGTCGGGGCACATGCCCAGGTTGTGGGCCCAAACCCCAGTGGGGAGCATGCAGGAGGTGGCCAATCGATGTTCTCTTTCATCAATGTTTCTCTCCCTCTCCCTCTCCCTCTCTCTCTAAAATCAATAAAGAAAAAAAATTTTTTTTGTTTAAAACAATAAATAAATAAATAAAATAAAGTAAATCTCAGACTTTGTTTGCAGGAGGAAAAGAAAGCTGGTTATTAAATTTAGTGCCGTCTGTGGTCCAGAGAGACCTGGGTTCGGTTCCCGCTAGGGGCATGTACTTCGGTTGCAGTTTGTCCCCGGCCCTGGTTGGTCGTGCGGGTGGCAGCCACTCGATGTGTCCCTTTCACGTTGATGTTTCTCTCTCTCTCTTCCTCTCTCTCTCTCCCACTCTATCTGAACAAAAAATGAAAAAATGTCCTCGGGTGAGGATAAAAAAAAACAAAAAACAAATAAATTTAGTGCCGTGTTGTCCTGAGCCTGTGTGTAGAGGTGGTGAGTGGGGAATGCCCCCTGGCTGGTCTAGCCCACTGTCTTCTGTGAGGTTGTGCAGGCCCAGAAACCTGCTGTTAGCATGGGAGGGTGTTCATCTGTCAGGGCCCATCTCTGCTCAACCACGCTCCCAGGATTCCGCTTAGAGAATGAGAACGTGTATGTTCACACAGTCACCTCCTTCGCTCTCCTCCTGCAGGCAGTCCTCAAAGGGAAGCCGAGTCTGGGCAGAGGGTTATGTGGTGAGCGCGGACTCAGAACTTGGGGAGTTAGGACTTCAGGCCAACGTATGTGATGCGTCCACGATATTAATAGCTAACACATACATGGGCTTACTGTGTGTCAGACATTGTGCTGCAAATGCTTTATGCATGTTAACTCATTTAATCCTCACAACAGCCCCATTTGACAGGTGAGGAAACTGAGGCCTCAAGGGACTTGCTGAAAGTTACACAACTAGGAAAGATTTGCCAGCCCTTGTGTTGGTGCCTCTTTGTTGCTGTTTATTTTTCTTTCTTTTTTAAAATTTATTTAAAATTTTTATTTATTGATTTTAGAGAGAGAGAAACATCGATTTATTGCTCCACTTTTGTAACTGTTGTTGATCCTCACCTGAGGATATTTTTCTATTGATTTTTAGGGAGAGTGGAAGGGAGGAAGGAAAAGAGAGAGAGAGAAACATCAATGTGAGAGAGACATATCAATTGGCTGCCTTCTGAATGATCCTGACCGGGGCTGGGAATCGAACCTGCAACCCAGGTGCATGCCCTTGACTGGGAATCGAGCCCTCGACCCTTTGGTTCACGGGCTGACATTAACTGCTGAGCCAAGCCAGCCAGTCCACTTATTTTTATTTACTTATGTATTTATTTTTAATTGATTTTAAAATATATTTTTATTGATTATTTTAGATGGAGAGGAAGGGAGAGGGGGAGAGAGATGGAAACATCAATGAGAGAGAAACCAGTTGGCTGCCTCCTGTATGCCCCATTACTGGGGATTGAGCCTGCAACCTGGGCATGTGTCCTGACCAGGAATCGAACCAGCAGCCTCTTGGTGCATGGGACGATGCTCAATCCACTGAGCCATACTGGCTGGGTTTTAATTGATTTTTAGAGGGAGAGGGAAAGAGAGAGAGAGAACTATTGATCCCATCGAACTGCAAGCTGGGCATGTGCCCTGATGGGGAATCTAACCCGTGACTTTTTGGTGCACCAGACAACACCCAACCAACTGAGATTGAACCTGCAACCTTGGCATATGAGGAAGACACTTTAACCAACTGAGCTACCCTGCCAGTTATTTCTAGGTTATGCCTTTAGATTTGTTTGTAGTCAGTCGCTTTGCAGTGGTGTTTGGCTGGCCAGGGGACCCTTCTGTTTAAGGCAACTTATCTAGCTCTGATGTGGTCATCTGAATTTGATTTTAGAGTTTTAGTTCAGAGGGCAAACCTGTTTTTCCTGTTAGGATTCTTAGAAGTAAATCATCATGGTCATAGTTGAGCAACAGACGTATTATTTAATAGCCTAAAAGCCCGGAAGTGAAGGAGTGTGCCCTAAAGCGGGGCTTGTCCTTCATTGAATCACCGCACAGACGCTGTCATTCTGCTGTGGAAGGTGAATGATAACAAGGAGCCGGAGCAGCTTGCTTTTCAGGACGAGGATGAGGCTGAGCTGAATAAGGAGGACTGGACCGTCGTAAAGACCCTGAGGTAACGGAGGGCCCACTGGGGGATTCATCTTTACCTCTGAATGCATTCAACTGAAACATATTTTGACTTTCATATCTAACTTGAAACTTTTACTTACGCAAGACAGAAATAAGAGAATAGTTTTAAAAGATAAAAGCATGATTAAAATGGATTTTCTTAGTTTCTGCTATAAAATTTTCCTTGGTAAAATTGAATCAATTTTAAAGACACAAACATCCTTGAAGGTAGTAGATTATAGCTATAGTAAAGAGAGTTCCAGTGGCAATTTCTAACATCCCATTGTAATGTATGGTCCCTGAGTTTGCCCTTTAAATTTTTTAAAATCATTTTTCTCTCTTTTCTCCCCTCTTTTTCCTCTCTGAATTCTAGGGGCCACTTAGAAGATGTGTATGATATTTGCTGGGCCACCGATGGGAATTTAATGGCTTCTGCCTCTGTGGATAACACGGCCATCATATGGGATGTCAGTAAAGGTAGCTGATGTGTTTGTGTTATTATCAGGGGAAGGACTATTCTAAAAAGCCTAATCTGGCCCTGGCCAGTTTGGCTCAGCAGTTAGAGCGTCGACTTGTGGACCAGAGGGTCCCGGGTTCGGTTCCCACTGGGGGCATGTGCCTCGCTTGTGGTTTGTCCCCGGCCCTGGTTGGGGTTGTGTGGGTGGCGACCACTCAGTGTGTCTCTCTCACATCGATGTTTCTCTCTCCCCCCCCCCACTCTGTCTTAAGATAAATGTAGGAAAGGTGTCCTCAGGTGAGGTTAAAAAAAAAAAAGTAAATAAAATAAAATAAAAAGCCTAATCTGCTTTATCTTTTTTTTAATATATGATTTTTTTTTTTTTTTTTTTTTAGGGAGAGAGAGAGAGAAACACTGATGTGAGAGAGAAACATTGATCAGCTGCCTCTTGCACACCCTCTACTGGGGATCGAGCCTGAATCCCGGGCATGTGCCCTGACGGGGAATTGAACCGGGACCTCTCAGTCCAAGGGATGACGCTCAGTCCACTGAGCCACTCCAGCTGGGCCTAACCTGCTTTATCTTTAAAAGCGTAAGAGTTTCTTTAGTGAGCTAAAACAGGGGTTTGGCATAACAGGTTAGGGATTAGCCCATGTGCCATGGATCTAACTCAGTTTTAGGGTCCCAGTCAGAAAGTCTGAGGCTCAGCAGTGGTGTCGTGAGTCACTGGTGCCAGAACAAGATGAGGCCTGTGTGCCCCGGGATGCAGCCATGATGGGGACAGGCTGACCCCTGTCTTCGTGGAGCTTAGATCTCGGGAAGATTAGCAAGTCTTCGTCCATGAGGCATTCACTGTCCGTGTAGGGGTAGGTAGGATCTGGTTTCCATTTCAGGGGATGAAGGGCACCTCATTACTTTTATTTATTTATTTTTTTATCCTCACTCGACGTTTTTGCATTTATCTTCAGATAGAGCGGGAAGGAGTGAGGGAAGAGGAGAGAGAGAGAAACATCGATGTGAGAGAGACACATTGAGTGGTTGCCACCCACATGACACCAACTGGGGCCGGGGACAAACTGCAACCAAGGTACGTGCTCTTAGCGGGAACCGAACCCGGGACTCTCTGGTCCGCGGGCTAACACTCTAACCTCTGAGCCAAACCGGCCAGGGCCAGGGCTACTTTTAAAGAACCTGTTCTCTGTTTGGGGAGACAGCAGACACATGAGGTTATAGGTGTACAAAGAGCAACGAAATGCCGCCGATCAGTGGTGGCTAATGCCTGACTCTGCAGTCCTTCGCTCCGGCTTGCTGTTTTCTCCTGAACCTCTTCCTCCGCTTTCCTGATTCACAGCCCGGATGTCCTGGAGGGTCCCTGCCACCACAGTTCAGCTTTCATCCACTCCCTAACAGTCTGTTCTTTTAGTTGGGTGCCGTCAGCTACCCCATCCTCTGGCTTGCCTCGCTCTATCATCCCCTATCTCTGTCACACTCTTTCTAATGGCAGACGAGTGTCATATCTTCTCGTCCCCAAATCTGGCCACTGTCCTGGACAGTCCTGCCAGCACCCCCATGAAGCCAGCTGTAATGACCTTGAACATTGCCAGCATGCTGGACACTGTTGCAAGTGCTGGGAAAATACATGAAGAAGTGGCTACATTCCAGTGGGTGTCAGGTAGCAGAGGTGCTGTGAAGGGGTCGGAGAGTGTAGGTGATCCGGGAAGGTTCTCCGAGCACGTGGGGTTTGAACAGAGGCTTGAAGGAAGTTGGGGAGCATGCTGTGTGCGTGATTTTGGGAAGAGCATTCCAGCCTGTGGGCACAGCAAGGCAGAGGCCCTGTGTGTGGAGGAAATGGATAGTGTACACGAGGCGGGATGGGGGTGGACTGGGGGGCTGAGGACGGAGGGGAGGTGAGGCCAGGCCTCGGGGTTGTAGGTTGTATCCCAAGTGCGACCTGTGCTGCTGAAGGGTTTTGAGCAGGAGAGGAACGAGATTTTATTTATGTTTTAAAAAGATGTCTCTGAGTGGCACATGGCAAATTGATCCTCGGAGAACACAGGTGGGAGAAGGGAAACTGTTGTGGTGTAGAAGTAATTCAGGAGAGGTGACAGTGGCCTGGGCAGGGGTGCTAGTGATGGAAGGGGTGAGAAGGGTTGGGTTGGGACATAATTTGTACAAAGAGCTGACAGGATTTGATGCATTGGCTGGAACTCTGAGTTTTTTGACAACCAGGTGAATATTGGTGCATTTCCTGAGCTGGGACACTTTGGGGAGGAGCAGTCTCAGCAGGAGGTGTGGAAAACAAGGTCATGCCCCAGACCTCTGATTTTGTTTTTATAAAGGATTTTTTTTTTAATGTGTAACATAGGCAAAATTCTTTCGAGTCAATGCATTTTTATTTAAGGAATTCGTATGTTGTGATTCTTTCACTGCCTATCGCCTTAGTTCCTCCAGTTTGAACCGTAATCTCCGTGACAGCATTGTACAAGAATGCTGTGAGCCCCGCTGTCACATCAGTGCGCCGGTCTTTCAGCTCTGAGCCGGTGCCATCTGAAGCCAACCGTCACACCATCTCCTTCAGTGCTCTCAACACCTTTTCTTTTCTTCCCAGAGCCCTCGGCCCCAGGCCCTGTTTCCTGGTCTGTTAGCCCCTCTGGCCTTGGTTTCCTCTAGCCAGCTTACTCCCCCAGGTGGCCGTTTATCAACACTCAGTTCCCTCGGACCCTTTCCTTCCTTCCTTCCCAACAAGACAGACCCCAGCCAGGGATCCGGGTGACAGTTTCCTTCTAGCTCCCAGTCCCAGGCCGAGTGCAGCTGGTTCAAAACCCCCCTGCAGGCTGGGCCACTGCCGAGTCACCTTCACCAGCCTCCGGTGGGGTCTCAGTGTGCCCCACCTGGGGGTCAGATCCCCCTCCTGTTCTCCCCAGTAGCTCCCCCAAACCCCACGGGTCTCCTTATGCCCTCTTCGACACCCCAGCCCCTTTCCCCTCGGCAGACTCCTGGAAAAGAGTTTAAGGACAGAGGGGCGGGACAGTTAGCCCGAAGCATGCGCACATTTTCCACGTGGGGGCCGCTGGCAGCTTTGGGGCCTGGTTTGGCGGGTGGTGGGGAGTGGAAGCCACATTGCAGAGGTCAGGGTGAATGGACGTGGGAAAGGTGAAGAGTGAGTGAGTTCCTTGTAGCCACACCGTGAGTGTCCAGAGCCTTTTCCTTGTACCCAGGGTTTCTGTCGCCTGCCCCATTTCCTCCTTGTCTTGTCATTTGGGCCCTTTACCCACCGGCAGTTCTCCATTACCGCCATTGCTCCATACACCTGAGCTGGCTGTCACCCCGTGGGTTTGCTTAGAGTACTTCCTTTCGCCTTCACTGACCCCTTCGTCCAGCCTGACCTGCAGAACTGGGCTCAGCGTGTCTCCTTACCCTCACCTGCTGCTTGTTAGCTGCCCTCCTGCTCTGGATCATGAGCACACTCTCATCAGGCTGCAGTGTGCCTACTTGTTGGCGGGTCTGTCTCTGCCACTGAGCTCTGAGCGCCTTGGCAATGGGGGCTGTGTGCAGTCATCTTTGTGGCCCCAGAGCCTGACACGGAGTTCGGTGCAGAGTCTCACCCTACCTCCTGCTGTATGTAATAGAGTAAAGACAATAATACTGAAATTGTGGTGTGCACTGTTTGTGCTTGAGTTCGTTTTGGTTATGCTGCTGTGTGCTTTTCTCGTAGGACAAAAGATCTCAATTTTTAATGAACATAAAAGTTATGTACAAGGAGTAACCTGGGATCCTTTGGGTCAATATGTTGCTACCCTGAGCTGTGACAGGTACGTTAGTATTGGATGAATCGTGTTTACATCTGTTTACTTGAAAATTTCTGCAGAGATATTTCTCACAACCTAACCAGTATAAACTGTGGTCTAGCTTTGGTTCTTTAGTTCTTGATTTCATATAAAGAATTTTGTTTCCTGTTATTTTTTCAACTCAAGAACAATTGGAAACTAATCAGGGCAAGTGCCTTACATGAAGTTAGTACTTAGTGAATCTTTATTGAATGGGTGAATGAATGCAGAAAGAGCTTTGAATTAAATTTTAATTTCATGGGCAACTTTTAAAGAAAAAGGTTTTTTTTTTGCCCGGCCGGTGTGGCTCAGTGGTTTTGCATCGACCCATGCACCAAGAGGTCGCTGGTTCGATTCCTAGTCAGGGCACATGCCTAGGTTGTGGGCCCAATCCCCAGTGGGGGGCATGCAGGAGGCGGCCAATTGATATTCTCTCTCATCAATGTTTCTATCTCTCCCTCTCCCTTCCTCTCTCTCTAAAAAAAATAAATTAAAAAATATATAAAAAATCAAAAATCAGAGTGCCAGGCATATTACTCATCAAAATAGCCCTTTTGATTATTTATTGACTACTTTTTTTTTTTAATCCGAGGATATTTTTCCATTTATCTTCAGATAGAGTAGGAGGGAGGGAGGGGGAGAGAGAGAGAGAGAAACGTTGATGTGAAAGAGACACATCAACTGGTTGCATCCTGCACGACCCCACCAGGGCCGGGGTCAAACCGCAATCGAGGTACATGCCCTTGACTGGAATCGAACCCGAGACTTATTGGTCCTCGGGCTGATGCTCTAACCGCTGAGCCAAACCAGCCAGGGCTTATTAATTGTAACAGGTTTAATTTCAGGTGGCCCTGGAACGAAAGTAATGTGGAAGAGTTAGGGTGTATGTTTCACAGAATCTGCTATGTGCCGAATGTCTTTTATTTTCTGACTATGTGTTTATTTCGGCATTCAGGAGTAAAATACTGGTTAGCCAGTGGGAATAAGATGAGTTACCAGCCACCAGACTGGCCTGCTGGTGCTTTCCTTGCTCTTGCAAATCCCTGAGGACAAGACTGCTCAACACAAAGTAAACTTCAGTCATACCAATTGCCACTGTGCCAAAGGTCCAGGGCCTGAAAAACCAGGCCAGGCCTAAAGTACATCTTACTGGAGAAGCCGAGACAGTCAATAAAAAATAAAATGATGAGCCCCGCCGGTGTGGCTCAGTGGTTGAGCGCAACCCATGTGTCAGGAGGTCGCCGGTTCGATTCCCGGTTGGGGCAAGTGCTCAGGTTGTGGGCCAAATCCCCAGTGGGGGGCATGCAGGAGGCGGCCGATCGATGTTCTTTCTCATCGATGTTTTTATCTCTCCCTCTCCCTTCCTCCCTCTCTAAAATCAATACAGAAAAAAAAAGAAATGATGACATATTTCTCCACTTCATTAGTGACATCCTTTAGGTTGTTCATACTTGCTTCTCTCATAGTGCCTCAGTTAAGTGGGAAAGTCATTGGTAAGTGGTTTTTCAGGCCAAAAATTATCATTATTATTTAAGATGAACTATTTATTGAAATGGTAAGGATTGCGCTAGAGCAGAGCAAATGGAGATACATCTCAAGTGAAAGCAAATGGAGATGCATCTCAAGTGAAAGCAAATGGAGATACATCTCAAGTGAAACCAAGTGGTATTGTATGGGCCAGTACCTCAAGTTAATCCTCCCCCTTAACAATTTCCAAATGCAAATGGCAGGTTGTTTCAAGACAAAGTCTGATCCGTTTCGCATCTGCTCTCTAAAGCCTTGTGTTAGACAGATACTGCGCTGCAGAGCTGGCACCCAAACAGGTTCAGGAAAATGCAAATCTAGTACTGGAATTAAATGAAAGAATTCTGAAATTTGATCATTATTTTCTCCATTTTTTGTTGTTGTTGTTGTTGAAAGTATTACAGATGTCCCCCCTGTAGGCCAAAAATTATTTAAGCGACCTTCAGTTTGCGTAATAGATCATTTCTATGGGAAACATAATTTATGTACTAGAAGAGCTAAATCAGACTTCTCTTTTTCATTTAGGACCCTGAGGGTGTACAGCACACAGAAGAAGCGTGTGGCTTTCAATGTTTCGAAGATGCTGTCTGGAACAGGGGCTGAAGGAGAGGTATGAGACACTGTGGCTTTCCATATGGCAGTGCTTTAGTTGAGACGTAGGAAGTCTGAGCTCTGTATCTTGCAGCTAAATCACTGTCTTAACGACACCTGAACCACAGTAGGATTTCCTCGTGGACAGTGAGGGCTCAGCTAGTGTGGTGGGCTGGCCTGTCTGGAAACAAGGACGTCTGGGGGCCTGGGCGAGCTGGTGATGGAGGAGAGTGGTTTCCAACCATGGCTGCACTATGGAGTCACCTGGGAAGCATTAAAAAATATGGGTGCCTGGTCTCCACCCCCAGGGCTGTGATTCACTTGGCTTGAGGTAGCAGGGCCTTGGGATTCTCAGGTATGGCGAGGGTTGAGCACGCTGACCTCGGAAGATCCCAGAACTGGGCGCGGGAAGGCAGGGGGGTGGTGGGCATGTCGTCCTGCAGCAGGCAGGTAGATGGAGAACTCCGGGAGCAGACAGCAGGGACCCAGCCACTGGGCTGGCGTTCAGGAATAGGAGGGATTTTGACCTTAGAAAACAGGCGAATGAAAAGAGGACCCTAGTCCTGGAGGAATCAAGACTACCAAGGCAGGCACTTAGGCAAAGGGAGCCAGTCAGTTACTGGCACAAAGCAGGGACCGGGTGCCAACCCAGTGCTTGGGTGGCAGGATGAGGCTGTGTGGGCCGGCTGGTGCTGAGAGGTCACATGCTTTGTGAAGTAAGGGGTCATGCTTCCTTTCTTGAGAATGAGTCTCAATGTTCATAAAGTGGTGAATGGCAGCAAAAACTTTCACACTGGTGTTCAAGAAATGTTTGGAAAGATGATTACCAGCTTAATAACCAACTATATTCTTTTAAAAAAATATTCAGTAAGTTGGAAATTCTAAATTATACACACAGACAACAAGCCAAGGACTCCTGGTCGTATTCTGCTTTCTCCCAGGCTCATCCCCACTGTCAACAGTTTTATTTTACTCATTGTACGACCACACGCGCGCGCACACACACACACACACACACACACACACACACACACGTGCGCACGCACAGGGCTTTCCTAACAAAAAGGGTCATCAATTCATGAATGATTACTCTTGCGGTCCTGCAGGAGTATTGGATTTGTAATAATATCATTTCAGGTGTTTTTTTTTAAAGATTAAAAACAAATTTTTTTTCTTTTATTGATTTTAGAGAGAGAGGAAGGTAGAAGGAGAGAGAGATAGAAACATCGATGAGAGAGAACACCGATTGGCTGCCTCCTGCATGCCCCCCACTGGGGATTTGGCCCACAACCTGGGCATGTGCCCTGACTGGGAATCGAACCAGCTACCTCTTGGTGCATGGGTCGATGCTCAACCACTGAGCCACACCAGCCAGATTCATTTCAGTTTTATTTATTATTGTCAGTAATAAATGGTAATATGTAAAGAATAAAATCTAGGAATCGGTAAGCTCTCTTGTGAATTTAAGGATTTGGAATAATGTTTAAACTTTGTGCCATAGGCCAGAAGTTACCGGATGTTTCACGACGACAGCATGAAGTCATTCTTTCGTAGACTCAGCTTCACTCCTGATGGGTCTCTGCTCCTCACACCAGGTGTGTTTAACGAAGCCAGGCCTTGCCAGGACTCGGTCTGAGGGTTAGAACTTCTGTATTTCCTCCAGATGTCTGACAGTGAGTCCAATTTCAGATATAATGTGTGGACATAGAGTAAAGGCAAAAATAAGAATAGAAATGTAAGAGGAGGGACACCAAGGAGGATGGGAGAGGGGGAAAAATAATGCATTAGTTGCTATGCAAGTTAACTTTCATGAGTAGTTGAAGTGGTCACATGTGAGATTGTGTGTGTGTGTGTATGCTTCAGGAAACGGCAGTGTAAGACGGAGATGTTTCTGAGAGCAGGTGTGTCGCGGTCATTCTCTGCCAGGGTCTGACCGGTTTTAAGTACATGCTGGGGTGGGTGTAGAAGAGACCTCCAGTGTGGCCTGCTCCCCACAGCTGGTCAGCTTCTGCAGGGGCTGGAGATTTCGGCAGAGGGCTAGGTCTCCAGGCGGCTCCTGACTCCATCAGGCAGATGGGGAAAGGCCCCGTCTCAGCCTTTGGGTGGCATTGAGGTCGGGATGCAGGGGACAGAGCCGGGGAGGTAGTCACGGCACTTCAGCAGGGATTGGCTGGGTTCTCAGGCAAAGGTCTTTTGGACAAGGGTTCCCGCTTTATGTTCTTCCTGCCCAGGCCTGGAAGTGGCTCTGGGGGCGGCTGAGCCCCTCAGGTGAGATGACAGGTGAGAGGACAGGTGGGTCGAACCAGAGTGAGGGCTGAGCCCAGACTGTGACGGAAATGTTTGTATTCGTCCCAGTCACACAAACGTTGTCCAGGGAATACATCTTCTGGGATCATCATTTTACAAACCAGAACTGAATGCCCTTGAGTTCTGCAGGTAAAACGTTTAATAACACATTGCCTCTCCCTGCCTCCCCAGCCGGATGTGTGGAGTCTGGTGAAAATGTAACCAACACAACGTACGTTTTCTCCAGGAAAAATCTGAAAAGGTATGCACCCGAAGAATGACGGAAACGTTGACCCTTTCTTTTTGCTTTTGTTGAGCCATGCGCCTTTCTCTAAAGCCATGATTAATCTCTAGGCCTGTGGCTCATCTTCCGTGTCCCGGAAAAGCGACGCTTGCTGTCCGCTGCTGTCCCGTCTACTTCGAGTTGAGGCCGGTGGTAGAAACAGGTACATCAGAACCCAGCGGTTGCCTTGTTCCCTGTCGGGCAGGTCACCAGGGTGGGTGGGCTTGATTTCCTCTCCTGGGGAAAGGCGCATATGTGGGTTTGGCTCAGTGTTATTCCTCGTCGGAGCTGGAGCAGAGACTGATGTTACCAAACTGTGTCCCTTGTTGGCATCGTCTGCTTGGAGCAACTTTAAAGGAATATCAGTGCTAGTCTGGTTTTCCTCTGGAGCACGTTGAATGTCATTCGTTACTGATTTTTTTAGGCAGTAAAATGATGTATCCGTTGGATTTTTCTTTGTTTTTAACTTTTTTCCCCTCCTGATTTGGAGGATTTCGGCCATTACTTCTTCAAATACTTTTTGTCATGCCCTCTCTCCTCCTCTCCAGGGACTCTGGCGACACATGTTGGGCTGTGTGAGGTTATCTCACGACTCACTGGTGCTCTGCCCCTTTTTTTTTTTTTTTTTTTTTTTTTACCTCACAGTGTTTTGTTTGACAGGTCCTGTAGCTGTTTTGAGTCCACGAATCTTTCCTCTGTGTAGTCTGCCCGTGGTGCCATCCCGTGTATTCTCCATCTGGGACGCTGGTTCCACCTCCGAGGTTCTGGCTCCTTGAACGTGTGGAGCACAGTTTTTACAACCCTTGCAATGTCTTTGTGTACACAGGGTTGATTTGGATGGTTTATTGTTTTCCTCATTTTGGGTCATATTTTCCTGCTCCTTTGTGTGTCTGTAATTTTTTTTATTATATGCCAGACATGAATTTTACCTTAGTGGATGCTGGATATATTTTAATTTTTACATTTTTTTTGTTAATCCTCACTTGAAGATATTTTCCATTGATTTTTTTTTTTTTTTAAATAGGGAGGAAGGGAGAGAGAGATATAAACATCAATGTGAGAGAAACACATAGATTGGTTGCCTTCCACGTGACTGGACTGGGGCCAGGCATTGAACCTGCAACCAGGTACATGCCCTTGACTGGGAATCGAACCCATGACCCTTAGGTCTGCAGGACAATGCTCTAACTGCTGAACCAAACCCAGAGCAAGCATTATTATCATTTTGTTGTTAATCTGCACCCAAGGATATTTTTTCCATTGATTTTTTTAGAGTGGAAGGGAAGGGGGTAGGGGGAGGGGGAGGAGAGGGGGAGAGAGAGAGAGAGAGAGAGAGACATCAATTGGTTGCTTCCCGAGGATGCCGAGGATCAAACCTGCAACCCAGGTATGTGCCCTTGATCGGGAATTGAACCCTCGACCCTCTGGTGCATGAACCAACACTAACCACTGAGCAACGCTGGCCAGGGCCCTCTTAAGAATATTCTTGAACTTTATACTTTTTTTTTCTTTATTGATATTAGAGAGAGAGAGGAAGGGAGAGGGAGAGAGATAGAAACATCGATGAGAGAGAACATCAATTGGCCGCCTCCTGCATGCCCCTCACTGGGGATTTGGCCCACAACCTGGGCATGTGCCCTGACTGGGAATCGAACTGGCGACCTCTTGGTGCATGGGTTGATGCTCAACCACTGAGCCACACTGGCCGGGCTGAACTTTATTCTGGGATGCAGTGAAGTTACTTGGAAATGTTTTGCTTCTTGAGTCCTGCTGTTAAGCTGTGTTCGGGGATCCCAGCAGCACTGAGTCGAGGGCAGATCTCCCTACTCCTGAAGGAAGCCCTCTGAGTGCTCTGATCCCTGCCGTGCAGTAGGAGCTTGTCCCCCGGCTGGTGGGAACACCCGGGGCCTGTGTGAGCGTCGGGATTGATCTTCCTGTCCTGTTCTTGCTCGGGCCTCAGGTTGCTTCCTCACCCGTGTGCACTGGCCAGTGCTCAGCTCAGGCAGCGCCCCTGCAGGTCTCTGCAGCTCTCTGGGCTCTGCTGCAGCCTGGACCCCAGCCCCATCTCCTCAGCTCAGGGCCCGTGCTGGGTGCTGCCTGGTCCCCTCCCAGGTGGTGAGCTGAGGCTATCATCGTAGCACTTAGGCAGCCGCTTCCCATTGCTCAGGGGTCACCGTCCTGCGTTGTTGATGGGCATGTCTTAAAAAATCGGGGGTAAATTGGGTCACTGTTACTCTAAAGCTGGAAGCTGAAGCTGTTTTTAACTCTAAAATTTTACGTGAATGAATGTAATTAACTCGAAGGAGCATTAAAACATCACTTGAGGAGCGCCAGCCCTAGTCCCCCGCGCAGCCCCGTTTCCTCTCCAACAAGATGAAAGAAACTATCATGAACCAAGAGAAACTCGCCAAACTGCAGGCACAAGTGCGCATTGGTGGGAAAGGAACTGCTCGTAGAAAGAAGAAGGTGGTTCACAGAACAGCTACAGCCGATGATAAAAAACTTCAGTTCTCCTTAAAGAAGTTAGGGGTAAACAATATCTCTGGTATTGAAGAGGTAAATATGTTCACAAACCAAGGAACAGTGATCCACTTTAACAACCCTAAAGTTCAGGCATCTCTGGCAGCGAACACTTTCACCATTACAGGCCATGCTGAGACAAAGCAGCTGACAGAAATGCTACCCAGCATCTTAAACCAGCTTGGTGCAGACAGTCTGACTAGTTTAAGGAGACTGGCTGAAGCGCTGCCCAAACAGTCTGTGGATGGAAAAGCACCACTTGCTACTGGAGAGGATGATGATGATGAAGTTCCAGATCTTGTGGAGAATTTTGATGAGGCTTCCAAGAATGAGGCAAACTGAATTGAGTCAACTTCTGAAGAAGATAATCTTGAAGAAGTTACTGGGAGCTGCTATTTTATATTATGACTGCTTTTTTCAAATTTTGTTTATGGATCTGATAAAATCTAGATCTCTAATATTTTTTAGCCCAACCCCCCCGGACATTGCAGCTCTTTTCAGTTTTTGCTTATACATAAATCATTCTTTGCAGCTAATTAAGCTGAAGAGGCCTGGGAATAAAGTTTGAAACAGGTTAATAAAGTTCTTTGCCTATTAAAAACAAAAACAAAAACAAAAAAAAACCCACATCACTTGATACAATGTTTCCATGTGACCCTATTTTTCCTTATCAGAAATTCTCTTTGTTTTGGACCTTGGGTGCCTGTGGTGCTTGGATTGTGACATGGTGTCATCGGTTCACATGTGGTTCTCATTTATTCCTACATTCTATATAAAATAATAGAAAGACCTGAATTCTTTTGTACAGCATTAATAAAATTATGTCACGTGTGTCCCCGGGGGAAGGGCTCTTAGGGGAGAATTTGGTATTTGCTTCCTGCAGGAACTTGGCTGTTGCTGGTGTTACTGTCCTTCCTCTGTCCCTGTCCCCCACAGATGGACCGTCACAGGGGCCAATGGTGCGCCTGCCCTACCGCTTGGTGTTTGCCGTGGCTTCCGAAGACTCTGTGCTCTTCTACGACACCCAGCAGCTCTTCCCTTTCGGTTATGTGTCCAACATACATTACCACACCCTGAGCGACATTTCCTGGTGAGTGGCTGTGACGGGGAAGGCGGATGGAGGAGGGACAGTGTCTGTTACCCGGAGCAGACCCTCGGGTCAGGGGGGGCATTTCATTACTGCAGAGGACTCTTTGACTCTTATTTACCAATTTTTAAAAAGGAAGCAACATTGAAAGGAAAGCCTTGCAACACCACCTCCTATTGGAACAGCAGTGGAGGATGCCATTCAGAGGGTCCAGTGGGGTTAATTACTCTCGTGACCTGCGGGGAGGCCCGGGGCTCCCTGGTCGTCGGGGAATCGCCAGGCCATCCAGGAGGGAGCCCCTGCCTGCGAGCCCCTGTTGCCCAGAACCGTGCCTGTCCCCAGGAGTCCCTGCGCACTCGGATTTCCACAGGAGTCCCCAGCGCCGGGCTGCCCTGGTCCATCCTCCCCTGCGGGCTCAGGCTGAGGCCTGGCCAGCAGCATCCGCTTCTTACTCTGTCACCAATTTTCTCTTCTTTTAATATTCTTTTTCTCTTGGGAAACAAAAGTTATCTCACTTCAGTTCGGTGCATTTGGTGACAGCAGAGAAGGTGTGGCGCCTGAGACAGCCATGCCGGGCCAGGAGGAGGCGTGAGGAAGCGCACAACCCTTTCTTAGTTGCGTTTTCCCTTCAGACAAAGCTGGTGACTTTGCTTAAACGTCCCGTTTCTAACTAGCAGTGAGAGCCTGACGAGGCGCCCCCAGGCTTCGGTCATGTTTTTAACTCTTTCTCCTGTTTTGGGAACAAAGGTCCAGTGACGGGGCCTTCCTGGCCATTTCTTCCACCGATGGTTACTGTTCATTCGTGACATTTGAGAAGGAGGAACTTGGAATACCTTTCAAAGAGAAGCCAGATTTGAGCATGAGAACTCCTGATACTGCAAAAAAAGCAAAGAGTCAGACGCAACAGGGGTCTTCGCCAGGACCCAGACTGGTAGAGGGGACCCCCACCAGCAGAATCCAAGACCCCAGCAGCCCCTGCACAGCGCCCCCTCAGGCGAAGCCGTCTGCAGGCCCAGCAGCAGCCAAGGACCCGCCCTCTACTGCTGCTGCCGCCGCCAGGAGCCCAGCGCCCGGGACTTCCGAGGAGAAGAGCCCACCGCCCAGCAGTCAGAACGTGAAGGCACCCCCGTCCCGGAGGGTCACTCTGCACACTCTGCAGGCCTGGAGCAAGACGACACCCCGGTAAGAACTCGATGAAGACACACTGAAGGCCCCACCGTTAGCAGGTGAAATGCCAACAGCAGGGACTTCGTCTGCTGCCAGAGATGCTTCTTAACCTCAACTCAAGGAGCGCCACTTCCTTGCTCACAGAGCTCTGTGGGGCCCCCATTTTCTACCCGTCTCGTAGGTGTGGCCAGGCCTGTCGCTTGTCACTCCTCTTCTCCATGTGCCTTCCTCTCCAGCCCAGCCCTGAAAGCCAGGTCCCCAGAGCACTCTCAGCCCCAGAGACCTCTGCCTTTACCTTCCTGGGAAGCCCTGGACCTCTGCTCCCCTGGGTGACACTGGCATCTTCCATCAGCCCTTTTCTCTGTCACAACTCATCACATTCAGTGGCAGGGTTTCGTTTCTGCTTGTTTCCCTGTTAGATTATAAGTCCCTTAAGGCAGGAAGTGTGCCACCTTCTTTACCTGTGTCTCTTGCCCAGGACAGTAACGGGCACTTTACGGTGGGCAGGAACTCAGGACGACTCGAGGTGGTTTTGCTGTCCAGCAGATGGGCTCCCGGTGAACAGTGCGTCTGACTGACAGTACAGCGTCTCCGGTGATGGTGCAGTTTGTCCCTGTTCTTGTCAGGCTGCTGTAGACGTACCTGGGTCCCCGCCGCTGCTGCAGACAGAGGTGCCAGCACTGCCCTCTGACCCTCTGTCCCCAGCAGCTGCTGCCCCCAGGTTTCCTCCCTGGACTTTGGGGAAGTTACCCCCCAGCTCTGTCTGCTGCCTTTTCCAGTCCCCCAGCTCCTGACCTGGACAGACCGTGCTGGATGCGGCCAGGGCAGAGGTGGGGTGACCAGATGCTAGAAGCACCGTGTGTGTCTCTGCCGTGCTCACGTGACTTCACTGGCAGAATCACAGCATGGTTAAGGGGCGCGATTTCTTTCGCAGACTAGCAGTGCTTTGTTTTTTCTTCTACTTCTTTTTAGGTGGGGAAAGGGGGTGGGGTGGTGTTCTTTGAAATATTTTTGGTATGCAAGTTTTCCTCTCTTGATATCTTGTACGCTTCTTGCAGTTGTCATTTTTGAAAAAGTAATAGTTGTTGAAAATTAAGATTGTGGATTGTAGAAAGAACTACCTGTGTTTTGGAGCTTTCCAGAGTAGAACGCGTGTCTGAGAGCAGGGCGTCCAGCATACCAGGCACAGGCTTTGGAACTCGCAGGGGACTGTTCCAGGTTAGGCTGACTGTTATAGCTGTGACGGTGTAACTTAGTACACGGACGTGATCCTTAGTTACGAAACAAGTGGGCGCATCAGCCGTGTATTTAATGCCTTGCATGCTGGCTCAGCTGCAGATTTCAGATGTTTCCTTCGGGTAGTTTTGAAATGTGTCAGACAGAAACAGTTCCCACGACATGAATTCACCACCTTTCCGTCCTCTTTTCACCAGGAGAGTAAACCTAATCCCCTTGAAGACAGACACTCCCACTTCTGCGCCAGGCACTGTGGCTCCCACCCCTTGCACAGAGGACATTCAGTCAGGTAAGTGACACTGGTCCTGGTTTCACATCCTCGAGAGTAGAATATCTTCTCGTTTGTTGTGTTGGAAATTAACATCCGCTGATTTTTAAAAAAATGTTTTTATTGATTTTTGAGAGAGAGGGGATGGGAGAGAGAGAGGGAAACATCAATGTGAGCGCGATACATCAATCGGCTGCCTCCTGCACGCCCCCTACTGGGGATCGAGCCCGCCCCGGGCATGTGCCCGGACTGGGAATCAAACCTGGACCTCTCAGTCCATGGGATGACGCTCAGTCCACTGAGCCACACCGGCTGGGCAACACTTGCTAATTTTAAGTCAGTTCTGAGAAAGCAGAGATGCATCTACTAGACCCACCTTTCATACTCACTGGCCACCCATTAGTTCTTAGCAGGAAGAACTAAGCACACTTTCCTGAGAGTGCTCGGGTGAGCTAGAGGTTGCCGTCAGGGGGTGCTGGACGTGCTTCTCAGCCTGGGCACTGCCCACGTCCTGGGCCAGATTGGTCTTTGTTGTGGGGCTGTTCTGTGATTGTAGGGTGTTCGTTAGCACCCCTGGATGTTGTACCCCCGACTCATGACATCCTAAAATATCAGCAGACTTTGCCCACTGTCCTTTCAGAGGCGAAGTCACCCTGGTTGAGAGCTACCTGTGTAGATCCTTCCACTTCTGTGCACACAGGACCTTGCCAGGCAGTGAAATTCCTTGTCTGGGCACAGAAATTATTTTAACATGAGCTCTTAAGACGTCTTCACTTACTTGCCAACTTGTTCGTGAATGTTTCAGAGATGCCTGGAGACCCCCTGGGCGGTCCCCCGGAGCTGAAGCGGCCCAGACCCAGGGAGAACAAAGGCAGTGCCCAGGGTCCGGACTCCGGAGGAGACCTGCCTTGTGCTTGAAAGCTGCCACGTCTGGGGACTCCCACGTCACAGGGAAGGGGGCTGAAGACCCGGGATCAGTACATCAGGCGGAGCTGGTAGACACGCACAAACTGATTTCTGTGACGAGATGCACGGGGACTGATTTTCCTCCAGAGAAAGGTTTGCTCTTGGGTTCAGGACACAGTTTACCTGGGAGATGTGAACATTTCAGCAGGCCAAGTCCTCTCTCGATGAGTCTCTGAAGCTGGACCAGTTGAACGTTATCCGGTGTGAAAATCCGTCAGTCCTCCCCTGAAATTGTCCTGTGAAAGTGCAGCCGCGTCATGGGCGGACCCCCCTAAAGCTGGGATTGGAAAGTAATTTGTGAAGGTTTATTCTGTTGAAGTCCAGAGGATTTGAATGGCTACTAGATTTAGCTTCTAAATAGTTGATTGATTTTGGGAAGTTGTTATATTTGCTTTCTGACTTTAAAGGCACTAATGTTCATTCTAAAAAGTTAGCAATCCAGAGTGAAGGAGAAAAGGCAGGTTTGGGGTCGGAATCCCTGTCATCTCACTCCCGGAAGGAACCCTTGTTACTGTTATGGTATATTTCCTTCTTCACGTTTTTATTTTGTTTTGTTTTCTTTTTAAGGAGAGAGTTTACTTTAGATACAACTTGGTATCCAAATAGATTAACTGATTTTTCAAGGCCTGTGCCTCTGCTTTCTCCGGTCCCTGGGAGGGTGACAAGGTCTCTGTTTCTGCTGGGGAGACAGTGAAGTGGGATTGTTGCTGCAGGAGGCACGGGGTGGGGTGACCGAGAGGTGGCCAGTGTGGCAGCTGGTGGAACCCCTGTTTAGGAGCTGGCGCTGAGAAGAGTTATCACAGTGGAACGCCAGTCAATGCTCGATGCCTGTCACTGGCGCAGTGAACACGAGTCAGGCCGAGAGGGTGCTGCGCCCAGGGCTTCCTTCCCTGTCTGTTCCCGTCAGCGTGAACGTGAGCGGGCGGCCAGGAGCCGCCCATAACTCAAGTCAGCAGCCACAGAGAAAAGAATTGGAAAAAAAGAATCACTTTGTCACTTAATCCACAGCCTGTCTTAACAAGAAAAAGAATTTGCCTCCCTTTTAGGTGGGAAGCTGGCAAACGGGATCATTGACGGTGCGGAGAACTGGCAGGTGGACACCCGCGGAGCTTTCTTGACGAAGATGTGAGTCGCGTTCGTCTGGCGCGGACATATTTTAAACTCGTAGGAGTGGCTGGCCGGTTAGCTCAGTTGGTTAGAGCGTGGTGCTAATAAACTTGTAGGAGTGTCTGTTTTGACCAGTGGTTCTCAACGTTAGCTGTGCATTGAAATCACTCCAAGAGCTGACAAAAATATTGACAGCTGGGACCCCTCCAGGAGGTCTGGCCCGATCAGCCTGGGGCTTGGTCTGAACATCAGGATTCTCTCAAGCCCCTGCTGTGATTCTGATGCACCGCCAAGGTTGGGATCAGAAGAGAAAAGGCTTTGCTTGGAAATGGTCTCTTCTGGTAAATACTTTTGCCCTTAAGGCTCTTTCTTGCACCCAGCCAGTAGTCAGTGGTTGAGCATCGACCCATGCACCAAGAGGTCGCCGGTTGATTCCCGGTCAGGGCACATGCCCAGGTTGTGGACCCGATCCCCAGTGGGGGGCATGCAGGAGGCGGCCAATCAGCGTTCTCTCTCACCGATGTTTCTATCTCTCTCTCCCTCTCCCTTCCTCGCTCTCTAAAATCAATAAAGAAAAAGAAGTTTTCTAAAAAGCTCTTTCTTGTTTATTCTCTGCTGCATCACTGATTGACGGGAAATCTCCTTCACCAGGGCTCCAGACTGAAGGGGCAACGTGTGGGAGATGCTGCCAGCTCCTTGGAGGAGAAAGGTCATCGTCAGCTTCCCAGGCTGGAGTGATGTGTGTTTGTGTGGTCATTCATCCCTGTGCAGACAGGAGTGACATGGGTCCTGTGTTCCAGGGGGCTACCCCCGGTGGGGGAGCGTATTCAGTTCCACACGTCTGTCCCTGCAGCAGTAATGGGGGTGCAGGGCCACCTTCAGCCCTGTGTGTGTCTGCAGGACATTGCCCGCTCCTCAGCTGCCACCTTGGACGGAGCCTCAGTAAAAGCCCAGGCGGTAACTGTCCTGCCCCACACCGCCTACTTCCATCAGGGGGTTCACTGGGGAGCCTTGGCAGCAGGAGCGTCGCCTGCAGGTCAGGCAGCCTGCCCTCCAGGGTGGCTGCTGTGGGTAAGAACCCGAAGTGCCCTGGGTCTGCAGCTGGTTGGGGTTTTGTTTGTTTTTCTCTGCCCCTCTGTGGGGTAGGAGTCCCTGCTGCTAGGTAGCCAGGAGCAGGTGGGGTTGGGCAGACTTCTGGGAGGGCCTGACGTGTGTTCCCTGGAGTCTGGAGTGATGTGGGGACCAGGGCCTGCCCCCTTCATTGTTGTCCACCCCCCCACCCCCCGCCCCGCCTGTGTGTCTGGGGGAGGAGAGCTGGTGGTTGCCAGGGCAGCAGTGAAGAGGGGCAGCTGCCATTACACACAGGGCACAAGGTGGGTGACCAGGCCTGGGCCGTTGTGAACGTGGCCTCAAGCAGGGTGTCCCCCAGGACAAAGGCATTTCAGCGGAGGTCAGGGTGTGCCACAGGGGCGGGAGCAAAAGTTACACCCAGCCTTTGCTGAAAGCACATCTGTATTTGGTGCTGTGGACCCTGCTTACCAAAATAGCGCCCAGTTCTGCAGGGCTCCTGCAGCTTCCCTTGTTATTCTGCTGTATTTCAGTCTCTGCTCCCTCTCGCCTGGTGTATGTGTGTGTTTGTCTGTCTGTATCTTAGAGACAGATAGACCTTGGACAAGTTACTTGATCTGAAGAAGTTTATTTACAGCCCCCAAAAACTTGGACTTTGCCTATTTCACAGGGGAGGGTTAAGGACAGAAATGAGAGATGGAGTTAAATGGCTATAGGTAAGCTAGATGTGTGTATGCACACACGTACACACACACACACACACACACACACACACACACACACACACATTCTTGTGGCCACTAGGTGTCACTGTCCCCACTGGATCTGCCCAGTAGTAGGGCCTCTGCAGGCCCCTCAGCCTCTCCTCCGAGTGGTCCCTGTCCCTGTCAGCCTTGTCCAGAGTAGCCTTGGATGTTGGCTGCAGCCCTTGGTGGCCACACCTAGAAGGGAGCGTTGTTCAGCAAATTGGGTGGGCCCCTGCACCCGAAGTCCTGCCTTCATCAGCACCAACAGCAGAGAGAAAAATCCTCACTAACCTGGATCCCCTGAAGAAGTCCTATTTTTTCCTTAAGTTTTGGCTCTGAGAGACCTGTGAAACAAGTATAGTCCCTTTAAAAGCTGTAGTAATGATGTGAGGTCGATAACACCCTCTCTCTCTTTTTTTTTTTTAATCTTCACCTGAGGACATTCTTCCACTTTTTGTTCAGATAGAGTGGGAGGGAGAGAGGGGAAGAGAGAGAGAGAGAGAGAAACATCGACGTGAAAGGGACACATCGAGTGGCTGCCACCCGCACAACCAACTAGGGCCGGGGACAAACTGCAACCGAGGTACATGCCCTTAGCGGGAACCGAACCCAGGTCTCTCTGGACCGCAGTCTGACGCTCTAACCACTGAGCCAAACCGGCCAGGGCTTTTTTTTTTTTTTTTAAGAAAATTAGTATGTCTTTATTGATTTTAGACAGAGAGGAAGAGAGAGAGAAACATTGATTGGCTGCACCGTGCATGCACCCCAATCAGGGACTGAACCCGCAAACTGGGCAATGCCCTGACCGGAAGTCAAACTGGCGACTTCAGTACACTGGAGGACGCTCCACCAACTAAACCGCGCCAGCCAGGGCCCCTCTCTCTTAATACTCAAAACGACTTCACGTCTCTGTCGTAGAACGTTACCTGGGAAAAGCATTTCAAGTGTAGTAATGCGTCTTTGAAGTAACTTGGAGTCTCTCTGCCCTCGGCCAGCACCCTTGGCATATCTGAGAGCTGTGGGCTTGGGAGGAAGTCGGCTGGCAGCAGCCCTTCAGGCCTGCCCTTCCCCCACAGCCCCCTCTTTCCTCCCAGCCACTGGCACCTGATCACCTGTGGGGCTTTACAAACAGAACAAAATAAACCCAACTGAAATCTAAGCTTTGTCCAGACCCTGTAATCAGCTATGGGTGAGGGGGACACCCAGCCAGGCACATGCACTTAATAGAACACGGGCAGTCAGCACTGAACTACTGGTTGGTGATGGAAAATCTGAAAGATACATCAGCAAAGAGCTGTTGAAATGCTTTCATGAAAAATACCTATATTCAGCTACCCAAGAGGAGACTTGAATTTAAAAAAAAATTTTTTTTCTAATCCTCACCTGAGGACATCTTTGCATTCATCTTTAGATAGAGCGGGAGGGAGAGAGGGAAGAAGAGAGAGAGAAACATCAATGTGAGAGAGACACATTGACTGGCCGCCACCCACACGACCCCAACCTGGGCCGGGGGAAAAACCGCAACCAAGGTACGTGCCCCTAGCAGGAACCGAACCCGGGTCTGTCCGGTCTGTGGGCCGACGCTCTAACCGCTGAGCCAAACTGGCCAGGGCAGACTTGAATTTTGATGAAAACTTTGCCACACAGCTTCAATGTCACTCTGCTTCTACCTGAAGTTATAGGAATGAGTAGATGCTGTCTTTCTGAAGCCAGTCCCAAAGCTAGTTCCACACTGGGGACCTGTGTCATGAACTGGGGTTATAGGAAAATGATGAATTTCAGTTCCTAATGGAATGAGTACTGGAATAAGCCACTAGGGGGCGACATTGCTAGCCCTTAACTCCACTGTCAAATTTATTAACTAATTGCATGTATTTTTTTTTAAATATGTTTTTATTGATTATTTAGAGAGGGAGGGAGGGTGGGAGGGAGAGAGAGAGAGATAGAAACATAGATGTGAAAGAAACATCGATTGGCTGCCTCCTGCACGCCCCCCACTGGGGATCAAGCCTGCAACCCAGGCATGTGTCCCAACTGGGAATCAAACCGGGAAGTCTCAGTCCACGGGACAACACTCAACCCACTGAGGCTAATTGCATGTATTTTTAATGAAAGCATTTTAAATTCTGTTCTTACGAAAGTAGTATATTATCTATGTGTAATACACTTCATGTTTGTTCTTTTCTATATAATTAAATGCTATTTTGTCTTTCCAGTGAGTTCTATAAATCCATGTCATGTACCGAATCAAAGCACTCCATGAGAACGTCGCATACATACAGCTAGATTTAAAAGGTGTTTATGTTAAATGTAATCAAAGGTATAATTAGTTTGAAGAGGCTGACCTCAAACAGGTTTCTTTTATTTTTAAACCAGAAAAAGTCTCTAACATGTTTCTGCATATTAGCAACAAATATATCCACTGTGCCTCACAACTATATGAACATATATGCACTAAGATTTGTTGCAGTATTTTCAGATGGAAAACAAGACTGGAAATCATCTAAGTGTCTACCAATAGATTAAATTACAGTACAACTGCGGAGGGGGATGTTAAGCAGCTGTTGGCTGGCCCTATGTGGATGCAGCATGGAGGGTGGGTTGTGGGAGGAACGGAAGTCAGGAGCTACTGCAATGGTCCAGGCAGGGGGTGGGTTGGGCCAGAACGCTGGCAGGGGGGAGCAGAGGGGCGGGCACACTTGAAGAGTGTTTTGGAGATCAAGATGACAACTGCAGTAAGGTCAGAAGGAAAAAACTTCCGGTCATAGGATGAATAAGTCTGGGGACGTAAGGTCCAGCATGACGACTATAGTTAACTTCGCATTTGTATACTTGAAAGTTGCTAAGAGAGTAGATCTTAAAAGTTCTCATCACAGCCCTCTCTAGTTTGGCTCAGTGGTTAGAGCGTCAGCCCACGGACAAAGTCACAGGTCGATTCCAGCCAAGGGCACCTACTTCGGTTGCGGTTCATCCCTGGCCCTGGTCGGGGTCATGTGGGAAGCAACCAGTCGATGTGTCTCTCTTTCTCTCTCTTCTTCCCTCCCTCTCTATCTGAAGATAAATGGAAAAATATCCTTGGGTAAGGATTTAAAAAAAAATAGTTCTCATCACAAGAAAAAAGTTAACATCCATCAGCACACATGGTTATGAAACTTATGGTGGTGACCATTTCACAATATATACGTATTCAAATTATTATGTTGTACATCTAAGATTAATGCGATGTTATATGTCAATTGTACCTCAAACTGGAAAGATGACAACTGCAGGGATTCGGACTCATTACTGTGGTTGCTGATGGGAGAGTCTAGTGCCCCACTGTTGGGAGGGGCTTACGGATTTGAGTTTCAGAGTGGGAAGAGCCAGTCTGGTGGGATGGCTCATGTCTGCCCCATTTCCCTTCACCCAGGAGAAGGGGGGACTGAGGCCCACACTCCCTGTACAAGGGACAGATGCCAAATTTCCTTCCAGGAAAACGGAGCCCCAGAGCCGGGCTCTTTACCTCCACCCACAGTGCTGCTCATATACTCCACCCTCCTCCGAATTCGGGGATACCATGCATCGCTGCTTTATCTCACTCCACTTCCGCTTGAACCCTTCCAGTGATGGGGAGCTCACCACTTTGTGGGGACGACTGCTCCATCGCCATTTAGCCTAGGTGGCCAGTTGTCCCATCCGTGGCATCAACCCAGCTCTGGCTGTGTCCTCTGAGCCACACCAAAGAGCCCGCACCCTCTTCCCAGTATTTCAGTTAATACCACCTCCCCGTTTGGGGCTCTCTCTTCCAGGCTAAACACGCTGCAGGAAGAGCGGGGCCCCCTAACTGTGAGCTGCCAAACCACTGCCCTGCCCTGGGTGGTAGACCAGCTTCAGCGGCAGAGGAAATGACAGCCCCGTGGAGCAGCCTGGCCTGAGTGACAAAACCAGGTCTGTCTGCTCTCGGCTCCAGTGAGTCACTGGTTATTTTTACTTCTAAGGCCAGAGCTTCGGCCTCATTGGGGGCTCCTGTTTCCTGGCTGATGAAGCGGATGGAAGAAACACAACCTGGTGGCCTGTGCAAAATGCAAGACCCAGATGGGCGTTCAGGGGAAGCCGACTGCAAGCTCCGCGTGGGGTGCGGGGGACGGGAGCCACCCACGTGCTCTCCTGCCGCCAGCCCTGCGTGGCCTTTGCCTGGTCTTCTGGTCGGTTTCCTGTGCGTGTCTGCCCAGCAGCACGGGGAATCGTACAGCATTTTCTGATGCAATGTGGGGTTGTCTATGTGCCAAACTAAAGGAGAAAATGCAACTTAGAGCCTCTGTGAGACCCCCACCGAGCACCACCTTTGAGTGGGAAGTTGGTTTCTCTGGGCAAACACCTTTCAGTTTGTCTGTGCTCAGCTCTGCGATGTGCAGAAGTCAGGACTGGTCCTTCACAGGTCTCCTTTCTGTCCCAGGACGTGTGCTGTTCAGTGTGCAATGGAGGTCCTGGGGTGAGCTCCGCAGAGCCCAGAATGTTCTGTGGAGGGCCTTGAACACAGCTGGCTGGTGTGAGGACAAGGAGGAGGTGGACTCTCAACCTGTTGCCTGGCTTGGCCAGAGAAACAACCCACCCCCATCCACTTGGACAAGGGACGTGGCCTCTCTGTGCCTTGGTTTCCCTCGGGAAAAATTAGGGTACTGATAACTATTGTCGCCTCCGTTCAGTGAGGGTGAAATGAGGCAGTGCAGAGCTTTCTGTGTAGAAGGTGCTTGGTGAGCATCACTGATTTTTTTTTATCCTCACCCGAGGACATTTTTCCATTTTTTGTTCAGATAGAGTGGGAGGGAGAGAGAGGAAGAGAGAGAGAGAGAGAGAGAGAAACATCGACATGAAAGGGACACATCGAGTGGCTGCCTCCTGCACAACCCAGCCAGGGCCGGGGACAAACTGCAACCGAGGTACATGCCCCTAGCGGGAACCGAACCCGGGTCTCTCTGTACTGCAGGCCGACGCTCCAACTGCTGAGCTGAACCGGCCAGGGCATCACTGATTTTTTCATATATTCTTTTTAAAAATTGATTTCAGACAGAGGAAGAGGGCAGAGAGAGAGAGAGAGAGAGAGAGAGAGGAACATAGATGTGAGACACCCACTGGTTGCCTCCTGCACACACCCCGGGGATCGAACCTGCCACCTTTTGGTGTATGAGATGATACTCCAAGCAACTGAACCACCTGGCCAGAGCTGTGTTTTGTCTTGTTTTTAGATTTGAAAACCACTGATAGCAAATCTAAGAATCATCGGTGTCTCTCCTGGAGCTGGCCCTTGGCCCGGCCTGGACTTGGGCGCCCACACCAGCCCCACGGCAGAGTCTCCAGAAATCCCCCCTTTCTGGCCCTCGTCCACCACCACGCCTGGCACCCAGGGGCATTTTCCAGAGGAGCCGCCTTCCCCTGCTTCGTTTGCCTGTCACCCCCACCCCTACCGACAGTCCGTGAGTTCACGGAAAAGGGACTGGATCTTTCCACTGAAAAACAATGTGGATATAATATATACAGTCGTCCCTCACCACTTCGCGCTTCGACTTTCGCGGCTTCACTCTATCGTGGTTTTTTCAAATCTATTCATTAAAAAGTTGATCTGAGACAGTGAAAATGATACAGCGCGCGCTCGGTTGTCTGAGTCAATTATACACCCCTGTATTGCAATTAAAATTAAAATTACTGTACGTATGGACTGTAGGCCTATGTATTCGAGCACCCAGGAATCCTTCAACGCCAGGTGCAACTGCTAAAGTCTGGAACGGATTAACTGCGATAAATGAGGGACGATGGTACCATAAAATTTACCATTGTGACCATTGTTAAGTGTGCAGTTCAGTGGCATTGATTATATTCACGTCGTGCCACCGCCCATCCACCTACCGCCCATCTCCAGATCGTTTCTTCACCCCAAACAGAAACTCTGAACCCATACAACACTGACTTCCTGTCCCCCTCCTTGTGGCCCTGGCAACCTCTATTCTACTCTGTCTCTCTGAGTTTGCCTGTTCTGTTCTAGCTGTTTCATGTAGGTGGAACCACACAAACCTGTCCTCCTGCGACTGACTGCTTCACCGAACGTGATGTTTTCGAGGTTCATCCACGTCGCAGCACGTATTGGAACTTGATTCCTCTTTTACGGCTGAGTAACAGTCCATGTGGGATAGACCACATCTTGTTTCTCCATTCATTTGTCGAACACTGGGTTATTTCCACCTTTTGGCTATTGTGAACAGTGCTGCCGTAAACGTTGGCATAAGGCATCTACTGGAGGCCCTGTGCTCGATTCTTTGGGGTGTATGCGGAGAAGAGAGATGCTGGGTTTATGGTCTAATGAGTTGAAGTGTGTCATCCAAATACATGAAGTCTTAACTCTTAATACCTCAGAATATAATTTTACTTGGAAATAGTGTTTTTACTGAGGTCGTTAGGGTGGGCCCTAATCCAGTGTGACTGTGTCCTTATAAAATAGGGACATCTGGACACAGTGACAGACACGCACAGAAGGAAAACAATATGAAGGCCCTGGGAGAAGGTGGCCATCTGTAAATAGTCAAGGAATGCCTGAGGCCACCAGAAGCTGGGAGAGACAGAGGGACGAAGCTCCCTCATAGCCTCAGCAGGTACGCGCCCTGCCAACACCTTGATCGTGGGCTTCTGGCCTCCAGATGGTGAGACAGTACGTTTCTGCTGTCTGAGCCCTCCAGCTCGTGGTGCTCGGTTACGGCAGCCCCACAGACTAATACATAAGCTAATTCTATGTTTAGCTTTTTGAGCACCTGCCAAACTGTTTTTCTCAGAGGCCATACTACTTTCTGTTCTCACCAACAATGTACGAGGGTCCCAATTTCTCCACATTGTCGCTAACGCTTGTTTCTTTTTTTCATTGTAACCACCCTCGTGGGGGTGTGGTGGTCCATCACTGTGGTTTTGATGTGCATTTCTCTAACGACTAATGTCGCAGAGGATCTTTCTGTGTGCTTATTGGCCATCTGTATCTCGTCTCTTTCCCGTTTCCACATCCCATAACATCATGTCTGATATGCTCAATACATGTATTTGATTTGTGAACGGATGGAAATCCTGATCCTGAACCTCCCAGCGGCCTTGCACAGCCCGTGTGGTTGGCTCCTACCTCTGACCTGCCTCTTGTGAGTTCTCTTGCTTATCATCCAGTGGCCTTGAAACAGACAAGGATGCAGTGGAAAGCGTTTGGAGCCACACAGCGCTGAGAGAGGCGCCGGGACTTCAGAGCTGCCCTGTGGAGAGCCCTCTTCACAGAGGAGGGAGCCCGAGCCTCTGCATCTTAATGTCCACCCCAGCCAGGAGCTCCTGTTTCCAGCGTCCAGCCCGAGACTCGGGACCCTGCCAGGCAGAAGCATAGCCTCAGAGGGGACATGATGCTGCCTCCTGGAGGCTTCCTGCATGACACCACACACAGACTGTGCAGGGCGCCGTGCCTCCGTGCCCCGCAGCAGGGAGAGAACAGGGTGATTTTCCTTGTGTCTTGACATAGAAGTGACGACATCTGTTGAATAAGTCACATCAATGCCATCTGGGGTTTTAACTTGCACTGGCTTATCTTATCCCTGCATAGCCACTTCGGGAAGAGTCCATGTCAAGGGGATGCCAAAGCCCTGGTTCAGGACGGAGAGGTTTCCGAGAATTAGCGCAGCGGTGTAAGGGCCCGGCAAGTCCCAGTGAAAGATAAGAGCACCAGGCTCTGCCTGCTGGCGCCGCTCAGCATCTCACCAACACCTTCTAGGCTGTCCCGCTGAGACTGTGCCCACACCAGAGCGTATCCTGCGAAGACCGGGCTGCTCAGTGCTGTTCCTCTGGCCAGAAAAACTCAGGCCGTTTCCCAAATTTAAAAGCACACCTCAAAAGAGGGATTGCTTGATCGACAACCTGGCAAGTCCATTTTCTTCCCGCCTGCCAACACGTCCCCACATCCTGCTGTAGACTCCGCCCTTCACAGACTTATTTAGTCCATGTTAAAAGAAAAAAAAAAGTCGTTTTGGAGATAAAAAGTAGGGTAAAGAGAGGAAATAACAGTGGAAATGTAAAAACCAAAGGCAGTGACCGGCATGTGTCAATGAAATGCCTATTTGAAAGGTTCTTTTTCTGTTGCCTTGTAACGAGTCCAAAGGATTGAAGGAGACCTCTGCCCCTACCAGCAGTGCTAATGCTCAGTGGAGAAGGTGTTTTTACAAGTGGACCCTATTTGCAATGACATTCTGAAACCTGAAACACTGCAGCCGGTCTCATGAGGTACCTGATATGCATATTTATGAGCTGTATAGCCAGTTACAGTAGAGGTTTCTCCCACCTATGTCTGTGATTGGCTCCTCGTTTTCCAGCCTGGGGGATCTGGGGTGATGTCAACTGTTGGAGGTTCGGGACAGCTTTTAGATTTATGAATTTTCTTTTTTCACTTTAAAATCACTCCATGGCAGACCAGTACTCAGGCAGATTAAGGAAACGGGAGGATCCCCATGGCTTGGTGAGCTTTGAGTACATCTGTAAGTCTATTTACACCTAATTTCCAATTTAGGGGAGCCAGAAACCAGACATGGGATACAGTAAGTAACATGTGATCTTCTAATATCTGCACAAATAACTGATCGAGTAAACTTCAAATTGTGGCTTAAAAAGAAGATACCTCACTATATATATTGAAGTAAATACCAGATAGATGGTTGAAGGACTTAAACAAAAATCAGCTACTTTATGTATGCTGCCTCATGTTCACAATGTGGTTGCACACCTCCAGCATTACATCTGTGTTCCAGGTATTGATTTAAAAAATCAGCTAAAATAACTTCCTTGAAGCCTTAGTAACTTCCACCCTTGTTTAACTGGCCCAAATCTAGCTGTAAGGGAGGCTAATAAACATAAATATCTTTATCTGAACGCATTGCTATCCCCAAACAAAACTGTAGTTTTGTTAGTAAGAAAAAAAATAGTAGCTCTGGCCAGTTTGGCTCAGTGGTTAGAACGTTGGCCAGTGGACCAAAGGGTCTCAGGTTCAATTCCTGATCAAGGGTCTGTACCTGGGGTGCAGGTTTGATCCCCGGCCCTGATCAGGTCGTGCAGGAGGCAACCAATTGATGTGCCTCTCTCACATCGATGTTTCTCTGTCTCTTCCTCCCTTCCATTCTATCTAAAAATCAGTAAAAAATATCCTCAAGTGAGGATAACAACAACAAAAAATAGTAGAAAGGATAACAAACACACAGCTAGTATCGTCTACCCAGTGTTTTACTGAACAACCGTTGTAAGAAGAGAGAAGCAAGAATGACACCCAGGATCTAGGGCCACGGGGCGGAGAGGCCGATGAGCCCGTGTTCTGAGATGGGGGAAACTGGGCTTGGGCATCCATAGTTCTCCGAGGGCCGTGTGGTTTGAGATGCCTGTGACTTCGGAGTAGAGAAATCAAGGAGGCAGTGGAACGTCCATCCCTGGAGCTCCGGGGAAATACAGATTTGAGAGCGAGGGCAGCATGTAAATTAAATTGGAAAATCATAGACTGGATGACATCACCAGGAAAGGAAAAGAAGAAGGTCAAGGACAGTGACCGGGGTTAGGGAGGGAAGAGCAGAGACGGCGCTGGAGTAAGCAGTGAGCAGGAGACCAGGAGACTGCAGTGTCCTCAGGCCCGAGGAAGAGGGTCCCAGGAGGGAGTGGCCCAGCATGTGACATGGCTGCTGAGATGGGAATAGGTGCAGACAGAAGACTGAGCAGCGGTAAGAGCTGCTCTGACCCCGATAAGAACTTTTAGCTGCTGTCTGCTGGATCTAACTTGCTTTGTTTAACCATCCCCTAATGATACACACTTGAGTCACTGTTTTGTTTTTTTAAGGCTTTTTTTTTTTTAAATTAAAATTTTGTTTTCCCTTTATTGATTTGAGAGAGCGAGGAAGGGAGAGGGAGAGAGATAGAAACATTGATGAGAGAGAACATTGATTGGCCGCCTCCTGCATGCCCCACACCGGGGATTGGGCCCACAACCTGGGCATGTGTGCTGACCGGGAATCGAACCGGTGGCCATTTGGTGCATGGGTCGATGCTCATCCACTGAGCCACACTGGCCAGGTGGTCACTGTGTTTTTTCTCCCTTTTTCTTTTTTGCTAATGGAGAAGATGCTACCATGACTCTCTATGCAAGCATTTTTGCAAACATGTGAAACTATTTATTTTGGGTAAGGCCTAAAACTGTTGAGTCAAAAGCTCTGTGTGAGTTAAATTGTAACCCATATCGTCAAATGTCTGTAAAATGGTTATACTGACCACATTGACACGCTGCTGGAGGGAGTGTAACACAAAGTTAGGTCTTCGGTAAGCTGGTAGCTGGAAATTATCTTCTTTCCATTTGACCTTCTTGAATTTTTTTATCTTCTTTTTTTTTGTGTGTGTTAATCCTCACCCGAGCATAATTTTCCACTTATTATTATTATTTTTTTTAGATCGCATGGAAGGGAGAGAGAGAGGGGGAGAGAGAAACATTGATGTGAGAGAGATACATCGATTGGTGGCCTCCCACACAACCCCAACCAGGGCCAGGGATTGAACCTGCAACCCAGATACGTGCCCTTGACTGGGAATCGAACCTGAGACCCTTCAGTCCTCGAGCCAGCACTCTGACAGCTGAGTCAAACCGGCCAGGGCTTGAATTTATTTTTTCCATTGGTCATTTCTACTCATATATTTTCCCCATGTTTCTTTTCAGTTGTTGCCTGTTTGACCAATTTCTTATATTAACTACTCTCTCTTATAATAACTGGTATGATTTGTGTGTTCCTCACTGAATCTCAAAACAGTGGTTATTGCTTGTTACACGAACACTTTTTTTTTTAAATCCTCACTCGAGGACATTTTTGCATTTTATCTTGAGATATAGAGTGGGAGGGAGAGAAGGAGGAAGAGAGAAATATCGATGTGTGATGTGAGAGAGACACGAGTGGTTGCCACCCACACGACCCCAATCGGGGTCAGGGACAAACTGCAACTGAGGTACATGCCCCTAGCGGGAACCGAACCTGGGACTCTCTGGTCCGTGGGCTGACACTCTAACCGCTGAGCCAAACCGGCCAGGACCATGAACACTTTTAAACTATCTGTTTGTCCGTCTATCCATCCATCCATTCATCCATCTACTTACCTATCTAAAATCTATGTATTTATTCTTTAACCAGCCATCTTATCAAATTAGATTTTCCAGACATTCAAATATTATCAGGAAGTAAATATAACTCTCCCTCCTATTTTCAACCTTATATTTCTCTTATCGATTCTCTTTTTCAATTTTATAGTCCAACACTTTCAGTATAGTGTTCAATAACAGAGGTATGTGCCCCTGTTTCACACCTAAAATGTGTGTACGTGCCCACACGTGAACATAAAATAAATGATCATTTTAAAGAAATATTAATCTAATCCCATTTTGCTAAAGTATTTTTTGTTTTAAAAACATTAAAATTTTTAACCTTAAAATTATTTATTAGTTTTGAATATTTAATACATTCTCATGGTTCAAAATTCAAAAGGTACAAAAGGCATAAAAAAAAAAATCTTCTTCCCGCCTTTGTTCTCCGCTCTCCTTCCCAAGCGGCAACCACAGTTGTCAGTGTCTGGTGTGTCTTTCCAGACATGTTTTATGCAGATACAAACACAAATAGCTTTTTTCCCCGACTTCTTTGTTCCCTTCTTCCAATGAGAAAAGGCAGTGGAAGCTTATCACATATGGGGATGGCTCTTCTTGTGACGGTCATGTTATGTTTTCTTTAAAAAAAATTTTTTTTCTATATTGATTTTAGAGAGAGAGGAAGGGAGAGGGAGAGAGAGATAGAAACATCGATGGGACTTCTGGTCAGGATGTCGGGTAGGTAAACGTGGTCTCGCCTCCTCCCACAACCACATCAAAATTACAACTAAACTACAGAACAACCATCATTCAGAACCGCCTGGAATCGAGCTGAATGGAAGTCCTACAACTACGACATTAAAGAAGCAGCCACATGGAGACTGGGAGGAGGGCGGAGGCAGGCTGGTCCCACACCCACGTGTGGCGGATAAAAATCAGGAGGACACCTCGGCTGGGAAGGTCCTCCCTGAGGACGGAGGGGTCCCTGTCCCACACCAGGCGCCCAGCTCAGGGTTCCAGAGCCAGGAAGAGAATCCCCATCACTTCTGGCTGGAAAAACCAGCGGGAACTGAGGCTGAGGCGGCTGGAGCCCCAGCAGCTCCTCTTAAAGGGCCCGCGCACGGACTTACTTGGATGTGTTCCCTGTAAGCTTGGAGGGGAGGCAGCTTGAGGGCCGCCAGAGACATAGAGGGAAGAACTGAGCTGTTTGGCCTCAGGAGGAGGGCTGGAGAGGCAGCTTTCTCCTGGACAGACGTGCTGGCGGAGGCTGATGTTCCTTTGGTGAGCCCTTCCCTGGGGCAGCAGACTGCCTCCATATCTGGGACTCCAGCACCCTGGCTCACACTGTTTGTCCCGCCCTGGTGATTCCCTGAGACCCCGCCACACCCAACTCTCAGGCCCAACCAAGCTGTCTCCAAAGGCTTTACCATAGGATTGGCCTGTCTTGGATCCTGCTTCAGAGTTTCCTAAAATCTCTCAAACAAGCAGCATCTGGTCTCAGCAAGCCCCATACTTCTCATTAAGTGACCTCAGGCCTGGCACTAGAAGCAGCCAGCCTTGGTTCACAACTTGAGGGGACAAAGAAACATGTCCCAAATGAAAGAAAAGAACGAAACTCCGGGAAAAGAATGAAACAAAATGGAGATAAGCAATCAATCAGATGCAGAGTTCAGAAAACAGGTTATAAGGTTGCTCAAGGAACTTTGTGAGACATTCAAGGAACTTAGTGAGACCTTCAAGGAACTTAAGGAGACCTCCAAGGAACTTAGTGAGAACATCAACAACATAAAAAAGGACCAGTCAGAAACGAAGGATGCACTAACTGGAATAAAGAATAAATTATAGGGAATCAATAGTAGAGTAGGTAAAGCCAAGAAGCAAACTATCGATTTGGAATATAAGGAAGCAAAAAACACCCAATCAGAACAGCAAAAAGAAAAAAGAATCCAAAAAAATGAGGATAGTGTAAGGAACCTCTGGGACAACTTCAAGCGTGCCAATATTCGCATCTTGGGGGTGCCAAAAGGAGAAGAGAGAGAACAAGAAATTGAAAACCTACTTGAAACAATAATGACAAAAAACTTCCCTAACTTGGTGAAGGAAACAGACATATAAGTCCAGGAAGCACAGAGAGTCCCAAACAAGATGAACCCAAAGAGGACCACACCAAGACACATTCATCAAAATGCCAAAGGTTAAACACAAAGAGAGAATCTTTTTTTCTTTTCTATCCTCACCTGAGGACATTTATGCATTTATCTTCAGATAGAGTGGGAGGGAGAAAGAGGGGAAGTGAGAGAGAGAAACATCGATGTGAGAGAGACATATCGAGTGGTTGCCACCCACACAACCCCAACCGGGGCTGGGGACAAACTGCAACCGAGGTACATGCCCTTAGCAGGAACCAAACCCGGGACTTTCTGGTCCGAGGGCCGATGCTCTAACCACTGAGCAAAAACGGCCAGGGCTAAAGAGAGAATCGTAAAAGTAGCAAGAGAAAAGCAGTCTGTAACCTACAAAGGAGCTCCCATAAGACTGTCAGCTGATTTCTCAAAAGAAACTTTGCCAGAAAGGAGTGGCAAGAGATTTCAAGGTGATGAAAAGCAACGACCTACAACCAAGACTACTCTATCCTGCAAAGCTATCATGTAGAATCGATGGACATATCAAGAGTTTCCCAGACAAGAAAAAGCTAAAGCAGTTGTCCACCACCAAACCAGTATTATATGAAATGTTGAAGGGTCTTCTTGAAGGAGAAGAAGAACAAAATATGAACAATAAAGTGGCAATTAATACGTATCTATCAACAATTGAATCTACAAACAAAATGAGCAAGCAGAACAGAAACAGACTCATAGATACTGAGAACTTTTTGTTGCTTGCCAGATGGGGGTGGGGGCTGGGGGGATGGGTGGAAAAGATGAAGGAATTAAGAAGTATAAATTTGTTGTAAGACTGATGAACCTCAAAGGGAAGGGGGGAGGGAGGGCGGGATGAGACAAACCAAAGAACTTCTATGCATATATGCATAACCAGTGGACATGGACAATAGTGTAGAAAGGCTGGAGGGGGCTGGGGTTGGGGAGGAGGGGTTAATGGGGAAAAAAGGGGGGACATCTGTAATATATTCAACAATAAAGATGAGTTAAAAAAAAAAAAAGAAAAGGAACATTGATGAGAGAGAACATTGATTGGCTGCCTCCGGCATGGCCAGGAAGGCCAGGAATTGAACTGGTGATATCTTTTTTTTTTTATCTTCACCCGAGGACATTTTTGCATTTATCTTCAGGTAGAGTGGGAGGCAGAGAGGGGGGAAGAGAGCGAGAAACATCGACTGTTTGCCACCCACACGACCCCAGCCGGAGCTGAACTGTAACCGAAGTACATGCCCTTAGCGGGAACCGAACCCGGGTCTCTCTGGTCTGCAGGCCGACGCTCTAACTGCTGAGCCAAACAGACCAGGGCAAACTGGTGACCTCTTGATACATAGGTCAATGCTCAACCACTGAGAAACACTGGTTGGGCTATGCTTTCTTTTTTGACAGATAAGACCTCTGAGATCTATTTAGAATAAACTTATTGATGGTGGAAACTACCACATTGTGTTCTTTTAAGACTTTGTTTTGTGAATGGAGGTGAAATCCCCTGATTCCTATTTTTCAAATTTGCAGAGGGTGGAAATACCCTTTTGGCTTATTGAGAGTGAGTTACACTATGCAAAATAAATAAATAGGTAAAAACACTGTGTTTACCAGGAATCAAGAAACATTGCTTGAAGTTCCGACTGTTTGAATTTCTGAGTTATGTAATGACATTAAAGAATTCCTTAAAAAATAAAAAAGAATTAGGAGCCTTTCCTTCTTTCTCCAGCCCTTGAATAGTTAAAACAGCCTCGAAAGCGCCAGTTCTTTCAAAGTTTGGAAAGGATTGCCATCAAGTCTTCGCACGAGGCTTTGTGGGGGATTGTTCATTGACTGTGTCCAGTTTGTACCCAAATTACTGAGTTAGTCTTTCTACCTCTTCTCCAGTCAGTTTTCGTGAGATACACTTTCCCAGAAGACCATTAACTGACACAGCTGCCTAAAGTGTTATTTTATAATTATTTCCCTTACTTAATCCCAATTTTATGTATTTGTGGTCTCCCACCCCTTTTCTTAAAAAAAACAACAATCAAGCTGTTTTGTGGTCTTTCTACTTTGTTTTTTAAAAAACAAACACACTAAATCTTAAGTTTGTTATTAATTCTCTATCTTTCCCCCACTTTGTTTTCTTTAAATTTTGTATTAGTTTTTCTACTTTTCCCCTTAGAATGCTTGGTTAGGTTTTGCAGAAAGCGTTTAAGGATACGATCATTACTTTGCCTTCAGCTTTGACCCTATCCCATAGGGTCTGACATACAATATCCTCATTATTGTAATTTCCTAGATAGGCTGCTGTTCTAGTTTGATTTCCTCTTTGAAATAAGAAAAAAAACACAGAGCTTTTTTTCCATTTCCAATAGGTCGAGTATTTATATATATATATATATATATATATATATATATATATATATATATATATATATTTGCTTCAACTTTATTATTTTTAGTTTTATTATAGCTTTAGGAGGTGGTTTCTATTTCACTTCTTGGACTTTATTGAGGTTTTCTTTGTGATCTAATATGTTATAAATTGTGTAAGTCTTCTTGGTTTTTGAAAAGACAGTGGGCTGTATGTTCTCTTTCTTTTCAGGACACAGAATTAGATATGCATGTGTAAGATCAACCTTGTTCATCCTATCTCTGTTTTTTGTTTTCTTGTCTTACTTGATAGAAACTGAAAGAAGAGAGTTAAAATATCTTTACTTCTAGTGTGTTTCTGCTATTTTATTTTTTGAAGTTCATAAGAGATTTCTTTTAATTATGCATTATAAAATTCATCATGATGAAGTGATCCTTGTGTACAACTTAATGAATTTTCATTGAATTAAAATTTCTCTAATATGTTTTTATTAATTAGTTTATTTTTGTTACAGATGTTTCTCCTTTTTCCCTCATTGACACCCTCCTTCTCCCAATCCCCCCCAAATTACTCTAATATTAATCTTCTACATCTTACCTACCTCACTTTTTAAAATTTACCATCATTTTACCCAAAATGTACCCATCATTTTACATATCATTTACCTATAATTTTGCTTGTAATTTTACTTTTGGTTTTTCTAAATCACTTTATTTTAACAGTATTGCTTGTTTTTTATTGATTTTAGAGAGAGAGGAAGGAAGAGGGAGAGAGAGATAGAAACATTGATGAGAGAAAACATCAATTGGCTGCCTCCTGCATGCTCCCTACTGGGGATTGGTCCCACAACCTGGGCATATGCCCTGACTGGGATCGAACCTGCGACCTCTTGGTGCATGGGTCGATGCTCAACCACTGAGCCACACAGGCTGGGCTAAGTCACTTTATTTTAATGTATCAGCACAAGAGTTAGATTTTTAAAAATCCAATATGAGAATTTTAGTTGCATTACATTTATCTGATTATATTACAAATGATTACATTTATCTGAAAGCATTTAAAAAAATGTTTTTATTGATTTTTTAGAGAAAGAGGAATAGAGAGAGAGATAGAAACATCGATGTGAGAGAGATACATCGATTGGCTGCCTCCTGCACACCCCCTCCTGGGGATCGAGCCGCAAACCGGGCATGTGCCCTGACCAGGAATCGAACCAGGACCTCTCAGTCCATGGGACGATGCTCAATCCATTGAGCCACATTGGCCGGGCTGAAAGCATTTTTTGATATATTTTTAATACTTGCTGTTTTTCTGTTTGTACCTTTTACTATGTTGACTTCTTTTCTCCTTTGAATTTAGAAGACATATAATTTGTTTGGGTTCTAGCTTAAGCTTATTTTTTCACAAGGTATTACTTTCAGTAATACAACCATCCCTCTTTTTTTTTCTCTTATAAAAGATGAGAACAGTCCAGCTGGTGTGGCTCAGTGGTTGAGCGTCGACCCGTGCACCAGGAGGTCGCCGGTTCATTCCCAGTCAGGACACATGCCCAGGTTGTGGGCCCGATCCCCAGTGGGGGGGCATGCAGGAGGCAGCCAATCGATGTTCTCTCTCATCGATGTTTCTATCTTTCTCTCCTTCTCACTTCCTCTCTCTAAAATCAATAAAGAAAAAAAATTTAGCCCTGGCCGGTTTGGCTCAGCGGTTGGAGCCTCGGCTGGCGGTCCAGAGAGACTCGGGTTCAGTTCCCGCTAAGGGCACGTACTTCGGTTGCAGTTTGTCCCCGGCCCTGGTTGGTCGTGAGGGAGGCAGCCACTCGATGTGTCCCTTTCACGTCGATGTTTCTCTCTCTCTCTCCCTCCCACTCTATCTGAACAAAAAATGGAAAGATGTCCTCGGGTGAGGATAAAAAATAAATAAATAAAATAAAAAAAATTTAAAAGATGAGAACATTAGTACTCTTGGATCGCCTATTCCCTCTTCCCCAGTTTTATTTCTTTTCTGTTGTGGTGATGAGAATGGCACCAGGTGTTTTACTGGTGGGGTCACACTGGACCTGGATTCAGAAACCTTGTCTTTGAGTTCTGGCTAGGAAAGAATTCAGAGCCAAGACTCAAACTATTAGAGAACATTTATTTCTCTAAATGTTCACAGAGGTAGAAGAAGTAATTTGTAGAAGAAATGGGCTTAGGAAACAAGCGATAGAGGTAAAGGAAGGGCCCTTGGAGCTTAGAAGTGAGGAAGGTAAAGGTGATGTGCCGGGGAGGTGGGGAGGGGGAGGGAGGGGAAGGCGCAGGCCTGCTCCTGGGAGGGAGAGCGCACTGGGTCCTCTGTCCTGAGCGTTTTAAGGGTGGAGAGTTTAGGGGAGGTCTCAGGGGAAGATCTCAATAGAATATTCAGCATCTTTCCAGGTGTGTCCTTTCAGGGTCAGGGTCTCCACTGACTGACTGGTTGGCACCAGGGAGGGGTCATTATTCTATGCCATATATAAAATGCAGGAGATGACTATCTAAAGGGATTCAATGGTGGTATTCTCTTGTAAACCACAAGGCCATTCATTCAATCACAAGTCACTTGTTGAGGAACTACTGAGTGCAAGGCCATGGGAATAAAAGAAATGACTATGACAGGAAGGTTCACAATCTAGAGGGGAAAAGAGATGAGTTGTAAAGAAAACAAAAACAAAATATCCCAATTATAAGTGTCTACCAGGATAAATGGTTATAGAATGAATGCAGCTGTGTAACTACGACCCAAGTCAAGAGAGGGAACGTTATCAGCACCCAGTAGCCCCCAAGTACCAATGTGATGGCACCAATTTACATCCTTCTTCCTGGAAATATAAATTGCAGTTGCTTCACCTCTTTGTCAGCCCTTGATATTGTCAGTCGTTTAAATTTTAGCCATTCTAGTGGAGATGTAGTGAATGGTATCTCATTGTGATTTCAATCAGCACCAGATTTGATTTCAGAAAAACAAAGCATGTGATATTTTCATGCCTGGGCATTACGGAGAAATTCAGACGTGAATGTTGAACTTCATAGCAGAAGTATCTATGGAGTTATGGATGGAAAAGAGGCTACTCCTCCCTCTTAGAGGGTCATCTGAGGAGAGGGCTGGGAATCAGGTCCTGTTCCGGTTCTAGGACTCCAGATGTGGCACTGGGCTCCCCACTCCCACCACCTCGTCACTGTCCTGGGGCCAGCCCCCTGCTGCCTCCAATCCATGCCCAGCAAGGTCATAGGCGAGCTCCTACCCAAGGCAGGCACCAGCTTCTCCAGACACCCGTTGAAGCCAAAACTCTGCTGTTTTCCTGGTCTTAAACCCTGCCTTCTTGCTATGTATTACGCTGGATGGGAGATGTATGCAAATGCTTTATTTTGGAAAAATGCCTGGGATGACTGAAAAAAGCCCCAGACCTCCCCAGAGCTGGAGGCGGCAGCTGATGCTCCTGCAGGAGCTGGTAGGCTGGCCGGTGGGATGGAGAGCGCCTGCCGGTCAATCATTTAACCCAGCGGCATGGCAGGGTGGAGAGCTTTGAAATGGAAAGCTCCAGGAGAAGGAAAGTGTCTACTGTGCTGGCCTTTCCTAGGGCAGAGCTGCAGAGCGGAAGGCCTGAGGAAGACAGGTGATGTGCCCCTGGGGGCTGGGCCCTCCCAGGTTTTTGCGGTGACCTCCACTGGCCTTTCCCTGGGCAGGAAATGGGCTGTTTGCTAATGCCTGTCCCCTCCATACCCACCTGCAGAAGCCAGTTGGTAGTGTTTTAAAATAATTTACTAGAATGAAATTTCTGTGTTTTCCTTTGGATAGTTGCCCAGTAATTGGCTTTGTGCTAAAAAAAAAAAAAAAAAAAAAATAGGACCTCAGATTTCAATCCCTCCTCCCCCAACACACACACACACCATCTCCTCTTAGGTGAGAAAGGGGTGAAGATACCATAGGAAATGTGGGGTAGCTTCCCCCCCCCCCCAATCCTAGAAGTCTTTTCTTTTAAAAAAATGTTTTTGTTGATTTTAGAGGAAGGGAGAGGGAGAAATATCAATTGACTGCCTCCTGCACACCCCCTGTGGGGGATCAAGCCTATAACCTGGGCCCTGGCCGGGAATTGAACTGGTGAACTGTGCATGGGACGGCGCTCAGCCAGTGAGCCACTCCGGCCAGGGCAATCCTAGAAGTCTCAGCTGAAGCTGTTTCACCCACTTATCATTCCTAATTCCCCCTGGGGGCTTTCTCTGCTTGCTCCTCCCTCTCCCTACAGTGATAGTTAAGCTACAGATCATTGCTAATTCTAATGACATTTGTCTAAAACTGATGTTTCCCACAGAAGAAGTATGCAGTGGGTTTGCCTTGCTCTTGGCCTTGGTTTAGCAACTCCCCTCCCAGGCGCTCAACCTCCTTCCTCCCTCCCTCCTGTCTGTGGGCCTGAGAGCCAGTGGTACCTGGCCCGACAGCCATGGCTGGGGTGTCTGATGTCCCGTGGTTCTCCTGGCCGCCAGGAGAGCTGCCTTGGGGAACTTGTGATTCATTTCCGCCAGGGCATCCAGATAGGTTTATCATTGTATTCGCTGGACAAATAGGGGAAGGCGCACCCTGAGAATTAACGATGGACCCAGGTTTCTTCTGTCTTTAGGAATGGTGCTCAGCTCCACCCCTAACACACACACAACACCCTCTGGGGTCCCCAGGGAGCCCTTAGTGTGATTTTAAGGGAACTATCACTTATGTGCAGAATGAAATTTGCATTTCCAGTTGCACGAACATATTCGCAAGTGAAGGTATATATATATTTTTAATCCTCACTTGAGGATATATATATATTTTTTCATTTATCTTCAGGTAGAGTGGGAGGGAGGGAGAGAGAGAGAGAGCGAGGGAGAGAGAAATCGATGTGAGAGAGACATATCAACTGGTTGCCTCCCGCACGACCCCGACTAGGGTTGGGGATGAACCGCAACTGAGGTACGTGCCCTTGACCGGACTGGAACCCGAGACACCTTGGTCTGTGGGCCGACGCTCTAACCGCTGAGCCAAACTGGCCAGGGCTCCAGTGAAGGTATTTTTAAAATTAACTTTATTGGGATAACATTGGTTAAAGACATTATATAAATTTCAGGTGTACAACTCTATACTATGACATCTGTATACTCCATTGAAGAGAAGGGGTTTTAAATGTATTTCAACTCCCCTGAGCAAGTTGCTTTACTTTTTGGGGGTGAGTATTTTAGCCCTTGTGACTTTATCCCTATTGGAAATCACAAATACTTTCACATCAAATTACAGTTGTTGCAAATATCTTACACTGTCATTGATGCTCATTACTGCTTTGAAATTGCTGTATGTATTAGACCCACCTGCTGGACACTGTCATAGAGTGTATTAGCAAAGAGGCACAAGTATTACTGTTATACTCTTTAAATATTTTGATAACATATTTCAATATAGTTGGTTTCCTTTTGAAATCTTATGTATTTGTCTTTTTTCTTTGTATGTGAAAGTGTTCATCTGCGGTGAGTCTACAATCACAGATGGTTGGAAACCTGGCCAGAAGCCCCTGCCCCGTGGCCCAGGGAGGAGCCCACAACCGGGGTGCCTAACGCTTGTGCAGAAAGAGGAGGAACACGCTTGTCTTCCTAATGGCTGTCGGGCCCTTACAAACTGGAAACAAGAATTTTCTAATCTCAATTTTCTGTTCTCCACACTAGGCAGTTGACTCTGGTTTCGCAATCCTCAGAAAGTTCTTTTACTTTTCTAAGCCCAGTTTCCGCATCTGTGAAACAAAGACAATCATCGTGACCCCGCTCCCAGTCACTGTGAAGCTTGGAGGAAGTCATCTGACACTGCTGATCACCCCCTCTTGAGAGGGGGTGATCAGCAGTGTCAGATGACTTGTCCCTCCTTTTGGTTCTCCTCACTCCCTGGGCATGCCTCCCCTGGCTGCTTCACCACAACCAAGCCCACCCCCAGCCTCCAAATGTGAGACTCTCCCCACACATCCCCAGCCAGTGGCCCCTTGCATTCCTTGTCGATGTTCACTTCCAACGGGACCTGTTTTGGCTCACGGCTTAAATAACATTCCTGGGCTGATGGCCCCCAGATCCATCCCTCCCTGAACTCCATCTTATACATCTAAAGACCCACTTGACATCTTCACTTGAGGCAGCTCAGACCAAACACGTACAACAAACAATCAACCTCAGCACATCAGAGCCTTTTCTTTCCAGAGTCTCCTTCATTTCAGAAAATGGCAACGCTGTTTTTCCAGGAGATCCAGCCCCAAATCTCAGTGTTATCCTGTAAGCTTCTTTTTTTTTTACACCCACAACCAAGCCATCAGTAAATCCTACCAGCTCTGCCTTCAGACACATCCTGATCCCGTCTCCCCTCCACAGTGACCACCTGGTCCAGACTCCTATCTCTTGCCCAGATTGTCACCATCCATGCTCCTCCCTCCGCCCGGTAGTGAGAACCCAAAGAGGCTTTGAGGCCAGGAGAAGCAGATGGAATTGTGGCCAAGAATGGGGCTTCAGGGCCAGGCATTTTGGGTGCAAATCCTGGCCCCATTTTTGGTTTATTTGTATCAAGTAATGGACTGTTATTATTCAAATTGTGAATGTGCTGTAGTTTTCAAATCATACCCATCTAGGGCAAGATGGCTGCTATGAAAGAGGGATTCTCTGGGGGTTTCAGAGGCTTTGGATTTCAGACGGATACGCGCACGAGACCAATTAGGATGTGTTGTCTAAGGGGGGACATTCAGGTGCTTTGAGTATAGGAGGGGACTGACTGCATCTCAGGAAGTGGCTTCCCAGAGACTGGGCCTGGGACAAAGGTTATTCTCGCCGGGGTTTCGCAGGGTGGAAGAGTCCAGTGCCTACCCACACACAGGGCCAGGGACAGGTGGGGAGTGACATGGATGACTGTGGGATGGATGCACTGTGGCATGCTAGGGGCACTGGGAGGCCCTGGGCTGTGATGCATTGGCACCTGGCAGTCAGCAGTATAACCAGGGTGTCCCCAAGGACTGAATACTGGGCTTCACTCCTTCCCCAAGTCCAGGGGCTCTGAGACCTCCTAAATGCAGGTGGATGGAAACAGAAAATATGGCTGGCTTCAGACCTCTCTGGACCAGAGCCAAATTTGATTTAAGAGAAGCAAAGAAATATAGCATTTTCTGTCCCATGAGGATCCCGTTGTAACTTATTCCATAGCAATGGTTTCCTGGAAAACATCAGAGTCTGACTCGTGTTTCCTTTTTATCCTGAAACCGGAGGCTGTGTGACACCTCAGAAAGGAGCCCGTACTATTGTCCAGGCAACCTGGGCTCAGACCGCCTCGTCCTGCAGCTGTGGGCAGCAACAGGTATCTCCTCAATGCCCGGGTGGCAATGTGGCAAGAGAGGGGCTCGAAGGACCTGAGGCTCCTGTCTTGGGACTGAAGATGAGCAAAACATCAAGAGGAAACTGGGACCCACGTTCTTATGCCCTGGTACTTGAGGGAGGTCATCGAAGTCACTGGGCTCTACTTCCTGTGGGACAGAGCTGTCTGTGTCACTTCCTGCTCCCTGCTGGGGTTCAAACTTGAACTTCTGGGTCTGATACCATCTTTCATCCAAAGCACCCAGAACCCAGTTAACAGTAGCTCTGTGGAGTGATGGCTCTGGAAAGAACCAAATATGGTGATAAATAATCCACTTAGTTATTTGGAAATAGTCTGGACATAAAAGTAATTAGACTATAGGTCATCGCTCTACTTTAGCTAATGTATTTGCCCCCTGCTTACCTCTCTGGGTTTGAGTCCTGGCTCTTCGACTCACTAGCTCTGTGATCCTGGGCAAATAATCTCTATGTGCTTTAAGTTTTCTCCTTTGTAAAATGGGGTTAAGAATAGTATTTATCTCATCGTGTTCTCATGTATCTCATTGGAACAAACAAGTAAACAAAAAGTGTGTCTGGCACATAGTAAGTGCTCAGTAAATTGTAATCATTATTGTTGTGTCTTTCACCTGAGTAGGAGAAAGGGACATATTTTATTTTAGTAGTGATAGAATTCAGAGAAAGAGTTTGAAAAGGCCATTTTATTTTTTTCTTTAATTTGTAATAGGTCTATTAACTAGAGTAATTTCACTAAACTTTCTAACTTGTGACCATCAAGGTAGGACTGACAGAATATCATTCGGTTTTTAGAAGATTTTATTTATTTTTGATTCAGATTTATTTTTATAATTTAAAGAACAGGTTCAAATTGTTTGTTTTATTATAAATAAATGATAATTTTTCGGATCTCAATTCCTAGCCTAACTGGGATAGCAGATCCCAGCCCTCGTACCTTCCGTGTGGTCAGATAAAGGTGAAAATGCACAGCACCTCCTCCTCCCACACAGAGGCGCACCTGTTACCTGGGGTCTAGAGGTCAGCAAGAAGTAGAAAAGAATATGTGCAGGACTATTTCTTAAACCCCACTTTGTAATGTTGTTGAGAATGGAGGGATTTCATGTAACAGCTGCTCCGTGCGTGGGTCTCAGACTCAGACCTTCCACAGAGCAGGGTATTTCCTTCCACAATCAGAGCTTCAGGTTTGGGACAGAGGCACAAGCAGGGTGCCATCAGGGCACATCATGGGCATGTGTGCATGCGTGTGTGTGTGTGTGTGTGTGTGTGTGTGTGACCATTTACAGCTCTCTGACCGCGTGACTTAGAGCACAGCTGGAAAGCACCACCAGGGTTCTTAAAGCAGTCAGACCTCATCTGGCCCTCCCAGGAGTCTTTCTGCTAAGGAAACAGTCAACAGACTCTCCTACCCGCTCTGATGGCTGCTGCCATCATGCTTCTGTCCCCAGAAAAGATGGCAGTGACGTCCTGTTGGGGCCCTGGGGAGAGAGCAGCACTCCTAACTGGGCTCCTTGCCTGGAGAGCCACGCGCCGAGGCACGTTTCTCTGTCTTGCCTTTCCTTCCGATTTGCTTCCTGACTCTTGGGGGCCTGCTGCTCACCGGTAGAAACGACCGTCTTTCCTTTGTGATTGATGGCAATTATCTTTATCCCAAGGAAGCCTGGTGCTTCCTGCCCTGCCTCTGGGTTTAAGCCAGGATATGGCACTTGTTTGGGGTGGGTGTTGCTCAAGCAGCTTTCGGATGAATGTCAGCCGGGTCCTCCTCCGGTTTTCCCGCCATGGGTGGTCCCGGCCACTCCCTGAGTGATTCCAGTGTTTCGCAATGCAAAGCCCTGACAGTGCACTGTGGTTACCAGAACTTCAGCAGAGAGAATAGCAGTCTGGAAACAAACCAATACTATCCATTCCATAAACAACCACGTCCAAAAGTTTATTCCTGTATTGCAAACAAATCCCACTGACCAAACTCCCAAGTCACTTTTAACTCAACTGTTTTTAAATCACCCACATAAATACATATAATAAATACAAAAACAGAAAGGATTTGTTTTAGTCTTTGGTATATAGAGCTTTTCCTCTCTTTTTTCCCCCCTCATTCCCTGTGTTCTAAGCCCATTTCCTCATGTTCACATTCTTCTTTGGGCACAAAAGCAGCCAGGAAGTTAACTTTGTGCCAGGGTCCTGGGTCCTGGTGCCTCTCTGGGCTCAGAGAGGGACAGGCCCCAGGGACTCACACGTAGTCGTTTAGCCTGTACCCGCTGTGCGTGGCCGAGGTGACAGAGGGGGCCCGGTTGTCCTTGTAGGCGGCAGGTGGCCGGTAGGAGGGCGCCGTGGCCGCAGTGGCAGTGGTGGCCCTGGGCTGGGCCTGGGAGGGCCTGGAGGGTGCCTCGTCCTGGAAGGACAGGCAGAGCAGGGTGCCACCGATGAGCGACAGGGACGAGGAGATGAAGCCGAGATACAGGGCCTGCCCGATCTCGAACTTCATGCTGCTGGGCAGCAGCGGGTTGTAGAAGTTCTGCACCACGTCGTTGGTGGTCCAGGAGACGGCCACCATGCAGAGCAGGCCGGCCAGGATGAAGAGCACGCCGCCCAGCACGGCGAACGTGGCCTTGGCCGGCGTGCCCTTGGCGCAGCGCGTGCACTTCATGCCCACGACGGCGCAGGCACACGCGGCGCCCGACAGCAGGCAGGAGATGACCATGAGCGCGCGGGCCGCCTGCAGGTCGCGGGGCAGCGCCAGCAGCGAGCGGTAGATCTGGCACTGGTAGATGCCCGTGCTGTGCCACACGCATTCCATCCACAGCCCCTTCAGGTAGGACACGGCCGTCAGGATGTTGGTGCCCACGTGCGCGGTTCTGCGCCAGTGCGGCAGGATGGTGGTGATGAGCGTGCCCACCAGGCCCAGGAAGCTGAGCAGGAAGCCCAGCAGCTGCACGGCCATGCTGGCCATGGCCCCGCCGGCTGGCTGCCGCACTCGCTCAGGCGCCCGCAGGAGTCCTAATGCAGCCGGGAGGCAGCAGGGAGAGAGAGGAAATGGGTTAAATATTATCTCGGTGCGTTTATTTCTGTCACCGAAACCGAAGTTTCCATAGGCAGTTGGTATGACAATTAACATTGAAAAAATCCTTTCTGAGACTTCATTGGGTGAATGAATAAGCTGCGCTTCTATGATAATTTTCCTGGAAGGGATGACAGCGGGAGTCTGGTTGGCCTGAGCCTCTCAAGGACCCCAGGGAAGGGCACACCAGAACCCCATTTCTGCTCTCTGGGCACTTACCAGTCACATGTGGGAAGTCCTACCTCTTGTCCACCCTGAAACACTTCTGCTGCATTGGAATCTCATTTCGTTCTGATCCATTAGTAATCACTTCAGTTGTTAAATCAACAAATGGAGTGACAGTGTTAATGTATATACTGCTTATGATTGCTTGTCAAAATAAAAGATTTTCTGAGCGTGGGAGACACCCTGTGAGCTCAGGTAGGGAGGAGTTTAGCATCCATAGGTCAGATGCTGCCTTCCAGAATCCCAGAGCTGGATGTAACCTTAGAGATTGTCCACTGACGCAAGGGGGCAGGAATTACCAAGGCCACCAGCTCCTTAGGCACTGCAGCCAGGACCACAAACCAGCGACCCTCGAGCGGAGGGTGTGCCTGTTACAAAATAAGGCTGCTATCTGGCTGTCAGCCATTTCAGAGCTTTAAAAACATTCGGATCTTGGCAAAATCCAGAACACTTCTTGGGGGCAAGGATCTGCACCTGTATAGTGCCAGGTACATAGGGGATACCCAAGAAATCTTGGGAGGGAGGGCAGAAATACCCAAGTGGACACCACTAGCTCCTCTCTCCTGTCTGGGCACAGTGCTGCCCTCACCCTGGGGCCTCTCTCTGGGGCTCAGCTTCTTCCTCTTTAAAATGAGGGAGGTGGACTTCATGGTCCTTAAGTGTCTTCTGAAGGGAGAAAAACTTCTGTGCTGATGAAGCCACTTCAGGGTCCAACACTGGTGAAGCATTCAGTAGTCAAAACCGGCTTCTGCCTTCTCGGAGCAGAGACCTCCTGCACTTCAGCGGGAAGGCTGCAGGGGGCAGCACTGGGCTGGCAGGGCCTCTCCCACGCAAGGCAGCCGCTCTCTGCAGGCAGTCTTTGGGGTCCCACAGCCTTCTTGTCTTTAATTCTGGGTTCATTGTGAAGAAATCCTCTCAATTGCGATGAAGGATTTGGTTATAACAAACAAGTGAGACTTCCACTGGGAGCCTATACCATCATCTTTTTTTAAAAGGATGGATTAAAAAATATATAGAGGACTTAACTGTCTTAGCATTGTGGGAAGCAGTCCTTGGGTCTGTCCTGGTGAGCAAACAAAACTAGGTAACAACAAAGCCACGTGGTGCTGACAGATGTGCAGTGGTCCGGCTGGGGGTTGGGGCTGATTTTTGCTGACGGTTTAAATGATTATTTGCTCAGGACCCAGTTTTCTCACACAAAAGTTGTGCTGGTTGGCCACATGCTTCTTGTCAGGATGCTGCTTTCTTTAGGAAGGCTTTCCCCCTCCACTTGGAGAGTTCACTCTGTGCAGCTGCTGGGCTCAGGGCTGGGGAGACACCCCACCCCTAGTCTCTGCTGTCCTGCGGTCACAGCCAGGGAGGAAGTGGGGTCCACAGAGGAGGCTGCTCTGATTTCGGGGCCAGAGCTGCTGCCCCGAACTACCTGATGCACTGGGCACCAAGCAGAGCTGACACCCAAAGTGCCTTTGTCGGGCCTGAGCAATGCCAGGTGCCGCACCAGTGCGGGCATGGGCTGCCCAGCTCATTCCCCACAGTAACCCAGGGAAGCAGCATCCGCTGCCTTCATTTTACACGCAGGGAAACTGGCTGCAGGGGATGGAAATTCTAGGCCTGGACTGGCTAGTACTTTCCATGGTTTATTTCCTCCTTCAAACACTCTCAATTCAGCAGGCCTGAAGTTAGGGTGAGAGCTGGTGGGAGTGGGTATCAGGTGTCATCAATGTTTTCTCCTCCCTGAAAACATCTCAGAACTGGGCCTCGGTCCTACTGCAGTAGTTCGGTGGCAAGGGTGACCGACTGTTCTGGTTCGCTGGGGACTGATAGGTTGCCCAGGATGGGGGACTTTTAGCATTGAAATTGGGACAGTCCCAGGCAAATCAGGACGGTTGGTTCCTCCAGACAGCCTGGAGGCTGCAGACTTCTCCAAATGGCCTCTGAGATCCGTTCAGTCCCACCTGAGGTTGCCTCTGTCTGATGGCCACAGGCTATCCCTGGGCCAGGACCTTCTGAGGCTTCTCACAGCCCTTGCTTGTCAAGGTCAGCTTCCATTAAGTACACTGATCCTAAAGAATGCGGCATAAAAGCCAAGCCTGCTTGACCCCATTAGTCTAGGGAAGTGGACCAGAAGTTTATTGGAGGTCTAAATATTTATGGAGACCAATGACTGCTAATTTTAGAAACCATTAGGTTGCTATTTTTAAATGTGTGCTAGAAGGATTTGCTAATTTAAGAAGTAAGTGTTAATGAGCCCCCAACTCCCAGACACCATCCCCCACCCTCTTCCCCTGGAGTTACCAGCAGCTGCTACTGGCATTAGGTCATAATTCAACTTCCCAGCAAACACTTTTCACTTTGGAGCCATTTGATGGAAAAACAACTGCAAATGAATGAATCGCATTGGAAACCACATAAAATTCATCTCTGATGCTCCGGAAGGAGCTTGCCCTGGCGTGGCCCCCTAGGAGGGGCAGTGCGGGCCTGGCTCCAAGGGCCGTGCTGGGGGCCTGGTTTCACCTAGGGGCCACCCTTTTCCTGCAGACATGTGTGTGCTGTGGAAGCATTTGCTGGGGAGATGTGAGTCCAAGACAAATATGGTTCTAGGAATCAAGTTCCAGGAAGACCTTGTCGGGCTGGGTGGGTGGGGCGGGTGTAACGAGACGATGCATTCCAGGAATAAATGGCGAGTCTTGCATTTGGGTTCACAAAGCCCCAAAGCACAGTCCTGGGTGGGCAGCGAGGGGCTCAGTGGCATGCCTGAGCAGGGTTTGGGGCAGCGTGTCCCAGCCACGCTTCCTGGCACGCTGCCTGTGCCGGTTGTCTTGTGTGGAGGACATAAGGCCAGGTAGGTCTTGAGAAAAGCTGGTAACTGTAGGACTTCTCATTCCTCTTTTTTTTTTTTTTTTTTTTAGATACTCACCCAAGAGTATTTTTGCATTTATCTTCAGACAGAGTAGGAGGGAGGGAGGGAGAGAGAGAGAGAAACATCGATTTGAGAGAGACACGTCGACTGGCTGCCACCCACATGACCCCAAGCGGGGTGGGGATGAACTGCAGCCGAGGTACATGCCCTTAGCAGGAACCGAACCCAGGACTCTCTGGTCCACGGGCCGACGCTCTAACTGCTGAGCCAAACCGGCCAGGACACTTCTCATTCCTCTTAATGTGCATTGTGAATCTCCCAGAAAAGTCTCCTGTGTGGCATTTTCTAAACTTACTTGATGGGAGACATCCCCTCCCCAACTTTTCCAAGAGACAACTTGAAGTGAAATCACCTTGGCAAGTGGGCTTAGAGCATGTAAGTCCATTGACAGGTTTTAATGGAGCAATGATGAGATGGGGTTGCTAAAAATTTGGTTTTGGGGGGTGAATGAGCTCAAATAGGAGGACCGGAGGGATGCTCTGATTTGCCCCTGAAGAGACTCAAACACCCCAGAGCTGTAAAGTACTGTAACGTGAAAATATGCGAAGGGCAGCTGGGAAAATCATGAGAGCTGCTGTGCCCCCAAAATGATCTGTTTTATGAGCACCAGATCTGAAAGGCAAGGGTGTTTTTCCATATAAAGTTTTATGTTGTCTCCTTCTTTTGTTGTCTGTGAGCTACATTCTTTTTTTTAAGGCAAGAATTAAAAAAAAAAAAAAAAAAAAAAAAAGGCAGGACCCTCTAGTCTAGCTGCTGGAGTCTAGCACACGATGGAGCTCCGTCCGTGTGCGCGCCCCCAGGCTGCCCGGCCCCAGCTGTGTCAGCGCTGGGCCTCCTCTCCGAGTTAGGTGTCATGTTAATAGCGGTAGCCGTGGAGACAGCCTGGCTGGGGCAAGGGACACATGTGTTGTTTGCCCAGCCCTGCACCTGCTTCTTACTGTCCAGTGTCCCTCGGCCCTATTATGAAGGGCTTTCCTCAGGACACATGTGGCTCCTTGGTCCCTTCCCACCACAGTGCTGAAGGTAGGGTCAGACCCGGAACAGTAGCAGGGCATGTCACGTCGAGGAGGCAGGGCTCAGGCCAGGTGCGTTGGAAGTTTCTTTACCCAGAACCCCTGGGCCCTCCTGCCTGGGTGGAGAGCTGGGTGAGGTGACCACTCACGCCTCGTGTCAGCTCTGACTGCCCTGCAGTTGGCGTGGACTGAGAGCCATTTGGGAATGGGTCGTTGCACACATGTCTGCCCCCAGGGCTCCTGACACGGCCTTGGAGCCATTGTGGTGACAGCTTAAATTTTTGTTTCCTACAGTTTTATTGGGAAAACGAAGAGCTGTCTTGAGAGGAACATGGTCCTTGGACCTTGCCAGAATGCAGAGTCGCCTCAACTTCGACCTTCAGCAGTTTAAGAAAATGCCTGGTTCAAAACACTCTTGTCCTTCCTGTCCCCCCAGCCAGACTGCCTCTTCATTATTGATTAGATCCTTCATAAATGCTAGAATCTGAAAACTAAGAATAAACTCAAGGGAGATTCTCCTAAACGAGATAAATCAGCACAGCCACCCACCTGGAGAAAAGAAAATTACTTCTATGCTACGTCAGAATGAAATACCTCCAGCTAGTAATTCCTAAATACATGTTATTTTTCATACCAAGATATTGTGTTTTTTAATAACGTTCCAAGCGAGGCTCTCTTTCCCAGAGGCTTACTCTGGAGGTGAGTACATCTTCTCACACGAGTGTGTCCGAATTGCGAGAAAGTGATCAGGCATGGCCTCGGAAAATCCACTTCGCATGCATTCAGGATGGCCATACTGTGGGGGTTTTGGCTCTGAAAATGAAGTTTCCTTCATGAATATCCCAAAGTTTCCGTACGTTTCCCTGGGTTATTTTTCAGGCTGCCCGGCATCTGTATTTTGACTTTCTGAGGACTTCTATGCCATCTGCACGCGGTGCGGAAGAACTGCAGCCTTTCCGAGAAAGGCGGAGACGGACGCGTGACAGGACCACTGGTCACTCGCGTGGTAGTGACGGCTTGCTCGTGTTGTTCCGGAAAACCGATGGGAAATATCTTGCCCAAATCTTAGGTAAACGACAATTTATAGATTAAAAATTCGCCCTCTTTTTTTGGACGAGTCCAGAAAAATCTATTTTTCATAACAAGAACTGGTTTGGGGAAAAGCCACGTTAATTCAAATGAAAATCGTGGTGTGTGGTTACATGCGCGCAGAGGCCATTTTCAATTCAGCGAGATCGAGCAAGCTACTGATTTAGTGAGAACTGCAGGCTAAGTTACCGTGGCCATAAAAATCCTAAACCACTTCCCAGGGGACAGCATCTCTCTAACTTCAATTCACCAGATTTCATTAGAATCCATTAAAAAGGCAGTCGATCAGCATTTAAAAGTGAAACTATTGAATTTCATTTAATAAAATACATCGGTGCCTTTGCATAGCTGTTTTTCCTAACATGATCGTTGTGTAGATTTGCTGGGTCGTTCATCAGTTTTCAAGATACAGGAGACTAAAAACTTGCTATATTAGAAAAATATTAGGAAAGTAAAAACAAAAACAAAAACAAAAACCGCACACAGGTTCTAAGGATGTTTTCTGAAATGTTAAATGATAATTAGATGAGTAGTAAGTGTTCTTTGGGAAAGCTTTATATGAGAGCTGTTACAGGATGAACTGTGTCCACCAAAGAAGACATGCTGAAGTCCTACGTCCCAGTGCCTCGGGATGTGACCTTATTTGGAAGTAGGGCCATTGCAGATGTGATTAGCTAAGATGGGGTCACGCTGGAGTAGGGTGGGCCCCTAAACCAATAAGACTGGTTGTGTAAGAAGACAGCCATGTGAAGACGCAGAGAAACAGGGAGCATGCCATGTGACAACAGACACAGAGATTGGGGTGATGCACCCACAGGAAGGCCAAGGATTCCCAGCAACACCAGAAGCTGGGAGAGAGGATGGAACAGCATCTCCCTCAGATCCTTCAGAAGGAACTGTCCTGCTGACACCTTGATTTCGGCCTCTGGCCTCCAGAACTGCGGGAGAGTAAGTTTCTGTTGTCTTAAGCCACCTAGTCTGTGGTCCTTGATTTCAGCAGCCCTGGGAAACCGATACCGGGGACCGGATGAATGACAGCATGGGGAGTTACCGGGAAGAAAACACTCATGTCTGAATATGAGAAGTAGGTCCCCTCCCAGAAAGGCATTGAACAGGGCCTGGTGGCTTCACATCTGTCGCAGAAAACAAGGCAGTGGTTAGCTTCACGCCCACAAGTGTGGAGGACAAAGTCCAGGGATCGGTTGGAGGACATGGAGGAGGAAGGATCTAGAAGGCCCTCTGTCCTTGTGAAAACTCAAGAGCAACCGCCAACTCTAATGAACAACCCATATGGCGAGCCAGGGACTCGGCTTCTCCAGATCGGAAAAGCACACGAGTCCACCGATGCCCTGAGGAGGTTCGGGCTCAGGTCCCCAGTCTGTATGTAATGGGCCGGGCTGCGCCAGAGACACGGCTGACCTTTTCAGGCCGCATGTCTGGTTTTCTTAAATCAACAGATCTTGGTTTCACAGAACATAAAAACCCAGATCTGGGGTGCAGGCCAGGCCTGGACAGGGTGGTTCAGACAGCTGCCCAGGCTCTCCCTTGGAAATCCAGTGGAGCCCAGTGGGGCCTCCCTCTGGGACTTACATAGAAACAAAAATGAAAACCAGCAACAGGACACTGTCCCAGCTGCGCTGCCAACCTCCGTGAATAAGATAACTATCCTATGAGTTTTGTAAGCCTGTGAAAATTATTTATTTGAACACTGAACTGAAAATATATTGCAGTGACGAAAAATGTGGTATTAAATGAAAATATAAAACCGAGATTTACTCATGCTAATAAAACACAGTTAAAAAATGATGTTTAATGCTCATTCTCTGTAAATTTAGCCCTTCAAGCCCAGGTGCACAGAAGCTGTTTATATTAATGATAAGAGTAAAAACAATCAGCTAAATTTACTGAGTGTTTACCATATGCCAAACATCTGTTAAATGTTTCCCTTGGCATTGACTTATTTGATCCTTCAACAAATCGACAATGTGTGTGTTGCTGTCCTCATTTACAGATGGGGAGACTGAGGCTCAGAGAGGTTCAGTAACTTGTCCAAGGTCACACCTGGCTGAGTCAGGGAGCCCAAATAGGAGACCCCTGAGATCATCCAGGTCAGAGATCCTGGCAGAGACAGGGTGGGTGCTGAGGAGAGGTCGGTGTCTGGGTCCATTTGCAGGGTGTGCGGTGGTTTAGCTGTGGGGTGTGAGAGCCAGGTGTCAGGCATGCTCTGAGTTTCTGTCTTGGGCAGCTGGAAGAATGGAGTTGCCATTTATTGGGAGGGTGAAGACAATGGAGGTGGAGGGTTTGGGTTTGGAGGGTGAAGGGCAGAAGAGAGTTGCATTTTGGGTATGTTGACTTTGAGATGACTCTCACCACCCACATGGGGATACCGTAGTTGGAAAGCTATGTGCAGAGGTCAGGGAGGGGACTGAGGTGGAGAGGTCCACTTGGGACTCGACACCACAGAGATGGGGTTGAAAGCCCTGAGACTGGGTGAGAGCCCCTAGGGGGTGGAGACGGGAAGAGCAGGAGCCACGGACCGCTTCCAGGACCTCTCCAACATCAGATTTTAGAGTGATGGGGAGGGGGAGGGGGAACAAGCCAGAGGGAGAGTGGGGAGAGGTAAAAAGTGCCAAGTCGGACAGAGTGATCACTGGGTCAGGCCAGGCCATCAGATAAATCATGTCACCTGAGCACTGAGAAATGATCGTTCAGCAACATGAAGGAAACTGGAGACCGTGATAAGCAGTTTCGGTGGAATGATTGGAATGGGTTCAAGAGAGAATCATGATAGGGGCACAGGAGGGAATGAGCCCAGAGAATTCTGTCAGGGGCTTGGACCATCAAGGGGACTCAGGAAATGAAGCAACGGTTGTAGGACGGGGGTTCTTAATCTGGGGTCCAGAGGCCGCAGAATTCAGGGCACCTGTCAACTGGATGGGAACAGAAGTTGTATGTTTTATTTCATCAACCTTTCACTGGAAACAAGCATTTCCTTGTATTATGAACAGAGGCAGCCACCTACTGCAGTGTGAGCAGTGCTTCTGACTTCATCACAGACAGAAATCACTGACAGTTTGCATCACAGGTGTCCGGGTACCTGGAGGGGTCACTTCCCATCGACGCTCTTTCCCGACTGTGCCAGGTGGAAGAGCCCTGCTGGGCCCGACGTGTGAAGCAGCAACAGAGAAGCACACAAAGTACCATGAGCAAAGTGGTCGTAAAATATTTTGCAAGTGGAAAAAAAGGGGGAGGGGGGCATCTGTAATACTTTCAACAATAAAGATTAAAAACAAAAAGTCAGTGAAAGGTGGCTCGAGGCTCGGTAGAAATAATAAAATCAAGATGGAGAGATTAAAAAACATAAGGGATTGGCAGGGCAAAACACTTGTAAGTGTGTTTGAATCTATTTGACTTCCTTTGTGATCCTGTGTGTGGTTTGTATGTTTCACAGCCTTGTTTGGAGAAGAGATGCGCAGGCGTCACTAGGTGGCCCAGAGATCCAGGCAAGAACAGTGGGCCAGTCCAGGAATCAGTGCCAACATCCACAGCCAACACCGAGAACAAACGAGTCAAGAACCTCTGCCGGTGGGACTGTGCTCAAGGAGGATTTTGTTTTGTTTTGAAGATGAGAGAAACGGAAGCCTGTGTGTATACCCTTGGAGATGATGTTGAAGAGATGTCCTGGAAGAGGGGACAGCAGGGACCCTGGCGTGCACCTGGGCGGGCCAGCTCAGACCGAGCGCAGACGGTCCCTTCCAGCAGAGGAGGGACGCCAATGCAGGGAGCCCAGGGGACGAGGCAGTGGGCGTTTGTGGTGTTCTCAGATTGTCCCGGTTTCTCAGGGAGGTCGGGTGTGTGTTGAGAAGGAGGGTGGGGAGGAGGTATTGAAGGTGTGAGTGGGGAGAGGAGGGCTGCCATGGTCGCCGAGGACTGGATTGAGACGAGGTCAGCAGGTGCCCTTGTGAGGCGAGTGGTCATGAGAGTACAGAGGGACCATCAGCCCCTGGACAGCCTTCCCCAGCAGTCAGGGGCACCGTGAGGGCCCCGAGTGGACAAGGGGCTGGACTCAAGTCAGTGGGCATTTTTCTAAGAGAAAATGAAGAAGGAGAGAGGCAAGGAAGGTGAGAGCGCACACGGAGAAGTGGGCGTGAGGGTGGGCAGTGGACTTGAAGCTGGGAAGCAGGGAAGGGCGGGAGGTGCTGGCTGGAGAGGTGGCCATGGCAGGCAGCAGAGTGACACTACCGGAAAGGGTGGGGCCGCCCAGGAGGGTGGACGGCCAGGGAGGAGGAGGTGGGGGAACTGCTGGGAAGGCCCACCCGTGGATGTGGAAGCATCGTGAATTACGTAGAGCAGTCGGTTATCTGGTGCGTTCACCCTGTGTTTGAGAGGTAAGCCTCCCCTTGGCTGTGTCTGTGAAGGTGAGGTGAGAGACAGAGGGCGGGCTGGGCGGAGGAACGGCACAGACAGACGGGAGCATGGCTGCAGAGTCCTCTCCTTGCTGTGGTCACGCCAGTCTAGCCCTGGGTCTTACTTCTGCTCTCTGTGTCGTTTATTCACAGGACTGCCCTACAAATTAGTCTTCAACTTCCTTTTTCGCAAGCCGTCCGTCTTTCCTCATCACTTGACACCCCGATCCTTTCTGTAGCGCAAGCAGGCGATGAGGGTGGTGGCTTTGCGTTTGGGGGGCTGGGGTGGAAGCGCCCGGGTGGGAATGACGCTGAGCTGAGCCGGATGTGCACGGACTGCCCGCCTCTCCGTGACCCCGGACGACTCGACGGGCAAAATCAATTAGGATTTCCTTTCTTTGCTTTCCTCCTCCTCCTCTTTCACTCACCCTCGTGGGGGGGGGGGGGGGGCTCCTGGAGTGTGTGGCTCGGAGAGGTGGCTGGCCCGCACCCCGCTGGGAGCCGTTTTGCTCTGGTGTCACCCCTGGCTCCCCCAGCTCTGTGTGTTCCAGCCAAGTAACCTGAACTCAGTGGCTCCCCACCCTCCCAAGGTGTCGGCGTCTGTGGAGAGCTTTACAGACCGCGGTGCCCTGGCCACCCCAGAGAGCGCGACCCACCGCTTGGGGTGGGGTCCAGGCATGGGGACCTGGGAGCCCCTCTCCCAGGTGATTCGAATGTGCAGCCAGGGCACAGCCACTGTCTTAATGAGTGTGCTATGTAAAGGCCCTCCCAGGAACTTTAAAAGACTTAGAAACTGTTTAGCAAAGAGTACAAATGCCTGTTCCCCTTGCTGGTTCTGCATGTTGACGATGGCCCTCTCTGGCGGCTCCCAAGACGGGGACAGTATGCCCAGCCCGGCTTCTCATGGTCCCCGGGTGCTGTCTGATCTACCTGAAGGCTTCACTTTCACCTGCCTCTGCTCCAGATCTCCGTGCAGAGTCCCAGCTGCACTCAGGCCCCACACCTCTTCATCCATCCTGGACCCTGCACCGCCCTCTACCCCTGTACTTCTTCTCTGACAGCCAAACAGCTAGGAGGCAGTTCCCCTCTTCACCCTCTGCTGTGGCTCCCACCTTCCAGCCTGTTCTTACCACCCAGGTCCTCTTCCTGGGGCCCCGGCCCTCCTGGATACCCAGCCCACCTCATGTGTTAATCTTGGCCAAGAAGTTACCCCCCAGACATTTATATTGTCCTGGAAGGGCCGTGAAGACAAACTCTTCCTGGCCCTGGCCCCAAAGAATCCTCGCAGTGGTAAGGACATGATAGGGTCAGTCCTTCGGGGGGCCGGTGATACTTTGATGTATGAGTTTTTAAAATATTTAAGAAGGCCCTGACCAGTTTGGCTCAGTGGTTGGAGCGTCAGCCCATGGACTGAGGGTCGCGGGTTCGCTTCCAGGCAAGGGCACATACCTGGGTCTCAGGTTGGCTCCCTGACCCTGGTTGGGGTTGTGTGGGAGGCAACCAATCGAAGTGTCTCTCTCACATCGATGTTTCTGTCTTCCTCTCTCCCTCCCTTCCACACTATCTAAAAAATCAATGGAAAAATATCCTCGGGTGAGGATTAACAACAACAAAAAATATTTAAGAAGTTTAGAATTAATTGTGTTAGATGGTAGGAGATTTCAGATCGCAGACGTCCTGGTAAAAGCAAAGGCCTCGCAGATAACACAGTGCGTGGTGTTTCTGGTTCGGTCTTCAGACGTACACACAGGGCTGGGCTGTGAGTCCGGGCACTGTAAGGTAGCTGTGTCTGCTGTCAGGTCTGGCTACATAGTTTGCAGAACCCAGTGCAAAATAAGAATGTGGGGCCCTTGCTCACAAATGGTTAAGAATCAAACCAAGCAGGGGCCCTTCCCAGCGCAGGTCCAGGAGGGCCACACGGGTCACCGGCCCGTGCAGGCTGCCCTGCCAGTGACGGCCGGACCCGGGAGCCGACACTATCCTCCCTCCCTTAAACTGGTGAGAGCACCTACTTTGAATGTTGGAGGGAACAGGAGACACTTTTGCAGTGTTCTGCAGAATAAAAAACCTGGTTTTGTGTGTTTATTTTTTCTTCATTTAAGTGTAGCCCAGACGCCTCTGTAAGTATCTGCCGAGGAGGAGCCTTTAGGAGACAGAGCTACTGCAAGTCCCCGTGCCCGCGTGGCCGCCAGTGGAAACAGACCCCCCAGACACTGTAAATCTCAGCCGCATTTCTCTTGCTCTAGGGGAGCCGTGCGTGGACATGCACGCGTGTCCAAGGCCTCTGGGTGGCTGGCTCTAAGCCCAAGAGACTGCTCAAAGCCCCTCAGCTCTGGAGGCCCCTCGAGAGGGAAAGGGACGAGGGAAAGGGATGAGGGAAAGGGATGAGGGAAAGGGACGAAGGAAAGGGACCAGGCAAGTGAGTCCCAGCTCCTCCCTGCTTTTCTTTCACGGAGTCACCAAGAGAGGCCCTCTCAGAGCAAGCCCTGGGCGCCCTCGCAGCAAACGGCCCCCAGTGGGAAGTTCCCTGTGCGCAATGCTGTGGAGCCCAGCGGAAAGCCTGTGCCCTGCAAACAGTGTGGGGACCCCCGCAGGAGCGAGGACCACGAGGACGGCTGCAGAGAGGAGCTTTGGGTTTAAAAGCTCCAAGAATCACTCCTCATCGGGCAAGATCGACCGTCTGCATGGTAGAAAGACATCAGCAGAAGCCTTGAAAACAGGCCTTCAGAGCTCACGTTCTGGGTCGTAAGACATTCTCTGATCTAAGCAAGAAAATGGTTTTTTAAATCTTCACCAGAGGATAGGTTTTTGTTTTTTATTTTCAGAGAGGAAGGGAGAGAGAGAGAAAAACACCGATGTGAGAGAGAAACATCGATCGATCGCCTCCCATTTGTGCCCCAACAGGGGTGGGACCCATAACATAAAGTGCCCTGACGGAGTCGCACCAGCCACCTTTTGGTGCGTGGGATGATGCTCCCGCCAACCGAGCCACCTGGCCAGAGCAAGAACATGGTTTTGAAAGAACAAAAGTTGACGTTCAGTTTTATTGATCTTAAAAAATAACTAGCTGGAAAACAGGAAATATTTATGGTAACATTGTTATGGAATCTGTCTTTCTCCCTTTTTACAGATCTTTCTGCAGATGCTTAAGAAGTGTCTATCCCATCACACAGACGGGTAGAGAAAACCTGGTGAGCTTAAGAGATTTTTGCAAAGCAGATGGAGCCAGATAAGAATGGAGGCTAGCTTCAAGTCTGACTAATTTGGGGCAAACAGCTCAGCCCTACGTGACTCACCTGGCTGTCTACATCCTAACAGCTGTCTCCCAGAGCCGTCAAGAAGATGCTGAGATAATAGATGTAAAAACCTGTAAACCTTATAAGGAAAGACACCCAGCAAATGCCAGGCTTATGCACTGAAGTGGCATCATTGGTACAGGCAAATGGGTTCCCAGGTCCACTGAAACGACCCAGGCACATGGGCTGGACCCAGACCCGGACAGAGCTGAGATGCTGGGAGAACTCCGGTTTCCAAGACTTCAAAGCTAAACCGAGTGATTAAGAGATTTTTGCCCTTAAAAACTGCAGGAATTAAATCTCTTGGCGGGAATATGCAGCCAAAAGCCGGTGCCCCGAGTGGCTCCAAGGTTGGGGGACCCTCTCAGGGCACTAATCCCAGGTCCCTTTTTACTTTGCCTGTGGCCCTCCCAGCAGGCCTGGGCCTTCCCGCCCATCCTGGGGAGACCGTGGCAGCTGTTGAGGGTGAGGGTCTCAAGGTCGCTGAAGGATTTACTCACATATCAGATGGCATGGATTTCCTCTCTGCAGTACCATTGTTTACCCTTATTAAGAGAGATCTGTAAGTTTCCCCGCCCCTTCTCCCCTGTCAGTGTGTGTGTGTGTGTGTGTGTGTGTGTGCACTCTTTGGGGGCAGGGGTGCAGGCTGTGGGGGGGACAAGGCTCCCAAGTCTGGCAGCTCTGACCACTCACTGAGCACAGAAGAGGCAGTGACGACCAGCTCCCCAAGATGACATGGTCTCACAACACTCAACAGATTCGGTCCTTGCTCCCAGACTGAGGCCCGGCCAGCAATGACATAGTTCCGCCCAAACTCAGGAACCAGATCCCTGTCCCGCCTGGCTCATCAGGAGCCCGGCTGCCTTCACAGCGGCTTGGCGTCCTCCAGAGCCCCTCAGGCCCAGCGCCAGTGCCTTTCTGCAGAGGGGCGTGATGACCACTGTGCCTGGAGGATGCTTGCTCACCCACAGCCCGGAGACAAATGACTGTCAGCTCCAAACCCTCCCGACTCGCAGCATCCCCCAACTCACATGCAGAGGTCATCCGGTCCCGTCGGCCTCATCAGCTCCCTCGCAGCGGGGTGCTGCGGAAGCCGGCTGGGCACGTGCCCCACGGGGAAGCTGCTGCCCTCCTGTCTTCCCGCTGCCACTGACTGGAGGCTTCAAGCCCCGGGTATGTGAGAGAAGACTGTCTAGACAATTACTAAGTGTGGCACACATGTCATTTGGTTGGATGGTTAACTGTCCTGTGCACGATATGAGGCAGCTGGGCCAAGGCAGACATTCCGGACCAACCAGAAATGCCATCTCTGCACTTGAGAAAGATGCCTGGTGTATCTGTGCACAGTCATCTCCTCCCTAAACACCCCCTGGTGACTCTCCGGGGCTGGCAGGACACAGCCGTGGCCGCCCACAGTTCAGCTTGTTGCCTGCCCACGATCCCCGCGCTGGCCCATTGGCTGTGCACACTCGCTCCTCTGTGTCCTGGTTCGTGGCTCCCCAACGAACAGCCCAATTCCTGCGATGACTAGAGACCCACAGTGGACCCTCCTGCTGTCCTGCTGCCTGTCCTCCTCTGAGCTGGTCACCTGGCAGATGTCCCCAAACTGCTTTGGACTGTCGGCATATTGAGCAACTCAAGAGTTCCTCAGCCTGCAGGCTGCTCTGGGCTCTGGACGCATACTGGTGAATTCGGATCAATGTGCAACTATTTGGGGTTTTTTTGGCTACAACTGCAGATATGGGTGGTTCAGCGATGACTGTCAGGGAGTGTGGAGCTGGGTGGGTCATGGGCACAGTGTGGAGAGAGGACTTTTTTTGCTACAAGTTGGAGATAAGAGACATGTTGAAGAAGGTGGCTTTCTTGGGACATATGAGAAGTTTGCCCTGAGAGTCTAACAGGGCTGGGGATAGTTCTTCTGAAAGTTCGGACAGCACTGAAGGGTGGCCAGGGGAAATGGCCATGCTGGGGACGCCTCCAGTCCCTGCAGGTGGGCTGCTGGCCATCTGGGTCTCAGAATTACTGAGAGCCACGTTTCAACTTGACTTGCGTGTTCATCCCTGTCTCATTGGTTCCACTGAGATGCTCCAAGGGCAGGGACTTGGGGCTGTGGTCCTTCTGTAGCACTCATGCATCTGTGTGACTGAGTGGTCCTTAAAAAAAGGAACTCATATGTAGGTCAGTGGCCCTGGATGTGGACCAGAGCCTGTCCCTGTGTCCCTGGCAATGGATGGTGACGGCAGGGAGGGGAGCATCTTGTGGCAGTGCTGGGAGCTTCAAGCAGGAGTTCAGAGTGTCTATTAAATATTATTGATTGAGGATTGATCCACAACCCAACACAGAGGTTTTTTTGTCTCTTCTCTGGAAGTACCGTCATAAGCAAAATGATCTTTAGTTCAGGGTCATCACAGGCCCATATCAAGCTCTTCCATTTAGTAAATATCATATATGGTAAAATGCACTCACACTATCTGTAATTATATGCTGGGATTTTTTTTTGGAAAGAAAATATATAACTTTGCCTTTGGGGTGATTTGGCTACAAGTAGTATATGTAATTTACAACTGCCTTTGATTTCTTGGCACTCAGTGTGTATACTTGTGGAATTCTGCAGAGAGAAAACGCAAATCCCAAATGTTTAAAAAATACTATGATATTTTTAGGAATACTACATTTAACAATGAATGAAGTAGACGTAATGTTGTTTTGTAGACTTTCTGTTAAACTTTCATTAATCTGGATCTTCTCTGGAACAATTCATTCCTATTCTGGGCTGAGGTCTGAAACCTCCCAGGCTTGTGGCCCTGGCCTGTGGCTACTGATGGACAAAAGAAACTGGGCCAGGGACACTGTGTGACTCAATCTAAGCATAAAGGTATCAACTCATTCTTCACTCATCAAATATTTATTGCAGTCCAGCACCTGTGAGCAACAGGGTGCTTGGTGAGCAGGACAGTCACTGACCCTGCCCTTCCATGTGTGTGGGTCACAGGCCCCCAGAGCCAGCTGCACAAGGGGCAGTGAGCAGGTAGAAGGTTAGGCTTGGGGGCTCCAGCCCTTCTCTCCACCCAGGACTCTCATCCTTGCTCCCTCGCACCTGCCATCAAAGTCTGCCCTTGGACCTGTTTTTAAACTAAGGTGGAAAGACTCGTAATGGCTTAACAGTTTTCCCTTCCAGGCATATCCCTTAAGTCTAAAGGATAAAGATTTTATAGTGAAATTTCAAACACCAATCAGTGAGTAAAGTTGTGGGAAAAGGGTCATGAGCATTTGCCTAACACCCTTAAAATCATTTCATTGAGTTAGGGTGACCTTTGTCCATATGGGGACGATAGAGGCCAGTAGGTTCATATTAGATGGATGGATGGATGTAAGGATAGATGGATGGATGGATGATGGTTGGATGGATGATGGATGGATGGATGGATGGATGATGGATAAAATAGATCAGCTTTAGTCTGATCTCAACTGATCTTTGAAACTCGATTTTTGTTGTTGTTGTTACTCCTCACCTGAGGATATTTTTCCATTGATTTTTTTTTTAGAGAGAGTGGAAGAGAGGGATGGAGGGAGGGAGGGAGAAACACCAATGTGAGAGAGACACATTGATTGGTTGCCACCCACATGACCCCAACCAGGGCTGGGGATCGAACTGCAACTGAAGTACGCACCCTTGACAACCAACCAACCAACCTCCAAGCCATCTTTGCCCTGCACCAAGCCAAGGGGGACAGGGCAGGTCCATATCCATTGCAGGGATGGGCAGTCACGTCTCCTCACTGAGGAGGTCTCAGGACTTGCTGACCCACCAGGGGAGGGGGCGGGCAAGCCTGACTTCCATGCTCAGACACAGTCTGGATTTAGAATGGGGCCCTGGGGTTGTTTTGGAAAAAATATATTTTCTTTAGGAAAATGCCACTTTTTGCCATAAAAATGAATTGTAAAATCAGACTTAGAGGATTATTACTTTTTAACCAAGTAAGTAGCCTTAAAACTCTCTGGTGTATTCGTTTCCTGGGGCTGCTGGAACAATGGACCACAAACGGGGTGGCTGGAGACAGCAGAAATTTATTGCCTCACAGTCTGGAGGCCAGCGGTCCAAAATCAAGGTGTCAGCAGGGCCCCGCTCTCTCTGACACTCTGAATAGAATCCTTTCTTGCCTCTTGCAGCCTCTGGTGGTGGCTGTCAGTCCTCGGGTTCCTTGGGTTACAGCTGCGTCACTCCACTGTCTGTCTCTGTTGTCACATGGGGTTCTCCCTGTGTGTCTCTCTTCATGTGGCTTTTCCTCTTATAAGGACACCAATCACATGGATTAGGGTCCCTCTAATGACCTCATCTTAACTTACTCACATCTGCAAAGACCCTATTTCCAAGTAAGGTCGTCCTGAGATAAGTGACAACACAAGCAAACGAAGCAACTGTCCCGAAACCACACAGCCCGCTGTGGGAGAAACCCTCATTTGCCATCAACTATGAATTGTAACACTTTCTTGAAATAATCCTTCATAAATAACTAGGGTTAATAGTATTCATAGTCTACTTGGCAAGAGAATCGGATAGAGTTTTCCTTAGTGAAGACATTTGCAACTAGAGAATAGAAAAGCCAATTGCTGGCAAATGTATTTAACAGGGAAGACGTGTGTGGAAATGAATGAAATAGGTCCTTGTTTATGCTTTGATTCTCAAAGGCTAGGTGTATGTTGGTTCAGGTTGGTCTCCTTTGGCACCGTCAGGGCATAAATATTTTGGCTAATGCTGCTCAGTTGGTACGGAACGGGAAGTTTCTGCAATTCAAACACACTTGTGAAATACGACCTCACTTTTACTTGTCTGGTGCCCATAATTTAGCTGACAACAGTCTCAGCAACAGACATTTCGACACGATCCTGTGTTTGCTAATTGCTCTTTTGTACCCCGGACACAGGAAGATTAAACCTTTTGGGTGAGGTGGATACCAGCAACTTCCCAAGCAAGGTTCCCAGGGGTCATTTAATAAGTGACCCCCCCCCAAATATGTCTTAAAATATAAAGAGATCAAAAGACTTGAAAGTGAGGATTCAAACTGATGTTTGCACACCTATGTTCTTTTTTTTTTTTTTTTTATCCTCACTCGAGGACATTTTTCCATTTTTTGTTCAGATAGAGTGGGAGGGAGAGAGAGGAAGAGAGAGAGAGAGAGAAACATCGATGTGAAAGGGACACATCGAGTGGCTGCCTCCCGCATGACCCAACCAGGGGCCGGGGACAAACTGCAACCGAGGTACACGCCCTTAGCGGGAACCGAACCCTGGTCTCTCTGGACCGCAGGCCGATGCTCTAACCGCTGAGCCAAACCGGCCAGGGCTGCACACCTATGTTCTTAGCAGTGTTATTCACAATAACCAAAAGGTGGGAACAACCCAGATGTCCGCTGATGGCCGAAGGGATAGGCAAAATGCGTGCTATCCACACAATGGAATGTTGTTCAGCCTTAGAAAAGAATGAGATTCGGACACCTGCTGCAGCATGGACGAACCTGAGGACATTGTGCTCAGTGACATAAGCCAATCACAAGAGTCAAATATTGTATGAGTGTACATAGGAAAGGTGTCTGGAATGGTCAGAGTCACAGAGACAGAAGGTAGAGTGCTGGGTGCCAGGGGCGGAGGGAAGGGGGGATGGGGAGTTTAATGTGTGTATACTTTCAACTTGGGAAGATGAGAAGGTGTTGGACATGGATGGTGGTGATGGTTTGCACAGCAATGTAAATACACTTGATGCTTTGAACTGCACACTTAAAAATGGCTAAAATGGCCCTGGCCGGTTTGGCTGAGTGGTTAGAGCACCAGCCCGTGAACAAAAGAGTCCTGGGTTCGATTCCGGCCAAGGGGATCTAAGTCAGTTACAGTTCGTCCCCGGCCCCAGCTGGGGTCGTGTGGGAGGCAACCAATTGATGTGTCTCTCTCACATGGATGTCTCTCTCTCTTTCTCTACCTCCCTCCCTACCTCCTGCTCTATCTGAAGATAAATGGAAAAATATCCTCGGGTGAGGATAAAAAAAATGACTAAAATGGTAAGTTTGGTGTTATGTGGGTTTTAACATAATAGAACACACACACACACACACACACACACACACACACACACCATACTGGTCTTACATTAGTTATTCTGAGTTGGACCGCCTCACCCGGTGTGGTCTCATAACACTCCACTGGTTTACATGTAAGGAGCTTCATTGGAATAAATGTTCTCAGATCAGTCAAAACGACACTTTCCTCCTATGTCCATGTTAGCTAATTCCGAGAGCCAAATGCCGAATCCAGACCCGGGCCCACCTGGGAGCTGAGCTGCCTGCAGCCAGCCCTTCTTTCTTTAAGGGCCACCGCTCAGCCTGGCGCGGCCCCTGATGTCACATAAAGCGCAGGCCCTGGTGAGCAGTGTAGCCTCAGGCGGGGCCCAAGAAGACCGCCAGGTGATCCACCTGCCAGCCTGGACAAAGCCCTAACCATCCTGGACTCCTCTGATTGCTACTCCCTAAACGCACAGAAGGTCCAGAGACGCCGAATGTCACACCTCTGGTGCCTCACGCCTTGTAATTTACTAAGTACCTTCACACAGGCTGCCATTTAATCAGACAGCGTGGGGAGGCATTTGCTATCATCTCCAGGCATCTTGTCCAGACCTCACAGCTGGTCATAGAAAGACCTGGGCCTAGGCCTGGGCCTCCGACCCAAGCCCCACGTTCTTTCCCCCACGGCGGCCAGCGCGGAGTTGCCGGCCTCTCCGAGCTGTCAGAAAAGGCAGCTGTTACGAGCACGCAGGTCGGGTGCGGCCAGCCGGCAGGCTCGGGGCTCTCCATCAAGCCCGCTGAATGAACAGTGTGGTCCCAAGCACGACGCTCTGGAAGTCTTTTCTCCACCCCCAGTCCTAGCTTATGTCTGTAACTGCCCGGGACCAGGATTACTTGGTTGGGTCCTGTCTTGAAACACCTTCAGAACACCTCAGTTGCCACAGATGAGCGAGTGCAGGGGCGAGGGAGTCACAGGCTCCTGCGCGCTCAGACCCTTCCGGCCTTTTTCCCAGCGGAGGAGGAGACTGAATGCTCAGTCCGATGAGTGTGGAGGTCATGTGTGCCCAGCCCTCTGCTTCCTGTCCCCGCCCCCTTCACACACACATACTCTTGAGCGCACGTGAACACGTGTGCACAGGCACACGCAGGGACACGTGCACACACGTGCATGCACACAGACACACACTTTCCTTCTTGAAATGACTTTGGACAGCAGTGAAGCCGAATCTTTCTAATTCTCTGTAAATACGGTAAAAAGGAGAATAACTCTGAGCCAGAGAAAGACCTTCCTCTCCATCGTGTTAGGGAGGAGGTTGCCTGCTTCACCGTGTTCAGTCCAGGACATCGGTGAGTGGCTTCCCGGGGCCCTTACTCCAGCGGACGGATTCAGGTCGCGTGGACTGCAGGGACCATGTTCGGTCCACAGACCAGGTCTCCGCGGCGCCCTGATGGACTTCACCCCCAACCTCCCTTCTCAGGTCTGTGCCCTAAAACCACACTTTCATCTCTGCTGCCAGCTCTTAATAATCCGGAACCTCTTCTCAGCGAGAAGCCTCTCCCAGAAAGAGGTTAACCCCAAAACGAGACAGAACGTACACAGCCGGCGAGAGTGGAACAGCCAGGAACGGGATGCTTCAGCGAATCAACAAAAATAAGGGAGGGCCCGACGTCAGACCTCACACCGTCATCCAGTCTCCAAGGGCCTTTGGGCTGTTTCTCGTCGGTTTCACGGACATTGATGTTTGTGGACAAGGCTGCCTTTTCCACAGGATCTTGCTGTGTCCACTTAGCTGGATGATAAAAACCATCTGCCTGAAATCCTTTTTGGAACAGGAAGGGGTATGAACAAATAAGCAAATGGGCCCTGGCCGGTTTGGCTCAGCGGTTAGAGCATCGGCCTGCGGACCAGAGTCCTGGTTTTGGTTCTCGCTAAGGACATGTACCTCGGTTGCAGTTTGTCCCCACCCCGAATGGGGTCGTGTGGGTGGCAACCACTCGATGTGTCTCTCTCACATCAATGTTTCTCTCTCTCTCTCTCCCCCTCTCCCTCCTGCTCTATCTGAAGATAAAGGCATAAAAATGTCCCCAGGATAAAAAACAACAACAAATAAGCAAATGGTCCTAAAAGACCAGGGGAGGGGGAGGGCTCCTTCAGAAAGGAGCAGCGGGTGCGCTGCAGGTCAGTGTTTGTGGGGGCTGCTGGCTTCTGTAAGGCTGTTATGAAACATACACCCTTCAGATGAATAGGGTACGTTTGGAGGATGGGTGAGGAGGCACCATTCTCTTCCAGAGGGCCCACTCTGTGCCTCGGGTTTTATCAGGGCAGTTAGAACAATACTAGGAAGAATTAACCTGTGAGTTCCTGTAGTAAGTTGAATAGTGTCCCCCTAAAACTCATGTCCCCTTGGAACCTCAGAATGTGGTCATTTTTGGAAACAAGGTCTTTACAGGTGTAACCAAGTTGAGATGAGGTCATACTCGTTGAGACTGGCCCCCAGGCTGTGGCTGGTGTCCTGTGGGGAGGAGAGGGGATGCACAGGAGAGAAGGTCATGTGAAGACAGAGAAGGAGAATGTGGTGATGCAGCTACAAGCCAAGGGACGCCACGGAGTGCCGGCGGTTACCAGAGGCTGGAAGGCGCAAGGAATAGCCTGCGGAGGGCGTATGGCCTGGCCCCGCAGGCTGACACCTTGACTTTGGACTTCTTGTCCAGACCTCACAGCTGGTCATAGAAAGATCACCTTGACTTTGGACTTCTGGCCTCCACAACTGGAGAGAATGAAGTCCCGTGGTTTCAGGCCTCCTCCTTCGTAGTGATTTATTACGGCAGCCACAGAAAACTCACACAGCCCCTTCCTGGCTGGGAGCTGTTGAGGTTGGACCATATTAGATCCAAGAAGAACTTGGTCAAATTAGTTTGGAGCTGAGGTCTAGGAGTAGGACAGAGCTGATCTTGAGGGAATACTTGCTGAGCCAGTTTTTTTGTTGTTGTTGTTATTCTGCCACCTGAGAAGAGTCTGAGTCTCTCCTGGGCTCAAGGAGGAAGGAGGGCCATTCAGAGTGAGCAGCTGGTGGGAGACCGAGAAGGGCCTGTGTCCCGTCCTCCTGGGCTCAGGGTCAGCTCCACAGAGAGGTGAGCTCACCCCAAAGCCCAGGCTGAGCTGGGGCTGTGAGGAGAGAAGGCTGTTCTTTCGGCTGCCCTGGGAGGCAGGGCATGGAGGAGAAATAGCAAGAAATAATAGGTTTTTGGCTTCTGGTATCCAATATAAATTTTATGTTTTCAGCAAGACAGTGCTCTTGAAAGCCAGGCATTGGCAAGAAATAGTTTTCAAAATTCTTTTAACTCTATTGCCATATAAAGATCCAGGGCTGGAGATTTGAACTCTGAGGTTCTTACAATCCAGAAAACGCGGACCCTGCATACAAGTTTCTGCCGCAGGAACAGGAGATGAAACCCTTCCAGCCCTGGTGTGTGAGGAACAGAAGGGAGGCTGGAAGGAGAAGCCAGAGGTCACACACGTTTGCCCCGACTGCCCTCAAATCAAATGTCCTGGAGGGACACAGGAAAATAGGGTTTTCTTCTCCCCCTGTTTGGAATCTTTGGAGGAGACGGCCCATTCCAACACGGGGTGCGTGGATGTTGGGGAGCACAACGTGGCTGTGGAAGGTGAGATGGATGTGCTCAGTCATCATCCCTGAATGCCTTCATTCCTCTGCAGTGTGGAGGGGACCCAGGGACCCTCACATGTCCCGAAATCGGATATAGCATGCCGCCAAGAGTCCAACTGTGAGTCAGTTGCTGTGAGGAGCCCACCTTGGCCAGGGATGGAGTAGGCATCCCACTAGACCTTGTGGGGGCTTCAAAGTGGCATGGGCACATGTGAGAGCCCCCAAGGCTAGGCCCTCAGTCCCTTGCCTTTAGCAGGGACATCACCTGGATGCCCAAAAGGCAGACCCAACCCAACCCATGCGTCCCTGTCCTCTCTTCACAGGGACCTCAAGCCTCTCTGTGCACAGGCTGCCGTCTTGAATAAGAGGGTTGTGAGGAGAGCAACTCTGATGAGAGTTGAACTCTACCAATAAATATTTCCCTAGTGGAGCCTGTTTTGACCAAAGGTGATGGTTTGAACCAAAGAGGATGGAGATGATATTAGTGACAAATTAAAGTCCCCTTGCCTGCCGCGGGAGAGGGGCTCACAAGGAGAACTAAAGACGCTTCGTGGCCCTGCGCACCTGCACAGTGGAAGTGAATCCGAGTCCTTGCCACCTGGCGTGAAAGGATGTTGGTTATGGGCTGAACTGTGTAACCCCCCAAACCCCTGTGTGGAAGTCCTAACCCCATCACCTCAAAATGACTGTACTTGGAGCTGGGCCTTTGAAGAGGTAAAATGAGGCCAGATGGGTGGCCCCCATCCAATGTGACTGGTGTCCTTAGGCACAGTCACGAGGAGACACTGAGGGAAGACCGTGGGCAGACAGAGGCAGAGGTAAGAATGATGCTGCCACAACCAAGGGACGCCCCGGACTGGTGGCAACCATGGGAAGCTGGGAGAGGGCGAGGGGGAGTCTCCCCAGAGCTCCAGTGAGAGCGTGGCCCTGCCAACAACGGGATTTCCGACCTTCAGCCTCCAGAACTGTGAGAGAATGCATTTCAGTATTGAAATCACCCAATCTGTGCCACTTTGTTAGGGTGGCCCTAGGAAGTTAAGATACACCATGTCGGGGTGTGCAGGGTTTCTGAGGGACCGTGCCGAGTCTAAGCGGACTGAGAAGCCTTCTGGGGGCGGTGAATTCCTGCAGGTGTGGAACCAGGTGGGAGTTCAGGGCACTGGAGGGCACAGGGCACCTCCACCAGGCACCCCTGCTCCCCCTTCCTCGGTTACACATCTGACCTGGCCCGAGAGCAAATGCCCCCCCTTCATTCGGGACCCCTCCCACCCATGGAGAAGGAAGGAACGAGGCTCGGAGAACACGGGTTTTCTTTGCTTTCCAACAGGAAGTGGCTCTGCGTCTGTTTTCTTTTCTCTTCCTTTCAAATTGATCTTTCTTATCTCCAATAACTCTTATCCTTCAGCAAACTCAAGCCGGCCCAGCGCGAGCGGTGAAAATACCGAACTTCAAAGGCTTCGCACAAATCACCTTAAAGGCCTGACCTAAGCCCGGGAAAGCCGAGCGAGGCTGAGAAATCACTCCTTATTTCATCGCCATGAAACTGAGACGTTGTTCCCCCCGCAGGTCACATCTGTCACCTTAACGGCCCCCACCGGGGTCCCAGCCGCCTCGAGACACCTGCACGATCCCCCTTCCAGGGCTGAGTTATGAGCCGAGCCCGCATCTGCTGCCAGCAACGTGGATGTTATTCCAGGGGCGCGATCCCGGGCGGCCTCGTCGGGGCTGTGGTTTCATTTCCTTTGCTGCTTCCAGGGTCTATGGAAGGAAATGGATGGAAGCGATGCTTCTCCGTGGTGGTCAATCTTCAGCCTCGGCCGCTGGTGGTGACAGCACAGAGTGACATTGCTGACAGGGAGGGGGTGCTTTAGTGAGCCCGGGAGAGGTGTGTGTGGAGAGAGGAGAAAAAAGCAAAACAACAATAATAATGCCGCCTTTTCCTTCCGCATGGAATTCTAGTTTACTTCTCTTGTTTGGATTTAGCAATTAAAGACAATAGAACAAGCAATGGGGGACATACTTGTATGGCGGCTGATTGGTTGAGTGAAATGAGAGGTTTCCAGTCTCAAACTGGATACCAGCATTTAAGTTCAACAAACCTGTGGCGAGTGTGTGCTGTGACCGAGCACTGTGTTTGGCGATGGGAACATGAAATCGGATAAGACTGACGGTGTCACAAAGCTTTCTTCCCTTCCATCCAGGGACAGACACATGCCCAGGAGCCGGCGGCGGCTGGAGGAGCCCAGGGAAGGGTGGGAGCGCCCCTTAGCCGGGTCCTTCAGCTCCAGCAAAGAGGTGAGCAAAAGGACCCCTGTCCTGGATTGGTTTGGCATCACCCCTGTGCAGATGTGGGCCACATGAGGCCTGGAATCTAACGGGCTCAGCTGTCCGAGCCTTGCCCCCAACCCAGGGGTCATGTCCTTGGCATCAAAGTGGCTCACTGAGCAGAGGCACGTTCTGTAATTCGGCCATCCGGACAGGAGTGTCTTTTTACAATCTGTCCGTCTGGATGAGGCGCCTTTTTGCCTGATTTGCACCCTCTCAGTGAGCACGACAGAAGGAAGACCTTTGTCTGGTTGCCTTTAGGAATGTCATTGTGGGGGAGAGACGATATTTGTGATGGCAAACCTCGAGAAATAAGTGACATAACACACACGGATTTGGGGGTCCAGGGAGCCCAGACACTCATGGGAAACTAGCCCTTGGAGTGTTTGTGTGAATGGGGCCTCCTGTCTTCAGCCTTCTCCAATTCTGAATTTATAGGGGAAGTCCAGGACTAGAATTTATTGGGGAAAATCTGGGCGTTGTGTTTTCTCCTTGAAACAACCCAATAACTAAATGGAAAAACAAGGCCTGCTCTTACCAGTCATTTAATAATCAGAAAAAAATCTTTAATTTCTGGAGGAGGCTCAGAAATCTCTACCAAGTGTGTGGCTACAGTGACATCTGTTTAGGAAGTACATGGACTGGGGAATGGACCATGTGCAGGGAGAGCTGAGCGGGGCTCTGCTGAGTCCACGGGCTTCCTCGGGGGAGGAGGACAACTTGGCCCCTCCTCCTCCGAGGACACTGTTGGTGGGAGATGCCTCTGGACTCCATGGGGCTAGAGCGCTGCCATCCTTCGCTTCCGTCACGTGTCCTCACCTTCTCTTCTTCCTCAAGCCCCCCTGCATTCATTTCCTGGGGTTGCAGTAACAAATGACCAGCTTAAAACAAGAGAAGTTTATTCTCTCAGTGTAGGAGGCTAAATGTCCAACATCAAGGAGTCAGCAGGTTGGTTCCTTCTTGGGGACTCGGGCAGAATCTGTCCGGGCTTCTCTCCCAGCTCCTGGTGGTTGCCTGCAATCTCTGATGTTCCTAGGGTTGCAGACACGTCACCCAGATCTCTGTTTCTGTCATCATCCCTCTGTGTCTGTGTCTTTTCTCCTCATCTTAGAAGGACACCAGTCATACTGGATTAAGAGTCCACCCTACTTCAGTATGACCTCATCTTTTTAAATTTTTATTTATTTTTCTTCTTTAGAGAGAGAGGAAGGGAGAGGTAGAGAGAGATAGAAACATTGATGAGAGAGACCATCAATTGGCCATCTTCTGCATGCCCCCCACTGGGGATCGGGCCCACAACCTGGGCATGTGTCCTGACTGGGAATCAAACCGGTGACCTCTTGGTGCCTGGGTCGACGCTCAACCACTGAGCCACACCGGCCGGGCGGTATGACCTCATCTTATCTCTACTAATTACATCTGCAATGGTCCTATTTCCAAACAAGGTCACATTCTGAGGTTCTAGGAAGGACATGAATTTGGGCAGGAGGACACTCTTCAACCCAGTATACCCCCATTCTCTGCTGGCACTGACACTCAGGGAATTCTGTGGAATTCATCATGGCAGCTCCCAGCCTCACAGCTCATCTAATCTCTATGCCTGTCCCAGCAGCTTTCCCTTCTGTTCCAGAAGCCCTTCTCTTAATATGAGGCTCCTATAAGAAGTCCATTTAACCAAGACTTGTACCTATTTAATCAAGACTAAACTCCACCTGAATTTTCAACACCCCTCCCCACCTCATAACATCAACAGTCTACTATTGATGAGGCTCTCACCACTGCATCTCCCAGCCATGGCCTTCTCTGCCCTGATCCACCACGCCCTAGTCGGGCCATTCTCTTCCTTCTCCTCCTCCGTCCAGCCTGCCCTTCCCACTCCTCACAGTGCAGCCTCTGTCCACTGGGTTACTGTGCTGGCACACAATAGGTCTCAGTTCATGCCTTCCCATGGAACGGATTCCCTGCCATCTTTCTGGCGGCACTGAGAGTGATGGTATGGTGATAAGTCCCTCCATTCCTGAATTCCTTGCTGCCTCTGCACTTCACCGGTATTTCCCTGATAAGTCATGCTCCCAGCTAGATTTTAGGCTTTCTGATGGCCAAGATGGAGACATATCTGTGTTTCTGCCCCCACAATGCAATCCAGGCACTAAGAACACTCAATAAGTTTTTACTTAAAACATTGCACAAAAACAGCCATTTTGCTCTAGGGCCTGGGTTCCTACACAGAATTATTTATTAGGGATTGAATTCATTTTGGATGTTAATACAACATGATCAGGGGTAGAATCTAGTTGTTTTATATGTGTTTAGAGTTTCTAAAGGCGGACCTGAGTTAAGCCCAATTCAGCATCTTTAGGGTTGTTTGTTAAAGGTAGGTTCCAACACGAAAGACCCCCAAATAGCCTCAGCAATCTTGAGAAAGAAGAACAAAGTTGGAGGAATCACACTACCTGAAATCAAACTACACTCCAAGGCTATAGTAATCAAAACAGCATGGTACTGGCATAAAAGCAGACATAGAGATCAATGGAACAGAACAGAGAGCCCAGAAATAAACCCATGTCTATATGGTCAATTAATATTTGACAAAGGAGGCAAGAACACACAGTGGAGTAAAGACAGTCTAGTAAATAAATGGTGCTGGGAAAACTGGGCAGATATATGCAAAAAACAAAACCAAAAAACCAAAATGAAACTAGACCACCTTCTTACACCATATTCAAGAAGAAAATCAAACTAGATTAAAGACTTAAATGTAAGACTCAAAGAAAACATAGGCAGCAAAATCTCTGACATTTCTCTTAGCAACATTTTTTTCTGATATATCTCCTCTAGCAAGGGAAACAAAAGAAAAAATTAACAAATGGGATTACATCAGCCCTGGCCAGTGTGGCTCGGGTGGGCGTCATCCTGTGCACCGAAAGGTTGTTGGTTCGATACCGGCTCAGGGCAGATGCCTGGGTTGCAGGCTCAGGGGCTGGTAGGGAGTGTGCAGGAGGCAGCAGATCGATGTTTCTCTCTCATGTTAATGTTTCTCTCTCTTTCTATCCTTCTCCCTTCCTCTCTCTCTAAAATCAATAAAAACATATTTTAAAACATCAATCAAAATATTTTTTAAAATGGGACTACATCAAACTAAAAAGTTTTTGTACAGCAAAGGAAACTGTCAACAAAACTAAGAGACAACTTACTGAATGGGAGAACATGTTCACCAATGATACATCCAATAAGGGGTTAATATCCAAAATTTATAAAGAACTCATACAACTCAACACCAAAAAATTTAGCAATTCAATTAAAAAAATTGGGAAGAAGACCTGAATAGCACTTCTCCAAAGAGGACATACGGATGGCCGAACAGACATATGAAAGATGCTCAATGTCACTAATTTCCAGAGAAATGAAATTTAAAACCACAATAAGATATTACCTCACACTTGTCAGAATGACTATCATCAATAAATCTGCAAACAACAAGTGTTGGCAAGGATGTGGAGAAAGGGAACCTTCGTGCACTGTTGATGGGACTGCAGGTTGGTGCAGCCACTGTGGAAAGCAGTATGGAGTTAACTCAAGAAATTAAAAATGGAACTGCCTTATGACCCAGCAAGTCCACTTCTGGGTATTTATCTGAGAAACCAAAACACTGATTTGAAAGAATATATGCACCCCTATCTATGTTCACTGCAGCATTATTTACAATAGCCAAGCTGTGGAAGCAACCCAAGTGCCCATCAATAGTCGAGCGGATAAGAAAGTTGTGAGATATATATGTCAACCCCATATATATATATATATGGAATATTTTACTCAGCCATCAAAAATGAATGAAATCTTACCATTTGTAATAGCATGGATAGACCTAGTGGGTATTATACTAAGTGAAATAAGTCAGAAAAAGACAAATACCATACAATTTTACTTATATGTGGAATAAAATAAACTAACACACAAAACAGAAACAGACTCATAGGTACAGAGAACAGACTGGTAGCTGTTGGAGGGGAGGGGGGTTGGGGGATCGGGTTAAAAAGGTGAAGAAATTAAGAAGTTCAGACTGGTAGTTACAAAACAGTCGTGGGTTGTATAGTATAGCGCAGGGAATATAGTCAATAATATTGTAAAAACTATGTATGGTGCCAGGTGGGTACTAGAAATATTGGGGTGGGGGGATCACTTTGTAGAGTATATTATTGTCTAACCACCATGCTGTATACCTGAAACGAAAATAAAATAACATTGAATATAAACTGTAACTGAAAAATAAAGTCTAACCAAAAAGAGAGGGGAAAAAAAGTTTCAGGGCCCTGACCCAGACTTACTGAATCAGAATTTGAGGAGGTGGGTCTGGGAATTTGCGTCTTTATGTCAACCCCGGTCCCAAGCTGGGTGAATCTTACGCATGGTAAAGCTGAAAATCACGGATCTAGACACGTGGACAGTAAATATTGATTCTGGATGGGCTGCTGGAGTCGAGGACAAGCTAGTGACGTATTACAGCTCAGAGAGCCAGCGGGGCAAAGCCAAAACCATTATTGCTTCCTAGGTGATCATTCGCTCCAAGGGCTGCCGGGGTCTCCTCATAAGCTGGGGGCTGATGGCGGGAATCTGGGGGGCCACCCAAGGGACCCCGCATGCAGTGCGGAGTCTAGAAGCCTGCCCCAGCCTCCAACAGTCTCTCTGTGTTCCCATGCTGGTTCCCCCAGGGTGGAGAATTAGAGCATGCTGTTCATTTATAATGTTTGCTTTGCTTTTGGAAACACCTCAGGGCAACTCAGGATAGGTTTTCACAGTGGTGTTTGACTTGGCTTAGCCGCAAAGTTCCCGCTTTTTAGCCTATTTATTTCAAGTTAGCACACAGCCCGAGATCCTGGAGCCCAGCACCACCAGGTCTAACAGAAATCAGAGGCAGGCAAATGAAAGGAAAAGCTGGGAGGGCTGAATTGCGCTCGCCCATACTGCCTTCTTGGCCTGGAGCTAACCTGAAGTCAGGCTGAGCATTAGGCTGCCTGGGACTTTGCAGCCTCCGACCTCTTGCTGCAGCCCAGTGATGCCTGGGGACAGTGTGACCCTCCCAGCCACTGCCTGACCCATGACAGGGTCTGAAGGAATATTTTCCAGGAAGACGATATAGTCCATGTTTTAAGCTTCTATTTTCTTTTTAAAAATTCAACTGCCTTTCAATAGAAAGTTGCTGACCCCTTTCAAATGCTTATTCTCATTTCAAATAGAGATCATGTTACATTTTAATAATGGTCATCACTGTGCTAGCTGCTTCATTTACATGGCTCATTCAATCTCCACAAAAATCTGCATACACTATGCAGTGCATATTCTTAGATCCCATTCAAGGATGAGAAAACAAGCTCAGAGAGGTTAAGTGAGTAGCCCTAGGTGACCAGCTAATAGATGGGGAGTGGGGATTACAACTCACGCCACGGTTCTCAGGGACGTGCGTGCGCCCCACTTGGTGATGGCCTATCGGCCTGAACTTTCCTTGCCTTGAAGAAGGAAAGAACAGTAGTTTAGCCGAGGGCTGGAAGAGTTCACCTGTTTGCCTTAGGTCTACCTGTCAGGGTATTTTAACAAAACGAAACATGAGGTGAGTTATGGGTTTATGGTGATGTATCTGTAGGGAGTTTCTGTCCATGTCACATTTCTTTTTCACGAAAATGGAAAGCATGATGGAAATTCACTAGAGTGGGTGGTAGAAACAATTTAAGATCCAATCAGGCCCTGGCTGGTTTGGCTCAGTGGTTAGAGCGTCGGCCCGCAGACCGGAGAGTCCCGGGTTCGGTTCCCACTAAGGGCACGTACCTCGATTGCAGTTTGTCCCCGGCCCTGGTTGGGGTGATGTGAGTGGCAACCACTCAATGTGTCTCTCTCACATCGATGTTTCTCTCTCTCTCTTCCTCCTTCTCTCCCTCCTGCTCTATCTAAAGATAAATGCAAAAATGTCCTCGGGTGAGGATAAAATAAATAAAGACCCAATCAGAACATAGTCAGGACCTCTGGAAGTGGCCACTGTCACCTACCCTGGGCAGGCCATGCTCAAAGGCAGGGGTGGTGGAATCTGGGATGTGTGGGGCTGAGGCTAAGGAGCCCGAGCAGAGACTTCTGGGCTTTTGGGAATGGGCCCAGGACTCCCATGTTTCCTTCCTAAGATTCCCTTCCATATTTTCTGCCGTGTTGACATGGACGCAGCCCTCCTGCCCCATACCCACAGGGTCACCATTGCGACCGATCGATGGTGACTGCAGGCTGTTCACCTCTCTTAGCAGCAGCCTGGGTCTGAGTCAAAGGACCCATGGTTCTCTCTATTTGAAGGGACACGCAGCGGGCTCCCAGCCAGCCCCTGGCCCTGGGTAGGGGTTGATTCTGGTGGAAAGAGGAAATCTGAAGTGAGAATAGTTTAGATGTTTTTACTCAGCTGTGAGAGCACTGGATAGAAAAAAAGTCATACGAATTTTAAAAGTCCTGTTATTGATTAAATACAGGGAACCTGAAAGGGGCTAAACTATTGTTTAAACATGGACCCCATGCCTCGACCTTGCACCCCACAGTTACAGAGGCTGGGTGAAGCAGGCTGAAGGGGTTAATGGGCTATGCTGCCTTGAATATGCCGGGGAACACCATCTCCTGACTTTTTTGCAATGAGCTAAAAGCAGTCAGAAGGGCCGACCATGAGTAACCAGCACTGCTCGTGTTGGCTGCTCATTATGAGTTCCTTGTTTACATATGCTAATATCCGCAATAGCTGAAGTTGGTGTTGTCCCAAGTGTGTATGTCTGGAACAAGATACTTGTCCGGTTCAGTAACTTGTATAAGATTACCAAGTTTGCAAGTGGTAGGACCCAGAACTGAAAGGGGTCCTTTCTTCTCCTCCAAGCTGTCACCCATGAATACTATTCTGATCCCTGCTGTGGTCTGATGAGTACCGCATTCTACTACTGCACTAGCCAGAAGGTCAAGAGCAATTATGCCATCCTTGTAGTATGCTGAGGGGTCAGTCCCTGAATTAGCAGAGTTCACTCTCAGCCAAGGAAAGAGGAGTCCAGGGAAATGATATCTTGCAGTTTTTTCCTTAGTGGACAGACATTCTTTGAGAGGGTTATGGTATGTTAAAAGTATACTGCTGTGGCATCTTATAAAGTTTATGGCTACTGTTTTATACGCCATCAGCATTGCTGATCTCACTGTGGTGCTCACTTCAAATAATGTGGTGTGAATGAGTGTGTAAGAATCAAATGCAAGATGTACACTGATGACACATTAAGTGATGATGTTTTTAGGAAAAATTATTTTCTTGCATATTATGGTTTTAGTGTTATCCATGATTGCCTTACTAATTAGAGTTTCTTCGTGTTCATAATTATGATCATTATGAGAAAAGTTGTTTACTATAAAACAAAATGCCGCATATTTCTCAACTATTAAAAAATCTAGCCCTGGCCAGCCTGTGAACCTCGGGTTCGATTTCAGTCAAGAGCACGTACCTGGGTTGCAGGTTTGACCTCTGGTCCTGGTTGGGGCCGTGCAGGAGGCAACCAATTGACGTGTCTCTCTTACATTAATGTTTCTCTCTCTCTCCCCCCCCTTCCCTTCCACTCTCTCTAAAAAACCAATGGAAAAATATTCTCGGGTAAGGATTAACAACAACAACAACAAAAATCTATATAATCTTGAGAGCATCCGACTTGAATGAAGGAAAAAGTTCTCAACTCAGGCTGCACATTAGGATTTAAAAGCTCGGGGAGCTTCTAAAGACTCCTGATGTGTGGGCCCCAAGTCTAGACCAGATCTGAGGAGAGTTTAGAAAACCCTGCAGGTGATGCTCACGTGTAGTCAGTGCTGAGGATTACTGAGCCTAGGCAGTAACAGATTTTTAAATTCATGGAGTTAGGTCTGATTAATATCAATGCGTTAATGTAGCATAAAGGAGAAAAATCTACCTTATGCATTATAATTAAGAGTCTTGAATACAATACAATTATAATACATGCAACAAGTCAATAAGTTACAGATACAAAATAGGTGATTAATAAATAAAGAATGCCTGAATGAACACTCTACAAAATTTCATATCAAAAATCATATTTTGACAGAACCAAGGTGTCAGCAATTGTAAGGCAAGGTATTACTGAGAAAAAAAAATTAATTAAACTATTACATGTCACATATTACAAGCCACATCCCAATTTTAAAATGTTCAAAACAGGAAAAAAATACGAGTCTTATAATTGATGAAATTCAGTACTTAAAAATTACCGTATTTTAATTTTCTGCTGGCTACTCCAACTGTTATATCACTAATTTCCACTAGATGCCGCTGTGACCTGCTACTTCAGGTTCCAAAAGGAAATCTGAAAACCAAAATCTCACAGTATTTAAAATTGAAACAGTGCGCCTGTTTTAGTTAAAAATTTTAAAAAGACTTAAAAATCTCCGATTTTCAGGAGCTGTTGCTCATTACTTTCCTTGTATAAAGGCCTATCCAAATGATCTCACAAAGCGTAAAGTTATTTAAAAAGTGAATTGAAATGTTTAACGGTGGATGCAATAGAAAAAGTACTACTGACTCCCTTTTATCCACACGCCCAGATTTCCCATTTCACTTGTCTGCAGTGGGTCATAGAGAAGAGATGGTAATGAGAAATCTGATGTTCGACTTAAATCAAATAAGTAACACCCAAAGGACAGAATCTCATGTCCTTTAATCTGAAGACAGCAGATCACAGTACCCTGCACGTGTGAGTTCCTGTCCCATGACAGAAAAATCTGGGTGGGAAGGGGATCTGGGGTCAATAGCACAGGCCCTGAGCTACAAACTCAGTGTTAACTCTGGGGATTGACCCAGGGCCTCCGTGGCTGGAAATCTCATGACTTTCCCTGTTGTATGAGAATCGCTCTCCCAGCAAAATGATAGAGGCTTTAGGGCCCAAAGGAAGCCCACGGAAGCTCGGACCAGTGCCACTCAGACTGCTCCAGATCCCAGCGACAGGAGAACAGAAACTGAGAGTGGGCCTCTCAAAACTTGTATCACGAAGTAACAAACTCATTCTGTCGGTTAAACCTAACCAAAAGAAACTGGGCTTGTATTTTGTGTATCCTTATCTTTTATTTCATTTTCTAGTAATTCCGTATTTCTAGTATTGTTCAAAAGTATCGGTCCATAAGAGGTTGGATGTTTTTAAGTAGTCCTTCACCCCAGAGAGTGTGGGAAGTATTACAGAAAGCCTACCCTGAGCTGTGGGGGAGGGGACCCTGGAACGATGACCCTATGGAACCCTTGCTGTAGTCATTTTCAAGTGGACAGCATAGACAGAAAGGGGCCAAATAACAGAAGCACTTTGGGAAGGACAGGATGATTGGAGAGGTAAAAAGAAATCCTAAGAACAGCTCACCTCGGGGAGCCCCAGCTTGTGAGCCTGCAGTGGGTATCTCACCTGAGAACCCCCCTCCGCCCAGTTCTTCCAACACTCAGAGACCTGGAGCACCATCCCCAGCTGCTCCCCTTGGCCAATCCACACACCACGAGCCTAAAACTGACCTTGGCACAAGGCGGACTCATGTGGCTGCAGTGACCTTGGCACAAGACGGACTCATGTGGCCACAGTAAAAAGAAAATACAAAACCACTCAGAATTGCCCAAGTCTTATTTACTTAGCTTCAGAAAAGAAACACAGAGAGAAGTCAATAACGAAACTCCTTCCTGGCTTGATCCACTTGACATGCCATGGATTTCCATTTACGGATAACTGAGTTGGCCACTTTGCTCTTCCTAGAAAATGCCCTGTGGCACTATCCTACTGTTGGCATCTTTTTTGGAAAGCAATTTGGTGCTAATGATCAAAATGTAAATTGTGAATATTCTTTAACTCAGCTGTTTCTCTGCTAGAAATTCCTCCTACAGTTACACTCTTGAAAGCAAGCAAAGACACACATAATACAATATCCAATACTCATTTACTCTTTGTGAGAGAGAGAAAAAAAACTGGATAAAAGCTAAAAGTCCTTCAATAAGAGGCTAGTTACGGCATCTCATACAATTGAATAGTATGCACCATTAAAAGATTAAACGTGCCTCTAGGTACTAGCGTGGAAAGAGTTCCAAGGCACAAGGTTCAGTTTGATCCTATCTATGTGAGAAGGAAGCATATGCATGTTGATGGTGCAGAGAACCCTTCTGAAAGCTCTGTAGATAGGAAACTGTTCACTGGGGTCACCTCTAGGAATTGGAGCTTAGGGTCAAGACTGGGGAGAAGCATTTCACTTCCAGTATCACTCCCTTCTGTACCATTTTGAGATTTTTAAGTAAGACTATGTATTCATTTAATATGGAACACAGTACCTACTGCAGAGTATAAAAAGTTACAAGAAAGGGCAACAACTACCAGTCATTCAGAGAACCTGAAACAGGGGACTGTACAAAGTAGTCCTACTCTCAAAGGCAAGAGACACTGAAAAGGAAAACCACAACTCCTCGACTGCTCTCATCCATGGCTGCACCAACCTCAGGGGAGCCCAGGAGCTCAGTGGCACCTGTGGCAGGGAACCCAAGGCTTCCAGGCATCGTGGCCGCTACCAGATGAAAAAGCCCAGAGACAGATGTCTGGGTATTTAATTACTGCGTGGAAATGAAATGGTGGAAAGGAGATTGGGTTGGTTAAATAAATAAAAAATTGTTGCCTGGCCCTGGCCAGTTTGGCTCAGTGGTTAGAGCATTGGCCCACGGACCAAAGAATCTTGGGTTCGATTCTGGTCAAGGGCATGTACCTCGGTTGCGGTTCGGTCCCTGGCCCTGGTTGGGTGGTGTGGGAGGCAACCAGTCCATGTGTCTCTCTCACATCGATGTTGCGCTCTCTCTCTCTCTCTCTCCCCCCCTCCCTCCCACTCTATCTGAAGATAAATGGAAAAAAGTATCCTTGGGTGAGGATTAAAAAAAAAAGGTTGCCCTGGCTGGTTTGGCTCAGCGGTTAGAGCGTCAGCCCACGGACCAGAGAGTCCCGGGTTCGGTTCCCACTAAGGGCACGTGCCTCGGTTGCAGTTTGTCCCTGGCCCCGGTTGGGGTCGTGTGGGTGGCAGCCAGTCGATGTGTCTCTCTCATGTTGATATTTCTCTCTTTCTCTCTCGTCCTCCCTCTCTCCCTCTTGCTCTATCTCAAGATAAATGCAAAAATGTCCTCAGGTGAGGATTAAAAAAAAAAAAGGTTGCCTGGCCCTGCTTCATAAACAGAGGGGGTGTCTTGGCTAGCAGCGCGCTGTGTTATTTTGTTACCTTTTACAAATGGAACACACACACTTCCTGTTTATTTGTACCCCGCATAGTGTTGCTTCATTAGGTTACCATTAGTCAGGAAATATTTTTCTTAAAAGTTATGTAGTATAATTACTACACGTACACACACACACCACCCTGCACTCTCAGTCCATGGGAGCTGGGGAGGGAGGCTCCCTGTCCATCTGGGGGCCTTCAGCACAGCCACTGGGCTGTAAATGGTCTCAGCCAACAGGTATTTCCATTGTTGTCTGGAGTTGAATGTTTGGCAAAACACTGCTTACTCCGCTTTGGCCTTTCTTTCTGCCACTATTTCATGCTCTAGGTAACAGTTTTGACCCATAGTTAGTGGAAAGGTGTACCAGTGATCATTCTGGACTCAAAGAGATAAAGGAAGACTATTACACTGATGTCAAAAACCCAGTTTCAGGCAGCTCAAGCTGCCTTCATGGAAGTGGTGGAGGAAGCAGAGGGTGAAGGTCAGGGAGCCACGACGGAGAGGTGGAGATCCTTTCAATTGTAATGAGTGTCATAAGCAATACTTTGTGCCTGGGACTGATGACCAAGGACATGTGAAAGGGGTGTCAAGGTAGAAGCCAGAATTAATCTTTCCAAACTTCTGAGCACCGCCTGTGTCATGGCCTCTCTGACATGTTCGGAGGCCCCAGGCTGCCAGGAGGTGTGGGCAGGGGCATGCAGGCACAGAGCCACCCCTGCAGGAACCGCATGTCCTTTTAGCCAGGTGGGCCAGTTTAAGGGCTGCTAAGTCTCTGGAAAACGGTTGCAAGACTTCAAGATATTAGTCTTTTGCAGACTTCCCTCAGGGAAAACAACCAGGGCGAGGGAAGGCATACTTGTACAGGGCCTGGAATGAGGGTTCTGAGAGCATCACCAGTGAAAGGGTTAGTAATATTTTAAAGGGCAAAGGTTAAAGTTTGCAAAAGGCGGAAACTGGAAATTGTGTTGCTTGCATGACCTTGGCTCGGACTTTTGTTGAGTACGGATAAGGTTTATCTGGATTGTCTGCAAGGCAATGGATAACCCAGCAGATGCCGGAGGAGATACCAGACCAACCCTACTGCAAGGTGGACAATGGGACAGATAAAGTACATCAGCAGGAACTGCCGGAAGCTAAGAGGAGGGTATATAACCAACACCCCAACCCTAATTCGAGGCTGAACCCTTCTGGGCTCAGCGTGCTTGCACCCAGGGGCATGCAATAAAGCCATTTTGCTATACACTGGCCTGTGCTGTGGATGTGATCTCCCACTGCCTCAGACCTTTTAACCAGGACACTGCCTTCTGAGACAAGAGGGTGCCCTTAATCGTGGGGCTTTTGTTTTGCTGAGAGGAGACTGCAAATTTGCGGCCAGAAATGAACTGCCTGGAGGTAGGAGAGAGATTGAGGCCTTTCTCCCTGTTGCGCCCTTCCTTTATTTGGAGTTCTCAGCCTTTCCTCTGAGTAAATACCCAACAGATATGTAAAAAGCACCCGCTTATACAGTGTCAAGGTGTCGGCCTGTCTGCACTGGCCGTTGCGATAGGGCCGGACTTCCCTGGAGGAGCAGGAGGAGGCCCTTGAGCTAGGGTGGGGACTGCGGCTGCGCGAGGGGACTGCGGCTGCGCGAGGGGACTGCGGCTGCGCGAGGGGACTGCGGCTGCGCGTGGGGACTGCGGCTGCGCAATGGTACTCCAGGTGCCGGCCATTGTGGGGGGAGGCGGAAGCTCAGACCGGAAACTCACGGGGAGAATGGCCAGAGGTCTCACTTTGGGCTAAATGGGAGCCCCGTAGCAGTGGGGCCGTGGTGTTTTCCGCACGGAAACAGGAGTTGGGACGGGGTGGGATTTTTTGGACCCAGAGAAAGGCAGCCCGGTGGGTTGGCTGGGGTATCTGCTGAGGGTCTCCCACGAGTAAGGTAAATGTGGTGGGAGGCAGACTGCTGTTGGGGTTGTCCTACCCTACAGAAGTGTTCTCTCTGTCACAACCTCAGAAGGCCAGAGGGTCCTCCCTCGAGGGAAACAGTAGATTCTCCCTCGAGGCATTGATTTTAGACCAACACCCGAGAAACTGAAAGTCTATTTACCGCTCACCTGCACAGCCCGGCAATCCCCAAAGACCTCGAGGACCCCGGGCCCTCCTGCAGACACGCTGCGGCCCCTTGGGTCCCACGCATGTCCGCCTTTACCACAGCGTGTGGTGCAAACACCCCGAGCCCGTGGGACCCGGGGCTCAGTTAGAGCCCGGGCCTCCTCGCCCTCCCACGGGCGGCCCAGCTGCGGGCTCGGGCCCAGCAGCGGAGCTTCCCGGAACGTTCCCCCACCGGCCAGACTGGAAATTCCGGACAAGCAAAGGTACCTGCCCTCAGAGGCAGTGCTGGTATTTTCTTTCCTTTTGGCCAGTTCAGTTTCAACTAGAAACTAGAATAATAATTATAATGATACATGTTTACAGATTTTAACTAATTGATCCCTTGGAGTTCTCTCTTTTAGGGGAAAGCATTCTACCCACCTCATACATCAGGAAAACAAGAGGCCATATGGTTTGGCTGGGCTGGGTGGTCGCTGGTGTCAGTAGGAGAGCCGAGACCTGGACTTCAGCAGTTCTTGGCTTCTTGGCCTATGTCCAGACGGCTGGGCCTTACACCCCCTAGGAAGGTAACACATAAGAAATTGAAGTGGACCAGACCATAAACTACCAGGAGCAGTTGGCTCCAGTTAGGAGGGCGGCCCCTTGGCCCTGCCTGTGCCTATTTCTCTAGGAGAGACAGGCTTGGAGAGAAGGAAAACCCATTTCTCCTGGACTGTTTTGCCCCTCTTTAATTACCAGTTAAAACAAAATACTCTGTAGAGAAAACTCCTCTTGAAAGAAAATTCCAAGGTGTTGTGAAGGTTCCATCTTTCCCTTTTGAATCCCGTGGTCTGCAGCGATATAATCCAATGCTGGCCTGAAAAAATATTTGACTACAGGACACCCACATGGGGTGTTGGGGACACTGGTACCAGAGCATGGAGCCTATATGGTAACCCACAGCCAAATCCCTCAAGTCGTGCTCTGACCTGCTTGTGACAAACCCTCTTAACTGTTTTTAACAGGAGGTATTCTAGGTTTTCTCCTGATTCAATCTTCTTTATCTGCCAGCAGTATTTTTCTCAACAAAATAGGATGAGGTAGTGGGTGTAGGGGAAGGAAGAAGGATAATTAAGGTCTTCAGTGGCTGTGGCTATTTCAAGGTAAGGAAGGTGGTAGAAACACAGGGAGGCAGGTTGGGAACCTTCCAACCTCAACAGAGGAAGATACATATAAAGGCCTGCAAGATAGCAAAGAAATGGAGGTCGGGTTCCCAGAGAGAATTGCTTGTGTCTTTCCTAAGTGAGCAGGTTTCGCCAGGCAGGGTCCTTTCAGACTGTATCGAGGCAGATCACCATCCCTGTCTGGAAGCACAGTCTTGCCATCTCCATGGATTTTCCCTCTGAACTGGTAACAGGCATTTACTAAGTCTTGATTACGTATCCAGGTTCTCATATGTGGATGCCCTATTTCTCCAATTCAGTTGTAGACTTCTCAGTGGTAGGGACTAGGGTTTTCATAATCAATATATTTTTAAAAAAATATGTTTTTATTGATTTTTTTAGAGAGAGAGGAAGGGAGAGAGAGATAGAAACATCAGTGTGAGAGAGAAACATCAGTCAGCTGCCTCCTGCACACCCCCTACTGGGGATCGAGCCCATAACCCGGGCATGTGCCCTGACCAGGGATTGAACTGGGACCTCTCAGTTCATGGGACGATGCTCAATCCACTGAGCCACACTGGCTGGGCTCTTAATCAATATTAATTAAAATGATTGATCAGAATGTTTCCCCTTGTGTGTTTTCAGATGAGGGACATAAACTAATTCCAGTCTCATTCCTATTGCTTGATTTCCTTTCATCGTTCCAGGTTTCCTGTTGTGGTCCAAAATTTGAAGTCATCCCCAATGCAAAGAGCACATCTGGGAGACAGGTGTTTCTTTTCTTTGCTCCTACACAATGGTAATTTTTTCGGCTACTACAGGAAGCTTGGCAGATTCAGAAGTACAAGGAGCCCACCAAGGCCTGAGATGATATTCATTGACGCTATCAACAGGTCTGAACACCAACATCTGCTTACAGAGTGATTGTCCTAAATTTGGTTGGTCTGTTTTGAGGTGATAGCCTCATATTGAAGTAATTTTTCCCCACCAAAGGGTCTAGAATAGGTTCAGTTGTAATCTATTTTACGTAGTTTTGACTGCCTCAAGAAACCTGGAAAGGGTTATTAATAGCGTGTGTCTAGGCATATGGGTAACTGTTCCAGCTCAATAGTCTGTGAACACCATTAGTAGCCCTTGAAATGGTTCTCCAGGAAGCACAGGCTGTTAATAACTCTGCCCCGATGCTCCTAGGTGAGCCAAACAATGAGATAATGTATAACTTTGCTAGTAGCCCAAGTTCTCTGAACTGACAACTTGCTCAGAGGGTTTGAGGTGGTGGGCCATCCTGAACCCAGAAAACATTGCCAAAGGAGCAGTGGAAAATGATCAACTCTCCCTTGCAATAGATTGACTGTCACTATGTTGATAGACAAAAGAGCGACAGACCGATCAACTGTGGTGCTATGTCCCTCCCACTGGCTCAGAGAGCGGCTCCGCCCCAGGCAGTCAGAAGCACTGAGAAGGCATTCATATGGGAAGGCAGAGAGACTCTTCCCATCAATAACCTTTTTGTTTGTTTGTTAATCCTCACTACTCAAGGATATTTTTCCATTGATTTTTAGAGAGAGTGGAAGGGAGGGAGGGGGAGAGAGTGAGACAGAGAGAGAGAGAGAGAGAGAGAGAGAGAAAGATTGATGTGGGAGAGACACATTGAACCTGCAACCCAGGTACGTGACCTTGGCCGGGAATCAATCGATCTGCGTGCCGACACTCTAACCGCTGAGCCAAACTGGCCAGGGCCCATCAATAACTGTTAATTGACTTTCACTTTGTAGGAAAATATTGTATCAAGTGTTTGGAGATCAAAAGACATGCCCGCGGTATGTTTATAATCCAGCTAGGGGGATAAGGCAGAAGACTGAAAAGCTAGTTAGAATGTAGAGCAATGGACTATCCACCCTATGGGATAATATTCAGCCATGAAGGTAAATGAAGTGGGTCTGTAAGTACTGAGAGCTAAGTGAAAAATATCCGTAGTGGAACAAGACACCGCCTGTGTAAAAATGAAAGCAAAGTGCCCTGTGCATATGACCATAGGCATGTGTGCAAAGGCACAGAAGGGACAGGAAGAGGTCACACCAAAACACAGACTGAGTTTCCTTCCGGGAGGGAAGTGAGCTTGGGGAGGGTGGTGAAGGACACCTTTCATAGTTTTACTCCGTGAACAAGAAATTACATGTTTCTTATGTAAAAAAGGAAAAGAGTGAAAAATACAACAAGGCAAGTACATGAGAGATATGAAGGGTGACCCCAAAGGTAAGTGTGGTGACCTCACAAACTCTGCAATCTCCCCTTTCTCCTTGTCTTCAGAATCCAGTTTTGTTCAGGTGTAGGTGCATGTGTCTCAGACACCTGAAAAAAAACAAAATCATGGTGGTCCCATCCTTCTGCCATGATTCCTTGAGCTTGATGACATGATACAGTGAGAGTTAAGGAGATGTCTGGGGGCTGCTGGGTAACGCTTTTTTGCTCTTCAGTGGAGGAACGAAGGACAGAAATCATCCCTCTGCCTTCCGCTGGATATCGAAGTGTCTGGGTGTGGTTACTGGCAGTGTGGCAGCCAGCCTGGGCCTCAGGGAGCTGGCCAGGGACTCAGCCGAACACTGAGGATGCTGGTAGAAAAATGGGAAAACCTGAGTCCTGGAAGGCACTGCAGGGCTGCAAGTGTGAGGCAGAAAGATATCAGGCAAGTAGCCCCTCAATCTGCCCCCTGGGATGTTTGATATGAGTTCCCAAGAGGCAGGAGCCGTGCTTGGGAGGCCAAAAGAACCATTACAGCCTAGGCTATTTGGAGGGCAAGTTTCCTCCCTCGGAGTAGAAGCCCACAGCTCTCCTGGGGACACGGGAAAGGAGAACATCAGCCATGAGTGTGGGATGGGTGGCACTGCCAGCAGTGAGGTCCCAGCAGTTTGGAGGTGGCTCAGAGCCACTGAGCAGTGGGGAGGGGGGAGAAAGCCCAGAGCCAGCCCACGGTAAGTGTTCCCTGGACCAACCACGAATTTCCCCAGAAGCAATAATGACTTTTGATTGGCTTGCAGAGGAGTCTACCTGAATTAAACTTCAGTGACCCTAATGGATCACTGGGATAATATGTCACATTGTTGAAACTGGGCCCCTGAAGGGAGAACAGAGAAATGAAGTCTTACTGTGGTTGTTTGGGAGAGCGATAGCAGGAGGGAGGGAGGGAGGGAGGGAGGGAGGGAGGGAGGGAGGGAGGGAGGGAGGGAGAGAAAATGAGACTGAGACCCAGCAAGAGGGAGAGGGGAGGGGACTGGGATGATTTCTTATTTAACCTGGTCCTAACGAGGGGGTGGCTGGTTCCTGCCTGGGCTCTGAACACCAGTCCTTGAATGGAGATATGGTTTCCTCTCCTGGTCTCACCTCCAGCTTGAAATCAATCACCCCTCTCACTTTTCTGAACGAAGTCAAGGAAGGTTTACTCTTAAATCACAAACTCTGAGGGGGTAAAACATCCAGCCCTAGCTTTCAAACCGATCCATGGGAATTAAAGTGGCTAAAAAGGTTCAACTCAGACCTCATTAAAAAGGTTTCCTAATTCACACCCATTGGGATGGGTATTGTATAAAACCAACAAAACAAAAGCAAAACATAGTTGTTGGTTAGGACATGGAGAAATTGGAACCCTTGGGCACTGCTGGTGGGTGCACCACTGTGGACAACAGCATAGGAGTTCCTCAAAAAATTAAACAGAGAGCTACCATAGATGTGGAGTTCCACTCCTGAACATGTATCCCGAAGAGTCAAAGCAGGGACTCAAACAGACACTTGAACATCAATGTTCATAGCAGCACTATTCACAGTAGCCAAAAGATGGAAACAGCCCAACTGTCCATCGATGGATGAGTGGGTGAACAATGGCCTACACGGCATGGAACCTAGTAAGGCTTAAGGAGGAACGCAGTTCTGATACACACAGTAACCCGCATGAACCTTGAAAACATCGTGCTGAGTTACTTAAAGTACGCCAGTCACAAAAGGACAGACACTGAATGATTCCACTCCTGTGAGCTACCTAGAAGAGTCAAATTCATAGAGACAGAAAGTAGGATGGTGGTTGTCAGGAGTTGGAGAGGGAGGAATTGGGAGATATATCTATATATATATTTTTTTGTTGCACTTATCTTCAGATAGAGCGGAAGGGAGAGAAGGATGAAGAGAGAGAAAGAAACATCGACGTGAGAGAGACACATCGAGTGGCTGCCACCCACACGACTCCATCCGGGGCCGGGGACAAACCTCAACCAAGGTACGTGCCCTTAGCGGGAACCGAACCCGGGACTCTCTGGTCCGCGGGCCGACGCTCTAACCGCTAAGCCAAACCGGCCAGGGTGGGAGATATTTTTAAATGAACATTTGGGATGATGTACAGCAGTATGAATGTACTTAATGTCATTGGATTCTACACTTAAAAATGGTTCTAATAGCAAGTTTTAGTTACATGTATTTTACCACAATTTAAAAAATTCTAATTATTAAAGCGGTAATAAAAACATCATAACTGTTCAGATACTCAAAAATACACTCACTGTTCACCCATCGGAGACCACCTGCATGTTACATTGGGCTTCCTCTTGCTTTCCCCTTGTGCCCACCTGGGAATCAAGCTTCTCCCAGCATTTCTCTGAGTTTGCAGTTTTTGCAAATATGCCCATGGTTAGGAAGTTTGTATCTCCTGCATTGCTCTCTTAAAGATTCAGATTTGCTTTATCCACTCCCATAAAATTCTGGGAGCATAGGAATAACCTGCTCTTGTCACAGCCATAAGATCCAGTGGCATAAAAATACCCTGTGACACACTCCATCATGATATTATATTTGTCATTTATTGTAAGTGTTTGATGCTTCTTGTCTGACTTTGATATTTATGAATAAGAATATAAATCACCGTTACTTACGTCAGTGGTTCTGCTTTGCAACAGAAACTTCCTTCTCTCTCCTATTTCAAAGCATCTGGACAGTTTAATCAAAGAGCATCTTGACACAGCCATCTGGACCTTCCCTTGATTTTTGTATTCATCAAAATACACAAATGTTATCCATTTGAACCCATAAAATAAAATTTTACTAATAAAATACTGTTTGTTCCAAACGTTTAGGGTTTCTATAAGATTCAAATTCCAAAAAGTTTTCGCTGATAAAAAATTACTGTGTTTGTTCAAATCCCATTTAGTTCAATTCAGTGAACACTAATTCAAGCCTTTTGGTTCAGTTATTAGCTGAACATGCAGTAAGTTTGTAGGGGTGAAAAGTAAGAGTTCAATTTAGATTGCAAGCTAAGGATGTTTTTTATATTTTAAATGGTCATAAAAAAATTAAAAGGCTAATATGACATGTGAAAAAGTATATGGAATTTGAATTTGTGTCCATAAAAAAAGTTTTATTGGAGCACAGCCACATCCCTTCATTTATGTATTAACTGTGGCTGTTTCGCCCTCCCACTGCAGGGCTGAGTATCTGACAGAGACCATGCAGTTCTAAAGGCGAGGCATTTACTATTGGCCCTTTCCAGGGAAAGTTTGCCACCCCCTGGGTTAGACAATGGTTGTACCCTTGTGAAGTCCATGTCCAGACCTGAGAAGCCCACCCTTCCTTTTGACATTGCCAATGTTTGGCAACATTACTGCCATCAGTCAGTCTGGCTCAGTGCTTCCTCATCCTGGGCAAAACCAGCCCAGAGAGGGCGTTAAAAATATGTGGACACAACTCTTATTGTTACAATGATAGGGACATCGTGGGTGTTGACTGGATAGGGATTAAGGATCTTTTTTTTAAATCCTCACCTGAGCACATTTTTGCATTTATCTTCAGATAGAGCAGGAGGGAGAGTGGGAGAGAGAGAGAGAAACATCGATGTGAGAGAGACATATCGAGTGGCTGCCACCCACACGACCAAGGTACATGCCCTTAGCGGGAACTGAACCCAGGACTCTCCAGTCTGCGGGCCGACGCTCTAACCGCTGAGCCAAACTGGCCAGGGCAGGAATTAAGGATCTTAAACATCCAACAATGTATGGGACAGCCCAGCACTGTGGAGAATTGTTCGGCCCTAAACATCAATGGCACATCCATTGATAAACAGTGATTCAGGCAATTACTGTGATGGTTCATTTTGTGTGTCGACTTGATCAAGGTACCCAGATATTGGTCAAACATTATTCTTTGGATTTGAGTAAAGCAGATGGCCCTCCATAGTGTGGGTCTCACCCAATCAGTTGAAGGCCCCATAAAGTAAAGACTGACATCCTTGAACAAGAAGAGATTTTTGCCAGCAGATGGCTTTTGGACTTAAAGTGGAACTGCTCTCTGAGTCTGCAGCCTACTAGCCTAACCTGCAGATTTTGACTTGCCAAGTCACCGAAATCATGTGAGCCCCTTCCTTAAAATGTCTCTCTTTATCTATCATCTATCTATCTATCTATCTATCTATCTATCTATCTATCTATCTATCTATCTTATACACACACACACACACACACACACACACACACACCTTGTGTGTTCTGCTTCTAATACAATTCCCCAAATTTCCAGATTCTGGTCTGAAAGTGGTTTTCAGTCTACCTATTATTGTGCTTTTCAAATTTAACCCTTTTTCAAATTTTAAAAATGAGGTAAAGTGGCAAATTCCATCTTATCAAATGATTAAAAAAAATATTTTACACTCCTGCACCCAGGACTTGAGTTCAACTGTGTAGAGTTTAGTTGAACAAATGTGTACTGAACACCAGTGACACATTTGGTAGACGCAGCTAGAGTGTAATGCAAAGATAAACACTATGGTCTCTGTCCTAATTTACCCAAAATTTAGGGAAGGAGATTGACAGGTACACAGTTACATGAATGCCAGGCTGGAATTGAGAAGCCCACCCCAGAGCTCACACCAGGGCCTGTGGCTGTGCCCTGAAGAAGGGAACGGAACTCCAACCAGCACAGCCCTGGCACCAGCAAAACTTGCTTTTATTTTTCTTCTTTTCCCTCCAGGTTTATTTCTCTCCAATTCAGAATCAGTGAAAGCAGTAAGCTTCTCTGATCCAGATTCTCATCTCTCCACCACCTTTACCCCATGAAGACAGGGCCTCACCCAACTCAGCTCTGAAAAGGAAGATATTATCCACATTGGTTATATGCCCTGTTTTTACATGGATATAGTTACTTATTTTTTCTTTACCTGGATATAGTTACTTATTTTTTCTTTTTAAGACTTTCTTGTGTTACTTTTTATCACTCAAAGTAACTGCACTATTACGTTCTCCTTGTAAAGATGTAAACCAGACAGTAGCAAAGAAAGTAAAATGTGGAATCTCCTGTGACCTCAGCTCCCACTTCCTCATCTCATTCTTTATTGCAACAAAAACGTCTTGTGTGGTCCTACCTTTCTGGCCACCAGGGAGGGAAACCTACTGAGGTTGATGCCACTGGCCAGAGCAGCTTCTCTCTCACTTGCAACCACTCAGTTCGTACTGTTTTTTTCCTTTATTGATTTTAGAGAGAGAGGAAGGGAGAGATAGAAACATCGATGAGAGCGAACATCGATTGGCCGCCTCCTGCATGCCCCCCACTGGGGATCGGGCCCACAACTTGGGCATGTGTCCTGACCAGGAATCGAACCGGGGCGACCTCTTGATGCATGGGTCGATGCTCAACCACTGAGCCACACCGGCGGGCTCAGTTCAGTACTTTAAAGAGAGTTCACCGTGTACAGACTTGTGCGAGGACACCCGATTCAAACACAAGAGCCACAGATATCAGAGATGGTGTATCAGTTTCCTGGGGCCACTGTGACAAATAGGTGGCTGAAAACAACAGAAAATGTATTTTCTCACAGCTCTGGAGGCCAGAAGTCTGAAAGCAAGGTTTTGGTAAGGCCATTCTCCCCCAAAGGTTCTAGGAGAGGATCCTTGTTTGTCTCTCCTGGCGTCTGGGGTGGCTGGCAGTCCTTGACTTGTAGATACATTGCTCCAATCTTTGCCTCTGTTGTCACATGGCCAAGGACATGTGTCCTGTATCTGTGTCTGTGTGTCCAAATTTCGCTCTTCTTATAAGGATGCCAGTCAATGGATTAAGGCCTACTCTACTCCAATATGATCTCACCTCAACTTGATGACATCTACAAAGACCCTATGTCCAATAAGGCCACATCCAGGTATCAGGGGTTAAGACCTGCACATCTCTTGTCAGGGGACACAATCTGACCGACAACAGATGCAGACTTCATACTTCGAAACAATCCACCAGGAGCCACAGTGACCCCGAGGTAAAACACAAGCTCTTTCAAGACTGTGCAGCCCCACCCTACACCCACTCAGGTGCTCCTGGGCACCATCACAGAGGAGCTCGTGGCCCTGGACAGTGAATGCCAAACCAGCTGTCTGTCTTTATCAGACCCGAGACGTTCAGCAGGAGTGAGCCGGTCTGTCTCTGAGAGCACCACCCTCCTTCCAGCCGTGGGGCCGGAGCGAGCTCCCTGCCCTCCGGGCTGCTGCAGAAGCTCGCCCGCGGCACCCGGGCAGCTGCGGCTTCAGCCTGTGGCTGCGCAGAACTGATGGCTGCGAACGGCAGTGGCTGGGGGGAAGGCCAGACTTTCTCAAAAAGCTGTCATTTCAGAAAGGAAGAAGAAATCCACTTTCTTTTGTTTTGATAGGTGCGGAGTAGCAAAGAAACTTGGCTCCGGTGACTAAATGTTGGAAAGTAGAGGCTGTTTTGTACAGATCAGATTTTTCTTAAACCACCAGGCCATCCATCGGGCTCCAGGCAGTGTCTGACTACCCCGTGGAAGTGGCCAGGGATTGCTCCGGAGAAGCCTGAGGTATCACGTAGCCCCTTCTGGAACCCACCTGGAGGAGAGTGAAGTGGGGGAAGGGAACTAAGGTCGGGGGTGGGTGGGAACATTTTCTAATGCGGTTTCCCTCCTTTCTGGCTCACTGATACACAGGACAGGAGGATTTTGTGGCCTGCCACATATCCACTGAGTCCACAAACACAGCTTCAGACATACCGTTTTGTAACTAGAGCCACACAAACCTCTACTTCTGAATGTTCTCATGGCAAAGACACAGATTTTCACAGCATTCCAAGAAAATCCTGAAATTGAGTCCTGTACAGGGCTTGGAATTGTGGGGGCCAAGGAAATAGTATTCCATGCGTCAGACGTGCATCTGTCTGGGCAGATGTCTTGGGAGCAAGGAGTGAGTCCCAACGCTGCTGGTCACTGCTGGGGGTGGGGGCGGGAGGCTGGAATGCAGACTGGAGAGGGCAAAGCGACCCTGATGTAGAGTTAGTGCTGGGCTGGCCCCCGCCCCCCAGGCCGGCTGATGGGGGGGCAGCAGGGTAAGAGTCAGGATGCATTGATCAACCCAGGTCCCCGCCCCTCACTTCTCAAGGAAAATTTCAGCATTGTTGTAATTTCCCAACTAAAAATCATGTTGGAGAATACTTCGTGTTTTATATACAAAAGCCAGACGCTGATAACATGCCCTCAGGCTGGAGCATTTTCTACCAATTGCAAAATGTCAGCTAAAAAATTTCTATTAAGTTATTATATTGTTTATCCATGCCTTAACTTTAAAACTAAAGGCCTGGACCTCCAAGCAAAATCTTCACACTCCTCTTTGTGGATTAAACTGACTCCCAAACTCAGATAATGGCAGGCTCGCTGGCACCTACGCTTGTTATGAAATTCATCTTCTTTTCACGTCCAATATAATCAAGGCAGCCACACCCCACGCCCAGCCGGTCTGGCCTTCCTTTCCCCAATTCCAGACTCCACTTTATGTGAGAAAACATGTAATTACCCTGGTGGGCTCGGAGCCTGTCATGAAATAAAGTGAATCAGAGCCACAGGGGAGTGACTGCGGCTCACTCTGTGCATCCCGACTTGGCTCGCGGGTCCTTCCCGTCCTCACTCGTTAGCGCTGGGAGACAGAGCTCCCTGGATGGGCGGGCGGGGGTCTGGCAGAGTCCGGAGGAGCAGAGCCCAGACCCCCGCCCAGCCCCTTCGGAGACAGGGGCGCAGTCCTGCCTGGCCAGCGGCTGTGATAGATGGCGCCGTCCGAGAACAGGATGCAGATGCGCGGGGGAGGGAAACCCCAGGACGTGCGCGAAGGTGCTTCTGTCCGGAGCTCAACACATAAATTACAAACCACAGCTTCAAATCTGAAGGCGGGTATCGACAGTTCTCTCTTTCCCAAACTTTGGTCTTTTGTGCTCAAGGTCAGTTGAAGAGGGGTGTAGCTTTCACCCCAAGATGACTTCTCATTCTCTCAGCCACGTTCTGGGTGCCCGGCAAACAGTATGTCTGCCTCAGTCATGAACAGGGATCTGCCGCCACTGCCTGGGCACTGCAAGCCACAGGCCCCTAGTGTTCAGCCGGGTCCTTCCTGGGAGCAGAAGGAATGTGACGAGGGAAAGGGGAGATGAGACGACGACGCAGAGGAGGCAGACGTCCACGTCATTCAGAGACCAAGCCTGAGACCAAGCAGGACACTGAGCGTGGGCTGTCCCCTACTGACCCTGTTGTGTCCAGCAGCACTCACTGTCCTGCGTGTAGTCTCTCCTCACCATGTGCCCTCACCCTGCCAGCTCCAGGGAGCATGGAAGAGCCGGGTGCAGCCAGGAACCCCACAGCCACGAGGGTGACCATCCCATGTGTGCATTTCTGCCACTTGTCTGTGTACAGAGCAAAGAGATGCCTTCAAATGACAGGGTGGTTTTCTGCACGGCCTGCTGTGCTGTTCCGGGTTTACAGCGCACTGATCATCTCTTGAAACGGCATCTGGACACAGATAAGTCATGTTGCGTGTCAGTGTCAGTGTCAGAAGGAATATTCTTAAGCTAATTTTTTAGATGACTCTGTTTACCCAAACCTTTGCAAACAGGGGGTTACACTCAGGACTTAAACTTTAATTACTATAAAAATAATCTAAGAAGTTCCCCAGTTTAGGTGGAAAGTGAATTAGGCACCATCCCAAAAGACAAATGGTGAAGGACTCCCCATCCCTTGACCACCTGCTCTGAGATGCTCCGACCCCCTGGCCCCTGGAGCTTCTCGTAGCAGTAACGCGACACAGTGGGGAGACGGGCGACTCGGCGCGGGGCCTGGCTGCTCTCAGGAGCACAAGGAACCCTCTTGTAGACCCTTCCCCCATAGCAGGGCAAGCCTCTGGCAATGTTCCCTTGCCTGGAATTTTAACCTGCACAAAGGAAACGGGGGAGTCTCGGGCTCCCCTCCCTTCAGCAAAGCTTCGCATGACCGTGGTGGAGGCCCAGAAGCCGGGAGGACGGTCAGTGTGGGCGCCATGCGATAGCCGGGATCACGTGTCAGAACCTGTTGGATCTGGGCCGCTAGGGTGAAGGCAGCTGTTGGTTTTCAAATGTTACATTCAGACACAGCCACTGGTCACTTTCCAGCAGGACCAGTGGTTCTTGTGAGGATGGGAAACAGCACCCGCATCAGTGTCCTCTGCACCAGGCTGTGGCACACGGCCGACTGGGACCCAGACCCGGGGGGACTGAGGGTCCAGAGACGCATATCATCTCTCGGGTCATTCTGGTGTGTGCTGGGGACGCGATGCACTGGGACAAGATGCCTTCTCCTTGGACCTCCCTCGGCTGCTGGGCCACCTTGCTCACAGCCTTGGAATTCTGGGCCCTTCCAGAGCCATGGCCACCGCCTGCTGCCCACGGGAGCTGCTCCGGGGCCTTCATCCAGCTGCGCAGACCCTCCGCCCGTGCACGGGTGCTCTGGGAAATATGCGTCATCACCGCACAGCGAGGAGAGTCGCCACGGCCACCTCAGCAGGGTTGGCCCAACCACTCAGTGATCAATTCAGCACTGGCTCCCAAGGCAAGGCCCCCTCCTGTGGCCTCAGAGAAATATTAGATGGAGACCTTGACCTCAGGGACGTGTGGCTGTGCGTGGAGCCCGACTGCAGTGCGCAGAAGGAGCAGATGTCGGTCTCCTGAAATATGCCACAGGAGTCAGGAGGGCAGCAGGCTCCGTGGAACACCGGGCTCCGGAAGGATGACGAGGTCAAAGCTGAGGGCTGGGAGAAAGAAGAGGTTCCGGGGCCAGGGGAGCAGCGCAGTGGTCGGGGAGGGAGACTGAGGGCCAGAGGATGTCCGGGAGCCCCAGGGCCAAGGCGGAGAGTGCAGGTGACAGCAGAGGCATGAGGCTGGAGGGACAAGGGAGCCAGACTGACGGGACATTTGGAAGCTCAGCTTAGTCTTTGAATAGTGACTTCCTGAGTCGGCAAATGGCAGGCTGGGAAGGGTGGGGACGGGTCTGGCCAGCACTGTGGGGTGTCCTCTGGGCGGTGTCTGGCACCCCCTAATGAAGCACCCCCGACAAGGTCTGACCAACCAGCTACACGACGCTCCCGCAGGCAGAAGGCCAGGCTGTCAGAATGGTGCCAAGGAGCCACGTGTACATGGGTTTCCTCATGGGGAACTGTCCGCTGCCAAAGGTGATTGCATCTCTAACCCAGGAGCTGGGCCCACCCCGGCCAACCACACTTCCTTCGCGGGCCCCCAAATTAGCACCATGAAGGAAGAGGGTATGTTTATTTTTGCCTCCTGTCGACTTTTTCTCCACCTCAGTGCTGCCCCTTCCACTCAGATCCCCAAAGACCCCCTGTTCTTTCCTTCTGGCCAGAGTCATAGATTTAGGAGTTGGAAGAAATCTACATGGAGATCTTTTAGTCCAGGGGTCATTAAACTTTTCCTATAATGAGCCAGATGTAAATACTTTAGGCTCTGCAGGCCATATGGTCTGTCACAACTGTTCAGCTCTGCCGTTGTCATGTGAAAGCAGCCCTGACAATATGGAGTCGAATGGCATGCCTGTGAGCTGATAAAACTTTATTTACAAAAACAGGCAGAGGGCCGGTTCTGGCCCCTGGGTCATAGTTTGCCGAGCTCTCATCTAGTGTCCAACATTCTCATTTTGCAGATGATCAAGCTGAGCTCTGGAGAGATGAACTTAACCAACGCAACTCAGCGCCTGGAGGCGGCACCAGCACCCAGGAGGCCGGCTGCTCATCCAGGTCCATCTGTACCACACAGCGCCCACCTCCCAGCAGAGCGGGCCCTGGGAAGGACTCAGATCTGAAAGTCCAGTAGGACCTGTTGAGATGTTTGTGTTTTCAGTGAGGTAGAGAAAATAAAAACAGATAAAGGACTCTGTAATTATTTTTAAAAATATGTTCATTCAATTAAACTTTAAATCCTGCTAGGCAACTACTGGTAGGTACTTCATGCTCGTGAGGTTGGCCTGGTGATAACACCTTACACCAGTTTCACTCTGGTGTAACTGTAACTCGGCTTTCCTCTGGCCGCACCGTTTCCTGCTGAGCGGCACAGTCCAGCTCACTGCTGAAGTCCGCCACGCCGCGCAGCGTGGGGTCTCCGCACAGACAGGTCCTTCTCCGCATGGTGGGGCCGCTGCGCCCACCTCCTGAGTCAGGGGACTTGGATGGGCAGAACTTTGGCTCTAAGGCTCCCCCCATTTCGGTCATGCTCCATAGTGAGAGTCTCTTATTATTGTCCATGTCAACTACAGGTGCCGTGCACCCCAAATCAGAAGAAAGCAAACACTTTAAAGGGGAAAGCTTGGGGATCCATGCTAAACGGGCAATGCATAAATGGTCCAGCCCTAGGAAGCTTAACTGTCCTTCCTCTCGGACGTGATCATTTCATATATTCTGACCACCCTGTCAGCATGTCAGATTTAAAATATTACATGTGGAATCATGAAAAATTGCTAACATCTCACCACCGTCTTTTGATTAATGGGTCGTTCCTCAGAGATTGATCAGTTTGTTTGATTTTGTTCCTTGGAGTGACTAATGGCTATTTTAAAAAATACTTAGCTTGAGCGTTACCCTCCATGAGATAATTTTCCTATGCCTTGTGCAGCCCCGTCCACAATAATTGGACTTTATTGCCTTCCTTCCATGCATGAACTGGAGTTCCCTGGAGAAGCCAAACAGATTCAGACTTTGTGGCTTTAATATTTCCATGCAGATCAGCTGCTGTGCTCATAGAGCGGCTTTGACCAGATGGCCAGCCGGCCTTGTAGTGACATTTCCCATTTCCTGTCTATTACTCACTGATGGAAAATAATGTGACATGAATTCCCCATTTTGGGTAATATGCGGCTATATCCTTGTTGTACCTGCACCAAAGATAAATGACTTATCCGGCAATCATGTCATAACTCTCCAGGGAGAAAACAGGACAAACAGCAGCTCACGGTGCTTGGCAGGAAAAGGGAATTGTCATTGCTGTGGCGTCCATCAGGGACATCGACATTTAATTTTTAAATTTCTTTTATTCTTGTTGTTTATTTTCTTTTCCTTAGAGGAAAAAAACCCACCTAATTTTTTCTGCTGAAAACATTTAAGCTCAAGTTTTCGAAAGGGTCCTCAGGCACCCTGCTTTTGGTCACATTACCGGATGTCCCTTTTCTGGACACTAGTCTGATGCAGAGCTGAGGGGGCAGAGAGTAGTAGGAAGAAAGTTCAATTTTATTATCCGGGCTCACCCAAAATTACTTAGTTTCTATTCAAAATTATTTCAAAATTTTTATTTTTTTAAAGTATTAGTTATTACTCTTCAGTGTTTGACACAATGTTATCAGTACTATTTCACCATTGGTTTTTAACTTCTCTGTTTGATCTCACCCTTGGAGGCATTATTTTTTTAGTTGTCACTCTCTGTAAGATGAGTAAGTAAAAATAATAACCTTATTGCTAAAGTATGCACAAGTGAAACTAACATTTCTTCAACCCTTAACAGGTGCCAGGCAGTGTGGTGAGAGTTGTCCCCACCTAAGTCATTTAATTGTCACCATTATCCTCGGGGGCAAGGACTGTTATTACCATCCTTTTCCACTTAAGGCAAGTGAGGCTGGAGAGGAGCACTAACCTGCCCAGGTCCCACAGTCCAAGGGGGACATGAACCCACAAATCTGATTTCAAGCTTTTAACTTCTATGCACTGAGAAAGTCAAGGTCTGGGCACCTCTTCTTTCTGGAACAGTCCAAACTTTGCCTTCCCAATAAGAAGGCAGCTCAGTGACTTCCAAGGTGCTGTTCTTCCCACTGGGATCCGGTCTCTCCCAGCCTGGATCTCGCTGGAAGGCAGAGCTAAGGAGCTGGGCTGGGATTCTCTCCCCATCGGTACAGCCTGAACAGCGTGGGTCCCTTGAGCTGTCCATCTCTGCTCTCCCTGACCTGGAGACGCGTGATTCACCCTGGGCCCCTGGGTGGCTGGCAAATTGACTTTGCTCGATAAAATAATCTGCATGCTGGAGGCAGCAGAGGTTCTGTAAGCTGCAGAAGGTTCTGGAAGCAGTGGAAGGTTCTGGAAATGGCTTCCTCCCTCCTCCACTCCCCCAGCTCTACCACAGGCGGCATCAGCTGCAGAGTGAGCTGCAGCCTTGCCATGGCTCCATCCACGTAGCCCCCTGACAGCATTCAGCAAGAGAACTCAGACGAAGAAGGTCGCCTGCCCGGGAGTTTACCCCGTTAGTGACTCCGGCCTTTTATAGACTCATCTGTATTCATCCAGATGCTGTTTTGACTAGAAAGAAAGCCTCCCTCCTCGCTAGAATTACACATAATTTGAGCAGAAATCTGCAGGCAAGACATATTAATCATGTTTGAAAGGCTGTATCTTTTCATACAGAGGGTTTTCTTACATCGAAAACACTTCCCCCGATCTGTATTTACAGCTAATGGTCTTTTTCAACACAGAGAGGACGCACAGCTTGCTTGGTTTCTGCATCTCGTTCCTACCTCCCTGTAGGTGGAAAATGCAAGTCCTCACGCCGTGCATGCCCCTCACAGTCCCAGTCTTCACGCTAGCTTGGGTGAGGTTGCAGGGAATGGACCACGACGGACATTTTCTCCATCATATTTTCCCTTATCCCGTATTTGTACTTGTTAGTTTAAAAAATTAGTGCTACCTGATATATAAAATAGGAGATATGGAATTTTTTCCATAATATTCTTCTTTTTCCTTATTTATGTATGTTAGTCTCACATTAGCACTACCTGCCTGGGAGATCGGGGCAGTAAACAGTGTCGATGGCACAGCAGAAGACTGGTACAGTATTTACGTCATGCTCACGTGGGAGGTGGCGCCTGCTGGCTGTTCCCCTGCTCTGGACCCAACGTAACACATTCCCGAGTGGGCAGCTCCTGGGAGGTGGGTTTTAATCGGATGGCTAGAATGGTTAGCACTTCCATGATGAGCTTATGTTTCACTCTGCATTTCTGTTAAAGATCAAGTCTTTGCATCAGCTTTTAGCTGAAAGGCAGGTTTGGGCGAGATGTAGTTTCTTTATTTTAGACAAACAAGCCCTCCTAGATAGAGTTTATTTTTTTTAATCCTCACCCAAGGACATTTTTGCATTTATCTTCAGATAGAGAGGGAGGAAGAGAGGGAGGAAGAGAGAGGAAAAAACATCGACGTGAGAGAAACACATCGACTGGTTGCTACCCACAGGACCCCAACCGGGGCCGGGGATGAACCTCAACCAAGGTACATGCCCTTAGTGGGAACCGAACCCGGGACTCTCTGGTCCGCAGGCCGATGCTCTAACCGCTAAGCCAAACCGGCCAGGGCGAGTGGAGTTTATTTTTAACAGGGACAGAAGCGCTGTGAAGCTGGTTTGCAGATTTCATCCCAGCCACAGGCTGTGCTCTGCAAACAAGGAAGAGTGTGTGGGGGTGTCTGAGGGGCGAGCCTCTTGCACAGTGATCCAGCCGCCGAAGGTCTGCAGCAACCCTGCCTTCTCTCTGTCCTCCCCGTACGCAGTCCTTTTCTCAGACGAGCCCGTGCCCACCTCGGGCAGCCAACCAGCCTTCACTGGGCACCGACTACGGGCACACGTCGCACACGGGCGCAGGGAGGATCAGTCAACATCACCGTGGCCCTGTCTCCACAGGGGTGGTCTGGTAGAAGGGACAGCTGTAGAGACGAGTGATGGGGACAGGCCAGGCCGCCCCAGAACGTGCCATTTGGGCGTGTGAATTATTTGGAGCTGGAGACAATCAAGGCCCAACAGACTCAAGAAGAGCTTTTCACCTCCCCCTTAACTGCCAAGAAAATTTAGATCAGGGGCCTGTACCAGAAAAAGAGCTATTACCAGAGAGAACTTTTTACATCAAAAAGACTGATCTGCCTGACAAATGGTTACGATGCATCAGCCCTCCTCATCTTCCTGGGAGCTGTCCTCCCTGAAGGCCCAGACCCTCCCCTCTTCTCCAGAGCTCAGGATGGCACAGCAGCCTGTCCCTGACTGTCAGAGCCTCTCACGGCTTCCTGGGGCTCCCGTACATACAAAATGAAACTGCCCTGGCCGGTTTGGCTCAGCGGTTAGAGCGTCGGCCTGCGGTCCAGAGAGACCCGGGTTCGGTTCCCGCGAAGGGCACGTGCCTTGGCTGTGGTTTGTTCCCGGCCCTGGTTGGTTGTGCGGGAGGCAGCCACTCGATGTGTCCCTTTCACGTCGATGTTTCTCTCTCTCTCTCTCCCTCTCTCTCTCCCTCCCACTCTATCTGAACAAAAATGGAAAAATGTCCTCGGGTGAGGATTAAAAAAAACTAAAAAACAAAAAACAAAATAAAACTGGGTTTTCTCCTGTTAAACTGTCTGAGGTCAATTTAATTAGGCCAGCCAAAGAACCTAGAAGGGAAAAGTTTTCCTCCCCCACACAAGTGTTTATTAGCTTAGGTTTAGGGTTAAGATGAGGTCAATTATCATTATAATGAAGGGAAGGCCGTATGATAATACAAACATAATTAAGCAAACGCGAGAACAGATGCAGGGGCAGGTTACCCGGACAGTGGAGCAGTGATGCATTCTGAGAGGCGGAGGGCAGCGTGCCCCAGCGCAGGTGCTGGCTGCTGGGCTCTGAAGGGCACACAGGTGGACGGGACGGAGGAGGTGCACCTGGGGGAGTCAAGGAGGATGCCCTGGAGGAGCGGGGGAGGGGAGACCACAGCAAATCCTCAGACAGCACAAATAAAGAAATAAGGACCATATCTACATAAATGGACGTGAAAAGATCTCCAAGGCAGACTTGACTGAAAAAACAAGATGTGAAACAAATTTCATTAAAAATCCCACTAAGCCCTGGCCGGTCTGGCTCGGCGGTTAGAGCGTCAGCCCGCAGACCAATGAGTGGCGGGTTCGATCCCGGTCAAGGCCATGTACACTGGTTTGGGTTCCTCCGGCCCTCGTGGGGTCGTGCAGGAGGCAGCCAGTTGATGTGTCCCTCTCACTTTGATGTTTCTCTCTCTCCCTCCCTCCCACTCTATCTGATAATAAATAGAAAAATATCCTCGGGTGAGGATTTAAACAAAAAACAAAAACGCCACTAAAAACAATGTGATATATACTTTAGGGATGTATACATATGTCTGTAAATGCATTTTAAAGGTCTTTATTATGCTTGTACCCCAATAATAGCCTCTATGAGGGGCAGGAGGAAATTAGGGTTGAGGGTGGGGGCCAGGGTGGACTTTAGTTTTTTCTGTAATGTTTATTTTATTAATTAAGGAGAATATATTCTGTATTACCTATGTGATGAGAATATATTTTTAAATTTAATCATTGATCTCTTTACCTTTCATCATAACATGCAGCTCTTAAGGATATCGCATTCTGTCTGTCTAGGTTTGGTATCTCACAGTGACCTGGATTCTGGAGAAACAGAATTACTGATCCACAAAACCTCGAGTTCACTGACGAGGAAACGTGGCTTTCTCGTGGTCTTTTAGTTTATAGGCACAAGACGAAGTACGTTAAATAATTTATGGAAAAGTCATTGTTGTCTTCAAGTCTTCCGAGTTTAACTACATTTAAATGCTTTTTTAAAAAAATATGTTTTTATTGATTTTTTAGAGAGAGAGGAAGGAGAGAGAGAAACATCGATATGAGAGAGAAACATCCATCAGCTGCCTCCTACAGGCCCCCCACAGGGAATCGAGCCTGCAACCCAGGCATGTGTCCTGACTGGGAATCAAACCGGGACCTCTCAGTTCATGGGACGACGCTCAGTCCACTGAGCCTCACCGGCTGGGCTAAAATTTTTTTTTTTTTCCAAAAAAATTATTTTGTCCAACTGCAAAAGACGCTTTCTCTGCAAAGGGGACACTGTCACAACAATGCTTGAGTGTAACCCACTAGCAACTGGGTCAGGAGTCCAGCGAGTTAAGTTCTGCCCAGCAGTACCATGTGACCTTGACATAGCCGACCTCAAGTCAGCTTTCATCGTGAAGACAGAATACTAGTCTTAAAAAGTGTGCTTCAGACTTATTTTCAAAGTGAGATTCTAATCTGTCTTGCAGGACCTCTAATTCGAAAGCTACTTGGAGTTGAAAAAAAAAAACACACCAAAAGAATATAAAGGCTTCTTTGGAGAATATGGTGAGAAAAAGAAATCAGTATTTGGACTAAAGAAAATATTGAAGTTATGATCGGAAATATATTTGTGTAGAAATAAAAAGGATTTCTCCCCCCTTAAATATTCACAGCTGGCTCTCTGACCACATGAGGTTACTATGCTGCCAAATGACTCATCTCTCAACATCTGTCTTGGTGATTGACATAATGTAGCAAGGGCTATCTAACTCTTTGAGTCACGACACCCCTGTTTGATTAAGGTTTATTTTACTAGCACCAAGAGACTCACACGTTTAACATCTGTGGTGCTGCTCCTGAAATTCTGAGCCATAAAACCAGCAGAGTCAGCATGGTCTGAGATTTCAGAGTGTTGCAACCAACCGCACAGAAAACACATTCAGAGGGGCTGGCCGGTAACCCAGCAGGCTCGCAGCTCAGGCCGACGCCACATCTGGCCGCACCTTCCATCAGCAAGTGTGGGAAGGAACGGGGGCACCAGAGTCCAGCTGGACAGAGAGGGACGGGGACATTTAGCACAGGGAGGGGTCTGCTCTGTTGCCATGCAGTGGGGAGGCAGCCCCCCCCACAGTTCACTTCCTAGGCACCAGATTGTCGAGGCAGGGCACGACCCACTCACCACGCACCGGGGCCACGCTTGAGGATGTTCCCAGCTTACAGCCGAGAACTGAGCTTCGGTGCCCTGCCCGGGGAAGAGAAAGGCCCGCCGCCTCTGAGCTATCACTGAGCCTTTCAGAATGATTGTTTCGTAGACGCTGTACCGGCCTGGGAAATACTGACGGTCAGACTAAGCCAGAGAGACAGAGCAGAGGAACTCAGGGCAACTAAGACACTACGCCAGCAAATCGCTACGACCTGACGTGCACCGCAGCCCCGGGCTGGAGCCCAACAGGAAAATCACAATAGTTCTGGTTACTGGAGGAAGTGTTTCTTTTTAAAAAATGTCCATTCTATTAATGGAAATGAGTAATTTTATATTACATTAATGGAAGGTATACCAATGGAAATGAATCCTCTCAAAGACAGAATCCATACTTTCCAGGAATCCTGGGGTCCTGGAGGAAGTGGGGGTGGGGTAGGAACATGACACAGGTGGCCTGTGAAAAGAGTTATGACAGAAACACAGGACAAACCCGTGGGAGCCGGAACAAGACCATGAACTTGAAAACTCTTGGACAAGCACAGGATGATCAAAACATACGGCTTCCGGACAACTCACGGTGCCACGTCTCCCAGTGTGGCTGACGCCCAGACGTCCTTCAGGTCACCCTTCCTCAGGATATACATTGTGCTTTGTATGCAAAGGCATTAGAGAGAGGCTGGGTGACCGAGTCACCTAGCACTATCGTGCCAAGACGATGCATAGACACCTTCCCGGCCTCCCCTCTTCCCGCCACCCACACCAGCACCTCTGCGGTACCTGCCATCGCCAGCCTGCGCGTCCCATTTTCACCGGGCTCCCCAGCCCGGGTCCACACGTGCTGTGGCCGAGTGCTCACCCCTCTTCCACACTCATGTTTCAACAGCGTGACACGACTTTAGAGAGGCTGGCAGCGTGGGTCCCAGCCACAGCAAGAAGAAACACAGCCACGTTCCCCCAGGGATGGCAGAAATGAAGCCTCACAAGCCAGGAGGGGTGGCGGCAAGTGTGATTTTTCTGCAGGGGCCCGTACCAGAAAACAACCGGGGCCAGGGATGAACCTCAACCAAGGTTGAGCTGCGTGAAAACAACAGACTTTGTCCAAACTCTGGGTAATTGCCATGCGTCCATTTCTGTGTTAAAAAATCGACTTTGTAAGGACTGTGCAGTAATGGGAAAAAGCATGTGATACAAAATTAAGTGAGAAAAGGTACTGTACAAACTTGTATACAAATCATGATTACAAATATGAAAAGTATCTCTAAAGACTGGAAAAGAATACAAAGGTAGATATGTGTTTACACAGCTACATCTAAATGTAAGTACCTATATGATCGCAAGTCTATCGTAGGAAGGAATAAAGGGTGTTGACAGAGACGGGGTGGGGTTCCCTGGAGAGTGTCTGAGCAGGGGACTTAGCTGACTTTCAGGAGTGCTGAGATCATGGGAAATTTTTTCTCTATTGCCAAAAGTGTCTATGACATCATCTATGTGTAATTGACAAGTTGGTATCAGAAAGAACATGACTTTTGTTTTTCGGCAGATAGTTTCCAGCTCCAGCAGACATCCTAATCCTGCAGACTGCAAGGGACACACTCTGCAGCTACCCTATCCCGACGGCCTGGCTGGGGAGGGAGGCAGGGCCGCTCGAAGGGGGCCGACTGAAATCTGTCCTCCCCCTTAGACCGTGTCTAAATGTCTTCCCCGGGAGGAGGGCAGCAGCCTGTCTATTCTGAGCTCAGGTTCTGCGCTTCAGCAGACAGTGAGCACGTGGGCGCCTTCGCGGGCTCCGTGGTGACACTGCACAGGCTGTCGGGTGGGGCTGTCCCTCCTGGAGCGCACAGCTCAGGCTCTCTCAGCTCACCCTGGGCCAGCCTTGCTGTCACTCTCTTTCAGCCCACAGTCCAGCTGGGACCTGCCTGCTCCCGAGGGCCTGTCCGGGGAGGCCAGCAGAGACCGTGGGAACTGAGGACAGGAGTCAGGGCCAGGAGGTCCTCCCGTCCACAGGACAGGCCAGTCCTCCGCCTGTATCAGGTTAGACGCCGACATCAACTCACCTATACTGAACTAATTTAAAAACTGACTTCACCGTGCTACAATTTAATGTTGTGTCCTTGGCACTGACCTTCTGTGTTACAGAATCAGCGCAATAAAGAATGTTCCGGAATCATTTACGACGCTGTTAAAGGAGCCGCTCCTCACTTTGTTGGATGTCCTCTAAGGGTCCACGGGACAAATTAATTTCATAAAGCCAGTGCGAGTAAAGCCCATATTTCCTAAAGATCAGTTAAAAACTTCTTTGGTATTCATTTTTGCTTTGGCAACCAGAAAACTCAGTTAAATCTCATTAATTTATGTTTACGGCGTATTTGCCCCTCCATCCCGTCTGCCGTTCTCCCACACGCTGAACCACATCTCTCTTTCATTCCGCAGAGTTTCTTTTTTATTGTAAACGGCCATAAATTTTTTTTTAGGAGTAGACAGTTTATAAATAAATCCGCGTAGCGCCCTATCTTCAGAAAATTGACCACTGGCAGAGACACAGTTTTGCATATTAAACAAGGTTGTTTATGTTGTTCGACCAAAACCAGACCCAGAGCCAGGACGAATCTGGAATGCGGGGCCTTCTGCGGGACCCTGGGCGGGCAGTTCAAAGCCGCAGCCGTAAGGGAAAGGCCGGGCACTGGTCCAGGTTCACGGAGATAGAGACACAACAACCAACATTTGATCTTTGATTGGCCCTTGGTTGAAGAAAAACAAAAGCCCAGCTATAAAAGGCATTGTAACGCGGACTGGCTAGTAAATGACGTTAAATTAAAGCTAATGGTGTGGCGATGGGGGAGAACGTCCTTGGGCGAGCGACTACTTATTGTGAAGTATTATGATCGTTTACAATTTACTTTTAAATAGATAAGAAAAACGTGTGTGTGTGTGTGTGTGTGTGTGTGTGTGTGTGTGTGTACATAGAAACACATATGAGCAGATGCCGTGACACGTGCAGGAAGAGAGAGAACAAACAAGGCGAATGTTAACCCTCGCAGCCTCGGGCGACAGCGCAGCGGCTCACTGGACACGTCGCGGAGCTCTGCTGGCGTCTGGAAGTGCTCGCAGCGAGCTGGGCGGAGTACACAGAAGTCCAACACTTACAGATCAACGAAGATACAGTAACCCGGAGGGCAAATCGTTTCCTGGAAAGCCAGGTGTGCCTCCAGCAGGTGAAATGGTTGGGGCAAATACTAATGGCATTCAAAGAACAGTTATAAAACACAGGAAGAAAAAGGGAAGCGACCATCACCCCAGTTGCACCTCTGTCACAGTGTGCAGGGCAGGTCATGGAGCCACGTGGCAGGAGGGGACGGCAGTCTGGGGGTTGGTGCTGCCAGTGGGCACCACCAGCAGCAGAGAGAACCACAGCGTGTTCCCTCCAGGCTCTGCGTACCCCCCGCATGGGCAGTGAGAGCTGGCTGCTCTCCAGTGGCCCAGCAAGGCACATGGGACGCTACCGTTCAAAATGAAGCCACCTTGAGTAAGACCTATTTTTTTCCCTAGTCACCCAAACCCAGGTGTGGATGGAAATAAAAGCAGCAGGAAGCCCCTGTACTCTGACACCAGCCCCGCTTCAAAGGCTGCGAGAGGCCCAGGTGCCTCTCTCTGGCTTCATCCACCCCACGGAGGGTGCTTCTCACTCGTGCCTGAGCACACAGCCCTCTCTGGCCTGAGCATCTCACCGTGGACTCAGGACCCGACGTCTTATGTTGACCCCACTCCAAGCTGTAGGCTGGAGAGTGTCTGTTGCTGCTCACATCACGCTAAGGGGTGCCAGGAATGAGCTTTGACTCATCCATTCACGCAAGAACATTGGTTGAGCACTACATGCCAGGCACGGTGCCAGAGGAAAACATACTCGTGTGAATTAATCCGACGAGGTTCTTGCATTCGTGGTGTCTGACATCTCATGGGAGATTCAGGCAATGAAACAAGCAAATGAACAAATATGTGTGTGTGTACACATGCACAGAACTGTATCTAATTACAAATAGATTTGTTCTCGAAAGGAAACAAATGGGGTGCTGTTGAATAGCGGCATTTCTCTCTCCCACTGATGTTGGACGGCGGGCAGCACCCCTCTCTGAAACCCCTCAGTGTGGTTGGGATCTGGGCAAGGAGAGTCTCAGGTGCAGAAACCACATGCGTTGGGCCAGCCTGGGTGGAGGAGAAAGACCCAAGATAAGCCCGGACAAATGTCAGCAGCCAGACCTGGTGGGTGGATGAGTACCTGTGCATCTGTGCTAAGTTGACAGGAGGCAGCTGGATTGGTTTAAGCGGTGGGTGGACACGACGCGACCTAAATTTTGGAACACAATTCTAGCGGCTCTGTGGCGAGTTGATCGCAAGGGGCAAGAGTGGAAGCTATTGCTGTAGCTCAAGAGAGACGTGTTTCTTAAACCATGACAGCACCCTGGGGTGGGAGAGAAGTGGACAGGGTCCACGTGCCCTGTGCAGACAGCACTGACAGGTTGCTCCTGGGTTTGGTGTTAGGGCTGAGAAACGAAGGGACAGGAGGGGGACGTCTAGATTCCTGGTTTAAGTAAGCGGTGGTGCCTCTTAGGGAGAGGGGGACGGCTCGAAGCGGGCAGACTGGTGGCGAGAACACGGAAGTCAGGAGTTCAGACAGCGTTTTTCTTCTTCTGAAGGGTAGCCTCCTGCTTCGGGGTGGGCAGTGCATCAATCCGGCACTTGAGGGTTCGCCATGTGTAACGCGCTGCACTTTCACCTCAACCATTCCCCCCAAAGTAATTGGAAAGAACGTGCAATCAAATGAACAGGTACAAGCAAACTGCTGAAAGGAAGGGTGTGTGTGTGTGTGTGTGTGTGTGTGTGTGTGTGTGTGTGAGAGAGAGAGAGAGAGAGAGAGAGAGAGAGAATCAGAACCAAGTGAAAAAGGATGAAATAACCATATTCCAGTCCTAATTCTGAAAGAAGCTGCTACCATTGCAGGCAAAAAATGTTAGCTCTGAGCTTCCCGGCAGCCAAAGCAAAAAGGAAAGGTGAGTTTTATAAAGGTCATTGTCTAGTAACAAGAAGCACGCTGGCTTACACAGAGAAATATAACTGTCTTATTCTCTACTTTGAAAGCATTTTTTTTTTTTTATCACCCTGTAGCTTCTCTAAGGGCCAATGATCAACATGGCAGAAGTTTTGTCAATGACAATCTTACACAGAACACAAAGGCCTTCTATGTAGAACCTAAAGGAGACTCCCAGCTGCCCAGTAAAGGGACCACAGGGGGCACTGGTCAAGGGCAGGGTCTGTGTGTCTTCCTTTGCTTTTGGTTTTACAGTGTCACTGTGATGGTTGTCTTGGTGTCTCCTGACTCAACGACAGTGTCTTTGTCTCAGGGTGCACATCTCTTTTGTGATCCTGTGTGTGTGTGTGTGTGTGTGTGTGTGCCGTGTACCACTTGAGAGTCAGTTGCAGACTTTCTAAGACATTTTAATAAACCTTATACCCCCTCCTCCTACCTGGAAAATTCTGACTTACTGTGCCCTGGGAGAACAAACCTCATACAACAGAGTGTCCAGACCTTGGTCATGTCACAATGGAAACAGACACAAACTCCTTTGCTGCTGTCCTCTGATCGGCAGACCCACCGTGAAGGGAGCCCCCTCTCACAGCACAGCGCTTACCAGGGGGCCTGGGCTGTAGGCGCCTGGCCCAGCCCGCACCAGATTCCGCTCTAAATGTTCCCTGAGGCTGGGGGAAAAGAAGCCCCTCTGGCTGAGTTGGAAGCATCCTGGAGGCACCTGGGATGGCCACCCGGTGGGCAACCCCCGGAACTCACCCCTTCTGGGAGGCTTCACACCAGCTCATGGCCGCTCATGGATCTGTAGCTGGGGCACAGCTGGCCCTTTTCCCTCCTGGGAAGCTGCAGTGAGCCCCGGAGCAGCCCCTTGGTGGCCCGTGGTGGCCATGCAGAGCGCAGTGACGGACTGCAGCGACCAACCGCACGGGATGAATAATTGACGCCCGGGAGTGGAATTACACAGGGGTTTCGGTCCCTCCCACAGCCCACACTTGTCCTGTGGCTGCGTGCGTGTGGCTGCCACTGCCCTGGGGCGTGCTGGCCTTCTCAGAAACAACACCCGCCAGCACGCACAGAATGCACTGCCTTCTGCTGGGAACACATTTGCATACTCTATTTCAGGCTCAAATGTGTGTGCATAAAACAGGGTTAATTAGCACAACCTGGCCAGGTTCCCCTCCCACCTGGAAGGAGGGCTATGAAAACCCCAGCAGGCTGCCACATGCCCCCTCCCCCTCCAAAGAGGGTGGGGGGACCCATCTGCAGGGCTGGGGCTGCCCTCTGGGGTGGAGGGAGCCCCAGTTTCCAATCAGAGAGCAAGCTGCTGCTCCTCCATTCTCTCCCTTTTTCAGGCATTTTTCCCCCAACAGATATTTAGTGAACAGCTACTATGTGTGAGCGCGGTGAACAGGGCAGGTGGGAGGCGACAGCTGCGAGCAGCACAGGTCCATGCTGGCTTTCATGGAGCCTCCATGGAGTGGGGCAGACAGTGAGAAAGTGGGGCGGGGGTGATAGAGTGGTGAGGACGTCACGCAGGACGCCCAGGAGCTGCCTCTTCCCCTCGCCGTTCTCAGACTCCTGCTCATGTAATAGCTGCGACGACCCACTGAGAGCTCTGACCAGTGCTTTCCCGCTTTTGCTTTGTGTGATCATCACAACAACCTAACGACACACATTGCAGTGTGCCATTTTACAGAGAGGAAACTGAGGCAATGGGTCCCAAGCCCACATAGCTAATGGATGGTCCAGCTGAGACTTGAACCCCAGCAGTTGGCTCCAGGGCCCCACTGTGCAATTATATATATATATATATAGTGTGTGTGTGTGTGTGTGTGTGTGTGTGTGTGCAGTTCCTCCTCTTTTCCAAATGTGTGGGGAGGCCACGACTAATCTGCTATGCACGGGAGCACTTTGAAAAGTGAAGGGCCACCCCACGATACGGGGCTCCTCCTTGTTCTTGCTTACATTTCCAGTTGATTCCTAAGGTGGGCAGAAGTCTACACGATGATGGGGCCGTTCACTAGGTGAGGAAATTGAGCCACCCAAGGGTCGCCAAGCTGCCTGCAGCCAGGGGCCTGTCACTGATTCCGTCTGCTCTGCTGAGCTGCACCTGCTTTGGCTAGGATGCTGATGGCTGGGCTTCCGTTTGGGGACCCAGTGGGTGACACTCGAGAAGACAGGAGTCACACCACTCCTGCCTCCCTTCTCCCGCCAACCAGGTTTCCATTACAAAGGTGCTGCCTTCTAGCCGGGTGGGTGGTGGGTGCCCCCCAGGGCCCAGTGGGAGACAGGCAGGAGAGCACCATACCCTGGCCAGGTCCTCGCCCTGGGCCCCATTCTGCCTCCATCCCCCATCTTCTTGAGGTGGGCAGTGCTGTGGACAATGGCCTTTCCCAGAGTGAGGGGTGCCAGGGAACCCAGGCCCTGAGTGCAGACCCAGGGAGAGCCAAGACTCCTGGGCACCTAGACCCCATCCACAGAGCAGATCTAGCTGATTCTGGGGCCCCTTAACATATTAGCCCCCGAGACTAGAGCAAAGTTCTCCCAGGCCCCAGGAAGTCAGCCTCGCCTCTCTACCACCTGCCTTTCCATAGGAGCATCAAGAAGGGTTGGAATGGGGTTTGGACGGAGCAGCAGCTCTGAGGCTGGGGGAAAATCTGGATTTTCCTGTGCATTAACCACAGGCCCGATCCCTTCCCCTGGAGCGCACTCTTAGACGCCCGGTGAGCCAAAACGGAACTTCTCCGTGTTTCGTCCAAACATGCTGTGGACGTTGGACTCAACTCTTACTCCTCCTTCCTGCTGACCCGACTGCAAATCTGCTTTTGATGGGGTTGGACAGTCTGGAGAGATGGGCAGCGATCACACTGAAATATGATGACAGGGGCAAGACTGTAAGGACATCGCAAAGGAAGACATGTGCACAGAGCAGCCATGTGAAAACAATTAGGACAATAAATTTACTAATTGCTGAAAGTAACTTAATAACAAAACCACAATGTCTGTGCTGTTAATCCCAGTGGCTACCGCAGCGGGGCCGACTGCATCTTGCTTGCTGGAGGGGTTGTGCGGCAGCCTTGTGGACATCAGGCAAAAAAGCTTGGGTGGCTTTTGGTGATTGCAAAGAAAAGGACTGTCCAGCCTAAACCAAGGCAGGGGGCTCGGGTTTGAGGCATTTCTTAACCCTGTGGAGACAGAGGGAAAGGACGGAGGCAGGGCCCCCTCGCCTCCCAGCACTCTCTCTCGCTCTCCATCAGCTTTTGCACTTTATTAAACCAGAGTGATGGGAGTTACTTAGATTTGGGGAGTTACTTAGATTCTGGAATCTTAAGAAATGATTTTTAACAAGTAGAGATTCAAATGCAGTATTTTATTAATTTAAATATGTTTTTTTAATTGATTTTTTGTTGTTGTTTTGTTTAGAGGGAGAGGAAGGGAGATAGAGATAGAAACATCGATGTGAGAGAGATACATTCATCAGCTGCCTCCTGCACGCCCCCTACTGGTGGTTGAGCCAGAAACCCGGGCATGGGCCCTGACCAGGAATCGAACCGGGACCTCTCAGTCCATGGGATGATGCTCAATCCACTGAGCCACACTGGCCGGGCTCAAATGCAGTATTTTAAAAAGCCTGGGAGTTTTAAGGTTGAATGGGTAGAATTGAGGGACCAAGTAGATACAGGGACCTACTCTTGGGTTGGGTAAAAAGCCTTTAGTCTCTGGGCCCCCAAGTGTTTTGAGGGCCGCCTGTTACAGGTGACTCTCCATCAGAAATTGTCATTGCTCCCTGGTATCAGGAGTCATGCAACATGTTTGGAGCCCAGAAGGACCCCAGAAGATTATCCCCCAGAAGATTAAGGACAGTCATCAAGTGCGTCACCTTCAGTAACTCCCCGGTCCACCCAGGACTGCCATCTCCGTAAGTAGATGGGCCCTTTGTGCCTACATTTCTCTCAGAGTTGCCAATGGCTTCAAGGTTCGGATCACGGAATCCTCATTTTTGTTCCTCTTTGAAATACTCAGAAAAAATAAGCCAGAGTGTTTTTGTGAAATACGTTTGTATCTGCCCCACCATGACTTTGACTATATCTCAATGGTGTTTACAGAAGCTGGGGGTTCTGTTGGTACTTTATTGTGTCGTTTTTATCATTGCAATGGGTACTTTTTTTTTTTCCAATTAAAACGATCATGGCCCGAAATGTCAGAGTTTTAAAGACCAAGTTTGCTTCTGCTGGAACGTTCTCAGGAGATGTCTGGTGAGCCCTGTTGGGAGGCTGAGTAGAGGAGAGGTGGGTGGGGGTACCTCAAACTCTTCTTATACATGGGGCCTCACTGAGGGTGGTTGTTTTCTCCGAGAGATCTTGAGTCCTCTCTCCAGCCAGGGAGGCTGGACTAAATGGGTTCCCCTGAACCCTTCCAGGAAATAGAGGTTATAACCTTGATCTGCCTGAAAGCTTGGCGAGAAATGGTCACCTGATCTCTGGCTACTGTGGAGTTTATTCCTGGGTTAAACCAGATCGGCAGAGACCTGCACCGGGAGCGCCTCGTTTCCATTCCCTGCAGAGCTGCTTTCACTAAATCGCACGTTAGCCTTACCTTACCGACCCACTTCTAAAGAATGCTCGTTAAGGAAACACATTCTCACACCCGCCCCGGAGTCTGATGGGCATGCCGGGGAGCGGGGCACAGTGTCTCTCCGACCCTTTGCCTCAGGACAGCTGCCCTACAAGATTTCTTTCAGGTCTCATCGCTAGAAAGAGCTGTGCTTGTTCTGAACAGCTGGTTCAGGTTTTTGTCACTAGACCGCGATGCTCCTGACTGGTCCCGTCATACCTGTGGGTTGACTGCAGGGCTCTCCGGTTCAGATCCGCCCCGAGCAAGACGGACGCGCCTTAGCCCATGTGCTTTCTGTCTGTCTTCTGACTGCTGCCTTGGCTTTCCTTCCCTCTGTCACACTTCCCTCAACACACGCACTTATCTTTTTTATTATGAAAAATTTCCAACAAATGTAAACATTTATCTTTGTTATTGTAAAAAATTTCAAACATACATAAAATAGCGAGCGCACTATAATGAACCCTCATATATCCATCACCAAGCTTAATGATTTTCAACTTTGAGCCAATCTTTAAACATTTATTTTTAATCTTATTGGAGTTCTGAATCTTTGCAAGTCCCCCAGATCCTTTTTCTAATGAGATGGGGAATATATTTTAAATAACCACAGTAAATCACTGGCTCTCATCTGGAGGTGATTTTGCACTCCCCCCACCCCCAGGACATTTGGCAAAATAAATGGAGACATTTCTGGTTGTCACACTGGGCAGTGGCAGCATGGCACTGATGCGTGGTCAGAGATGCTGCCCGGCATCCAGAACGCACAGGACGACGCCACAGCAGAGTGACCCGGCCACACGTGGCAAGTATGCCAGGTTCAGAAACCTTGCAGTAAATGAAAAGCCAACTCCTAGGAAATCGACTTTGAGTAAAGCACAACCTGCATTTTCAAGTTGAAAGTATTCCAAATACCATGGCTGTGTGGCTTAGAGTACACGCAGGGTACACATGCTACAACGCCAGTCAGAGACTGGTCAGCAGGGGATGCATGGGGTAAGGCACAGGTGACACGGACAAGGTGGACACAGACTTCCTCCTTACTCCGTAACCCTTTGTGTCTTTTGTATTTCACAACCCATGCACGTCTTACCTGCTTGAAACAGTACATTTGAATAACATAACAGTTTTCAAAGGATTAGAAAACACAGAATTTTAATTAAAAAAAAAAAAAAGCTTTTAAAATGGTTGTATAAGGAGGGAAAAAAAGAACTTTCCAAAAGGGCTTTCCAGAGCACGGGGAGCCTGTCAGACACCGAGAGCTGCTCAGCAGAGCCCGGGGGCCGTTACGGGAATCAGAAACACGTGGAGGGGCGGCCGTCTGGTCCCCGCATGATGGATCAATTGTGGGAAAGCGGAGTTAAATGAGATGGTGCCCATGCCAAGCCTCTGACACTAATGAGCCCTCAACTCAGGGACTGGGTCTCCCAGGGCCAGGCAGGAGGGGTGGGGCCACCTGCAGCCTTGCCCGGCAGTGTAGGCGGGTTGAGCCACAGCCCCGAGGTGGAGTCGCCCCAGCTGGCTAGTGGCCACATGCCCCACGGAAGTCACTGGCCTGCTCCCCAGAGGAGACAGCTATAGTAAATTAAAAGTGGTGTTGGAAGTGAGGTGAGCCCCTTGATTCTTTCAAAGACGGCAGTTCTCCTACAGGCCCAGCAAAAAGGCTGCCGCTCTTGGTAGGCTCTCAGGCGCCCCCACCCCGTCCTCCTCTTGCTCCAGGTGCCCATCCCTCTCAACTTCACTCCCAAGGTCTTATTTGGGTCCCTTGTATTCACGTGCTCCGCTCTACCACAGGGCCTTTACACATGCTGTTCCTTCTTCCAGATACACTCTTCTTTGCCCTCTCTCCTAGTTAATGTCTGCTCATGCTTCTCCTCCTCCAGGAAGCACCGCCTGACTACCTTAGTAAGTCACTGGGACCTCTTTCTCCTTTGCAATTATGCGACAAGTGTCAGTCTCCTCACTGGTCCCTAAGTTTCGCGGGAGCAGGGTCTGAGTCCAGTTTGTTTGCCTGACCCTGGAGCAGGACCTGGCACATACTTGGGACTCAACAGTATCTGTTGATCAGGTGACTCAGTGAATAACAGAAATGACCCTGCCCCAGAGCTGTGCACCACGAGCTGGGCAAGGCACTCTGGGAAGAGCAGACAGGTGGGAGGAGCAGGGTCCTCCAGGATGTGGGACAAGTGGGTGGCCTGGAATCTTCTGTGGCTTTGCCAGGGGTAGGGTTCACGTGTGGCCAGGGCTGGCAGAGGGCACGCCTGGCTCAGTACCCTGGCCTCGCTGCAGCTTCTTCTGCCTCTCCCTTCTCCTACCCGGTCCCGATGGAGTAAGGCAGCCTCACTGATGCTCAAGTAATGAATTCATCGCCCCCTGAGGTTGGTCAGTAGATGTGGGAGCCCTGGACTGGAGGAGCTGAGATTCTCCAGGACAGTCTGGGGAAAATGAGAAACCCCCTTCCAAGATGACACATGAGATGGGGACAGTACCCTGTCCCCATCTCGCCTTCCCTGATTACGGTGACCCCAGCATGCCCCTTCTCCGGGTTCCCACAGTGTCCTGGGTATATTCCAGTTGCTAAGCGATGGTGCTGGCGACCTTGTCCTATGTCTGGTGCCCAGCTAGGCTGTGAGCCCGAGAGCATGACCGTGATGTTCTCCTTCCTTTTCACCCCCAAACCATGCCCAATGCCTCGACTATCCAGCCGCTCGGTGAATGTCTACGGAAAGGGCTCCCCACTTGTCTTGTGTCACCTTGCCCAGAGGGTTAATCTTTGTTTTATTTTTTGAAAACCTGTCGGCAGGAACAGAAGTGGGGACTGAAAGAAAGGGGATTTGATTCAAGCAAGACTTTTATATTCCTTCAGGTGTTCATTAAACACACACCCCCCCCTCAGCTACCGAGCATTCTGCTGAAGCCAAAAACGTAGAAGTGTAAGGAAATGTTGTAAAACGAGAAAGATGTATTTGGTGCTGAAAAGTGAATTGATGAGGAGAAGTACCGTGTGGGCTCCCGGTAAGGGGAGCTGCCCTGGCGACGCAGAGACCAGACCCTGGAGCCCAGCCGGGCGGCAGGTGCGGCCGCCCCGGGAGACCCTGCGGGGGGACCCAGGGGACACCTCCTTCGCTGGCTTCCTAGAGACCAAACCTCTGGAATGCACCCCGAGGAAGGGCTCTGGGCTTGTACCAGCCGTGGCTGTGTGGGGGAGGGAGGGGCTGCTCCCAGAACCCGTCAACCCCTCTCAGGGGTTCCAAGTGGGTGGGACGGGGCCACCACGAGAGGAAGTCACCTGCCCAAGTAAGGGTGCTGCAGCCCAGGGTGGACTCCATCAGAGAACGTCCTCTCCTCCTTCAGGTTTGTACCTAAGAGTCAGGCCTCAGGGAGCCCTTCCTGGCTGGCTTCCTACCTGACCCTCCCTGACCTCGGGCACACACCTTCCCTCCCGTTGGGGGCTTCACCTCCCTCCTGGGCAGAGATGGCGCCTGCGGCCATGGCATGGTGCTGGCTCTCTCTCTCCCTCTGGGACCGAGAGCTGTACTGACACCCTCGCCAGCACTGCTCACTGCCCTGTCCCCAGCGCCCAGAACACGGCGGGGCGCCTAGACCACGACACACAGGCCTCTGGAATGGCTGGGAGTTAGGACGCTGCCTTTGAGAGTGGTGACATGCTGTATTCCGGGTCATTTAAAGACAGGGCCTTTCCAAATGCCCGAAAGCACCGCCTGGTTCCAATCTACATTTGCATTCCAGGGGACTGCAAGCATTTTTCTTTTGAAAACATCTGAGTGTTTTGCAGTGACCCCGAGATGCCAAGTCGTGCTGCCATCGCAGTGGAGGTGCGGCCACAGTCGCAGCAACGCCAGCTTCGCACCGCTCGCGGGGACCCGGAAGTGTCAATAGGCTTTCCCTTCCTCGGTGCGGAGGTGGGTATCCCACAGACTCCGGCTTCCACTTACTCCGCATCAGAGCTCCTCGGCAGAGTGTTAACGATGGTAAGTTGCAGAAGTTGAGGGGCCCTAAGGTAAGGGGTTTGCTGAGAGTCATCCTGCGAGAGTTCAGAGGGGGGCCTGAGCCCCTCTCAGCTGGGGTTTCTGGGGTATCTGGAAAGTGGGGCTCATGGCATTTGAGTGCCCAGCTCTTGTCCCGTCCCTGCCCCTGATACACAGCTGTCCCATCTCTGATCCCATCTCAGTGGGCCCAGCTCACCTGCTCTCGTGTCCCTGGTTCCCCCCAGTTCCATTCTGCAGGTCTGCGGCCTTATTCCTAGCTTTCTCCAGGCCTTGGTGGCCGTCGGGAGGTCCCTGCTCCACTTCCTGTCTCTGCTTGCTTCCGGCGACTGTGCTGGATGAGACCCTGCTGGAGTTGCTGCACGGCGATTTCGCAGTGTGACACTGTTCCCACCCAGAGGATGGGCACTGAGACAAGGACCCAGCTAGCCCTGCCACGCGTCCTCACTGTGCTTTTCCCAGAGCATCTTTTCAAATCACTACTTGGAATTGAGCCCTTGACAAGTTAGTGCCCTCCATCCCAACCACCTGGCAATAGGTACTCCTACCCCGTCTCTGTCTCCTGCCTGGGACTTGGGACCTGGGACCTGGGACCTGGGACCTGGGACCTGGGACCTGAGACCGAGGACTGCCCTTCCCCCCACTCGTTGTGCCCCTTCGTTTCTGAGATCTGTGAGTAACAAATCTTTAAAAACAATTTTTTTTCAACTTATTGATTTGAGGGAGAGAGAGAGACATGTGCCCCGACCAGAGATGGAGCCCGCAACCTTGGTGTATCGGGAGGGTACTCTCATCAACTGAGCGACTGGGCCAGGGCTGTAAGTAACACACTTTCCTTCCTTTGTGGGAATGTTTCAAACTGCGCCTTCAATCAAAGTGGCCCCAGGGCTTCCACTTCTCCAAAGTGGGGGGGGGGGGCTTGTGCCTCCTCGTTGAGCAAGATCATCTGCATATTCTTAACGACACCCCACTCCAGCTTCCCAACCCCCATCCCCCAGGTCACCTCCTCCTGGAAGCGCAGAATTCCACCTTAACCGGGAACAGGGTCCTCGTAGATGTAATTAGTTAAGTTGAGGTCCTCCTGGAGTAGGATGAGCCCTTAATCCAATATGACGCTGCCCTTAGAAGACTGTCATCAGGGAGACAGGCACACACCCAGAGACGGGAGGGAGAAGGCCGGGGAAGGTGGGGCAGAGACTGAGTCGGGCACCTACAAGCCAAAGCCAAGGGTCGCCAGCAGACACCAGGAGGGGCGTGAGAGGCACGGAAGGACGGACGTTCCCGCAGGGCCTCCAGGAGGAGCCACCTGCAGACACCTTGATCTCAGACATTCGGCCTCCGGTGGCAAGACAGTTACTCCCTGTTGTCTAGGCCCCAGCAGCCCCAGCAAACTAACACAGGGCCTCGATGGCCTGGGTGACCTCTTCTGGGTCTCCCTGCTAGGAAGAAGGAGGGGACCTCAGTGAGGCCCCAGCAGACGCTGTTGACTCTCAGACAGGCTTTGACCGGAGTCTCATCCTCTCACAAGCTGGCCAGGGGAACTCGGCGCTACACCCTCCTCAGCCAGAGCACTCTTCCTTCTCCCTCCCCTCCCCTCCCCTCCCCTCCCCTCCCCTCCCCTCCCCTCCCCTCCTTCCTTCCTTCCTTCCTTCCTTCATTTCTTCTTCTCTCTCTCTTTTTCCCTCCCTACCTCCCTCCGACTCTCTCTCTCTTCCTTTTTTTTTTAATCCTCAACTGAGGACATGTTTTTATTGATTTGTAGAGAGAGAGAGGAGGAGGGGAGAGAGAGAAAAACAAAAACATCAATTGGTTGCCTCTGGTATATGCCCTGACCGGGAATCAAACCTGCAACCTTTTGGTGTACGGCACGATGCTCCAACCCACCGAGCCACCTGGCCAGGGCACCAGCGCTTTCCGACCGCCAAGATTCCTTGCTGACTGCCCTCTTCGGCCCACGAACTTGATCATTGTTTTGTTCCTCGCTGTGGGCAGGGTGCCTGGCACGGGGTAGAGGCCCACAGATTGCTGTTGGATTGCGGCCAGCACGTGCTTTAGGGAGGAGATGGTCACAGCGGTCAGGGACACTGCTGTTCTCATCTGGGTCTGAGACACAACCGGGGGCAGGTACCTCAGCCAGCACCGTCATAATGACCCCTCCTGAAGGCCCCGATGTGCCAGGCGCCGTCCCTCAGACGGCTATGCCGCAGGGCCACACCTGGGGGACACATTTTCACGTGAAAGGAAAGACAGTGTCGAGCAGGGTTCTCATTCTCGGTCAGCCATCAGTGAAACAGACAACCACTCAGTTCAACACCTTCTGTCCTGTCGGCCGAGATGCGCGCTCGGCACGACCCCGCCGGTCCGGCCGCGCGACGCGGCAGACAAGCCCCCTTCTTGGCTGCTGTTTCCATCATTTTTAAAGGACTGTTGGGAAGCAGGGAAGGAGTTGTCTCCTGTGAGATTTCTACAGTTTGCTAACAGTAAAAAATGGGAGGAGTGATAGAGTTCCTGCGTTCATCAGTCATCCACCCCGAAACATTTGCAACTGATTATGTTTTGCAGAGTTGGCACCGAGTCCGGAGGTATTCCTGTGCTCGCTGGCATGAGCCAAGCGCAGGAAGGCTAGAAGGTACCGCTGAGCGTTCAGAAGAAAAATTCTCCCAAGTAATAAAAGAGGCATGGAGACCCGCAGTTGCTTTTCTCAGCAGCAAAACATCCAGAGTTGCCATAAAAAATAATAATAAACTAAGAACAGTTCCAGCAACTGCACAGATGTGTGTGCGCTTGCTGCCTGCGCTATCAGACAAGTGGCCTTCCCGCGTCCCTGTCCTCGTTAAAGGTGTCCAGTGGGAGCCGCTGGCTGTGTTGAATGGGTGGGCGTGTGGGCACCTGGGACTCGAGGCCACACTCACGGCCAAGCCCAGCTGACCTGCTGTGGACTCACTAACCTGCAAGGGTGACTACTGACACGTGGCAGCAATACTGCCCGAACGCTTGCACATCGGCCTTCCAGAGACGGCCAGGATTACGTTAGGACTCATACCTGAGCCCTGGCCGGTCTGGCTCAGCGGTTAGAGCGTCGGCCTGCGGACCAGAGAGTCCCAGGTTCGGTTCCCGCTAAGGGCACGTACCTCGGTTGCAGTTTGTCCCCGGCCCCAGTTGGGGTTGTGTGGGTGGCGACCAGTCGATGTGTCTCTCTCACACTGATGTTTCTCTCTCTCTCTTCCTCCCTCTCTCCCTCCCGCTGTATCTGAAGATAAATGCAAAAGTGTCCTCGGGGGAGGATAAAAATAAATTAATAAATTAAATTAAAAAAAGACTCATATCTGAGCCAAAAATCAACCCTACTTTTGGCCAAACTAGTTTTTACTGACTTATGAAATAAACTCAATTTTAATGTCTATCATACAACAAAACACCTTACTGAGCCTCGGAAGGACCTCTACACTTTCTAGAATGAATGGATCGAATGCCCGCTCTTCTCTCCACGGGAAGGAAGCCTTGCCCACCCCACCCCACGCTGCCTCTCGCTCTGGGATTTCTGACCGGTTCTGGCACTCACCGGCTGTTTCCGGGGCACGTGGGCCCCTCCTGTCCTCCCCTCCAAGCGGACTATCTCAGACGTCTCGCCGCCCGGGGCCTGGCTGAGCTACGATGACGAGCCAAGCCCTGGGCACGGGCCTGACGAGGCAGTGCCAGTTCAGCGTGGGCTGGACGTCCCCGATTCTTCTGGGGGCTGCTGAGCTGTGACAGGCATTGGGGCACAAGGTTGCTGTGGGCGCAGAGGACCCTGTGGGGCGGGAGGACTCACTGCGAGCTCACCGAGGGAACTGGCAGTGCCTGCTGTGGTCCTCCTCCCCTGAGGGACTCTCGGTTTCCTGAAGTACGAGGCCCCAGGGCCGGGGAAAGCCAAGTGAAGGTGCGTTTGAGCACGGCAGAGGCGGCAGCTCCCGCCAGGCGGCTCCCCTCCTGTGGGACTGCCACTGCTCCTGGGCACACATGAGGCGCCTTCTGGCACGTTTCTGCTTGGTGCCCTGTCCTGGGCCAGTGCCCGGGGAGACCAACAGCCAACCCCAGCAGCCCAGAGCATTTCTCCCCACTTCCTGCCCCGCCTTCCCCAGAGCCCTTCGCTCACTCCACCCGCGCTGGCAGCTCCTTCGGAAGGGTCAGGCCTGGCTGTGCTGACCAGCGGACACCCCTCCCCTTCAGGCCAGTTACCCACCCACCCCCAGCGTGGACGGGACACTGATCTCCCCAGTTAGCCACTGGCAGGACCCTGCGGTCAATAGCACCTGGAGGGAGACATTCTCATTCCCGTCACAGTTGAAGCACCTGCTCCAGAGAGGGATGAGATAACGGGCCAGGCTGCACCAGTCCCTCTGAGCACTCCGGCTCTGAAGCCAGGACCTCTCTCCCTTCGCCTCCTCCAGCCTTTCCAGACCTGTGTCTGCTCCCTCCTCCTCCAAGGGACATCAGTCACTTCCTGCCACAGGCCTGGTCCCTGGCAACACAGACCTTGCCCCCAAAGATGGACTTGAGCGTGCAGAACAGCAGTGCAGGGTTAGGGGCGCCCGACAGGGCAGAGGGGGTGGAAAGGGGGCAGCACAGTAATAAAATGGCTACTCACAGGACATGCTCAGTGAGAGTCAGCCTCACCTTGTCCTGAGGGCTTCACACATTCGTTCCTCACAATATTCATAGAAGATAGTTACTGTTATTACTGCCGGTTCACAAATGGGGAAAGTGAGGCACAGAGAGGTTAAGAAACTTGCCTCAAGTCACACAGCTTAGATGACGAACCTGAGATCTTAGGTCAGAACTGGTATTGTGGGGTTTTAACCACTAGATACAATGTTCCCCATAGTACAGGCTACAGTTGTCTGACATCACAACTACATTTAATATTCCTTAAGGGAGGGGGAGGCATAGTTTCCCCCACAGGATGCTGTCATCAAGGAGGTAGTTAATAAATCCTGATTACGTCCTTCTCCTACTCCCGCAGCACTGAGAGGCCTGAGGCAGCCTGGGGGGGGGGGGGTCCCAAAATCTGATGGGTCTCCATTATCCCCTCTAATTCTCAAGCCTCCCCCAAATCACAGCCACCAATGCCTCTCACCAAACTCCTCCATGTTGCTCATTTACCGGGCACCCAGCAGCCGCAGGCCCCGGGAGGAGAGGTCAGCCTGTGCGACCTCCTCGGGGTCCCTGGGCACGAGCCACGGGTGGATTTTTGTCAAATGAACGGTGGAACACCTCTAATTCTGCCTCACTGAGGATTCCCACAGCGTGCTTTTCCAGAATACCCGTAACAACGCGGCCTAACTCAGAGAACATTACTTTTTTTTTAGTATTTGGAATATATTAGGAGCGGTTTTCAACAAATTGCCAAACGACAATAGGCTAAAACCGCCGTGGCTTTGCAGAGATGGCTGGAGAATCGGAGCCAGAGGAGAGGCTGTGGCCGTGACCCCGCGCGGTGCGCAGGAGCCGCGGGAGAGTGGGACTTGGCCGGCCGCGCCCGCCCGGGGGTGCGCTGTTCGGCTTCAAACCAGACTTATCAACGATTTAGTCTCATTAAGTTGTAAGAAAACAGGCAGCGTGTTCCAAGGTCGTAAGTTTTCTCCAGCGTTCAAACGTTTCCAATGTTTTGTAAAACCGAAGGAGAGCGGGAGCCCCCTGGGGCTTGCTGGGGTGATGGATGTGCGCGGAGACAGAGGAACTTTTCCAGGCCTTCTCGCAACGAGCTCATTACAGTCCCATGGGCTGCAGCCAGTTTCTCTTTCCTAAGTGAAGACTGGTCAGTTGGTGTCTGTGACAATCTCCAAAGACACGGAGGTCCCACCTAGCATCGTTAGCTCGAACAGAAGCTCCCGAGACTGCAAATGGGAACGCACACAGCCCGTCTTCCTGCTTTTCTGTAGGTTGGGGTGCGCGTGTGCATGTGTGTGCGTGTGTGTGCGTGTGCACATGCTCTCACGTGTGTGTCTTCTCAGGCCCACACGCCCACAGGTTACTTTGCACAGTAAATCTGATTTTGGCTGCTCTTCACCAGGATAAATTTCAAGAAGTTTTGCTTTGATCATTTCCCATCCCTGCATCCCCAGTTTTATCCCCAGAGAAGTCACTCCACAAACATCAGCCTCAAATTGCAGAGTTCCTTCAAGGACACTCTGAGCTGTCTGGTCAATGGTGAGTAATTTCATTACAGTAGTCCCCCCTTATCTGCAGGGGATACTTTTCCAGACCCCCAGTGGCTGCTTGAAACCAGGGATAGTTCCAAAACCTATATAGCATACTAACTTTTTCTATACATACATACCTATGATAAAGTTTAATTTATAAATTAGGCACAGTAAAAGATTAATAATAACTAATAACCAAATAAAATAATCTAATCATAACAATATTCTATAATAAAAGTTATACGAATGTCTTTGGGGCCATTATTAAGTAAAACGAGGTCACCCAAACACAAGCACTGCGATACCCCGACAGTCGTTCTGATCACCACGATGGCTACTGAGCGACTCACAGACGGCAAGCATCTGCAGCCTGCAGCCTGCGCATGACAGAGCGGGACGGCACCAGAGTGCATCATACAATTTAAAACTTATGAATTGTTTATTCCTGGAATTTTCCATTTGATATTTTCAGACCTCAGCTGACCGCAGGTAACTGAAACGTCACTTCTGGATGCTTATTTATTGGCTGGCAGATGAGCGTGGAAGCCACAACTCACCCTCGGGGACCCTTTTGTCTTCCAGTTCACAGTTCTCGGAGCAAAGGGACTTGTCATGTGCTTCCTTCTGGCATTTTCCATTAAAGGGGCCGACATTGCAAGTAGGAAAATGTTCAGTTTGTTTCAGACTCTCCCAGGGTAGGAGGTGACCTAGGTCAGAATCTACGCAGCAACAGAGAAGCAAGTGAGGGAGGGGCCCGCCGTGACCAGGGATGGTCCCCTCCATCAAATCCTTTTTTGGGGGTCTCATGGCTAGCAGGTTACAAGTGTGGTCAGTGAACCACAGATTTTGAGTCCAACGGACGTGGGTTGGAAGCCCAGCTCTGCCCCTTCCAAGTATGTGACCTTTGGCAAATTCCCCAGCTTGACTCTGTGGGCCCATCTCCGCAGAGAATGCTGTTGGCCTCAGCAGGGGCTGTTACGTGAATGGGATGAACAACATAGGAGCACTTAGAACAGCCTCGCGTGAATGAGATACCAGCTCCTGTGAGTGCTCTCTCTGCCCGCAGTTGTCCGCCTGCAAAAAGTCTCAGTGAATGAAATTGCTTCCCTCATTGACTTACACTGATTATGTCCAAATGTCTTTTTTTCTGGTTGATTTTCAGTTTGAGAGGCTCCTGTAGAGTGTGTTCATGTGTGACTCTTTCCCCCACGCCTGGGATGATTACGTTCATTGTCTGCAACACTTCACTTACATGCATTTGGGGAGGTCGCTGTTGAAGGGAATCTGAGGGAAATAGACCCACGTGAAAGCGAAGCCTCCTCGAAATACAAGAATGTTCCTCTGTAACGAACTGGTCTGGTAAATGTGGATTTTCCTATGTGGGGTCTGCGTACAGGCATTTGTCTTTATAATGATCGTCCCTGACAAGGCTGAGGTCACGGTCATGGTTCCCTGGGATGTGAGCTTCCTAAACTCGGAACTTGGTCTCTCCCGCTTTGTGAAGTCGGACTTTGCTGGGACCCCAGACTCCTGTACTCGAACATTCTCCTCCTGCCTGGCCAGCTCTCACACCTTCAAGGTCAAACTTGGCAGCCTGTCCGTCTTGATGCCCCATACTAGTTCCCCCTTAGGACATGTCTGTCAGCAGGCTAACAAGCCTGGGGGTGGGGACGGTGCCCAGGAGAAGACCTGAGTGATAGAGCGGGTGAAATGAGCAAACAGTCACTCATTGCAACCCAGAATGCAGGAAACCTTACAACGTGGCTTCTTAATTTTCTTCTGATCTGATCTTCCTCTTCAAGTCCATATTCACTGGGTGAAGGGACAATATGTATTTAGTCTGGCTTAAAACCTAGTCCAGTCCCTAACCCAGTGGTTCTCAAACTATCTGTGTGATAAGGCCTCCCCCTACTTTTTAAATTTTTCAACAATTTGCAGATACGTTAATGAAATCCAATAGAAATGAATTGCTAGAAAACAAAATTTAAAAAGATAGGAAGTAGCAGCCAATATTTTTGGATTGGTTTCAGTAAGCATAAAATTATCCTGTCAAACGGACACGAGAGCTGAACGTCTGCCCTCAGTGTTCGACCCTCCATCTCCCGAGCTGGTGACAAACAGCCCGAGGGTCCGCCCCGGTCCTCAGGCCGGCTCTGAGTGGCACTGATTTAAACCGTGTCCGAGATTTATCTTGACCTGTCTGGTTCCACCCTCACCCCACTGTCCCCTCCAAGGTGTTGTCTGGGCAAATGGAGGAAGAAGAGGGGCTTAAGAGCCCGGGTCATTGTGGGGGTGCAGCCTGGTACTGAAACAGGTCTGTGGGTGGGGCTGGTCAACTGAATGGACATGGTCAGCTGATGTTCATGGCTGATGAAACCAAGGGCTAGTTCTTCCTCCTCTTTTTCTTTTATTTAATTGACTTTTGGAGATGGTCGAAGGGAGGGAGGGGGGAAGGGAGGGAGAGAGAGAGAGAAACATCGATGTGAGAGAGGCACATTGATTGATTGCCTCCTGCATGACCCTGACCAGGGCTGGGGATTGAACCTGCCACCCAGGTATATGCCCTTGATTGGGAATCAAACCCCTGACACTTTGGTCCAAGGAACGACACTCTACCACTGAGCCAAACCGGCCAGAGCAGGCTATTCCTGCTTGATCAGCAAGGACCAGGTGGCTCTGTCCCATGCGTGGGTGTGTCAGGGAACATTCTGGGATTCTGCCATGGCCTCCATCTACCTCTGGACATCCTCTGTGCAGGTCACTTGGCACCCACCACAGTGGGCCACTCAGCAGACCCTCCACCACTCAGCTTGGTGATCTAGTGTTGCTGGAATCTTTCAGACAACGCCCCTCCATCCTCTTGGTTTCTCAGGGGTCCTCAGTGTTGGTGAGAGACCACCCAGCAGACTGATGTCCCCCAAACAGAGAACATGACATGAACCTTCTGCCTTCTCTGTTCCCGTCAGCATAGTAAAAGCACCTCCCTCTCTCTGGGTCTCTTCTGGGACAGGTAGTTTGGGACCCACATGTCTCACCACTAACTCTTCCTCCTGCTGGTCGTCTGTGTCCCACAATCCTCCAGGGCTGGGAGGAGCAGGTGCTACTCCCTTCTTCCCTCAGAATATAAAACTCTATGGTTTAGTCCTCCGCACCTGGCTCTTGGTGTGCCAAGGGATAGAAAACAACTGGAGAAATCTTTTCTCTCAAAAACGTCTGACTTTCAAGTATATTGTTTTGCTGCAAAATCATATTTTGAATGGCAGAAGCCAAATATATATATATTTTTCATTTTCTTTGCATGCTTTCCACGATACTCTTAAATGTCTTGAGGCATGAAAATGCAGTGAGGGATGCCATTATTATGATTATCATCATCTATGAGAGGTGACATACCATCTAGCTAATGTATTCATTAGGGTAATTTCTCTGATCAATCCACCCACATGCATTTTCTTAAGTTTTTTTTTCTTTATTGATAGTAGAGAGAGAGATAGAAACATCGATGAGAGAGCACATTGATTGGCCGCCTCCTGCATGCCCCCCACTGGGGATTGGGCCCACAACCTGGGCATGTGCCCTGACCAGGAATTGAACTAGCGACCTCTAAATACATGGGTCGAAGCTCAACCACTGAGCCACACTGGCTGGGCCACCCACATGCATTTTCATGTAGGGAAATGGAAACTGAAGGACCGGACTAGGATGGGCAATGTTTGGTGGGGGTGGGACATCTGGAAAAATGGGGCTTTCCGTGGGGCCTGCATCCTGGGGGCCTGTTAGCAGACGTGAGTCACCAGAAGGGCCCAAGGACGAAGTGGGCTGCACCAAAGATGGGGGACCCCAGGGGAAACAGGAAAAGTATAAAGATACACTTTATCCACTTCACAATTCTGCCAGGTTCATCCTTCAGCTAAATACTAAGCTTGTTCACACTTTCTGGCTCAAAAAATGTAACAAAACTTCTTCTGGACAATTCTGAGGAAAAGGACCCTCTTTCTTCCCCAGTGGGAAGCCCCACCAACTCTCCATAGCGGATCGCTCCCAACCCACACATCACCTTGCATTTCTGATTTACTCATTGGTTTTGCTTTAAAAAAAATAATTTCAGTAACCTCTAAAGAAATACTTTCACTCTTATCTCTAAAATATTCAAATGACCCCCCTACCCATTCTGTGCTCTGTTTGCTTGAACAAATTACATCTGGCCCCTTTCCTGCCTGGGGAGTGTCCAGCGAGCGTGTGGGATGGAGACTTGGCTAGTTCTCAGGGCCGTGTCTATTTGTCAGGCCGTGGAGTTTTGTGGTGAGCCCACTGGCCTGGGAATCCTAATAACCCTGGCTTCATGGGTAATTTGGGGTAAGTTATTCATTCTGTTCTTCATTTAGCTCCTCTGCGAAATGGGGCAAATAATAACACAGCATGATTCTGAAGCCATAACAAGATGATGGAAATGAAAGTGGTCACCTCCTTCTAACCATGAACTTGGGTGCCGCACAAATGCGGAATGAAATGTTATCATTCTTCAGGGGAGTCGCATTTCACGAAGAGCTCCATGTTTTACTCACTTTTTTTTGGTTGTCGTAAAATGACAGAAGTAAAGAAAAAACGATAGCAGCCTGGGATGCATGGGTTACATGCTCTGCTTCTTATTAGAACAAGAAAAGTGTCCGACGGCTTTGAGAAGTTAATCACAGAGGACTTTGAAGGGTTTCACCCGGGCCCAGTTGCAGGTACCATAGGAAAAATACTGCGGCCAGAGTATGTCCATGTATTATCGGGGTTTTCAATCCTAAATCGCCGCATAAAATGCAGGGTCTGGTTTAGGCTGCCCAACCAGACATGTTGGCCTGGTTTCCTTTCTCCGCAGCTCTCTCCTAATAACCAAACATAAAAACGCAGAGATTTTTTTTCAAAGTTGCAAGTCCATGTGCTGTAAACATGGGTCTGAGGTTAGAATATTGAATTCCATGAATATCAACAATCTGTCTTACCCCATTAATCAGAGGTTTCCAGTCTCCGCAGGCTTGGGAGCCATGCAGCCGTCACTGATAATTCTCTGTCAAAGAGACGTGTAATCATCTAGACATGTGCTTGAGGAGGAATTTTTCCCCTTGTTGATTTTATGTAGGAAATGATTATTAGAAAATGTTGGCTCACATGGTGGCTTAAAGGTTCGGGGAGGAGGCCTCCTGCTGGGGATGGCGGAGACGTGGGTGATGCATAGAGCCCTTTGACAGGGCTCTGCAGACCCGAAGAGGTCCAGCAATTTGTTGGGCTGGGTCTCCCTCCCCGTGATCTCCTCTGGGACCTATTCCAGAGTAATGAAATGAATTTTCCCTCCAATTCACTCCCTCCTCCCCAGGCGCTATTACACCGTATTTGAATTATGTTATCAAGAGACAGGCGTTGATTCAATTCTGGTCCCCCAAACTCTAAGGGAATGTTCTCCATCCCTGGTGGGAAAGCACATTTGATGACCTACAAGCCCATGTTTCTTAAGTCTGGCCTCCCCGCTCCCCAGCCAGCTCGTTGGTTCCGCGGAGTCCTTGGAAATGCTGACAGGTTGGGAACACGCCTCTGTGAGAGCTCAGCCTGACACCAAAGGGAGTCCAGGCAGTGGTTAAGTCCCAATGTTGGCACAACCGACCTTCTTTGCCTTCATATTCCATGCATCTCTCAGTACACATTCCACGGCATGTGTGAAATGGTGCCCGGTTCTCTAAGCTGGGTGCGATCATTGTGTGTTGAGTTTACCGCGCACGCAGGGGTGGCGAGCGTCAGAGAACCCCCGCTATATCCAAACCAAGCCAAGCTGGGAGCTAAGGGCATGGTTTTAAGCAGCTTGGATAGAGTAACCCTTTGGGGGAGGAAGACATTAGCACTTCTGATTTGGGTCCTTAAGACAACAAAATGACCAGAAAAACACATTACAGTGCCTAGAACACGTGGGGTGCACCCCCCAACCCCCAGCACACACACACATAGATTTCCTTGGCCATCACTGAGAAGAGAGGCTGGAGTTGAGTCATTGTAGTTAAGTCCCTCAAAAAAAAAGATACAATTCTAAAGTCACTTCCAAGGTGTTTCACCAAAGAAACATGTGCCACGTGCTACTGCGATCGGCAAAGTAATTTCCCACCAAAGACGTTCACATCTTCATCCCTAGAACCGTAACCATGTTATATTACATGGGAAGGGCCAATTAAGGTTGCTAACCAGCTAGCCTTATAGCGAGATTATCCCGAATTACCTGGGAGGGTCCAGTGTAATCACAGGGCCCTTCAATGTGGAAGACAGAGGCAGAGGCAGTGTCAGGGTGCTGTGCTGTGAGAAAGACTGGACTCTTCTTACAGTTGACCCTTGACCAACACCCGAGTCAGGGGTGCCAACCCCCTGTGCAGTCAAAAATCCACTGACAACTTTTGACTCCCTCAGAACTTAACTGCTAATAGCCTACTGTTGACCGGAAGCCTATGATAATGTAAACAGTCAATTAACACATATTATATACTATATTCTTATGACAAAGTAAGCTAGATAAAAGAAAATGTTATTAAGAAAATCATAAAGAGAAGAAAATACATGTACTATATTTATTGAAAAAAGTCTGCATGTAAGCATACCCGCGCCATTCAAATCCATGCTGTTCAAGGGTCAACTGTACTGTGGTTTCCATTTTTCCCAATGCCTCTTCTCTAAAAATTCTTTTAATAGGGAGCCCTGGCCCTGGCCGGTTTGGCTCAGCGGTTAGAGCATCGGCCCATGGACCAGAGAGTACCGGGTTCGGTTCCCGCTAAGGGCACATACCTCGGTTGCAGTTTGTCCCCGGCCCCAGTTGGGGTCGTGTGGGTGGCAACCAGTCGATGTGTCTCTCTCACGTCGATGTTTCTCTCTCTCTCTCTTCCTCCCTATCTCCTTCCTGCTCTATCTGAAGATAAATGCAAAAATGTCCTCGGGTGAGGATAAAAAAAACAATTTAATAGGGAGCCCTGCCTTGTTGGAAAGATACATAAAGTTTCAGACTTCCTCCTTTCCTGGTGGGGTTCTGGGAATGGCAAAGTAACCTTGCTATTTTGCCAGTTTCTGTGGTGTAAATTCTTCCACCATGGTTGATGTCAAGCTACCAACTCAATGTCACTGAATACAAAGGTGGGAAGAGATTCCACAGTCCAGATCGGCAGGCTCCAGCACACCCCAGAGACTGTCTGAACCCCGTACGAGGGCTGTTTCAGAAAGCACCACACTGGCGGCAGTTTGGCCCTTAATGAACAGTGCTGCAGAGTCTTTCAAAGCAGTTGTGCTTTTTCTTACAGCCGGTCCTGTAACTAAACTCTCTCATCCCCTGGCTGCAGCTGCCGAGGACCAATGGGAAGCAGAGTCACAGCATCCACGAGCTGATTAAAGACACTGGTCACCAGTCCTTAAGACCAGTTTCACTCTGGGAGTGTGCATTGTCTGATTCTGTTTTCCTTTTTACAGTTATTTTTTCAGTCTAGCTTGATTCCACAGGGTTATTTGAAAAGCCCTGTAACCTGAAACCATCAGTCTTTGGGAAATTATTAAGAGAGCTTTGATCATATAAGCATGTCTCATTGTATATCCATCATACCTAAGCAAACTAGTACGTCTCATTCCTACCTCTGACAGCTCCAGGATCTATTAGTAATTTGATAGGAAATGCTTAAACCACGTGGTTCAAGGAATTCTCACACACATATAGGAGACATCATATGTATGTAATAATATGACTGTTGACTTGCAATCAGGTGTATGAGAAAGGTAATAGTACCGATCTCCAGCATTGTTAGAAGGAGGAAGGGCATTAATAACAGTCACTTACGCTCACAGTGGGTGCTTTAGAATTGTTTGTTAAACACATATAAACAAATATATATGAACGACGATGAGGTATCACTTCACACCTGTCAGAATGGCCGCCATCAACAAATCATCAAACAACAAGTGCGGGCGAGGGTGCGGAGAAAAAGGGACCCTAGCACACTGCTGGTGGGAATGCAGACTGGTGCAGCCACTAAGGAAAACACTATGGTGTTACCTCAACAAATTAAAAATTGAACTGCCATTTGACTCAGTGATCCCACTTCTAGGAATATACCCTAAGAAGCCTGAAACACCAATCAGAAAGAAAATATGTACCCCTATGTTCATAGCAGCACTATTTACAATAGCTAAGATCTGGAAACAGCCCAAGTGTCCATCAGTAGATGAGTGGATAAAAAAGCTGTGGTACATATACACAATGGAGTACTATGCAGCTGTAAGAAAGAAAGATCTCTTACCCTTTGAGACAACATGGAGGGACCTGGAAAGTATTATGCTAAGTGAAACAAGCCAAGCAGAGAAAGACAGATATCACATGATCTCACTTATTTGTGGAATATAATGAACTAAACAAACCGATGAACAAAGTAGACCCAGAGTCATGGAAGTAGGGCACAGACTGACAGTCCTCAGAAGGGGTGGGGGGAGGAGGGCATAAACCACAGAACTTATATGCATGTATGCATAACCGATGGACATAGACAACAAAGCTGAGGACAGGGTGGGAGGGGACGGGGAGGAGGGAGTCAATGGGGGGGAAAAGGAGAAACATCTGTAACAAAAATAAATTAATAAAAAGAAAAAAAAACAAATATATATGACATTTTAAAATTGAGAATTTAAGAAATCATTGACTTGGGTGCCCGGCCTGTGTGGCTCAGTGGATTGAGCGTCAGTCCCATGGACTGAGAGGTCCAGGTTTGATTCCTGGTCAGGGCACGTGCCCAGGTTACAGACTCGATCACCAGTAGGGGGCGTGAAGGAGGCAGCCGATCAATGTGTCTCTCTCACATCGATGTTTCTCTCTCTCTCTCCCTTCCTCTCTCTCTAAAAAAAATAATAATAATCAGTGAAAACATCTTTAAAAAGAAAAAAAGAAGTCGTTGACTTGGGAGAAGAGGTCAAATATTACCCTGTGCTGTAAACGCAAATCACGCCTGACTAAATAATTTCTCCCTTGTGCTGTTTCACCAAAGCTTTTTTTGTTTTGCATTTCAGTGAAACTGGACACTCACAGTGACTCTGTCCTCTGAGTTGGGCTCCTGGGGTCGCGTGGCCACCGCAGCCCGTCCGCATTAGCTCTCACCGTCACAGTTTACGACCTGCTTCAGGTGCTCTCTGCACGGTGCACATGGCCTTAGCTCCATCCCTTCCAAAGCTGGGCACCAGCAGGCTGCCATGTGCACAATCATTTTCTTATTCGCACCATCGCACAACACAAACCTAAATGAGGTGGCCCATTCACTCGGGGGTCCATATCTCCCTCCAAATTAATTCTAAAGCCTGGTGATGGTCGGACCCCTGCAGGCCCTGCTGGTTGGGCTCAGGGTTGTAAATCAGGGGCCTCACGTTGATGGGCGAGGAGGCCGGAAGCCATCTGTCTGGCAGCGGGAAGGATGAGGCACTCGCAGCCAATGGGCTGACTGCAAACTCTTACCCTCCCAGGAGTGGGAAGTTTGGGATAAAAAGAAGAGGCGAACATTAGCGATGCTGGAGCTACATTTTCCAGAGTATATCTTCATCCCAGTGTGAATTGATCTGAAGCCCTGGATTTCGTCAACTGCATCATATCTGAGTCAGTGGGTAAGACAGCCCCACGTCCCCTACTCACCAGCAATTAGGAGGCGGGCCGGAGAGGCCTGCCCGGCCTCGAGATGGAGCTGGGAGAGCGTGCACGGCCCCACAGACACACGCACAAAAAGTTCTTGCCTAGAAATTGAATCCAGTTTCTTTTTCCTGTGTTTGTTTTGCAATCCAGCCTTGGAAGAGAACGCTGGTGTAGGAAAGCAATAATTCTCCAAAGCACACCGCTTCAATTAAGAGACAGAGAAACCCAGAGGGGCTGAGAGCTCCGGGAGGAGCCAACCGCAGATTAATGGATGCTCAAGAATGCTATATTCGAAGACGGGATTGCTGATTTATGTCTATCCACATATTCCGAAGCATTTAACTCATGGCATTCCTTAATCATAGCATGACTGCACGACCACTTGCATTGGGGAGGACAGGGCAAGAAGGTTGTTTAGTTGGTTGAGCTTTGATAACTTAGCTCAGTGATTTTCAACCAGTACGCTGCAAGAAATTTTAAAACACCCAATACTTGACTATTTTGTCAGGGGCACTGACCTCTTTTCCCTTAGATTGTCAAATAAAAAAATGACAACAGCCAAGACAATAATAGCTGTCCGGTGTGAATGGATCAAAATTACACCTTTTTTTTTTTTTGTCAGATCGGCAAAAAATATATTTTTTGGTGTGCCGCAGAATTTTACTAATTAGTTTATGTGTGCCACGAGGTGAAAAAGGTTGAAGATCGCTGACTTTGCTCTTTCTTGCAGCGCTTGGGGTTCAAGCATCTTTGTGAACTGAGAGTCCATCCGGTCTCCGCTGTCTCCCCCTTCTCTGGTCCCACATGGGGACTCCTTGGCTACTCCTAACGTGCACAACGTTTTCCTCCCGTGAGCCTGACATGCTCCAGGCTTCGCGCACCTCAATCCCTCGTGTATTTTGCTCAGGGCAGTTTGAGCAAAACCAGCTCAGCCATTTGATTCATGGGAGGAGGAAGGAGGGGAATCAATGAAGTCCCCAGGATTAACCAAAGTCTTTTTTTTTTTTTCGTTTGTTTCACTCAGAGAACATTTTCTTAGCACCTTCTATGTTGCAGCTCAATGTTAAGAAAGAGAGATTCAGAGAAAGAAGATTTGCCCTGGACAGTTTAGCTCAGCGGTTAGAGCGTCGGCCTGCGGTCCAGAGAGACGCAGGTTCGGTTCCCGCTAGGGGCACGTACCTCGGTTGCAGTTTGTCCCCGGCCCTGGTTGGGTCGTGCAGGAGGCAGCCACTTGATGTGTCCCTTTCACATCGATGTCTCTCTCTCTCTCTCTCTCTCTCTCTCTCTCTCTCTCTCTCTCTCTCTCCCTCCCCTCCCACTCTATCTGAACAAAAAATGGAAAAATGTCCTCGGGTGAGGATAAAAAAAAAAAAACAGAGAAAGAAGATTTTCCCCTTTCCACTTTCCATGTGAGCTCACAGCCTAGCAGGGGAGACGGATGAGGAAAATCAATACTCACAATGGAGCGAGAGACCCTGAAATCAATACTCACAATGGAGCGAGAGACCCTGAAATCAATACTCACAATGGAGCGAGAGACCCTGAGGAAAGGCAGCTAGGAAATGCTTCCAGGACGTGTTTCCAGGATGCTCGGACCCTGGAGCTGGGTACTAAAGGAGAAGTGGGAGCTTAGCGAGTGGATAGGTGGGCAGCTTGGCCACGTGAGGGAACCCGGCTGATCCCAGGAGCTGCAGGTGGCCTGGACTGGATGGAGCAGGGGTGGGGGGATGGGCTGGTTGGACAGAGGGTCCTGCATGCCATGCGTGTGACATGGATGCTCTGTTCTGAGCCCCCTTCCAGAAAGCCCTATCAGATCGCCTCAGCTTCTGAGCCAAGGACACACTGTCCTTGGGGTTGCCTCAGCCAATGGCTGAGCAAGAAGGAGGAACAAGATCCCAGGCATTGTCACCCGACTCAGGGTTCCTCTCACGGGCAGTCTGTGCTCTGGGCTGCCCTAGAGCCCCTGACGCAGGGGTGGAGAGAGTTTGAACACACTGTCACTCACAAACAACCCTTCCTATGATTCCTTTGCCAATGCAGTCGGGGGCTGCACCACGATGATGCTACGGGACCAGCCATGTTATGGAATTGACTGCCATTTGAATCCAACAGCCAACCAACTTAGTTAACCAGTTTGACTTTTCTTTTGTTTATTGCTGAATTAAGTGATTCTACTGAATTTATGGGTGCTCCGGGGTCTTGCAGACCTGAAGTTATATTGATATGCTAAAGCCCAGTAACTGCAAATAGCACAGCAGTGACAGTATAAGAACAGTGAATTGTCACCTCAAAGGTTCCAGGTATTAAACTGACTTACTCTAAAATTGGTAACTAAAGGAAAAATGCTTAGTTATTCGTCAGGATTACACAATAGTCTCAAGTTTGAGGAAAACTCTTCATTGTGAAAGAACACTGGCTAATAAATGTCAAATAAATGCTCAAATTAGGAAACCACCACATTGTAACCTTGAATGAAATAATAGATTGAGTCAGGAATCATCAATGGGCCCTGGCTGGTTTGGCTCAGCAGTTAGAGTATTGGCCCAAGGACCAAAGGGTCACAGGTTCGATTCCCAGTCACAGGCACATACCTGGGTTGCAGGTTTGATCCTCAGCCCCGGTCAGGGTCATGCGGAGGCAAGCAATTGATGTCTCTCTCTCACATCGATGTTTCTCTCTCCCTCCTTCCCATCCACTCTATCTAAAAACCAACGGAAAAATACCCTCAGGTGAGGATTAACAACAACGACAAAAAATCATCAACGGCTGCTAGAAATATTCAGGGAAGATTTGCTGGGGAAGCTGCAAACCTACAGATGCAAGTCTTGCCCCACAAATGACTTGCTAGTCATGAGGGTGAACAGAACTTCATGGAGGAGAAGGACCCATGAGCACGCTCTTAACCCAGGCACCAATCTTCGAATCACCAAGAGTGGGGGAACCTGGCACCGACGCGACGCTCAGCATCAGCAGCGATGGTTTCTTGGCAAAAAAATGTTTAGCCTGAAACTGGCCAATCCTTAAGCTCTAACTGCCGGTGCACAGGAAGTGACAGGGGACAGCAGACTGCCAGTCAAGAGAGCACATGCAATGCAGGCTGTGGAGGAACATTATTTTATGTTTAGAGATGCTTATCAGCACGCACAGGAACATAGCGTCCTTCCCACGCTATTCTAGCAATGTCTGCAATTTATTTTAAATGGCAGCAACGCCAAAAACAGATCGCCACAAGTAACGGCATCATATTCACAACTGTTCAATCTGGACGGTGAGCTAGGGTTGTTCGTGACATTACATTCTCGTCTGTGTGTTCGAAATTTTTCACATAAAGTGAAAAAGGGAGACGCTGGGAGACAAAATATTTTTAAATGGAAGTTCCTGGAGAGCACACCTACTTTTCCCCAAGTGTTTTCATGGCTCTGTGTGGAAAAGCTGCATATTCTCAGGGGGTTTGTGAACACGATGATGTTACTGACTCACTTTAGAAACAATTCAAGTTGGAAGAAGAAGCCGTTCGGGGAACAGAGACGCACAGCCTGCTCCGTGGCGCCTCACTGCGGTGCGTTAACAGTCATTATGGGGGTTACAGTCAGGGAGGTGGTGAACTGAAGTGTTTTGAAACCTCCTCCTGTATCTCTAGTAAAGCAGGGCTTACTCCGTGTAATTCGAAGGTTTTCCCACTGTTGCCTGTTATGTTCTCTGTCCACGACATGGTCAGTGGTGTCCAGAGTGGCCTAAACGAGCCCGAGAGGACGTGCCCTCCAGCGTCCGGAGACAAGGCTGCTCCTTCCCCCTGGCTTCTGGGGTGCGGGACCCCCGGGCTCCCAGCCGGCTGCGCTGGACGGCTGCCAGCAGCCGAAGGGAGATGCCTGCGAAGGAGTGAACCTCAAACCCAACCGCAGCCTGAAGGATGCAGACTCCTGGCGTGGACTGCCTCTTGGAGCTGAAGCACGTTACGTCCAGGTGCTCCGACGGAGCTGCAAGGACCCTGCCAAATTCCCTTCTCCAGGCTGGAATTCCAGGATGTGCTGGTCCCGCTGAGTGACGTTTTCTTGGAACGCCACCAGGAGTTATAAAGCACTCTCCCCACCCCTACGTGTCTAAGGTATGAAGGGTAAAGGGCAACATATAGAAGATTTCAATGATCATAAACATATCAGTACGGATTTAACTGGGGAGGATCTGCCAAGGATGGCGTCTGACTGGATGGTCCCACGGCCGGTTCTTAAGGAGCCCCCCCCCCCCCGCCCCCAGTGAAATCAGATACAGCAACAGCGTGGCCAAGGGAGCACAACAGGCTTTGTTTTACAAGCGTCTTTATGATGCTGTAATCTGCACCGTACAGGGAGCCTTTTGCAATTCTGGTGCCGATGCGCCCTGGGCTCGTTAGCCGGGCTTTTACTGAGCGTGGCTGGGTTTGTTTTGTTTTGTTTGGGGGTCGCTATGTAATTTCAGCCCTGGCGTCATCCACATCTGTGCAGGGGCTTGTGTGGGTTGTGTACGTGTGAACTGGACGTGCTCCTCAAACAACAGGGAGCACCCCGAGTCGTACCACGTACCCTTCAAACTCGGCTGGATGTGCCCACGTGTATGGCACCGTGGGTGACCTGCCCTCCGCAGACACAGGGCTTGGAGCTGCTTCCCCAGCCACGGAGCGCCACACCCCTCACACAGGTCCCCATGGTGACCAGGGATTGGGGAGAACTTGGTCTTCTCGACTCCTCACTTAGCTGACACAAAAGATTTATCACCACCCCTCCAACATCACATGGTAATAAATGAAAGTCGGTATCATTTCTTATCAGCCTGCACATTTTTAAGGCTGGCTAAATTTCTTTTCCTATACCTAGCGAGTGTAAGGAATCGTGATTCCTTTTGAAACAGATGCTTTGGAAGAAACTGGTCAAAACCGTGGGCACCCGAGTGAGGAACTTGGATTGAAATCTGCACTTGGCAAACAACGGAATCTCAGCCTGTTTCCTCATCCATGCAACAGGTCTCATGCTGATTGTAGTTTCATAAGATCTTTGAGAGGAATGAATGAAGCGGTGCGTGCAGACTGCTTAGCCTGGTTCCTGGTATACAGTCGGTGCTCCCTGACTGACAGCTATTATCATTTCCAAGCTGGCTCCTCCCTGCTTCATGCCCAAACTGAGGACGTGATTTATGAAGTGACAGCGGGAGAGGATTTCAAAACCGAGTCTACTCTGCCTATATAGGAAACACACTGTAAGAATTGGATAAAAAATGACAGCACTGGGCATTAACAGTCAGTCACTGCAGTTCAAAAGGTGCATAGACAAAGGTGTGAATTGTAAATAGCTACGGTCTCCGGGCCCCTCGAAGTTTGAGTGTTATTTAGAAGCTTAACCACAAGGTTTTGAAAATTGGTAATTGATAGGAAGGATTTGTGTCATAAATTTTCCTCTGTACAAATTATCCCCATCCAAACTATCACCACCACCTCAGCAATTAAACCTTTCGAAGCAAACACATATTAACAGGTGGTTAAAACAATAACACCCAAGTTTTTCAATTTACTTACTATCTAATTGGCCTTAAATTGTTTATTTTATATCAAGAAAACCCTAAGGATCAACAACAAAAATCACTAGAATTACACGAATTTAGCAACGTCATAATATACAAAGTCAGTATATAAATATCAATTATATTTCTACCTGTCTGTAACAAATGTTTGAAACTGAAATTTTAAAAATCTATACCACTTACAATGGCATTGGAAATGTCAATACCTAGGAATAAATCTATTGAAAAATGTGGAGGACCTCTACACAAAAACACCAGAACATTTCTGAGAAAAAAATAAAGCAACCTAAATAAATGGAATGTTTTCATGTTCATCGGCCAGAAGACAATATGGTTAAGAGGCCTGTTTTCCCTAAGCTTATGTACCGGTTCAACACAATCTCTAACAGTTCCAGCAGGCTCCTTTTGAAGAAATAAATGAGCTGATTCCCAAAGGATCTCCAATATTCAAAATGATTTTGATAAAGAAATATAAACTTGGGAGACTTATACTATGTGATTTCAAGGTATAGTATAAAGCTACAGTAGTCACCCTGGCTGATTTGGCTCAGCAGTTGGAGCGTCAGCCTGTGGACCAATGAGTTGCGGGTTCGATTCTGGTCAAGGGCATGTATCTTGGTTGCGGTTCGTCCCTGGCCCTGGTCGGCTCATGCAGGAAACAACCAATTGATGTGTCTCTCTCACGTTGATGTTTCTCTCTCTCCCTCTCTCTCCGACTCTCTCTCTCTCCCTCCTACTCTATCTGATGATAAATGGAAAAATATCTTTGGGTGAGGATTAAAAAAAAAAAAAGCTACAGTAGTCAAGACAGAAGGGTGTTGATATAGAGATACACATATAAATCAACTGAATAAAATAGATTAATAGACTGGCTTGTAGATAGTTGACTGATTTTCCACAAAGATGCCAAAGTAATTCAGTGGAGGAAGAAAAGTCTTTGTAATAAATGTTGCTAGAACTGAATATGTCATATTTATGCAATGAAATACTATACAATAATAAAAAAGAATGAACTATTGATATACTCAACAACATATTCTCAAATACAATATGTCAAACAAAAGAAGCAAACTCAAAAGAATACATACAGTTTGATTCTGTTCATAGGAAATCCAAATAAAGACAAAACTAATCTAAATGTATACATCCATAAGTCAGTCAGAAAGAGATGGAGGAGAGGAAATGGACTGGAGAAAGTTGGAGGGAAATTTCTCGTGTGATAAAATAAAGTTCTATATCTTCTTTTGAATGTTGGTTACCAAAGTATATACAATTCTCAAAGCTTGGTGAACCAAGCACCTAATATCTATACATTTTATTTATGTTACTTATACCTAAATAAAAAATTTTAAATGAGAAATGAAGAATTACTAGGGGAGGAATATGGAATATTTAATTAGTGAACTGCTCTCACATCATAGCTGTTCTACCTTTCATCAGGCTTTCCGAAGAACACACGTGTTGTGAGGGGGTGGCTTGTTTTGCGTGACTTCTTGAATCGTAGCCCTATTTAAATCTTCAGAATCCTTTTCATGTGATATTGCTTTGAGAAATGAAAACACAATAGAATACTTTATACACTTTGTGGTAGAATAGTTTCTAACACAAAGACACTATCGTTCCCACTTAAACTAAATGACAAGGCTTGGACTGAATCGTTTATGTTCTGTTAATTTCCAGAGGTCATGGGGAATGAGTCTTTCGAGGTAGCTCCCAGCTTTGCTTCCTTCTCCTGTATCCCCTCCCCTGCCCACTCATCTTTAGTTACTGGTAGAGACAGTTTTAAGAAATAAAGTCATATTTAGCAAGAAAAATCAAACTGAAAACTAGACATCCCTGTCTCTTCCTAAGAATACAAATGGGTAGAGCATGTTACCATATTATCTTACAGAATTCTGTAAACTATAGTCTCTGTTTCTAGGATTCACGTATCCACTTTTGCAAGTGAATCCAGATCACTAATGTCAGTAGGCTGTGTGTCTGTCTCATTTCCCATCAGGCAATGCACAGGTGCCCCTTAGTTCACTGCTGGCTTCCCCCTTGGCTCTATCAGCTCTAACTGACCCTGAGACTTAGTGATGTCAACCTGTGATAATCAGGCAAGAATAACTGACCATATGAATTAAACCCTTACTATATGCCGAGCACTTACTTATATTAATATTTATCTCTACAACTGCCCTATGAGGTAGGACTATCATTATCCCCATTTTACAGAGGAGGAAACTGAGACTCAGAAAAGTTACATAACTCACATCTAGTAAGTGGCAGAGCTGGGGTCTGAGTCCAGGTGGTTCGTCCCGAGAATCTATGCTCTTAGTCACCATCTCATGCAACCCGGCTAATGTTTTAGCAAAAGGAAGCAAATGAAACCGTAGCCAGTGATGCTCCTGTGTGTGGTGTCTGATGACAGAGATGGTCTTGGGAGTGAGGACATGACTCACAGGAAGCACAGACACTGTTTACTGCCATAGACAGATACTCCAAACGCAGCTCTCCTGATTTCGTGGCCTTGACATTGATAATACTGAGGTTGTTCGTAAAGGGCCTGTGCTCACTTACTCCCCACAAGGAGCCGTCTTGCTTCTGGAGCATAGAGAACATCACCCACCTTCCTGGTAAGGTGAGCTCAGAGACCCTGAAAACAAGCCTGTCTGGAATTCCTTAGTGGAGAACACAGTCGCATTTCTGCGGGGGGCTCTCCGGGATCCCCTGCACAGTCCAGAAACACACTGGAGTTGATCTTTCCTTGGGAAACGGATCTTGCCATCAATCTACAACAAACATGAACACAAAGTCCATGCGTCCCCAAGTTACTATCCCATTTCCATGTACTCAGTGATCAAAAGGCAGACAAACTACTCCTTCATACAAAGTAAGGTGAGGGTGGGGTATGTTTTGCTTACATCCTCTAGAGGCCAGAATACACATCTTTCCAGAGTCTAGAAATCAGAGACACTTAATGAAACAAGCCACTGAATTAATCATTGACCACGCCATCTGCTCGCTAAGAAGCATGAAAGTCTCTCATCCTGTCCTTCCTTTACCTTCTTGCCCACCCTACTCCCAATTCACCTGCCCGCTCTAATTATTTAACCTCCCGAGTTTGGCAGAGACTTCATCCTCAGGATAAAATTAAGCAGAGATGTAGTTTACAAGCCGTAAATGCAACTCACCGCGCTGGCGTGTCCCCAGCCTGGTCCGGTACTACATCTGAGCGCTCTCCCAGGTTCCTCCTAAGCATCTTAGCCTCTGGCCCAGGTGCCCTTGGCTCCTGGCTAGCCTGGCTGGGTCGCGTGCTCTCAGTAGATTCCCCAGCCTGACTCACCACCTATGAGAACCACCTGGCCTCCAGGTGGGCCTCACTTTGCTCATCCTTCCTGAGGCCGCTGGACTCTGGGCTGGTGCCCAGCTCGCTCCTGCACGGTGCCTGGCGGTCCAGGCTTGTGGCTCACCTAGTTTCAGCTGCCAAGGCTGCCTTCTCAGTACCTGCCATCCCGACTCTGCCCGCTCTCAAAAGGGGCCAGTGTCTCTCTCGGGCCCAGTTTAAAGAGTCACTATTCTCTTAACAAAAGGCCAATCAAATACTAAGACGGTGTCACTGACGTTTCTCCCGGCTCAAATGACCTGTTTTCTTAGGCCTCATTGTTGCTGGTCACCGCGGGTGCCCCTTGGTGTTCAAATTCAGAAGAAAGCCCAGACTGAGAGCGGCGCTGGGAAACAGGAAAATACCCTGAGGAAAAGCGAGGGTGTTAGGGGAAGCATGGAAGAAACACAGCAGAGCGACCAGCATTGAGGGCCAGAGAGGGGGGCAGAGACGGGAGGAGGGGGCCAGGGAGTGAGCCCACCCCGGAGGCGAGGAGACATACACGCAGGAAGTGACTCTGCACAGACAGCTGAAGGCGCCTGGCAGTGTGGCTCAGTGGACTGAGCTGTGTCCCATGACTGAGAGGTCCTGGTTCGATTCCCGGTCAGGGCACATGCCCAGTTTCAGTCTCGATCCCCAGTAGGGGGCGTGCAGGAGGCAGCCAATCAGCCGATCCATGTATCTCTCTCACACTGATGTTTCTATCTCTCTCTTCCTTCCTCTCCCTCTAAAAAATCAATAAAAACATATATATAAATAAAAAAGCCCTGGCCAGTTTGGCTCAGTGGTTAGAGCGTCAGCCCGCAGACCAAAGAGTCGCAGGTTCGATTCCGGTCAAGGGCACGTACCTCGGTTGCGGTTCGCCCCGGCCCTGGTCAGGGTCCTGCAGGAGGCAATCAATGTGTCTCCCTCACATTGATCTCTCTCTCTCTCTTACACGCTGTCTGAAGATAAATGGAAAAATATCCTCAGGTGAGGACTTAAAAAAAGAGAGATAGGCGAATGCCAGGAAAAGACAACAAAACCATAAAATAACAGCAACGACAAAAGGAACTTCAAGGGTTAAAACTGTTTTGTTGCCTGGGAACGGTAAAGAAAAGAAGATGCTCCTTTTCTCCATGTGGCTTCTGCCCCGGTAACTTTCCAGAGCACACCCACCTCCATTCTCCCAGGTGGGCCTCACCCTAAGGACCACCCAGGCAGGCATTCTGGTCTGGTCGTTCAGCTGAAGCCCCGGGGCCAGCAAGCTTAGGAATCTTGCCTGTTTCTAGAGCTTGGCTTAAAGCTTGGTGTGCTCATTCCTGTCCACTGTTCATGCCTCCCTTGCAGAGTCTGTCCTCCGATTCAGGTGTGATCAGCAAAGTCATGCGCCCTGACATCTCCACTGTGCCAGGCATCAGGGTGATTCAGCTGGCGGACTGGAAGCAAACCAGCTTGGAGGTGGGCAGGCCTGGGTTTCAGCCCCAGCTCAGCCACTCATTAACTGTGTGCCCTTAGATGAGTGTCATATGTTCTCTGAAGGTCTGTTTCGGTCTTTAAAATGAGGTTAGAAATACTTTCAGGATTAAGTAAAAGAACAGGTGTAGAGTGCCTGGCACTCGGTGATTGTAAATGGCCCCCAATTCTCCTTGCTCCCTCACCCACACCCTTGCAATGTGACGTGGCAGGGTTTATTCCCATCAGAGGGTGGGGTTTATTTCTTCATCCCTTGATCTGGGCTTGGCCATGTGACTTGCTTTGGTCAAAGTGACATTACACAGTGTGACACCCGCAGAGACCTGAAGAGTGGGTATACTGGGGCTTGCCTTCTGCTGCTGGGAGTCTGTTAGCCACCACCAGGCAACAAGGGCAGGCTGGCCCCCTAGGGGACGAGACGGCATGTGGAGAGAGGCCCCGGCCATCCTGGGCCTGACCTGAGTTCCCAGAAACGGGAGTGAAGCCACCCGGACCATCAGCTCCAGCTGAGCCGCCTCCGACCAGAACTGCTCGCCCAGCCCGCAGAATCATGAGATCATCACACGGTGCCATTAGGACAATCATCATCATAAATGCTTATTATTTTAAGCTATTAAATTTGGGAGTGTTTTGTTACACAGCAAAAGCCAACTGGTACAGCAACTAATAGCTGGTAATAAAAACCAACATTTATTAAGAATTTAACACCAGGCACTCCGCTCAGCACGCCCCAGTTCACCATGCTGGCTCTCCCTGGTACCCAAGACAAAGTCTTTTGGTTGGGGGGGAGAGGGAGTCTGCATAAATTATATTAGTCATCGTGGTATTTATATTTATTTACTTTCCCCTGGCTTTTTAATTTTTCTATTATAGTTGATATTTTATATTAGTTCCAGGGGTACAACATAGTGGTTAGACAATTATATAATTTACAAAGTGATCCCCCTAATAATTAAAGTACCCACCTGGCACCATACGTAGTTATTACAATAGTATTGACTATATTCCCAATGCTGTACTTTACATCCCCGTGACTGCTCTGTAACCACCGATCTGAACGTCTCAGTCCCTTCATCTTTTCCACCAGGTCCCTCAACACCCCCTCCCTCTGGCCACCATCAGTCTGTTCTCTGTATCTATGAGTCTGTTTCAGTTTGGGGGTTTTTTGTTTTGTTTATTTTATTCTTTAGATTCCACATATGAGTGAAATCATATGGTATTCGCCAAGACAGAGTCTTACACATAAGAGATGCCTAGTAGATATCACTTAAAAATTTTTTTAAATTTATTTTTACTGTGCCCGAATCCAGAAAGCTTAAAAAAGATACTAAAACACAACCAAGCAGCATAAGTTAGAAAGTAGGTGTAAAAGAAGACAATGCAAGTGTGGGAGACGTGCAGTGAAACGAAGCATAAAGCAAAGCACAAGAGCAAGCATGAACATCTGGACAGCGGTTGTGGGTGGGTACACTAGTCTGCGAGGGCTGTCAGAACAAAGTACCATAGTCTGTGGTGTAAACAACAGACATGTATTTTCTCAAGGTTCTGGAGGAAGGAAGTCCAAGACCAAGGTCTCAGCAGAACTGACTTTTCCTGAGGCCTCTCTCCTCGGCTTCTAGGTGGCCGTCTTCTCCCTGTCCTCACGTGGTCTTTCCTCTGTGTGTGTCCATTTCTTCTTTCTATAAGGACACCAGATATATTGGATTACAGCTCACCCCAAGACCTCATTTTAACGTAATTACCTCTCTAGAGGCTCTGTCTCCAAAAACAGTCACATTCTGAGGTCCTGGGAGTTAGGGCTTCACCATATGAATTGGGGATTGGGGCATAATTCAGTCCATAGCAGGAGAAAATCAACTTGCTCTAAGCTTTCCAACACCCAAAGGGAAATCTAGACTATTATGAAGTTCGTGTCCATAAACTAAGGAGAAACAGAGCTTCCCAGGAGCTGGTGCTCAGCCCAGACAGGGACGCATTCTCATTAAGTGGGATGCCACAGCATCCGCAAACTTCTGTTACTAAGAAACAATGTAAGTTACGAAAGGGGTCCCCTACATCCATCCTCTAGCCAGTGGTCCAAGACCAGAGAGAATGGCACCTTAGTCAGGTTTTCTCAGTCTTATTAAACGAAGGAGTGGCCACTAGACTGGTGGCTCTCAACCTCTGGACAGGTCTTTCCACTAGAGTGACTCCCTTTCTTTGGCCATCAGAGGGGTTTTTATTATTTTAAAATTACTGCATTAAAATGCAGCACAAGGTTGAGCGCCAGTGAAGGTGAGACTGTCCCGGGCTCGCCTATTGGAAACCCCAGAGGGCAACGGGAGAGAGAGCTTCTAGACCAGAGGTGACACGTGCCAAGGGTCAGTTTCCTGTATTTCACATTTTAAGGGAGATATACCTTAACCTCCCAGCATCTTTCCCTTGGTATAGTGGACATGTTCATGGTGACTTGCTCCCACGGCCCCTCCGAAGGGATGATAACCTCAGAGAGGTCCCCTGTGGACAGCTGTGTGTTGTCAATGGTGGCCCTCCCCTTCCTGGTCTTAGCTAATGGTCGACTAACCAAGGAGCTGTCACTTCATATACTGGTCAGTAAACCTGTGACCTGGCACAGTAAGATGTGCTCAGCCAATCAGAGTCTCTGTCTCTCAGGGGAAACGAGCCAGATGGTAGTGGGAGCTGCTGTTGTGAAGTTGGACCGGAGCCCTGAAGGGTTCAAGCACAGACTGAAGTTATGGGCAGCAGAAACGACGAGGAAACAGAAGAAGCCCCAAGGCATTAAAAATAACAGCGCACTTCACACCCATTGGGAAGAAAAAATATTATGAAAAGAAGAGAAAATAACAAGTGTTGGTGAGGATGTGGAGAAGTTGGAATGGCCATGCGTTGCAGGAGGAAATGTAAAATGGTGTGGTCACCATGGAAAACAGGATGGCAGGTCCTGAAAAATTAAACAGAGAATTATGCGATCCAACAATTCCACTTCTAGGTATACACTACCCAGAAGAATTGAAAGCAAGGACTCAAACAGATACTTGTTCTCCACCCCTACCAGAAGTTGTGAATAAAAAAATGAACATCGTCTCTGAGCAGAGTGAAGACACTTTCGAAGGCGACGCATTTTGACGAGAACACCGGCGTGCCCGGCACAGGCAGGCAGGATGCCCGGGGAGCCTGCTCCACCCAGAGCCCACGAAGGGCGGTGGGGGTGGCTGCCGAGGCGTGAGAGGAAGGAAGGCGAGGCAGGGCAATAAATCTGCAGAAAGAGACAAATGCATATGTAAGTTATAAATCGCAGGAAAGATAAATAAAAGATTAGCAGTGAGAAATGGGAAGGCTGAGAGGTGTTATCTGAATAAATAGAGTGAACGAAGGAAACACATTTCACAACAGGATTAGGTAGAAAAATGCAACCTTCCCCCTTCAACTAAAAGAAGCAAGAACTCACCGAGGAAATATATTCTGCTTGAGCACGATCACGGCAGTTTTCCAGCCATAGAATCAGACATTCTGGGGGAGGGGCACCTAATAAATGGCCTCCATCCCAGCGGTCAGGTGGAGAACAGACTCCAAAGGCAGGCAGTGATCCCAGAAGAGAAAGGATGAAGCTGAGAGGAGAATCAGGCCACCGCCAGGGGCTGAGAGCGAGACGTCCAAGGTCAAAGGCAGTCTGCTAATCTCTGCCTGGCCTCCACACGAGGACGGTTCCCCAGGCAGCCTGCCAGCGCCCCAGCATGGACCATTACGTCTCCACCCGTTGTTGACCCAACACGCACCCGTTTCCCTCAGACCAGGAAGTTGACATAAGTCCTACCTACAGCAGACACTGCCAGGAAAGGGGTCTTAAATCTCCAGGAACGGAAGCTTCTCTTTACAGCACATTCCATTACCTTGAGAATTACACTTGGTGATGACGTGGACGGGACCGCAGCTCAGCTCTCCTGTCCGTCCCCAGCCCCTCGTGATGTCAAGGGCGACAGCAGAGCACCTGGCAGAGACCTGGAATGGGCTGGCAGCTCCTCAGAAGCATGTGGAAGGATAAAGGGGGCACCTTATGACGAGTGTCCCGTGATCCCAGACCCGCTTGGTCCACACGGGCTGTCCCTCACGCCCTGCTCCAGCCCTCCTGTGCTGTGTGGTTAAATTCACAGGGTCTCAGCCCCGTTTCTCTTCCTGCCCAAGGCTGAGGCTGGGAAGAGAGTGGAGGAGGCTGGGCTTGAGGGAGGGGGTGCGAACCATCCCGCTACACGGGCAACGCAGGGACAGCACCTCAAGGGTCCTGAACAACCTTTGGGGGCCTGCCTGGCCACTGTTCACAGCGGCCTAGGGGGAATCTAGGTGTTTCCACAGACAGATCACCCCAATCAGAGATGTGGAGAGCTGCAAGCGTCAGGGGATGTGAGCCTCGGCCATTGGGCATCCCATCCCCTGACATCACCTTGTGTAGGTTCAATGACACCTGACATTTGCCAGTCCTTCATCTTCTCTCCACCAAAGAAAATCTACCTCCTCCACTTGGGTGGCCGTTCTGGGGGCTCCAGGAAGAAGCCGCGCTCACCTCCTGTGGACCAAGCTATTTGCTGGCAATCCTTGACGCTGCTACATAGCCCAGTCTCTGCCCTCATCGCTGCGCCCCCGTGTCTGTGCCCTGTGTCCAAATTGTCCTCTTCTTGTATTGGATTCAAGGCCCACTCTAATCCAGGATGACCTTATCTTGACTACATCTGCAAAGCCCCTACTGCTAAATCAGGCCACATAATGAGGTTCCAGGTGGACATGAATTTGGGGGGATACTATTCAACCCAGTACAGAAACTTAAGGGTAAAGAATGCAGGAACTTTCGACTTTATAGGTATGGCCAACTTTAATTACAGCATCCTATTTCCCTCCCCAAAGCACTCGGAAATGACCATGGTTCCCCTTTTTCCATTCTGTAAGTCTGGTCTAACACAAGCAGGGGGCAGCTCTCAAATACAGGAGCTTTCCAGAGCTGCTAGAGGGAAGGACACATGTGAGCAGTGACTGCTGGCCGGGCCAGGTGAGAGAGGGCATCAGCACAGCTTCTGGCTCTGCCCATCACTCCCTGCTCCTCCGCCCAGGTTGGTACATTTGAAAAGAGAAACAGGTTATTAGCAAGGAGAGGCCCCCTCTTTTAGTTTATTTAATTAATCAATTAATTATTTTTTTTGTTCCTCCTCACCTGAGGATATTTTTTTCCATTGAATTTTAGAGAGAGTGGGGGCGGGGGGAGAAAGACAGACAAAGAGAAACATCAATGTGAGAGAGACACATCGATTAGTTGCCTCCCACACATGCCCCAACTGGGGCCAGGAGTCAAACCTGCAACCCAGGTATGTGTCCTTGACCGGGAATCGAACCCGTGACCCTTTGGTGTGAGATCTGATGCTCTATCCATTGAGCCACACTGGCCAGGGCTGATTTGATTTAAGGAGGGAGCTGACCTCCAGGGTGGGCTCTCCCTGTGGAGTGGGGGCGGGGGGCCTGCCCTGGTCCACCAAACACGCCTACCTAAATTTGGGCTTCAGTATTAGGGAGTTTATTTGGCCATAGATACAAGCTATTCCTCCAACCTAGACTTTACCAGTGACGACGGTGGTTTTTGAGATGCTTTATTCCTTCATTTCATTTGTCAGTTGCTTCAGAATTGGGGCAGGGAAGTGTCTTGGGCACCTAGACAGAGAGACACACAGGGCTCACTTTTCACACCAATGACCTTCTAGAACTCTGCATGCCATCCAATCATGTCAGTCTCATTTCCTGCCCAAAAATATACCTGAGGCTGAAAGGAAAGTGCCCAACCCAAGGCAAGCTTGAACTTTCCATGAAAGGCCAGCGAGGGAATTGATTTCTCCTCCGGTATTTTACAAAGGAGCCAGGCCAAGTTGTGGAACTGAGTTTAAGTGAAAATCTTCCAAACAGCAAAATCTCAAAAGAGAGGAAGTAGCTGGCCACCCCCTCGGCTCCGGTTCATCGTAACAGAGCCTGTGTCTATACAATTGGCTTCCACGATTATCTATGATTATCTATTTGTAGAAATGTTCAAACACAGCCAGCATACTCCGTGCCTTCAGAAAGACCTGGATCAATACAAGTTACAGGAGAATGAAGAAAAGAGAAAAGGAAAGATTTTATCAAGCCTATTTACTTTAAAGATACCTTAAAGACCTGCACAAACACACCTGCTTTTTCAGGGCCAGCTGGGAGCAGAGCAAACATGTCTCTCCTTTAAAGAAATGTCTGGAGAAAGAGACATTGTAGCCACAGAGCCAGGCACCCCAGGAGGTGCTTGCATCTCACCAGTGAAAGCACAGAAGCCTAATCTTCAGATCAGAACATTTAAAAATGAATGGGTGATCACTGAATTAACAGGGTTCTGCATTAACCCTACATCAAATGAGGATAGTGGGGTGCTGGGCAATATTAACAACTGGATTGACAGGGAGAAAAACCCTAATTAGTAGCATCTGCCAATTTCTGTGGTGTAAACTTCTCGCAGTAGGTGATTTCAAACTATCCATGTGAAGTCGCTGAAGGGGATCATGCAACTGGTTATACAATGTTTCCACTCTATACATCCAAAGATGCAAACATCTAGAACATAGGTACTAGGAAAATGTACTACAATAATCAGAAAGTGATGAGTTTTGAGGATTTATTATCTTTATTTTAAATACAATTTATTTAACTGCAAGTGTATATTTTTTAATTTTTAATCATGACGATTTAACAATCAGCTCATAAAATTCTTGAAAGTTTAAAAATCAACTTGAGTTGGAACAAGACGCTCCAGCACACACGGCCTGGGGGCTTTAAAAAAATATGGAATTGCTCTTTCCTCTTCTCTCACCCACAGCTGCCCAAGGCCCACTGAGCTAGAATTCCCCAGGGTGGGGACCACACGGACATTTTTTTTTTTTTTTTTTTTTAATCTTCAGATAGAGCGGGAGGGAGAGAGGGAGGAAGAGAGAGAGAGAGAAACGTCGATATGAGAGACACATCGACTGGTTGCCACCTGCACAACCCCAACCAGGGCTGGGGACAAATTGCAACCGAGGTACGCGCCCTTAGCGGAACCGAACCTGGGACTCTCTGGTCCGTGGGCCAATGCTCTAACCGCTGAGCCAAACTGGCCAGGGCCGGACATATTTTTTAAAGCTCACCAGGGGATTCTAATGGACATCCTCAGGTGAGAGGCACTGATATTGTTATCCTGATATTGTCGTCGGTGGAAGTAGAGTTCTTGGCGTGCTGTGAAGAAATGAATTTCCTGAGCCCCTCACCAGGGAGGAATGGGGGTTTTGTGGAAAGCTTTATTGATGATGTAAAATTAAGGGAGTTCCCCTCCAAGGTCCCATCTCTGTCCGTCCCGCCGTGGAAGAAGTCCATTCTTGTCTTCAGCAGGGCCAGAATTAAGGCCACTGCCCAGACTTTCTGCTCCATGTTAAAGCACAGCCCAGTCCAGCGTCCTGCGTGTGGAGTCGGCGCAGCCATGGACCATGCGGCTGCAAAGGCCACATGGCTATGGAGACGGACCTCGAGCACGCACAGGGCGAGTGCAGGTCACGGGGCAAGAGAGATCAAAAGCAGAGGCATAAGAAAGCCAACGAGAGAGGGGAGCTCTGTCGGGGGATTTTAACCTTCCAAGATTTTGTGCACTTCTGATGGGGTCAACCCCCTAGCCAATCCACCATTCCCCAGGCTAGATTGACAGGCAAGCACCTCCCCTGTGCCACCCTGGCTTCTACTGCACATCTCCCCCTTTGTTCGACCCCTTCCCCCAGTGATCTGCAGGGAATGGACTGGTGGTTCCCTGGGGAGCGTGAAGCTGCAGCTTCCTGGTGAAGCTGCCCAGGTGACCATGCTTACAATGTCTGGCCTCCCTTTGCTTTATTCCTATTATTCATGTTAATAAACCAGCTAATTGTGATGGTAACAATATGGGTCACCCCTCCTCTGTACAGAAAGGGAAACGGAGGTCCAGAGGTTTAAGTGTCCTGCGTGGTTAACATCTGACCAAGCCGGGGGATAACTGTTAGGTTCTGTTTCTTTCCCCTGACCATGCACTTTGGGTCTATTTTTGAAATATTGTGCCTTATGATAGAATCTGCACAGCAAGACCTCATTACTTTTTAATCATTTTTACAAGAGCTGAACTAAAGTTTACCTTCAGACTGGCTGTGAAAAAAGGGCTTAACAAGGAAATTCATCCAGTGAGACTAAGAGAGACAGCATTTAAAACCAGCTTTGTATCTATTTCTATGCAAATACTTTGTATATGAATAACAAAGGATTCTTATACACTCACAAAGAGAGGCCCAATGAATTGGCCATGTTTAATAGTGGGTAGTTTAAGTTATTCTTTTTGCATAAAAAATGCAGTTTCTCTGGGTAGCAGGATAATGGATGGTTTTCATTTACTGGGACTCTTCCGTATTTTTGTCTAAATTTTCTTCAGCAAGCTTAATGTTGTAATGGCAACACATACTTTTTTAAAAATATGTTTTTACTGATTTTTTGGAGAGAGGGAGAGAAACATCGATGTAAGAGAGAGAAACACAGATCACCTGCCTCCTGCATGCCCCCTACTGGGGATCGAGCCCGAAACCTGGGCATGTGCCTCGATTGGGAATCAAATCAGGACCTCCCAGTCCATGGGATGACACTGAATCCACTAAGCCACAAGCGCTGGGTGGCAACATATACTTTTAAAATGTTTTTATAATCAGGGAGCCCTGGCTGGTTGTAGTGTCGGCCTGCGGACCAATGAGTCGCAGATTCGATTGCAGTCAAGGGCACATACCTAGGTTGCGGGTTCGTCCCCGGCCCTGGTAGAGGTCGTGCGGGAGGCAACCAGTTGATGTGTCCCTCTCACGTCTATGTTTCTCTCTCTCCCCCTCCCACTTTATCTGAGATAAATAGGAAAATATCCTCAGGTGAGGATTAAAAAAAAAAAAGTAAAAAAAAAAAAAAAAAAATCAGGGAAAAGTTGGCATTATAAAAAAAAACAATTCAATTTCTTTCTGCACCAGACTTTTCACAGGGCCAGTCTGTCCACCCCCTGCACCCCTAACTTCTGTACCTTTGAGCTCTCTTGTTCGATTTATCTTTACTCTTCCCGGGGAGTGGAGGATGACCTCCTCCGAATTCCTTGCCCCTCTCTGGGGCAGGGGAGTCCCCATGGGACAGGACACGGCGAGAGAACCCGGCTCCCAGCTCCCACAGGTGTGGAATCGGTCACCACACAGCAGGTCCCAGGTCAGCTTCTCTCCCACTGTTAGTTGAAAAAACATGCCACGACTAATTGTGAGCTCATCCCCAAAGGTAGGAAATCTGAGTTTCAGTGGAAGCTGGTCCCCTTAAGCCGAGAACAAACAAGAACACACCTAAGCTCAGGAAGAGGCCTTATGATTCTGGCATCTTCCCTGTCCTCTCTCCCTCCGGAAGACAGTCCCCTGGGGACCCCACTGACTGCCCTCGTACACCCCACTGTGAGAAGAACACCTCTGTCGGTGAGGAGCCAGCTGGCGACTCAGGAGACCAGAGTCCTGGAGGGGACTGGAGTCCTGGAGGGAAAACCTTTCACTGGGACCGTGGCTTCCTGAACAGTCCTCGAACTCAGACGTGGGGGAGGTGGTGACAGGCCTGGGAAGCTCAGTGTGTGGGACTGTGGGACTGTGGGTGCTGGGCAGGGCTGGAGGCACCTGCCACGGGGGAGCCTGCACCTTTTCCTTAGATCATGTGCACCCCTCTTATCCTTTGCCAGGCAGCCAGGCTCCTTGGTGCAAGAAAACTTAAAAACAATGTTCTTCTCATACTCCAGGCAGCTTCTGGTGTCTGCAGCCATGCAGACCTTGACCCCCTTCGAAGCCACTCTCACTGAAGCCCAGCTCTAAGCCGGGCTCACGGACACGCGCTTCCCCTGTGAGAAGGCCAGGTCCACTGCTGCTCACTCCTATGCTTGCCCACACACTCCACCTAACCCTGTGTGGGGTCTCCTGCAGATGCTCACGGGGAGGGTTGTGCCAGAGTCCCTTCTCCTGCCCCTATCACATGTTTGTTGGGGGCTACATGAGCTCTTAGCACCAGCTGCGCCTATGATGCCCACAGCATGGATCAGCGCGAGTCCAAGGGGCTACGCAGATACGGAGCTCTGCCCGTGGCAGAGGCCACTCCACAGTCTCCCTCCCGGCAGACTCCTGGGTCCCCGTGCTGGCACTGCCATCATGTCCCCATGGTCTTCGCATTGTCAGTAGTGTTGCCAAATAGAACACAGGCCTCCCAGTTACATCTGAGTCTCGGGACCACCAATGATTTTGAGTGCAAGGATGTCCGTACAGTATTTGCATGTGCTAACCCTAACCCTAACCCCGATTTAATGTGTGTTTCATGGGGTCGGACACCAAGTCTGATTCTTCTGTGCTCCCCAGCACCCCCTCCCCTCCCAGCCTGGCCCCCTGCCTGGTGCACCAGGCTGTATCCTATAGACACGTGGTTCCCAACAGAGCGTACTGCCCCCTAGGGGTTGTTGTGGATATTGGCGGTTGTTTTGATGGGCATGATTAGGTGGAGGGAGGTGGATAGCGGTCCTGGTGTCTAGGGGACAGGAACCAGGGACCTGGCAGGCACACAGAACAGTAGCTCTTAACAGAAAGTTGTCCCTCTTCCCACACACCGTTCACGTGAGTGAAAACCGGCTTCTGAGTGTCTGCGCCTAGCAATAACCCTTGGCAGCGTAAAGCGGACTGTGCACACGGTTTCCAGGAGTGTGACTCGTACTGTGTGAGTCGAAGGAAGACCGCTTCATTTTGTCTTTCATGCCCAAGCATACCAGGATCGGCGATATTTCATTTTATTACAAAAAACCCACTTTATTTTTACTTCTGCTTTGTATTACACTTAATACAACATATACTTAGTATATACCTATTGATTTTGAATGATGGGCTGCAATGGATGAATGTAATGTGAGGCTGCCCTGTTATCTACGGCGTTCATTTCAGGGTACTCCAGGGACTATTATGAAAGATTTGTTCTAGAAAGACCACTCAAGGCGTCACCCATGGCGACTGTGCTGGTGGTGACAAGACCCAGGCATGTGAGCAAATGGCAGAGCACTGAGCACACTTCGTAGCGACGCCGAGTCTCGGGTTTTGAGGTCGTACCGTAGTTACATGGAGGTGACATCGGAGGAAATGGAGAAAAGCTACATGGGAGCTCTGATTATGTCTGCAACTCTCTGTGCATCTATTATTATTTCAAAATTTAAAAAATTTTGTAAAGGAGGTGGAGTCACCAACTCTGACTTCGGTTGAGACCCATCCAGGAGGTAAATCCGAGGGGTTTCTCCTGAAGGTCAGCCCTGGGTTTGCATTGAAACCCTGGTGCTGGAATAATCAAGGATTCCCGGGTGCAGGAGAGCCCTCCTTCGGGAAAGCTCTGCCCATTGCTGGCTGGGTGTAAGTGGGGAGGGGGGTTGCCACATTTACGCCCTGGTCCAGCCCCTTGTTGGAGAATCCATGCACAGTTCACGCATCTGCTCACAAGGATTTGCAGACAGACTGACAAATAGGCAGGTCCTGCCCACCCAGGTGTGCCTGGGACACACATGTACCTGTGAGCTTTCCGCGGTGTCCTCGTGAGATTAAAGCCAACTTATCATGGAAAGGCAAGGATTGGGTTAAATACAAGGAGACAGGGAAGCAGTGGAAAGTTGGGGAAGAAGAAAAGGAGGAGGCAGGGAGGTGACAGTGGAGGCTGGTGATGCTTTCTAGACGACATTGGAAGATGAACTACAACCTGGTTTCTGTGGGCTAAAAGCCGAACACGAGGCCTGCCGCTCATGTCTTAGGTGGGGGCTCCAGATTTCTCTCTCTCTCCCTGCTTCTCTCCCCTCCCCCTCCGTGTTAGCCCAGGATCGCTTCCTTGCCTGGTAACAGCATCACCCTTATGAATCCTCGATTCCCTGGAGAGGGGCGAGGCTTTTACAGCTGGGTTCTCCTGCCATCCTTCCTGAAAGCACACTTTCCCTTCCCCCTCCACAGCCCTTTGTTTCCTCCACCCTTTCCGGGGACGGAGACTGAACTGCAAGGTGGTGGGTTCCAGCTGGAGCCTACCCTGTTCGGATCGCATCCGGAGAGCTAGTGCGGTGAGCACTAGGGACCCAGCAGCCTCCCTAGAAAGAAGTGTCACTTGGGTGGCAACTGGGGACCGCCTGCTCCTGATCTGACCCGCAGACTGGGCATTAAAGGTAGTCTGGGCGCCCATCCCTCCTGCCCTCCCTCACACCAAGTCCTCCAGGGAGGGGCTATCGGAAAACCCACACTGCTGCCAGGTAGCACCCACTGCCAGAGAAGGGACCCAGCCTGGCTCCTGCTACCCTGACACGTTGAGGGCCCAGGGACACGTGATAGGGACCCAGAGGCGGCACCTGCCACACATGGAGCCAGGACCTGACCCCTGGACACTGGAGCTGCCTTCCCGGCTGCCTCCACCCTCAGAGACCCCACCTTTGCCTCCCCAGAGCTGGGAGGGGCCAAGGGGGCCTGTGCGGGTTCCCGGGCCTGCCCACAACCCCATGCCAGGGGCCTGCAGAGCCCAGGCCCATCTCCAGATGATTCCGGCAGAAACCCAACCACAGCCAACTGGTGCTTGAGGAAACAGAGGGGCTTTTGACCTAATTATTTCCAATTGGTTGTTTTCATCGATCACATTCTCTTGACAATTGCCGGAATCCCCGCTTCTGGCGGGGGCACACTTCTTGCATGGGATAAATGGGGTGTGACGCTGAGGAACGCACAGACCCTCTCCTGCCACACACTGGGCTTCTGTGGAGGAGTGTTGGGCTTACCGTCATTAAAGTGAAAGGAACACAACCAGGGAGCCCGTGGGGCCAGTGCGAGGCAGGGGGCTGGCAGCTCAGGGGGGAGGGCCTGGTGTAAGCTGAGCTTGGGCTTGGCCCCGTGGGGCCCCGCCCGCTGGCCAGACCCCACGCAGCACTCCATGTTCGCAGACCTGATCCCGTGCAGAACCCTGTGGGTGGTTCCCTCCCTGACTGCACCTCACAACCTCGTCTGCTTGGCCTGGCATTCAGGGCCCCTCTGTGTCTCTGGCCTGACCTCTCCGTTTCATCTCCTGCTGCTCCGTTCAAGCTCAGTCACTCCTTCTGGTAACACATTGTGAACCGCCACCCTGTCCCTGTTGCCTGGCCCAGCATCTGTCACCAGCCCCAGCCTTCCCGCTGTCTTCAGTCTGCTCACGCCCTCTCCAGCTCCATGCCACCTCCAGAGTTCCTCTGAGCTCTCCTCCCCTCTGGGATCTGGCCGATCCTCTCTCTGCAGCGCCACCACCGCCGGTGCCTTCCTGCAAATTCCAGCAGCGGCCACTGGCCACCGTCTCTACCACCGACTGTGTGCTGTTCAGCGGCTCCCCCTTATTCCTGTATCCCGGCTCCCCAGCCAGCCCGTGAACTCCCCGTTTGGTCTAGGCCCCAGCACCTGCGGTCACATCACGCTGGCACAGAGCTCAGTACACACACTGCTGGTTGATGAGAGTCGGGAACAGCCGCACTCCAGTGGCCTTTCTCCACTGGAACCCAGGCCCTTTGCAGAGCAGGGCCCAGCCTTCCGCACCCTCCTTCCCAGGCCTCCCTCGCTCCCCCTCAGGGACCACTCGGCTCCGACACTGCTGAGCCTCTGACGCGTGGGGCTCCCAAAGGCAGCGGAGCAGGAGGATTCGGTGCCCTTGAACCTCACCCCGACTGGGGTCCGATTCCTCTGCGCAGCCTGTGCACGGACGTAGTTCAGAAGGACTCCTTGAAAATGAAGTGCAAACCAGACGGGTTGGGACCTACGGGCCCACTGCTGTCAAACACTACAGAGGACTTGCAAACTGACCTACCTTTTCTCTACCTTTCCCCCACGGTCACCAAAACGTGAGCTGATTGGACATCCTGCCAAGTCTGTCACTAATGCCAATCTCTCCCAAATGGGCATGTCCACCCCTTGCAGAGGAGTTGGTGAGCTTTGATGACCCTCAGAACCTCTGTGGTATAATTTCTGTGTTCCCCTAAAGCAGTGGTTCTCAACCAGAGGCGATTTTGTCCTCAGGGGGCATTTCAGAATGTCTGGAAACATTTTTGACTGTCACCACTGGGGGTAGAGGTCAGAAGTCCTGCTAAACATCCTATAATGTATAGGACAGCCCCCAGAGAGAATGAGCTGGCCCAAATGTCACTACCCCCAAGGCCAAGCACCCTGCTAGGGTGCTGAGGTGTGTTTGGAAACGCACCACCTAGTAGCTGCTAGGTGATCCGGCTGTTGATTTCAGCGGTGACTTGACATCTCCTGCGGCTCTCCCTTGCCCAGGGAAGCTGCCAACGCCACCCAGAGGAGTGAGGGATGAAGGACTGGAGACAGCGAACTGGGAGAGGAGCCAAACGGTGCAGGATGCCCCCGGTGAATGCAGGTGCAGGCGGCCAGGAGGGCCGTGTGTTTCTGGGAGGCTCCCTGTGAAACGCGGGGCGCTTGTCCACCCAGCTGCAGGAAGGCTCCCGATGAAAGGTTGATGAGAGACGGGTAAAGAGAGCACTTTGTTTCCGAGCTTACGGGGAAGGGCGGAGACGTTCTCCACGGAGCCAAACCACACACGCCTCTGTTGGGCCATGAAAAATGTGCACATCAACGAGGCAGACAGTGCACGTGACCCCGCTTCTCATGCCCATCCCACGCACGGCTCACTTACCAAATGCAATGTGGAGGCTTATTTGTTTAGTGGGAATTCTCGAATAATGGCTCTGCCTGTTGCAGCAGGTAAAACGTGTACTGTAATTGAACCAGGGTTTTCAACACAGGATTTCCCTGTTTGACAATATTTGAACAGATGGTGTGCGTGGCCGCACCTATGACAGCAAGACACCTGAGCGGTTTCCAGCCCGGACCCAGCTCCATTGTTGGCCAGTGTGTTCGCAGAAGCTGGAACTCTGAGGGCCATGCCTCCTGCATTACTTGAACTCCACTGGTCTTGTATTTGCCCGCACTTTTCCCCTGCAGTTTCTTGATTGTATCACTTAGGGCTGCTCTCAGCTGCAAGGAACGCAAACCCATCTGAGAGTGACGTAGGCAATGAAGGCAATCACTCATGTCCGCCAGCAAGGAGCGAGAGGGAGAAAATTCCAGGGCTGCGGTCACGTGGCTCCGTGATATCACTGAGGACTCTTCCTGGCTGGTATTCTCAGTAAGTTAGATTTTCATCCTCACTCTCAACACCTCATGGTCACGAATGCCTCTGTAACTGCAGACCCCACAATGTCTCAAACAGGACAGGAGAGGTGGTCAACACCCAGGGTGACAACCATCCCCTTTGCCCAGGACTGAAGGGGGTGGGCATCCCTGGAAAGTCCAGGCAGATTGGGACAAGGTCACCCTGCAGCCCCCTTTTATTAGGGAAGGACATCTCCAGAAGCCCCAGTACATCCCCCTTATGTCTTTTGGACCAGAACGAAGTCACATCCTCACCACTGGGCCAGTGACTGGAAAGGGGCCTGGGATCCCTATCACGATTCAGCCCCAGGCTGGGGAAGGCCCCCCGGCTTGGCCCACGGGAACAGAGTTGATGTTCTATTAGCCAGGAAGGAAGTGAGGCACCCAGCATCTGTCTGCCGAAGTGCTCAAGAAAAATGTGATTCTCCAGTGAAGCCAGTCTTACCGTCTGAGCAGTCTTCCACTCTGCCCATTCGGTCATGTACTCATTCATTCGACAAATATGTGTTGGACTCCTGGTACGGACAAGCCCTAGCCTGGGTGCTGGGAACATAGTCTCTGCTCTCCTGAAGCTTCCAACCCAGCGGGTATCTGCACGGAACGTGTTGTTCCCAGTATGGTGGGTCATTCCAAGAGGCAGAGTTCTGGGGCCATGGAACAGGAGAGAGAACTAGTGAGGAGAGTCTTCCTGAAGCGGAGACCTCAGAGTGGATGGAATTTGCTAGGAGATGGGCAGGAGAAGAATAAAGGAGATGCGAGCATCCACTGCTCTGTGGGAGGGTTTAGGTTGGAGGTACCTGGACAGCCCCGGAGGGACGCCTGAAGGATCCTAGAGAGGGGCTTGGTTAGGTACCTACAACTTGGGGCCCTGGGTGTGGTCCCCACTGCCTGTCCCAACCTGAAACACTTCACTGCTCCCTCTCACTCCCAGCCTCCTGCAGAACAGGCCTTCCTTCCCACCCCTTCCTCATCTCCCTAGAGAAGGAGTGTTCCCAGAGCAGATGGCTGCCCCCCTCTCTGCCGCTGGAAGACTTGCCTCCTGTGAGCTGAGGTCTGCAGGGCGGCGTGGACACCCTCACCTGGGGCTTCTCAGCCGCTAAGGTGCAAACAAGCCCTGGGGCGCAGGTGTTCCCAGCGAGCTCACTGGATGCTGATGCTGCCCCCCCCCCCCCGCCCCCGGGGAAGGCCTGATTCTGGGAGCTGTCCCGCTCAACCTGGACAAATAGTGGCCGTCCCCACACCTCTGTGTCTTCTCTCTCTTATCTTACTTTCCATCTCCTCAGTTGTTTTAAGATTTAAGATGGGGCTTTCCTTGAACGCCAACCACCATACGAAGCCCACTTACAGGAAAGTGTTCATCCCTTTAACGAGTGAGTCCCTCCTGTGGCCATTGAGCAATCGGAACTGGGGCCACCTGCAACGCCATGAGCAGTAAAATGACCCATCTAATTACAGAGTCCTCACCATGTCCTGGGTGTTCTTCCAGGGGCTGGGGATGAAGGCGAAGACAAAAGTACCTCCTGTCATGGAGCTTACATTCTGCCGACGGAGACAGCCCCCAAAGAGAAAGAATTGGTGTGTGCTCAGGAAAAAATGGAGAGGTGGGAAGTTAAAATTATAGATATATGTAAGGCAGCGGGGAAGGCTCAGCAAACAACGTGGCCTTTCCTGCAGATTGCGTGGAAGCAGGGCGGATCTGTCTCCTGTGTCACACAGCCCAATCACCCTGGGGTCTGTGAAATCCCCGTGTCCCCCCCGCCAAACGTGGTCCGCAGGGAGGTACAGCTGGGCCATCTGCCTGTCCCCAAGGGATGTTCCCGAAGGCAGGTCAGCCGTGCTCCGTTTCCCGGGACCCTGAGGAGGACAGTTGCCTCATTTTGTTGCAAAGGCTCACGGGCTCTATCTAAGGTGACGGGAATGGGCTGAAGGGCGGTGAGCAGGGGAGAGAGGGTCAGCTCTGTGTCTTCAAGTCACCCCGGGCCCAGGGGGAGACAGTAGTATCTTGCTCTCATACACCACTTCCTGCCCTTGACAACAACACCTGGAATCCTTTTCAGAACAAGGGGCTATAAAGTATCAGTTTTGAAAAGGGCTTTCACACGCTATCTTATTTGAACTTCCAAACAAACTTATAAGGGTGCAAATCCAGACTGTTGTACGCATTAAATAACTTAATACAAATAAAGTTCACAGAGGCCCTGGCGGGGTGGCTCAGTTAGTTAGAGTGTTGTCCCAATACTCCAAGTTTTTGGGTTCGATTCCCGGTCAGGGCATGTACAAGAATCAACCAATGAATGCATAAACAACAAATCAATGTTTCTCTCTCTCCCTTCCTCTCTCTCCCTAAAATCAGTCAATAAAAAATATTTAAAAACTTAAAAAAATAAAGTGCAAGAGGTTCCCTGGCACATAGAAAGTACTCAATAAACGTTACTGCTTGTGGTGGTTTTAAAACAGGGCTCCACATTTTTTTTTTACTTCTCCCTTTGCAGGAATGGGGTGGGGGTGGGGGTGGGGGAGAGAGTAAATCTGAGTCCCCTCTGCTTGAATCTGGGTAGGCTCTGTGACTGCCTTGACCACTAGGGTGCAGAAAAAATGTGCCTCCTGAGGCTGAGTCATAAAAGGCCACGACCCTTCTTTGTTCACAGGAACACCTGCTCTTGGAGCCCCGAGCCACATATAAGATCAGCTACCCTGAGGCTGGCCACGTGGGGGTGCTCTGGTCCACAGTGCAGCTGAGCCCAGCCTTCCAGCTACCTCTGCCAAGCTGCTGGACATCGTGGTCCCCCCGGACCAGCCCATCTGCCAGCTGAGTGCCACCAAGGACTTCCATCCACCAATACCACGTGCAACAGAAGCATCGCCCAGCCAAGCCCTGCCTGAATGCATGACCCACAAAAACTGGGCGCTATAATGAAATAATGATTGTTTTGGGCCACATAGCGTTGGGGTCCTTTGTTACACAGCAGTGGGTAACTGGAATGCTGCTAGTGCAATTACTTTTATTAGTATTAATAGTACTATTGCTACTATTATCAGTATCAGTATTGAAAGACTGGTAAAGCAGGTAATAGAGTGCCTTTCTAACAGCAGGAATGAAAGGACAGAGAGTAGAGGGTTCGACCAGGTGACCAGGAACACAACTCGTCTGCCGACTTGGGCATCCTTCCCACTGTCTGGCACAACCTCTCTCTCCATGGAGTCTAGCACTCACCATTTTTGGCTGGTAAACTACCCTTTGGGAAGCTGCAGAAATATTCCTGTCAACTATTTCTCCAGGGCTCACCCTCAGGAAAACTACTCGTTTTATGTGATCTGGCCCCAAAGAACACATCTGCTCTGGGGGTAGTAAACACCACCACACCGATAGTCATTGTTAAAAACACTGTAAAATCCAAAGCCAAACCAAATGCCAAACTAAGCACCCCCCGCTTTCTGAATTAAAATAATATAAAATCTAAACTCTGGTGTCCCCTGAATAGAGCAGGGGAGCCTAGTGAATCTGACCTCCGATGCACCCGCCAACGAGGAAGGATCTGATGACTGGCGATTCTGTCAAGTGAGAGATTCCGATCAATATTTATGTAACACTCACCGAAAGCTGTGCCTGATGAAGTAAAATACAACCTTTCTTTAAACACCTTTTACTTGTTATTCAAATAGGAAGCGATTCTTCCAGAACTGGCTTCTCCTGTCAGCCCAGCATTCCTCACCGCCCGGTAGAAAGTTTTCACTCGATCCCACCTTCTCAATAACTTTCTCTTCGATTTTATTTATTTTTGACAACTCCCCAAGGTTTCCTGACAGGAGAACTCTTTAAGACTGGGGTAATGTGGTTTTTACATCCAGGGCTACATTATTTGTTTTTTATTAGTGTTTTCAACTCAGAATAAGACAGTGGGACAGAGCCATGCAAACGCAGTTTGGCTTTTATTGATGCTTCCACGGACCAACGTGTTTTCAGCCTTGACGTTCCTCCTCATTTCCTTTGTCGGTCTGAGAGGTGCCTGGCGTTCTCAAATGTGTTTGTTTTTTGCTTCTTTTTGATCGGCACAGGTTACAGCTGGGCAGGAAGCCGGAGGTAAGTGGCTGGAAATTCATCGGACTTTATCGGGGCACAATCCGTGCACACATTTCCATTTTTCTGTATGAGCGCCATAAATCGACCAGGGGGAAACTGTCCCCTTGCCGCCATCGACCATGGCTTATCACCCCTTATCAGTGGGCTTTCGGCCTTGGCTGAAAAACACACAGATTACTGTCTTCTGCCTTCTGCCTTCTGCCCTGGGTCCCCCATCTCCTGTACCTGCTCCTCCCTCGAATACTCGAACCCTGTCTTTCGAGTTAGGTTAGTCTTGGTGACTTTCCAATAGAATGTCACCCTTCAGGCAATGGTGGGCAGAGATCTTTCTTGCTTGAGGGGAACACAGTGAGAGGGTCACAGTCCGCTTTGGGGGAAGGTGGTCACTCGAGAGGACGGTGCTTCATCTACAAGAGAATGAGTTTGAGCAGTCTGGCCCAGGAGGCCAGGACGGCTGGATACCCCTGGCTGTCCGTTAGGGGACTCCCTCTGGGATTTTCTGGTTGCCATCTGATCTAAGTGGAAGCCAGAGAGTTAGGAACGGTTTTCCAAAGACTAAAAGCAAATGCACTGGTTCAGGTCTTAACCATGCTTTTCCCTTTTTCAGAATTTGCAAACCATTCTTTGCCACACACACACACACACACACACACACACACACACACGCACACCCATTGAACACCTATGGCAGCCTAGGCCCTAACTATCAGGCTTACTGTGATAGTTTCCAGATTTAACTTTAAAATATTTATTGTACCCTGCCTTCTTCCAAAAAGAGTTTAAAGCAGCTCACTGAAATATATAATCTTGAAAAGCTGATTCCACTTCTTTGGTTAAAGATGTTCTGCTGTAAATGGAAAAAAAGTTTTGCAATTTTTTTCCTTTATAGAGTGAGTTCTTCAAGATGATTACCTTATTTTACAACAAACAGACGCTTCCCGGGATTGAATATAGTTCAGTATCTGTCCAAAAATGTCCTTTTGACCTTATAAATTATACCTAATATATAGTGTTTTTGTTTCTTCTGAACCACCAGGAAATCTGATGTCATCGTGTAAATTATGCAGAAGCAAGGCTCTGCATGGGCCAAGCTGGACAGTCATAGATTCTGACCAACTCTGTCGTCAGTGCCCTGGTCGTCAGGGCAGCTCCCCTGCTCTGACCCCTCCCAGCGTGACCCACTTGTTATTTTATTTAACTGCCTTCAGCACAGCGCTTTCTATGGGCTGCTTGAATTCCCATGCGTCTGTGATTTATTTAAATATACAAATGTCACTCCTTTATTTAGAGAATAAGTGAAGTCCCGGCAGTATCTCTGGGCAGAGCTGGGTTTCCGTACTCTGGCCAGGTCAGGCATTGCTGGGACTCAACAGCAGCTTGTGGCATGAGGTCAGTGCTGTTTCCAAAGTGTCTGCTGTGTCCTGTCCCACGAAGACCTCATGGATGGACAGATTCTGGAGAAAGGAGAGGAACACCTGAGGATTAACAAAATAATAATAATACAGACAATAAGAAAATAGAGTCGGAACACAGGACGTGGCTTAAGTGCACGCAGTGGACAAGGGCAGAGCCAGGGTTCAGACCCAACCCAAATCCTCCCCAGGCTTCAGCCTTGTGAACTGTTCCTCCCCTGCTGCCCACGGCCAGTAATGGGAACATGGGAGAAAGCTCAGGGGTGTGTCCCGCTCGTGGGAGCTTATGCCTGTTAGGGGGTGAAAGACAGTCGGAGACTCGGGTTCAAGGTTAGGATAACTCTCCCCTGGAAAAGTCACGACATTTACATTTTCACGGCGGCTTACGATTCATCCTTTCTATAAATTAACAACCACTTTTCCTGCCTTCTTTCCCCCTTCAGACCCACATTTTTCAGGCATCTTTGGGCTGAGGAGTCAAGTTTACGAAGAAGAACACATTTATTCAGCCAGTATGTATGTGCACACCTGAGGTTTCTGAGGCAGAAGAGGTGGCCGTCCAGGCTTCGTTGGAGAACCATCGCCCTGGGTCTCCTCTGTGCCGTCGTCCATTCGCAGGCCCGCTGTCCCCCATGACCGACACACAGGTGCACGGAGGTCTTGGAGCCAACAAGGGACAAACGAGGGATGCTCTGAGAAGAACACTTAAGTGTGGTCCATGTAGATCGGCGCTGCCCAGCAGAAATATATGCGCATCACAGATGTCACTTAAATTCCAGTAGCCACGTGAAAAAGATAAAAAGATAATAGTAATCGCTCTCTTTAACCCAAGATATCCAAAATGCTATCATTTCATCATGGGATCAATATAAAAATTATTAATGAGATATATTTTACTTTATTTTATTTTTAATCCTCACCCAAGGATATTTTTCTGTTGATTTTCAGATAGAGTGGGAAGGAGGGAGGGAGGGGGAGAGAGAGAGAGAGAAACATCGATGTGAAAGAGACACATCAGTTGGCTGCCTCCTGCACGACCCCGACCAGGGCCGGGGATTGAACCTGCAACCGAAGGGCGTGCCCTTGACCAGAATCGAACCTGCGGCTCTTTGGTCCAACAGCCGACGCTCTAACCGCTGAGCCAAACTGGCCAGGGCAGGATATATTTTACTTTTTTTCTCAACAAGTCTTTAAAATCAGCGTATATTTTATACTTACAGCATATCTCAGTTCTCACTAATCACGGTCAAGTGCTCAGAGGCCACATTTCCTATGGCCGATGACTACCATCCGGGCAGCACAGACACAGGGTGGGACAACAGTAGGTTTACAGTTGTTCATATGGAAAACAATATAGTAATTAACAAGTAATAATACAAGAATAAGCAGAGTTTCATGTACTCACAACTGTAAACCTACTTTTGCCCACCCCGTATAGATAAATGGCAGGCCATTTGTTGTCTCGGTTTCCATGGGCCAGAAAGGAAAGGATTGCCATCCATTGGGACATAAAGAATTTATGGAAGATGGTTGGGCTGAGCATTAGAACGGAAATGAGAGCCCGGGCGGTTTAGCTCAGCGGTTAGAGCATCGGCCCAAGGACCAAGGAGTCTAGAGTTCGATTCTGGTCAAGGGCACGTACCTCAGTTGAGGTTCATCCCCAGCCCTGGTCATGGTTGTGCGGGAGGCTATCAGTCAATGTGTCCCTCTCACATCTATGTTTCTCTCTCTCTCCCTCCCTCCCGCTCTATCTGAAGATAAATGGAAAAATATCCTCGGGTGAGGATTAAAAAAAAAATGTACTAAAAAGGACAAAGAGCAGTCAGGAGAAGCACAGGGAAGAAGTAAGACCCTGAAACGCTCTGTTCAGTGCGCTTGTCCGCTGTGTGAGCTCTCATGACACATCACCTCTAACACGCTACCAGGATCAACTACGTTTGCTCCAAGGTGGACAATTTTCTGCTGGAAAGATTTGTGGGTAAATTACCACGATCCCAAAGTAACGTGCTCCGTGTGGTTTTCATCCCAATATTGATGGGGACCATTAGGCAGGATAACTTTCTCATCCTTACAAGAGGCCAGGAAGCCAGGCATCACTCACAGGCAACTTCAATCACTTCTTTGAGAGAAAGGCATTTTTTTTAGAGTGTAAATATCTGTATTGTTTTATTTTTTTTAAAGAAGTGTGTGTTCATTATAAAATGTGCAAAAGCATAAAAAGAGCCTCTGAAATTCTTCTGACTCTGCAAGAATAGATGGTTTTGTATAATCAGAAAAACTGGGTAGCTGCTTTTTCCACTGCACATGGTCTCCCAGATGTGTTTCCATGGCAATACCTTCCTCTTGTGGCATGTCCTTTTTCAGGGCTGTAGAGTGTTCCATCCATGGATGGACAATTAAGAAGTTCCCCTTGATGTGCATGAGGGTTGTTTCCAGTGTCTCGGTGCATGGATGTTGCATGGCTAAAGCACACTCCACAGATAGTCCCAAAGCCAACGGGGCAGGGATGTATAATATAACCCTTTAACAGGGAAGGGGGCATGAATACTTGTGACACCAATTTTAACTACCACAGATGGCACAGCCCTAAGTGTGATATACCTGGAGAAACTGAGGCACAGCAGGGAGGAAATGGCTTGCCCAAGGTCCACATCCAGTTAGTAGCAAAATCAGGCTAGCACCCAATCTCCTGGCAATCAACCCAATGGTCTTAATCCTACCCTCAGAGTTTCCAATAATGTGTTGCAGGAGATATTGACAAGAGTCTTTTTTTTTTTAAGAGAGAGAGGAAGGGAGAGGGAGAGAGAGACAGAAATATCCATGAGAGAGAACATCGATTGGCCGCCTCCCGCATGCCCCCCACTGGGGATTGGGCCCACAACCTGGGCATGTGCCCTGACCGGGAATCGAACCAACGACCTCTTGGTGCATGGGTCGACGCTCAACCACTGAGCCACACCGGCCAGGCGTTGACAAGAGTCTTTATGGTAAGACATCTCAGAGCCTTGAATGCCATCGGGATTTATGACTCTACAAATCAGTGGGCTCCATTTTTTTCTGACTTTTTGACCACAAAACCCACAGAACCAGCTGAGGAGCAGCTGGTGGGGTTGGCGCTCCGGGGAACACACTTTGGGAAACAGCAGCACCAGGCCAGCTAATCACGTCGACTCATTCACCATCAGGAACATAAAACCCAAAGTTTTATGTCACTATAAGGAATGTTTTAAAATAATATAACCTTCCTATAAATTCTTCACAGCTTGGAAATACACACGGCTTTTCTTCTTAGAAAGTTCACATCACTTTGTAAGGCCATCATTAATTTTGATTATTTTTTCCACTTTCATTTCTTTTTCAGTTGCAGCCAAAAAATGTAATAAATCTAATGAGACAGATATTCATAAAGTCTTTGGTGGATGAATCATGGGTATCTGGAAAATGTGTTTGCCTCTCGAATACGTCTTTTCTTTTTTCTTTGATAAAAACAACAAATATTACATATCATTTCTCAATAATAAAAATATGTCCTCACAAAATGAAAAACCTGTGCTTTGGTGTGATAATGGCAACACATCATGTCATTCTCAAGACATCTTAACGGGCCGTAGTAGCCCCTGGTGGGAGCTGTGGAGCTGTTCAGAGAAGGCTACGAGAATTAGATCATCTCAGATCATTAAGGGTGTTTTTTTTTTTCCATGATGATGATTCTTTTGATCTGTAACACATGTGAAATTAAAATAAACTTTATATGGCTTTGGATTTCCCCAAACCCTTCAAAAAGTAAAATCCTATTGAAAAAGCTCAAAAATAAAACTGAAATACACTCTGGTCAGCTTTAAAAGAATTTTCGGACGTGCTGGAATAGATAAGTGGCGCTGGCCGTCGGCGCCCTTAGCCAGCGCTCTCGGGCAGGCGCCCCCTGTCACCAGCTCCCGGCTTGGAAGAGGCTCACCCTGGGACCGAGTCCTCCCGAATGCGTCCCTTCTGGTCACGGCACAGGCCCCAGCGATAGACTTCCTCCTTCGGATAGACAGATCGGGTGGCACAAAACTGTCCTTTACATGCAGCCTAAATACTTTCCTACAGTTTCCATCTCTTGGGGAAGAAGAAAACATGTCTGATTCCTGTGTTCCGTGAAGCCCTTCAAAGACCATTAGCTTCCTCCCAATCTTCCCTTCTGCAGTCAAACACCTGCAGTTCCTGGGCTGCTCCCAGTGTGAATATTTCCAGGGCCCATCAGCAGCTGGAGACAGACATCAGCTTGAAGAAGCCCCTTGGGCCCGTGATACCAAGACAGCACCCCAGCAGGTGGGGACAAGTGGAAGGCGTGTGGCGTCAGAGGCGTAGGGGACCAGAGGGCTCACCTTCCTCATTGCGTGGTGTTACTGCGACTGTGTCCCACACTGCTGTGCCGACGGGACAGACCCAGCCTCTGTGTGGCCTTCTGTCCGAGGTGGAACAGCGGATGGTTTAAACACCGGCGACCAGCGTCACCTGGACACATTCCAAGTCATACAGAGTGGGGCTAACGTAGGGTTACAGTTGTGAGTACAGGGAACAGAGTTTATTCTTGTGTCATCATTTATTCATTACTGTATTATTTTCCATATGAACAACCGTAAACCTACTTTTGCCCCACCCTGTATATATAACCCAGAACATAATGAGAGATTCGTGTGTGTCGCTACAACCACTGAGAATCTGGGGACACCAGGCCTCTGGGCTCACAGGAGGAAGCCCGTCCAGGCTCCCTGAGCAGGCCCACACGGGGAGGAAGGACGGACCACACTCTCCTCCCACCTACTTGCATTTGTTTCTGTGACCATGCTAATATTCCAGCTGCAGACACACAGAGACACACACACCACTTAGATCACATTCATAGATTTGCATAATATTTCTGTTACTGTTCCGGGAGGAGATGGTTTGTCACTTTTATTAGCAATCTGCACTGAATCCAAGATTTCAGTTTGGGCGAAGGAGGCCAAAGGTACACACTTCCGACTAGGTCAGTCCTGGGAGGTGACCCACGGCGCGGCGGCTGCCGCAGTCAACACTACTGCACTGCAGACAGGAAAGTTGCTCGGCGGGTGGGTCTTAAAGTTCTCATCCCAAGAAAAAGATGTGTAACTGTGTGTTGGATGTTAACTAGACTTAGCTGTGCTGATCATTTTGTAATATACACAAATGTCAAATCATTAGGTGTGCACCTAAAACAAATGCAATGTTATACAGTATGTCAAGGATACCTCAATTTTTAAAAAAAAATCAATATTAAAAAATCTTTCAGAGAACATTGAGATATATTTAAAGTATGATAAATCTTTAAGACTCGATGTCAAAAGAAAAATCTAACTCAATTCCTGTTCTACCAGATCACAGATTCTTCAAATGATACAGGGGCTTCTTTCCTGCTCAGGGCTCCCTTTCGAATCCCACCCAACGCTGCTTCTGTGACGCGTGGGGAGAAGATACAAATAGGCTGGAGGAGAGTGTGGTCAGCCCCTCATCTCCGCGTGGGCCCGCGCAGCAAGCCTGGGGGCGTTCGTCCTGTGCGCCCAGAGGCCTGGCGCCCTCACATTCACACCTGAGTACGCTGGGGGCCTCCGCCCATTGCTGGGGTCCTTCCACCTCCTGGTCCCTTGGGGAACAGTGAGCCCTTGTTCTGGGAAGGAAAAATAATGTTCTAGTGAGCATACACCTCAGCCTCCCGTGCCCACCCATGCTTTCATCCTAGGGGCCACACTCCTGGGAACGAGTTCTGTGGGTGTCCCCACGGAGCCCACAGCTCAGGCCACAGCTCTCCCCACCATCCCCACCCTTGCAGGTGCCCTGTCCTGCTGCAGTTAGACTTTGTGGGGACAGGACTGCGGCCGTACTGAAAGCCTGGAGGGGAAGCGACCACGAAGTCAGCCACTTGGACTCGCTGGCAGTCACGGGTGCTGAAATACCTTCCGATGACTGGCATTGTCACAGTGTCTGCTTTGTCAGGAGAACACTGAACCCGCCTGGGGGATGCCAGGTGCCGTCTACGCCCCCTCCGCTCACACATCCACGTGTGGGTGATGGTAAGGTGCGCAGGGCACAGCGCGTGTGCTACGTGCATATTTTTCTAGTGGGGCAGTGAGGAAATACTTGCTGCCCGAGAGATTTCCGTCAGTCGGGGGAGCAGCAGCTCTGCATGTGGGTTGCATTATCCTCCGAGGTGAGCCTGGCTTTCTAACGCAGCTAACCAGGCGTCTGCAGGAGTGTGGGTTAATAAAAACTGCAACTTTCACTGGTGCTTATAGGCAATAAAGATGCAAGCATCTCGAGTGCTTCAGAGCAGGCTAATTGCTGTGTTCCCGTCCCGAAGGAAGCTTGCCCCAAAACACCAACGCAGGGAGATGATCACCCTGCAAGCACCCTCTGGGGCCAGCCTGCGCTGGAGCCCTGGCGGCATCCACACGGGGGTGGGGGGGGTCTGAAGCTATTCCTGGGGTGCTTTGTGCAACCCAGGACTCCCTCCCATCTGCAAGGCCAGGCCCGGCGAAGGTCTCCAGTCGTCAATGGATTTATGTTCTGTCTTCACAGCGCTCGCTCACGAGGAAGCACCTATCTGGGCTCCATGGGTTTGGCCCTAGAAGAGTTGCTTCAGTGTGTTCGTGTTTCTGGTGATGCCCTCAGATCTCACTGAGGTCATTACAAGAAGCAGTTGGATCAAGATAGCTTCTGCATTTGGGTTGAAATCATTGTCAAGGGCGAGCCCAATAGAAGGTCCAAGGAATTTTTTTTTTTTTTAAGAAAAAGAATATAAAGCCTCGATGGGGAAAGCCCCATAAAAGGTTGCTGGCTCCCTCTCTCTAAGAACGAATATTTTGCAGTCCAGTGGCTGCTAGGATGTTTAGAGCTAAGTTCAAGGATAAGTCTCAGTAATGACCTGGACTCTGCTTACTACATCTGCGTCCTCCTCATTTGCACAGTCTTGGCTTTTTTGTCGCATGAGCATTGCCATGTATGTCGTTTGGTTTGTTTGTAGCAGTTTCCGAGCCTTTTTGGAAACAGATGGTGTACAAAGAAGTAACGCTAGCTATTGCTAACTCCATAAACAAGTTTGCTCCAAAAGTCTGCAGGAATCCCTTTCGGTCTGGTGTCACCCTCGCGCACCAGGGTGTGATACCCACTAATCAAAGTCTCTAAGACATTTGCAAATGGAGAAATGGGGAGAGGAGGAGTCCCTGTGAGCTTAATGCAGAAGCCTCCTGATTTTGTGACTGGAGGACAAACATGAGTTTTTTGAAAATGACAATATCCCCACCCAAATGTGGAAAAGGATGGGACAGACTGAAGTGCTTTCTACAAGAAATCTTTCCTGTGAGATTGCAGCCCACCCCTCCCTCAAATAATAATTTTTAAAAATTCCTAGTTAGAAACTCCCTGTTGTCACTGATTAAAAGGAAAACAGTTTCTATGCCCTGGGCGGTGTGGCTCAGCAGTTAGAGCATTGGCCTGAGGACCAAAGGGTCGTGGGTTTGATTCCCGGTCAAGGGCTTGTACCTGGGTTGCAGGTTCCATCCCCAGGCTCGGTCGGGGTCGTTGGGGAGGTAACCAATCGATGTCTCTCTCTCTCTCTCCCTTCCACTCTATCTAAAAATCAATGGGGGTCAGTGCTACATAAGTAGGGTGATAGGCTGGTTGGAATTTGGGGGGGTCTAACAATGGACACCTAGGAGGACATCCAACCCCCAAAGCATCAGCCAATTATATATAATCTGTGGAGAATGTCACACAGAAAATGAAATAAAATCCAGGGATGCAATCAGATGCAGAGAATGTGGATACAGAATAACGCACAAGAAAAGGACTATAAAATTGGTGGGTTTTGACTCTCGATGAAACGTGGAATTCAGAAGAATATCTTGGCATTTGGATTTGCTGTTAATGTTGTATAGTGTACTTATCTTTATGACTACAACTCTATACACACAATTTCATTTTAAAAACTGTATTCTAGTTAGGTATTTATTAATCATTTATATAAAGAAATTATTTTTTGTTCAACAAACAAACAAACAAAAAATCAATGGGAAAATATCCCAACAACAGCAACAACAAAACAACAAGAAAAGAAAAAGAAAAACAGTTTCTGGAAGATAATTAAGCCTCTCCAGAAGGGGATTCAATATTCAATATTGTGGCTTCCCCTATTCTCCACGACACAACTTAATAAGTAACCTATTGTCAACTGCACCCAACAGCTGGGGAGGAGCTTAAAATTAATCCCAACTCAATGTAAGATTTTTCCAGTGAAAGACAGGAGGAGGTGAGAAGGACCAAGTTCTGCGTGATGTTAAGTGATCCCTGGTGTCCTGTTAGCCAAGCACTGTAGTCCCGGCTCTGCCCTTAGTAGCTCTGTGACCATGGGAATGCCACTTTTCCTCTTGGCCTTGTTTTCTTATCTTTGAAATCAGAGACATGTCTCAGATCTTCTTAGTGTGTCCTCTTATTCCGAGTCTACTGCCTCCTGGTGGAATCAACCACTCCTAGAATTGGTGGCACACTTTCCTAAGGGGAGTATCCAAAACCGGCCACCAGGGGGAGCCTGATTCACTGCAAACACTGGCCTGGGGACAGGACAAACTGACAAGTGGGGTCACTCCAGTTTTCCCATTCACTCTTGGAACAATTCTAGACATCCAAGGATACAAGGTCCTCCTAAGGGTTAGGCTGGAGATGCATCACCTCTACCAACCTGTTTTGTAGTTTATGCACCCCTCTGAGCAGCTGTGTGGACACCTCTGTATTTCTGAAATGTCTGGCATTTGGTAGTTTGCGGCCAGCTGTCTATACAATAAACATCTTGTAAGTCTGTTTACTTATAATTCTCGTGGAAGCCAAGAATCTGGGAGCTGGTTGAGGTTGGAAAAAAAGTCTCTGTCTCTTGCTCTCAATCTCTGGATGCTGAGCTCAGGGCTCATGACCACTGTGATTCAGAGGAAGCGGTGAGGAGGGTCGTGGGTGGTGGGAAAGGGAGCAGGGACAGAGGGGTGGGGAGAAGAGTGCCCGAGCTTTCTCCCAGGATGTCCCGGGCGCATCTCCTCTCGTGGAAGCTATAGTCAACCACGCGTAAAGTAGGCAGTTGTGGCCGCCGCTATTCGCTGCGAGGACCTCACGGCAAATAGGAACTCTGGGTGTAATTACACTCAGGCAGCTTTCTCTGGGCTCCACGGAAGCTTCTTGGATTCTCTGGGGTGCTATGTCTAAGGCTTTTTAAGAACTTCCTGTGTAGAACATGTTTGTTATGGGTGTGTGCCCCTCAAAAAGATATGTTGAAATTTTAACCATTGGTACCTGTGAATGTGACCTTATCTGAAAATGAGGTCCTTGCAGATGCGATTACTAAGATGAGGTCATTAGGGTGGGCCCTTGATCCAATGTGACTAGTGTCCTTACGAGAAGAGGGGATACGGACAGAGAGGCACAGACTGGAGAGACATGCTACAAGCCGAGGAAGGCCAAGGCCTGTGGCCACACCAGAAGCCAGGAGAGGCAAGGAAGGCGTCTCTCTGACAGGTGTCAGGTGCTGACACCTTGGTTTCAGACCTCTGGTCTCCAGAACTGAGAGAGAATGCATTCTGTGGGCTTGTGGAACCTTGTTGAGCATGAAGTGGGGGGTGGGGCTGGACTGTTCGCACTCAGCACGATGGGACAGTTTGGCCCCCGAATCAGCACATGCTGTTTCCCTTCTCAAGCAGCAGTCCTTGGCTCTCACTGAACTGAACACAGGCAGCCTTGCCAGTGATGCCGAGCTCGCTCCCCTCCGCTCTGAGCACCGCCAGCCTCTTCCTCCTCTCCTTCCTCGGCGCTTCCCAGACTCAGACAGTGGTCAACGGATGTCTTCTCTCCCTCTCAAAAGTGTCCATCTCTAGTGGGTTGAATTGTGGTCCTACCAGAGACGTGTCCACCTGGAACCTCGGAAGGTGACCTCATTTGGAATAAGGGTCTTTGCAGATGTAATGAAGCAAGGATCTCGAGGTGAACTCATCCTGGATTGTGGTGAGCCCTAATCCAATGGCAAATGTCCTTGGAAGACGCACAAAGGGAAAAGACAGACAGAGAGAGACAAGAAGGCCATACGAAGATGGAGGCAAAGCTTAGAGAGATGCGGCCACAGCTAAGGACACCGCGAGCCACCAGGAGCTGGAAGAGGCAGGAAAGACCCTCCCCTAGAGCTTTGGGAGGAGTGGCCCTGCCAACGCCTTCATTCTGACTTCCGTCTCCAGGCCCATGAGAATACGTTTCTGTTGTTTTAAATCTGTGCAGCAACCCAGGAATCTAATACATGGTCTACAGTCTGCTCCAAGGTTGACCCCCGTCCCTTCCTAAGACACTCTTTGAACTTGGCCGCTGCGGTTTCACCGCAGACCCCTTCATTCACTGAACAAATACGTACTAAGCTCCTACTGTGTGCCGGGCACTGTGCAGCCAGGCGGAGGCCACAGCGACAGACATGGCTGCGGCCCCAGGGAGCTTGTGACCTTCTGCCAACTTCTCTCCTCCTTTCTTCTTTGTCCCCCCACTAAACGTGGGGTCCTGTCACTGCCCCTTCTGCCCCTCGAAGCTTCTGTCACGAGAACAACCCCCACATCTACAGCTCCATGCTGTCCCCTGTCTCCTCTCCTCCAGACCCGCCTTCAGTCGCTGCTCCGAGGTTCTTCCCGGGGCCTCCCGCCGGGGCAACGCCTTCCTCCCACGAGCCCGTATTCCCATCACTGTAGCCACCTTCTCTGGGGCAGCAGCCTACACGGCGGTCACCTTGATTGCTCCCTGACCGGGCCACACCCAGGCCCAGCCTTGGGCCTCCTCCCGCCTCCTCCTCCTGGCTGCCCCTGGCCCGTCTGTCATCACCCTGATCCCTCTGTGCCACCCTGACATGGATGAATCATCTGAAAACCTCACTTTCGCACGCTCGCCTCCCATCAAAAACTCCTGATGGCACTGGACTTACTCCAGAATGACACTGGGTTCCTTAGCAGGCCAGACACGGCCCCCTCAGTGGGATCCCAGGGCCACATGCCCCTACAGGCGTCCTCTGCTCCTGCCAACTGGGCCGCTCGCCATCCGCGATGCACCGGCCCCTCCTCCTGATGCCCTCGCTTCCCAGGGCCCTCCAGCTCCCCTAATCCAGCCCTTTCGACCCTGGCCCAGCGTCAGCCTGCCTGCCGGGCACACGCTCTCTCCTCCTCCAGGAGGCTGACGGGCCTGGAGCAGGCTCTCACCTGCCATCTGTGCGGCACCTGTCTCGCGTCTCCCTGTGCTTGGACTCGGTCCTGGGAGCCACCCCCAGTGCCCTGACAGCACCACCCACCCACCCTCCCAGCCACCATCAGAGGCTTGGGCCCAGGGACCGGCCTCAGGTGGCCAGAGTCCCACCAAAATCATGAAACCAGGGTAGGAGAAAGATTTTACCCTCCTTCATGTTAAACACGAATCTGTTTATGAAAAAGATGGAGCTAAGGTGACAATCTCCGTGTGGTGACGAGGGGTGGTCTCATCACCTCCCCTTGTGACCGCTCCCGTCAAGACCCCTCCGTCCCCTGCTAGGGCTTGAAGTGTGTCCCTCCCTCAAACCCATATGTTGCAGCCCTAGCCCCCAGGACCTCAGAATGTGACCTCGTTTGGAAATAGGGTCATTGCAGATGTAACTAGTTTAAGTCACACTTGAGTAGGATGGGCCCCTCACCCAATATGACTGCTGTCCGCATCACAGGGGAAATTTGGACACAGACATGCATAGAGGGAAGAGAGCACAATGACAGGGAGAGAAGTCGGCCATCGACCAGCCAAGGAGAGAGGTCAGGGGCGGTGAGCACGAGGTTGGCTCTGGGAATGAGGAGGCACAGTTTGGAAGGAGCAGAGGATTCCTGAAAAGGGGCGAGAGATCACGTTGGGAAGGAGTTATGGAGGGACACTGACAAACGTCCTCAGAAATCCCCCACCCTCTACCCTAAAGGACTGCATCTGTCCCCAGGGCCCTCAGTCAGAGACATGCTGACTCCCCAAGAGCAGTTACTCAGCTCGCTGGCAGCAATGCACTCCGCTCTTCCTGGGTGGGTTGGGGAGGTGGGTGTGGGAAAGCCCCGCCCCCTCTCCCCAGTCACCCCGCTTCTCTTCTTCGATCCCTTAGTCATTTCTCCATCAGCCAGCATTTAAGGAAGACCGGCCAGATGCAGACACGGTGCGGGCGGCTGGCCCATGTGTCCCGCCCTGACATGCGCAGGACCTCAGGGCACTCTCTGGACAGCCGCGTGACATCCACACATCTGGCTGGTGGGTAGGCGAGAGCCCTGCAGCCCCTGAGGCTGGCCCTGGAGTACCAGTTCCTGTGAGAACATGGATCCTCCTGGGAGCACAGCATTCCAGCTATTCTCCAAAGGAAAGAGGAGACCCCTGCTCCTGGAAAATCCCAGCCCACGGAGGCAGAGAGCGCACCGCTTTCCCCAGAGCAAGGCTGGGGTTTCATCCTAGGATGGCTCCCAGGCCACAGCGGCCGGCGGCTCAGGCTGTGAATCTTGTGACCAGACATGACATGCATCTGGGTGGGGCGGGCCAGGAAGCCTGAGCCCTGGCCCCCAGGTGGGGTAAGTGATGAGGCACAGAAGGGGCCCCCGGGCTGGAGACAAGGCCATTCCTGGAGGCAAGCTGCACTGTGCATGGAACCAGGGATGGGCGAATCCAGGCCGGCCGTGAGAGGCCTAGCCCACCTCTGCGTGGTCCTGGGAGTCCTGGCGTGGGCCCCAGGAGGAGCAGAGAGTCCAGGATCGGGCGAAGCGGGCAGTGGGCTGGGAGAAGGCCATAGCAGGGAGCAGGCTGCAGGCCAACAGGCTGCGGACCAGGCAGGGGTGATGGGGAGCCAGGTCTCCTGAGAATGCACGGGGAAGCTCACCAGCGTGGAAGCAGCTGCCCTGGGAGCAAGACCGGAGCCAGCATCCTGGCCTGATACCAAGAAGAACTGCGTCCGTGAAACAGAGAGAAAAGGCCGAGTTCTCGGCAGTGGGCTGGCAGAGGAGCGATTTGAGAAGCCAAGCTCTTTCACGTAGGGCAAGTGCTCCTGCCTGAGGTCAGGACCCAACGAGGAAGGAGGTGGGGGCAGGGGTGCAGGGGAACGGGGGTGGGGTGCACGGAGCAGAGTGGGGAGGGCTGGGACAAGGCCTGAGGCCAGGCCTGGATGTGGCCAGAGAGCCGAGCTTCAGGGAAAAAGCTTTCCAACGGTCTCCCGCGTTGTCCCCAAAGCTATCCAAATGCCGCAGACAATTCAATGCCTCGACACCAGCTCTCAGACTGCCTCTCCACCTGTACAACAGTCATCTGATAGCCGTGGGATTTAGAAAACACGCTCGTAATGCCTGTAAGTCTCGGGTGGGAGAACTGGGCGGCGGTCCACCCCCTGCCCGCCCAGGGCCAGCCTGCAGGGTGAGCCGGCCGGTAAGGAGAGGAGTCTCATTTGGTGTCCATCCCAGCTCTTGCGAGAGATGGCAAGAAGGGGTGGCTGAGCAGCTGACATTGCAAACTGACCTACCTAGGTGTTTGAGTTCGGAAACCCATTAAGGAGAAGGCTAATGTTTGGCTTTCTGCTGCTGTGATAAGGACAGGGAGCCCAGGAAAGACACACCTCTCACCGCGTCCTGGCCTGGAATTTAAAAAGCTTCTTTGTCTCCATCTGTGGACAGGCACATTTAAGGTTTTATCCTTCAGTGAGTTTGATCAACCTGCAAATAGTTCATCTTTCCCTGTAATTCTTAAAAAAAAAAAAAAAAAAAAGCCACACTCCACCCCTGTGAAGGAGCCTTGCTGGTGGAAGTGGTCTGTGTGTCCCTTCTCCTGCTCTCTGCCCACGGGTGACGTCTCTGGATTATAAATTCCGTGGACTCTCAGCTCCATAGTCTCAGCAAACAACGCTTACGAAGGCGAGTAGATGAATGACTGATTCTTATTAAGTCCGAATGCCAGAAACTTCCCAGAGAAGTGGCCCTTCTGCTTCTGGAATTGATTGTTGAAGGAATCGGACAGCTGGGCCGACAGCAGTCACAGCACACCGTTCGCTGGGACACAAAGGCTGGCCTTCCACCGTGACACACACATGGAGGGTCTAAGACACCTGGACGCTCCCCTCCTCCATCAGAGGCGACAAGGAAAGAGCGTACACGAGTTTCAGGCACACGGTAGCGCAGGCTCTGAGCTGCGTGAGACGGAGACAAAACCAATGAGCCTGTGCTGCTGGGAATCACCCCAATAACAGCCACATCGGTGCCCTGGCTTGCTCTAACTTTTTCTTTTTTTTTTAATCCTCACCTGAGGATATTTTTCTATTTATCTTCAGATAGAGTGGGAGGAAGGGAGAGAGAGAAACATCGACGTGAGAGGGACACGTCGACTGGTTGCCTCCCGCACGACCCCAACTCGGGCCGGGACAAACCGAAACCGAGGTACGTGCCCTTGATCGGAATCGAACCCACGACTCATTGGTCCACAGGCTGACGCTCTAACCGTTGAGCCAAACCAGCCAGGGCTGTTTTAACTTTTTCTTTCCCCAAGAAGGGCAGAAGTTAAATGGGCATTTTTTACTTTATCACACATCACTTTCAAAATGTTGCCACATCAAATTATAGCGACTGTTCTTGATTTATCAGCTTTAGACCAAAATCGTATAACTTCCAGCTATGAATGAGTAATTTAGTGTATTTATAATAACCCCCAACACCTCCACCTTCTCTCAGTTTTTGTTTTATTTTATTTAATTTATTTATTTATTTATTTATTTATTTATTTATTTATTTATTTATTTTTATCCTCACCCAAGGACATTTTTTCATTTTTTGTTCAGATAGAGTGGGAGGGAGAGAGACAAAGAGAGAGAGAGAAACATCGACGTGAAAGGGACACATCGAGTGGCTGCCACCCACACAACCAACCAGGGCTGGGGACAAACTGCAACCGAGGTACATGCCCTTAGCGGGAACCGAACCCGGGTCTCTCTGGACCGCAGGCCGACGCTCTAACTGCTGAGCCAAACCGGCCAGGGCTTGTTTTATTTTATTTTTAGTTCTTCCAGTGAGTGTATTTATAACTCTAAACCAGTAGTTCTCAACCAGGGACACCCCTCCTGGGTGTGTGTGTGGGAGGGGACATTTGGCGATGCCTGGAGACAGTGTTTGGTTGCTATAGCTGAGGGGGTGCTGTTGACATCTAGTGAGTTTAGCCATGCTGCCAAGCATCCCGCGAAGCCCAGGACAGCCCCACGACAGAGAATGACCCAGCCCAGACGACGCAGTGCCAAGGCTGAGAAATCCTGTTTTTACATGAAAACCTCTTAGTCCTTCACCTTCAGACAGTATTGGGCTTTGATCACCTGCTGAAGAAATGTGGCCTCTTTACTTCACTCCATCTCTTCCCTCTCTTTCCTTTCAGCCAAGTCAAGATTTGATCGTCTACATTGTATTTAGAACAATAACGGAGTTTGGTCTAAAGGTTGGCTCTAAAATCTACACTCCAATACGCAGTGTTTACAACATCGTGGTTATGTAAACATTCGTCTCTGAACCATGTGATGTGACTTAATCCACAGAGAAGGAAGTGTGATCCTTTGCCACCAACATGGGCCCCTCCAAGGAGACGGAGCCAGGTGTCAGGGTCACCTGGATGCTCTCTCCTTACCCCTCACCCCAAGCTCGCGTCATGCCCCCACTTTAGTTTGCTTCACATTTGAACCGTAACATCCTTGTACAGTTTCTTGATTCTGATGGAGTTTGAATTGTCTTTGTAAACATTTGTTCACAAAAGGAGCACGTTCCTTGGCCCCATCGTAAGATCAGCCAGCTTCCTAGTCACACCTCAAAGCCGTACTTCCTGAAATCTGTTCTCGTTCTAATTTGCTATGCTTGCTTCCCAGACCAGCGGAGTGGCTCTCATCCTGGAACGCCCTTTCCATTTTCTCCTGGGATGGGGTTACTTGGTCCTGCAGCCTTGCCTGCCCTTCATGGGATTCTTTCTAGCTCCGAGACGTGGTACATCCTGGTGCTTAAGTGCCAGACTGGAGCCCACTCTCCAGGGCCCCCACACAGTAGCTGTAGGACCCTCGACAGCCTTTCTATGCCTCTGTTTCCTTGGGGGTGATGATGATAAATGTAGTAACCTAACACAGGATAGGTGTGAGTATGAAATTAGCTAATAATGTCTAGAAAGTGTTTAAAACAATGCCTGGCATTTAGTAAGCCCTCAATAAGTGCTAGTTATTATTATCATTATTTTACTGGAGTGTATCCTTAAGTAATTTTTCCAGACAGTACATGGATGGTAAAATCTTCTGGGTCTTTTTATGTATGAAATGTCTTTAATTTGCCTTCTCCTTTGATTGACAGGTTGCTAGATATAAAGTTCTGTGTTTAAAATTACTTTCCTTCAAAAAATAAAATTACTTTCCTTCAGAACTTGGTCTCAGTGTTTTCTAACATCCAGCGTTGCTGACGAGAAATCCAATGCAGATCTGATTCTGGCTCCTTTGTAGGTATCTGTTCTTTGTACTTACGGGATTTTCCAGTCTTCTCTTCATGTTTGATGTCTGGAAATTTCACAAGGCCGTGTCTAGGTGTGAAACTGGACCCATTCCTCCTGCCCAACATTTGCTGAATACTTCTTAGCTGAGCCTGTTTCTTTTTAGTTCTGATAGATGTTTTAAGCGCTAATAACTTTATTGTATTATTATTATTTTCCAAATATTTCCTCCTTTCACTTTTCCCCTTTTGTGTTTTTGGAACTGCCATCTGGTAACATGCTGGACATACTGAGTCCTCCACGTGACCTTGGTTTTCTTTCTTATCGCCCATATTTTCATTCTGGAAGATGTTCTTCATGTATTTTATCCCCCAGGCCTTTTAGCAGAGGTTTTATTTTTTATACTAATATTTTTAATTTTCAACAATTCTTTCTTATCCTTTTTGGGGGGTAACTGGCCTCACTTTACAGATGCAATATCTTCTAAAAAATTATTAAGATACTTATTAGATGACCTCTAACCCTGAGATCCACAGAATCTAAGCTCTCAGTCCTGGCACCAACTAGCAGGCCATCGTCTCGGCCCCCAGGGTGCGTGGAGACCTGTCCCGGTGGTGCAAAGCCATCCGTGGCACATGGGCTGTTCTGAGCATCTAACAGAGGGCAGGATGTGGCTTTGCATGGTAGTTTGAAATGATCAAGAAAATATATATTTACCAAAATATGAGCTGACATGGGAAGTCCGGATGCCGAGTGTCAATGCACAGTGGGTCAGTGTTTAATGACAGGGCCCAGGCTGTCGGGTTCGCAGGGCTCATTTGAATAATGTTCCCCAGTGTGCAGGCAATAGGAAAAAGTGGTCCATGGAATGGCTTATAGGGAAACATAAGTGAATAGGAAAGAAAACACCAGCCCCGGGGGGCAAAAAGGCTAAAAGCAAAAATAAATGTACAAGGATACCTCTTAAGTCCCACAAATCTGTAGGGATTTGTAACTCAGGAAAACCCTCAAGTAAAACACAAATCAAAAAGTGACCAAGACCATAAGCCACATTCCTCAGTAAGTTGTCTTTTCCGGTAACGAAAAAGGAATAAGACTGTAAATACACACTATCTCTCTCCATCATTGCAGCTTCTTTCATTTCTTTCTTGAAATATTACAAAGCAAACAATTCCTGCATTCTGATCCATTATAAACCAGTTCCATATCTAATCAACTTGAAGCCAGAGCCATATGGGCTGTGCAAACATTTAAAAAAGTCATTCTGAGATAAGGAAAACAGGAAGTTGGAGGGTGATGATGAGGAAACTGATATCCAAACGGTAATCTGAGCAGTAGAGTCACTAAACCCTTCCTGCACCATAAACAGAATTTCTCGGGATGTTTCCTTTCGCTTCCCTTGCGATTTGGCGGTGGGTTGGACCAGTTAGTGCAAACCAGCATCCTTCTCTTTCTTACTCCCCTGTCGGCAAACTGTGCCCGGGCGGCAGGGTCCGCACCAGGCGTTCGCATCTGCTCCCACGAAGTCTGGGTGGTCCGCCTGCAGCCGAAGCTGCCCCGGGAAAGGGCAGATGCATCCACCTTGGTTCCCGCACCTGCTGCCAAGCCAGCCTGTCCGTCTAGACCACGCACACTCACACTTTGGCCCCACCGCTCTTTGTCCTGGGGGGCTGTCCTGTGCCTTGTAGGATGTTCAGCCACACCCCTGGCCTCTAGATGGCGGTAGCACTCCCTTGGGTGGTTATGATAAAAACCGCCTCCAGACAAGCCAATGTCCCTGGGACGGGGACGCAAGTGGCCCGCAGCTGAGAACCACTTCTTTTGAAGCAAACTTTTTAGAAAGAGCTTGAATCATGTATTGGAGTGTTATTTCATTCTCCTTCATAGAGTGAATTAGTGCCCGGCCAGTGTGGCTCAGTGGTTGAGCGTCAACTCATGCACCGAAAGGTCGCTGGTTCGATTCCTGGTCAGGGCACATGCCCAGGTTGTGGGCCCGATCTCCAGTGGGGGGCATGCAGGAGGCGGCCAATCAATGTTCTCTCTCATCAATGTCTCTATTTTTCTCTCTGTCTCCCTTTCTCTCTCTCTAAAATCAATAAAAAAAGAAAAAATGTATTTTTTAAAAAACCACATAGAGTGAATTAGTTATAATACTTTGGACTTGAATGTCACCTTCTCCAGAGGGCCTCTCCTGAATACTCGATTTACTCTCACCTCCTATTTCTGTTACTTATTCATCAGGTATATTGCTTCATATTCTGTCTCCCCGGGTAGAATAGATCAATTCTAAGCACACCGTGGGTGCTTAAAAACATTTGTTCAAGAAATGAATGGATGAAAACTAAACTCCACGTGGTGTAGACAATGAAGAGTCTCATTCTTCGAGTAACTAGGGTGCTGGGTGAAGCAGGGCCAGGGTTCACTGACTCAGTGGGGTCACAGCCACAGGCTCTGGGGTCTTGTCCCCTGCTCTGTTTCTCATGCAGGTGCATCAGTGCTCAGCATGGGGGGAGGCGTGGCCTCCACCCTCCGCCCCGCCCCCTTGTCAAAAGCAAGGAAGCTTTTCCATAGCCACCCCCCTCACTGAAAGATTCCCCCCCACCACATACACACACATCTCATTGGCCAAAATTGAGTCCCAAGTTCATTCTTAAATCAATTGTCTGCGAGGGAAATGGAACGACCTTGGTAGAGACAGACAAGTCAGTTTTACTCCTCAGCTGCGGAGAGGATACTTACCCCAAAGAGTGGAGACCTGAACACAAGCACAGATGTGGCAACAAGCAGGAAGAGGGAAGGAGTCGCCAGATGCAGTCAGGTTCCAGGAATGAGGGGGCAGAAGGGACTGTGCCTGTGCAGGTCATGTGACCAACAGAGTTTTGTCCTGGCACACCCCCCTCTGGGTCCTGTCTCCTGTGGCTGCCCTTCATCTTAGTGCCTATCCTGTGTACTCTTCCACAGGCCTGGGGACCAGATCTGGGCTCCTCCATGTTTTAAAGTCTTTCATATCCAAAGGAATTAATCTCTAGGGGCCAAACATCAGATTAGTGGGTACAATAGATAAGGACAAAATAATTCTCTGGGTGTCCCCGAAAGCACCCTTCAAAGGCCCAACACCCTCTACGGCTTCATTAAGTCAATACAGAATCCCCTGTCTGTGTGGCCGAGTTTTCTGATGCCTCTCGGCCCCATCACTGCCTGTCTGCACAGCTCCCAGTGCCTGGCCCACGGGAGGCACTCTGCTCAGTCACTTTGTTGAGTGAATGGACCAGCTCCCTCTTCCAGAGTCATGGCTTCTCTAGAGCAGGACCTTGTAGGACACAAGATACACATTTTTCCTGCTATGACCAGGAGGGCACCTTCCTGAAAACCTCTGGCTCTACAGCTGGAAGAGATGAGATCTAAAACCTGGCAGTAATCTCATTCCTATCCCCACGGCCCTGTCCATCCCTTGTAGACTGGCAGCAGTTTCCACGAGGAGGCTGACATCTTGGGTCCTGGTCCTGGGACAATACATTTCCCCTCCCCCAGGCACGCCAGACTATCTGGAGAGGACACTCCTGCCAGACGATGTGGAGAGTGACAGAGCCTTGACTGAGGACCAATGAGGCCCATGAACCAGAGCCAGCAGGTCTGCCTTGTTCTGTCTGAAAGAGTGTCCCCAGTCTTCCCGCTTCTGCTGGGGCCGTGTGGTGTAGTGGAAAGGGCTTCCAGCTGGGACCCCGCCTACCATGGTGTCTTCGCCAGGGTTCCCCAGAGAAACAGATCCAAGAGGACGTGTGTGTTTATTATATATATAATAAGCACAGAAAGTAGACATAAAATTAACCATCACAGTGCGTGACCTTGGGTAAAGGCACTTCACTTGAGTCTCAGTTGACTCATCTATAGAGTGGGGATAATGACACCCACTTCAGGGACTATTGGGGATTAAATGAGATTGAAGGTGCATGGTGCCTGGCATCTATTTATCTATCATCTATCTATCTATCTATCTATCTATCTATCTATCTATCTATCTATCTATCATCTATTAACTATCTGTCTATCTATCTATTATTTATCTATCTATCATCTATTTATCTATCTATGTGTCTGTCTATCTATCTATCTATCTATCTATCTATCTATCTATCTATCTATCTATCTCTGATATCTCTCTCCATTGGGTCTGTTTCCCTGGAGAACACTAACACAGGTGCCATTTCTATTTCAAAACTTTCCTGTAAATTAAAGAGACCGCTGACATAGTTCTGATGATAAATCATTGCTACTCATTGATAAACATAATCTTGTTCTGTAAATTTTAAAAAGTATCTTAATTTTTTTCTTACGATCCTAAGTTGGCCACCAATGAACTAAAAAATTATTTTCCTCTTACTGTGTGATCTCTTACTATGAATCCAAATAAACCCCAAAATGAATGAATAAAAAAAAACAAAACAGGAATAGACCCATAGATACAGAGAACAGAATGATGGTTGCCAAAGGGGAGTGGCAGGAATGGGAATAATAAATAATAAATAAGTAAAAACGATTCTCCTCTTGAGCGGCACACCAGCAATTGTCCTCCTGAAACTTCGTCTAGATCCCTGCCAGAACCAGGAAGACGCTGGTGCAGCCAAGCAGGAAGGAGCGTCCACTCCTATCGGCCCTTACTGAGCACCTACTTGTGCCAGCACCCGTGCTAGGTGCCCAGCAAAACCAAACCTGCCCCTGCCCTCCCAGCAGGACTCGGGCATGAGTTGCATTTGTGAGGTTTTCATCAGAGTCCTGGTCACAGAGCAAAGGTTCAGTGAAGATTTTAACTTGTGTGTGTGTGTGTGTGTGTGTGTGTGTGTGTGTGTGTGTGAGAGAGAGAGAGAGAGAGAGAGAGAGAGAGAGAGAGAGAGAGAACAAGGGGGAAAGGGAGAGAAAGAGGGGCTTGCCCCTGACATGCCAGGAGGAACCATTAAAAACAAGCCTCCATCGCTCGTTTCCCCAACAACCGTCCCAAACACTTCATTAGGGAGAAAACAGCTCCCTTTCCTCAGGAGAGTCAGTGCCGTCTTGTTTTTCGATGTTTCAAACCCATAAACAAACACTCCCGTTTCTAAAACCTCATTTTACTCAAGAATCGTCTGTCTTCATCTCAAATGCACATTTTTGCCTCTTGGTCAAAAAAAAAGAAAACCAAAAAACACGCACTAAACAGACTTTGGTGACCATTTCATCCAACCTGGGAGGACAGGGTCAGCTTTCAGGCTGAGAGCTGGAAGCCCACGCCTGGGTGTTATCCGATAGCATTTACGGGGCACAGGAAACGCGTCCTGGGGGGACACAGGAGTGGAGGGAACTGGGGAAGGAGAAGGGTCAGGAAGGAAATTTTGAGCAGGACATTGAAAGGGCGAGTAAAACCTTCATTGTCAAACTGAAATAGGATTACTAGCAGCCTCACCAGTAGTCAGAACCGAGGGACTGTTTATTTACATACTTCCACACCAGGGAGAGAATTCCCCCAAAAGTTTATTTTAGGGGCACACCCCAAGAACACTAACTGAATTACCTTTCCCTTAATCTGCCAGAACCCAAGCCCCACATTTATTTTTCTACTTACTGTTTGCTTAACTCTGCGGGGTTGAAACCCCATTCATAGCAGCGGGTGACCCTAAGCTCAAGATGCCTGCGTCCCAAGCCTCACCAGCAGCACAGTTGTATTCTGTTCCTATCTCACTCTTGGGTCCTGCAGATGTTACTTGGAAATCTCACTCTGCCCCGTTGTGGTTCCAGACTGCAGGAGGAGAGAGAAAAACGGCTTCCAGATCACAGAAGACCCAGGCTACAGAGTAAAAAGTCCCTTTCTCTAAAAAGGAACCACACGCTTAAATACATACAGTGGAATATTAGTCAGCCGTGAAAAGGAATGAAGGTCTGGTACCTGCTACAATGTGGATGAACCTTGAAGATATTACACTAAGTGGGAGAAGCCAGACACAAAAGACCACATAGTGTATGCTTGCATTTATATGAATGTACAGAATAAGCAAATCCATAGAGACAGAAAGACAATTAATTGGTGATTGCCAGGGGCTGGAAGGAGAGGAGAATGGGGAGCAACTGCTCGATGGGTTTCTTTTGGGGGTGATGAAAGTGTTTTGAAACTAGACAGAGGTGTGGCTGCATGACATTGTGAATGTACTAAGTGCCACTGAATTTTCCATTTTAAGATGGTTAATTTCATGTTTATGAATTTCGCCTGAAAACACACAAACTCATTATTTGCAACCTGAAAAGAGGCCCCTATTTTAACCTTTTTATTTCCCCAGATATCTCTTGCAATTGTACTTCTGTCTTACTAACAAAATTCCTTTTCAGTAACACATAAGACACATTCCTGGATTTTGACACTATTCTTCGTTTAAAGGAGAGTAGTATCTGATGTAGGGGCCCGGTCTCTAATTCTCTATCTGCAGGCGAGTCACACAGTAAAGAGCTCGATAAGAAGAACTTGCTTGAGGGGGGAAAGGCGGCACACTTCCAGAATATTTAGATCTAGTCTCGTAGGAGAAACATCACCAACTCAGAAATTGGGGTGTTTGGAGAAGAACATTTATGTGTCGGGTGTTCCCGATACACGTCTGATGTCCCTTTGGCAGAATGTGACCATGACTGCAGTCTCCTTAGGAAGCCACACTCTGCCTGCTGACTTCCAAATCTGTGTTAGGGGTTGGATGACATGCTGTTTCTTGTTTCAGAGCTTGAGGGGTGATATGGGTCGTCAGATGTCACGAGACATTAAATGAAGTTGCACAGAGATGAAACTGGTCCCGTGTTTATATGGAAGTGCCAGCGGCTGCTTAATTGCAGTGCGTAGAAACAAGCTACTGGCTGGGAGTTCTTTTTATCAGTCGGGTTGTTTTTGTTTTTTTTTTTTTCCTGCCATTTCTAGAGGAGCCTCAAGCCCCAAGGCCTGTCTTCTGATGCTGGCATCATTCCCCAGTCGGGTTTGGGGATGATGGCATTTGGGTGAAGAGCTAAATGGCAGGTTCTGCCCCACAGGCTGCTGACCTAACTCACCCCAAAGGAGCTCACCGTTCACAGCCGCAGTGGGGTTCTGAACGGACTTACCCAGGCTGTCATTAATCCAGGGTTCTTGTTCCTTTCCCTTCCTGGCCCGCTGCTCCTTATGGCTAGATAACACCTTGCCGGAGCGCAGGCAAGCCAAAGAAAGGAAGAGAAAACCAAGAGAGGCCTTTCCCCTGCAGAACCAGGAGGACATAAGAAGGGGGAGCGAGGCTACAAGTCATGGACCTTTGCACAAAATGAAAATGCGGGGACCCTTATTCAAAAATTATTCAGAATTTCAAGATGGTGAAGAACAGCTTTGAACCAAGCACGGGTCCTTCCGAGCAGAGGGCCTGTGGGACTGCACAGGTCTCAGGCCCCTGGAGCTGGTGAGGCGGGGGCGGGGGTGGTCGGTATACAAATCACCCGAGTTTTCCAAGCACCAGCCTGAGTTAAGGGGGCCCAAGTTCTAGGAACAGTACCTAAAATTGAATAGATTCAGCTATCTGTGTTTGAAGCCCAGACTTCCACCCTCTCACATTTAGAAAGGTGACAGAGGGAGCTGCCGAGCTGATGCTGGGGTAGGCTAAGCACAGGGCAACTGTAGGACATGCCAGGGGACAAGGTGGTGTGGGCAGCAGAACAGCCCATGACCTGGAGTTGTCCAGCAGCCCCAGTGCCCATCCCCCTGGCAGAGCAAGTACAGCAGAAGGAAAGAGTCTCTCCCATTCTCCGTGTGATACAATTCTGCAGGGATACAGATGGACCCAGCTTTAGTCGAATGCCCATCCCTGAGCCAATCACTGTGGCCGGGGGCAGGGGACTCTGATTGGCCAGGTCTGAGTCATGTGTTTCATCCATGTTACAAAGAGAGGGTTAGGCACCTTGACTGACAGCTCTATCAGAAACCGCAGAGAACAGGGCACGGTTCCCACAGGCAAAGCAGGTGTCGCTACTAGAGGGCAACAGAAAGTGTGTTGGACACAAAAAATAGAGCAGACAGCCCTGGCCCGAGTGTCTCAGTTGGTTGGGCATCATCCCGTGCACCAAAAGGTTTCGGGCTCAATGCCCGGTCAGGTTGCAGGCTCAATTCCTGGTAGGGGATGTGCAGGAGGCAGCCAATCAATGTTTCGTTCTCACATCTATGTTTCTCTCTCTGAAAAAAAAAAAAAAAAAAAATCAATGAAAATACTAATTTAAAAAAAATAGAGCAAAATAAGCCAGCTACAACTTAAGCTAAGTTAAACAAAAAAGGAAATTCAGCCCTGGCCGGTTTGGCTCAGCGGTTAGAGTGTGGGCCCGCAGTCCAGAGAGACCCGGGTTCTGTTCCCGCTAAGGGCATGAACCTCGGTTGCAGTTTGTCCCCGGCCCCTGGTTGGGTCGCGCGGGAGGTAGCCACTCTATGTGTCCCTTTCACATCGATGTTTCTCTCTCTCTTTCTCTCTTCCTCTCTCTCCCTCCCACTCTGTCTGAACAAAAAATGGAAAAGTGTCCTTGGGTGAGGATTTAAAAAAAAAAAAAAAAAAAAGGAAAGGAAATTATATTGAAAATTGGGAACTCCTAGAGTAGAGCTAGCTTCAGGAATTACAGGGACCTACACGTTACCACCAGGTCTCTATCTATCTGGCTAACTTCTCATCTATCCGTCCATCTGTTCGCCTCTCCACCCCTCTCTCAGCCCTGCTTCTTCCTGTGCACTGTTAAAGCACATGGCTCTGAAGCCAAACTTGGGGTTCAAGTTCAGATTCCATAACTCATAGCCCTGTGGCCTTAGGGCAATTGACTTAAACGTTCTGTGCCTCAGTTTCTCCATCTTCAAAATGGGGATAATAACCTATCTCATAAGACTGATGTGAGCATTGACTTACTCCTGTAAAGCCCTCGGAACAGCACCTGGCACCTAGTAACTGCCCCACAAATGTTGGCTCTCGCTGTCAGGACTGTGGATGGGCTCTTGGCATGCGGTGGGGTGGGTGGGGTGGGGGGTGAGGAATGGCCACAGGCAGCTCCAGCCCTGTGCTGTTCCATCTCAGCAAACCTGAAGCACTCAGAGCTCACTCTTCCCAGGATCCCAGGAAAGGACTCTGGTGCCTTGGTGTCAGATGCCCATCTCTGGGTCACTCACTGTGGCCAGGGGGCAGGGTGCCAGGACTGACCAAGCAGGCTTCACGTGTCCCTCACTGTGCCAGGGGGTAGGGTACGTGATTGGCAGTCTTGCCAGAACTGAACGAGGGTGGGAGCTGCTACCAGGAGGCAGGGAGAAAGAATGCTGGGTAGACTAAAGCCACAAACGTCCCCTACCGTTTGCAGGGACTTCAGCACCTCTGACAAAGCTGTATCTTGAAAGAGTTATGTAGGACTATCGTCCCTGATGGTCAAAGAGAAAACTCATAAATAGCTACAGGGTGGGCTGCAGCGAGCCGTCACTCTAGAGGTGTCTGCCAGGAATCCCTTCCAGGTTCCAGAGCCTCCTCCAGCCCCCGGCACACACAACAGGCCTCTACCTGCTGACCGCCGGATCCCAGGCTGCGACGTTCCTCTGGTGTCCTGTGGGCTTAGCAGGGGGGACCGTCGCTTCTGAGGGACTCTCGGTTGCCTGGTTGGTGGAAACGACCTGCAGAGCTCCCCACCTTTGCTTCTGTGGAACTGGCCAGACACCAGTTCGTGCAAATGCTCAGAGTAAGAAGTGCCCATGTACAGCGAGGCACATCTGTGTGACAGGGGTCCGGCTTGGACCTCGAGGTGCACCTCCTCACTGGGTAACTCCGCCACCGCTCAGAGCCCCAGCTGGAAAGGAAGCCTCTCCACGCCTCGCAGTGCCCGTGGACGTGGGTGCTGCCTTTGGACGGTCCCAACTCGACGCTGGTCTGAGCTCCAGGCCCCCTTCCTGACGTGGCCTTGCAGCCCAGGGCTAAGGCCAGACAGGACTTCGGTCACCATGGCGGGGAGGTGAGCGCGGTATCCGTCCTCCCACAACCACATCAAAGTGACAACCAAACTACAGAACAACCATCACTCAGAACCGCCTGGAATCAAGCTGAATGGAAGTCCTACAACTACGACATTAAAGAAGAAGCCGCATGGAGACTGGGAGGAGGGCGGAGGGGACGGGCTGGTCCCACACCCACGTGTGCTGGGTAAAAATCAGGAGGACACCTCGGCTGGGAAGGTCCTCCCTGAGGACTGAAGGGTCCCCGTCCCACACCAGGCGCCCAGCTCAGGGTTCCAGTGCCAGGAAGAGAATCCCCATCACTTCTGGCTGGAAAAACCAGCAGGAACTGAGGCTGAGGCAGCTGGAGCCCCCGGCAGCTCCTCTTAAAGGGCCCGCGCACGGACTTACTCGGACTCGCACCCTCCAGGCTCCAGCATGCGGGAGGCAGCTTGAAAGGCACCAGAGTCATATGGGGGAGAACTGAGCTGTTTGGCATTGGAGCGAGAGCTGGAGAGGCAGCTTTCTCCTGGACAGACGTGCTATCAGAGGCCTTTGTTCCTTTGGTGAGCCCTTCCCTGGGCCAGCAGACGCTGCCATACCTGGGTCTCCAGCAACCTGGCTCACACTGTTGGCCCCGCCCTGGTGATTCCCTGAGGCCCCGCCCCACCCAACTTTCAGGCCCACCCAAGTTGTAGCCAGTTGCTTTACCATAGAATTGGCCTGTCTTGGATCCTGCTTCAGCTTTTCCTAAATTCTTTCAAACAAGCAGCATCTGGTCTCAGCTAGCCTCATACCTCTCACTAAGTAATACATAGAAACAAACACAGGGAGGCAGCCAAAATGAGGAGACAAAGAAACAGGTACCAAATGAAAGAACAGAACAAAACTCCAGGAAAAGAACGAAGTGAAATGGAGTTAAGCAACCTAGCAGATTCTGAGTTCAAAACACTGCTTATAAGGATGCTCAATGGACTTAGTGAGAACCTCAGTGAACTTAGTGAGGGCCTCAAGAGCATAAAAAAGGACAAGTCAGAAATGAAGGAGGCACTAACTGAAATAAAGAATAGTTTACACAGATTCAATAGTAGAGTAGGTAAAGCCAAGAAGCAAACCATCAATTCGGAAAATAAGGAAGCAAAAAACACCCAATCAGAACAGCAAAAAGAAAAAAGAATCCAAACAAATGAGGATAGTGTAAGGAGCCTCTGGGACAACTTCAAGCGTGCCAACATTCGCATCTTGGGGGTGCCAGAAGGAGAAGAAAGAGAACAAGAAATCGAAAACCTATTTGAAACAATAATGGCAGAAAACTTCCCTAACTTGGTGAAGGAAACAGACATACAAGTCCAGGAAGCACAGAGAGTCCCAAACAAAATGAACCCCAAGAGGCCCACACCAAGACACATCATCATCAAAATGCAAAAGGTTCAAGACAAAGAGAGAATCTTAAAAGCAGCAAGAGAAAAGCAGTTAATTACCTACAAGGGAGTTCCCATAAGACTGTCAGCTGATTTCTCAAAAGAAACTTTGCAGGCCAGAAGGGAGTGGCAAGAAATATTCAGAGTGATGAAAAGCAAGAACCTACAACCAAGATTACTCTATCCTGCAAAGCTGTCATTTAGAATCGATGGCCATATAAAGAGTTTCCCAGACAAGGAAAAGCTAAAGGAGTTCATCACCACCAAACCATTATTATATGAAATGTTGAAGAGTCTTCGTGAAGGAAAAGATAAAAAATATGAACAAACAAAATGGCAATGAACACATATCTATCGACAACTGAATCTACAAACAAAATGAACAAGCAGAACAGAAACATTCTCATAGACACAGAGAAATTTTGTTGGTTGCCAGATGGGTGGGGGAATGGGTGAAAAAGGTGGAGGGATTAAGAAGTACAAATTGGTTGTTAGACTGACAAACCTCAAAGGGAAGGGGGGTTGGGGGGTGGGAAGAAATAAACCAAAGAACTTATATGTATATATGCATAACCAATGGTCACAGACAACAGTGTGGGGAAAGGCAGGAGGGGGGCAGGAATGGGGAGGAGGGGGTCAATGGGGGGAAAATGAGGAACATCTGTAATACATTCAACAATAAAGATAAGTTAAAAAAAAAAAAAAAAAAGACCTCAGTCAGGTGAGACTGTCCCCCCAAGCCAGCCTGCCTCCCGGGTTCCAGTCCCTCTGTGTTTCTGACACTGGGACTTTCCCTCTCTTTCACCTCCATGTTTTTATTGTGTCGGTCTTCAGCTTCTGTTGGCATTTGTATCCACAGCTGCTCCGTGTCAGCTTGTCCACCATGTGGCCCCACAGGGAAGTCCAATGACCCGCTATCTCAGAAAAGGAGGGGCAGAGGTTAAGTCGCCTGCCTGCCAGCCCTGTTCTCAGCTCTCTAATGACAACCCAGAGGGTATTTCAGGGGCCACCTGCTTCTCCTTCCATGTAACTGACGAGTTTGCCCTGCTCAGCTAAGAGGAAAAAGCAGTGCAGTGTAGATAGGTCCTACACCGCCTCTGTTCCCCCCGCAGCAGACCGCAGTGAGCCTGTGCACGCTCTCTTCATTGTCACTGTTACTCTGCGGGGCGGCCCCAGTGTCATCAGCCACTCTGCCAAGGGGAACCTGCGTGCCGCACACAGGTAACTGCGCCGCCAGTGAACAGGTGAGCCGCCACGGCACTCTGCCACGCAGGCTTCAAAGCAGCCTATTTCCAGCACAGGAAAATGAAAGCGAAATGGCAAAGTGGGTGGGAAACACTGGATCTATTCTGACTTACATTCCCGGGGCGTTCACGGACTCCAGTTCGTTCACTTCGGGGCTCCCCGCCACCCCCACCTCCTCCTGCTGCCACAGAACTGCATTAACCTTTTCGGATCCTGTCCTTGGCTCAACCTCAACCCCACCCCACCCCCATTTGCCAACTTCGTCTCCCTGCCCTACCTTCAAGCTGCTGCAGCCCACAGTCTCCCAAGCTCTGTCCATGAGTCAAAGGGCTCGCTGGAAGCATCACAGGTGATTACTATCATCAACACCCTGTCATCTCCCTGGTCTCCCACCCCTGCCCCCAAGCCTGTCTAGCCCAAGAGCAAACCATGGGCCTTTTGCTCCCTAGAGGTAAGCTGGGTCTCGCAGTACACCCTCAGCCCAAGTTCACAAACAAGTAGGCCTCTTCCCCTTGGCACAGACACAGAATTAAGTTTGCCTTCCAGAGACCAAAGTCCCAGGGACAGGCCAGTGTCAGCATCCGGTTCCACTGGGGAGGGCGTGGGCTGTGTGCCACAGCAGTCTAGAGCCCAGTCAGATCCAGGAAGATCTCAGGGACATTTTTAGAGAGTTGAAAGTGGGGAGTGAGGGCAACCAAAGGGGTGTTCATGGCAAAGCATTTAACGTACTAGACTGAGACTATACGGGTACTCATCCCTCTGTTGGCCTCCGTCTTCCCAGGCCCCTCTCCTCAGAGATGCCCAGTCTTCTTTCCCAGGAACTCCCCCTTTTTCTGGATTTGTTTTCCCCTCCGAAGCTTTATCCCTCCTTCATGGTGACCTCCCAGGTCTGAACCTGGAAGGATGACGTGCAGACCCTTCTTCACCTTATCCTCAGCAGCACCCCTCCACCCCACAACACACACACACCTGACAATCCATAGCGGTGGACATCTGTCATGTAGTGGAGACCAATGGCATTTTAAAAGGTTACCTCTCTTACAGTAAACTGTGCAGCCCAGGGACAGTCACCTTGTGAGCTTCTTTATTCATGAGTGCTCACTCTTCTTCCCAGGATTGATGGGTGACAGCTCCCCATTTGGGGCCCTTCTTATATATATTTACAGTAGTTTCCGAAGTACATCCTTAATGAAAGGGGCCATGACTCATTGACACATCGTCAGGATATTACTGAGTAACTCATTAAAATGTTAATAGCTCTGTCTGGATGTATTGATCACGGTGTCAACTATTCTTGGAATAATAAACAAAGTCGAGCCTTTACATTTTTATCTTCCAACCATACTGAGTAGGAAGTGAGCCAAGCAGTGTCTGAGGGGAAGTAAGTCACCTTGCAGGCCTCCAGGTGAGCTGGGATCAAATCAAGAGGGAGCTACCAAGCTTCGTGATGAAAAATGTCATGACAGACAGAGTTAAGCTCAAACTCAAATACAGAATAGGGGTAAATACCCAAAACCGTTGGACCATGGTTTTATCCCAGATGTTTCTAAGTAAGCCAATCAATCAGTGGGATTTTGAATCAACAACCCGAAGAGCACTTCCCCAAGTGCTCTTAGCAACAGAGTCGAACAACCCCTGCTTGAAAGGAGCCAGCATTCAGAGCTACTTTCAGTGTTCCGGGACTAACGGGCAGGGTGGGCGCCCTCCGGGGCCCTGGCTATCTGGCCCTTGCTCTCTGGCTCCTGCCACACTAACCTCTTTCCCTTTCTGATCCTTGAACACGCCCAGTTCATGGTCTATTGGCCTCTGCCCTCGCTCTTCCTTCTGCCTGGAAGGTTCTTCAGTCTCAGGCCGTGAGAAGCTGGCTCCATCACCAGGTCAGTGCTCAACACACAGGTCACTCCTGGAGACAATTCCTGGACGTCCCCTCCTGAAACACTCCCCCAGCACACCCCCAACACACACCTTCCCTAACAACGGGGCCCTGCTTGACTTTCACTGATGCATCCCTCTCTGAAGTCATCCTTGTTTTTTGTCAACCTAGTTTTTTTGTTTTTGTCACTTCCCAGGTGGGTCATAGGAACCATGTCTATCTTATTTCACATGGCCCCAGCGTCTGGTCCGTGTCGGGCACACAGTAGGCACTCAGTGAATACTGGTTGACTAAATGAGTGAAAAGCCCCCTAAGACAAGGAAGGGGTCCTGAGATGCCCAGAGGGAACTGAGCTGAAAGGCCTCTTCTAAGGGAAGCAGGGGAGGGCTGGGAGGGGACTGATGCGGGAAAACCCCCAGGAACCGTTCCCTGCTCAGGAAGGGGAGGCAGCGAGGGTTCAGTAGGGACTTACATCTAAAACTCCGGTTACTACTTGGAGCTCAACTCAAGGGGGCAAATCCTTTGCATGGACTGCGACTCTGGAACTACGTGCCGCGGTTTAAGGACACACTCAAGTCCGAAGCCTACGTTTCCAGAACAAACACCCGCAACCAGGAGTGGCCAGGGCTGGTGACACATCACACCACTCTATCAGGCCTTGGCCTCCGCCTGCTATAGGGACGTTATTATCATTCCTGACCATCCGCCATCCCGGCCCTGGCTGCTCTGATACCCCATCAATGGGCCCATTCAGCCGGAGCCCCATTTTGCATATTATTCTTAATAAACATTCATAGTACAAGCCATAATGGCCCTTTCAAGGCTGCTGCTTTGAATGCGTGTTAACAACAGAGTGCCTTTGTGTACTTACATGTAAAAATACACTGGCCACCCTGTTGATATGAGGCGCATATATTTATAAATATTTATCACCTGGTCATGGCTGACATTTTCAAAGTGCTGCATTGGAACTGGACCCCGTTTTTCTGTCTCTCAAGCTGAGAGGCCAGACGAGGTTAATTAATCCAATTTTGCCTAATAACGTGCGGCGTAATGATCTCCATGCCCTGGTTTTATTTGTCAAGGGGGAGGGGGCTCCAAGGAAAGGCCTCTGTGACTCAGAAAGGAGGGGTTTCGGACCCCAGGCTCTCTCAGACCAGCCTGGGGTGATGGAGACGAGCCCACCGCAGCTTCTGGGGAAGCAAGTCGCAAATGAAACCCAGGGTCTGGATTTGGGTTGTCCCCAGGGTAGGGGATAAAGTGGAGTCACCAGCTTCTTTCCCGATTCCGTCCCTCTCTTCTGCCCGAGCCTGTGGGAGACTCTGATGGTTCAGGAGCGACATCAAGCCTCGCGGATGGACTGGGCGGGAACTCCTCGCTCTCCATGCTGTGGCTGGTGTGAGAATTTGTATGCTCAATCTTAGGGAAAAACAAGTATTGCATCTGGTAAGGCTTGGCCAATCTGGTCTTTAAGAGGGGACAGCATGCAGGATACGACGCTCTGACTTCGTGGATTAGGTTGGTTTCACAAACCGCCATGCACTGAAGACCGCTTTGCAAAATTGGTCTCTCTCAGTGATCCCAACAGGGGCCTCCTGTTCTGTGCATTTTGACCCACATTCAGACTCGTCTTCTGACTCTTGAATCTAGACGGCGTCTCAGCCAGGACATTGTTTGGAAAGGAGGTCTTCAAACCACATCTAAATTCCTGGAACCCGCACACGTCCCTCCTCCACTCGTTTGGGACTGAGCTTTGCCTAGGTTTTGTAGACACCTCTCTCTTCCCTGCAGTGGCTCTTGGTGTCTTAGGGGCTCTGTCGGCCAGCCCCTGCTCTCCATCCCCAGGTGGCTGCCCAGGTCACAGAACAGACCTCAGGGACGACTGCTCCAAGCTCATCCTGCCTCGTTGCCTCCGGGCTTGTCCCTGTCCAGCTCTGGGAGTCCAGTGAGTTTCCCATCCCACACCGCCCTCCACCCCACACTCACCTCCACCTTCTCGTCCCCTCCACCAAGCAAACCTGGGCAGCCAAACCCCACCATGCCAGTTCCACTTAACATTGACTCCGTCACAACCGAAGAAAGACAGTGAATCTACTAAAAATAAGTCAGGCATACGCCAGAGCCAGTTTAGATTTTAAACCATTTATTGTTCAGGTCACCTGTGGGCCACAGAGGCTAGCCAGCGCCTGGAGCCCCAGGCTGAGGGTGCGTGAGTGGCAGACGCCTTGCTCAGTAAGCCTTATTCAATATGCCCTCACAAACGGCCCGACTACCCGGTGGCAGTCACTGTACCTGCATTCACTTCCTCGTCCCGTGGCTGGTAAAACAGCCGTGAACTGGAAGGCAGAACCCTGGGGGGACTCCCCAGCCACAAGCCTGCAAGCTGTATGACCTGGGGCGAGGCACCCAAGCTGCCTAAGCCATACTTTCCTCAACTATGAAATAGGGGTCATACACCATCCACAGGGCCGTGGTGTGCTCTGAATAAGACGACTTCAGAAAGCCCCCAGCACGCTGCGAGGCCATAGGAAGTTCTCAGCAAGTCTATGTTGAATCAGGGGCTGAGACGTGAAATCTAGGCATGCCCGGATGTCTGTTGCTTAGAATCGGGCTAAATAACACCTAGATAGCTCCAGCAGCCAAGCTTTCGAACTCATAAAGCGGATAAGCACTTGCAAACGTGACCAACACTTTTTAAAACAAATGTTCCCCCTCGCCGGGACCCAGCGCACTTCATTTGTGCTCTCGGGTGTATTGATTTGCACCAGGGTAGACACCCCTGATTACATGGTCAATTAATGTCCCTGCTCTGGTTCGTCCTCATAAGCCCTAAGCCAAGGAGGCATTAATAACTATGTATTAGTTATCACGTGAATGGGCTCGTGTATTGGATACACCTTGTGTGTACCTCCAATGCTCCCAGCATCACCTTCCTCCTGGGCCCTTGGCTGCAGCCTCAGCCTCAGTGACAGACCAACTTCATTGGGCCCGTGAGGTTCTACTGCCTGAGGCCAACCAGCTCCATGCCCAGAGGCTCTGGCTCCTCCTGACACTATGGATTCCCCAAAGAACGATGCAGTCCACACCGCAGGGCTTGGGGTCTGACTCCTGCCTGGCTGGGAAGAAGCTGGATAAGGCCGCTGATTGTCCGGAGGAGTTAACTTCCTAAGGGTGCTCATGGACCAAGGGGGAGCAGGAGATTGGAGGAAGCCAGGGAGATACGTGTCTTCTCTCTTTCTCCCACCAGTGGACTGGTCTTAGACACAATGACATCTGTGAAGCCGATGAGCACATCTGCAGAGCAACTCGTTCTGTCTTCATGGCTCGCTGCTTTGCTTCCCATCCCACCTCAGCCCCCTCTCCTGCACTCTACTGCTCTGAGGTTGCAGCTCCCAAATAAAGCATGCTCTCTTAATCCTTGCCTCGGGCTCTGTTTCTAGGGAATCTGGACCAAGACAGGTCATCTGAAAGATGCACAAGCCAAAGAAAAAAGGGAGAATGCTTCTGAATTGAAGCCATTTAAGAGACAAAGGCCAATCCAGCCAGTGTGGCTCAGTGGTTGAGCGTGGACCCATGCACCAAGAGGTCACCGGTTCGATTCCTGGTCAGGACATATGCCCAGGTTGTGGGTCCCATCCCCAGTGAGGGGCATGCAGGAGGCGGCCAATCGATGTTCTCTCTCATCAATGTTTCTATCTCTCTCTCCCTCTCCCTTCCTCTCTCTCTAAAAATCAATAAAAACGTATGTTTTAAATAAATCCCAACTGAGGGCTTTCATAAGTAAATCATCCATTAAATCCAGGGTGAAACACCAATCAGAAAGAATATATGTACCCCTAATGTTCATAGCAGCACTATTTACAATAGCTAAGATCTGGAAACAACCCAAGTGCCCATCAGTAGATGAGTGGATAAAAAAGCTGTGGTACATGTACACAATGGAATACTATGCAGCTGTAAGAAAGAAAGATCTCTTATCCTTTGAGATGGCATGGAGGGACCTGGAGAGTATTATCCTAAGCGAAACAAGCCAAGCAGAGAAAGACAAATATCACATGATCTCACTTGTTTGTGGAATATAATGAACTAAACAAACTGATGAACAAAATTGACCCAGAGACATAGAGGTGGGGTACAGACTGACAAGCCTCAGAGGAGGGGGTTTTGGGGGGGGAGAGATAAACCACAGAACTTATATGTATGTATGCATGACCAATGGACATGGACAACAAAGCTGGGGATGGGGTAGGGGGGATGGGGAGGAGAGTGTCAATGGGGGAAAAAGGAGAAACATCTGTAAGAAAAACAAATTAATAAAAAAAAAAATCCAGGAGCAAATAGATCCTTCCTTTAATAATAAAAGCAGGAACACACATCTTAGCTGTGCAGCATCTTGCCATTTCAAAATTCTCTCCAGGTACAAACTGCACAGTGTGATTACAACTGCAGAAACCACAGACCTCTGGGCAGCCTTTATTAAGCTGAACCACACGAAATTGCCTGTTGTATAATTTAAAAATGGTTGAATATCAGTAGTTTCATCCAGTTCAATATATTCAACAGCCCATGTCCACATTCTGGAGGAGAAAGCAGCAGAGTAAGCAAGAGGCCTTGAGAAGGTAAGAGCTAGAAGAGATGCAGAAAGAGGGGAGAGGAAAAGAAATGGGCATGAAATTAAATTGCGCACCAACAATGTCGACTTTTCTCAGTAATAAGGGTTCAGTGGGGTTTTGAGGTTTGGAATTCAATGTTCTTCTGTCAACCGAAGAATCTATTCCTACAATTAACACATCTAAAAGTAGGTATTTAACAAGCATTTGCTGACTGATAAATAGAAGGTCCACCCAGGGAGCAGGGCTACAGCACCCCAACCTGAGAGACGGAGAGTGAAGGCAGGGCCTGCTTGCGCAATGGTGGAGCTTAAGCTGGTTTCCAATACAGAATAATTTGTCAGGTGACCTCGAATGAGACTGGTCACCCTCTTTTTGTTGCTGTGGGAAAGGGGGATAATATTTATTCCATACAGGGCAGTGCTGGAGGCAGATAATCATGATTGATCACTTCGAGTTTGGGGAAGGAAGACGGGGTAATAAATACTAATTATAATAACCGTTCCTGGCTCCTAAGAAAAATGCCTTTTAAAAAAAAAGGAAGGAAGGAAAGAAAAATTCCTATAAAAGAAGGCCTCCTGGGGCGGCCACGGGGTGTCACGGCCTCCTATTCGTCTGAGAGAACCCAAAGGGAATTAGGCTCAGTTACAGTTCATGACAACCAGAACAGGCGGAAAACCTTTTCTTGTTTTTAAAATTTCTCCTTACATAAATTAATTGCATGTTTTGATTGTCAAAGGATCACAATTTTAGATTAATAGATTAGAGCCAAAACTTGCAGGGAAGTGAACATTTCTTCACTTTATTTATGCAAAGGCTAAGTATAAACATTTAAAATGTACAGGTCACAAGTTGGCCCCATGTAGTAACTCCGTATATGTAATGACGGCTATTTCACCTGCACCCCGGGCCCCCCGCAGACGCTGGGATCCTGGAATGGATGTCTTCAGCTCCCGGGGCCCCTCGATTTCACTCCCACGTGCACAGTGCCATCTCGAAACAAACGGGAACACCTTGCCTGCGTTTTCCAGAAGGGTTTATCAACCCTCTGGGCCTTCCCCTCTCGGTCCGCTTCCTCCAGGCTTCTCCCCGTCCCGCACACAGCGGTGGCGGTGTTCCCAGCCCGAACACAAGGTGCTCGCGGGGCAGGGCTGATTGGGTTGGTTTGCGGGCAGCCGGTCCCGGGTGGTAATTGACACTTGAACGTATGACAGGTTGCATTCCTTCACAGCGCAGCAGTAATTGAATACACATGGAACTCCCCTGCACTGGTGACCCCGGAGTGTGCCACACACCTGGAAGTAGTGAGGTTCAATTAATGTGTCACCGCCACTAGTAGCGGCTACCAGTGAGAACCACCAGCAGCCGCGGAACAAAGCGGAGACCAAAGCGGAGGAAGCCCCAGGAGCCCGGGCGCCCCGCAGACCCGCCCTGCACCAGCTCCCACAGCATGGTTTTCCCAGGAAAACGATTTGCTCTTAATTACTCCAATTAATTTTACCTAATGGCTTTGTTTATCTCTCACGTGAAGAGAGTTCTCTTTTTGTGCTAAAAAAAAAAAAAAAGAAAAAGAAAAACAACCGAATAGTTAACCTAGAGGAAATAACGATGGCCCAAGTAAAATTTTGTAATAACTTTAATATGTTTTTATTGATTTTTTAGAGAGAGAAAAACATGGTGAGAAACATTGATCAGCTGCCTCCTGCACGCCCCCTACTGGGGATCCAGCCTGAAACTTGGGCTTGTGCCCTGACCAGGAATGGAACCAGGACCTCTCAGTCCATGGGAGGATGCTCAGTCCACTGAGCCACACCAGCCGGGCAGTAATAACTTTTAATAATTAAAAAAAAAAAAAGATGAGAAATTAAATATGATCTGAAAGGTGGGACTCAAGCTGAAGACATGCGAATTTATGTGATGAGCTCCACCCTTTCTTTCGTTCATTCCCTGCGTGTTTGTGCAGTGCTGGGGACAGCCCAGGACACCGCAGGGATAGTGCAAGGTGGACCCTGCTTTCTTGGAGCTCAGGACTCCGGGTGAGTCCGTGCAGTGGGGCCTGTGCCAGGAGGCGGGGAGAGCTGGTACGGGGAGTGGAGCCCTGGCAGTGACCTGCCTCCCTGTGTGCAGACCCGGGAGGGGAGAGGAGCCCTGGCAGTGACCTGCCTCCCTGGGTGCAGACCCGGGAAGGGAGAGGAGCCCTGGCAGCGACCTGCCTCCCTGGGTGCAGACCCAGAGGCTCCGGAGGAAGCTTCTATGCTCAAGGTGGAGCAGCAGCTACCAAGGAAGGGGAGTAGAGAGGGCTTTGGAAGGTGAGAGTGAGGACCCAGCTGAGAACTGCCATCTCCCAGTCTTCTGCAGTGCAGAGCTTAGACTTCCGCTTCAGAATTAGTTCCACTTCCAGAGCCTTTGTCTTCCATCACACACACACACACACACACACACACACACACACATACACACACACACACACACACACACACACACCAGGGTGGGGGAGCACTAGCATATTAGAATTCAAAAGAGGGATAAGGCTACAATTTTGGTGTATTCTTAGGTGAAAGAAAGATTACAATGCATTTTGTATTTGATAAATTCCATTTAATTAATTAACAAAATCTTGCAGCAACTCCTGAATGAGTGGAACTACTCCAAAATTGAAGGGCAACCCTGTTCCACAAAACTTGACTTCTCCCTGACCACACCCACACCTCCTTGTTTCCTGACCACACCCACACCTCCTTGTTCCCTGACCACACCCACACTTCATTGTTTCCTGATCACACCCACACCTCCTTGTTCCCTGACCACACCCACACTTCATTGTTTCCTGATCACACCCACACCTCCTTGTTCCCTGACCACACCCACACTTCATTGTTTCCTGATCACACCCACACCTCCTTGTTCCCTGACCACACCCACACCTCATTGTTTCCTGACCACACCCACCCCTCCTTGTTCCCTGACCACACCCACACCTCGGGGTCCTGACCAGGCACCTTCCTCATTCTCCCTGGCCAGGTCCACAACCCTGTCAGTTTTTGGGTGCCAGTGGCTGGCTGTGGGGTGCAGGGGATAGCTTTGGTTCCCTGGGCCTCAGGCTCCCCTGTAAATGAGGAAGTTGTGACTTAGTAAAGGCACACCTTAGCAAGGTCGGTTGGCCTCCAGGGAGAATAGGGCCCTCCAGGACCCTCGCTGCTCCCTGGCCCACCCCTCGCCTGCAAGCCACCTGAGGAGGAGGGCCTCCCCACCTCGGGCACAGTCCAGGCTGCGACACTGCAGGTGGGCTTCCGGGCAAGCCAAGCTCTGGAAGGAACATACACACGCTTATCTCTGCACGCTCCTCACATCCCACTAAAACAGCGGTTCTCAACCTGTGGGTCGCAACCCCTTTGGGGGTCGAACGACCCTTTCACAGGGGTCGCCTAAGACATAACAGTAGCAAAATTACAGTTATGAAGTAGCAATGAAAATAATTTTATGGTTGGGGGTCACCACAACATGAGGAACTGTATTAAAGGGTCGTGGCATCAGGAAGGTTGAGAACCACTGCACTAAAGGGACAGGAAAGGCAGAGAAACCAAAAATGTCCCCAAGGACAGAGAGGTCAGAAGAAGAAGCATCAGAAGAGAAATCAATATTTTGGAAGTGGACAAATCCTGTCTGACGCGGCTGGAGGGAGAAAGATGGCCCTACCTGCTGGTGGGAGGTGCAGGGAGGGAGGTCAGGGAGAATAGCACGATCCCTGCGCGGAGAGGCTCCGGAACGGGGCAGCAGGTGTTTCTGGAGGCGAGAGTACAATGTCACACTGAGAACAGGAGGACTGGTGGGAAGACGGTCTGGGACGGTGGGACCCCCAGGTCTCCTCTTCCCGCCCATGTTTATTGTTCTGCTCCCAGAACGGTGGGCTTTCACCCTCTCTTTGACTGTCTGTTCCCTGCCCACCCCTTTGGAACACTAGAACTTTCTCTCTGACCGGTCAAACCAGGAAGACTCAGGGCTCTGGACCGGCTGAGGGCAGGACAGACGGAAAGCGTGCTCTGTGCAAGGGAGACAGCCCCACCCATCCAATGGCATTGCTGTGAGGTGCAGTCTTGGAGGGGGAAGGCATTCCTAAATTTGCGATTTGGAATCCGTGGTTTGGCCCCTTCCCAAACCAGTGAGCTGGCTGCTCTTCCAACGCCAGCGTGGGGGGCACAGGAGGGCATTTTCCTCGGGAATTCCAGCCACGCCCTAGGACTGTGCAGGGCCTGGAGGTCCTGTGTAGAAAGGTGGGCGCAATGAATACTGCAGGAGAAACTGGGTCTCTTACGGTGCCCATTGTGAAGCTTTTCTGTCTGAGCTGTTAACCGACCTTTGTGCTGTGTTTTTTGATTCTGGGACAGGGCCTGTGGATTCCACTTCTTTGCCATGTGGCTCTGTCAGGCTCTGCCCTTAGGAGATTGCAAAGCTCGAAGAGGGGCTGGGACCCTCTCCCGCCTGTTTGCTGTTTCTAACAGCATTGCGTCATGACACACCTTCACCCTGGCAGCAGCAATTGGTTCCCGACTCTTCATGCTCCCAGGACCAGCGTCAATGTACCCACCCAGAGGGACAGCAGCACAGATAAGGACCCCCCTCAGGACTCTGAGCCCCTAATCCATGGGTCCCTCCTCCAAGCTTCTATTCTGATATGCTCTCCCTGTCCTGTTTCCCTCACTGCCCTGGCTGTTCCCCTCCATGGGACGTGAGTGCTTGTGTCACCAACATCCACGTACCAGAAGGTTCACAGTAGCTGTACTCACAACAGCCAGTGTCGCTCAGCTGGTCGAGCATCGTCCTGTGCACCAAAGCGTTGCTGGTTTGATCCCCGGTCAGGGCACATGCCCAGATTGTGGGTTCGATCGCCGGTCAGGGTACGTGTGTGCAGGAGACAGCCGATTGATGTTTCTCTCTCTCCCTCTCCCTTCCTCTCTCTAAAAAATCAATCAATACATATTTTTAAAAAGAAAAGAAAAGAAATCACTGAGACGTCCCCGATCTGGTTTGGGTTCTCCGGGAGGCAGACTCTGGGCCTGGGAAGGGGGCACACGGTTATTTCAGAGGTCCAGAGGGCTGGTGGAAGCGACGGAACACTAGGAGAGATCAGAGCTGTGCTGGGAAGCCAGTCCTCACGGTTGGTGACTGGGGATGATTCCACAGGGAGACTTGGGGTAACTTGCCGAACACGCTCCTCAGAATCCTCTCTTGCAAGGGTGGAGGAGCTGGGGTACGCACGTGCCTCCCCTGGAGGGGTGCAGCTGTCCCGACACTCCTGGCCTGAAGCTGCAGGGCCAGTGAGCTCTCAGCTGAAAGTCAGCCAGGACACGCAGAGGTGACATGGGCCCTGACAGTGTCTGTCACATGCGTATGATACAAGTCACACAAGTAGTGCCCATTGGGTAAGAAAACTTACCACAAAAACTTAACTCTGAATTCTCAAATGGTCTCGAAACACGTGCATTTAATTCCATCATCTCCGTCTGCACACATTTGCGAACCAGAGGTGAGAAGGTCAGACAGGTAGACTCGCAGGGCCCCGGCCATGACCCGGGACCTCCTGGAGGGTCTCAGGCCCCCACATTCAGTGTCTCAACTACGAGTTCCCTTCCAGCTGTGGAATGGGCCAGCTGCCCCCCGGGCCACAGCTGTCAGGGCTGGGGAGCGGGGTCCCTGTTGACGGTTTGATAACTCTGTAAAACCAACTCGATCCTAAAGATAAACTCCCATTTTGGCAGTCTCAAAGTCTGAATTAAAGGGGTACCCAATGTGATTAATGTTAGACTGAGGAGAAAAAAAAGTGCTCATTATATAGTCACTATTGCCCTCATTGGCACAGAACTGTCACCCACTGGCCCTGGCAGGGTGACAGCAGAGGCCATGGCCACCATCCGGCCCCCAGCTGCCACCACGCAGGACTTTCCGTGTGGCCAAGTGGACACCCCATGCACCCTGCCACTGTGCCACCCCTGCAGCACCATGGAAGCCTGAGTCGTCAGTGTTGGGGACTTCCTCTGGCCTCCCCTGGTCCCAGACGCAGGCTGGAACCTGCTGGTGAGCAGGGGCGGGGCTGTTCCCAAGGGCCTTGGTTTGGGGGTGGGTGGCCGATGTTCTTCCTTCCATAACTTCCATTACTCTCAAGCCCCCGTTTCTTCGGGTGGTGAGCCGTACTCATCTTGCCAAGTCAAGGTAAAGTCTAGCTACTCACAGTTTAAAACAGTCGCTTTGAAGTAATTTCAGATAATTCAGGGTTCTCAGATCAATTCCAGGCTTACGTCTTAGGCAGTTCCAGGGGCTTCTGCTCCCTGTCTGCCCATTCTGGTCACCCCTCTTTCCTGGCATTGGTGATGACCCTCCCAACTACCCCACCCCTGTTCTGGCCGAATCTGGCTTCTAATGCACCTCATAGCCTATGTTCCCAGGGTCCCTCACCTCAGAAACCCTCCCTCCCGGTGCCCAGTAATGCTCAGCTCCTCACCCGTACCCTACTGGGCTGGGAAGGGGTCACCCAGGGCCCCATTCAGGGCTGGGTCCACCTTCTCTCTTGTTCTCCCCCACATCCTGGGGGCTCTGTGTTCTGTCTTAACAAAGGGGCCATTCCCTCCCATCTGACTTTGTGGACCAGACGTGAGAGCCCAGCAGAGGCCCCACAGTTTGACGGTACACACGGGGGTTACACAGGTATGACCTGAACCTCCCCTTCACCCAGCCAGATTCCATCTGAAACCTGCTTCGGGTGTGCTCTCTCTAGTTGTTCCTCTGCTCGCCACGTCAAAGAGAGCAGTGTCCCTGGTGCCTGTTCCATCTGTCAGAGAAGCTGTTTGTCCGTCTCTGCAGCTCTACCTGTGCCGCAAAAGTCAAGGGAATTTCCCTTATGATAACTAATCACATGCAGAAATCAGAGAGAAAAGTTTGAACCCAAGGGAGAGCAAGGTCGGATATGTGATTAAATAAGATGGAGGAGGACATACATGCAAGAGAAAGAACAGAGGAAAACAGGAAAGGCCACGCAGTCGGGTGACAGGCCGAGTAGCTGAACAAAGAGTGAAATGTGTGAGAAGCTGATGACAGTCCCCTGAGCAGAATCGTGGGCACCCGAGGTGTAGCCGTGGGGACCCTGACAGGGTATGTGCCTGGGCCAAAGGAGCCTTCAGGTCCCCTGACTTCTGGAGAGGAAGTTGACACTACCCACCAGCCTGGAGCCTCCGTGATGCCTACAGTTCATACAGCCCCCTGATCTGTCCTGCCCTGCCAGCCTCCTGGCCTCTGTCCCAGCCGAATGGCTCCAGGAAGGACACGTACCATTCCCACCATCACAAAGCTCCTCTCAGCCTCCCTCAGGGGTGGGGCCCAAGCACCTCCTCCTCTGTGCAGCCCAGAGGCACCCAGGTCTGGCCCACCCTGACCCATGAAGGTTCTAGCAACTGCTGGGAACTAGTCTAGAAGGATGGTGTAATCTTTGCCCAGGAGAGACAGAGGAAGGAGCCAGCAGATACGTTGTTTGTCCTGGCACCCCCTGCCCCAGCCTGTTCCAAGCAGCAGTGTTTAAACACAGCCCCTCCTGATGTCTCCCGGGGCCACGCAGCCCTGCTGACTCGAGAGGCCGTGGCCAGCTGAGTAACGCAACGCCTTGTATTTCCTCCCCTTTTCGACCTCACTTCTCTTTCTCCCTCACTCTGGCCTCCCTGGAACTGCACCCCCAAAAGTGTGAGCACACAGCTCTGCCTCAGGCTGTGTTCTAGGCTACCAAACGAGCCTGTCCCTGCAGCAGGCTCCCTCAGCAGAGTAGAAACTACACCGGAATAGAAATGACAGTCTCATCAGTTTCCTGGAATGGGTGTCAGAGACATAGTCACCTGGACCAGTCTGCCAGGGCGGCTATAACAATCTCCCACACCCTGGGTGACTTAACAAGGCAGGAATCGATTCTCCCAGAGTTCTGGAGGCCAGGAGTCTGAAGCCAAGGTGTTGGCAGGGCTGCGCCCCCTCTCGGGCCCTGGGAGAATCCTTCCATGCCTCTTCCAGCTTCTGGAAGCTGCTGGAAATCCTGGGCACCCCTTGGCTTGTGGCCACAGCACTCCGGTCTCTGCCTCCCTCTTGCAAGGACTGTAGTGGCATTCAGGGCCCACCCAGATCATCCGGGATGACCGCTTCCTCTCAAGATCCTAAATTTAATCATATCTGCAAAGCCCTTTTTCCAAACAAGGTCCCCTTTAGAAGTCCAGGGATTAGGGTGTGGACGTGGCTTTGGGAGACCATTTCTCAGCCAGCTACACTATCCTCGCTCTCCTGGTTGGAATGCGGGGGGGGGGGGGGGAGTGGAAGTCTAACTTTACTTCCAAACAGGAAAAAATGCTAATGTTTCCATTTCTGTGCCATCTGCGGCATGAGCAGGATGACACCGTCAATCTTCATGTCAACATGTGCTCTTTCTTTCTTGAGAGAAACGACAACGAAGCGTCCAGTAATGCCTAGTGAAACCGCCCACAAGTGGAGGGGCTGGGCTGGCTGGGTCCCCAGCTTGTGGCGATGAGGTCTGCTCACCCAGCCTCTCCCCTGCCTCCACCGAAGGGCCCCCGGCCCAGCCATAGCTGGAGTGAAACACTCAGTGCCCCCATTTAAAACCCATTTGTGAGAGGCTCATAAATCACACCCTTGGAAAACCCAGTCCTCGTTATAACTCAGCGGAGAACAACTCTGTTCAGCAATTTAAATAAATGTGAGTGTGTAGTAGGTTGTTTGTTTTCTCAGTCGGGGGTCATATGGAAGGGGATTTGGTATCATATTCTTTCAGCTATGTGTGTCAATAAAGCCAGGAATCATTATAGGCATTTCTCCAAATGTAGCACTCTCTACTGTCTGATTAAGCCAGTGGCTGCTGAGCACGGGGTGTGATTTCAGGGGAGCCAGAAAGGCGCAGAGTCCCAGTGCCCCTCCCTGCCTGACCCTGCAAAACCACTAGGTCAACATCCCAAATTCTACAATTAGAGCTTCCTTCCTTTGGACTTGACCCTGCTCTGATATTGCTGGGAGGGGTCATACTTTCACACAGTTTTATTCATGCGTTTGTCCTAGCATTTTCCCAGAGCAATGGTGGGAGTGTGGGACAACACACTGGGCAGGACAGACAGACACTACTGAGGCTGAACACGAGTCATCAAAGGCAAGGCTGAGGCCGGGCTACGGCTGGAGAAGGTCCCTTGTGATTCCAGTTTTATAGTGAGCTAAAATGAGGTACGTTCTTCCACAAAAATCAATTCATTTAACCCTCACCTCAACCTGTGCAGTAGGCACCAACCTCCTCCCTGAGCAGGGCGGAACCTATACGTCCATTCGTTCCGGCCAAAGTGACCCCAAACCAGTGACCAAAGTGTATGTGTCCACGTAAAGTTCAGTTTCATGAAACAACTGTCTCCAGCCCCCGAGAAACGAGATGTTCCAGGGCTGGCTTGCTCCACAAGGAGGTCTCAAACGTGACGTATTCCTGGGGGCGGAGGAGGTCTCGGGGGATGCCACCAGATAGACAGGCAACAAAAAGCTGAGTCTAAAAGCTGGGAGGGGAGGAAAGGAGGAAAGTGGGGTTTCTAGGCTTTTGTGATCAGAAGCTGAGCAGCAATCACCAAGGATTAAGGTAGGAATGCTCAGTAGCTGAAAGGCAGGGAGACCGGACTGGGGTAACTGGGGATCTGAATGGCAACCTAGGGCAACAGGAAGGGGGTGGGCTGTCCTGACGTAGGGTCCCATAGGGGTCCCGAATCTGGATTGTTACTCTAGGGGAAAAAACTTTTGAAGAATTCTAGGATGATCTTGGCATGGCAAAAGCAGATGTAGACCCCTTTGGAGGAAAGGTCCCTCAAGTTAACTCGCAGGAATCCCACAAATTAAAATGTAAGGAGCACAGACCCTCTGAGAAGGGGCTCAGATCCTCTCATGAATCCTGAATCTGGGCTCTGGGAGATTCCTGTTGCCAGTGACCCCAGGGCAGCTGCAAAGGGCAGCTGAGGTAGTATTCTTCCTTAAACACAGGCGTCTCCCCTCAACATGAAGCTTTCTCATTCCCTACCAGCATAAGGAGGAAAACTGAGAGACACGCAACTCTCTGCCATATACAATTCCTTCATCCAAGTAATTGATGTTCAACCTATGTATCTTTCAACTCAGAATATCTAGGGACATGTACGTATTTTGTTTATTGCGTGAGTATCACTATAGTCTGTTAGCATTTGACATTGCGAGTCAAATTCACAATGCGGGGACTCTGGGAAAACATGATTGATAGGATTGACTGCTAATATTTTTAAGGAAGAGCTCACAATTCTCAGAGTGGACTCAAAAATTCTTTCCAAGCAAATGTGTAAGTAGTGAGTCTCTATAAACTTAACAACTCACCAAGTATTCGACAGGAAAGGAACCTGTCTGAGTGAGTAATCTTGGCTTTGGCTCGTGCTCCTCCTGACCCATTCAATCGTACAAGGGCATCGGTCATTTAAAGCTAAAATTAACACTTGGTGGGTCTTGCCAGGGAGTTCAGATATCTCCAGTGGGAACTGTCCATGCTCTTGTGGCAGAACAACATCCTTTGGTATTGCCATGGGGGGCAAATAAGAATTGAGTTTTCTGCCTTGGTTTTTCCAACAATTGCCATGTGATAACCCCTCTCTGGGCACATTGACTCAACTAATATTTACTGGTCATCCGCTATGTGCCTGGTACAAATGATGTTAGGTGCCGGGGGTTAAGAGGGGCATGGGACAGGCGGAGCATACGCATTGGAGCCTGGAGATCTGGCCCCTAGACCAGCCCCAGTATTCACTGGCTATGTGGTTTGGGGTCAAATCTCAAAAATCATGTACATTCTAGGCACTGGAAGGGCTCTCAGTGAAAGCAGCACTGCACACTAAGTGAGTAAGAGCTGGGTTACATCCCAGCCTGTCCCTTACCAGCCGTGGGGTGGGACCCTGTGGTCACTTAGAAACGGTCAGAAAGGAAGAAGCAGCAGTTGAAATGGGAGAGTGACAGGGAGATCTGAGGGAAACCACATGGTTATAGTTTCTTCCTTTTCTTTAAGCGGGGTGTAACTTTCATATAGTTAAATAAAGTAACACACACGTCTTAACTGTACAGTTCGATGAGTTTTTCACACGCATCCCATGTAACCACCACTAGATCAAGATATAGAATATTTCCAGCACCCCAGTAGATATAATTTTTAAAGTGAAAATACAAAAAGTAGAATCTCAGGACTTCTGTTAGCATTACCACACTCAGTCGTGCCCAACGGCAGAGCCATTTCCTAAGCAGAGGAGACGAGTTACAGCCCATCTTCCCATCCTTCTGGTGACCAAGAGCACCATTATACACTGGTCTGGGGTCCAGATGGAGCCTGTAAATCTCGCTTGGAGCAGAGTTTAAAAATTTTTTGTAACTTTGTTAATCCTTACCCGAGGACATGCTTAGCATGAGGAAGAGAGAGAGAGACAGAGAGAGAGAAAGATCAGTTGCCTTCCATACATGCCTCAGACCAGGGACCAAACCCACAACCCAGGTATGTGCCCTGACCGGGAATCAAACCAGCAACCTTTCGGTGCACAGGACAACACTCCAACCAACTGAGACACTCCAGCTGGGGTGGAACAGAATTTTAATGTGTACAAAGCTAATCGGCCAACCCAAGGGTGAAATCTATCATTTTGCCCTCTTCCTAACATCAGACACAAAGTATTAGTTACCCAGGCCAGATTATCCTTGTTATAAAATTTACTAAATATTTATCATAAAATTGCTACATGGCAAAAAAGAAATCGGAGGGATATAGCGGCATTATTCATAGAAGCCAAAAGGTGGAAACAACTCAAGTGCTCATCACTGGAAGAATGGATAACAAAACGTGGTCTGCCCATACAACGGAATATTATTCAGTCATAAAAAGGAATGAAGTACTAAGATATGTTACAACACGGGTGAACTGTGAAAACATTATGCTGAGTGAAATAAACCACATACTATAGACCACATACTATATGATTCCATTCTTTTGAAATTCCAGAATGAGGAAATCCATAGAGATGGAAAGTAAATTAGTGGTTCTTAGGGCTGGTGGTGGGGGTGGGGTATAGGAAGTCAATAGCTAATGGGTTTTCTTTTTTAGGTGATGAAAATGTTCTAAAACTGACTGTAATGATGATTGCCCATATCTATGAAGATACTAAAAACCAACAAATTGTACACTTTAGATGGGTGAACTCTATGGTATATGATTACATCTCAATTAAGCTGTTTTTTAAAAAGAAAAAAAATGGAGGCAATGAAAAGTAAATTGAACCATCATTCATACCCAAGATATTCACTCTCGACACCTTGAACACTATCTTTCTGGTACTTCCCTATGTATGGTTTTGTTGTTTTACTTAATGGTGATCGTACAATATACAGAGTTTCATAGTACTGGCATGCTTTCCAATGTACATCAGTCAGGATTTATTTGCCAATAACAGACGTTTCTCAACTTATTTTAAGCAGAAAAAGATTTACTGGAAGGACTTTGGTGCTGACAAAATTGTTGGACGGACTGGAGAGGCTCTCCAGGGATGGACAACATTGCAGAACTGACAAGCCAGGGTAGCTGCTGGCATAGCTGGTCAGGAAGTTGGGGGGTCAGGAAGCTGCCACTGTGGCTGATGACCCGGCAATGCCCTCCTTAGCAGTGATCCAGGGATTAGAAAACTCCCACTGGAACTGTTGGCTTCACAGCAATATCACTGGGACCTCTGCTTACAATGCCCTCGCCCTACACATGCTGTGTCTACCAGCAGAAACCACAAAGGCCACAGAAGTGTGACTTCCACTTTACTTCTCAAATAAGTGCATTTAATTGGTTGCACTTAAGTCATTTCAGGAACCCTAGCTGCAAAGGAGTCTGGAAAACATGATTGCCAGCTCTCCAGGCTCTGTACTCTAGGAATGTATTTGTATATACCATGTTGTTATAAACTTTCACAAGTTTTTAAATAGCTGTATAACTTTTCATTAAATATAGGGCAAAAGTAGGTTTTCAGTTGTTCATATGGAAAATAATACAATAATTAATAAATAATAATACAAAGATAAACTCTGTTTCGAATACTCACAACTATAAACCTATTTTTGTCCACCCCTGTATATATAGCAACACTTAATTCATCAACTCCCTCCCATTTAGGTTGATATTATAAATATTAATATTCCAAAGCTTACTATTATAAATAATGCTGTGATGATAATGCCAATAATAACAGCTACAGTTTACTGAATACTTCCTTCTCCTAGGAAGTGTGCTAGGCCCTTTCTATTCATTTTTTAGTTAACACTCATAGCCTCCTTAAGAAGTAGCTAGCATCCCCGTTGTACAGATAGCAAAGAGAAGTCAAATCTAAACTTGACACCAAAGCTTGCACCCTTAATAATTACACAAATACTCATGGAGGGGGGCCTTTATCATAATAGAAATGATTTCTATAGGACAAATGATCAGAGATAGAATTAGGGGTTCCGAAGCTGTAAACATTCCTAAGGCCCTTGAAACGCATTCATTAGCAGGCGAGATTCTCAGAGTCATCGTCAGGACTGAGCCGCCTCAGTGGCAGGAATTCACTTTCATCGTGTGGATGCCTGGCGGGCTGTCTGGCACACTGTGGCCACCGTATGAATGTTTCTTGAATGAGTTATAGTGTGTGTGCAAGTAGGAGTGCGTGAGGACTCCCCAGTTCAAAGAACTGCATTCCTTTTGATGGGTAAAATACAAGCTGCTTCGAAGCGAGTCCAGCTCTAACTGCACATGAATAACGAGTGCCTGGAACATTCAGCCCTCAGTCCCTTCACACGCCGGGTGACTCACCACCCAGACCCCAGAATCAGTTGACCGTGAAGAGGTCTAAAATGACCTAATAAGAGCGCATCAGAGTGACCACGCATGCCGCTGGAAATTGAGAGTATTTTTTAGTGAGTGTTACTGCTTCTGTTTGGATTATGGAATAAGTCACGTGCCCTATTAAATGACAATTCTCCATATAAATATCAGCAACTGACATACATTGTCACAGTTCACCAATGCCCAAGGAAAGTTAGACTGTAGACCCAATGCCTTGGGAAGTTGCATTAAGCAGTACAGGCCACTAAACAGCCTTGACAAGTTCTGCCCTACCTTCCTACCGGGAAGAGAAAGCAACAGTCAGTCACATCCACACCGCTACCAGCTGAGGGGCTTTGTCTGGCTGACACCTCGGGACCTCAATGTACTGCTTTTCCCTGCAGAGTCTGGGGACAGTCTTGGAAATTTCACCAAGGTGCCAAAACACCTGCAGAACACCAGCTGACCTCTGACCTGGTGGATCTATGTTCCAATGGGTTTTTCAGTCTTTCAGACCATCACGTGGGGTTAACACAGTGTATACCCCCTTTTTAAAAAATCCTAATGTTAATAAAGAGACTCCTTTTTGTGCTACCTAACCCATCTCTCGGAATATATACTATTCAAGAGTCTTTAAAGGGATGGAACTACAACTTTTATTATCAATATAGAAAATACCTGGTGAAAAATCAGATGTCCTTCAGCTATGTCCCCCAGGCTGCTGTCACATCTATGAAATAATAGCAGGTCCTGCTGGCACCGTCAGAGGAAGGCTGGGAGGCAGTATTGCCCAACCAGACCTTAATGATTTTATTTATTCCACATGGCCTAAAAACATGCTGGAACATAACTTGCCATAATTTTTCTGGTGATTTCTATGAATCACTTTTTAATTATGAATAATGTTTTTAGAGACACTCCTGAGAAATTTTACCCAAGGTTCCCTTGACAACCATCCCATAAAGTATCTAAAGTGAAGCAGCTTCCACGGCCAACACAGAAAATCAACTTTAAAGCATGGATTCCTAAAAGATCCATCAGTCACCTTTGCTGAGAAACACCCTCACAATTCACACATGCCAAGAGGCACTGAGAAATTCAGATCAACAAACATAACTAGAAAAATACATTTACTGTCAAATAACATTCATAGGGTTTTGTAAGATATAAATTGTGTAACTTCACTTGGAGCCTTTTTTCTTTTCTTCCAGCTAGGAATCTTCCTCTGTGTATCTAAAGTATTGCCTCTCTACCCTCAGTGGAAGGTTTTCAGCATTTACCAGATCTGCCGTGTCTATAGCAGGAAGGATCCTTGCCTCTTGGCGCAATCCAGGCCACTCAGATATTACAATGTTTGTGCAAGATACCGAGAGTGGATTTCCATTTCTGGGATTTACTTTCAGAAAATCCAACTGCTGTACGTCCAACAATCAAGTAGGGTCCAAGAACGGTGCTCCTAAGGAACAGATGGGCAGGGTCGGCCTTGCAATTCCAACACTTATTGCAGGTGCAGCAATCTTGGCTTCCACTTTCATTTGTCAGAGTTGACAGCTTCTCCAAAAACGATGATGTCGGCATCAGGCTAAACAGAAATATAAATAAGCCAATTAGCTTTCAAGGAAGCATCACAAATATTGCTTAAACAGGCAGGTATTTTCTAGTCAATTACTTTAAGTGGACTTGAATAAACACCGAAATTATTTGTGCATGGGTAAAAATGGCGGTGATCTTTTTCCTTCCTGGCCCCCAATTATCCAGGAAGTAAAACAAATGCACAGATGAGCTTTCTACCTTGTTTCAAGTGCTTAAAGATTGTTTGAGGTTGTCACTTTCGGTTCACACAGGGCTGAGCGCTGGGACACAGCAGAACAAGGCGCCTGTTGCGTTGCCAGGAGCAGCAAACGTCTGTCACCCAACCGCGTTCATCTCCGCGCCTTTTTTTCCTGCAAGCCTGCTTGTAAAAACTCAAAAGTTAGATTTCTCAATTACCTCTTCCAAATAGCCACCTCTCCCGTCACCCCACGCCCAGCTCAGGGATGGGCAATTATAGGAATTCTCCACAATGAAAAGCAAAATTGAAACTAGGTCCGTCACCCCACTGTGATAAAGGTTTATTTGGCTTCGACCATGGGCTCGCAGGGTCACTTCTTGCAGGACTCCCTAGAGCCCACGCACACTCACACCCTGGCCACCCCTCCCCTAGAGAAGAAAGCAACTGGAACATTCCCCTGAACGTGAAAATCTGTGAGCCCAGCCAGGAAGGAGCCCGAGGGCTCACTCACCTCGTTCAAAAGCTTCTGGAAGCCAAGCACAGAGAATTCCAGAGTCAGATTAAACAATGTCTTTGTCTACACTGAAGGGCTAAAAGAGCGTTTTGTTTCCGCCTTCTAAAAAATGAAGACGACGTGAGGATGGGGCCAACAATATTCATAAACCGCACAGTTTGAATTGACCCCGTAGTTTATCAGCTAGCAGATTCTTTTGGCAGAGAAAATACTCTTGAATTGAGAAAAAATGCTAATTTTAAGTCTTTCGCTTTATACGAAAATGTGCTCTATCCTGTGCCTCCTACTCCGGGCAGCTAAAGGGAATTGTTTCTGGCAGTTAAAAGGGGGTGAAAGCCCCTCCGGGTGTGGCTCAGCGGTTGAGCGCCCACCCGTGCACCAAGAGATTGCCAATTCGATTCCTGGTCAGGGCACATGCCCAGGCTGTGGGACCCAACCCCAGCGTGGGGCATGCAGGAGGCGGCTAATCCATGTTCTCTCTCATCGATGTTTCTATCTCTCTCTCTCCCTCTCCCTCCCTCTTTCTAAAATCAATAAAGAAAAAAAATTTTTTTTTTTATTTTTTAAAAAACGGGGTGGGGGTGAAAGACGGTGGAAGGGAGTTGGATCTTCTTTCTAAATCGGAGACCACGCCTGGTCTCCCACCACCGCCACCACCACCTCCATCCAACAGCTGAGCCGCCAGCACGAAAACTCTTCTCGGATAGGGGCTATCTTCGTGCGCAACAACTAAGGGTTGGCTCAAGGGGCTTTGGCGAAACCCAGATGAAAGCACTAGCCTCTAATTCCCACCAGACATGCCCCCACCCATCCACATGCACCGGGTGTCGCTCTCTCCCGCCTGCTCCCTGCGACCCCAGCTCCCTCTGATCCCTACTTTCCAGCCGGAAAGAATTGGGGGTGGGAGATAAGGAGCAAAGGCCGAGCGACTGGAGTGGAAGGAAGATGGGATTTCAGCATGAAATCGCACAGCCCCACCCACGTATGAGCGTCACGCACACCTTCCGACGCGCACAGCAGCCAGCGTCCCGGCTCCCCGCCCGCCGCCTGGCGGTGCACAGTGAGACACCCTGCGCCCCCCGCCGTGAGCACCGAGCGCTCGTGCTCCCGAGCCTCCCACTCCCGGTGCACTGCGCCCCTCCACCCAGGTGTCTGCTGACACCCTCTTCCGTGCGCTCTGATGCGGCGGGTTCAACTAGCCCTCCATCCTTCCTGCTTACTCAGCCCCTCTTGCGGCCATGCACGGTGCGCCCTCTTTCGCCAACTTGCCCTTGACGCGCTTCTAACCCCGCGGGCCCTCCCGAGACTGCGATCAAAAAGCGGGGACCACACCGCAAGGTGTGCGGAAACAATACCCTTCAGCGCTCGCACCCAACGCCAGGAGTAGCAGTCCTGAGTCCCTTCTGTGGAATTAAGACCTCTGGCGACGGGGAAGCCTGACGCTCGGCCCTTTCCGGCCGGCCGCGTCACCGACTTTGCCCCACAACTTCCAAAGCCGGGTTTCAGCCCAGGGAGGGGAGGGCAGGCGAGGGGGCCCGCCACCCCTCACCTCCGAGCCTAGCCACCGGCTCGGCCCCGCCGCCGCTCGGATCTGCAGCCCGGCTTTGACGCGCCCGGAACCTCCGACGCGGGACGGCCCTCCACTGTGGGCGTCGCTTCCTTCTCGCCGGCGGGAGAGTGTTGCCAGAGAACAGCTCTCGGGAAACCCGTCTTCTACGTCGGCTTTTAAAGAAAAGAAAATACAAAAAGAAAAAAATCCGCTCCAAGCGGGAAGATGCTCACGCCCGATTGGGGAGGTGGCGCACACCCAGACTGCGCTGGAGGGGGCCAATCCACCCGCCCGCCGGCCCGCCCGCCGGCCTTTCTGTACCTTTCTCCACTAAACCTCGAATGAGTTAGCGCATTTGTTTACATTAAGGAGAAAGTTTCCCAATGTTCACTTTGCTTTGCAAATAGTCCCCTTATATTAATGAACCCACTTTGTGTCTTTAAAGTACTATAATAGCCTCATATTATAATCAGCCTTATGTTGAGGGTTAGCTATTTCTATTATTACCTGCTAGAAAAAAAATTTAGTTCATCATATTTGTGCTTTCTTTGATGTGCAAAAATATTTGTCTCAGGTGGATAGGTTTTGTTTTTTAAAGGAAAATTTTTGGTTGATGTTTTTGAAAGGCGGTTTCAGCGCCGTCGTTAATGAAGTAGTTGGTTTTCAGATTTCAGGGCGGTGTGTAATTGATAAAACCACTGTGGAATGTCGGTGCACACCAGACTGACTCCTCCAGCTCAAGGTTTCCCAGGCGCGATCCCAGGCTCGCTGGAGGCAAAAAACTTGGCTTTGCCGGGAGCGGATGAGCGGCCTCTCCCTGAACCGGGATTTTGCGGCGACATTTCTGTTAAGCCGGGATGAGAGCCCTCCAGGAGCACTCCCAGCTCCACGCAGCCCGGTTGTGGAAGGTTGGGAGGAGGTCGGCGCGGGACGCTGGCTCCCCTCTCCCGCGGCCGCGGATCCCTGGCCGGGCCCTTAGCGCTGATCCCGGGCGCCAGGCGCTGCCGCTCTGCAGTGGGGTCCTCGCCCTCCCCAGAGGACAGTGGAGGTCTCTGTGCTTTGGGAGGGGCGCCCTGAAGTCCCCCGGCATCTTTACAGAGATAGAGAAGAAAGCCAGGCCAGGCGTGGGGGTGGGGGTGGGGAGGAAAATGCAGAGGAAGGGGCTACACCCTCTGCCCATATGCCAAAGTTTAGGGTTCGATCCTGGGTCAGGGTGCACACGATAATCAACCGATGAAAGCATAAATAAGTGGAACAACAAATTTCTCTCTCTCTAAAAAAATTTATATATATATAGTCCTTTCTTTAAATATATATATTTAAACACCCTCACCCCCAGGTAAAGTTAGAAGAAACTTGTGGCTGCCTTTTACCCAAACCAGGTGCAGCTTCTGTGGTTCCCTGTGTCCTTGCTCTGGGACCTTGCTAATCACTATAATTAACTACCAGTGGCACTAACTGTTTTTGTTTCCCTAAATGCATCACCTTGAGGGAGGGAGACAGGTAGGCAGCAGCTACTCCTTTCCTCGACTGGAAGTGCCTGGCGGGCCCCACTGAGTTCCCACTCTCAGAACCCAAAGTGTACTGGACAGTCCAGTCTGAGAGAAGGAGATGCTCTTTCGAGAATTCCTGAGAGCAGAATCAGCCTCAAGCAGGCACCCTGGGGTGCCTTCTTACTCTTGCCCACCCTTCTCCCTCACCCCAGGCAGGCCCGGACACCCTCGCCTATGGCCAAACGCTGACAAAGGGTCCTGGAGCCCAGTGCAGGAGGGTGGATCGACTCTAGTTTCTGCCATGTAACCAGATTATCAGAGACGCTGACCAACCTAAAAGCAAGCACTTTGTCCAATGGAGTGACTTCCAGTGAAAGAATTTATTAAAAACAAAACAGAAAGGTAACTTCTCTCCCTCTACAACTTGGGAACGAGTGAGCAGAGCCAGTTACTGTCTTGAACTCTTGAGTAATGAATCACTAGCAACTGCTCTGGATACCTGTAATTACTTTTAACAATGAATAGCAATACTGTATTTGTCTGATCTTTTCTGGGAGTAACAGCGACCCAAAGGAAAGTTGGTGATATCTCCATGAGTCTTACACAAGGAAAGAAACTAGAAATTGAGGCACTCTTTTGGATAGGTCAGACTAAAAATGTCCCCCAACCATGAAATGGTCATAGACGTGGTACTGGGCACTAGCAGGATTTCTGGAGTAACCATCCAGGGCTTATGAATGGAAGAGGTTGGAATCTCAGCAGCTCTGGATTTGCTGTTGCCTTAGCTTTCTCCGGCCCTGAAACTTCTCCTTAAACACCACTTCTGAGGTTCGAACCCCTCCCCCACCCCCACCTCCTTAGTGACCAAGTCTCTGATCCCCTTCTGCCACTGCAGCAGCCTCTCCAGGAGCCCATCCCGTTGGAACATCTGTGCGTTTTCTCCTTGACACGAAAGCTGGTTTCCGCGGGGGATGGGCCTCAGGTAGGCGCCGGGCACCGCCTGGGGAAGAACAGTTTCGGAGCATCTGAAGCGAAAAATCCAAGCAGATGCTGGGCCCGCCCCTTTCCTCTTGGGGCCTCAATTTCTTCCAGATCAGTTTCCTAATGGAAAATTTCGAAGAGGTGGGGCGTATGCGAAGGCGAGCTCGTGCGCCTCTGGGTGCTCCCAAACTCGCGAAGCGGGACCTGCTAGGGGGAAGGGCGCCCCGCAAGCAGGCCGCGCGCTGGAAGCTCTTGGCCTCAGTGTGTCGGAATCCTCTTTCCACCCGTTCTCTTCCTGCCCTCAACTTCCCATTATTCCAGATTCTGCAGGCTCCTGCCTGGCCTGTAGGGGAACCGCCGGTCCTGGGTGAGGCCCTGGACTTCGGGGGTCATTCATTCTCTCTAAGCGTCTCCACTGAGTCTCCAAAGGCGGGTCTCATTGCTCTGGGCGAAATGCCTGGCTTTAGGCCCAAAGCAAAGACCAGGAGGGAGGTACATCCCTCACAAAGAGCCCAGGATCCAGGGACACGGAGCAGGTGTCCCAATCCGAAGCCTGTGGATGTTTGTCCTAAGTGTCCTGCTCCCAGGTAGAGAGGGACCCTGATAAGGCTCCAATCAGGCGCGGCGTTGAAGGGTTATTACTTCACTATTCCACACAGACAGCACTATCCTTCCCACCTCGGAAACTTCGAGGGCCGAGCCCAAGGACTTTGGGTACTTTGGGTGTTGCAGTCGGAGACAGGCCGTCGCCGGGCGCGCGCGCGCGCTTGTGTGTTGAATGAATGTGTTGGGGTGGGGGCTATAAAATGCCCCCTTGGGAGTCAGCTGGAACAAGGGGGGGGTATACAATGCCCGCTTGGGAGTCAGCTGGGACAAGCTTTGGGCCTGAAAGTGTCCTACACGATTCGTCTTCGAGTCTCCAAACACGCCGTATGCTACCTCTCAAACCACGCAATTCGCGCCCGTCTGGCGAATTCGAGAACAGTGGCTGTCACTGTGAGAACCCGATGTGGAGATCTCAAGTACGCTTTCCGTAAAATCCAGGAAATTTAGTTTGCGAAAAGTTTCAGTGTAAGGGAGGACACTCCAACCAACTGAGTCACACCGGCCAGAGCGAGAAAAGTTTCTGTTCCTGTTACTGGTCAGGTTTCTCCCACTTCCACTTAGCCATGTTTCTGCGATCTGGGTAATCCCCTTCAAGCCCGGGAGGAATTCTCCCGGGTCCATAATTGAGGATCGGAAATCGTGGGGGTTAGGGAGCGTTAAATCCTCCCGAAGCAAGGTTGGTGCAGGCGCGCACTCTGGGAGGCCGGCTTCAGTTGCGGCGGGGCCAGCCTGCAGTCCCTTCCCTCTTGGAGCTCCTTCACCAGGAAGCCCCGAGTCCATAACTGTCCACGCAGCCCCGCGCAGCACTCGGGGCGGAGGAGTGGGCCCGGAGCGCTGCGTCTGGGCACAGCGTGCCTACGACGCTCGCGCGCGGCCCGACCCTCTGAGCGCACTGCTGGAAACAGGAAAGCCTTCCTGGATCCAAACCCCCAAGAGAAAGTACTGGTTCCTCGGTGTGCCCGGAGTTTGGTGGGGAGCCACCAACTCCGAAGCTCGCACGGCTTCCCGGTTTCGGAGCACCTGCCTTACGAGCCAAGACCAAGATTATAGGGTGCGGGGCCAGGTAGGGGCCACGAGCTGGGGTCTGCATCCTGTCCCACCCATCGAGGGAGCTACGACGCATCCCACCGCCAAACAACTTCAGACCTTCAAAAGGGTCCTTGGTAAAGGTCAGGAGCACCTGCAACAGAAAAGGGGGTCGCTGGCTGCGTCCTCCAGGCGCAGGAGAGGGAAGCGGGTGCCGGGTCATTGTCGGGCAGTGAGTTCGCTGAGCAGCAGGCTCTTCCTCGGGCGGGACGGTGAGGTAGTACCAAGAACGGAGATCTTAGCGCCGGTCCAGGCCGCCACGGCGTCTCACCTCCGGCACCCACCTCCAAATCAGGCGTCCCGCAGTCCCACAGTCCTACACCCCGAGGGAGCCCCAATACCCCGTGCCCTGCGTCCACTGAGGCTGCCCTCTGACCCTGCGCCCGGGGGAAGCTGTGGTCCTCCCAACAAACGGGATTGCACGGCATCTGGAGGGTTCAGGCTCCTAAAAGAGGTGTGGTTTTGTGCAACCGGGATGTTTGGAGGATCCCACCCTCGGATTGCAAGCACCGGGACTGGAGGAGGGTTCGGGGGAGGAGGGACAGGAAGACTCATAGGAGGACTCCTGAGATCCACTGCGGCCGTGAGAGAGAGTGCCGGGACACACTACGTCTCCAGCGGCGCCAATCTATTCCAACTACCTCCGACCCCCACCAGTGCTCGCCCAATAATCCTCGCTCCGGGACCTGAAGCGCCCGCCGCAGCCCGGATTCCCCCAAATCTCCGCTGCGCTGGGTCCGGCAGTAAGGAGCCCAGGCTGTGGGCCCAGTTCCCGCCGCCCTGGGAGATGCCTGGCAGCTAACTGGGCTCCCGGCCCGCTCCCTCCGTGCGGCCCGCCCGTCCCCGCGGCCTCTGGCTCCTCCGGGGAAGGCGCCAATCTCCTTGCGCTCCCGCGTTACGGGGAGAGAAAGGGCAGAAGGGTCACTTCCGAGCCTTTCTCTCGCCCCTTCCTGAGGCGGGTGGTGGTGGGGGTGTTCTTCTCTTCTGGCCTCCCCCAGCTAGGCGCTCGGACCGGCTAAGTGGGAAGGGTGAGAGCGCGGGACCGGCGCGGGCTCGGAGGACTCGGTCTCCCCCGGCCTGGCACTTGGCCGGAGGGTCGCGCCACCTTTCCTGCCCTGGAGCCACAGAGGAGGTCGTGGCGTCCGTCACTCCCTCCCTTCCACCTTCGCTCCTCCCAGCTGCCCTTCAGAGCTCCCAGGTCCTGCGACCCGCTCGCAGTCCCCGCGCCGCGCTACGGGCACTCACCGGGACTTCCTCGAGCTCGGGCGCGCGCCGTCCTCTCCTGGGAGAGTCCCTGGAGGCAGCGACTCTGAGGCGCGCCTGTGACTCCGGGGCCGCCGCGGAGTCCAGAGGCGAGGTTCGCCGCCCCCGCCCCCGCCGCGGTCCCTCCCCCCCAGAACCCCCCCTCCCCGGGACGCGGCGCCTGAGTGCTCCGCCCGAAGGCGGGTCCGCCATAAACAAACGCGGCTCCATCGCACGTGGACCTCGGAGCTGCTGCGCCGACGAGACAGATCGAGGGCTTCGGGCGCTGCGTCTCCAGGCGCAGGAGACCGCAGGGAGGGCAGGGGAGCGCGCCGGGCCCGGCCCCAGCCGCCTCCGCCCCGGCTCCCCTCCGCTCGCCTCCCGCTCCATGGCTCCGCGGCCGCCGCCGCCCTTGCCGCCCTCCAGCCCGGAGGGGCCTCGGGACAGCGGGTACGAGCACTCGGTCAAGGACTAATTAGCACTGCCGCGTCCTCGCCGGCGCCTCTCCATCCCCCACGGAAAGCCGAAGCGCGGGAGAAAGCAGAGTAAGGAAGAGCGAGAACAGTGGGGAGTGGGGCTCTGGTCGCCGCGGGACAGTCGAGCCCGGAGGAGGCTGCGCCTGGCGCGGGAGGAGCGCGGGCGGCGCCGCCGGGCTGTGCCGAGCTCCCGGCCGCGGCCCAGCGTCTCGGTGTCCCAGACCTGCCCGGCGCACCTGCCCGCGGCCGGCGCCTCCGACTCACCTGGTCCCCGGCACCTCCTTCCCCGCGGCCGCCGCTGCAGCCAGAGCGGGGCTCCCGTGGGCCTGGAGCACGGCCGGGTCTAATATGCCCGGAGCCGAGGCGCGATGAAGGAGAAGTCCAAGAATGCGGCCAAGACCAGGAGGGAGAAGGAAAATGGCGAGTTTTATGAGCTGGCCAAGCTGCTCCCGCTGCCGTCGGCCATCACCTCGCAGCTGGACAAGGCGTCCATCATCCGACTTACCACCAGCTACCTGAAGATGCGCGCCGTCTTTCCCGAAGGTGAGGCCGCAGTGGGTGGGAAAGCTGGGAAGCCCGGCGGCCTGGGCCCACGCTGGTCCGTAGGGGCCGGTTCATCCTCCCAGCGCCCCAGGGAGCCTCGGGGAGGCAGTGTCCGGGAGCTTTGGCTCCTGCTCGAGAAAGGGGCCAGGGCCTTGGAGCCCCAGAAACCAAACCATCTCCCGGCCCAGGGCTGAGCTGGGAGCACCAAGAATTGATCTATGAGTGTGCTATTGCATTCTGGCTGACCTTCGTTCCTTCCTTCTTTTCTTTCTTCATTTAATTCCCTTTTGCTTTTTCCTTCTTTCATTTCCGTCTGTCTTCCCGTGAAGGGGAGCATGTGCACCCCTGCGGAGAGTGAAGGGAGCTTGCTGCTCCGGTCTCCGAGAGTGGAGTGCGCCCAGCGGCCTGTAGGCCCCAGCGGCCCGAAGAGCGTTTGTGGGCAGCCGCGCCGCAGACTCGGGCCTCTCAGGCTGCCCCTTCTCTGCTCACCTTCCTTGGGGCTGGGACTGGGAGATCAGGGTAGAGAGAGGGCAAGTGTTGAGCTCAGACTCGGCAGGAGAGAGGGAGTCCATTAGTTCGAAAATGGCAGGCCGGCCTAAGCACAGTCTCCCACCGCCCCTCACATTGGACTTAAAAACCCAGAGGGGCAGGTGCCATGGTGGGCAAGGGTCTCCCAGATCCATGGGTCCAGCACACTCACAGTGGCAAAAATGGTGGGGCGCTTTGGCCGGCATTCCCTGCCAGCACTGGGCCTGAGGGTGACCAGGTGACCATGGCAGCCAGACAGGGCACCGCAGGACTTGGGGAGGCCTGGTCGCTTTTGGTGTCCCTGTGGTTCTGAACCAATCCCCCTGCAGTATCTCTGTCCCCTGTGAGAGTTGGGGGGGGGGTCTGTGACCAGAGATCCTGACACTTGGCTTGATGGGTGCCCCAAGACCTCTGGGTGGCGAAGAATCCACAGGGCTGCGCTGCCTCTGGAGCCCCAGAAGCCTGTGCCTGAGTAGGGGTGCAACCTCAGCGGCAGGGCACCAGAGGGTCTCTGCAGTACGGTGACAGGTGTCCTCCAACACCCCAAGGCTCCTCCACTGAGGCAGCCTCCAGCCAGGCGATGGGCCCAAAGTCCCTAAGCTCAACACTTTCAAATTTGTGGTGCTAAGCTTGTTATAATCGTCTCTGTGTCTGGAGCTGCACTTCACACCGCCTCCCGGGTGGAGCAGTGAGGGCCTGTTGGCCAGCTTGACCTCCAGCTTGCAGTGTAGCTGGCCTGGGAGCTGAGGGGCCGAAGCAGTGGCCTGGCCTCGCTGGTGCCTCCCAGCTGGGCTGTGCAGCCACCACTGGGCGCTTTCCTCCAGGTAGCGGAAGCCCATGACCTGCCCACCGGAGCCCAGCATACATTCTTTCCCTTTCCAACCCTGATCAAGCGAGGAGCTGTTGGGCAGTGGTGGCTATTTGTCTGCCCAAGGATGACCCCTCCACCCAAGAAGCAAAGGTGATTCCTCTGCAGCTGAAGTTTCAGTGAAATTAAAAGAGAATTAGGTTTTACACTGGCCAAATGCTTCGCACCCCGGAAGGAGTGATGGTAACTGGTGTGTTCCCATGTGCTGTCTCTTTATCCGAATGCTACAAGGTAGGTGTGGACTCAGGCAGGACACCTGCCTCCCCTGCTCCCATTGGAAATAACATACAAAGAAACGATCCAGAGATTACATGATTAGTTGCTGATGATTTCAAATAAGCCAGAAATTAGGTAGAAAGGGAGGTCTGAAGAAAGAGGGCTAACTGTAAGCCATATGCTGTTTGAGGGATTTCCAGGAACGCCTGCTAAAAATTAGGAAGTTGTGGGTATACTGCTTCTGCAGATATTTAAACTGGGTCTGTGCATTCCAGTTCTGGAAAGCCAGTCTCCGGGAGTTTAGGTCCAGAATTGCTTGGCCCTGAGCCTGTTGCAAGAGTTGGGGGTCCGAACCTTGAGCACCGGCTCCTGTACTTTTCAGTAGTGGCCTGGCTGAGGGGTGGCCTGTGCGGAATCCCTGGTGGCAGGGCTGATCATGGAGGTTGGAACTCCAGGAGTATCTGAGAGAGAGCTGTTTGGCCTTAGAGTTTTGGACCAGCCCGGTAGCAATGGATCCTGGATAGAGGATGGGGAGGAGGCAGTGGTTCTGACCCCAAGTCTCCTGCAGAACTGGAGTGGGGGCGCTGGCCTGGAGGGGTGGACAAGCAGCCTCTGGACTTGCCTTTGCACCCAGAGGTCCCTGGCCTGCAGCTTTGGGCAGCTGCACTGTTTTCCCTCAAATCAGTTTTGGGGCAAGGAGCTGTGACGCTGGGTGCCAGGGGAAGAGAAAAAGATTAGTTTAGAAAGCGCTCAATTATCCAAAATTACTTGCTCACCCCTTCAGTAGCTCCCAAGGGCAGGGCGAGGAAGAGGCACTGTAATTGGTTTAACCTGTTCTGGGGACTCGGATCTGCGTTTGGGGGTGTGGTGCAGGATTAGGAGGGGGCTGAGAGACCCACCAGGGTCAGGGTGCGGGCGTCAGGCAGTTTTAGAGCCACAGCCATCCTGGGCGGTGGCTGGAGCCCGGATCTGCCGGGCTTTTGGCCTCCGATGGGAAAATGCCCAGCAGAATCGACACGCCAAGCACTGCCTCGCTGTTCTATAGCCTTGCAGCAGGCGGGACCCCTGGGGGAAGAAGTATCTAGGACTTTGGGAGTCAGAAAAAAAAGAGCAGAATCCGAAGGAAGCACAGGAATCACCAGAGGAACCCTTCGTCGTACTTGGGTTTTCCCCAAGGTTCCACAGCAAGGGCAAGAGAGAGCCTGTGTGCCCGGGCTCTCCTGCCGAAGGGGCCGGCTGCCTCGGCTCCTCTCATCCTGAGCCTCTGAGTAGGAGGAGAGAAGGAGACCAGCCGGGTCCAGAGGGAGGCGAAAGGAGCCAAGGTGGATACTCCTGCCTAGGATGGCCTAGGCTTGGGGCTGCTGGCAGCTTTTATAGCCTTTCAAGGCTCTGCTCTGTCAAGCTGCCCCACTAGACCTCAGTCTCCTGGCCTGTGAAATGGGCCCACTGGCAACGCCATGGCCGCACAGCATTCCTGAGGTCAGTGTGAGGGGCCTGGCCATGCAGGTGGGGATCTAACCTGTTCTTAGTCCAGACTGCTTCCTGCGAGCTCACCGCGTGTCCCCAGCCACACATTTCCACAGCAGAGTGCCTCACTCTGTGGACCGTGGGGACTGGCAAGACCCACTGTTTTCTGGATCCCCACATTTTCTCCCCTTTAACAGTAAACTAAGAAATGGACTTTGGGAGTGAATGGGTGGTTGCAGAGGCGGGGGACACGCGGGGCTCAGGGAGGCACTGGGGCTCTGGGCCGCCCGCCCTCTTTGCAGTGTGGTCTTTCCCTCAGGAGAGGGGTGCTTTGGAATACAGGAGCACCCGGGGTGCGTGAACTCTGCCGCTCTGTCCAGGGCCAGTTCTGCCATGCTGCGGTCTGTAGTGGGCTTCGGGGGGTCAGGCAGAGTCAGAGCTGCAGGAACTCCCTGGCCAACCTCGAGGGTTAGGTCCCTCCCCTGGAGTAGAGATTTGAGCCCCAGCGGAGGGGCAGAGTGTGCAGTCCCCCTTGGGCCCTGGCACAAGAAGGGCTGGCGGGAGGAACTGGCAAGAGATCCCAATTCAGGAACGGAGTTGGAAACTGAGGCTGACTATAGAAAGGAAGACAGAGCCTCGCCACCCCCCCATCCCCAGACCTGAAGACCCAAGACAGGTTTGGGTGAAAGATGAGGAAGGAACTGAAACATTTATCTCAGCCTTTTACTTAAAAGAGTCGTAAACCTCATTCACACACAACGGAAGTGGGGTTGGAGGCCTGAATTGTTCCAGTGGTGGGATTTGTCTGCGTTTAGATTTAGGCAGAGCCTCCCCGCCCCCTCCCCCCACACACATGGGAGCACCCTGGGGAGGAGGGATGCTGTCCCCGAAATTGTTGTCAGGAATATACATGTTTTGGTTCAGAGGATTTGGTGAGGTTAGACACCACTAAACAGACAGGGGGACAGAGCCGAGGCCTTTCTATACGGCAGCCTGAAATCATGTAGATTTTTTAAAAAGCAGACTTATTTATTAGAATGCGGATTTTTGCAACCCTCTCCCACCTCTACTTGGAAGCCTGCCAGGCTGTGCACCGGTCCTGGAAGGACCTGGAAGGAAAGCTCACCTTGCGGACCAGGATGCTCCCAGCCCTGGTGCAAGGAGACCTGGGGACTGGGCCCTGGCAGCTGGAGGGAGGAACTGGAGCGCACACGCTGTGTATTCAGTTCCCAGGGGCGCTGTGTGGTGGCCAGGGTTCCATCCCATCCATCCTTCAAGGTCTGAGAATCAGGTGTTGGGTGGGGGGAGGGCAGTCCTGTGTCTGTTGTCTGAGCACAGACAACAATGGCATGGGGCAAAGCTAAGCTGGATGCCCCCTTCCCTCCTCTACCCCTCGGCACTTGTGTGGCCTTCTTGGGTCACCCCTCCCAGCCACCCCCTTCACACCCCGTCCTGGCCCACTGTGTGACTGATGGTTTGGAGCGAGGCTGAGCTTTTCAGGGGCACCAGAGAGATGCAGCATTCCAAGGCAGGGGAAAGACGAAGGGTGTGGAGGAGGCCCAGAACCCTGAGGATTTCCTGGTGTCCAGAGTCACCAGCTCTGGGCTCTCCGGGAGCAGCAAGGTGGACTGGCCCCAAGCTCGTCACATTACAGTCTCCCACGGGCTTGGCGCCAGCAACCCCTGCGCCCGCTGCCCCGCGGTTGCTCGTGTCCTGAATGTGTGTGTGTGTGTGTGTGTGTGTGTGTGTGTGTGTGTGTGTGTAAGTGTGTTGGGGGGGGTGGCAGGAATTAGATGCTGGCTCCCTTGCTTGGGGAGATGGGAGAGAGCATGGAGAAGAGAGCCCAGCAGCCAGCCGGTCCTTACCCTCCCCTGCCCCTCCCTCGACTTTGGAGTGGTTTGCAATGGGGAGTGTGACCTTGTGTCCTGACATGGCCCATAACCACGGAGAGATCAAGCTCCCCAATATCATGTCCCCTTTCCCGGTGAGGGGATAGTATTTGGATAGTATTTGGGGGAGGCAGAGGAGAAGGCTAGAGGCAGGGAAGGAGTGCGAGAGCAAGAGAAGGTGAGACCAAGGTGGTGGCAGCCACAGCAAGTACCGAGGCCTTCCAGTGAGTTTAGTTCATTCAATCCCCAGACAAACCCATTTCAGAGGTGAGAAATAAAGTTTGGTGGTCAGGGTACTTGCTGGAGATCAGACTGTCCAGACTGGCCCCGCAGCATCTTCAAACGAGGGAGGAGGAGGCAGGGAGAGGTGAAACCCCAGAGGGTCCCTAAGGGGTGAGGGTGGGGGTGGGGTGGGCAGGGCTCCTGAAGGTCTGCCCTGGTTTTTCACAATTCCAGGTCCAGCTTTCTGTGGAGGGGGAGGGGTGGGGTCAGGACCCTGTTATTAACACCATTTAATGACCACAAGATCCTTGTGAGCAGTGTTTTTGTGACCGGTTTTGACACCCAAGGTTGTCCTTGGGGAAGGGTGAGAATCACTGTCCATCCTGGGAGTTCTTACCGAGGTCCGGACCATTTCTCTGGGGCTGCACCCAGTGGTCACTGGCCATAGTGAGCTCTGCTCCTGGGTCCAGAGGAAAGAGCAAACCAGCTGCCTCCAGTAGGTCTCAACTCATGTGTCCCCTCGTCGGAGAGCTGTGACCCTACCTCACAGTGAAGGAACCCCTCTACTGTGCCCCTGGAAGGCAGAGCTCCGAGGGTAGCCCCAGGCACAGCAAGCACTCAAGAGCTGGTTGATGACTGACTGACTGAGCGCCCAGGGATGAGGGACCATGTGTAGATAGCTTCAGTGGCAGGAGGGCCTGCTGGGTTTTAACTGAACAGCCAGCCAAGTGTGAGTCAAGGTGCAGGTACCCACAAACCCTGGAAGTCAGGGGAAAGAGGGTACCTTGCTCCTTTTCCCTCCGACCCAGTGGCTGACCCCCACCGCCGTGACCTGGCCATCTGGATTCCCAGTGGCAAGGAGTCCCCAGAGGACTCCCCTGCTGTAGGGCAAGTGGGACCCAAACCCCGGTGACTGGGAAGCCACAGGCTGGGCGTGGGACTCCGGCTGCTGCCCTGTAGTCGCTGAGTGGGAGGGCTCCCGGTTTAGGCAGGACAGACGGCCAAAGCTAATACCCTTGGAAGAGCTTAGCCCAGTGTTTTCTTCACCTCCTCCCGTCACTTTTCAAACAAAGTCCTTTGTTAGGTCCAGATAAGGGCCACACACACAGCGCCTCACTTTTTGGGAGCATAGTGGTTGCAAACCTTAATTTATTTAGTCTCTGCTTTCTGCCCAAAGTAGGTTTTTATGGGCCGAGTAGAAAGGCCTCACCCACAGTGGTTTCTAATGGAAGAGCTGGCAGCGCTGTCACCCCAGGGTGGGGTGACACGGGTAGGATGCTTGAGGGGAACTGCTTGCCACCCCCCACTCCCACCCCCATCTCTGCCACCAGGTCTGGAAGGAGCATTCTGACCAAATCTCCTCCCCAAAAACAGAATCTTTGGGAAAATATAGGAAAAATTATAAGGATATAAGAGAACAGGCTCTCTCGAAGTAGCTGGGTATTTGAATCATGCGGAAATTGTCCCCTACACCCAGTGCACCTCTGCACACGAGGCCAGGGCCTCCGATGGGGCCGTTCCCAGGGCTGGGTAGGGGATCATTCCCAATGGTGCAGATTTTCCCAGCTCGCTTGACAAGGACCCTTCGAGAGACCAGTGCCAGAAGGCCACGATCACTTTCCCTGTTGAGCCAGGAAGGGTGGTTTGGCCCAAACCTGGGACAGCACCCAGAGCAGGGTAAAGGAGTGTATCTGTCCAATTTCCGAAATCAGAATTCCTGGGTCTTTATTAAAGTCTTTCTTTATTCAAGCCTCAGGGCTTTTAAATTTTGGTTCTTTCCAGTTCTGGTTAAATGGAAGAAACACTGGCCCTGCCCACCGACGGCCTGTTGGGGAGTGAGGACCTGCGAGTGAGAAGCAGTGGCACCCTGCTCTGGTCACTGCGGTCCTCCTTGGGGGTGGGATGGAGGGCAATGAATTCCTGAGGTTAAAGAGACAGCTCTTGTCCACACGGTAGAGGCCGAGGGGGTCGTGATCACATTTTGGAGATTGGGATATTTGGGAATTAGCTACTTCCTTCTGTGGAGGCAAAGATATGTCCCTAATTTCTGAACCCAGTTGGAGAAATAAAAAATTAACCCCCCCTTTTTTTTTGGAACAAAGTTTGCTGGGAAGGGTCCCCAGAGCCTCTGTGGGGGCCCAGGGCCCCGAGGTGCTCCAGGCCGGGGTGGCTACCTCGCACTGCGGGGGTGGAGGGTGTTTTCACCTCCTGGGGTCAAAGCCACCATTGACGTGATGCCCCGGTTCCCTTAGGGACGGTGGGGAGACGCCAAGTGCCTGCCCTGTGACTGTTTTCATCATTTGCCACCGCGCTTAGAGGGGCTTTGGGGTCCCAGGACCGGTCCGCGAATTCGCGGTGGCTGGACAAGGTTCCCTGCTCTGCGGGTCCGAGTCTGGCCTCCGGTCCCGCGCTCCGGATGGATGCGCAGTGGCAGGGGGCCGGTCTGACCTGCAGTTCACCGCTGGGGAAGGCGCGCCAGGGGGACCCACAGCCCACCCCACACGGGTCGGTGGTTGGGGGTGGGCGGCGCAAGAGTGGGCCTGGGGCCTGGAACCTGGAAGCGCGTTTTCCACGAAAGGGAACGGGGCACAGCCTGAGACAGCGGTCACAGCCTTCGCCACTCCGCGTCGGGGCCGCAGCGCTAACTGGAGGATCCTGGCCCGACCCCCCGCGGAAGGCTCTAGGGACCGACTGTGTGTCCTACCAGGTGGCGCTCACGCCGCAACCTCACCTGGCTTCCCTGCCGCCGCCGGAGAACGCAGAGGAAAGCCTGGATCTGCCGGGTCACAGCCGCTGAGCCCAGGGCAGCGAAGAGGAAGGTTCTGCTGGGAAGGGTGGGCTTTCCTCGGGTGCTTTCTGCAACACTGGTGGCCTTCGGGAGGTGATGGAGAGGAGCAGGAGGCCTGGGGGTGGGGGTGGGGGGAGTTGTTAGGAAAAGGAGGGGCTGCGGGACCCTAAATGCGTGACAACAGACACCTCGCGGTTACCTGCGAGTGTATGTGGGGCTCTCACCGCCTTTGGTCTATCACTGTTCCCTCCGCTGGCGCGTTTGGAGTTTGGCCTCCGGGAGCCCCCAGGTAAACCCTTCCGCGCCTCAGCTCCTGGACTGGAAGGGGAGGGAGCTCCTGGGGGCGCCCTGAGGTTGGAAAGGATTTTTACTTTATTTCATTTCTAATGCAGGAAAATCTGCCCCCTGGGCGGCGCGGGTGTTTGTCCGGGTGCCTCCGTCTTTGGGAAAATGCATGGCTGCCTGCGACGCAGGCAAGGGAGGGGGGGTCCTTGGGGGAATATTTATGGGTCAAATCAGTGTCCTCGTTTGGCTACGAGAATGGCCTATTTCAACAAAGCAGATTAGATTACTTAGTGGCATTTCAAATAATAAAACGGCAATTTCAGAGTCGTGAGCACGTGGGCGGCCCACGCGAGCTGTGGGCCTAGTGGGTTCAGTGCGTGCGGAGCGCTTGGAGCCTAGGCCTCGGCGGGATTCCGTTTCTGGCCGTTTCTTTTTGACTGAGGGCAAAGGGACGCTCCGGCCTCCGGGGCGGCCAGGGCGCTGGGTGACATAGGTCACTCGCCCCGCTCGGCGCCCGGGCTCTGGCTGGGCGCTGCCGTTTACTGATTTGTTTCATTCCTCTGCCCAGGTCTAGGAGACGCATGGGGACAGCCGAGCCGCGCCGGACCCCTAGACAGTGTCGCCAAGGAGCTGGGATCGCACTTGCTGCAGGTAAGGCCGCCGGGCTGAGGGAGGAGGTCGCGGCTGCCAACAGCCCTTGTCAGCGCCTGGGTGGCGCTCCCTAGTGACCCGGACACCGCGGTCTCGAGGTTTCCCGCCTCAAAGAGTAGCGAGTGGATCCATGGGCCGCCAACGGGCTGCAGAGGTCGCCCCGAGGCAGTGCCAGACTTCGGGGGCGAGCGGCATCCTCAGCCGCCAGCGCCCGCCCCCAGCCGAGGCCCGGACGGTGTGGACTCAGCCAGAGCCACGCCGGCCAGCCCCGCGCCTACCCCGCACCTCGCCGCTCCTCAGCCCTGGGACTCCAGCCCCCGAGTGCTAGGCCGTAGGGCGCCCTGGGCGTGGTTAAGCTCTTTCCAGCCTTAACTTTCCCCAGCAAACTTTTTATGGAGCGCTTGCTCTGCGCCAGACGCTGTGCCAGGCGCTGGAGCCAGAGAAGGAATGATCAGGGCGCTCTGAACCACAGTGGGGCAGCTCCAACGCGTCTGACAATTGTGTCTGTTTGGAAGAGTTGTAATAAAGGAGAGACAGCATCGCTAATAGAACATTAACAGCTGGCATTTATTGAGCGTTTACTACGGGCCAGATTCTGTTCTAAATCTTACGGTATCAACTGGCTTCACCACCACCTAGAATGGGTTCTGTTCTTAACTCCAATTTTTAGAGGAGGAAGTTGAGGCACAGAGAAGTTAAGCAGCATGCCTGGGGTCACACAGCAAGTGGTGGAGCCGGGTTCAATCCAAATGGTCCAGCACTTGAACCTTCGGCTCACGACACGGTGTGGCCTCCGAAGTCTTTGCTTGGTTTGTGGTCAACCACTTAGCGCCCCCAGCCCGGAGCCATTCAGCCCTCAGCTGTTAAACGCCTCCGACCTCGGGTTTCCCCGGCAGTGTCTGGGGCGCGCGCGCCGGCTAACCGTGCGCAAGGCCGGCCAGTTCCAGGGCCAATTCCAAGTTGGTGGCTGGCGCTAGGTGGGGACAGCAATGCCTCGTGTTTCAGGGTCTTTCAAATGCCCTTTACAGAGCCTTATCAACGACCCGATTCATTCCCCCCTCCCGTCATTTGTCTCTGCCATCGAAAAATGCCTACCAAGAGCTATTTTGCATTTCCTTCTTCTATTTTGTGTTTTCTTTAAAAGAAAAAAAATTTTTGGCGGCGGGACGCAATGACTTGGGTCAGAGTCAGCCACGAACTCCGCATTTCGAAAAAGCAGATCTTTTCAAAACTCTTTTGCCCCGAATGCCCTAGTGTGATTTATTTTGTAAAATGCGTGCTCTGGGGAAGAGCAGATCCGGGGAATATTTGAAACCTGAAGCTTTTACAGCATAAAGCGAACGGTGTGGCAGCCCAGCGGGGAATGGTGCTCTTGGAGTCCTTCCCGCTGGCCCTGCCCTCCCCACCAGGCTCACCTCCAGCTCTGAGCCCGGTATTTTGCATGTTAGATACTCCTACATATTATAAGTGACACTAATATCAGGGACAACTAAGTGCCTGGGAACTCCAGTAAAAACCTGGCGGCAAAGTCAACATCCTCAGGTTCCTGAACCCACTGTACATTTTCTTTAATTAATTCCGCAGCGGTGTGCCGATGAGTGCATTTGCAGTTAATACACATACAAGCAAAATCTGAAGCTATGAAGGCATACCCAGCATTTTCCATTAAGGATATTATTTTTAGCTACTGCTGGCAACTCGCAGAATTTACCATGATAATTTTTCTTTTACTCATATGGCTCACTGTCAGAGGCTATTTCATTAATGTATCTCTTTAAGGATTTTGGAGTTGAGCAAGAATGCAAAATGTGCCAAAACATTAACAGCTTTCGAAACTGCTGTGTAGTTTATATTTTTGAAACGGAGTTTAGCTGGGAAAATATTTTGTAGCTGAGTTAGAAACGTGAAAGTAAGGCTTCTAATCAAGATGTTGATTTCCACCTCAGCACAGGGAAAGGTAGTGATAGTTTGATTTGTACAGCAAAATCCTACTTGGGAGAGTATAATGTAAGGGCATCTTTCAAGTTTCGTTTCTGCTACATTCTTTTTAGGCCCCCCTCCAAAGAAGGGGCGGATTTAGAAAAACCAAAGGTAATCTGGTTTCAATTACATGTTGTAAAAATAGAATTTGTGGCCAGAAATTAATTTGGAATATTTTTTTATGGGGGCAGCATTGTGGGTTGTATGGATCTTTCACCAATTTTATTGCTTTTCTTTGGTCCCGGATCTAAAATATGAATGGGTAAATAAAATGCAGTTTCCTTTTTCAAAAATAATTTAGTCTTTTTTCCTTGCCATGCATAAATATACTCAGTACCTTTTTATTTGTCTTAATTACCTCTCATAATTTTACTTTATTTTTTTTGAGGGCTGGCCAACTTCGGCAAAATCAGAATATCATGTGGGTTGTTTTAATTTTTCAGAAATTGATACTTTTTCTCCTTGAATTTTGCAAAGGTTATTTGAAATAATTAATTCTGTAGACATAGTCTGTTCAAATAACCCGGTATTTTCTTTTCTGGGGAGTGGTAGTGTTCGGAATTTATTATTCAAATGGTACTTAGGGGTAACTAGAAAATCGTGGCAAATAAAGTGTATGTCCTAGTGGTATAAACACTGCCAATTATGACATAAAATGGTCTATATAGTGGTAGATTGTCCCCTAAGTACCATAGAACTCCGGATTTGTGCTAAGTGCTAAAATAACCCCAAACAATAAAGCTACTACATTTAAACTGGGTATGATAGGAATTCTCAAATGTTTTGCATGATTTTTGCGATGTGCATGTCAGGCTGTTTTTACAGTGCTTTAAAAGCATTTGAAAGCCTGGTGCGGGAACTAAACTTTGAGTGGTGTAACTTACAACCCTTATGGTGCTGGGCTGTTTTTTGCATTTGACAAATATGTGTTGGTGATAATATTTTATACAGTCCTCTATCCCAGTGAGAGTACAATTATTAGATTTAACTCTAATGTATAATTATCATCTCTTACCATGACACTTTTTCTTTTCCAGACTTTGGATGGATTTGTTTTTGTGGTAGCATCTGATGGCAAAATCATGTATATATCGGAAACAGCCTCTGTACACTTAGGCTTGTCCCAGGTAGGTAGTACCTAATTTTATGTGCAACCTAAATATTATGTGTTGGTGGATCTTGGCAGCCTTACCCAAGCAGTGTGTTCAAGCATCTGCTTTTGTGAACGAGCATAATCCAAAATTGCAAAATTCTCTTCTTAGGCTGTCCCGAAGGGCTTTTCTTCTCCGTGTTACATTTCACTTTTTTACTTTCTTTTTCCTTTGGGGTTAATGACCAGTATGTCTTTGCAACAGCCAGCCTTGTTCTGAGGTTGTGTTCAATAGCCTGGACTCTGCTTATACAGTAAGACTCCGTCACTAACAGGAGCGTCACAAAGGGAGACTTTTCAGTTCATACTTGATGGCCTGCACGTGGTATTGTGAGTTGCTATGAAAGCTAGAGGAAAGCTGATGGAGAACGTGGATTTTATGCAGAATGTGCTTTGGGGAGAGAGAAAGAGGGGGGGTAGATTTATGAGTGTTCACATGGAATTCAGGGTAATTTTTCCTGAGTTTTTCCAGTTCAGTGGTCGTTTCAGTAAAGCATTTTATATGCTTGTGATAGAAACTCATAAAACTCAGTTTACTACTGTTTTGCACAGCAAGGTCCTGGTTTCTTTAGAACATTTAAATATTACTGATTTTTCTGGAACCATTTTTTAAAAGGGGGTTCATCCCCTAGAGGAAAGAATTGCACTCAGCTTTATGTATCCCCATCCAGCCCAGGGTTTGCTGGAGAATTTGGCTGCAGTCTGGGCCGGTGGTGGCCGGTGGGTCCGGATGGGATGGGGGGACTCTAACTGGTTGTTGCCATTCACATTTCTGATTTAGCAGGTGTGGAACATGGTTCTCAAAGCCACTTTTTTTTTTTTTTTACGTATAGGGACTAAATGTTTCTTTACATTGTGAATTATCAGAGTGCTCTTTTTCATCACGCTAGAATTAATTAGATACAGGAAATGGGCTCCCTGGAGGCCTGTGAATAGTTTGTATTGCACCAGCCCCTTGTGTAGTTGAGCCAAAATAAAAATGCCAACTAATGTGGCTGGGGTTCTCATTGAAAAGCAAAATCACCAGTTTGGAAATCTGCATCTGGTGTATTCCTTTTCTTTTTCTGCCTGTACATTTTTTAAACCTGCCATTTGTTTACAACCTTCTCTCCCGATGTGTGTGCCCTTATCCTCTGTGTTTTTCATGCAGAGTTCTTTAACGTGAATCTCATATTAAAATTGTTTGGTGTTTTCTTTTCTCTTCTTTATGAAACCAGGTCTCCCAGATAAGATTTACGAAGGCTTGGCTCTTACACTGCGTGACTCATAAGAGTAGTATATTTGTAGGATGGAAAATTCTGTTGGGAACATGAAATTTACTATTTTTTGTATTTTGCAAAGTTATTATTCTCTGAATTTTCACCTTTGCCCTGTTTAGAATTATTTAAGACCCTTTAGTTGTGCCCAGCCTGGTTTCTACTCCTGGCTTGGTTTGTGGCTGATTGACCTGGATCAGAGTACTTAACCATTTCTTTTTCCTTGGGGTTACTTAACCTTTTCAGTCATGATTTACAAAACCTTTGATTAGTCTTATAATAGTGTCACAAACAAGACAAAACATTTCACATACTTTAAAAATGACTAGCCAAACATATTTTAGAATAGGCAAAGTTACTGTTATGGAATATTAAATTTAGATCTGAGCTTCCTAGCAGTCAAAGCAAAAAGAGAAATGCATTCAGTTATGTGGTTTTTGTTGTCCTGTTAGGGCAGGTATTTCACCTTCTTGAACAATAACTTAAGAAAATAATTCCCGTGCACCCCTCCTTCAGGTTTGTGAAAAGAAACAAATCAAAGTGCCCATTTTATGTGAGTTATAAACTATAGGGAGCTGCACAAAATCCAGGCATCATCACCATTTCATTAGTGTTGTACTTCAATTAGCACAGTTGACTCAGATAGCATCCGTCCTTTGGTGGGCACACACAGGGCTCTTGGTCATTTGGAATGTCCGGGCACATCGTAAGGCACTGTGCACGGACCAGCACATCCCAGTCCACTCAGCCAGGCTGCTCGGTCTAGCATCCCACATCCCGCTCTCAGTCCTGTTTCTCTTTCATCAGAAATGACCCAAAAATTGGATAGACGACAAATCTGCCTCCTGTTCACAATTACCTCCACAAAAGGACATCTAAGCAGAATCACAATTAAAATTACATTTACTTTCGGTCATAATGCAGAAATAAAATTTTGTGCTATAATTTTGAAAGGGGCAGAGATGCGTTATACACTACCATTTCCCAAGAAAGTTATCGAGATGCCTTTCGTCTATGTTTCCAGAAGTGTCCATTAAATTAAAAAATACATCAAGCTGTGTGGGGCAATGGATTTTTTTTTTTTCTTTTTTCTTATCTCTCTGCAGGACTGTGTTAGTATCAGTCTTCAGTTACAAAAACACTTTAATGCTGAAGTGAGCCTAGTCTGGGGAGTGTTCTGGTGAACTGTTTCAACAAGCGACAACAAGCACTTCCCTGAGCCTGCCTCCTGCTCACGATTAACTCTGCAGAAGGAAGTCCAGGCAGAATCACGATGTGTATTTTTTTCTGTCCTCTTCACTTAAAGAGTAAAATATTGAGGAGGATGTCAAATACCCAACTTCTCTTTTCAAAAAGAATTTTTGCTTTTAGATCTGTTAGTAGGGAAAAGTCAGGCAAATGTATCAGACATGAAAACGTTATTAAAATAGGCTTAACAGTTTTTTAAATCACCAGATAAAAATGTTAATAAATTCTTGCCCAGTAGTCTAAGAGTAGCCTTGAAATAGGCTTGCTGATGAATAACGGTAGTAGTAATAGCTTATATTTACACAGTGCCCTTCTGTGTTCCGAGAACTTTCAATTACTCTCAATGACATTATCTCATTAAGTAATGACATCTTTCACATTAATTCAGGGTTAAACTCTATGTTAGCAGCTCCCAGGGAACGTAAGCCCCTTCCTTGGTTTGCCATAATTGTGTGATAATTCATAGCAAAGTGGTGGGTTGTTTTTTTTTTTTCATCTGAGCCCCCATCAGAATGACCTGTTTGAGGATGTAAAAATGACTGTCATAAGCCCATCTCAGTTCAAAGCCTTTTCTTAAACTTTTTAAAAAGTTTGGAATAAGGAATCTACTTTCTATGGAGAGTTTTTAAGTTCGTTTTTACTTTTAAATGAGTGAACACAGCGATCCTTGCTGTCAAATGTTCATACCAAAAATGACAGAGACAACCAAACAAAATGCAAGTTCTCCTCAGCCCACAGTGCAAGTGTTGGGAAACAGAGTCAGGCGTCTGGCTTGAAAATCCCGTTTGGAGGATATACATATAGAATACATAATAAAAAATTCTTAGAGACAAACATATCTATTTGGAAGAGGTCAAGTCGGGGAAGCACTTTTTACTTATGCAAGTTTATGAAATGGTTTAAGTCCATTTTTTTTGGTTACTGTAACTAACTTACTTATATTTGAAGAAGGAAGAAAGCTCTGTATACCTGCTGTATTGCCTCAAACATTTTTAAGTGTCCATGTGGTTTAAATTTCCTTACCAAAGTTGCACACATTATATAGCATGTAGGTAACCAATATATATCTGCAAGTGACTATCGACACGTATGAAATAGCTGTTCAGGAGACGCAGGCAGGAAACGGAATATTTGAGATTGCAGCCGGAAGCACAACCGTAAAAATAGCCATGGCGTTGCTGGGGCCAGAAGACCTAATCCTTTCACTTTTGAAATAAAGAGAAAGGATAGCGTTTTATGTTTGTTGACATAACTTGAACCCTGAAACCCAAACCATCTTATTTTAAAATGCTTAATTTACCATAGTCAGCAAAACACCCAGAGCAGGGTAATGTGCATTTTCAGAGTACGGGGTGACTTTCCCCTTCTGACCCAGAATATATCCATTTAGGGCTGTATTTATCCTGTGTAGTTTTCTTGGCAGGAAGAAAAGCTATTCAGCAAAACATAAAAAAGCTCTTAGTAGGAAAGCAATTCATTCTGTAGTTACCAGGGTTTTACCAATGCTAAAATATCACATGGAGGGTCTGTTTTAATAAGGCTGATGTATGAGACCTGGAGAGTTTTATAGCGACGACCATAATTTTTTTTTTGAGGTAGTCACATTTCTTCCAGCGCTCAAAAGCACGGATAGATATGTAAATACAGGAAACACCATGTCAACTGTAATTCTGAGTCAAGGTCAGCACTGTTTTATCATTCCAAAATTTGTTCTTTAAAAACATTTCCGTTATTTGAAGACTGTTTTACTTCCTCGACAGCCTTCGAGTTTTCTAACTGACCCGAATATTCAGAAAATCAAGCCTTTAATTCATGGACCTTCACTCTTCTCATTCTCCAAACGCAGAGGATGAGAACGGCCCGAAGGAAGCAGAGGACGCTCCTGTGGGACTGCAGCGCTGATGAGTCCTGTCCGCACAGGCGCAGGTCTTGTGCAAGCACACGAAGCTGCTTCTCTAAAAAGACACCAGTTACTTTTTCTAAAGAAGAGCTTGTAGCAAACCAGAATGATCATTCCCCCCCCCCAAAAAAAAACGAAGGTAGGGAGAAATGATAGGCCAACACAAAAAAATTCAATTTTTTTTTTCATTTTTGAAGTAAGCCGTGAAAATTGGGAATCAATAAAAAAATAATAATAATAACTCCCTTATTACTAGCCTGTATCACTCTCCACCTGACAGTTCACAAGGAATCTCTAGCTGCCCTCAGGAAAAGAGAGAGTGTCCTATCCCAAGTGGCTGGCTGAAATGATCCCAGTTTGTTTAAATGTGAGGATTACCAGGAATGACTTGAAGAATGTTTTGTTTCTATTGCTTATTTTAAAAAATGAAATCACGTAATAACTTCCTATCACGGCAAATATCCACTAGGTCACGAGGAAAATGCCAGGTTGGGAGGGGACAGGGAGGACTGTAACAGGATTCTCTCCGTTGCTGTTTGCATAATATTGGAAAGAAAGCTTCTATGAATAATGCAGAAAATAGAACTGTGAACAGCACCGGTTTGGGGACAAGATTACTTAGCAGGCCAGAAATGTAATTTGTTTTGACTAAAAAGCCATCTCACGCTTCTTAACAAGTTGGAAGGCCTGGCTCAGAGGAGTGGGACAAATGACTTTACCTCTCCACGGCCCTGGGGTCCCCGGTAAAGAGCTGATGGCCTCGGCACTAATTTGGAATGGTGGCGAAATTCTCCATTAAACCCTTCGGCTGAGATTGTTCTGTTGCGTGAGGTGGCACGGTCAGGGCTGCCCCATTACCGGAGATCACGTCCTCTCTGCTCTAACTGAGAGCAATGAGGCTCCCAACAAAACACTCGGCGGGACTCACTCAGAAATAAACAACAAGGGGGAGGCTGGGGACAAGGCACTCACCAGCCTGTCACTTAGCTTGCCCTGTCTCCTTGGAGCAGGGCTCAGAAACAGTTCTGCAGACCCACCCAAGGGCCTTCGCCACCCTGGGCTACTGCTGGCTGTGGTGGAAGGACCATCACTGCCCTGGGGGACCCCCTGATCAACACGGGGTGCACTGACTCACGGTCCTCATCTCTAAAATAGGACCCACCACCGCCGCTCAGAAGGCTGCTCTGATGGTGGTAATTTCTAGAACAGTGTGTGCCACAGCCCATTTCAAGATGGGTGAGGGGGACCAGGTCTTGAGACTCTCTGTCGGTCCCTATCATGGCACTTGTGTTTGGAGAACACAGAAAACTTCTCAAGGCTCAGAACTGACTCACTGGGACTTCTGTGTAAAGATCATAATGATGGTGTTTTCTAGGACACCCTGCCCGCGTCCCTGCAAAACAGGGTCCTGTCTAACGTGGACGTGGCCTCCAGGTGTCTGTCTTCCGTGGGGTGTGTCTGGAAGCAGGTGGTGTCTGAACCCACGGTCACATAGCTCTCTGGGGTGGGCCACCCGGCCGCACCCGTGGGCAGGGCCACGGGGTTAGTACAGTCATCATGGACTGTGCCCGGGGAGCGGAGCTGCCAAGGAGAAAGGGCCTTTGTGGGGCCATGGCTCCTGCCTCGCAGCCTCTGAGGGGACAAGGCTCTCGGGGACCTCACCGTGGACACGCGGCTCGTCCACAGCTGACCAGTCCCCTCAGGCAGCACGGAGCGCAGGCTCCAGCCTGTCGTCTCCTGGATGGAGGATGCTGAGCAGACTGTCAGGGTCACCCCCTCCACGGCCACCTGTTTCATCCTTCACTTCCGGTTCCTCCTGCTCCTCGTTGGAAAGGGTGGGGGACGGTTCGGAAAAGACAAGTGTTTCTGCGCTGGGAGAAGGTGTGGGTTGTCAGCCGAGATGGAAATCCTGTCCCTGGCAGGTGCATACCTGTGATACTCACACGTGTCCCCCTCCCTCCCTGTGCCGCAGGTGGAGCTCACGGGCAACAGTATTTACGAGTACATCCATCCTTCCGACCACGACGAGATGACGGCTGTCCTCGCGGCCCACCAGCCTCTCCACCATCACCTGCTCCAAGGTATTTATTTCCTCCAGACGGAAAAAACAACACAAAACAAAAAACCAGAATGAAAACCAGGTCATGCTCTGGGATGTGACCCGAGGGCTTCGCTTCCCACGCTGCCCAGCCAGGGCCGCCAGCACACACGCCGCGCCCACCAAGTGGGTTAACTTCTATGCCTCTGTCCTTCAAGGCAACACCACGGACCCCCGTCAGGGGCTCGGCACTGTGCTGGGTGCTGGGCAGGGGTGAAGGCTTCCCCTAACGTGCTCCTGCCTTAGAGTTCCTGGACACAGGTCTGGACCTGGGCTTCCTAACCGAGGGTCCGAGGGTAGATCTTGAGTTTGCGAAATTGAATGGGGAAAATGACATTTATTGCTCTTGTTGAAATGGAGCACTTCCTCTGCTTCTAGATTGTAGACGGTAAGCCACGCACTGTCGCACTGTCGCTAAGACCTTCGCTCCTTCTCCTTCGCAATTCCGGGAGTTCTGAGGCCCTGCGGCTGGGTCTTGTCATGCAATGTGTTAATGAAGCACCACATTTACAAGCGTATCACCACTTGTTTGAATACTGTAGCAACTGTCTTCAGCACATGTGTGATACATCCATTTGTAACCGCGTCTGTTTCTGCCTGGGGATTTGTGGGTCTTGTCATGGCACCACTCAGTTGAGGAGCCTGGTCTACACGGAGGCAGGGCCATCTCACGGGCCTGGCTCCATGTGGGGACCTGGTCCTCCTCTTGACAGTGCCACCTGTCACTGCACCCGTATTGACGGGTCCCTACTGTGGTGAGCGCTGTTAGCACAGACGTGGCGTGCCTGTTCTGGGAGGATGGGAGCACGTTGTCACACAGATGACCCCTTGAATGACAATTACCATGTGTGCTTGGAAGACACAGGAGAACCTGTTCCAGGGGCCCCGGTCTTGTAACTCCCTCTGACAGTCCAGTGAGACCAACCAGTATGTTGACCAAGGGTCTCTTGTCTGCTTTGGACTGTGGCGTCCCAGCTGGGCTGGAATTCCCCAGTGAGACACGGAGTCTGAAGAATCCTCTCCAACAGAATGAGGGCCAGGAGAGAACACTGCACCTGGAACTAGTTTTCTCAGTGGGGAAGTTCCAAGTTGGGCAGAGCCACCGAAGTCTTGGAGAATTCCTCAGAACCTTGTGTAGTTACGGCTCCAAAAAATTAGCGTCCACTGGGTGGGCGTGGCCTTCTCCAGCAGCCCTGGTGTCATCCTTCCCTCCCATGGCACAGCTTTTTAAAACTATGTAGGAAATGACGGCAAACACATCTTGGGAACATCTGAGCCCCTCCCCCGCTCTCCACGGGCTCAGGCCTGAGGCAGAGACAGTGCAAGAGGGGGAGCACCACGGTCCAGGAGGGGTGGGGTCGCCCCACTCATCCACAGCCACCGAGTGTGCGGGGACCAAGAGGGGGAGCACCACGGTCCAGGAGGGGTGGGGTCGCCCCACTCATCCACAGCCACCGAGTGTGCGGGGACCAAGAGGGGGAGCGCCAAGGTCCAGGGGGTGGGGTCGCCCCACTCATCCACAGCCACCGAGTGTGCGGGACCCAGGTCCACAGCGCTCACTGTTCTCCCCACTCCCCCAGACTTGGTTTTCTGTGTCTGAACTGGCCCCGTTGTTTCACGGTAACTGGGTGAGACATGGGCTCTCCCCAAAACGTGTTAGTTGTCGCGTGATGCTGCTCAGACCTGGCGTGCTTGTCTGGGAACGGCCAGAAAGGCGCCTTGTTAAAGGGAAGCTCTGCCCTTCGGACAGTCCTCCCTGCCTGCTGCAGGGGACTGTGGGTAAACATGACAGCCTTTCCACCTGTGGAGGCCTCTCAGGTGAACCCCTTACCTGCACCGGGCACCCCCTTGGGGAGGGCAGAAGGCTGCGCTTCCATTCCCAGTGGTAACCCTTTTTTAAAAAGTAATGTATTAACCACCACCCAATGGCTGTTTATTTAGAGTGGAGTGACCTCGCCCTCACCCAGGGGCACAGACACTTTGGCATTGGTGCCTCAGAGAGCTGGTGTCCCTCGCTGCAGCAGAGGGCGTCTCCTTAGGGGCCTCACTGGCTTTGCAGTAGTGAGGGCGGAGGTTCGAGTGCGAGGCCCTCGGGAGAAACGGAAGGCAGGCTGTGGCCCAGCCAGAGAGACACAGTGACGGTGACCGGGAGGGAGGTCCATCCAGGGCTGTGCACTCGGACAAAAGCTTCAGTCTGGCCCAGCGGGCCTGTTGGGTCTGTTCCCTAGTCTACACTGCTGGGCAGTCTCGGTGCCCATGGGCACGGCTGGCAGGAGGTGCCCTAGAGCTGCCTCCCTCTGCCAGGGGAAGGGGCTGATTCGTGACTTTTACTCAATAACTGCTACCCGAGGGAGGTTAGAGGCGCTGGGCCTTCCTTGCAGGCTCGGCCCTGCCCCGGGGCTGGTGGAGGTGGTTCCCCTGGCACCAGGCCTCTCTGTGGCCACACGAGGGGCCACTGGGCCCACTGCACAGACAGTCCTCACGGTGACCCCAGGATGGTGTTCCCAGGTTCCTGCTATGGCCGTGTTTCAGGCTGCCTTGCACTGGAGCAGGCGGAAGCCACGCCAGGGCCAGGACGTGGCCGGTCTCCCCAGCCCACCCAGGACCACAGGCGAAGCTCTCCGGGCCGGCATCGGGGGTGCTGGGCTGAGGCCTCTGGCTGCCTGTTCTGGCCCTGAGGGTTTACTGACATTGTTGGGATAAAGATGGGGAGACACACGGTGGGACAGCTGGCCAGTCTAACCCGACTCCTGCTTTCAGAGTACGAGATAGAGAGGTCGTTCTTTCTTCGGATGAAGTGTGTCTTGGCGAAGAGAAACGCGGGCCTCACGTGCAGCGGGTACAAGGTACGAGGAGCCGCAGGGGGTGGGAGGGGGAGAGGGTGGTGGCTCTTCACTGGTTCATAGTTTGCGTCACGACCAAGGACACCTGCAGAGAGGAAGACACGGGGACCCACGCTGCCTTACGGAGAACTTTCTCGTGATGCTGCTCGTGAGGGAGGTGTGAGCTGGCATCTTCCAGGAATATGCGTCCTGTGAGGCCGGGAATACACGTGGCTAAGGGTAGAATTTGACCTTGGCACCTGCGGGTTCTACTCTGCACACAGGTTGGTCTGGCTGGAGCAGCTGCCCTGGAGTTAACTGCGAATCCTTATTCCACGCAGGATCCCAGGCCTCAGTGGGTACTCAGAACGCAGAAATGTCACTCAGCCTCAGCCTGTTCGGCCAAATCCGGTGATAACGACCGGCTGTGCATGACAGTAGTAATACAGCCCATTCCGAGGGCAAAGGGGAGCTTCCGCCTGCAGCATCTCACCTCATTTAACCAATCAGTCCGATTAGCTGGTCTGAGTCCCAGCAGCCCTTTGGCGGAGTGTGATGGCCCCGTTGTAGGATCTGGGACACCAGCTGACAGGCGGAAGGCAGGCAGCTCAGGGGCCGAGCTGGGGCCTCCGAGCCCAGCCCCCACTCCTCCCTGGCCAGTTTCTCTGCCGGACATGGCCCCTTGTTCTGGCTAGCTCCAGAATCCAGGAGTAGGTCCCCTAAAGAGCCCACGGGCAGCACTGTGCCTCAGTATCAGTCCGCTGCTCCCTGAAAGAAGGGCAAGTTGGGGGGCGTCTGAGCTGAACCCCGCCTTGGGCCCTTCGGCCCCTCTCTGGAGCTGGAGGCGATGGGAGCCTGTTTGCGGGAGCATCTGAGTGCTCGGGAAGGAGGAAGGGGTGGGGTGAGGGGAAAGGGGACAGTCTTGTGTCCCTGTACCTTCGTCCTCTTTCTGGAATGCCCTCCCCACCTCCCATCCCAGGGTCTGCCTTCCCTTCCTCCCTCCCCTCAGGCCCCTCCTCGGAGCCCCACTCAAAGCTCTTGCCTTTGACTCGAACTCACTCTGTTTTATAGTTTGGAGGATACGTTTCTCAGACTCTCAGCCTCTTTGGCCCAGGGGTGGGGAACCCCCAGCACTGTCCTGCACCCACAGACACTCTTGCGGACACTCGGGTTTTGAATGGTTTTTGCCACTTACGAACTGTCGAATCGTAAGCAAAACACATCACCTCTCTTGCCCTCAGTTTCCTCGTCAGTAAAATGGGAGAGTGGACTAGAAGGATGTAAAGATTGTTCCAGCTGTAAGACCGTGAATACATTCAGGAATCCTGGAGGAAGGCTTTTGAAAAGGCATTTAGCGGCTCATCACTGCTGTTATGGTGACTGTGATCCTTTCAAGAGTGTACCGACTGTAACTCGTATAAAGGCTTCCAGTGCCGAGGCTTAAGGCTGCACAAATGTTTCTGTTGCACGTTTGGAACACGAGGTTTTCTCTCGTGTGGTTTTTGGCTATGGCTGTTACAAGTATTCCTATATAGGCGCCTTGGCTTTTGCTTATTACAAGGGGATAAAATCTTGAATTATAAATAAAATATATTCAAAATGAAGCTTTTTATGATTCTCCTGAAAGAATTCTGAACTGACTGCAGTGATAGAGCTTGTCAAGTGAGATCAGTGTCAAGTGAACAGATGTCGAGTGCAGCCCCGTTGGAAGATAAGCAGTATAGCTGCTGAAGGGATCGAACAGCCAGCTCCCCCACGGACCTTTGTTGGGCCAGCTAAGCAAACCTTGGCAGTGAGTTAACGACATATCAATCCATTATATAGCAGAGAGCCTTAACTTGCAGAGTTACCTGAACATAGTCTGTTAGGGAAGACAACCTTGTATTTTATTATGATACTATTTCTTAAGAAAGAAGAACAGCTCCGTTTCTCCTGAGCAGTGAACTGGGCGTTAGGCTGTGGAGCCCAGTAGAGGCCAGGCTGGGGGTAGTTCAGCAGGTTGGAGCAAACCAGCAGGCCCAGAGCCGGGCTCAGTGGGTGCCAGCCTACCCCTGGGCTGCCGGCGGCTGACCCTGCCCTTTGCTTCCCCAGGTCATCCACTGCAGCGGCTACCTGAAGATCAGGCAGTACATGCTGGACATGTCCCTGTACGACTCCTGCTACCAGATCGTGGGGCTGGTGGCCGTGGGCCAGTCGCTGCCGCCCAGCGCCATCACCGAGATCAAGCTGCACAGTAATATGTTCATGTTCAGGGCCAGCCTCGACCTGAAGCTGATCTTCCTGGATTCCAGGTGAGTTTGGCGTCTGCTGCTGCGGAGTTCCAGAAGATACGGATGGTGGAAGCTGGCCCCTGAAAGCTACGCTATTAAACCAAGATGTAGCAAGGACTAAGTCATGCTAAGAATGCGAATTAGGAAGGGATTTAGTGAAACCAAGTCATGAATTGAAAGAATTAACGTCAGCCTTAGTACTCAGGCGTAGCCAGCTTCTCCAGCTTATGGGGACTTCTGAAACCTTGTTCATGTGTTCATCGTCTCTGAGTCTGCTTTGGGGACGTGCTGGGGCACAGGCGGCCTCTTTCGAAGGCCCGCGTGTCAGGATTCTGCTCGCGTCGCCATCGAGTCGGGAGGTCCCGAAAACCAGCAGGTTTCTGCACCGAGCAGTGAGTGTCGGGGCACCTTCTGACTCCGGCTGTGGGAAGCCATTTGAGAAAGGACAGCCACCGCAGGGCTGGGCTGCGAGCAGACAGGTGGCCTTCACTGGAGGGAAGCTGTGACCACAAGCTCGGCAGGTGCCCGTCTGGGTCTGGGCTGGAGGGCGACAATGGCCCCAGAGCTGTCTCTCCCAACTGTCCCTTCCTCTCCTACTTGAGACTCTCCGGAGAGCGCAGGGAGAGTGAGGGGGGAGGAATCACTGATTGCCGGGACCTGGTCAGAGGACTCTGGAGGGAGTCTGTGCTGGAGGGAGGCCATCCCCAGGCAGCTGCCAGCCCCACAAGTCTGGAGGCCTCGCGTGGGGCCTCTTCGGGCTTCTGGTTTCTTATCTATTAAAACAAAAAACAAAAACAGGCCTGCCCCACCCACAGGGCAGTTAGGAAAGAGGGAGTTAGAACACAGACGTGAAGCATTTGTCAAAGTGAAGAGCCTGCCTGACCAGCAGCCTGAGTCCCTGGCCTCTCGGCCTCTTAGAAGGACCCTCAGCTGTGCGGACAGACGGTTCAGACCCCGCTCCTGACTTGCGGTGGGTGTGGCTGAGCTTTCCCAGACGAAGGATCTCTCTGTATTTTTATGTTTTCTGTATATCCTGAAGCTAGGATTTACTGATTTTTTTTTTTTTTTTTTTTTTACTTTTTGTGATAAAATATACCTAACATAAAACTGATCATTTTAACCACTTATTGAAGAAAAACAAATCCACTCGGTTAGGGGTGGAAGGTGAGGACACAGATGAGTCTAGTTCATCGTCAAAGCATCTGAGAACCATTCAGAGGTGAAGATGTGACAGGGTCGGCCTGACAGAGGGTCACTGTGCTCCCAGGAACTCCCAGCAGTGGGTAAAGGTGACTCTGGGGAGGATGTGGCACCTCATTCGATAGCCAAACGCCGACAAGTGGGACCGGAGTCCAGGGCTGGCCGGTGGTCCCGGGCCGAGTGTGGGGGGCGGGAGCAGGCCGCGAGGACGAGTTCTTCCTTGCAGATGTCTCAGAGGGGACAGAGAAGACCGCTGTCCGCGTGCTTTATTCTAGAAGTGCGGGAGGGTACAACTGGGTTCCCCTTGTTTGTCTCCTAATTTTCTTTGACCTTTCTAGCACCACCCCCAAGGACTGGTGAATTCCTTACAAGAGGGGAGAGAGGGGTATCCCCAGAGGAGAGATTTCAGATCTTCCCAAGTTGTTCAACCCATATGCTCTGCAACTCCAGGGACAGATGGAGGGCTTCACGGAAGAGGGTGCACAGGCAGACGGGAGGCCAGCGGCTGGGCTTGCTCAAAAAGACTACATTAGGGTGTGGGGGCCACGCCCCGGAAGTAGGAAAGAAGGTGCCAATCTGGATGGAGAAAGACTGTAGTTCATCCTCTGAGCACCAGGAAGCTTCCCGCAAAGCCTTGAGGCTTTTCCTAAATTCCGGTCACCTAGGAGGTGTTTACTGAGGGGGCAAAAATGCGCTGGAGAATTCTTCACACTCACTCTGGCCCTGGGTCTGTGGCAGCCCGACGGTCTTTGAAAGGCCGCCCAGCTGGGGCACAGGGGGCCAGCCCAGCACTGGGAGGTCAGCAGGATGGCCCGTGAGGTGGGAGACAGCGGCTCTGACATCCAAACCCAGGAGCCCCCGTGAGGGGTTGGCCGGAAGCCCAGCAGCCCCAAGTCACAAGGGCAGTGGCCCCCCACCAGCATAATCCCAGACACAGCTGAACTCAGCATAACCTGAAATTTGGTTCGTGGGGGTTTTGTGGTATTTCACTTTGAAACCATAGCTGGTACTTTCGCCAAGGATGGGCGAATCCCTCTGACAGGTCGTCAGACACCAGAGGGTTGGAAAAAACCAGGAGGGCATGCTGCCAAACCCTTCCCCTCCCCTTTAACTTTTAAAGCCATGTGTACTTTGATGAGAAACTTGATCCATGTGTTTCTGATTCATTTACACGTTCGGGCCGTTGTTCTGAAACTTTTCGTCTTAAGGGTCTGGGAAGCTTCTTTCATCCCCACACCGGAGAGATGCCTGGTTTTCTTTTGGGGGAAGCCAGACGTCTCTGTTTTCCTGCCACACAGAGGTGGACTCCTACAGGGCCCGAGGTTCTAGGTGGCCCTTAGACAAGTCCCCAGAGCCCTGAACGGCTCTGGCCTGGGCACGTTCCCTTCCTGCCCACCTCGAGCCCCGGCTCCTTCCTGCCCAGCGGAACACCATGGAAATGTGTACACCAAATAGTGACCGATTCCAGGGAAACATGAGGCTCTCCGAGATTTACGACCCGAGCCCGCGCAGAACTCAGCAGAAAGGGGAGTGAGTTAAGGAATGAAAGTGAGGTCGAGTTTCCCCGTTTCATTTGCAGCTAATGTTTCAGGTCTGGACTGGCAGGGCTGCCAGTCCCAGCCGTCCTCGGTCCCCACGGACTGCTCACCGTGGCCTCACCTCCTTTGGAACCCCTTCTTGTCCCCCTCTTTCATCTGTTCTTGAATATCTGTCACCAGGATGTCTGGGCCACCTCCTCTGAGGGCATGGCTCCCAGTGCATTTGCCTTATGCAATTTTCACCTGCGGACAGAGTGATCCCCACGCTGGTGACGATGCCGTCTTGGATGTAGACAGCCACTTTTCTTCAAAGAGCTGACGTGGGAAATTAATATGCCCGGGCCTTGATGAGAACGAAGAGGGGTAACGTCATGTAAGCCCTGGGAACGTGCTTCCATTGCGCTAGTGAGCTTAAGGTTGACCTTCTAGTCCCGATACTGTTTCCTGGGGGTCCAAAACAGTCCTCCACTGATGTGAGGCTTCAATGTCTCCAGTTAGTCCCCAACCCCCATCAGTAGGCATCGCCAGCCACACATCGTCCTGAGCCCACTGTGGTAAGTAACAGTGTCCACTGTGGCATGGAGAGGCAAAGGCTCACACACACAGTGGCCAGGATGTGGAAACAACCCAGCGTCCATCGTCAGATGAACGGACAAACAAAGTGTGGAATATTATGCAGCCACAAAAAGGAATGGCATTCTGACATGCTACCACATGGATGAACCTTGAAGATATCACGCTAAGTGAAAGAAGCCGGACACAGAAGGGCAGACAGTGTGTCATTCCACTTAGATGAAATATCTAGAATAGACCAAGTCAGAGAAATAGAAAGTAGGACAGAGGTCGCCAGGAACTGGGGGGAGGGGGAATGGGGACGTACTATTTAATGGGCGCAGCGTTTCTGTTTGGAGTGGTGAGAAAGTTCTGGAAATGGAAGTGGGGATGAGCAGACAACATGGTGGACAGAGCAGTGGCCACTGACACCACACTTACAATGGCTAAAATGGTTAAGTGTATGTTATGCTTCTTTTACCACAATCATTTTGTAAAAGGTTCCCACAAAAGTCCCCAGAGAGTGGGGATCCTTCTCACCGTGGCAGCCTGCTCCCAGTATCAGTATCCAAGTTCACTGATAAGCTTCACCTGGAAGGGATGAGATTTTAAGCCAGTGGTTTCGGAAGCACATTCCCGCTCACAAACAGCGCCACACCCTGCCCTGGGCTGGAGAGCAAAGGCTTTCTTCTTGTCAAAAAGATCATTCTGCGTTTCCGAAATCAACGTTCCCGCCCCACCCCCAGCCTTTTAGCACTTGATTCGTTGGCAAAACCAGTATTGGTTGAAACGAAAGGCAGTCTGCAGGGCAGGGTAACTCACGGAACTCCTGTCCTCCCCCAGGGTGACCGAGCTGACCGGGTACGAGCCTCAGGACCTGATCGAGAAGACGCTGTACCACCACGTGCACGGCTGCGACGTGTTCCACCTGCGCTACGCACACCACCTCCGTGAGTACGCCCGCAGGCGGTGCGGCCCGGGAGGAGGCCCGGGGCAGAGCGGGGCGGGACCCTTGTTTGTTACAATGGTCGTCCGCTGTGTACGCGAATCTTAAACCTCAGGGGTGAGTCCTCGCACCCCTGGACTTAAGCACAGCTACTCGTCATTAGTTCTCCAACACCCAGTGAAACTCTGACAGGCGTGGGGGATGGTGCAGAGTCTAGATTGTGGATTTGGAACCAGAACTTCTCGGAGACATCTGGACAACAGTTGTGAATAACCGTCACCGCAGTTACAGAACCCATACAGGGCCCTTCCTGCAGCCAGGCAGTAGTTTAAGTGAGTAAATAGCTAATCAACCCAGTGAGGGAGAGGCTCGTGCTCATGATCCTCCTTTTATTGTTGCGGATGCTGAGGCTCAGAGAGGTTAAGCCACTTGTCCACAGTCACACAGCAGGCAGGTGGCAGAGCTGGGACCTGAACCCTAGCAGCGAGCGGCTTCCAACCGCGGCCCACATCTGGCTGGGAAGCTCAGGGAGACCGCAGGTTTCTAGGGTGGGAGAAGTCCGCACAGAAAGAGTGAACAAGCAGTATTCCGTTAGCCAGCACAGGCAGTTTGGGGGCCATTTGGATTGGGGGGTGCCCTAGTCGCTAAAATGCCTAAATAAGTGACATTTCTGGAATCCAAATCGAGGCAGCAAATCACCGAGGTGGAGGAGAACACCTCATCCTCGACGTCCAGCCCACCACGCCTGTGGCCAGCCCGGGTGCTTGTGAACAGGGTGCAGAGGGCTGGAGGAGCCGGGTCTTCTGCGAGGAGCCCGGATGGCATGTCCTCCGTTCCTGCTTTGCTCTGTGTTGACTGAGAGGCGGCAAAGGACAGGTTGGGGGTGTTGCAGGCAGACGGCAGGTCCAGGGGCTCCTCCAGGCCACGTCTGCCTGGCCTTCAGTGTGGACCGGGACGCAGTGAGCGTGCAGTTACGGGGGCTGGGGGCATCACTGTTCCTCCTCTCGAGTCACTACAGGCAGAAACCTGTGACAACCGGGACATTCCGGCACAGAGGTGGACGGCTTCTTCCCGCCCCTCCCAGCTCACAGCAGCGTGAAAGGGTCCCTGTGCACGAGAGACTCACGGTCAGGAACAGCCTTCTTATTTCTTTTTTTAAAATCACCAAATCATGACCTCCTGTCAGCATCCCTGTCATTCTCGAAACCAAGCTTCTCAGGGAGGCAACTGCCGAGCATGTGGATGGGATGGGCCGGGCAGCGTCGAAGGCTGTGCAGGGAGAGACCCTTTCCCCACACAAACGGGCCAGAAGTGTCAGTAGAGAATCAGATCTGTGGGAGACTCGAAGGGCAGGCGGAAAGGGGGGTGTGCGCTCTGAAGTGACGAGAGCAGTCGGGAGATGTGTGACCAGCAGCGTGCACCGGACAGTCTGGCCGGGAGGGCAGGCTGGCGAAAGGAGAGAAACGTGCTCACAACTGCCCGCCTCCCGGCAGCCCCTGGAAGGGACAGTCCCCACCACTGTCTGGGAGGAGAGGGCAGTGCCCTGAGGGGAAGACCCAGCCCCCCTGCTGAGGCAGGAGCATCTTGGGGAGCAGCTGATACTCTGCAAGCGAGTTGAAAACAAACCCCCAGATTACACGAAGGAAGAGGCGTTCTTCAAAGCAGGGCTGCGATGCGGAGAAAGGAAACATGTGGAATGAAAAGCCTGCTTTAAATACCATTTTTTAACCTCTCACACTGCCTGGCTAACGGAGGGGAGCAGGGGTGTTTTTCATGTAAATTCCATGTGTGCTTTTGGAAAGGTAACAAGGACACGGGGGGGGGGGGCTCCTGTGTCCCTGACACGGCTGGGTGCTGTTCCGGGATGGTGACCGCGGGGCCTTGGGGATCTGGGCCGCTCCTGTGTGTTCCCAGGGGAGCAAGGGGAGCCTCCAGGGCGGAGCGACGCAGGAGGGTCCGCAGCTGAGCCGAGCAGGACAGGGCGGGACTGCCCAGCTCTCCAGCCCGGAGCCAGTCCCCGCACACCATGGGTCTGAAACTCGGAGACCTCGGCTGGTCTTTGTCCCCGAGCTCATCTGGCTTACCAGACCGACAAGGGGCTTTTGTCCGAGAGCTCTCCTGAGATATACATGACAAATTCGGCCTGCCTCACTTGGAATTTGGAATCTCCAGACATGGCGATGATCTGAAGGACCCTGAAAGGAAGGCGAACACAGGCTTCCAACGAACACACAGAAAAGTCAAAGTGTTCGGAAACCAGAGGGAGCATGGCCTTCTTTGCCAAATGGGCTAGAATTGGTCAATCAAAGGAAACAGGAAATAGCAATATGGACAATGACTGCTACTGTGCTGTGACTCTGACCTTAACCGTGGCCAGGAACCCACCGCAGAGCGGGAGGCACAGAGCCAGGCCGCAGGGAGGCGGGGGTGCCCTCGGGACCCACCGTGAGCCCCGGTTTCCTCGGTCTCCCCTCCAGCAGCTTTTCCAGATAAAACGAGGACAGTGACAGCAGAACAGCCAGCTCTGGCCCCCGCAGGGGTGGGGTCAGTCTCCCCGAGGTCCAGCGTTGGAACCACCTCCGGACGCGCCCCCAGGGCAGCCGTGACATTGACCTGAGTGTTTCTTCCCCTCCGAAGCTGGAACTGGCAGAAGAAGAAAGGGAACATAGTCAACCACTAGACCGTGGTTTCGGGGGGCAGGGTCTTCACGGTGTGGAGCTTGGGCGATTCCGAAACCTGTCTGTGGCGGGTACCTGAGGCCTCGCTCGTCTTCCCAGGCACAGAACTGGCCAGAGGGGCCAACTCCAGAGGCTGACCCTGGGCCTGGAGTTCAAGTATAATAGTTTCTCTGGATCATGACTGAAACACCGGCAGGGAGTGACAGGTGAGCCGGGAACGGGAAGGAGCCACTAGACGGGTGCCGTCCACTGGCCACCGCCGTGGGCCACCTGCTCTCAACTCCCGGGGAGCATGCGTGAAGTACTGACACTGCTCCTGCCAGTCACGGGCTGGGGGCTGCTCTTGGGGTGAATTCCCTGGTTTACCCCACATCGGTCAGTGCCGGCTCAGCCAAAGAAAGGCCTCAGGGGGGACATGGGTGAGTTTCTACCCCAAAGCAGCCTCAGCAAAGCAGCACCGCTGGCTTACACCTCCGCGTGAGCCGCCCCAACTTCAGAACAGTCTCCGACCGGGAGGTTGGGCATGCAGCAGAGTGCAGTCAGGGCCTCTGCCCTCGGGAGCTGACGGTGTAGGGGACATCTGCTCCCTGCCCCGTCCATCACCACCTTAGACAGGAACGTGTTAGAGATCGCTCCAGCCCGGGATCGTTTCAGGCAGCTCATCAAGGATGACAGACTGGATGGGCAGCGAGGGCAGACGGAAGACTGTTGTGACTAAATGTCTAGGGTTTCTACTTGGATTGCTATGTTGACTGTCGCCGCGGGCCACAGGAAAGCAGAAGGAGAAACTTGTGTGTCTATGTTTAGCCTCTGGATCGAAGCTTCATCACAGCAGAGTCAGGGAGGGTCAGAGATCATGAAATTTGCGCAACTTCTGCCGTGTGGGTCCTCATATAAAATGTTTGGAATAAACTGGCTTCACTGTGTCCAGCTTTAAGATGATTACTGATAGGTTTTCGGAGTGCTGCATGAAATATCAGGAAGAGTAAAGTACAAGATAAGAAATAGGGAGAGTGTAAGGTCATACTCCTAGGGGCTTTACAAACACCGCTAAGAATAGATGTCAAAGTGGTAGAGATTAGCATTTCTCTTAAAGAAAGCATGGCCTCTTGGGAAACCCACAGATGGGACCTTAGTTTGATCATGTCACATCTCTTTTGGGGCTGTAAGCAAATTGGTTAAGTCTCCCCTAATTGGCCCACCCCAGCCCCCTATGTAGCTACACAGAACCTTCTGGAGGCCACTGTCCCCTCCTCCCACGGTGGCCATTCCGAGAAATGGGAATCAGAACACCTGGCCCAAGATCACACAGTCAAGTGTGTGTGTGTGTGGGGGGGGTGCCCACACACTTTTGATCACTAGGATTTTACTGTGTAGTTCTGAATCTTCTCTTTCCTTCACTTACCATTATATAACACACCTTCCCCACAGTGTTACAAATTCTTATTAACCATCACAATGGCTGCTTATACTCCATAATTTACTTACCCTCTTCCCAAGCGTTGGGCAGTTAAGTGTCCCCTCCTTCCCCCCCCCCTGAATTATAAGCAGGACTGCGATGGATCTCTTGTGCGCAAGTCTTTGTGTGCTGCTCGTGGTTCCCATCGGGGCGGTTCCTAGAAGGGAGATCGGGGTATCCGTTTTCCAGAGGCCACACCAATCCACGCCTGTCGGCACGACAGCGCCTCTTACCACAGATTGGCCAGCATCGCCCGCTGGCCTTTCATTCTTATTTTTTAGATAAAGTTCACGTAATATGAAATTCACCATTTTAATGACTGTCGGTGGTTTTTGGTGTGCTTACAGGGGTGTGCAGCTATCACTTGTATCTAATTCCAGGACATTTTCTTCATCCCAAGAAGAAGCCTGGTCATTCGCAGTCTCACCCAGCCCCCCTCAGCCTCCAGTGCAACTGTTACTCTATTGCCATACATGGTATCTTCCCACTAACCTGTTTTCCTCGGTGGTTAATTTCCTGTGTTGCTCATGTGGGAAAGACCTCTGCTCAACTACCTAGTTGTTTTGGGGTGGGAGCAGCAATGAGCAACAGTTTGACACTTGGTGGAATGCACTTACTATTTTGTTTAAATAACTACATTATTCTCCCCTCCCACCCTCACTCCCCCCCACACACCTATTAAGGGTTTGGGGATTATAACATAATTATGGCACTTTGGACATTAAAGAGCAAATTCAATTTTATCAATCTGTCAGGTGTAGATGTTGTTTGGGGGCTAATTTGTTTTTCCCAGTGAAACAGTGACTATTAAATTCGAGTTCTTTACAAGGGAGAGGAGAGGTTGCTCCTCGGGTCCCTTGGAATTGTTGGCAAAACTCGTGTGTGTGTGTGTGTGTGTGTGTGTGTGTGTGTGTGTGTTAGCATGCACCTTCCAGCAAGGAAAGCCTGCCCTCTTCAAGTTCTCAGAGGTGTCCTTGACCCCAGACAGGTTCGGAACCAGGGCTGTAGGTCATCAGTGGGGCAGCACCCCCAAAGGCAGGGCCTGCTAATTGTCCCTGGGGATTCATGTCATCTTGTGCTTACAGTGCTGGTGAAGGGCCAGGTCACCACCAAGTACTACCGGCTGCTGTCCAAGCTGGGCGGCTGGGTGTGGGTGCAGAGCTACGCCACCGTCGTGCACAACAGCCGCTCGTCCCGGCCCCACTGCATCGTGAGTGTCAATTATGTCCTCACGTAAGTCAGACGTATTTGTTTCTCTCCTTGCTCTCTCTTCTCCCCTGTCCCTCATCGGATCACTCCAATAAGCACCATCTCTCTCTCTGTCTCTGGAACTGTTCATTTGTCTCCTGTTTTGTTTTCATTTGAACACTCTGGTTGATTGGGAAGGTCCACACCATTTCAGTCCTCAGTACTGAGGGCCAGGTGCTTGGGGAAAGGGAGCTGTTCCAGGTGTGGATTAGGCGGGATCAGAGCCCGGGGAAGTTGGGGGCGGGCAGAGGGAAGGCAGGGGATGCTCCCCATCCTGAACAGGATGGAAAGGGGTTGCAGGTCCCAGACCAGAAATACATACTTACACTCTCCATGCCCACACACGGCCGGGTCACCATGCCTGCTGCTGCCATTGGGACAGGGGACAGCTCAATTTCCCTGTCTTCCAATAGCCTATTGCAAATGATGGTGAATATTTGGTCCCTTTGAAACCCCAGAAGGTCAAGTGCAGTGGCAAATACTTTTAAGACCATTAGAAGCAACAGGACATACGTCTACCTGGGACCATATATTACTGTCTGCGCACCATGCTATGGTATATTAAATCGCCTGGCACTGGGCTCTAACCCTGAACTCGAGAGCCTTGCAGTACCCCAGCCTGCTCTGAACAGGGCCCGCAAGTGTCCTCAGGGCGTGAGCATCCAGGCTCCAAGTTCTTTCATAAGAGGACAGGTTGCTCTTTTGTTTTTGTTCTATTAGAAGTAGAGAGATCTTAGCAAAGCTGTAGGGAAGAAAGCATTTTAACCCCCTAAACACGTTATGAGCAAACAGAAGTGACACAGGCCAGTACATTGGGCAACCTCCCCTCCCATGTACATGACGGCCCTGAGGTGGCTCTTTAGGGCAAAAATGGGCTCCTGGACCCTCAAGGTTCCCCCTCGCAGGCCTCCCTGGGTGCTAAATAGAGAAGCAGCGGGGCCACAGATGCTCTGACAAATAGTGTCTCTGCCCTTGCTGTTGGCCCTGACACCTTCCTAGTGGCCCCTGGGGTCCCCAGGAAATGTTTCGAGGCCCTGTGGGATTGGAGAGAGCCACACCCACCCCCCTCTATTCCTGCCGAATAACACTGCCCTCGCTCAGCATTTCTGGGGGTGCCGAGCCCAGGGCTGCAGGGTGGCTTTTAAAATGAGGGTGACCTGTCCTTTCCTCAAATCCCCCCACATCTGACCTCACTGAAATGACTCAACTGCAGCTGTGAGGGTGATCCCGCTCGGGGGCAGTGCCCGGGAGCTGATGTGCCTCGGCAGCCTGCTGGACACGACCTGTCCCACTCTTGCCTCTCAGGGACGTTGAATACAAGGAACTGCAGCTGTCCCTGGACCAGGTGTCCACGTCCAAGTCCCAGGACTCCTGGAGGACCGCCTTGTCTACCTCACAAGAAACTAGGAAATTAGCTAAACCCAAAAACACGAAGATGAAGACAAAGCTGAGAACAAACCCTTATCCCCCACAGGTAACACACGAGTCCCGCACGGGTGGGGTGTGCTGACATCTGTCCCGGGGGCGAATGACCCACTCTGATTGCCTAGCGGGGTCGCCCTGCCCAGGAGTTTCCCTGTGGAGTGGAGCCAAGTCCCTGTGGGACGTGCTGCCCACACGATAGGGACACAGCCCGAGGTTCGGACCTGACATCCATGGCCGCAGCAGGTCTCCCTGGGAAGGCGCACGGCCTGCTCGAGCTCACGTGAGGGTGGGTCCAAGCACCAGCGCGTCACTCGTTTCCACGGCATTTTTAAAAAATGAAAACCCCCTTTCTTTTTTAAAGCAGTTTGTTTGCAAGCTCAGACATAGCAGGTGCCACGTGTGTGGTGTGCCGTCAGCTCAGGGCAGGGAGGGCTGCACCCAGGGGGTGGGTCACTGAGCTACTGTTTGCACCTGTCCCCAGTGGGACCTCACAGGGTGGCCAGGGTGGGTCCAGCCCTGGGGTGGGGTCGGGCACCATGGTCTCGGACGTCGTGAGGCCGGAAGGCAGGTCCCCCTTCACCATCTTCTGTGCCATGCAGCAGTACAGCTCGTTCCCAGTGGACAGACTGGAATGCGGCCAGCTCGGAGACTGGAGAGCCAGCCCCCCGGCGGACGCGGCGGCCCCCCCAGAACAGCAGTTCCATTCAGAAGGCGGCGACCTTTTGTACGCCCCGTCCTACAGCCTGCCCTTCTCCTACCATTACGGACACTTCCCTCTAGACTCTCACGTCTTCAGCAGCAAAAAGCCAATGTTGCCGGCCAAGTTCGGGCAGCCCCAAGGATCCCCATGTGAGGTGGCACGCTTTTTCCTGAGCACGCTGCCAACCAGTGGCGAATGCCAGTGGCATTATGCCAACCCCCTAGTGCCTAGCAGCCCGTCTCCAGCTAAAAACCGTTCTGAGCCACCGCTGAACACTGCTCGGCACAGTCTCGTGCCAAACTACGAAGGTGGGTCATGTTTGCATGCGGGGCGGGGGCAGGGCTGGGAACGGCGGTGGTGGCGGTGGGTGGCGCGTGGAAAAGGACCCTCACGGTTTGGGCAAGCTTTTCCTTTTTCTGCTTCTAAGTAGGGATTGCCATGCTTTCCTGCTCTCACTGCCAGGGCTTCCCGAGAGCGGTTAAAGCGGATGACTGGTCTATGTGCCTCGTAGACACGCGTGACAGCATAAAGGGCAGAGGAAACCCGGTGTTCAGCCACCTCCGTGAAATCCTGGCCTCATGTGCTCCCTCAAAGAGAGAGCAAGTGGTTTTCACAAGCAGCTTCCAAGTCCTGACAATGGCTCAGCTGCGCGTATTTTACGAGTTCACGCTCTGCCCCACCCAGAAATGGACGTAGGAGACTGTTGGTTTTCTTCCCATGTCATTTTTCAAAGTGCAGAAAACTGGTGGAAATTCATGGGCTCGGGGACAGAAATGTCACCCACCACCCAATCCCCCACTCCAGGACCCGGTTTCCTCATCTGCAAGGGGAATCATAAGCCACGGGATGTGCCTGCCCCGGGGCTCAGCACACCGCAGGTGCCCGTCCAGCACACACTAGTTCAACAACGGAGACAGCAGTGACCCCCCCGCCAGCTCCTCCTGGTGGCTGAGGTCCTCTGTGGAGGTGCCACCAGCTGCCCCAGGCCCAGCAGACTCCTGTTTGCTCACTGGGCCAACACCAGACAGAGAGTGGGAGGAGGGGGCCGTTGAGGTGTCTTTCCGTTTCACCCTGACCTAGCTACTGCTCAAAATGTAGACCAAGGCAGTGCAAATGTCCTACAGGCGCCACTAAATGGCAGGTCAGTGCTACATGCCCAGAAAAGAATCACCTGGTTAAAGAGGAGAGCTCCCTGGGTCCCCTTCTCCCCACCTTTCCCTCTTTGGAGGCAAGTAGGGCGCTGTTCCTCCTCCGGCTGCGAAGCTCTTACTCTGTGCTCTGACCATCTTTACAAGGCAGTCAAGGGCATGGGAGAAATCTAACCTCGATTACCAGGACATCTTTTTCAAAAGTAACTCCTTTAAGAGAACATACCAGCCACCAGGGCAGTGCAGCCCTGCCTTTCGGCCTGGGCCTGTCCCCGGAGCCACCGCCTTCTCAGACCTGGATCCTCAATACCCATCAGTGTACCGCGCCCCTAAATAACCGAAGGAGGGTTCCCCAGCCTCCGAGGACAGACAGACAAAGCGAAGGGCTTTGATAACAGCTGAAAATATTATCCACTTGAGAGTGACTTGAAAGAATTGTTTTTCTTTGTGTGTGGAAGTTGGCCAGTGAGACAACACAGAATTTGATTTTTTAAAATTGCTATTTTGAAAGTGAGAGGTTAATAACCACCTCATTTATCACACACTTGGTAAAAAAAATAATGGACCAAAGGTACTAATTTGGGGCAATTTGTGATCAACTTCCTAGTGTGTTTCGTATTATAGAAAGACAAAGGTTGTCTTAAGGTAAAAACGTGAGCTAATTGATGGCAGACATCTACTTAGCGAAGGTGGTTATTATTTTAATTATGACAGCCCTAAAGGAGCAGGGTGGTTACCGCTGCACCGTCCCCACTGAGGGATAAGCCAAAAAGAGCGGGCTGGCTGGGGCCACCTCACACTGGGGCCGTGGGGCCTCCCGACCAGCGCTGTCCAGTTTGGTGGCCGTCAATCAGCCACGTGTGGCCACTGAGCACTGGGTGTGGCAAGTGCAGTGAGATACCGTGTCCGCACTGCGTTCGAGGATAGAAACAAAAAATATTTTTAAAATATTAATCACACCTTGAAATAATATTTTGGGTGTGTTGTATTAAATTAAGTATATTATTAACATTAATTTCACCTGTTTCCCTTCACGCCTTAATGCGGCTCCTAGAACATGTCAAATTGTATCCTGCGATTGGACAACGCGGGCCTGGGACGCACGAGGGGCAGGGATGATGGCAGCTCCGTGGGCTGAGCGCGCAGGTGGCCGAGGGGAGGTGGCGGCGCCCCGGGCCCCTAGGCTTTGGGCATGTGCCCTTCTTCCCTGGCGCGGACGTCTAACGTGTCGCCTGTCCCCGCAGCGCCCGCCGCTGCCGCGCGCAGGTTCGGCGAGGACACCGCGCCGCCGCCGCCGCCGCCGCCGCCGCCGCCACCGAGCTTCCCGAGCTGCGGCCACTACCGCGAGGAGCCCGCGCTGGTCCCGGCCAAGGCCGCCCGCCAGGCCACCCGGGAAGGGGCGCGGCTGGCGCTGGCCCGCGCGGCGCCCGAGTGCTGCGCGCCGCCGGCCCCTGAGCCCCCCGGCGCGCCCGCGCAGCTGCCCTTCGTGCTGCTCAACTACCACCGCGTGCTGGCCCGGCGCGGGCCGCTGGGGGGCGCTGCGCCCGCCCCTCCCGCCCTCGCCTGCGGCCCGGGCGCCCCCGAGGCGGCGGCCACCGCGCTCCGGCCCCGGCCCCCCGGCCCCGCCGCCGCCTCGCCCCCCGGAGCGCCCCTGCCGCACTACCTGGGCGCCTCGGTCATCATCACCCACGGCAGGTGACCCGGCCGCGCCGGACCGCGGGGTCCTGGGGCCGTCCTCAGCGAGAAGCCATAGGCCAGGCCTCTTGGGCTCCGGATTCGTAACGTCCAGCCGAGTTCAGAGGGGCGAGCTGTATATGCACGATTTAAATTAATTTATACAGAGACAACTATTTTAATAGAACTCCGCAGCCGACTTTTAGATTTTTACCGTAGATGCCATAAAGCCGGTGTAGAGGACTGAGACCCGCCCGAGAAGTGACTGCCCGACCTTTGTTCTCCAAGAGCGGGGTTTCACCGAAAGGGAGGAGCTGGGCGTCCCCATCGTCCCACGAGTGACCTCAAACTACCCCGTGTTTGGGGGCACTTGGTGTCCTCATCTTGAAATCAGCCTTGCGTGCCCTGCCTTGCCCCGGATGCTCACTGGTCCCACTGGGGGATTGAAGGAGTTTGGGCTCCACAAACGTCCTCCACTTTAAGGAGGAAAGTACCCTGATATGGTCAGATACGCGGGGTGGGGGTTGGGGGCAGACTTCCTGTATTCAGAGCCCTTTCCGATTCCTTAGACCAGGCAGAAGGTGATTATTCCAAGTCCCATGAATAGACAATTCTGCTCTTTAAAAGTCATGCATGAGTCTCATTAAAATTTGTTTTAATTTAACTCTGTCTTTAATACAAAAATCAACAAGCTGAGACCAAGGGGGCGAGCATGATTCTTAAGTACATTCACAAGCTCTTCCTTCCTCCTAACGGCTCTGAACTCTTGATAACACCAAGAATAGCACCTTCAGAATACAAAATAAGCATTAAATGCAAAAAGTATATATATAATCAGATAGTTTATGAGATGGACATGTGGATGATTTAGGTGCCCAATGCGATTGGCTATTACCCTGGTCAAGTTTTATTACAAGGCAAAATCCCTCTGGCCCCCACAGACCTGCAATTCCCTAGGCTCATGTTTGCTACCAGCACTAATAAAGTTAAATTGCACGTGCAATATGGAAAACTGTCAATAGACTGTGCTGCGTGGAAGAAAATGTGCTCAAGGGATGTCATGAAAATGATGTAATGAAAATGATGTATACATTGTCTTAGCATTTTCTTCGTAGCAAACTCCATACGAACATGTCGTGTGTAATAGGTAAAGAGAAATCTTTTATAAAGCACCAGCAGTGTTTTATAAACTTTTGTTTTATTTTTATTTCAAGAATTCACCATTTAAAAGTCATATCATCGATGCCTTGATCCACCATCTTTCTATTTGCTCCACACTATAAACACTCCATTTTGCTGATTTTTCAAAAATGGTCTTTTAGGAAACTCCACCTTTCTGAATGAAAGGGTTTTTCACAAATGTCTTTAACTCATCGTTCTAGAATCAAATTCACCCTCATTGACTGTTCACAAAAATGTAAAATATCTGTTGCCAACCCAGTGTCACTGTGAGGACCTGCCTCCTTCCCTAGCAGGGTGTTAGTTGCCTTATGGTACGAGATGAAATTTGCAAATTTAGGAGCACCTGTTGTACAGCAAGGGGCTGGGCCATAAGAATGGATCGCACACCTCTGACTGCACTTAGCTATACCTCATTAGCAGCCCTTTGTGAGTGTGTGCACATAAAATAAGCCGGAGGGATTACTTTTATGCTCACGAGTCTCATAATTAAACCATGATTCCCAGAAGGTGCAGGTGTGATGAGCAGGAGGTATATCACCTGACATTTTTCAATAAAGTACAGCAAAATGCTTTTGTGTCTACCTTGTTATTAACCATTGGGGGCTGTATTTAATAAAAACCAAACCACAAAGGCTTTCAGAGCAGTTTAAGATCAAAGGTTACTGTGAAGAAAGAAGACCGCTAAAGATTTACAAATGATAATGTAAACAGGCTTAACAAAGAGTGTGTATGAACTTGGAAAATAAAATGCATGCTAGGGAAGATGTCCTAGTCTAAACATCACAGTTTTCACAGCCTAGAACATGAAGCAAGATTTCTAGGCAAGTTGGCTTTGAGGCGGTCAGCAGCTCAGTGCAAAGTTAACAGAGCAGTTACTATGGCAACCTAATATTGTTACCTCCATTTTTAAGAGTCTGAACATTTAAGCTGGGGATATCGCTTCTTGACTTCTGTGAGGGTCTGGCAGGGGGAGAGGAAGCATTTTAATAAATATGCCTCTCTCACACACACAAAAGAAGAAAAGTGTAGTGGGTCCTAACATGTTAACAAAAATGCCAGATCGAATGGATTTGAGAAATAAGCCCAGTTCAAGACTGGCGGGGCCTTCACAGGGCCTCCCAGGGAAAGGAATTCCTTTATGTTCATGGAAGCCCTTTCTAGAAAAGCCATTCCATTCATACCTTTGTAGAGAAGTGAACAGGGTGTGAAGCTGGGATGCTGGGAGATCTGCAAGAGCCTGTATTCTCTGCCCTCACATGCTCCCCTCCCCCACTCCATCCTTTTAACATCCTGCAGCCATGTCTCCCTCCCGTGGACCCTAAGGGTGGGAGGTGTTTATACGGTTAATGACTCCTGTATAAAGTCTATCCGAAGTTGTAATTTATTGTAACTGTAAGACAGTTAAGGTAGACTGGGGTCTGCCACAGATAAGATGGAATAAAAACATTTTCAAATAAACGCCTGAAAATTACAGTAGCTTAAAATGTTAGTGAGTCATAGCCCTTGATCTAAAATGCGTTATTTAAGCTGTTCCTAAACTTAAGTATGATATATAAGGTTAAAATCTTGAAACTGTCAAAAATCGAGCAGTTTCACAAGAGTAAGAAAAAAATTCTATAAGAACAAAATCTGTTCTTTAATTTGTTACATTAAATTTATTTTTAAATTTAAAAACTTACATTAAGTTGTTATATTAAATTTCTTTCCTTTTTTTTTTTTTTTTTTACTTTTGGTCTTGCTAACTTTCATTCTTTGGAATAAGATTTCTCTTTTGTATGACATACAATACATTCGTCAAAATACATTTTAAAAACAGCACCGATTCTTAATACTTAGAAATATATCATATTCCTTACCTTGTAAAACTATTTATTTTGTAAAAATATGTTTAAATATGAATAAAAATACTGTAACCAAAAGTAGTTGCCTATTTTTAAAAGTGAAACTTGTGGTAAAAATAACAAGGAGCCCAAACTGTATAGAAAAGTCTTAAAGTTTATTTTGGTAGACTTGCTTTTTATAGGCATTGGCTTAAAGTAATTACTTTTCAGACATGATTCTTTGAAAAGCTAAAAATGCAAAGGTTGCCACTTCCTTGTATTTCCAATATGCATAGTAATCACTCAGGAATAAAGATTCTCCGTCCTGCCTGTCAGCTGCAGAGGGATCTACAGAATGTAAGCCTGAAATGCCTCCCTCTGCATTCTGAATCTGTGGGTGAGGCTAGTTTCTCTCCCAGTTCTCAGACTCTGGGGTGAATGTGGGGGGCAGGGCAAGCTACCCCACCTGGGCCTGTGCACCTACCTCTCACCTGGTCACAAGTGAATGCACCCAAGCAGCGAATCTCTCTGACTGCTTCACACTGGACACAGATCCTTCCCACTTTGCCATGTCCTGTAAATGCAGCCAGGATCTGCCCAGGGTCAGTTCCAAATCCTCCAGGAGTTGAGATTTTCCTTTCACTCACTGCTCTGTGGGGCCACAGGAAGCCCAGCTACTGCTGTGTCCTATTTTATTGGGCACTTTCGAAAGAGTTTCCCTGAAATCTGCTTTCAGCTCAGAGATGTCCTGACTTTTAAATAACGTGTTAGATGCTCAAGCACAGCCTCTAAACTGGGGGGACCATTCAATGTCCTACATGCATGCCCCAATCCTGAGTTCAGTGTGTTTTAGAGGTTATGAAGACCAGGCAGTTTTTGTTAAGACTTTAAAAGCTCCTTGAGACAAGGTTGGGGGGTGCATGAACACCCCAAATCACTGAGTTCGTGTGCAAGTGGATGGGTTTCCCTGACACGGAAGCTCTAAGTAAAATGCCTTATTCAGCTGCTCTATACGAAGCAGATTTGTTCAAAAGTCTTTGGTTCATCTGAGGCAAATCGGGTTCAGGAAAGATGCAGCATCTGCTCCAAGGCCAAGTTGTGTCCTTTAAGACAACCTGACGTCGGCACAAGTAAGAGCAGTCTTACAAGCACAGAGGCAGAGCGCTGGCCCCGCAACAGCTCTATCTGCTTTGACAAGGCCACACTTCATTAGTTTTAATTTACAGAAAGGAAATTAAACGATAACATTTTTTTCCCAAAGCAGAACTGTCTAGAATAGGACTTCGGCTTAAAACAAAACATAGAATGTTTTTCATTAAATAACCCCCCAAAGAAATTCAGAAAGTAATGATGGCAGCTCTGAGAGATGGCTTGCTTGTATTACAAAGTTTGAGAAATGAATGCGCCCGAGATCTTTCTTCTTGATGATGTTTCGCAGATGCTCTCTCGAGGGTAAGTCCATTTTGTAATTTTGGGGTGGTGTGGACTTTTATTTAAACTTGGGACTAACTCCAAAAGAAGACTTGGACATTGAGGAGAGAGTGATCTTTTTTTTGGGGGGGGGGGATAATTCTAATTGAACTCTTAGTTGCAAAAATTACTTTTGAAGTTCTTTTTTAAAAGTTACATTTCAAAAAAACACATATTGGGTTGGTGTACTTAACTCAATGTTATTTTCCCCTTCCTATCGGGCTGCCTGTGTCTGGCTGAAGGTGCCCTGACTTTATACTGGAAACCACGCGTCTCGGGAATTAGCCTGACGGGCTAAGGGCTGGATGATGATGGTGCTGGTTGCACAATATGGAAATTTTGTTCAAAGCTGAGAGCTCCATCAAGTTTTCTTTCCACTAATTTCAGTTGGGATCGGCAGGAAGAGAGAAAAGTGGGCAAAAACTGGCCCCTTAAGGCTGAAAAGTAATGTGTATGATTCACAAGTTCAACAGAGATAGGAGCTACATGGAAAAAGCATGGAGTACATCTGGAAACAGCAAATGTATATCAAAAGGCTTCCTTTCTTTTGTTCTTCGATGGAGACTTTTAGGATATCAGATTTTGAAGATCTTTTAAAGAGCTCTCTCCCCCTTTCTCTCTCTCTCTCACCCTCCCTCTCAAATGATGGTATTCCATATCAATAACATTTTCTTTCTCGATATCAGAAGAAGGGGGCAAAAAATAATGATTTACAAATACCATGCCCTGTACTTCTGCATTCTGTGCAAGGAGTCTCGCAGGAACGCTCCACATTTCAAAGCGAGCCTGAATGGGCTTAGAGCTCCAAGCCCTCCCGTGCATGTGGTGAGAGAGCAAGCCTTCATCTCCAGCTGTCAGAGCCAAATCGCCCGCCCTACATCTGAGCAATGCCTAATCAACCCTTTAAGGATCTTGAACTTGATCCCATCACTTCAGAATCTATGTAGTAAAATTAAACCTATGAAAGGAGAGCTCATAAATTAATGGCAAAGTAATGAACCGATTTCCTCTGCAAGATCATTGCAACGGTCCCAGCGGGACGCATCTCTGTAGCCATCAGACACTATTATTGGACCACAAACCACTGGGCTGATAGGAACTCTTAGAAGTTGACCTTCTCTTTTCTTCATTAACACAGAAGTAAAATGACACTAAGTGCTTGTCTGTTCCTGCAGGAAAACGCCTCCCTGGGTGCTTATAAACAGCTGTCACACCTCTGCCTCACCACCGGCCTGGCCCCAGAGCTTTCTTTGATTTGCTTTTTAATAGTCTAGGGGTAAAGGTCTCCACTACTGGGAAATTTGTGAATTATTCTATTGTGGTTTCCATGTTAAAGAAAACTGGGGGGGGGGGGGCAGCACACCCAAGCCCAAGAGGGGAGAACAATGTCACACCTTCAGTAGGGCTTTACCTGAACTAAATAGTTTCCACTTGTCAACCCTCCACCCAGATCTTCTTCTAACACCAAATGACAGAACAAAAAAAACCCGACAGAACAAAATTAAAGAACAGGTTAATTGGAGGGAGAAAAAATTCGCCCACACCTCTGAGTTAGTTTTCCAGATCCATGGGTGAGGGAAGCGCAGAAGCCAAACTGGAATGCTTGCTACAGTGGTCATGCACTCGGGTCAGCCCTGAGTCGTCGCAGCCGCTGGCCCGCCCTGCTGCCCCAGCACCAGGCCCACTCTGAGCACCCAGGCCCCAGGCCGTCTCCCCAAGGGGGCTACTGCTGTTTGGGGATGATGAGGTTTCTGAGCATGTCGAAGGAGTTGCCGTCCGGATGCACAGTCACCACCTGGCCATCCTCCTGGTGAACCTGGAGGAACCCAGAATCATCCAGGCCGACGATCCACACCTTTGGCCCCTCAGCGCTTCCCAGGCGGACTTGTTGAGCACTGAAAATGACGCACAGAGAGGGGTCACTGTGAATGTGATGCAGCCAATTGAGACAACTCGTTCCATCCTTATCCATGATGGGAAGGGATGTGGGGGTGTGGGGGCTGGGGCTAGGGAAGGTTAGATGTATCCATTCCGGGCTCCTGCTCTCAGGGTCTGCATGAGCTGCTTTGATGACGGCTGGAATAACCAGGGGGATGGCAAGTTCAACAGGCAGTTAGGAACTGCTTCCCTCTTTTTATTTTACTTATTGATTTTAGAGAGAGAGAGAAAGAGAAACATTGTTTTATTGTTCCACTTATTTATGTGTTCATTGGATGATTCCTGTATGGGCCCTGACCGGACATAGAACCCACAACCTTGGTGTATCAGGACAGTGTTCTAACCAACTGAGCTACCCGGCCAGGGCAGCAACTGCTCCTCTTAAAAATGATCATCTGAGCTGGTGATCCGCACTTCCTCCTCCTCCAGCACTTCTAAGAAACACTGTGTAACGCTCTAGGTGTTTTGGATGAGACTGGGGAAAAAGAAGCTGAGTTGAAAAGTTTCATCTTATGAAATAAAGTTGGGTAGCATCAGCTACAAGTTAAACTCATTCTAATTCTCCTCTTTTTGAATATTTTCCAAATGTACCTATTGAGTTACATCCTTAACAGTTTTAAAAGTACCTAAATCGCCACAAAGGATTTTTATTTTGAAGAATTTCAAACTTATAGAAAAGTTGAAAGAATAGTACAATGAAACTCATACTTCCCCTTTATGTAAATTCATACCAACTGATAACACATACACACACACACACACACACACCCCTTTATTGGGGCTGACATGTAAAATAAGTTGCAGACACTATGATACTTTATACTTAGATACATCATGCATCCCCTAAGAATGAGAACAATCTCCTGCAAAACCCTGACGCCACTCTCACGCTTAGGAAACCTAACCTTGATGCACTAACATTACCTAGCACTGTGCACGTTCAAGCTCTCCCACTGTCCCATCAATATCCTTTGTGGGGATTTCCTCCCATCCAGGATCTAATTATGAATCACATACTGCATTTAGCTGTCCTGCCACCTGCTTGTCTCAGATGAGCATTTTTGAGGGGTGGAGCCTGCTGGCGTACACCAGTGCTTCTCAAATTCAAGGGGCATGAGAAGCCCCTGGAGCACAGAGCTGGGCAGCAGCCTCAGGGTTTCTGACTAGGAGGTCCAGGGTGAGACTCAAGAATCTGCATTCCTCACAAGTTCCCAGGTGAGGCTGCTGCTGCCACCTGGAGCATCTCACTTTGAAAACCATTGTTATCTAGAATGATCCACAATTTACACGTGTCTGTATCCTCACAATTAGATTCAGCTTCGATGTGCTGGCAGGAAAACTCTCCGGCGACGTGGGCTTTCCCAATGAATCCCAGCAGGAGGCATGGGAGACCAGTTGGTCCTGTTACTGGCAGTGCTCACTTGCTCTAGGTGGTGCCCACCAGGTTTCCCCATCACTTAGACCGGTGCTTAGTTTCTCATTTTAAGATACTGAACTACTGACAATAATAAAGGAATTTTAAAGGAATGAAGACAAGCCAGCACTGACCTGTGTACCCAGTGTTTATAATAAAGGGGAAGAACACCATTGGGCCCTTCATCCTGAAACGTGGAGATCAGGTTCTCCATCACTGTCACAGTTCTCGCGATGAGACAATCAGCTCTTAAGGGCTCCAGCTGTGCCCCGTGCTCCTTATTGTATTCTGTGATGAGGTCATTGATGCATATAGTAGGGTTACTGTTAGTCACGTTAAATCCACAGCCTGGTCAAAAACAAACAAACAACTGAAAAACATGAGCAGCTCAACCTATTGATGGCATCACACGTTCCTTTCAACCACCAAGAAAGAGGTACAGCTTTTACTTCCAACTTCCTGCTTCCCTGTCTTCATTTTATGTATACTGTCTCTACTCACTTAGGGAATGACATATATCTCTGAGCCCATTTTCCTTTACATCCTTCCTTTATTATCCTCATCAAGCCAGGACCATCCCAACCTGACTGCCAATAAGTTGGGAAAAAGCAAGCCACTCTGATTCAATTAAACAGAAGCCATGAATGGGACAAAACTTCTTAGAGTTGCTTCTGAAGCAATACCTCATGTGGTCTAGCCCAGAACTGTGGCTCAGTGCTGAAAAATCTTGTTTCTTTTCCTCCTTGAATAACAGAACACATGGTTGAAAATAAAGAACTTTATTCAGGTCTTAAGGAGTAAACTGTGGATTCACAGATTTCAAAGCCTGGTTATGGTATAACCCTAGAACATAACTTTTAATACTTTATCCTTGGACGTCTGTGACGCTAGGCTTACGCTGTTGGCGTGGGGCCAACCCATGTTCCGTGGCTCTTTACAGGCTCCCAGACCAATGCTTCAGGGAAGTGAGTTACCAGCAGCAGGCCTGAATAGGCTTATCTCTGCTGTTACTTAACACCACCACCCTCTCAGGGAGCAGAGCGGTCAGTCTTCAGAGAAGCCGAGCCCAAGTTTTCAGCAGGGCCTTGATTTAACCTCAAAGAGGTCTTCAGTCAGCAATGAAATACCACGAGAACCAGGCAGCAAGATGATCGTGTTCTCAGGGCCTATGAGAAAATATCCCCCAAACTCTCCTCACACAGAAGAACGACGTTTACAATAACGCTATTCTCTGGTAAATGTTCTGACCCATTTTCAGTGTCGAGGGAAGGATTGATTGGCCTCAGCATGTTTTTTTGTTCTCTTTGTGTGTGCGTTTAAATATACTGCCTATTAAAGTATAAAGCAATGTAAGTTACATCTGGGAAAAACAACTCCAGCAACAGGGTAGAATCTGCAGGGGTTTGTTGGTTCATTCAGCCCTGCACACAATCCCTGAAGCACCTTTGGAGTGTAAGACATGGAATTAAGCGCACACGGTGCCAAAAATACTCATACTCTCTGTATTCACTAATTAAAAGTGCTGGGGAAAGAGCAACATTGACAACTGTCAAGTTAGGCTGCGTCCTTCCGAGAACCAGAGAGCACCCCTACTGGGGACTCAGAATCTTTCCTGGTCAAAGACTGCCCCCCCCCACACACACACACACACATCCCATGGCCTTAAGGATTTAATAAAAGGATATGGATTCTCCCCACAGGAAAATGTTGTGTGTCTCCCCATGCTGACTGCATTCCTTGGCTCCCTGAAGCCATCCCTGGGCCTCCTGGGTATCTGTGGACCCTACTGAAGAGCCTCTGTGTCCAGTGGTTATTCATTTAAAGATGGGAAACGAGCTTTGAGGGTGAGAAGCAGCCTGCCCAGAACAGTACTGCCAGTTGGTAGCAGAACTGGAAGATAAGCCTTGTAGCCTTCGGCTGGCACTTCCGACACTTGCATGTTTCCTGTTCATTGCTGTTTGAACGCCAATCAAGGTCACCTGGGCGCGAGGGGGAGGCTGACGGTTGGATGGCCAGGGGCCTAAAAACTGTGGAAACTGAGTCTGAATCCATCCTTGCCTGACATGGAGATGCTGAGGTGAGACTGATCCTTCACCCCACCTTGACCAGCCTGGAGCTTCTGCTGATCGTTACAGAGAATGTAACCTTTTCATGGCCTGGGGAGGTCAAATGAAGAATGCAAGCCTACCAGGACACCCATTAACTTTCTTTTCTCATTACAAAATGATGTAGTAAATGTTTATTTTCTTTTTTTTTTTTTACAGAAATGGCAAAATTAGAGACAGAAAGCAGACCAGTGGTTGCCTAGGCCTGGGATGGGGTACATTAATTACAAAGAGGCATGAGGGGAATTTAGAAATTTAGGAAATGTTTTAAAACTGGATTGTGTTGGTGGCTGCACAACTGTACACGTTACTCAGATGATAAGATTGTAGACGTTCAATGGGTGAGCTGTACTGCATAGAAATTATTCTTCAATAAAGCTGTTAAAACAACACATGGACTGATTTTTTGTCATACAGGGAGTGAGGCAATTAGCAAATTTATTTTATATTTTGTTGATAATAACATATTTGTAATTTTTAAGAAATGCATCCAGTCTTCCAGGTTTGGGATACTGCCATAGTCACTTACTTTATTTATTTATTTATTTATTTATTTATTTATTTATTATTTTTTTATCCTCACCCAAGGACATTTTTGCATTTATCTTGAGATAGAGCGGGAGGGAGAGGGGGGGGGGCGAGAGAGAGAGAAACATTGATGTGAGAGAGACACATCAACTAGTTGCCACCCCCACGACCCCAACCAGGGCCGATGACAAACTGCAACCGAGGTACGTGCCCTTAGCGGGAACCAAACCCAGGACTCTCTGGTCCGTGGGCTAACGCTCTAACCACTGAGCCAAACCGGCCAGGGCTGCCATAGTCACTTTAAAAAGAAATTAAATTGAGGTATACTGACACATATTATATTAGTTTTAGGTGTAGATCATAGTGATTAGATTCAAAATAATATTTGTACATATTGCTAAATGAGCACCACAAATAAGTCTAATGATCATAGTTACAGAATATGGTTTTCTTGTGATGAGAACTTTTAAGCTCTAATCTCTTAGCAACTTTCAATATGCAATAGTGTGTTGACTATAGTCACTGTGCTGCACATTACATCCCAGGACCCAGGAGTTTCCTCTTCTCTGTGGTTTCACCTTCCACGGGTTCAGTCAACCACAGTCAACCGTGGTCCAAAAATATTACATTTCCCCAACCACCACCATCATCTGCTCTTGACACCAACCATGGACACCATCATGGCCCCATGATCCAGGATCCCCTGAAGCACGGGATCCTCCTTCTGACATATCAGAGGGTCAACAGCAGCCTAACACTGCATCTCAGTCATCTCATCACACAGGCATCCTATCACCTCACACCACCACAAGAAGGGATGTGAGGGATCACATTCCCGTAAGATATTTTGAGAGGGATCACATTCACATAACTTTTATTACAGTATATTGTTATAATTGTTCCATTTTATTATTTTTCTTAACCTCTTACTGTGCTTAATTTATAAATTAAACTTTATCATAGGTTTATACGTATAGGAAAAAACATACTGTATAATAAAGTTTGGTACTACCCGTGGTTTCAGGCACTACTGGGGGGTCTCGGAATTTTACTGGAATGTTCTATCTTTTGACCCCTTCACCCATTTCACTCACTCCCTACCCCTGCCTCTGGCAACCACCAGTCTAGTCTCTGTATCTATAAACTTGTTGTTTTTTTAAGAGTCCACCTGTAAGTGAGATCATACGGTACTTGTCTTTCTCCATCTCACTTATTTCACTGAGCATAATGCCCTCAAGGTCCATCCGTATTGTTATAAATGGTACGATTTCATTAATTTTATGTCTGATGGCTGAATAATATTCCCGTGTGTGTATCGATCACATTTTCTTTATCCATTCATCTGTCAGTGGACATTTAGGTTGTTTCCATATCTTGCCTATTATAAATAATGCTGCAATGAACATGGAGTGCACATATTTTTTTCGAGTTCGTGTTTTCATTTTCTTTGGATAAATACCCAGAAGTGGAATTTCTGGATCATATGGCAGTTCTATTTTTAATTTTTTGAGGAACTTCCATACTGTTTTCCATAGTGGCTTCATCAATTTGCATTCCCACCAACAGGGCACAATAGATCTCTTTTCTCCATGTCCTCACCAGCACTTGTTATTTCTCGTCTTTTTGATACTAGCCATCCTAACAGGTATGAGGTGAAATCTCAGCGTGGTTTACTTTCACCATTTCTAATTCAACAAGAAGCAAGAGTGTGAAAAGGCATAAGAAAATGCAGAAATACTAATTTGGTTTCCATGGCTACAGACAGGAAGGCTAAGCCCCCTGAAGCACTTTCAACCAATCTGCCTGCTTTGCACACATATTATATTCTATGACTACAAGACTCAAAGAACAAGTAATTCAGATGATAACTCACTCCCCCTATATAGCCATGTATGAACATTTTTATTTTTATTAATCTAAAAGGGCTGGGGAAAAGGCTTTAAAAACTTACCAATAAGAATATAAAATGTTTCTCCCATAAGCGTTGAGTTAACCAGAACTCCGCCAAGCTTCATGAGGTTACTGTAATAAATGTCGTTGGGCCACTTCACCCGTAAGTTTATGTCCTAGAGGAAAATCTGCATGTTAAACAAGCCATCGCAGGACACAAAGTACCAGCTGAAGTCCTCTAGCTAAAAGGGAGAGGAACAGAATACTCTCGAAAACAGGAACATGGGGCCTCACTCCTCTTCTTTTTCAGAATGATAATCACTTCTTTGGGACAATGTAGTATTAAAGCATTTCTTGGGGCTAGAAGGGGAGAGACCTCAAGAACGTATTTGGCATTAATTCCATCATTCTCCCCACCCCCATCACTGTTTATCACCCTCAAAAACACTTTCTGAAGATGCCTATCTGGTGAATTAAGTTCATTATCTCAGCATCAACAACCACTACCATGGAGTAGCTACCATGTGCTAGGAGCAGGGGGCAGGGAGAGGATAATGCTCTCAGGGTTCAGGAGCCTATGCTCAAGAGAGAAGGATGGCCCTGAATGAACCAATATCATGAACAGTGGCTAAATGTGGCTCGAGCACAATGCTGTGAGGATACCAAGGAAGAACTTGTTTCACTGAGTCATCAGAGAAGGCCCTGAAGAATGCCTACACTTGGGTAATGAAGTGGATTTGTCCTGAAAGGTGTGGCCTGGGCAACTCTGTGCTTGTGCCTCAGTCACAGTGAAACAGTCCAAGGGTGATGCAAACCAAAGCGAGCTGATAGCCCCCAAGCACCACAGGGCTGCCTCTCCCTGCACTAAGGGGCAGGCCTGGCACGAGTCCCTTTCTCAGCACTAGCCATAGGTTACCTCTACCAAACCCCTATGTTGGCAGTAGGCCATCTCTGTTGAACAGAGCAGGACACTGAAGCACAAAGAGACTGAGTGGCTTCCTGAGGTCACACCACTAGGATGTAGCAGAGTTGGCTTCAAACCCACGGCTTTCTGACACCAAGCCCAGTGCTTACTACTATGCTACGTAGCATATGGCTTCCAAGAAATCCCTTCTCTCCTTCCAACAGGCCTTCTTTCACCCGGCCATTTAGAATGTGTTTCTGTTCAAGCTCACCTGCCCTGGTAGAGCGCATTCTAGGCTGAGAGAAGAAAGGCAGGAGCACAGAACAAAAGTATAAATAAAACTCAGAGTGTTCACCCATAACTGATAAGGAACTTCCTATTTCTTTTCCGTCTAGAATAGGGTTCTCAGTGGAGGGGAGGGGAGGCATTCTGCCCCAGAGGACATTGGACAATATGGGGAGACATTTCTGATCGTCACAGCTTAAGGGAGTCCTACTGTCATCTGGTGGGCAGAGGCCAGACATGCTGCTCCACATCCTACGATGCACAGGATGGCCCCCAACCAAGATGTGGGGGCCCAAACGTCCATGGTGACCACGTGGAGAAATGCTGGTCTAGAAAATGTGTCATGTGGAGACTGGTCTCAGTCATTCTGGAAATTCCCTTCTTTCTCCTTGCTTGCCTCCCTTGACACTGTGCCCAGCACAGCCCCCGCCAAAGCTCAGAACAGCTCCACCCTCCCTCAGGTGGCACTCACTTCCATGTGGCCCTGCTCTCAGATGCCAGTGTGACTTCCCATGTTCAGATCAACTCAGTTAAGGATACAGTTTATATAATGTTGAGTTGTCACACAGGTAAACAATGACATCTGTTCCATGATGAAGAGGAGGGCCGCACATGCTTATTTTTCGTTGTCTCACTCATTATTCAAATGGCTGCTGTGGCCTCATGTATAAAGCACTAGGCTAGGCTCTTTGAGGACCAAAATGAAACTAATCCTGCATTCAGAGAGCTGGCTACTATGTAGGAGACAGAACAGGAGTACAAATAACTCTGCTTCAAAGCAATCCGTGGGAGACACCATAGAAGAGGCTCAGACATTTGAAGCTGGTGTTACAGGAGGGAGAGTTTGTAGACTGAGGGTTTGGGAAACCGCCTTTGAGCTGGGCCCTCAGGATGATCAGAACTTTCAGAGCAGGAGCAGGAGCGGGGGCAGAGGTGGGGCTGCAGCAGCCCCAGGGGACCTTGGGGACGGATGAAACAGCAGCAGCCAGAGTGGGTTCTGGAAGGAATGGCAAGCATTACAATGATGCTGCCTCCGGTCCCAGGAGGCTGGGCATGATCTGTGTGCAGACAGTGACATCTGGCTAGGGACAAGTCGGGACCCCAGTGAAGGACATAAGAAAGGTGAACTCTAATGACTTGGGCGTATTTCAACCATCCTGTAGCTGTACTGTGCAAATGAATCGGTCTGTGTCAAAAATAAATTCAAGTCCAAACCAAGGGCACATCAGACAGGTGAGGCTGAGCTGGACAACTGTGGAAACAGGATATGGACTTGGGTAGGGGTTTCTCAAGAAGAACAGGGGGCCCTCCCCACATGCACTGTTGAGGGTAAGCTTCCCAGCACCCATCCTGTGGCCGCCAGCACCTGGCACAGCCTTTACACACAGCAGGCACTCAAAGAATGCTCGCTAAGTTAACAAGTGAGGCCACAAGGTCAAAATTGAAACCATGAAAAAGCTAAACAGATCTAGGATCAGAATTTTGCTTATCTTCCTAAGACTAATTAACCTGTTGCTAGGGTTAAAAATCTTTCCCCGCCATGACAGAACTTTAGCTTCTCCACGGCTTCCTCCCAGATGAAATGTCCAGCTCGAGGGCTGCGGGCTGGGCCTGCAGAGGTTTCTGACAGTCTGAGGAGCCTGAGCCCATCCAACAGCAGGGATGCTGAGTCCTGGTCACAAATGTCATGTCTCAGTGTGCACGCTGGTAGCCTGGCATGTACCCACGTGCTTCCCACAGTGACTGTGAGGACATGGCTGCAGTGAAGGGGACCCGAGGGCCAGAGGGGAGTTCTGCTTCTCTGCTTAAACATGATGACAGGCCTCCTCTTAGAGTCATGAGCTCAGCATCTTGCCTCAGGAATTAATGCAATCAATGTTTTTAGCCTGACATAAATAAGAGCTATATCCTCCTTTTTATGGTTATATGAAATTCTTCCCTGAAAACTGAGAAGGGGGATATGGTAGGTTGAGGCCAGGTCCTGGAGAAAAGGCTTTTTAGTCACTGTCTTAATCGCTTGCTTTTCCTTGTCTTAATCACGGACACCAAAGCATCCAACAGTAGCAATGAAGCAGCACATCTGTCCCTACAGCTGGGGGCAGAGAGTCCCAGACGAACCTGCACGCTGAACCCGCACAACTGCAGGCCAAGGACAGCACTGCTGAGCACAGGCTGTGGTAATGGGGCAAGGAAATGAGAAGAATTTTCTGGGTCTATAAAATAAGTCTTTCACCAGAAAATACAGACAAATAGCCTCATCCAGTCCAATGTGCTTCGTTTAAAAAAAATGTCACACCCTTACTAGGCCATTTGACAATAGGACAGAGAGGGAACCCTAGGGGAGAAACCCATTCTGGTGAGCCTGAAGCAGCTGTAAAGCCCAGTGGTGCTTTTAAAACTCCAGGCACGCTGCTGGCAGCTTTGCAAAGAGCGAGCCAAGGCTCTGCATGCAGCCGTCACACAGACGCATGCGACAGCCAACCCAAGCCAACATCTGCAAACACAGCAGGGACATACAGGTGAGGAACCGCACGTACCTGGTACCCAGGGATGGACTTGACTGCCTCTACCACAGCCAGGGACATCAGATGCTGGACAAACGGGATCCTCTGTCCCAGCGGGGATCTCAGTGGGATGGAGACCAGCAGCGTGGAAATAGCACATCCCTCCGGGCTCAGCCACGCATTCCTTCCTCGCCCTGGAAGACAGCCCCACCGGAACACTGGCCACTTTGCCACATGAACAGACTCAGAAGCACATTATGCCAGAAAATGGGCCCGAGGACTCGGAGCCACACACTGAAGACATGTCCCACCTAAATGAACCTGGGCTGCTGGAGATGCTTGGATGTTCTGGGGTTAACTCAACAACAGAGAAGCTTTTCAAAATCTGAAGCTCTGTTGCTGAACAAGTTTCCAATAATTAGCAGACTGTTCTGCCGCTGTGAGCACATCATTTGTGCTTTGGTGATGCAGTCTTACAGTGTTGGAACATCACTCTCAGTCTAATTCTCAACATACGGTAATGCCAGCGAAACAGAGACAGGGAACCAGACCGAATCTAAACTGGTGCAGGAGAGGTTCTGGAAGCTCCTTTTTAGTTGTTATTCTTACTGTGGAGATGGTCACACAACCCTGTGAATATAGTAAAAATCACAGAACTGTACACTTTAAATGAGAGAACTGTATGGTATGTGAATTATATCTCACTGTTATTTTAAAAAAGGAAGCTGGACTTAGAAAGTAATCCCTGATATTAACTCTCTGAGTTGTTACTTTTCTTGAAATAAAAGTCAGGAAAAAAATAATCAAAATGGGAGGTATAGCTAATCAAAGTTTTTCCGTCTTTTTAAGAATCACCATACTGAGTCCCACAGCTTTTGGTAAAATGACTTTTTTCTCTTTATGTTCAAAAGAAATGTTTAAGCTGTGCCGGGTGGCTCTGTTGGTTGGAGCATTGTCCTGTACACCAAAAAGGTGGTGGGTTCCATTTCCAATCAGGGCACATACCTGGGTTTCGGGTTCAATCCCCAGTGGGGGCACGTACGGGAGGCAACCGATCAATGTGTTTCTTTCACCCTTTCTCTCTCTCTCTCTCACTTCCTCTCTCTCTAAAAATCAATGAAAACATATCTCCAGGTGAGTATTAAAAAAAAGAAATGTTGCCCTGGCCGGTTTGGCTCAGCGGTTAGAGCGTCGGCCTGTGGTCCAGAGAGGCCCGGGTTCGGTTCCCGCTAAGGGCACGTACCTCGGTTGCAGTTTGTCCCCAGCCCTGGTTGGTCATGCGGGAGGCAGCCACTCGATGTGTCCCTTTCACGTCGATGTTTCTCTCTCTCTCTCTCTTCCTCTCTCTCCCTCCTACTCTATCTGAACAAAAAATGAAAAAATGTCCTCGGGTGAGGATAAAAAAAAAAATGTTTAAGAGAAAGAAGCAGAAAATTGGATGCCTTATTTCTTTGCTCCTTCTGAGAGAGGCATACGAGCCTGAGGGTTAAAAGCACGTTTGGGTTAGCCTGGCACTAGCTTGGGGTGGAGAGGGCAGGAGCCAGGTGCCTCCTGCATGACCACTGAACATGGAATCTGCTCTTGACCAGACACAATGCGTTCTGGGAGGACGTGGGCTCTGGCCTGGGAGGGTCAGCAGGTGGGGGAAGCTCTGAGCAGCCCTCTGCTTCTCTGTGGGCCCTCTGTGAACGGGTGCTGCTTGAGTCCCACTCCATGCCAACTCCAGTGTCAGCTGGGGCAGGAGCTGACAGATGCGAGGCCCATCCATGTGACACTCAGTATGGACACAGACGGCCCCTCACAGAGAACCCTCAGGAAAATAACTGTCTCTATAACATAGTTATGAGTCACCAACTGCAATGCCTAGAATGTGTCAGAAAAAAAGGATTTATAAAATGTAGGTAACTGAATGTTAAAACCATCACAAGCAGATGTCAAGTGATTACTAAACATCTCAGTTTGAGAGAATGCTTTAATTCTACTAAGGCTCAATCTTCTGATCAATTCCACCCCCTCTTCCTCCATTCAACCTGCGGGGTGGGTGGGGGTGGTGGGGCATGAAAACAAAGGACTTCTAACTGGAGTCACCTCGAGGATCAGCACACTCAATCAATTGGCTCTCTGGCCACGAGAGTCACAGATTTCAGAAAACAGACACAACAGAAACGATAACAAAAGATGACTGACCTTTGCCCTGCGTTTGGCGGACTGCAATGGCTATTAAACCCATTTCCTGAGGCATCTCAAACATCAACCTGCAAACGGTGGGAAAGACTGGTCAGCCAGAACAGAGACATGGGTGGAAGATCCTTCAGTGCAAAGTGGGGGACACTGTTTACATTCATCTGTGAACGTGTGGGTGAGAAAGGGCCACCTTCCGGATTTCAAGGGATTGTACCTCTCTCCCAGCCTCTAGGAAGACAGGCGGGGGAGGCATGTGTACTGGCCTGAGCTGCTATCCAGTTTATTTAAGATAATGTTAGACTATATTTCTTTGGAATATCCCATCAAGTTCTTTCTGATGTGGCGTCCCTTCTTCGAGTGACAACTAACAATTCCTGACATTTGTTTCTACTTATAGTGCGTTTCTGTTCGAACCCTAGAACATAATCATAACAGAAGTTTCTGATTATTCAGAAAACCAATATGGTGGCAGTAAAGCCGTTTAAAAGATACACTCTCCCCTGAGAACTAATTATGTTTTAACTATAGTAAATAAATCTACACCTTCTGAGAACTCAGGAGAACCTTGGATCACTTTAGGCTTGAGTTCTGCTTTTAAAATGGTTTCATTTAAAAGAATACAAACTTCCCTTCAGGGGATAGGTAGAAAAGTATACTGTATCTCCACCAAACGAGGCAACAGTAACTTTTTTTCTGAAAAGGAAAGGGAAAAAAAAAAAAAAAAAACCGTCATTCTGTGAATTTCCTCCCAGCTCGGTCTACGTATGTTAACTCTATGTTAGGACGGTTTTCCTCTGTGCTCCCAGGGGTTGCTGGCCAGGTACTGAGCGAGTATAGTTCATGGTAGGATTTATTAAACAAAGCAAAAATCAGGTTTGCCCACTGTCAGGGCAGCTGCTGGGGCCCCTCTGAAATACTTTTTCAGGGAGGGAAGAGGCAAGGGCACAGATAACAGAGAGATGGTATTTTGTATAAAGTTTCCCATGATAGTTTCCAGGGTTCCACAGCCCCCCCGTGCTAAAGAGAAAGGGCTCTAAAGTCTACCCTCTGAGTAGCTCTTCATCCTCTCCTCTGGGCTCAAGGAACAGAGGGAAACTTTACAAATAGTAAGAGAAGAAAAATACTTAAAAGCAGAGAAAAACAACGCAGTGTCTCTGTGAGCCCCTGGCTCGCAGAGCTGTGCATCGACTGGTGTGTGCAGGCCCCGGGGAGGAGGAGCCCAGAGACCCCTTTTCTTGCTAAAAGAGCCCAGCCAGTCCCGTCCGGTGGGAGACCGGCTGGGCCACAGGCATAGGGCATTTCCAGTGAGCAGGCCACACGCCGCCCGCATGCCAGGCCCACTTCCATCTCCCGTGAAATACAGTTCCAGAGGTATTTCTCTTGGACACCATGAATAACCCATTGAGATCAACCGTGCCTAGACACCGTCGGGCTCCAAGAAAGCGTCCTTTTCTTGTGTTAGACCGACAGAAAGGCCTAAGAAGGAAGCTTTGTCCGTGCAGGGAGGTAAATTGTCTCCCAGGCACCTCTGCTTTTCAGAGGGCCCTGCAGCTCTTCACCTGGGCAAGGCCGTGGGCTCTTGGGGAGGGGCTAACAAACCTCCACAGGAAGGGGGTGACTTAGCACACTGTGAACAGACTGCGGAGGCTCTCTCCAGGCCAGGCAACCTAAGATGCTCTTTAAACAGACATCAGACAGTCATGTGCTATAGCCAGCGACAGTGATGGTGGAATTGGGGGCAGGGGCGGGGGATATCCAGAAACCAAACACAGACTTCTAGAACAAAGAGAAATGATGAAGGGAACATATGCACTAAACTGCTGGAGGTTTGGCAGCAGTTAACAGGGCATATTGATGAGAAGACTGGGTTTGTGGCGCTGAAGGCCAAGAGGAAACTGCGAGGAGGGAGACGAACGGGGAAGGGGGCAACGCTGAACCGGAGACAACTGGAGGCCGCCAGATTTATTTGTGCATCTGAGATAACTCTGGGGGCCAAACCGCACAGCCACAGGCAACAAAGAAGCATTTATGAACTTTGAAATTGTGCATCTCTCCAAATGAAGTCGCTAGAGTTTGCTTTAGCAGCAAGGAGGTACCATAAATGCATTTCCATCCTGACTTGATGATATTCTACAAAAGGAAACAGAAAAAGGAAAAATAGGAGGGGGTTCCATAGTGATTACGGCCCTGCCTCTGTATATTTTCTTTCCTTGTGGGCAAAGGCTATGGAGTAAAAGGCTTTTGTGAGTGGCAGCCAAGTGCATTCACACCAACCGGGCGTGCAAGGAAAGCATTCTGTTTTTGTCTGAAACATCCAGAGACCCATAAAGGTCCCTCTGTAAACAGGACAGTCTCCTGGACACTTAGGTTCCTAAGGACATCACAGCACCCACAGGGAGCTCTGCCAATGGGAGCATCCTAAATTTCATGTGGTCATTGGAATAAAGCTTCAATAATTAAAACCTAGAAGACAGGCCAGTATGAATTAGTGAAAATTCTAAAGGAATAAAAATTTAAATTCAGACCCAGTCAATCCACTTTGGGGATTTGAACCTAAGGAAATAATTGTCCACATTCACCACAGTGCTATATGGGTAAAAAATTTGTAAATAACCTAAGTATTCACTAGGGGAATGGTTACATTATTATGGTACATGAAGTCAGTGGAATAATTTGTAGTCAATAAAGCATAGTTATGAAGACTGTAGCAACACGGATGAAATGCTTGCAACAGAATGTTAAATTACAAAAGCAGGATACAAAAACTACATTTACTTTTATTCCAACTCTGAAAAAAATCATACAAAAGGGAGAGGGTGAGATTTGATAAAAATCTCTTTTCTTTATATTTAAACCTTTCTTTAACATGATTAGTTACCTTTAAAATTATTTTTTAAAGTTTTGGGGGGAAAGCAGGATTTTTATGTTCAGATATAATATTTGTAATTAATTGTTCATAAATACTTCTAAGAATAGGACTAAAAGATCTGCTTTAAAAATAAATAAGACAATAACAGTTATCTGTAGCCCCTTTTTATTATAACCAATGAGTAAGAGTTTATTTGATAGTAATTATAATGAGCAGAAATTCGTAAAGCCAGTCTTTTCGTATGCAGTGAGAGCCTTAAAAATTTTTATGCCTTCTGACTTGGTGAGTGTACTTCTATGATTAAAGCCTAAAAAGTATTTGGACAGGAAGACAAAAGAATTTTGGAGCACAATTATTCATCACAGCATTACACGGTGAAAAATCAGAAACAATACCAACAGTCTATGATAGAGGAGTGGAAAAAAAATCGCAGCAGCCCACATGAAACAGTATCACTTCACCACCGGTAATGTGGGCAAATGCCCACTGGATACCATGAGGTGATTTAATCGGCATGACTTCAATGATGTTTTAAGATATACTTTTTAAATTATTAGGAAATATAACAAAATATTAATTGTGGTTATTTTAAGGAGTATAATTATTTGAAAAATACAGACATGTACAAAACAGAAAATAAGCCATCCATAGACGTCATTCTTGAAAATTTACCACCCAGAGATTACACAGTACATAAAGAAGACATTAAAATCATACAATTCTGTCTTCGCCTTCTGGAGATACTCACTGTTATTGTCTCTTCTTCTTACTAAAAGTATATATTCTTTTAGACTTCTTCTCCATTAAGGAAAACAATAGGTACATTTTACAAAAGGCATTTCTGACAATTAGAAAATTTTCTTATTTGAGGTATTAAAATGATGTTGTCGATACATAGTTATGGACATTATTACATTAATAATGAAAAAGAAAGGCTTAAAAACAGCATCACTGGTCCCATTTATGTCCATGTATATGTGCATTGACAGAAGAATCCAGGACATGTACTAGCAGCAGTTAACTCCAGGACGAGGAGGCACAATTATATGATTTCAACATCTTTTATGTTGTTCTATGTGATCTCTGGGTGGTAGAATTTCAAGTGTTTTTTATTATCTTCAATTTATACTTTTCTGAATTTTCCAATATTCCTACACTTGGAGTACATTCATTTTATAACCAGGGAATATGCTATTAACAAAGAGAGTTATGTAAACCCAGCTTTTCCTCAAGTAGGTTATGCATGCATCCGCCAGCTCACTAGTTGGTGAACAATCTCCTCCTTTCTGAGAGATCACAGACTCACAACGCGAAAGCCACCAACTGTCCGAGCTTTCACAGGCTCACTGCACGCATCCTCCTGTACCTCCCATGACACACATGTGGCCATGCCTGTGCTCTGCTCTGGATGCCTGGTGGAGCACATGGCCTGTGCAAAGGTGGCAGGCTGAGTCCCAGTTACGTCCTTGCACAGATGCCTCCGGGCTGGGGAGATGGCCTGCACACGGCTGTGAGCATCTTAGTTTAGTTTTTGTGAGCCTATGATCTCTGCTTTGAATACCCAGCCCTGCCAGCCCTGAGGTCTCAGCCCCAAAGCAGCTGTTGATAATATGTAAATGAGCAAGTATGGCTGTGTTTCAGCAAAAGTGTACAGACACAGAAATTTCCATTTCGTTTATGTTCATGGTCACAATACAGTATTTTTAAAAATTACTAGACTTTACTTTTTTGAACTTTAGGTTTATAGAAAAACTGAGCAAAATGTACAGAGTTCCCTTCCCCATACACCCGTCAATGCCCCCTCAGTCTCCCTATTATTAACACCTCATATCAGCGAGGTACATTTGTTATAACTGGTGAGCCAATATTTGCTTAATACTCATACACAAAAAGTGGTGACTTAATTCTGACACGCCTGGTTAAGGTGCTGTGTGCCAGGTTTTTGCACTGTAAAGTTACTGTTTTTCCATTGTAATTAATAAATACTTGTAGAAAGATAAATATGTTTATCGTATAATTTAATCTACTGGTTTTAGCATCTGTGAATGAGTCTTGCTTGACTCAATTATTTATTTGATGATTGCCAAACAGTGATTTTCTGACTCCATCACTTCTTTCATATTTACTTGTTGGGATACTACTGTGAGAGTTTTTTCTTCTCCCTCACTTATTTATCTTTCTGTTTATTTATTGATATCAGAGTAGACTTAGGGCTTCTTACTCAACAGGTTATATACTTTCCTATCATTATTTATTTTGAAGCTCAATTGCCCCAGATTCGGCCAGTGGAAGCTTCTTCAAGCTGGTTCCTATTTCCTACTGAGATGTCTCCGTCATCTTCCAGCATTTCCTTACTTTCTGGCATAAGAGGTTCCAGGTTCCTTTTGAACTTTCGCAGACCCAGCCCTGGAATCAGCCATTTATGCAAGGAGATTTGGCTCCTTTTAGTGGAGAATGGTATTTATAAAACAAATCTGGGTGCTGGGAAATAGCTAGAAGGTGTTTTCCTTCCTTCCTTCCTTTTTCCCTTCCTCCCTCCCTCCCATTCATACCTCCATCCACCTACCTTAAAAACCATGAGTTCACTGAAAACTCCAATTCCAATCCAACACAAAGGTTCACTCTAGTCTTCCCTTTCTATATTTGTAACTTCCTTCTCCAATAATGAGAAATCTGGCTCGCATTATCTCAAATGTATTTACTTATTTGCTCAACATTGCAATACACAGAAAGTGGTTTCAGAATTGCTGACCCGTGCTACTGTGAAAAATAAACCAACCAGGGTTCAATATTTATGTACAGTTCTTTTTGTCTTTAGCCTGAGGGGATATAGTAAATATTATGTTTAAAAGTTCCTTGGGCTTGTTCCTTTTTCTTTCACTTTAGTGTGGTTATGTTATTCATATGAATTAAGGTTAGGCTTAATTGTACTTCTGTATTCTATTATAGGGTCCCACTCCAATCCTGTTTCTTTTCTATTTTTAACTTGTTTCCAAGGGTCAGAACTAGACAGAAAAGCATCCTCTGAGAAGTGTCACATCCCCACTCACCCCTCCCACCTGATCTCCCCTTGCTGTACTCTCTGTAAATAACAATTCAACTCATCTCACCAGTTGCTGGTTTATTCTTCCTGTTTCTTTCTGCATAAATGAACAGAAACATGGGTATTTTCTTATTTCCCTTTCTTCCGTAGAGAAAGTTACCATTTTGTAGATACTCCTTTGCTTTTTGATGTGGTTTTTTTATTTATTTAATTTTTTTTCTTTATTGACTTTAGAGAGAGAAGAAAGGAGAGAGAAAGAGAGATAGAAAGATCAATGAGAGAGAACATCAATCAGCTGCCTCCTGCACACCTCCCACTGGGGATTGGGCCCACAACCTGGGCATGTGCCCTGACCAGGAATCGAACTGGCAACCTCATGGTGCATGGGTTGATGCTCAACCACTGAGTGCTTTTTGATATGTTTCGTTTTGTTCTTTTCACTTAGTATAACCTGGCAACATTCTCTATAAGTTCATCCTCATTCTTTTCTACAGCTGAGTAATAACCCATTGTGTGAATGTAGTATAGCTTATTCAACCACTCTCCAATGTATAGGCATTTAGGAGGTGTCCAAACTGACAGCACAATGAATCCCTTGTTCACATGTATTTTTGTATTGTTGAAGGTGTATCTTCAGGGCAAATTCTAGAAGTGGGATGCCGAGTCAGAAGGAAAATGTATATACTACATAGCTACTTTAGATATTGCCAGATGCCCCTCCATCACTAACGAACCAGCATGGATGCAACATGTGTCTCCACACAGCCTCCCCAACAGAGCATGATGTCACACTTTCTAGCTTTTGCAGATCTGGTATGTGAGAGATGGCACTTCAGTGTTAACTGTAGTTTGCCTTTGTCTTATATGTGAGGTTTCAAATGTTTAAGGGATATATATATATAGTATGTGAACTGCCTATTCATGCATTTTTGTCAATTTTTAAAGTTCCTTATATAGTAGGGAATATTAGTGCTTCATCTGTGTTATCTTGTCAGTATTTCCTCCCAGTTTGTTGTTTTGTACCATGCAAGAGTTTTTTATTTTTTATTTTTATGGTCAAATGTACCAATCTCTCTCTTTTTTAAAAAAAATCCTCACCCAAGGATATTTTTTCATTTATCCTCAGATAGAGTGGGGGAGAGAGAGAGAGAGAGAGAGAAACATCGATGTGAGAGAGACACATCAACTGGCTGCCTCCCGCACAACCCTGACCAGGGCCGGGACTGAACTGCATGCAACCAAGGTACATGCCCTTGATTGGAATCGAACTCAAAACTCGTTGGTCTTCGGGCCGACGCACAAACCGCTGAGCTAAACCGGCCAGGGCAACCAATCTCTTTTTTAATTGCCTCTTGTTTGGGGGTACTCACAGCCTTTCCCTGTGCCCATGTTATATGGGAATTCATCCACCTGTTTCTAGTACTTAAAGGACTTCACTTTTTAAAAATGTTCTTACTGATTTTAGAGAGAGAGGAAGAGAGACAGGGAGAGAGAGAGAGAGAAACATTGATGAGAGAGAAACATCAACATCAATTGGCTGACTCCTGCATGCTCCCTGCTGGGGACTGAGCCCACAACCTGGGCATGTGCCCTGACCAGGAATCAAACCAATGACCACTTGATGCATGAGGTTGATGCTCAATCACTGAGCCACACCACCTGGGCTGAGGGCTTCACTTTTCAAATTTAGAAACCTGATCCATTTGGTGTTTATTCTTATGTATGGTGAAAAGTAGGGACCTGGTTTTATCTTTTTTCCCAAATGCCTATGAAATCATCCCAGGACTATCTGCTAAAAATTTCTAAATGTACTAAATTTCTATATGTACTCGGGTCTGTTTCTGGACTTTCTCTTCCTTTCTGCTGGTCTCCCCATTTATTCGTGTGCCAGTTTGACACTGTTTTAATTACAGAGGCTTTAGTGTGTTTTAAATCTAGCAAGGCCAGTACCACCTCTTGGCTTTTCTTTTTCATTGTGTTCCTGGCTATTCTTGCATGTTTATTTTTCCAAATGAACTTTATAGCACCTACTTGTCTAGCTTAATGGTAAAAACAAAACAAACAAAAAATAATACCTTAATGGTATTTTGGTACAAATGTGTTTGTGAGTTAACTTGGGGAGAACTGACATCCCTGTGATGATGAGTTGTCCCATCTATGAGCAAGGGATGTCTTACACTTTTTCAAGTTTACTTTTGTGTCTTTCAGATGTGTTTTAAAGTCATCTCATAAATTTTGTACATTTTTTGTTAAAGTCATTCTTAGGCATTTTATCTTATTTGTTGCTATTGTAAATGCATACCATAATAGCCTTTACTGGTTATTGTATGTGTATATGAAGACTATTGATTTCTGTTTGTTAATCTCATACCATGCTCCCTTACTAATCCTTTTATTGCATGAATTAGAGGATCACTGATTCTCCAAGGTTTCCCATGTATACCATCATATCATCTGCAAATAGATAAAGTTTTTCTTCCTTTTCAATCATGCCTCTAATTCATTCTTCTTATCTATTTGGATTAGCTAATACCTTCAGAGCAATGTTAAGTAGAAGTGGAGATAGTGGGCATCCTTGCCTTGTTTCTGATCTTAGTGGAACCCTTACTTTTTAGGGTTTTCCCACTACGTAAAATGCTATCTTTAGGGTGCATACACAATCATATTAAGAAAATACCCATTAATTCCCATTTTTGAAATGTATTTATCAAGATGTTGAATTTTAAAAAATACTTTTTTAGCATCCCTTTCCCTCCTCTCTCTCTCTCTCTCTCTCTCTCTCTCTCTCTCTCTCTCTCTCTCTCACACACACACACACACACACACACAACCACTCTTCACTACTGCCTCAATATGACAGGCTTCTAACAGTGAGTCAGTGAGTACACCAGCCAACATAGCACCATTTCCCACTCACTTTAAGATTACTCCAGGGCCTTGTGAACCAATTAATCGATAAGCCATGGATCTTCAACTATAGGTAATAATGGGATTTTCAGGTATTTAGAAAGTACCACAGGTTCTAGACTGCATATAGCCCAATAGTTACATTTACTGAGCATCGAACCATGTGCTGGGCCCTTGGTATGAGTGATTTTCTCACTTAAACACAATAGTGACTCTTGTGATGGTCACTGCCATGTGGTCTCATTTTACTGATGAGGAAGTGGGGGCTACATGGCTCACAGAAACTGGCCATGTCCCAGCACAGCTAATCAAGGTTGCCTGGCTCCGAGGCCCACTCCCTGAGTCACTATCAAAGACTCTCTTTATCAAAACAAAATCTGAAGGTAGATATGCTACCAATCTCTTAACATGCATTTTCCAGTTGTGGAAGTTTGACGGTCCTGGGGGTTATACATTTTCTGGAAAGTTATGAAAATGTAGACCCAAAGAGTAAAATCAAACTGGGGTTCTTGCATTTTTTAAGAACTGAAATAGAGTCATCTTAAATTTTTAAACATTAGACACCACATTTGTGCCCTGCCTTTTGTGTGTGAGTAGGTGTTTTTCCAGCTCTCCACACGTTTTTGTTTCAAATATGCCCATCTTTCCTCCCCAAATTTACATAAAATACTACAATAAGCAGCTTCTTTACCTACAGAGTTAAGGGGCTGCTAAAACATCTGGGCAGACAAAGCAACATGAAGGTAATGAATTTCTTCCTCTAGAAAGGGAAGCTCCACCCTACCACTTAGGCCCTCACTGGGCCCTTTTTTCCACCCCAATACCATCGCCGCTCAAGAGTAATTATGAGGAAGAATTTCCTGCCCCTGCCAGCTGGCCTCAAAACCAATGCTTCTTTCACCAGCTTGTTGCCCTGGATATCACCCTTCTTCCTTCCCTCTCATGGCTCAGACCTCTCTCCAGAGCCTTCCTCGAACCCCACCCTGCCAGAGATCAAGCAGCCTGCCAGAGCTTGTTGGACCAGAAAGCTTAGCACCAGCTTAACCCTTCACTTAATGGGACAAGGGGCCTCTTTCTTTCACACAGGGCTTTGCTCCATGATATGCTGGGTTTATGGCCCCCATAGCTAAACGTGATTCAGAATCCAATTCTATCAAGAGGTTTTCATTCAAATGGTCATTCTCCAATCAACCCTCCCAATTCCATTTTCTACCCTGCTCTGTTGCCCCTTGAGGCTGGCCTCTGGTTGGGCTTCGTGCCTGCAGGACATTTTGTATCCTGCTCCCTTACCAAATTCTTTTGTTTCAGTTATTTTCACCCGGGCATACTATCATATCAACTGCAGGTGGAGACAGCTTTACTTCTATTTCAATGTGTATGGCTCTAATTGACTTCTCTTGTCTACTTGAAATGGCTGATATCTCTAGGATGATGCTAAATAGATATGGAGAGGGCATCCTGGCCTGTTCCCGGTCTTTGTGGAAATGCTTGTAGGGTGTCCCCATTAAGTGGGACACTAGTTTTAAGACTCAGTGGCTCTCCCAACCCTGGGCCTCGGTCTCTATGCTCACTGATTCTCCAAGGGGCTCTGGGAAATACTATTTCCCCTCTTGTCCCTTTAGGCCCAGGATAGGGAAGGGGAACAGCAGGGAAAAGGATTCCTTTTGTGGCTGATCCTGGGGACTCCTCCAACCCATGTAGGGTCTTGTCACACTGCCCTCACCTGTAAACTTTCTGTTCTTCTCAGGTGGATGCTGTTTGTGGCCTACTGACTGCAGGCACCAACCATGTGCCTACTGCAGTATCCTCGCCCCTATTTGAACAGGACACTTGTGCATGGAGATGACAATAAACACAGATAAAAAGTTAGTTTTTCCTGGGTTTTCCTGAAACACTTCTCTCCTGGGATCTTTGTCTCCATCCTGCCTTTTCCTGCCCCTTTAAAAAGAAAGTGCTTCCCATTTGTTAATTTTTGTGTTTTTATTGCTCTTTTATTTTGCTTGACATTTTATAATCAATCTTCTGTATATGTTTATATATGCTTTTCTATTTAAACTTTGTTTTAAATCTAAAAAACATAGTACCATACCGCCAAAGGTGTCAGGAAACACGCTCAAATAAGGACAGGCTCCAAAGACCGCTCTGCCAACAAAATGCCAGTAAAATCTGAAACCCGGGTTCAGACACACTGGGAATGTTCCAAAGTTTAAAACTTACAGAACTTCTTTATTCCAGTAAATCAGCTTCCCTGCGAATACCATCAAAATCCCGTTTTAATGAGTGAGGGAATATCAGAGGAAGGGGTGGAGAAGGAAAGGATTTGGACGAGTACAAAATTTAATTTAAAAACTATTATGAGAAGTTTAATTTCCCCCTCCCCCAACCAAATACATAAATCTTTTCCATGGGTTTTCTTTGTCTCATTTTTCTTTAAAAAAATTTTTAAAGGCATCCTGAACTATCTCAAACAATGATAGAGTAAGTCATGGGGGATAGTTTTTAATAACAAACATTTATACACCGATTCTTATTCATTAAAATGCCATGTAAGCTATAGGGGAGAACACAAACAAATCTTAAGGAAAGTCAAATCCTCACTGAATGTTTGAACGTTTAATCAAACCAGGAGAAAAGACGTCGACAAGAAGGATGATCAGCAACACAAAGCCAAGGGGGCCACTTCAGACTTAGCGACAATAAGACGGTTCAGAGTTCAGGAGGAGGCAGCTCACTTCATTTGAGGTTCAGGGGTTAAGGCACAGCAAACCCTAAACTACATTTAAAGAAGTGAATACCTGTGGAAGTAAGCTCCCTTTGTTAATAATTTCCGCCATATATACAGCATTGCATTCAGCCACGTTTTGGAGCTGGAACATATCGGGGCCAAGAAGTAATGAACAGATCCCAGGAGTAGAGACTGCTCAGATTTTTCAGTTGGTGGTGCATGTGTGCATATGTAGATGCGTGTGCGTGTACGTGTTGGTTCGCCTGGGACACTGTCACTTCCACAGTAAGTCCTGTGTGACTCGGTTTGGATGCTTTTCCAAGAGCATCCCCCAGGGCCACAGTGGGAGGAGCACTACTTTAACTTTTCCAGGAAGTTGGCAATTTGGCACCTATCTTTTGGGGAGTGTGATGCCCCTCCAGCTCCAGAACAACCACCATTCAACAGGTATGTGCTCCATCCAGAGTGAGGGGCTGCTGGCTCGGGATCCCCTGCCGCAGCCAGGGCTCGCAGAACACCCTGCACAGGTGCTTTGCTGGGGGGTCCCTCTGAGGGCCGCCTGCTTACGCTGAGCCCCAGTCTTCTTGTATATAAAGCTGGACCCCACCCCTTAACCTCACTGGGCCTCGTGAGAAGTAAATGTGTCACTGTGCCTGGACACCCTGAGCAGAGCACCTGGCATACTGTGGGCGTGTAGTTAAGTCAGCTCTTCTTCCCTCCAATGTGACGGAAGGAATGGAGGCCCCATGGCAGTACCTATTCTAGGAGAGGAGGCAGCTCCCGAATTCCAAATTCAGCCATTTTACAACAGGGCACCCTTGTCAGAGGTCCTCTGACACAGAAGATTCTGGAAAAAGAGGAATCATCTCATCTCCTCATCCTACCTCACATGCCAGTGAGGAAGATAAAGAGAAAAGACCTGAGAATACACTGGTCAAGCTACCGAGTGCTCTGTTAATGTGGTGGTGGTTGTCTCCTGGCAGATGAACGCCCAGTCCGCCTGAGCTGACACCAAACCGGAAGCTGCCTCTGCCTTGGCCCATCTGGAGGGTGGTCAGGGAGACATCGCTGTCTTGTGCTTATCTCTTTTGCTTGTCATCCCTCTGGGTGGTTCCAGTCTGATCATATGTTTCTTCTGTTTCCACTTTGTTAGATTCCATCAGCTCCCTCAAGCCTTTAGTAAATTGCTCAGTGACCACTTCCCAGAAAAGATAAAACTGTGGTGTATCCTGGAGATGTTATTGTGTCTTCCTGAAGCCATGCTGTGCACTCATTCCTTTTGCATCCAAGCTCAATGCTTGGAGAAGCGTCCTGCAGAACCCTGAGGAATGCACACAACTGGCAAAAGCGAGGAGCAGAGCTCACTACCACATGCAGTGTGCTGGGTCCACGGTGCAGCTGGGCTGGGCACGGCCTGCACAGAGCAGAATGGCACAGCACAGCCACCCTCTCTCAGCAGAGGGGACCCGAGTGGACTCTACCGCAGAACATGGGGACTAACACACCTCTACACCTACTGCTAAATGCTGTCCCAGAGAATGACCCTTATAAAGCCAAGAATAGTAAACGGAGCTTAACATTCTAATGAAATCGAGATTGCCGGGTGTGCTTTCACAAAATGAAACTGCCTGGAACTTCTCATAACGCTTTTTACGATAAACATTAAAATACAAGGAGGAACATGAAAGTTCCTGCCACAGACCTGGTCTGTAATGAGGGGAGAGAAGAGGACTTGTGGGCGGGGTCTGCTAGAGAGTCTCATGCGCTGCCTTCCAGTTGGAGATTATTATAGAAAATGAGTGTGTTATTAAAAGGATCCTGAAGTTATAAAAACTCAAAGGAATTTTTAGTGAGGATAAATAACTTCTGTGGTAAAGATGAATAACTCATTACTGTTATACGCTGGAGCCCCAAGTGCCATCACCCCATATCCCACAGACTGGGGTGCAGTCATATGCCAGAGCTCTGTAACTGCCAGTAGTTAGATTTTGTTGTTTTTGTAGGGCATCTTTTTTTTTTTTTTTAAGATCAGAAACACATTCTTTGATTAAGAATGTTCTAGTGGGTATGAGAGAGTCCCTCCAGTCAGCAAATGAGTACCTTCATTATCCTATTAGAAAAAGGCAACAAAATGACCATCTGCCTCGCAAGCCATCGACGTGATTTGTTCTCACTTCTTAAATACTACACACCACCTCATCCACCTAATATCACAAGGAGAACAGAATCATGGAGTCAGACAACTCTAGTCTAATGGGAAAATTACTTAATACAGTCTACTTCTCTCAAATGCGTTCAATTAATGAAAACTGTGCTAAAGTATGACTTCAGGCTTCAACCCAAGTAATTTAAACATTTTCCCTATAATTGTTTGTGTGCACAAACAAAGGAGATTTCAGTTTACTCTGTCCACAGTCATGAATTCTAGATTAGTGAAAGCCAAAGTAACATTTCCTTTACTGCAGTCAGAAGTATGTAGAACATTTAATTTATGAAGTAATCACACTATAGACATTTTGGAAAATAGAAATGAAAGATGTAATCATTCATCCTAACACAACTATTATCACTTTTCTGTATTTTCTAGTTCTTTTTCAGATGCATGCTTTAAGATTTGAACCTATGAACTATTAATTTATTTTAACCTACTTTTTAATTGATCTGAGCATTTCTCTATATTGTTAGTCTTTTTGTTGATGGATAGTATTCCATCAAATCACTGTATACAACGTATTTAATTATAAATCTTCATGAGTATGAGTTTTCCCATACATCTGATTATTTCTTAAGGGTAGATTATAAGAA